>OZ018331.1:122180952-124793452 GCA_963969495.1 Ceratothoa steindachneri
ATACTTTTACTTCAAATTCCTAACTTATCTCCCGTTTTCCTTTGCAACCTCTTATAAAATATGGATTATTATTTATTACCATTTGTGTTACAGAATTGGCCATAATCAATACATTATCTTCAAAAACTAATTTTAGTATGTAGAATTATTCAACTTTGTAGCCTGATCTTGTATGACATGACTTATACATCAGCCTGTTTATTACCATAACAAATATCTGGGTCAATCCAGTGTATCCTTTTCTTATTTAACTTGTGACTTCTATTCGTTATTTAAATGCGATGTTATTTTGTCTCCTTAATATAGTAATGCTATTATTTTTATCATAGCTGGATCACATTTATATTTCTTGAGGGTAACAATCATTATCATTGTCCATTTATCAAAGGCTTCTGCAATTCAATAACTTTTATTACAGATATTTATTTAATCTTTTATCTTGCCTTAATAAAAAAAATTGTATTATAAGCTTTCACAGTTTCGTTTATATGTTATGAAAATTTTGTGCTATTGGCCCAAGGTCTCTCATTGTACGTTTATAAAGTTGAGGAAATAAAAATGTTTTTATTCTCTTCCTATTTTTGGCGAGCTCTAATTTTTAAGAATTTTATTCAAGCTCTTTGTTAATATGTTCATTGATATATATATATTTTTCTATTTCCATGATTAATCTTTTACACTATAAAGCACTGGGTGTTTGTGATTCTTTGTTTATTTTACTTCACATTTTTCAATTGCTCTAATTTTTTATTTGCTTTATCTTTAGAATAATTCCAACGTTTTTATAATGTTCACCAGAGATAATTTGTTATCTATTAATAATTTTCCCTTTCTCAATTCACTTATATTTTTCATGATATTTTTATATCATGCTCTATTTTAATTTTAATATATGGTGTATTAAAGGGATGTAGGAAGTGATTTTTTATTTTTAACTCCTGATATACAGATTCTACCTCCTTTGTCCATAACCCTATATTTTAAGAACGAGATTTTTTGAGGGTTTGAATTTGATTTTTTCTTTTAGTTCCGTTGTCACCTAAGTAGATTTAATTTTTTATTAAAGTTATTTCTAATACTTTCTTTATAATATCAAAATATAAAATGGTGAAGTTCAGAAATAAATATAAATATCGAATTTTTCTGAATTTTTTTAAACTAAAATTATTACAAATGGTGAAGTTCAGAGAATTTCTTAAAATTTTGGCATGGAAATTATTAAAGCAAATTTAGATGGAGAAAAAAAAGAATTATGATAGGCCGTAGGACACAGACCCAAAGTCTGCCAGCGAAGCGCAAGCTCTTTCTGTAAGGAGGAGTGGCGAAGCTCAGAAAATTTATAAAAATTTAACCATGGCTGCTTTTTAGATTTTAAATTTTAATCTTAGTAGCGAAGAGCAAGCTCTTCCCGTAGGGGGCGAGTGGCGAAGCCATTGCCTGGTTTCTTTATAATTCTATATGTATTTTATATTATTAGTATGCATTTAGATTTGGACCAATAGCTTACAATTTATTATTAGATTTTGTATTCGCAATTTATTTCCATTTTTCTTATATATTTCACTTGGTTGCTTTTATTTACTGTCTAATCAGAGTTTAATTTTATTTCCACTACAGTTTCTAAGCAAAGAGATACTTGCCCCGACGGGAAAGATCCTCACTCTGACAAGACGAGGCAACTCCTTTCATACGCTGAACTTTGTTTCCCTTCTGGCAACGATTAAAGCCGATATCTGGACGTGACGGTCCAACTTTCTCTTCACTGTTAAGTTAATTCTCGTATTTATCATTTAGCGTACCAGCTAATCGTTAGATGTTGCCTTCTATGTTTTATTCGTTCGTTGTTTTCAATAGCTGTTCAGCTAGATTTGTACTATATTATCATGTCAGCTTTCTGGATTCCCTTTTCATGTTTGTTCAGTTTAGTATATTTAAACGATTCTTTCTCTAATCGTTCCATATGATCTCAATTTTGTCTTCATTATACACACACATTCTTTATCTCTATCTCTCTTTACATATATATATATATATATATATATATATATATACTGTTTATTATTAATCCCAGGCGTAAAATCTTAAATCCCACTGGGTTATACTTGTCAGAAGATATAAAAATAATCCCCTTTCTCTGTCGAAGCTCTTCGCCAACTCAAGTCGTTTTTTTCTTTCTGATTTTTGTCCTTTAATAGTTTCAAAAAGAACCGATCGACTTTTACGAATACGATGTCCTTTCACATTTATCCGTATATTAGTAAAGTTACTCACATTTTTTTTAATTCAAATAATATAAATTATTTAGGAAATACTTTTACAATATGAGTTAGGTATGGAATGATCCTTCAAGAGGTGAAGTTAATTGTACTCTATTAGATTGGAGTAAATTGGACTAATATTTCGATCATCTTTACGTCTTAGTAAAGCAAGAAGTGATAGTGGATAGAGAGAGTTGAGTGTAAAGAGGTTGTATGGAGTAGTTTAGAAAGCGAAATATTCGAAGGGCGAGTATAATTTTGAGGGGGACTGGCCATTTCTTGACTTTTTGTTCATAGTTTTAGTAAATAATCGGTTGGTTTAGGATAGTTAACGTGTCTATTTTGCTTAGATATATCTATACATAGGGTTGTTATACATTTATTTAGGATAAAAGATGAATCGTTACAGGTAGGAACAAGGTAGGCGCTGGTAGTTTTTTTTAGTTCTAGTCTTTTATACTTCATTTCATTAACTTTAGCTACAAGTTTGGCTCTTGTTTACGTTACGAATGAAGTCATTGGTTTAAAATCGTGATACGAAGCGACTAAAAACATTTCATTGTATAAAGTTCGATTATTTAATTGATCGGACCACGGCTAAGGGACCGAGTTTCATTACGGAGAAGGTTGGTAACTAAGGAGAGTTGTGTGACTTACAAATCTCAAACATCCGAGTACTTTTCCTTTAGGGATATTCTGACTATATACTATAGGCTGGTCCAAAAAACTGAAAATGATATTTATTTTTCTCGACACGGCTAATTTTATTACACTCAATGAAAAGGACTTACACATAAAAATTCGTCTCCCTATCTCATCATTTAGGGGGCACCCCACTTTTCACTTTTTCTTCGTCATCTTGGTCTTTGAGGGTGTCGGAATGGCCATTCGGTGTTTCTGAATTAGATAAGAGATGAATTGCTTCTGATCCTTATCCTTCGTCAGCGTAGGGAATCAACAGACTTCCTGAGAAACCAACACTCGGGGCTCGAACGAGTACTGATTGCCATAACTTGAAAAAAGGATGAAAAAGGAAATATTAAAAGTGGGAGGACCTCTAAATATTATTGTATTGTGATGAAATTTAGCACACAAGGGAGGAATGCAACACGAAAAAAGCAGTGGTGTGGAGAAAGGATCAGTACCCTTTGAAATTTGACCCCCGTTTTTTGGACCACCTTAATCTACTCTTCCTAACTTTACCATTTTCCTCATCATTTTTCATTTTTTTATATATTTATTTAATATGATGTGACACCTTAACGAGGATAACTTAGGAGGATGTATACAGCTACATAACCCTAATAACTACATAGGCCCTTAGTGACCAGCCCCTTCGCTGCGACGGAAGAAGTTCTTTAACCCCACACAAACGCCACCCCGTACAATTGTTCTTTTCAAAGATTCACTTATCATTCACACATTTCACCTCGTCCTACATTCAATAAGTACTCCATCTCCATGTATATTTTTTTTTATAAAACCAAACTACTTTCAAATATTCCATTTAACACAATGATTTATTCGCTTGCATTTGACTTGTTCTCTGAAATTTCATCATTTCAGTATTATAAGGTTCATTTCGATGTGTTCCTTGGAATTTCATGATTCAGTATTATGCGAAACTTTATGACGTGTTATTTCAGTATCATGAGATTTATTATGACGCCTGCTCTGGAATTTAATGATTTCTTTATTACGAGCTTCATTATGACGCCTGCTCTGCAATTTAATGATTTATTTATTATGATAATCATTATAACGCGTGCTCTGGAATTTAATGATTTCTCTATTATGAGGTTCATTATGACGCCGGCTTTGGAATGTAATGATTTCTTTATTACGAAGCTTATTATGACGCCTGCTCTGGAATTTAATGATTTCTTTATTACGAGGTTCATTATGACGTCTGCTCTAGAATTTAATGATTTCTCTATTATGAGGTTCATTATGACGCCTGCTCTGGAATTTAATGATTTCTTTATTATGAGGTTCATTATGACGCGTGCTCTAGAATTTCTTGATTCCAGTATTAGGAATTACATGAGATTAGTATTATGTGATTCATTTTTATATCTCAATATTCTTGTGCTAAAATGCGTTGGCACATATTAAACCGAAACAAGCGCCAGGCTCTGAAAGGCAGGTCTGTTCGATGGAGAATAATTTGCATAAACATAAAATAAAAGTGTTGAGAAAGGTACGTCGAAATAGATATGAAAATTAGAGGCGAAAAGGAAATTAATAACCTCTTCTTTTGTATTTTCTTAGGCATCATTCTTTAGGTTTATAGTTTTGTGATTTTAATTAATTTATATATTTTGTTTCGTTCTTATGTTTTATTCTCTCGGTTTCTTCTTATCTTCTTTTTCCGTTAGTAATCTTTCGGAACTTGTGTGTTCTCAAGACATAGCTTTGTGCCCGAGTGTGGTCTCGAGATGGGAGCCCTACGAATCAAGATTTTACCCTGAGGAACACCTTAATCTATTCTTGGCAGACGACAGCAACTGGGCTGGTGTGGTAGAGAGTTATTTGCGATGGCAAGTGAAGAAAGAGCAGAGATTACGCAACATCTTAACAATACAAGTAAAATATGGTCTTTACGCTATTCGTTCGTTTGTTGATTACTTTACAATTTCGGTTACACAATACTTTTTAAATTATTAAAAATACGATAATAAAAGCATATGCTCACATCAAATGCACAACCTGGCATTTACATCTATTTCTCATTATTTATACAGTATTCTTGAACACCGATGTTAAGGAGTTTGTATTTTTTTAATTTTCGGCCTTTAGTCTACAACCGAAGAATTTTTTCCTCTTTAATGATCTTTTTCTTTCGTAGGGATTTATATCAAAAGGCCCTTTTCTTCTTTCTCTTAATATAAAAAATTATAAATCAATTTCGATCATCATTCGCATATTACTCGAGATATTTTTAGCCCCATTAAAACGAACCAATCTTCCCGAGAAGAGTAAAAAAATTACCGAGAAAATGATTTAAATTTGATAATTCGTCCTTATTAATCTATAAGATGGCCGTCATTAATGCCTTGTCTCTCGGGTCCTTCCCTCTCCCATCCCCAAATTAATAAATTCCAGCTGAACGAAGACATTGCTCGATTCTTACGAACATTGTTGTAAAAAGTAAACTGATTGATACTTAAGTAAATGTATTGTTACCCTGACTAAATTGTACTCAAATTACAAGTAAAAGGATTCAAATTTAAATTTACTTGAGTAAAAGTAATAAAATATCTTATTCATTAAGTACTCATATAGTGAAAGTAAAAAGTATGGTCATGGGTAGGAGTGGCCACTATTTTTATTTTCAATGGTAGAAGTAGAACTTATGATAGCCCAGTAATCGCTCGGCAACACACTAGGAGGCTAGAACACAGGAATAATTTAACTCTTTACGGCCATTGTCCCATTTATGGGACGGAATTTTATGAATTAATAAAATTAATAATTTCAATCATTATTGTTTTTATATTTTCAGGCATTTCTTTGCAAGTTTTTTTGAGTATCCCATAAAAACAAAATTAATACAGTTTACAATTTGCGACGTTAGGTGGCGCCAAGGTTGTAAAATTTTCCTATAAAGCACAGTGACTGACGTGAACACCTTCAGTGTCGCAGTGTCAGTGTTATGAGCTGTTTCTATCAAATTATCATGATAACTAATAATTAAGGAATACACTGACACGATAAGTGGGGCGTTAAAAAATTTCATGTATTAAATATATTTTCTTTCTATGTCCTATTTTTGGGACAATGGCCAACTTGCATGAACATGCACTTTGTTGAGGTTCCGGTTTCAGCGAGTAATATGAGATTTATAATATATATATATATATATATATATATATATATATATATATGTATATATATATATATATATATATATATATATATATATATATATATATAAATATATATATATATATATATATATATATATATAAAGAAAGAAAAAATACAACCTATGTGGATGGCAACAACCAACAAAGGGGTTTCGCTATATCTATTTTCTGCCTTTCAAAACAATTTTGAAGACAGAAATAAAGGTGCAGAAACTTTGCATTGCAGACTATATAACAATATAGTACAGGAAAGAGAAATTGGACGCGAATGAGCAATGAGAGAAGAAACAGGAGTTTTTTAGAGGTAAGAGAAAGGGACATTGGAAGAAGACTAGAATCAAAGAGAGCAGAGGGCGGCACAATGAAGGCAATCCTTACTGAGAAGACAGAAATAACGCCAGGGGGAAAAAGTTTGAGATTCCTGTTGATACTTTTTTACCCTGGCATTACCTCTATCTTCTCAATAAGTATTGCCTTCATTGTGCCTCCCTTTGATCTCTTTGATCCTAGTGTTCTTCCAATATCCCTTTCTCTTACTTTTAAAAGCTCCTGTTTCTTATATGATTGCTTATTCTCATCAGATTTCTCTTTCTCTTCTATATATATATATATATATATATATATATATATATATATATATATATATATATATATATATATATATATATATATATATATATATATATATACTATATTTTACCTTTTATATTTTTTAGAATCTCTCTTGGTATGATGGATCGTTGTACTTTGTTGTTAACTACTGATGTCGAAAGATCGCTGAATGAACTTAGCGATTCAAAAGATTCAATACAAAACGTTGAAGTTGCAATCATCCCACCCGTTGCAGCTGAAATGACAGACGAAGAAAATATCAACGTGGGAGAAATTCTAGAAGAAAGTATTCATCAAGAAATGGCAGGGCGACTAGAACTCATTATTAATGAAAACAACCAGCAGAACCATCAATATCAAATGCCCCAAAACGCAGAAACAATTCCCCTGATTTATTTCCTGAGTGGAAAAAATATAATCCAGTCTATAACGATCGGATGAATGCTCCATCTCAAAACAAACCCGATAAGCTTGTAAGCCTGTAAGGTTAGAGTGTTGTTGATATTTTGGTAAAATTTTTTACAGAAGATTTGCTAAAACACCCCAGAGATCAGAGCATGATTTATAGTCAGCAGAAAAAATAATCCTGAATTTACTCTTGACATGAATGAGCTCAAAATATTTTTAGTAATACTTATGTTTTGTGAATACCATAAACTCTCTCAGCAAAATATGTACTGAGGAAAAACTCCAGATATAGGTGTGCCTTTTATATATAATGCTATACCTAGGCATAAATTCAAAGAAATAAAAAAGGACCTTTATTTCAATAATAATGCTCTGATTGATAAAACTGACAGAATGTATAAATTGAGGCCATACCTGGATGTCCTAAAGGAAAGTTTTCAGAAATTTGACGTCTTTGATAATTATCATCTGTTACTTGATGAAATAATGGTTAAGTATTATGGATTAGGCTTGGCAAAGATGTATATGAAAGGCAAACTGATAAAATTCGGATATTAGGTTTCGTGTTTATTTAGTACCAGTGGTTATTTATACAGTTTTTCGCCTTATCTTGGTAAAAATAACGAGACCAGCAATGAACCTCTTGGGCTAAGGGTCAAAATGAATCTGACTTTGTCATTCCTGAAACAGAAGCAGGAGATCATGTGATATTCTCTGACAATTTCTTTACAAGCTGTGAAGCCTTGAAAGATCTTGGGATCAGAGGTCTGAAAGCAACTGTACGATTCGTGAAAATTGTACAAAGAGTATCCCCTTATACTATCCAATGTCATGAAAAACACTACAGATAGAGGGTTTATAGATTATAAATTTGATAATATCAGCAAAATTTTCATCACGAAGTGGAACAATAGTTAACCTGTTTCTGTTGTCACAAATTACTCTACAGTATATCCATTTGGTACCGCAATCTGTTATTCGCAAAAAGTTAAAAAAATGACCTTTCAGTACGAATCCCAAAAGTTGTATCTGAGTACAATAAATCAATGGTGGAGTTGATATTTTAAAAAAGCAAGTTTTCCTCTACAGAGTTAAAATCCGATAAATAAATGGTGGTTCCCGATATTTACACAATTGCTTGATATCGTTGTTAAGAACTTTTGGAGAATATACAACCTAGTAAATGAAAGCCAAACCCTTTCAATGCTAAAAATAAGGAGAAAGATTGCCTTAACTTATATTTCTAAGCTGTATTTATCAAATCGCAAACGCTCTAGCCATCATAGAAGTAGACTTTTACAAGGAGGGCGAAGATGTGAAGACAGCAGGTTCGATCATAGAAATCACTAATACAGACACAACGACGTTGTGCACTGTGTGGCAAAAAAAACTAAAAGAATATGCAGTAGGTGTGATGTTCCACTTCATGATGTATGCTTTGAAAGATTTTATATAAAATAAAATGAAAAATAAGCCAACATTTTCTATTAAGCTATATCTTGCAGATGTAGGTGTTGTCAAGGGGATTTTTTATATAAAAAAGTTACTTTCATAATTCTATTAGGTGATAATGAAAAACGGACAATATATTTGTAACTGAAAATATGTATTGTGTTCATGGTAATAAAAAAATAACAACGAATCCAGTGGTATTTAATTTTTGTTTCCTTTTAGCAAATATTATGAATTGTGGCCAATGTCCCCAAAATGGGACGGTATTTTTAATGCACACAAAATTAGAAGAATCTTCGAGTAATTCATGCATTATCATTCTATGGGCTTTAAAACATAAGAATAAGTTTTATATCACTAAAATTCTTTGTTTATATAATTTCGGCCCTAATGGCTTAATAAACTGACGCCCTCTCTCAGGCGGAAAGGCGGGAGAGATAAACAAATTGTCTATCGAATATGAAAGGATGCATCTGATTGGTCCAAACATGAACAAACGCTTATGATTGGTCCAAACATATACAAGCGGTTATGATTAGTTCAAACAAGAGTACACGCTTGGGATTGGTCATCGTCTGACTTTTGCTTCTACGTCTGTTATTGGCTAAAATTAAATGAGAAGTAACGAATACTTCTATGATTTTCAAATGTAATGAAGTAAAGATAACAAGAAAATACGCAAGTAGAAGAGAAAGCACTCAAATTAGTGAGTACCTTTTATGAATTAAAAAGTAGAACAAAGTTTCTTGAGTAGAGTACTTAAATTATTGTACTCATTACTTCACAACTCTGATTACGAATAAGGGAGCTACAGGGGAAGATATGTATACCCTCCGCACGATAGCGCAAAATACAACTGTTGACGCTGTGGCAAAAGAAGTGGGAATGATCCTTATGAAAGGAGAGGGGAGAGATGAAAGGATAGTGGATATAAGGTGGACAAAATGTCGATGGAATGAATATAAATGAAGGATTTGAGGGGAGAAAGGCGAAAAAGGGTCGCTATATGCTGCCTTTCTACCTGACCCTTCATAGTCAGTATATCAAACAGCCAAATCTAGATTTATTATAAGAAATTCCAAACTGTAAGAAGCCTGTAGATTCACGCGAGGATAAGCCTATTTAATGGTGTTTAAAAGGATTATTAGTTGTGGATTAGGAGGATACAGCCAATTGGGAAGTCTGCTTAGGAGAGTGAGATAAGTTAAATCACATTAGGTAGAGCAAGTTGAAAGATGTTAATCCAGTTTCGAGTCGACTCTGGGGCGAATAACATTGTAGCACTACATTGTTCGAATACCACGTTAAGCTGAAAGTCCGCGCCTTGATATCAGGTAAAAATATTCTCAGATGTTTGAATAGACTGAAAAGATACTGAATATATAAATACTATTGATCATGAACATTATCAACTTCAGGCAATTCCCAACTCATTTCAGCACACGCAACTACTGCACTGCAATAAGTTAAAAAGGTACTGAAGGTTTCGGCCCTCATCCGCCAATATCGTAATATTTAAGATTTGTACATATTTATGCGTCTCGTATCGTATAGGAAGGTTAAGTTGTTTGGATTTGAAATGTAAATTAGTTTAAATCAATTTAGGCCACTAAGATATTGTGATTTTGAGGTGATTTATTTGAAATATTAATTAGTTTAGCCAAGTAAGGTTCCTCAGCATTGTGATTTTAAGGTGTTTTATTTGAAATGTTAATTAGTTTAAATCAATTTAGGCCACTAACGTATTGTGAATTTGAATTGTTTTATTTGAAATGTAAATTGGGTTAAACCAAGTTAGGCTCCGCACACATTGTGATTTTGAAGTGTTTTATAATGTTAATTAGTATAAATCAACTTAGGATCTTCAGCATTGTGCTTTTAAGGTGTTTTATTTAAAAAAATTAATTATTTTAAACCAAGTTAGGCTCCTCGCACATTATGATTTTGTTGGGTTTTATTTCTAATGAAAATTACTTTAAATCAAGTTAGGCTCCTCAAGCATTGTGATTTTGAGGTGTTTGTATTGAAAATGTTAATTAGTTGAGGCTAGGTTAGCGTCAGCTTCTCAAACAATGAATCTTGAAGCAATAATTTGTAGTAATGACTGCTCCCTTTTAAACTCAATAAATTAATATATATATATATATATATATATATATATATATATATATATATATATATATATACGAGAGGCTGTCAATAAGCTTTGCGAAGTGGTAGGGCAAAACAGAGAAAGGGGGATGGTTGTTTGTGGGGGTGTTAGGACAAGTTATGACAAGTCAGGACCTGCAGCCGCACGCTCCTGCCTCGTCTATTTAAGAAGCAGTAGCTGATCGCAGATCGTCAGTCACAAATTTTTCAACAATGGAGAAGGTTGAGCACCGCGCAGTGATCGAATCTTTGATCAAATAAGGCAAGAATGCAAAAGAGATCCATAAACGCATGGTTGAAGTGTACACCGACACCGCCCCTTCCTATGCAACCATTGCTAACTGGAATAGGCAGTTCCGCCATGGTCATGAGTCCCTTGAAGATGACCACCGTTCAGGACGCCTGTCAGACGTGATCAACGAGAAAAATGTGGCCCGTGTGGAGAGGATGATCCTCTAAAATCGACGGTTAAAGGTTGAAGAAATCAAGCAAGAACTTGGAATATCACATGAAAGTGTTATCAACATCCCCCACGACAATTTGGCTATGACTAAGGTCTCTGCCCGTTGGGTCCCTAGAAACCTCACACCCCATGATAGACTTCAACGTCGTCCAAGTTTGGAGGAGCTGATGCTTCTGTACAACCAAGAGCCGGTGGGATTCGAGTCACGCATAGTGACAAGTAATGAAACGTGGGTCCATCACTGGGATCCCGAGACCAAGCTCAAAAGCATGACCTGGAAGTACAGGGGCTTCCTGACTCCCATCACGGTCCGAACCTAACCCTCAGCCGGGAAGATCATGGCCACCATCTTCTGGGATTCTGAGGGAGTGTTGATGATGGACTAGGCGCCTCAAGGAAGGACCATCACAAGCCAATATTACACCGAGGAACTGGATGGGTTGAAGAACTGCATCCGTCAGTAGGGTCGCGGTAAGTTGACACGCGGTGTCCTGCTCCTCCACGACAATGCTCTTGTCCACAAGGCCAGAGTTGCAAATGCTGCCCTGCACGAGGGCGGATCCGAGGAGCTCAACCATCCCCCTTACATTCCAGATCTGCCCCCTAGCGACTACTTTTTATTCCGCCAGCTTAAGGCTGCACTGCGTGGACGCTGGTTTGGGGACGATGAAGATGTCCAGCTCACCGTCCAGGAGTGGATTGAACAGCAGTCGGGAGATTTCTGGTTGTCGGGAATTCAAAGCCTTAGGGACAAGTGGCGCAAGTGCATTGAAGTCGAGTGTAGTTATATTAAAAAATAATGAAACACTTTTCCTCATCTCTCGTTTCCCTATATCCGAATTTCAAAACTTATTGCCTACCCTTCGTATATACCTACCTCAAGGAAATATTTCGATCTTCATGATGCTGAGAAAACAATCCGGAAATTTTTTTATTTCTAAAATCGTCTGGCCTGTGAAAAAGGTCTGAGAATATCTCCACTAAACTATCATTGACTAAATACAAAGATTTAGATCTCGAATTCGATCAGTTTTGTGGATTACCACAAAAGGAGGAATTGAAGATATTAGATTACCTCAAAAATGTCGCAGTAAAATTTCAATTTTTCGATTTTTAAAGTTTTATACCAAATAAAACTTTTGTCAGTTTTATAATTCATTATTTTTAGCATTTTTAGTAACAATAGTTTTAAGGATGTTTAAGGAACAACTAGAGTGTAAACGGAAGGTATATTAAAAGAGTAGAAGGAAAGTGGAGAATGCAAAAAAGGAAATTGGCAAAAAAGTGATAAGGATTCTGCAATTTGGTCTCCTACCATTTGTGGACCCATACACCGTCCCACATGTTGGAATTGGAAAAAAACATAAGGTCCCACATTTTGGAGAACAACATAAGTTCTTACATTTTCGTGCCCTTACAAAGTTCAATATTCTTTGGGATCCTCACTATTTCTCACATATGAGCCCCTCACAAGGAGCAGAAGGGACACACGAGTTCCCACATTGTAGTGCAAACTCACAAGGTGCCATTCATTTTCACCGAGTCAAAAGGCCATTCCCCGTTTCCAAGATTGTCTCTAATCCTACACTACCGTGACATTTATTAAAGTGTGATGTATTGTAGACTATATAAATTTGTAGAAGTTTAATTTAAAAAAAATCAATATTTCAACAGTTTTACTCAACCATTCTTAGTTCAATTATCCTTTTACATCATTAATATACCTCCCTGGGGTAATTTTATGCTGGTTGATTTCCATTGCATTACTGTAAAGAAACATTTTGTCTTATCCTCTAAGGAGTTCTATAAATTAGAACAAATCTGGATTTCCCATGTTTGTTTTAGTTTTTGTTTGAATATTTTCCTTTTATATCCCCAATAATGAATAAACTCATCATTATAAAGAGCTCTTTAACTTTCACGCATCCCTAAATCCTATCTAAAACTATCTAAAAACCCTTTAAAGACAACTCAAGAAATCATGACATCAAGATAATACGTCAAGTTAATATGAAGAAAGATCAAGAATTAACCCAGCCACCTTAAAGAAGACTCAAACTCTGCCAACTAGAATACAAGAGTCAGATTACTAGAAGACAATATTTTGAGGGGCAACTTCAGTCAAGAAATAAATAAATATAAGAAAGGCCTCCCCCCCCATAAATGAAATACAGAAAAAAAGATCTGAATGTTATTCACTAGTGAGCCTTTAGGTCCACAGGGGGATGGTCCTGGTTGGTGTGGGAAGGTATCCAGGTTTTATTGTTTTTAACATTAACTACCGATGGAACAACCTTTCGTATCCCCTAGAAAGGGGGTGCCGCTCTATTTAAGCGGTATACGGATATCACGGTCCCATAGTGGACGATAGACTCCCATAGACAGGGTTCGGGAACAGAGGAGAAACAGAGTATGTATGCTACGTTGTGAAAGAAGAAAGGGAAATCATAGCGGTGTTTTCCTAAGGTTTGTGGGTATGATGAAACGTGTAGAGACAACTCCACCACTGCGTAAGTAAGTATCAGAGTATCCGCCCAATGGGCGGCGAGCTCGTGAGGCCACTTAAAGTTATACCCGCACTTCCGGACCTGAGATCGAATAGATGTTTCGACGTAAGGAATCCAATGTTGTATCCAATAAACTAGTTACAATTAGTAGTTGTTGTTTTTATTATTATTACTAGCCAAACTGCAATCCCAGGACGATAATAAGCCCAAGAGCTACAGTGAGGAGAACAACCCCCCGAGGAAAAAGGAAACACCCTCATTTTGCGTAGCTCCGTAATAAATACTATATATCTCCCAACAAGAAGGGTTCATATTTAGCGAGGGTGGCCATGCTGCAGGTGACATTTGAATGACTACGTGCCCTCATGTCCCCAACACCTACAGGGGCATCTATATATTCTCACATGTTCACTTTCTTCACCAATTTATAAGAGATCTTTCCCTACAATTTTTCTAGGAAAGATGCCTTCGTTGGTTTTCTCTTATGAATTTTAAATAAACATATTAATAATAATAAAAGGATAATAATAATAAAAGTGATATTAATAATATTAATAATAATAAAAATAATAATAATAATTGCTGCATCTTATACATCCCATTGCTGCTTGTAACTAATTTGTATCAGTTTCACGCATTCTATAATTGCTGGGTCTAGGACAAAATTCCTATCTAAGGGCAAACTCCCCTGAAGACCCTTCCCCCCCCCGGGCACAAAATCTCCTCTAATCAAATTGCTCATAGGATAGAATCCCCCTGGAACAAAATTCTCATAACCTAACCTAACCTAATCAAAGATTTCTCAAATGTGTCTGCTTTACATAAATATGCTTCATACAATAATTTATCTTGTTCCTTGATTACTTCTAACAAACTTCAATTTTATCAGAGTGGAAACAGAACGTGGAGTAAAAATTTAAGGCTGAATATAAATCTGAATTAACATTTTCTAAAAAAAATAGAACAAAAAAGGTTAAAAATTGGTTGAAATGGCGCGAGGTGGAATAGTTCATGATAAGCTAAAAAAAAATCTCAATTTCAGATTTGGGGGAAATTTGCTCGCGAGGGGATTTTTTTACTTTCATCCCAATTTCCCGATATCTTCGAATGACACGAAGATATTTCCAATTCCTACAACTTCACCACTTCTTTACTTTATCTTTCCTTGCAAAGTGTCTACGGGAGACGCCCTCGTTGGTTTTCGCTTAGATTTTTAGGGGTGATGGTGTTATTACAAAGGCTGGGTGATGCAAGCACAATTTTAGACACACAACTAGGGGCTTATTTTCACTCGTCCTCCTTATCATTCATAGGAAACTCCACTTCGCTTGCCTTGGTGTGTTTATGGTTGCGTGGTCGAGTCTCTATAAGTTACTAGATCGATACATTTTACTTTTCAATGTTTTCTTTTGCAATAACATCGTAGCTATTCGGCCAATTCAAACGAAATTTGAAAGTCTCATGTTGTTTTAAATTCTCCAAGCGGTCGTAGGATGCCCAGGTCCTATTCTCAAGGGAATCAATGCAACGACAAGAGGCCATAGTAAATTTATTGGCATCATTGTAGTAGGGATTTTCTCTAGTTGCTTTTCCATCGTCTTTTTGTCATAGCAAGTTACCTCCAATTCTCCTTTTTGTCCTAGCAAGTTACTTCCAATTCTAATTTTTCTCCTAGCAAGTTACCTCCAATTCTCATTTTTTTTCCTAGCAAGTTACCTCAAATTTTAATTATTGTCCTAGCAATTTACCTCCAATTCTCATTTTGGTTCTAGTAAGTTACATCCAATTCTCATTTTGGTCCTAGAAAGTTACTTCCAATTGTCAGTTTTGTCCTAGCAAGAGTTACCTTTAATTCTCATTTTTGATTTAGCAAGTTACCTCCAATTCTCATTTTTGTCCTAGCAAGAGTTACCTCCAATTCTAATTTTTGTCCTAGCAAGTTACCTCCAATTCTCATTTGAGTCCTAGCAAGTTACATCCAATTCTCAGTTTTTTCCTAGAAAGAGTTACCATAAATTCTCATTTTTGGTCTAGCAAGTTACTCCAATTTCAATTTTTGTCCTAGAAAGTTACCTCAATTTTCTTTTTTTTCCTAGTAAGAGTTACTTCCAATTCTTTCTAATCGTGTATGTGAGAGTATGCAGGTGAGGGGATAGAAAGGGTGTGTGAATAGATAGCGGAAAGTAGACCAGTGGTGAAAAGAGAAAGAAGTGTGGTAGGGTGCAAAGTGATGCTAGAGCCTGGTGATCAGGCCTATCGCTTTCAAATTTATTTGATTTGTGGTTTCGTTGTTGTTTTTATGGTTGTTTTATACATATATATATATACAGGTATATATATAACATATAGTTTGGCGTTCAAGCCATTTGTCTTTATTGCTAATATTTTTGTTTATGCTATGCGCGTTAGCTGTTGTTTTTGTAAGTCGTTAATATTAACTTACTGTGTTTGATTTAGTATCTTTTTGTTTCTTCGTAATTTTGTAGTGTGTGTATTTAGTGTACAGTGTTTCTTCCTGTAGTCTTGTTTGGTGATTTTCGTCTTCTTGTGTAGGATTCCTTCTTCGGTAGTTTGTCTTAGTTGGTTAATTTTGTCGATATCGGTGAATTTTGTCAAATCGGTTGGTTTCATGATTGGTATTTTTCTTGGTTTGGGGTAAATTGACTCATCTAGCGTAGAACGGTACTTCTGCTCCACCAGCTAAAATCCTAGCGGAGCTTGGAAATCTGGCGCGACATACTTCTCTTCTGTTTCGGTCAATCATTTGTACGATATCTTCGTCCAATAAACGATTGACCTTTTCCAGCATATTCCTTGTCCGTTCTTCGATGACAACGTTAATGGTGGTTAACCCCGCCTCCCGGTGCAGCTCTTCTTGCGATCTTCTTTCCATTCTGCGTGTACCTGTGATTAGGTACACGCATTTATTCTGCACCACTTGTAGTCTCCTCTTCTGTGTCTTTGAGGCACAGGAGAGGGCAGAAGCGGGGTAAAGCAACGTCGATCTAACTAGTGCAGTATAGATCTTCTTTTTGTTGCTTTGACGAAGATTTCTGAACCTGTACAGAGTCTTGACTGCAGCAGTAGCCTTGGTGATTCGTTCTTGGACGTGCTTTGCGTACCCGGTTGAGGTGATCTTCATGCCGAGTACGTTGCATTCATTGGTGAAGGGATATCGTCTATCCCCCACCCTGACGTCATCAAGTAGTCTCCTGCCCATGGTGACTACTTTGAACTTATCCTGGTTCGTACGGATTTTCCACCGGGCCTCGTAGGTGTTCAGGTTTTCGATTTCTGCTGCCGTCATGCGAGCCTGCATAGGCGCATTCCTCCATGGACATGTGATTACCTGGATGAAATCATCGGCGAATTGTAAGTTGAGGCAAGTGGGGTTTACAGGGACTGGGATATCCGCGGTGTAAATCAAGTAGAGAGTGGGAGACAGCCACCCCCCTTGCGGGAGGCCCGCATTGAGCGGAAACTTTGGCCCGTCCGTGCACCCTAAACTGATGTACGCCGCTCTCTCCATGACATAGTCACAGAGAGTCCTTTCTAAGCTTTCGCTTAGTCATAGTCGTAAGATCTTGTACTGCATTCCCCGTTGCCACACCTTATCGAACGCCTTTGATACATCCCGACAAACAATGTCCACGTAACTCTTTTCCCGTTTTGCTTGGGCTAGCTTTTCCGTAATGACGTTAATCGCCATTTCCGTACTTCGCTTACTCCTAAACCCGAATTGGTGTGGGTTGTAGAGCGAGTTATCTTCCAGGTGAGACACCAGTCTTTTGTTGAGGATCTTCTCGAAGAGCTTCCCACCAAATTCCAGTAGTGAAATTGGTCGGTAGCTCTCCTTCAACTTGGGGTTCTTTCCAGGCTTGGGCAAGAAAATCATTTTTGCCGTTTTATAAGCGTCTGGAAAGTACCCCGTATTAAGGCAGGCGTTGAATATTCTTCTCATTCCTTCGATGACACAGGCTGGTGCCCTCTCAAAGTTAAGCTTTGTAAGCCCCGATTGTCCTGGGGCTTTTTGTTGGAATGAGCGAAGCGTGCCGAGTAGTTCTTCTTCTGTAATCTCGGCGGCTCCGTCGCGCTGCCTATCCACCTGGTGATGAGGGTGCGTCTTTTCTATTTCTTCGTTAAGCTCGTCGATGATGTTACTTTCGAACTCTAGGTCATAGTCTTCGTTTTCTTCTTCAGTTATACTGAAGATCTTTTCCCAATAACTTCGGAATATCTCTTCAACTTTTTCTTCCTCTTCTTCGATGTTTCCATTTTCTTTCTGTAGCTCGATCTTGTGCTTCTTTCCAGTTGATCCTTTAAGAATTCGGATCTTCTTCCAAAATTCTTTGGGAGTTGCTTCGTGATCGATGCTCTCGATCGCATCCTCCCATCTTCTGTTTTGCTGTTCGAGGATCAACTGGTTCAATTCTTCTTTGATTTCTTCACTTCTTTGCATCGAGTGTACTGATGCATTCACGATGTTGTGTTCATACATTATCTTCAGTTCACGGTATAGTTCCTTCATATATTCGGTCCACTCGTAGGTTGAGATGGTCCTATATGAGGAACGAGAGATACAAGCCCTATCTGCGTCGATGATTTGGTTATTGAGGTCATCGAGTGCCTCGTCAATCTCCTCGAGAATTGCCTCGTCCAGGTTGGGCGGGTCGTAGGCCTCGAGAAGGTGTGCATACCGTGCCCAGTCTGCTCGTCTGTAGTTCTTCCTGACTACTGCTGGGACTTGTATAGGGTTCCTATTGATTGTGAGTAGGATCCCTATATGATCACTGCATGGAACCTGGACTGGTTCCATGTAGTAATTGAACGGTAGCTGACGATTCACCAGACAGATGTCTGGCTTTGTGGCATTTCGTTCTTTGACATAGGTGGGAAAGTCGGGGCCTATCCGCTGGGCAATATTTCTGTCCAGCAACAGGTCCAGGCTTCTCCCTATTCCGTTGAAGGTCCTGTAACCGGATTCTCGGCATCTGGCGTTTAGGTCCCCCATTAGTATGGTGGGGGCTCTTCTGCCAAATAGGCCAGTGAGAGTGTAAATAGGCAACACATCTCTCCTTGGCGGTTGATATCCGGTTGCAATGACCAACTTTCCTAAGTCGAGCTTGACCTCAATCGCGAGGTAGGATTCTTCTAAGTTTCTTATCTGCTTGTATTTGATCCCTTTCTTTATTGCTATAGCGGCGCCATCGTACCGCTCTTGCGAAAAGTTCGTGATCAACACATCGTAGTTCCAGATTTTCATTTCTGTATTACGCGTGTCGATCCCGTGCTCTGAGATCAGTATGATGTCTGCATCAATTTCTCTGAATACATTTCCGTAAAGAATTCTTTTCGTCGTCCAGCCGTTGGTGTTGATTTCCATTATTTTCAGTCCGTTACGTAGCATGATGAGTTGCTTTACCTATGTTTCTTCTTTTCCTTTTTTGGTCTGGGGGCTGGTTGGGCGATTATACTCGGCCCAGGGTTTTCTTTTTTCGGGGGGGGGCTCGGGGTCATTGACCTGCTTTTGGTTGCCCGCGTGCGAGTGCAGGGGCCCTCTTCCCTGTCAGATGAGGATGATCCATCGTCACTTCCAGCCTTTTCCTCTTCTTCTTCCTCTTCTTCGGTTTCCTCTTCTGATGGTGCTCCAATCATCTCCTCCAAACCGGATTTGGTGCTTTTGTTTTGTATGATTGAGTTCTTGAAGGCCTGTGAGCACTCGGGGTCTTCTGGCATGATTACCGCCGGGAGGTTATTTGCTTTCAGGAGCGCATTGAGCACCTGGTTATAACAACCAGGCTTCACTGCATTTGCCACATTTGCATGGGTTATGCAGATCAATATTTTAGCGCTCAGATCTCCTGATACGCTAAAAGGTGCAGGTCCTGGTGCAGTGTTCGTCACTGTGTTCTTTTTTGCGGCGCTCGCGTATGTCGTCTCCTTTGCCTTTCTGTCTTCATCTTCTTTCCTTTTAATAATCTCTATGCGCTTGGGGCAATTAAGAGCCATCGTCCTATGTTCCCCTTTGCAGTTAAGGCACTTCTTGGTGTTGCTTTCGCACTTGTCAAAACGGTGCCCTTCCGTGGCGCACTCACTGCACCACAGCTTGTTCTTGTCTGGGCAGGTGGTGGAGGTATGGGCTTCAAGTTTGTAGCACACAAAGCACATTTGTATGCTACTGAATTTCTCTTGTTGGATGCTTTCACCCGGTATTCTCATGTTGAATACGAGAATACCATTTTGGGTAGCCTTTCTCGCCATGTCCGTGGTTGCGAATGTGATCTTGAATACGTTGGTATGTTCGCGGAATTTGATAATTTCGCGAACTTGTGCCCATTGGTTGCTTTCCGTAATCTCCTCTTTTAGCTCTTCTGTGCTATGCTCGCCTACCTAGCTTTCGACTTTGCGGCAGATGACGGTCCTATTTGCTGCCACCTGGTGGGGGGGGGGGTTGCTTCTAGTCCGGTCTCCTTCAATACCCTCGCTCCCTCTTCTGAAAGGAGCTGGTCTACGTCTCTGGTTTTGGCACACATGGCGATGAAGCCTGACGAAACTTCAATTAGCTTCACCAGTGCCACCTTGAGTTGTATGTAGAGGGTTTCACATAGGTCCTTCTTTGTTGGGGTCTTCATTCCGGCGATGGTCCTTAAGGGGACCCTCTTAGTGAGGGCCTCCATGGTCTTGCTGCTCTTCTTAATCCTTCTTTCTCTGAAATCAAGTGTAATTAATTTTGTTTTTGATATGTGAAAAAAGTTAGGGTGTGCTAAAGGAGGTATAGGATGGTGTGAGTGGGGTTGGTAATGGGTTTCAAGTAATTTGAGAGGAACGCCCCCGTCCATTTCTCTTGTTGCTCTCCCGCTCGTATGCTGCCAGTATGAGGGATGATAGGGTGATGGGGTGGGTCTCGGGTGGGGACCTCAGAGGGTTGAGCTTGGTGGACTTAATGCATAGCGGCCGAATCAACGACCGCTAAGTTTTTGCCACCCCCCTCACGGGTACATACGCCATAACTGCATCCAACTACATAGAGACGAGTGTAACTCCCTCTATGATTCTGGCCGGGTCACCCGGGCGATGAGGATTCCTCCTCCGTCCGGGACTCGCAGTTATGCCCCAGTATCGAGACGATTTCTGACTTATGCTTCTGCTGTGGGCTAGGCCTCAAACCAGTGTTCACATAAGCCCTTAATTATGCCAAACCAAGTGGCTGACATAGTTAAGACGAAATCAATGAATGGCAGACATCCGAGCAGGTTCACACGCAGAGCGATGGACGGGAGCAGTGAGGTGCTTAAGCCCTCATTAAATTATGAATCTTCGACGTAAAAAAATATGGCTCTCTTTTGAAGGATGAATCTGGGTTCACCTTAAGACTTCCAGAATAGGCTCGTTTCTGCAGCAGCGCTCAAAAGTCAATCAGACACTAAAACAAGTAAAAAGTGCTGTATCCAAAGTTCTTCAGCTGTACGCAGTAAAACGGATTTACAATTCTTATTTTTGTCCGAGCAAGTTGCCTCCAATTTCAATTTTTGTCCTAGAAAGTTACCTCCAATTCTCAGTTTTGTCCTAGCAAGAGTTACCTCGAATTCTTATTTTTGTCCTAGCAAGTTACCTCCGATTTCAATTTTAGTCCTAGCAAGTTACCTCTAATTATCATTTTCAACTCATGTGTGTCAATTTTATTTTTTCATCTATCTTTTTCAGTAATGTAATTTTTTTTAGATTATATTTTTATTATATTTGCCTCTTGAGACTTTATAGACCAAAAGTTTGAAGCCTTTCAAAGCCTGGATTGAGTTATAAAGCCTCTGAGTGTTAATAAAAAGGCCCATAGAACCAAGACTCTTATTCCCCCCTTAACCTTCAAGAGATATATTATCCTACGATTGTAAATAAAGAATAAATGAAAGCGAAAAAATAAAGGATAGGACAATGTTATATTTCCCCAAAATAAAGCAAAATTTTAAATTAACTCCGATATTCAACCCAGCCCACTACGAGTTCCTAAGCCCGCCTCTTTTAGGTAAACGTTCGATTACACCCCAAGGGAAGTGAGGCAAAAGAGAAAAGAGTCTTTTATCCAATGATGGATCAAACTATTTGTCTCTTCTGGATGTGAAACGTTGAAAATGGCCACCCCTTGTCGCGGGAAGAGAGCTTGTGTGTACCTTTTACTTTTCGAGCTATGTCGGCGGGGGTACCTCGTCTGGGTACCCCTGGTAGGGCTTCCCTTGTCGATTTGGTCGCAAACCAGGTTCCAGACTAAGTGCGTCATTCATTCCTTTTTCTCCTCTATCCTTCTCCTTTTTAACTTTTATCCTATCTCTCCCACTTATACAAAAAGAAAAAACAAAAAAAACCCTACTCCTATCATGTCACTCTTTCCCTTTTTTCCCTCTATCTACATATAAGGACCTGGCAGCTACCTCACGCGTCAGAAGAGAGGCTTTGGAACCTCTATAAACAACGCCAATCGACGTTCACTGGTTGCGAGAGACTAGGACTAGAGGTGTCCTAGGCGTTGGGGCACGATGAATGGGATGAGGGTAGTGCCCCGTTAACCCCTTCCCTGGCGCGTAATTATTGACCGTTCCCAGTGCCCGTTGACGGGTGCCTCTGGTAGCATCGGTCCGAGGTGACGGCCCTTTGTTCCCAGGTTGGTTGCCAGGCCAATAAAAAGCCTTGGGTCGAGTCTCTTGGTGGGGCGGGATATCCATTGAACGCTGCTCCGAGATCCTGGCCGTTGTGAAGGGAACTAGTAGGAGTTTAGTAAGGGGCGTGTTTCGTTGCTGTTCACCTGGTGACCAATCGATGGCCCCTTCGGGGACCGTCTGTGCTGCTTGGTTGGGAGCCACGGCACGCCGAGGCTTGACGACTCGGTCGGACGAACAGCAGCACATGGAGCGTGCCTTCTGAAAGATCCGAAACGTCTCCGATCGATAGGCGGGAGCGACTCACGCGGGGAGAACTCACCCCCCCCCCCTTTTATCATTGATTGGTCGCAAAGTATTTAAAGAGAGAAAGTGTTCATAAATGACCGGCAAAAAAGGACCAGGAGCTCTAAAATACACGTGCGCAATATGCCACATAGATAAGTGGTGCGTGGACTTTCCGGAGGGGTGTTTTTCGAAATGCCACCCGGCCAGTTCCTGCACCGACTGTATTTTAAACGGCCAAATCAAGGAGCTAAAGGTAACATGCAGGGTTTCCGAGGAAAGATCCAGGAAGTTGGAGGAAAAAATAAGCAGCCTCGAATTAGAACACGCCGGACTGATTCGCAGGCTTGAGGTGAGAATAGCAGAGCTAACGTCAAGCCCTGTACTAAACACTGCATCTGCAGTATTACCTCCAGAGCTAGGTCCGCATGCTATGGATAAACCCTCAAAGAAAAGGAAAAGGAAGGGAAAGAAACAGGAAGAAGAGAAAGTTGAAACAGAAGATAAAGTAGAAGCTGAAAAAGAGAAAGTTGAAGCAGAGGAAGAAAAGAGAAAAACAGAAGAGTATGTAACAAAGGAAGATAAGGGGGAAGAGACGAATAAGAAAAAGAAGAACAAGAAAAATAAGATGGAGAAGAAAGAGCGAACCAAGAGTTCGCTTCCGCAAGGAAAGCCTCAAACCTCTGCACTGAAATGTCCGAGGGTTACCCTCGTAGGCGACTCCCAAGCACAAGGTTTGCAGCCCCTGCTAGCGGCCCGCCTTCGCACTAGTGTGGAGGTATGCTGCCAGCCAGGACGGGGAAACCACCACATCAGGGTAGAGGCTGAGAAATCTCAGATCTCCGAGAATTCAGTCGTTGCCCTGATGGTGAGTGGGAATGACCTCTACCTCCGAGGAGGCAAAGTCGGCCCCAGCGAGAAAATTCTCAACACGGTCATGGGAGCCGTGGACGACTGTGGATTGAGAACTCGCAAATGGGTCGTTGTAGGGATGCTCCCAAGAAGAGGTCCTAGCCGGACAGCTCACTCTAGGAACGTGACCCTGAACCAGCGCCTGTCCGACCTCCGTACGGCGGAAGGGGTCTTCTTTCTGGACCCTTACCGCACCTTTTACGGTCGAAACGACCTTTACCAAAGGGACGGAGTGCACCTTTCATTCAAGGGAAAGGCTGTACTCTGTAACTTAATCCAGGATGTCGTAGAGCGGACGCAGAGGAGCGTCCGACCCAGAGTGAAGGCGGACATAAGACAGTATGCCCGTGTCACTCCTGGAACGACGTTCTTAGATGTGGCAAAGAGGGGTACTGCCACACAAAAGAAGCCGGGAAACGGAAGAGCGTAGGGAGTCCTACACTGGGGGACTCCCTCAAAGTTCTCCTGTTTAACGCGAGGTCAATCAGGAATAAGTTTCTTGAGCTCCGTGGCCTCGTAGCAACAGAGGAACCTGAGATGGTGGCCATAACGGAGACGTGGATTAAAACCTCAAGCCGAGATTTTGAAGGTGAATTCACAATTCCCGGTTACCAGCTCTTCCAGAAAGATAGGCCAGACAGAGAGGGTGGCGGTGTGATGTTGTATGTCAAGGATACTGTCAACTCGACGGATTGCAACATCGTATCCGACCATGAACTACTAGGTGTTGACCTAGAGATAGGTCCTGCCAAATACAGGACCCTGGTGCTTTATAGACCTCCTGCCCAACTCGTTGAAAAGGACAGAGATCTGTACCAGCTACTAGGAGAACTTGTCGAAGACAGAGTGTGTATCGTCATGGGTGATTTCAACACACAAGTTGACTGGGAAACCAGAGAACCCTGTGGCGAGAACGCACTACTCCTGGAGTTCACGAACAACGAGTTCCTCACTCAATGGGTGAGAGAGCCAACGAGAGGAGACAATATCCTCGACTTGGTTTTCACCTCTGAGGATGACATCGTTGAGGACCTCTCTGTTTGCGAAGAGCTCGGTGGCAGTGACCACCGAATAATTAGATTCGTAGTCAAAGTCCCCAAGGCACAGCCTGCAACTAGTAAATCAAGGAAACTGGATTTGAGAAGAGCAGACTTTGCAGGTCTACGCGCGGGACTGACTCACGCGAGGTTAGAAGAGTGCGAGGCTGTTGAAGACTCTTGGAACAGTTTCAAAACCACATTCATGAGTCTTCAATCGCGTTTCATCCCTCTGAAATGCCCTCGTCGGTCCTCTGTTCAACCAAAGTGGTTTAATCGAGAAATCGGGCAACTGCTTAGGGAGAAGAGGAATGTGTACCGGCAATCGAAGATCTCGGGTGACTTTGACGAATACCGGAGGGTATCCAGAAGAGTGAAGTCCAGCATACGGGCGGCTAAGCGGTCTGAGGAACTCCGAGTGGCGAGACTCTGTAAAGAGAATCCCAAGGAGTTTTTTGGATATGTGAACAGCCGTAAACCAATCCTTCGAAGGATTGGCCCTTTGAGGAATGAGGAAGGGACATTAAAGCATTCAGATGCAGAAAATGCTAACCTCCTCAACGACTACTTCTCTTCAGTGTTTACTGAAGAGTGTGGTCCCATTCCCCAGCCGACGAATTCCTACTCGGGGGAAAAGCTGGAGGCAATGGACTTCACTGAAGGAGAAATAAAGAAAAAGATCGCTGACCTAAAGACGAATAAGTCCCCTGGACCGGACGGGTTTCTATCCAAGGTGTTGAAGGAAGTGTGCGATGAAGTATCACGACATCTGTGCGCTATCTTTAACATGTCAATCCGGACCAAATGCGTTCCTAGAGACTGGCGTGAGGCGGAGGTGACTCCGATCTTCAAGAAAGGAGACCGTAACCAACCGTCGAACTACCGACCA
This sequence comes from Ceratothoa steindachneri, assembly GCA_963969495.1. NCBI lineage: Eukaryota > Metazoa > Arthropoda > Malacostraca > Isopoda > Cymothoidae > Ceratothoa > Ceratothoa steindachneri. Next base: position 122,206,447 of record OZ018331.1, read on the forward strand.
ATCAGTATGACTTCGATAGTCGGTAAACTCATGGAAAGCATCATGGTGGACAAAGTGACGTCGTATTTAGAGTCAAACCTGCTACTGAGGAGTTCCCAGCACGGCTTCCGAAGGCAACGGTCATGCCTGACGAACCTTGTAGAATTCTTCCACTTCGTTTTCAGCGAGCACGACCGGGACAAGGCGGTGGATGTGGTCTACCTAGACTTTGAGAAAGCCTTTGATAAGGTACCACACCGCCGCCTTCTCCGGAGAGTGCGAGCGCTTGGCATAGACGGAAAGGTAGCCGGCTGGATCGAGAACTGGCTAAGTGGCAGACGGCAACGGGTGGTGGTGAATGGACAGTCTTCTGAGTGGGTGCCCGTTACTAGCGGGGTGCCTCAAGGTTCTGTCCTGGGACCACTACTATTCATCATCTACGTCAACGACATGGACGGTGACATGGTTGCCAAGATTTCCAAATTTGCCGACGATACCAAGCTTGGTATGAACGTTGCAAAGGATGGAAATACTGCCCGCCTGCAGGAAGATCTTGGGAAGATTGGGGAGTGGTCGGACACGTGGCAAATGCCTTTTAACGTGGGCAAATGCAAAGTGATGCATATCGGCCACAGAAACCCCCAATCTCAGTATATCCTTAAGGGCACTGCTCTTGAATCGAGTGACACTGAGAAGGACTTGGGTGTTACTATTACTAGTGACCTCAAGTTCTCGAAACAGTGCATTGAGGCGGAGAAAAAGGCCCAAAGGATGCTAGGCTATATTAAGCGCCAGTTTGGTTATCGGAACCAGGAGATTGTACTGTGCCTGTACAACTCACTTGTCCGACCGCACCTGGAGTATGCCGTACAATTTTGGAGTCCTTCATTGCGAAAGGACATCGCGAGATTGGAACGCGTACAAGCCAGGGCAACCAAGCTGATTCCCTCTATCCGACATAAAAGTTATGAGGATAGACTAAGGGAATTAGATCTGTTCTCGCTGGAAACCCGTAGACAGCGTGGTCAGCTCATCGAAGTTTTCAAAATACTTCGAGGGTTCGACAATGTTGACTATCGGGATATTTTCACACTGAGTGAGAACAGAACGCGCAATCACGGCTTCAAACTTGAACTGAAGCGTTACAACCGCAATCTGTGTGGAATTTTTTTCACTTACAGTATCTGCGGTATGTGGAACGCACTTCCAGTGGAAGTTGTCAACAGTGAATCTGTTGACCAGTTCAAGTCAAGACTAGACAAAGTCTTGAAAAGTGGCCGTTTAGGGACGCAAAACAATTGAGCAGCCTTGTGCCCGCTCAATTGCTAGTCCAAAGGTACCCTCTTTGAATGGACCGTAAGGTCTCCTAGAGGACCTTCTTTCCTTGTTACTCCTTGTTACTCCTTGTTAAATTCGCTCTGGGTTCTGTTGCCTGGGGCGTAGGTCCTCTAAACTTCAAACCCATCTTTGTAAATGAGAGTGACGGCTAAGGATTTAAGTTAGATTATAACTAATTTAATTATGAGACTATATTTAATAAGCCACTACGCCAGAGCTGGACTGCAATAATATGAAAGAAAACTTAATTATCCGGTCATGGTATTCCTGACTGCTGATTTTAACTTGTGAAAGAGCGATTGATTAGGACTTGTTCAGAGCTGACACTTATTCGATAGTCTGTTAAATCCGTGGAACCTGAATCGTGACTCCACTACTAGTAAAGCACTAATAATATTTCGATAAGATCCATGAATAGGTTTGCATCGAATTAGTGGCCTTCTTGGATCAAGAATACTCGCCCGGGTTTTACTTAATTAAACAAGGATAAATTGACTTGCTCCGCTTAGTGAGAGATAAATAGGTATGTGTCAGTAAAATCATCAAAGTCCTCGGTGCAATACTCTGTGAGACAGTTGTCAGTAAAGCCTTAGAACAAGTGCCAAGGTAGCAAAGGCACGCCTCCGAGTCGTTCCACCACAGCACGGTACATGGCTTCTCCCTCCATTATTATTAAATCGCTTGGGAATAATTGATTTGATTGTTCAACTTTGCCCTTGCATACATGTACGTATTTGTTGTCCTTAATCTTCCTTTACGAGTAAATTTGATCCAACAGAAAGGGATAACACAAACAAAGCCTAGTATAAAGTTCCAATCGCATAACTTCACCCTTGATGCTAACACATTCAACACCTAGGAAAACAAAAGTCATTAAAAGGACAAAAGAAAAACATGAACATAAATATTGTTGTAAAGAAACGTGTATGAACAGTACTACAATTAAATATCAGTCATATTGCCATAGATCGGATATGGACAGCACCACCTAAATCACATAACCTCAATTGATGGCAGAAGGTGCATTCAATGAAACCTAGTATTAGGAACGAGGTTGATCACTTGCATTGGCTGCACGCTTTTATCGAGAGCAACTTTGAATTAGCACTGTAATCCTAAATAACGGAAAATTGAATGTTTAGCAAGATGGGGAGGGGGGAGCTGAATACATTCTTATAATCGCTTTATCTATATTCTCTTACTTGTGCTGCCATCTCCCTTACCTCGATATTAAGAACATTAAAAGCTTCCACACTGGTACACGAGAGCATTCATCTACACCTAGAACAAGGACAGGGAAAATAGAATTCTCAGTGTTTTATTCTTTATTAAAAGTAACCTCTTCAGGAGAAGGGAAGAGTGTCAGAATTATACGATATAAATACATATAAATACAGACGTACAGAATTTGATGATTGCGCTCTTAAGCATCCATGTTTCAGGATAATGACCGAGGCATCTATGGAGAGAGGGAGTGAGAAAGAGAGTTAAAGAGACAGAACGTGAGCTGAGGGGGATGAAGTGAGAAAAAAAGGAGGGAGAAAAGTGAAGGGGGAGAGAATCTGATTTATAAGCCTTGAAATAAACAGAGGCGAAGCCCTTGCCAATAAATCAGTAAAGACGACAGGACTCTACCAATTCCGCTCCGACGTATTCAGAAGAAAAGAAATTATAGTGAATTTATTTAAGAAAAAATCGAAACCCAACGTTAGCATTTCCACCAGGATTCTTTGGAAAAAATAAAGGTTTTGTAAAGAAACGGGCGATGTAAGTTGAAACGAATATATGTGGCAGGAACAAGGCTTGCGTATACATAAATGTGACCAGAAGAAAATATAACGCAGCACTGCCCAACATTTTCCTATTCTACTGCAAAGGCAAATTCTATTCCGAAGTCAAAGCAGTGAATTAACGGACGTCCAGAACAAAACATATCAACGCAACTCAGCCAACGATTCGAAAGCTTCATGATGCCTTTTTTCAATAAATCAAGAGGTTGAAAAGCAGGGGAGTTGCTAATGCTCAGTTTTAGTGCTGCTAATGAAATGCAATGTCCCAAACTTTGGAATAAACGGTAATCTGCTGGTGCATAAGTGGAAGAATGCGGGGAATGTGCAAGCTTTTGCCAACCGAGTTCTTGAATCTTGGAACAAGTTATTTTTGCAGTATAGTGGTTGCATTATCATGATTGAGCCAAGAGCACTTTTTCTCCATATGTTTGGGATATTTGAGACAAAATTATCATTAATTACTTTTACATCTTGATCAATATTATAATGTAGTATATTAAATTATAATTTATTTATCATTTTCATTTTATTACATACTATTATTACCTATGCATTTGCCTTTTAACAACATGCATACAAGTTATCCTTGTATTGTTTTAAGATTTGCTTAAGAGTGCTGTGAAAAAAAAAAGCTTTGACAGAGAACGACTTTTTTTACTCATAAGTAGAGGACTAGTTTCGGCGCGTGATGCTCCATCCTTCAGGTGTATAAAGACTAGCAAAATATTACCATAACACATTCCTTATATACAAAATGAAAGACAAAAACACACATGGAGGCCATCTTTATGAGGAAAAGCTGGCTCCTCTTAGGGTTAAGGTGATAGATACCTATCTGGACGAGATAAGTCGCTCCTTATAAATATTTCCTTTATGTTTGTGTGTGTGTGTGTCCCTATTTCTCTTGTTAGACGTTATTTTCTTTTTCCTCTCTCATTTCTTTTTATATAAGGAAAGTTTTAAGGTACTATTTTTTTATTCTTTGTACAATGGAAGGATGGAGCATGATGCTCTGAAACTGGTCCTGTAATTGTAAATAGAACAAGTACTTCTTCCTCAATGCTTTTGTTTTTCATTAATTATCAGCGTGTAAACTACGCTATTCCACTAACATGAACTTGTATATAGACAAGAATTTACTTATTTTTTGCTTGCGGATTAGCACATTATGTCTTTGTTAAAGTATCTATAGATAACAGTTCTATAGGAAGAAAGTGCAGAAAAAAGTTGTTTATTTTTTGACAGAAAATGAAATGACCAAGACTCAAGACCAGACATATTAAGAAGACGAGTCAGTTATGAAGAGTATCAAGGAAACTAAAAATAACTGATTTAAAAAGGTAGTTGCGTATGCTATATATGATGATACTGGTAAAGAAAATTTAAATCTGAAAATGAAACTAATTCCCGGCTACTTCAATACCAGAGAACTCTTTTAAGAACCAAATATAGCAATTCAATACTGTTTTGAAAACACTCGTGAGTATTAGCTGAATCAGCAACTTTCTTCCCCTTGATGGTAAAGAATTAAATTTGGACTAAGAAACCTTTTATTTGCCTCTCTTCAAATATCACATGCGCTTATAAAAGAATAAATTCCATCACATAAGCTAAACATGGTGTTAATCGTGTTCAAAAAATCGTTATCAATCTATTGGATGGTAAAAAGCAAGCATTAGTTATAGTACTGTAAACTTTCTACAATGCCCCTAAAAGCTTTAATATACTTATTATGATTGCTTAACATCTGAAGCATCAGTTGATGGCAAAACTATTGTAAACACAAGTTTTCCCCTGCAGTTTGATGAAGCTATGGACATAAAAAATTATACCCAACTACCTTTTTATTGCGATTTCCAGGTTCAAAGCTTGGAAAAAGCGTGGCTGATTATCTCCTTTGCTTGCCAATCTGAGAGCAAATTACAGGTTAATTTATTTTCTTCCAGCTTGGCAAATTCATAGGAAATAAACATTTCCTTGGAGCAAATGTTTTGTTGCGACTACAGACACTGCTGCAGCAATGATTCTAAAACATAGAGAAGCCACCGCTCGCATCAAAGAAAACTCTCAGAATTGCAGCCAAGAAACTGAAAACTTTGTGCGATGTCTAGAAAAATTAACTGGAAGAAATGTTGCAAGCTATGGTAAAAAATTGTCCCTCTTACTTCTCCACAAGCAAAACAATATTGGCTGTTTCAGAGCTATACATGGATATGTTTGCAGGTTTGCAGATCACATGATTCTACATTTGTATTCTTGGATTAAAATGGAGTCACGTGGAAGCGTGCTTATATATGCTTGGCCAGAAAGTCCTGACTCACTTAGGAAGCGGAAAGAAAACAACAATACTTTATGGAGCAACACCAACATTAGGTTAGGTTAGACTTGCTCATTCGACTACATTAGGTTAGTTTAGCCATATTCATTCGACGAAATTAGGTTAGGTTAGCCTTACTCATTCTACTACATTAGGTTAGTTTAACCTTACTCATTCAAATACATTTCTAAATTGACTACCAGCCTCCTTACGCTGTTGTTGTTTGTTACTCCTGCGCAGTTTATTTCTCTTTGTGTAAACCTCAACTGACACAAAACAGTTGGGAAGAAAGTGGAATTAGAGTTTTGATTTGCTACTGTTAAAAGCATATTTAAACAAATTGGTTTTGGTTAAAATGATATATTTATATTTTTTATTCGTTTTAAGTCTTTTAAATTACCTAAAATTTGTTTAAAATAACATGTCGGATTTTCTTTTGCTTCTCAAATTTTGTTTTAATAGTTTTTAATCCATTTTTATTTTAGACCTGTAATAATTTTTATTTTAGTTCTTTTAAATATGATATTGAAGACAATAAGCTTCTAACTCAAGCATTAAGACAAGAAACGAATTTTAGCTTTAAAAAATTCCTTAGAGCACTCTTGTTTTCTTTCCAAAGTAGCACTAGAATTGGAAGCCGCAAAAATATCAGAATTTGAAAAAATATTAAAAGCTGTGTGAGATTTAATCCTAAATGATGATGATAAACCTAGAATGTATATAATTAATGGCAGTTTTCTCACCGACCCTCACTCATATTAGATGGTTTTATTTTTCAGTGCGGGCCAACTAATTAACATAGGACCAGAACTGTAGAGAAATGGCTACATAAAGCATCCCGGAGGGCCAGGAGGACATATACCTTAAAGGGCCCCCCCTTCCCTTGTGGAGAAAGCCGGAGAAGCGAGCCCCATGAGGAGAATCGTGGAAACGGTAGCCGGCGAATAACAGTAACTGCCTACACTGTTTGATCTCCGCGCCGCTTAGGTAGTTGGAGCAACTATATGTGTTAAGGCAAGCACATTAGGCCCTTAAACGACGCTCTAATGATCCAATTACCTACGAGATCCATAAACCCGTGGTTATGTCACAAAAAAGCGGTGCTAGTCAAAAGGCACGCCAAGGAGTGTGGCGATTGAGAGTCTCTCTAATTAGCAAGCCGACTTGGGCACCTCAGTGCCAACCTCTGCACTTCTCGCTCTCACTAGATACGAACTCACCATTCGCGCTCCCATCTGTGGCCTCGCCCCTTCCCCCTTAGATGGGGCGGTGGTCCGCCTATAAATAAGCCCTGGAAAGAAATAGAAAGGATTAGAATTCGATAAGAAAAACGAAGGTTCAGTTCGTGAAGATCGATCCTTCAGCCAGACAAGACGATTTCCGTGAGAAACGATAGGATCAGATTGAGAAGATCGATCCCCCTTCCCCAGGCTGAATTAACATAAATCGTCAAGTTTTGTATCGGTGCTATACCGAAGAATCCTTTACAGACTTAGAAGAAGTCTGACTGGAGAAAAGTAAACTCGTTCACACTCGAGTGACTCTCACATCTCAAGCTCCGTAAGGGTGAGAGGAGAAGAACCCAGCCCCTACGAGGTTCCGTTGGTTAATTACGGTAAAAATCTCACCAAATACCCCAAAATCTATTTGGACACTCTACGTTAAAGAATCAGACACCAAGAGGCGTCAAGATCATTCATAAGATGACTCTTGGAGCAAAGAGCACCGTAACTCTCTCCGTCTTCTTAACTTAACCAGAGACAAATTTGCAATAAGAAGTTGACTTCGCACTACATCTCTTCCGCCACACCACCTCTACGAAATTCAATCATCGGCCACAGTAACCCTCCAAAGCGCGAGATAAGCCCTCCAGCGTCATCCGGCAACCCCTGATCCCGTCTGTCATGTGAGTTAGCAAGAACATTTATATTCATATTGCGATAGTATGAGGTTAGTACGTTGCACGATTTAATAGAAGTAAAGACAATTGTGCGTGAACCCCGGTCATATTTGTTGGTAAAAGAGAATACTTTAATTTAATGTTTAACGCTAATAAAAAAGGGTCACGATAAAAATACTAATCGGCAATTGATGTGTTTACCGGGAGCCTATTTGTTTATTTTTGTCATTGAAGATATTGTAATAGGCCTAGTTACCAACCGGGCTAGTCGAGTTTAGCTTAAGACAAGGATATAAATTTGATTACTGTTTGTCATAATTAACTGTTAAATTTAAAATATATGTTTATTTTGGGATAATTCCTGTGTTTTTCCTCTTATCCTTACGTGTTGAAGCGGCTCTTCATTAAAACATCAAAATTCGCACTCTTAGATCAAAGCCTACTTCATCAAAGAAGTACATCACGACCACAAGGTATACCACGACAAAAGTGTGTCAGGAGTGGAGTGATCAAAAGAACCATAGGTATCAACTGTAAATGGCACACACCCTAATGTGAACCTCGAATCGGAAGTAAAAGTGTTCACAAAATTTATAGGACACTGTAATATGTCTTTCATAAGCTCAAATAAATGGAGAAGATATTGAGCTATAAATCTTTAAGAGTGTAGTGTAACTGTACATTTTGATCCTGTTAAAGAAACCCGGTTGGTAAAATACCCCCAAGATTTGCGGAGATTTGCATCAACCAGTTCATTAAGAAAATTCGGTCTGCAGATGAAAAAAAATGATTTACTGTTGAGACTCTTCGAAATGCCCACACTGCTAGAGACAAGAAGAAGCTAAATTTATCCATCCAGACGCTTGCGCGGTAAAAGGCACTTTTAAGATTTTAATCTTGGTTTCTCTTACGGTATCTGTCTAAGGAAAAAATCTGTAATCTTCGCTAATTACGGAGCAAAGATTCATCCAGTGTATTATGGCGATGAAATAAAATAACCGAAGCTAAGTATTCATTCAAGACGGATTTCCCTTTTATACTGTTAAAGAAACTTTACTAGTTTCTAAAAAGATATTTCTCTACTTTCATAGACTCACTCAGGAAAGTGGCCACCATGCAGTCCAGACTTAGATCCTATTTCTCTTGTCTGCCCTAGAAAAGAAGGTCCTATCATAGTGGGGGAAACTTTCTGACGTAGGCTGATTACGGGAAGAAATCAGTTATGCTTAGGACAATTTTCCTCTAGATTCCATTGATAAAAGAATTTTAAAATTGAATAACATAAAAGGCTGCCATCAATCACAATGTCAGACATAATTAATCACAATTTCAGACATTTTCTTCTCACGTGACATCACTAAGCTACTCCCCTCAATTAATCGGAGTCATTCTAACTCTGCCTCCTACTTTTGAACTATAAATACCAATAACTTATCTCTTTAAAAAGGCTTTTGATCATCATTCATTACTACCTGTTCATCTTTACATTGTCCGACTATACTCGCATAGATTAATTAAAGTGTCGACCGATTTTCACCAGATTTTCCATTCAGGCCCTCAGCACAACCTTTATCCAGACTTCAAGATTAATAAATTGGTAGAATTGTCATGTCCGTACTCTTAAGTTATAGAGTGATATTAAATTATTTATAAAGTGTTGATATTAATTCTTGATATTAAAGTGTTGTTACAAAGATATTTAACTTTCGATCTTCCTGCAAAAGGAGAAAGTTCGATTAGAGTAGATAAGCTGTAAAGCACTTAGTCAATTGAGTCATTAAACGATCTTTATTAACTGTTCCTTTGACGATATTTACTCACTAGAGTCAGTTAACTATATTTATTCACTTGATTTACTTGACGATCTTCAGTCACTTAAAGAGCTTACTCCGGAGGAATTACAAGTCGTTAATCTCCTTCCGTCTGTTAACGTCCCAGAGTTCTGACCTTAGACCACCATCCTCTCAAAGATCCTCCTCTACCAGAATCTTACTGATCTAAGTTTTAGTCACACACTTTGAGCTTAGACAGATTCCGCCCTACGAATCTTCGCCACACCAGTATTTTATTTCCAGGCTGGTTAATTATTAAATCAGTGATTATCTTCTTTAAAGAGGTTCACGCTGTTGGTTTTTAGTCTTGGTCATCATCGTCATCATCATCATCATCATCATCAACAGCTTCTCCACAAAGTAAGTTATGCGCGCATTATCACCACAAGTGTAATGACCATTCCTTAATATTGATCTTTGCCTTGGAACGAGTGGCCATCAATACCTGTAATCTGAAGCTTTTTGTTTAATCTCCATTCTAATTAATTTGACCAAATGATTTTCCTCATATTCCCATTACCGAAACTGGCCTCCGTAATTTGCATCATAATGAGGCGACTAGTTGGGGCGCTCTGAAAATGGGTGGCGCGCGATTCTACACAATAATTACAAAAGTCCATGGCTTTTTTTATACCAGTACTTTTTATGCCAGGTTCGGAAACTTTTGAAGGGAAGTGTAAGTGAGTGGGTCAAAGGTGTTGTGTTTTTCACCTAGCGCTTCGGTTCTAAGGGTGTTTGTATTTTTAGCCTAGTACCTCTGATTGAAGGGTCTTGGTGTTTTGGAGCTGGTACATCAGTTTTAAGTTTTTTTTTATCTTTTTTGTGTTTTGGCCCTAGTACCTCCGTTTGAAGGGTCTTTGGGAGACATCTGCTAGCAATCTCGTTTCAAAGGTTTTTTACTCGAGCCTGGTTTTAAGTTTCTTTGTATGTTGAGCCTGGTACCTCCGTTTCATGGGTATTTTGGTGTTGAGCCAGCTACCTCCGCTTCAAGTTTCTTTGTGTGTTGAGGCTAGCTCGCACTTTCGCTTTAAGGGTCTTTGTATATTATAGCAGGCAATTCCATCCCCATAACGTAAAGCATTTAATTAGTATTCATATTATATCGAAGCTTTTATTGACCTTCATTTTAAATTGAATATGGAATATCCCTTGTATTAGCAATGCTCTCCATGTGAGTTTAGATATTTTTCTGTAAGTTACAATACAATATGTTATTCTAAGTATCCTTTGCTAATTGCTTCGTAGGTCCCAAGAGTTTAAGAAATCTAACCATCATACTACTCGGTGTTTGTAAATAGCACATATTGTCGCTTATAATTCTCTTCCCTACTTTCTTCGAGAACGTATCATCACAAGCCTTCTAAATTAGTTAGTTAATATGTTCAAATGTCCTTTTTCATTTGTGGACCTATCACAAACGATTACCTTTAAATTATATACATTTCATCTTGAAACAATTCAAACTTTGCTTGTCTATGCACCTTTTGGGCAATTTTGTATGTTACATGTAAAATAATTAATTTTCAAATTATTCAGAAGACATTAGTAATTAGATATTTTGGTGAATAATAATATTAAACGGTTTCAATAAAAGCTCAAAGGTATATTCCCCTTAACGTCACACGAGAAGATACATTTCCTATGTATGGAGTTATATTACTTTCATTAAATCCAAAAACTAATTAAGCAGACTATTTGAAAGTTTATTGCATTGCCTTAAACAGTTTCATCGGTCAGCCTGCTCTCTCTGACAAAGCAAATGAAGTCTTCATTATCAGTGACCTGTCATTATCCTTTTCTCTTATTTTGGTGTAGCTCCCAAGTGATAATAAAACTCTGTGATGATATTCGGTAGAAGCCAAATATCGGTCTAATTCAACTGACATCGGCCATCAGTAAACGCCCTATGGCATTAAAAGAGGGCCTTAGGGAGATTCATGAAAACAACAAAATTACTGGAAAAAAACCCTCATCAGTGGTCAGCCTTGGACGCACATCTGCTAAATTGTCTCTCATGTTGGCACTCCCCAACGTTGATTAGAAGGAGGGGTGGCAAAATATAGGAAGCTAATGTGCTTACCATTTTCCCTCTGGTATTTTGAGGCAACTTGATTGTCTATGGACATTCCTTTCAGAGCCAAGTTGTCAGAGATTGTTGATTTTAGTTGCCCGGGTGACAACTTATCTTGATGTTCTTGCACACCTCCAAAGACCATGCATTTTTCCCTCATTTAGTTACAAGAGCAATAAACTACAGTAAAAAAAATAGCGTGAAAAATAAGAGAAACGTAATTAATATATATATATATATATATATATATATATATATATATATATATATATATATATATTATATATATATATATATATATATATATATATATATATATATATATATATATATATATATATATATATATATATATATATATATATATATATATATATATATAGAGAGAGAGAGAGAGAGAGAGAGAGAGAGAGAGAGAGAGAGAGAGAGAGAGAGAGAGAGAGAGAGGGAGAGAATTATCTGCCATAATGATTCGTACACTTAGATTATTACAAAATTACAATAGCTTCAAACAAAATAATGGTAAGTAATGCGTTATAAATTACAGATATAAGCTAAGCATGGCTATAAATTCTGCATGTACATTAAAAATGCTAAGATGGATGAAACTACATACAATATACTTGCAAAAGATCATTTTTATTCCAAAATTATGGTCGTCAAAATAATCCGGACAGAGTAATTCTATTATTTCTGTCTCTGAGGAACCCAACTAATTTACGGCAGTAGCTTACTTACGTGAATTCTTAGCACTTTCAGTCATTACCTTGTCAAGTTCCAGCAACAAACAAGCCAAGACGAACCACTACACCTACGTATATCCAGGAACTAATTATTAAGCTACGTTAGAGCACTAGTTTAAAGGGTTAAACGCCTCCGAAGTCTCGTACATTATTATTCCATCATGTAACCAGAACATAGATCATTTATAAGTGGAATTTATACTGGTAGGCCTAGGAAAACCTCAAAGAGAAATGACCACCCGTGGTTCGTATCTCAAAAAAGAAACGATACAAGACAACAACCAGGATGTCCCAAGAACTCAATGATAACAAGAAACATGGATTATCTTTGGCCACTAAGCAGATTCTATGGACAGAAGACCCATAGTCTAAAGTACACTTCAGCGCTGAATCGAAGTACAATTTGTTTGGTTCAAATGGCAGGAGATTCGTTCATCCAAGTCCTGGCAAAAGATTATCTGTGAGATGCGTGAAGAGCACAGTCAAGTTTGGTGGAAAGGTTTATGGTGTGGGTCCAAAATTCGGTGAAAGATGCTGGCCTACTTGTCCTCTTTTAGGGCACAGTGAATGCTCAGGATCATAAAGAACTTCTACAAGCACATGCTGTGCCCAATATTAGAGCTGCCTCTGCCCAACTTGCATTTATTTTCGAGGATAATAATGCACCCTGCCACACGGCAAAGTTGGCGAAGAATTTCCTGGAAGTAAGTGTCATGACTAGCCTGCTCAAAGCTCGGACCTCAACCCGATTGACAATTTGTCGAATGAGCTAGGAGAAAGAGGTGAGGAAAGAAATCCAAGCATTATATCGAAGTACTTTTGGAAATATTGGAAGAGCAATGGAAAAAAATAACACCAGAAGAATCCCTTGGGTTGGTGCGCTTCTGTGGGAGATGTCAGTGTGCGTATTCGATAGTGAATATCTATATACCAACTGCTAATAAAGGGTGTGCCGTTCCAATAACTTGGACCGATTTTGAATGTGAGTTAAGTTTAAGCGTCTAATGATTTTTTCTTTTTCTTTCAGATTTAACAACTTTAGTCCTTGGTAATTTCAACCATGGAAAGATTGACAATCGAACAACGTGTTAAAGTTATCAAAGCTTATTACGAAAATGGACGTTCAAACAGAAACGCATTTCGGGCACTTCGCGAAAAATCATCTTTAGTGATGAAGCCCATTTTCATCTTGGTGGATTCGTTAATAAGCAAAATTGTCGCATTTGGGCTGATGAAAATCCCAGGAAGACTGTTAAAAAGCCACTGCATCCACAAAAGGTCACTGTTTGGTGTGCATTTTTTGCTAGCGAAATCATTGGGCCGTATTTCTTCGAAAATAATGCCGGGAATTCTGTTACGGTGCCATGATAGCAAACTTTTTATTGCATGAATTAAATTCTATGGATGTCGAAGATTTGTGGATTCAACAGGACGGCACCACATGCCACACAGCCAATGCAACAATGGCTTTATTGAATGAGAAGTTCCCAGGTCGCATCATCTCTCGAAACAACGAGGTCAATTGGCCACGACGATCGTGTGACTTGTCGCCTTTAGATTGCTTCCTTTGGGGTCATCTCAAAAGTAAGGTCTACACCAACAAGCCAACAACAATTCAACAGCTGAAGGATGAGATAATAAGGCATATTGGTGAGATTGAGGAGCAGCTATGAAGAGACGTCATCAAATATTTTGACCATCGAGTGGAGGTGTGCCGCTGAAGCCTTGGTGGGCATTTAGGCGATATTATTTTTCAAACATAATTACCATGAATCAAATAACATCAAATTTGGCAGTGTGTGGCACCATCTAGTGGCAGAAGCCTCATTTAGCCATTCAAAGGCATTTGAAAGTGATTTGACCTATGAGAAACCATCAATGCAATAACCAGTTATCATCTTATCACAGAACGCCGCTGGTAATTGTAAAGACGCTCTCCTCTTGTTTCCTGCGGCGAAGCGCGAGGTCTAGGCGTCGCTTTTTTCAAAAAGGAGTAAGGGTTAATTGTTCCTATTTAGAGCCATGAAATGACCTATATGGCCATGGGACATACAGTTTTTCACCCTGGAGATTTCAAATCTGCCATCTGATTTGGCGCTGGGTGGCGCCATATAGTGGCAGAAGCCTCATTTAGCCATTTATCTATTCAATGGAACTTGAAAGTGATTTGAACTATAGGAAACCATAAATGCAATTGCCATTTATCATCTTGTGACAAAACGCAGCAGGTCATTGGAGGGACTTTCCCTCTTGTTACCTTCTCATTTACGTCTGTTGTTATTTGACCAGATCATTTTGAGCACAACACTTTGGGAATAAAAATACACTTTTGCTCATAACTTGCAATTTCATCCATCCTAACATGTATAGTATACAGTGATCAACACACAGTCGGGTTTGTTTCAATATCATAAGTTGTGTTTTGGAGTTCCCTCGCACCCAGAACTTTTGAACGCGTAATGGAAAAATTTTTAATGGATTTTCCATGTGTTTTTAGCTACTTGGATGATTTGCTCATATGTGCTTCATCGGAACTTGAGCATAAGTAGATGCTTAGACCGATACCACGGATACTGGAAACTGCTGGGTTAACAGTATCTCTCTCTCTTTTTTTTCTCTCTCTCTTTCTCTCTCTCTCTTAAAGCTTTGTTAAGAAGTGTGCTCTTGGTGTCTCAAGTATATCATATATAGGTTATTGTATTAAAGCTCAGGGTATTCTCCCTACTTCTGACAAAGTTCAAGCTATTGTATTTGCCCCTATTAATTTGATTCAATTATACTTACACTTAGCATTGCTTAACTTTTATAGGAGGTTGATTTCTAAGGCAGCATCTATGCTGGAGCCTCTTAACAGCTTTTATTGCCTCCAAAAAGATACCTCTATTCTCTAAGGTGTAAGTACATTTTGACCGACAGAACCTTAGTGTAGTGGTTACAGACAGCAGGGCTTAAGGCATCAGAGCTGTTATATGCCACCTGATAGATGCTCTAGAGCATATTGTTCACTTTGTTCTTCATACAAAAACAGCTACAGAACGTAATAATTCTGAATTGGAGAGGGAAGCCTTACTATGGTGCAAATCCTTTTCTTTATCGGGTAGACCAGTTTTGTGAGATTGGGAGGCCAACCTCAACTATTGAGGATCCCGAGCTTGCTCCTTGCATACGGAGGAGGGATGAGATGACCATTCACTCAGGTGCACTCTTGTGGAGTAGTGTAGTCGTCATTCCTCTTAAATTAAGAAAAACTCTATTGCATGAACTACATATTAATCATGTTAGTGCTTCTAGCATTAAGGAATTCGCTAGAGGTTACGTTTGGTGACCTAACTTGGACACTGATCTCGAAGAACTATGTGGGTTGACTCCCCAGTGCTTAGCTCTACACCTCCACAAGGAGGAACCTCTGGCCATTTGGCCAGATGTTTCATTGCACAGGTAGATAGGCCAGTAGATGGGAGGCATTTTCTCATCTTGGTGGATGCTCACTCTACCTTACATTAGGTTCAGATTCTAGAGAAACTGTTAAGTTTCTTAGTCCTTCACTCAGTTTGGTTTGCCAGTTTCAGTAGTTTCTTATAATGGTCCTTGTTTACTTCTACTCAGTTTAAGGTATTTATCACAGGTTGTGGTATTACTCAAATTAATACGGTAGTATGTTAACCTTCTATTAAAGGTGTAGTTGAGAAGATGGTTCAGAACTTCAAGAAAGCTCTCCGAATATATTTCTAACCGCTTCGGGCGACTATAGATAGGTTCTTGTTTAACTACTCACTGACACCACACTTTACTACTGGAGATTCCCCAGCTAAGTTGATGTTTGATCGACGTTTGAGGGCTCCATTAGCATTGTTCTAGCCTAAAAAACAACTATTTACAAGGTACACAAGCAGACTCGTCCCTTATCGTATAAGTGTAGTGTACCCACAGGGGATGTTGTAGAAAGACAAAGATCAGATAATTCCTACGTCCACAAGGGCTCCTGTTAAAGAAGCTACTGTGTTACAACTCTTTTCACCTACTTCCCCTTTATGTCCTATTTTACTTCCTATTCCTCTCCTTCCTGTGGCAGATTCTTAGATTCTTTACTAAAGGTTATGGATTCTCGTTCAGCTAATGTATGCACGGCTTCTAGAGTGAAGAAACATGTAGATTGACTGAATCTTGTAAGTCTTGTTCTATGTTCTAAATTAGGGTAGAGGGATGTAATGATGTGATCTAGTGGTCCTCTTAACTATAGTATTGTTGTTGATATTTAATATTAGATGGCCTTTCTAGGTCCTGTCAAAATAGCCATCAATTTGGACACGCGGGCGTTTTAGAAATTAGGCAAAAACCGGCCGTGCTAGAGTGATTTTTCCCCGGTTTGCGAAAACGAGGACAGTAGCTATTCTCAATGAGTCTGGAATGATACCTTATTTCTAGCTCTTGTTATAAAAATCAAGCAAAAAGGCGTTAGCTCGCTTACCTAGGTGTGGATACATGGCGTACGGGATATCGCAAGAACCGGGAGCTGTGTCTTTGCATAAAAGGAGTGCTCAGTGTAACCCAATCTTTAAAGGGTGCTTTCCCTCCGGATCTAAAGTTGTGTGCTTGCATAAAGCAAGTGCTCAGTGTAAACCAATCTTTGAAGGGTGCTCTCCTTCCGGATGCAAATTTTAATCGGTGGCTTTCAGCGACATCACGACGTGAATCGAATTTAATTGAATGCTGGCATCCTAGTTATAGAAAATGAAGAAAGGGCTCGGGAAAGACTCCGCCACGGATGCGGGGTGTGAGATTGCTGGCCGGTTACCTTGAAGAACTGAAAGTGGGCCTGCGAGAACGTGCCCTGCATCATCTTTGACTTGCTTCCACACCTCTGCAAGAATGGACCTCTCGTTAAGTGAAGACAAGCATGACCGCCAAAAATAGCGGCGGGCTTGTTTTGAAACATGATGGAACCTAGCACTATCTTAAAGAAATTCACTGACTTCAAGCTCATTCGGGTGGCGCTAATGGTGCATGCCGGCGTATCGATTTTGTCCGAAGGCCATCTCACACTTGACCGACAAACAAGGAAACAGACGGCGTGAAAAACGGCTTGGCGTTCTAAGAATCGTAGTTCGGCCCAAGGCGATAGGATTGCCGTACAGGAACTCAACGGCTTCATTAATCAATCTAAACTCCACGACTGGAATTGAGAAATCAGGTATTTCTTGGAATGAACACCAATGTGCCCACTACAAGCACCATTGAGGATGTTTTACAAGCGGTAGCGGCCCATAAAATGATAGTTGAATGGGAATGTGGACACTCTTATGAAGGTAATCGACCATCTCCCACCTCAAATTAAGCTGTGTATCCGAAAAGCGCAAGAACAGATCAAGACATTAAAATAAAACGGTTCTAAGGCAACGAGGCATAAACTTATCCACATTTAGGACATCTTTCTGCAGCTCCTCGGTCAGGCCAGCAATAAATTGACCACTTTAATTGTTCGTGTAGTCTTCCTAAAGTACATACCGTTCAAATAAATCCCCATTGGGGAGAAAGGGCCTTTGCAGTCCTGATATGACTCGGCGGAACCCTCCACTTCGAAATCGGTTGATGTTGGAATGTACGTAGAAATAACAGCAAATCTACTACTTAGGTGTAGCTGATTTGTCTGAAAGGAGGAATATATAGCAAGTATAACAACAAAGAAATCATACACGGTGTAAATCGCGCATCCTCCTTCTCGGCCTCCATTCCTTGGTGGCGGGGCCTCAAAACATTATACTCCGGGAGGGGGGGCAGGGGGCACGCGCCCATCTTTTTATACTCTAAAAAGATAGCCAACTGGTAACTGGAGAAGACGAGTTTACACAACTCCTCTCAGTTGAATCTGAGTCCACAGCTATTCCATTAAAGGAATATGCGGAAGAGAAAAGAAGATTCCCCACGGGAATGGTGGTAGGTTTTCCGTCGACAGAACTAGGAATCATGTTGTCCTCACACAGAGGTCAAGGTGTTATCGCCTTCGAGTGCTTTTTGCGCGAGGTAGGGCTTTTCATGTGAATAATGTTCTGCTTCTTCCGCAAAATCTTTGGCGGGCTGAGTGACGTCGGCAGCGGGATCCTTGTTTTTAAAAGCCTTACCTGTCCGAATTGCCTGGTCAAGCCTTAAGATAGGGCGTTTTCCCTTAAGCTCTGTTGGCGCTGTCCTTTATTCGAAAAACTACATTCCTAGTTCCTGAGGACGGTCTCACGACCACCTCCTAAAGTCTTCCTCCTTTGATTCTAATGAATAGGTAGAGGCGTGCGGCATTTTTCCTTACGAGAAATGGTCACGCGGGTGCAGACAGGACCAAGTCTTTAGCTCTGCGAAAAGAGAGTCAGTTCGTAGCCTGATTAGCCATGACCTCTTTTTCCAGGAGATACGTGACAACTTGCTTCGAATTAGCAAGGTATGGCTCTCTCCAATTAATACACTTGGCCCTAGTCGATAAGGACTTATCGTGTAGGGTCTTAGAGCAATTCACACAGACTTTGAGTAGACTCGACTTTGCGCACCTACATGTACGATTCATCTAGCCGAAGCGGTGGCACTATTAACACGTTTGCGAAAATGGCACAAATGCGTCGATTCGGTATCGATACCAAACGACATGCACCAAGTTAAGGAGCCTGTCACGATCGAACGTAACGAAAAGAGTAGGAATAGCTCTCGACCTCCTTTTGTTTTCTCATCACACGCTTAACCATAACCGCTCCTTGGTCGGCTGGCTCTTCGTTGATGTATTCCAAAGACTTTATCGGTGAAACATTGAGTGCCCAAAGACCAGTAATAATGGCCTCCTTGAAGGATTCCGCCGCATTCATCAGAGTCTCCATCCGCCAAATTAGTGACCGTCGTCTCTCTACCAGTAAACTTAACTAATTCTATTCTCTGCTGCAAGAGATGGCTTCTGGCCAACAAGCAGCCATCAGTGGAGCGAATAACCGAAAAGCGTTTGAACTCAGCGTGCTCACATACACCAGGTAGTCCTTCAATGGGGTAAATCAACGTAATTAGACATTCACTAATCAAAATAGCAGGGATTGTTTTCTTGGTCTTATTCCGGGTCTCCTCGCCCAAAGGCTACTCGGAGCTAGACGTGCCGGTCTAAACCTGGTCGCCTAACGAAACTACAACGTACCCAACCATTCTGGGAGCACCCACATAGGGAGAGGAAGCACTATTCTTCTTGTTCTTTTCTTGCACTTTTTATTTTGTGGATAACATAGATAGGAGTAAACTTGCTTCTCCCCATTCGTGAAAAAGGCTCCAAGGACGGGCATTCCGGAGTCAGCCATATCCTCAGCCAAGATGCAAAGGTTCTGGCTGGTAATGGGGCGCAGGGCGGGGAAAGATATCCTTCCTCTCCTTGTAAGTCATCGGGGATCGGTGTCGCTTCAGGAGTACTTTTCACAGGGGTGGGTTCACGTTCGGTGTTATCTGTCACCGAACCCAGATTCACTCCCAAAGAAGACCCTATCATCTGTCTAGCGAGCACCTCTAGGATCATTTTCTCTTTCAGGAGGGACATCCAAATGGCCAGCCCACCTAAGTTGTCGAGTATCCCAACCGGATACTCACAGGGCCTATGGGCTAGTTGAAATCGTCATTTACGACGGCAAGGCGACCTCCATTGGGAAGATTGAAGAAGCAAGAATGCTGTGTCCCATCATATTGATAATTCTCGGGTCTACGAGTCGTCCAGGCAAGGACCAGATGGCAATGCCATCGCTTACTATCACCTAAGTGGGTTATGGTGGCTTGCCTGATCCCACTGTTGCGGAGGACCGAGGCGGCGTATCCCCTGCCTCGCCGAGGTATTTGTAATCACTTGAAATTAAAAAGGATAACCCTCCGAAACATAGAAGAAGACACATTCTCCCCTGAGCCTCTTTAGGAGGAGTGCTGAGAAAGTATAGAAGGTCCACTACTAGGATAGAATATCCCAGGGAAAACTCTCTACAAAGAAGTAAGAGGGAAACAACCGAATCCATAGCTATTGGAAAGGGGGTAAACATCCTCTCGGCTAGAGAAATTTTGGAGGAGCGCATGAGACAGCACAAGGGAGGGGCACTTCATTAGTAAAGGTAGTGCTACCCGAGGTTGGCTCTTATAAAAATAAAGGGGAACCCCTCCACCAAAACTAAAGGGAAATTGAAGAAGTCATAGTTACTCATAGCCAGTTTTTTTTCAAATTTAGTTCCTATGTTCGTGGCGGGCTTTCTTTGACCCCAACAAGGGATCAGCTGAGTGGGACCTCTTCTTTGCCCATGACCAATTCCACTGGGGCAAGAAGTATACGTCCTCGATACCACTCTTTGGGAACCTAGACCAAAACCTACCGTCTCAGGCAGGTCGGAGTTTCGGATCTGGTTTGTTCAAAGGCTTCGAAGAGGTTGTGGTCACCTAGACCAGCATCCAATGAATTTACCGTGCTCCAGGAAGGGCAGAAAAAGAAGCCAATCAAACAGAATTAAGCTGTAGTAGTGAAATGGTCGCATGTAAGGACCGGAAGCACGCATCAGCTCCCCCTAAACCTATACCTATGGTAATGTTTCCCTCTCGGTTTGGCTTATTCTTGCAGGCACTGAGGCCGAGAGGAGGTGATGGTTCTTAAAGTACAAAGGAAGGTAAATCTATGCGCTGCACTGATAACGGGAGGTCTTTTTTCTCCCAAGGTTTCAGTCGTAGCTGTGAATTTCGCCTCGAGTTAGACAATCGGTTTTCTTGCGGGTAGAATAAAGATTGAGGGGTAGCTGTAGAAAATTGGAAGCTGATAGGGACCCTTCACGTCTCCTCAGGAAATTCATGTCAGCCCATTGACGGAGCTTCCCTAATTTTCAATCAGTCCGGGAGGACATGCGGCTCCTCCCGGTACACAGTGTTACATGCCACAGAGTGTACTCCCTCCCTGCTTGGTCAATTAGGCGTGATGCTAGAATGATACAGGAGCTAAATGAAACTTCATCATAACTGATGAAGTTAATAGACTGTAAATATGTTTAGAATTCGGGGACCGTACATTTAAATACACCATTTGGGGAAGATTTCATAATTAAGAATTCGCTATGAGAGATCCGCCCCTGCTATGTTCATAGGTCTCGTCCATGGCGACTAATTATAAGCTACACTGGTAGGTGAAGGAGGGTTGGAGAAGAAGGTGCTCAGAATATAGGTATATTAAAACCTGCCACCCCAACCAGGACCAAAGTAGATGCGCTAGGTTTGCGTGCCGTTCTTCCAGATACCAACAAACAGCTCATTAATTGTATTTCTCTCTTTCATACCCATATGTTTTGTTACCAAAATTAAGAGCGAAACTTTCCTACTAATACATTCATTCATATATACGAGGGCGGGCAATAAGTTTTGCAAAACGGGAGGGCAAAAAAGAGAAAAGGCGATGGCTGTTTGTGGGGGTGTTAGGACAAGTTATGACAAGTCAGAACCTGCAGCCGCACGCTCTTACCTCGGCTATTTAAGAAACCGTAGCTGATCGCAGATCGTCAGTCTCAAATTTTTCAACAATGGAGGAGGTTGAGCACCGCGCAGTGATCAAATTTTTTACCAAGGAAGGCAAGAACTCAAAGGAGATTCATGAACGCATGGTTGCAGTGTACACCGACACCACCCCTGCCTATTCAACCATTGCTCACTGGAATAGGGAGTTTCGCCATGGTCATGAGTCCCTTGAAGATGACCCTCGTCCAGGACGCCCGTCAGACGTGACCAACGAGGACAATGTGGCCAGTGTGGAGAGGATGATCCTCGAAAATCGACGGGTGAAGGGCGAAGAAATTGAGCGAGAACATGAAATATCACATGGAAGTGTTATAAACATCATCCACGACAATTTGGCCATGACCAAGGTCTCTGCCCGTTGGGTCCCGAGAAACCTCACGCCCCATGATCGACTTCAACGTCGTCAAAGTCCACAAGGCGAGAGTTGAACAAACTGCCCTGCGCGAGTGCGGATTTGAGGAGCTCAACCATCCCCCTTACAGTCCATATCTGGCCCCTAGCGACTACTTTT
Source organism: Ceratothoa steindachneri (assembly GCA_963969495.1). Classification (NCBI taxonomy): domain Eukaryota; kingdom Metazoa; phylum Arthropoda; class Malacostraca; order Isopoda; family Cymothoidae; genus Ceratothoa; species Ceratothoa steindachneri. The sequence continues at coordinate 122,228,468 of OZ018331.1, forward strand.
TATTCCGCCAGCTCAAGGCTGCACTGCGTCGACGCTGGTTTAGGGACGATGTAGATTTCCAGTTAGCCGTCCAGGAGTGGATTGAATAGCAGTCGTGAGATTTCTGGTTGTCGGGAATTCGAAGCCTCAGGGACAAGTGGTGCAAGTGCATTGAAGTCGAGGGTAGTTATATTGAAAAATAATAAAACACTTTTCCTCATTTCTTGTTTCCTTATATCCGATTTGCAAAACTTATTGACCGCTCTTCGTATATCAACATGGACCAGTATTGACAACCGAGGGCGGGCCCATTCAACATATATTTCACCATAGCCAAGGTGTACATAAAGTATTTTGCTGGTGGGTATATCCTTTAATTTGTTGGAAACTCTCAAGAGTTTCAAATGTTTACAAATGGCTCTCTAAATAACTAAAATAGTTCCATAAAATTATAACGAACACAGTGACAAACTTCAATTTTTAGGGACATTTCATGACGAATGCTTTCACTTGACGACTTCTATTTTCATTGAAGACTTCTGCTTTCCATTAACGATTTTCGTTTTCTTTAATGCAAACGTAGAGCGAGGTTCAGGGTGCACAGAGCTTGGTAATTGCCAGTTACCTTTTGTTGGCGAATGCTCCACCAGCACATTCCACAGAATAAAAATTAATCTGCCACCGAAAGAGGTAAGTTCTTGGGAGCTTTTCTTTAATTAAAGATATTAAAATAAGTGTCTACGTGAAAAAAAACAAAGCAAGAGGGAAAGAACAAAGTTCAGAGCGAAAAGAGGTAACAATACAATACAATGAAGAGGGTGAAAGAAATCAGTAAAAACAAAAAACCTGAATTTAAAATTGAACAAGGGGAAACGCTTTGTGGACTAAAAGGTGATGTCCTATATATATATATATATATATATATATATATATATATATATATATATATATATATATATATATATATATATATTTGGAATTTGGCCGTGAAGCCCGCATTAAATTTAATTTCTTACTACGTTTCGAAAACTACAATTTTTCATCTTCAGGCTAGGATAAGTTGATTAAAGTTAATACATTTGAAGAAAACATGAAAAGGCCAACAAAACATTGAATCATTTTAAAAGGTGAACAATTATCAAATATGAATAAAATGTACTATAAGTAAAAAAATTTAAATATCACTTGGCAATAGTCAAATTTTGTTTTAAAAGTGACTTAAAAAAGGAGTTAATAAATTTAAAGTTTATTTCAGAAATTTGTAAAACTTATTTAAAACCTATAAGAGAAATTAACTTGGCAATAGTTAAAGATAATCAACTATAATAATAAATTTAAACTTTGTTTTTAAAATATGTAAATACTATAAGAGTTAAAAACATTTGATAGAAAAATGGGTTAATTTTGGTACTTACTAAAGTGGATCCATCCTAGAGAGTGAATGGTGGGTTTAATAAGGTTCTAGTATTTATAGGTTTTAGTAACAGTTGGGAGAGAGGAACACTAACTAACGAAACAGTAATTAAAAAAACAACTAACTAACAAACTGTAGTTAAAATTAGTTAATTAATAAAGATATTGCAATTAAATCTTCATTGAATGTAGGTTTGTAGTATTTAATATATAAAGATTGGAGGGTTCTCAGCCACTGTTAGTTTTTGAAAGGCTAATACTTTAAAATTATCAATAGAAATGTCAGCTTTACAGCTTATGGTGTATTACCTAATAGAAGACTTCTCCTTTTTATTTAAGATTTTGGTGGAGGGCAACTAGTCCTCATATTAGCAGAGAACCTAGCTCCAAGAGACCTGACAGTGCTGCCATTGTAAGAGGCTCCAGTACCACCGGGACAATAAAACAAATAAACAGTTACTGGGGAACTTCAAAGAGATAGGATCTTTACTGCTAAAAACTTCCTATTGATCCTAACCACAGTGTTAGGATCAATTTATTTGAGAAACCAGGTTTTAACAGAGAGCCACGTCATCATTAATCGCTGGTGAGCTAATGAATGTAGAAAGATGCTTAACTTAGGGGCACACAAATTTACAAGTCAAAATCTAATTAGTAGGGTCGGTATGGGGAAGAAACAGCATTTTGAGTAGAAGAAGTATAAATCTCCTACTTATTAAGGGATTAGTGTTGATTTCACTATCAAAAGTATTAAAGTTTGGAATTTCCTTTATAAGCACCAATTCAATTTGGCACCGATGTGTATAATTGTGAGAATTATAAATTATTTTTGCATTATCAATCTCAATTGAATGGTTTTCATTTGACAAGTGGAGAAACAAACTAGAAGAAAAACATCCACGTCGCATATCGCATTTATGTTCCTTCATTGTTTTGGAGAATTTGTTGCTTGCGCCAATATATACTTGATTGTTATTTTTGCATCTGATATAATAAACCTCCTTTTCTTTATCGATTGATCTATTTTTCGATAGACTATTTCAGATCGTTATTTCGCATTGAAAGGCAACATTAATGTTAATGGCCCGTGCCAACTTTTTAAAATTAATACATTGGGGCGAGTATGGGAATGTAATATAAAAATTGTTACATACTTTTCCTTAGGATTAGCTGGTAAGTAAAGGTTTGTTCTGGCTTTATAATGACACTTTTCTATGAACCAAAGTGGATAATGCAGCTCAATGAATGTTCGGATGATCGTGTTGATTTTATCTTGCAAGAAACAAGGCTCATATATGCAATATGCTCTCAGAAAAAGGGAAGAAACTACGGACCTTTTAACTGATTCATTGTGGTGCGAGAAATATTGAATATAGACATTAGAGTTGGTTGGTTTCCGGGAAACAGAACAATATGCTCTGTTGTTTACTTTAGATATTTTGACATCAAGAAATGGCAATGAGTTGTTTTGTTCCCATTCTACTTTAAATGTAATGGTGGTGTGAATATTAAATGGTCAAAGAAAGAATCAAATGCGTTATCATTAATAGGCCAAATGGAACATACATCATTCACATAGCATAGTCAAGATATGGGATTAAGTAAGATAGGGAGGAGGAGATGTTTCTAAAGGTTTCCATGAACAGATTACATAGGACCGGGGAAAGGGGAAATCGATATCCCACCCTCAAAACTTAGGCTCTTTTCGGTAAACACAACGTACTTGCATTTTGGCCTCGTAATCTTATTACTTACCCCCCCCTCCACCCCGTCGCTTCGAGTACCACCAGAAAAGCCTTGGCATAACCACAGAATTCACTAATCATCACGTTTTGAGCCAGGTTTCGGGCCTAACATTGGTTAAACCAGCCATATTTCCCGTAAGAGTTGGTATTTGACTTCACTTCATTGACGAAATTAGAGTGCGATATATGTGCACCCTGTATCTCGAACGAAGGTTGATATACAGCATCCATTTACCCCACCTGATTAGAACCGGAGGCCCCCATGATTACTTTTATTCAATAAAAAGTTTACCTGGTGTCCATACGGACCAGGTTCACTTGACGATTTTGAGGATTCTGGAGGCGATGTGGGCTGAGTGTGCGTTACACTTACCTGGTGCACCTGGTAGAAAAAGTTGTTTCTCAGCTGGGTGTTGTGCGGGCTATTGTATTTAACGTGTCCCTCAACTTTATACGAAAAATACACGATGCTTCTTCTGGGGAGTACTAACAGAGAGGAATTGGAAGAGAACGGCCAATTTTCCGGCTTGACGGGAAATTGCTTCAGTTTTGACTTAACCAGGCCGATTATCTGGACAGATTTTCCTTCATTTTGAGGGAAGAAGGGGCGCTTCTGAAAACGCCTTAGAGAACATGGGGTTCATTTTCTTTGCTTCCTTCGGATAACAATTATGGCTGGTGGCATATACGTCAGCCTCTTCTACACATTTCGAAAAGTTGTTACATCTTTTCTCATTGATGAAGGATCGTATTTTTGAAGGAAAAGATGTTGAAAATTGGTCCTGCCGGAAAAAATCAATGAGGGCGTCGTAATCTTGGGATACTATCGAGGCGTCTAGCCAAAAATTTAGGAGTCTTTGAAGAATAGACCTAAATAGTTTAAAAGTGTGTTTGGGTTGAATACTACTCTGCCTGAACTTAACTCGATAGAGGTCGGGAGTCATGTTACAGGAAGAGAGCAATTCTGCCTTTAACGTGGAGTAATTGATGGTTGCTTTCGAGGGGAGGGAGACTAAGATATCCCGTATGGAGGTGTTTAAAAGTGGCAACAACTTCGCTACACTATTCGACTCAATATCCTAGTTGTTAATTTCAAAGATCTTATCAAAATAAGTTAAGTAGGAGGCGAAGTCTTCTCCATCTTAAAATGCGGGCAATTTAACGGACGCCTATTGATGAGTCGATGGTCCCGAGGTGATTGATAGAGCCTTATTTCTCATTTTCTTGATTTTGATTTCATGTGCCCGAATTCTGTCCCTTTCTTCTTTCTCTTTCTCTTCTTTTTCTCTTTCTCGTTTTTCTTCTCTCGTAGTCATTTGTTCTGTCCGTATGGAGGACATAAATTCTCTCGTACTTAATCTTAAAGATTCGCCTTGTGTTTTAAATATTTCAAACGATGACATTTTGACTTGCTCACCAAAAAAAACAAAAAAACTGCAGGCACTCGAGAGGAAAAAAGGGTTTTATTGACACAAATTTTATGCTCGGATAAAAACTTGTGGGAGGGGGAGGAATGACGCCGACGAGTTTTGAAGAACCTAAAATACACACACTGAAAGCAAATGTACATGTAAGAAGGAAACTTGCTCCAAACGAGGCAAATCCTAACAATGACCGTTAACAAAACAAAGAAAAATACTCTGCACCCTATTTAAAAATTTCCCGGACGTTTGCCAACCACTCCAAATAATTAATTAAGAAGATTTGTGTCTCTTGAAATCCTCAAACCACCACTTTAAAAGCCTTTGTTTAATTCTCACTAATGACCATTAAATACCTGACACCAGTTTAATATAATAATATATATATAATTTATATATATATATATATATATATATATATATATATATATATATATATATATAATATATATATATATATATATATATATATATATATATATATATATATATATATATATATATATATATATATATCGTAGATTTAGGCAGTTATCGCCTAATTCTCGATTCCTTCGTTTGTTCGGGAAACGACTGTAATTTGGTTGAGTGCGCGGGTTTTTTGTTATTCGAATACTTTAAATATGGTTGCCTGGGATTGGTCTTATTTAATTAGGCTTTGGTGGTTGGAAGACTTAAACAAGAATTGCAAAAATAATCTTTAATTGCGCAACAAAACATATAATCAAATAATTAGACTCTATAGTTATTAATTAATTCAGCAATGGGAAAATGATCAATAATTACTAATAATTACTCATGCCGCAAGGGCTCAATACTGCGAGTACTAACCCGATAGGGTTTAGGAAGAAACTACGAATAGAATCCTAGCCATAGGAGCACAATAATTCACTTTAGTTATCAGAGATGACTCGGGAGGAGACTACTTGATGAGTCTTAGTCTGAAGGCGTCGCACCGCCTCGACGATGAAAGAAAAGGTGTAAATATCTTACTATTTCTTTTTTGGAGGGAGGGGGGATTACCACAATTAGACGCCGGGGAAGATTCTCCAAGTAGACGCTCAAAAGGAGAAGATTCTCCTGTAGACGTTCGAGGGGGGAAAACTCCTGTGGGGTTGAGACTGTGCGCCTCTTCTGGATGGGTCCTTCGATCCTGACGCCGTCGTTCCAAATAAGATCCTAGTTGCGGGCTAGGAAGGCACCGTGTTCTATCGCTCGAGGATATTCGCTGTCAGTGGATGATTCCGCAGACGTCTTAAAAGAGACCGCTGAATACCTTCTGTATTTTCCGGGCTTGGCCAACTCGGGAACAACGTAAAGAGAGCTCACCACCACGACCTGGAATCTTTTCTAAGAGAGAGGGGGTACGTCTTTGGGCCCTCTCCTTGGGTGGATTCTGATGGAATACTTCTACGATTAATTTTGTGACGGGGAATATATAGGAGTTGGCCAGAACTCATATATTTGCTAACGGAAGCAATTAAGACCTGCCTCACCACCTCGACGTTTATAGCTCGGCGGCGGGGTTTTGATGATCGAATTGAAGTGAAGAAATTCTCGGCTAATCTCGCCGGATGTTTGCCGAATATCTTTGGGCATTGCTCTTGCCGATAAATCTCATTTCACACGACTCCTTTAAGACAAAATAAGCATCCATATACCCACATTCCCTAACCGTCGTTAATCTACTCGAAATTTAACCCGGGTGCGCATACGTTGGTATTACATGTACCTATGCTCACACACGGATGTACGTAGATATACGTAGGAGGGTGCATTGAGACATGTGCATGCAGGACACCAAATAAATTTATCATGCGTTTTACGTGCATCCTAACCTTGTTAGTTATAAATTATTCCCTTTTTTAAAGAGATTTTTTCTTCCTATTCCTGAAAAGCTCACCGAAATTAATAACGCCACAAAAACACTTTACCACAAATGTGAAAATTTTTTAATTATTTTTATTAAAATCATACTAAGTAAAGTTTTCTCTTGTACGAACATTAAATTGATTCTTTTGTATAAGTGAATAAATATTTCGTTTTTAATTCAATTATTAAGGTCTGAACATCAATAAGTTAGGGACTCATTGTGTCCCTGGAAAAGGACAATTCCTAGGTCTTTGACAAGAAAATACATAAATTAAGAACTTGAATATTAAAATATTAATATATATATATATATATATATATATATATATATATATATATATATATATATATATATATATATATATATATATATAAAATTCTAACTTATTTCGACATTCACAGCTTTCCGTTTGGAATTTAAAATACTTGAGTAACTTTTTCCTCCTTAATCGTTACCCCAAATCCCTTCTTTAGAAAGATATTAACTTATTTCTTAATTAGAAATGCTCCACCTTTTCTCTCATACAAAGGGTCAACGATTAAAGGTCTTCATTTTCTTTTCATACTGATAACTTTCGTTTTATTCATCTAAATTTGCATAAACTTTACCCATACGTTGTGAATGCCCTGTAGGTTATAGAAGAAAAACTTAGGAAACCTTGGATTTTCTCAAACAAAAGTTATGGAACATATTCTAGTTGAAATTCAGACTTTTTTTAGACGGATATATATATATATATATATATATATATATATATATATATATATATATATATATAATTATTATTAGAAGTATGTATTAGAGTAAACCTTTTAATTTTTTATACCAAAAGCCCGTAGCCAGAGCAGGATAAGCAGTAGGCCACAGAACAATGGTCTGTTTGCGAAGAACAAGTTCTTCCTGTAAAGAGTAGTGGCGAAGCCGCATCTCGTTTATATAAATATACTGTGTCAATATTTTGAAGGGATCACTTCGAATAGCTCTAACCTTCTTATAACTATTTTTTCAGATTAATAAAGGATGGCATTAAAGTGACGAAGCAAATGAAAATGCAAGCTATAATCGTTACCATGAAAGGTACGCTTAAGGATACAGAGAGATTGCTCGCACTCTGAAAGCTGCACGATCCTTCGTTGCCATAGTTAGAAAAGACCTGGAAGTCGCTCTTTTGGATCCAACATTAAGGGAAAAACGCAAAACAAATTCAATGGGTTCTAATATCATCATAACAGAAGAAGTTGTGGAGAAAGAACAGGAAAACGATCAAGAAAACCCCGAAAAGTCAATCATCGACCTTTCATAGGACTTTAAAGTTTCAGATACCGTTTACAAGTCATATGTGATAAGAAGTCATTTATTATCAGGAATGACGAAAGAGAATCGTTTGATCCGTGTAAATGGCTTAGTCTCCACATTGAAACATCAAGAAACTGGAATGCTTCGTTTTTTCTGTGATGAGAAAAACTTCGACCACGACCAAAAGGTAAACTAAGGGAATGGTTATGGTTATGAAGAGTCCTAAGGAGGTTTCATCCTTAGTGAATGCCAAGTTTCCATCACTGGTATGGTTTTAAGAGTCATTTGCAGTGAGAGAGATATCACAGGGGTTACGCAATGAAAGATATTACATCTTTTAACAAGACTTGTAAGGTTAAAAAAACAAGCTTGAATGCCTGCCAATTTTCACAACCATGTTCTCTCAGACAATTGGTCTCCTAGATCACTCGACCGCAAAATTCTTGTATTTTGCCTCTTCGCTCATGTATATATATATATATATATATATATATATATATATATATATATATATATATATATATATATATATATATATATATATATATATATATATTAAGAAAAATTATTGCCGTAACGGAATTAATGATGTGGTTAAAAGGCTATTTTTAGCAAACACAGTCTTCATCAAAACCCTCAGACGGAGCTCTTCTCACATACACGAGAAGGTAACAATTGAAATAAGCGTTCTCCACGATAGCAAAAAAACTATCTTTCGATTGGCTTTTTCAAGTGTCACCCTTGCTTTTAACAGAATGAAAATTTGTTTTCATCTCCTTCCGAGGGCTTTGATGAAGACTGTGTTTGCCAAAAATAGCCTTTTAACCTTACACACTTATATATATATATATATATATATATATATTTATATATATATATATATATATATATATATATATATATATATATATATATATATATATATATATATATATATATATGCAAAAAGTCCCACAAGAAAATGAAAGGCGGATTCCAAGAACTTTCAAACTTGTTCAGTTGATTATCATTCTTTGATAATGAACTGAACAAGTTCAAAAGTACTTAGAATCCGCCTTTCATTTCCCTGTGGGATTTTTTTTGGGTATTTATTGTTCTACTCCCGCGCTACTTTGTGAGTTTCTCATATATATATATATATATATATATATATATATATATATATATATATATATATATATATATATATATATATATATATATATATACATATATATATATATATATATATATATATATATATATATATATATATATATATATATATATATATATATATACATATATATATATATATATATATATATATATATATATATATATATATATATATAAAGAGAGAGAGAGAGAGAGAGAGAGAGAGAGAGAGAGAGAGAGAGTGGACAGAAGTAATTAGGAAAAAAAAAATTGAGAGTAAAAACAAAATTTGTTTGGTTAACAAACTATTTCTCTACCTTTTTTCCTAGAGTACTCCACGTTGAGAGATAAAAGTGCAGTAAATTGTGTACATTTTTCGCTTTATTCCTCAACAATTCTGAGTTTGTTTGCATAAACTAGATTGTTTACAACGGCCCAGATCAAAATAAACAAGGGGCGAATTTTTTGGGAATTATAACACAAAGCTAGAGTCGCTCTTCTTGATCTTCTTGAAACAAAGAGTGAAATAAATAAAGGGTTTTCATTAATTTTGAGTTCAAGATTCAAGAGAATTGATCTTCTCGAAAGGCTAAATTCCCATTACAGTAGGTGTGATAAGAGGTCCTCATCCCTTGCGTGAAACGAACTGCAGTTCTTTTCTTTATTTCTTCTATGTTGATGAATTTAGGTCCACCAGATCTTTTTCGACCCTCCATTGATCCAGTTTGTTCTAAATATGACAAGATTATATGCGTGTCATGTTACACCACCTGGTAAACCCTCTTTGAAAACTGGTAATATCTCTTACTTTTGTTGTTAGTTAAATGTTTCACAATTAAACACACTCTTCATTGTCTTCCCAATGATGTCCACTGTGTGTTTTATCTGCAATCACTCGTTAAATATTAGCTATCATTCGGAAATAAAGATAAATGTGTCATTGGTGATCACCTTATACACAATTGTAAATACACCTCTTATTTTCTTATAATTATATTCTGCCTATCCCGCATTGTTAAGGAAAGGATTAAGTGTTTCAGATTATACATTATGATCTGGATCTGCTTCAAAATTGAGTTCACTCTTCACTACATATGATACATCTTTACAAACAAAGAAAATCATCTAAATCGCTCAATAAAACTGAGATATATACAAACAAACAATTCTGATCGCATTTCCTCCGACAAACTCTTTTTGGCTGTTATTTATCTAAATTTCGGGTGATTTCCAACTTCCAAGGTCCAGCAGGCAAAGCTGCGTTTTTTTCTAACTCTAGCCACTCTGGAGTGCAAGAATGTAGAGTGGTAACGTTATTTCCAAGTGGATATGACACTACCACCTGACCTGGATGCAATCCTGGAGTAGAGCTGCTAGCACATGGTGTGCTATTAAATTTCCCCGGCATGCAATAACTTCCCTCCACTCAAATCTGGGGCCGCAGGACACCCATAAAATTCGCGGCCCCACTTAATTGTGGTAATGTTATCCTGGCCTACAGCACAGGCTATGGGATCGAAGCTTTCTCCCTAAATCTCCCAAACGGTGGGAGAGAGCAGAGATACCATCTGCTCCCGAGAAGGTTCAAACAAAAACAATTTAATCCTTTACGCCCGTATGTGACGAATTCGTCACATAGAAAATATACGTTTATAGCTAGAGAAATTACATGCGTGGAGTCTAGCACGCGAATGTGACGAGTACGGCACATGTTTTGTTAGGTTCAGACAAGGGTTGCATCAGATTTGCATGCTGTTTGCCACTAACTATTTACCACTTAATAGAAACGATAAATGTTGGTAATTAATATGTTTTTATTTTTTTAAGAAATGAATTCAAGCCATACACGTTTGTTTAAAAAAAGGTTTCAGGTTAAACAGGAGCACTGATTTATTTTGAAACCATTTCAAAAACGTTATAAAAATAATTATTATAATTTTTAATAAAGTAAATGCAAGTAATTAGGAATCTATGAATGAATCCTTTTTTAAATATATGTAACAAATCAACAGAATTTTTAGGGATTAAATGATAGTTAGTGTTAGAAATGGGGTAATCAAAGAGCACTGAAGAAATTTAATAATTACTAATGTGAAAGAAGAGGGAATCACAGAGCTCTAAATGTTTGTGAGTGTGGGAAAGAAGGCAATCACTGAGTGCAGAAGGGAAGTAAAGATTGTTAATTACTACAGAAACCAAGTGAAATGCGGATAGACTAGGATTTTTAATGTAATCTCAAAATGTATTTTTTTTATTAAAAATAGTTAAACAATTTAAGATTTTTCTAGTGTCTTTATTTGTATCTATTACGATGATGATTGTGAAACGGGAAAGAAGATTATGAGGAGAGAACAATGGTAATGGGGATAGATAAAATTAAAATATCAGAGAAATTAGAGGAGGGAAGGAAAAACAAAAATTGAACCCACAAGTCTCTGTAACAGAGTATGCGTATAAGAAAAGAGAAAAGAAAAAAGGGGAAAGATAAAAGATAAAAGAGAAAGAGAAAGAGAAAGAGAAAGAGAAAGAAAAAGATAAAGAGAAATAGAAAGAGAAAGATGAAGACCAAGATGAAGATGAAGAGGAAGAGAAAGAGAAAGGGAAATATGAAGAAAAAGAAAAAGTATAAGAAAAAGAAAAGGAAAAATATAAAGATAAAGATAAATAGAAATAGAAAAAAGAAGTGAAAGATAAATAGAAATAGAACGATAAAGATAAATAGAAATATAAAAAGGAAGATAAAGAGAAAGAGAGAGATGAAGACGAAGATGAAGATGAAGAGAAATAGAAAGAGAAAGGGAAATATGAAGAAAAAGAAAAAGTATAAGAAAAAGAAAAGGAAAAATATAAAGATAAAGATGAATTAAAATAGAAAAAAGAAGGGAAAGATAAAGAGAAATAGAAAGATAAAGATAAATAGAAATAGAAAAAGGAAGATAAAGAGAAATAGAAAGAGAAAGAGAGAGGGAAAGATGAAGAGAAAGAAAAAGAAAAAGAAAAAGGAAAGGAAAAAGATAAAGAGAAATAGAAAGATAAAGATAAATCGAAATAGAAAAAGGAAGAGAAAGAGAAAAGAGAAATACAAAAGAAAATGAGAAAACAGAAAGAGAGGGAAAAATTAGAGAGAGGGGAGGGAAAGTGAGGGTGGAAGAGGGAGATGGAGATCGAGAGAGATACAAGGAGTTACCAGGTAAACAGGCAGCTTAAAAGACCTTTCGGTCGATTCCGATAAAAAGATAGACAGAGAGAGAGAGAAAAAGGGGGAGCGTGAGTGTGGGGTCGATGAGGGGAGATAGAGAAAAAATAGAGATAAAAAGAGAGAGAAACAACAAATAGACAGATAACTAGGGAGAAAGAGAGAGCCAAAGAATGAGAAGATGAGAGACAGAAAGAGCGAGAGAGGGAAAGGCATAGGAAAATAGTGGGAGAGACAGGTTGAGATAGATATTTGTGTACGTTTAAAATAATCCAATGGGGTAATCATTAATTCAAAGCGAATACCAGCGAGGCAACTCCTGCACAATGTTTGTTACAACAGATCTGCCAAAAGGGTTTTGTAGATAAAGGAACTGAAGATGTGTGGAAAATATTGTTTATAGTCGCAGATCTACCTCCTCACGCGGGAGACGGTAGGACACGCAATCCTACAGATGTTAGCAACAACATGGTTGCCGTCCTATACCTAAAACTACATTGCACGAAATATAATACTGCGAAAACTAACTAAGGGATCCTTGCAAGAAAAGATGTCCTGCGGGAAAGTAGTGAGTAAGTAAAAGTGAAAATGCGAGTAAGATATATACTTCATTAAGCAATGTGCGATGTTAATTAAGCACAAGGAGTCTACACGTGTCCCCCCCCACTTCCCTCTCTCACTGAGGGAAAGATCTCTTATAGGTGACTTTTGTTAGAGTGTGGATATGAATCTTGGCCCATGTGGTTAAACCTCTAAGTGAAAAATAGCAAAAATAAAATAATGCCGTCATTTTTTCCAATGAGGAGATCCTCCCTAGGTCAAGCCTGGGAAAACCTTGTCATGCATGTTAAACGTAACGAGCCAACGATTTCTTACCAACACAGAAATCTTCGTGCTCACCCAAACAGTTATTGTCCAACATGGAAAGCCACTCAGTGATGGGAATATATTAAATAGGTATGGCTAAAATGTGCTCGTTTCTTTTTTGTCTGTAAGTACAAAATAGTTAAGGATTTGATACTTAAATTGTGGCTCAGCAGGCGACCGCTGGCAACTCCATGATGGCAACACTTGGCAACTTTACGCCATCGGGCCTATTGAATGGCACTGAGAAGAGATGCGAATTATATTATGTTATCATAGCCGCACCATTCGCTCAACTCATTCGTTTGCTCCACGGCAACACTCCAAGATCTCAATTCACGCAAGCTGCAGACACTTGACTCAAACAACCGAGAAGAAATCCTACTTGTGATTTTGTAAATAAATATAATGCAAAGTTGGAGTGGGTTTGTATAACCAACCGATATATTGTGACCGTTTTTGAAAAACTTTCACTCTCTTCAAGCCTTCATCAAGCAGCCTCATCGTTCAATAGGATCTTTCACTCACTTGTCATGGCTCAACATAAAGCAAGCGACCAGCATGTTTCTCCCAACGACACGGCAAATTATTTTGCGATTCAAATGCTTTAATATTGGCCATGTAGGCCGAAACACCGTCTCTTTTCAGCGAACTGGCATTTAAGGCACAAAATATCTCGTCTATAAAGACCAAATTCCGGCAGTCCTTTTCACATTTACTAGCAGGCCTCGGGGTCAGGAGCTAGTGGCCACTGCCACCTACAATATTCCTACCTACTGAGGTTTGCGCAGCTCTCCTGCCGCCGAAGACTTCGCATGACTAGAAGCAAAGATTGAAAAACTCATCGAGCCAGTACAGATTAGGGCCAAAAAGCTGCGGCGGAAAATCTCTGCTTCCTCCGAGCGAGACCCTACGTCCATCATACCCACTTTTCGGCCGGAAGAGACCCAAGCATCCTACTGAATGAAGTTTCAAACCTTTTAACAGCTGCCAGTGTCACCACTGTGCCTCATCTGCACATAACACGGAAATTCCACACTATAATTTCATCAGTTACCAAATACACGGGAAATGAAAATCGTCAGAGTTCACATTCTTTTCTTTACAACTGTTCTTCGGCGACCTTCGGCCGCGCCACTAGCTGTACCTTAGGGACCTATTCGTCTGATGTGCTCCATCAAACTAACCGTGGAAGTGATACAAGGCTTAAACCCCTGCCCCTTCATCCGCTATCAAGAAACGGGACTAAACTTCCTCGTTTACAGCGGTTAGACAGTCACCATACTCCCGGCTTAGAATCAACACAAGCGTCAACCCCTGATAATCTCCTTGCTCCAAAATGACTGAGCTCAGCCTAATTCGGTCTATTCTAAGAAACTTCTTTCCATCTCTATCTTTCTCAGACTCTCTCTCTCTCTCTCTCTCTCTCTCTCTCTTTCCAGGTTCTTCTTAGTTTCTGACGTCGGACATCCCATCATGGGGACCGAATTCGTGCAACAATTTTCGCTTATTCTTGATTTAAAAGAGCGCGCCCTCACTTACGAGTCTCCAGGATCGTTATTAACGGCACTTCTTCCTCTCGCCACAATATAAATGCTCAATACTCTGCAATGCTCGCATCTTGCCCAGACCTAACCTCATCCCGGTTTACTAGAAGCCCTCCCCCTCATTGTCTACCTATGCTAGTACCGCTTGCCTCGTATCAAACTCAAAGTTGTGAAAGAGAATTTTCCTAGAATAGATAAGGGAGTGATAATTCGAAAATAACGATCTTACTGGGCATCTGCATTACATCTAGTTTCTAAGAAATATGAGACCTGTATGCCGTACGCCAGTGTGTGACTTCCGTGCCTTAAACCAAGGCACTAAGGCTGATACCTATACACATCCGTCCTTCTTGGATTTCCCGCCTCAAATTGCAGATGTACACATACATATTTTCCAAATTCGAACTGCTAAAAGACCTCTAACAAATTCAGGTTGAAGTGAGGAATGTGGAAAAAACGAGTGTAACCACACAGTTTAGTCTGTATGTTTTTCTATACTTTGCACTGGGTTTTAAGTTATCTCCACAAACGCTTGTGCGTTTTTGAAACTAAGTCTTGGAATATCTTCCATTAGTTTCGCTTCTATAGACAACATATTGATCTACTCTCCAGACCACAAGACTTACCGAGAACAACTAAAGCAAATATTCGACCGCCTACTGGCCTATGGTTTAAAGTTGGCACCACATAAATTACAACTGTGAGTAGACCGGATTGGATTTATTTCTAGGATACCTCCTAAACAAACGAGAGCATGCCTCTGCCTAATAGAGCTGCAACCATACGCAATTTCATGCACCCGACACATAAATATCTACAAGAATTCCAAGGCCTATTCAATTTTTACAGGAACCATGCAAAAATATGGCCTATATCTTTGACCCGTCAAATGACCTCATGAAGGCTGCACACAAATCCAGGAAGTCTGCATTAAATTTGTCGCAACGTGCAGCTATTTCTTTAGCCACCGTATTGAGGCACTCATTGCAGGTCACCCTGTAGCAGGCCGAAAATCTAGACTAACCCGCGTTCCAACCTTATCCTAGGATTTATGGCCCTTGACAACCCTGAGGAAAAATTGATACAATTTGATATACAGTCCTTTATTTTACAAAAGAATACAGTTATATTTACAGCTTATATTTACAAAAATATGGGGTAAATATTCACACAACAAATATATATATATATATAGCTATTCTCCTATACACACAATATTATCTGACAAATACCAGAATACCAATCAAAATTTATATAACCAACCTTTAATTAGACTATATGTATATGTAAAAGGGATAGCCTAAGTCTAACAACAAAATATCTTTGCCAGGGTGATATCACCTAACGATCACACAGTAGACAAGAAGTCACTAACAGGAGGCCTAAAGCAAACAAGAGGACCACGAAAAAAGAAGAAAAGGCTCACGTGTTACCCAGGTGGGTATTGGCATCTCAAGCGTTTTACAAACAAAACTGGTGCCTTCGAACATGCAATATAATTTGGTAACGTCTTGAAGCTATCAAAGCCCTCTCTCTCTCTGTCCTGGCGGGACTTGGCAATTTCTTCTTTCTGCTGAGTTAGCAGAACCCTACCACCTCCGCCACTCCTTACAAATGGTGGCGATTAAGTCTACTGGAGTGGTGGTCTTTCAACAAACTATTCAACATTTAGTTCGCTAAATTTACTTAGAACAAAGTATTATTTCGTTAAATTTACTTGATACAAAGTAATATTTTGTTTGTAATATAAGGATATATGAAACTAAGTCCTTTCCAGAATTTGGGGCCTGGAAAGCACAAAAACATCTTATAATTACATGCTAATCAATAAAAAAAAAACCCCAAAACCAAACCCATTCCCATTCACACACACATTCTTACAAAGGGAGGGAGAGGGTATTGAGAAAAGGCGGGGGAGAATGGCCCCTTATACACACCCTCACATTCGCTCCACCACACCCCTCCTTCCTTAAGCCATTCGACCAGTCACTCACAAGACCCTTTCAATCACTCTTCACGGTACCACTTGTGCTCAATCGCACCCTTCTGCACCCGTTCACACTCTTCTACTGGTCCCGGGCTACGGGTAGCAATTGGTCGGGTTTGTTAGTCAGTCGTCCTGTCAGTCTCACCGTCACTATTTATCATATCGTCCACCATAATTTCAGCCCTCATTACCAGTTCTCCTATTTCACGACAGAATTCTTTCATACTCTTCCGTTCAGAAACTTCACTTTTCATACCTCCATTTATCAGCTCCTCACTCACAGCTCTCATCCAACTCAAAGTACATTCTTGCAAAACAGACAGGTCACTCACATCCCCTGTTATCTCAAAAGGCATACCAGAAACCCTTTCGACTGGTTCCCACCAGAAACCTGAAAAATCAGCCACTTCATCATTCACTACATCAAACTCACCCCTACTATTACCATTCATAAAACCCCCAAAATCAGCCACACTAGGTTAATTCTGCCCAAACACACTATCATTCATACTGTTCCCAAAACCAGAAAAATCAGGCACAGGCAGCTTACTCACTCGTCTACTTATACCAGCCAAATCACTCACCTGTTTACGCAAAAACTTAATCTTCCTTTCAAGATCCCCCATACCAGAAAGACTCTGCTCGGACTTACTTTCATTCGTACTTGCATTCTTCCTTTCACTCTTCTTTGTACGCTTTCTACTCCTCGAGACTAAGCCTAGCTCTTTCCTGGACAGATCTATACTATCACATTCAATTTCATCATCATGCACTTTACCTCTCTCTCTACACAGTCCATACACCGGATGGCTCACCAGGTTGTCAGGAGGTTCTCTCTATCTCCTTAACTGACTCTGATGAGTCCGCACTCTCTCAGTTATACCGTCATTCAAACTCTCCAAAACATACGTCACCCCATTTTCCCAAACTCTCACCACTCTATAAGGTCCATCAAACTTCTCACTCATCTTTGACACATTCAACCTACCCTTCACTTCTTTCACCTTCAATACTTTCGCACCTAATTCAAATGAACGCAACCTTTCATGTGCCTCACGCCATACATTCTGCTCACTTTCACTCAAACGAAACCTATCTTTCACTCGCCTTTCAAAATTCATCACAAACGGACATGGGGACATTCCAGTTGCACTATGCACAGTTGAATTATATGCCCACAACACTCTCCCCAGACAAACATCCCAGTCATCCACTGTCGTACTCATCATTCTCAACATCTCACACAAGGTTCTTATAGTACGTTCAGCCAATCCATTTGAAGACGATACATACGGAGTTGTTCTCGCATGCTCCACACCATTCTCTCTCAACATTTGCTCAAACACTTTTCCTACAAATTCATGCCCATTATCACTCAGACATCTTCTAGGCTTCCATACACACATAGGAAAAAACAACTGCTCAACCACACGGGGAACAGTCACACTCCTTTTTTCTCTCACAGGCGCTGCATACACAAACTTACTTCAAAGTTCAACCATAACAACCATAACAACATTCCCAGCACTCGTACGCGGCAAAGACACACAATCAATCACTACCAATTCAAACGGTTCTTTCGCATCAACTTTCAACATCAGTGGTTTCGCTTGTACACCTTGCCCCTTTCGCTTCAGACACCTTTCACACGTAGTTGCAAAATCATTCACAACAGTTCTCCGAAATGGATGGAACACACGCTCCTTCATACACTCCCACAGCTTAAACTTACCCATATGCCCATAATTATCATGCACAATCTTTACCAGAACAATCATACCAACTAAGGACATCACAATTACATACATAGCATCACCACCCTTCACATACCTCACAAAATATACAACATCCATACAAACAACAAAATCCTTAGCATACCTTTTAAAATCACTTAAACACTCTGGCCATTCATTCAAATCAACACGCATCATTAAACACCTCTTCAACTAACTAACAAAAGGACACATCTCTAGAATATCATCATCACTTAAAATCTCATCCTCATCATCCATGACCAACTCAATCATGCCACGAAATTTGACAACATTCTTCGCACACTCATTCAACTTCACCACCTCACATTCACCTTTCATAAGACAATCCTTATCAGCATCCAAAGACAAATCATTCAATCTCATAAAGTCTACACCAAGCAAGAAACAACACGGCATTTGCTCATCTTTCAGAATCACAAAGTCATGCTTCACATTTACACCATTACCCAAACTGAATTTCAGACTAACCTGTTCCCATGCCACTATCATGTCATTCTCTAATCTACTTGTCCGTAACTTCACAGCTTTATGCTCACAACATCTAAACTCATCATACTTACTCAGAATCCTCTCATTCACTAAAGACACTTGCGCTCCAGTATCAATCAAACCACAGAACAACCTTTCACCAACTTTCACTCTTGCTTCCATCATATCAGGTCCACCATGTTTACAATACACAGAAGGAACAAGCACACCAACATTAGCACTGAAATCCACACCATCATCAACTTCCATATCATCACTCACCACGAACTCATCTTCATCCAGACAATCATTCTTCTCTCTTATATATAAACACTTTTCAATGACCCAATTGTAGTGCACACCGCTCAAACATTGCAGATGTAGCACATTAGGATTCAAACCCTTCATCTTCTCATCCTTGTACACAATCGGCCTCTCACCACCAAAGTGCACATAAACAATCACTCCATACAAACGACTCACTACAATCAACACTAACTGAAATGGCGGGACCCCTTGCATACACATCGCTCTCAATTCTTTCATGAAGTTCCGCACCTTTGCCATACCAATGCTTTCAGGCTTCCTAAATAGTTCATTCATTACCTCCTTCCTTAAATCATCCACACTATCGGGCACTCTCACGTCTACTCCATCACTCTTCAAATCTTGCAAACCATTTCATACACTCTCAAACAAGAAATCACCATTACCCTTACTCTCTTTTCCATTCATAATCCCTTTCGGCAAATACTCTGGATCACTCACTCCACACACATTTTCATCATTCGTACCAGGATACCTTGACATTTAATCAGCCACTCCATTCCGTTCACCAGGCACATACTCAATCACATAGTCAAAGTCACCCAAATCTTCCAAAGTCCTTGCAATCCTACTATCAGCCCACTTCATACGCTGCAGATACACAAGAGGTTGATGATCTGTTTTGATCACAAACCTCACACCAGACAAAAACGGACGCAACACTTTCAAACAATATCTTATCACAGCCAACTCTCGTTTCACAGTCGAATACTTTCGTTCTGCAACATTCATAGTCTTGGATACATACCCAATTATTCGCCTGACATTCTCTCTATTCAAACGCTGCTCTTGCATCAGAAAACCTCCCATACAATACCCACTCGCATTTGTATACAATTCAAGCATTTTAGCATTCACACTATAATCTGGGTAAGCCAATTTAACATCTTCAGCCACTGCCTCTTTCAGTCTCTCATCGCCTCATTCATCATATCATTTCACTTGACAACCGTACTACTTTTCTTGCCCATCCACTCAATCAGAGGCTTACTCACACCAGAACAATCACGTATAAACTTTCGCTGGAACTCAATCAAACCCCAAAACGACTTCAGTTGCTTCACAGTCCTTGGTATAGGAAACATTCGCACCTTCTCAACATAGTTCGGTGCTTTTTGCAACCCATTTTCACTCACCATATGCCCAAGGAATTCCACTTCGTTCGCAAATAACTCACATTTCGCCACTTTCACCTTCACACCAACACTCTCCAACGTTCTCAACACATCATTCACCAATCTCATATGCTCCTCAAAAGTCTCAGTCATAATCAAAATATTATCTATAAACGCAATCACATTCTTACTCGCAAACTTACTCAACATAACATTCATTGCTCGCTGGAAGGCTCCGGGAGCATTAGCCAACCCAAAGCTGAGGTTCCGGGACTGGTAATGCCTCTTTGAGGAAGAGAAGGCAGTTACCGGCCGGCTCTCCTCAGCAATGGGCATCTGGTAATATCCCCGTAGCAGATCCAGCTTCGTAAACCACTCCATCCCATGCATACTATACACACACTCAGATACCACACACATCGAAAACCTTTCTTTCACAGTCATTTCATTCACCTTTCGATAATCCACACACAGACGCAATCTTCCATTCAGGTTTTGTACAGGTACATGGGACTATTAAATGCACTCTCGCTCTCTTTAATCACTCCCAATTGCTCCAATTCCAAGCACTGCTCCTCAATCTCATCAGCAACCGGACGGGGGAAATGCCTCGGACGCTGATAGATTGGGGAGTCCTCCTTCAGGACAATCTTGAATTCCGGGAGCTTTGCAACCCCGAAATCCAGATCACCCTTACTGAGGGCTCCTTTTCGTTCAAATATCATTCGATACACATCCTCCCTTTCATACTCAGTTAAACATATATTCAATTCCACCATGCTCTTTACTTCATTATACGTCCATTCACACGTCTTTTCACCTGCAACATTTACCGTGACATCCGTACTATCATCCATACCTACCTCATTGACAGTGGAGAGGTGACCCAGTACATCTACGACTTAGATTCCCCTCACCTGCCCTTTCAAACTGGGATCCGCCTGCACACATACAAAAGGATCATTCATTCTCATCAAGCCATCAAACACACAAGCAACACGCATTACCTTATAACATGCATCCGTTCCATCCAATATCACAGTGTTCTCACCGATATTCAAACTAACATCCTTACTCCAACTCACTCTAACAGACACCCTTTCACTCTTCACAAGCCCCTCATTCTCCATAGCAGCCACCTCAATACCAGTAAGCACACTCCTCAAAACGCTACCATCTTTTCCTACATACAACTTATACACCCTATTTTTACCAATCTTTCTCTCAATCTGATCACTCGCAGGATGCACAACCATACGATTTATTTTCATAAAATCATAGCCCAAGATTACACCTTTCCTACTACTCACCTTATCAATCAATCACCGAGAATTTAAATTCATTCATCATCATACCATGCATTTGAACAGCTGACCTTATCATTCCAATCACAGGCACTCTCCTATTACCAATACCTACCAAACTACCCTTGCACTCAGACAGGAGGGCTTTCTCGCTAACCTTGTCATACACATCTTTATACACCAAGCTCGTCTTGCATCCAGAATCTATTAAAGCCAAATACTCAATTCCATTTAATTCCACCTTCACACTCAGACACTCATACTTCCTACCAGACAGCACTTTCACACTAGAAAGACTTACCAACTCATTAATAACACTCATGCACCCACAGGATACTTCAGCATGTACCGTCTTACAATTCAGTTTTTCGCTTCAGACTTTCCATTCACACCTTGCGCTCTCAGTCTAATCCAACACTTTTGACTCGAATTTCCTTTCATCGCACAATAGCTACATACATTCCTCTGGTCATGACACATCCTTGCATAATGACCAGCCTTTCCACAATTACCACATGCATATTTCATACTTTCCCCACCAGTTGCTCCACCATTCAACCTCGGACAATCTTTCTTCAAATGGCATATTTCTTTACACTCGAAGCACTCTTTCACACTTTCCTGGCAATCCTTTATCATATGCCCTTTATTACCACACCCAAAACATGCACCAGACGTACACCTACATTCTTCCAACATATGACCCTTCCTTCCACACCGACGACATTCTACAATCTTTCTTCCACCAGTCTCTCGTTTGCTGGGACATACCTCGGTCTCTCTCTCATATATCCATTCCCACGCTTGAAATTCATCAGTCGCCTTCCATTTGACCACCCACCATTTACCCATCCATTCTGCCGGCCCAGGAAGTTCGACATCACTCCAGCTGGCGCAGCCTTCAGGGCATCCCTGTAGCTGACAAACTGTTGGGGTGGATGAAAGCTCCTGGGCTTCTTACACCTAACATTTACACTGTACAATCCACCCTCTTCTAGATCGCTTTCATCCTCAAATCGTCCATCTTCTAACAGTTCCAACACATCCTCCCACATCAACTGTTCACCTGTCAGTCTCATTCTCTCCTTTCTCTTTCAACTCAGCCATTCACTCACCTTTCGCGGGATCGTGTCCAAAAACTTCCTCATCAGTGGTTTACATTCATTTACATCATTATCACCATACCTCTTTCTCGCTATACTCTCAAGCCTATGTGCATACATGTTCACACTTTCACTCTTCACCATTCGAGCCTTCTCAAATTCATTCAACCTTTTATACTTCACACTCTCTTTCATTCGTTTCACCTGCCCAATCAATCTCTTCTTCACTACATCGTACTTTGGCTCTCCCACACTCGTTATCACTCACAAGAACTGCAACACTTTCCCATCCAAACAATCTCCCAGAACACTCACCCAGTGACCCTTGTTCTGCAGGTACTTAGGCTTGCAGTACCGCTCAAAATCATCGAAGAACTCATCCATACTCTTACCCCCATGCAATCTAAACCTATTAATCCTTGGCACTTCCCTAATCAAAATTCCTTTCCCAACATTCACTACACTCTCCGAAGAGCCACTCTCGGTCTCATTCATTCCAATCATATCGTCACTCTCTCCTTCATCTGAGTATAGCGAATCCACACTCTTCCCTCTCTCCTTCCTATCCTTAACCTTAGAACCATGTTTACCTCCCTTCTTACTTTCCACTCTCTTCCATTCACCCCCTTTCCTACCATTCACAGTATCTTCTTTTGACTCAATCACACTGCCATCCATTCCATTTAGCGGAGTCGCTTCAGTAGGAGCAGGGGTTAGGGTTGTAGGTCCAGCCCCTGTCATCATGTTATATAGGTCCTGCATCCGTCGGTCAGTCTGATCCTGTCGGTCTCCCATTTCCTTCTTCATCCTATTAGTCTTTTCATTCATCCCTTTCATCTCATTCTTTATTCCCTCAATCATTCCCCGCAACATTTCACACTCCTCTTCTTTCTTCCTCCAGTCTCAATCGCACTACTTCTTTACTCGAAAGTTTCAGCTACAGCCATTGTTCCCAAGTTAGTAACAAAGGATAGGAGGAGGCAAAAATCGATCAAGCTACTTCTTCCAATATACAGACGAACTGCAATCAAATCAAATTCCTCCGGTTTTAAGATCTCAAGGTCCCTATTCGGGCGCCAAATGTAGCGGGCCGAAAATCTAGACTAACCCGCGTTCCAACCTTATCCTAGGATTTATGGCCCTTAAGAACCCTGAGGAAGAATTGATACAATTTTATATACAGTCCTTTACTTTACAAAAAAATATAGTTATATTTACAGCGTATATTTACAAAAACAGGGGGAAAATGTTCACACAACAAATATATATATATAGCTATTCTCCTATACACACAATATTATCTGACAAATACCAGAATACCAATCAAAATTTATATAACCAACCTTTAATTAGACTATATGTATATGTAAAAGGGATAGCCTAAGTCTAACAACAAAATATCTTTGCCACTAACGATCACACAGTAGACAAGAAGTCACTAACAGGAGGCCTAAAGCAAACAAAAGAAGCAAGAAAAAAGAAGGAAGGGCTCACGTGTTACCCAGGTGGGTATTGGCATCTCAAGCGTTTTACAAACAAAACTGGTGCTTTCGAACATGCAATATAATTTGTTAACGTCTTGAAGCTATCAAAGCCCTCTCTCTCTCTGTCCTGGCGGGACTTGACAATTTCTTCTTTCTGCTGAGTTAGCAGAACCCTACCACCTCCGCCACTCCTTACAAATGGTGGCGATTAAGTCTACTGGAGTGGTGGTCTTTCAACAAACTATTCAACATTTAGTTCGCTAAATTTACTTAGGGCAAAGTATTATTTCGTTAAATTTACTTGATACAAAGTAATATTTTGTTTGTAATATAATGATATATGAAACTAGGTCCTTTCCAGAATATGGGGCCTGGAAAGAAAAAAAAATCTTATAATTACATGCTAATTGTAAGGGAATGGTCACTCCCCCCCCCCTCGATCATTCTTGGTGCAGTTCCAAGGCAGTTCCTGCAAGGACATCCGCCCCAGGCATCGGCGGGTCAGTGTTTAACCACAGTGTGGCATAACTCGGTGCCATGTAAGACCCTAAAGGTCAAAAAGGTAAGATCTCCCCCAGGAGAGTGAGATCCAGTTTCACGTCGAACAAGAAATTGGAGACGGGTTTCTCCCAATCTCGATGGCTAACGAGGAGCCAATGTTTGACTTCGTGGGAAAGACCGTTTGGAAAAAGAGCTCTCCTGGGGCCGTCCTCAAGCCCCTCCCCCTCCCCTTACCACTCCCCCAGTGGGGTGACGAGGTATAAATGAGGAACTCTGAGGAAAATCGAGGTAGTATACGTCAGTCTCTAGGTGACGAAGTCCTCGGATCCAAAACCGAGCTACCGAGACTGGAGAGGTAGTGTACTTGGCTCGCCAGACCAAGAAGTACCCTGCAAGAGAGGCAGGGCTACCTACCTTAAGGGGCTAAGAAAAAGCTCATCCTTGAGCTAAGTCCCTGGTTATCAAACCAAACGATAAGTGAACTTTGGTAAGTTCGATTTACTCTCGCCAGAGAGACTCCTCATATCCTGGTGCACCTTAAACACCAGGGATATTCCTCGTCCTTGAGGAATTAAGAAAAGAAGAAGGAAAAGGCTCCCCCTCAAGCCCGTTATTCGGTGGCCACACCAAACTTTAAGTAATTTATTCTCGCCAGAGAAACCCCCCTCTGTTATCCTCGCCATTGAAGAAGACCCTCCCCGAGTTCAGTCCTCGTCCATAAGGAAATTAGTAACGAAGGAGAAAAGCTCCTCCTCGAGCTCGTTACTCGGTGATCACACCGCACTCCAAGTTAACTTGAATTAAGAACCAAGTTCGACTCACTCTCGCCAGAGAGACCACGACTGCCTGGGTGTTGCATAGAGCACCGTATTGGTTCTCGTCCTTGAAGAACCCTTCCCCCCCGGAAGAACGTGTGGACCCCCCAGCTGCTACCCTCGCCAAGACGACCGTGGAATTCCGCCCATCTACACGCGTCAAGAGTAAACATTTCTGAGGCCTTTAAACTCCACATGAGTCCGTAAGCCTAATTCTTATATTATTGTTTTGTCTAGAGAAAACGTTAACCAATTTTTGTGGGGAAACTAATTTAATTAATTCTTGTTTATAATAATATTTAGAGTATTGCTGTAGTTAATGTATAAATGTTATGTATTAATTTGATAAAGGTCAATTATAAGTTATTTTGGAATTAATGTTCGTTTCTCTTATATATATCCTTACGTGTTGCACAACAGCTCTGTGCTTTAAGATATTCTTATAATATCAATATATTAGACACTCTTAGCACTCTTAGAGACTAGAACAAAAAGGAGGGGCATTCTACGACACTAAACAAATGAGGTGTCAGGTAAGTAGGGTTCTTATCAGAAAGAATTCTACGACACTAATCAATAAAAAACAAACAAACAAAAAACAAACAAACCCATTTCCATTCACACACACATTCTTACAAATGGAGAGAGAGGGTATTGAGAAAAGGGGTGGGAGAATGGCCCCTTATACACACCCTAACATTCACTCCACCACAGCCCCACTTCGTATTTTGTCATATGCAAATGCGGCGAGTGTGTGAGACACCTTAGAACATCAGAATAGAACGTGTGACCCCAAAATACCAACGTTTGTAAGAGAGCTCCTTGCGGCCCAAATATAATCCTTTTACTTATCACAATGCTCTCGCTTTTGTATTCTTTATCAAAGTCTTCTCACCCTCCTCTGTTGGCTTAACCTAAGTGTGGATTATGCCATCTTCCTTTGTCATAGTGCATGGCAATCTGGGATTGTTGTGGCTAAGATAGATTGATAATTGTATTAACATGACCGGACGTAAAATAAACTGGCCGATTTTGAAACTCTGACCGTCACCATTTATTTTGGATTGGAACGAGCCTTGTTGTCTGCTTCTCGACTGCCCTGCACCCTTTAGCTTCACTGCATACATCTGGGCCGGTGATTCCCCACCTATACAATATGACCATGGCAAATAGAGCTAAGAACATAAGAGGTGCATCTCATCCTTCTGGCAGCCGCGCCACCAAACACAGGAACAAGACATCACTTCATTCCCCAAACACCATTAATCCTAGACTTCCTACACCTACTAGAAATCTAACAACATCTAACACCCATTGTGCTACTTGTAATGTGATTGTTGGGATGACTCAATCGGGTGTGATCGCTGTGATAACTGGTTCTGCTCATCCAGCATATGCATTGCCCTTCCTGACCAACTAATAAGTGGGATCAAGGATCATGGTATTGGTGCCGTGACTTAAATCTGTACAGATTGTCGAGCTAAAAATACCGGAAACGGTCAAAATAACCCAGGTTTTAAACAACTTCTATAAACCATTAAGAAGTTGATTCAGTCAGTTTAACTTTTGTATGCCTAAGGGACTACCCTAACCACTGAATACGAAAGACTGGCTCCCCCCTAACTCAAGACATAAATCCCTTTACCCAGATCGTGCAGCCTCTGAACATATTAGGAGAATCAATAGGGAGGAAATAATGGAGATGCAGTAAACACAGAAGCGAGTATCTTCCATTTTAGTGCGTGGTATTGACGCTACCCATAATACTCATTTCGTTGACATCTTCTCCATGTCCTCCCACTTGCTGGGCTCCTCTCTTGGGTTTACCGATCTTACTTGAATAAATAGGGACAGAAAACTATACAGAATTAACATAAGTGATACAAAGACCAGGAAATCCTTGTTGGACAGGGTTAGAGAACATAAAAACTCGCAATACTCACAGATCTATGTCAACAGGGACCTAACATATGCCCAACACAAGGATCCCTTTCGGCGTAAGCAGGCTCGCACTAGCTCCGATTGTTGCAGAGGATGGTTCTGAAGGTGCAACAGGAGTAACTGTGTCTGTTAACCAGGCATCGTCACTTGCATGCAAAACTGGCGCCAGATCCAGAATTACTAGGCAAGTGACTGCTAGTTCTTTAAACTTATAAGACGTGACACCCTCTCGGGTGTCACCACAACTAGCAATAGATTTGTTAATATTAGGTAGGATCTGTATGTACAACCTGAATAGCCTAGTGAATAAAGTGAATATTGTAGCACATGTCTTAAGGGAATATCAGATAGATGTTATGGCAGTAACTGAAACTTGGATAATTTCTAGTATTCCTGACTCATTTGTTTCTGTTCAGGGCTATCGCTCGGTTGCGCGACCGGTACTTTAGGTCACACTCGCAAGCATGGTGTATGTCTGTAAATCAAAAGCAATTTATCTTTCTTCTCGTTAGAATTAAATATTTTTAATAGGCATGTGGTGAATTTGTTTTTTTGGGGTTATTATATTATCGTTATCTACCGTCCTCTTTCCAATTCATTGGCGGGAAATTTCCCTTTGATTAACTTTCTTTTAAATTTTAGTGTTAATAAGAAAGTTATTATTGTGGGTCACTTTAATTTACCCAATATTAACTGGTCAAAAGAAGGTGCTATGTTCAGGGAGTATAACGCCCTCTTCACTGATTGTTTTAGTTCTATTGGGTTGTCTCAATTGGATAATGTTTCCACTTTCCTGTCCTCTGATAATATCCTGGACCTTTTGTTAACTCCAGAGGATGACCGGATTGTAATCATTCAGTCGTTGTGCCCCCTCACCAATTGTAGTCATGTCCCTATCCTATTTGAATATTTATTTATGTCAAACTCTAATTGGAATGGCTTACGTACCGACAAAAGAGCCTGGTTTAAAGGTTAAATACAGTAATATTAAACGGCACTTCAAGAAATTGATTGGGATTATGATTTCTGTTATCTTTCAGTTGATGCAATGATGTACAGATTCCTAGAAATTCTCCATCCTCCTATAGTGGACTATATACCCCAAAGTAATCATCCTGTAAGAAAAGTGTTAATAACCCTCCAAACTCTCTTAAAAGAGAGAGAAAACTCGCTCGGCAGTACTATAAAGATATCAGAGAATTCTTTAGGCATCGTTCTTTGGAATATACACAAGAACTAGCAAAGTTTGATTGCATTAATAACCGCTTTAAAAACTATTTTGCCGATGTACAGATATCCCACGAGGAATTCCTCATTGCCAAACTTAAGAATTACCCCAAAGTGTTCTATCATTACATTAGATCTAAGAAAGGTGGAAGCTCCGTCTGTGGGTCCGTTGAGTTGCCCAGATGGTACCATTACCAAAGATTGTAGTGCCATGGCAGAGATTTTTGCCGACAGTTTTGCTTCTGTTTTTAAGACAGGGAACCCGGTTTCCTCTTCTCATCAAATGTTCGGGGGCACTCTCGAATCAGTAGATGTATCCCTCCTTGAGGTGGTACACAAGCTTAACAGTACTGCTGCTAACACTAGCATGCGACCTGATAATCTTTATCCGAGAGTACTCCAATCGTGCTCAGCTATAGCTTACCCTATCTAAAAGTTATTCAGTGCTTCTATAAATGAAGGTACCCTCCAAGACCTGTAGAAGTTGTCCGAGGTTGTGCCTATATTTAAAAAAAAGGTTCTTGCTCTATCTCACTAAACTACAGGCCAATAAGCCTAACCTATAATAGCTGAACAGATGTATGAGTACCTTGAAGCTAAATCAATCCTTTCGAACAGCCAGTGCGGCTTCAGACGTGGTAAGACTGTAGATGACCAACTACTCCTAACATAAGATTTCGTCACTTTAGGACTCGATAGCAGCTCTGTGACTGATATGATCCTGTTGGATTTTTCTAAGGCCTTTATTATAGTGAACATACCATTTTACTTGAGAAACTCTACTACATAGGCATAAGAGGTTCACTATTAGATTGGCTTGGATCCTTCCTCCAAAATAGGACTATGTACGTTATGGTATCTGGTGTCATAGTACCCGCAGCGGGATTACCCCTGGAGTCCCACAGGTTTCTTTACTGGGTCTTCTCCTATTATTGATATATGTGAATCATTCCCAGTCTGTTCTAATCATTGCACAATCTTTGCTGATGAACTAAAAAATTTCCCTAAAATTTGCCCTTCTAATCTATCATTAGCTCTTGGTGCATCTTCTTGCCAAAGAGATATTGACAAGATATGTTCAGTTGCTGCCTCCTGGGGGCTTAATCTAAATAGGGATAAATGTGTAGCAATACAATGTCAGAGAGGTTCAATTCCCTGACAGACAATTGGTACATTGTCTAGTTATTATCTGCATGGCCACTTCATTCCCTTTGTGGATTCCCCAAGGATCTGGGTATTTTGGTGGATACCTATCATAGGTTCTACCTCCACATTAGAACAACAGTAAACAAGGCCTTGGTACTTTCTGCGAACCTATTTAGGAGCATTCTTTGCAGATCTCCCTACTTCATGTGTACCCTATAGCAAACTCACATTAGACTTCTACTATTTAGAGTATGCCTCATGCGTATGGAGCACCGGTTTTGATGCGGATAAAATGTTGCTAGAGTCAATGCAGAGATCATGGAAGAGACAAATAAATAGTGTAGCTCCAAAGACTGGACTTGTACTCAGTTCAAAGGCATATTATTGCGGGCTAACCTAATCAAGTATTGACAAATCTTCCACCACCAGAGCAGTATCATACCAGACGACATTTATACTCGTACCTTGGCACATACTTTGGGAACCAGAGGGCATAGGTTCAAGATTTACCACACTCATAGTTCCTTTGAAAAAAGACGTAGATTTTTAGTCGCGTGCGACTCTATATCGCAATATGTCGGTCGGGAGCTACGTCGGTCCCCGTTTTTTGGAGGGGGGCTTTGGTAATAACATTATAACTATTCGGCCGATTCTACCGAAGTTTTAAACCTTATGTTGTTTCACATTCCCTTTCGAATGATATAATTGTCAAGGTCATTGCAAGGTTAGTCCTGGAATTATTGACAATTTTAAAGATCGTAATGTCATACATCTGAATAAGTGAGAGCACGCGTTTTGGTCAGCAGACCTTGTTCTCCCTCAAATGTATTGAGATCTGGAATTCCTTGACTGATAGTTTGGTCGCCCGTTATTCCATCAACTCATTTAACTCTGTGTTGCACAAATGCCTTGGTCCACTCCTATTTCACCATGATGACTAGCTCTAAACATAAACGGATGTTACGCCCCACACTGCACCAGTACCTATCTACCCTTTACTACTCAATTAATACAGCATGATATATCTACACTATTCTACATAAAGCACACAACTTAGTCTACTCCACTGTTTATTTTAAAATTAGCATTACACTTGTACAGACTGGTGTGCCTGTAGACAAGAGCTGTCCCTTAAAGTTTAATACTATATCCTCAGCCTGACATATATAGTACTGCGATAGCCAACCAGGTGGGTTAACAATTTATGGTCGATCTTCAGTTTTCCTACGCGAAGCATTTCACCCCAGATGACCTTCTGCTAGGAATACACCGACCATAATATCCTCTCTCCCGGTCAGAATGACGATTCTCATATGGCAGTGTTCGACCCCAGCTCACTCATAAAATCTCTCGCGGCTGCCACTACAATTTTCATCATGTCCTTTCGAACGTTCGACTATGCCTTGCTAACCGCAGACAAGCTTAGCTTCCCTATTACTACTCGCTTATTGAGTAGGGAAAACCCAAGCCTCCAATTATCCTCCTTCTGCCCGCCGAAAACTGAATGCAATTTTTAGTTGCGTGCCACTCTACATCTCACTATATCGGTAGGTGGGTCGGTCTCAGGTTTGCTTTTTTTTTGTAATAACATTGTAACTATTGTGCCGATTTTAACAAAATTTGAAACCCCTATGTTGTTTTACATTCTCTTTCGAATGATATAATTGCCAAAGTGCTCCCAAGGTTAAACCAGGAATTATTTTGTTTTGGCAATAACATCATAAGTATTAGGCTGATTATAACGAAATTTAAAACCCTTATGTTATTTTACATTCTATTTCCAATGATATAAATCTCAAAGTCCTCCTAAGGCTTGCCCAGGCACTAATTTGTTTTATCAACAATATCATAACTATTCGGTTGATTCTAACGAGATTTGAAACCCCTATGTTGTTTGACATTCTCTTTTGTATGATATAAGTCCAAAATTTCACCAAGGATAGATCGGGTATTATTCTGTTTTGGCAATAACATCATAACTATTTGGCAAATTCTATCTAAATTCGAAACAGCTATATTGTTTTACATTCTATTTCGAAAAATATAATTGCCAATGTCCTTCCATTGTTACTCCGGGAATTATTGAAAGTTTCTGTCGTAAAGTCTTTAATCAGAATATGTGAGAGCACGCGACATTTTGGCCAGTAGACCTTGTTTTATAGACTCCTCGTGAATCACGCTAAGGCTTCTTGTGCCCAATACATTTAAACAGCAAGATATCTGACCGCTATCATTTCTTGAGCCATTTCTGTGCTAAAATATACACTCTCTATACATTCAAATCACTTTGTATCGCCTCAAATGTGTAAAGGTGTAAAGAATCTTGTTTGTACTTGAGTTCCCTGTCTACAAACGTACACGAACAAATTAACAAAACCCCACTTCAACCAAGTCTCCCTACCGGACTCAAAGCTAAGTGTAGTTTATGTACATATCACTAGACCCTACGCCAAAACTCATGGGCTGAACTACCTATATTATATCGTGAATATACGAGGGGCAGGCAATACGTTTTGCGAATCGGTAGGGCAAAACAGAGAAAAGGGGATGGCTGTTTGTGGGGAAGTTAGGACAAGTTATGACAAGTCAGGACCTGCAGCCGCACGCTCCTGCCTCGTTTATTTAAGAAGAGGTAGCTGATCGCACATCGTCAGTCACAAATTTTTTAACAATGGAGAAGGTTGAGTACCGCGCAGTGATCAAATATTTGACCATGGAAGGCAAGAATCAAAAAGAGATCCATGAACGCATGGTTTCAGTGTACACCAACACCGCTACTTCCTATGCAACCATTGCTCGCTGGAATAGGGAGTTCCGCCATGGTCGTGAGTCCCTTGAAGATGACCCTCGTCCAGGACGCCCGTCAGACGTGACCAACGAGGACCATGTGGCTCGTGTGGAGAGGATGACCCTCGAAAATCGAGGGGTGAAGGTCGAAGAAATCAAGCGAAAACTTGGAATATCACATAGAAGTGTTATCAACATCATCCACGACAATTTGGCCATGACCAAGGTCTCTGCCAGTTGGGTCCCTAGAAACCTCACGCCCCATGATCGACTTCAACGTCGTCAAAGCCCACAAGGCCAGAGTTGCACAAGCTGCCCTGCGCGAGTGCGGATTCGAGGAGCTCAACCATCCCCCATACAGTCTAGATCTAGCCCCTAGCGACTACCTTTTATTTCGCCAGCTTAAGGCTGCACTGCGTGGACGCCGGTTTGGGGACGATGAAGATGCCCAGCTCGCCGTCCAGGAGTGGATTGAACAGCAGTCGAGAGATTTGTGGTTGTCGGGAATTCGAAGCCTTAGGGACAAGTGGCGCAAGTGCATTGAAGTGGAGGGTAGTTATATTGAAAAATAATAAAACACCTTTCCTCATATCTTGTTTCCTTATATCCGAATTGCAAAACTTATTGACCGCCCCTCGTATATATCAAAATCAGTCGATGTTTTACCCTCGCACGATTTATATGCTGCTGAATCTATTCAAGGGATTGTACAGGGATGATTTGTGCGGTGAGGAGTGCCCAAAACGCTCATATCAGAGAATAGGACTAACTTAGGTTCTTACCTATTATCTCACTTCAATGATTCTTTCTATTCACCCTGTTTTCGTTTCTCCTTGGAATACGAGGGAGAATAGCGCATTCGAGTGTTTATTCATGCTTCGCTTATTGCTTTCTGCTTGCAAGTTTCCAGCCTGATCAATGCTATAATAAATTACCCTGGGTGTTTCTTGCCCACCGTTCTAAAGCTAAGGACAAATCTTCTACGTTACCAGCAGAGGTATTATGCGGGTACTTTATCCGCTTGCCGTCCATACTTTAAAATCCTCTAGATGCCTCCATTTCCCTCAGTGAACTGGGCGAGGCACAGAAAAATCACATTGTAGAATTGCGCACTAATTCATCGCGCAAGCTCCCTCCTGATCCAAAGGTGCACATTTATAACGATTTTCAAACTTGCACACATTGCTTCGTTAGAAAAACGAAAAACTCTCCTTAATTCCTAGAAAAAAATAATCTTTTTCTGCGTTAAAGTCTGCAGACGACACGCATTTCTGGTTCAGGTAGGCCCAGGAGGGAGCTTGTGCGATAAATTTGTACACAATTCTACAATGTGATTTTTTAGTGTCATCGCTTTGCCATTCACTCAACTCATTCGCTCGCTGCACGACCAACCTCCAAGATTTCCATTCACGCGAGCTGCAGCCACTCAACTCGAACAACCGAGAAGAATTCCTACCTGACTTTGTACATAAATATAATACACAATTGGAGTGTGTTTGTATAACCAACTGCTCCACTTGGAAAGGAATACAACTGAACAATTAACAATGGATTTGTCTTCATGTAAGTACTTTTCTAATTGTGCAGATGGAAGCACAGACATTACATCATCAGCTATGCTAGCAATTTTTTTAACGTTTTTGTAGGGTTGACGTTGGAGTGTTATGGGAAGAGCATACCGCTGCGGTTGAAATATGTAAAACAGTTATGGACGAATTATCTATTCGACAAATTTACATTTCATGTGTAGTATCCGCGACAACAGATGGTGCACCTGCATGACTGATCAGGAAACAGGATTTGTAGATCTGCATAACATGTTGGGCATCCACTGACGGTTTTAATTACATTATATATGAGGAAGCTTTATGTATATGGCTGGTATAAAGGAACCTAAAGAAGTGATGCAAAACTGTTACCAAGGTTGTTAATTAAATTTCTGCAGGTGCTTTAAATAAAAGACAAATTCAGAATTTATTGAATAAGATGGATTAGGTGTAAAAATGATTAACAATATGATAAAATATCAGTTGATTTAGTCGAGGTTTGGATCTAAGAACGATTTGTTGAATGTCTTGATTAGACAAATCTGTTTTTAACTAGCCAACAAGTGCCCTATAAAGCAATGTCTGACATCGTGTGGGTTTGTAAATTGATTATATAGAGGCATTTTGAATGAAACTAGGAGTTTTTAAAGGATATAGACAGTCAGCGATTTAAATAATTTCCAAAGCTAAAGAAATATATCAGTGATCTATAAAAGAATAATAAAACAGACCTTCAATATATTCTAAAGTTATTTTTAAACGTTATTGATTCAACTGTTGAGCAGTTCTATACAATATTTGCTAAATTCAGAAAATTAGAAGAGACTGCAAAATTCATTGAGGTTGCAGACAGTATAAAACTGGATGAACGAAATTTGCAGATGTTTTCATGGATAAATATGAATAATTTTAAAATGGAGAAATTTGTTAACCTTAGAAATGAATTGGAAAATATTGAAAAGGAGTGATTAGAGATAGGAGAAACAGACAGACATGCGGAAAGCGAGATATTAATGAATTGTAATTTTCAGGAATGTTTGTCCTTTTCAAAAAACTTGCAACAGCATTTCTATCATTTTTTTTCTTTTACATATTCATGCGAATCAGTGTTCACAGTATTGCACTATGTTGTCTCGTATTAGGAGTAGCATTACTGATGAAACTAGTACCACATGTATATCTCTACAAATTACAGAATATAAACCTGATATCAAATATATCAGTATCTCATTGATGGTAAATAAAGGTCCATAATTTTGCTCTCTCTCGTTTGGTTTTGTTGTTTTCACTTCTGTTTAATATTATGTGTAGTTTTGGGGGTAAAATAACACATTTTCTTTGTGATTTTTATGCATCATTCATAAAGGATTAAGAATTAATAAAATAATAGCTTTAATTTTATATCCATTTAATGTGTTTTATTATAGTAAAACGATTAACTGGTTGTGCATTTTAATGTATTGGCAAGTAGGAAAATTATGCCTCAGAAGAAACTAGTGCTCTCCATCTCTCTGGTCGTTTTTGGACCACTTTTAAATCTCACACTTTGACGCGCCTGTTTAGACCTAGCAAAGGATGAAAGAGGGCATTAAACGATCGTAAAATAAAATATGAGAAATTTTTTTATCAAAGATCTGTCAATTTTTGGCAAACACTTAAAAAGGTTGCCCACCCCCTTCCCCAGGTAATTCACTAGCCAGGAACAAAAGTTAAGATTCGTTAGATTGCAATTCCAGTTCCTGATACTTATGTGATTTTCTGCCTCTTTTTATCTTTTCATGGTGAAAGAAAAAACACCTCTTGCAACCATAATGCAGCCGATATAAAGAAGAATTCCTGACTCTTGACCCCAAAGCCATAGTTACACCTAAGACTCTCCCCCACTCTCTTTAATTACTCCATCCTCCCTACTTTCATTACAAATCTCCCCTTAAAAAAATTCTAGCGGAGATTCCTACGTCGTTTTCGCTTCTTATATTTAAGCAACAGCTCAAAATGGAAAGAGGAAAGGACCCTTTGGGAGAATTGACACAGTTTTACAATTCAATTTTTGGTAACCAGATGAAACACCAGATTAATATGACAGTTGAAATGGTTGACCCATGAACCTGACAACTAGCGGCAATAATGAAATGATTAATTGAATTAACGCAGAAAAAGCCGAATAATAAATTGCAATAATTATTACAATAATTATTGCTATAATGCAAATTAAAAAGCCAGTTATATGTTTATGGGATAATGGCCTACTTTGTTTCACACAACTGGGATTGGCCTATTTACAAATACAATTTGATTGAGTGTTAAATTTAGCAGGTAAGCAAATTTTAGTAATTAAAAAAGATTACAAATCATTGAATATAGGCATTGGCAAATTAACCATTTGTGCAGAAATTTAAGCTGATTTGATTGGTCTAAAATGTTATAAAAGTCCCGCAAACGATCTCGCAATCTCGTTGATTGTTTATTTTTCTTTGTTAGAATTAGTTGATGCTGGCATGAAAAAATAATTTTTTTTTATTTGTTCAATCAAATCAAATCCTTCCTAAGTATAAAAATGAACAATATAGCAAATATTCATATATATACCAACAATTTAAAAGAAACAACAAATATTTAGCAAGCCTGGTTTCTGTTAAGTTATATGTGCTAGAACGAACTCAAATATGGGTATAATATCGGCTCAGGCATGGAGATTGGAATAATACCGGATCCGGCTCGATGAACGGAATAATAGTGAATCGGGATCGAATAAAGAAATAATATCGGATAGTGCTTGGATATCGGGACAATATAGGATCTGGCTTGTAGATTGGAATAATAAAGAATCGGCTTTGGAG
Source organism: Ceratothoa steindachneri (assembly GCA_963969495.1). Classification (NCBI taxonomy): domain Eukaryota; kingdom Metazoa; phylum Arthropoda; class Malacostraca; order Isopoda; family Cymothoidae; genus Ceratothoa; species Ceratothoa steindachneri. The sequence continues at coordinate 122,265,306 of OZ018331.1, forward strand.
ATCAAAATTATACAGGATCAGGATTAGGACTAAACAAGTTCTGCTGACCAAAAAGTCCCGTGCCCACACTTATTCTGATTTATGACCTTACGACCGTCGAAACTTTCAATAATTCTCGGAGTAACCTTGGGAGGGACTTGAAAATTATATCATTCGAAAGGGAATGTCAAACAATATAAGGATTTTAAATTTCGTTAGAATCGGACGAATAGTTATGATGTTATTGTCAAAAGAAATAATTAGCTGGTTAACCTCGGGAAGACTTTAAGAATTATATTATTTCAAATGGAATTTGAAACACTATTCCATTTTCAAATTTTGTCATAATAAGCCGAATAGTTATAATGTTATTACCCCCCCCCCCCCAAAAAAAAAAAAAAAAATCCGGGTTGCTTTTTCTTGGAATTTGAAGATGTAGTTGGTATTTTTAATGTCACTTCATAAATTCAATCCTTTCAATCTTGAGCATCAGCTATTTGTTCTTCAGTTTCTTCATGAGAGTAAATTATTTCACTTGATGGCATTGAAACATTGGCTTACTTATAGTAAACAACTCTTCTTCTTTCACCTTCTTGTTAATTTTACTTATTGACTTGTCTATTTTACTTAAGTTAATCTTGAAAGCAAACCTGATGTAGACCAAAAGAAGTAATCATTTCTCTCTGACCTTTAATGAATTCAAGTTCCTTCCCAGAGATCTTCATCTCCATGGGTGATTTAATTCAATTTTAGTTTCGTTTTTGCAACCAGGGAAGCCAAATTCACATCAAAACAACAATTTTACACATGCGCCTGGCGATATCAACAGGTTGTCTAGATTTATAGTGAAAGTGTCTTAGGTCTGTAGCTCTCCTCTCCCAAGGGATATGTTTTTGGTCTGCTCCCAGTTCTTTTGGATCTGTTTAAGATTGCGATTCTCGAATTCACAACGGAAGCTAGAAAAGAACTGTTCCCCCGTTCCCACTTTTCAAGCACTTTGGCTGCTGGGCAGTTTCTCAAGTCCACATTTCAGAACGTCAACCAGAGTTTGCAATTGAGATGGAAACAATTCTGCTATTTTCAATTTAGGTGTTCAAATGATGAATGTCACCAGTCTTGTCCTAATTTTAAAAGCAATTGTAGTTCAGATCCCACTGGTAGGATGGTAGTACTAAAGGGCACGTAATCTTCAGCACATTGATGAATGTTTCAAACTGTAAAATAAGAAAAAAAAAGTGAAATATATATAATTATTAATATAATAATAATCTTTTAATTCCACAAGATGACAAAAATAAGTAAAAACTTTTAAGTAGCTAACCAAGTAGAACTAAAATTATATTTAACTAAAAAAAACAACAACTTTAGAATTCATAAGTAGGGGTGCAAATTTTGAGCCCCCCTCATTTCTGTAATTAGAACGTTGAAAAGATTGACACACACTAATAGCACAGTATTCCATAGCACAGCATTGCATAATATAGCACAACATAGTATAACATAACATAGTATATTATTAGCATAGTATAGCATAGCACAGAATATTATAGAATATCATAGTCTAGCCTAGCATAAAATGGCATAGTATAGCCACATACTTTAGCAGAGAATAGTAGAGAATAACCACACCTAACATAATTTAGCCAAGCGTATCATATTATAGCCTAACCTAGTATATCCTAGACTAGTATAGCATATTATACCCTAGACTAGAATAACCTTGCATAGCTTAGCCCATTATAGCCTTGATAGCTAGCCTATCGTAGCCTAACATAGTATTAACTAGCATAGCCTAACTTAGCCTAGCAAAGCAGAGCATAGCCCTCCCTAGCCTATTATAGTTTAGCATACCCTAGCCTAGCATAGTATAGCCCTGTCTAGGTTAGTATAGCTTTGCCTATCTTAGCATAGTATTACCTAGCATAACATTAACTATCCTAGACAAGTATTTCCTATAGTATCCTATTATACCCTAGTTAAGAATAGCTTAATATTGTTTAGCCTAACATACTATATGCTACCTAGCATAGCAGTCTATAGCTTAAATTAGCATAGTATATCTTAGTACCTTTGTACATTATATCTTAGCATAGCTTAGCATAGTATAACCTATTCTAGGATTTCCTAGCAGAGTATAGCATATTATAGCCTAGTTTAGTCTAGCAGAGTATCGGCCAAATAGTTGTGATGTTATTGTAAAACAAAATAATTCCCGGGCTAACCTTGGGAGGACTTTTGAAATTACATAATTCTAAAGAGAATGCAAAATAACATAAGGCTTTCAAATTTGGTTAGAATCGTCTGAATAGTTATTATGTTATTGCCCAAACAAAATAATTCCCGGGATATCCTTGGGAGGACTTTGGTAATTATAACATTAAAAAGGAAATGTAAAATAACATAAGGTTTTAACATTTCGTTAGAATCGGCCGAATAGTTATGATGTTATTACAAAAAAAAAGGAAAACTGGGACCGACCGAGCGACGGCATAGTGAGATGTAGAGTCGCTCGCGACTAAGACCTGATTAAAACGAATCAGTCACGTATATCAGGATAATACCAGATCGAGTTCGGATATCGAAATAATACCACATCGGGCTCTGAAATTGCAATATTACGGATCGAACTCTGATATCGGAAATAATACAGGATAGTGCTCGGATATAAGAACAATACAGGATAGGGTTCAGATATCGGAATAATACCGGATCAGCTCGGATATCAGAATAATACGGGGTCGGAATCAGGATCGGGATCGGATATTGGATAATAACGGGTCGGGCTGGGATATCGGAATAATACTTTGTCGGGATCGGGTATCGATAAGATACTGGATAGAGCTCGGATATCGGGATAATACCGGATCGGGGTCGGATATTGGGATAATAGAGGATTGTCCTTAGAGATCACATAACACATGATCATAATCGGGATCGTAAAAAGGGGAAAAACTAAGCTGGTTTGAGACCGGAAAAATACAGGTTGGGATCTGGATCGGCAAAAGTAAGAAAAACAGATCGGGCTCGGATATCGGAATAATACCTTATCGGGCTTGGATATTAGAATAGTACCTGATGGTGTTCGGAATTCGAAATAATACAAGATAGGACTCAGAGATAGAAATAATAGCGCTTTTGGCTCGAAGATCTGAATAATACAGGATCGTTCTTGGGAATAGGCATAATAGAGGATCGTGATCGGAAAAGCGAAGTTAAGGATCGTGCTCAGATATCGGATTAATAGAGGTTCAGGGCCTTAGACTGGAATAACGGAGGAAAGGGCTGGGATATCGAAATAATATTGGATCGGGATCGAAGATCAGAATAAAAACGGATTGGATTTGGAGAATCATACAAGATCGGGATCGGACGAAGGAAGAAAAACTGATTAGGTTCAGATATCGGAATAATACCGGATCAGCATTGGAGATCCGACGATACATGATCAGAATCGGTATTGGAAAACTGAAAAAAACCGGATCAGCTTAGATATCGGAATAATATAGGATCGGGGAAGAATATCAGAATAATCCAGCTTAGTGCTTTGAGATCGGAATAAGTAGGAATAAAAACTGATTAGGCTCAGATATCGGAATAATACCGGATCAGCATTGGAGATCCGACGATACATGATCAGAATCAGTATTGGAAAACTGAAAAAAACGGATCAGCTTAGATATCGGAATAATATAGGATCGGGGAAGAATATCAGAATAATCCAGCTTAGTGCTTTGAGATCGGAATAAAACCGAATTTGGTTGGGAGATTGAAACATTACCGGATCGGACTTGGGATCGGACAACACAGAAACTTGGATCTGGTCTGATGTCGAAGTAATACCCAATCGGTGTCGGAGAAACGAATAAGACATGATTGGGCTTGAAGATCGGAATAATACCGGATCGGGTTAGGAGATCGGAATAATATCGGATGGGCCTTATAGATCGATTAAATCATGATGAGGGTCTGGTTCGGAAAATTGAAGTAAAAGGATCGGGCTCTGATATCGAAAGAGTACCGGATCGGCCTTGGATATCAGAATAATATAAGTAAGGTTCGGATATCCGAAATACAGGATCGGGTTCGGAATCTGAAAATATACGAAAATAGATCAGCTTCTGATATCGGAACAATACCGGAACAGGATCTGAGATCTGAATTAACCAGATTGGGCTTGGATATCGTAATACTACCGGATCGGGCTCATACTCGTATATGTGAATAATACAGGATAGAGGTCAGGGATCGGAATGATACCGGCTCGGAGTTGAAGATTGGACAAATACAGGATTGGAAAACGGAAGGATAGAGCTCCAAGATCGGAATACTGATGGATCGGGATCTGAGATCCGAAGAATTCAGTATAGGACTCGATATCACAACAATACCGGATCTGGCTAGGATATCGGAACAATAAGAGATCGGGCTCAGATATCGGAAAAATACTCGAGCTCTATCAGGATCGGATATCGTAAAAATACTCGATTGGTTCGGATATCAGAAAAGAGTGAATTGGGATCGTATATCGGTATAATGCAGGATTGGACTTGGTGATCAGAAGAATACGAGATCGTGATCGCGATCGTAATCGAAAAACAAGAAAATACGGATTTCGTTCGGATATTGGAAAAATACCGGATATGGTGCAGATATCGTAGTAATAAAGGATAGATTTTGATTATCGTAATAATGCATCGTCGGTTTCGGATACCTAAATAATACACGATTGGGCTCTGAGATCGATATAATTGACGTTAGGACTTGGAGATCGGAAAAAAAACACGATCGGTATCGTCATCGGTGAACGGAAAAAAAACGGATTGGGCTCGGATAAAGGAATAATACCGGATGGTGTTTTGATAACGGAATAATACCGGATCAGGCCTGGATATCGGAATAACACAGGGAAGAGATCGGGTATTGGAATAATAACGGATCGGAGACTGATACCGAAATAGTACCGGATCGCGCTCGGATATCGGAATAGTAACATATGATATTTTCTTTTTTATCCCTATAAATATTTTTTAAACTTTAGCGTGTAAATAAAATTATTATTTCCTGGCAACATGGCACAGCAAAGCCTAGTGGCAGTCAGCCAAAACTATTCGAAGGTTTCTAAAACATAATAATATAACACTGTGTAACATGAATTTTGTCTTTGGGTAACGATTGTTATCTATTGTTTCCTTGTGTCTAGAATACATAAAAGAAACACTGTTACCTATTTCAAACTTTGCTTTTGTGTCCGGATTATGATATTTATATGAAATTTATCTATTCCCTCTGCAAGGAAATGACGAATTTGAACTTTCCTTTGCATAAAGTATAAACAAACGACATGATACAAAAATAACATTTATTTATTCTAGAATTACATAAGCGAGACAATTAAAATATTAGAAATGAGAAGTTTTCCGTTATTTACGCTTATACTCTAAATTACTTACACGAATCAGCCCCCAAATATAGTCTCCCATCAGATTTTCATTATACGATCCTTGATAGCGGTGTTCAAAGTCTAATAGATCCTGGTAAAAGCGCTCGCCATGCCCGTCGGAGTACGCTCCCATGTTCCTTTAAATTTATCAAGATGAGTTTCAAGAATATGAACTTTCAGGGACATCCTGAAACCCATCTTGCCGCAATTTCTCGCCAAGTTTTCAACAAGCTCTACATAGTTTTCGGCTTTGTGATTGGGTAGGAAGCCCAGAACCACTGCGATAAAGCTGCCCTGCACTGCCCCTTCCGTCCTAGTGAGCTTCTCGAGAAACTCCTTGCCTTCCATGATCTTATTTATTTGTGGGTCGAAGAAAACCTGGCTTCTACCTTTGCCGCAGATAGCTTAGGAAAGAAATCTTGAAGATGCTTGAAAGCTGCAGACTCCTTATCTAGAGCTCTGACGAATTGTTTCATAAGGACCAATTTTAATTGCAAAGGAGAAAACAGTACTTTTCCGGGGTCCAACAAGAGCTCCAATTTTACGTTGTTTCTCTACTTCTCTCCACAGTAAACTCAGTCCGTTGTATGTGCCACGGTGTTCCTACTATCCCAAAGGCAAAGATAGCAAGAAAACCTGGTAAAGCCGCCTTGAAGACCCATCAAGAAGGCCACAATTTTTAAGCCTCCGATAATCTCCAACCATACTTTTCATATTTCGATGCTTATTCCTCTTTAGGCTGGACCGAGTAAGGAAGGGGAAGAGATGGATATATGTTCCCGTTGTGAAGAAGCAAATGTTAAGAGGCTCCTGGACAAGCTGTCAATAAGGAGTTGCCACTCATTTGGGTTACAGGCGATTCCGATTGCCTCAAACAAACCGGTCACATTGTAACAAAAGCAAAGCTCATCTTGACGTGTTAAAAAGCTTGAAAAACACTGGTGACGCTTTTTCTGACCTAATTTTTGCACACTGTCATCTAACAAATCTCACTGCTTGAGTCTCGAAATTAAAAGCTCGGCATTGGTCGTTGAGATCTTTTTGGTTGGGGTAGTATGGGTTTCTCTCCTCAGTTGCACCTCTGTAATCTGGATCAATGACTTCATCCTCTTCTGAACTCCTTTTCCTTTCTAAAAACAGCTGCTCTTTTTTTTGGAACTGTGTGACACTGGAGCAAAAGATGATAACAGGCGCAATTTTACCTGCTCGACGTTTGGAAGGGCTCACCAAGCAGAAGAAATAATTGCTTGATAGGTCAGTTGGTTCCCTCCAAATTCGTGCGATTGCGAAATTCATGGCTCTCTTTTCTCCTCTGTACCACCCTGTAAAAAAACAAAATAAAACATAAGTATAAATATAAAAATACTTTTCACTTAGCGTTATTAGAAATGTAAAAAAAAAATCCAGTTTCCAAATAAACAAAACACATTGTATATATATATATATATATATATATATATATATATATACTTCTAGAGTTCTTTTGCAGAGCTCTCCGGTAAATTGAGGTGCTCAAGGTTTGTCTTGATCTCCGACTGGGATGCCGAAATATGCCTTGTAGGCCTCACACATTTTAGCCGACCTCTCTAGAGTGTACTTTATTGCGCTTGTCTTAATAAATGCGCCGCAGATTTAGCAAAATGCGTCTGTCCGATGCTTACAACCTCTTGAAACAGCAACGCTTCTATCAATGACGAGTAACGATGTCTACACTGTGACGGCTAGGGTTAAACTGATCTGTTGAGTAGACATTCTTTGTATTTATACATTCATCTATGTTGCCAGGATGTTCTAGAAATTCTTAAAACATAAAAAATTCTCGAAATTTGTAGAAAGCTCTACAGTTTATTTATCACCAAATCAGTGCTGAATCTATGTGGAATTTAAGAGAACTGCCATTGCTGTCCAGGTCGCTAAAAACATAATATAAGGTAAATAATAGCTACTACTACTCTATTACTGTTTCTAGAACTTTGTTAAATACAGTATATCAAGTTAATACCTTAACTGAAAAAAACAACCCTTTGAAACATTTGACATATATTTATTATTTGCATCAAAATAATGTTATTTAGCATCAATGAGGTAATTGAAAAATTCAATGTCCTAGCCACAAAAGCTTTGTGATCAAAATTGACTCTTTTATATTTAATAGAGCCACAAACAATTGGGAAATATCACTTTTAACTCAAAGACAAGACTTAAGTGAAATTTTGTTAACCAGAGATAATTAGATCATAGTTAACTTACCTCTATACGAAGCATTTTAAAATAACTAATTTAGGTAACTGTAGGGAAGATTAGTTGTTTTCTTATTACTATTTTTCTTTTAAATTAAAGTAAATGAATAATTTTTAAGATAAATCAAGGAATTGTGAATAATGAAGGAAATAGGTAAAAATACAATTCAGAATACCGTAGCAGCCATCACTCATTCTTCAGTTTATCATATTGATCAAATCATCGCTTATTCATCACTTGGATCAACGGGACCAAGACTTTATTCTTCGTTTACACCAGTCGAACGAAACTCAATTTCTTCGTTTGTCTCATTAAGACGAATCTTCACTTATTCATCATTTGGATCGCAGGATCAGGGTCACCAGTCTTCGTTTACACGAAGGGAATGAGGATGCTCTTTCTTTACTCTTCTCATTTAGACGAATCTTCGCAATTATTCTTCACTTGGACCACTGGAACAAGTCTTCACCCTTTCCTCACACTTATTCATCAGTTGGATCAAGGTGCCAATTCTTCACTCTTCCTTTACACCAATAGATCGAAGACTAACTTTCTTCACTTTTTTAACTGAGGCGAACGAATCTTCACTTATTCATCACTTGATTTAGGGAACCAAATCATCTCTCATTTTTCTTTTAATCTAATTGTGTCTCGAACTTCCACCCATTTTCATTTCCCTAACTTCAGCCCTTCCTACGGAAACCATTCTTTAATAACTATGTGGCAGAGATGCCCTCGATAGTTTCCGCGATATATTAAAAAATATATAATAAAGTTGTAATCAATATATAAATAAATCAATAAGGTATTTGTAAAAAATAAATAAGAGCTTTATACATAAACAATTTAAAAAAATAAATGAAACGGTTTTAGCTCAATCGCCACAATATGGGGGGGGGGGAGGCAAATTTGTTTTCTGAAGTACTTGTACTCTGTATTTTCGACCACATTCAAGCATCCATCTGGAGGAGTCTATATTCTGTGGCCCCGATTTTACCGTCATCTCACGAACATTGTAATCATCACTAAATCACAATACCTAAATCGTAACTAATAATATATAATAAAATAATTATAATCATTGTTAATTTTTGAATACCATTCTTCGAGGCGACGGGGTCTTACATAGAACCCCTCTCCGAACTAAAAAAGGGTCTGAGAGAAGCTGTGTGTCTGCTTAAAGGCCAAATATTTGTTCTTTTTTAATGGCGTTTGCCCGGTGCAAATTGGATTGCCAGCGAGTGTTTTATGCTCCGCTGATTTTTACCGCCATTGGCAAATTCCCTTTTGTATTTCCGCCGAGAAATTTCTCCGGGGGTAAAAATGTCTCGTAAATTTGGTGAAATTCATGATAAAGTGGCGAAAGGTATTAATTAATTAACTACATAAAGAGGGCGAAAGAGAGGGTAGGAAATGCCATTTGTTTCTCGTATTTTGGGCGAGATACCTCCAGCGATGATTAAATGCGCATAAAGATCAGAATGACGCTGGTTAGCCCAAAGACACAGTTCTCGTTGAAGGAAGTGTCTGGTTGGTATTATGTCTTTGACCCAACGCAGCGATGATGGAAGTTGTGTTAACCCCAGGGGTGAGGTGGGTACCCATTCAACGGGAAGGGTATCTAGATATGAGTGTCCCATAGGAGAGACTAATACTCTTTAGGCAGTGTTTCGAAACAAGAAGAGATGGATATATTCTGTTGTGAAGACGAGTATGGAAATGATAGCGGTGGTGTGATTGCCTATGTGTATGTTGATGCATGTGAGGTGAATTACACCCGCGGGGGTGACTATCAGCGTGTCCGCCCAAATTGCGTCTAAATCATGACGCCGCGGAAAGTTTTTTCTCCACGTTCGCTAGGATGAACCCGCTGCCTAGATGTCAGAAATCCAAGGCTGTATTAACTAGGATAACGAGAACTACGTGATATAGTTATGGATTTGGTTTCAGGCCATGAGAGAACCGTACTTGGAACCCAAAGGTAAAGATTTTATCCTCAGATCACGTCAAGATAGACCCATGTTTTAGTGAAGGATGGCGTTATAACCTTTAATAAATAGAAGTTATGACTTCAACGTTGATTTTTACTTTTCTTTGAATTGTACACACCCAACATTGCCATAAATAAAATAATTTCGTAAGTGGAGAAAATAAGGAAAAAACAACGATTGGGAAGAAATAAAAAGGAGAATAAACATATTTAAAGGTAACATACCTCATCTTTGGAAAGGTAGTTTGGTAAATACATTTATAAACTTGCCATTCAAGCCTTAAACGTTTTTTATGGTTACCTACATTCATGGTGGTTTTCCTTACCCTCATTTTTTTTTAGTATATATAGATAGATCATAAATAACATAGGGTATCCATTCACTTGGGAGCTATGGAAATAGATAGGTGCAATAGAGGTCAAAGAGAAGAGAAGAATAGCGACAAAGAAGACTTCATTGGATCTGAAAAGCTGGAAAAAATGGATATTGACAAACGTCTGTTTAAAAGAAAATTTGCAGAACGAGCTTCTAAAGAGCCTAAATTAAGAGCCTCTAGCTAAAAGAGGATATCTTGAACATATTTCACATATCACATACAAGATCTCTCTTCTAAAGATAATATACAGGATATTTAAGGTGAATCTTTTGGAATATAGTTTTATTAATTCAAAGATAATATGAAATCGATAAAATATTATCCCTATGTCAGATTCAAAAATAATAAAACAACGAAAGCCTTTTATACAAAAGTATTGTAATGAGATCGCTTAAGAAAGTGATGTAAAGTAAGCGAAAATGTGTAGAAGGGCTCACAATTAAAGGCGTTGAAGCTGAAAGGTCATTAATGTGCTCTGCTCCCCTCTGTAGGACAGTAGTCTTTAATGAAGATAGATATAATAATATTTTTATATTATTATATTTATATTTTATATTCAAAGCCGTCATTCGTGTTCGATGGCTTTATCACGGCGCTCGTGAATACAGCTCAAACCTGTCCATCTGTTGACGGCTGATCTTTCCTGAGATTTATTCCTTTTTTCGCTTTCTATCACTAAACACCAGAGAAAATCCCAGCCACATCACTACGTCGGTGGCTTCTATTTACGATTTTTCTGTGATTCCACAAACATTGTCCAACAAGATATTCATTCTAGAGGCCATTGCGTTTCATTGTAATAAATTGGGATCTATTTCTGTTTACCGCGTTCATTTGAATTGTTCCTTGCAGCTGGCAAAGTTTATTTGCCCCTATCTTAAAAAATTGAGTTAATTACTTTATTTTCCTTTCTACTAAATCTTGACTAGGGGAAGAAGAAGGATTTTACTTTACTTCCTTCTAAATGGCGTCAAAATGTTATTGTTATATCCGGTGTTCCACGAAAAAGTTTACTGGTATTAATTAATAATTATAATTAAAAAAATATTATAATTTTTATATCGTGTAAACGGGATTTTGGTTGTTGAAAACCTTACTATAAATGGTAAAATTGTCATCACGTTTGCTTTATTAATGCCTAAGATGTATTAAATTATAAGGTAAATTGATAAAAGAGTGAGAGACAATGATATATAGAGACTTATTTTGTTTTTACTCGATTAAGAAATCCTAATTAAATAATTGAGTTAAATTTCTTACTGTCTTTGTGAATTAGAGAGTAAATTAAAACAAGTTTTTCGATATCTTGAAAGCTAAGAAACATTTTTTTATATACACCAATTTATTTAAGAAATAAAATTAATCAGTTAAAAATCCGTATTAATCTCTTTTATCTTTTTTATATTATTTAATATACTCGAGAGCTACAAAATTACGAATAATTAAACAATGTTTAAAAGCTTTGAGCGCCGCACATGCAAAAAATACTATGATTGAAACCAAAATATTTCGAAACTAATTTTTTTTAAGGTAATACAAATAAGAAGGAAAGAATTTAAGTCTGAATTCTTGAATAGTACAGAAGTGTCGAAAAGTGGAATATTTATATCAGTTGTATAACACAGCAAGATTTTCAACGGATACGTATATATCTTTTTTAACAATTTACATATTATTGGAATGGCTATTTAATATTATAGTTAAAAATATTTGTGTTAAAGAATAAAGCAAAATTAGAAGAGAGAATCAACTATTTAAACTTTTAAAAAAAGATGTTAGTAAAGAAAATAAAGCTAGTTAGGGATGTAAAAATGTGTGAGGGATAGAAAAGTAGCCTAGATGGAATGTTTGAAAGCATTATTGACAGCAAATTCTTAAATCTGTATCTATAAGACACTCGATCTGTTCCTGCGGCCACAACGTTGTTCGCTCATAAATATCGGACATTCAAGCGTGCGCGTAAACTGCCGGTCGCGCGGGGAGAAACGTTTACTCATTGTAAGTATATTATATGATATTTTATGGTATTATATGATGTTATATGATATTATATGATAGGGAGAGTGCGCTTCTCTCCTGAATCTTCCTTCATCTCAGAAATAATAATAATAACCAGGCTATGGCTTCGCTACTAAGATTAAAATCTTAAAAAGCAGCCATGGTTAAATTTGTAAAAGTTTTCTGAACTTTGCCAATTATAATAATTTTAAAAAGGAACTAAATTTCCATCCTCTTAATATATCACGTTGCTAAAATATAGTTATAGAAGAAGATATATAAAAATAAATTTTCTGAACTTCACCATTTGTAATTCTTTGGGTTTTAAAAAATTCACTACTTTCGTACTTATATTTATTTCTGAACTTCGCTATTTTGTTTTTTGATATTATGAAAAAATTATTAAAAATAACTTAGCTAAAAAAAACATAAGTCATAACCAAACTAAGATGAAATTATTATTCAAATACTCAAAAAAATCCCCTTCTTAAATTATAGTTAGTGATGATGATCAGCAAGTAAAGATATTTTTGTAGCACAATATAAGAATTTCAAACAATATACAACTGTATTTATTTGTGACAGAACTTTTTATCACGGGCAACGTCGGCTACCTATGCTAGTAGTTTTTAATCTGCTCAGTGACTATTATACAATCCTATTTATTACATAAATGGTGTGGGCCAATATTATACTTTCCTCTACCATAAATTTCATGGCCTACAAGTGTAGGCCATGAATGGTCTTTTTGCAGTCTCCTTCTTTTCTTTTCTTCTTATGAATTTACGAACAAGTTAAAATGATTTTACACTTCGTTCTATTATTTCTTTCATAATTTCATTGTATATAGCACATTATTTTTCTGACTTCTTCATTAATAATGAAAGGGTTTTTCTAATCAGGATAATGAGAGAACAGTCATGAGACGTCGTTTTACTCTTTGTCTTTCATGCTAAATCACCAAAAAGTTAGTTAAAACAATAGGTCCACATATCATTAACACATTTATGTTTCACAAGGGAGAAGAAATCTTGCATGAATCTTTTGAGGGGACATTAACGTATTATAGTACAGCGCGTCCACCAATCGGAAGCCAGATCTCTCCGTGCGCTGACGTTTATGTCCGCTCATACCGGGGTCCAGAGGATATGAAAACGTTACGAAACATTGCATTTGAAATTTCCAGATATTGCCTTTCACTTTCCTTCTTCAACTCATTGACTGTTGCTGGTTTTGCGCCGGAACCCTTATCTTTGAAGTATCCCCCATTAAAAGAAGGTCAATTAGCATGAGGTCTGGTGAACGTGTAAGAAATTCAACGCGAGATTGGCCACCACAGCAGGATGGTAGTAAGAAGATAGTCCATTTTGTTGGAAGAAAATAATTTCGTCACCAAACATCTCTTTAATACTTGACCGACGGATTCTTCCAGCAAGTTTAGAAAAACATCAAGAGTGACAGTTTGGTGAAAAGAATAATGGGCCTATGATGCTCAATGTTGATATTCCACAACAAATTGCAACTCATAGTAAATTGAAATAGTGTTACATAATAACATGGGGGTTTTAAAGAGCCCGGTAGCTGAAATTGTGCCGAATAATTGCGCCATTTAACTTAAAAGTGGCTTTATCGCTCCAGATAATTTTGTATGAAAACACTGCATCTTCCGCGGTTTTTTCATTTACCATTAACAAAATTCAACTCTCCCGTCAGAATCATCCCAATGAGAGCGGTAGATTAATGATGGATTGTGAGTTTCCAATGGGGTTGTTTCAAAATGCGATGGATGCTCGATTTGGGGATTCTTGTCTCACGTGTCGTTTGTCGTACAGATTTCTGTGAAGATCGGAGGAGGGTCTCTAGCGAATGTTTGTTCTTCTCTTGCTGGGCCGGTGGATGTCCGGAATCTTCTAGAGGTTGGTTAAGGACGTCGTGAACAGTTGCGTCGTGTTATTGGATCTCTGTGAAACTGTCTTTTAAATTGTCTTTGTACGCCCATGACGTTTTGTATATCTAGGTATCATTTTATGAGATTTTCTTTCTTCAAAACTTAATCGTACATTCGTTTTTTCATGTTAGTTACATCTAAAAACATATATATAAATATATATATATATATATATATATATATATATATATATATATATATATATATATATATATATATATATATATATATATATCATAGGCGATTCCATGTCATCAGCGTCACTCGGGATCATCACAGATTTCGGATAAGACAAATGTATAAAAGAAGGCAAGAGACGTAATGCACACCGCAGACTTATATGTGCACTGATAATTTAATAATTAGACAGAAATATAGTTTCAATAGAAAAATTTCTCACTTCATTCAATTGACATTGATAATGTAAAATTAATTTATATTTATCACAATTATATACATAGGCGTCTAATTGAATCGGTGCTTATAAAGGAAATTCCAAACTTTAATACTTTCGATCGGCAATTCAACAGTAATACCTTGATAAGTAAGAGATTTATACGTCCTCTACTCGAAAATGCTGCTGCTCCCCCATACCGCCGCCCGCCTAATCACATTCCAAATTGTAAATTTGTGTTCCCTGAAGTCAAGCATCTCTGTATTCATTAGTCGACCAGCGATTGACGATGACGGAGGTTTCCGTCAAAACCTGGTTTCGCATAAAATTTTATCCTACTACTATGTTTTCTTTCCCACATATATATATATATATATATATATATATATATATATATATATATAGATAACTTCTGCATTAACCGGAGCATTAAATTGAAGTCAGTAACCCACAATGGAAAGGAAAAACAAACAGCGAGCTTATGTTCAGTATTTTCTTGAAGAAGAGACGTTTGTTACAGTCTGGAAAGCTTGCTGTTTTTTTTTATTTCCTCTGTTGGATGCTTAACTATAATACATATATGTATATATATATATATATATATATATATATATATATATATATATATATATATATATATATATATATATATATATATATATATATTGAGAATATTTTATGCAATGGTGCTGCTAGCTAGACTCTCCATTAAGCTTTTAAAGAAGCTCCTTTTACAATAACGTGTGGGCAATTCATAACTTAGATTTTCTAACGTAAACAAAAGTTTACGTATCATTTTTCTTTATATGCCTTACCCCTGCTCTCTGAGATAATGAAAAAATTCAGATAATTAATTCTTGCTGAGCCCTCTAAATCAAGACCTATTTTTGCAATGTTTCAAAGATAATTAGGCGGTTCAAATAGTAATGTTATACCTTGCTAAGCTCTGAATCAATCCCTCGGAAGAAGCTCATGTTACAATCACGATTATGCACTACTCTCACCGTTTATTTTAAGTTTATATTAGTTAATCACTACATTGATTTAACATGTTACTGGTTTAATTAAATTAAAAAACTTAATAGTATTAATATTACATCGGTTTTATTTTTAATTAACTGATCTCTGATGGAGGATTTCCTTTTAACCTAGCAGCAAGAGGCCTGACAGTAATGCTGATGTAATTGGTGCCAGTACAACCAGCACGTCTGTGTAAGTATGCAACATGACTCGTGTTTTCAATAGGAATATCATCATTTTGGTTGAAAAAATTCCAATTGTGTTTTATTTAAAAAAGAAATAACAATTCTAGGATTAAGTTGTGAAA
This sequence comes from Ceratothoa steindachneri, assembly GCA_963969495.1. Lineage (NCBI taxonomy): Eukaryota > Metazoa > Arthropoda > Malacostraca > Isopoda > Cymothoidae > Ceratothoa > Ceratothoa steindachneri. The sequence goes on from OZ018331.1 coordinate 122,281,000, forward strand.
AATAAATTTTTAAAATAAAAACAATTCTTTTTCTGAAACTTTCATTTGGAGAGCCAAATTGAGACATCAGTAAATTCATTATCATTTTAGGAACATTTACGGGTAAATAGGAGAATCAATGGTCTCATTTAAAAATGCTTTAAGATTCTTTCATAAATATCAGATTAAAATGATTTATTCCTAAAATATTTAGCTAGGAAGATAATTTCATTATGTAATGAAATAAAGGTAGAAGTGAAGTAAAAACATCTATGGAGTAATGTTGTAATTGTTGAGATTTTGTGCTAAAAATTACAGACAAGAAATAAATTAATGCCAAATCCTGTATATGTCATTTTGCGGTATAGGGATCTATGAAATTTGCTCTGTTCGCGAGAAATCAGTATGTCTAAAAAAGGCAGCTTGTTACTTAATTGGTGCTCCATTGTTAATTTTATATTAGGATGTGAATAGTTAAGGAACTTCAAAAATAGTGGGTGTGGGCAGGTTCTGCCAAACGGGAAAAAAATCATCAATCAAACGCCGATAATTATAGAATAGCGTATAATCTAAGTTCTCAAAAAACATCTTTCCTACTGCTAGTAGGCTTACTGCTAGATAGCCCATTGGAGAACCCATTGTAATAACGTCAATCTGACAAAAAACTTGATTATTAAAAGTGAATTATGAAGTGACTAATGCTAAGTCAAGGGCCATTTTTTAATTGTCTACGAGAAAAGGCATAAAATTTGTAGTTTTAAATATCCTGTTCACCAACATTAATGGTTTTAAATAAGGATTTAATATCATAGCTAACCATGACCCTGCCGAGGCCAGGAATAAGAAGTTCATCTTTAAATTGATATGAATTCGGTATTGAGTATTGATTCTTGGAGTATGAGGATAAAAGATTAACCAGGCGTTTTACCGGCTTGTAGGAAGGCAGGGAATAGGAAGCCAGAGTAGGTCTCCGAGGCAGACCCTCTTTGTTAATTTTAGGTAGGCAGCAGAATAAAGCTAAATAGCTACAAGAAATAAACAGTTCATTCTAAGTTTCCTTTAAAGTGAAAATCTTCTGTTAAGTTGTGTCAAGAAGTGGTTGCCTTTTTTTTTTGCGTAAACCATAATCGTTTTGGGTGATTCATTTGTAGAGAGGAATTTGGACTTATCATTCAATATAAGAATTTTTCAGATAGTCCTGTCTGTCAAGGATTACAACGCCCTTTCCTTTGTCTGGTATAGTATCATATCTTTACGGTAGCAAGGTATTTCACTATATTCCTGGACACACTAATCTATTTTTAATTCCCTTAAATCTTAAAATTAAATCACAATGGAGGGAGGTTTAAATGGCAAATTACCATACTCTCTTTATATGACTCCTTCAACTTATCACCTTCTCCTTTTCTGTTAACAAACATAATCGCAATGAAAGAGTCTTCGGTTAGGATGGACTCGAAGATAGACCACGTTTTTGCGCTGCCAAGCCTAATGAATTTAATACAAGCGACATCGATAAACCTTTATTTTGTTGGAAGAAAATCTCCTAAACAGATGGAAACTATTTTAGGGAATAAATTCTTTAGGTTAGGCCTTATTTTGATTCATCTACGATCGTTAAAAATACGAACGAACTTTCTTTGACATCTGATAAGAACGTAAATGCTGAAGTAGAACACGGAAAAAAATTGAAAACAAAGAGGAACTAAGCGAATTTTGGGGGGTTCATTAAAACTTATTGTAATGAAATCGCAGTTTCATCCACACTTTATGAAAGCTAGATATAGACTCGAACAGTTGTTATAAAATACAACATTGATCTCCTCTAACATTAAAAGTAGAAAAATATCCTAGACTTCTTTTATTTACTTAATTCGAGTTTATAATTCGAAAGAGATGAACCTTGAGATAATTTCTAGGTTATTAACTATTCAAATTGCCACTCAAAGAGTCACTATTTTAATGTTGGAGGGGGTGGGGAATATCCCTTAACATAGAAATTGACTTTTCTCTTCCAATGTTTGAAATAGATGAATATTGAATGTTTTTAATTCCCGGGTGTTTTCTAAACTTGATAAAAGCCTTTTAAAAAGTTTAGAATTCAGCCCAACTTTATTTAAAACTAAAACTGTTTGAAACGTTATCCGGACCGGGAAAGTTTTGCCATTGGAAATGTTACTCTCATCCGGGAGTTGGGTGAAATTAAGGAACAGAAACGCAAAAGTCTCGCCGGAGGCATCAAATATTCCGGAATTAAAGATGAGTTCAAGGCGTTGAACCAGAAACTTTCTAAGACCGCAAATGGAAGCGCTCTGGTATGAAAATTCAACTTTACCGGATCACGAACCAGACGGATTTATTGCTCTGCAAACTGTTCTAAACAATGGAGAGATAAATAAAAGAAATAAGATGGGTTGGAGTTTTAGAAAAGGATATGTGCGATGAAACTATAAAATAAAAGTTAACAATAACAAGGTCAACATACGTAAGTCGCCTGCTCTCAATTATTTCAATAATTTAAAAAAAAAAATTAACAAAGGTATTATCAATTAACAAACATCTCATCTGATATTACGACTTTCAAAACTTTCAAAAACTCATTGAAATATATAATGGTTACCATCCGAACGATGGTCTGATATAGTAACTTAGAGGAGTCGCGTGCACGAAACTAAAGGTGATAATTAATGATGAACATAGTCGCTCTAAGCCAGCTCTGTTTAAGTAATAATTTAAACACATAAAATAGTTTCAGGTAAATTATTTCGGACTGAATTTATCCGGATCGGGAGATCTGCGGATATTTTGCCGTTGGAATACAAATTTCCTCAAGGCTCAATGTGTAGTATCATGGAGTATCCGTTCCTTCCTCTTCGTGGAAAAATTGACTCATGGACAACATTTAGAGTGGTATTATTGTAGAGATGGAAATCGCGTCTAAGTGTTGTACAAGGTGTTCCTAAAGTATAGATATATAGATATAATTCATTGTTTCAATAAAAGAATTGGTATCTAAACCATGCCATTTACAGAATGGCAGAGAGTCAGAGATCAACCCCAATTATGAGTCCATCAAATAACTGACCACATCATATGTGGCTTAACTTTTTTCTAAACGGAAGTAGTGTTTTCACTCCATGTCAGACTTACACTTTCAACATTCCTGCTACTTATCTAACCAATAAGTTTTTAAGCTAAATGGAGAATTCATGGTTCATCTGATATACCATAGACGCCCCTCTATGAACAAGAAATATAGGAGCATGAAAAATATCGTTGAAATAAGGACATGAAATTTAAACTAGCCAACTCTTTTAGATATAGGATGAGAATAATATTGTGAATCGAAAGGTGTGTGAGAGAAGATATGATTACTATTTTTTTAAATATCTGCATTGGTAATTTAGATTATTGGTAAGTTTTGAGTGTGATGGTACTAATAGGAGTAGTGGAAACAACTGGAAAATAAAAAAAAGGCCTGGGTTGGATTAAAGAAAATAGTTTTTTCTGGAATGAATTACCCAAAGAGGTCTGAATCACCCCAAAAGGTCTCAGGAAGTCCAAATTTAAATGTTTTCAAAAGCAAGTTAATACCAAAATGAAGGAAAAAAGTGAGAGATTATTGTAGCCTTTGAGTTTGGGTTTTTTCTTGGGGAGGGGGGAATATATATTGCAAAATTGATAGAAAAAGAGGAAGAATTATTTAAATACTTTCGATTCATCATCAAAGTTTCTTAGAAACAAGACCACCCTACCTCTTGATAAAGGATGGTGGTAAGTACCGACGGATAGTCCAATGTTATATTTTTAAAAAATCCTTGATAACAAACGACAGAATCGAAGCCCGAAGGGTAAAGAGTTTCGTTAAGACAACGGGGAAGTTAGATGAAGTGAAGATGTATGCGTGTTACAATAGTGTCGGGCTCATGAATGCAGATGAGCCTAATAACCCAGGTTGACTTTTCATCCATAAGAAAATGTAATTTTATGTTTTTAAGACCCAAGCTACTCATAAAAATAGTCGCTTGCTCTCTGCCATTGATTTACACATTCTACTCTCTCCATCTTCTTTTCTTTTTCTTATCTTTTTACATAAAAATCATCGAGGCATGCTAGCGCAAAGGGTTTCCTCGTGTAAACGGTTCAACTTAACGCCTGGAGGAGCAGCAAGTCCTTCTAGTACCAACTCACCCTGCAGCTTAAAACTAGAGTGAGACTAACAAGGCTTAAAGTCTTCTAATTTTTTCATTTTCCATTTTTATGCCACGTTCTTTACAAGTCTTTCATCAAAAACTATCTTAATTGACGGCTAAATTTACAAGCTAGTCGCCAAAGAGCTTCTGTATATTCATCCCAGGTCAAGGCCAAGATAGGGCCTCATTTCTACTTGGATCTGGTTGTGTATGGTAGTTTTTATATCTCTTCTTTCTTTCAATAGTTTCCTTTCTTATATTGGCCCCATCGTTTGTTTCTTTCCATACGCTGCTGAACATTCTATCGCCGGACTGAAAATAGTCGTTCTGAATCGAGCCAGCTTGGATCTACCTGTTACCTCAGCGTCCGCTCTGAAATGAACAATTGAGCCAGGTGTTTAGCGATGGACATCTCGGCCAAAAGATGGGTCCCCCATGACCGATGATGTAATGAATTTTACAAATACAAAGAATAACTATAAATAAAAAGAGTGACTGAAACTCTGATACAACTTTGAATAAAAAAGGCTACCCCTTTACCAACTTTTATGTTACAGAAGCCTTGCCAAACAGTTCACTCTACCCCGTTAATTAAGGAGGCACCCCTCTATGCTCTTTCGGAAGTCCTTGGAAGGAGAAGCAGAAATGACAGGAAAAGTTGCTTCTACTTACAAAAAGGTCTATTTGAAATCCCCATGGGGATTTGCTGTAACAGACCCCTCTGGAGTCTTTCTCCATTAATTGATCAAAGTGTCGTCATCTTCTGGTAATTAAATGCATGGGTTTCCCAATGTTTACCTTTTTGCGCAAGTGGGTCGGTGCCCAAGAGTAATACCAAGAGTTATGCTGGCAGTGTGCCATCATGTTGTATTCCCCCACCCTCCGCCCGAAGGACCTCGAGACCAATAATAAAACAGAGAGGACCACAGACCCTTCGAAGAGAAATTTGTCAATGGAGGACAACTCTAGTGAAAGTAAGGATTCTACCACTAGAACTAGACGACCACTCCCCAGAAGGCGGAGTCCTTCCCAGGAGGAGAACATTGCTGGGAGAGAACAAATCCCAAGCCTGATCTTGGTTCTCGACATGGCCTTCCAAAGGGTACAGAAATACTCAGAAAAACAAACAAAGAAAAGAAGATTATCTTATTATTCTGGGTAGAGGCTCTGTTAACGGGCGGGGCAGTCATTTGCATGGAAGACGCGACTTAACTGGGGCTCCCAACCCTGAATGCGAATTTAGTGACCTTCGTTATCTGTGTCATGCCAGTACGGGTGATCCCACACTTAACATCGAACTTCATAAAAGGGGTAATCTATGGCCGAGAATTGCTATAATAGTCCTGTAAGGTTATTGATGAAGTGCTGAGAGATGGGGTCAGTCAAAATTAAACAAGTATCCATGAAGAAAGGTTCAGTATCGAGACCCAATACGACACTTTTCGCTAAATCTAGATAAGCTTCATGAGTCAGCGCGTAGTGGGTCGGGTCGTTATATGTAGAAACAAAGTCTATTTTCAGTTACTGAAGCCGTGTTACTAGATCTACTGCTTCTACTATGCGGGTAAATCGTATCAACATGCAAAAACGCATCGAGACAACAAAAGTTCTGAACCTCTTACAAATCAACATTCAATTAAGTTTTTGTGTACTCAGCAAATTGTGTTAATTCGTATGAATCTCACCTAGCTCCTGCTAAGCATTGATTCCTATATGATGGGCAAAGATGTCTTTTTCTTTAAGAATGGCGGCAAAAATCTCTTATAGAGAGCCTAGGGAGATATTTTAATACCAGGCAAGGCAACCAGGCACCTTATATGGGTTCCATTACCAAAAGCATCCGCTGATCATAGCCATTTTATGCCTACTTGCCCGATAACAGCATCAAATAGTAAAAAAATAGATATTTTATATTTATATTTTAGAATCGACTCGTTGTTTTAAATAATGCAGAGGTATAGAAGTGTGTCAAAAGTATTCATAGTAAGTTCCCACCTAGATACATTCCCGTTCTTGAGGAAGGCGGGATCAATATCTCGGAAGCCTTTATTCATGAAAGAATCATTTGCGATTGCTTTATACGCATTTTCCATTCGGAAAGATGTTTCTGCTAGAATTTCAATGACATCGGCGATTCTTGAATTCCGCCAGCTAGATTTCACATCCAGAAACGTGTAAGTTTACAATTATTTGCTATCGCTGAGCTAAGTGCGATCCTTTCTCGCTTCTTTCTAAGATACTTTTTCTGGGTCATCCGGACGATATCCTGTACGTCATGCTTTATATCATAGGTGTGAGAGGTTTGGTTAAATTTAGCTTTGATCGAAAGAATTTTGGTTGAAATATACATATGTTCTGAAATTCCTGAACATGAAAATTCCTGCATTTGGCAAACAAAGGAGAGTTAGATCATTAGGATCAGGCTAGTTTCCGATAAATATCTGCAAACTCTTTCGTTCGCAAGTTGATGGAAAAAATTACAAATGTTCTGTTAGCTTATTCTTCTGAGCGTGGAGATTAACTTTCTTCTGCATAGTGCAGTTTCTGAAGGTTTTAATCTATGTGAATGTCCTACTTATGCTGAAGGATGTTTTCTGGGAGGCTTTACTTCGTAGGGCTTACCAATTATCTGATTTCTGACGAGATGGTCAATTCTATGCACGATAGTGCGGCGACCTATCCAGACTAGTAAAGCAAGAGGAGTGTGTGACACAATAAAGTGTCTTCAAAATCATTCCGGTACCGTGAGGTTCAACAATATCACATCGTAGATAATGGAAGGTGTGTTCCTATCTTAGAGTACAACTCTAACACGCTCTTGTTATGCCGAACACAGGAGTGGACTTTTTTACAACACCAACGCAATGCACTTCAGCCGATGTCACTGGCATCCACCGATCAGGACAGGTTTCTAAGTCTGGCTGGCCTCAAGGGAGTCAACTACCGATGCCTTTGCTGTGAATTCAATTGACGCTCCACCTTACATGCACACATTAATATTCTTAGGATCTCTTTTACATGGGACAAAAAGATGGTACGATCTTTTGCCTTCAGCGGGTGAGCTGTTACTGGCGCTACTATAGTTTTGTCCTGCCGTCACCTTAATCTCTCAATGATTAACTATGGATGTGAAATTTATTTATTCCTCTGCTTCCGAGAGTCTATTTAGGAAAAGGGATTCAAAACACGCGGATCTCTGCTTGGGGACTGTTTTTTTTCCGCTCTTCTCATATAGTGAGCATTCCTATCCACCTAGGCGATATATTCGTCGCATTAGGGCTTTAAAAATGCATGGTTATCTTGTAAATGCAAAATAACGGTAAACACTAGTCTCCAAATGTTGTCATTTAGTCTTCAACAACTTTCCACCATGCCTATGTCTACGAGTTACAATAATCATAGCATAAAACTTTCGTGTTAAGGGGAAAAACACTTCTCACATTTTGGTATAAGCCACGTTCCAGAGGCGTCGATGAGTTGGTAAAAAATGCAGCGTGGAGATGTAAACTCTAATGTTTGTAGCAAAAACAATGCTCTCAAAGATTCTACAGCAGCGAGAGGATTGTGTTGGTATGTTTTGAATCATGAATATTGTCCCACTGTAGCCCAACCCGTTAACACAGATGGTTACAAAATCATAGGGAAGTTGTGGATGTTTACTTCCATGCTACTGATACCTAGTCTGAAGCTGGTGTGACTCTAACACGAACTGTGTAGGTCTTCACAGCCATTGCGGCATTGCAATCTCCACACATCAATTGGTTCGCATTATTCTTGACACTATCGCTCTTGCGAATCGATTGAATGATATGTAGGTGTTGGTTGTGACCAGTGCGCTGATGATGGGGCTAGAGTGTCTGTACAGACTAAACAGCATGATCGGTGTTTACACATTGTCCACAATGACTACATAGCAGGGATATATCAGTTCAGCTTTTCGAACTGCATGACAAAGAAGAAGGGAGACGGAGATCTGGAGTATAAAGTTGAGTACCATTACGTCTTGAATATTTCCATGGATCTATCTCCCAAAGCATCGAAGGTATTTAGACATGTTATTTCGTTCCTTAATCCGGCACAGTCCCGGGATGGCGCACTCTGGAGCGGAAAACTCTTTTGTACCCTTATGCCAAATCTGCTCTCTCTCCCAGGCTGTGCAATACATTTGGGTAAATATCACCGTCTAGGGATCTTCATATGAGATACCTGTACCGACACCCTCACGAACATGGTTTCTAACGTCAATCTATGTTCTTGGACCCTGAAGTCTAGAACCTGTATACCAGCTTGGCAGGCGCTAATAATTTGGAAGAGGCAAGACTCCTCCAGATAATTTGATTTTTGAATATTGTTGGGGACTCGATTTAGTCTCTGAAGTAGTTACCTTCCCAAAGGTGCCTGCACTGTAAGAAATTGCTGTAAAATTGACAAAACCCCTGTAAGTTTTACAGTAAAAATACTGTTTCGCTTTTTATTCTAAGTTACTGTAAATCGGGTTGTTTCCTGGGAATTATTTTGGGTGAAGATTATATATTAGAATATGCCATGTATAGCCCTTATCTAGTAGAGTTGGGCTGCGTGAGAGAGAAAAGTTCAATCTTTACTTTTTAACAATTTCCCATCATTTTAATAAAATGATAACAATTTCTATCCGAAAGCCATCATTATTCAAGCTTATTTTAATGTTTTAATATTTACTAATATAATGAATGACTAAATGAACAGCTGAAACCGAGAGATTAAAATTGTCTAATTGCTTTACCGTAAATTAAGATGAATAATTATTCCCAAATTGCAATAAAGTTGGGCGTCAGTCAACTTACATCTAAATTAAGGTGCCCTGACCAAAAGTCGCGTGTTCTCACTTATTCTAATTTATGACCTTATGACCTTCAAATCTTTCAATAATTCCTGGAGTAACCTTGAGAGGACCTTGACAAGTATATCATTCGAAAGAAAATGTGAAACAACATAAGGGTTTCAGATTTCGTTAGAATCGGCCTAACAGTTACAATGTTATTACCGAAACAAAAATAAAGGAAAACGGGGACCGATCGACCGACATAGTGAGATGTAGAGTCTCCAGCGACTAAAAATGGATTGTGAGCACAACTGGTGAACAAGATGAAAACATAGCTGAACTTTCACGACAGAGATTAAAGCAACTGCAAGTGACATCGAAGCTGAGTAAAATCTTTAACCAGCATCTATTCCATCACAAGTAGATTTAAAGAGCAGGAAGGAGAACGTATAACCATTCATTGAAACCACTGCTTATTGCACATCGCTAATGACACAGGTTGGCTTTCTCTCAGGATTACAAAAAGTTAGGATTTAAATTTTGTAGCAAGTGATTTGCTTCGGCTATGTAATGTCTCTGTGTCAGGGTTTAAATGTTACATTCTAAAGTGTCATTTTTCCATATGTAGAGAGATAGTTAGTAGATGCATAAAATTAGTTACTTATTAAGCACTTTTGTTGCTCTCAATCTACATAAATAACTAATTTAGGGTAGGATAGGTTGGGAAAGTTTTAATATTATTTTTCAATTTGACCGAGGCATAAAATTGCCGTATTGACATAATTTGCGTAGTTAGCTCTGTGATTATTTGCCCATTTTTGTCGTTAGTGTACCAAACGAACTCGTTTTTTAATGTATTTTCACTTCTTAGAAAGAAAACTTCTTAAAATCAAATTAAAGCAAAATTAGCTGTGCTTAGCAAATTGCATTTAACTTGATTAGGTTACGCTAAAATTTCTTAAGTTTAGATATACACGTGTGTTCGTGTTATACAATGTTACACACTTTTGCGGCAGACTCCAGATATCTTACATTCTCACTGCGTGCCGGGGCATGGTAAGCCCGCTTTGATATCCGAAGGGATGGTGAGCGGAGATGGCCTCTTTAGTTACACAGAGACACGAAAATTTCGTATATTTACAAATATCACTATAAACTAATAATTCAACACATAAAATAGAACCAAAAATCTACTATAAGAAAAATGATTCCCTTCAATAAAACATAATTATTTATAATACGATTAAAATCAAAATGTGACCAACCACTTTCTATGTCTATAGGAAAAATTGTTGAGATGGTGACCAATCTCGTGCCAGGTTACATAGATAAAGTCGACCCCAAAAAGGTGTTTTCCTTGGAGTTTGGCCCCACTCTTTTTAGGGAACTAGACGCAGTACCCAACGACGCTTTGTTCTGGAAAAATGGCTGTGCTTTATCACTTGTACTTCCCACAATCCAGAAGCTTGATACAAGCGATGTCCTTCGCTGGCCTTAAGGACCAGGAAAAGAGAAGGCACTTTCATTCAAAGGAAATTTCGAACATCTACAATAATATAAACGGAAGCGGAGCTAATCCTCACTTGGCAACCTCACTAGCCTCTTTCGACCTCGTAAAATTCACTTTAATAAATTAGCCATGTACAATAACCACAAAGTTCCAGTTTATTATACATACACTACTTATATAGCTCTCTCGTGTGGAAAATATAATATAAATGCGGTGACGATGGACCTCTATCATGCCCTCCATTCAGTCATTCGTCCCTCGCTAACGACCAACATCCTGGAAAAGTACTCAAGGATTATGCATTTACATTGGCGAGCGGGGCCGAGCATGCACGACCATTACAATACCTATATTTAAATAGGTATATTACGCAGAAGAATAATGGTCAAATTACCATGTGACGAACAAATTTATTTCCTATAATGACTTCATAATTTAGGTTGGGTTAAGATAGCTTAAGGTCGATCACGCCTTGGTGGAAAAAAAGGGGTTTCTCTAGCTTTATCTATTCTGTTGCTAACAAAATCTTAATAATTACAAATTTTGAAAGCATTCTATGCATAAACATAGTATCTACGTAGGCTATACGAGTTCATAGTTCGTTTCAAAGCATAAAATGAGGAATTTCCTCTACCATTGCTATTGAATGTATTGGGAATATAATACTTTACTCATCGTAAGCTTCACTAGTAGGAACTAGGTAAAAGAGGGAAAGCCCTTAAGGACAAGAGCGGCGAAAACGTGATTTTTCAAAGGAAGCCCTTTTTCATCTAGGAAAGACAGTTTTTTGCTCAACCTAAGCCTTTACGTCGGCCTACCAGTCACTAACACAGGCAGTCTTTCTATATTTTCAGTACCAATTAAATCATGCATCGATTTGCAATGTACTTCTACTTATCGTTATATCAACAATATCTCTTCCAAGGGCTAATACTGTTGCCAAGATTACCATCATCGCATGACGATCACTTATTTTTGTTCTACCTAATGTAGCTACTAAGCTAGGTGAAATACTTTTCTCGTCTCTAAATATTCTCTTTCTTGGAGGATTAGATTAACCGGGCTCTGCTTCATCACAGCACTGAGTAGGACATTGGTAATTGCCAATTGGTAAAGGATGTTGTTGAGACAATGAAACGCGACACCAGAGCGCCGATAAGACTAAGCGCTAGGTTTATTTGTCCTTTGTACCTATTCTATAACACCAGAGGTTATAGGAGGATAATGGGGCTTATAATGCACTTAATATAGCTTTTAACATAATACAACTATTTATTTATATTTAGGTAATACTTACTCTGAAAAAGACAAAAATTCATTAATATTTAACTATTTTTCATATTTTGCACATATTATTAATATGTGTTAAACTAACATTCTTGTGGCAGTACTAAATATTATTATATTGGGTTGAGGAATAGGTTCTTGCGGTTTTATCAAATTTATTCATTACCATTAACAATTTTAGAAAAACTTCATTTTTAATCAATAACAATATGCAATTTAATCAATAATGTATTCTCCGTTGTTATTTACGACTTCTTCCCGACGTTCGACTAGTTTTTCGATTCCTCTGAAATAAAAATCTCTGGATTTTGACTCGAAGAATTCGTCTAACCAGGTTCTTAATTCTACATCAGTATTGAACAAAACGCCGCGCAAATTGTTGGAGAGCGATCGGAACAGATGGAAATCAGATGGAGCCAAGTCTAGCGAATATGGAGGATTCGAAAGGATTTCCCAATCAGGCGGTTGATGGCGTCTTTTGTCATATTTGCAATGTGAGAAAGAGCATTGACGTGTTGCAGAAGGACTCCATAACGTCGATAAGGTCGCTTTTCACGAATAGCTTCGGCGAGTCAATAAATTTGTTGAACATAGAGTTCTGCATTGACAATCTCGTTGTTCGCAAGGAGCTCATAAAGAATGCTGCCTTCACAATCCCACCACACAGACAGCATCGTCTTTTGTGGATGAAGTCTTTGCTTTAATGGCGGAAGTGTTTTTTTTATTGGGGCTAAGCCATTGCTTTCGATGGTTCATGTTGACATAAACACACCACTTTTCATCGCCAGTGATGATGCGGTGAAGAAATATGTCCTTATATCCACCAGTAGCCTCGTGACGAGCAAGCAAACCTGCGGCAATCGTGGAGCGTTGAAGTTTGTACTTTCGCTCAAAGTGTGCGGAACCCATGTACCAAGGTTTTTAACTTTCTCCATCGAATGAAGGTGATTCACTACAGTTTTATGATCGCACGCCAATCGTACAGCCAATCATGAATGAGGTCGTTCAATCGATCTTCATCCAACTTAATGGGGAGACCAGAACGTTCTTCGTCATTAAGATTGAAATGACCGTTTTTGAAATGTGAAAACCACCAGTGAGCTGTCCTTTATGATAAAGCATTTTCTCCGTACACAGCACAAATATCTCACGAGCTTTAGCTGCGTTTGCATTGTTCCCGTCTCGATTGAAAATGAATAACAACAAGTGTCGAAAATGCGACTTTCTTTCAACTTGACATTCAATTTTGAGCTTACAGAAAAAAAAATTAAAATAACACAACTTTTAAATAAACCACAATGACTTATTACTCAACTTCAAGACGTAGCCTAAGCAAAAGCCTAATAGTCTACGCTGTTAAGAGACGTAGCTTAACTTTTGCAAATTTTGCTCTCATTATTTATTATTGTTTCTTAATATGTGCACAAATCACGCCAACATAATATTTTGCAACTAATTTGCACAGCACATTTTTAGTCGCGTACGAGACAGGTCGCGGGCGACCTGTTTCGGTCGGTCCCCGTTTTGCGTTTTTTTTTGTTTTTGTAATAACATTTTAACTATTCCGCGGAATCTAACGAAATTTGAAACCCTTATGTTGTTTTTAAATTCTCTTTGAAATGCTATAATTATCAAAGTCCTCCCAAAGTTAGCCCCGGAATTAGTTTTTTTGGCAATAACATCATAACTATTCCGCCGATTCTAACGAAATTCAAAACCATTGTGTTGTTTTACATTCTCTTTCGAAAGATATAATTACTAAAAGTCCTCGCAAGGTTAGTAAAGTAACTAATTTGTTTTGACAATGAAATCATAACTATTCGGACGATTCTAAAAAGATTTAAAACCATATGTTGTTTTACATTCTCTTTCAAATGATACAATTGCCAACGTTCTATCAGGCTTATCGCAGGAATTATTTTGTTTTGGCAATAACATGATAACTTTTCAGCCGATATTCTGCTAGACTAGACTAGGCTATAATATGCTATATTCTGCTAACACAAGCCTAGAATAGGCTATTATATGGTAGGATATAGTATGCTAAGCTATTCTAAGAATTAATGTAAAAGGGTAAGATATAATATGCTAGTTTAGGCTATAATATACTATGTTAGGATAATATAGAGTATGTTAGGTTAGACAATAATAATGTATTTTTGACTAGGGTATAATAGTATAGTATAGGCTATATATGTCTAGGATAGTTAATGTTAGGCTAGGTTATGCTATGCTAGGCTCGGCTAAGCTATAATAGGCTAGGCAGGGCATGCAAGGCTATACTAGGCTAGACTACGCTCTGGTATGCTAGGTTAGTCTTCGCTATACCAGGCTAAGATAAGCGATGCTTTGCGAAGGTAGGCTAGGTTATGTTATGCATGGCATGCAGGCCTAGGCGAAGATCTAATAGTCTAGTCAATAAAATGATATAATATACTATACTAACTAGGCTAGGGTAGGGTGGTGTAATGTAGCCTATGATACTAAGCTAGGCTATATATGCAAGTGTATACTAGGCTACGCTAGGGTATACTATAATATTCTATGGCATTTTATGCTATGATTTACAAGTCTAGGCTATATAAGGGTATGCTGTGCTATGCAAGGCTATGCTGGACTATACTACGCTAGACTAGACTAGATTATAGTGTACCATGCTAAGCTAAGGTAGGCTAGGCTAGACTATAGGGGGGGGGGGGTGCTATGCCAAGATATACCATGCTAGAATTGGATAGAATATCCTATGCTAGGTAGGGCTATACTATGCTAGACTAGTTTATACTATGCTAGGCTAGGTTATACTATGCTTATACTATACTATGCTAAGCTAGATTAGGGTAAGGTAGGCTATGCTAGATAGCCTATACTATGTTAGGGTTTGCAAAGCTAGCTATCCTAGGCAATACTATGTTAACCTATTCTAAACTATACTAGGTTAGGCTATGCTATATTATACCATTCTAGGGTAGGCTATGCTATACTATACTATGATAAGCTATATTATGGTAAGCTTTACTACCCTATATATGCTAGGCTAGTTTTTGTTAGGCTATGTTAGGCGAGGCTTTTCTATGGTTTCTAGGCTAAGATAGGTCATACTATACATTATCTGCTAGTTTAGCCTAGATTAGTCTAGGCTAAGTCATATTATGCCAGGCTAAGCTATACTATGTAAGGCTAGACTATACTATGCTAGCTACGCTAGAGTATGGTATGGTAAGTTCTACTATTATAAGGAATCATAGGTAGACTTGGTTACACTAAGCTAGGCTAGGCTAGACTAGTCTACCCGATGCTAGGCTAGGTTATACTATAGTAAACTATGCTATGACATAATCTACTGTTATACTATGATATACTATACGAAGCTTTGATATACTATGCTAGGTTAAGCAGATTTTACTATGTTAGGCAATCTAGGCTAGTCTATACTATGCTAGGCTATCCTACAGTAAGCTAGGTTTTGCAAAGCTACTATTCGAGATTATACTAGGCTATGGTATATAAGGTTATACTATTCTAGACAATACTAGGCTATACTAGGATATGCTATGTTAGGAGATACTATAATAGAAATACTATACTATATTATACTTTACTATACTATGTTTTGCTAGGTTATGCTCTACTATACTGTGTTATGCTATAAATACTATGCTATGTTATGCTATAATTTACTATGCCATGTTATACTATGCTATAATATGATAAGCCCTACTATGCAATAGTATACTATGTTATACTATGCTATACTATTCTAGACTATGTAATTAGGGTGCGACTATTATTTCGCCTTTCCAATTCCATAAATGAGGGGTGACAAAAAGTTAAGGCTAGCCATTTTAATTAAAAAAATATATATTGCCAAATATATATTGGCAATAGCATGCTAACTATTCCGACCATTCTAACGAAACTTGCAACCGTTATGTTGTTGTACATTATATTTCGAATGATATAATTGCCAAAGTCCTCCTAAGGTTGGGCCGGGAATTAGCTTTTTGGGCACTATCATGATAACTATTCGGCTGATTCTAACGAAATTTGAAAATGGAATATTGTTTTAGATTCCCTTTCAAATAATATAATTGTCAAAGTCTTCTCAAGGTTAGCCAGGGAATTAGTTTTTTTATAATAACATCATAACTATTCGACCGATTGTAACGAAATTCGAAACCCTTAAGGTGTTTACATTCTCTTTCGAACGATATAATTGCCAAGGTCCTCTTAAGTTTACTCTGGGAATTTTTGAAAGTTTTCAAAGTCGTAAGGACATAAATCAGAATAAGTGAGGGCACGCGACTGTTGGTTTAGCAGACCTTGTTATTTAATTGAAGTAGATTTTAAAATAGATATCATCAGAATTGATTGAATTAATCTATCATAAAAAGTTTTCTAAAATATGAGCAATCATTATCTTTTGTATTTATTATATATATTTTCTTCTTCTTTTCATTTTATAAGTGTCCAAATATATATTTTTGCGCGGTGATACAATATTCAGAAACAAGTGTCATAAATTATAGAATAATTGCTAAATGGTTCAGAAATACTTACAATAAATTGCGAATTTAGGTGGTAATTTAAAAATTGTGGCAGTTTTTAGGAAATTCAAAATAATATGTCATCTTGAATTTTACCAAAAAGAAATAATTTCAAATTTGTGGGAATTATTAGAGAACTTAACATAATATTTCATCTTGAGTCCTACCTAAAAGTGGTAATGTATAATATTTGGGATTTATTCAGGAAGGAAAAATTATATTTTGAATCATACCATAAATTGGTTATTTAGTGGCTTTCAGAGAACCTAAAATAATATTTCACCTTGATTCCTAACAAAGGTAAATTGATTATACGAGCGTTTGTTGGGTAGCACCAATATATCGAATTCCATCCAACCTGATGAAAAAATAATCCTGGATTGGGATTAATCTAGGGGCAAACGATTTACGCATCGGTACTGTTTAGTTTAGGATAAAAGAAGATCGAAAAGAGTTGATGTAATGAAAGGAGTTAAATAATTCACAAATGGAAATCGTTATTTCATAATGAAATGTTATTATTTGAGTTACCAGAATAACCTTCTACCATTACAATTTACTTTGACATTATGAACCACATTGTTTTATTATTTAAGAAGAATTTTCAATCCATGAACGAGTCACTATACAGAAGCCTCCAGATGCCACCTAGCATCCGCTTGCGGTTGTATAAAGGGAGATATATGGAAAAGAAAGATGGTGTCAGTAGAAAGAGAAACTGTGAGAAAAATACAAGTCGGATTAAACCCATGAATAAATGTTAGATTAAGAAGGAGGGAAGAACCAGCCCCCAGCCCCCAGACCAGGGATAAATGGTAAAAGCTGATCGGTGACTAGACCACCAAGAAAGTTTATTACAACAGACTTAAAGTAAATTGAGAAAAGATTTTCAACTGGATATGTTGTTGAAATAAAGGCCAAGTAGGCTCAAACTAGTATAAAACTGCCGGGGACACTGAAACCCGTAGGGCACACCGCGCCTTCAGGTACCAGGCGTAACAGTCTACGATAGGTCCACCTTTTCGAGCCCCTACAACAGGAAACGTGAATTCAGATATCAAGAAGAATGGTTACTTTGGTTTCCTGTTAACTATGCGCTAAGTAAGTAGCTTTGTACCTCCTTTAAGCGAGTCCTGAAGTAGCTCTTAATGGCAATCCACCTGATTTTGAATATATTATTTCTTTTATTGTTCTCTAAAAAATACATTCTATAATTAGGCATTTGTTTGGCAAACATGTTGAAAAGGAATTGAGAGAAATAATCCTATGCTAAGGTAGAGAATTATGTTCTCACTGAAGGAAAACCCTGCTATAAATAATCGTCGTCTCATTTAAGTCTCAGTGACGTTTTTGTACTGGACGGAAAGGGCAGGCAATCTACCCAAGTGGCCTTTGAAAGTGAAAGACATGCTTGACATTTCTGTCGTTCAAATGAGATATAAAAAATTCATTAAAAAAACTGCGCACATCTGCTTTGTTTCACCGGCCTCCAGCAGTCAAACGAGGTATTTTAAAAGAGCACACTAATCTCGAGCTATTTCTACTAAGAAAAATAGACTTAAAAGACCCCACCTGCGTCAGAATGTGAATTCTGAACAATCCCAACGTTAAAGAAAAATCAGGATCGGGTAGTCATTTAATTAAGAAAGAATGTACGGGGATTGTTGAAATGACTAATTAAAAATAACAAAGACCTGCGAATTAAAGAAGATAATTAACTTGATATGCTTCACAAAGACTTCTTAATGAAGTTTATATAGAGACATGATAAGTGGAATGAATGAGGAAATGATAGAAAATTAGTCTTGTAATCAACGTAAATGTGGATAGAATTTACATGCAACACGATGTAATGTTATTTCTCAACCCAGTTTTGAGGTTTTGCATGATATACAAACTTGTGTAAGAGTTAAATTCCATCTAAGAAACCTCAATATGAGATAATATGAGATCTAGGAAAAACCTGTAAGCTAGACTCAGGCTCTAAAGAACGAGGCAATTGGTTTGAAAGAATTCATTAATAATTGTGAAACGAAGCTATATTGACTTATATACGCTCCAAAGCTTAAGCTTTCTCCATATAAGCGAAAATGACTGGGAAGATGCTTTGTATTTAATGGGCTTGGCCCATATCCAAGCGAAAAGCAATGAATATCAAAGAGTTTATATCTGATTTAAGAATCTATTGGCATGGGGAATATAAATATTCCTTTCACTTTCAAATAAATATAAATAGAACCGTTGGAATGAATGAGATATATTAAAGGAGAAAGCCGCCAAATTTCCTTTCTTACTGGCAACGGAATGTGCCTCTGAGAAGAGAAGAACAATCTCGCTTTTGCATAAGAGGATTATAAATATACACAAATCTGCTTAAAATAGGACCATTTTACTGTATTGTTTTCCTTAAAAAAACGTAATAATTCACCTAATAAACATAAAATATCGATAAGGGTTGCGGAAACAAGACAAAGAGGAGAAAAAAAGAAAAAGAAAACTGGATTTTAGAAAACAAAGACTCTTCTCTGGACAGAAATTGAAAGCCCAACAAAAAGAAGAATTGGTTTAGATGCTGATAGGTGCTGCTCTTTGTTTGAGACACAGTGGGAGTATGAACAAGGATGACGGCGTGTGTTTGAAAGATTTCGATGTAAAATTTACTTTAGGAATCAAAAATTTAGAAGTTATTGACCAAACAAATCTGATTGTAAATACTGTAAATAATGACTTTAACACATTTTGGGGCGGGCATAATCTAATTCTCTCCCATCCCCAGTATAAAAATATACCTTGAAATACTCTTAGTGGCTTATTACAAACGCTTCTACCAATGCTTGCAAATTACCCGCAGGAAAATGAAAATATGATTTGAATCGCTTTAGCTTTTATTGGATAGAAGTCATTAGACTATCCCTGTGTAATAAACGGGAAAGCAAATGGAATCTTATTTTCCTTTCCTGCGGGTAATTTGCATCCTTGGTCTCAAGTGATAAATATGAGTTTATTTATTGTTCCTATTAATAGTTCACTTGAGATGGAGACGTTGGATTTTGTGTTCCTCATTTTAGTAAATAATATTAATTCTTTTCTTCTGCCAGTATTAATCCATCATTTCTTCACAAATGGAGTAAAGGTAATTGTTTAATTGAACTTGATTCATGTTCACCCCTACCCTACACAAGATAAGACAATTTCCGTCACACCTCAACCTGTGTAATCCAACCGAGAATCAATAATTCGAGATTCTAAACTCAAAAAACGTCTCACACTTTCTCAAATGTAGCTTTTGAGGTAATTTAAGGGTATTTACGGGCATTTGAGAACATATTTAAGCCAGTTAGGGCACCTAAGGCCATTTCAGGGTATTTGAGGCATTTTAGAGTATATGTAGTTTTTATTTTGATAGTATTTTAGGATATCAGATGGTATTTAGATACATTTAGAGTCATTTGGATGCTTCTGATGGTATTTGTAGTCATTTAGGAACAATTATGGAAATTTGAAGGGATTTAAGAATTTCGGGGGCATTTTAGGGCCTTTTGAGGCATGTGTGGTCATTATCGGGTATTTGAGGGAATTTAAGAACATTTGCGTCACTTCGAGGACAATTTAGGGTATTTGTGGGTGATTTACGCAAATTTCCTGTCTGATTTATCCAAATTGAAATTTAGTTTCTCTAATTTTGATTAATTTAATATCCAACATAAAATACCCAGGATCCACACAATCAAGGGGAAAGCAAACAAAAATTTAAGGTTTTATTTCATATACTTTGCTTTTTTTCTATTTTGATGTTCGCTTTTGCTATAGTTTCTATATAGTATACATTGTATCTACTGCATTTTGCTATACAGCATCGACTCTACTTATGATTAAAGAAAGGAAACACACGTCGTTTTATTTTATGTATTTTCTTATTATTTTGACAATTTATTTGTGTTCGGTTAGAACAAACGAATTCAGGACCACTGATTCTCAACCTTTTCTGCTCGAAGCTCCCTTTTGACTATAATTCAAAACGTCATTCCCCCCTTAAAAAGATGGACTCAAAGACTACATCCCAGATAATATAGAAACTACTAATTTCCATTTAATTCGCGACATTCAATAGAATATGTTCTGTAGAATTAGATATAATTGAATTTTTCGAACGATCAATATTCCGACGGTTTGAGTCTACCACTCTGGGCTCATTCTCTAATGTGGGGGAGTTGCAGCTGATTGAGACCCCCTTAATGTAGACCTCGGGGTTTTCTCAAACTTGCACTGTATGGTCCCTATTTCAGTGATAGTTGAGGGGTGGGTTAGCAGGGGCGCATAGCTAGTAGTCAGATTACATTCTTTTACTTTGGAGATAAAAGTCTAATATTAATAAAAGGGCAAAAGATAAGGATATGATTACAGGGTGATCTACGACAAAATTTAGAACGTTTAACGCCATCTTTCACCCGTTGTTGTCTCTAAGCAGGGTCAGAAAAGATAGCGCGAGATTTAAAAGAGGGGAATTAGACGAGCTGAAAGAGAGCACCAGTTTTTCATGGGACACTGGGGTTTGTAGCAGGAGTTGTAGCTCTGATACCCCTCAACCCCCTTGAGGGGATGCCAACTGATGGGATGCTGAGGGATCCGGTAAGAAAGACTCCTCCTATGAGTTTCATGAAATAGTATCAAATCTTCAAATTAGAGCGAGAACAGCAATAAACAACCTCAGCTTGCTTGTTATTAGGGCAAAATGGAATTTCATTATTATTATCATTGTAATTATTGTTGCTGTTATGATCATCTTGTTATAATTCAGTTTGTTTCTTCTTATTTTGTGGATTCGTTTACAAGTTCGCTTTGACAACAAAAGATAAGTCAAATTAGAAATGATTTTGTATGTAACTTAATAATAATAATAATAATAATAATCATAATAATAATAATAACATTCATTAATTTAAGGTTTTAATTTATTTGTGTATGATATAATATGTGGATAAAAATGTATGTAAGTGGGGGAAGGGTCGGTCCATCGCGTGATTGGCGAGATCCTCCCCCTTCCCTACAATTACCAATGTTTTTTTGCGTCGGTTTTCACTGTGAATCTAATTAGAGTTTCCAGGTGTGCAAATCGATTGGCTTAACCACTAGGGGACAAAACACCCCTAGGTCCTATGAATAATATTAACATGTCGAATGAAAGTGCTGCACTGGTCAACTGGTCACCGGCCTCTGTCTTCTCATCGAAAAAGTTACGCTTCGATCTCATTTTATGTCTACTTGACGCGAAGGATCCCATCTTATATCGAGGTTAATAATTTATACACTCATCGGAGATGAGAAAGGGGGGGGGGGCGAAACGCCCATAAAATCTGTAAGTACAATTTGTTTTTCTTATGTATTTTGGTTTTCCAAGAATGACGTCATGAATGGCGTCAAGGAATGACGTAGCGAGTTAAGGGACGAAGGGTATCCGGTCGGAGATGTCACCAAAACCAAAACCTTAAAGACAGATACATACAAACATTTTACATAAACTGGATATTTGATGGGGTGTAGACGAGAAAAAATGATTAATGAGACTCAGTTAAAGAAATAAACGAGGCTTTGTCGCATTGGCAAAGCCTAATTTTTTATGACGGATCAATAATTGCTGAATTTCCACACGTCAAATTGGTATAGAACTCGAAATTGTTGCAGTAGAAGATGTAGGTATGCAGTGAATAAACTGGATGAAAGAGTAAGTGTTTTGAGCGTAATGGTAACCATAATCCATGAATGCCCCAACCATACTACAAAAACACTAGAGGGAAGAACGGAAACATGTGATGTAATAAACATGTCATTCAAAAATAAGTACAGTAATGGACAAGAGCCCCAAAATCTCCCCAAAAATCAAGCCACGCATCATAATCAAGGACGAAAAATATTCCTTTTACAATTTTGAAGTCCAGTCAATATTATGCCTTGGGGAGTTGCCGCCCCCTAACCTAGTTAATGAAAATTCAATAAACTAGATAAACTTTTATTTTTGAAAACATTAATTTCGTATTCTAGATATTTAAATAATTCTGTTTCGGCGACACCAGGGCGATATAATCTAATGAGGGTAAACAAATTTAAGTTTGCAATATTTTTATTAATCATTTCTTATCGAAATTATTTGGGAGTCGTTATTTGCGTAAATGATTGCCATGGCAACCATCAGTCAGCTGACATCTGAAGGACTTCGGTGCCTCCCGACCTTAACACGCTAGAGTACCCACCTTGTTTTAGTGAAAGAGTCTCGAGGGAAATGCGTGCCCTACGGTCCTTCGTACCCAAAGTAATCTTCTCTTTAGACTTTTAAGGCTATGGATGTTTTCCCCATTTTCGCTTACCCTGACTTCTTCAATTTCTTTACAACTTTTCATACGGTCCGGCCGAGATGCCCTCGTTGGTTTTTCCTAGATATTTTAACTAGCAGACATACCGTTAAGCCTTTACAGCGACGCTGTCCTTTTTAGTACACCTTAATTCAGCCGTATGCCGGGATGAACGATTTCGTACAAATCAACGACGTTTCCAGGTCGCAATTTTTTATTAATTAGTGAACATTTAAAAATGCCTTAAAGTAAGATGGTCTAAAAATGACTTCACTGTGCATATGAACATCTATGAACGTTTTCCCATCCACTGAGCAATAATATATTCCTTATTCCTTTGTTGTTCGCTTACACATGTAGGTATACGTCCACCAAATTCCCTAAGTGGTTCTGGGGCTATATATGTTCCATACATTTCTACTTCACTCCACTTCACCCATTTATCTATAGATCTCACCTTACAAACTCTCTAGAGGAGATCCCTCGTTGGTTTTCGCTTCCTAGCCATAAATAATTAATGCTTACTATCTTTCTTAAGTGCTTTTGGCAGAAGTTTATTTTATTAAATTCTAAGCTAAACTAACGATGGCATCTTTGTAGAATGTCTGTAAAGAGAGATCAGTAAAAAAAATGGTCATGATGAAGTAAAAATGTGTGGAAGATAAAAAAATTAAGAGTAGGACGGACCCATGGTTCCGTTATATGACTAGTCGTAGAAAAAGAGTAGAAGGTTAGGAAAGGCGAGGTAAGTAAAGGCGAGGTTAGGGAAGGAGGAAATTAGATAAATTTCAATGTGAAAAGCAATTGTCACGTTAATAAAATGTTTTTATTACGTTTGATTTAATATGAGTAATTTGACAATTAAATAAATGTTTGACCAATTTGTTTTTAAATATTATAATTAACGTGGGTTTGAACCACTTTAGCTGACGGAGAGTTTCAAGAAGAAACGATTTTAAAAGTAGAAAGTTTATATTATCTAACCTTTGATAATCTGAAAGACAATATCAATTGACCGCGAAGGCGACAATCCTCAAGCGAGAAAAATTTCTACTCTTTAACTCAATTTGAAGACATCATTCAATTTGCCGCGACGACGTCTTGCTTTATTTTCACTCTTTCTGGGTCGTGTTCTGCTATATGATTTAATTTAGCATCGGAAACTAATTTGAAAATCTTGCTTAATAATCTTGCATCTAAGTCATGCACGAAGATAAATAATATAGGACACAAAACTGCCCCTTAAGGTACCCCGCTAAGGACTGTGGCTCAATCAGGCCGTTCTCCCTTTATTAGCACTCTCTGCCTACGGTTTCGAAACAAGTGCTAGCTCGGAAATCATGGTTGAAAAACTCTGGCAGATTTACCTCACGTTACCGGGCAAAGGAGGTAACGGTTAAAGTAATCATTTGCGAAACGCCTTCAAATTCTGGTTTTATATTTATAGAAACCAGTTTTAAGGAAAAGAAATACTATTATTGTATTCACCATCATCATCACTAATCCTCATCTTTTCTATTCTAGCGGCCCCACCTAGGCAGATGACTGTTTAAGTTCCCGGCCCACCCACCTCAAGTGAACTGCTGCCGGGTGAAGAGGAGGATTGCCATTCATGTTTCGTTCCAACTCTGCTGGTCAGTTGACCTAGCATGAATAGGAGCATTGAAGGAAGCTGGTTTAAAGAGTAGCCCACAGCCGATAACAATGTCAGAATCTATTCCGGACAAGAGACGGACTGCTACCTCCGCTGCTTATCACAGCGGGGGACCCCTTCCAGGACCATAAAGGGACATACAACCGTCTCTATGGTATGTTAGGATGAGGTCGCGATTAAAACCCTCTCGGGGGCGGGGGCGTTGTCAATAAGTCCACCATACAATCATACCCTCAAGAGGATCCCCCCGGATTCATCTCATCCATCTATCATTTATCCAAAAGGTAATTCACTTTTCCATCTAGGCAGCAGATAAACAAAGGGAGGGGGGTAATTTCAACCCCAAGGTAAATAATAAACGAAGTCATAAAGGAAAAGCAAACTAATACTTACACACCAACTTTTGAGTCCACGTAATTGTCCCATGGCAAAAACCAAGTTTTTTGCAGAATTCAAGATTTGTACCTCTCCCCCCGATGCCAGTGGGGCTGCAAAGAGAAAAAAATGGCGTATCACCCCGCCACACGAGTCCCCTGAGGACCATAGGTGGGAAGCAAAAGCTGGATCGAGGTAAAGTCTTTGAGACGGTCTTTGGTAAGCTAAAAATGACTCCTGCTTCACGGACACGATAAAGATATACAACTACACAGTAATACAGAAAAATCACACACGGGAACGATATGATGGCATTACCATCGCAATTCGAATAAACATTAAATCCAAAACCTTATTGGACTAAAACGAATCATTTGTGGTTGTCGAAATCCCGACCCTAGTTGTAGGTCTAACAGTGGCGGCAGCCTATCAACTGCCTAGACGCTAATAGCTGCTGATCAACAACGTCTTCATCTCTTCGGGCACAAGAGGCTGACGTTACTAGGAGGCAACCTTAACGCCAGATGCAGAGATTCTGACTACAGGCGCGTTGACGCAAGGGAAGGTAACTTGGGACTATTATTAGAAAGAAATAGTCTCCAGAGGGTCGGGCCAGATTTCCCGACCTACCTAACCCATCGTTCGGCGACAAAACCGGACATTGTGTTAGCAAGTTTGGAATTCCCCTTCAACATTAGCAACGAACCAGGGCCCGTGGTCCCGAGCGATCACATCCCCAACATCACTAACATATCGCTTAGCCAATGCTCAAGCCTGTCCCACTTAGGAAATGTTATGCGAAAGCTAACTTGGAGCAATATAGAGAGATGTTCAGCGACTACAACCAGCTGATCTGAGCGACGCAAATCTCGAAGAAATCAATGAGGAGATAAATAAGATCACCAATCTCCTCACGATGGCAGGCGAGAGATGCGTTCCCAGCATCTCTTACAAATACTTCTACAACCTAGGTGAACGGATGATATGAGGGATATCGCCAGAGAACACAGAGAAATCTATGAAGAAATCGGCAGAACAGGCCCAAGCAGGGAAAGGACAGCCAGAATCACGCAGCTAAGCGAGGAACTTAAAATATCATCATTGTAAAGCAAAGAGAGATTTGGGACGATATCGTGGGCAGACTGGACAGGGAAAGCAATCCCGTAGTTTTTTAGAATAACATCCCAAAACTTAAAGAATCGCCTTCTAGGCCTGGAACACGAATCAAAGAAGGCGACAATTTCATAAAGAATCCGGAATCTCTCGAAAAGATGATTTAGAAGACACTGGAAAAAGATCTAGGCAATATCACCTGAGGAGAACGAAGACTTCGGCCAGGACTTCGAAGACCAGCTGTTTGAGGACCTTGAGACGATGATACATAGGACCCAGCACCCGCAAGTACTGAGAGAGAAAGATGGTTAACCATGGGCGCCCTATAACATTTGAATAGACCATGAGCATCATAAGGTCCTTCAAGCAAAGGACGACCTGCCGGTCTGGAATCACGAAGAACAACCTCGTGAATGCCCCACGGCAAATTATTCAGGGCCTGGTGAACACCATGAACGCCACTCTGAATACAGGCTACTTCCCAGACGGGTATAAGATGGCAAAAATCATCTTTATCCAGAAAGAGAACAAGCCTCCAAACCAGGTGGCTAACTATCGCCCAATCTCTCTCCCTGAGATACGTGTTTATATCTTTGAGAAGATAATAGCCGATAGACTACAAGCTCAACTGAGCGAGTTAGGAGCACACAACCCTCAACAGCATGGGTTGCGTTCAAAAAAGGGCACAGAAACGGCCCTAGCGCTCCTAACAGAAAAGATCGCGTATTGCCGAACGAAGTGTTACTAAGCAAGATCCAATTGCGATTTGGGGGGCATGGAAGGAACGCAATTCTACGCGCCAACTGGAGCATGCTCTCGATTATGGTGAAATGCTTGAAAAAAATTCAAAACCTTAGGGAAAAAAAGCTAATCGAAATGCTTTTCTTTTTATTTATAAATGCCATATAAGAGGAATGAAAAGAAATTAAAAGAAATAGATAGTAGGAACAATAGTACGAGTGAGATTGTATTACTAGTATTTTCATGAAGCAATACGCGCGGGAAAAAGAAACTGCTAAAACTCTTCAAGAGAAGCGATGTTGTGTTTTAATCTATGTAACTATTTAGGGAAAGAAACGTTTTGTATACATTTTTGAACCTCATCAGAACAAGAGCACTTGGTTTGATAGAGTTAAGTGTATGAGGGAATACAAAAGAAGGGGGTTAAAATGGATATAGGGTCGCAAGACATGTAACTAAACTGACTTCCAAAATCCTTATTGAAATTCTCCCTCCCATTCCGAGTGCCATTCGTTTGCTATCCTATTAAAATAAACTCTTCTGATTTTCCTTAATGAGGCCTGAAGAGTTTCAAAGATTTAAACAAAACATCGTTTTACCTGAAGAATTCAGAGATTCGAGAAAAATGTTCCGTTCTCGCAGACTTTTATATGTCCTATATGATAATATCAAAAATAAAGGGACCAAACTATATAGGGTTCATATAGAAATAAAGGAACCAAACCGTACAGGGTTCATATAATAATAAAAGTTCATAATGGAAGTGCGCAAACATATAGAATCACTCAGGAAAAAACGATCCAGGAACGAATCAGAAACGAATTAAGGAAAACACTGTTTTGTTTCAATCTCTGTAACTCTTTAGAGAAATCGATAATATGTTTTGATATTTGGAACTCTTCAGGTAAGGTGTCTTTTGTTTCAATTTCTAAGCAGTGTGTTTAGCTCAAGTTATCGTTGATTCCTTTGCTTTACTCTTTCATTTCTTTATTTAACTTCCTTTGTATCAGTCGGACGAAAACGTTCATCCGCTTTCGGGAATCTCTCTGGATGATATTCTTCCATTGATCTGAAAGAACAAAGTTTTCCATGTGTTTGTTAAACACCAGAATATTATCATTGAGTATTTTTGTGGTGAATTTAATTCATAACAGGACGTCGATTTCCCATTAATGATGTTTCAGTCAACCTGCAGCAGGTGAATCTTCGACTGGACCGTCTTGAGTAATCCTCTATCCCTCTGTTAAAGAAAGAGGTCCTCATCTTCATTTTCATCAAACAGCGCATTTATTCTTCAAACAATGTATGCTGCTTCCTAGTTTAAACTCGCAAGATATTTACGAATATTAATTAAAAGAATATAAAAACTAACATTTTCGTCCATCTATTTCCTTTCTTCCATACAAAACACCGGCCTTTTTATTCAGTAGTCGGACTTTATAATGATAAAATCCTGTGGCAAAAATTATTGTCCAAATCAGTAGAGGGATACAAGTTCAGTATGACTTTCTCTCAAATCAGTGACTGAGAAACGGATTGACTGCATCGAGATCTATATTCCTTCTGTTATGATTTGTTTCTCTGTTGTCATCGGGTCGTGAAAAGGGATTTAATTGGCCGTCAGTACATAAGTTGGCGTTTAATTGAAATTTTCACTCTCGTTATAATTTTAGAATGCACCAAACTCCCATTATGCAAGTTATTCATATATTTTTTCTCGTTTTATTGTTAATTGTTCAGTAATTTTGATTTTGTGTTTTTAATTTTTGTAACTAATAAAACGAGATATGGTAAAAGAGAAAGAGAGTAGGAAAACTGATTCCGTCTCATTTAGAGGAAAAATGGCAAACGGATATTTGTTAGTTTTACTTATAATGAAAGAACTGAATTGTAGTGTGTACAGAGAGGTGGATGAGGATTTTAAAAAATAGTGTAGGCAAGGCAAGAGATATGGCTAATTCTCTTTTTCTTTATGTGTAACGATTTGTTAATAATTTTTGTGACTCTCATGCCGTTGTTGATTTTTTTAGTACCTCTCTAAATTTATTTATTTGTATTGTAACATTTCTTTATTCTGTTCCTCTCTCGTAAACTTTTATTGCTCTTTTTTTCTTTTATTTGATCGGTAGTTTTTCTTTGCCTGGGAGTAGTTTTTATTTACATTTTCCGTGATATGGTCTTCTGAATTTTTTGTCTTCCTTTTTCGTTTGTTCTAAAAATTGGATGTTTAGTTTAGTGTTTTGTCTTATTGTTTTAAAATTCATCATTACTCAATTCGCCGATTTTCCTCCTTTATCTCGATACAGTCGTAATGGTATATGGATTTGTCCATTCAAGATTAGTTCTATGTCCTCAATATATTTGCATATTCCTTATTTTATTTCCCCCACGATGTAAATAAGACTGAATCTCCTTGGCAGTGGCTGGGACTCGCTTACGTAGTCATTCAAATTCAATTTTTTTTTCTTCGTCTCTACACCCTTAGTTTTCCCTTGGGTCGCTCCTGTCCAACGTATCTTCTTCTTAGTCTGAATGTTTTGGTTCTTTGTCCTTCCTACCTTCTTCGATTTGTCCTCTGTTATTTTTCTTTCTTTTTTCTTTATTTTCTGTCTCTTGTTCTTCGAGTTTGGGAGGGGGGTTCTTTGCCTCTTCACTTTCTGTCTCGTGTTCTTCTATTTCCTTTCTTAGTGTTTGTTTTTGCTTTTCTGTCTTATCTTGTAGCTATTTTAGGAGGTTGATCTTCAGTATTTTTAATGAGGCTGAATCCTCTTGGAATTACATTACTATTCATTCATTATTTGTTAACAACTGGTTAAGAATGTTAGTGAAAAGTACAAGTTACCAAATATTGTTGAAATGTATATATAAGAGGTACGTTAATATGTCTATAAAGGTGTTATCTGGTATAGTCACATTAAATTAGGATTCAATAATTTTCGTTACGGTGGCTTTTGCAATCCATTCTTGTTTTATTTTTCGCTTCTGTAGGGTTGGAGGCTATTTCATTCAGCTATAAAATTTCTCTCATTTTAAGAAATGTCATGGCCAATATGTGGTGAAGCCCATTACAATTCAGGAATTTTTTTTTAATTTCAGAGAAGAATTATCTCCTGAAGTGGCTACTCAGTCCACATTTGGACCACTTCTTCACACGTTTCGTTTGACAATTTTTGGTCATGTGGGACTTCATCTGACAACAGAATAAGTATAAATTGTATGTTTCTATACATCTCCTCTATCTTAGATGAAAGCGTCCTCAAATTAAATCCTAGTATCTCGGCTATTTTTATTCTTTTTGCCATATCCGAGGTCGAGAATATAATTTTGAATATATGAGTGGGTCCCGAGAATTTTATCCCTTCTGTTTTCTTAATCACGGTTTTTTTTCTCTTCTATTTCTATCTTTAGCTTATCTTTAGTGTTTTTTCTATCCCAGGAACCCTATTTTCGGTATAAAACGATGCGTTTTGCCGTGAGGCCAGTCCGTCTTATTTCAATATGTTGAATCTTTCAAACGAGGCTATTTTTCCATCTCCTTTTACGTGTGGTAGAAGGAATCCTAGCCATTATGAGGGTATATAAAGTTTACTACTGCAATTTTTACTTTTCCGTTGAGTGTTGTTATTATAGTGGTTCTTTTGGGTTGATTGCTCTTTGTACCACTCCAAGCAGGATCGTTTCGTAAGATTAAATCTTTCACCACACGACTTTGATGGGATTTCCACCAGTTTAGTTGAATCGGCAGGGGGTTTAATGACAAGTTCTATTCCCAGGTATTATAGTAGTCACTCCCCACTAGCTCCCATCGCTAGTAGGGAGACAAGGGTTTCTTCGGTCTTTGCCTATCTCACCCTTTAAATTGGGATAACAGAAGGTATCTCCAATCAGTCTAGAGTATGATAGTAGTATCGAACAGATTTGGTATGTAGTGTAGAAATAATAATCTTTGTTCGAAAACTCGATGGACTTAAGATTAAGAGATATATGCAATCAGCTTTCAGTTTGGGTTAATGATCTGACGATAAGGTAGGGAGTGCGAGAAGATGAAACAAGAATTAGGGACAGAAAAGATATCTACAATCAATCTACATCTCACAATAGCGTGGGAAGAAAGTTTAGCCAGGATGACCAAGAGCTAGGTAAATGCATGTGCATTCAGAGAGACTGCCTGTTATTTTATTTAATATTCATTAAATTTATTTAATGTTTACTTACTTTATTTAATCTTCGTTTCATTTTTCAATAATGATTTTCTTTATTTAATTTGTTGTTGGTATTCAATATTATTCAATTAGATTTTACTAGAAATTAACAAAATTTGCAGAAACTTGCCAGAAAAATTAAATATTATTTTAAAAAGGCGAAGTTTTTTTTTTGCCATTGAAAAAGAAACGAAATTGATTTGAAATTTGACCTGTTACCTCCAAAAGAAATATATTTTGCTGAAAATTTGATTTTTGTTCCTGAATACGACAAATATATTAGAAAATTGCTTTTCTGCAAAATTATGAAATATCTTTTTCCGAAAATCTGTTTTTCTTTGAACAAAACTTATTGAAAATTGATCTTTTTCCCTTAGGAAGCTAAAAAATTTAATTGAAATTTGGTAATCACTCCTGAATAAAAAATATTAATGGAAACTATTTTTTGTCCAAGAATGATAAACAAAATTTAATGGAGTTTTGATCTGTGCCTCTGTATAAAAAAATAAATTCAATTCCGATTTGTCCTGTCTTTGCATCCAAATAAAAGACAATATCCTATGTAAATTGAATTGTTGCACCTAAATTAACGATAAAATTTGTCCGATAATTTAATGCAAATTCGATTACAAAGGACAAATATTAAAATTATGGACACTCAGTGGTAGACACATCATAACATTTTGGTAAAAAATTATAGCTTAGGGATTCAATTCATTATAAACTTTATCAGCAAAATAGTACAAAACTGCCTCAACTTCAGTAATAAGATATAAAGTTTGGCCATACTTGAATACCCGAGCTAATTTATTTATCGTCAATAAATGAATTATGCACCCAAACCGAAAGCCAATTGCCACTTCTTTCTTCACTCTATTATATCAACAAAGTCTGGAAAGAAAATCTTTATTTAAACTAGAAGATTAAAAGTCGACGTCTCCTAATCTACTCTCTTGAAATCTTGCAACCTAAAGTTTATAAACTACTTTAAAAATCTTCAAAGCCTTCGGTACTTCTTTGAATTTAATATTCACCTCTTCTTCTCTCGCGCCCCCATTTCTCCACAGGGCTTCCTGCTGAGAAGCTTACAGACAAGAAGTTATTTTGGCATTTTGTTTGCGAGTATTACTCGACCGTACCCATCTTAAGGTATAAAATGAAGCTGCTGAATAATCAAGGATTAGGCTGATGAAATTATGTTCATAGGAGTGAATTTTTAATTAGGGATTTTAAGAAAACGAGGTTTTTAACGTTTTATATTAACTTGGCCTAAGATAGAGAGGGAATTAATGAAGGAATATGTGCTCATTTTGACAATTATTAAAAGAAATTGTTTGTTTGAGACATTAACAAAGAAATGGGTGCGAGATTAGAAAGAATATCGAATGGAGAAACAATTTTAGATGTAAATAGCAAGAGAATAAGAACACCTATAAAGACTCGTAAATAACTAACAAGGCAGAAGATATGTTTGTTGATTTTGTCAGAGAAAATCTCGGAAATTTCTGACATTTTCAATTAATTCTCCTTTATTTATCCCCATGCTTAATGTATATATATATATATATATATATATATATATATATATATATATATATATACCAAGCACTGGCTTCGCCACTTCACCGTACGATGGGAGCTTGCGCTTCGCTACTAAGATTAAAATTTAAAATTTTCTAAACTTCGCCAAATCTAATAATTTTTCAAAGGAACGCCAAGCTATTTCCCCCCTTTCAAAATATCACCTTGATAAAATATAGTTATAAAAGATATATAAAAATAAATTTTATGAATTTCACCATTTGTAATTCTTTGGGTTTTAAAAATTTCACAAAATTTCGATTCGTATATTTATGTCTGAACTTCACCATTTTGTCTTTTGATATTATAAAAGAATTATTAGAAATAACTTTGATAAAAAATAATAAGTCATAACGACACTAAGATGAAATTATTATTCAAATACTCCAAAAAATCCCTTTCTTAAATTATAGTTAGTGAGGATGATGATGATGATGATGATGATGAGGAGGAGGATGAGGAGGAGGAGGATGATGATGATGATGATCATGATATAGAAGATATATAAAAATTAATTTTCTGAACTGCACCTAATTCTTTGGGTTTTAAATAATTTACAAAATTTCAATACTTATATTTATATCTGAATTTCGCCATTTTGTTATTTGATATTATAAAAGAATTATTAGAAATAACTTTGATTAAAAAACATAAGCCATAAACAAACTAAGAAGAAATTATTATTCAAATACTCCCTAAAAATCCCCTTCTGAAATTATAGTTTGTGATGATATATATATATATATATATATATATATATATATATATATATATATATATATATACACTGTCAGAAATACCCTGCATTGCCTGGGTAAAAAAATTTAAAAGATTCTCCTGTGTAACCTTATGGAAGGATGCTCAGTTGCCTAAGAATGCCTGTTGCTGCATCATTCATTGTTGATGCCATCTTTCAGATGAATGTATTGTTTGGATCGCAGTTTCTTCTGGTTATTTTGCATGTAAAGCAACCCTTCTATTTCCTTTTATACACACATGTCCACAACATATAGGTGGAAAATATCTTGCGAACGATGGAGAGGTTTTAAATGAATCGTCCTGGATAATGAAGCGGTGTGAATAAATTTCTTTGTAGGTGACAGTAGTGTTTGATTCTTTTTCAGGATTCTCGGAGTTTCGATGCAGTATGCAAGAACGGTAACAATCCTCTCCATTAAAAAAACATAAGAGGATATTGAAGGGGATCATAAGATCTATGAGTGTCACTAATTCTTTGCAAAGTGTTGTCACGATTCTTGAGAATAATGTCTCTTCTCTTGGTCTTGTCGCCTTGCAGAACAACATCTATTTCATTGCATGATGGGAGATTAAACCGCTATGGATGCTGTCTAGCTGGTCTTTTGTCTGCATCAATAGATACTTCAGAATTGTAAGAGGGTTCTCTTTCCGAGGCATATTCGAGGTTTTGTACATACTCGTAACTGTTCATAATTGGTAACATTTCTTGCAGTTTTAGTGCCAGCTCTATGTTTATTCCAGAGAAATGTAATTTTATCTGCTGGCCTGGTCTTGAAAGCTTCCAACAAAGTTGAGCTGCAGAAATTGCGGTTCATCATTTGTCAGAGCATGTAATGAACCAATCGTGTGAGAGATCTGACTCTTTACCTTGGAAGTTGGCATGAATTCACCCTCCCTGATTATGTTGGCCCCAAAATATACCATTTAGAGGGCACAAATATACTTCTAAATATTCTCAAATAAGTGTCTTATTGACTCAGGGCTTGTTCCAGACAGTAAAAGCTTTAGCGGCTCAGGAGGGTCATGAAGAAGTAGTGCTTTCACCTTTCTATCAGAGCAGTACATGCCAAGAGTTTCACCTTTAAACATTTTTGCTCCACACTTGCCACATACTTTTGATATGGATCCAATTGTGACCTTCTCTTCAGAGGCATAATCATGGCCTGGCTGATAGATAAACGCAGCAAGATGCCATTGCTCTCCAGTAAAATGTATTTTTCTTTCTTACAGCCTTTCCCTATGTGTGTCTGCTGCCCTGCGAGAAGCAGTCATGGTTCTGGCTGCCTGAAGACTTTCATGACTTGGGCTTGGATTTGCTGCAACCCTGCGGACATCACCCCTGGCTCTATCAGCCTGGGAGTCTTTCCTGTCTCTACTTTTCACTTTCTCGCGCCCTGCAAACATCAATCCTTAGCTCTCACAGCCCGAAGCCGTTCTATTCTTTGCTCTGCAGTTTCTTTTACCCTTCGAGCAGCTGATCTCTCTCTTTCATCCGGCAGTCTTCCCTGTCTTTGTTCTTCTGGCTCCCCAACGAGTGGCACTAATCACTTCGAGATAATTCAGATATTAATTTTAAACTGGCGCTGGCTGATTTTTCGCCAGTAGGCCTTCTGCCACTCATATTAATGCCGAATATCCAGAGGGCTGAATTTTAAATAAGACAGAATAGTTTAGTGTTTTGCAAAGAGAGAGAGAAACGAACCCAGAATAAAATTGAAAAAATTGAGTTTATAGAAAAAACATGTTCCTTTTGATTTCTAAAAAAACAGGCAATGGCTTCTCTACTCTCCCTTAAGGGGGAGCTTGCGCTTCGCTACTAAGATTAAAATTTAAAATCTAAAAAAAAGCAGCCTTACTTAAATTTTAATAAATTTTCTGAACTTCACCAATTGTACTTCCTTTTCGTTTAAAACATTATAAACCATTGGATAACCATATTTA
Organism: Ceratothoa steindachneri; assembly: GCA_963969495.1. Classification (NCBI taxonomy): domain Eukaryota; kingdom Metazoa; phylum Arthropoda; class Malacostraca; order Isopoda; family Cymothoidae; genus Ceratothoa; species Ceratothoa steindachneri. Next base: position 122,316,027 of record OZ018331.1, read on the forward strand.
TTTTTTATGAACTAAACTACTTTTTCAAACTCTAAAAAAATTCTTAGAAATTACCTTGATAAAAATATTAAATATACTTAAGTCATAACCAAACTAAGTTAAAATTATTACTCAAATACTCCAAAAAATCCCGTTCTTAAATTATAAAGTGAGTGATGATGATGAGATGATGATGATGATGATGATGATGATGATAAACAAACAACCAGGGTAAAACTAATATGCCTCGGCGACGGTCTGAATCACGCTCAAGTCCATCGGTCTAACAGACAAACAGATTAGAGATTTATAGATTTAGAAGATAGATATATATATAGATCGATAACAGATATATTGACTGTTTAAACCCAGCTAACATTCCCTCGGTTGAGCGGACAGACATATTAGAAATTTATACACAGAGATATATGAGAAACTCACAAAGTCGCGCGTGAGTAGAGCAAACAAAAGTTATAGAAAATTGTTTATCTCCTGTCCTCGCTAGTTTATATATGAAGTTTTTTTAAATTACTTTCCTTGCCACTATTATCGATTTCCCAATTCTTTGGTTTAGATACAAAGAGTATATTATATATTTGTAGCCTACTTCAAAATTTTCTGAATGTTGGAAGCCAGACGAAGTCATGTGAATTAGAAGATCTAAATCTTTTTCTCTTGGATTTACCCCCAAAATTAATAATAACTCGTGCGACTATTTAAATACATGAAGAGATTGCAATAATCATAACAATCTGCGGTTTTTTTTTTGCATATGTACACTCTTAAGCTGCGTATTCAGTGAGAGCTGTTGGCTCACTTCTCAACATGCCCTCCCGTGGTGGATCATTTCACAAACCTAATTGCCTTTTACAGACCACTCGGACAGACTGATTGTATTGGTGACGGAGGTCGCGGTGATTCCCGAGCGTTCTTAGCCGTGGGATGCAGTCGAATGTTTTTTTTTCTGATTTCTGTCTTCTCCGTATGGATTGCCTTCATTGTGCCGTCCTTTGCTCCCTTTGATCGTTGTGTTCTTCCAATGTCCCTTTCTCTTACCTTTAAAAACTCCTATTTCTTGTCTCATTTCTCTTTCTATTTTATATATATATATATATATATATATATATATATATATATATATATATATATATATATATGCTTGGGAATAGAATTCTATCGGACGTTTGTAGTCTGCTTAGCGTAAAAATCTACCTAGTAGTTAATAAGAAAAATGCAAGTAACGATTTTCATTACCACCAACTTATGTTTACCATTAATACAATAAAAAGTGACTTTTTCATTTCTATAGATTCAAAAATAGTATTTAAGATTATAAATTTGTAATTTTGAGTTTTACCTCTTTGTACCTGGAGTTTGAACCTCTGGGACATAGAAAGGTTATGATGCTTGCAATTACAGTCTTGGTAGCCCACGATCAACCACCATTCTTCAGTATCTCTCATCTTCTTTCTCAATCATTGGATTTTCCCTTCTATTAACCTCTTCCCCTTCTAGAATAGAGAAACGCATCCCTACATACATCAGTTTATTTCCATACCAATCGAAAAAGGAAGGGTCTTTTAGAAGGGAAAGCGAGAAAAACAATTGCATTCGGTCATTCAATCAATCCACCTCTTTTCCAAACCCTTTTCTACCGCTTTATTCCCTTCGTAAATCCTTTTCATTGCAGGAGCAGAGGGAAATTTCTAGCGATGTGTGCCTTGTCACAGCCGCTGTCCTAATCCATCGGAATCCATTCGTACTAAGGACCGCAATTCAAAGCCAGTCTCTGCTTCGATTCGTTTTAATCACGCGTCATCGTTCACCGCTTTCGTGGACAATCTGATTGGGTGGAGCAAATATTAAAATGGTGAACTAAAGCTGTATGTTATTTCCACCAGATTGCGATATTTCAGACTTTAGAGCGAAACTGAATTGTGCAACCTGGGTGAAAAAAAAGAGTCTATATGTGATAAGGCAAGCGTAGGGAGAGTAGAAAAAGTTGTGAAGTTAGATGATTTCATGTAATAGTTTAAGAAGACAGGGGTATATCGTTGGTTAGTGTTTTAGGTTCTAGATAGTTGGTCCGTATAATAGATGGCAAAGGGTGGCTAATAATGGATTAACTGTTTAGAAATAAAAAGAAAAGAAAGTGGAGAAGAAAGAAGCAAAAAGAAGAAGAATTTGGAAACGTATTGAACTGTGAGCATTTATTTTACTTCACCTCACTCTGAATACATTAAAATATAATATTCTTTCCCAGAATTCAGTCCAGGAAGTGTCAGTTAGACTCAACGGTAAACCTCTTATTCTCTTTCCTAGGTGATTCATGTTTTTCTGTAATCATGTCAATGGAATTAAGCATCGGTAATTCATTTTTAAGTGTCCTCTTTCACCCCTGAATTATAATTCTCTATAGGTTTATATAAAATATCATGTTCTCAATCCCTCAAAATTATATTCATCAACGGGTATTAATTTTCAATATAGGATCAAAGTAACAAGGATAAAGGTCCAGTAATGAGTCCATTGCAATATATCAACATATCTCATTAACTAACCATCAAATCGAATAGATGAAGCCAAAGTCTTGCCTTCTTCTAAGGATTTATTCAAAATTGATACCATTGCAAGAACACTCCTTGTTAATCGGCTGGCCAAAGGACTACAACCCTCGAAAATGGAACTCAAGTAATTCATGATTGGAGCTAAATTGCATAAAAGGATTGTGTTAGTGAATTAAGATATGGTGGAAAGATGAGACATGTAGCGTCGAAACGAGTTCTTTTGCTAACGAGATGTAGAACCTGAAATGGCGTGTGCTGGTTGAATGACCAGAATGATTTAGAGAAAAGAGGAAAAAAAAGAAATATTAGTTAAAAAATCGAGTAAAATAGATGCAGTTAATTTTCAAATCAATGAAAGGAGCTCTAAGATGATACAGAAAATGAAAGGAATATGAAAGTAGTGTGATAAGGTATATAAAAGGAATATGAAAACAGGGTAAGGATATATGAATTTTATAACGTATAAAACAATGAAATGGGTTAAAAACATATTTTCCTCATGATCTGTGAAGAGGATTGAAGGTAAAGAAGGATACAAGAAAAATCGACCTGTAGTAGTGTCTCGAAAGAGTGTCTTCTTTCGTGTTGACGTTGTGGGAAGATGGGGGTGGGGGCTGTAACAAAGTAATAACTCTCGAGGAGAGGGTCACCCTAATTCCCCCTCAAGGCCCCCCCGTGGCCTCGAGGCAATACCAAAAAGAGAAAACCGTGATTACGTCTCGATTTGAGGCGGGAGTGCGCTCGCGACTCCCTTACGACTCACCAGGGAGCATTTCCACTCGCTTAAATTTATGCTCGGCATCTATTCATTTGGCGTGTGTGTATGTGTGTGTCTCTCTCTTTTTATCTTTATGCCTCACTTTTTATTTATCATTCTCTTTGTTAGGTTTCATGCCTTTCCTCCTCTCTTTATCATTCTCTCTCTGTAGGTTACTTGTCTCTCTCTACCAGTCTTCCTGTTGCACCCTGTTTTCCTCTGTCTAAATAACTCATTCAAATCCTCACTTACGAGATGCTTTTCTTCAAATCTGCCATTTTCTTTATATTGTTTTTTCATCATTGTCAGATTGCCATCATCCTCAAGACAGCAAAATCTTTGATTGACAACAAACGCCTTAACGAAGAGTTTATGGTTTCAAAAATGGCAGAGCAATTCGAGCCCCGATATCTTTAAGTACTCAATTGACGTTATAAACAGGATTCATCGCAGAACACAAGTTTTCATAGGGATTACAATCGCAAGAGATAAAGAAACCGAGAAGGGGTCGTATCTGTGGGCGCTAGACCTCAAAGTAAGCGCTGCCCATTGAGAAATAGCGAAATTTATCTTTTAGTTTGACTAAACTTACACCTCACTCCTTCGTTTTAATAGCCAGAAACAAGTAATAACCAAAGACATTCATTGTAAGATTGTACAGCTTTTCTTTTCCTTCTTCTCTATCTTCAGATGTTGACGTCTTTTAGGACTACAACTTAGTGAATTCTAAGTCGACAACAAATATCAGCGAGTTCCTTTATTTAAATTCAAACAAGATATTAATGTGAACAATGAAAGAATAAAAGGGTACAGACAGACAAATTAAACTCTAGGCGAGATAAAAGGATCCCCCCATGTATTAATAACTCAATTTTGCTCTTTGGCCTAAATAGGCTGAGGATAAATTGGCTCAGATTCCCAATTTTAGGAAAGATTTCTCGACTCTATTCAGCGCTGAGTTGGAAAAGAATCATTCCAATTCTGATTCAGTTTAATATGAAAAAAAATATTGTCCGTGCCATGATTTAGTATTTTCCTCGCATTTGTCTCTTTCGTATGCATTAGTCTTTTTCACCTTTTCTATCGAGGTTTTCTTCAAAGAGTAACTATAATGTCACTATGATATTAGGTATCTTAATTTCGAGTGACCTAAAATCTTCTAGGCAATGTAAAAAGCACACATACCTAGGGTACATAAGAGATTTGCATTTAAGTAAAAAAATATTCCTCTTCTTCTATATAAAGCGCATGTTAAACTTCACCCAGAGTATGCGGTTCAATTTTTTTATACTTCTAAGAAAGAAAGAAATAGTAAAGTTAAAGCGCGTTCAACGTAAAGCGAAAAGACATAACAACCTTACACTGCGTTCAATGTAGAGCAACAAAATACATAGCAACCTTGGATTGCGTTCAACGTAGAGCGACAAAATAAATAGCAACCTTAGGTTGAATTTAAAGTAGAGCGAAAAAAACATAACATCATTAGAGTGCGCTGTACTGAGAGCAAGAAAAGACATAGAAACCTTTGAGGGCGTTGAACTTAGAGCAACGAAATATATGTCATCCTTAGACTGCGTTAAACGCAGAGCAACAGAAAACATAACATACTTAGAGTGCATTCAACGTAGAGCAACAAAATACATATCAACCTTGGAGTGCGTTAAACGTAGAGCGACATAAGACAACAACCTTAGAGTGCGTTCAACGTAGAGCCACACAGGATAAAGCCACATTAGAGGCATTCAACGTAGAGAGACAAAGGACATAGCAATCCTTAGAGTGTGTTCAACGTCGAGCGACAAAATTAATCGCTGAGCTTTGACATACACAAATCATGCGAATATAAACTTACATAACTTAATCTTCTGCCGTTGGAAAATGGACGTTTGCGCAGTCTACTTATCATAGTATTAAAAAAAAGCTGCTTTTCTAATACAAGGTGGTACAAATTATCTCTCATGTAATAGAAATTATTTGTTGAAAAGTGAAATCAGTGTCCGCAGGGAAAACACGCAGAAATTAAGAAGAGAAATTGTTGTATAAATCATGTAAGCGCACTAGTGTGTAAGTAATATTAGGTGCACACCGTTAAAGAGTCAGTTAATATATCTATTCGGTGTGCATCTTGGTACAAAAAAATAGTTTTTAATAGAATATGTTTTCCGAAATAACCATAAATACACTCAATCTTTTAAAGATTTCAGAAATCATCTTCAATAGAGACAAGTTCCAAAATCGTTTCATAATAGAAGATATTCAATAAATTCAGCAAAAACGGGGCCATACCAGATACTGGAAGAACTGAACGACACTAAAAGTTTTGAGTGGACAAGTTAGAGGCGAGGCCAAGAAATTAAATAGGAAAATTAGTACAGCTACAGCAGTTAGAATTGAGCTACCGAACAAATTTTACAGCTGTAAGAAACAAACTAAAACTGTATCTATATAAAATTGTTGTTCAACATATTGCAAGTTTCTGATTATTATAGAAAGTGCTTACAATATTGCAAATTGGCTTCTAATTTTATCCGACAAAGGGGCAGATGAACTTTTGGATTTAATAATCTTTTTTGTCAAGGTTTTGTTTTATCTTAATGGGTTAATCAACTCTCAAAACTCCTAATTTGGTGTTCTAACCTCCCACCCCCCTTTAAATTTAGGAAACACCTTCACATTCGATAAAAATTGGTGCCTTGTTTGCTCTTCTTCCCCAAAATGAATCTGTCTAATTTTCTTAATCGAAACAATTAATGGTATGCAATATTAGGCCCATACTTAATTAAATTTGGCGGGCTTTCGAAATATATGGGTGGCCAGAGAGTTCTGACTCACTTAGGAAGCGAAAGCTTGTGTGCAGGTTTTGGATTAAAATCTGACTGATATCTGAGACAGGTTCGGATGTTGGCTGATCGCTGGGAGACGATTGCAGGGAATGATGGACTATATTTTGAAGAATAAGTGTCGGTGTTGCTACATAAAATTTCGTTGTTTTCTTTCCGCTCGCTAAGTGAATCAAGACTTTCTGGCCAACCTAATAATAAGGAATGGTCTGTAGAAAGCTTCAACAAGATTGCTCATTGTCGCTTATTGCGAACCATATTTAATTTGATACGAGTATTCGGAGCATAAACCATTTCGAAAGGCTTGATGGTCACCATGTTTGCCAGACTTTGGACGATTGAATATTTTGGTAGAGATGCTGCTAAGTACGAGTATATTGTCGATAAAAACAATCCACAATCCAATGAAGATTTAAAGAAGGGTTTAAGTGCTGATGGATTAGTCTATTGGATACAATCACGAGCTTGGCGTGGATGAAGAGCGTCCTCTAGGGTACTCGATGTATTGTGAGCGCAGCTACTAATTGCTACACTAAAAGCATTCCATCACTACATACATTGCAGTTGTCATCACTACAGATGCAAATTAATTACTTGACGTTTATTGATGATGAAACCCTATCCTGCGCATTGTTGGTAATAAAATGATTTGGATTAATGTTTGTGTTTTAGTACAAGGACAACATTTGTAATAATTACTGTAACTAATTGTATTATTTAAATTTCCTACTGCCAGAGCCTTTTGAATCATCCTATATAAAGTATGAGTTAATTTTTGGGTGGGATAATCGAGCAGCTACTATGAATAATCGATTAAAACTTAACAAGAGATTTAACACTGATAGAACAAATATTTTCTCTTATAGGATTACTCAAATATAGACTACTTTACCTGATCAAGTTATAGAAAGAATTCTAGTTGATGGTTTAGAAAAGAATCAATTAATAATACTTCAACATATATACTTATTAATAATTGCCATTGCGTATAATTGATACACGATTGATATCTTTCGCCAGCCACTCCGATCATTTCCCCTTATTTCCTCTTTTGGTTTTACCGCGAGGGGAAATTATGGTCCCTGTTGATCCATAATTATGTAAATTGCCCTTTTCTTATTAACTATATTTTTTCCTGTGGAGGGGTGGCTATCACCTATTAGAAAGTTTCAGTCCTCCTTATTCCAAGGAATGAAAATAACCATGCAAAGCCCATTTCACCCTTATACCCAGGGCACACCGCACAGAGATACCCAAAGAAAACCCAACACACATCAATTAGCCCCCAATGGCCCCCTAAAACAACCACACGCACATAACTCAGACCATCCTGCAATATCCCTAGGTCTAAATCATTTACTCATTACCCCAAAACATCAATAGTGTGTGACACCTGACCAGGAGCCCCCCACCTAACATCGACCACCCTCGATTCCGGGGTACACACTTACTACTGCGACACGTACACAAATGCACAAACAATTACACACTTACTCGCGCCTGCATATATAGTATATATATATATATATATATATATATATATATATATTTATATATATAGAGATATATATATATTATATATATATATATATATATATATATATATATATATATATATATATATATATATATATATGAATCCACCAAACCGCAAGAAACAGAAGAAACAGAAAAACAGGATAATTTATCTTAGGAAATGTTATTTCCTAATTCGCAAAAATTCCGTACAGGGGTGGGATTAGAACCGTGCACACTGAGGCAGCGACCAACCGCTTCGATCTCAATTAAACCGTCTCTTAAACCACTCGGCTACGCGGAAGACAAAAAAAAATTCCGAAGAAAAACTATCCTGTTGCTGGATTCATTTCATCATTCTTTCGCGTTCATGAAAGATTTTTACATTGTATATTCGCCGCGTGTTTACCTCCACTCTCCTTGGAATTCCCCATTAATTTCTCTCTCTTTCATAGTCCCAATCGACCTTGCGAAGCGTACCTTAGAAGCTTGTTTATTTTGAAGATGTTTTGTCTTCCGCGTAGCCGAGTGGTCTAAGAGACGGCTAAATTGAGATCAAAGTGCTTTCTTGTTGCCTCAGTGTGCACGGTTCGAATCCCACCCCTGTACGGAATTTTTTAGAATTAGGATAACATATATATATATATATATATATATATATATATATATATATATATATATATATAATTTTATTTAAATAATAATAATAATAATAATTTATGCCTGTGTAACTCTATACTACTAAGACACGTAAAAAATTGAACATATGCAATTACGCAAAAACTTCCACATTCAGGCAAGCATATATAAACAATTTCATCCACATTATAACGCCTTACTCACACTCATACACAACTACGCAAACACATTCTTGTTTACTCATATGTTGCAAACACGTTTAAAACTTCATGCACATACATCTCATTATCTTCCTTCGCATAAACTGACAGACACACGTGCTAAATTATGATAGTTTACCTTCTCGCATACGCACGCAAGTATGTAAGCACGCACAAACATACACTCGAATACCCACACTAGTGTGCAAACATGTAAGTTTAGCAAGTGCGCGATGAAATTCCTTGTCGTGTTTGAATGACACCCGCGTCTCCGCATCATTAGGAACATTTACTTGGATCGTCCTCGTACATTCTTCCCTTGGTCGGCGATTTGTTGTATTTCAAGAAACCGCTGACTTCGAAGTAGTTTATATTTCAACTCATACATTTCCTTATCCAGAATATTGCCACTTATACAATTCCTTATAGAGAATATTGCCACTTATACATTTCCTTATAGAGAATATTGCCACTTATACATTTTCTTATAGAGAATATTGCCACTTATACAATTCCTTATAGAGAATATTGCCACTTATACAATTACTTATAGAGAATATTGCCACTTATACATTTCCTTATAGAGAATATTGCCACTTATACATTTTTTTAAAGAGAATATTGCCACTTATACAGTTCCTTATAGAGAATATTGCCACTTATACCTTTCCTTATACAAAATATTATCACTTATACATTTCCTTATTCTAAATATTGTCACTTATACATTTCCTTATACAAAATATTGTCACTTATACATTTTCTTATACAAAAATATTGTCACTTATACATTTCCTTATACAAAATATTGTCACTTATACATTTCCTCATACAAAATAATGCTACTTATTTATTTCATTATACAAAATATTGTCACTTATAGATTTTCTTATACAAAGTATTATCACTTATACATTTTATTATACAAAATATTGACACTTATACATTTTCTTATACAAAATATTGCCACTTATACATTTCCTTATACAAAATAATGCTACTTATGCATTTCCTTATACAAAATATTGTCACTTATACATTTTCTTTTACAAAATAATGCTACTTATTTATTTCCTTATACAAAATATTGTCACTTATACATTTCCTTATACAAAATAATGCTACTTATTTATTTCCTTATACAAAATATTGTCACTTATACATTTTCTTATGCAAAATATTGTCACTTATACATTTCCTTATACAAAATATTGTCACTTATACATTTTCTTGTTGAAACTATTGTCACTTATACATTTTCTTATACAAAATATTGCCACTTATACATTTCCCTTTTTCAAAATATTGCCACTTATACATTTCCTTATACAAAATAATGCTACTTATGCATTTCCTTATACAAAATATTGTCACTTATACATTTTCTTATACAAAATATTGCCACTTATACATTTCCCTTTTTCAAAATATTGCCACTTATACATTTCCTTATACAAAATAATGCTACATATTTATTTCCTTATACAAAATATTGTCACTTATACATTTCCTTATTCAAAATATTGTTACTTATACATTTCCTTATAAAAAATATTGTCACTTATACATTTCCTTATAAAAAATAATGCTACTTATGCATTTCCTTATACAAAATATTGTCACTTATACATTTTCTTTTACTAAATATTGTCACTTATACATTTCCTTATACAAAATATTCTCACCTATACATTTTCTTATACAAAATATTGCCACTTATACATTTCCTTATACAAAATATTTTCACTTATACATTTCCTTATAGAAAATAATGCTACTTATGCATTTCCTTATACCAAATATTGTTACTTATACATTTCCATATACCAAATATTGTCACTTATACATTTTATTATACAAAATATTGTCACTTATACATTTCCTTATACAAAATATTGTCACTTATACATTTCATTGTACAAAATAATGCTACTTATGCATTTCCTTATACAAAATATTGTCACTTATACATTTCCTTATACCAAATATTGTCACTTATACATTTCCTTATACAAATTATGCTACCTATGTATTTCCTTATACAAAATGTTGTCACGTATACATTTCCTTATACAAAATATGGCCAATTATACATTTCCTTATACAAAATATTGCCACTTATACATTTCCTTATACAAAATATTGTCACTTATACATTTCCTTATAGAAAATAATGCTACCTATGCATTTCCTTATACCAAATATTGTCACTTATACACTTTCTTTTCAAAATATTGTCACTTATACATTTCCTTATACAGAATAATGCTACTTATGCATTTCCTTATACAAAATATTGTCACTTATACATTTTCTTATACAGAATAATGCTACCTATGCATTTCCTTATACAAAATGTTGTCACATATACATTTCCTTATACAAAATATTGTCACTTATAAATTTACTTATACTGAATAATGCTACTTATGCATTTTCTTATACCAAATATTGTCACTTATATATTTCATATACAAAATATTGTCACTTATACATTTCCTTATACAGAATAATGCTACTTATGCATTTCCTTATACAAAATATTGTCACTTATACATTTCCTTATACCAAATATTGTCACTTATACATTTCCTTATACAAAATATTGTTACATACATTTCCCTATACGAAATATTGTCACTTATACATTTCCTTATCTAAAATATTGTCACTTATACATTTTATTATACAAAATATTGTCACTTATACATTTCCTTATACAAAATATTGTCACTTATACATTTCATTGTACAAAATAATGCTACTTATGCATTTCCTTATACAAAATATTGTCACTTATACATTTTCTTATACCAAATATTGTCACTTATACATTTCTTTATACAAAATATTGTCACTTATACATTTCCTTATACAAAATATTGTCACTTATACATTTTCTTATACAAAATATGTCACTTATACATTTCCTTATACAAAATATTGTCACTTATACATTTCCTTATACAAAATAACGCTACTTATGCATTTCCTTATACAAAATTTTGTCACTTATACATTTCCTTATACAAAATATTGCTACTTATACATTTATTTTTGTTAATGCACAATTGAGAACACATGATTTTGTAATATATCGTAGCATCTTAGAACTTTTGACTTTGAGTAGGTTGGTTGTTATTACCTATTTAATTAATCCCTATTTCTCCCCTCTTCCTCCAAGCCAGGCAAACCTTTGCTCATGCCCCCCTTCCCTGCCCCGCTCAGTCTAAAATAGCTCGCCATACGATTTGGTTGAGTGGTTATCGCATTATTTACCCGAGTGATTTTACCCTCTATTAAGTTCTAATTTCCCTCAAAACCTATTCTAAACAATCACATTATGCTTCCACGCACTCAGGTCTAAAGTGCAGTCCATCCAACGCAAACTGATTTCCTCTTTCAAAATAATACCACCTCATTCATCCAAAAAATCTTACCCAGATTAGTTTACAGATTGCTTTCACCGTCTATTTTTTGTCAACTGTACGAGACAACCACTCGCGACTTATTCTAATCCAAGACGAAATCCCTCTCACTACATCCCGCCTACCACGTTCCTAAACCTTCTCTAAGGACTCCATATAACTGTGTAGTTTGTCCCTTAATCTACCCTAGCCCCTACGTTATCACTCTCACGTGCAAAAGACATGCATCCCATTTAGTTTATCTTACTAACCTGCCAAATCTCTCTGTCACATCTTCTTCACGTGCTCCTCGCAAACACTTTCATTCTCTCTTTCCGCTTTTGTTTACAAAATCTTCCACTTAAATATCCAACTTCAGAATCATCGACAGAAGCGCTAAACTTGAGGGAACAATTCCTCACATGTATAGATATACATGTGAGAAGTTATTCCCTCCTCAGTAAACATTTTCCTAAAATAACTGCCCTAGTGGCATTTAAGACTTCGTAATATTTTTATTTATTAAAATTATTTAAAAGGTGAAAAATCACCGATGGTAAAAATTATAAAGGAGGAGAACCATCTATTCGTTTGGGGATCGGGGTGCTATGGCAACTATACAGACTATAACTACATACAGCAATAATGCCTCTTCTGTACCTAATCTCTATACTGTTGTCAACAAATACATGCTAGGTATGCTCTATGATGTGTATGCAGGTGGATGATTAGGCATACAATATCATGTATATGCTTGAGAAGGTGTGTATGCTTGTTAGTAATTTTCTATGTGCAAATGTGCATTGAAGTGATGGTGAACATATATATATATATATATATATATATATATATATATATCATGAGAGATATACATTATATATATGCGTGTTCATGTGTGTGTAAGGGTATGGAAAATTGTATGGGAAATTTAGTGTGTCGTAGTAGTATGTGTTATAGCAGAGGATGGGGAAATAGGGCACGGTGGGTAGCATTAACTCATCGGTGTAGATTTCCGGGTGTGGTAAAATACCCAACTTTCACCAGTGTAATTACAACATATTAATAACCACACCTCAGAAAAAAACATTCATCTCACGTCACAAACGGGTCACTCTTGCGAGTCTCTGATACGGTCATTTTCAAATTAAACACACAAATCATTCACGGGTTTGACTGATCCTGACATCGTGGCTCACTACCACCCCGAAATAGATAGTTCACTTATTCACACCTTGTCTAACATATACCCGCCTAAGACAAAATCTGCTGATACCTAGAGTTCCAAAGCCTTGGAAAAAATCTAGTCTTGTGGGAGGGGTCCACCGAGGGTTCCTCTCTAGGATTTGCCCCCAACGGGGGACAAATAAGTCGGAAATTTAAAAATTGACTTGAAGAATGGCCCTCATTTGTCGTTGTGTGTGGTTTAGGACAAGAGTCATATATGTCATAAGTGTTAAAAATCGGGTTAAATATTTACTTCTAAATCCACACAACAAATGCAGAAGGTTGAGCATGTTGCAACCAAACATTCTACAAGGTGGCTTCTAAATTCGTGGTACCAGTGGAAAACTTCATGGCGATTTTTCAACTAAAACGGAAATCATTTACGTAACATCATCTTCCATAATTAGACCAATACAATTTTGGAGAAACATGATATTATTTATCAAAACATTCTATAAAATGTTTAGTTGATAAATGGTAGTGCCAACCTATAGAGCAAATAGTGGAAAGTAGAAAGAGAAGACGACTTATATATAATACCTTACAAAAAGATCAGAACTACTGCAATTTTATCGCATCTTCCATAACTTTTGCCAGAGAAATTCTAAGTTTTCTAAATTGGTCTTCGATAACCTAAAGGTATAAATACGTGTGGGTGAAGTTTATGCCAATTTGGACGAATAAAATGAAAGTTATCATTAGATAAGTAATTTACTAGAAAAATTGAAGTGCTCAAAATGATCTAAATGAAAGCAGTAACTAATATCTATTGGAATATAAAGATTAAACTACATTAGGTTACAAAAATAAATCCTTGTAGGTCGTCTAAGTTGTTTCAAATGATTTAGGACACTTTTGCACGACTGAATCCCCGATCAGATCAGATTTTTGTGCTAATTTGATTTTTAAAAAATCCGATCTTATAACTAAATTGATTACATTTTTATGACATTTACGGTGGATTTTCGTTAATATTTCTCATCCAAAAAGATTTCTAAGATTAAAATCATCATTTTATAACACAATTTATTAATTAAATATTAAAAATATTTATTAGTGTACATTGATTAGTAGACATTGATAAAGGTAAGTACATGTAAATTGGATATGAGGTCATCATTTTTTAGAATACAGGGCATAAATTTCCGTTTCTTCGACCTGTAAAATGCTCACAAGAAATGAAAAGGGGACTTCATCATAGAAAATAACCTTGTCCCATTCCTCCATCCTCCAATCTTTGTACCTTCTGATGAATGACAACTTATAATTGATGTTTTTCTTAGTGTGCTGTGGCATCTTTACTACCATCCTTGTATTGAGACCGTTGTCCACAATTCAATGAGCGTGCTCTCTTGCTGGTCCAGAAGGCGGTCCTTAGAGGCCTATTAGCCCTAGTAGCAAATTCTGCACACGAAAAGCCACTTTGGTGCAAAGCAATGATGACTGCAAGAGTTTCCCTTGGAGTACTTTCGTTTGCTCAAATGATAATAATTTTGAAATTTCCGTTCAACTTTAACAGTGTTCAGAGCGATAGTATTTGTATGATTGGATATGCAACGTCTACTCACCTACACTTATCGCTATTACAGCAAATTGCAGCCATGGCCCAAAGTTTTGAGACTGCTATATTATTTCATGTAATAAAATTTATAGAACTAGTCAATCATTGCATTTTGTTTTCGTATGTGTGTATCATAATTCGAAGGTGATAAACAAATTTAGAGCCCAAACCAATTTTATTGATAAATACTGTTAATTGAAGCGCGCAGTCGATATTTAAAATGATGTCCCTTGTTATTCGGGACTGCTTTAATTCTTTTTGGCAAGCTGGAGACGAAATTTGTGATAATATCTTTACTAATATTGCCATATTTTGGTCCAATAAGACCGACAACTGCTCACAGTTGGCTGACTTCTGTTTATCAGCCGCCAGGTTGATTAACACCAACAAATTCTCTATTGGTTTCAAGTTTGGCCAATTCCAGGGCCAAGGACCCAAATATTCGATATTATTTTCAGCCAAGAACTTTGTTATTCCTTTGGTTTTATTGTTGGGAAAATGTACAGATGAGACACATTTTGGTACCATTTTGAGTTCTTGGGCAAAATATTAGTGCGCCATTCCCCATAGATGACAAGCAACCCAAAACATGGAAAGTGCCCAGAAGCTTCACCGTGGACATGAAACAGGACTCATGAAAGCGCTTCCCTTTTCTCTTCCTTACCATGTATCTTCCAGAAGCTCCAAACATGTGGAAGTGAGATTCATCAGATAATGTCACTTTGTCCCAATCCTCAACAGTCTATTCTGTATATATCTCTACATAGGCTTCTTCTTGATGACATAAGGCTTCTACAAAATCATTCTCGCATTGAGAACTTTGTCGAAAAGAATCAGCCTCAATGTAAATGCTGAAGCGTTCACACCTACTCTTTCCAATCCTGAACACGCGTGGCACTGGACGAAACCTAATCTTTGAGCTGTGCTTTTAACAGGAGGCAATCTTGGCGTTCACTTCAAGCTCTTTGGCGTCCAGAATACTTCTTCACATCAGTGTAACTAATCTTTTAAAAGCCATTAATTATCTTAAAGATTGTGTTCCTTAATAGAATACTCTTAACAACTATATCCTGTTTTTTCAAGCTAATTTGGCGCGGAGCATCAATGATTGGACGATTTACTTTGGAAATAACCATTTCTGGAATTGAAAAAGATTCAAACATTTAATTTTAGAAAATAATCTTACAAAACAAATTCGAATTACCCAAGGTAATTCATTTAACTCATATTCGACATCATTTTACTCTTTTGATCGAATAGCAAAGCTCCCAGGAACGGAAACTCACCTTTTACAGAAAGAGGCCCCTAACGCGATTTTGGATTTAACGAAGGACTGCGCTGTTTTTCCTTTTTCCTTATTATAAATGCCGGTTTTTAATGAATCCGCAACAATTTAAATATTAGACTAATTATTCCTATCACATAAATTTAAAAAAATAAATGAAAAAATTAAAATATAAATTAGTATCAAACCTTTTGCCCATGACTGTAGGTGGTTAAATCTGGCTGGTTAGCCGATTAATTTTGTACGAGGGAACACAAGTCACACAGAATTACGATTCTAAAGTAACTTAAATTTTTCATAATTTTGCAACTCTACAGACCTTATAAGACGACCAATACTAGATACATAATGGATACTGGATACATAGTTTATATATACATATATATATAACTAATATATATATATATATATATATATATATATATATATATATATATATATATATATATATATATATATATATATATATGATAATGAAACCACTAAATAGAACCAAAAGTTCATTTTACGAGACTAGTTTCGGTATGTAGTTTATCATACCCGTGATCTCATCGCATACAGCTTAGGCAACGATCCTAAAATCACACTCCCTGATTAATGACATTTTTCCTCCGTTTTGTGTTTTTTTTTCGGTATGTAGTTTATCATACCCTCTTCAGTCGTATACTGAGAATGCAATTGCTACAAAAGCCTATAAATAGCGTACAGATCAGAAAAAAACCCTACAAAAAAACACAAAACGGAGGAAAAATGTCATTAATCAGGGAGTGTGATTTTAGGATCGTTGCCTAAGCTGTATACGATGAGATCACGGGAATGGGGGCTGCATTTCAATTGCCCATCTAACAAATTAAAATTGGGAATTTCTCCTATTAATATAAATTCTACTATTTTTCTTTTACGGAAATCTTTACAATTATATATGTTTTATTCCTTTGAATAGTCAGTTTGGTGGTTGAAATTGTTAATATGATTAAAAATACTGGATGTGGTACTAACTCGTCTGACATCACCTTTATGTTCATAAATTCGTTTTGTTAATGTTCTTTCGGTCTCTCCTATGTAGAATAAGGGATAGTATGTAGAGCCACACGAGATTAAATATACACCTGCATCATTTGGCTGATCAATGGGCTTGGTCGAAGGGAAAGATTTAAGGATAGAAAAAGGGTATTTAAATGTTGTTAGGCCTGGAGAAATAACTTTGTTCTCTCCTTTGAGGAGGGGAGAAAAAGGGAAGGATAGATACTTCGTATTACTAAATTTGTTTTTATCCTTGGGAAGATAATGAGTAGATTTCGCTTGAGATAAACTTTCATTAATCACATGGAGGGGATAATTTAATTCAATGAAGCTACAGGTTACATATGTAATCTCGTCTTCTAGAAAGCAAGGGTCACATATCCTAAGTGCTTGCAAAGATAATTGTATATCCTTTCTTGATGTAAAAATTGTTAGAGTCATTGAAAAAATTAGCTTCACTGTGTACCAAAAACCAGCCCGTTCTAACTCGTATATCCATTTCTTTTCTCATCCTGATATTAACATTAAGCGAGCCGTTGCATCAGGTATGTTTTTGAGAGCACTTAGGAGAGACTACGGAGTCATCGATCTAATAATGCTTGTCTAGTGCGGGTCGCCACAGCAGATTTTGTGTTAGAGGTTGACTCCCGTAGTCTTTGTCCAGTCAAGGACATCCACAAGACAGTGGATCAGAAGTTGGCTAGGGACCAGGGCGTGTCCACACGTTGGCAGGCCAAGGTCCAACACCTCTGGGGCCTGCTGCTGCTCCGAGATCCTCCTGATTCGTTGTTTTATTCTCGAAACTGATCTACATTAATTTTATCATTTTTTCAGAGGAGTTTGCGCGTCTCACGCAGACCTTCGACGACGACATAGTGGGAAAACAAAACGCAGAAACATTAGTTTTCAAAAGGTTGTGTTACCGCGAGCATGCCAAAATATTCAAAAACTTATTTTGGGTTTATCTACTCTAAACAGGGACAAGATTTTTTCATCTTTTTTATTTATTTCATTTATTAAATCCATACGTACAGTGAGGAAATTTAGTATACGGTGGAGTTGATAAGAAAAAAACATTTATCGGAATTTTTTTCATATACAGCATAAACAATCGTCAGAGCTTTTTTTCCCCATCTAAAAGTGCTTTTATATACTAAAAAATAAAAAACTCCCCCATGCCTTAATTTTAATATATTTTATATATTTCACGATTTTTAATTATTTTTGATTAAAAACATCAAATACTTTCGATAATCATATTTGTTTTTTCGAACACTAAAAGAACTTTTGGTCTATATAAGAAAATGTTGCGAATAATTTACTCTTGTTCTGTTTTATAT
Organism: Ceratothoa steindachneri; assembly: GCA_963969495.1. Lineage (NCBI taxonomy): Eukaryota > Metazoa > Arthropoda > Malacostraca > Isopoda > Cymothoidae > Ceratothoa > Ceratothoa steindachneri. The sequence goes on from OZ018331.1 coordinate 122,334,364, forward strand.
TTCAGATCCATCATTATTTTCTAGGCCTAAAGGCAAGAAAAAATCCATCTGAATTCTTATGAAATACGAAAAAAACAATCTTTTCATCTCTTCTTTTTTGTACCAGCTAAATTTTTTCTTTAATAATTTCACTTTGCTTTACTTGTTTTCAGAGACCAGTAGCTATTTTCTCTTTCCAAATATTAAATCTAAATATTTATTTTAGAAAGAACTTCGATAAAACCTTCGAATATAACTTAATTTTCATAACTTTTCTGAACTTTACCATTTAAAATTCTTTTTGTTTTAAAAATTTTACAAACATCCGATAATCCTATTTGTTTTTTTCTGAATTTCACTATTTGCTCTTGTTCAATTTGTGCATACACACTAAGAAAAAATTTATTCCACCTACCCCCAAAATCCCGTATTTAAAGATAGTGTTAGGGATTAGGATAAAATATCTTATAAAAATAAATAGCGCGATAAACTCTTTTTCATCTTTGCTTTATAAGTTCTATTCCTGCATAATCATTCGTATTTGCTTCGCCATTTCCTACGTTCTTAGGATCATCTCAAATTTAGCTCTTGTGTGCATTTGGCTCCTCTTAATAGCTGCCTGGAGTAGATGTACCATTTGCGTCATAAAATACTCTCATAATATGTTCCCATTGTTGAAACTTTTTTTCAACTTTTCAGAGTCTACGACACTGTTAATAGATTCATGAATGATCCTTGTGAGGGAAACCCAAATTTATTATGGTAGAGAGGGCCAAAAGGCCCACCCGGGGCAAAAGGCCTTTCTGGCTCACCTACTGCACATGCGCAAAAAATTATCAACTGAGTATGTCAACATTAACTCAGTGTAAGGGAAGTTCTTGTGTGAAGAGGGTGTGTCATCAGTTCAACTTAGCCAAAAGGTATGTACAATTATGTTTTTTGTTGATAATCATTTAATATTTCATAAAATTTAATTCATGAAAAGAGATGTTTCTTTGTCTGTAACCTGTCCGTAATGTTGTAGTTTATACAAGTAGCCTAGTATCTCTTAGAATTTACAGAGTTCTTAGTGATTTATTTGTAATATGTTTTCACAATGGCTTCTTGAATGTTACAAGGATGTCAGGGGCAAGAGGCCTACCAACTTATAGAGGCAAAAGGCACAGGGTGGGCATTTTGCCCCACTGTAATTGTAGGCTATAAAAAAGGCCTATTGATTAAGATATAAATTGAGGTGCATAAGTAACCAAGCTTTGTTGCTATTTTTTCAAATTAGGCTTAATGCAAGATGGTGCGGACATACAAGCAAAAAACAAATAGGGCATCAGAGAGTGACGATGACCTAAGAAATGCTGTGGTAGCCATTGCAAATGGAGCTTCTGTTATTGGAACATCCAGAGAGTACAAAGTTTCGGCCAGAACTCTGCGTCGTCACAGAGATGAAAAAGTGAAAAATCTAGGGTCTACTACATTTGGATCATTTAAGAAAACTTTCAGTTAGGAGCAGGAACATCAACTTGTGAATCTCATAAAAAAATGGAAAGTTTTCTCTATGGCTTTTCGGCAAAACAATTGAGGCGTTTGGCCTATGATTATGCTGAAAAACTCAAAATTGAACACCAGTTCTCCAAGGAAACCAAAATGGCTGGCTCTGATGGGATTTAGAGTTTTCTGAAGGGAAACCATCTTTTTATTAGAAAGCCAGAAGGGACAAGCAAGGCTAGAGCCATAGGGTTCAATAAAGAACAAGTCAATAATTTTTTTTACACTTATGAAAATGTTTTGAAAGATGTGAAACCCTCCTCTCTCAACATTTAGAATATCGACGAAACAGGGATATCTGTTGTGCAGACACCTGGTAGGATAGTAGCATCAAAAGGTAAAAGATGCGTTGGGAAAATCACCACTGTAGAAAGAGGTAAGAATATTACAGTTGTTTGTGCTACTAATGCCGCTGGGACTTACATCCCACCAATATTCATTTTCTCAAGAAAAAGAATGGTCCAGACGCTGATGAAAAATGCTCCACCTGGATCTATTGCTGCTTACACTGACTGGGTGGATTGAGAAGGACTGTTTTATAAAATGGTTGACTCATTTTATCAGTGTGGCAAAGCCATCCAAAGAAGACCCAAACATTTTAATCCTTAATGGCCATCATTCACATGAAACACTAGCTGCAATCGATTTAGCCAGGGAAAATGGTATAATTATTATCACAGTTACCCCCATTGCACCCATAAGATGCAACCTTTAGATAAGACATTCTTAAAATCACTTAAAGCAGCATACAGTTAAGCCTGTGGCTCCTTTATGTTTTCAAATAAACGAACAAAGATAACAACCTATGACATTGCAGAAATTTTCTCAACTGCATATAACAGAGTTGCAACAATTGAAAAATCAGTGAATGGTTTTAAAGTTTGTTGGTTCTGTCCACTGGACAAAAACATATTCTCTGATGATGGCTTTGTTTCATCAAATATGATTCAAGCAGGTGGCAACAATAAAGATCCTTTGGAAGGACCATCTGGCCTTCAGGTACCATCTAGACCTATCTCTGAATATTACCCTCTTGCTGTATAGGAAAATGACCAAGAGCCAAGTTGTCCACCAAAATCTCCACCTAAGGTATTAAACAGCTTGATATCAAACCCCCAAACTTCAAACCAACCAATAACAGGCAAAAGAAAACGTGAGCAAGCACAAATTAATTACCTCAAGTCCTTTCAAAAGGCAAACTGAATTACTCTCTTAAAAAAAAGGCCAAATCAGCCCTGAAGAATGCATCCGCATCGGAAATGAAGAATCAAGAAAGAAAATAAGTCAAGAAACAGCTTTTAAAAACGAAGAAGTTAAGGAAAAGAAAGCCAGATGACCTCAGTGACTCGGAAGAGCAATGGCCTCGTCTTATTTGTCTAGAGCCGTACAAAACAAGTCGTCCAGGACAAGAGTAGGTCCAGTGTTTAGCCTGCAAAAATTGGGCTCATGTAAAGTGTTCATCAGGAAATCCTAGTTACTACTGCCCCTATTGCCTGTCCGATTATAGTGATTAAGACTGAACTATTTTTGTAATTTTTATCATGAAGAATGGTCTATGTTATCTTACATATATTTTGTAGCTACGTACCAACGTGATTTTTGTTTCATTTGGAAAGTAATGTCAGTTTTCTTCTTTTTTGTTTTTTTGTGTTTAGAGCAAAAGGGACATATTAGGCCCATGTAGGCTACTATTTTTGTTATTTAATTATGAGCCATTGCCTATGTTTACATAAAACTTTATGTAGCTAGGTACCAATGTGATTTTTAATTCAACTGTAAAGTAATTGGATTAATTTTTTTGATGGCGGCAAAAAGCTCATGTGTAGGCTTCTTGCCCCCGCAATGGGGCATAAAGCCTATTTACACATTTTGTATATTCCCGCAACTTTCTTCAAACTGTAAAGGAATATTACTTTGTCATAATATGAGGAAATATTGTAATTGCATCATTACAAAATTACACACATTTTGAATAAATAGTTTATTTTTTAGGAATATTTTTTTCTTAGGGTGGGCTAATTACCCAACCCTACCCTATTCAAGATTAATTATTTTACATTCTCTCATGATACTTTTATTCTGCTAGAATAAAAATATGGTTTTCACTGTCACACCATTGGGAAATAATTTTTTCAATAGCAAATCTAACACTAAATTTCACCCAGTAGATTCATAGGGTAAATCTATATATTACAGACGATTTGTGGATTACTAATTTTTTATACTTATGAACAACCTCTAAAATCCATAGATATAATTACCGTCACTAAAATATTTCCTACTATGAATAGTGTCCATATCTGAATGCTACAGGAAGATATGAAGGCTCAAGTAAGGAATATTAACGCGTGGCTCAATTTTAAATCATACCTATTTAATAAGAAAATATAAATAGATTATTTCGAAAATAAAAATGAACCAAAAGAAAGAGTTACATAAGAGTATATTATCAATTAATTATTACGTTGCTGATTAAGATAAATTAAATAGAGAATTTGGTATACAGTGACCATTAAAATAAATATAAGAATGCCGTTCCTAAAACGCAAGAAGATGAAATATCTGAACGAGGATGAAAATAATGAGCAATGCTCTAAAATGACATTTAGTGAACCAAAATAAATTAGATTAGTTTGAGTGAATGTGATTTTAGAGAACAAACTAAAGAAACATCAAGTGAACACAATTCGAGTGATGGTTCACTACATTTTTTTGGCTAATTAACTTAAAGTGTCCTTCTCAGGGTATTCGTTTTTCCTGCTAAAAGATTTTCTCATGAAGTATTCAACTTATTCCAAAAGTGTTTTACTCAACAATTCTTAGACTTCTCCACTGAATGTATTCCTCAATAAAACGTCTGTTCCTCCACTGACTTCATTCCTCAAGAATCTCCGGCTTCACTAATGACTGCATTCTTCAATATGTTCTCGATTTCTCCAATAAATGAATTCATCCAGACAAGAAGATTCTGCTCCTCCTCTGACTGCATTCATGAAGAAGTCTCCGGTTTATCTGCTGACTGCATTTCTTAAAGAGGTATTATGCTACTCCACTCTTTGCATTCCTTAAGAAGCCTTTGCTTCTCTACTGACTAAACTCACCAAGAAATCTTAGCTTTCTCCACTGACTTTATTCCTCAAGAAGTCTTCGGATTCTGAACTTAATGCATTAATCAAAAAGACTTAGGATTCTGACCGACTGCATTCATCAAGAATTCTTAAGCTTCTTCACTGAATAAATTCCTCAATAATTCGTCGGCTTCTCCACTGATTGCATTCATCAAGAATCTTCGTCTTTGTTACAGCGGAATATTTTCAACATTTGAAACTAAGAATTCATTAACGTGGCCTCCCTCACTTAACGAACAGGGAGTTTGTGTAACTCTAATTTTCTGCTATCCTTAATAGATACAGGAAATGTATAATCATCAGTGACTTTCGGATTTCTCAGTAATAAACATAAGTACTCACCCTTTAATTCTGTAATTTAATTAGATAAAAATAATCGCAATTTTTTTTACTCTAGACATGCAATCTTCATTTAACTTCTGCCATTTGTATGAAATATTTACATTAATACTGCATAGAGTAGATGCTATCGATTTTTGAACTCTCCTAAGACTCATTGGCTCCTTTATATTGGCGTCGGTAAGCAAATCAGAGGTTGATATCCACTTTCGTCTACAAATACCTAAGTCTTTTATTTTATGAAATCTTTTGAACACCACTCTCTCTAAATAGAAGTCAAATAATTGCAATAACTTAGGAATAGTTGTTAAAATGAGTATTTTAGCTGACTGTAACCGTCGTGCTGCAAACTGAACTGGTCTAGAGACGTAAAAGGTTTAGATAGATTTGCTTGGAACTGCCATAAAAATATTCAAACGCTTTAAGATCACAAACTCTATAAGGAAGATATTTTTTGCGAAATCGAAAGCTTTATTAAAGCAATATATTCACTTTATACACTGCCGAGGTGGAAAATTGGAATAAGAACATTAAGTAGGCAAATGTAACTTTCTGTTACGTTTAGGTTTTTACCTAACCTAAACTAACCCGAAACATTGAAGAATAATGTTCAAATGGCCATACATTTGAGGGAATATCTTGATTAAATTTAAACGTGAAGTGCTCAGTAAAGGAAGTTTTATATAAACTTTAAGTTTTGGGCTGAAAGAATAATTCTGGGAGAAAAAAATGTTGATTAAAGATTTATTAACAAGATTATTAAACGTATCACAAAGGTAAAAATATACGCAAAAATTGTCTTAAATATTTCATTACCGAATATTTCATGACCAGGCATAACATCCACAACAACGGACACTACTCTTCTTCATTCTTGGCCTTTCCCATTTCTGCAGTTTATTCTCGTGTTTTATATGTATTTTAAGTTTTTTACTTTATTTACTTTTATCATAGACGTTTTTACTTTTTATTTGAAAACATATGTAATTTATATGCATTTAAATCTTTTGTATATGTATATGATTTGTATATGTTTAATTTAAGATTGACCGCATCAGAGACGCGAAAATGACCTATTATGATATAGGAAAAGGCTTTCTTTTTGAAAGTTGCCTGATCCTTCTTTGCAAGACTTAGAAAATAACTGAAAACTGCTGATGGGAATCCAAAATTTGCAGCAAAACACAGGCAAAGGGTTCTACTGCGATCAGACACTAAGAATATGTGCAGAAAGTACAGGACAAAAAATAAAGAAAACCCTGGAGAGTCGATCAAAGACCTTGCAAAGGACTTCAAAGTTTCAGAATGCACCATCAGAAGAGTTGTGGAGGAAGATATCCGTTACAAGTCGTATGTGACGCGGAGAAGTCAGTTCATATCAGGTAGGACGTAAGATAATCGTTTGATTCCTGCAAAGCGGTTACTCTCCACGTTGAAATATAAAGGAGCTGCAATGCTTTGTTTGTTTTATTTTCTGATGAGAAGAAATTTGACACCCCCCCACCCAAAAAAAGTAGAAAAAGCGAGATACCCTCTGTAATGCATACCAAGTTTCCAGCAACTGTAAAGGTTTTGGAAGGCGTTAGCAGTGAGGAAGATGTCATAGCCCCTCACTTATTTCATAGGGCTTAAAAGTCAATACTGCTACCAACACTGAGGCTTTTGCGAAGGTTATGAGGCCCTGGATGGACATAATACACAAAGGAAGAACTTAAATTTCTAACAAGTCTCTGCACAATCTCATAAGGCTATAATAACCTAAGCTTGTTGCGTGCCAATTTCCACGACCATAATCTGCCAGACACTTGGCCTCCTAGTTCACCTGACTTCAATCACCTCCTCCATAACACTATTTAATCTCTCATGTCCGTTAAAACAAAGACTACGTCCCAAGTGAATAAATAAAATCAGATTCCTAGGTTTCAATGCTTCAAACAAGCAATTATTGAGGAGGCTAAGGGTAGCTTCATTGAATACGCAGGTTATTAAGTTATGTGTACCGAATTTTCATTTAAATACACCTTTTCTCTGATGTGCTATGCGTCTTTTTCTACATTCCTACAAATGACGTCAAAATACTGAAGCTCCCTGTATATATAAGCCTAGCTGACAATATATCAGTCCTATGGCTGGTTTAAAATATAAAATACAGGGGCTTGTAGTTAATATTGACCAAACAAAATTGGTAGGTTATTAGCTGAGAAGTATGTGACGAGATTAAGTAAAAGAGGAAAATTAACCGGGGATAACATAATTAAGGGAGGTACCTAAGCCAGCTACAACATAAATAAGGGAGCTAGCTAAAAACAGTATGTGACAACATAGTTAAGGGGAGACTATATCTGGGCGCACAACTTTAAAGAAAGAATCTTAGCCGGGGACAACAAAATTAAGGGATTGACCTTAGCTGCGCTAGCTACCCCTTCCGGTCGTAACCTCATTAAGGGAAAAACTTATCCTGCGGCTATATTAGTAAGTGAGGGGTCTTAGCCGGGCGCAATATTATTAATGGAAGAAACTTAGCAGGGGACAACATAATTAAGGGAGGTACATTAGCAGGAGACATGATAATTAAGGGAGGGACCTTATCCGAGTGAAAAATAATTAATGTACGGCCTTTAGCCTAGTACAACTGACTAATGGATGGATCTTATCATAGCGTAACATAATTAATCAAAGAACCTTAGCCGGGTGCAACATATATAAGGGAGGAACCTCAGCCTAGCGGCATATCTTTAAGGGATGGAGCTTAGCGGGAAACAACATAATTAAAGGAAGGACCTTAGCCGCTTCCAACATAATTAAGGGAGAGACCTTAGCCGGGCAAAACTTAATTAATGGATAGAATTTAGTGCAATATAATTAAGGAGGGTCCTTAATCGCGTGCAACATCCTTAAAGGAAGACACTTAGCCGCGGACAGCATAATTCAAGGATTGACTTTAACTGTGTGCAACTTCCTTAAAAGAGGAAAGTTGGCCGAGAAAAACATAATAAAGGAAGGGACCTTAGCGGGATGCAACAATATTAATGGAGGGGACTTTGCGACAACATAATTGAGGAAGGGACCTTAGTCGAGCGCAACATCTTTAAGGTAGATACGAGGGGCGGTCAATAGGTTTTGCGAATCAGGAGGGCAAAACAGAGGAAGGGGGATGGCTGTTGGTGTAGGTGTTAGGACAAGTTATGACAAGTCAGAAACTGCAGCGGCACGCTCCTATCTTGTCTAATTAAGAAGCAGTAGCTGATCGCAGATCGTCATTCACAATTTTTTTAAAAATGGAGAAAGTTCAAGCACCGCGCAGTGATCAAATTTTTCTCGAAGGAAGGCAAGAAAGCAAAAAAGATCCATGAACGCATGGTTGCAGTGTACACTGACACCGCTCCTTCATATGCAACCATTGCTCGCTGGAATAGGGAGTTGCGCCATGGTCGTGAGTCCCTTGAAGATGACCCCCGTCCAGGACGCCCGTTAGACGTGACCAACGAGAACAATGTGGCCCGTGTGGAGAGGATGATCCTCTAAAATCGACGGGTCAAGGTCGAAGAAATTGAGCGAGAACTTGGAATATCACATAGAAGTGTTATCAACACCATCCACGACAATTTGGCCATGAGCAAGGTCTCTGCCCTTTGGGTTCCTAGAAACCTCACGCCCCATGATAGACTTCAAAGCGCGAATTCGAGGAGCTCAACCATCCCCCCTACAGTCCAGATCTGGCCCCTAGCGACTACTTTTTATTCCGCCAGCTCAAGGCTGCACTGCGTGGACGCCGCTTTGGGGACGATGAAGATGTCCAGCTTGCCGTCCAGGAGTGGATTGAACAGCAGTCGGGAGATTTCTGGTTGTCGGGAATTCGAAGCCTCAGGGACAAGTGGCGTAAGTGCATGGAAGTCGAGGGTAGTTATATTGAAAAATAATAAAACACTTTTCCTCGTATCTCGTTTCCTTATATCTGAATTGCAAAACCTATTGACCGCCCCTCGTAACTTAGCCAGGGAAAACAAAATTAAACGAGAGATCTTAGCCGCAGACACATTAATTTAGTGATAATTTAGTCGGGTGCAAATTAATTGAAGCAGGGACCTTAGCCAGGAGTAACATAATTAAACGAGGGAACATAGAGGGATGCAACATAATCAAGTGAGAGATATTAGCCGTGTTTAACATGATTAAGGGATGAAAAAGCTGAGTGCAACATAATTAACTCAAGTATAGGGGCATGTCGCTTTTAAAGGTGAAGCTAAGTTTTTCTACATTTCCCTAGCTTAATTTTTTTCTTTTAATATCCTTTTCCATGTCGTCCTCCGGAATCCCCAAATATATGTATTCTAGTTCTCTAGTGTGCTCCTCAGTTCTAATTCTTCTTTCTTCTGCATATCTCTCTCGCTCTCTCTTTCTCTCCCTCTCTCTCTCTCTCTCTCTCTCTCTCTCTCTCTCTCTCTCTCTCTCTCTATATATATATATATATATATATATATATATATATATATATATATATATACTATCAGTAATTCTGATGTTTAATAGAATACATGAAGCAGAATTCAAATAGTGTCCCTATTCTCAGATTTTCAGACAGTGTCACTGGCGTTGTACAGCAGTAAGCGCCATTCTAAATTAAACTGCAGCCGTGCGCCTCTCCCTTAGCGACATCATCGATATTAGATGTCCGTACGCTTGCCTTCGTCGGAACAGTTGCCGGACAGCGGACTCATCCCCTCCGCTTCCAGCGACGCGTGCGAAAGCGGCCGACAAAGGTCCCCTTCCCCAGACACACGATAATCAGAGGCACTTCCAGATTAAGGCTTGTGACTCTTTTGGTAGGAACGGACGAAGCCTCGTCGCATCATTGAGAAGCACCAATACCTTCCGCTTCTATTTAAAATAGCGGATAGATTGAGTGGTTCTTCTTAGCTGCCGATTTAAGACTGAAGTTCTTTTATTCCTTTGTTAAGAGTACAATCCTTTGGCGGGGGCGGATTAGTTACAAATGATTAAAAGGGTGAAAAAGAAGGTTTCCTCAGCTTTGTATTATTTAACTGATAGCGGAAGAATTTTTGACACTAGGATTTTCTGAACAACTGTTAACTCTTATCATCCTGAATACCAGATTCAATTCATATAAATTTCAGATGTTAATCCTTTATATATTCTTCAATCCGCAAGTGATTCAAATTTACAAGAAATTAGAAGATTATTATTTAATGCATGTCCTAACTAAATTCCATTATTTTAAACAAGTCACAACCACAAACAAAAGTGACCTAATTTACCTAACCTAACCATGCCCAAAAAAATAAAAATAAAAAAGTAAGCTTTTACTTTTAATAAATTTGAAATAATAGTTTTCATCTAACTTTTAATTTTATTTTTTGACTCTTCTTCGTTAATTTTACTCTACATAATTTTTTCAATTTATCCCTATGTTTTTATGTAGCGACATTATGTTCACGAGTTTAGGTGTTAATTCTTAAATTTTATCGGCCTTTTTTTCTTGCTTTCTTCGTTATTTTTAAATTCATTCAATCGATTATAAGATACAATTGGCCATTATTTCATAAATAATTATTTTTTCTTCAAGTTTCTTCATTTGGTAGGATTGAGATAAAGTTATTGTAGTTAGTTACAAGTTAAATCCAGGTTAAAATAGGGTCACACTCTGGCTTGGTTAAAATGTCACAATATTATTAATACACGCTTCGCGATGATACTTCTTGATTATGTTTATGTGATACATTTAATGGCCTGAGAGAGTTTTAATCAAGTAATCAACGAGGCCACGAGCTTTTATGACCGGTAAGGGACCCTACCATTGGGAGAGCAACTTATTTGTCTCTGTGGGCAGTAATAACAACCCTTTGTTTCCAGGCTCTAATTTTCGAGCTGTTGCTTTTAAGTCGAAATAACTTCGGTATTTTTCTATGTTGCACTCCGCGTTTGAGCGGGCCAAATCTGCACATTTCTCCCAGCGTTCGCGTAGCTCGTTATTAAATTGTAAATTTAATGTGGATATTATATGAATTATAGCAAGATATATGGGAAATATATGTTGGAACTATGGCAATTTTTTTGATAAATTAAATGTGGGAAATTTGGGAATTACAGTAAGAAATATGAAAATTTTATGGGGAACTGTGGTAATAATGGTGATAAATTAAATGTGGGAAATTTACTGAGAAATGTTGGAATATTAGTTATTAATGCAGAAATTAAATGTTTTGGATTAAATGTAAGAAATCTTTGTAGCGTTTAGTGAAATTGTGGTCATTACATTTTGTAGCAAGCTAAAATAGCAGGACATTCGTAGAAGCATAATTAACGTGTCCATTTCACTACAGAGAGGTGACTACTAACATACCCTTACGCAAAATAACCTAGGTAGTATATTTAAAAACAAATCCAAAAAAGGTATAACTTCTGATAAATAGGCTAAGACCAGTTGATCGTAAGTCAGTCTTAATTTACATTAACAATAAATTTTCTACGTTTAATTCTAAAACCACTAAGGAAACGCCTGAGGATTTCGGCCAACCTATCAATAAAAATCAAATATAAGAACAATTCCTAGAGTTTGATTCCTCTGAAGTAAAAATTACCCATTTCTATCAGATGGAATGCGATTGGAATCTGGGAGAACCTGTGAAAATTAAAATCATCCTTCAAACTTCCTTCAAACTTCCTTCAATAACCCAACCTTGCTTTCCCAGTACTGAGAACACCGAACTTCACTCGGAAGAATTTCCAGCTCTCTTTCGAGAGGTGTAAATATATTACTTAAGGAATTTCTCCTTTTTTCCCCCTCTATGTCCCATTTGCCGTGATTTGAGGCATCTCTCTCGAGAGGGCGATGGCCAATTTTCTTCTTGCCTTTATTAAATCTCTGGTTGAGAAGAGCTAATAAAGAGCTTGATATTAACACCTCTGGACGCAACTTAGAAATGAAGGTTGATTCTATCTCTAAATATTAAGATGGCCCAACAAATTGACAGTTCTTGCTCTTATTAAGTCTTATACGTTGGCTATCTAATGAGGTATGAGGATTAAGAAGAATAAACGCAATAGACTATTGAAGAGACTATGCGAGGGTATGAGAAGAGCTGGAAAACTGTATAATTTCTTTTATGTAAATGAGTGTTTGAAAGAAATACCCGGCTGACTGAGGAGACTTAGGATGATATTGTGGAGAAGAGATGTACATTGGCCGAGATGGAAGAACACATCGCAACCCATTAGTAAAAGGCGCATTTGCTCTGGACTAAAGGATGAGTGCTTAGGTGCTTAAAAGGGCTAAAATGGCTGGGAAGGGGTTGATTTAAGAACCCCATTTTTGGAGAGGGAGATAAGGTAAGAAATTAAAAGTTGTTGGACTTCTTCTGTGTTCCGTCCTGTTGGATAATATATTATATTAAACCTTTTTATTTACCCTTTATTTGGCATAAATCTTGAAGTGTCAGGAAAATTGCTCCTCTGTGAGCGACATAAATTCCTCAAACTCCTATTTTAATTCATTCTTTTAAACAAAGACTTTTTCTTATAAATCTCAGGATTAAAAGAGTTCTGTAATCTACATTCATTCAGTGATTTAATAATTCTTCTTGCTACAAAAATATTAACCATTTATTAAATATAACTTCTTACTAAAAATATAATAGGTTATTCGTTAAATATATCTTCCTGCTACCTAGATATTAAACTAGTCATTAAAGATATATACCTCCTTGCTACAAAATATTTAGAAACAAAAGAACTATTAAAAACCAATTCACTCTACTAGATAAAGGAAATTGTATGGCAACTGAAGAATCCCTTCTTTAAATGTCCTCGGTTTACCCCCCATTTCCAAATCACTATTCATAGATAATTATTTTTAACATCTTTTATCATGATTGTAATCACTTCATTAAACTTTCATTTTAAATACATTATTTGTATCTATCCAGAGAATAGAAACCAATCATGCTCCTATGCCGTAGAAAACAGCGTTAACAAAGCGCATATCTCACGTAACTTAGGAAGACGATAAACGTGAGAAAATATAGAATGGTTGGATTGATAGTCCAATTAACCCTTCGGCTGTTATCCCTAATTCTGTTCACTCGAATCCTTTATGACAATATTTCCCAACCTCTTTCCTCTCAGGCGCAACCACAACTTTCCAGAAATATGTATCCCTCACAGGAGGTAAAAGAAATTAGAACTATATTTAATATTGTAATCTTAATTAGTGAGTACAAAAGATTCTAACATATTTATTGACCAATAACGAATAAAAGGATAAATAAAAAATTTCCTATTGATCTATTTAACCGATCAGATCAACAAAAATACCGTGTCAATCACAAGTTACTACAGATGTTAACGACAAGCGAGTTGAAACGATTGATCGAAATCAGCAAATGCATTTTAGTTCATTTCCTACACCCATTGGTTGCCAGGTTACCATTTAGCAAAAGGATAAAAATAGACATGATATTCATTGTCAAAAAATTATTCTTGGATCTCAAAACCGCGCTCCCTCTAAATTTTTCTGGCCCCCAGTTTGTGAATCACTGCTTTATAACTTCTCCCAAACGAATGGATAACAGAATGCTCGAATGGGCCGGTTTTAATTCGCAGGTGTTGCAACAACGGACACAAGCTGGAAGCAGAAAGGAAAATAGAGCAACTGTTTAAATATTCTCCTGTATTATTTAAGGGAAGAATTGTATTATTATCTTTCTGGATTGAAAAATAATATTGCAAGGTAGTTAATAATATGTAGTAAGACATTTAAAATTGAGACAAATTTTTTAATTTCATTTTTATTAATTGATCTTCATTTATATCTAGTTTTAGTCGCGTTCACGCGAATCTATAATATACTATGTCGGTCCATAGGTCGAACGGTCGGACGGTAACTATTTTACTTTTCAATAAATTTTTGGCAATAACATCGTAACTATTCGGTCGATTCTAACGAAATTTGAAAACCTTATGTTGTTTTTTATTCTCTTTCGAATGATATAATTGACAATGTCCTTCTAAGGTTAGTCCGGAAATTATTGAAAGTTTTGAAGGTCATATGGTCATAAGATAATAAATCAGAATAATTGAGAGCACATGACTTAGATATGTTAACCTTTTTTAAATATAAAATTCATTTCTTTGAACTACGTAGCAAAGGATTGATTATTTCTATCTCTATGTACTTTATATAGATTTACCCTCCCCTAATACCACCACTTTTAAAATTTTCAAATCTGGAGTGGATATAATTGTGTGTTTCGCGCCATTTATTCAAATGAACAAACACTCTTTCATATGCACATGTTCTTTCTCTCTTTCACCCCTCTCCATACTAGTCATAAAATATTAAATAAACATCACTCAATAAAAATGGCACACAACTTAGTCGCATGGAGACAATCCTGCCTGGGAGAACCCTCCTGCCTTTAACCAGGTAGAAAGGCGTATCCATCTTTGTCTAAATTGGATCCAGTTTGATACAAACGCTCAGATGTGGTCCATAGGAACAATGATTCTCGCGTCCTTCAGTCATGCAGAACACACGAGATGGTTTAGATGCAGAGGTTTAAATTTTTTTCTTTCATAACTTTCCACTTTTGTCCTCCACTGTTGGACGGTTGTTTGTAGATGTATGATCGCCAAAATTACCTAAATAGGTAAGATAGAACAGAAATTAGGCATGATAGATAATAGGCTGTTATTAATACTTTGTTTATTAAGAGCGATCAAAGAATTCGTTAATCTCAATATAAAATTCTCTAACATAAATCAATCATCACTAACTCTGTAATTTAAGAAGGGGATTTTTTTGAGTATTTGAATAATAATTTCATCTTAGTTTGGTTATGACTTATGTTTTTTATCAAAGTTTTTTCTAATAATTCTTTTATAATATCAAGGAACAAAATGGTGAAGTTCAGAAATAAATATGAGTATCGAAATTTTGTGAATTTTTGAAAACCCAAAGAATTACAAATGGTGAAGTTCATAAAATTTATTGTTATATATCTTCTTCTATAACTATATTTTAGCAACGTGATATTTTGAAAGGGGGGGAAAATTTAGTTTAGAGTTCCTTTTTAAATTATTATAATTGGCAAAGTTCATAAAATTTATACAAATTTAACCATGGCTGCTTTTTTTTAGATTTTAAATTTTAATCTTAGTAGCGAAGCGCAAGCTCCCCCCGCAGGCGGAAGTGACGAGGCCATTGCCTGGTATATATAGATAAAAAATATCATAAAACAATTTCTAAACTAATCTAATTGAGATTTGAAGTGGCTAGGAAACTTTTTGCGCTTTCTATAATTTAATATTTCAAATATTTACATAATTAGGAACTAGCAAACATCCTACTTCCCACTCTAGCTTAGTTCAACTAAACGAGGAAAGAAGAGAAGTCAGAAGTAAATGACAAGTAAGAAGAAAGAGAGGATTTGGGTGAAGAATTAATTTTACTTCTCTTCTTTCTCTAAGGTTAAATTTGAAAGTAAAATCGATTCTATTCCTAAACCTATTTAATTTAGTGCTTTTGACATTCTTAAGCAAGCCATTCCAAGTCTTTTATTTTATGAGAATTTTTTGGACGGCTATCGAGGTGTTAAACCTTTTGTTCACCTGCTTAACACCGTTATTTCTATTTACCTTTCGGTTATCTAACTCAAATATTAAGATATAATTTATGCAACTAAACCCGTTTAGTATTTTGAAAAATTCAGTAAGTTAACCACGCAGTTTTCGGATCTTCCATTCAAGTAAATTCAGTTGCCTAAGTATATCTTCGTAGGATCTATTTTCTCTCTCGACACTAGACTCCTTCCAAAGTTACAAGCTTCTTTGAATTTTTGCATATATGTTATTCGGCATTGGCGCTGCGTACTCCCAAAGTAGTCTCACAATCGCTTTATGTAAAAGGAAATTACTTAGCTTTTTTGACACTACAGTGCATTGTTTCAAAATTTTAGGTACTTTATTATATTGACAGCATTTAAAATTTGACCACTCATATTGCAATCGATTTGGACACTAGCATAACCTATGGGCATTAACTTACACTTGTCAACATTGAATTGCATCTCACAGCATTCCGACCATTTGACTTTTTTTCGTGTCATCAGCAAATTTTGAAATTTACATAATAAATTCTTATCAAGATCACATATATTTATTAAAACAGCGACGGTCTGACAACTGTTCTTTAAAGTACGCCTCTTTACAGATTCTCATATATGATTTATTTTTTCAAAGAAAAGAAATCTATGTGGAAGTCTAAGCAAATATTGCAACTCTGCTTCTAATATTCCGCGCAGCGCCTAGGCTACGCATAGCGTTAAATAATTTCAAATTTCCGTAACCAAAGAGAAACCATAGCCTACGCATAGTGCTAATATATATATATATATATATATATATATATATATATATATATATATATATATATATATATAGAGAGAGAGAGAGAGAGAGAGAGAGAGAGAGAGAGAGAGTCCCAAAGAAATGAAAATTGTCATCCCAACACTAAGGAAGGTAACCATTGAAAGCTTAAGAAAGGAAATTTGAGATATAGACACGAGAAAATCATGAAAACTAACTTTGACCGTTATATGAAAAATGAATAAAGGAGTAGGATCCGAACTGTGTCCTCAAGCGCTCATCGACTGAGCCACCATCCTCCAGAATATCCATATCCATTGTAATCACATATCCTCCACAAACGGTTATAATATTACCAATGTCAGCAGAATTTCCATAACCGTTACGATATATTTAAAATAATGTCTTTGTTGATTCACCAGACAAAGCTTTGCAAATAAGCATGTATTTAACTTAAATACAATGATACACTTTGTTTACTCGCTAATACCTACAATAAGGATTTGGGACATATATATGATAAAAAAGTTATATGATAACAATTGCTCCCACATATTTTTGCAAGTGTGTAAAGGTGAGGTTTACTCGTATCACTGGTCCAGATGTACACTTCTGCGCCAATGCAACAAAGGCTTTTATCGTTTCTGAGTTCGATTGAGATACTGATTAGAGGAGAGAGGGAGAGAAGGAGGAATGGAAGGAAGGAAAGAGAGAGAGCGAAAACGAGAGAGGGATGGGGGCAGAGAAAGCTACCACAAATATTAAATAATTACACTAATTAATAATGGTAATCAGCTCGGGTTTTCTCTACGTCGATAAAGTAAGAACATCAAGACTATGGTGTCATCTGCATGTCGCCTCCGTCTGTTAAATGTGTCCGCATTTATGTAGTACAGCCCGCATTTGATTCTGTTTCTCTTTTTCTATTTTTCCTTATTCTATTTATGTCCACCTTGTAGGGTGGGGGGGATATAACCGTATCGCAATTTTTTAGAAGCATTTTATTTATAAGCGACTGAGTAGCATATACTCGAACCACGGATATTTAAAGCGATGTGGGTTAACTTCACTGAAAATGGAAACA
Organism: Ceratothoa steindachneri; assembly: GCA_963969495.1. Lineage (NCBI taxonomy): Eukaryota > Metazoa > Arthropoda > Malacostraca > Isopoda > Cymothoidae > Ceratothoa > Ceratothoa steindachneri. The sequence goes on from OZ018331.1 coordinate 122,351,818, forward strand.
TCGTTTCCAGTTGTTTATGTATTAGATCGTTTTTAGTTTATGTTAAGTTTATGATTTTTTCAGGTAAAAGAGAAAACAAACCATAGTTTATTTATTTACCCAAAATAAGCTAAGGTCATAATTGTGATTTAAAATACTCACACCAACTCTGCACACTAGTAGCATTGATAAACCTGACCACACTTTGAGGAAATGTGTATTACCACGACAATGAGGAAAAAATATAAACAAGATCTTCTTAATTCTTGATTGTGCGAACATAGGACAAAAACTCGAGCGAACAAAGCCTCTAATTAGATCAGAGCCGTTCGTAATTTTCTGACAGACTGGACGGTTACAAAATGACGTCACTACTATTGCCAAAACTATTTACCATCGCAAAAATTAATCATTCTGGAAGCTAATAATCGTAATGGAAACTAAATGAAATTATGTCACAAGTGTTTATCATTAGGAAATATAAACAAACATGATTTATTGAATTTCCCATTTCGGCTAATTGGTTCATCACAAACATAGAGATAGAGGAAAAAATATATTATTGATTTGACGTAAACAAGGTTGGTTAACATACTTTTTAATTTTCTTTATTAATTTTTTATGTTAAAGGATAACCCTTTCCCCCTCCGCACAAACAAAGACTTCGTTTTTAGAAGATTGGTCAGATTGTTTTTTGAATCATTTCTATGTGGGAAAAATGAAAGGGACATTTAATTTCATGTAGCGAAAAGTTATTGGAAGCAAAACTGCGTTTTTTAAACCCTGGGCTATAATGAGTGGCAAGAGAAGAAGTGTTGAACAGTGGTTGCGTCATTTTTAGTCGCGTACGAGTCTATTTGTGGGCGACTCTACATCTCGTTATGTCGGTCGGTCGGTCCCCGTTTTGTTTTTGTTTTTTGACTTGTAATAATATTGTAACTATTAGGCCTATTCTAACGAAATTGGAAACCCTTATGTTGTTTTACATTCTCTCTCGAATGATATAATTGCCAAACTTATCCCCAGGTTAGCTCGAGAATTATTTTGTTTTGGCAATCAAATTTATATATTCGGACGATTTGAAATCCTTATATTGTTTTACATTCTCTTTCGAATAATATGTGTAATTGCAAAGGTCTTCCCAAGATTATCCCGGGAATTATTTTGTTTTGTCAATAACATAATAATTATTAAGCTAATTCTAACAAAGTTTGAAACCCTTATGTTGTTTTATATTCTCTTTCGAATGATATAATTGCCAAGGTCATCCCAAGGTTAGTCTGAGAATTATTGAAGGTCTTGAAGGTCGTGACCTCATAAATCAGAATAAGTGAGAGCACGAGACTTCTTGGTCAGCAGACCTTGTTAAATGGTACCACGCCATAAGGTCCTGGCGTGGTACCACCCCATTTAGATGTATCCCGCATAAGGTTAAGTTGCAATAGATTTACCATTACCTAGCTGCGGCATTGCCCCTAGCACAGAGCGGGTGCTATAAATTCCTATACCATACACTCCAACCTAGTTGGGGGTTAACCCCCCCAACCCTCCAAATATGATGGTTTCAAGAAAACGAGCTTAGAAAAGGAAGACTTTGCTGGATAGGTAGGTGTCTATAAGACCCGGTACCTGGTATAAGGATGATTACCTGGGTTTTATCCCATAAAGCGATCTCCATGTTACCCTTACGTTTGTTGCTTAAGATAAGAGCATCTTCTCACTTATTATCTCGATTAGCTGCTGATTTCACAGGTTGGTCGTCGATCGGCTTTCGTCCTTTCATTCCTGGTCGGATGGGGGAATTAGGGGATGTTTAACACTCCTTCATGGCTCATGTTCTTTGAATTGGTAGGTTTTAATATGTCTGCCTTATGACCACCCTTTTGGCATTCTACTCCCTGCATTTTTTACTTGTTTACGTACCTCCCTTAATCTGCTAAACGTCCGGAATGAGCATAGATGTGATAGGCTACGGAGAGCCACGCCAAAAGGAAATCTACGAAGTTTGGAAAAATAATTGGAGATTTTAAGTGACCTTGACAGTGTTGCGGCGCGAACAAACCACATTCAAAGCTATGGAAAAAGTTGAATTTCCTTCCTAAATTCAGAGGGTATATATTTATGTTAAAATACAAAATAAATGCCAATGTGAACAAACGATTAAATAATATAATCTATTATTAGTTAAATGCGCGATCCGTTCCTTTTCAATCGTGCGAAGTCCTTTAAATGGATAAGGAAATTCACATAGAGATTAGAATGACAATCGCTCGGAAAACCGTGAACACAAGGGATAGGTTCTCGTTAGAGAGGAAGGTGTACCACGAGCATTAATACTGTGCTTTAGACGCACAGAGAGCAGGGAAATAATTAAGTGCAATATCTAGAGTCATTGAAAACTGTTTATTGGACTTAGAAAAAAAATAAATATTGCTTGTTCCACTTGCATGAGCATACAAATTAACTTTAAGCACAGAAGTGTATTTTATTCCTCTTCCTATTTTACTTCTTCTTCTCATCCTCTTTTTTTTCTTCTTTTTTTCTTCTTCTTCTTCTCTTCTTATTCATCTTATTTCCTTTTTCTCTTTCTTCTTCTTCTACTTCTCTTCTCTTTCTCCTTGCTACTTCTTATTTTTCATCTCTTTCCCCTCTTCCTCCTTACCCTTCTTCTTCTTCCTCCATCTCCTTCTCCTTATCTTTCTTCTTCCTTTGCTTTTCCTCTTATTCGCATTCCCTATAGAGCAGCTATCCTGCTAGAGCATGACATTTTTGCGCTCCGAGCGAATTTTCCACTTGTGTTTTTCCTAAATACGAGGGGCGGTCACTAAGTTTTGCAATTGGGATATAAGGAAACGAGATATGAGGAAAAGTGTTCTATTATTTTTCAATATAACTACCTTCGACTTTAATGCGCTTGCGCCACTTGTCCCAGAGGCTTCGAATTACCGACAACCAAAAATCTCCCGACTGCTGTTCAATCCACTCCTGGACATTTTCATCGTCCCCAAACCGGCGTCCATGCAGTGCAGCTTTGAGCTGGTGGAATAAAAAGTAGTCGCCCATCTTAATGAAAACAAACGTCACTAAGCAAAAAATAGAGAATAACCTCTAAAAAAAATTAAAAGCCGCTCATAGGTGTGTCCAAATAATTTTCTACATTTGTTTTCAAATCCCTGGATTTGTTTTGCTAGCCCAAACCCAGGTGGAAAACGATTAAGTACCCAACTAAATTCAAATACCGCAAACGTGACTAAGCAAAAAAAAGAAAGAACCTATAATAAATTAATCGCCGCTCATAGCGATTGCCAAATAATTTTGAACATTATTTTAACATCCCAAAGCCAGCGGGAAAACGCTTAAATACCCAAATAAATAATTAAAACCTAAACATGACTAAGCAAAATATATGAACTAACCTTATAAAATAACAATAGCCGCATATAGTCATTTCAAAATAATTTTGAACATTACCCTACAAATCTCTGCTCTCGTCTTAAGCGCCCAAACCCAGGGTGCGGGGGACGTTTACATAGTCAAAGAAATAAAAATAACCCAAACTAAAATGGCCGCCTATCCATATTTTCCTTTAGCTTATTTATATAGAAATTGCTCTGGGTTCACATGATTAAAGATATTTTCATTGTGTTTTCGATGTGGGCTTCGATATTTATAGCTAGTCTAGGTTTATTAAATGTCCTTTTCTCCAATTGCGCTTTATTCTTACCATGTTTCAACGCTTTGGCGTCACATTTTAAGCCTATTTCTATAGGAATTTAGGGAATTTCACCCAATTAAATCTATTTTAATTGGGTTTTCGATGTGGGCTTCGATATTTGTAGCTAGTCTAGGTTTAGTTAATGTCCTTTTCTCCAATTGCGCTTTATTCTTACCATATTTCAACGCTTTGGCGTCACATTTTAAGCCTATTTCTATAGGAATTTAGGGAATTTCACCCGATTAAATCTACTTTAATTGTGTTTTCGATGTGGGCTTCGATATTTGTAGCTAGTCTAGGTTTAGTTAATGTCCTTTTCTCCAATTGCGCTTTATTCTTACCATGTTTTAACGCTTTGGCGTCACATTTTAAGCCTATTTCTATAGGAATTTAGCGAATTTCACCCAATTAAATCTATTTTAATTGGGTTTTCGATGTGGGCTTCGATATTTGTAGCTAGTCTAGGTTTAGTTACTGTCCTTTTCTCCAATTGCGCTTTATTCTTACCATGTTTTCAACGCGCTGGCGTCACATTTTAAGCCTATTTCTATAGGAATTTAGCGAATTTCATCCGATTAAATCTACTTTAATTGGGTTTTCGATGTGGGCTTTGATATTTGTAGGTAATCTAGGTTTAGTTCTTCATTTTTGGCCACTTCAGGCTTATTTCTTTGAGTTTCGACCGCTATGTCATTACTTCCTAGCCTATTCCTATAGGAATTGCTCTAATTTTACACGATCGAAGCTATTTCAATTGTGTTTTCGATACAGGCTTCGATATTTTTAGCTAGGTTAGGTAGATTTTTTCTAGGTTTTCCCCGAATCAGTTAAGTTAATCGATCTATTTCTTGTAATTCTTGAGGTACTTTAAGGTATCTTAAATCAGAACCTATTTCAATATGATTTTCTCAAATTTCACATTACTAAAGGCATTTAAATTGGATTTTCGATGCGGGATTCAATATTTTCTTTTAAGGTAGTTGATATTTGTTTCTTATATGTTTTGCCAATTAAAGTCTATCTCCCTCAGGTTTCAATTTTTTGACGTCACATTGTAATCTATTCATATAGGAATTGCTCTAATTTCACACGATTGAAGCTATTTAATTGTATTTTCTATGCGGGCTCGATATTCTTAGTTGGTTAGGTTGATTTCTTCTTATCGCAAGAAGAAAAATGGTGCTGGAAAAGGACAAGCTATAAAATTCTTCTATCTACCGATTCTTCCAAAAACTCTTGTTCTTTAGTGGCGTATGAGTCTAGTCGCGAGCGACTCTACATCTCACTATGTCTGGCAGTCAGTCAGTCTGTCCTTGTTTTGCTTTTTTTCTGTTTTTGTAATAACATTGTATTTATTCGGCTGATTCTAACGAAATTTAAAACACAAATGTTGTTTTACATTTTCTTTCGAATGATATAATTGACCAAATCACCTAAATGATTTTTGGGGGGCCATAACATCATAACTATTCGGCCGATTTTAACGAAAGTTGAACCACTTATGTTGTTACGATCATAAAATTGCCACGTTTCTCCCAATGTTAGTCCGAGAATTATGGAAAGTTTTCAAGGTCGAAAGGTCATAAATAAGACACGCAACTTTTTGGTCAGCAGACCTTGTTTTCAATACTGGCAGACGCTGTCTGCGGGAGAAAAGAGATCATTCCTATCAGCTCTTGGAGGGAAAGGGGTATTCACATTAGAAATGTACAGAAATTGGTACATTCGTAGCTAAGTGTGTACGGAGAGAGAAATTGTAATATATGAAAGTATAGTCGTAGATCACGGGAAACCTAGATAGAAATTGCATGATATGAAGGTACACGCGTAGATAGGTGTGTAACTGATCAATATAGAACTATTAAATGCATGGAATGCACTCCTCTGGTAGAGGTGTTATAGACCTTATTAATTCTCGGACGGCCTTGAGTGGAACCTAGGGTCGTTGCTGGTCCTAGTTCTGTTCTTCTTCTTTTTATTCTTCTTCTTCTTCTTCTTCTTCTTCTTCTTCTTCTTTTTCTCCTTTTCTTCATTTTCTTCCTTTTCCTTCTTCCTCTCCCTCCTTTATCACCCTATCGTCCTTCTTATTCTCCCTATCCTTCTCTCTTTTCCTTCTCTTTCTCCTTTTACTTTTCTTTCTCTTTCTCCTTGCATCCGTATCATCAAAATTGATTTAAATATTTAAGAACTTATCATTATTATATGACACCGGTTATTATAATTTCCCCCATCCGCTTACCACTTCATTTGTTTTTCCTTTCCTTAATGAGGAAGCTTCATGTCTTCCACACAATCATACATGCACTTCCTCACCTAAGTCGAGCGCTACGCACGCGTAGATAGATTATGAAAATCTTTACGGATCACGCGTCTCCTTCTTGTCTTCGTTAGTATGAATGGGCCAATTCGCTAATGAAGGCCCGAAACCCCGGCGTATAGGAACCCTAATTGTCTCCTACATCCATCTGAGGCTCAGAAGATCTGGCTCCGGAGGAGTGGAAGAGCCATCGGTATATTCTGGTTGAATTTCATCTATTCTTTAAACACTTTTGTCCTTATTTTCGGCGCATTTTCCGTCGTATTAACGCCGAGGGTGAAAGAGAATATTAGGTGTCAACATTAGTTAAGTATTTACGACTTCTGGTGATCAAATATGTTTTTTTTATATATTTTTGTCTTTCCAATTATAAAATTTACTCTTTTCTTAATTTTATAGGTTTTTATTACATCTGACACCAGAGACCCTGTCTATGTGGGTAGGCCCCTTTCCCAGAGATTGCGACATGCCCACACTACCTGCGGAAGTGGCAAAGGGTAATCAAACTTCAGCTTAGCTAATCTAGTATTTAATTTTCTTCATTCATCATTCTAAAGGCATATTTAATCTCTTCTTGTCATTGATCTTTGCCCTGTGCGAGTCTTCTATTTGCTTGAAATATGTGAGCCTTTCATTTTCATGCCTTGCAATATCTGAGTCTTATATTTCTTTATAATGATTCTTTTATCTATCCTTGTAATATGCGAGTCTTTTATTTCCGAAATTGAGTCCTTTACATCCATATAACGTGCTATCTGTCTATTTCCTTTCCTATTACCACAATTACGATTTGGTCTGTGCTTCGACTTTGTTCATTCATTTGACTGATTTATTCAGATACCAAATTATAAGAATTCTATGAAAGCAAAGTCACCTCGGCGTTCCTGAGCTTAGACAAATTTAATAATTATTTAGGTCATTTAAAATGTTCGTCCAAACGCTTCTTCAACCTTTTTATGTATCTCTACTTAACACAATTTTCGGTCACACCATTCTTATAGTGATATTAATAATTAAATACCATATTCTATCCCCCTTTTTGATTCATACTCCCATCCAAAATGCCTCTTTGGCCTCTTCTTTTCGCTTCTCTCTTAGATATTTCACCTCCCATTACCTCACCATTTCCTTAAAAATCTGTTTACCATAACACTCTGCTGATGCTCCTTTCTTTGGGGGTTTGCTTTATTCCTTCACTTAAGCAATACACATGGCGGAATATGCTGGTATGATGAGAAATTCAAAATAGTACGTGTCCATTAAATAAAATATCAAAAATAAACCTTAATAATTTGTAAGAATTGTTGAATATTGAGAAGTTAATTACCCTATTAAAAAGAAATTAGATGAATGTTTTCAATCCTATATTTTTTATACTTTAATATAAAAAGAAAAACGTTTTATATAATTTTAGCTGAAATTCGGATAAATAAAATTTATTACAATAAGAAATAGGTAAAATATTGATGTTTAATTGGATTGCTTCACCCAATAAAACTTTCAGATATGATTTGGGTTCGCAAAGATTATAATTGAGTGTAAATAATTGTTTATTATAAACAAAAGTAAACATTTGTTCATGCAGATGAAATTCTCCTCAAAGAATAATTACACAAATTTATTTTATTTAGTTGAATTCGCGGAAATATTAAAGGACATCTTCACAAGAAAAAAATAGTAAAAAATTAGTAAAATTAAGGAATGTGAAAATTCATTATTATTTTAGAACGTTTATAACACTCTCTTTCACCCTTTGATTTGGTCTAAACGGGCGCGGAAAAGATTGTAGGAGATTTAAAAGATGTGCAAACGACGACCCGAGAGAGAGCTCCACTTTCAGTTTGGGGACTGGGATCGGTAAGGTGCGCCGCTACTCCATGTTTTAGGTGGTAGCAAGTGTCGTAGAATGATTCACCCACATATACCTCACTTCTAACCGAGATGCGTGGACGTTCAAGGTCAAACGAGTGAGATTGAGTCAACTCTGGTCACGACAGAGAGGGGGGTAGAAGGGGAAGAAGTTGGGGAGCAATTTCCCTGAAAGAGTGCGAGGAATTTAAATATAAACGATAGAGTGCAGTTGGCCGTTATTAATTTCATGAAGGCTGCGGGCAATGAGGCTTATGAAAAAGTAGGAACAAAAATAAACATAACAGTTAAAAGCACAAAATTTATCTTAAATTAGTTTGGGTAGGCTCTCATGGGTTTCTACTTAAGCTATCCGCAACACAATTCTTGGATTCTTTTATATTATTAATTTTAAATTAATACTCCTGGAGGTATAAACTCTAGCGCATAAGGCGACCATTGTTGCTTTTTTAAATTTTGCAAATATGCAAGAAGCGTATGATCCATATCTATAAGGAACTCTAACTAAAAGTACATTCTAAACTTCTGTATTGCTCATATAATGGCTAGAGCCTCCTTTTCGGTCACGGCATAATTCTTCTCGCGCGGAAGAAGCTTACGGGCAGCGTAGGTGACGGGGTAACTATCATCATCATCGCTATACTGGAGTAAGACGGAACCTAACCCTTCATTACTGGCATCATTTCTAATACCAAATGTCTTTTTGGGGTTGGGGAGCCGGAGGATAGGGGCAGAATCTAATTTTACCTTCAGCTTTTTGAAGTGGGAGAGAGCTAATGGGGACCAAACAAGATGTTCTGGGTACTTCTTTTTCAGCAAGTCACAAAAGGGCAACAGTAATTAGATTCGGAGGATTCTATAATCTTTAAATTTAACAATTTAGTAACTTCTGCGTTGAAAACCTCTCTAAAATGGATGGGCAGGGTGTAAGGCTTAGAACGAATAGGCTTCAGTGTAGTTAAAATAATATTATGCTTGAACTGAGCTGCACAGGCAGGAACCTCGGATATCATGTCTCCAAAGTAACTCAATATCTGCTGCAGCTGACTCTTCAAATCGGGAGAAAGCAGGGCGTTAACGTCTTAGTCAGATGACTGGGATTCGGTAGCAATGGGCATGGTGGGCAAGGCGTCCTCATTCTTCTGTTCAATGCAAGCCACTTGCCCCCCATTTAGCGGATCTAGGGGGTAGTGTGCTTGCATGGCCGACTCCTCAACAATGGCCACGATATTATTGATGCACGCTCGGCGGTGGTACCTCTTCAACATGTTTACGTGATATAGCTTGTCCCCAGCCGGAGTTCGAATGAGGTATTCAACGGGGCCACGAATATTGATGACGGGGAAGGGGCCCATCAGGCCGATTGCCACACGGGCGAAGGGTTCAGATATGATGGATCTCTTCTGCACAGGAGCGGGTCTGAGGCATCCTTTAGCGGCTGTTCTTTGACAGATATCACACTAACGGCAATAATAAAGGATGTCAATAATTAAGGCTTTGCTTTTTAGTTAAGTTATTATTTAGAACGCCGTTGAACTCGGAGTCACAGGGGTATTCAAAGGGAGTGGGTTCCTCTACTTACTTCCTTTTTCGCCTGGGATTGCGTAAGGATTGGTTGAATCACAGGGGTGGAAGTAACCCGTGGTCACTGTCCGACTAGAACAGAGCAGAACTTTATTGGGGCCGTGAATTTTGATGACGGGGAAGGGGTTCGTCAGGCCGATTGCCATACGGGCGAAGGGTTCAGATATGATGGGTCCCTTCTGCCCAGGATCGGGTCTGACGCGTCCTTTTGCAGCTGTCCTTTGACTGATATCACACTGTTGTGGTATGACATTATATTACATCAATACCCTATTATATCTATGGGGGAGGGACCGATAACTTACAGGTGAACCGACGAAGGGGCGGAACACCGCTAGTTTAGACGGGCTGAAAAGTGAGAGGGGAGTGCAACGAGGTCAGGTAACAAGTTGGCAATGGCAAATCTCAAGTTTATTTAAAGAGGCATGACAAAAATTTAATTTTATTTACATAAAAAGAATGAGAGAATTGATAGATAAAATTACCTCCGAGAATTAACGGACAAAATCACATCAGTAACGAAGGGGGGGGGAGTGTAGTTATAAATAAGACTATGAAGTTAGAACTTAGGGTATTACAGAAAGAGACTATGAAAATGGATGGGGGGAATTAACTCAATTGGGTTACTGAGGGGGGAGGGGAGTTGGCTTACGGATTTCTTCTGCACGTGGGGTGAGGCCGCTTGGAACTTCTGAGCAGGAACTTGAAGTGATGACGGTCCTCCAAAAACAGGGGAGGGGGTAACTTCCGGTCCAGGCGAGAGTATTTCGGCCACCCGAAATAAGGGGTGAACCAAGGAGAGCTTCGACAGAAGTTGACGAGAGAAGCCGGAAAAATCACTCGGTGGCGATCGTTAAGTGGAATTACCTCACTGGCTGGGGCTAATTCCAAATACACAAAATAGTTCAGCTGTCACTTTGCTTTGTTGTTAGCACCTGACTTGGAACTATGGGGAATCTTCTGTGGTCCGGGCGAAACTTCTTAACTCTGTGTTTTTTCATGGGAGTCGAGCGCTATTTATGTCCGAGGCTCTCTCCGGGGTGAAGGGGCGGTAAGCGGGAAACAGCTCTACTCTCGAATGGCCTCGAATCATCTTGCAGAGGCTATTCTGCCCGTGTAAAAGTGAATCGTGGTGGACACGTTGTGGAAGGGATGGGGGAAGGGGGGGGTAGGCTTTCCAATTTAGGCCTAACCGTGCCTTCGGCAGTGCATGGAAGTTTCGTTCTGCCTAAGAGAGTCCACGTGGGGTTCCCTCACACACACGAACGCCAATAAGTAAGGATGTCTTCTGACACACCAGGGCAATAAAAATAGTTTTAAATTCTCTGAGCGGTTTTAGTATGGCTGAAATAGTCAGAGAAAAAACTATCATGGGCCGTCTTTAATATGATGGATACCTGCGAACGGGGGATGCATAATGCATGGGCCTCGGAACTATTTCTTTCCAAGCAGGCGCGGTACAGGAGATGGTTCTTCACGTCGTAGGAAACGACTTAATTACCACGGATGGACTCCTGAACCATATTATGAGCTTCGGTCCAGAGGGTGCGGAGTGAATCGCAGTCTTTTGCTTTTTAGCGAATTTATTATTCAAAACGCCGCTAAACTCGGAGTCACAGGGGTATTCAAAGGGAGCGGGTGCCTCTACTTACTTCCTTTTTTGCCTGGGATTGCGTGAGGATAGGTTGAACCACAGGGGTGGAAGTAACCCGTGGGCACTATCCAACTAGAACAGTGCAGAATTTTATTGGGGCCGATACTACTTCAGCCCATCCGGTATACATAATACGCGAGGGCATATTATTTCACGATGGAGAATCGATTTGCACGCCCCAGGCAGTCATGTAATACCTTAGCATTCATCAACATACCATGCACTCGAGCAGCTGACCTTATCATTCCATTCACAGGTACTCTCATACTACCAATCCTTACCAAACTACCTTTACACTCATACAGGAGGGCTTTATCACTCAGCTTGCCATACACGTCCTTATATACCAAGCTCGTCTTGCACCCAGAATATATCAAAGCCAAACACTCAATCCCTTTCAATTCCCCTTTCCTACCCGACAGCACTTAGACACTAGACAGACGTACTAACACATTACTCGCACTTATGCACCCAAAGGATACTTCACCAGGTACCCTCTTACAATATAGTTTCCTGCTTCAGACTTTCCATTCACACCTTACGCTCTCAGTCTATTACAACACTTTTTACTCGAATGTCCTTCCATCGCACAATAGCTACATACATTCCTCTGGTCATGACATATCCTCACATAATGACCAGCCTTTCCGCAATTACCACAAGCATACTTCATACTTTTCCCAGCATTCACTCCAACATTCAACTTCGGACAGTCTGTCTTCAAATGGCCTCTTTCTTTACATTCGAAACACTCTTTCACCCTTTCCTAGCAATGCTTTATCATATGCCCCTTCTTACCACAACCAAAACACGCACCAAACGTCCACCTACATTTCGCCAACATATGCCCCTTCTTCCACACCTACGACATTCCACGACCTTTTCACACCATTCGGTCTCTCATTTGCTGGGATATACCTCGGTTTCTCCCTCATATACCCATTCACGCGCTTACCAGCCATCTGTCCCCTTCCATTTGCCAATCCTCTATTCGCCCATCCAGTCTGCCGGCCCCGGAAGCTAGACATCATCAAATCTGGCGCAGTCCTTATGGCATCGCAATAGCTGACAAACTACTGAGGTGGAAAAAGCTCCTGGGCTTCTTACCACCAACATTCTCACTATACTCTCCATCCTCATTCAAATCACTCTCTTTATCAAATCGCCCATCTTCCAGAAGCTCAAACACATCCTCGCACACCAACCGTTCACCTGCCAGTCTCATCGTCTCCTTTTTCTTCCCATTCAACTATTTACTCACCTTTTGTGTGATCGTATCCGGGAACTTCCTCAACAGTTGCTTGCACTCATTCACCCCCTCATCACCATACCTCTTTCTCGCCATAGTCTCAAGCCTATGCGAACACATATTCACAATTTCACTCTTTCCCATGCGAGCCTTCTCAAATTCATTCAATCTTTTATACTTCACACTCTCTTTTATTCGTTTAAATGCCCAATCAATCGCTTCTTCACCAGACTCGTGATCACGCGGAAAAACTCTAGCACCTTCCCTTCCAAGCACTTGCCTAATACATTCACCTAATATCCCTTATTCTCCGGGTACTTCAGCTTACAATAACGCTCAAATTCCCCAAAGAACTTATCCACACTCTTTCCCACCACGCAACCTAAACTTATCAACCTTTGGCACTTCCCTTATCAAAATACCTTTCCCCACATTCACTTAACTCTCACTTGAGCTGCTCTCACTCTTACTTATGCTAATCATGCCATCACTCTCCCCTTCGTCCGAGTACAACTAGTCCACACTCTTCCCTCTCACCTTCCGATCCTTCCCCTTTGACCCCGTCTTCCTTCCTCTCTTGCGTTCCACTCTCTTCCATTTTCTGTCCTTCTTTTCACTCACTGTATCCTCCCTATACTCACATACATTTCCACTCACACCATTCGCCTTATCAGTTTTAGTCGGAGCAGGGGTCAGGGTCGAGGGTCCTGGGGCAGGCCCTGACCCCTTCATCATGTCATATAGGTCCTGCATCCTTTGGTCTACCTGCCTTTGTCTTTCGTCCATTTCTTTCTTCATTCTGTCCGTCTTCACATCCATACTCATCATATCGCTTCTCAATCCCTTAATCACGCTCCTTAACAATTCGCACTCTTCTTGCTTTTTCCTCAATTCCAGCCTTAATAGTACCAATTCTTCGTGCAATCCATGCTCAACAAAAGCCATTTTCCCGGATTAGTAAAAATGATAGAAAAAGAGGAAAAACCAATCAAACTACTTGTCACTCAAATTGTGTGTGGACTGCAATTCAATCCTAACAATGCTCCCGCTTTCGAGATCTCACGTTCCTATTCGGGCGCCAAATGTAACGGGACACAAATCTACCCTAAACTGCCAAGAGATCCAACCCGCTTCCTACACTAAATTGGATGTGAGAACCCTAGGGAGAATGAAACGATTGGATATACAGTTCTGTATTCACAAAAGATTTACAATAATATTTACAAAAATATGGGGCAATTATATTTGTGATCTCGAGTATAGATATACGTACAAAAAAAAACAGACAATCCTATCACCAAACAATATATTTTATACAAACAAACAACGATACAAAAGAGGCCTAATAAACATAATGGTATTCAATAACAAAAGAAAAAGCCTCACATGTTACCCCAGGGGGGAAGTCCTGCCGGCTGCCACTCGAGCGTTAACAATTGTTGCCTAGCTCTTAGAATGAAAAAAAGCTGGCGCCTCTGAGCTCGGTATAATAATGCGATCAGGTCGCGCTTTAGAGGCTATAAAAGCCCTTTCCGTCCCAACGGGACTTACAATAGATTCAATAAATTTACTACCAACTTTCGATCTCAGCCACTCTTTACAAAAGGCAGTAATAATTATTATTGGAATTTAATAGAGTGGTGGCGCAAAATAGCATACAAGTAATTAGCTGAGGAAGAGAATAAAAATATTTTAGACAAAACATGAAATCCGGAATTTATATTATATATATATATATATATATATATATATATATATATATATATATATATATATATATATATATGTAAAGAAAAACGTGTATCATTCACACACACATTCTTACAGAGAGAGGGCGAGGGTATTGGAAAAGGGGTGGGAGAATGGCCGCTCACACGCACTCACATTCGCTCTATCACAACATCATATACGCCCTTGCAGGCCGACAACTCATGGAACACAATGAGACTAAAGCCATTATTGGGACACCAAGAAATTCACCCCTGTCTCGTTCTACAACAAAAACGCCTCCCAGGATTATATCCAAAGTGTTATTCGATAAAAAGGAATTTATTCGAGAAAAACAGAGCTAAAAAAGTCCAGGTTAGTAAAATGTAATATATGCAGTGCCTAGCCTAAGCATAACGGTAAATAACCCAACCGAATTTCAAGAGCGAAAGACACAACGTAGCATAAGCAAAACGTTGTCAATTTAAAAAACAAACAAACAAACAAACGGATTTCAGTTGCTATAGTCACTATATAGCCTACCCATAGCGTTATATATTAAATAAAACAACCAAATTTCCGTAATCATAGAGATCACATAGCCAAGGCCTAGCGTTATTTATTAAATAAAACAACCATGAACCAAATTCCTGTAGCCATAAAGCTCTTAATTACATGAATATCTTTAGCGTACGAAACTTCTTATATAATCCTATATCATCTAACATTGTCCACTCGATCATTTCTAGCTAATCTTGCTGAATACTACCTCAAATGCATATCGCGATATATGTTCCTACTTCAAACATCTAACACAATATGGAAGCCTACCGCATCTCATTCCTAAATATCAAAGCTATTTATGAAGCACAATATAATAGAGGAGCCTATCCCAAATGCTCGACAAAATAAATAGCATATTACCAAAACCTACTTTAAAGCATAACGCAATAGAGCAGCTTACTTCACACAGAAGTATTGACACAATTTAGAAGTATACATGAGGCGCACAGCATTAGTGAGAAGCCTACATCAAAGTAATGTGGCAATACAGAAGCCTAACTTGAAGAAATGACACAATCCTGAAGGCTACTTCATAATCACACAGAAGTATTGACACAATACCTTATAAGTGTAAATTAATGCTGCTGCTAATTTTATAAACATAACACAATACCAAAGCCTACCTCATGAGCACGATACTCAGCCTAAACCTATTATATGATCATAACACAATGTCTATCTCCACTATTTCATAAGACTGCTGAAATCTATTTCAGACGCACAGCACACTTCGAAGCCTACCTCATAAACGTGATTCAATACCGAAGCCTATCACACTCTCGAACCACTCTGGATTATCCTTAGTTACCAATCAATTCGAGAGCGAAAACCTTAATCTTCTTTTGTAATCTGAAATCATAAAGACAGCAATATTGTTCCGCCGAATGTCATTCACGATTGCTATTGTTCGTATTCTAACAAAAGCCCCGGTAAAAAAGAATGTTTCAATCTCGAACTGAAATTCGCAATTAAATCGAGGACAATTAATTAATAGGAATTTAGTGCCAAAAAGCGTTTCTGTGGATTCATGTAATATTATTGCATTTTTTAGGCCATATTTTTATGAGAAAATGAAAAGAACTATGTATTGAGGGTATAATCAATTGCAAAACAAGTTTTTATGTTTCAACACTCGATAGACTTTTTAAATAGTTTCTCCCTATTTAATTACTCATCTTTCAAAATGGCCTTGAATCTTCATATTATGAGTATTGTTTTAATCCAAGGGTCTTCGTATGGCAGAACCTTAGTAATAAAAAATCTACTAAAATGATGGAGTATTCACTTTACGTACGTATTTGAATATTCAGAATACTATTATATATATATATGAATGAAATGATTAGTTTTCACTATAAAGAAAATGTTTTGAATATTTATGCAAAAGTAACAGATTCTTGTAATTA
This sequence comes from Ceratothoa steindachneri, assembly GCA_963969495.1. Lineage (NCBI taxonomy): Eukaryota > Metazoa > Arthropoda > Malacostraca > Isopoda > Cymothoidae > Ceratothoa > Ceratothoa steindachneri. Next base: position 122,367,862 of record OZ018331.1, read on the forward strand.
AATACTAATCAGAGGGTGGTTGAGTATATTTTATTATTTGTCTGGTTGTTCCATGCCTTCTCAATTTTCATCTCCTTACCAGTGTTTTTAGTGCTGGGTTTTGCAAAAAGCGGCTCAGCGTCAGCAGCATGAACGTCCACAGAATCGGAGAGAGAGGCTCAAGAACGGGTAAAAACTCAGATAGATCACGCTAAGGAAAAACCTCAAGTTAGCAACAGTTTGGCTGTGAGAAAGGCCTTGGAATGTGCAACGAAGCTCAAAATGACTGCGCTAGAGAAAGAGAAGAAAAACATCTCGGTGGCGACGGTGTCAAGAGACTTCAAGGAGGAGAGCAGCAAGAGCTTGAGGTGCGTGGAAAGGCCTGTGCTCACCGACCGTATGCGGCAACAATGTCTAGAGTGCTGTCGTCGCCTTTTCAACAACTTGAAAAGTCTTGGCAATCGAATTCTCATTTTTTGTTTTTAGGAAAAAACCTCTACGATCGATCCGGTCACCAACAAGCAAAAAGATCGCGTGTTAAGCTTCGGCCAGAACGTCTACGAGGTCCGCTACATGTCCACGACCAAGCACCCAGCCTACATGATGCTGCTAAGTGTATTGTCTTCGAATGGCGACAAGATGTTGCCAGTGTGGTTTGCGGGCGGCTACAGGCTACCCGCAGCCGATTAATGGGACATATTGGCCATGAAGGTCCTGCCCTGGGCGAGAAGGATCACCACTAAGGCGGACTATGTCTTTCAGCCGGACGTGCAAGAGTAGTTGAGGCCAAGCATGAACTTCTGGTCGAATGACTTTGGGATTTCGCAGTCGCCCGACCTTAATGCCTTCAACTACAGACTGTAGGTGCCCTTTGAGGGTAAGGCCTGCAATGTCTGCCACTGCAACGTCGACGAACTAAAATCTTCCGTCAACCGCGTGTGGGCCAGCATGAGGCAGGACTTCGTTCGCAACTTGGGTGCAGCATTCAGGTCTAGCCTGGAGCGCGTGCTCGCTGCCAAAGGCGACCGCATTGATCAATATTACACTTTAAACCTATTTTTACGTTAAACAATAAAAACGTGTCTAACTTATTCAAAACTTGCATTGTGCCCTTTTGTTAAGATCGTTGTAATGAGTGTAACAGGACTTTTGCTATACCCGGTAACTTCGCTAGTTTTTTTGTTTTCGATGACCTTCTTTTCGTTGTTGTTTACCCAATTGCAATAATTTGATTGAAATACGGCTATCGTTTATTGATGGGCAAATTTAGAGTTATATGATTGTTTTATTAAACAGATGGAACTTGATGTGAGAGCAATGAAACTAATAAATAACAAGGAAAATTGTAATTGCTCTGAGGTGAATGATGCAAGAACAAATTTAAGGATTATTTACATCGAAATAATAATAGGCCTAAATAGACAGGAGAAATTGACGGCACCAATAAAAATAATAAATACAATCTCAGAATAAATTAATTAGTACAAAAATGAAGTGAGGATAGATAAATCGCGCTCTATAGTTAACTACTGGAAACATTAAGACAATGAAAAGTAACGGATGAATTGATTGCCTGAACAATGAATGAACGCAACTACCGCAATATGTTTAAGTAAAGTAGTTAACTATGTTAAGGTGAATTGCGAAATAGCGTTATAACTAGGAGCTACATTAAGGAGTGTATAAGTGTGAGACCAAAATTGGAGAGTAAAAACTAACGCAAGCTTACGGTGGCATAGAACCGCAAGAAAAGGTTTAGCGAGATGAAACTTTGGAGGAGAGGTTGTCACAAGAGACTGGTTGTAAGTCGATTCGTTAATGACGGAAATAGAGAGACAGAGGGGAGCTTTATTGGTACGGAGGAAGTGGGTGCCATGTTTGTATCTCTGTGTTGCCGCGTTTAGTCATTGATGTTCTTTTTGTTGGTACTCCGCGTTCCATGAGGAAGTGAATGGTATTCCCGCTCTAGCAAATGGAGTATTTTTCCAGCAAGGAAGTGCATACACTCGTTGTTTGTCTCTATCAAAGTCTTAGAGTAATAAAATCGGGACATGCTCGTCTGGAGCGCGACTGCTTCTTGTTGACCTATCGGAAAGCGTTTAAAACTGAGATGTTGGTGTACAGTACCTCTCATTGAACATATGTTCTCTCTTTTAGTTTGGTAATTTATAACACTTCCTATTCTTTTCCCTTATTCAATCTTTCCGGAATTGGAGTTAAATTTGACGTTAAGAGTTAAAGTTTTATCACATCTAGGAGTGAATTTATTGGATTTCTTCGCCACTTGTTAATCACAGCCGTAGAATAGCTCCGACTAAAAACATTATACACTCCTTTCCCCTTTTCATTTAACCATTAGACCGTCATGGGCTTTCTATTCGTTCATCGAAGCTTCACTTTTCCATTTCGTAATGGCCTCGTCATCATTCGAATCGCTGGATATCCAGACAACATTTAATTGGTGTATTCACCTAAAATATTCAGCTTTATCCCATTTGGCGATTGGGTGTTGTGTCCGTTATTGCTTATTTACAGTTTTGCTCTAATTGTGGAGTTATCCAAAAGGAGGATAAATGATTGTTTTTTGACTATTGGCTTATTGTAGACTTTGTCAGTTGCATATTAATGGCGTTTGTTAATAGGTGGGTTGGTATATTTAGATGGATTAAAAGGGAAGGTCAGTTTTCTATTAATTTTCGATGCTGGAATTTTCTGAAGGGTATACAGCTTTAATTCGTTTTATCATGTTATTGGTTGCTTCATATCTTATTTGAGAGGCCCCCATAAGAATATTGACTTTTAGATTAAGGGGAAAATTTTAGGAATTTATTGAATAAATGAGGATCAAAGGAAAACTTTTGCATAAACAAAGTTATCGGTATTTTTTGCATAGACCTGATGTCAAACATATAGATTTAATGAGCTTTGTATTTTGAAGTCAAATAAAATTAAATTAGAGACTGGCTAAACGTGAGAAAAAAATTAAAGATTCCTTCATAAAAATGAAACAATGAGGAGAAGTGACGTTTCGTTCAAATCTCAGAGACTGTTCATGTTTTAAATAGAAAAAGGGAATATATATATTTTTTTCTATATACAGGGTGTTCGGGCGAAATTTAGCGGTTTGCATAGCAGAAAAAAGGCAATATCTCAACCAAAAATGAATGTATTTTAAAAATTCAAACAATATCACTCGATTATGGTTAAGAGATAAGTTCACTCAAATTAACTGTGTTTAGCTTCCACGACGGCTTCAAGACGGCTAAGGAACCTAGCGCATTTGTTCTTCACTTTGTCCTTGGGAAGATCTTCGAACGCCCCTTTGATCTTGGCTACCAGCTTGGCTTTGGGGTTGCAGATAGAACGGTTGGTTTCTTTTTCAAACGGACCCTGTGCATAGTATTCCATGCGATCAAAATCCCTGGAATTAGGAGGCCAGAAAGTGTCGCTGTTGAAATCGTGGAAATTCTTCGAAAACCAATTTGACCCTCTCCGGAAGTATGGCCTCCCTGCAGGTTCACATAGCCGTGAATTGAGCCTAAGATCCTGATCAAAGATACGGGGCAGCATGGGTCACCCTGACTGGAGACACTCCCAAAGACCATCACAGTTGGGAAGGAACTTCACAGGAATTATAGGCATTTTACCTGTTGTTCTGGCTGTTGTGAATCTGGTCCAATAGAAGTTCTTTTTCTCTGAGAAGAACCAGATCTTCCCCAGCAGAAGAGGAGGTTTCAGCCTGTTCAAAAATTTCTTAAACTTCTTTAAGCGCTTCTTCTTGTGTTTAGCTGACAGAATTTGTCCTTTGCGCCTCTTGTACGAGAAGTAGCGAAGCTCCTCATTTTGGGCCAGCTTCATGGTAGCGACCTCAACACCCATCCTTCTGGCCAAAGCTGGATTCCTCGTTTGAGTCTTCCATTCCCTTGCCCGATAGTTGTAGTGTGAATCCCGGCGAGCGTGCATTTTCTGAACGCCTGTTGTGTTTCTTTCTTTTGTCCAAGGCTTCCTAGTCTCCGTTGCAGATGCCTATGTCATGTCTTCTAGCCTTTAATGTGTTCACAGAGAAATGGGCACCAGACATGATGTCGGCATTTTGATACACGGCACGAATCAACATGATGCAGGTAACTCTTTTCCAATATTCAGATGGCTTCCAGTCTTCGATATCAGCTACCTTTTTCTTAACTAAAACTTTGCACTGTATGCTATAGCACGCCATTGACTGCTCAGAGTTACATCAACCCTTCCCTGAAAAAGGAGATTAGGAATCTCAAAATTGAGCCAAAACTGCTAATAAATCATAATTTCATTGTGATAGGCTTCTGCTATCCATAGTCAGCCTTTAGTTTTTTCTCATTCGTACTGATATTCTTGGAACGAGCACCAACTTCATTTCGGTCTGTCAGAGAAATAGACACACGTAGGATAGGAATGATACGCATCAATTATAGCAGATTAGCTAATTTAGTTACAGCAGTTGGGCAAATTCGAGTAAAAAATATACTAATGGGATCGGCTTGTTTTGAAGAAACTTATCTTCCGTTCGAATAAGACGTCCCATAGAGCTTGTCTAATTGTAAAAATGGGAGGTTTCGCGAGATGTCGTGAACTGCCTAAAATTTACTTCTGGCGGTTCTGTATAAATAGTAAAGTATCGGCCTGGGCATTGTTAGTATTTTGCCAGGAAGACATGACGCATAAGCTTCTTTCTCTCGGCCTCCCATACCCCAAGAGCCCGAAGACAAGACAAAAAGAAAAGAAAAAGTTCTCGATGCAAACCTTCAACACTGCCATATTTGAGCCTACTTCCTCGATCTCTACTTTCGAGGCTGGCAGTGGTTACTGGAAGACAGGTTGTATCTTCCGTCTTAACTTTGAACAGACCGAGTACTAATCGGCCCTAAATGCAAATCCAACCCGTGCTGTTGGAAAGTAATCGAGCTTGACGCTCATACCACTGCTCTTCTCAAATAGCAAAATATCTGGGTGGCAGATCCAGCCGGAATTGGAGTCCCCTTTGTCGGTCGCGTGCAGCCGCTTGTGTATACTCACGGCTCCCACCTGGAGCCAACATTCTAAACATATTCACCAGGTTATTCCTTTGCATTTATCTTTCATGTCCATTATTTTATTTTTGTTTGCACAGTAGTAAATATTATTTTGTTCCGCCAAGTTTGATATCCAGAACCTCCTAGATAGTTGATTTAATTCTTCCAAGTGTAGTTGTTGTTATATGGAAACTAGTCAGTCTTACTAGATTTATTGCAACCCATAGTTAAATTTTATCCCTCGAGTCAAGGCCCAATTGCAGAGTTGTCCTGCGTGCTATCCGCTATCTTTTCCGAGACACGGAGAGCAAACGAAGGTCAGGAGATCTAACCTCCCCGACGTCATGTTCGTCTGATTTAAAAAGACCATCCAGCTCGAGTGAATCATTGTTAACTAATTAAAGTTCTAGTTTTTTCTTAATATTTCAAAAATGAATTAACAGATATTAAATTTAAAATTACATTAAAATGATTTAATAGATGAATTTTCGAAAAACACTTGAATAGATTAAACCATAAGTGTTCTTAAATTTTGACACTGAGCATATCTGTGTAAAATTATATGTATAGAAGGGGTCTCGCAAGTTACCTAAAATAGGGAAAAAGTTAATTTTGCTTTGATTTTTTTCATGGTTTATAATAAACTGCACAGTGATTTTACTCCAAGATAAAGGAATTGACATCATCCTTCTCGTAGGTACGCGCCGCAATAGAGGTGAGCGAAGAGTTTAATCACTGACATGCAAACCAAATGATCAATTTACTGCTGGGGGACTGATTTCCAAATTCAAAGAGACGGTAAAAGTGTGCAACCAACCAGGTTCATGACCGCTAGAGGCTGTTGTAAACGAAGTAACACACTGAAATATTGGCATGCTTTGAGGTAAGCCTAAAAAAATATCTCTGCTCCGAATCTCCGCTGAAATCAAAGTTACTAAACGCAGCATTGCCACATTCTGAAGTTAAAGATGTTGCCCCCGTTCAAACTTCGATTACTGCAGGAGCTGAACGAGGACGTCCCATATTGGCGAGTGCTGATTTGTGACTGAGCTTTATTAGATGTGGACTGTCACCTCGACTTTACCAACGGTATCCTGTTCTCTGATAAATCAAACTTTTGCGCTTCAGGCGAAATTAATTTGCAAAATAATCGTTACTAGTCATTTTACTGGTTTGACGCCAGGTAAATAACAGGGAGGTAATGGTGTAGTTTGTTCTCTGGAAAGACAAGCCACAGAAAGGCAATACCACAGGACAATGGTATCTGAAGATATTGAATACCGAAGCATTTCAAAGCATCCTGAACGCAAAGGGTTATATCCAAACAGGTTTCTGTAGGACGGATTCAGTGTTGATTATACTGTTGACATCATCTCACTTGACATGAATTACCTTTGACGATGGATTGGTCGACATGGACCTGTTAAATGGATTCCCCGTAACTCCAACTTCAAGCATCTGGACTTTTAAATATGAGGTCATTTTAAAAAAAATGTGTTTACAGAGAAGATAAAGTCACTGCCATATCTGAAATCAAGAACTAGACCTGCATGCAGAGAAATAACCTCTAACTTCTAACAACATGTCTTCGATGAGTAGGTCATATATTTGAACATTTATATGAGGAACAAAGGTCACTAATTCTAACAAGTAATCTACACTTTAGTTTATCCCAACATTGGGACACTTGAGGGACATCATTTGCATGAATATTTGTTCAACTGTTCTATTGATCGAACGGTCAGAGTTAATAATATAATCGAGGTCGCTTTGTGTCGTCAGTTTTGTTCATCGCAACGCCGTTTTATCTCTTCAACCTGACCATTTTAAGACATTTATGTTCATTTTTCTCATTCCTGTTTTAATATTACTGTTGTGCTTAATATAAATCACTATAAAAATTGCAATAACACATTTCGTTTTTGATGTAACTTTAATGGGTTAAGATTTACTCCACCCCAACAGTAGGGTCAAATAAATGAATTTGTAAACTATAGACATCGTTCTCCTTTTAAAGGTATCTTTTGCTGAGAGTAGAGACATAGATAACTGAAAATCCTCCTCCTAAATTTCATTTCCATTTTTATATTTTTCCGTTCTTTTACCCTTTTTCCTTCCTATCTAAGAGAAACAATTTCCTCACCCTTCATAGGAGGAAGGGATGAAGGAAGAAGATTATCCAATCTATGAAAGAAATATGGTTTTAATATCCTTTCCCAGTTACAAATCTGAACGTCCTTAATTTTTTTTAACATTACCTTAATATTTTTGGCGAATTTTGGTAATTGATATGTGAAAAGACTACGGAATCCTCTTTTCCCTATGTGCGACAACGAACTAATTTTTGCTTTGATGAGAAAGAATAAAACTCATTCTACCTAGTGTTGAGACACGTGACTTGTTCATTCCAATAATATAAACTTGAATATAATTGGTATCACTGATATAAAAAAGCAATTATTCTGGTCATGATATATCAGATTCCTAAAAATGTTCAAGCGGCTTGGATACTTCTGAAATTAGTATTTCTAAAAACATCGATCACTTTGAATGGCAATCATTTTTCTGTAACATTAAACCTACATACACTATTCTCTACTAGATAATTGCGAGAAGAGCTGGTTGAGAAAAGATGCAAGTAAACACAATATCTGTTGTGAGGGATGCGAGTAAGAAGAGCTCTTCTCAAAAGATTAATTCCCGGAATCAAGGAAGCGAAAACGATCCGCGCAACACAAGCGCCGTCTGGTGGAAATGGGGCATTCAAAGATTTGCCTCCTGCAGGATACTTCAAAGAATTACACTATTTAACAAAATTTCACTTTTTTCTTGTTCCTGGATTAAAATTGTTATTTCCTAGCTGTTCGCAACAAAGGAATTGAAAAATTCTATTTTTATTCAAAAACTTTGCTTTTGCAAGTAGGACAAAAGTGAATTTTTAAATATGCCAATTTGGAAAATAATGCTAGGGTATTATTAATATCAAAAGATTATTGAGAATATATATATATATATATATATATATATATATATATATATATATATATATATATATATATATAAGGCTTTATTTTTTTTAAAGCATGGTACAAAATTACAAATTATATTTAATAAAAGTATTGTAATATTGTAGAATAATATTAGGTTCAAGGAAACATTCCAAAACATTCTATATTTAATGAGAAATTTCTAGAATTTAGTAGAATTTTATTAGGTTTAAGTATTTTCCAGAACTTGACAGAACACAGCCCTGGAAAGTTCTAAAACCTTCTGGAATATTAAGAAATATTTATACAGGAATTCACAAACTTGCTCTCATTTCAGCTCTAGTTACCATAGTGAACACATCAGAAGAGAAATTGCATCAAGAGGTTGCACTCCTTCTCCAGATGCATTCTGTTTTATCTGCGAAAAGTTCATCAAAACAAGAAGCAAAGGTTTCAGTGTGATCTCATCTATGAGAATGTGTGAAGTTTACAAAGCCTACTTTGGCATACCAGTTGGGGACCGAGACAAACTCTGGGCACCTCATTTTGCTTGTGAACACTGCAAGGAAACTTTGAAAAGTAAGGAAATTGTTTGTTGTAAAGAGTAAAATATTATATGTCACATGCACAGGGTGTCCCAAAGTTGAGTTCGTATTTTGATGAAATTTAAGACTTTTATGGAAAGTTCCTGTTGAATTATGTGCATCATGTTCAAATTGTGCTTTGCACAAAATTGTAGGGTTCCATGTACAGGGTGTCCTCAAATTTGAATTTTTATTTTAATCCTTTTAATAATGCCTTTTTAAGGAATATTAAAGGGAAAAAATATTATCTTTATTTGTCAGGCTCAATTATTATCACAAGTGTTGATAGCGAGACTCTGTACTGTTGTCCTGGGCATATCGAGGCTCTTACTGGCCTTTCTCACCGAAGTTCTTGGTTCATTTTTAAGCAATTGTCGAATTCGTTCAGTTTTGTTGGGGTGAATCTTTTTCCGTCTTCTTCCTTTCTCATCGTGTACGGATCCGGTTCTTTTAAATTTGTTCACAAGTAAACGGATTGCGTGAACCCATTAACTGATTAGGAAACTTCTTTTTCCTTTGGTGGACACTTCCTAACGTCAAAGTGGCGAAAATGCACCTGCTATTTCCTATTCCCATCTTCTTTCATAAATTGCACCTGTATCACACTATGCTGCTCTTCATGTATCTACTCCACCAGAAAGGAATAAACCACAGTCAGAAGTAAGTAACAATTCAGAAGCTGAAATGCTCAGTAAAGGTTTAGACAACAGTGTCAGAGATATAGCTGTGGAGAGTAATGCATTTTCTCCACATCAAAGAGACCTTATCAGAGATTTTGGCTTGTCAAAGTCTAATGAGGCGCTTTTGATTTACAAGCTTAAAGAGTGGGGTTTGCTGGATGTAAAAGTGCAAATGGCTAGCCAAAGGAAACGTCATCAATATTTCTCAAGATTCTTTACTTATCACGTTGAGCTATGCTGATGCACTGATGTATTGGCAATTGTAAATAAATGTAATGCAAACTAGTGGAAGCTCTTCATTGAAAGCTTCTGAAGAAGCATTAAAGCTGTAATTCTCCATAATTGGAATAATTGGAATGCTTTCAATCTCGTTTAACCTGTCTTATCTCTATTACCTATACTCACTGTGTACTACCGCTCGCTGGACCCTCTTGTGCTTTCCAGCTAGTCACCTTCATAATAATCATCATCATCATCATCATCACTTCACTTACTCTATAATTTAAGAAGGGAATTTTTTGGGAGTATTTGAATAATAATTTCATTTTAGTTTGGTTATGACATAAGTTTTTATCAAAGTTATTTCTAATAATTCTATTATAATATAAAAAAATAGTGAAGTTCAGAAATAAATATAAGTATCGAAATTTTGTGAATTTTTTAAAACCCAAAGAATTACAAATGGTGAAGTAAAGAAAATTTAACCATGGCTGCTTTTTTTTAGATTTTAAATTTTAATCTTAGGAGCGAAGCCATTGCCTGTTTTTTATAATAATAAGAATAATAATTACATAAATCGTTAAATGAGTGCCACTACCTAATTTGACAACAAAAATACACAAAATGGTAGTACACATACTCATTATACATAAAACAAAAATCTCAATTTTCCGAACACAAGCACACAATATATTGACTACAAAAAACACCATACAAACTCAAATATTTAATATATGAGCCTAAAACCCAACTTGACAAAAAATGCACAATATCCGAGTGCAAATACTCAGTAAAAAAGGTCAAAAATATTAAAAATAAGACTACTATTGCTAGGTAGAAGAGCACAAGTCCGAAATTATTGACATAAAGTTTTACAAATAAACATCTACGTCATATAGGGGTACAAGTAACTAGTAGAGGATCAGAAGTTCTTATTATATGATCACAAATACTATATTTAAACATAGAAACCTCTGTGTCATATACATCCATGCTTCGATATCTTACTTAAAGATACTTCAGTTTGTATTTAGGACAGCGACGGCGCAAGGTAGTGGTAACTCGGTCAGTTGTCCGGGGCGTGCCATATGCTTAGGGATGCCATCAAGGATCTTCTCCCCAAAGAAAAACAATATTATTTTTCATTGTTTGTTGAAAAACAACCCAGATAATAAACTCACTTCTAATATTCTATATTTTTAGGTTTTTCCGTGTCAATTTTTTTATAATTATGCTTAAAAAGGTGGACGAACATCTGCTTGTACAGGGCGCCAGCAATAACAGTGCCTGCCCTGATTCCGGAAACCAAGAATGATTGCTTTTACGAACTACTGATGGGTTTTGACATACGTTCACCTCTTCCCGACGGCAAGGTGCATCAGGAGCTCCAAATATTGGGTAAATATATACCATAAATATCTTAAATCATTTGGCCTCGCAACAAGAGCGAATGCCTCAGCATGAGACTGCTACTAGGGCTGGAAGAAATGAACCTAGTCATTGTGAGCGTGGTGGCTAAATAGCTGGTGGTATGGGATCCAGATTCCTGCGATCTCTGGTTTTTAACGGAGAACTACTTTCTATAGTAGGATCCAATGCAACCTCGAATGGAGTTACTATGCGTCATTGCCCAGAGGTACCCTTTTGGTAATAAAACTTGCCACCAAGATGTCAGATGGGTGTTTCTTCTAGGATCTCTTTCAGACGTCCGACCTTTCACTCACTCTGCCAATTTTTCTCTCTCACTCTCTCTCCTAAACCGGTAGAGAGAGAGAGAGAGGGTGGTTAAAGAACGAAAAATTTCAAAGCAGAGATAATGGACTTCCTTACGCATTTTACCCCAAATAAAAGCATTTTGAGCCAAAAGCTAAATAAGCGATTCTTTTGGTTATATGTAACATCTAAATATGCATCTTTAATTTTAAATATAAGTCTAAATATTCACTGTTCACCTTAGTGTGTTTTAATTCAATTTTCGTGAAATTTTGAGTAAAAGCCTACAAATACTATATTTGCAGTAATAGTGATATTAAAATTAAGAGGCCACTGGAATTTGGTGAATGCGGTAACCAATCTTTCAGGATATTGAAAAATTATAAGAATTTTAGGCGAATTGTTGATGGAGTTGGCCAAAAAAAGAAGAAAAAAGTTGACTTTAACTTTTGCAGACCGGCTGTAGCTTTTTCGTTCACCTCAATTTATAGGACCGATGTTGGCTTATTAGCGAAAATTTGTTCTTTATGACAAGGTGAACAATTTCAAACATCTTATCGGGATAATCTGAATCGTCACTGACTTTCTAACTCGCTTTTTTTCCCATTATTTGCCTCGCTTTGGAGCAGTGATCAGTGATCTGTTAGATTATCTGGGTGGATGCAGACGGATAATCGAATTTGGGGTTTGTTAGTGTTCAGAAGAGATGTTTATAATTATTAATCTCTTCGTAACATATTTTATTGAAGGGGACTGCGAATTTAGCGTTAATTATTTTATATTTGAGTCTCTCGATTTGTCTTGCATTACGCTTTTGATCGTGAATTAACCCGTGGATAAGTTCGCCAAAATTCATTAGAAAAGTAGTAACGAACGAGGGCAGGAAACTAGTTCACTTGACAAAACATATTATTAGCCTGACGCGTTTCGATACACATCTGTATCATTATCAAAGGTTGATATTGGTAACTTAAGTAGGTGAGAAAAGAAGGGGGTGATGGTTAAATATACGATGAGAGGTTTTTTTTTAAGGGGAGGGATGAGTGAAAGTTGTTTATGTGTGTTAAGAGGCTTCTACAGTTGCCAGGATACTGGCTGATCTTCTTTCTTTGGAAAGTCTTCTTTCTTCTATTTCCTGTGTGTTTTTTCTCTTTGTCAGTTTACTTCTAATTAACTTTCCTTCCTGTATTTATTTTTTCTTTTAGGGTTTTGAGTAAGGTATCTTCTCAGTTAACGCTAATTTTAATTCTTTTATAGTTTATTTGGTTTGCGTGTATGTCTGCGTTTACTCATTGTTGTTTTGTTTGCTTCTAATTTTTCTTTTGTGCTTTCTTGATTGAAGACAGAGTTTTATATACATCGTTATTTAGATGTTAACAAATATATGAACATACTTATAGGAAATGAAAATTCTTAAACACAAAACGGTATATTAAAATGAGGGCTGAGATTGCTTAAAATGGTTAATCTATAATCGATAAAGGATTAAGATGGGTAGGGATTATTATTCGGAGCGCAGGGACGTGACGAAGGCAGCTGTCATGTGTGGTAGATGCCCGTGTTTCGGATTCCACGTTAATGAGTTGATCCCAAACTGAGAAATAAAAGGCAACTTAAATGAGTGTAGATCAGTGGTAAAATCCCTGTCTATGTTGCATATTGCTGGTAATATTCACAATGAAGAGTGAAACTTTGTCCGACATCATAATTTCGCCTTTCCATTAGCGCAGACAAAAGGGTTGCTCATGTGTCTGTTGTCTCTCTCTCTCTCTCTCTCTGATCTCTGAAAATGTTATCAGTCTTCTAAAAAGCCATTCATTTGACTGCAACCTATTAAAATTAAAATAAGTTTGTCATACTACAACTGAAACCACCTTGGGGGCTCCTACCTTAGGTGAAGATGGGTGGTAAAAGCTCGACCAAAAGGGTAGATCAGTAGTTTAAAAAAAAAGAAGCTAAATTCCAGTTAGGTGGTTAAAGAATCGTAAAATCCCTAAAAATAGGCTGTATTTTTGGTAATCAATATCTTAGCAAAGGTTCAGTTTGCTCGTTAAATCTTTATCAAAGAAGATGAAGTAGTGGTAAAAGCCAAACCAAAGGTGCAATCCATGGTAAATGTACCCCTAAGAGGGCGGTTCGGTTGTAAAAAAGGGGAAAAGGTTAAATCTGTGGTAAACCCCTTACCATGAGTGGACATTGGGGATAAAAACTAGCAATAGTGCGGTTTTGTGGTAAATCACACTATCAAGAATGAATATTATGGTAGAACCCATATATTTTCAAAAGTATATTGGTAAGTAAGTTTCCACAACCGCCACCTACCAACCCATTCGTTTAACCTACTTTTCTTGGTCAATTTTTCTGTGGTTGGACCTCAATCAAAGGAGTACAAGTTCTCAAATATTGTTCTCTTATACGTAGTACTCATGCAAATTCTGAAAACGATTTCAAACTCAAGCTTTTAGGATTAATTCTCCTTTTTAACCCAGTCCTTAGTCTACTATTTCTCTTTGAAATTTCTTGATCATATCGTTCTTCCTTTTTCTGTAGGTCAGTTTTCTTACTCTAATTTTTCTGGAATTTCCTTATTTACCCCTACAAAAATGTAAACAAAGGGAGATTAAATAGGGAAAAACTAGGAATAGGGCCCATAAATAGGCTATTTATGCGATTGAGAAATTGGGACGAATATTTTCACTTCCTTTAATTTGACCATTTTACGCTTTTAAAAAAAATGCTGATGCCTTCGTTGGTTTTTAACTTTTTATTTAAAATATAGTGGGAGAGGGGGAAAATAATGAATACTGTTTTTCTTCGTTTGTTTTAAAAGAAAACTAAGCCCGGATATGGGCTGCGGCCAGTGGAGCCGCGTACCAGAGTCTTCTTCCTGCGAGCGTGGTACGAAGTGAGGGGCGTTGATGAGCACCAACCACACTATGTGGAAAAGTGGTAGATGATGACGAATTACGAAACGGACCTTATTTTATAAAAAAAATGCTGCTAGTACTGGTTAGGCAATAGGGGAAGGGGGGAGGAGTAGCGAAGGGCACGCCTCTCTCCTGAATCGGCATGGGAAATAAAGTGTAAAGGGAATCTCTTTACTCAAAGCAAACAAGCAACATCAATGTCCACTTTTACCAGAAATAAATTACTCAATCTGTTCTTTTTACCACACAGAAACAGTGGCAAAGTAGCCAATTCCATAGTTTTACCCCGAAGTAACAAGTACATGGCGATCCGTTCAATTACCACAAAGAAAATCGAATAGTTTATTTATTTTACTACAAATGAGCAACATCAAAATCAATCCCTTCTTGTGTATTACAACAAATAGGTAGCTAAAACAGCAAGGCGGTCCTTTACCACAAATTATAATAAACCCCCCCAATATTTTCTTTTACCACAGAAAAGAAGCAACAACGTCAATTTGTAGCTTCGCTTTAAAGGGAAAGAACAATAAAATAGTCAATCGGTTCCTTTCCGTTTCGTTAACTTGGTGTATTCTCCTTTTTTCCTACAAAAGCAGCTTTTTTTATTGGGCTAGATTATCCACTTAACATAGACTCCATCCTAATAAATACCACTTAACTCAACATTTTAAGCTTCTCTATTACTTTTTGTTAAATTGCCACTCCAAAAAGGGAAAGTTTTTACCTCACCAAATTACAACGAAATTTTGCCCTAATCAGCAACAATTGAGACGAACGAGCAATTTCCCAAACAATTACGTATTGATCAACGAAAATTTAATACAACAGCAATATCTTTGCTGCATAGGGGTTAATTTGTATTAATTAGAATAATGGAAATATATATAACATTATTTTTTTTAAACAAGGTAAACCGGCTGGGACATAAAATTGCTAAAAAATTTCTTTCTTTTTTTTTACAGGATTTAGGTGAATTCTCTTTTAACTATTCTTAATTTCAATAAGAATTAATTTTAATATTCTTGGAATTACTTTTCGGAATCATATCACAAAAATCAGATGATTCAATTAATACATGTTTTACATGTTTGAATTCGAGTATATGAAATAAGTGAATAGGTTATTAACATGACAACTTGAATATTTCTACCGAACACTAAAGTTAATTACTAATTAATCAACTTCCCTTTGTCTGCAAACTTTTGCCATTAAAGTTCTTCCCACAGTACTAATATTGAATATGCAAAACCACTGCTTCCGGATTCCTCGTGTAATTTATTTTCTATTTCTCTCTACTGTTTTCCTCGTGCGTCACAGTTGATTAGCGATAAACAAGAGAAAAGTGGTTTCTAATGAATTAGTTTACAATTATTATATTTGTTCTTTCTTATTATCGAAAGCTAATTTTTTACTAAAGGTTTTTTTTTCCTAATTAATTTATTAAAGGATTGGGTTAGGTTGTTAGGTTGAATAATTGAGTTATTTGTTTTATGAAATATAAATTTGGTTTATTTTTGTTTTAATAATCTAACCTGCCTAACATAACCTAATGCATTATTAAAGGAAAATTCTAGATAAAAAATTCCCTTTGTAAGAAAATTATAGATAAAAATTCCTTTAATAAAGAAAGACTGTCGATAATAAAAATGTAAAAAAAAAATCGGCTGTCGAGAGGAGGAAATTACTCTACTCTTTACAGTCGGAATTCGTAAAAAATGGATGAGAGAAAAACTCCTTAAAGAACAACAATCTAAAATTTCCGCCACCAATAGGGATGTTAAGCAACACTGAAAATGATTAGTCGTCGTGCAGGAAATAGGGTAAAACGGAGGAATTTATGGTTGCTGTTGTAGTGACCTGTAATTAGTGTTTTAGAATTCCCCCCTTTTTGTTCTTTTCTAAGAGTGCTAAGAGGGTCTAATATATATTGATATTTGAATATCTTAACGAACAGAGCCGTTCCGAAACACGTAAGGATATATAAGAGAAACGCTCAATAATCCCCAAATAAACTTATATTTTAACTTTAACCATTGAATACACAACATCTAAACATTAATTACAGCAATACTCTGAATATTATCATAAACAAGAATTATTTAAATTAGTTTACCCACAAAAATTGGTTAATTTTTGTGGCTTACGGACTCATCTGGAGTTTAAAGGGCCTCAGAAATGTTATTGACTCACGACGCGTGCCGTCTTGCCAGATGTAGCTGGGCGAAATCACACGGTTGTTTTGGCGAGGGTGGCAGCTGGGGGGTCCACACGTTTTTCCAGGAGGGGGGGTTCTTCAAGGACGAGAACAAATACGGTGCTTTATGCAACACCTAGGCAGTCGTGGTCTCTCTGGCGAGAGTGAGTCGAACTTGGTTCTTAAATCAAGTTAACTTGGAGTGCGGTGTGACCACCGAGTAACGAGCTCGAAGAGGAGCTTTTCTCCTTCGTTACTTATTTCCTTATGGACGAGGACTGAACTCGGAGGGGGGGGGGGTCTTCTTCAAGGGCAAGGATCGATGAGACGGAGTTTCTCTGACGAGAATAAGTTCCTCAAAGTTCAGTTTGGTAAGTTTTGTAAATAAGGGACTGTATATCCAATCCATTTCATTTTCCCTCGATTTCTCACGTCCGAATTAGTGTAGAAAGCGGGTTGGATTGATTGGAGTTAGAGGATAGATTTTCGGCCCACTACAACCTCTCCTCTAACGCAATTCAGCACCTCCACACATCTTGCCCACATTTGTCTCAAAGCATTACTTGTCGTTCCATGTATAATGGAAAAGTAAAAATGAGATAATGTGTCACAAAGATGAGTGGCATTAGGAGAAAGAATGACCTGAAAGCAAGAAAAGATTTGCGAATAATTACATTTATAGTCTTCTGGAGACTGATTTGATCAGATACGATGGCCCATCTTATAAATGCGAGACGACTCCATTAGCACAAAATCCAATTAAGTACTGAATGAAACTAATTTTTAAGTCAGATCGTGGGAAAAACTGAACGTGGAGAAAAGATTTTAATTGCATTGGCCCGAGGCGTTTCGCTTGCTGAAGGGCGACATAAATTCACTTTATTTTTGTCGATCTTGAAATTTGAATGGGTTTTATCAATTGCAGAATACTCATAGATTATAGCTCATTAGGGTAAACGGATAAGGTATAAATACCACTTGGTAGGGGTTTGTGGAAAAATAGATTTGATATGTTTTAGAGAAGATAAAAGCGAAAATCATTGAAGACTTGGGCATACAGTATTGAAAGAAAAGATGTTAAAGAAAGGCTAGAAGATTAAGTAAGATAGGATGTATGGAAGGTATACAGGGTGTGGGATGGGGATAATTTGTCGCCTAACTTTAATATAAAATAAAATAACACAGTTCATTTATACAGTTATATTTAGCAAAGTTATTTAATGAAATCGCCGTCGGCCTCAACCACGGCCTCTAAGTGGCGTCATAACCTGCTGTAGGCGCTGTTGACGGTCCCACTGTTTAACCCTGGTGAAATGTGTGGTGATTCTGGACCTAAGCTCCACTTTGGTGCTACGCACGAGCTACTTGATGCTCTCTTTCTCTCTCAGCCACATCCCCCACATCATATTCCAAGGGCTTGCAGTCTTGGTAGTTAGTAGGCCAGATGTTTTAAGTGATGTGGTCAGGGAAATTGTCTGACGGCTAAGAGTGGGTCCTCTTGCTTATGTTCGGCACGTACGACCTTCCAGCGGTGAGCTCCGTGATCGAGAGCCTCACCAACTCATCAAGGCACTTGATGTAGCCCTCTGGAAAGATAAACGGGGCTATAACGTGTCCCTCACTATTGACTACCTCAAACAACATGATGTGGACCGAGAATTTAGTCTTTATGACTCTCGGTACCAAAGCATTCTAGGCTTGTTAACAATCTTCGAAACGCGTCTGTTCCACTTGTCCTTCATCTTCTGCGAGAGAAGCTTGGCCCTTTCTTAACTTGTATGAGTAGTAGCGGATATTCTCATGCACTAACTGCCTGATTGGAGACTCTGACACTCTCTTCTGCCTAGCTATTGACCTCATTAACCTGCTGGGATCGTTGTCAATAATGACATGGATCTCCGGGACAAATTCGGGTTCGGGGGTTCATTTCGTATCATAACGATT
Source organism: Ceratothoa steindachneri (assembly GCA_963969495.1). Taxonomy (NCBI): domain Eukaryota; kingdom Metazoa; phylum Arthropoda; class Malacostraca; order Isopoda; family Cymothoidae; genus Ceratothoa; species Ceratothoa steindachneri. Next base: position 122,386,140 of record OZ018331.1, read on the forward strand.
GCAGTGAGGTTTCCGATACTCTTCACCTCGTAATTAAAGACTGACTCATCCACCTCTTTCCTAAATCTCTACACCATCTAAAATTGACACATAACCACTCGGATATCGTGGCATTTGAACTCCAGGCGTGAATCCCCAAGCAGCTGAGCTTGCTTTTTCCAAATTCAGTAAAAGTATTGTTTCCTTCACAAACGTTGCACAACAGAGTCAACATCGAATATGAATGAGAAATAAGCAACACAAGACAACACACATGCCCGGAATTCATAGATGCCAACGGCGGAAAAATAACCAGCGCACCCCGTATAGTAGTGAGAGTGAGGGGGGATCTTAAGTGAATGATGAGGAAAGATTAAGACGAAATGGAATAGGGATAAGCTATCAAAGTGTATCTGACCGGATTGATCACTTTATAATGGTTTGTTGCCATTCATTAATCACTTATTGACTAAATTGTGATCGAAGGCTACCATTACAACGGTTGACTCTACGGTGAGCTGAATAATAAATTGTTCTTTTAAGCGTGAAAGCTGCTATATGTATATATATATATATATATATATATATATATATATATATATATATATATATCTTCGAATGTGAGAGCGCCGCTTGAGAACTGCCTTAGTTATTTTTTATCAATTTAATTCAAGGTATTCCTGATTCGCACCAGTTCACCTGCAGAGTTAATATAATTTATTGAAGGAACAAACAAAAGTCAGTAAATGTATACAAATACTTCAAGCTAGATCAGCCGTTCCTTCAGTACATCTTTTGTAAGGACAAACAGCGAGCTCCTTTCTCTAAATATACTAATCCGAGCTCAATTTGACAATCCATCTTTAATCTTGTTTATCTTCCTTGACACTGATGGATTGGATAAGCAACGAATCCTCCAAAGGCTCAAAATTGGTGACATAATCTTTAATTCTCCCATCCATCGATACTCTACCCTATATAAAAGAAACATCGCTTCGCTCTTTTCTCGCAATCCCCACCATCCATCGTTACTGCCCCATTCTTGATAGAAGGGGGCCCCCTCTTCCACAGTTTCATTTCGTCATCACCCCCCCTTTCCTTATTATAAATCGTCCTCCCTATGCTATATTAGGGCGAAAAATGCGGCCTCAGAGCACGCCAGACCTCTATTAAAAGCGATTTGGGGAATGAAATTGCTCCATTGAGGACATTTTTGAAACCGGTCTAGAAACTTGGTGACGAGGGAGAACCGGGAAGAATAATCAAAACTTTCCTCCTTAGCATTGTTGTATCGATCGATTTTAGCTCAATGACTTCTTGCTTCACTGCTAGCTATATGACCGTCCTGCCTGACTCTCGAGAAGGATTCTTCAGGACGGGTCGTGTGCAGACTTCAAAATGGGTTTGATGGAGGATAATTATTCGTCCAAGGGAGAAGTTTACCCTAAGTTTCCGAGGCTCGGAGATATAGGGAGAGAAAGCTCTAGAGACGGTCAAAATTAACAATGAAAACAAGAGAGGGTATTGTTCAAGGCGAAACAGGGTAATTTATTTGTCTATTAATAAGTATTGAAGTTTGAACTTTAAATTCATACACTGTTTTTCACTGTAATACTAAATTAGGGTGTAAGATTACAGTCATAATGGTGTTCTTACATGCAAATTCATTCTAACTTCATCTCTGTTTCCTTTTTCACACTTACTATCATCCATTTACTCTTATCCATGCTTCCTATTCCACCACTTCAAGTGTGTAGAAGGAAAGGCGGATTCTTGATAGTTTGGCTAAATCCAGCTTTTTAGTCCACCAAAACATTCTCCTATTTTAGCTAGACGGGCTACAATTATATCCTTCAAACATTTGCACTTCCCTCAAACTCACCACTTTCTTTTAGAGTGCATTTCTTTTTCAAACATTTCATTTGGGAGTCAGTGTGGTTACTTTCAAGGGTATTTTAAATACTCAGCCTCTTGATTGAGCAAGTTAGTTCAATCCAGACCGCGTCCTAAGCACGGATAAATGGAGAGGGTACTATTGAGGGAGGAAAGACTGGAAAACAGAGCAATTCATCAAACTTCTAACCTCAAGAAACCAAAATTGAGAAAGTTGAATTAAAAAGGATTAAATAAGTAAGTAGTAAATAAATAAGTAAATAAGTATTTTAAATATAAGAAATATAGAAAGGCCGGAATGATAAACAACCATACATTCTCCCATTCATCTTCTAAATCTCATCATCAAAGAACAGCTTCATTTCCCTTTCTTCCTTACACCATACATTCCATTCTTACAGAATGTTTTTAAAAAATAATCTTGTTTTTAAACAATAAATTAATTTTTAATAAGAAATTGGTGTTTTACGCTCAAAATTTCACTTGTCCATGGCTTAAAAATGTTTATAATTAATTTTAGGGAATATAATTATTTTAAAGAATAGTATTTTTTTTAAAGAATAATTTCTTTTAAAGAATGGAATTATCTAAAATATTTAAAAAAAAAAATTGTTTTTAAGGCTAAATTGATTTTTATTCAAATTATTTTTTAAAGAAGGATCTTTCAAAACAATTTCATTCTTTTTAAGGAATAAAATTGTTTTTTTTAAAGAATAAAAATATTTTGTAAAGAATAATTTTTTTACAGGATGAAATTATTTTCAAAGAATAACAAAAATAAATTAGTTAAAGACAGAAATTTTGTTTAAACAAAAAAATATTGTTTTTGTAACAATACTAAAATTTAAATAATAAAATTATTTTTAAATAATATATATATTTTTTTAAATATTTTTTAGATAAATGTTTTCAAAAAATAAATTATACTTAAAAATAAAATGGTTTTAGAAATAATAAAATATCTTTTAAACAATAAAATAATTTATTAAAATAGATTTGTTTAAAAAATAAATAATAAAATTATTTTTGAAGAATTTATAAATAATAAATTAATTTTTATAGTAGCTATAGTAGCTAGCCGCAGAATAAGTGTGTTATCTTGGGCTTCCATGTTGGGTTTCTAATGGCAGATTATTTGACCAACATGGAGGAAAAAAATTAGGTCTTCCTAAAATAAAGTGGCATTTTCTGTATTTTATCATTATTTAATGATAAAAATCAAACAGTTTTTTTAACTTTTTATATTTATTTAAGCTTTTATTTTTTAATTCAATAATTAAGAAAGTTACACCAGTTCCTACCACAAATCTACATCTTTCAACTAACTTTTCAATACCATGTTTATAAAATTCGTTTGCCATTGATTTAAAAAGTTTTTCTGTTGTTGATATTTTCATTCTCTTCAGTTGATTAACTAAAATCCTGAAGAAAATAGCAATCTGATAGGGTCAAGGCAGATGAGTATGCGATATGAGGTCGCGCGTTGTCTTGAAGGAGAAACACTCTTCTTCTATTTATTAAGGCTGGCCTTTTTTCCCTTAAGAGCTAAATGTAAACTCTTCAATTGAGAAAATTTAACTTCTTTTGGGATAGTTTGATTTAAATTGAGAAGTGAAAATTTATTTTGACATTTATTTTCCACCAAACGAACAAGAGAATCTTCAGTAGATGAGGCCCCTGTTTCCGCTGTGGTATTGGTATTTCCCTCGAACTAATCTATTGTCTAGAATACTTAATATTATTGTCTATAACCTACCTTTTGTCTTCTGTATCAATCATTCAAAAATGGTTCAATTTATAGTCCAGTAAAGATAGATGAAGGAATGTTGAGTCTTTGGTGATGTTGTGAGATGATAGGTCTGAGGGAATTGTTGCAGATATGTGTCTTAACGTTTTAATAAACGTAGTCACTTAATTGTAGATACAGTGAAATTGCGCGCCTTTGTTCCTTAAGTTTGACATAGATATAAGATTATTAATTTCATTTTGACGATATTGTGTTTATTACCATTACTTTCAGTATTACTGTTACAGTTAATAGTACTTTATCACCACTGTTTAATACCAATTCATTTTTGTGTATTTGTTATTACCGCCTCCATCATACTCCGTTGGATTAACTTAGAGCGCAATTGACCCTTAGTTTAACTTAGCAGTAGCTGTGGTCTATGCGCATAACTGTGATTAATTATTAAAAAGAAGAAAAATATATTTTTCCTATTAAATCCCCTTTAAAACCCAGTTGATCTTTATCCTCTTTGCCACGAAATAGGTCGCCAAAGTCGAGCCAAAATGCTTGATGCCCTCTCAATAAGTCTGATTACACCATCGGCAGGAGCCTATATTAATATACTTGTATCTTACCTTACAGTACCTTAGAGGTACGGCTGTTGAGGACATAGTTCTGTGGTAAGCCACTCATTACAATATACCTATCAAATTGTATTTAGTCATTGGCATGTATCATATCAGGTTCGGCAATTATATATATTTAAACACACTGCATATAATCTATATTAACAGGCACCCATTACACTTAATAATTCAGAAAAACTCCAACGGTATGGGAGAAACCCTTGCTCTATAATCATATTAATAAATCTTTCAAACGTTCGTAATTCATCCATGTCAGAGCACTCACTCCCTTCTAGGTTGATATGTGACTTTATTCCTCCATTTCGATAAATGAATAGACTTCCTCAAGCTCTGTTGGGCACGGAGATCCTTCCACATCCATGCAGTTATGATATGTGATTGGATTCCCCATCCAGAGACTCGATCTTCTTCATGCATTTACAACGTGTAGCTGGCTTCACTTTGTTGGCAATCATAATTCCCTCACAAGAAGAAGATGCAACCAAATTCTATCTACGTAATTTTAAAGATCAATATGTGTTGCATTATTATTTCTGGTGCGCGTCTCTTTTCGTTCCTCACTAAATCATGAAATCATGCCAATTTGGTCGCATTCAGGCTGTCTCGTTCTTTTAAATATATATAATAAGAATTGCAATATCATGCTAAGAGGGTTTTCTTGCAAACTTCGAAATATCTTGTGGAATATTTATGGGATTCATTTTTCAAAACATTTGCTGCTTGTATAATTCATCTGTCAAAATAGGGGTATTTTCTACATGTACAATATAATTCATTTCTAGAAATCTCATTTTGAACGCCCAAACTTCGCAAAGTTTTGGTATAGTATTCGACCCAATTGATTTCGCCTACCAGAGTAGATGCCTTTCTTCTTTTCGATACTTCTTATCCAAGGACTGATTTATTCTGGCTGTTTTATGGCTGGAATAACATTTTTAAGATTTAAAGGAAAATTAAGGTGAGAAAATAGTAAAACGAGTAAGAGACTAGGATTAATAAACATAAACAAAATTAATTGCGAATAAATATGGAACTAGGACAATATGAAGGGATTAGGCAATAAGGATTAAGTAAAATGCTGCCCTGTTAGTGTGACACATACCTGCTCGATGAACGCATCGTTTGGCTCTGCTTAGAGTGAAAATATAGACCTAAATTTAAGCACCTAAACCTGGACCTCATCCAATTAATTGTTACAAGATCCACAATGATGGGTTTAATGGATTTATGTAGAGCTAAGACGCAGCGTGGTTTATACGGAGATTTTCGTTCTAGGTGGAGGCCATAGGGCACTGATTCTTCCATTTCTTGCCATCTTCGGTTTATAGGGAGATCCTTTCCTTCTAGGTGGAGGCCATAACACAGCTTCTTCCATCTCTTGCAATCTTTAGGTTATCCAGAGATCCTTTCCTTCTAGGTGGAGGCCATGACACAGCTTCGTCGATCTCTTGCGATCTTTGGTTTATACAGATATCTATTCTTCTAGGTGGCGGAGATGGCACAGCTTCTTCGACCTCCTGCCATCTTTGGTTTATACAGAGATATTCCCTTTTGGGCGAGGGCTATGACACAGCTTCTTCTATCTTGTGCCATCTTTGGTTGGAAAAGAAATCGTTTCCTTCTAGCTGAAGGCCATGACATAGCTTCTTCAATCTTTTACTATCTTTGGTTCATACAGAGAGTTTTCCTTCCAGGTGGGGCTATGACACAGCTTCTTCTATCTCGTGCCATTTTTGGTTGGAAAAGAAATCGTTTCCTTCTAGCTGGAGGCCATGAAAAAGCTTCTTCAATCTTTCACCATTTTTGGTTCATACAGTGACTTTTCTTTCCAGGTGGAGGCTATGAAACAGCTTCTTCAATCTCTTACCATCTTTGGTTTATACACGGATCCTTTCCTTCTAGGTGGAGGCTTTAAAACAGCGTCTTCGATATTTTGCCATATTTGGTTTATACAGAGATGTTTCCTTCTAGGTGGAGGCCATGACACAGTTTCTTTAATCTCTTGCCAGCTTTGGTTTATACAGATATCTATCCTTCTAGGTGGCGGCCATGGCACATCTTCTTCGATCTCTTGCCATCTTTGGTTTACACAGAGATCTTTCCTTCTAAGTGGAGGCCATGGCAAAGATTCTTCAATCTCTGGTTTACACATAGATACTTTCCTTCTAGGTAGAGGCCATGACTGAGGTTCTTCGATCCCATACCATCTTTGGTTTATAGAGAGATCTTTTCATTCTAGGTGGAGGCTATGACAGAGCTTCTTCGATCTGTTCACATCTTTGGTTTATACAGAGATCTTTCTTTCTAGGTTGAGGCTATGGCACAGCTTTTTCCAGCTCTTGCCATCTTTGGTTTATACGGAGATCCTTTCCGTCTAGCTGGAGGGCATGACACAGCTTCTACGATATCTAACCATCTTTGGTTTATACAGAGATATTTACTTCTAGGTGGAGGCCATGGCACAGCTTATTGGAACTCTTGTCATCATTGGTTTATACACAGATATTTACTTCTTGGTGGAGGCCATAACACAGCTTTTTTGATATCTTGCCATCTTTGGTTTATACAGACATATTTCCTTTTGGGCGGAGGCCATGACACAACTTCTTCTATCTCTTGCCTTCTTTGGTTTAAACGGAAATCGTTTCCTTCTAGGTGGAGGCCATGGCACATATTCTTAGATATCTTGCGATCTTTGGTTTATTGAGAGATATTTCCTTCTAGGCTGAGCCCAATGCACAGATCCTTTGATTTCTTGCCATCTTTGGTTAACACAGAGATCCGTTCCTTCTAGTTAGAGGCCAGTACTGAGCTACTTCGATCATTTACCATCTTTGGTTTATATAGAGATCTTTTCCTTCTAGGTGGAGGCTATGACACAGTTTCTTCGATCTCTTTCCATCTTGGGTTTATACAGAAATATTTCCATCTAGGTGGAGGCCATGGCACAGCTTCTTGGAATAATTGTCACCTTTGGTTTATACAGAGATATTTAGGTTTAGGTGGAAGCCATTACACAGCTTCTTCGATATCTTGCCATCTTTGGTTTATTGAGAGATATTTCCTTCTAAGCTGAGCCCAATGCACAGATCCTTCGATTTCTTGCCATCTTTGGTTAACACAGAGATTCGTTCCTTCTAGGTAGAGGCCAGGACTGAGCTACTTCGATCCCTTACCATCTTTGGTTTATATAGAGATCTTTTCCTTCTAGGTGGAGGCTATGACACAGCTTCTTCGATCTCTTTCCATCTTGGGATTATACAGAAATATTTCCTTCTAGGTAGAGGCCATGGCACAGCTTCTTGGAATACTTGTCACCTTTGGTTTATACAGAGATATTTAGGTTTAGGTGGAAGCCATTACATAGCTTCTTAGATATCTTGCCATGTTTGGTTTATACAGAGATTCTTTTCTTTTAGGTGCAGGCCATGACACAGCTTCTTCGATGTTTTGCTATCTTTGGATTATACAGAGATCGTTTACTTCTAGGTGGACGCCATGAGACAGCTTCTGCGATCTCTTGCCATCTTTGGTTTATGCGGCGATACTTTCCTTTTAGGTGCAGCTCATGACACAGCTTCTTCGATATCTTACCATCTTTGGTTTATATAGAGATATTTACTTCTAGGTGGAGACAATGGCACAGATTATTCGAACTCTTGTCATCTTTGGTTTATACAGAGATATTTACTTCTAGGTGGAGGGCATAACATAGCTTCTATGATATCATGTCTTGTTTGGTTTAAACAGAGATCGTTTCCCTTCTAGGTGGAGGCAATGGCACAGATTTTTGGATCTCCTGCCATCTTTGGTTCATAGAGAGATATTTCCTTCTAGGCGGAGCCCATTGCACAGCTTCCTTGATTTCTTGCCATCTTTGGTTAACACAAAGATCTGTTTTTCTAGGTAGAAGCCATGACTGAGCTACTTCGATTTCTTACCATATTTGGTTCATACAGGGATCATTTCCTTCTAGGTGGAGGCAATGAACCCACTTCTTCGATCCCTTACCATCTTTGGTTTATATAGAGATCTTTTCCTTCTAGGTGGAGCCTATGACACAGCTTCTTCGATCTCTTTCTATTTTGGGTTTAAACAGAAATATTGCCTTCTAGGTGGAGACCATGGCACAGCTTCTTGGAATACTTGTCACCTTTGGTTTATACAGAGATATTCAGGTTTAGGTGGAAGCCATTAATAGCTTCTTAGATATCTTGCCTTGTTTGGTTAACACAGAGATTGTTTCCTTCTTGGTAGAGGCCATGACTAATCTACTTCGATCCTAAACCATTTGTGGTTTATAGAGATCTTTTCCTTCTAGGTGGAGGCTATGACACAGCTTCATCGATCTCTTGCCATCTTTTGTTTATACAAAGATCTAACTTTCTAGAAGGAGTCCATGGTACAGCTTCTTTAATCTCTTGCCATCTTTGGTTTATAGGGAGATCCTTTCCTTCTAGGTGGAGCCATGGCACAGCTTCCTTGATCTTTTGCCATCTTTGGTTTATACAGTTATCTTTTCCTTCTAGGTTCAAGCTATGAAACAGCTTCATGGATGTTTTGCCTCTTTGGTCTATACAGAGATACCTTCTTTTTAGGTAGAGGCCATGGCACAGGTTCTTTGATCTCTTGTCATCTTTGGTTTATACAGAGATCCCTTTCTTTTAAGTGGAGGCCATGAGACATCTTTCTCGATGTTTTGCCAACTTTGGTTTATACATAGATCCTTTAATTCTAGGTGGAGGCCACGAGAGAGCTTCTTTGATATCTTGCCATGTTTGATTTATACAGATATTTTTCTTTCTATTTGGATGCCATAACAGAGTTTATTAGATCTCTTGCCATCTTTGCTTTAAAAAGAAATCGTTTCCTTCTAGGTGGAGGCCATTAAAAAGCTTCTTCGATCTCTTGCCAGCTTTAGTTCATACATAGATTCTCTCCTTCTAGGTGGAGGCCATGACACAGCTTTGTCAATGTTTTGCCATCTTTCGTTTATACAGAAATCCTTTCCTTCTAGGTTTAGGCTATGACACAACTTCTTCGATCTCTTACCATCTTTGATTTATCTAGAGATATATCCTTCTAGGTAGAGGCCATGGCACAGGTTCTTGGAACATTTGTTATCTTTGGTATATAGAGAGATATTTATTTGTAGCTCGAGGACATAAGACAGTTTCTTAGATCTCTTGCCACCTTTGGTTTAAATAGAAATCGTTTCCTTCTATTAGGTGGCAATGAAAGCTTCTTTGATCTCTTGTCATCTTTGGTTCATACAGAGTTCCTTTGGCTCTAGGGAAGGCTATGACACAGCTTATTCGATCTCTTTCCATCTTTGGTGTATACAAATAACTTTCCTTCTCGGCGGAGGCCATGGCACAGATTCTTCGATCTCTATCTATCTTTGATTTATAGAGATATTTCCTTCCAGGGGGAGGCCATGACACAGATTCTTCTATCTTTTTCTTTCTTTGGTTTAAACATAAATCGTTTCCTTCAAGGTGGGGGCCATTACGTAAATTCTTCGATTCTTTGCACTCTTTGGTTCATACAGAGATCCTCTCCCTCTAGTGGAGTTTACGACAGAGCTTGTTCGATCTCTTGCCATCTTTGGTTCATACGGAGTTCCTTTGGCTCTAGGGAAGGCTATGACACAGCTTATTCGATCTCTTTCCATCTTTGGTGTATACAAATAACTTTCCTTCTCGGCGGAGGCCATGGCACAGATTCTTCGATCTCTATCTATCTTTGATTTATAGAGATATTTCCTTCCAAGCGGAGGCCATGACACAGCTTCTTTTACCTCTTGCTTTCTTTGGTTTAAACATAAATCGTTTCCCTCAAGGTGGGGGCCATGACGTAGATCCTTCGATTCTTTGCCATCTTTGGTTCATACAGAGATCATTTCCCTCTAGGGGAGATTACGACAGAGCTTGTTCGATCTCTTGCCATCTTCGGTTTATAGAATGATGGAGGACATTGCACAGATTCTTCGATCTCTTGTCATCTTTGGTTTATAGACAGATATTTACTTCTAAGTAGAGGCCATAAAACAGCTTCTTCGATATCTTGCCATCTTTGGTTCATACATATATCTATCCTTTTAGGTGGCGGCTATTGCACAGCTTCTTTGTTATCTTGCCAGCTTTGGTTTATACAGAGATATTTTCTTCTAGGTGAAGGCTATGACACAAGTTCTTCGTTCTCTGCCATCTTTTTATTTATTACAGAGATATTTCCCTTTGGCCGGGGTTAATGACACATCTTCCTCTATCTCTTGCCTTCTTTGGTTTCAACAGAAATCGTTTTTTTTTTTCGAAGTAAAAGCCATGACATCGCTTATTCGATCTTTTGTCATCTTTAGTTCATATAGAGATATTTTCCTTCTCGGTGGAGGCTATGACAGATTTTCTTCGATCTCTTTTCTTCCTTGGTTTATACAGAGATCCTTTCTTTCTAGGTGGAGGCGATGAAACAGCTCTGTTAATGTTTTCCCATCTTTGGATTATACAGAGATCCTTTCCGTCTAGGTGGAGGCTATGGTACAGCGTCTTGCATCTCTTGCCATCTTTGGTTTATACTGAGATCCTTTCCTTCTAGGCGCAGACCACGACAAATCTTCGTCGATGTTTTGCCACTTTCGGTTTCTACAGTGATCCTTTCCTTCTAGATGAAGGCCTTGAGACAGTTTCTTCGATCTACTGCTATCTTTGGATACGATGACCCAACTTCTTCGATCTCTTATCATCTTTGGTTTATATAGAGATATTTCTTTCTAGGTGAGGGCCATGGCACAGCTTCTTGGAACTCTTGCCATCTTTGGTTTATAGAGAGATATTTCCTTCTAAGTGGAGCTTATTGGACAGCTTCTTCGATTTATTGCGATGTTTGGTTAACACAGAGATGGTTTCCTTCTTGGTAAAGGGCGTAACTGATCTACTTCGATCCCTTACCATTTGTGGTTTATAGAGATCTTTTTCTTCTAGGTGAAGGCTATGACACAGCTTCATCGATCTCTTGCCATCTTTTGTTTATACAAAGATCTATCTTTCTAGAAGAAGTCCATGGCACAGCTTCTTCAATCTCTTACCATCTTTGGTTTATAGGGAGATCCTTCCCTTCTAGGTGTAGCCATGGCACAGCTTCTTCGATCTCTTACCACCTTTGGTTTAAATAGAAATCGTTTCCTTCTATTAGGAGGCAATGAAAGCTTCTTCGATCTCTTGTCATCTTTGGTGTATACAGAGTTCCTTTGGCTCTAGGGAAGGCTATGACACAGCTTATTGGATCTCTTGCCATCTTTGGTTTGTACAGAGTTCTTTTCCTTCTAGGTGGAGGCTATGACACAACTTTTTAATCACTTGCCATCTTTGGTTTATACAGAGATCCTTTGCTTCTAGGTGAAGCCATGGCACAACTTCTTCAATATCTAGCCAGCTTTAGTTTAAACACAGATATTTACTTCTAGGTACAGGCCATGACACAGCTTCTTTGGTATCTTGCCATCTTTGGTTTATACACAGGTATTTTCTTTTGGGTGGGGGCCATGACACAGCCTATTTTATATCTTGCCTTCTCCAGTTTAAACTGAAATCATTTCCATTTAGGTGAAGGCCATGACATAGCTTTTTCGATCTTTTCCATCTTTAGTTCATACAGAGATAGTTTTCCTCTCGTTGGAGGCTATGACACATCTTCTTCAATCTCTTGCCATCTATGGTTCATACAGAGATATTTCCTTTTTGGCTGAGGCCATGCCACAGCTTCTTCTATATCTTGCCTTCTTTGGTTTAAATAGAAATCGTTTCCTTCTAGGTGGAGTCCAAGATATAGATTCTTCGATATTTTGCCATCTTTGGTTTATATAGAGATATTTCCCTCTATGCGGAGGCCATGACAAAGCTTCTTCGATTTCTTGCCATCTTTAGTTTACACAGAGATACTTTTCTTCTTTGTAGAGGCCATGAATGAGCTTCTTCGAACCCTCACCAACTTTGGTTTATACAGAGATCATTTCCCGCTAGGTGGAGGCTATGACAACGCTTCTTCGATCTCTTGCCATATTTGGTTTATACAGAGATATGTCCCTCTAGGTGGAGGCCATGGCGCATCTTCTTGGATCTCTTGTCACCTTTGGTTCATTCAGAGATATTTACTTCTAGGTGGAGGCCATGACACAGCTTCTTTGATATCTTGCCATATTTGGTTTATACAAAGGTCTTTCCTTCTAGCCGGCTGCTTAAACACATTTTCTTCGATCTCTTGCCATCTGTTTTTATCGAGAGATGTTTCCCTCTAGGTGGAGGCCATTGCACAGTTTCTTTGATTTTTTTGCCATCTTTGTTTTACATAGAGATCCTTTCCTTCTAGGTAGCGGCCAGGAATAATCTTCTTCGATCCCTTACCATCTTTGGTTAATACACAGATCTTTTCCTTCTAGGTGGAGGCTATGACACAGCTTATTCAATCTCTTGCCATCTATGGTTTATACAGATATCTTTTCCTTCTTAGTTGAGGCCATGGCACAGCTTCTTCGATCTCTAGCCATCTTTAGGTTATAGAGAGATATTTCCTTTTAGGCGGAGGCCATGATACTGCTTCTTCGATATCTCTCCATCTTTGGGTTATACAGAGATCTATCCTTCTAGGTAGAGTCCATTTCACAGTTTCTTCAATCTCTTGCCATCTTTCGTTTATACATATATCTATCCTTCTATGTGGTGGTCTTTGTACACCTTCTTCGATCTCTTGCAATCTTTGGTTTATACAGAGATATTTCCTTCTAGGTGGAGGCTATGACTCAGCTTTTTCGATCTCTTGCCATCTTTTGTTTATACAGAGATCTGTCCCTCTAGATGGAGTCCATGACACAGCCTCCTCGATCTCTTGCCATATTTGCGGTATACAGATTTCCTTTCTTCTATTTGGAGCCCTTGACACAGCTTCTTCGATCTCTTGCCATCTTTGTTTTATATAGAGATCGTTCTTTCTAGGTGGAGGCCATGGCACAGTTTCTTCGACCTATTGCCATCTTTGGTGTATACGGAGTTCTTTTCTTTTAGGCGGAGGACATGGTATAGCTTCTTTGATCTCTTGCTATATTTGGTTTATATGGAGTTCTCTCCTTCTAGAAGAAGCCCCCGCCACAGCTTCTTCAATCTCTTTTCATCTTTGGTTTATACAGAGATCTGTCCCTCTAGGTGGAGCCCATGACACAACATCTTTGATCTCTTGCCATATTTGGTGTATCCAGGTTTCCTTTCTTCTATTTGGAGCTCTTGACATAACTTCTCGATCTCTTGCCATCTTTGTTTTATATAGAGATCGTTCCTTCTAGGTGGAGGTCATGGCACAGTTTCTTCGACTTCTTGCCATCTTTGGTTTATACTGAGTTATTTCCTTCTAGGCGGAGGACATGGCATAGCTTCTTCGATGTCTTGCCATCTTTGGTTTATACGGAGTTCTTTCCTTCTAGAAGGAGCCAACTGCACAGCTTCTTCGATCTCTTTTCATCTTTGTTGTTTTCATCTAGTTATGGTGTATATGGCCGCTCAGCAGTTAGGGCTGTGTTTTTTTAAATTTTTAGCCACCCTGTATTTCAAGAATAAAGAGGGTTGTAGTGTAGTCAGTAATTTACAAGCAGATCTCACATGACCAGCCTATCTGCATGCAATCCTGGTGCGGGACAACCCCATTCGGTTGTATTCCGCGAGAGCATAAGCTGCAATCAAACTACCACTTCTTAACTATTGCATGGACAGCTAGCACATAGGGGAGTGGGTGTTATAAATTTCCCATAGCATGCAACGGCCTTCCCACACTCTAACCTACTCCGTCAGAAAGGTCTCACAGAAGATGCGGGTCTACAGCACTGCCTGCAGGATCAAAGGTTTTATCCCTTAATCTCCCAAGAGGGCAGAGGGAAAGCAGAGGTTATCTGCCCCTTGGAAGGATCTAGTAACAACATATATGGTATATAAGGATAAGCTAATGCAGCACTTTAGGGGAGCAATTGTGTCGAAAATCGAGCAAGTCATCTTTTATATTTCGTTGATCATTGCATGATTTGGGTTCGATTCACAAATTTTAAGGAACCCACAAGATAGCCGAAGTTGTGTCCACGTAAGTTTTCTATGAAAACGACTAAGTAGTTGCTTTCTCGAATACTGTGACTAGCGATCTCAAAGCAGGTAGACAAGGCATTCAGCTGCTGTTGGATAATAAGGCAGCTTACATTAGTAAACGACTGAGTGGCCCAAATTATCTACATTTACTTGAGCTAACGGCAAGGGAGGGAAGATGCAGAGCTTTAGTTCGACATTTAGAGGACAATCTGCGCTGGTGACAGAGCTTTGCCCTGGCTTCTTAGGCGGTAGTTTGGCCTTTGTCGTCAGTATGTTCTTTGAAAGGGCAGTCATTAAGGCAGTTTTCGTGCATTGAAAATTTTATTACCACATCCAAACCATGGGCATATTATGTTGTATATCATCAAAGATCACCAAGAATTAGGCAAGAAGTGGTGGTATTAATTATAAGCTGATGTTTACTTTTCCAAAAATAATATCGCCCAAATTAATATGTGCATAAAGTCGATTTCGCAGTGCAATCGAAAGCAAGAGTAGTAAAATCCGACCTAATAAAATAACTATGAACTGTAATAAAAGTTGAATACAATTTTAATTGATCCTCAAATAAATAATCCGATGATTACTCACTATCTGCTCCATGTGGGGCTGTCCTTTTCCTAACACGTCATATCGCCAGCTTCTGTTTGTCATTTATAAAAAAAGCTAAATTGTTCTTATTTAAGTGTGTACTTATGAGTAACCGTAGTCATGTTTACTTTTGTTCCTGGACGTTCATAATACTACCAGTCGAACCCAGTTGTTTGATAGATTTGGATATGCTCGTGAAACCTCATTCTCAATTTTGTGCAATTTTGTCCAGAATAAATACAATCTATTTCTCCTATCTCGACCAAAACCAATTTAAGTATTTGAGCGAAGAGAATCACCCATACTTTTGGAACTTTAAATAATAAAAGATATTTGGGTTACTCGCTAGTTCTTTATTTGTTTCTCCTTCTTCAATATCTACTTGGATTGGTTCTTCAGTCAAGAGCTTTATTTACCTTCATAATCCCTTTCAATGCTTTTTATAGATTGATAAACTGTTTTTTTATGAATCGTCAATTTCGAATTTTTCAGCCGGGGATGGTTGGCCAAGTAAACACACTTACAATTAATATTCATTAAGAAGGTCCTAAGGTTGTTCTCGATTGTCTCAAGTCAGCGGGCTCGCAGCTCACGTGGATGGAGACTTTCTTGGAGGTACTTGTGAAGGCTGCCCCCTTGCTGTGGATTGATGTTGGCACCCGAGCGAGAAAGTTGTGTGAATGACCTTGGCTGCGTCTCTTTTGTGAGTGCAAGAATTAATAGGCTAAGAAGGGCATGAGTTTGCCAAGTGTCGGTATCATGGGATTTCTAGCGGTCGCTGGCTGCACCGAGTTATTTAGTTACTCGGGTGATTTTGATAAATAAACCAAAGAGAGATTGAATCCCCTTAATAACGCAGAAGGAATGCATTTCTCTTCATTTGATCGGAGAGCAGATTAGGTCATATTATTTGGGTCTTATAGGCAGGTTTGATACGACCTAACCAGACCTAAGTAAGCTTTCTCTTCTTATAAGAGGGGTAGTTTCTGATCATTTTAAAAGAAGCATTTCTTACTGAATTCAAGACTAAGTTCGAAAAATTATATTTGGTCTTTACTTTCTAATTAAAGTATTAACTAAATCAAATCAATTTTGTTCTCACATTAATTATAATTAGGGATTTTAGGGATGAGGTAGATTTTGTTACGTAGGAACGTCATGGTTTGGGAAATTTGGCAGCGTTGTTCAGAATAAATTTTTAATTGCTGTTTTAGACTCATTTCTATTGCGTTGGGTGTAAATATTTTGCTTCTCGGGAATTGCGTTTGTTTTTCTATTTTTGCATGGTAATTTTTGCCAAGTCGAACTACTCATTCATATGATAGAACACAAAATATCAAAGTAATATTATTATTATTAAATATCAAATATGCCCCCATGAAATTTCCTTCAGAGCAATATTTCCTCGATTTAGTAACTTGAAACTATTTACTAGTTTCCTTGACCGGAGTGTAGAAGATAAAGTTCTTGTTTATTTACCCCACACTAGGCTGGCTCCTGGTACATGTAGGAGCGGCGTGCATTTTCGGCCCCATTGCTTACGCAATTCTAGAAGTAGATTGTTACTACCTAGGTTTTATCCCTTATAGATATTTCAATTCGATCACTTTTTCACCACTACCTTTACAAGCCTCTTCTTACTTATCTCTCCTCTTTCCAATGTTTTGTGACCAACAGGCCCCAACAAGCGCAAAAGAAACAGCGGCTATATATATTCTGCCCTATTACTTCACCCATTTTCACTTTCAATACAGAGTTCTCTTTACACAAACACTCTGGCCGATATAGCCTCGCCGTTATTGCACTGGTAAACACTAGTACTACATAGTGTTTAGTGTATTTAACCTTATATGCTAGTATCTCCTGCCTGCTATAGAGTAAATCGAGTGTTTATACTCTCTTTTATATTTCATTCAGATAACACTGCGTGGGTGTAACCCCGATCCCAAAACTCCTACTCTTCTCTTCATTTAATACTGTCAAGATTGCTTATTCCATTAGTTATTAATCTCTTAGCGCATATTTTAACAGTTCAGGTAGTTAAATAGGCAATAGTTAATGGGTATTGATAGAGACACCCTAAACTCCTTCCTTTACTTATTTCATTGCTCCTCGCCACGTCGAACCAACCGGCTCATCTCGAGGCTGAGCTCTCTGTTGCACAGAGTAGCGAATCTCGGCCTTGATTCAACTCTGCCTTGTTCCCGGTGAGTCTCTTTTTTTTCTTTTCTTCGTCCTTCCCTATTTTACTTCATATATCTCTTGTGAAATATCATAGAACCATTTTTACTCTCCCCTAGGAAGCTGTAATATAAAACAGTTTTCCTTTGTTCCCCTTTTAGGTCAGAATTGGATCGCCGGAATTTTCCCATCCTGCCACTACATTCACCGCTTTTCTAATTAAGTGCAAATTATTTGCCAATTCCTACTTGGGATACCAAGAGTGAACTCGCCAGGTGGCTTTCTGAAATGATCAGATACTGGGTCTAGTGTTTTAAGTTCCAGAAGTTTGCCTAATACTACTACTTCAAAACACCGTAACTCTCTCTGCCCGCTTTTTCTTGCCGCAACTACCCCTCGCTTTTCCCCCCTATATTATATGTCGAGGTATAGCCGAATATATATATATATATATATATATATATATATATATATATATATATATATATATATATATATATATATATATATATATATATATATATATATATATATATATATATATATATATATATATATATATATAAATATATATATATATATATAATATATATATATATATATATATATATATATATATATATATATATATATATATATATATATATATATATATATATATACCTGGAGAAGATTTGACTAGCCTAGTGGTGTGGAATAGAGCGAAAAGACGCTCAGTTGACCTGTCCTCGGCTTAGTTACCAGATAATGGGGCAAGATAATGATGGGGGGGAAGGAAGGAAACCGTTCCCCTGAGTACGAGTGCAAATAACAAAAAGCGAGTGTAGATTGGCTGTTAATTACTTAGCTATGGCTGAATGCTCTTCTGGGTTATTTAAAAGGGTAGTACAAAAATATTCTTTAATAACACAACAAAACAAAGAAAGAAATATTTACATAAATAAAATTAAATTGGAATATCCAAGACAATGGGGTACCCGATAGTCTGGCAAAAGAGGGACAAGCTAATGGGATCACCAGAATAATAGATGCGCACGCATCAGCGCCTTGCACAAGTTAATGCTTGGACGAAGAAGGGAAGGGGGCAATTTGAGCCAGTACTGACTTGACCCGGCCGAGCCTGGTGTTAAATACCGGCTGACGATGGGATGAAATCGCCTCCGCCCACGGAGGGGATTTTTCCAATGTAAACACAGGGCTGGTGCTAAACGTCTTTCAGCCAGGAATTTGTGATAACAGGTGTCCTTCTTTGCTCTCGCATGCTTGCTGATGGTAGGCGGAGGGCAAGATTGCCTCAAGGCTTGGGGTGAAACCTCCATGAGCAATCATAGCTGCGTTCCGAAAGCCTCTTCGCTTGGGTTTTTGGCCTGTTTCTCTCATCTTTTGATCTCATGTTTGATAGCCACGTGGGTTTTTAGGGTCCACGTGGGGGTCCTTGACTCTATTCTTTAACATCTCCTCCCTTCCATAAGATGACGCTTTTCAATTTTAGGGAAAAGGGGCATAAAAAAAAGGTTAGACTGGGAAAGGCGCTTTGCAAATTTCCCGTCTCGAGGCTGTAATCTATGGGAGGAATAACTGACTTGTCTCGATACAGCTTTACATAGCTAAAGCGCATGACTAATCTGAGTATCCAAGGAATTTAATTGAACCACTTCAATAAGAAAAGGAAAATTCGACATACAAAGTTAATCTCGAATAGAGGCTCACTCGCCTCGGTTCAATAGTGACCAAAATTATACAGGAAAAAAAACTAAAAGAAATGACATAAATAATGGTACAAAATAACATCCTAGAAACATAAAAAAATTAGGATCGTACAACTATAAATGGAGATATATGTATAGAAGGTTAATAGGGCAATAAAGGTATACAGTACGAAAAAAATACAAGGGGTCTTCTTCCTGCCGACATAAGATAAACATACATAAATAGATATACAAGCAATCAATATGGACACACAAAAAAGGAAGAAAATTTCTCCTCTTTTACAGTTAGCTCGGGTTAGGACCCAAAGGGTTTCGGTTGATGATATCAGCTAGACATTTTTCCAACCCTTTATATACATAATCTTATACTGATACTCCTGTAGAAGTAAACTCTAACGCATAATTCTTCCGTTGTTGTTCTTAACATTACGTAAATATGCAAGATGTTAATGATCCGTCTCGATCACGAACTCTTGTTATCCAAGGTATAATTTGAATTTCTGCACCCCTCCATACATTGGCAAGT
Source organism: Ceratothoa steindachneri (assembly GCA_963969495.1). Taxonomy (NCBI): domain Eukaryota; kingdom Metazoa; phylum Arthropoda; class Malacostraca; order Isopoda; family Cymothoidae; genus Ceratothoa; species Ceratothoa steindachneri. The sequence goes on from OZ018331.1 coordinate 122,405,516, forward strand.
GCTTCTCGCTTTATTACGGCATAGTTCTTTTCTCCTGGGAGGAGTTTGCGACTCGCGTACGCTATCCGGTGGCTTTCACCATCGTCTCCATATTGCAATAGGACCCAGCCTATACACTCGTTGCTCGCATCAGTCCGGATTACGAAAGGCTTACTGGGATTAGGTAACCTAAGATGGAAGCGGACGCCAATTTACCTTTTAGTTAGTGGAAATGAAAAGTTATTTTCATTGTACAAATAATACGGTCGGGAGATTTCTTTTGCAGGTGGGCGGAGAGCGACGCGAAATTGGGAACGAACAGACCATAAAAAGAAGCAGATCCCATGAAATATCTTAATTGCTTCTTATTACAGGGAAGAGGCATGTCCACGATGGCTTGGACATTTGTCTTCTTGGATGGTTAGAGTGATGTCGTGCTCAAACTGTGTGGCACATTCTGGGACTTCAGAAATCACATCTCCGAACTGACTCAGCAGCTTCTGAAGCTGACTCTTCTCATCCTGTGGCAACGGTACATCAATACCTAAGGCAGCGTGTGGTAACTCGGTGGCACTGAGCAAAGTGGGCAGCGGATAATCTTTGTAACGCTCCACACAAGTCACCTGTACTACATTCAGTGGGTCTGCGGGGTAGTTAGCTTCCATAGCCGACTTTTCTTCGAGGGCCACGATGTTATTAAGCAGACTCGGCGATGGAACTTCTTCAGCATATTAATGTGGAAGAGTTTTTCTTCTGAGGGCGTTTTAATTATGTAGTCAACAGGGCCACGGCTCAAGGACCGGAAATGGGCCCTTCCATTGACTGAGAAGTTTGTTATTCTCAGTTGGGAGCAACAGCAACACTTCGTCACCGGGCTTAAATCTTCTTTCCTTCGATTTAACGTTGAAGTACGCCTTGTACTTTTCCACATTGTTTGTATCTCATTTTCGAGTTGAAGGTTGGAGAACAGTTCCTTTAAAATGATCATTGGACCATAGAACATTTCGCCCGTACAACAACTCAAACGGGGCAAATCTCAGGGTACGGTGGGGGACTTTTATGTAGGCAAATAATACCACTAACTGACAAGTATCCATGCCACTCTCGAGGTCGCTTTGCGCATAGCTTCTTCAAAATGGACATCAGAGTTCTATTTAATCTCTCATAGATCCCGTTTTGCAGCAGGGTGGAACGGGATGGTAAAAAAAGGGTTTGAGCATCCAACAATTTTCCTATATATTCCATCAGCTCAGAGGTAAACTAACGTCCTCGGTCGGATAACACCTCCTTCGGTATTCGAACTCGAGAGAAAATAAAAATGAGGGTTTCTACGCATGTAACGCTGTCTATCTTCTTTAATGGAACTGCTTTTGGAAAGCAAGAGGCAAAATCTACGAGGGTAAACACATACCTATGGCCTTCTCTGGATAGAGGATGAATTTGGCCAATGAGGTAGGTCAATGGATACACGGGAGAAGGGCTCAGTAATGATATGTATCTTCTGAAGAAGAGCGGGTTTGATGCATCCTCTTTCAGTAGTATTCTGGCAAATGTCGCACGATCTGCAGTAATTCGAGATGACATCTGCAGCACCAGACCCAAAGAAATACTTGAAAATTCTTTGCGTTGTTTTGTTATGGCGGGATGTGGAAGCGGGAAACGCATAATGCGTGAGCGTCGAACCTATTTCCTTCCGAGCAAATGCAGTAAAACTGGCCTTCTTTCTCGATGTAAGAAATGATTTTGTTGCCGCGGACGGATTCTCGCTCATTGCTCCTGGCATTTTCCCTCAGTGGAAGGAGTGACTTACACTCTTTCTGGTTCTGAGCGTATCGTTGGCTCATAACGCCGCTAAATTCGTAGTCGCAGGGGGGCTTTAAGTGGAGCGGGCATCTACGTTTACTTTCTTGATTAGGCTCGTGTGACGACGGGTTGAGCGACGGGGCTAGGAGAAACCTGGGGGCACTATACTACTAGCACGGAACAAAATTTTATAGGGGCTGACACCACTTTAGCCAGCCGGTGAATTATTAGCATTCCAGATGGCAATTTACTACGGGAAAGCGGTTTGAGCGTCCCAGGTAGTCATGGACTACTGCAAATATTTTGTGGTTCGGGGAAACTGGAGGAAGCAGCTCGTCGGAAAACACTATACAGGTTTATCTTGTATCTCCGATGAGGGTGGAGGCTCGGCAGCCATGTACTGCTCCGATCTCGAATTTCAGACTTCCAGGAGAGCTCTCATCCAATAGGAAATTGACGTGATGTTCGGAAGAATTGGGAGCAGAGAGAGAAGCGAGGAATCAGCTCGCGACGATTGTAGCGAGGCGGCGGCACTCACTTGATGTACCTGGTTGTCAGAGGTACTACGGAGTTGAGAGTTCTAGAGGCAGTTAGGACGTAAATGGCCTTCTACGCCGCAGGTGAAACATACAATGCGCCTCCTGAGGAAGGATGCCGCAGGGGAATTTGATTCAAATGGTTTAATATCCCAGGGTTTTGATGAAGAGAAATTACTGTGATTTTAGGGGCTAGTCACCCTAGTGGGGTTGCGTGGAGGAAATCTTGGGTTGTTACTTTTTGCCTTGGGGAACAATGAGGGAGTCTTCTTAATTTCCTTCGAGTAACAATTATCGCTCGACGCGTATATTTCAGCCTCTTCTAAGCATTCTTTCAAGGTGTAGCATTTGCGATCCTTAACGAATGAACAAATTTCTGAAGGGAGCGAAGCCAAGAACTTGTCCTTCAGGACAAAGTCGACTAGGGAGTCATATTCATGGTAATTTTGGACAAGTCAAAACATAAGTTAAACTGCCTTTGGAGGGTGTAGCCAAACTGACGGAAAGTTTAGTCTGGCTGGATTTGGGCGTGACGACACTAGGAGCGATAAAAATCAGGGGTCATATTATACCCCGCCAGAAGTTCGGATTTCAAGGTGAAATATTTAATCAATCGTAGCTTCAGACTGGAGGGAAATAAATATGTCCCGGAATTGCGAACTAAGTAAGGGGAAGAGCTTGGCGACACCATCTGCGTCGATGTCTCAATTATTCACTTCAAAAATCTTTTCAAGGTGAGTTACGTATGATCCGAAATCCTCCCCTTCTTTAAAACTGGGAGCTTCACCGATGCTGACTGGGGAATTTCAGCGCGAGAATTTATAGAGAGGATCTCGACCCTCGCTCGACTTAATTTAAGCTCATGCTGGTGTATTTATCTTCTTTCTTCACTCTCTCGTTATTCTCTTCTTTTTGCTCTCTCTTGTTGTTCCCTTTTTCTGCTCTCTCTCGTTCTTCTAGTTCCTTTCTTATGCCCTCTCTTGTTCTTCTTGTGCTCTTCTTTCAGTTATTTCGTTCCTTTCCTCTTCCTGGATATAAGATAGACAATCCTTGCCTGTTAGGCCAAGGGACTCACCTTGGAGCTTAAAACGCTCAAAAGACGACTATTACGTGTGATGACTGAATTAAAGAACCAAAAAGGACAATCAAATTAACCGCAAGCAACGCAATGAGGTTGCATTGCCTTACAAAAAGAAATAATTAATACGAGAGCCTCTCCTTGTCAATTAAAACCCACAAAAAATACACACACACAATTCTAAATAAACCTTCACGGATAAAGAGGCGGTGAGTCCACCGAGAAATAAAATTGAGACACACAGTCTCACAACAAAATGACCCTAGAAACTGTACGTGGTTAAAAAGGACACACAAAGAGAAATCTATATGGAAAGATTATTTTAATAGACATTTAAACAACCAGAATGCTCAGCTTTTATATAAAATACAAAAGAGAACTTTTATAAGACCTCTTAAAAAATGACTCTTTAAAAACCCTAATAAACCTAACGCCAGTTTTTATAATATAGATAGATATATATGTAATATATGTCGAGGTATTCCCGATATATATATATATATATATATATATATATATATATATATATATATATATATCGGGAATACCTCGACATATATTACATATATATCTATCTATATTATAAAAACTGGCGTTAGGTTTATTAGGGTTTTTAAAGAGTCATTTTTTAAGAGGTCTTATAAAAGTTCTCTTTTGTATTTTATATAAAAGCATATATAAAGAGGATTTGAATAGACGAGGGGTGTGTAATAGAGCGAAAGGACGCTCAGTTGACCTGTCCTCGACTCCTGTACCAAATGATGCGGCAAGATAATGATGGGGGATGAAGGAAGGAAACCGTTCCCCTGAGTACGCGGGCAAATAACAAAAAGTGAGTGCAGATTAGCTGTTAATTACTTAGCTATGGCTGAATGAATTCTGGATTATTTAAAAGAGTAGTATAAAAATAATCTTTAATAACACAACAAAAAAGTGATAAATATTTACATAAATAAAATGAAATTGAAATATCCAAGACTATGGAGTACTCGGTAGTCTGGCAAAAGGGACAAGCTAATGAGCTTAAGGCCGGAAAGTGACTAAACTCGAATTGAGTCTTCAAAGGTTGCAATGAACCGAAATACAAATAAATCCTTATGGGATGGCCTAATTAAGAGATCTGCACGCGTCGACGCCTTGCAGAATTTAATGTTTGGACGAAGAATGGAAGGGGCAATTCGAGGAGGAAAATTGCAGAAGGTTGAGATTTACCTCGGAATACCTTGACAAAGTAGTACTTGGGCTGGTGAAAGAGAACGGCCGTTGCTGGGGAAATCACCAATTGACTGCGGCAGATTTCCGATGGGAGAGTTTCTTGCTTTTCTGCTCGTTTGGACGAAAACGAAGCCAAATGGAGAAGAGACGTGTCTCCTGCGGGATAGCGAGCTTATATTGACTTGATCCCGCTGAGCATGGCGTTAAATTCCGGCTGACAAGGGGGTGCAATCGCCTCCGGCGACGTAGGGAATTCTCTCAAGGTAAACACAGGGTTGGGAATGGACGTCTTCAAGCCAAGAATTTGCGACAACAGGTGTTCTTCCTAGCTTTTTAATGCTTCCAGATGGTAGACAGGAGGCAAGATTGCCTCAAGGCTTGGGGGAAGGGCCACCATGAGCAAACACAGTTGCGTTCCGAAAGCATTTTCCTTGGTTTTTAGGCCCGTTTCCCTCGTCCTTTGATCTCATGTTTGATAGCTACGTGGGGTTTTAGGCTCCACGTGGAGCTCCTTGACCATTCTTTCACATTATCTTTCGGCCACCTATTTTTCTTTCCCTCAAACTTCCATACAAAAGTCAGGTAAAGAGGTTTTTTTCAATACTATACCCTTTTCTTAAAACCTTGATCTCTAAAAAGGAAATAAAGAAGTGTTCCTACCACAAATCAGACGCCCCTTGATAATAGGCAATAAAGAAACATAACAACTGAGCAAAAAAGAGTTAGAATAATTCTCGAGATTTTGATGTTTATCAGAAGATTAAACAGGGACAGCATCAATTATGGAACTTGATTTAATGGCCACACAAATGACTCTGACCATAAGAAAAACTAATAGTTAAAACTATAAAATTGATCTTATTGCTTTGTCCATTTTGTCTAAATTGCCTGATTAAGGACATCTCCAATGAAGAGAGGCCGTCCAATCGTTTGTGGCATGGCATACTTTGTAAACGGTGGTTGCTTTCACTTTTGTCTTCATCCTTGAATGAATATTGATTCACTACTTGGACACACCATATTGACATTTGATCGTTGCTTTTAGTTTGGTATTCATCTCTAAATGAGTATTCAAGTCAGTGACCTCGGACAGAATCCTGATTTACTTGTGGTAGTGGGTTTTAGGAGAGGAGAGCCCCACCTTAAGGTAGGTTCCTTCTGTTTATCACTGCTCCACACCGCAAAAGAGGACCCTAAGGGAATTACTACTTGGGGAATAGAACGCCCTCCCGCCTACAAAGCCTCCGTTAGTTAGAATAAAATTGAAACTTTTTTTCTTGCCAATTTTTTTACATTCCCATTCTCACCTTTTTTATTTAGACGGCGGCTGATTCGGCAGGCTAGTCGCTGACCAGCATTCGTCCACTCACCCCTCGCCGGGCTGGAGAGAAGGGGTTATTTAATATGTCTGTCCCTTCTCCCCCTTTTCACCTGCTCTATGGCGCCATCTCTCTATCTCCTTTACTGTCCGTCGCGACAGCAAAGACAGAAAATGCAAATCTACACCCAAAATACACAAAAGGATAAAAAACAAAACATCCCCCAATAATTAGCCTCGTTGATCCAAACCACTAGAGTTAGATGTTTAATTTTAAACCTTTTGTCACAGTTGTGTTTCTACTTTGTTAAAGTAACATAATCCAATTAACGGTTCTTTAGAATTTAAGTTTTAATTAGGACTTAAAATGACCGCTATGGAACTGAGAACCCTCTTTGCTAGCAAGAAATTCACTGTTCGTTTAATTATTAATTTAATTAACATAATTTGATTGAGATAAGTTTCATCTCTCCAAGCGAGTTACAGAAAGTTCCGAGAAAAAAAGAATTGACATTTATCGCTGGTTTCCCCAAACGAAGTTGGAGGCGTGTAACATGAAAGGGATTATAAGTTAATCACAGAATCGTTTAATGCTACTGATATTAATATAATATTTCGAAGAAATAGGGGTAAACCAAAAAATTTAACCATATATCGCTTGGTGACAAATCTAATTTCAAAACGTCTACTGTACACTGATATTCAGAGTCATTTCAAGAAGCGTACTTTACACGTTTGCAATAAGTCTAATTTCAAGAAGCGTACTATAGACGGAGGTAATAAGTCTAGTTTCAAGAAGCACACGTTGGTACACGCTGGTAATTTGTCTAGTTTAATGAAGTCTACGTAGTACATGTTAATGAATCTAATTTCAAGAATTGTACTTGTACACGCTGGTAATAATCAATTTTTAAGTAGCTAAGTGAAAATGTTCATGGTGGGAAGAGCACCCTAGAATTTATCTTAAGGTAACTATTTAAATTTAGATCTATAACAACTATCAGAAGATGTTTGATTAGATGCCCACCACAGGTTCCACACGTTATTTACTTGACCGGACGTATACGGGCATGCTCGTGCGACAGGCTTGAGTTCCGATTAAGCGTTCTTCTTCCGCACGCAGCGAGAGAGGGAAAGAAGCGAACCTCCTTCTGTTGTCTTATCGATGAGATTTTCCCTATCTCATTTCCAGTCTTCACTGGAGGACATTAGTCTCAGGGTACACATTCCCATCAAAACAAAGGACACGCCAGCCCCTCAAAATTTGGTGGAAGAAAAATCAGCTTGTCGAGAAGCGAGCATTTCAGTCAACGATCCCCGGTAAGGGGCACGTCGATTTGCTCGCCTGGCCACCGTGCTGACGGGACTCAGCGCCCCCTCCGGCCACAGCTTAGACTATTCTCCTTCTTTTCATTCTTCTTCCTCTGTACGGGTCGACGGATGCGCCCACTGGGGGGCATCGTCTGCAGGACCTTGCCTTAGAGGAGGTTTGGTTGCCCGGGTCATCCGTTATGCGGCTCCGCTGTAATTAAAACGACATTGGGAGTCGGGGGCGGGTTACCCCGTCTGGGCTGTATGGGCACTCTTTGGAATCACGATGACTATTTGGTGCATGCCCTTGGCTCCAGGGGCAACCCAAAATAAAATATATATTTATATGGGTAAATTTAACAAAAATAACTCTGGTCATCGTGCCTTGGACCCTGATGGTAGACGCTCTGATCCTTTTGGGTCAGAAATCGATCCTGAGTTGGATTACGACAGATTTTTAGTCTTGAAAGTGAAGGATAAGCCTCTTAGTAGGGCTGACATCTTCGACTTCTACGAAGATTTGTTTTGAGAAATGTGGCGAACCTGCCCGAATGTGGCCACATAATGATGGCGCATTGATAGTCGAGGGAAAATCAAGCGAGCAGCATCATCGGATTAAGATCCTACAGTGTTTAGATTCTGTAGACATGTCCTCTGCTTCGCACTCAATATTTAACACCAGTAAAGGTGTTATCCTATCGGAAGAGTTAATATACTACGATGTTGACAAGCTGGTATCAAAACTTACCAATCAGAAGGTTGTAATTGCCAACCGCATTTCCAGGTTTGTGAATGGCGCTAGGTTACCTACCGCCACCATAATCCTGAGTTTCGACAGATGGGAACTGCCCAAGTACGGTAAGGCTGGTTATCTTAACATCTCAGTCAAGCCTTACTTTGAAAACCCACGGCGATGCTTCCATTACCAACGCTTTGGCCATGTAAGCAAGTTTTGTAAACATCCAAGGTTGTGTGTGAATTGTGTATGGGATTATCACCAGCCGTGCTGCCATAACTGTGGTGGAGAACACCCTGCAACATCACAGCAATGCCCTTCCTTTCTCTATGAGAGAGAAGTCATTGGCATTAGAAACAAGAACAGGGTCAGTTTTAAAGAGGCCAGAAGAAGAGTAAAGGAGATGTATGTCCAACTTGGTGTGAGCTTTTCTGATGCTCTGCATTGTTCTGGGCCAAAGAAAGGGAGAAGCCAGAGACCTCCTACTGGTTCTCCTGTGCCTGACCAGGTAAAAGGTTCTCCCCGTTCTAAACGTATATCTTCTCGTGATGAACACTCTTGGTCAGCAACTAACAGTGCTTCTGAGATTACCAATAAGAAGAGGAACCTTCCATCCTCTCCTGCTTCCCCAAGAGTGGTTAAGCACCTTGCTACTGCTCTAGAACATGTTGTCCTCAGGTGGTATCCATTCCACCTCTGGACATTCACCTTGCCCCTAAAGAAGCAAGCTCTTTTTCAGCTCCAAAGCCAGTTATCAATTAATCACCCCTTGTTGATACTGCTTTGGAATTCCTTCGATCCCTGAATGAGAAGGAACCAACCTTTGCTCCTTCTCAGGAGCCAGCTGTTGTGGAAGTTACCCCCTCATCTGAGAAGGACTCAAAAACTGACTCCACATCCTTCTATATCAGCATCGAATTCACAACTTTTGCCGATGTCCTCGCCACCACCATCGCCTCTACCATCCCAACCAATACTACCAGCTGTGTCAACATCGTCTCTTCCCTCAACACCTGAACTGAACCTTGGAGTTGCTGCCATCTCTGCTTCTCCAGTAAAGACAGTTCTCTCTTACAGCCATTTATCAAAATCTGATGCACCACATCTTAAAGAAAAACCAAAGGCAAAACTCAAGCTTCCGATGCCTCCTTTGTCATACTCCAAGCCGAAGGCTAGTATGACTCGAACTACCTCTGCTGGTAGTTTAAGTCCAAAATCTCATACCCCTAAGGGTAGGAAGAAATTTACCGTTATGTTTAAACGGTAACAATGTTTCCAATTATTCATTGGAACTTCCAAGGTTTCTTCTCTAAATGGGAGGAGTTCAAGCTCCTGCTTAAGGATTACAATCTCGATTGTATTGCTTTACATGAGACTTGCTTGGGTACTCGCAGAGTACGCAACATTTCGGGTTTTGTGGGATAATATAAGAACCCCGGAGAACCAATTCATGGTTCTACTGTTTTTTTTAACAACAATGTTCCCCACAACCAGCTCTATCTTAACACATACCTGCAGGCGGTTGCTGTCCGCCTGTTTTCCAGTCGCCATTATTCGGTCTGTTCGCTGTATCTTCCTCCTGGCAAGGAAAGAGATGCAGCTGTTCTAGCTACAAAGTTAGCTAATTTAATTTCTCAACTCCCTCCTCTCTTTTAATTTATTGGCGACTTTAATGCTCGACATCCCCTTTGGGAAAACCATGATAACAGCACTAGAGGAAATATGATTGAGAGATTTCTGGGTACTAATGATGTCTGTTTTCTTAACGATGGCAGCCACACATCATTTCATATCCAAACGAACAGCTTTACATGTGTGGACTTGTCTCTCTGTTCACCAAGCTGTAGAGCTAATTTTTACTAGGCAGTTGATCCTGACTTGCGAGGCAGTGATCACTTCTCTATTGTAATAACACCATGTACAGGTGGTCTTCCTCCACCACCTAGCAAAATATAGAATACAAAAAAAGCAAACTGGCCTAAATTCAGGCACCTCTCGAGCCATGATGGGTTCTTCCCCCATGAAGATATTGAGGTGTCTATTGATGCTCTTTTAGCCCACGTCAATGATGCAGCTAATTCATCCATCCCGCCCTCCGGCTCAACTGCTCGTAGTCCACGAGCAGTAAAATGCTCGAGAGTTGTCACTGAATGTAAACATGTACAGGTGGTCTTCCTCCACCATCTAGCAAAATATAGAATACAAAAAAAGCAAACTGGCCTAAATTCAGGCACCTCTCGAGCCATGATGGGTCCTTCCCTCATGAATATATTGAGGTGTCTATTGATGATCTTCTAGCCCACGTCAATGATGAAGCTAATTCATCCATCCCGCCCTCCGGCTCAACTGCTTGTGGACCACGAGAAGTTGAATGCTCGAGAGTTGTCACTGAATGTAACCATGTACAGGTGGTCTTCCTCCACCACCTAGCAAAATATAGAATACAAAAAAAGCAAACTGGCCTAAATTCAGGCATCTCTCGTTCATGATGGGTCCTTCCCTCGTGAAGATATTGAGGTGTATATTGATGATCTTCTATCCCACGTCAATGATGCAGCTAATTCATCCATCCCGCCCTCCGGCTCAACTGCTCGTGGACCACGATTGCCCTAGAGGGCTGCTGAATGCTCTAGAGTTGTTACTAAATGTAAACAGGCTTGCCGACGGTACCATCGGTGCCCCACGATGGTAAAGAAACTTGCTCGTAACCGAACAAGGGCAGCACGGCGACGCACCCTTCGACGAGCTCGAAAGACCTAGTTGGATAGTTACATCACATCGATATGTTGGCAGACCCCTGTAGACAAAATCTAGAAGAGGGTAAAAAAGCTATTGGGGAAATCCAATGGCTCTATAGCTCCCAACATTGTTTAGCTGGAGAACTGTTGGGAGACTTGTCCCATATTTCCGATGTCTTTGCCAGACCGCCTGCTAATATTTTAAGCCCAGACAACTACTCCACCAAATTTCAGCGCTTTAGGCTCCAACAGGAGCAGCATCCTATCAACTTTATGGAGCCTACATGGTTAATGAGCCTTATAACCGGCTCTTTTCTATCCATGAGCTCGATAATGCACTGAAGCAGTGTGAATCCACTGCACCCGAAACGGATGGCATTTCCTATGATATAATTAAGAATATGCATCCATCCCTCTTCTCACATTTGCTGGGCATCTATAACTTCATCTGGATTAGTGGCTGCTTCCCTTCTATGTGGCAAGAGGCTGTGGTTTTACCTCTCCGAAAACTAGGAAAGGATGGGACGGAACTCACTCATTACCACCCCATTGCCCTTACTAGTTGTCCATATAAATTGTTTGAGAGGATGATAAATACAAGACTCGTCTGGTTTTTGGAGACAAACCGACTTATATCTCCCTCTCATTTAGGGTTCAGAAAAAAACAGAGGACCATCGACCTGCTTGTTAGAATGGAGTCTTATATAAGAGATGCTTTTTAAAGAGGCAGCATTCTGTTGCTGTTTTCTTTGATATTGAGAAAGCATATGATACCACTTGGAGGCGTGGTATCCTTAAGCAACTCCATGATTGGGCTCTGTGGCGCTTTCTCCTCAGGTTTGTCGAGCAATTCCTCATGTGGCGCACACTAAGTGTCAAAGTTGGAAATGCCCTATCAGAGCCCGTGGAATAAGTTGAGGGTGTACCACAGGGAATTGTCCCTAGTGTCACCTGCTTCTCTGTGGCCATCAATAGCATTATCGCAAATCTCCCACCTTAGATTTCATCAACTCTATATGTGGATAGCTTAGCGTTTATCTGTTCATCGCCTAGACTTCCATTTGTCATCGGTAAGCTACAGCGAGTTATAAATACCATAGCTGATAATGCTTCTTCCTAGGGCTTCCGCTTTTCCGCAGTAAAGACCAAGGCTGTCCACTTTTAGAAACATAAATCGGTGACATGGGACCCTCACCATTTGTCACGCTATGATGTTCCTGTCACCTTTGAGCCCCATCTCAGATTTCTAGGGGTAATCTTTGATTCAAGGCTTTCTTGGAGGCCTCATTTGGACGCCTTTAAAAGGTCTTGTCTGAAGAGAATGGACATGATGAATTTATCATCACACACGCCTTGGGGAAGTAATCGATGTTTGTATTCAGCATTGGTCCAGTCAAAGCTGGGCTATGGGCTACAGGTGTACTCCTCTGCCTCGCCGTCCATCCTTGAAAAAATAAAAACTGTGCGTAACCAGGGTGTGCGCCTGGCTTCTGGAGTCTTCAAGTCCTCTGTGTGGAGTCTCTATGCATAGAACTGGGCTCTTCCTCTTCTTTTTCACAGGCTTATGTCTAACCTCAAATATCTTTTTAGGCTTGAGCAATTACCATGGTCACCAGTATATGAGTGCACGTTTAATTTTCGAACAGTGGCCTCATATGATAGATTTCCATCCCTGGCTCGCCCCTTTGATCTGCGCATGGCCGAACACACAGGATGTATAAGGGAGTTTTCTGTTATTCCGTTTTCATTACCAAAGATTCCGCCATGGCTCATACCACCTGTAGTAGTATGCGAAGGGCTTATTGGTAGGCCCAAGGATCAGTTCTTGCCTGTAGCCTTGAGAACCATGTATGGTTAACACTCTTCCTACCATCGTCCTAGCACCTTTGTGTTCACCGACGGGTCCAATTCATCGGGTGGAGTTGGAGCTGCTGATGTCTTCCCATCTCAGAGCGCATTGGTTTGCCTACCAAGTGCAGCTTCTGTTTTCACAGCAGAATTTGTTGCCATTCTTGCTGCACTCTGTTATTGCTCCTATGCTATCTGGTTGTCTTGCGATTTTCTCTGACTGCCTTAGTTCTCTGGAGGCACTGAGTGCTTTTTGTTCTAGCCATCCGCTGTTTTCCAAGATCCACCGGTGGCTTTTTTATCATTCTTTTATTCAAAGGATTTCTTTTTGTTGCGTGTCAAGTCACGTGGGCTTCCAAGGTAATGCAATAGCAGATGCTGCGGCCAAAGAGGCGGCATCATTGGGGACCCCTACATCAGCCCTAGTCCAACTTCATGATGTCTATCCCCTCATCACCGAATATGTAGTCAGCTTATGGCAAAAGATGTGGGATGAGATTCCTCCCACCAAGCTCCATTCCATAAAACCTGTAGTCCTCCCATGGCCACGTACCATGAGACCACGTAGACTGGATGTTATTTTGTGCCAACTGAGGTTAGGCTATTGCCACCTCACTCAGGGGCACTTGATGAATGGGCAGCTCCTAACTTTGTGCATACTGTGCAGGCTGCAGCTGTCCTTCCTTCACATCTTTGCCGAGTGTCTCCTTTTGAGAAGTCTTGGGAGGAGGGTCTTCCCCTTCATTACTGGGCAGATAGCCCCCCAACAGGTTATGTGGGGTATTTTGTCTGAGACTCATGTATCTTTTAGTGTGAATAGAATTTTAAATTTTTAGAAGAATCTAATCTTTTAGCCAAAATTTAATATATTTTTTCATGATTTTATATTCTCTGTTTTTGTATCTATTGTTGATCCATCTATAGTGTATGTTTTTATCCTTTTTAGAGTCCTTAATAGTTTATTTTTGATATCCTTTTACACCTCTTGATGATTTTAAAATTCCTGTACTTCCATTCTATTGATTTTAATTTCATAGCTATATTTTTGTAAATTCTCCAGATGTCTCTATTTTTATTGATAACTTTCATGCAAATTACCCGTCCTTGAATTTGGCTGCGGGCTAGTTCGTTTGGGCTTGGCAGCATTTATTTTCGGCACTATTCATTTAGTCAACGATTAGTTTATCCCATTATCTAAACTATTTCCCTGATACATTAAGGAGACAAGAAGGAAACGGATAGTTCAATAGAGCTTTCTATCTTTCCTAGCATACGCGGGTAACGGCCTCCGCTAATCACTTTACTCTCCTCATCACATCCAATTTGCATTTCAAGGTCAAAGGTTGTCACTTTTTCTCATTAACGAGCGACTCCATTGAAGCCTACATCTCCAAATTGCCTGGCAGGTTTTCCACACACGTTTTCTTCAAAAATTCAAGATATGCTTTTCAAACCATTATAAAACCATAGCAAAAGACCAAAAACTTTGCATCAAGGAGTAGAAGTGCAGAAAGCGCAGATCACAAAAATTGGACACACTAACAATGGTATAAAGTTATATGACGAGATAATATTAAGTATTGGTTATGTAAAAAAGTCTATTGTATTGATTTATTTACATGTACTTTATGTAATTCCATTCAAACATATCTAGGAAGAAAATGATTTAAGAGATTTTCAGTACTTCTGGTGTTACCATTGTAAGACGAAGAGTTGGAGAGGCTTTTCACCTTCGATGTGAGGTACTAACTGTAAAGCATGGAAGTGGTTATATAATGCTATGGGGCTCCAGAGTCTTCACTAGAGCTAGGTGAGATGTGTTTTTACCAGAGAAGAATTAATTCCACAACATATAACACGATATTGTCACAAGATTTAAATCCATATATCTATCCAGCTATTGTATCCAACAACACCAAAAATGGACAATGCCTCATCGCATATATCCAACCACACAAAATATTGGTTCAGAGAAATGGAGATCACCCTATGGCTTGACCACCAGACCTCAGACTTAAATCCAATAGAAAACTTGTGTGGGAGTGACGGAGAATCAATAAGAAGTAGCACAATTACAAATAAAACAGAAGTGTATGAAAAATTACAAGAAGAATTGGGAAAGATGGCGTTAGAATTTTGTGAAACTGGTGAAATCAATGCCACGAAGGATTCTCCTCTGATTAAAGCAAAAGAAGTCAAACTAAGTTTTGAAATAATTCATTCATTCACTTCAAATGAATCCATAGGTTGTTTGATACATTGTTTTTCCAAATTGATTACGGGCACTTAATGCCCCCGTTGGTTTCGGAAAGTGAATCAAAGCACGGGTAAATAGATTCTACCGGTGTGCAATTCGGTGCCAGTAGTGCCTAAAAGTTCTATTTCTTTAATATTGGTTTTACTTACTTGACTGGTTTTAATTGTATTGATGTGTACTATAAAAATACATATCATGTGTAAAAAAAAATGGTGTTCTATTTAACATCTTTAGCACCCCCATTCACGATATTTTTTAATTCATTTGAGGTAAAAGAAGAGGTCGTCAAACGTAATATCTCGGGATGATTTCTTAAATCCAGCAATCATTTGATTTATCCGTATATACTCGGGTAAATATTTTAGAGTCGGGTATTCGATTCGCGAATATATACTAGCATATTCGTCAATTGTCTAAGGCGTTTTCAGGATTCTGTAATAAGTTTCACGTTATTGCTCTTCATACCCTTCTTAGCACCCTGCCCCAATTAATTATCGACACTTCTTTCATTCACCCTAACTTCACCGCTTTCTTACTGCCTTTCAAGAATTTTCTGGTGATACCCCTGCTGCTTAAAAATGACAACTCTCCTGAACATGTCTCTATCTCAAACTAGATTGAGTTCACCCGGGCTTTTTTCATTCCAGACATTTCCAATCTAGCTTTTATTCGCCCCATTCTAACCAGGCATCTAGTTATTTATTTTATTGAAAGGCGGCTAATCTCCCAGGCTAGTGGCTGACCAGCTTTCGTCCATTCATCCCTGATCGGGGCCGCTTGGGTGGTGGGGGTCAATACATCTGCATTCTTCCCATCCTTTCCTTTTTCTACTACTTTCCCCCAACATTCCCTTTTCTTTATCTACGAGTATCATTTTATGCTTACGCAACAAATGGGTGCCAGGTGAAATCTGTACCTTGTGTTCGTTCCCTACCCCAGCACCCCTAGTTTTCGTCCATGCCCTAATTCCTGTAGGAGGATCAAAACACACACACACACACACACACACATATATATATATATATATATATATATATATATATATATATATATATATATATATATATATATATATATATATATATATATATATATACAGGGTATCGCCCAAAAAAGGAAACCGACATTTAAATCAATATATCTCTGAAGCTATGAAATCTAGATAGTTTCTAAAAACTTAATTTTGTTTGTCTATCTTTTGTGCATCTATGTTGAAAATTCTATAAACTTACATCTGTAATTGTAAATTCTGCAATGAAGTAGATGAAAGACATAAAAAGTGTGCTTGCACAAGCAGGTAAACTACAGAATCAAACTTCAATTAGACATATTTTAAAACCATTTAGTAGAAGGGAGCAGAAAATAATGCAATTTAATTTTTAATATTTATTACAAAAACATAGTTAATTATTATTTATAATGTAAGAGGCTAATATCCGTTTCCTTCGGTATGGCCTCCATTTCTTTCTACACATACTTGCATCCTTCTTCGCATTTCTGCCATAATTCTTTTAACTAAATCCTGATTTTCTTTTAGTAAATCAAGTTCATTTCTGATTCTTTGCTTTGAATCGTCTGTGTTTTCTGGTGGAAAAAAGTAAACTACACTGTTGAAATGGACCCACAAAAAAAAATCGCAAGGTGTTAAGTCCGCAGATCTGGGTAGCCAGTCAATGGGATGGTTTAATGAAATAATGCGTGTATTAAAAATGCCCATCAGCAATTCCCGCACAGCGCGAGTTCTATGTGCTGAAGCGCCATCTTGAATCAACCACGGCCTATTAAATCTGTTCCCATAAATTTGACGCAGTTCAGGAACTATCCTACCTGTAATCAGGTTTAGGTATCCATCTCCAGTCAAGTTATTGTCGTAGAAAAAAGGATCCGTTTCCAAACATTCCAACCCACACAGAAATTTTTTTCCTGGATATGCCTACATTAAATATAAAATTTGGAGGATTGCTTTGTGGCGCATACTGGTGAATGTTATAATTGTTGACTCTTCCATTCATATGAAATGCAGCTTCGTCGCCGATTACAATGTTTTCCAAGAAGCGAACATTTCTTTGCAGAAACCAGTTGGTAAAATTTAGGCGGCGAGGTAAATCTTGTTCATGGAGTTCTTGCTTTACATGCATTTTGTAAGGATACCATTTCAAATCGCGTTTAATGATTTGGTGAAACGTATCCTTACTGATGTTTAAATCATTCTCTCTGACGGATATTCTTGGATCCTGAATAAGCTTTTCTTGAACAAGATTAATGTTTTCTTGTGTCGTTCTGTTCTCCTGCGACTCGATCGATTTTTGTTTAAATTTAAACTTGCTCCTCCAGTCTTGTATTTATTAACATTTGTCCAGATGTTTTTTTAGATTGAAGAAACTATCCGGAAAGCGTTGTTCAAAAAGTTGTTGAACTTGTTTAAAGATTCCAGTCCTTAAATAATTTGTGACCACAAAAGCTCGTTGTTCACTTTTAAGTTGCATTTTAGAGTGCTTGAAGAATGAATTAAAATGGATACTTAAATTGAGTGGTGGCGATTCTCCAAAAACGTCTTAGCAGGAACTAGGCAAATAATTTTGGTAAGCCTAATAGGCTAATAATTTTGGTAAGCCTAATAGGCTAATGATAGGCTAAGCCTAGGTTTAAAACAATTGTATTAAATATGTCTATCTGAAGTTTGATTCTGTATTTTAACTGCTTGCGCAAGCACACCTTTTATGTCTATCATCTGCTTGATTGCAGAATTTACAATTATGAATGTAAGTTTATAAAATTTTCAAAATAAATGCACAAAAGATAGACAAACAAAATTAAGTTTGTAGAAACTAACTAACTTTAATACTTTCAGAGATATAGTGATTCCAATTTCGGTTTCCTTTTTTTTGCGACACCCTTTATATATATATATATATATATATATATATATGTGTGTGTGTGTGTGTGAAAAAGTCACAAATTATATCGTGAGCAAGCATAAAATTTTAATAATGCTTAAAAGCAAAAAAAAAATGAAGATTCCAACTTGTAATCTTCAGGGCCTTGTTCTATATATATATATATATATATATATATATATATATATATATATATATATATATATTCATTCCTCACATTTTAATTCACTCCATCTTCACGAATTTCTTTTACAGATCTCTTCTTACAAACTTCCAGCGAAAGAAATCGAAAATTTTACGTCCCGTTTGGGTGAGTGGCAATGATAAAATTCTACTGTGTGAGAGAGAGTGGAGAGAGACAATGTATGTGTAATGAAAATAAAGGAAATCTATCTTATCGATTAAAGGTAAGATGATCAAACACGTGCGTTGCTAGTTGATCTCTTCCACTAAAATAACTTAAATACACTGCAACAAATGCTGGTCATAACGTAGGCCTTACATGTCCTCTGAGTAGATCAAGAAACCACGAGGGGGAAAAGATTTCAACTACAGATGTTTCAGTTGAAAATGGGCTTCTTTTAGGACATCGAAAAAAATTAATACCGATGATTTAGTGTTTTGTCTTGAATTAAACTCACACCCGTAGCGTCAACTGATTCCATATAGGGATAACAAGAAAGAAAGCCATCTGTCTTCTCCTGAATAATGTCAGAGAAAGATATTCGTACAAAAATCTTTCCCAAATGTAGGTATATATAAAACCTACGTACAACTTTGGACAGCTGATAGTATAGAATTTTAAGTGTAATTTCATATAAAACTCCTCGTCACTAAGAAATTAAAACTTGAGCACCCCGAAAAGAGAGAGGGAGCTTGCGGTCCAGTCCCTTTCAAGGGTCTAAAACGGGTAATTTTGCATTGATTTCCTCCTTTGTTCCCATCGGTGCCGAGATGCGACTGCATAAAATCAAAATTTAACGACTGAATTTCTATTCAGAACTACTTCAGAGGCTTCTCAACTCATCTTTCTTACGTACAATAACGTAGAAGTCACTTTAGCAAATGCGCCAACACGAGGTGTGTGATTTAAGGTGGATGATAAAGAACAGCTAGGCAGTAAATGTTTAATTAGCGTCAACGAAGCTTGCTATCAGGACTTTATTCACTGTCGGCATTTTCAATCTCTTTGGTAATCTAAATTTAATGATCATTACATTACTCCTTTACATATAAGTATGCAGTTATTGGTTAAATTAATTACCTGTTTTTCATCAAATGAACTTTGTCATTTTATGGGCGGATCAGTTTATGTATGGATCATAATAAAGATGATCATCGATTTTTACTGGCCTCGAAGTTTAAGTGGAATATCTCGTGTTTCTTTTAGCCTCTGCCAGCACTATAGGATCCTTTTATAACACGAGATCCTTCATACTATTATGTTTAGATGCCCTTAAATCACCGTCATTACTTTAGGATATTTTTATCATACTTGATCCTTCATATTATTGTCTCTAGATCTCCCCATACCTTTTCCAGCACTTCAGGCTCTATTTTTCATACACAATCATTCATATTATTCTGGCTAGGTGTCACTAAACCTCTGCCAGCACTTGAAAATATTTTTCCCTTTCATTATCCTTCATAATATTCTGACTAGAATTTTCTAAATCTCTGCAACCACTTCAGGATCTTTTTGACAGGTTTGATCCTTCATTCAAACTGTTGTGGCTAGATGTCAAGAAAGCTATGCCAGCAATTTTAGATAGTTTTTTCATAATTGATCCACCATAAAAGTCTTGCTAGATATCCCTACAGCTCTGAGACAACTTCAAGATGATTTCACATACTCGATCCTGCATACTGTTGTGGCTAGATGTCCCTAATCCTCTTACAGCACTTCACGGTCTTTTTCTCATACTTGATTCTTTATACTATTCTCTCTAGATTCTCTCACACTTGATTCTACATCATATTCTGGATAAATGCGTGTAAACCTCTACTATCACTTCAAGAACTTTTTTCCATGCATGTATAGCGCTTAAGTCGCAAGTAAAGTAGGCTCGTGGCACCCAAATGGAAGGATAGGTAGGCCCAGCGAGAAACCTCGACAAATGGATGCTCAAAGAATGTATTAAATCCTAAAAATGGGTACTCGCATAATATAATGAAATATTATTTCATGTAATAGACAGAGAACCAAATAAAATCAGTGAAATAATATATATATATATATATATATATATATATATATATATATATATATATATATATATATATATATATATATATAAAATAGGAAAATTAACCCACAGGAAAATAAAATGATGAATCCAAGCACTTTTGAACTATATTTGCAAGTGGGTACTCGCATAATATAATGAAATATTATTTCATGTAATAGACAGAGAACCAAATAAAATCAGTGAAATAATATATATATATATATATATATATATATATATATATATATATATATATATATATATTTATATATATAAAATAGGAAAATTAACCCACAGGAAAATAAAATGATGAATCCAAGCACTTTTGAACTATATTTGCAAGTTAATTTTCAAGGAATAGCATGAAAATTGAGAAGAACACCTTATATAGGGTACAAAGATACGAGTACGAAGGGAACGCCCATCACATAGTAAAAACCAATAGAAAAAAACACAAAAACAAGGCAGAAAAATACCAAGAAAAAGAACAATAGGCAACTAATAACACACATATGCATCTCAAAAACGATATACACAGAACAGCGCCATGTATATGAATGGAATATGGTGGGTGAAAAACGAAAAAAACCCCGAAGATTTTAAAGGATTATCATTAGAGCAAAAATATTTAGCAATAAGAGTTAATCCACAGTAAAAACAGAGACATGTGTTGGGGGAGGCAATGCGAATGTTGTGTGTATATCGTTTTGGGGATGCATATGTCTGCAATTAGTTGCCTATTGTTCTTTTTCTTGGTATTTTTCTGTCTTGTTTTTGTGTTTTTTAAATTGGTTTGTACTGTGAAGGGCGTTTCCTTCGTATCTTTGTGCCCTATATAAGGTTTTCTTCTCCATTTTAATGGTATTCCTTGAAAATTAATTTGCAAATATAGTTCGAAAGTGCTTAGATTAATATTTTCATTTTCCTGTGAGTTAATATTCATGTGCCACTTTGTGAGTTTTTTCATTGTAAAACGTCTTACAATAAAGTCGCTCAATTTTTAAATGTAAATAAAACAAGTTGTGTGTGATATATGCACTCAATTTATTTGGAATTTAAAAGTACATTTTATGGCATTAAGTGTAGAATATGAGGTCGTTCAAATGTCCGCCGCAGCTTCGCTTGGTTGAACGTATTCGGGAGGCCCAATTTTCGATGACTTTGTCGCATAAATCTGGCTGAATTTGCTGGATGATGTTCGTTATGTTGACTTTGAGGACATCAACTGTTTGCGGATTATTCGCATAGATCTGCGATTTAAGGTAGCGCCAAAGAAATTAGTCTACTGGCGTTAAATCGCATGATCTCGGTGGCCAGTTAACATCGCCGCCGCGCGAGATGACCCTGCAATGAAATCGCTGGTGCCAAATGTCCATCGGAGCGTGTGCAGTGTGGCACGTAGCGCTGTCCTGTTGGAACCACATTTCGTCACTATCTATATCAGGCATATAATCCAGTTGAGGCCACAAGAAGTTGCTTATCATCGATCTGTAGGTCTCGCCGTTGACGGTTATGGCAATCCCATCTCCGTTCTCAAAAAAATACGAACCGATGATTCTGTTAGACGAAAATCCGCACGAAACAGTGACTTTGTTGGGATACAATTGGTGCTGGTGTATCTCTTGTGGATTGTTTTCGTCCTAAATCCGACAATTTTGCTTGTTCACAAATCCATTCATCCAAAAATGGGCCTCGTCGCTGTGGCGAGGATAGAAATCACGTAATGCGTGGAACGTTTGTCGAACAAAGCACTGAATTTGATAATAACATTTGATGATTTGCATACGCTGTTCAACGCTATAACCTTTCATCGTGACTTGCCAATTACTACTGAACAGTTCACAGTGAGGTTGCCAAATGTCGCTTTAATAACATGGCCACTATTGCTTGACAAAGCTTGAGCGTCCTTGTTGAAAGACCCTTTATATATATATATATATATATATATATATATATATATATATATATATATATATATATATATATATATATATATAGGGGAATCAAATTACAACACACACTAAGACACGGCTGCCAGTCAAAAAGGTCTCGGTGACAGATAAGCCGGGACAAGCTGAACAAATACAGGGCTATGTATGCTTTGACCGCTTAAAATTCCCAAAGAACTGCGAAAGCAAGGGATCTCTCTCTCTCTCTCTCTCTCTCTCTCTCTCTCTCTCTCTCTCTCTCTCTCTCTCTCTGATACGAATAGGCTTAAAACGTGAAAATATGAAAGTTAAAAAATTAGACATAAATTTTGTAGCTTCACCCAAAAGAGACCCAGCGAATTTTCCTGATCGTTGGCTCCACCCCACATCCAGGTCAAGTAAAGAAGGGTCGCTTATTTATATATATATATATATATATTGATATTGGTGACACAGTCATTCCTTGGGAACCTTATTCGTAGTAGGAATATGAAGACATAAGCGATGGTTACGAACATTTAATTTTCCGGACGTTTCGGTCATTAACGATGACCATCCTCAGCAAATTTTAAATACAAAGAATTATTTTTCGACAGGAGTCGAAAATGATAACCGAAAGCAATGAAATATATAATCCTAAACCGCTGAAAGCAAATGGGTGAAAATCTATTAATAAGAATTCGATTAATATCGTAAAAAATAACTAAATCGAATAATAATCCCATGAGTTTAAAATATGCATAATAAACAGGAATTAAATTCCTATTGAAATACAAGAATTATAAACTATAGCAATAAAGTCGAAATCAAGGGATAAAGAAATCGTTTAATAAGACTGACAAAAAGAAGATTAAATATTCCCATGAGCATCAAATTTGAATAATAAACATGAATCAAGCATTAAGCGGAATACAAGAAATTCACTATAAACCACAGCAAGAGAGAATTATAAGGGGAGGGCGAACAATCCAAAATAAGATAGATCAGGGGGTATGTAATCAAAGCGGATATTAATAAATGGAGCGAAGCAAGTAATTCAATAAAGTTAAAATTTAAGTGATTGAACCTTAAATGAATACGAGTAGACTAAGGCACGAAAGTTTAAATATTAAATAATCAATAATGGAGGGGTCAAAAAGGACGACTAAAACATTAAATTAAGGAAAAGTCATTTGTAAACTAGATCATTTGAATATCAATGGGACAAACTAAAATAAAAATAAAAAGTTCTCTGCACGAGCACTAACCTTATTTCGGTGTAGCTAGTAGTATTAACTGATATTACAGACAGAATTAGGCAGAAAAAAAACTATTAAGGGGAAGCGGTTAGTTGTACGTTTGTCTATATAGTGAATAATTTAAGGGATGATGAATAATCATTGAGTTCCGGGTTTATTTGTTTAATGTAAAGTGATTCAAGAATTTTTAAATCCAGAGAAGAGGAAGCAGAAGAGAGTATACTAAAGGAATCAGGGTCAAGCGGGTTGTTATGTTTTAGTGAATGTCCTCGTATAGGGGAGTGTTCGGGTTTGGAGATAAGAATATTTATTCTGTATGATACTCTGATATGCTTAGCGATCCTACATAGCGACTTTTGGCAGGTTGCACAAGTGAATTCATAAATGATGGAGGAACGCAGGCATAATGGGAGTGATTCTTTGTGTCGAAAGAAAGTATAAACACCAAGAGGATTAGAATTAATTAAGAGAAACTTACATTGGGGAAAGTATCTATTAAGAGTCGAGAGTAAAGCTTTGTGAAAGTTAGTGTTATCAAGTGGAAGATAAGGCAGTTTTAAGAATATTTTTTGTTTAGGGACAGTTATTAGAGGGATTTTGCGAGAGAACTTTTTAGATAAGAAATTGGAAGTAAGTCGGTCAAAAAGTGGTCTGGGAAAAATTAAAATGAATGGAAAAAGCTCCTAAGATATTCTACTTCGGAATGAAAGTAGAAACTAATTTGAACTGATTACAATTAAAGAAGTGGGTGCCAAGTTTGGCGGTAGTGAGTTTCCTATGAACTGATATGTTAAATTTCGAACCAATCTTTGAAACCGTTATATCCAGAAAAGAGATTTTATTATATAATTCTGTCTCCATGTAAAATTTAATATTAAGGTGTTGTTGATTTTAATAATTTAAAAATAATGGGGCATGGTCTTTGTGTTTAAAAATAAGGAAGCAATCGTCTATAAATCTTTTAAAAACTAACGGTTTATATTCAACGGGACTTTTCCTTAACCAGTTTCTTTCGTGGTAGGATAGCAAAGCATTAGCGAAGCTGGGACCCAATAAAGAGCCCATGGCCATTCCATCGTGTTGAATGTACACAATCTCATTAAAAAAGAACACTGTATTTTCAACAGACAATTTTAATAAAGTAGAAAAAAGAGACTTGGTTAGACCTAAAATGCTATCATTTGATTGAAAAAATGTATCGGTTATGATTTTGCAAGTTTCCATGACAGGTACATTAGTAAATAAAGACTACATCAGGAGTGAATAACCTTTGGCACGCGTGCCAATCATGGCACGCCAATGATTTCTACCGGCACGCGAAGCCAAATGCTTAACTTAAGAAAACTAAATAAATGTATCTCCAATTTATTTTATATAGCAACCGCATTGTGTACAACCTGTTATAAATTATGGTATCAGTGAGGCAGCAGCAGAAGTCTCATTGATGGTAAATAAATGAAAAGGTCCACAATTTTTCTTTCTCTAGTTCGGATTTGTTGTTTTCTTCTTGAAATGATAAAGATTCAATTCTGTTTAATATAATATGATAATATATATATTTTTAGGTAAAATAACTCTTTTCATTGTAATCTTTATGCCTCATAAAGGGTTGGGAATGAATAAAAAGAACATGTTTAATTTTATATCCTTTCACTGTGTTTTAGTCAAGCATTGGCACGTGAGAAAATTTTGTAGCAAAGATTTGGCCAATTTTGGCACACCCAATTAAAAAGGTTGCCCGCGCCTGCTCTACATCGATTGAAGTCATAACAAGTGGTTAAAATCTAATTGAGAAACGTAGCTGACAAATTCGAATGAATCTTTCAAAATGAATTCGTTGCGAGTGAGAGGTTCAATTATGGGGACTAGAAACTTGGCTAAGTTAAAGCTAGGGGTGTTAATGGCAGATAATATTGGACGGAGAGGTAATTCTACCTTGTGAGTTTTTGGTAAACCATAGATAATATCTGGCGATGTACCCGAAGCAATCAGTTTGTTGTAAAAATCACAGAGAATATTTTTCTTTTTTAGAGAATGTAAAAAGTTGTTTATTTTGTCTTCAATTTGCAAGCTGTATTTAAATGGATCTGTATCCAGTTTAAGAAATTTACAGGATTTAAAAGGAATTGTTTTCATTTTAGAAATATAATCAGCCCAATTCAAAATGACCACACCTTTCCCTTTATCTGGTTTGGATATCACGATAGAACAATCTTTATGGAGGTTGGACAGTATATTAAAATCTATGAAACTGAATACAGGGCAGAAAACTTTAAAGCTGTTATATTTATAATAGAATCTATTAGCTAAATACTTAATATCATTTATGAATTTGGATCCTGGTTTTAACATAGGGAGGGGATTAAGTTGGTGGCACAGTTTTTCGAAATACAAATACAAAAAGTAACGATAGAAATCTAATTTAAAGACCAGGAGTCTAAACCTAGTCCCAGAGACAGGATACGTTTTTCCTGAGGGGTCAGAACTTTTGGGGAATAATTAGAGATGGCATCATCCCTAGAACAGTTTAAATTGGAATTTATCCTCAAGTTAGATAGTTTATGATTTTGTGACAGGTGACCCCTCGAAGGACGGAGGAGAAGAGGCCTGGTGAGTTTGTCCACCAAAAATGAAGAGTCGCTACCTCAATCCTCGGTCGAGTAACCCTCTATAACGTTCTCCATAAACTGGTGACCCTTTCGGCCGATGACGGAAGGTGATAACAAAGAAAATGGACGCATAAGATAATCGGCAAGCAGGACAAAGAGGGACGGAGAAAATGAACGACATCTTCACCAAGCCACCACAGATACCTACACCACATAAGTAATGACCCTTTCGCTCGGGCAAGAAGAGGGATCGAGAGGACCAATGGAGACGCATTACGAACAAAGAACGCTTAAAGAAGAATGTTTCACCAACCCCAAGCCTACTCTCAGCACAATAAGAAGTAGGCCTGGCGAGCTCTATTACTGTTGATATAGTGGAAGCGACCATTAGGATGGTAAGAAGGTTATAGCGCTTCTACACACCGGACCTCTGCAGACAACACTGGAGCAAGACAAAGACGAATTCAAGCCATAGCTTCAAGTACAGTTTTTTATATAAATTTAGTAATAACAAGCGTAGTGTTGTGTTCCAGTGTCAATCTATTTAACTGACCAAATTTGGCACCTTTAAAGAGATCAACAGTAAATGTCCGGCGATGTGAAAAGAATATCGAACAATTTAAAAATGTATTAAGTCAGTTAATTATTAAGGTTAAGTTAACTCCTGTTAAGTGTGCATAGTCTGACAATAGATTAATTTTAAAGTTGAATCAGTGTGCTTAGGCTTACTCAAGTTAAAAACGAGGCAATAAGCACGCACTTGCTAGTTTTCTAGCGCCCATTGCACGATAGAATAGGTTCAGGAATGAAAACTCACATATGAGTAACATGTGAACCCTATTTTGCTTGTGACAGGTAGGCAAATAATTATGGAAATGCAAATAATCTTAAAGAGGTATTATAGCGTTAACTCATTGTGTTAATAATTTATTTTTATAAATAATGATGTGTAGCTTTTGCCCATGTTAATAATAAGACAAAAGTACATTGCAAGGCAAAGTAGATTCACTAATAAAGCCTCACAAATGAGTGTCATCTGAATTCTACAAAGGCCACTGGTACGCGAATATAAATAATCTAAAAAAAAAGAAAGATATAGCGGTGTTCATAAAAAATAACTTTTTAAGTAAATAATATATACATATCCTATTTGTAAAAAAATGAAGTAAAATAATATTGTTATATTTTTGTGAGATAATGTATAGCTTTGGGCCATGTAACTAATAAGCCAAAAGTGCATTGCAAGGCAGGAAAGATTCAACAATGAAGTTCTCGCAAATGAGCATAATGTGAAATCTTTTAGGCTTGTAACTAGTACCCTGAATAATTTTGTACCTAGCACATTTCCTGGGACCCCTTTTTATATGTATAGCTTGTATTATATCTTACCATATAGAGTAAAAGGAAGAATTAAGTATAACCAATAATTTTGTATAAAAAAATGTAAATATCTATATATAGTTATAATCAAAGCTAGGTAAGAGAGTAGCATGATAGTTGCAACACACTGTTAACCTCAAGTCGATGCTTTTAGATCTTTATCTCTGTTAGGTTAGGTTAAACCTAAATCTTGTAGCGCTACCCAAAAGGGACCCAGCAAGATTTCCTGATCGTTAGCTCCGCCCCGCATCGAGGTCAAGGGAAGAAGGGTCACGCCCCTTGGAGCCCGGTCACTTATATATATATATATATATATATATATATATATATATATATATATATATATATATATATATATATATTCCCACAAAAAGGGAGATTATGTGGAGAGTATGGCCCTGGGATTAAAATTGCACCAACAAAGTGCCTCGCAGGAATAGGAAGAATTGCAACAAAGGTCCACGCGTATATATATATATATATATATATATATATATATATATATATATATATATATATATATATATATGTGTGTGTGTGTGTGTGTGTGTGTGTAAACCAGTCAAGGAAGTAAGCGTGATGCCGAGAATTCAAATAGCGGTAAAGTTTGGCGACAGGGTTATCAAAACGAACATTTCGTGTCTGGAAATGGAATAAGGGTAAAACAGCTGTCTGCGTTTCAGGAATAACAAAATTAGTCAAAAATTGTAGGCGCCATTAATTGATAACATTCGGAGAACATGGGATAAAAAACCATAAGCAGAACTAAAAACATTGTGATCCCAGAGGCCACGCCTCCTGTACTATTTATCAAAGAAAAATGGATAACGCGTCTCACTTGGGTAGACAGTTAAGTCAGACAGACGATCGATGGTAAAGTACTAATCAAGGTTCGTTTAGCGTCGCGAAGCCCCCGTTGTATCCGCCTAAGTCTTGTTCTCGTAATACTCGCTTTATTGAAGGGTAGTGAAATATTCCCTGACCGTAATCGTTTAAATGCGAGCCTCCCCTTTGTTTTGCTTGTTTTGTTTGGTGGAATTAAACATTTATTCTTTACGTTATTCCTCTCAGTCCTTTCTCGATCACAAACCTTCAGTAAGCCCAGCCAAGTCGGAATATTATTTGAGTATCTTTGAAGTCAGATACGAGATTAACGCCACTTATCACCTCATTCATGGGACTTGAGGGACCTCTCCAAAATATCCGTGAGATTAATTCCCTCCCCTCTATAATCCGAGTGACCGCTTCATTTTAACCCACAAAAAGGTGACACTTAGCCTCCTTAAACTACCACCACCTTCAAACGGATGAGGTTACCTTACTTCTCATAAACTGGTGACTTTGCGAATAAGGAAGGCATCGAAGATATGCACTGTGCAAATAACCATCAGATATGACAAGGCGAACGGGACTTCGTGAACGCCATTAACATCACGCCGCCCATCTTCAATGAATCAGCAGTCACAGGCTGATTTCGCATTGTGGAGGCGCTGTTTCACATTCCTGGGTTAAAAAAAAGGAGACCAAGTTCTTTCACGTATTAGCCTCACTTCTGCCTGAGACCGTTGACCGTGTTCCGGCAGCTATTTTGGCTGAGCAAAACTACAAGAGTTTAAAAACGAAAGTGATCGGCCTTTTTGAGAAGACCAAACCTGAGCTATTCCAAAAGTTAATAGCATCCTCCGCACTCACAGGCTAGCCCTTAAATCATTCTCGAGGAACTGCGAATAACGACCCTTCATGTAGGAGTAAGTGAGGAGCTCGTACGTCGTAAATCTATGCAATCCTTACCGCTGAAATTGCGCCTATAATTGATACACAAAAAGAACTAACTCTAGCCCAATTGGAAAAACTGGCAGATGAGCTTACTACGTTAGATAAAGAGCGGTGTCGTAGTGTGAATTCTCAAAGATTCAGTGCCCTATCCGCGTCCAGTGCGTTTTCTAACGAAGCGAGTGATAAGTATGTAAATAATTCAGCGGGGTTTGCACGATCGCTCCCTAATGATAATTACAGAGCGCGTAATATATCGGAGGGATTGCGACCATTCCGGATAAAACAGAAATCTGTGGTTTGCCACTCGCACCTGTACTTTGACTAGGAAACCAAGTTTTGCAAGCCCTGGTGCAGCTGGCCTAAAAGAGGAGAACGCTTGCAAATGCAACCTTCCTCCAGGCCATACATGCCAGTCCCACAGGAAAACTAATCGAGCATTCCTTAGCAGGAGCGGCCACTGGCATGCCATTAGTTTTGACCGTCGCCGCGAAAATATATGATAAAAAGTGCAAATATTTAATTGACAGCAGAGCAAGAGTCTCAAGAATCCAAGCGGAATTGGCGAGGTCGAGAGAAATTGCGCGAATCCTACGTGAACATATCGACAGCAAATGGAGGGAAAATCAAGGTGCACGGCGAAGTTCACACGGACATAGCGATCCTAGTCTTCGTCGGTATTTAAAATGGTGGTTTATAGTCGCAGATACCACCTCTCCTATCTTAGAGATTGATTTTTTTAAGGAATTTCAGCCTGCATGTGGATTGCGCGAACAGCGTACTGGTGGACGAAAAGACCAAGCTTGCATCAAGTGTTAAATTATCTGAGGAACCTGCGATAGCCCTGATAATAAATGACCTTCAGAACCTGCCCTTCCCCGGGCAAGACCATCCTGAAGGAATATGGAGCTCTGTACAGAACCCCTCCCGCTCAGCCATCACTGCCATCGCCACACTCAGTTACCCATAATATCGATACTGGTAGTGCCCCACCGTCCTTTGCACGGCCTAGGCCTCTTTCGATAGAGAGATTCCCGGTTCCCAGAACAACTCTCGAAGAGCTATGAAGGAGAGGGCGTGCGTCCGTTGATCTCGCCATGGGCCTCACCAATCCACTTAGTGCCTTTGAAGGCGCCCGGAGAGTACAGCGGGCACAAAGGTAAAAGAAATAGCAGAGAGGCCATTGTCAAAAGACTCAAAGGGACCTCGCCGTTATTGGGCATGTTAGGATATTACCGGAGAATGATCCTTAATTTTGCAGCAATTGCATTCCTGTTGACTGAGCTTATACGCCTGCAACCCCAAACTCGTGAGCTCGAATGAGATGAAGAAGCACCATCCGCTGCCAAACGATTCTCCATACCAGTTGTTGAGAGATTGCTACCAGTTCGTGACAGATACTGCCTTGCACCAATGTAATAATTATAGCCACAACTTAGCAATATTTCATGTATTGGGGGGGGAGAATGCGCATGCATAAGTGATGTTAATTTCATTGCCCTGTGCGTATATTAAAAATGTACCTACTTGTCTAGTTAGGATGTGCAATTCTCTTTCTAACTCCCTTACAGGGAGGGGAGTTATGTGGAGATCATGGCACTTGAAATAAAATTGCACCAGCAAGGGCCTCACGGGAATAGGAATAATTGTTACAAATTTCCCCCGTATACACACAAACACACACACACACACACACACATATATATATATATATATATATATATATATAGAATTTCACCAGGAATGAGAGTACATAGAATGCGGAGAAATTCATCTTCATTTATTGAGGATAAACAGTTGTTTATCCCCAATAAATGGAGATGAATTTCTCCGCATTCTATGTACTCTCATTCCTAGTGAAATTAAAGATTCGTCTGACTAGCAGCAACCCCATCGATTATATATATATATATATATATATATATATATATATATATATATATATATATATATATATATATAAACCGGTCAAAGAAGTAAACGGGAAGCCGATAATTCAGTTAGTAGCAATATTTGGTGACAGGGTAATAAAAGCGAACATTTCGTGTCTGAGAATGGAATTGAAGCGAGACAGCAGTTTGCGTGTGAGGAATAACAAAATTCTATCGAAAAAGTGGAAAATTGTAGGCACCATTAATTGAAGATCTTTGAAGACTATAGGATAAGAAAATTCCGCCCAGTGGGAGGAGCAAAAAACATTGTGATCCAAGAGGCCACGCTTCCTGTACTATTTATCGATGAAAAATGGAGAACACTGTAGCGGGCCGAAAATCTCTGCTTTAACCCCGATCGATCCAACCCGTTTCCTACACTAATTTGAACGTGAGAAATCTAGAGAGAAATGAAACGGATTCTATATACAGTCCTTTATTTAAAAGAAAAAATATGGGGTGAATATTTATGAGAGATTTCGTTACTTATTTCCCCCCCCCAAAAAATGAGATTGATCAATTTGCATTTACAATATCAAAATAACAGTCCTATAACCAAACCAAGAGAGAAGAAGAAACAAAAAGAGATAAATGCGCAAACAAAACCCGTATTAAATCCTATAATAGAGTCCTAACCCTTTCGATCCAACATAATGCCTAAAAAAGAAAAGGCCTCACCTGGTATCTCCTGAGGAAGGGAGGGGCAATTCCTGCCAGCTGCCACTCGGGTGTTTACAAATTTCAGAGGACTAACAAGGCTGGCGCCTCCGAGCTCGATATAATACTATATTGCGATCAGGTCATGTGGCTATATAGAAACCCTCCTCCTTACAAATGTGACGTACAATATCTTCAATTTGTACTATCCAAAATCATACAATGCCAGCCACTCTTTACAAAAGGAAGGTAATATTTATCTATAATTTACTAGAGTGACCTTTCTAAAAAAACAATATCAAAGTGTAAATAGCTGGGGGAGAGAATAAAAACATTTTAGACAAACATGAAATCCCTAATATATATATAATATATTTTTTTTCCTTGTAGTAATATTTTTATTACCTTTTTTCGAAAAATCCGTGCAGGGAAGCGATTTAAACCAGGCACACTGAGGCAGCGAGCACCGCTTTGATCACAGTTAAAAGTATGCCGTTAGTAAACTACGCTACGCAGAGAACCTAACGGCATACTTTTAACTGTGATCAAAGCGGTGCTCGCTGCCTCAGTGTGCCTGGTTCGAATCGCTTCCCTGCACGGATTTTTCGAAAAAAGGTAATAAAAATATTACTGCAAGGAAAAATTATTCCGTTTTCTCTTTCAATGTGGTTTAATGGATTCATTTCCATCATTCTCTCGTGCTACTTTGAGAGATATATACATATATATATATATAATATATATATATATATATATATATATATATATATATATATATATATATAAGGAAAAAAAAATCCCATTCATACACACATTCTTACAGAGGGAAAGAGAGGGTATTGGGAAAGGGGTGAGAGAGTGGCCCTTCACACGCACACACATTCGCTCCACCAAATCCCTCCTTCCTTAGGCCATTCGACCACAGTCATTTACAATACACTTTCAATCCTTACTCACGGTCTCTTCTATACTCAATCGCACCCTTCTGCACCAATTCACACTCGTCTACTGGTCCCTGGCTACGCGTAGAAATCTGTGGGGTGGTTGTTCGTCAGTCGTCCTGTCAGTCTCCTCGTCACTATCAATCATGTCATCCACCATACTCTTAGCCTTCATTACCAGTTATCCCATCTCTCAACAGAACTCTGTCATACTCTTCCGTCCAGAACCTTCACTCTTCATACCTCCATTACACAGTTTCTCACTCATAGCTCATATCCAACTCAAGGTACACTCTTGCGAAACAGACAAATCACTCACATCCCCTCTACAATCAGCGGCTACACCGGAAACCCCTTCAACTGGTTCTTACCAGTAGCCAGAAAAGTCAGTCACCTCTCCATTCCCCACATGAAACTCATCTCTACCCTTACCATTCGAAAAAACAGAAAAATCAGCCACACTACGTTCATTCTGTCCAAACACACTATCATTCATACTCTTCTTAAAACGAGAAAAATCAGCCACAGGCAGCTCACTCACTCGTCTACTCAAATTAGCCAAATCACTCACCTGCTTATGCAAACACTCAATCTCTCTCTCAAGCTCCCCCATACCAGAAAACTTTGATCAGACTTAATTTCATGCGTACTTGCATTCTTCCCTTCAGACTTCCTTGCACACTTATACTCCTCGAGACCAAGACAAGCTCTATCCCAGAAAGATCCATAGTATCCCACTTTATCTCATCATCATGCACCTTATCTCTCACTCTGCACAGTTTATAAACTAGATGGCTCACCAGGTAGTCAGGAGGTTCTCTCCACCTCTTCAACTGACTCTGATGAGCCCGCACTCTCTCAGCCACACCTTCATTGAAACTCTCCAAAACATAGGTCACACCATTTTCTCAGACTCTCGCAACTCTATACGGTCCTTCAAATTTTCACTCATCTTTGACACATTCAACCTACCTTTTACTTCTTTTAGCTTGAATACTTTTGCACCAATTTTAAACGAACGCCATACACTCTGCTCACTTTCATTCAAACCTAACCTATCTTTCACTTGCCTTTCAAAATTCATAACAAACTGACACGGGGACATCCCAGTTGCACTATGCACCGTCGAACTATACGCCCATAACACTCTACTCAACCATTAAACCCATCATTCTAAGTCGTACTTATCATTCTCAACATCTCACACAAGGTCCTAATTGTACGTTCAGCCGACCCATTCAAAGACGGTACATACGGAGTCGTCCTCACATGGTCTATACCATTCTCTCTCAACATTCGTTCAAACACTTCACTCGCAAACTCAGGCCCATTTTCACTCAGACATCTCCTAGGCTTCCATACACACATATGAAAAAACAACTGCTCATCCACATGTGCAACAGTCACACTCCTTTTATCTCTCACAGGCGCTGCATACACGAACTTATACTTTTATGATCCACCATAACAACCATACCAACATTCCCACGACTTATACGTGGTAAAGACACACAATCAATTACTACTAATTCAAACGGTTCTTTTGCATCAACTTTCAACATCCGTGGTTTCCCTTGTACCCCTAGCACTTTGCGCTTCTGACACCTTTCACACGTAGTCGCAACATCATTTACAACAGTTCTCAGAAACTGATGGAACACACGCTCCTTCATACACTCCCACAACTTAAACTTACCCATATGCCCATAATTATCATGCACAACTTTCACCAGGGTAAGAAAAACCAACATTTCGCGTCTGGGAATGGAATTAAACCGAGACAGCAGTCTGCGTGTGAGGAATGGCAAAATTATATCGAAAAAGTAAAAAATTGTAGGTACCATTAATTGTTGATCTTCCAAGACCATGGGATAAGAAAATTCCGTCCAGTGGGCGGAGATAAAAACATTGTGATCCCAGAGGCCACGCTTCCTGTACTATTTATCGAAGAAAAATGGATAACGCGTCTCACTTGGATAGAGAGTTAAGTCAGACAGATGATCGATAGTAAAGAACAAATTACGGTTCGTTTAGCGTCGCGAAGCCCCCGTTGTATCCGCCTAAGTCTTGTTCCCGTAACACTCGCTTTCCTGACCGGTAGTGAAATATTCCCTGACCGTAATCGTGTAAACGCAAGTCTCCATTTTTCTTTGCTTATTTTGTTTGTTGGAATTGAACATTTATTTTTTTGCGTGATTCCTCTCAGTCCTTTCTCGATCTCAAGCCTTTGGTAAACCCAGCCAAGTCGAAATATTATTTGAGTATCTTTGAAGTCAGATACGAGATTAACGCTACTTATCACCTCATTTGTGGGACTTGAGAGACCTCTCCAAAATATTAGATTATTAGATGTCAGAGCCGACAA
The DNA here is from genome assembly GCA_963969495.1 of Ceratothoa steindachneri. Taxonomy (NCBI): domain Eukaryota; kingdom Metazoa; phylum Arthropoda; class Malacostraca; order Isopoda; family Cymothoidae; genus Ceratothoa; species Ceratothoa steindachneri. The sequence goes on from OZ018331.1 coordinate 122,440,282, forward strand.
AGACCGTGTGGTCCACCTCTCCTTCAAACCACGCCGATGCACTTAAAGTGTGCATCTAAGCGGTTCTTAAACATGTTTATGAGTGTTGATTTAACAACGATCTCCGGCAACTCGTTCCACGAGGAAACTACGTGGTTTGAGAAAAAATTCTTTGCTATATTTGTTTCAAATCCTCGTTTCACATCACTTAAAGCTCCTTTCTCATAACTGATTCTTAATAATGTTGTGGTTAGATATGCCTAAACCTCTGAAAGCACTTCCGGATCCTTTCTTATCCTTGATCCTTCATACAGTTGTGGGTAAATGTCCCTATAACTTTGCCAGCAGAACTTCACAATCTTTTTCTCATGATTGAACCATCATGCTACTCTAGTTAGATGTTCCTATCCTCTGTCACCACTTCAGGATCTTTTTCTTTTACTTGATCATTCATACGCACCTCGCTATGTCTCCAAACTTCCCCGCTTGGTCTTTTTTCCTCTTTGAAGTTTTGTATTTGTTTAATTAAATTCCAATCTCTCACAACACGCAATGTTCGATCAAAACTCTTGCGCCTTACTCAAATTTTATCCCAAACCCCAATTTCGCTCGCTCGTAAGGTAGGTCAGAAAGCGGAAAAATCCTTAGCCATTATCGTTATTACTAATTTCTCCATTACATTTCACTATCTTTAATTGCCACTAGTCCAGCTTTCCTAGAGTTTCTAATTCTAATTTCAATGGCAAAAAATCTAGTTCTTAAAACTATTCTTTTTCTTTTCTTTATCCCTAATAATGGCTATTATTTTAAGAGGCTCCAAACTATGATGAAAAAGACGCCAAATTAATTAACCAAGGTAGATATTTTTAACAGCTTAGAGGGAGTTTTAGTTTTAATGAGTTCTTCAGTTACAAGCAATTAAAGCGCTTTTCATAATATTCTTTTATTAGCGCAATCAAAATCTGGCGTACTAATCAAAATAAATTTTGCCATTTACCTTAATGACTACATACTATATATTTGTGGTTTGCTCACTTCATTTGCAAATTTTTAGGACGTCACAGCTCTGCTCGTGGTAGCACTCTGGTAGCTCCGGTTTCCATAGCCATTATAGTTAGTTGTGCAATCACTGCGAATGCGATTTTGAAGATTTGTCCACCAAATTATAACAGAGGATTCCAAAGGAAATGACGGATTTCATACATTCCTCAAGTATAATTTTTGCATTTCACTTTTTAAACCATTTAGTTCGGAAAATCATACTTTACTCCTAATGTGTGATTAGGCTTTGCTAAACATTTACCTAAGGAATTTTTTCTCAAATGTAAAACTGTAAAGAGAATTTTAGACACCGTTGAATTCTTAGGAATATTATTTACGTTAGGAAAATTCTCTATCAGGATTTGATCCTTCATAAAACACTATGTGGAGGAATATGATTTGATAAGCATCACTTGCCTCTGTTGCCGTTTGTTTTCTTCAAGACATTTAGGCCAATAAGACAATAATGTCTTAGCAGTCATTTTGAAAACGCTCTTACCATGTCTTAATATAAACACCTTGTTCACCCGCTTCCTATAGCCCCCTGAGGAACGCCTTTGTTATCAACAGGGAAGATCAAGATTCAGTTTGCCATTTCTAGCGAGTCCCTCCAAATCTGTTCGAAATAGCAACCCTATACTTTAAGATCTCTTGCTTTTTTTAAGGAAAAAACTGGGAATTAAACATAATTTCTTGGTATCTATGCTAAAAACCTTTTGACAAATATGGAAAATTATAACAGTTGGTGCGGTAAGTAGATAGCACAAAATGATATCGCCCTCTTCCTATTGCACTCTGGGGAACACCCTTGTTACCAACAGGGAAGATAAAGTTTCCATTAGCCACATCTAGCGAGCCCCCAAAACTCGTTCGAAATATGAAACGGGAGGTATCACTTTGTGCTATCTACTTACCGCACCAAATGTTATAATTTTCCATAAATACCTTATTAGCTAAATAATAATAATGAAACATTTTTGTGTGGCATTTATATAGGGTAATATCAAAGTTTCTCTGCAGTAAGATAATTGAATCCAATTGAATACTATTAGTTACAGTGTTGGAAATTTTGTCATTGTGCTCGAACAAAGAGGTAGATCCATCTGTTTATTGTCATGGAGATATAATAAAGGTTTTTAATCTTCATTTTTATTTAATTGTTCTGATTGCCGAAAATTAATTCACTTTCAACAAGCAAATTTGACACTTCAACAACAGAATTTCACTATTTAAAAAGAGAAGTTCACTCTACAACAAGAAAATTTCACTATTAAACAAGAGAATTTCTCTCTTCAATCAAATAATTTTACGTTTCAACTTGAGTCTTCACCAAGAGAATTTCACCCTTAAATAAGGGAATTTCACTCGGCAACAACGAAATTATACCCTTCAACCACCACGAACTTTCACTCTTCAACAAAGGAATTTCACTCTTCAATAATGGTGTTTCACTTTTCAACTAAGAAAATTAACTCTTCAGCAGAGCAATTTTACTCTTCAACAAGAAAATTTGAGTCTTAAACAATGGGATTTTGCTCTTTAAGAAGAAAATTTCATTCTTTAAAAAAGAAATTTCGCTCTTTAACAAAGGAATTTCACACAACAAAGGAACTTCACTCTCCAAAAAGGGAATTTCACTTTTCAACCGGGGAGTTTCACTCTTCAACAAGAGACTTTCACTTCTCAACAAGGGAATTTCAATTTCAAATAAGGGATATCATTCTTCAACAACGAACTTTCATTATTCAATAGGGGACTTTTCTTCCTCAACAACGGAATTTCACTTTTTCGCCAGGGAATTTCACTCCTCAACTAGTGAATTTAACTCTTCAACAAAGGATTTTCACCCCTCAACAAGGGAATTTCTCTTTTAAATGATGGAATTTCACTCTTTAACAGTTGTATTTCGCTCTTCAACAAGGGAATTTCATTTTACAACAGGGGAATTTTGCTTTTCAACAACGTAATTTCACTAAGAGAATTTTATTTTTCGCGAGGGAAATTTCACTTTCTAACCAAGAAATTTCATTTTCTTCAGGAGAACTTCACTCTTCAACAAAGTTATTTCACTTCATAATAAGGAAATTTTACTAATTACTACATGTGGCGGTGATTGAATTAATTAGTCAAAATTACGTTTCTTTTTCATGGTTACTACATAACCATGTTCCTTGTAGCTGTAAAACGCCTACTATAGCGGAGGATTTTTGTCAACTATGATAGAAGAGAAGGTTTACTTCTAAATAATTTTCAAAGACAAGTTTAAATTAACTCTTTAATTTATATTGCTCTATATCCAAAAAATTTCTTAAAATTTAAATTAAGGTTTTTTTGATTACCCGGTTCTAAAAATGTCCTGTTACACTCGTTACGAAACTGTGAACAATGGACACAATGATAGTTTTCATGCATTTAGACACGTTTTTATTGCTTTAACATATAAATATATGTTTAATTGGCAATATTAATCAATATGGCTGCTCTTGGTGGCAAGCATGTGGTCTAAACAAGACCTAGGGACCATGCACAGGTTGCGGACGAAGTCCTTCCACATGCTGGCCCACACGCGGTTGACGAAAGACTTGAGCTCGTCGACGTTGCTGTGGTGGGCCTACCATTTATTGGCCTGGGCTGGCCCAAACAAATTGTAGTCGAGGAGGTGGATTGAGGTTGACCAACTACGGCGGCCAAAATTTCTTCGACCAGAAGTTCATGTTCGACCCCAACTACTCTTGCACAGTCTTTGCCTCCGGGCACCGTCCTGCTTAGAGACGAAGTCCGCCTTCTTCGTGATCTTTCTCACCCAGTGCATGAATTTCATGGCAAAGATGTTGTAGTAATCGGTCGCGGTAAGGTTGTAACCCTCCTTGAACCACACCGTCAGAATTTCCTCGCCCTCGATGCCACGACGACGAATATCATCATCGAGACCGGGTGTTTGATCGTGGACGCATCGTTGTGGACATCAGAGACGTCCTGGCCTAAGCTGACCACGCGGTCAATCTGCTTATGGATGACTAGATTGCCTTTGAAGCTTTTTACATCAGATAAAATGATAATTCGATTGCCATGACTCTTCAAGTCGTTGAGAAGGTGATGACAGCGCTACTGACCTCGTTGTTCTCACCTACAGTCTGGTAGCAGAGAACTTTTCACGAACCTGAATTTATTGCCGCTTTCTTTCTTGAACGACCCTGGATACCGTGGCCACAGAGACGTTCTTTTTCTTCGCGAGTGCGATCGTTTTGTGCTTCTGAGCCCTTTCGAGGGCCTTTCTCACATGCAAACCATTGACAACTTGAGGTCTGCCTGGACAAGGTCTATCTTTGAGCCTCTCGGCATCTCTGTGGCTCTGTCGAAATTTTTGTGACCGCGCGCGGGGGAGCAGAGATCTGGCTTATTTTCAATTCCATCTCGACACACCTGCAATCACTGCAAAAGACGTTTTAATGACAAGTGCTGGAAAGTAGAACTTTAAGTTTCTTTGATGGTAGTTTTTTATCACATAAGTAAACCTCTCGAAAGATAAAAAAAAACTAGTGTAACAGAACTTTTGAAAAACCCTGTAAAGATTTTCGGATCTGTATTATGAATACATAAAATAAATTTTCATTAGGTCTGAAAAACGGAGTTTTGCGTTTAAAATAACTAAATTGAACATTTATATTTTAGCCTCTATACACTTCAGCCGCAGAGTTGCTATTTGGATCATTCCTACTTACTCTTAATTATGTTTTTTCTGATATTTAGTTACTAATTTTATAGCTGGTTTAGTTAAATATTATTTACAAAGAACGTTTCTGTCGCCTCCCGCTTCCAGGCGTCCTTGAGTGAGTGAGTTAAGCTCCCCTGGTTACGAAGCTCGTAAGAGTACTTAATTCTTGCCCTGTTTGCGGTCTATTTGTTTACTCGCTTTATTTTAACTTGCCTTTTAATTCAACATTATTTTTTTATCATTAGTACCGACGGTGAGTCAATGGTTCCGGCTCATGCAGCGGGAAATAGCAATAAGCGTGATGTTAAATTTAGGTGTTTAAATGCGGTCAGCGATCTTGTTCAGTCCCGTGCAGTCCTCAAAAGAAAAATGAGGTAAACTTGAAGATCGGCGGCGCGACCGATGGGACGCAAAATATTTCGTCCCTGTTCCAATATATTTCACCTTTTTTTGAGTGAATTCAAGACGACTACTCGTGGGGGATATATCACTGCGGGGGACCCCTCCCTACGATGATTCTGAGTTTCAATCATTTGTGGGATCTGGGGGACACAGCCCCAGTATATAATCATAATTGTTTATAGAATAACGTTCTTTTTTTAAACGTTTTTATTTAACCAAACGCGCATGAATTTTCATGCGCGGGTGAACGAAACATAAACGTAACTTAGTGTCGTTTCGGCTGAAAAAAATACACTTTTTGGGGCGCACCGCCGATCTTCAGGTTTACCAAAAATAACTCTCGTTATGAAATTCAAAATGAATGAGCTAAATTATTAAATGAAACCAAAGAAATCGAGAATTAATTTATAATAGAGTTCGAGCGTCGTGAAATCCTAAAATTTGAGGAAGCGTATTTCGATCAGGAACTTTGTAATCGAAGACTATAATTTTGAAGTTGAAGGGAAATGACACATTAGCGCCCATGTTTTTTTTAATGACCCCCCCCAAAATTTTATAATATCTCATTAATAAATGTAGTTTTCAGATATATATATAATTTGTCAGAAAAATTATTAATTCTTTCAGATTTTACGCTAGTTTTCTAGTGAATGTTGGCATTACAGTTGCTTCAGTTTTCAATGTTGTGTGAATATCTTAAAAAAAAAAGTACGTTTTTAGTTCCACCTATTATTCAATCCAAAACTTTTCCCGTTAATTAATAGATATGTTGGATTGATATTTTTATATGAGGTAAATAGATGTTCTAAATGTCCTATGAAATAAAATATCTTTTAAAATAACATTATTCATATATAGAATGTATCCTCTAGAAGTTTGGTCCTGAAATAAGGAACATAGGCATGTGGCTGCCATTTTCCCATTTTTCAACACAGTGTCCCTGGTTTGCATCGCTTTTTGAGTCGGCATCTCATGGTTTGAGTCACGGCGGCCACACGGTGCGTGTGCTTGACTTGCTGACCAGTCGGATCGCGTATCCTGACTCACACGCCTGGTCTTTGCGCTCTTCGTTAGCTCTCCTGAGCTAGACATGTGTCGCTGGCATCTTTCACTTTCGCAACTAATTCCAGCATCCTCTCTCTCTCTTCTATTATCCATGTGATGCATTAGTTCCCTCCCATTCACAGGGCGTGCACCATGAAGCAAGTCAGCGATATGAAGATCACCTCGTACTTCAATACCAAAGTGGCCAAGACGACTGGTGATTGCGAGCGTGATGTCAATGAACTAGAGAAACAGCCAAGCAAATAGACAGCCTGTAGATCCGACAGCAAAGCCGAATCTCACCATAAGATGCAGGAGGGCAAGGAACTCACTTCTTTTTGTTCGCATGGCACAATGACACTCCCTGCAGCTCCAGTGGACGTTGCCGAGATAGTGGTCTCAATCAACCAGACTCCCCCGTCTGTCGGATCACTACCCTTCCTTGAAAAAATAAGTCATAAGAAGCGATTCCAACCAAGCTGGTGCATCAGATACTCCTGGCTAAAATACTCGTTGCTGAACGAGGGCGGATACTTCGTTGCATGTGTGCTGTTCGGAGGAATTACGGGTGGAATTAGAGACAATATGTTGGACATCTTGGTTTTTAAGCCTATGTGCAGGTACAAAAAAGCCACCGAAATGCTCAGCAGTCACAAAAAGTAGGCACGGATATCACGCAACAGCTATGACGAAAATAGAGGGGTTTGTCGGCACTCTGCAAAACTCGCGAGAGCTGTCTACACTGCTACAGGCGAAGAAGGAGGAGCAAATCTAGCCCAACCGGCGTAGGTCGGTTCCGATCGTTGAGAGCATCCTTTTCTGTGGACGAAATATGCTGCCTCTCCGTGGGCATCGAGATGACGGCCCATTGGACCTCTCTATTCCAAACAAAACTGGAGAAGGTGTCTTCAGAGCGCTTCTGCGTTGTGGAAAACATAAAAGATATGCCGACTTCAAGCGCCTCCTCACCAGCTTGTCCAGCCGAGCCAATTCCACTCTTATTAGCAAAACCATTCAGAAAGAGTTGATCAATATCACAGGTGGGTGACACTGCAACTTCTGTCCAAAAAATATGTCTCTTATTCCAAAAGTAGTATTTATGCTATTTTGACATTACTAGCAGGTGTCACCATAATCTTATTTCGCTTTACATGTCGATTTGTGCTAGAAAAAGTCTTAACCGGAGTGTCAAGGGTATTCGCAGTGCTAATGGACGAGACCACGAACGTCTCAGGAGAGGACATCAAAGAGAACTTTCTCCTTTTCGTCCATACTGAAAACCTCACCAGTGAAGGCCTGTCTCAACTGCTCATTTGCACAGTACATGGCCTTGGTTTGGACATGTCAAACTGCCGGGTCCTTGACTACGCTGGAACAAGTGTCATGATGGACAATTTTGGAGGTTGTGCCGGTATCATCATGGAGTAATACCTCCTCGCCAAACCGATCCAACGTTTTAATCATCGACTGAATCTGGTACTGGCCGAGGCCTGCCATTTAAAAGAAGTGAAACTGGCCCTTCAGACACTCAACGAAGTCCATAACTTCATTTAATCCAGCAACATGCGGGTGCTCTAGTTCTCCAGAATCGTGAAGCCTTCCTCAGCCAAGCGGGAGAAGTTGATACCTTTGTGTCCCACCAGATAGGTTAAGCGGCATGATGCAGTTATCATGTTCATCTAGTTTCTGCCTCGCAGTGTGGTCTTCATGAAATAGGAATTTAAGCTGCATGCTAATTCTGGCATCTTACTCTCCAAGATTAGATAACTTTGCTTTCTCATTATGCGGGTGTGGTGAAGTCAGTTTTAGCCCACACATTTGAGCAGAGCAGGAACCTGAAGAAGAAGGACCCCGACTTGGCATCTATATATGCACTGATTCGTGAGAGCCAGACTGTTTTCGCCAAGTTCAGAAAGAATGGCGAGGAGCACTAACACACTGTATTTGCAAAAGCCAAGGATCTCCTTATTGAAGTGAACTCAAATCACGATGACGTACTTGTTCGCCGAATATGTGCACAATAGACAGCCCGTGAATATCCCGGCCAGAACTGCTGATGAGTACTATCGACGCTCGGTCTATATTCCGTTCGTTGACCAAGTGATCACCAAGCTGAAGATTTGAAGACGATACCGTGCGAGTTGCTCTCGGGTTGAAGTAGCTTCTCAATGGCTCAAAAGCAGACGTGGATGCCGTCCTTAATGCCGCTCAGCTCTACGAAAGCTATCTTGTGTCACTGGTGCTCGTGCAGGTAAAGGCACAGCGGTGGACAAATTCAGCACCGGTCTTCGGGACTGTCAAGAATGCGAAGGGTACGCCGTAATCCGTATGTTCCCGAACATTGCAAAACTCCTGTCCATCTTAATGACTCTGTATGTCTCAAATGACGAGAATAAACGCTCATTCTTAGCCTTGAAATGGCTAAAGACGTACACGAGGAGCACCATTGGATAGGATCGCCTCAATGGCTTCGCACTATTCGCCGTCCACAATGACATTTAAGTTTCTAATGATTGAGTGATTAACAAGTTTGCGAAGAAAAACAGCCGTCTCCTCTTCGCTTAGACAAATGAAGGGGGGGGAGGGGGACATTATGCATGGGCCTACGATTTTGAGAGAGCCTACTACTGGAAAATAAAAATACTTTTCTATTATGTACCTTGTTACTTAAGTGGGCGAAATGACTTGAAAGTATCCCATATCATTATATTTTATACTACATGTACGTATTCATCATTTATGCCTATAACTTATGCGTATGTATTCAACACTGATTATTTGTATGATCACACATGTATTACTCGTAAAATTATGTATCATAATGGGCAGCTTTAACAAATTTCCACTCAGAAAAATCCTGTCCCCCCTCCTTATTTGTTTTTTTGGGATCCGCCCCTGATTCAGCACAATTTCACCAAATTTGCATCACCAACTACTGATGGACCAAATGAAAGCATTAAAGCAATGAAAGTTGAAATAATTGCAGATAGTCCTGTTGAAATGTTTTGACTTTATCTAGATGATGATTTTCTAGATCAAATTTTCAGAAAATCGGTCATTTATTCCAGACCAAAAAATGTGCATGTTTTTTAATTGTTAACAAACTGTTTACAAAACTTTGTGGCAATACATTTTTTCGGGGTACCACAGACTACCAAGTGAACGGCACTATTGGATTACTGATGAAGACTTAGAAACTCAGAAGGAGAATGCCAAGAAATAGATTTTTAAGCCTCAACAAGTTTCTTTATTTTGTTAACAAAATAAATTAACGAAAATGCAAAAAGCAACAGAGATGATAAAAGATTTAAATATAGACCACCGGATGATGGCTTAAATAAGAAGTTCAAACAGTTTGGGGCATTTGAAAAATAACTATCAACAAAATGAGCAGATCGTAACATACTACGGAAGAAATTCTCTGAAACAATTCATAAGAAGAAAGCCAATAAGATTCAGTTTCAAATAGTGGATGCTGTGTTGTGCGATTAGTCGCTATTGTTTTCAAGTGGACCTATATCAAGGAAACTAAATAAAATCCACATCAAATGCCAAGAATAACGGCCGCCTAGGTAAAAAAGTGGTCTTATCTATGATCAATCACCTAGAGAACCCAAATGATCATGAAATTTATGTTGATAATTTTTTTTCATCTTTTGACTTGTTTGTGCGAATCAAGTCTTTAGGATTCAGAATCACAGCTACCAAAGTTCCAGACAGAACATCCAAATGTCCTCTGAAAGATATGTTCTTGAAAAAGGAAGCTCGTAATTCCTATGACTACAGATTTGGAGAGAAAAATGAACTTTTTTTTAAGTGGCATGATAACAGTATTTTAACAACTGGAAGCAATCATCAGTCTGTTACTGCAGTTGGAAATGCTAAACGTTTGTGAATCAGTCAAAAAAACGAAATGGTTGTATCACAGCCATTTTTCATAGGCCATTATAATAAATAAATGAGAGGAGTGGATCAGTTAGACTGGCTTATTCAAATCTATCTAATTTCTATAAGATCTAAGAAATGGCACGTTCCTTTATTTAAAAATTTCCTTACTATTGCAATAGTTAATTCATGTATCATACATTTAGTAACTGGAAATCGTTTCACATTATTAGCCTTCATGAAGTCAGTTACAAGAGCTTTTTTGCAACTATTCTCAGATTCTGATACTCCAAAATCTGGAGGACCAAAGGTATGTTCTGCAAAAGTAATAGCAGAAATTAGGTTTTTCTCTTACAGGACATATTTTTGATCGAACTTGAGGGAGGGAAAAAAGGAAATGTGGTCTTTGTAAGAAACAAGTTCCAAAAGAATGTAAAGCATATGAGTAAATGTTTCAATAAATGGCATTTAAAGTAACCTTTTTTCCTTAGAGAAAATAAGGAATCAGGAATTTTGTTATGAATAGGAGGCAGTTTATTTGGAATTAATAGCTATGTTTTTCTTTCACTTTCTTTATTCTTAAGCAGAAGTGCTCCATGTCCTAAAAAACGACCGATATAAAAATCTAAATTTTTATTAAAATATTATAATAATTTATTTTTAAATTTCCTATCAAATAATATCTTATAAAAAACTAATATTTGGTCAAAATTCTCAAAAAAAAAATTGGGGCACTAATGGATTAAGAGAATTTACTTGAAATTTTAAACCCTAACTAGTTTCTGCTTCCCCTTCAGGTGGGCATAAATTAGAAAGAAATATATATGTCAAATACATTTTACTTTGTCTAAAAGAAGCAGACAAAAGGATCATCGACTTCCCTCTCTCAATTGTATTAATTTCAGTGGTCTTTCTGATAAGAAGAATTTTCGGAATTTCCTTAGTGAATTTGAAAATATCATTAGTTGCAAGTCTTATTTAAGCTGGCTTATTTTAAATGCTACCTTAGGGCCTTTGCTTATTCTTTAGTCAAACACCTTTCAATACGAAAGTCAATTATGAGATTGCTCTTGATCTATTTAAAAGGGAATTTCTAGAGGCTCTTTTCATGATAGATGAAGATTTTAAGAAAGTTTGACCCACAAACCAATAGGAACCCCTAAGGGTTCGTGTAGTTTATATATTCCTTAATCAAATTAGGGCTATTTTATACGACTTGCAGGGATATGGTGTTGATTTCTGTTTGATGCGTCAGCGGGTGGTAAATTCATGGCTCAGGGGCTAGTAAATTACTTGTGTCATTCAAAAGAAAGCTTTATATTATTATAGGTACGAACTACCGTTCTCTTGAGTAAATGCTTGAAAACTATATCCTGTTTTAATAACTTTGGAAAAATTAGAACTAAACGTAGCTACGAGTAAAAAACAAAGCCAATTGTAAACTTCGAAAACTCTTACTCACAAACGTTATTCAAACTTCAAAAACTAACGAACATCAAGTTTACTAAACTTTTTAACTTAAACTTGCGTTAACACATATAATTAATCCCCACTTGACATTGAAGAGCTTCCCTTTGATCGCAAACAAGGGACTTTTCTCCTGACAACAAAAAAGGTTTTAATCGTATCCGTGTAACTTATATTAACAAGTCTACCGTTGCGCTGTGGAGCACGTAACATGGTAAATTGCTTTAATTATCATACCGCCCCAAAACGTAGAATTAGATGTGAAGAATTAAAAATATGTACATCTTGTTCAAGTTCAAAGCATTTAGTAAATTCGTGTCCAGCTCAAAGTTAGTCTGTCGTTTGAATGTGCAGTCGTGGGTTTAAATTGTACATTACCTCTTGGTTAAGGTCAAAAGTTTAAACAAAAGACTGGATTCAGACCACGCTACGTGATCATTTGAAACCACGGGCTCTTTTATTTCTGTTGCAATAATTCCAAAAACGACGATAAATGACGGGATTTCAATAAAGGGTTCAAAATTCAAGTAACTAATCCAATTTATTTTCAAAATACAAAAAATTATAACCTGGATTCATCGCTTTGCAACACATGTGTACCTAGTTAACCAGTAAGGATGGAAAGGACAGGCTTTATGTGGAATGTAAGGAAAAATTACACAGGGAAACAATTTTAATCACATTTTTTGGTGCCTTAGATTTATCTGCCAATTTTAATTCGTTTTTTCATGCGATTTCAAATATATAATATGCTCTCCGGACGGACAGAGAGGGTGCTTGTAGAAAGCAAATACTTCACAGTACAGAGTAGTAAGATAGTAATAAGTGTTTTTGTGAAATATATTGACATTATTGTTTCTTTTTTCAGGTCTCATGTTAGAGTGATGGCTTCGTCAAGAGCAAATTGCGGTAATGATCCAGACACCTTATGTTACATATGTGGCTGTCACATGCTACTTCGTCAACGGCGCAATATATAAAACTTTGTGATCCGCACTTATAAGGCATATATAGATCTTTCTCTTGGTGATCAAGATAAGAAGTTGGCCCCATATGCTGTTTACCATAGTTTGTGTGGAACATCTTCGTGAGCGGACGGAATGAAGTAAAAATGGTCTTCCTTTGGGAATCTCCATGGTGTGGCGAGAGCCAAAGGATCATATATCGGAGTGTTATTTCTGTCTGGTGAATACTAAAGGTAAGGCAAGAAAAATCGGCGCAAGATCGACTACCCAAACATTCCCTCGGCGATCTGGCCAGTGCCTCATTCTGAGTCTTTACCAGTTCCGATTTTCAGTGGATATGCTTTCTACAAGGATGAAAATGATGTACCTGATATGGACATCCACAGAATGTATTCAGGGTCTGCAGATTCATCATCAGATGCTGAGCAGTCATTAGCCCCTCAGTGTTTCAAACAAGAGGATTTGAATAACTTGATACGTGATTTGGCGCTCTTTAAGAAAGCTGCAGAACTTTTAACCTCTAGGTGGAGTGAAAGACATATGCTTGACAGGTCGGTACGGGTATCATATTACCGAACAAGGAAAAGTACATTTGTTAAGTTTCTCTGAGGACAAACAATTTGTATACTGCCACTATGTTCCTGGTCTGTTTACCGAGTTGGGACTTGGCACCTATAGCCCTGCTAGGTGTTTTTTGGATAGCTCCAAGCGTAACCTCAAGTGTCTCTTTTTGCATAATTGCAATGACTTTAGTGCAGTTCCTCTCGGTCACTCTGTAAATCTGCGAGAAACTCACGATGGCATAACAATGGTCATTGATTTACTTAAGTACCATGAACATAATGGGATCATAGTGTAGACCGTAAGATGGTCAACTTCCTCCTTGGGCAGCAGAAGGGATATACAAAATTTTCATGCCATATTTGTATGTGGGACAGCCGAGCCCGTAACAAACTCGGTCCCAAAAAAGATTGGCCAGTTCAGGAAACTTTGGAAGTAGAAATGCCAACCATTGTTAATGAGCCAATCGTAAGTCGAGAGAAGATCGTTTTCCCTCCACTTCATCTCAAACTGGGGTTGATGAAGTAGTATGTCAAGGCATTGAGCACCGACAGTGATTGTTTTCAGTACATATTATCGGCGTTTCCTGCTTTTTTATACGAAAAAATAAAAGCAGAAGTATTTGATGGTCTCCAAATCCGAAGACTTCTGATTAATTCTAGATTCGTGACACCATGAATGAAAAAGAGTATGTAGCCTGGCTCTCATTTTCTGCCGTTGTTTGTAACTTCTTGGGAAACAAATAAGCGCATAACTACGAGGATCTGGTTACTAATATGCTTTTAGCATATCGTGATCTGGGATGCAACATGAGTTTGAAACTGCATTTACTAAATAGTCACCTCGACCGAATCCCAGAGAATCTGGGAGCCGTGAGCGATGAGTAATGAGAAGGCTTCCATCAGGTTTGATGACGATAGAAGAGCGCTACCAAGGTCACTGGGATAGACATATGATGGAAAACTACTGCTGGATGATTAGAAGAGGTCAGCCAGAGAAGAATTAAAAGAGAAAGAGTTACAAAACGCAAATTTTCCTCTCAATTGAAACCAAGAAGAGGTCCTCCAGCCTGACGTATTGCATTTAATAAATTATCATCTATTTGATTACATTATTTGTAATCCCAATGTGTAATTCAAGTTTTTTCTCATATGCAATAAAATGTTTGTGCAAAAAACCTGCTTTACGATAAATAACGCAAAAGGATGATTCAAAATTACTTCAGGACATGATGATAGGCGTGATAAAATGAAAATTATTGTATAATATTAGTTATTGATGTTAAGAAACATCTGTAGCATTTAGAGAGAATATGATTTCAGATTTGAATTTAGTCTGCTCGAATTAGGTAGAAAAATGTACTTTTGTCAATTCACCAAATACATTGTTCCTAAGTGTTATCTAAATAAAAAGGGCTTCCCGAGAATATTGTCAAGTGTCCTGCACCTATTTCCCTCATACTTAATTCGTTGGAACTTCGAAGCACTAAAAGTGACCTAGATCTTAGACTAAAAAACTTGAAATCTATCGGCATCATAGATAAATTAATGGGTAAAATAGACAAAACATTGATTTTAAAATTTAAAAGTTCCTATAGCTTATTAAAAATAGTTATTCAGTAGAATTACTTTGGTACCCATCTCTAATTTATGAAGTTCTTGTAATTACAAAACGTCCCCAACTACTATGAATCGGGTTAAAAATAATCTTAAATATTAGATTCAATTGATGAATAGGATGAGCTATTTTAATTATAGGGCGATATCATCGAGGCATTATTTATCTTTGAATCAGAATATGAAAATTATATATGGATACCTCGTCACACCGCAATTAAAGAAGCTACTCAACAACTAAAATAAGACCGAGAAAAGAAACTTCAGAATTCAGGATACGTTTCGGAAGTAACTACCTTCCATCATCAGTCGGTAATAATAGAAATAGTTGAAGGGTTGTCCCTTACATAGCAGCCGTCAAAAAAGAAAAGAAAATGAGAGAAGAAAAGTTAAAAAAGTATAAATAAAGAGCAGAAGGCTTTTTTGATACGCTATAATAAGTAAAATGTTATAAATATTCATAGATATAAAATACACACATGTATAAAAACGTAACTATATAAAGAGAGTGTATAAAACGTACATGTAAGGAGAGGTGGGAAATAGTAATCAGCCGCTTAGATTCGTTAATTATTCTTCGAATGATGATGGAAGCCACTTACCTCCCAAAGCTGCATCCTAATTAAAAATTTCATTTGTAATTATTTTTATAGCAAAGTAAACATACCTAAGTCGCGTGCTCTCAATTACTCTGATATGACCTTATGAGCATATGACCTTACGACCTTAAAAACTTTCAACAAGTTGGCCAATCCTACCCATATCTAGTTTTCTTTTAATAATGCCTGGACTAACCTAGGGAGGACGTTAAAAATTATATAATTCAACCAAATGTAAAACAACATAAGGGTTTCAAATTTCGTTTGAATCGGCCGAACAGTATGATGTTATTGCCCAAAAACCCATTGAAAAGTAAAATGGTTACCATTCGATAAATCGACCTACGGACCGAAATAAAGTCGCGGGCACGCGATTAAAATCTGCGTCTTTCTTCTTGAAACTGAGTACAAAATATTTAAACTAAGACAGGGTTTTAAAAATTGGGAACCTCTTCATTCAATCAGGCCGCCTATCCTAAGATGAGCTTTTGCACCCCTCATCATCATCATCATCATCATCATCATCATTACTTCATCACTAACTCTATAATTTAGGAAGAAGATTTTTTGGAGTATTTGAATAATAATTTCATTTTAGTTTGGTTATGACTTATGTTTTTTTATCAAATTTATTTATAATAATTCTTTTATAATATCAAAAAACAAAATGGTGAAGTTCAGAAATAAATATAAGTATCGAAGTTTTAAAACCCCAAGAATTATAAATGGTGAAGTTCAGAAAATTTATTTTTATATATCTTCTTCTATAACTATATTTTAGGAACGTGATATTTTGAAAGGGGGGAAATTTAGTTTAGAGTTCATTTTTAAAATAATTATAATTGCGAAGTTCAGAAAATTAAGAAAAATTTAACCATGGCTCCTTTTTTTTCAGATTTAAAATTTTAATATCAGTAGCGAAGCGCAAGCTCCCCTTTAGGGGGAAGTGGCGAAGCCATTGCCTGGTATCAATATTATGTAAGTTCACATAAAAAAATATATTCTAACATCAGATATTAAGTTCCTTTCTACAAATCAAATTACAATTAGTAAGACAAGCATAAACTTTGCTTATTGGGGTCAAAGAATAAAAAAAATAATAACTTACATACAGAAAACAATTCTTTTTGGTTTAAGCAGCACACACTTCGTGCTTAACTATGTCCTTAAACACTATCTTGTCAAAGAAAATATCAAGGACAATTTATGTTCAGTTGATAACAAAATCATGACCAATTATATTCCTCGAGTCTTAAATTATCTTTATAAAACCTCTTTGACCAGAATGTCTGAAGGACAATTTTGTTGCGACCTTGAAATTCAAACTTGGCAGAATTAAAGGGAAAAACTAAAGTTCAGGGTAGTTCCCAGACTAATTGTTAAGGAATAGAAAAGATCCTTGGTTATATTTGAAATCTAAAAATGACAAAATGAAAATTATACACCCAAACCTAGAGAAGTCATCAACGAAAACACAGGTCTTCTCTAAATTTCAAAGCTATATAGTCCTCTAGGCCTTTTTATCCGTGTTAGTTCACAAGATAGGGTATTTATGCAAAACCCGTAGAGTATGGAAGTGAGTTGGGACAAAGGGTTAGAGGAAACTCAATTAAAAGATTGAAAAGTATCCTTTGAAGATTATAAACAAAGATCTACCCTTTCTATTGACAGAGACGCATTGGATGAAAATGATTTAGTGTCCTTGAAATCTTTTTGTCAATGGGTTCACGATTTATGCTCCAGTAAAGCTGCATCCAACTTAATTCTCTCTAAAGCCAAAATAGCTCCTCTTAAAAATTGAATGGTCTCTAGTCTAGAACTTTTATCGTTATTTTGGTCGTTTAAACATTACCAGAACTTTTTTATTTATTTGATTCCTTCCTCTATTTATTTTTAACTAAATATAGCGCACACACTTTACTTCTCACGAAATAATAATAGGAAGCTTTAACGAAATTAATGTCCAATTGTCTAGAATGAAGGTTTAGATATTATTTGTTAAAGTAGTGCCTCTTGTTATCGTTTAGGATTTCTACAATGAGAAATTTATACTTTTATCTTTCAGCTTATAAAAATATTGTTCATAATCTTCATCGGTATTCGCCCCTATGTCCCCTTATCTAAGGATTACATTAGACATATTTTACTCCATGAGCTTCATAAGTGTATCAATGTAAGGACAAATTTCATGCAGGGCGCTAATCGGGATGAAGCAGTAAATGAAAGAATTTGTAGGAGGTGGTTTTTGCGTTTCCGAAGTGGAGATTTCAATTTAAGAAACAGACCAAAAAAGGTTGTCCAAAAAACTTTGATTTCCAAGTGTTGGTAGCTGTTGTCACAGCAAATTCTGCTAAAACTTCTAGGATACTCGCAAAGCAATTTATCTCACTAATACGACTGTCCTACGCTAGTCCTATGCTAGTTCCTACAAAAGTATAATCCCCATTTGAGAGTTACTCATCTCGCTTCGTTAATTCATATTTATTTAGGACATTGCAACTTTGCTTACCATGTACGGCAATTCCAAAC
Organism: Ceratothoa steindachneri; assembly: GCA_963969495.1. NCBI lineage: Eukaryota > Metazoa > Arthropoda > Malacostraca > Isopoda > Cymothoidae > Ceratothoa > Ceratothoa steindachneri. The sequence continues at coordinate 122,458,085 of OZ018331.1, forward strand.
ATAATAACTCGTACGATTTCCAACAAAATATACCCTACATATGGTCCCGTCATAATTATCCTATACATTGTATGATATATATTTCAACTAATCTAAATCCTTGTCTGATGTATTTTAAACCAACCAATTAGCATCAATCTACCTTGTCCCCATGTTCGCTGACAAATATAGTCCACTCATGTTCTTGTCATCGTCGGACAAAGGTCAGTAAAATAAATTAACGTTACTATTATTCAACTCAATCGAATATCTTAACTATTCAAAATGTAATTCCATCTTTTCTCTCCATATCCAGTATCCTTGAGATTATAATTCGAGCAATTATTCTGTGTCCAGAACTATTCCCAAGTCCATCCATTCATACATTAGAAATATCATATATCCTGTAAATTCTAATGACCAAATCTTATATTAAAGTTTTCCAATATATCATTCCATAATTTCTAACTCAAATTTCTATAAATATTTATTCGAATATATAATTACTCTAAACCTACATTTATATTCGATCAAATTCATTATTATCATTCTGTGTATTTCCCATTTTCTCCTTGCTTTTTGTTTGACTTCTCTATCGTTCTTGTTAATTTCTAAATCAACAAAGAAATATGCCACGCTTAGTTTCCCCTGAAATTGCCGGTTGCCTATTCTCATTTTCACTCTATTAGAATCTAACACATGACTCTTCTATTCTCATTCATCATTCTTATAAAGCATTGGTTAGTGAAGATCTAGAATTAACATTCCCATCAACCAGAGTTTATATATATATATATATATATATATATATATATATATATATATATATATATATATATATATATATATATATATATATATATATATATATATATATATATATATATATATATATATATATATATATATATATATATATATATATATAGGGGGCGGCACAAATACCTCCCACATTTGAAAGGTTGACAAAAGAAAGAAGAAATAACATTTATGAAAAATTAATTTTACTGTTTTTTAAACAAAGGGTTACAGTTTTTGTTCATTTGGTTTTAAAAATTACATCCACTAAATGGTGGTCTCTATTCCCTATACACTGTTGGAGACAGTTTCTAAAGTTTTCCATCACTCGAAGGGTCATTGCAGACGGTATTTCTGCAATCTTTTGACGAATAGCATTCTTTAATTCTTCAATGGTACCCGGTCGATCTTTGTAAACCTTAGCTTTCAAGAAACCCCAGAGAAAAAATCACAGGGGTTGAGATCGGGCGAGCGTGCTGGCCAATTAATGTCACCGCGTAAGGAAACCAAACGTCCTGGAAACATTTCTCTCAGAGCTTCCACTGATCTTCTATATATATCATCCATCCATCTCTCTCTCTCTCTCTCTCTCTCTCTCTATATATATATATATATATATGGATATATATATATATATATATATATATATATATATATATATATATATATATATATATATATATATATATATATATATATATATACATGATTTACTGCAACATTGTGTTACTTGTTGTGAGTCATTGCTTTTATTTTACCTTCATAGAGTCACGAGCACGCGACTAAAATCTGAGTCTTTCCTTCTCGAAAATATTTAAACTAAGACAGGATTTTAAAAATGGGGAACCTCTTCACTCAATCAGGCCGCCCATCCTAAAATTGAGCTTTTGCATTCCTCTTCATCTTGTTAATTGTGATGAAAAGTTGATTCTTTATTATATCGTTAAACTCCGCGGTTCGTGGATAAGTCGAGGAAGCAGAATTTCACAACAACCGAGATGAAGACTTCATCCACAAAAGATCATGCATAGTGTATGGTGAAATATTCAAGGGATTGTCACTTACGAACTTTTTACTCTTAGACAACAATCAAAGAATTAATGCTAATCTCTATCTCAATAAATGTCGTCGTTTGAAAGCCGCTTTGAGGCAAAGGAGGCCTTCCTTGTCAACAAAAGGGGTGTCATTTTCCAACACGATAATGCCCGTCCTCACATAGCTCGAATGACCGAAGATTTCTTGTATGAGCTCGGTTGGAAAATATCACTTCATTCTCCATATTCTTCCTACATTGATCCTTCTGATTATCACTTGATTACTGCATTACAGAAGCATTTGGATATTCTTAGGTTGTCATCAAGAAAAGAGCATAAAAAGGTGTTGGATTCCTATTTTGCACCAAAACCTGTTTAATTTTACAAGTGTGACATTTATAAGCTTGTTGACAGATGGAATGAGCTTCTAGAAAGCAATGGAGCTTATGTTTATGATTATATATTTCCATAGTTAAAGTCTTTCATTTTTAATATATACCATAAAATTGGACATTACTTTCGTTCCAACTTTATATACATATTAAATCATCACTGAACATAATTTAGCGTAAGACTCAAGTTAAAATTTTCTGGCTGGTTTTTGCTTTACAATATATCCAATAAAAAAACACGAATCTGGTACACCAAAATCTTTCGAACACTTAAAATCTATTTAAAATGAAATGTTGAGAACAAAGCTAGCAATTTAAAACTAAGAACAGGACAAAAATTCTTTGACGTTCTGATTTTCTGTTAAAGTATTCTTAACATTAAATTTTCATTCAATTAAAAGTCTCTTGAAGATTAAACTTCCTTTGATATTCTGTGTTGAAAGAAATTTACAAAATCACATTTTATTGATGAGTTGTGAATTACTTATGATCAACTAAATAATTTGTATTTTATTAAGTTGAATTTAGGTAGAATTGGATATATATGTAATTTTAAGTATAATCGAATATATATGCAAACATATGGCACTGTGCATCTATTACAGCATTATTCATATTTTTTACCTTCATTGTTGGCAGCTGCTTTCTAGAAGACGTAGCAATATTTGTCTAGTGGCCGCTTGCAACTCACTTATTTGTATGTAGGTTATGTTAAGTAGCATTTCGATCCATTCTCTGAGATAGAAGAGATACCTTGTTATGTCTCAGGAGAAATTCCATCTTGTTTCCTCTTGGTTAATATTCATATTTGGGCAGAGATACATATACGAGGTTATTATTTTAAGGGTATAATACACATTCTATAATTGGGGTATTCCTCAGCCTTTCCTTTTAGTGTTTCGCTTTGATAGTTTATAATTTTAAATCTTATGTATTACATGTGATTAAAATCATGCTAATTTCATATAGTTGGTACCTGTCTTTCTCTTATCTAAGTAAATAATTATTGATCAAAATGGTAATGAATGTTTTATAACCAGGTGCTCTTTTTCGTTATGATAGCTAACACTGAAACCACTGAATTAATTGAACTGTTTATTACAGGTCACATAGATTATGCTGAGTTGACCACGTGGCTACCTCAAACAGTCCTAATTCTGGTCTGTGGGAGAGCAGAGCATATAAGCAGCACGAAAAACAACGATGTCTCAGCAAACTCTGAACTGGAACTAAATTCATACAATGATTTATCACATTCTCTTGTCAACTTAGAAGATTCTACTGTTTTCGACCTAATGCTCATAAAACCAAGACTAAAGACAATTTTGTCAGGGTACTCAACAAAGATAGTTTTCCCTTCTCTGAAACAGAAACTTTTCAAGTTTCCACAATGCAAGACTATAAGCAGGTACACTCTGTTTGAACTGAAATCATGGATCTCTTGAAAGACCTTCAATTTAACAAATGAAGGAAGGGTAATGGGAGGCGTGCCTGACGTTCATTTAGGAAGGCTGTTGGCGTAATTATTCTCGGCAATCATTGAACTCCAAACTAAGAAAGTGTTGCAGAAGAATTTCTGTAAAACCTACAGTACCTTGATGCACATATGTGTGTAAAGATGCATTATCTCACCTCGCATCCAGCCTACTTTTCAGACAAATAGGGTAATTTTAGCGATGAGCCAAGAGAGCCTTTCCACTAAGATGTGGGAGGGATGGTATAGAGAAGATAAGCACCAAGGCCGCTGGGGTGTAAAGATGCTGATGCATCGAGGAGAGATTCCATATGTAAAAAGAACAGCCGAAAACATTGGAAAATGTTTTCTTTCTTGCTGATTATAATTTTGCTATCATTTACATATATTTTCAATATTTGTAGTTTAAGTAAGTTTACTTTTATCAAATTCAATTTTCTAATTGTATAGGCTATTTTCATACTACCTGATTTAAAAAAAGATATTATAAAAAAGGAAACGTGATTGAGAAATTCAAATTATGTAGACTACCAATTTCCTACAAAGTAGGGGTCAGCTCGCTTCAATGCCACTAAAACTACCCACCGGTCACACTCCATTCAGGCCCTATAAGGCACAAAGCTACCCATCATATTGACCACATCAAAGGCCCATAATATTGATAAGTAGCTATGTACTATATTATCTGACTCAGTAAGGTTCATCTCTTGGCAGAAAGCCCCAAAACGCCGACTCACAAATATCGTTGACTTTCTCATCTGTCAACAATTTCCCTCCTATTACGTCATCTGGTCCTTGTGTCACTCATTCTCAAGTCGATAGGATAATATGTAGTTTTCTTGAGAAGTACTTGGAAACACCATTTTATTTTTCCTACTGGACTTTGCATTCATTGCGAACCTCACGTGCTATTTTGTGAGTTATTCATCTCAGAATAATATTAATAAGGGAAGTCGGCAACTCAAATCTGTTCCCAGAAGGTCACAAAAGTGTCGGCTGGGCTTCTCGATAGATGCGAATATCCTATAATTACTTTTATTTTGCGAGCGCGGACAAGATAAAACAATACAGAAAGGTAACAAAGTTTACCTGATCGGTAACACTATTAATTCTTTTTAATCCAAACTTTCCAAATGATAAATATTTAGCTAAGAAATTCCTGACCTCCTCACTCAAAAATTTTAGAGCCAGACCTTGATAATTAATGAATAATTACACTGGTCAACAAAATTCAAAATAGCCACCTGCAATTATAAAATGTAGTATATTACTGGTATTACTTTATTGCATGTATCATTATTGTACTGCTAAGATGAGCAAACTAGATGTTTCGTGAGTTCTTGCTGGTTAAAGGGGGTATAGAGAAGAAGACATTTTACATTTGTAACCCGCATACATATTTTGGGCAATTATTTATAATTCTGTTTTATGCTTTCAGGTTCATCATGTGATGTGCATCTTCTAAGCTGCTCCTTCTGCGTTGATCATAAGAGGCTGCCAAATATTTCCACAAAGCAGTAACAATGCCTCGAGAGTGCAAATATCATCCAGATAAATTCTACTATGTATGTGGGCCTTTTACAAAAAAAATCTCAGCAGCGTACTATCACAAATAATATAAAAAAAAATGTACAAACTCTACTTCGGTTGCCCTCTGGGTGACCAAGATAAAGTATGGGCACCACACCAAATTTGTACTTCCTGTTCTAATGGATCATGGGACTGGATTAACAAAAAGAAAGCTGCAATGCCCTTCGCTGTTCCTATGATATTGAGAGAACCTAGGGATCATCTCGAAGATTTCTATTTTTGCAGCGTGACCACAGAATGGTTTTCTGCAAAGAACAAGCACCAAATTGTTTATCCAACCATGGATTCGGTGTGCAGACCAGTTCCACATGATGTATCGTGGTCAATTCCAGTTCCACCTGATGATTGCCTCGTATCTGATGATAGCAGTGATGATAGCAGTACTCAAGGTGCATGGACATTAGATGCTGAGTCAAAGTTATTTACTCAGGAAGATTTGAATGATCTTGTGAGAGATCTGTCACTGTAAAAGAAGAAAGCAGAACTAGTATTTCATATACAGGAAAAATTCTTACTCGAGAAAAATGTACATGTGAGTTACTTTAAAAAGCGTAATCGTGATTTAACTTCCTTTTTTCACAGTTAATGGACCTCTCTGCTACTGTCATAATATAAATTGATTGTTCGAAGCCTTGTTACAGACATATGAGGCGTCTGACTGACGTCTCTTTATTGATGCTCCTAAGACAAGTCTGAAAGCTGTCCTCTTGCACAATGGCAATATAAAGCCTTCCATTCCTATTGGCCATTCTGTTCACCTTAAGGAGACATATGGCAATATAGATATTCTTCTTAAAGCCATAAACTACCAAGCCCATCAGTGATACATCTGTGGTGATCTAAAAGTCATAGGCATGCTAATGTGTATTTAAGGAGGATTATCGAAATACTGTTGCTTTCTCTGCAGTTGGGATAGCCGTGCCACTGAAAAACATTATGGCAAGCGTGACTGGCCACTTCGATCTACATATGAGCGTGGAATAAGCAGTGGTCAGTCTGTCCCCCTGGTAGAGCCTCAAGAAATATATCTGCTACCTCTTCATTTGAAACTAGGTCTAATGAAAAGCTTCGTGAAAGCAATGGCTAAGGACAATTCTCAGGGATTCCAATATCTGTGCCAAAAATTTCCACAACTGAGCGCGGCAAAACTAAAAGAAAGCATATTTGTGGGACCACAAATCAGGGAGGTTTTAGCAGACCCTGACTTCGAGACAACCCTCATTCCTCTTGAACTAAATGTATAGCTAACCTTCAAGTGGTTATGTGCAAACTTTCTGGGCATCAACAAGTCACTTGCATACAGAGATGGCGTGGAAAACCTTCAAACTATAAAGAAATAGGATGCCGTTTTTCACTTAAAATCCATTTCCTGCATTTGCACCTAGACTTTTTCCCCAAAAATCTTGGAGCCATAAGTGACGAGCAAGGTGAACGTTTCCACCAGGATATCAAGACCAAGGAAACTCGCTATCAAGGATTTTGAATGAGAGCATGATGGGAGATCATTGTTGGATGTTGTATCGTTATAATCCTGAGGAAAAATTCAAACGCAAATCACATGCACAACGTTTATGAATTCGAGTTTTGACTTATTAGCCCTTCAATCATTGTTTACCCTTTTTATACATGCAATATAATTACCATTAACTTTATGATGCTTGTCGAATAAATAAAACATGGCTATTTATCTTTATCAGATGTTTACGCCTAAAAAGAATAATAAATTTTAGAGTTTCTATATGTTAAATGTATAATTTTGTGTCAGGTTAACTTCTCAATGCACATGGAGGTATATAGAAGGCAATTTTTTCTAGACTTGGTACTATGCAACCATATTTCAGCAGTTTCGGCAAATAAATCAGAGTAAAACGCTACATTCTATCAGCGACGGCAGTCATATTGCATTTTCGAATATCTCGAAAACCTGATGTGCTAAAGAAAAACTAAAGTCAGATTTGATATCAGCAAGAAAAATGGCATGAGTAAAGTTTGCTTAGCTTTCTGATGATTAAAAAACGTTCAAATTTGTTGGCCATTGTTATTAATAATAAACACTAAATATTAAATAGATAAATAGTAATTAATTAAACTTCTCAATTATATATATGAATATATGCCTTGCCTTTGCACCAGAACTTACAATTTTAGATTATTAATATGACTAACTATTAAAAAAATAGTCAATAAATTCCCGTATATTTTTTCCTTTCCACAAACAAGAGCAAGCTTTAAAGGCAATTGACGCATGAAAATCCTTTTTGATTATATTGTTTTCTTCAGCGCCTCAAGGAAACAAAATTTATTTATTTCTCTCCTTGATTGCATTAGCAACAGTCCGTCTTCCATTCCAAAGTTTCTAAACAATTTAAGTGGCACAGACGTAAAGAGAGATGGAAAGAAAAAAAGGAAATGAACCGGTGCCACTAAACAGGGAGGGATAATAAGACAACTAGGAAAAATAATGTTATAGATATTATTATGAGATGAATTATAGAACAGGAAAAGTAGGATCAATGAGTATTTCATCTTCACATTAGACATGAAAAATACCAAGAAGCAGCATGTAAATAGGGTGAAAGGTGTAGAAATGGTGTTTTCTAAGCCCCACAGACTTACACAAACAAACATATTATTAGTACGAGTAAAGAGACTTTCTGGTTCAGGTTCCTGTCCTAATCCAAGGTCTGGTAATGAGGCCTATCATTATGAGTCATTCTCTTACCTTTCCCAAGATCTTTCCCGAACCTTCATGTCAAGTTCACGGCGGTGGGAACAAGTTCTTCAAAACATGTGAAAGATCGAGTTCCTCCAACTGAAGAGGAAAAAACTTCGTTCTAAAGTTGGAATATATCATGCATCACGCCAAATCATTCCGCGAGAAAGAAATAATCGAACTTACAAAGGCCGGATTTTTCAGCAATTTTCTCTCTTTCTTCATTCTCTCTCTCAAATACACATACACTCTAGCCGTCTCTATCACACGTCAGTTTTCTACCACACTCAAGTACGATGACAAAGGGCTGAGCGTGCGACTCTCGTACGCAAACAAGAAATCGAACCTACAGAGGCCAAATTTTTCAGTAATTTTCCATCCAGCCAGAACGAGCAATTAACTTTCTTTCTCTCACTCTCCCTCACATACAGACGCACACATACACTCTAGCCGTCTTTATCTCACGTCAGTTTCCTACCACACTCAAGTAGGATAACAAAGGGCTGAGCGTGCGACTCTCGTACGCAAACAAGAAATCGAACCTACAGAGGCCAGATTTTTCAGTAATTTTCCATCCAGCCAGAACGAGCAATTAACTTTCTTTCTCTCACTCTCCCTCACATACAGACACACACATACACTCTAGCCTTGTCTATCTCACGTCAATTTCCCCCGATACTTCAAGTAGGACAGTGAAGGACTGAGCATGCTACTCTCGTACGCAAGTAAATTCAGTTTCCTGCTAAGTTTCCCTCAGGCTTTATATACTTAGTGCTGTTTTAATTCAAGTGCAAATAAATCTCCGATATAAAAATCATTATTTTCATACGAAAACGCTTATTCATTAACAATAAGTTAAATGTATTATAATAATTGCATTTCAATAAAAAACAACGTCTAAATTATTCGTACCACCGTTGCTGTAACAAGTCCCGAATTGCAATTAATTTGACTTATTCATTTGGTATAACTCTTGAGAAATTTTTAAATACTATTCATTGCACAGGAATAATTCAGTACCAAATTCCAATCTCTCTTAGTGCATCTTACGAACACTAGAGTATACATTAGAAGAGCCCAATTCACTCCTGAGTCAATATGTGCCTGCGGTGGTATAGGAATCAAATTAAATTAATCAAACAGGCCTGGAACACGCAATTGGTGTTAAGTGAAAGGCAAAAGTAAATGGCATCAGAAAATTTTCGGCACATTATTTGCCCCTTTGTCAAGGTATAGTCTTTGTTGGTCGCTTAGAGTAAAAATTGATCTTACGTGCCAAAACTAAATCATTGTCCTTTAAGGGATACGATATAATTTGTGCACGATATAGTCAACTCTGAATTCTACTCTTCATCCAATGGCAAGTTTAAGGAGCTGTGGGGATCGTAGCACAAGAAACAACAAGGGCCCCCACCCGTATATATATATATATATATATATTGTAGCCCCCTCCCCCATTTTCATTTGCAGAGAGGGACAAATTGTCTGAGGAATTTAAAAGAACTGCTCGTATGGCTGGTAGGACTCGACTGAAAAAGTGGGTTTTATTTTTTACACTTTTTATTCCTTTTTAAAGAACCACACCGGGTACTACCATAACATAATGCCAGACCTATTATACTATGCAGTATACTTTAGTGAATTTTCTATATTTTTCTTATATGTAGTAATATCATGTATAATAACAATAATATAAAAAATCAAGAAAATGAATAATTATTTTGTCTCGGTCTTCTTGTGCCTAAGGGCAAAAACATAATTATTACTCATTTTTTACACCCACGCGGGGCCCCCTGAAGCGCAGGGCCAGTAGTACGTGCTACATTTGCTACTAGATTAAACCGGCACTGTCCATTCCCATCGAAGGTCATATTACCTTGCCTGTGTACTAGGATAGTTACTGCTACTTATGGATCCAATAGTGCAGTCTCTTTTGAAATCTACTGAGCTGTGAGCGAAACTAATTAATACGAGCACATGATCTATTTTTTTTAACTTCGTTATCCGCAGTAATCATGCTGGACCTCATGCAGTCATGTCCAGTTTCTAAAAGAGATATCGCAGTAATTGAGCGTAAATCGAGTAAACCACCACGGCAGATCTTGACTCAAGAGGTGTTGGTGGAAAGGAGATCAAATGATCTGATGTTTGCAAGGAAATCGCTCGCTGATACTCTAAACTCTTCCTTCAGCTGATTTTGAGGTCGCTCCCGTCCAATATGCAATGGGGTCTTGCCACTTTACCTCTTAGCACCCCTTTAAACCGGCTATAACGACTGATACACTACTTGAATTGTCTATTACCACAATAGCTCCAGTACATTTATATAGACGCCTTGACTCGTGGTTTATCGCTTATCTCTAAGAGATTTGAGAAACTCTTGAGATCTGCATGTGAGGCTGCTGGGAGTTTACCAAGGTGGACGAGTTCTTGTTACTACGTCACCAACTAACCTCGATACTCATCCCTCGCCCGAGACCTTGATGTTAATTGGTGGTACCATTAGAGGCTTAAAAAGAATTATCGTAAGTGCGTTTTTCCTTATTTATTTCTGGAAGATTTTATATCATTCCTTGTTTGCTGGCGGAGGTAGGTAGTGATTATAAAGAATGCAAACTCTTATTGGTTAACCCAGTCACCAAGGACCTTTTTCTGGGGGATTCTGGAGCATCGCTTAGTATTATCATTTTTTTAAAAAAAACTATACAAACTTATTCTCTTCACGTGCAAATCGCAAAAGGTTCTTCAATTACGACTTACGGCAATAAAGGTTAACGCTCGATTCTATTGTGGTAGACGTTTCATATGCTTTCCTGGAGCTTTCTTTTTAACTCATTACGACCTACTCAATGACTTTAAGTGGCGTATGCTCATTGGGGAGTAAACGGGATATTCTTCCAATGGAAAGCGGGAAGTTATTCTACCTCCACTACATCAGCTTTCAATTGTATAAAGGTTGTAAACAAAGTTCCCTTACAACAATTTATTAGAATTTTATTTTTTACGAATTTATATTTATAGATTTATTAAAATTTTTATTTATTTATAGATTTATATAGGGAGTACGACTAGGTAATGTGTAGGGGGCATATTTTTTCTTGGCCTCGCTTGAAAGTGCACAGTGACCGAGAGGCTACGATTGGTTTAAGAAGTTCCAGAGTGACCAATACGATCTCCAAGATCAGCTAAGAATTGGTCGACCCTCACTTATTGAGAATGATCGTTTGTGCACTTGTAACAAAGCTGATCCACATCCGAAATATTGCGAGCTGGATGAAAAGTTTAGGGTCAGCCATACAGTCCTATTGCATGATTTAGAGGAAATGAGCAAAGATAGCCAAACTTCTGAACAGAAAATGCTCGGGTAGAAATGGTGACTTCAAAGGCGATGGTGTAAATTAATGTACAGCACAAACCATCTACAGGAATAACAATAATTATCTTTTAAATTTAAAAATGAAAAAAATGGAAAATTGAATAGACAAACTACAAATCTCATTTTTTATAGTGCTTAAGTGGCGCAGAACGTGTCAAAAGTCTTATAAAAAATTGTGATAGCTAGACCTCATTTTGTAAATTTCATTCATAAAAAAATCCGAAAATATTAGCAACACATTCCCGGATTTGTCTCAATTTCAGGCATTTGATCTAGAGATTGTTCCTGGCAAGCCTTGGAAACTACTGGAGATGCCCTAACCAATATATATATATATATATATATATATAGTTTGCAGGATGAAGGATATGACCTAAAACGGGAAGTTCATTTAGTTTACTTGATTGTACGATGTTTCTGGTAAATATTTCACCCATCTTCTGGTACTGGTCTAACATTTACCCGAAACGTTGTACAATCAAGTAAACTAAATGAACTTCCCGTTTTTCGAAATATCCTTCATCCTTCAAACTAAATTACAGCTCAATAGGAGAAGCTCTTATCAATATATATTTATATATATATAATATATATATATATATGCATATATATACATATACTACAAGTAAAAGAGAAATTTGACGCAAATGATTAATGAGACAAGAAACAGAAGTTTTTTAGAGGTAGGAGAAAGGGACACAAGGAGAACACTAGAATCAAAGAGATCAGAAGGCGACACAATAAAGGCAATCCTTTACGAGAAGACAGAAATAACACCAGGGATAAAAGGTTTGAAATTCCTGGCCGGGACTCAAACCCGGGTCTGCTAATTGCCGGTCAGATGCTCTACCGTTAAGCTATTAGGCACAGTGACTCTACTTTTCCCAAAGCGTTACCCCATCACACCCAGTATCTCCCCAAACTAGGAACCTAGAAGGAATTTTTATACTACATCTTCTAACTCGCTCACAATTTAAAGGCTCATTGTCCATGTCACATACAAAGAAAGAGCTAATACAAGTTCTGCGGGTGATAACAACCACTACAGGGCTTTTGCCATTTTTATTTTCTGCCGTTCTAAACAATTTTGAAGACAGAAAGAAAGATGCAGAAACCTATATTGCAGACTATATAACAATATATTACTTGTACTATATTGTTATATAGTCTGGAATACAAGGTTTCTGTATCTTTCTTTCTGTCTCAAAATTGTTTTGAAAGGCAGAAAATATATATGGCGAAAGCCCTTTGGTGGTTGTTATCATCCGCAGAACTTGTATTTGCTTTTTTTTTTGTACAGGTTGCGGCAGAACAGATTGAGCAGTTTTAAGGAGTTATAAAAAAGTAAGGGGGGTATATAGAGAAGAAATGTTATTGTACTTGGTGTTAGCAGTACATACCATTTATATTTCCTAGGTTCTGAAAATAATGTCATGAAGATGGCGGCCGTTAACAGCAACACACTGTTGGAGTCGATTATCTGAAGTTTCGTACTGCACGTTGGCACATACTGCGGGGTATGGCGTTAACTTCTTCAATAATGTGCTCCCTTAGCTGTGGTAGGGTATGAGGGTGAGGTTTAAACACCTTTACTTTCAGATATTCCCAAATAAGAAGTCACAAGTGCTCAAATCAGATAACCACGCAGGCCACCCCAAATCACTCCTCAGAGACACCAGACTTCCGGGAAACATTCGTCTCAAAACATTAAGTGAATTTCTTGCTGAAACCACTCGTCCCCCAATCCCTCATTTCCAACAATCTTCTTCATTCTGGGCTGCAGAAAATTATGCAACATTGAGACATAACGTTCGAAATTCACGGTCAGGGTCATTCCTTTCTCCTTAAAGAAGTACGGGCCTATCACGCCAAATTTTAATATGGCACACCACATCGTTAGTTTAGGGGAATATAGCGGTACATTCCTGAAATGGGGATGTCTACGGAGCAGAGCGAAACCACGAGCACCTCCCTTCCCCCTCCTGTCCCCGAGCATTGACTCCTCAAAACTGCTCAATCGGTTCTGCCGCACCCTATATATATACAGTGACACACAAAATTATTGAATACATAACACTTTTTACTATTTCTTGCTTAATATATCTTCTTTTGGGTTGATAATTTACAAATATGTTCCAATAATACTTTCATTCACCTGTGCAAATGAAAAATGAAAAGGTCATAAATACAAAAAATTTATTTACAAAAAACTAAAATAACACACGCAATATATTTGATACATTTATTTAATATTTCGTAGCATAGCCTCTATTCTGTTTTACTGCTTCAAGCCTCATTCTGTAGTTGGTCGTAAACCTTTTACAAGTATTCGCAGGAATATTAGCCAATTTTTCTTTCCAGAAATTTTCTAACTGTGCGACATTTTGTGGATTCCTTGCACAAACTTATAGTTTTAGTTTCCTTCACAAGTTTCGATTGGATTCAGGTCACGAGACTGACTAGCCCATGCGATGACATCAATCTCATTACTTTGAAACTATTTTTGAGTTGCTTTGGCCGTGTGCTTAGGATCATTATCCTGTTGGAAAAGAAAACTTCGTCCAAGGCCCACTGATCTGGCAGATTTTAGAAGATTTCTTTCTATAATTTCGTAATATTGAGAGGCATTCATACTCACTCTGATTTTTTCCAATTCCTCAGTGTAATTTGATGAAAAACACCATACTATTATACTAACGCCTCCGAATTTCACAGTAGGTATGGTATTCTAAGGTTTGTGGGGTGTTCCCTTCTTCCTCCAAAGCTGATTTGCCGTGTTATGCCCGAAAAGTTAAATTTTGGTTTCATCGGACAATATTAGGTAGTCCCAAAATTCGCTCGAATGGTTTTCATACGTTTCAGCAAATTTCAACCAGGCTTATACATGTTTAGTGCTCAATAAAGGAGAATTCCTTGGCGATCTTGAATGTAGGCCGATGCGATTGAGGGTTCTACTCATTGTGTCCTTGCTCACTTTCTTTACAGCAACTTTAAGATCGCTTTGAATTTCCATGCGAGTTGTAAATTATCGTTCTGCACTTTCCGAGCAATCACTGTGCAGTTGCATTGCTTATTTTCCCCGGACGGCCAATCCTCTGATTGCTAGCAGTCGTATTAAATTTCTTCCACTTTCTAATAATGTTTCCAATTGTACTTAAAGGGATCTTTAGATTTTGGGATATTTTACAATAGCCATTTCCTCTTCTGTGACGTTCAATGATCATTTTGCGCACGTCATCTGAGGTGCAGAAAACTGGTGGATGAAAAATGGTGGCTGAAGGAAATAACAGATGAGGTCATTGATAAGCAAAGTATCGTGGCCCTTTCTGATTGGCCAAGAGCAACAGTGCTATTATTGAAACATATTTGTCGATTTTCCACCCCAAATCGAAAATATTATCCATGAAATAGTAAAAAATTAATATGTATCCAATAATTTTGGCGTGTTATTTTTGTATCTTTTTAAATCAAATATTTGCATTTATGATTTTTTCATTTTTCATTTGCACAGGTGATTGAAAGTATTATCGAAACATATTTGTAAATTATCATCTCAAAGAAAGAAATATTATGCAAAAATTAGTAAAAAATGTTATATATCCAATAATTTTTCGTGCGACTGTATATATATATATATATATATATATATAGATATATATATATATATATATATATATATATATATATATATATATATATATATATATATATATATATATGAAAAACTCACAAAGTATCAAGTGAGGGTAGCAACTGAATGCAACGTCCCGCAGGAAAAAATGAAATGGCGTTTCCAAGTACTTTCGAACTTACTAAAGTCCGAAAGTACTTGGAAACACCATTTAATTTTTTCCTGCGGGACATTGCATATATATATATATATTTGTTTGGTCGTCACCTGTGAAGCTTCAATTTAATTTTGTAGGAGGAACGAAAGGACGTATAAAGGGAAATTCATTTCATTTTCTGGATAGATACAATGTTTAAGGTGTTATTTTCACCCATCTTCGGGTAATAGAAAATATAACTGATGTAAAAGACAAACATTTTAAGTTAGAAAAATATCAAATTATGGAATTAATGGAAACTATTGAAGGTTTATTAAAGGGGCATTGCCAAAGATTTACAGGTAATTGTTATTTATTTGGATTATTATGATAAGGAATTAAAATTAGAGAATTAAAGGAAAACACTGGAAATAAATCGAGATAACACTAACATTATACAATTAGCCATTAAGGAAGACTGGGGAGAAAGGGCGATGAACGTAAGAAGAAAGAGAACATGAGAAGGTTGGTTATATTTTTTAAAGTAAAAGTAGTAGATGAAAAGAAGAATCAGAACTTATTTAGAGAATGTACAAGTATTTAATGTACATTGATTCAAGGATTCCTAATGATATGATATCAGAGGTGGTATTTAGGATTTTAAAATCGTCTATAGTGATATCGGTTTAAAACTTATAGAGTGAAGCCGCACAGAGGAGAATTCTTTCTGACAGGGAACCTTCCTGTGGCTAACTCCCAAATGGGAACAAAACCTCGCCTTCAACCATCACACCGTAGTACCAATATATTTCTCCAGTTTACCTTTGGGGCAGGTAAATTAATATATTACGGAGCAATTCGCATCAGGCGGGATTCTGTCCATATAATTTAAGTATTCTCCTATGTAATGTTTATTTATAAAAAATTAACTTAAAATTGGTAAGGAAAAGGAATTTATTTAATAAAGTTGTAAGCTCTGTTGAATTTGTTTTTATTTAAAAAAACCCTATCATGAAAAACATGTAACAAATATCCTTACAAACAGTTGAGAATTTAAATTTGAGATGGTAAATGTTGTTAAAAAATTTAGCCAGATTTATTCAATCAAAGACACAAGAAAACCGTTTCGTTTGAAATATTTAATCAGAAATTCGACTTAATGAAATCGAGAGGAGGATGAACAAATATTATATGCGCCAGGAATATTGCTGATTTAATGGCACTTCGTGTAGTTAGTTCGGAATGTTTTGACTCTGAAGTTTCTAAAATTTTTGACATCAGCTATAAACTTTGCTATCCCTTACATTTCATTGATAAATGCCTTCAGTTAGTTAAAAAATCTTTTTATAGTTTTGAACTTCGCGCACCTTTTAATAACAAGAATACTCTTGTACTTCCTTTTAATTCATCCTTTGCTTCCCTCCCTCATATTTTAAAATCTCTAGGCATTTCTGCAGTATTTAACTATAATAATACTATCTCTAAACTATAAGTTAAGAACGTCCCTTCTCCTATTGGTAATGTATATTGCGTAAAATGTATCGTTTGCTCTAAATATTACTTTGACCAATCAGGTAAATGTTTAAAAAAACGAATTTCTCAGCATAAATATAATATTCGTCGTGGCGAAGAAAGCAGCTTATCTTATGTTCATATGTCATATCTTAATCAAAATATTGATTGGAATTTTGCTACAATCATCTGTCATAATAACCATAAAATTTGCTCAGATAGCATTGAATAAACTTTTATTAGTAAATTCCCAAATTTTAATTTAAGTCCTAGCTTATATAAACTTGATGGTTATTTTTTAATTTATATTCATAATTTACTGTCGAAATTTTTAATTTGAGACTAAATATTCATATTAATCTTAATAAAGAATTTTATTTCATTTTGTGTGCATCTATGTAGATTTATATTTTTGCCTGTATTTATTTCCATTTGAGTCAAGTCTTTAGAACATTTGTACTTATTCTACCTTGGTTTTCACATCCTGACCTCTGAGGTTAATCACTCGTAAAGATTTTTCTCTCTTCTTGATTATGCGGTATTATAATCCTCTTGTCAACCTTTAGTCTTTTGAATTTACTTGATTTAATGATCTTATTTTGTATTTATCTTCGCTCCTCCTAAGGTTTCCATTTCATATTATTTCATTTTGTTGATTGGTTTTGTGCTTTTATGTAAGCGTTCCCTCTCCTCTCTATCATCCTTATAAATATTACAATTTTCAATTCTTCTGTTATTCCTTGATAAAGAACTCGAAATAAAGTTCGAAAGTACTTGGAATCGTCGTATTAATTTTCTTACTCACGCGATACTTTGTGAGTCTTCCATATATATATATATATATATATATATATATATATATATATATATATATTGAGCGTCTACGATAATTCTGGATTTAAGTGTCACCGGATAACCTTCAACTTTTTTTCGTTGTCTTTGTCCGTAAACACTCTGACACGCCACACTTCGAATTAATCTATTTGTGATAGAACGGGTTGAGGCCGCTTAATTTCAACCACTATCACATGTTATTTAAAACCACGATGCTACCCACGTGCATCTTCGCTTTGAAGCCCATTCGTCAAGAAACGGTTCTCATTCCCAAGACGCCACGTCAGGATCATTTAATTCCCCGCCCCTTCGGCTGGAACTCGCCAGCGGACCGAAATTCCTTCACGTCGCCTTCCTCTGCACAACAAGTGTATTTACGTAAGCTGAACGTTACCTTTGAGTATTTAACCCTTTTCTCAACCCTATCCTGTGCTTTAAATGGTTTAGTGAACCATCCCATCCCTTTAATTTTATATTTGTTTTACTTTTTTAAATCGCTCTTAATCCTCGGATTAGCTAGATTCCCCACGACCCTTCCATTCTTTGTTTATGTCAATATTTTCCGTTTTGTGTGTTGTTGATAGTTTCTATTAATAAAACTCTATTTTATTAATGATAGCAATATTATTATCCTTGAGCTCAGTTCCACTTCTTAAGCATATCGAAGATAAATAATATCGGTCAACCCAGACATCCACGCACTCTAAAGATAATTAAATAAGTTCCCTCAACGAATAGTTATATATGGTATATCGTCGAGAGTCCATTCTACGACACTATTGATACGCAAGTATAAATTGAAAGTCGATCACTGCAACGTGATTTAATTATATTTTAATTCTCACAACAAAATAACAAGTGCAGAGCACCATTATTTGCCCTTGAACATTTAATTAGAGGATAACTCAAGGGATCCAGTTGATTAGAGTCTGTTTCCAGAGAATAAGGTGAACTCAGAGTGAGCAGTGTAACACCACACTTATACTTTAGTAACTTGTCCCGTAACTGTTCTAGCGATGTGGTTGAATATAATAGATCGTTCAGAACATAGTATAAAGGAGTCTAAATTGGTGGCGGATGTTTATAATAAAATTTCCAAGCAGCACTGAACAGCAGGACCACAGCTGCAACGCTTGATCAATAGATCTTTAATAGATTGTGGGGTTTTAAGTAAAAAGGGGCGTGAATTGTTGGCATTCTCCATATGAGCACAATCTGAATGATGTACTTTTATTGAGAACCCTTCTTAATTTGTTAAAATCTGTAATACAGTGTCCAAAATCAAACAAAAAGTTCTAGGTTTCTCGGCTCGATGTGAGGTAGGGGAAAGCGCATTTTAGAGGCATCTCAATTTGATAACTGAACTATTTCCTAGTTGGGGCAATCCAAAGCTCAACTTATAGAGCAATCCCTTACAAGAAGCGTGGAAGTGATAGTAAGTGAGCAAACTGGGGATGGTGGATCCTGTCTAGGCGAATCATAAATTTCTGAATGACGGCTGAAACCAGAAATGCAAGGCTCATTATATTTGTTCTTATTGGACTAGGGGGCCGTTATTGTCTTCAATGGCCATATAAGAATTAATTCAAAATGATATGATGACACTAATCATCACTTCTATTTAACTCGTCTCATATCAACTCTGTTACTGGGACTAACCACCTACTCCCACACCTTTATGCCCTACAAAGCATTTTTCCTTTTTACGGCAAATTACAGAGTCATAACGCTGGAATGCTACGTGCCGTCACATCTCGGCCAGCCACTGATTATCCCTGAAATGAAGGTTATAGGCACACATATCATACCAGAATTCCACTACATATCCAACTATCATACTAATATTAAATTTGCTCCTTGGTCAAGCTGCTTTTTCATATAATAGCAATCCAACTATTACGTGGTCTTTCAGCTCTACTTTTCCCTTGACGTACTGTCGTATATTCTCTTCTCTCCTCTAATTCCAAACATTTTGCTACCTGTGATATGTACAACTTCGAAATACTTTCAGTTCCAACGAGGTATAGACCTTTGTTCATGCCATAAACATATAATCTACATGCTCCTTAACGTAAACGTCCTTCACACACCAAACATGTTTCATTTATCCATTCGCACCGCTTTTCCTCTAGACCTTAGTTTCTCATTCCACAATATATTTTCTCTTGCACATACTAGATTTAGCACTAGCATTCTCCCTTTCAGGTTACTGGCCCTCTGCACTCTCAAAACAATGCCAGTCTCTATGATCTCTCATTATATGTTCTGCATATAGCAAAGTTGGGGCAGCAATTTGCTTCATCTATACCATTTGATGACTCGTAATAAAAACAGGTTCCGAAACAAATTTCCCTATAGAGCGCATCCAACGTAAAATAGTTCTCATCCTATTATCTATACCACTATCACTCACGCTATATCACAGGTACTTAATACGTCGCACATGTTCTATGGTAATATTTAAAAAACTCTTATCAACCCTAACCCAATTTTAGGCTGCAAATAATATTACATTTCGCTTCGCTTTATTTACTTTTGGCCCCCTAAACACAAAGTGTCAAATGGTTTTATAAAACTTTTAACATCACTTTACCCTATCTCAGTCATTAATGCTAGGTTATGAGCATATATACAACATAAATAGACCCCATCCTCTCATTAATCTTGCTCACATTTTCCTCAAACCCATTCGTGACTAGCTCATTAATCTATCCGCCATAATATTAAATATATTTGTCAATATCACGCGCTATTCAATTAGACCCCCCGTCCCCCCCTTCTTATATCATGTCTCTCACTCCGCCTATTTTCATCCAAAGACTTCTTAACTCGAACATAGATTTTTATCACACTATGTATTAGTTTACCACTAATTCTACTCATTCTTAGAAATTACAAGAATAATTAACCCTATACACCATCATATGCTTTTCTCCGGATTCTTGAACTTAAATAATTGTCCTAAATTTGTTTTTTTCCCGCGAGCCGTTTCAATGCAAACACTTGATTTACTTACACCCAAAACTCTTTAAGCCCATATTTCTACTCTCTTACTACCAATCTCTCAATTATACCTTTTACATGTCAAATCTGAATTTTCCATGCACCTTGCTTGCAACAGAAACATATGTATTTAGCCTTAATTGTAGCATTCACATGCTCCGTTTTACCAAATAAACACTACACCCCCCCAGTATTCTTTGAGTCTTCTGACACTATTCAACTTTCAGATCCCATACAACACAACCGCAAGACCTTTAAATAACACACCACCACTTTTTAACATCTCATCGACTATATCCTCTCCGGTGGAGCTCTTCCAATTTTCAGACCTATCACACTATTAGCAACCTCTTGATACAACCTCGAGATACAACAATTGGGCAACATCTTCGAAACTAATCATTTTCATATTCCTATCTCATTTTGCATTATACAACTCATAAAATTACTATTCTTATCTACTTTTGACCTCTCTATTGCTAATATGCATATTACCATTCTTCTCATTGATTCTAACATAACTATTCTACTTTCGATTGCTTATATTTATAACTTCCTTGCAGAATAGATTTCTGTTCTCTTCCGAATCCTCATTTATCTTGCGTTCATTTTTATTTCAAGCCTCACATCCTAATTTCAACATTTTAACTTAAGGGTTGAGTTGTAGCTTGTCTACATTCATCATTGCACTACTCAATACAACCATAAAATTGTGTCATCCTGAGTCTATGACAATGTTTCACATATATATTCTATTCTCAAACACTCTTACATATTATTACCTCCCTACCTGATAGAAAATCCTTTCTCGTTTTATTATACCTTTCTCTCCACTTTCATCACGACTTCATTTTTACACATCAACCAGTTTAACCATACAGAACACGATCTGTTATGAGGATTTTCCATATTTTTTCTTTTCACAGTTTTCACGCCTATACAGCAGGCAAATAATTATTTCTTATTATCAAAATACCAATTACTTCATATCATCCCTCTATTCCTTACCTCAAACCAGCTGTATTTATGTCTATCCCTATGCTTACACAATATTTAGCCTCCAATACCTTCCTCTAACACAAAAACCAATCACCTCTATATTTAAATTTTGCTAACGTATTCAAAAACCTCCGCTAATCTTTTTACTCATCGTGTAAATTCTTTCCATTCATATCTCCAACAACGTCCAAACTATATCCATTCCGATTTCCATCCACTACTAGTCCCAATTTATTTCCAAAGATCTTTTTCTCACATTCACTGTTATTATAACAGGATATATACATTAAAACTTCGTACAGTTTCACCTTTGCAAATATCAATTTCACCCGCATATTTCTCCCACTTACTTTTATTATAACACGATATATACATTACAAATTCGTACAGTTTCACCTTTGCAAACATCAATTAAACCTGCATATTTCTCGAAATATCACATTTATATCCAGCCATTTTATCATAGCAATACTCGCTCAAAATCATGCTAGACCATTTTTACACTTACTACCATTCTTAATACGAAACTTCGATTCACTCTATCTCACACATATTTACACTTTATTGCTTTGCCTGTTTGTCACACCAATTGTATGGATCTGCAATTACACTTTTTCTAAACACATTTACTAAATCAAAGTCAAAATACTACCCCTCACACTCCACACACACACATATGAGCAAGCCTCATCATTCCCTATCAGTACGTGTCACGCTTTTAGGATAAAGCCTTCGTGTTCGCGTCTTCCCAGACTCGGTGGCGCTATCCAGGTGTAGTTGACTTCTACCAACGCGCCGTGGAATAACATCTCTACAATCAATCAATCAATCATTTACTGTGGCCCCCACGGGGATGCATAGAGCCTCAATGAACTCATGCAACCACGCTCTATCTTGAGCTAATGCGTCAAGAACTTCCCAACAATCATCTCCTGCTTTCCGCCTCATAGTCCTTATCCCTAGGCCTACCTCTACCTCTTCTACTAGGGGCCAAGAACCCTAGTGTATCCCGAACTATGCCCTGCTTTCTATAAACATGACCTAACCATTTCCAACGGGAAAATCTAACAAACTCATCGACCGGTTGCACCTCCGTTATTTCTCTGATTCTGGTATTTGACACTTTTCTTTTCCACCATTTAACTCCAACTATTCGTCGCAGAGCCTTATTTTCAAATGCCGAAGGTTTTTTATCTGTAGTCACAGTGCTGTACCAAGACTTATGTCCATAAGTCAAAATACTTCTAATCATTACCTTATAAATTTTTATTTTAGTATGCACAGAAAAGTTGCTAATATTCCGATCATAAATATAACATAATAAAGAAACCAAAACAGGACTTAAAGCTTAAATTAAGGCACAAACTGATGAGTTTAGATAGATAAATGCCAAATAGACTAATCTCAAGCAAGATGGTAAATACGGAGCAGAGAGTGAGAGAGAAGCAATGTTAGAAGAGTATAATTGTGAAAATATAAACTGTAAGAAACTCTTTTATGAATTTTATTAAAATTATTTTGAGTACGGTTTCAGAGACGACCATTATTAAAGGTTGCCTAACAATTTACAAGTCATTCAATTACTATGCACAGTTGCATCCTAAGAGTAACAAATATTTTTTTTAATTCCATTTAATTGTGCAGTTACACAGGACAAGCGAGCAAAATACATTTTTTTTAATCTTTAAAACATTAATCTAAAACATCTTAGTCTCCATAACAAAATTTTCCACCTAATTTTGTGTATCGTCCTTAAATTGAATATTTCAATTGCGAAATTTCATATCTGTTGGATGAAAAGAGGAATTCTGCGGACTTCCTTGACCTTATTTCATTAGTATTTAAAGAGTGATTTTGTGCAACCATTTAAGTCAGAATGATTTTATCCCACTTTAAAATAGATCTCCCTGACAAAGGTCTCAAAAAACAGGCTAGATCAGTGGTAAATTCAGTACCCTCCCGTCAGGAAAATATTTTAAACCTCCTCTACCTAGTGGACAAATGTATGAGGTCATCACATAAGCAACGCAGCATCTGTTTCCATGTTTTTCATTATTTTATGGGTAGGAATCAAACAACTCTTTGAAGTTATTGGTATTTAAATAAGTATTTATTTACTAATTAAAAAATAATATAATTACCACCAGTTTCTACCACTAATCTATATTTTCCTACTAATTTTACAATACCATGTTTGTAAAAAGTTATTTAAGGTTGGTTCGAACTATTTAGTTGCTGACATCTTCATTCTCTTCAGGTGATTCACTAAACTCTTAAAAGAAAAAAGTTTGATGGTTCTAAGTTGGGTGAGTATAGAGGGATGGATCATTGACTCCAAATAGCAACTTTTCTTTGGGTGATTATTTTTACCAAATAAATATTGATAATTATGAAGAAAATACCGCATTACATTTGGAATGACCTGATACTAACTCTATACGGTTATATTTTAGATACTCTGTTTCTTTTTTAAAGATTTATGTCAACATCGAAAGAAGATGAGTATTGCTTCCCAACTATTTTGATGGTAACACTCTCTTCTACCACATTCAAGGTCGTTTTCTGTTACAGAAAGTTATTAAGAATAGGCATCTAAATTTTCACTTAATAAAAGGTCCGTTTATTATTCACTCTTGATTAAAGCAAAAATCTATAATTGATCTACTTAGAAAGTGATCTTAAAGCAAGATCATCTCCAGTTATAGGATTTGAAAGATTTTAGATCTGAGCAGCCATTTTCTGTTGATCTTTCGGTTTGCACAGCAACTTCTTAACCATTTACCAGGTGGCTAAGCTTGTGGTTTGCATATCAAAACTAGTAGTTGTAATAAGTCATCGGGAAAATTCGTCTCGTTAAAAAACAAGGAATTAAGTGAATTTAATCAATTATATAGTTACCACTTTGTTCTACAACCTTTTCCTATTTATTGATTTAAAAAATATAACGAAATAAAATTATGAATTAATGAGAATTGACAAGGATAAAGTTTTGACCTAAAAATGCATTTCGTCATAATGAGTGGCATAAACGACTAGGCTATCCATTTAGGTTACTAGTAAACTGTTTAAAAAGTTTTATATTTATCGTTTCTGTAAAGATTTGATCATATTTCCGATAATAAGATGTCCTAGTAATAGTAAATAGCCTAAATAGAATATTATATTCCTGATTCGTAGCTCAAAATTTTAACCTTGGCAATTTTTTACTTTTAGAAGAATTGTTTTAAAACCCCCAAAATGTGAAATATGTAAAACAAAATGGTAAATACATGTAAAATTGATTAATATTTTAATTTTTTACATTTTTTCAAATAGGCACAAACTCTCACGATGAACTAATATTTAAAATCATTTACTCGTTTATATAAAGAATTCAACGTCAAATTTCTTTCCCTAAACTCCTACTTTGTCATTGGACCTGGTATGTCAAGACAAACTAGACTGGTAGACGAATTTCTCCATTATGTCCTGAATTTCTTCATATTTGTCATCCTCAAGAATTTTCTCGTGATACTTGGAATATAACCCACCTTGTATTATTCGAGGTGGAGGTGCAATGCATCCGTGTATTTCTGTATTATTCTCAATATTTTTAAATAGCCTATTTTTTATTCGCTTTTCTTCGGCCCGGTTTTATAACCCCTCCTTTAAACAAAGGACGCATATTTCCTCTTAAAAAAATATCGCTCAGATTGGAAAAAAGTAATTCCTCAAAATGCCAATATTTATTAGCCATGTTTTTGCCTTCGATAAAACAGGTTCAAATTTGGGTCAATGAAAATTGAAACAAATAGAGTTTGTTGATCCTTATTTTCCAGCGATTGCATTGAAAAAGACTGAAGGAGGAGAGGTCAACCCTATTTCTCCTGAGTTCATTCATTATCAGACACATTTGGATTAATGTTTGTTGGGCTAGAAAAATGGTAGGTGTCTCCTCAAATAATCTTGGAGGAAAAGTGGTAATGGTGATACATTACCATCAAAGGAGACTCCTGAGGATGAGGGTATTAGAGATAAATTATTTATTTCCTACGAGAGAAGGGTTGCCATAGTGTGCAAAGAACGAGACTGTTTTTTTTGCGTATTTATTGTGATCATGTTGTTGTTGTTTAATTAATCTCGCCAGGGGAAGATGGCCTAACTTCCCCTCGATCCCTTGGGAGATTAAGGAGAAAGCTTTGATCCAACAGCGGGGGCTGAAGACACCGCTACAGTTACTAGAATAAAGTGGGGCCGCTCTCCATGTGCGGACCCTCCTGAATGGACCAGGTTTGTGTGGTGAGGCTGTTGCATGCTGGAGGAAATTTTCTAGCCCCTCCCCATGTGCTAGCAGCGCATGCAAAGGTGCAGGTTTGATTGCTACTTAACTCCACGTGAGATAAACCAAAATGGGCTAGGAGAACAAAAGACCAACCACTCTACCCCTCCTTTCTGTTTCCCTACAGGTTGGCAAGAGTTCAAACCAACACAGATTTGGCCGCTGGGTGTGTCAATGTGATCATCATCTTCCATATGTTATTTTTTATTACTATTATTTCTACACTACAACTTAAAGAATTATAGAACCATACATCTTAAGAATTTCAAGTAAGAACCATACTAGATATGTATGGCTAAGAACACAAACACGACTCATGGATATGCCAAAATGATAAAAAATCCAAAAGACACTCAGAAGACGACCTCGTTGAAGGTGGCGTACGAAATACGGTTAATGACACAAGGATAGAGATAAAATCGAGTGGTAGACTGTAATCTGTGAGGTTCCTTGAGTAGGCCTTTACCCGATAGTTGAATGAAGTCGAATAATGATATAATACTACTAGTTGTTGCTAGTCATGGAACTATTAGGAATTTTTAGTTGATGCCCATTCGGGTACGAGATGGTCTCTGCTTCACAACATGGCGTCAAAATACATGAACAAATCATCGCGATATGACGTCAAGGCAAGGAGTAATTCTGAGAAATCTTGATTTAAACATCTCTAAGTAGTTCCTCTTTGGATTTCTCAGGATTTGAAATTTTCGCGCTTTGCTTTCCCCTAACTTCACCGATTTCTTTTGCGAATGTTTCTTTACTTACCTGCGGCTGAGATAGCTTGGGTTTTCTCTTCTCCGTTTTAACTCTTACTAATACTTCCTGCTACTATTAGTTCCAAGCAGCAAGAACAAGCTTTACTCGAGATTATGTATGTAAAAGGCTTTATATAATTTCTATATGTAGTGTATGTGGTGTCTGTTATGAAAGGTTTTATTAGTTGGTATGAATTAAGAATAAAAATAGTTTTTCCACATAGCTACAGAGATAAGTGATACTTTGACCCAACATTCTGTGTAGGGTGCATCAATTCAAACAGCTGCATCCAATTTAGATGGGCGCGTCAAAAGGGAAGTTATAAATGATGATTATAATTCTCCTTTGGGAATTTGCTAATTTTTATCCAAAAGAAAGATTTTATTTAGTTTCCTGGGGATAAAGCAGAAAAATTGTTAAGCCGTCTAAATAAACTTGATGCTCATGTAACTGCTTTATTCTCTCTCTCTTTATATATATATATATATATATATATATGTATATATATATATATTTTACTTTTTTCTGTCAGTCTTTGCTCCTTCTAATGTTTACATTTCATATTAATTCATTTTGTTGATTGGTTTTTTGCTTTTTTTGTGGGTGTTCCCTCTCCTCTGTATCATCCTTATATATATTACACTTTTCAATACTTTTGTTTCTTGATAAAGAACTCAAAATAAAGTTCGAAAGTACTTGGAATCCTTGTATTAATTTTCCCTGTGGCCTTTGTTGCATATATATATATATATATATATATATATATATATATATATATATATATATATATATAGTCCAAACATTTCGGAACTTAGGCTAGCACCATCTGTAGTGGCTAAAACAAACCAGAAATTGATATGTAAAGGTTAATTAACATAAAATGAAAACTCTAAATAAAACTTTAAAAGCAATGTAGAAACGCAGTAAAAATCTTAAGAAGTCTATAATAAAAGCGCATAAAAGTGTCGAAGGTTAAAATACATCTAACTTAAATGTTTTTAAATAAAATGGCGTAAAACAATATAAACACATATAGACATGTAGTTTCTTCTGCTTTCATGAATAGCTAGATTATTGCCCGTTTGGAGTTTTTACTTTTATTCTTTTGCGCTGAAGCAACATGCTCTACTGTTGTTTAGATTATCTTAATTGTAAACATCGTAACATTAAATTTGCTATAGATGCTAAACATAACAATATTATTTCATTTTTTTATCTGTCTCTCTTACCAAGTATAGCAGCACACATTTAATCACAGTTTAGAGGAAATCCACTAATATATTATTAGGCACCCAAGTTAGCAGGTATTAAATATCTCATAAATATAGGACTTTCCGTATTTGCTCGGAATTAGTTAGCTTTGATTGCTAAAATATATTTTCCTATCATTTTTCTCTCAACCAACATTCTTTCAGCACCCATACTTTTATGCATCCACTTACGTTTAAAATTAAAATATTTTTTCATTTCTACGCACACTTTGTCCGCAATGCAGACCTATTTTAATCAACTCTAAGAGTTTTTCTCTACTCTCATTTTTTCCGTATGAAAACAGCCCCTGCCTAACTCGTTGAGATTCTCGTTAGTTTATTTATTCACGTGTACGACTTGCAACACTCGTTACTTCGGACAAATTGTCCTACAACTTAAGCTTAGGATCTCGAGGTACTTGGGTCTGCCTATAGCGATATAAATTTAAGAAATTTATAATCTTTGTATATTAAAAAACTACAGGCCAAACTCGACGATTACAAGTCCTCCATCAAGCTTCTTACCATACAATGCCCAACTAAAAGATTTATAACAAACAACACGACCTTTCTTCGTTCGTTATCATTCCCAGTTTTATATTCTCTTAAATCCAAAGCTGCAGTTTTAAATGTATTTATTTTGTTTGTAAATTTATTAATGTATTGTTTTACCAATTTCCTATTTTCGAAATTTCTTTTTGGTGAAAGTTCATAAAACCTACGCCGTGTTTTTTTATAGTAACTAGGTTCGCTGATCAAAGTCGCGTGCTCTGACTTATTCTGATTTATGACCTTAAAAACTATCACTAATGCCCGCACTAACCTTGGAGGAAAACCTTGGTAATTATATCATTCAAAAGAGAATGTAATCCACAAAAGTGTTGCAAATTTCGTAAGACTCAGCCGAATAGTTATGATGTTATTGACAAAAAAAACATAATTCCCGGGCTAACTTGGGAGGACCTTCGCAATTATATCATTCAAAAGAGAATGTAAAACAATATAAGGTTTAAAATTTCGTTAGAATTTACCGAATAGTTACAATGTTATTACCAAAACAACAATAAAGCAAAACGGCGAACGACGGACCGACAGACATAATGAGATATAGAGTCACACGCAAATAAAAACAGTACAAATTGTGTTTTGGGGCATTCTACTCGTCATTTACAGGTTTAGTTAGGAGCGGAAAACCCTTATTTTGGGATTACTAGCAATCTGAATAAGGATCTATTTGCAGTGATACTATTTTAAAAATAACCTTTCCTACGCGACAAACGAAGCCTTAAATGATGACAAAAGAGCCTTAAAACACCATTAGTACTGTTTTTACGTACTTACTATTTATTTGTAGACTATTTGCATATGCGTTTGGTTACTGGAAGCCGTTATCTAGCTGTGCTATAGGTTGCCATTATTGGGGGGTGCGCAGCCCACATTATATCAACCCCGCTCTCTCCCCTCGCAACTCAGGAATAATTAGTACAACGAAACCTAATCTAAAGCACTTAGTAGTATTAACAATTCTAAATCCTAGCATTAGGTTGGAATCCAAAGACAAACCAAACTTAATATTTAGTGCTGACATTATAATCAAGACATGCCCCGTTCCCACACCTGTCGCAACGCTTCGCATTTAAAATTATGCCATAAGCTCTACAAAAGTCTATGAAATTGAGTAAGGAAATATCAAAAGTCTCATTAAAACTTAAATAATTAAATACGCAAAACCCACACGCCTCCTGCACGAACGTTAGACACACAGTGGTTTTGATGTTAAAATGGAGAGCAGGGCTGTTATAAGTGCTTCCCTCCAGGCTTTCGTATGTGTAAAATTCCTGTTTTCTGGTAACATCAGTAAATGGTAAGGCGGACTTATTTTTATTTCAATATTAATCTCATCAATGCGTATTATCTAAAAAATATGTACTTTCTGCGCCAAAACGCAACCCTATACGAAGACTGGAATGCCTAAAAAGACAATTAATACTTTTAAAATACTAAAAATACTGCGTAGGTTTTCTGAAGTTTAACCTTCTTTTTATTACTTTTGTTATCGTCTCTTTAGAAACTCATGTCTTTTAACATTTTTAAATGTATTGCCTTTTATTGGGTATTTTCTAATATTTATAGACCAAGTTTTCTATATATAAATGAATTTATATTGTTTTTTATTCTGTTTCAGTTGAAAACATGTAAATCAAATGTATTTTAACCTTTTTATAGACTTCTTAGGATTTTGGCTGCGTCTCGACATTGCTTTTACTGTTTTATTTAGGATTTTAATTTCCTGTTATTTTTACATAGAATTTTCGGGGGAAAGGAGGGGGGATGTAGGCACTGCCGATGGTCTTATTTTATGGTCCGAAACGTTTGGGAAATATATATATGATTGCTCTCGCTCGCTGCTTATGTTTTCGGTGTCTGAATCATTTTGGCCGCTACACACTCTCTCTCTCTCTCTCTCTCTCTCTCTCTCTCTCTCTCTCTCTCTCTCTCTCTCTCTCTCTCTCTCTCTCTCTCTCTCTCTCTTTCTCTCTCTCTCTCTCTCTCTCTCTCTCTCTCTCTATATATATATATATATATATATATATATATATATATATATATATATATATATTTATATATTATATCTCAATTTCGGTTCCAACGACTGTTCTAATTCCCCAAACTCAACCGCCAAATCTTCCGAGAACGCCACTCTTTGGAGGAACTTTGTCCCGCAGAGCGCTTTCCCGTATCTCCCCAGTGAACTTTTGCGAAGAGAAGATATATAATTCGGCTCACTGCCCATTAACTAACATCAAACCTCGGGATCAAAAAAAGGAAAAGTCATGGATTTATCTGTTCATGGTTCTAAAGTCGATATAATGACTCTCTCCTTTTTTATTGAAAAACCTTTGAGTGTGTTCGAACCTGTTTGGTTCCTGTCAAAACTTCATCTCAAATATTCCCCATGACGGAACCATTACCTAGTTTGTTGGTTTACTAATATGGCAAAGCTATCTTCACACACTCGCACGAACAAAACTTTCATCGGCTCTTAGAAAAAAACAGAGTTGGCAAAGTGAGGCCAAACTCTTCTCTGGGAATGTGAAATTAGCAGCTAAATTTTTAGTCGAATCCAAGCTAAGTTTAATACGTGTTCTAAGGGCTAATAAGATCCCTCTTGAAGATATGGCATTCCAGGATAACTCGATTTAAAAAATTGAATTAGGTGAATTAAATGGTGGGGTCGATGACAACCAACACTTGAAGCTTTTTATTAGTTCGCCATTTTCTGCAGTTTTTTTGCTGGCCGAGTTCGGTTTTGTTCCTCAAGGAAGCCATAGCCTATTTAGACGTACCCTAAAAAAGGGGTGGGGGATGATTTTAGCATTTTCCGTTCGTTGGGCGCTTCGAATCATTTGAAATACCTTTATTCCATAGGCTTTGAGCTTTCGAAATGCCCTATACACCAGTCGAAGACGACTTTAGCCATTTTGGGGGGAATTATCCAACCTCATTGATAAATGGTTTATGATCAGCGGAAGAAAAAGTCTTCTTTGAATAAAGAGGGGAGGGTTTCAAAGGTTTGTGCGCAGCACCAAGTACATTAAGCTAACGAAAAAAATATTGACATCGCAATTTTTGTAAATGTGTTTTATATTTACATAGAAGTATGAAGCCATTGTTATTATCCTAAAATTCATGAAACACCCTGTATATCTTAGAGAGGATCCCTAAATGCTTTTTTATATTTAATTACATGAAACGTCTTTTAAAGAAAGGCGAGCAAAGTTCAATTTTGTCACTCGCTTTATTTGAAGTTTATTCATTTTTTTATGTCAATGTGAAGATCTATTCATGGCTGAGTGGGTTAAATGAACTTCATTTTCTAAATGAGGAGTTTTACACTTCGCAATTGAAAGAGTACACACAAGTACACTCCTATGTTCTCATAAGTTGGAAACCTTTTTTTTATAGTTTATAGATAGATATTTCTAGATTTATTTACAGGGTGTACGACTTATTAATGTGTAGTGGCTTGTCTTTCCTAGGTCTGGCTTAAAAGTGCACAGTGTCATAGAGCCAAGGTAGACTATGTCCCTATGTATTTTTAAGCAAGGCCTAGGGAAGTTTAGGCCACTACAAAGTAATTAGTCAGACAGCCTCTACGATATTAAAAGTTTCATAAATTAACCATCGAATAATACTTTCTCGTGAATACCAACATACTCTTTTACTGTATGGTTACAAGTCTTGCCTAAACGCTGCTTAAGCGCAACATGATATCAACCAACCATTTGGAGAAGCCACAATAAGTCGTCGCACACCCTAAGATTGGTTTATGATCTTTCACTCTGCTAATTTAATCTCCAAGATCAGCCAAGAAGTGGCCCCCATAAGTCGAAGAAGAATGCTGTGACGTAGTTTCTTCTAGAGAAAGCAAGGTCGTTTTCATGGTGAAAGAGAGTAAGAGGGTCAAGTGTGAAACGATTTGGGCAAGACCTGAATTGGAACGGAGAGAGAATCTCTTCTTCTTCCAGATAACACATTAGGCGGGCGTTCATCATGCGCTCAAGAAACTTGCATAGACAGAAGGTAAGTGAAATTGGCCGGTAATTTCTTGGATTGGAAGAGTCTTTTCCTGGTTTGAGGAAAGGAAGGATAGTGTTGTAGCACCAATCTTGGGAAAAAGTTCCGGAGAGGAAAATATTATTAAAAATTGTTGAGGCACTGTAGGGCATCTACATGGGCGTGTTGGGTGAGTGTGTATAATATTTAGTCATCTGAAGGTGTGGAGTTCTTATATGATGCAAGTGCTTTGCAGAGTTCTTTCATCGAGGAGGCTTTATTGTAGCGCAGTTTTCTGGACGTCTAAAACATTAATAGTTGCGATTCTACTAGTGCTTTATGTCGGTTGAATTCGAAGAGAAGGGATCCATAAGAGGTTGAGCTGAGCGTGTTCGCAATTAGCTGTGCGACGTCCTCAGGAGCACTGACGAGGTTTTCATTATGACGGTGAATGGGTAGGGGGTGAGAAACTACGGAATTTATGTACTTGTCGCTAGAACTTGGCTAGAGGGGTGCGGGAAGAGATAGAGAATGTGTATTGAATCCAGAAGAGACGTTTTGACTAGTCGAAGGGCCAGTGGGTGAAGGCACATTGTCTTATATAGTTAATGAAAGAAGACATGCGGGGATTATCTCAAAGCTTGCAATGGAGTCTAGTTTTTTCGCGCTTAGCGGTCCTACACTCTTTGTCCCACCGGGCTAGCGCTAGTTTGAGGCGAACGTTACAGAGTGGAACATGTTTGTGGGCTGTTGCTGAAAAGTTCCAGAAACAAATTTAAGCTGAATGTACCGTCTGTTGTTTTATCAGACACAGTTATGAATGAGGACAACGTTACAAAAGATTCCAAGTTAGCTTTCTGATTAGCCTAATATGGTCTTGGGAGATGTGAGAAAGGGGATAGGTCTAGGAGTAGAGGGCAATGCTTACTTCCACACAGGTCATGAAATACTCTGAAGAAGTGAGTGGGAGAGAAGTCAGTCTATGTGGGTAAAGGAGTCTGCCTGGAGATTTAAATGGGTAGGGTCTTTGTCGTCGAGGACGTGTAGGTCTTGTTGCAGGCCTACGTCAGTTACAACATGTCCTTTGCTGTTGTTTATGACATCATACCAGTACAGGTTACGAGCACTCAAGTCTCCAGTTACGAGGTATGGTTTCGAGAATTAGGAGACAAGTTCATTCAGCGAGGCAAATATGATTGGCTTGGAGGGTAGGAGTTAGATCGAGCACACAGTTAAGAGCCTAGACCGGTGAAAGTGAAAGAAGAGGGCATTAAGGTTTGTACGGAAGGGGATGGTGGTAAATTGTATATCCATGCGGACTAGGAAGAGGTTACCATACAATTGGGATAGTAGAAGGCTTACCTGGGAATAGCCAGCAGTAGAAAAGTAAGAGGGGTCTAGTAGCTTTGCTTCACTAAGGCAAACTACTTTGGAGAAAAACTGTTTTAAGAGGGCTTGTAGCGAGCCATAATTGGGCCGAAGTCAGCGGATATTCCAAGTGAGACAGAAGGTTAAGGACGTTGGAGCGTTGAAGGTTGAATTAGGCAAAGATGCGGGAGTACGGTTATTCTGTTTGGATCCAGGCGTAAGTAGAGATGGGGTGGTATATTATATGTAGGTGTATCGCGTGGCGAGGATCAGCGAGTTTGGTGGCATTTGTAGGTAGTTTTCTTGGCGGTCAAGGAAGAATCTAGAGAGGCGGAAATCGGGTTGCAGGATGTTATATTGGCAGCTATAGAACCCGTAAGAAGATCATAATCTGTAATCAGGGAGGTACTAGTGGGTAGTACGAGGGGCAAACTCAAGATGATGACTACCGGGTGATCACATGAATGACAAGGGTCAATAGTTGGGGTAGTCTCAGTAGTTTTATTTTAGCCTGACGATATCCGAGTGGCATTGTTATCGGTACAGTGGGGGATCTGGTGTACCGATTCCATGACTTTTATTGAGCGAGAGGTCTACAAAATATCTCTCGTCGGGTGAAGTTATTTTCTCGGATAGGGTGCTTTGCGAGTGGCTATATGAGGTATATGATTTTATGTTGTAAAGCCAGGTTTCTTTTGAGGAGATCATTGATATAGGCGATGGTGAGGCGTCATACACGTGTCGGGAGCGTTTGTCGTTGAAGGAACTCAAAGAGGAGGAATCAGAGAGAGAAGATAGATAGTGCTTACGACCTCCATCCGCCTTACGATTGGCCCGCAGGGAACTGATAGATTCACTATGGGGGTCGACATTTGACGGTGAAAACCTGTGGTGAGGGGGACCGGGCAGCGTCCTAGTCGCGATAGGAGCAGCTTCCACATACATCGCCCCCTTAGTAGAGGCAGGCACCTGGGTAAATGGATGTTCTATAAGTTCATCATCGTGCGAAATCATTGAAGATTTAGTTGTAGGTGGTACGTGAGTGAGTTCCTGATTTGATACATATAAGGGGGAGGGAAGCGTTTAAGTTTGGTTTCTGCCTCTTTTATTTATATTCCTGCAATATTTTTTGGGGGGGATTCGTATTTTGAAGATTGATAAAAGACAAGTAATTCGGGTGAGAGTAGCATTCTCCGACGGGAAGGGATGGGTTGGGTTTCATCAAGATCGGGAGGTGATACTGGCTCTTCTATTCCGTCATCTTGATGTAAAGGCGTAGCTGAATGTGTTCTCAAATGCTAGGAGCACCACTCCTTACAGCAAAAAGGTGAGTGTTGGGAGTGTAATGCCTTTTTCACGCATGTCTAGTTTTTCTTGGTGTTTAGAGATACCGCATCGTAAGAACCGAATACGAATCTCCTGGTGGCAGAGGTAGTTCCCGCCGCTTCTTGTGACGGGCATGATGTGGGCCGCCACAGTTGAAGTAGTGCGTCTTTTCTGCGCAATCTGGGGCATTGCATACTAATTTTACACATCGAAAGCACGAATTCCCGATGCTCTTCTAATATTTCCCGAAGTGGGCGAATCTGCTACAGTTGTGGCAGAGGGAAGTTCTTGAAATAGTATACATGTTTCTGCAAATTTTATAAACATTAATAAGGTTTGTTGTTTTAGAGTTATCTTAGTAACCCTAAACAGAGTGGAAAAACCAGAAAATGGCTTTTTAAAAATGCTGACCGACTCAACATTATGTTGTTGGTCAGTGAAGACTTTGATGATGGAGGCGATGAACTCGTCTGTGGCGTCAAGTGCTGGGAGGAAGTTATCCACTAGGTTTTGCAGGTCCTGAGATTAAATTCATTATTGTCACTGGCCGAGATTTTTAGAGTTTTAGTAACTGTAGGCTAAGCACTTGTTGGGAAAATGACTTGGTGTTAGCGCTGACTATTATCTCCGTGTGTGAGTCAGCAATTGAGAAGTCAGGGGTGGATTTAGGGAACATTTCTTTTAAGGCGTGGTACGTATGTAATCCTTTTGTTCTGCTGGAACACGTAGAGATATATAGCGATATCAAGCAGAGGGAGCTAGGATGTTATATAAGTTTGCTGTCGGTTTTCGACGAAGGTTGGGGTGCTATTAAGCACTAGAAGGTTGGTTGATATTGCGAGGGGGCGACCTCAAAGTGGTTGTTGCGACGATTTCCGTTTGATGGCGAGATAGAGGCTGCAGCGTAGGAATCGAACTCGCCTGGTCCGAAGAGAAGCGCATGATCGTATACAGTGGGAGGAGGAATGGTCGCGTGATCAAGATTTATTTTAAAGTTTTTTTTTGGTGGGCATGAGGATCCTGTTATTATCCCGGGAAGCAAACGCTAATCACCCGGTGCCGTAGCCCGCTGTGTGAGGGGTGAATACCAGGCTGCCACCATAAGACGCCACTACTGCCGCCCAGTGGCCTGAAAGCTGATCAGCATAGCGGCTCCACCTTAAGCTGTGCGTACAATTAATAGTCTGCGGAAATAAAGAGAGGGTATGCGAGAATGGTGAGAATGGGGGTGAGGCAGGTTATTAAAATCTACCACCCCAAACCGGAGCTCAGGGGGATGAAAGTTGTCACCCCCTTTTGGCCCTGATCCGAGATGGCAGGGTGAGAGGAAGCTGGTCGATATCTACCTTTCAAATTTAGAGGCCAACCAGAAAAAGTTATGGAAAAGGTTGTAGGGAAAGCGAGGAAGCAGAGTAAGATGAGAAGTGGTGCAAAAGAAGGAGAGGAGGCTAAGCTGTGGCCGGATTGGGGCGCTGAAACTCATCAGTACGGCGGCTAGGAAAGCAAATCGCCGTGGCCCTTACGGAAAAACAACCGAAAGCAGGACTCCATCCAACAAAGATCATGTTTAGTGCATGGCGGGATATTGAAGGAATTGGCCAATACGATATTTTAGACAATAATAAAACAATTAATGCTAATCTCTAATGCATTTAACCTCATCATTTGAAAGCTCTTTTGGGCCAAATGCGAGTCTCCTCAGTCAAGAGAAGGGGTGTCAATCTCTATCACGATAATTCCTGCTATCACATAGCTCGAATACCAAAGATCTCTTGAGGGAGCCCGGATGGCAAATATCGCTTCATGATACATATTCTCCTTCTGATTGCCATTTGCTTCGGGAAGAGATTGAAAACGAGTTGGATTCATATTTTACATCAAAACTTAATGAATTTTAAGGCGTGACATTTATAAGCTTGTTGATAGATGGAATAAGGTTCTAGAAAGCAATGGAGTTCATGTTTATGATTAAATTTTTCCAGTCATAAGTGTTTTAATTTTTAATATATAGCCTAAAATTGGGCATTACTCTCGTTCCAACGTTATAATCCAAACTAAATAAAATGTACTTCAAATTAAATAAATTTAGTTCACTTTTTAATTGAAAATATGCATTTTGCCTATGCGTCCAGATTTAGGGACTCCCTCTAGACCAGAGATTCGGACTTTCTGAAAGTAGTGGTGAAATGGTAAAGAAAGTATTAGATTTACAGAGGATACATAGGTGGTTGGATGTTAAGTGAATAATTCTGTGGGGTTTGGGTTTTTTTTTTTAATAAATAACTTTACTTTCTTCTGTGTATGCGCTTATGCTTGCGTATATTTCATATGGTTGATGTGTTTTTTTTGTGTTATGTTTAATAATCTGAAAAAAAAATAATGAAAATATCGAGCTTTGTCAGCCATTTAATGAGGCGAAAATAATGCATTATTTTTTTTTTAAAGTGTCGGAAACAGATATGATTTGCTTATGTTTAGATAGGAGGCCAAATGCATTGCCCTGTGCAGTGGAACTATAAGGAATCCTTTACATGATTGATGCGCAAAGGGAAACAGAAGGATAAACTATAGAAGATAGAAACGTCGGGCGGTTCAGGATGAGTTAGACTTAAGCAAATCTAAATAAAAATGAATTCTAGCTTGTTGAAAGTGTATTTTAAATGTTTGAAATAGTCAGTTTGAGATGACCCAATGACACTAGGCACACTTCCTCTCTTGTTCAATCGCTCGTCATCGGTGTTCATTAGGGCTCTCGCACACTTTATTAATTATGTTTGTTCTTGCTTTCTTTATTCTTATTTAATCTTATTTTAGGCATTCTAATCATCATTTATGACTTCGGTTAGGCGCGGAAAGCACTTATTTTTAATGTACTAGCACTCTGAGTACGACTCTATTTGCAACGATACTATCTTAAAAATAACTGCTTTTTACGCAAAAACGAAGCCGTAAAGCAGGAGCGGTCAACCTTTTCAGAGTGAGGGCCAGACGAGACTTTTGGAAGCAGGCCGCGAGGCGGAGTGACGAACGAAATCTCCAAAGTGACCATATATATATATATGGTCATTTTAGTATGACCATATATGTGGTATGCTCGCGCCCATATCTGTAATAATTCAGCGTAGCGGGAAAGTTCCTAAGCATTTTTTGTTTAGAATTGTCTTTTTTACAAATTTGGTCTCCATGAAGATTTTCGTATCTGTGAGGAAAATGTTTTTTTGTCTCATTTTTTTTCTCATTTTCAGTGCTAGACGTAAGACGCATTCCCATTTTCCTCTACGAGTCTACTGAGACAGATGCTGTTTGGCAGATTTGGGGGGATAGGGGGGCGCTGGGGTTTTCCAGAACCGGATTGCAATATTAATGCCGATCAAGGTGGCGGTCCAGACGCGGGCCTAAAGAATTAGCGTTTGGCTAATTCTTTAGTTTAGAAGACGCTATTTCTGGGTTACAATTAATGCGATTGGCTCTGCACGTTTATCGATATAATAAAGACGATAGCACCGTATACCTTAGGCTATTTTAGCCAAAGGGTAAATTTTTTTACTTACTTACGAAATGGGAAGCTTCGCCCCCATACTCCGCACTTAATTGTGTTAGGATGCCTCCCTCCCTCCACGCAACTTTGAAAATAACTCGTAATATTTCTAATTCGAAAAGTTAACACCATATTTCAATGCAAAAGACGATTGATAAATGTCGACGGCACTATCTTCGTCTTAAATTACCTAATATATATAATCACTTCACGACATAAGCTAAACCATCTCCACCTTTCACTATTATAAACGAGCCGTGCTTCTTTACCAATCTTGTAGTAAAAGGCGTATTAAGTCAAAAAGACGAGCTCTCAAGAATCGCCCTCTTTTAAATGCTTGCCTCCAGGGTTAGCAATGTTTGAAAAAAGGTCAAACTAAGGGTTGCCAGTGTGTAAAAAAACATTGAGTTCTTTCGCACAGAGAGAATTCAAGGGCCACGTATGTAACTATCAGTATGAAGACTTTCAAGGTAAAATATCTTAAAATTATGTACGTTCCGCGCCAAACTGAAACCATATCTGCCGACTGGAATGCCTGAAAAACCGTGATTACTTGTATAACACTAAAAATACGGCATAGATCTTCTCAAGTTTCACCGATGCTTGTCACATTTCGGGGACTGTATGCCATTCCAGCAAAAATGCTTACAGTGGATCTGTAGATATGTATCTTACACATATTTTCAGTTCCTCTATCTTCAAAACTTTCTATAACAAAAATAAAAGCTTTTTCCGAACTTCATTTTGTAGTTAATGTGAATGATGTCATTTTGTGAGGAAACTACCATATTTTGACTTAAACTAGCCTTTAAGCTATTGGCACCTGAGTTCCTACATTGTAGCAGCAATTTACTACAACCTCCTCATTCAAATTTTCTTTATTTTAACTAACAAGGGAATGATAGCGAGTAAAACCCTGCGTTCCAAATTGGCTTATCTGATAGATAGTCCCAAGAATGAGAAATGAAGAAGACAAAAAAGAGGGATAAAAATGGAATTACAGGTCTTTAGGATTTCACGACACTAAGATTAAATAATAAACCTGAATTGTTGTTGTACACACTAAGAGTTATTACACACTGTAAATATAGATTTTATGCTCGAATTATCCACTGCATATAGGAGGTAACACACATGAAATATGTAGGATTCAATATAATGTTCAACATCCATTTAATTAAAAATAGAAATACGTATTATAAGAATTCAAGTAATAAATAATTCAAACTAAAGAACATATTTTTTAGGAATAGTGCGTTTTAAGTTATCGAGCTGACGATGACTTCTTAATATTCAGAGCAGCTAGTTTCCCTTCAACGAGCGCCATCTTGTGTGATGTGTGGGCGAAGTCTGTCTGTACTTGCGCTAACCTCTTGGAGACAGCTAACTCATGGGAGCGATTCTTCTCCCGATAGACATTGATTTCAGCGCGAATGAAAAGCAGCAATGATTCATTTTTCTCCCTCTCCCTCTGATTCTGTTCGGACTTAAGTTAAATGAAAGTAATAAAGGAAAATATCATTCGGGAAATATATGATTATAATTGTAATTCTCAATTAAAACAATGTATGCAATTGATATTCAACACAGCAACACTACACTACTCGAAAATATTAAATGCAAGAATTTCAGCCTGCCATTATCGAAAAACATGCAGAAGATTCATTAAATGAATTCTCTCCTAAAAACCAAAGAGCTCAGCATACCTATTTCTCTCTCTCTCTCTCTCTCTCTCTCTCTCTATATATATATATATATATATATATATATATATATATATATATATATATATATATGTCATGGTATGACATTACATTATATAAATACCATATTATAGCTATCAGGGAGGGACCAATAACTTGAAAATGAACCGACAAAAGGGAAGGGAAACCACGAGTTCAGACGGGCTAAGTAGCGAGAGAGTGCAACGAAGTCAGGTAAATTATGGACAATGGCAAAGCTCAAGGTTATTTAAAGAGGCATGTACAAAAATAGAATTTTATTTACACAAAAATAATGACAAAATGGATAGGTAAAATTACCTCAGAGAATTAACGGGCAAAATCACATCAGTAAATGAAAGGGGGAATTATAGTTATAAGTCAGGCTATGAAGTTATAACTTAAGGTATTCCCGGAGGAGACTATTCAAATGGGGGGGGGGATTAACTCAATTGGGTTACTAAAAGATGGAGAGGGGTTGGCTTACGGATGTCTTCTGCACTTGAGGTAAGGCCGCTCGGACTTCAAAGCGGGAGGTTGGAGTGATGACGGTTCTCCAAAAGCAAGGGAGGGGGGTAATTTCCGGTCCAGGAGAGAGTATTTCGCCTACCCGAAATGAGGAGGGCTTCGACAGAAGTTGATGAAAGAAGTCGGGAAAATCACACGGTGCGATCGTTCAGTGGAATTACCTCCTGGCTGGGGCTAATTCTAAATACACAAAATAGTCCAGCTATTTTGCTGCTAGCACTTGACTTGGAACCATGGGCAAATCTTCTGGGTTCTGGGCAAAACTTCTCAACTCTGTGTCTCTTCCGGGGAGTCGAGCGTTATTTATGTCGGAGGCTCTCCCCGGAGTTGGGGGTTAGCGGGAAACAGCTCTACTCTCGAAGGGCCTTGAATCTTCTTGCAGAGCTATTTTAGCCCGCATAGAGGGGAATCGTGGGGAACTCGATTCGAGGCTACCGCTTGTGGAAGGGGGGGGGGGGGGCTAGGCTTACCACTTTAGTCCAAGCCGGGCCTTGTGCTGCCCATGGGAGTTCCTTTCTGCTAAAGATCTTCCATGTGGGGATTCCCTAACAATATATATATATATATATATATATATATATATATATATATATATATATATATATATATATATATATATATATATTGTCGTAGAATGGCCAGACTCTCTCTCTCTCTCTCTACATATATATATATATATATATATATATATATATATATATATACGTAGGTACTTTGCGGCTTGGGGCCGAAGTTGGTTGAAGACCGTTAATGAAAGGAGAAATTGTTATGAGTCCAGTGGGGATGGTTGATTATTAACTCTGCGGGGTCCTTTTAAACAAATATTTCAGAGTGCAAGTTGGCCAAAAATTAACAGGAAGCTGGTACGTGCTGGGGTTGCAAAAGAAAGAAAATGACAAAAATATATCTTTACTAACAACAAAATG
Source organism: Ceratothoa steindachneri (assembly GCA_963969495.1). Taxonomy (NCBI): domain Eukaryota; kingdom Metazoa; phylum Arthropoda; class Malacostraca; order Isopoda; family Cymothoidae; genus Ceratothoa; species Ceratothoa steindachneri. Next base: position 122,499,844 of record OZ018331.1, read on the forward strand.
ATATTTATTTTTACAGAAAATTTGGGTTTAAATGGAATGGTTGCCCAGACGGGGTTAAAGGTCTACACGAGATACAGGTAGGTTAATTAAGGGATTAAAGACGTCAGATTCAGTTTGGGGATTTAAAGGGGGATTTTACACTGGGGCGTTCACACAAATAATAGAGCAATGGGGTGGGCCAGATTCAATATCAATCGGAAGGCGGCAACGGTTACGATTACCTTACGTGCTCATTGCCAAAAAGGGGCCAGTTAGGGTACGATGAACGCGACGGAAGAAGTCAAGTTACCTCTTGCTTCAGAAGATGGAGCACTTGCTGATCCTTCGGAGTCGAGAATCCTTGTCAGGTACTTGTCGATTTACTATTGCAGAGTTCACTGATGTCGAAGCTTGCCGATTGACTATGGCAAAGTTCACGGATGGGGATACTTGCCGATTGAGTATGGCAGAGTTTACGGATCGATTTAGCCTTCAACTCGAAACGAAATCCCCGCTGAAGGGATGGGGGAGCATCCTTTAGCTCGTTCGCCGGATTAGGTGGAAGTCTAACAGTGCTGTCCTCAAAACTCAGTCAAAGCGTTATATAGGCACCTGGTGAGGTGGCTCCAGGCGCGCGCACAAATTTGTGGCAAAGTCGGTGACTCCTTCGCGGGAAGGGGGAATCGTGATAACGTTGGTTGGAATGTCCAATGAATTTTAATCTTCGAGCAGAAAGCCAGAATGCTAGCGGAGAGGAGGCCGTGAAGGACGATGACATCGGTCCCTAGGCAAATACAGCTGGATCGTGAAATAACGGCGTCGGCCGCCTCTTTGCTCAAGTTCAGCCATGCTTTCACAGCTCCATGCGGTGATCTCAGGATCCACGTGGGTACAGTAGGGCACGTGGTCGCCATTTGACGTCATTATGCTACATCTCTTCTCTATATATATAAGAAATATGAATTGGACGCGAATGAGCAAATGAGACAAGAAACCGGAGTTTTTTAAAGGCAAGAGAGAGGGACATTAGAAGAATCCAGAATCAAAGGGAGCAGAGGGCCACACAGTGAAGGCGATCCTTTACCGAGAAGACAGAAATAACGCCAGGGGAAAAAAATTTTGAATTCCTGGCCGGAATCGAACCCGGGTCTGCTGAATGCTGGTCAGATGCTTTACCGCTAAGCTACCAGGCACAGTAACTATATTTCGCCCAAAGCGTTATCCCATCAAACCCAGTATCTCCCTAAGCTAGGAACTTCCAAGGAATTTTTATACCACATCCTCTTACCCACTCACAATTTAAAGGCTCACTGTCCATGTCTCTTGCCTTTAAAAATACTCCGGTTTCTTGTCTCATTTGCTCATTTGCATCCAATTCTTATTCCTCTTGTACTATATGTATTTATAGTCAACTACACCAGGTTTCTGCATCTTTCTTTCTCTCTTCAAATTAATTTGAAAGGCAGAAAATAAAAATGGGGTAGCCCTGTGGTGGTTGTATTATCACTCGCAGATCCTGCAGTTGCTTTCTTTGTGTATATATATATATATATATATATATATATATATATATATATATATATATATATATATATATATATATATATATATATATATATATATATATATATATATATATATATATATATATATATATATATATATATATATATATATATATATATATATATATATATATATATATATATATATATATATATATATATATTTATATATATATATATATATATATATATATATATATATATATATATATATATATATATATATATATATATTTTCTGTGTCTCACTCTCTCTCTACCCCTCTCACAATGCCACTCTCTATCTGTCTCTTTTAGTCTCCCTCTCTATCTCTTTATCTATATATCTCTCTCTCTCCTTGTGTCTCTCGATATTTCTATGTCTCTCTGTTCATCCATTTCGCTGTCTTTCTCTGTCTGTCTATGTGTGCATACCTATTTTTCCTCTCTACCTCTCATTCATTTGTCTTTCCTATTCTCCCGCTCCCTCTTTTCTTCCCCTTCTCTTCTCTTTTTTACTGCATCTTTCTTCTCTCTCTTTTTTCCTTCGGTCTTCTAGCCTTTTCTGTCTCTCGCAAACTCTATCTCTCTCTTTTACGTATCTCTATTTACTCTCCCGCTCCTTTTTTTCTCTGCCTTTTTTACTCTACTCCCTTTTGTCCTCTGTTTTTCTCTCTTTTGTTCCTCTCTGTTTCTCCCTCTATGAATGTAATTATGTGTGTAGATTGGTGTTGTAACTGTGACTATGTGTTTGTGTATATGAATGAAAGATGTACGCCTACATATATCTGTCTATCTAGCCATTTCTTTCTCTCTCTCTCTCTCTCTCTCTCTCTCTCTCTCTCTCTCTCTCTCTCTCTCTCTCTCTCTCTCTCTCTCTCTCTCTCTCTCTCTCTCTCTCTCTCTCTCTCTCTGTCCCAATCACTCAGTCTCATTCTCTCTCTCCTTTCTCTGACTCTCAACTTTCTTGTTTGTCTGCTCCTTTTTCACTGTCCTTCATATCCTTTTATCTTTTCTTTCAATTACCTATCTATCTATCTATCTATCACCATCTCACTTCCACTCTCGCTCTCTTTCTCTATTTTTTTCTCTCTTTCTCTCTCTCCCGCTCCTATTTTTTCACCCTGCTTCTTATTTTTCTTTTTGTCCTTTCTCTTCTATCTCCTTTTCTGTATAGCGCTCTCACTTTTTTCTCTCTGTTTGTTCTCCCCACATTTGTCATCTCATTCTCTCTTACTTCCCTCTCTTTTTCTCACTTTTTTGGTGTATGTCTGTAGATACGTTTTTTAGCCTTGAATGTATGTAAGTGTATATAGATGAAAGATATATACCTCCATATATCTTTCTGTCTAGCCATTCCTCTCTTTCCGTCTCTCCCAATCACTCACTTTCTCTTATTATCTCTCTCAGCATCTCTTTTTTTCTAACTCTCAATTTACTTTATTTTTGTTCATTTTTACTCTCCTCTCCTTTACTCTTCTTTCTAAATTATTTAGAAAATCTATCTATCACCATCTCACTTCCGCTCCCTCTATATATCTCTGTTCTCCTTTCTCTTCTGTCTCTCTATTCGCCCGCTCCTTATTTTTTTCCTAATCTTTTATTCTCCCTGTCTAATTTTTCTGTCTTTTGTCCTTCTTCTATTATCTCTTCTTCTGTATCCCTCTAACTTTCTTTGTTATGTCTCCTTATCTTGTCTCTCCCTCCCTCTTTCCTCTCGCTTCCGTTTTTTCTTTGCCTCTTTGTATTCCCCCCTTTCGCCCTCTCCTCTCTCTTTTTTACCATCGCTGTTCCTATGGATGTGTATATATATGTTGTAACTGTTTTAATATATATATATATATATATATATATATATATATATATATATATATATATATTTTTTATATGTATATAGATGAAAGATGTATATCTCCATATATCTGTGGCGTGGTACAATCACTCTATGCCATACACTACTCCTATATTATGTGTGTGGGGGGTGGTGACTTAATCACCTGCTGCAACGCGAACCGTTGAAGGACTGTTCGCATGGATTAACGACCCACAAGGAGGCCGCACTTGAGGCGTTGGGTTTCAAATCCTTAATAATCAAACAGAGTGCATAAATGGTTGGCGAGATTTACGTTAATAGGCCGAGAGTATCGTTCAAGGTTAGTTAAAGATGAAACAACAAAATATATTCTATTTAAAAAGATCAAAATAAGAATAATAATAGGCAAAAGGGAATTATTTAAATTAAAATAGTCTCTTGAAAATTATTATGAGGAGAGATTCTCAAATGGAATTAATTGATTAATGTTACTAGGCTCAGATCAAAAGAGGGAACTTGACAATATTAATAATGGGTGGGTTTCAGTCTTACGGGTCGATGACTTCGAGGAAGGTTCTTATTGAGATGAGGCGAGTGGGGAACGAACCGATGAGACAGGTGGGGCACGATCTGAACCAACCTTCCAATCTAGATAGCCGAACTTCAAAGATGAATTTCGACGGGCAATGTGGGAATTTTCGTAATTCCACTGAAAGAGGAATCTTCTTTTTCCTCAAAGGTAATCTAGGGAAATTTTCTTCGGTTCGATTAAACGAAGGGAGACTGTTGCGCAAATTCAAAGGCTTGCCGTTCACACAAGCTACAAATTAACTTGGGTAGAATCACGGTTGAAGATGTCTTGCGGTCTGACGAATGCTCATGGGACGAGACGATAAGGACGGCCTTGAGGTGCGAGCTGGACTATTCGAACTACAGAAGAGCCCGAGTATTTGTATCCCCGATTTTAGAGGGGAAGGAGGAGTTCGGAGAAAGGAGTCACAAGCTCCAGACAACTTACTCCGGAGGCGGAGTGGATTCATCATTTAGCAGCAAGGGCGAGACAGAGCGGCTCTTTCACACCTCGTCACCGGGAGTGAAGGAGGCTTGGAACGAGTTCGCAGGATTGGGAAATATTTTTTCAACGTGCTCAGGAGTCGAAAATTCGAGAATGTTCGTACAAGAAGTAACGTCGTCCATGGCGCGATACCATAGCACGTGGTCTGCGATAAATTGAGGGGGAGTCAGAGGTTGTTCTTTTACAATCTGTATACCTAGCCATTTCTCTCTTTCAGTCTCTCTCAATGAATCACACTCTTTACTCTTTTCCTCTCTTTTCTCTTTCCTTCTCTCTCATCAAAATTTATCTCTGTTTCTTTTACTATACATTTCGTTTCTCCTGTACTCTCTCCTTTATCCTCTTTGGTTCTCTCTCCTCTAACTTCCTAACATTTCCTCAACCCATCTCAATATCTAAAAAAAGAAGAGCTATTGTGTCTCCCTGTATAAATGTATGCTTCGGTATATCTGTGTATCTTAATTAGTGTGTGTATATGTATATCAACCCTACTAACAACTCTCATCTATCCTTATCTATCATATCTTTGCTAGTAATAAGTAAGGACCTGGCGGCCATCTCATGCACCAGAAGAGAGGCTTTGGATCCTTTATAAATAATACGATTTGACACTCAGAGGTTGTAAGAGACTGGGACGGAATAATGCGGTGAGGTTAGTATGCCCTGAAAAGCCCACCACTAACGTATAATGCCTGACCAGCCCCTGTAACCGTCATTTGGTGATTTATGCTGGGCTGTTAGTGGTCACAACTTCCCTGCATAGTTGGCTGCCAGGCTAACTGAAAGGTCTCGGGCTAGGTCACTAATCATGGCAAGATATCCCTTGAATGCGTGGGCAACGAGTCTGGCCGCTCGGTAGGGCCTAGTACGACCCTGAACTTGTCTTTACTCCTCCTGTGAATTCTTGGAGATAAACCAGTGATAAATCACTTGTGGCTGCGGCTTGTAAGCTGCGCCACGTTTGGTACCGTCTAGCCTATAGGGAAATCCTTTCGGCAAGTGTGGCAGGCGAATGGGGAGGTCTGCTATGGAGGGGCTGGAATGACTTGCGAGGTATGCAGATGTGGCCGGCGCGAGACCCAGCAATAAACCTTTCCCCCTCATTTTAGTGGTCACAAGCATCGAAGATATTAGCGCGTGACTAGTCAGCTGACAAAAGTACAAAAGTAAATAGATAAAAATACCTGGACTGAATGTCCAAGGGACGGAGGCATTCGTTGGTGTATATATTTTAAAGAGTGAAACTTTAAGAACATCACTCGTCAAAGCATCTGCAAGTTCTACGACCTAGAATTGGTAATGGAGAGGAAGATGAGGAAAGCGGAAGAACGTCACCACCGCTAACTGGAGTTCGTGAGAAATCAGTATGGTCAATTGGAAGAAAACTTCATTGTGGAATTGACTAACCTGAGGAATCAGGTGGGCCAACTTCAAGAAGCATTTGACGAACTCAGGAGAGGTGTCATCTCTAAGTCACTTCTAGGGAATGTGAGCGAGACTAGAGAAACTGTCATGGCGGAAAATAATGCTGCAGCCACGATGCAAGAGAGCAGTACCACCCAATCTGAACAAGGAACTCGCGGAAAAGACCAGGACAGGGCTAAAAGAGGGGGGTTGAAGAACAGAGACAAGTTATACTGACATCATTAGATCCGCCGAAACCTTCGAGACGGTGGGAACTTCTGTGTCGGGCGCAGCTCAAAAGAAGCCACAGAATATCGAGAACGATAACACTAGGGCTGCAAGTGCTTTCATTGAAGCTTCTGCTGTCAATCCTTGGACTAATTCGAAGAAAAAGAAATAAAGAAGAATGAAGAAAAGGAAAGTAGTAGCTGCGAAAGAAAGCACCAGTAATCAAAGTGACCTGACAGAGACGAGCACATCGGCACCGACGTTGGAGAGTTTACTGGAGGTTGGGGGTGCAGGTTCCAACGAAGGAGAGTTTCAGGAAGTAAGAAGTAAAAAGAAAAGTTGTAAGAAGAAGAAGAAGAAAAAGAATAAGAAGAAGAATCAAATGACGTCCTCCCCTGCCACAGAGGACCCCTTGAGTACCCTAAATCGCTTTGCCGTCCTGTCGGACGAGGGCGAGCAATGTGTAGTGGTGAGAGACTCGCAGCTGCAAGGCCTTTAGTACCACCTGGGTGTGGGAAGTGCCAGATGGGAAGTAGGATGTCTTTCCGGGAGAGATAACGAGGCCCTACAAAACGAATATAGGAATGTACGGAATTTCTCCAAGAGTTTCGCACTTGCCTCAATGGTTAGTGGAAACGACCTTTTCCTTAGAGGAGGTATAGCTGAGCTAACGGAACATATAGTCCAGACATCTATGAAGATTGCAGAGAATCTTCTCTCAAAGACAAGCAAGTCCATGCTCGTAGAGATGCTACCCAGGAAGTTTGCTACAGCGCACGGAAATATCAAACTTATTGGCATTAACAAACGTCTAGGTCACCTGTGTGCCTTGACAGGAGTTAAGTTTATAGACCCAGTCGACTTGTTTTTCGGACGAGATGACCTATACACGGAGGTCGGGGTCCACCTAAACGACAGGAGAAGAAGGTTTTTGACGAGTTAATCGACAGGAATTCCTTCTGGTTATTTAAGGTTGCAGGGGAAGGCCAAGCGGCAATTCGACGGTAATACCGGGCAGGAGAGTCAAGACGAGCCGCGAGAGCAAGTTAATGCGGGAAATTCTACTGCAAAAGGCCCTGCTTCACAGAAGTCTAAGGGGAATCGAAGCCCTGCCGGCGACGAAGAACCGGTCCCAGGTGGAGAAGATCCAGGCAACTCGGTGGAAGCTCATGGTAATGCAAGTCGTCGAGAAACGCGTTTGCGGAGGGAGCGTGTGGACTAGCCAGCGTTCCCAAAAAGTATTACTTTTTTAACGCGAGGTCGATACCAAACAAGTGGGACAAACTTGTAGCTGTATTGGCCTCCGATAACCGAAGAGATATCGTGGCGATCGTAGAAACGTGGATCCATACAGACAAGTGAGATTTTGAGGATGATTTTGCGATCACCGGTTACCGACCTTGTCGAGAGGGCGGTGGAGTTATGATATACGTCCGAAACTGTTTCCTCCGCTGTCGAAGGCAATTTGAGATCTAGTCACGATATTTTAGGGCTCGACATAGATTGTACAAGCTCATATTATCGAGCAGTGGTCGTTTAGAGGCCGCAAATACAGTCGCAAGAATTAGACTAAAGCTTGTAGGCAAAGCTCACCGACATGATAAATAATCGCATGAGTTTGATCATTAGTGACTTCAACTGCCGTGGGACTGACTGAAGAAACTGGACAGGAGATGCGGAAGGGAGAAGGTTGATTAAGTTCACTCAGGATAACTTCCTGACACAAATGGGTAGAGGAGCCAAGGAGGGGTGAAAACATGTTATTAGACTTGGTGTTTACCACTGAGGACGACATAGTATCCGGAGTCAGCGTTGGAGAGTGTCTTGGTGTGAGCGATCACCGCACAGTCACATCTTTCCGTCCACATTCCATGTGAGAGACGCTCTAACGTCGCTATCTTTAAACCCGACTTTCGACGCACGAATTTTGTGGATTTTTGGGATGCGATAGCTCGGCTTGGGCCCGCAACAAGAGAAGGAGCCTCGGACAAATGGTTGACCCAACAGTCTGCGTTTGTCCCCATTAGAAGGTTGAGCAACAAGCCTCTCCAACCGAGATGGTTCAATCGAGGCATCGCCGCAGTGATAATGAACAAAAAAAACTGCCTACAATAACTGGAAAGCCAACCGTAATGGAGAAAGGCTTCTTTAATACAGGGAAAAGTGTAGGCAGGTTAAAGCACTGGTGCGCAGAGCTAAGCGCAGCGAGGAAGTTCGGGGGGCCTCTTTCTGGTTCTGACTTCCGTAACACGCCATTGTCATCTCTAAGCGGGCCTATGCTATGGCGAACGGCTTGCGGCTATTATATCAATAGCCGCAAGCCGATTCGCCATAGCATAGGCACGCTTAGAGATGACAATAGCGTGTTATGGAATTCAGAACCAGACATTTCAACATGTTGAACGGCTACTTCGCCTCCGTATTTACGAGGCAAGTTGATGGTCCAGCTCCAAGGCCAGGGTTTCATCGGCGAAAACCTATGCGAAATAATCTTAGAGAAAACGAAGTAGTAGCCAGACTAGGAAACCTTAAATCATATAAGTCTCTAGGTCTGGATGGCTTTCTTTCTAGAGTCCTCCGAGAAGTTAGTGAAGAGCTCGCTCCACACCTCACCACCATTTTCAACAAATCTTTGGAACCTGGAGAGGTCCCGAAAGACTGGAGGATAGCAGATGTAACTCCCATCTATAAGAAGGGGGACTGCGAATGCCCGGGTAATTTCCGGGCTATTAGTCTGGAATCCATCCTAGGCAAACTACTCGAGGGAATAATCGCAGACCTTATAGTGCAGTACTTAAAGTCGCACAACCTGATCTTAGATTCCCAGCACGGATTTCGCAAGGACCGTAGTTGAGCTGTGGATATCTTATACCTGGACTTCCAAAAAGCCTTCGATATGATACCACACCGCAGGTTGATAAATAAAGTCCGCGCCCATGGCATTACCGGAAAGGTAGCCGAATGGATAGAAAACTGGCTCTCGGGACGGAGGCAACCACTAAAGATCAATGGACGCCAGTCAGTAGCAAGGTGCCCCAGGGCTCAGCGCTTGGGCCTCTATTGTTCATCGTCCACATCAATGATATAGACGAAGGACTAATATGCTCGATAGTCAAGTTCGCCGACGATAGCAAGCTACGAGGTAGTGTGAGATCGTGAGGAGTGGAACGCCTGCGAAATAGCCTTCTCAGGATAGGAGAGTGGTCAGAAATATTGCAGATGCCATTTAACTTTGACAAGTGGAAGGTAATGCATCTCGGCCATGCTAACCCTCTGGAAAACTACTCCTTGCTAGGCAAACAACTAGATACCACTGACCTTGAAGAAGATTTAGGCGTGCTAATCAGCAGTGATCTAAAGTTCTCCAGGTGGAAAAGAGGGCCCAGCGAATGCTGGGATACATAAAGAGCATTTTCGCTTCCGAAATAAGCAGATTGTTCACGCCTTGTTTAAATCTATAGTCCGGAGGGCACACCTTGAATACGCCGTACAATTCTGGTCCCCAACGCTGAGGAAGGAAATTAAACGGCTGAAAAGGGCACAAGCCAAAGCCTCAAAACTGATCCTCTCCGTTAGACATAAAAGTTATCAACATAGGCTAGGGGAACTGGAGATGTTCTCATTGGAGACGCGCTAGTTAAGAGGCCAGCTGAGTAAAACTTTTAAGTTAATGCGAGAGGTTAAAACTTAGATCACAGGAGGCTGTTCACGTTGAACGCAAATGCTATACGTAACCACCGTTACAAACTGGAATTACCGCAATTCCATAGTAGCATTTGCGGAAACTTCTTCTCGTACAAAATCTGCGGAACGTAGAATCGTCTACCGCCAGAAGTGGTAAACAGTTCAATTTTCGACTTGACAAGATAATCCACACCCTGACCTAGAAGGTACCACCTTAGTCTAGATTATAGTTCTAAGTAAAGTAGATAAGTTTCAACTATTTTCTAAAAAATTCCTGTTTGTGTTATTTTTTTCAGCACATTCAGGTATCGTTTTAGCATTCTGGACCGCAAATGTGCGTGGAGAGAGGTAAGCGGGGAGAGCCTTCATCTATACTATACTTTCTCTTATGCTATTAGTTAGGGCCTTCCCAAAATATTACCTCCACGGTATGGTCAGCAATGTCCTTTGAGATACTACTATTTGTCTCTCTCTCTCAGACATTCAGTCAGTCAGTCTGTCTGTCTGACTCTCTTTCGCCTTCTATTTCTATTTGTCTTTCTTTTTTCTCTCTCTATTCTTCTCTTTCTCTACTCTATTTTTCCCTCTTTTTCTATCTGCCCTGATTCTCTCTTTCTCTCTCTCTTTTGCCCTCTCTCTTTTTCTCTGCCAAGAATAAAAAATGTGAGTGCGAGAATGTATGAAGTGGAAATTAGAATGAAGAAGTGCGAATAGTTTGGAGAGGAAATGAGGCAGAGAAGGAAGGGGGTGGGAGAGGAAATGAACTAGTTTGGCTAGAGAAGGACCAACCTTGGGACTAAATAAAAGATGTTATGGAAGGAATGATGTAGGTGAGAGAAAAATGAAAAAGGTGAGGGTCTAAAGGTAAGTGGGTGGGTGAGCCTTGTTGAGATGTGGAAGAAAATGAAAGTAGTTGGGCAAAAAAGGGTGTAGAAAAGAAGCATGCAGGTGAGGAGGAGAATAAAATAGGTGGGGAAATATTAAATAAGTGACGGAGAGTATAAAGGTGATGGAGACAACATAACGCGTGGGGCAGAAGGAAGAATTTGATCGAGACAATAAATAATTTGGGGGGAAAAATAAGGTGGGAGGGTAGTTTGGGCAAGGGAAACTGAAATCTGTGCACTTCGGCATAAGGGTGGGGGCTCCAGAGTTTGCATCTAGGTCACACCAAAAGAGATCGAAAGATCATCTAAGTAGAGCGTAGCGAGAACATCTTCCGGCAGCGGCGAAATGATATCGTTGATACTCAAGGAAAGAGTGTGACATTGAGGACACTTTCCTGCGGGACGCCCTCTTCCTGCCATATTGGGCATGGAAGGGCTCACTGCACTCTTATGGAGAAATGAAAATCTCGTGAGAACTCAGATATGAAAACTGAGAGGGGCCCCTCACCCTCATCGTGTAGAGGGTTTCCATGTTACTGTATAATCATCGCGTATCATAGAGTTTCTCCAGTTCAACGTGAAGTGGAACTTGCGAAGATCGCACCTTGCAGAAGAGTGGTAGCCTACGGTATCAAGAAAACAGGCTAATCTAATAATCTTAAATTTCTCCATCGACTTGTACAAGCAGAAGGTTAGAGAAATTTAGCTTAAACCGGGCTAGTTATAGTGATCTATCTCCGAGTTGCGAAAACGGAGTACAGTAGCCATTTGCCAGAACTCTGGGAGGATACCTTCTTTCGAGATCATTTTGAACAAATTTAACAAAAATGTGATGACTCTTTCACCTAGATTTTAAAGCATGAAATATTGGATCTCTATCCGAAAGAAATGGCGAGACGTTCTAGCGATGGTAATTAGGCTCAGGGCATTGAGGTTCCGAAGAGAAACTAATAAGCCTACTCAACCGACTAAACTACTCGACTCGGACAGATAAATCAATAATTTCCTGAAATGCAGACCTCCGCGTCCACTCCAAACGTATCCAGGGCGGCTTCTCAGGTTGTAGTGGGGGATAAAATGATAGTTGAATGAGAAAGCGGACATTACCATGAAATTCATTCATTATCTTTCTACCAAATTCAGGAGACATCAAGACATGAAAATGAAGCTGTTCTCTATCAGTAATGCAGGAGCACATGAACATTCAGGGATCTTATCTTCAACATTTCGACTCGCTCGGCAAAAACCTAAAATATGGGAATGATCGCGTATTTCGCCTAGTAGGGCTACCTACCGTTCAAATCCCCGAAGAATAAAAACGGCCACGGCAACCGTGCCACAACGCGGTGGAAGTCCCCCGCGTCGAAGTCTACTGAAGGTGGAATGTACGCAGAACCAAAAGTATACCTCCTTTCCAATTTGAGCTGCACTGTCACTGCCTTGAGGGAGGTATTTATAGCAAGTAGAATAATGGACACATCAAGCAGAGTGTTAATCGCGCATCATCCTGCACTGCCACCCTTCCGCAGTGGTGCAATCGCAAAACTCTTATGTTCTAGAAGGGTGGGCTCTCGTGACGGATAGACTACTACATACAAGTAGGGACGAAAACTTGGGAGCATAGCCTGCTTAATTCCTCTCAGTTGGCTCGTATTCAACCGCAATTCCATTGGATGAATATGCTAGCCAGGCCTAACGCTTATTAAATGCGGGAGCCCTCTTGATCAGGAAGACATTCTCGAGAATATCTGCATGCTTTCCGGATGCAGAACTCATGAATCTGTTCACCCTAGATGGCGCTAATGGCACTACCGATTTTGAGGAGTTACCCTGCGCGGTTAACATTACCACACGATTCTTTTCTTCGCTTAGTCTTGTAGCCTTTAACAGGATGGACAGCTTCTGTGCTGAGGGTGCCTTTTTTGGATGGTCCAGCGTCTCACGAACACCTTCTGCGTTGAGGGCGCCTCTTTTGGATGGTCCAGTGTCTCACGAACACCTTCTGGAGGGGGGGGCCTTGTGAGTATAACACCACGATGGAGGGGCGCATCCTTTTTGCCTTACTGGAAACGGTCATGCGCCACAAACGCTGTTTTTTCCCCGAGGCCAGGCGTGAGCCCGTGGAGCCGCTAGGTCATCCAGGGAAGGGTATGAGGAGGGTAGTTAGAACCCGCAGATAGATTCCGAATGTGCGCCGGAGCGACAGTGCTCATAGGCCAGGAACAGAGGATGTATGATTAACCTTTGAGGCATAAGATGTCCCAGGTCGCACAGGACATGGCAGGTCTATAATCCTAGTCTGGCGAAAAGAGAGTGGGTGAACAGGAGATACTCGACCAATTGCTTCAAGGAAGCAAGGTGTGGCTCTTTAAGATTCACACACTTCACCGTACAATAAAATGACTTTTCTTGTACGAAATTTGAACAATTCTCACATACTCGTACTTCCCGTAAACGCCACTTTGCACGCCTATACGATCGATTCATGTGGGCAAAGTGTGTGTAGTCATAAGACCTCAGCTACAGTGGTACAAATGCCTCGATGTGGTAGTGATACCAATCGGCAGGCACAAAATCAGGAAGCCTGTTCTGATCGAACGTGATGATGATTCAAGGGGTGGGTTCCCAGCACCCTCCCCCCTTTTCTCATCACAATTTTGCTCTTGATCACTCTTTGCTCGGCAAGCTATTCAGTATTTTTTTTTAAGGGTAATCCAAGTCTTCCATCGCATAAACTACCTTTTTCACGAAATTGATGGTAAAGTTAAGTTTCACCTGCACCGGCGAACTATTTAATATCCGAAAGAGCACCAATAATTGCCGCCTCGGAAGCGTTCACCGCATTCACCAGAAGTCTCTTGTCGAAACATGTCTGACCTTCGTTTTTGTATCAATCAGCCTAGCTAATCGACTTGCCCTAATCCATCGCAGATATAGATGAACAGCTAGTTCTGTTTGGTTTTCGTTTTCCCATTCTTTTAATCTTAGGATAAAAAGGCAAGCAGTGAACCCACTTCTCTTCATCCCAAGAAAGTGCTCCATGGCCGGACGAACCAGCTTCAGCCATGTCTTTCCCCGAAATCCAGAAATTTATAACTTAAAATGGGCTACCAACTTGGGGAAGATGTCCGACCTATCCTTTTGACTCCTCGGAGGGGGTGGGGGGCTTGTATATGGTTGGACTTTAGCTCGTAAGAATCTCTTACTGAGTTTGTGTCTACCTCATTGGCTGATCTTACCATCTGAGGTGGGGGGACCTCCGAGATCATTTCCACCTAAGAAGGTCCTTTACATAGTCTCACATGTGTCGGCTATCCTGAACTGGGACTCGAAGGCCCTATGGCCCGTCAGAAAATGTCATTGGGAAAAGAATAAGAATGCCAGCCTGTTTGGAGAAATAAATGGGAATGTAAGCCGTTGCCCAATAAACTCATGCTACAGGAGTCTATATCAGTAGCAGCTACGGCTCAAAAAGCCCCCAAACCCTAGTGTTTCTAAGGAGATTCGCCCTATCGAACTGTTCCCACAGAGAGCGGTCAATTTTGGGCCACCTACACAGTGCCCTTTTGGAGGTTCCCTGTGAAAGGGAAAAAGAGGCTGCCGTTGGTACTGAAGTGGAGTCATCCAAGGGCGAGTCCAAAGAAAGGTATGATGGGGAAAGCCACCTAACCCGCATACATAGGAGAGGGGTAAATTCCCTCTGCTAGAAAAAAGTTGTAGGAGCCGCTGAGAAAGCAGAAGAGGGGAAGCTGCCCAAAGGTTCCTCCCTAGATGGTAAGAGAGGAAGACCCTTTGGTACAAACAAATGCTTTGAAAAGAGCCCTTCCACCTGTCAGATTCGTCGAATTCCTTGCACACTCTAACACCAAGTTTCGACGAGGTCCCTCTTATAGGAACGCAATCACAAATGTTGGAATCTTACCAACACACAAATATTCTTTAGGTTGTGACCAATGAGAGAAAAGAAGAATTGTTGGCGTGTCCAGCCGATCTTGTCTATCTGATTTCGGGTTTTCGGACTTTTCCGGTCTCCACTCAGGGTGCTTTAAGTGTCGAGTCCTCATCTGTACAGCAACGCACACCGACCTGAATTTTCTAGTGAAGGGTCTCTTCCCGAGGCCCAAACTTATAACTAAGCGGATAGAGAGGAAGGGTGACAGGGTGTATTTCACTATTATGGTGTACTTATCGTCAAAAAGACGGCCCAAATCTGATTCAATGTTGTGGCAGACTTAAAGATGGGATCCGGGACTTTTACTTGGTCTGCCAACTAAAAAGGCAGCATAACCCGGCTGGCATAAGCCGTACAACTTATTTCAGCAGAGGGCGGTTGTAGGGAAGTGCTCAGCCCATTACACGCAGGAAGGGGTTATTGGGGCGGAAATAGTTCTTCCCATTAATTGCTTCCCAACGCCTAAGAAATCTCAAGTTTTGGTATCTTGCGATCTGCAGGCGTTAATCGACGTTGTTTCTAGAGGGTTTTAAAGCCTCTCTTATGATACGGCATGTGGTAACTGGTCAGCACATTAAGCTTAGAGAAAATAGAGGGGAAAGTAATTAAAAGAGTGGCTGCTTAAATGGATAGGGAGGAAGCGACCCGCTTCCCCAGTTCCCGTCAAAGAGTTCAAATCAACCCAGTGAGCGGGTCTATCGCTATCTTCCTACGGGACATGAAGACGTGCAGTTACTCTGGATATTGTGGTGTATCAGTCAACACAGGGTCCTTACTCTCCCTACAAGTAATCTATGGCTCGTGAATAGCGAAGTTGAGAAGTTAGGAAAAGTGAAATTGTGTGCAATATCTTCTCTTCAATAAAGATGAGAACATGTCAGGGAATAGGGATCAAGAGGATACACAATTCAAGAATATTCCATCGTTCCAGAGACCAGATTAATCCTTCTTGGATTTGCCTGGTCGTGGTGAGCAGCAATATTTTGTCATGCTTCTGAAGGGAATGGGTAAGGTTAGGTTTATTTCGTGGCCTTCTTTGAAAATGGGTGGCCCACCCTTTCGTAATGATATAACATATCTGTCTCTTACCTTTCTCTTTGCCACCTCCAACAGGTCAGCATGTCGTCTGACTTCTCTTCGTAAGTGAAGAATCCTTTGGCAAAGTTCTGAGGATGATGGTAATGCTTCCATCTTCTGAGTACCTCGGGTGCCTTCGTTACTCTCTTTCGAGCTGTCTACCAAGATGTCTTCCATCTGCCCATTCCATCGTTTAATTCGTTCCCTGCTATCTTCTTGCCTTTGGGCAATCCATTTGATGACATTTTCCTGGTAGAGATATTTGCTTTCGAAATACTTCATGTCATTTTTGTACTGAAGTGAATCTTTGTGAAAAGCAGAGCGATCTTGGAGTTTTCGAAAACTCGATTGAAGAGTTGCCAGCTGTCGCTGGAGGAAAGTCATATACTGGATATTAGCTGACTTTTCTTTTTTCAGCGCCTGGATGTTTTTTTGAATTTGCTTTAACTGATTTTCTTCTTTCTCTATCTCCTCTTCAGTTGTTTTCAATTTTTCCCGTAGCTCTTTTAAAGCAGAACTTACATTTGATGCGTCAACCTTTGTTTAACGAAAAAAATAGAGAGGAGGAACACATTAGAAAAATACCATAGAAAACCGTTTGGGAGTTAATCCTGTGCTTTCAATACATTTATACGATCTATCTGAATTAAATATTCTTCAAATTTATATATCTTTTTTGGTCTTGGAGCTGGGATTGACAGTTAAGCGGCAGAAGAGGTCCTAAAATCTCTGAATTTTCTCTAGAAAATCTAATTTCATGTTATTAATCGGATGCTCTCGAAAAAAAGAAGAAATGTTTTATACCAAGGAAATCGCCATTCTCCTGCTTAGTATCTGTCATCCAGTCAAGTAATCATGAAAGAATGAGAGAGGAAAGACATGAAAGGATAAATTAGTGAAGCAGTTGGAAATTACATTCACTAACCTACTACTCTCATTAAATATAAATGATTTCAAATATAATGTTATAAATTTTGGTTGAATTTTATATATAAATCAAGATAAAAGCAATAATTTAAGACATTAAATCTATCTCTGGACCTATTATAGCAGAAGAGGAAATTTGTCAGATTTATTTCTTCTATAATCGAAATATTCCTGAGTACTACTAAATTAATTCATCGATAAACAATTTAGGTATGTGATATTTCGACTTAAGTTACTAAAATGTCCCCTAATGCCCCATAAAAGAAATAAGATATATATTTTTAAATGTGATTTTATAAAGAGAACATCTATGCACACTATGCACATAATTGACATTTATTTCTTTGTAACGCAGGAAGTGGTCTAAACGACTCATGATTAACTTTTATTAACAAATTTTATTTTATCTATCTGAATATGTATAACTATCTACACTTCAACTGCGGTCATTTGACTGAACCTTTGTATTCGTCTTTTCCCAATATTCCATTGCGAAAATATGCAATTCTTCCTCTCGTGTTAAAGAAAACAGGAGAAAATAAATATAAAAATTAGGGGGGAACTTTTCCTTAAAAGTCTTAATTGTCCATATTTATTGTTATTTAGAGAACTCTATATATTACCTTAAATTAAATTGATTATATCTATATTACTACTATATTTTATATAACTCCTTCAAGAACTTGAGATTTGCAAGATAATTTCAGCAGGAAAACTACGACACTACATGACTTTATTTCTCCTTTTCTTTTTCTATTAGTTGTTTATAATTTTAATGAATTTTAAACATTTTACCTCGAGTTGTGAGCGACTGTCTTTTTTACTATGTTTTTAAAGATTTTTCTACTATAATTCATGATATAAACATACATGATGCCTTTAACATATATTCTTTCATTGTGTACAGGGGTTACGTGATTCAATTTTATCACATCTTCAGAGTAGGATGTGAAATATTTGAATCACGAAATGTCTCTACACAATGAAAAATATATAAAGTTAAAGGCTCATGTATGTTTTTACTAATGGAGAAAAAAGTGAATAAAAATACAAAAAAGACAATCGCTCACCAACTGGAGTCAAAATGTTTAAAATTGACTACCAGTCTTTTTGCCACAAGGATTTGCGGACTATGAGTCTAGAAAAAATGACCTAATGATCGCAAAAGCTAGTATAATCTAACAAATATTCATTCCGAGAAAGTATAAGGGGAGGATCAGACATTTCATTAAATAAGGTGCGTGAAATAATGAATAATAAGTAGCTTATGGATGACAAAGAGTTTAATACCAAGCCTCATAAAGTCGAAATACCAGAAACTATTCAAGGTATCATGGTTATCTAACACCTGGGGGGTCCCTGTCGCAAGAAACCTTGAGAATAAGAGAGAAACCCAAGACTGGGGTATTTTAGGGGATATTTCATCCGTTCCCTACAATTTAAAACGCAAGAGCAACGAGGACGTCTCCCACAGAAAGATTATGAGGAGAGCGAAAAGAAAGTGTGTGAAGAGAGTAATAGTTAAAATGTTACTGAAGACCACCGAAGATCGCAATTTAGGCATTGGGTACAGGAAGGCAAACTGCGAGTGTTGGCGCTGGGGGGGATATAAAATCTTTCAGATGTCATCCGCAACAATTTTGCTCATGCGACGCCTGACTTTCTCTCCTGGGTGCGTAAATGGCTAGAAATATGAAAGGGAAAGATGGGGGAAGGGATGGGAGTAGCGAGAATAAAGGGTGTCAGGAATGCAGAAAACACTCCAAGAAGAGGAGTTATCTAACCACACACATCCCTGCCTACCTCGACCAGCGAGGAATAAACGAAAGCTGGTTGACGACTAGCCTGCTTAATTAGCCGCCTGCCAAGAAAATAGATGAGAAGAGGCTAGTAAAGAAAGTAGCGAAATAAAGTTTACACTCTAAATATTTAGAAGGACTAAAGCCCAGGTAGTTTTAATCTAGTTTGAGGCCCCCTGGAAGCACCTAGGCTGAGATTATGCCGCTTCTTCAGGTGCCAGGTCTATTTTATTAAAAAAAAACGAAGATAAACGAGGATAAATCCACCAGAACCTTTTAGAAGACGATGTAAATCAATTCTTATTGTTTGAAGAACGGAATATAGATGCCAATTTCTATGTAAATAGATGATCATTTTACTATTGTCTGAGTAATTGAATATAGATGCCAATTTTTATGTAATTAGATACTGAATTTACTCTTATTGTCTGAGTAGACGAATATAGATGCCAATTTATATGTAATTAGATACTGAATTTACTCTTATGGTCTGAGTAGACGAATATAGATGCCAATTTATATGTAATTAGATACTGAATTTACTCTTATTGTCTGAGTAACCGAATATAGATGCCACTTTCTATGTAATTAGATAATGAATTCACTATTATTTGACTAACGTAATATAAATGCTAATTTTTATGTAATAAGATGATTAATTAACTTCTATTGTTTGAGTAAAGGAATGTGGATTACAATTTTTAGGTAATTAGATGCTGAATTTACTCCTATTGCGTGAGTAACTAAACATAAATGCGAATTTCTATGTAATTAGATGCTAACTTTACTCGTATTGTCTGATTCGCCGAATATAGCAGCTGACAGCCAAAAATCTCCCCTTTTTTATAATGCTGAAATTTGTTATCCATTAAAGCTTGAAGGTAGAAATAAATACCATTACCAAGAAAAATATTAGAAATTTTATTAAATAGCTTAGGTAGCCTAGGTTTGCAATGGATAGTCGATCCTAGCCTAGGATATCCTATCTATGCAGATATTAAACAGTTCTGATTTAGGCTTTCAAAAATGGCACAATTAACGCTTGAACACCGCAGGTTTGTCGTGGAATTAATAATTAGACATGACTCCATAATCAAATCAATTCGTCATTTTCAAGCAAAATATGGTATATGATTAGACAAAAGAAAACAATTCAAAGAAATTACGCCAAGTGGAATGTAGACAGCACGATTCGTAATTTAAATAACGGAAATTCCGGTCGTAAGAAAAGTGTGAGGACGGAAACGAAAATTGTCAAGGTACTGACTTTAATTATGCTGATGAAACAAAGTCAGTGAGAAAATTGGCCCCTGAGACACATTTCAATAGAAAAGCTGTGCGAACGATTCTCAAAAAAGATCTTAATTTAAAGCCATGCAAAGGTCAATGTCAAGAAATCTCAATCCAGGATAAGCAACTAAGGTGGAATGATAAATAATAAGCATTGAATAAGATAATTTTCAGTGATGAATGCCATATTTACCTGAAAGGAATGCCAAATAAACAGAATTATCGGAAGTGATCACTAACTAAGCCAAATAATCACTTTCAAAAACCTGTGGACTCAGTGGAAATAAGATTTATGGGCCCAATTTCTTTGAGGACCATGAAACAGGCCAAGCTCAGACAATTAAAGTTGCCAGATATCATGAGATGCTCAAAAGCATTTTCGCTAATAGCACATATCCCGACGAATGGTTTAAGCAAGATGGTGCTACAACCAATAATTCATGTGTCGCCATGGCATTGTTGAAGGCTTGATTTCTTCAACCACTAATGCTGCATAGGACACATTTTCCCTGGCCAGCCAGGTCACCTGACATGTCACTTTTAGACTACTTTCTATGGAGTTTTGTAATGGAAAGAGTATTTCGAGCTGCACCATTTAATATCGCAGAACTGCAAAATGACTTACGAGAAATCATTGCATCCATCAATGGCAATAGTTTGCAGAATGCCATAAAAAATTTTGCTAATCATTTTGATAAGTTCAGAGTCCGGTAGTAGTAATTTCGAAGGTCAAAAAGTTACGTTAATAAAATTTTAAATATTGGTTTGGTAATGATACTTATTTCTATCTTCAAGCTTTAATGGCTAAATAGTTAGAGCATTATAAAAAAGGGGACATTTTGGGCTCATCACCCGGTAGATGCCAATTTCTATGTAATTTTATGCTGACGTTACACAAAATTGTTTGAATAACTGAATATAGATGCTATTTTTCTATGTAATTAGATGGTGACTATAATTTCTATCGTCTGATTTATGTATTATAGATGCCAGTTTTTATGTATTTCCTAAATAAAGAAGTGCCAACAACGTTTAGTCCCTTCGCTACTAAGATTAAACTTTAAAATCTAAAAAAACAGCGATGGTTAAATTTTTAGACATTTTCCGAACTTCGCAATTATAATAATTTTAAAAATGAACTCTAAACTAAATTTCCCCCCTTTCAAAATATCACGTTGCTAAAATATAGTTATAGAAGAAGATATATAAAAATAAATTTTCTGAACTTCACTATTTGTAATTCTTTAGGTTTTAAAAAATTCACAAAATTGCAAAACTTATAAAAAACATAAGTCATAACTAAACTAAGATGAAATTATTATTCAAATCTCAAAAAATCTCCTTCTTAAATTATAGAGTTAGTAATGATGATAATGCGGATTAACCTAAATTCCGCTGCTATGGAAACCTCCACACAGTCTACTATTTTGAATAAATCAACAGAATTTTCGTTTATTCGCCGGAAAAAAATTTATATTCAATATTCTAGTCCAACATACATAAATACTACACCAGACATTCACTCACCTTTGTACTTTAGAAAATATCTTGCTACAGTAAATATACAGATTTTTAAAGTATTTAGGAAGTGACACAATTTCATGATCAGTACATAGGTCACTCAAGTGAGGAGGAAAAAATTTTAAAGAGGGGAATTAGTACCAGATTATCATACATCAGTCTTGATTGCTGGAAACATGAATATTCAAAACTCCCAGGGACAAATTTTCGTAAAAGAGTTAACAACTAAAACGTTTAAGCAATTTAAAATATCCTAGAATTTCCCAAGAAATTATTACAAGTAATTCTTCCCCTTACTGTTGGTGCATTCGATAATTTATTGTTAAACTTAACACGTCCAATCCTCACCAAAGAATTAAAGGCACAGTAACCTGAAAACCATAATTAGAAAACTTTTAGAATCCACAATCCAGAAAAAAATTGTTGAACCCTCTGGACTGGGTAATTTCGAAATTTTTACTCAAAAAGGGTTTCAAAAACAAATATTTTGGGGACGAATCTGCTCGAATTTGACCCTTAACATAATAAGGTTAGAAAGGTTAATCCCACTAGTAATTTTTTTCAATTATCCGAAACGGATTAATAATGCATTATAATCGTAAATTAACTATTGCCAATTAAATTAACCGCAATTATCTGCAGTTTCGTTTCCAAGCAAAATTATAATTTTGGTTACTGCAATTTCATACGGATTTTAAGGATTTCCTCCAAGCAAACATGCCTTAGGCCAGGTCTGGGCAACCGTTGGCACGCGTGCCAAACGTGGCACGCCAACAACTTCTTACCGGCACGCGAAACCAAATCCTTAACTTAAGAAAACTAAATAAATGTATCTCCAACTTCTTTTATATATCAACTGTATGGTTTACAACCTGTTATAAATTATCTGTTATCAGCGGTGCAGCAGCACAAGTCTTATTGATGATAAATAAATAAAAGGCCCACAACTTTTTTCCCTAGTTTGCATTTCTTGTTTTCTACTTAAAATGATAAAGATTCAATTCTCTTTAATATATGTATTTTGGAAGGTAAAATAACTAACTTTTCCTTGTGATTTTTATTCATCATAAGAGATTAAGAATCGATAAAAGAATATCTTTAATTTTCTATCCTTTGATTGTATTTTAGTCAAGTATTGGCACGTGAGAAATCATTGTATCAAAGATTTGGCCAATTTGGATACACACACTTAGAAAAGGTTGCCAACCCCTGCCTCAGTCCTCCAAAATATTATGATTTTTGGGCACGCTCGTACTTGGGCAACATGTTTTATGTTAACAAGAGACACTTCAAGGGACGAAGGACAAAAGAAGAGAGAAAAGATATGATAAACCGAACGAGACGGAGTACGATTGGAAGACAAAATCTATGTGCATTGCCTTTTTGGAGAAATAGAATAGTTGCATTTGAGAATAGGGTAATTCTAGAGATGAACAACTCCAACGTTTTTAAAAAAAGAATACTTACAATTTATTCTCTAGGTTTATCTATTTCGTCTTTTGCTAATTATTTAGGGCACAAAGCAGTGTTTTTCCAGTTATTAGTTCTTGAACGTAGTATTTTCTAAGGAATACAGCTATTATTTGCCGTTGCTATGACGTCATAAGCCTCTGGGCGGAAAAGTTTACTGCACCGCTTCAGGAAATGCAAATTACCAACGATGATGATAATTTAATTATGATGTAGAAGGTTATGGTTAGTGGATTACTTGAACAAAATTCAGTTTTCATTTGTCCATTTAACAAAAGTGGAGAAGACTATGCAACGGTGAGACGCTAGAAGTGGCTTCTTGTTTGGTTCCATTCAGACGGGCAAAGCAGCACACAAAAACGTAACACTTAATAAGAAAAATTAAACAAACCTACAAATTTAACATAACATGGAAATAAACAACAAAATACCAACCTACATAAGCCCCTATCTAAACCAAGTATTATTATGAGCGTTCAAAACAGGCTATCAATCAAATGATGGATGGTAATCTATTTTTCCGTTATAACGTAATAATTATAAATTTCAGCGCCTTAATTAGTGAAAGTGGTATATAGCACTTTCCGTATTTTTATAAAAAAAATATAAATATTTATAACAAACCGCCTTTGATTCCCGAAAATATGAGTAAATTTAGGATGAAACTGTCTCTAGAATGACTCTGTACGTTGGTGTAAATTGATTTGAATTGCACCTGGATTTCAAGGAAGAAGAATAAAACGTTGTATTGGGTCATTTATCTTCTTTATCTCCGAATAAGTAGGCTTTATATATTTAAAAGCTTGGTCAAACTAACCGGAATGAACATACGTAACGTAAATGAAGTAAAGAGAACATCTAATGATAGCGAAATAGAGGAATCAAAAGAAAAAACGGGGAAAATAATAATATAAAAAGGAAGCCGTTCTATAACAAGCAAAGGTACAAACGCGAGAGAAATAAAAGTAAAGAAATATCAGAATATATTGAGAGATACATTAAATGAATAAAAGATTTACCTCACTAGGATGTGACGGCGAATATTAAAATCATCTCGCATCATTGGGTGGAAGATTCGGATTCCATTTAATTGAATTTCTGAGAACTGTTTGACTTTTAAATTCGATTTTATTACTGAATTTTAAATAACCAATGTTTTGGTATGAATTGGGTATTTATTTCGCCTTATTATCCTAGAGCAAATGGAGTTTTGACGAATTAAGAAGCAGAAAAGAACCTAGGATCCATTCAAGGCAGTAATGATTCTTTTGTTTACAAGATTAAACCCGTTATTTCTAGTGGCCAATTGGTTATATACTACAAATTTTGAGTCAATTTTAAATTAGTAAGCCTGTTTCTTTTTTCTGACTTTAAAATGTTAGCCGTTTAAAAAGCAATTTTCGTGTGAAAGCAAATTGAGGTACCTCGTCTTTCTTCCTACGATAAATATTTCTAAGTTTAGGAATCAAGTTCATGCTCGAAACTGGACACTTTCCAAAATTACAATATCCTTTCAAATGTTTCCGGAACAGAATTGCATCGCACACTCCGATGAAGTGTTACAAGCGCGTTATATAACGAAATTACAATATCTTCCGATTTTAATGTGAATTTCTCGCTATGTAACCTTGAACCCCATTTGCCTTTTGTAAAGCTACAGTGCATTGTTTTGAGAATTGGAGTTCACTCGCTATTAAAGTATCTAAATACTTTTCCTGATTGACTTTGTTTAAAAGTTGATCACTCAAATTTCAATATCTTAGGATCTATGTGCATTACTTTACACTTGTCTATGTTGAGTTGCTTCTTCCATCTTTCAAATCCTTCAAGACTTTTTGTAAGTTCTCACAGAAAGTATATTTTGCTTGCTCTAGTACCAAGTTTCGTGTCATATGCAAATTTTCAAATGTAATATGATAAATTCAAGTCAATATATATATATATATATATATATATATATATATATATATATATATATATACATATATATATTTATATATATATATATATATATATATATATATATATATATATATATATATATATATATATTAACTGACAAAACCTTAGCTCAAGACACATTTTGATGGTAAAATAGGATAAAAAGAGTGTCATCGTACCTACCGACAACAATTGTGATCGACAAAGACGATTACCACCAGGAAGCATGCTCCCTGCATGAATAAGAAAAGACTTACCAACTCCTTTATTCTCGCCCCACATTATGAAGAGAAGGACAGTGTCCGTGAAAAAATAGTCACGGACACATATTATCAGAAGTTTAACCAGGGATCCACAATACCACGTTTATATGGACTCCCGAAGATCCATCAAAAAGAACGTCCCCTTGAGACCTATTGTCTCCTTCAGGGGAGCATCTACGCACGGTCTGTCCAAGTCGCTAGTACAAGAATTTACACCTCTGAACTTGGCTTCCAAACACTAGTTGAACAAAGGTCTGACACTGCCGGAGGAAGAAGCCCTTCTGTCTTTTGACGTCACCATCTGTTCACATCCATTCAAATGAACTTTGCAAAAGAAACTCTTCCACCTGTCATAGAAGGCCACCATAACTTCTTCATGACTAAAGTCTCACTAAAAGTGATTACCTACGTCTTACTGTAAAACAGAAATATTTAACACCATAACAATCACACAACGATGGGATCCCCCTATTTTTATCGTCATCACTGAACTCTTCATGCATAAGTTTGCGCTCACCGGTCCCCTTAAACTTCACATCTGGATGAGGTACGTCGATGACGCATTTGTGATCCTCCGAAAAAGATTTGTATCAGAATTTAATCACCATAAAGAGTATCTGTCCCAAGATATAATTTACGATGGAGCCAAACTACCCTTCTTGATTATTTTGGTCATGAGAGGCACCAATGGAACTTTACAGACGAGAATATATAGGGAGAAGACCTACAAAGGCCGGATTTGAGATTTACACAGCGTTTATGCTGCCACAAACAAGGAAGCGCGGTCACCACACTGTTATCACAGCCAGAACGAATTGCAGCTGCGCCAAATTACAGGTTAAGGAATAAAAACACGAAAAATCCGTAAGATTATCACACTTCTCTGCATAAGCAAAAAATCTAAGATAAAAGCTAGACTCCTCCATCCACCAACATCAACATAGCCCATAGACGTAACAAGACCTTGAGGACCGAATTCACCAAAGTAAGGACAGGCGGAGGGAGTATGACCAAGAAGCCAAGTTCGTGTATGAGATCGGCGAAGTGCATAGGGCAGACAGGGAAACAGGGAAACAACCGCGTACAAGTATTGAGGAACGCCAGAAAGTCACTCGGAGGAACAATCCATCTTCAGGCATTGCATAATACCATAAGGACCTGCAACATCAGATGAATTAGGAAGACGCCAAGATTTATGTATGATCGATCCCCTAAGAAAAGCAGAGAGTTATTCGATGGCTGGTTTTCCTACGATAATGAATCAACAGGCACATAAATATTACTAACAAATACAGCATACTTAGTTAAGAGAAATCTTTCATTGTATTTGTATTAGAATTTGAAATATCTTCATGTTTTATTTTTGTTGCGTAACACATTGCATTTGTTTTGTAACTTCTCCAGACATTTTTCTCCTTTATCAAATGTCTTGAGACTCTTGCAGCCTTTACCTACCACATTGTTTGTGAAAAAAAGGGTATGAATGGGATGCTACATTTCCAGCAGAATTATGGCTATAAAATAAGGGCCATTTGCATTTGGGGATAGGAGGTTTGCGGTCTAGGCCACTGCAGAACCCAAAGTCAAGAGGCATCCTGGATTGAGCCGGAAATACAACTTACGGGGGGATACCTACCCTACCTTTTGGGACCGGCCAGGACTAAAGAGGGATTACACACTTGTCTCTGTGTATCTTGGGAGCAACTCTGATATAAGCGAAAACCCGTCTGGGGGCCGGCACCTTCAGGTGAGAACCATTGATTCGGCTTCACCAATCATGAATTCTGCCATGTTTTTATACCCTCTAAAGAGCTCGACTAGTTCCACACTCAATTTTACACCCGAGTCTCAGTTCGCGGGGCGGGGTATCTTTATCAAATTGCCCCCAAACCCCACGGTCTTTGAAAAACGCACACACTATGGTTGGTGCGAACATCCTACACCTATCTCACAAGACAAACACGATACCCACACTACCACACGCCGTAATATTACGACTCCCATCCACAATAAACACCCCGCTACCAATATGATAAACATACACAGTGGGCATACACTGATTTTTATGTCTACAAATGACTACCATGCCTTTCACACAAGTGCACAAGACGCCTTGACAGAAAAAGAACACTACACCACACTCCCTAGTCATATCCAATAGACACCAAACACGCATAAGACAGACCAGCCCTTTCCGGTTTGAATTTACCACAGAAGAGATCCTAGCCAACTCAAAAACGAGTATGGCAAAGACCCGGTTCAGGATCTATATTACAATAGACCACAGTTCTAGGAGTTAATAAGAATGTCATACGAGAAACACAAAAACACACTGTTAGACAAGGGTATTAAGGTCCTTGGTATACTCACACAACCACACCGAATGGAACAACAACACAAACTACGCCCGCACCAATGCCTGCGCTGCTAGAGAACAGGTAAACAGACTGGCTTGTTCAAAGCCTAGCTTTTCTGCTCAAAATGCGATGTAAAAGGATATTTTTACATCGCATGCCGAAACACTAGCCTCCGTTGTGTGAGTTGCGATTTTAGCCACATTGCCGTCAGTATAATGCGCCCACCACACAAAAGGAAGCGCACGGAGGATATCTCAGAGCTCAGGAGGCCGCGATACGACGCAACAAAACTAAACACCTCTACCACCTCCAACCCCTCTCACCCCTCTCCCTTGCTCAGAAAAAAATACGCCATTGCTGTTAACGCGCCTGGGGCCACCCAATTCACTACACCATTCCATGTAGCGTAGCCACCGATAAACACATCCACATACCACCAGAAACCTCACAATAACCACAAGACACAACTGACCACCGTGCTTTCCTCGGTGGCAAAAGATATGTCTGGGAGTGACCACCGACTATACGCCAAAGTACTGAACTACTCTTTTGATGCGAACGGTCCACGGTAAATTGTCTTTTACGAGAAAATATTTTCGCTTATACAAGAATATAGAAAAGCACGACCGCTGCTCCTCCCAACAACTGGACACACAAAACCCACACTTAACCTCCTCTCTCCCATTATAACCTCTCCTACTGTTCACACCACATCCTCCACATCTACCTCATCTCCCAACACCTCCTACCTCCTCCCACCTCCTCTCCCGTTGTCTCCACCCCATCATCTATCATCTACTTCTTCTTCTATAGCTCTTACCCCTTCTCCCATAGCTCCTACCCATTCACTCATAACCCCTACCCTTTCCTCCATAAGTTCAATACTACCTAAAGACGATAAAGCACCGTTTAAGTTAAACAAACACCTGGAAACACTCACCTTTAACACACTATCAACATTCATACCGGCGGTGGAGGACTCCTCGTAGCCAGAACGTAAGGCACTGAGGATCAGAAATGCCACTCGTGCACTCCGGCCTCGATCTAGACACAACTATGGCACAAATAACACACACACGAGACCTGACTACCCAGCTAACACGACCTATACGAAACACTCGGGAAAAACAACAAACACGATACACACCCAAACCCCAATGACATATAATCACAGTCAGAATTACAAAACGCCCGCAACACGAATGACCTCAGCGTGTTATGAGCACCTTTCCAATTCACCTTTCCTCCTGCCGCCATAACAACACCAAATAATACCTCGCATCGGTGTATAGCCACAGATCTATTATCTTTCTTTAACCCCTCCTAAGTTTTTTCCGAACCATTTTGTTCTCCTTTGGCATCCACGGTGATCCCTCTCTTTTATTTCCATACTTAGATTTGATTCAATTCAGAGACGATCCATCAGACAGTCACTGTTACTTGGCTCGCATACTTTCTCTTCTGCTCGCTCCGACACACAAGGCAAGTAAATTAGAAAGCTGCGAGGAAAACGCCAATGGTCTACGAAACTAAACATTGAGCGGACGATGGGGAGGAGTACTCTACTAGTCTTTTTCCTCCTTTACCTAATTTTTTAAACCTTTGCAGATTTTAACTACCCTAGTGTTTGTAAATGAGGGTGTCTGAAGTGAATGCTACATTTATAGTCACATCCTAGCTATAAAATATGTAGGTACTATTCTTATTCGGTTAACTGAACATAGTACAAATAAAAGTACGCAGTGGGCCTGGTATTTGCTATAATATCGCCAACTGGGTACTTAACACACAAAGACCCTACATTATACCATTGAATTACACCAATTTGCACCATCTTAACAACAGGCTCAGCATTTCAAGCTACTACACTTTCGTAACATCACTAGCATCCTACTTAGGATCAGCAATCCTAGTTAAACGTCAATACAACACTCCATAAACACGCAAGAAGATTCCTTTCTAGCATGCAAACCACAAACGAATACCGGCCCCATCCTTGTGACCACTCACTACAGAATCGACCGCGAACAACTGAACAGACATGTCCCACTCCAGTTCCTTTCCAACCACAATCTACCTCTATTCTTTGAGGCGGACCTGAAAGCTCACTACCCCACACTACTTTCACACACCACCAACAATTCAGGAAGATACTTGACTGTTGTATTGCAGCATTTTTGCTGCGAGCACATCAGGCCGGCCTTTCCCTCATTTTATGCGTTTCGCGGGGGTACCACGTGCCCTGATGTGGTCCTATGCAATGAACATACTTTACGCTTCTACACCCATATTGCTCTAGACTCTCACGTTCTATCCGACTACATATCTATATGCGCGATGATCTTAGCATTGCCTATACTCATTCCTACACCCCCTCTTCGACTACAAAAATACGAACTGGGCGGAATTCCGAAGACACGTTAGAGAAAACACACCTCACAACAATAACTTACAGAACACAAAACCCAGCCACCTAGATGCTCACTAGTCATCACTAATGGATACCATTAAAACTGCTCGAGACAGATACACACCACAAAAAAATACACTCCCATTGAACACTTCACGTACTCCATAAACACACAAGCACTCATTATATTCAACAAATAACACTACACTAGAGGCCCAAGACAACAAAACATCACTCTCCTACGTGCCCGCATCATATAATGCATGCCGTTAGATCGGAATCGCCAGTGGCGGGAGGTGGTCCGCATTGCGGATGACGCTTGCAGCACTGACTCTTGCTTTTTCTGGCGGCGTGTGCGGAAGATGCTAGATTCGGACCCACAGAAACCTATCGCACACTAACACTAACGATGTCTTCGAGGCATTTAAATCCAACTGGGACACGGTACACACACATACCCGCCAAAACCACACGCACGAGAGCACTTCCAGGAAGATCAGATATGGTGCCGGATCCATGCCGATGAGCTGGAGCTTACTCCTCTGATAAAATGAAGGGTTTCGACTACACTAACGCATTAACCACTCCCCTCACCGTAGATGAAACAAAACACTACATCAAATCAACAGCAAAATGCACCCCCGGCCCTTCCGGCCTTCCAGTTACCCTAATACGCCACTTCCCTCAGACAAGTTACCCCACATTAATTACCTATACAATTCCACGCCTTTCTCAGATCACTTACCACAACCATTCAAAATATTACACAACATCATACTCCACAAACAAACAAGGGCCCGATACACCCCAAACACTACAGGTCTATTCATCTGTTAGAGCATCTAGGCAAGATACTCGAACGAATGGTCAATACCTGATTGCGGAACTTACTTGAGGAAATGGACTGGTTCTCTCCATGCCAATATCTGTTCAGTAGAGGCCGGTGCACACATGTAGTTGTGACTATCGTTTATGAATTGATAGAAAAGGCACAACAAGCACAAAAAAGACACTCTCCATCGTCAAAGACGCGGAGAGGGCCTTCTACAAAGTCTGGCACGATTGACTCCGGTGGAAACTAGACAACAACACGGAGCTTCCTCTCTGCACTAGAAGGCTTCTCTCCCATTACTTCACGGACCGATGATGCCACATAAAATACAAAAAACAACATAGCTAACAATTGCCACGCCTAAAACTAACGATACCCCATTCGCACCTGAAAACTGCAGACACACATACACACTGTTCTTCACCGACGATGAGACTATACTCGTCTGCGGCCGTGGCCAGAATTGTTCGCACGCCACGCACAAATTATACTAAACATGAAGCCAAAATACGATGACGAGTGGATTATTTATACTAACCTTTAGAAGAATCAGATGACTTTATATGGTACACACGATCGCTACATGAAAAAGCTACTATTCTACAAACACATCCCGGACCTCAACCACCTGAACCCAACAAGACTAACATACTCACCAAACACGATAATCTTAAGGGCAACATTTAACAAGTTCCTAAGATTTCACACACATCAAACCATCACCCTGGCAAGGGTAAAAAACATAAACAAGAAGCTGCACATGTCCTACCCTAACATACAAAACACATATCAGACCCCTTCTCACATACGCCACAATCACAATCGCAGATGCGTGTTACATAAGACGATTCGATTCTGAGACGATCCATCAGAGAGTCTGTTACTTGGATTGCTTACTTCCTCTTCCTCTCGACTTCTACTCAGGTTGCAAGTAAAAGGCAAGTTGCGAGGAATACGCCATTGGCCTACGAGACCACACATAGAGCAGAAGACACCGAGGAGTCCGCAACCCTGCTACCGACAACCAGTTAAACTCACCCTTACCCCCCAGAGAGATATATCATACTTTATTTAGGCTCTGGTGTAATATGATGGCCTAAATCCAGACCCCTTGCCTCGTCATGATTTTCACTCCGTGAACGAAGATTCCAATCATAACATCGCTAAACCTCAGCCTTTATTTTAGATGTACATAATTACAGGCTTCGGGGAAGGTGGTATGTGGTTTAGCCTAATGCGGAACCCGAAGTCGAGAAGCATCCCTGATTGGGACGGAGTTAAAACTTGATGGTGTGGGGTATTTACCCTGCCCTGTGGGCCTGGTCAGAAACAGAGAGGAATTTTACATCCGCTTCGTGTAGCTAGGAGTAATTTCAAAAAACAAAAGGTGTTTGAGGGGGCGGCACCCTCGGGTGAGGTATCGATGATTCGGCTCCAATCTATCATAAAGTCCGCCATGTATTTACACCCTATTGAGGAGCCCATCCAGGTCTATACTCATATTTTCACCTTTCATCGGAGTGATAGTTCGCAGGGCGTGCTCAATGGTAGGTGGGGGACTTTCTCCAGACACTCTCGTACCGTACGCTCACGAAGAAAAAACTACACGCCTCGAGTGGCGATACCACCTTACTCCTCCACCACAACACGGAAACTTAATGCATTCAACTAGGTAATAATCATAGGCAGGTGATTACATTAATACGATAGACAGGTATTTAGGTATTAATCATAACCATGTCACATTTGGTACGAAAACTAATACAATGGGGAGGTATTTAGGTAATACTCATAAGGACATGACATTCGGTAGGTAAATTAACATTTTGGGGAGGTATTTAGGTAATAATCATAAGCAGGTCACCACATTAATAAGGTATAGAGGTATTTAGGTATTAATCATAGGCATATCACATTCAGTACGAAAACTAATACAATGGGGAGGTATTTTAGTAATACTCATAAACACTTGACATTCGATAGGTAAAATTAATACTGTTTGGAGGTATTTAGGTAATAATCATAGGCAGATCATTACATTAATATAGTAGGGAGGTATTTAGGTATTAATCATAGGCATGTCACATTCAGTACGAAAACTAATACAATGGGGAGGTATTTAGGTAATACTCATAGGCACGTGACATTCGGTAGGTAAAATTAATATTGTGCGAGGTATTTAGGTAATAATCATAGGCAGGTCATCACATTAATACTGTAGGGAGGTATTTAGGTATTAATCATAAGCATGTCACATTCGGTACGAAAACTAATACAATGTGGAGGTATTTAAGTAATACTCATAGGCACGTGACATTCGGTAGGAAAAATTAACATTATTGGGAGGTATTTAGGTAATAATCATAGGCAGGTCATTACATTAATATAGTAGGGAGGTATTTAGGTATTAATCATAGGCATGCGACATTCGGTACGAAAACTAATACAATGGTGAGGTATTTAGGTAATACTCATAAGCACGTGACATTCGGTAGGTAAAATTAACACTACTTGGAGGTATTTAGGTAATGATCATAGGCAGGTCACCATAGTAATACGGTAGAGAGGTATTCAGCTGTTTATCAGAGGCATGTCACATTCGGTACGAAAACTAATACAATGGGGAGGTATTTTAGTAATACTCATAAACACGTGACATTCGGTAGGTAAAATTAATACTGTTTGGAGTTATTTAGGTAATAATCATAGGCAGTTCACCACATTAATACGGTAGGAAGGTATTTAGGTATTAATCAGAGGCATGTCATATGGTCTTAAAATTACTCCAGTCGCGAGGTATTTATGTATTGATCAGAAAAGGAAATTGTTTGGGCCAATTTTATTTAACCATTTAATCACGAAAGAGCCTTTGCAATTATGCAAAAAATAAACCTTATAAAAAAAATGCATTTAAGCATGACCTTAAATGATTTGGGTCTGATTTTTCTGCGATAGCATATTAATCGGTACTTAATATTTGATCTGTATAATTGCTTAGGAAAAAGGGTCAAAAGGAAGATTAATTACGATGAAATTGGATCTCAGTAAAATAATTGCAGTGCTTACATGTTCTGAGTCAAGAATTGCATCTTAATTTACTTGTTGCATATTGATCTTGACGAGAAATATCAAAATCTATATATTTTATGTATGATGTATATACTTTTCTAAGTGATATTTCGTAAAGATTATCAATAAAATTTTATATTTAATTTCATTTCTAAGATTTAAATGATATTTAAATCTTTGGGAAACTTCAATTATGTAGTAGTAAAAATATTGAATAAGTACGATTTCAATTTTCTAGGACAAAGGGGTTTCTCTTTGCATCCCGATCGATGATTCAATATATTTTGAGCTGAAATATATTACTGATAGCCAAAAATTCTGCTTAGGCCCGTAGCAAAGCCAAGAGTTTTTGCTAGTTTTCCTAAAAAATGAAGCCTAAGCTTAATTGGAACATCGCCGTCGTGAACAGAATCTAAAGTAATCTCGTCTAATTTAAAATTCTTTCGGAAAATTAATTATTAATTTAAATAATATAGCGTAGAAAAGATTATTAATTTATATTACCATCGTTCCACATTAATTATTCACATTATCATGCTTCCGCTATGCAATGATTGTGGGACAGGCACAAGCTCCATAGTCTCAGCATAGCCTTGTTTTATTAGGAGGCTTAGCTTAGCTTAAATATTTGTTTATTTTGTAATAACTTATTTTTTTACTATGCGAATGGATTTAAATAAGTCATATAATTTACATAGTACAAATGATTTAGTTTTACATTTTATGTAATAAACAAGAATATTAAATTGTTAAATTTTATTAGTTATTCGGCAGCAATTTCTAGATATTAGGGAAATATTTATTTTGTGCTAAATATTATATTTGACTTGAAAAATATTACCTAATATTAATAGACTTTTAAACTTTCTTCTCAGCCGTTTTAAAGATTTATAGAGAGGGAATAAAATTTTAAATAGTATGAAAAAGATAACGTCTTTGTGAATTTCTACGACGCATTAGGCGCAAAACAACATTCTTGGTGTGTGTTAGGCCAATAGGTGTCATTCTAAATTTTATTAAAAATATTAAATTGTTCACTTAAACACCAAACCAAATCTAACTTAATCCAACCCAACCTACCACAATATAACCATTTTTTTAATAAATTTATTTAAATATTTTAATAGAATTAGTAATGACACTAAATGGATTATTACTTCCGTCAAAGTACGAAGTAAGGGTAATATCACTATCCTAAATTCTAAACAATGGCGCTATCTGGCACAAACGTACAGCGAAACGAGTAAGAATATAGCGATTTGACAGAACCCCGCATAATTGCAGCTGCAACATTGGAAAGACAATTTGTTATATATTATTTGCGTTATCTTAGAGAAAAGAGTTGTCGAAGGTTATGTGATCACCATTGTTTTTTTACAAAATATATAAAAAGGTTATTGATGGATTTTGATGGAATTTTGTGAAGGAGTTGTTCTTGAGCGACAGAAAAAATTAGTACATTTTAGGACGGATCCTCAGCCAGATACAGATTCTGGATCATTATTCAATTTATGTCGCATTGCGAGATTGGGTATTTTCTGATACTGGCGGATGTGGGCGGAGTTCTATATAGTTTTCTTTTATGCATTGTAGGAATTTGGCATCGTCTTTACCGCGAGCTTTTCTAATAACCATAGAGAGCCATTTCTAATTTCACTTTAAATTCTGTCAATTTGAAAACTTGATGCTCTATATTTTTCTGTTTAAAACGAAACTTTAATGTGAAGTGTTGTAATTTTAAAGCATTACAATAACAGATGAGACGTTTGCGGACGATTCAAGCTGAGTGGTGGCTAGAATTGGGCATGATTTTCCTTGGGTGCCTGCAAAAGACATGAACTGAAATAGATGGTGATAGGGCAGACAAGACGGAAATGCATGGGCTTAGGTACATCTAGATTTATATGTACCTAATAGAAAATGGTAGAAACTGGTATGCATAAGACACGTGTTCTTAGCAAAGATATGTGCATAAATACACATAGGTTAGCTAAAGAAAAAGTGTGAAAGATCCGTTCTTTGTTAATGTGGAAGCAGTGATAAGTAAGAATAGATAGGGGTTGTTTGGAGCAATTGTTCTCTTAGAGACAAGTGTTTGAGAAATAAGGATGAGAAATGTAAGGCAGGCGGGGATCCAGGGAGGAGGATAAGGGGCTGGAGGCCTTCTCCCCCCCCTCAATTTTAAACCCGTTTATGTTTATATTCCTTTTTTAAGTCAAAATTTTATTCTGCTATTTAGAAAGATTTATGTAATAATATCGAATATAGCAGATACGAGGATGCTGCGATGGAAGTGTGGCAAAGACGAGGGAGGACAAAATCACAAATACAAGGATCGGAAGAACCTCAAAGGGGGCGAAGATTTCGAAGAAGAAACAGGAAGTAAGACTTAAATGGTATGGAGACATAATGAGGAGGGATGATGAGAATGACGAGAGAAGAGCTTTGGAGATGGAAGTACATAGAAGGAGGAGGAGAGGAAGACCCAAGATTAGATGGAGAGACTGCATACAAGCTGACATGAGGGAGAAGGGAGTCGAGACCAACATGGCAGGAGACAGAAACAGGTGGAAGCAACTCATCAAAAACAGCCACCCCGTATAAAGACGGGCTAATAAGCTGACGACGACGATATATATATATATATATATATATATATATATATATATATATATATATATATATATATATATATATATATAGGTAAATCTCAAAGATAATTATTAAATTCAGTATTATACATTTGCTGACGTCTAAAAACTACAATTCATAATGATAACCATCATTAATTACACTGGGAAACAATGAAGTGGTGAATTGACAAAAGTACATTTTCCTACCTAATTCGAGCCTACTGAATTCAAATCTGAAATCAGATTCCATCTAAATGCTACAGATTTTTCGTAATATCAATAACTAATATTATACAATAATTTTCATTTTATCACGCCTATCATAATGTCCTGAAGTAATTTTGAATCATTCTTTTGCGTTATTTATAGTAAAGCAAGTTTTTTTGCACAAACATTTTATTGCATATGAGGAGAAACTTGAATTACACATTAGGGTTACAAATACTGCAATCAAATAGATGCTAATTTATTAATGACCGTACATCAGGCTGGAGGACCTCTTCTTGATTTCAATCGGGCAAAAATTTGCGTTTGTAACTCCTTCTTTTGTAAGTCTTCTCTGGCGGATCTCTTCTAATCGTCCAGCAGTAACCTTGGTAGCGCTCTTTCATCCTCACCCCATAATGGGCACAGCGATTTGCCATCCTGGCCGCCGTGCTGACGGGACTCAGCACCCCGTCCGACCCTAGCTTAGCCTCTTCTACTTCTTTCAGACAGCCTGTATTTCTCCCCTACTTCGTCGCTTTTCATACACCCTCTTCCACAACTTTCTCTGGTCAGCCTCTTATTTCATAGGGTAGATGCT
This sequence comes from Ceratothoa steindachneri, assembly GCA_963969495.1. Lineage (NCBI taxonomy): Eukaryota > Metazoa > Arthropoda > Malacostraca > Isopoda > Cymothoidae > Ceratothoa > Ceratothoa steindachneri. Next base: position 122,536,803 of record OZ018331.1, read on the forward strand.
GATCTTCTTCTCAGCCAACCGTCCCGGATCGGGGCTGAGGGGGGAGGGTACAATGTTACCTAACCCCTTGTTTCCGGTTCGGGATGGTGGGTTTTTAACAACCTGCTTCATCCCCACCCATACCTTCTTAACATCCCCTTTCCTTCTCACTTCAGCATCTATTTTATTTACGCCATGTCCAAGGCTGAGCCGCCATGCCAAGGGACTGCCAGGCCACCAGGAGGGAAGGGTGGTCCTGAATGGTGGCACCTGGCTCTGCCAGGCCTGTGCGCACCCCTTGCAAGGCGAACTACTGCGAGGGGTGATGAGCGTATGTATCCCGTGAAAAATGTAGGGTCACCATACCCAATGATGGAAAAACAAATTTTATCGCATCAATTTTTCCCTGTCCATCATCTGAGCTACCCTCGGGCAGCTCCACAGATAAACTGGAGGTCCCCTTCCCCTGTGATTGCGCAGGGGACCCTCCAAATTTCGCTAACCACGGGTATAGGGGATTCCCCATCACTACCTTGTCTGGAGATGCCTCCGGGCACCTCCCTCTTACCAGCGGCAGTCCCCTCTTTTCTTTCCAAGGGGAATACCAAGAAAGCCAGCAGGCAGTACATAGCCGACCGCTCCCCATTAAAGCGGCTCGGTAGGGCAAACCCCATAAGGGAATAGAGTGAAGCCAGGCCTCTTCGGTCGCTTCCTTCAAAAGACCTGCTGGCAAGAATATTGATCATGGCTCCCCACACGTGTCTTGTGACAACGCTGCCAACGGGACCTGCGATATCCTGGGGGGGTATCAACTGTAGGCCCCCCTGAGATAGACATGGTCCTATCTCAGGTTCGTCGATGACCTCCATGATAGTGATCACTTTCCAATTCAAATATCATTTTCAGGGCAACTACCGCCTGAGTGCCCACCCCGGTGGTGCTTGGCGCGGGCGCGGTGGCCTGCATTTCAGGAAATGACTGAATTCTCTATCTCAGTAGAGGAGTTTAGGTCGGTAGATGAGGCCGTTGAGTTCTTCTCAGGCACGTTCATCACCGCAAGCCTGACTAATATTCCAAGAACGTCTGGCCGTTTTGCACGCCGAACACTCCCGTAGTGGTCGGCAGATTATGAGACAGCCCTCATACAGAAGCGTTATGCCTACATGCGCTATAAGCGCCGCCCGAACGATTTCACTATTGGTGAATTTCGTCGGGGCTAGGGCTAGGTTCCGTTATATTTCGAAGCACGCCCGCCGCTCTTATTGGAGGGCATACGTGTCTTCAATTAACGTTAAACCCCTCTAGCAGAGGTGTGGAAGTGTGTCAAAAGAATTCGGGGCAAGTTCTCGCAGGACCCCCTTCAGTTCTGCAGGAGAATGGGACCGCAATCTTGGACCCCGCGTCCGTGGCGAAATCCTTCGCGACCGCTTTTTCTGAATTTTCTAGCCGGGATGCTGTTCCGCCAGTATTCAATGCATTTCGTGATGTCGCGGAAGGCCGCCGGCTGGACTTTACCTCCAGAGGCCGAGAACCCTTCAACGGCAGGTTTACTCTGAGTGAGTTGCGTTCCACTCTTGCTTCGTGTGAGGACACCGCCCATGGTCTAGACGATGTTTTGGACGCCATGCTTCGACCCCTGGTTGAGCCAGGCATGGCCTTTCTCTTATACTTGTTCAACAGGATCTGGGTGGAGGGTCTCCTCCCAGATTACTGGCGAATCGCTACTGTGCTCGCCTTTCTCAAACCGGGGAGAGCTCACTTTACTACGGTCGGTTTCCGCCTAAACTCTCTAACCTCTTGCGTATACAAGTTGATGGAGAAATTAGTAAATGTTAGATTAGCCTTTTTCCTGGACAGAGGAGGCCATATGTCTTCTTCACAGTGCGGCTTCCTCAAGTTCCACTCCACGTCGGATGGGGGCAAGAGGACGCCTCCCAATGTTTATATCTGAATTTTGCGAGATCGTCGATTCCGCGTACGGATGGGGGGAACCGTCTCCGGCCCAATAGATCATGATGAGGGTGTCCCGCAGGGAAATGTCCTTAGTGTCACACTCTTTGCCATGATCATCAATGGCATCACCTCGGTGCTGCCGGAATATCTTCTTTCTGCGCTCTACGTGGACGACCTTTCGATCTCTTTTGACGCGGCTCAGATGCCAACCCTGGAGCGTCGACTCCAACAGGCAATGAACCGCGTCTCTCGCTATCCCGAAGCGCACAGGTTTCGGTTTTCTTTGGCCAAGACTAAGGTAGTGCACTTTTGCGGCCATCCACGGCTCCACCACGACGAAGATTTGTTTCCTAATGGGGGGCGTCTGGAAGTGGTTGAATCGCAACGTTTCGTTGGTCTTGTATTTGACCGACGCCTCACCTGGGATGCTCATATTCGCAGCCTTAGGGCCTCTTGTACCTGCGCCTCGGATATTCTCCGTTCCGTGACGTTTAACGCTTGGGGCATTGATAGGGCTACTGCCTTACTTTTTTATTGATCCTTTGTTCATTCAAAGCTCAACTAAGTATGCGAATTTTACGCATCCGCAGCCGAACGTGTATTGCGGAAGGTGGACTCGATCCACCACGCTGGCCTTCGCCTGACGACCGGTGCCTTCCGCACTTCCCCCATTAAGAGCCTACTTGTCGATGCTGTGGATTTGCCACTCGCTCTACGCCGTGTACAGTGCATTATTCGCCTGTACGCGCGCGTGCAGCGCCTTCCTCATTTGCCAACAACTCTCACTGAATCTGCAGTTGATTTCGACGGTGCCTATGCCACTGAGAGACGCCAATCATACTCTAAGCTCTTTGGGTTTAAGGCCAGGAAACTCCTTCGAGAGCTAGATATAGATCACGGGCTGGTGGCGCCCCTGGTTCTGCACAGGACGCCATCCCGGAGGGTACAACATTTGGCTATTTTTCGCCACGCCTCTGCTCCCAAAGATTATACAGCGCTGAGAGTATTGCGTTCAACCTTTTTTGGAGCACACCTCGTGTCACGCTGGAACCGTGCCAGTGTATACGGATGGCTCCAAATCTGAAGAGAGGGTCGGCCTTGACGCCGTATCCCCTCTGTTTGAATAAGTGGGGTTCTGCCAGGAGCTGCGTCTGTCTCCACGGCTAATCTGGTGGCAATAAACAACTTGGTACAGAGATTACGCGACGTGCCCGGTTTGGAGACCGGATTTTGATTCATAGCGACTCACAAAGCGCCCTGAGTGCTCTCGGGGTATTGGAATCTCCGTATCCCCTGGTTCGCGATATCCGTTATGCCACGGTTTTTGCAAGCCGAGCGGATGTCGAGATTATTTTCTGCTGGGTTCCTAGACATGTAGGAATTGCGGGGAATGAGCGCGCCGAATAGGGTGCCAAAGTGTCCACGAGGACTCTGCGACCTGACCAGCGTTTCGCTCTTCCTCACATTGACTACATGGCAGGAATACGGGTAGCTCTTCGGACTGCTTGGAAAAGAAGATGAAAGACTGTCGAAGGGAACCTTATGTTGCGTGCCATTGCGCCGCGACTCTTTCCATAGACCTATCCCTCAATGTATGAAGGCTTCAAGTCGCTTTCTGTCGTTTCCGAATCGGGCACACTCGTGTGACGCATCGCTATTTGATGGAGCGCTTGCCCGGGCCCCTCTTGTGATGACTACTTCGTCCCCAGACTGTTAGGCACATTCTTGTTGAATGTCCCAGTCTGGTTTATTTTCGCGCACGTTACCTGTCCAGGTACTAAGATGGGCAGGGTCGCTACCGCCTGTCCTTGGGAACTGGACGAGTTCGTGCACATTGACTGGTGGATTTATAGACTTTTAGGGGGAGGCCGACCTTCTCCCCTTTATTTAACTAGGTTTTATTTTTTGTTATTGTTGTTTTCTTTGTAGGTCGCTTCCTAATTTTTGCAATCTTCCATTTTCATCATTGTTGTGTTTTCATATTCTTATTTTAAAGTAGCCTAGTGCTGGACTGTCGTGATTCCGGCGACTTATGCCCAAGTCGGCAGTCAACAGATAGGATCCTAAAATAAAAAAAATCTTTTCCATCGTCAGCAAATCTTTATGGAAGCGTTGCACTTGTTCGTCACTCACGGCTCCTAGATTCTCTGGAAATCAGTCGAGGTGACCCTTTAGGAAATGCAGCTTCACACTCTTGTTGCATCCCAGATCACGATATGCTTAAAGCATATTAGTAACCAGATCCTCGTAGTTATGCAATTTTTTGTTTCCCAAGAAGTTACGAAAAACGGAAGAAAATGAGAGCCAGGCTACATACTCTTTTTCATTCATGGTGTTCACGAATCTAGAATCACTCCGAAATCTTCGGATTTGGGGACCATCAAATACTCCTACTTTTATTTTTTTGTATAGCAAAGCAGGAAACGCCGATATTATGTACTGAAAACAATCATTGTCAGTGCTTAACGCCTAGAGGTACTGCTTCATCAACCCCAGTTTGAGATGACGTGGAGGGAAAACGATCTTCTCTCGACTTACGATTGGCTCATTAACAATGTTTAGCATTCCTTCTTTCAAAGTTTTCCGAACTGGCCAATCTTTTGGGGACCAGTATTTGTCACGGGCTCGACTGTCCTAAGGAGGAAGTTCACCATCTTTAGGTCTACATATATGATCCAATTGTGTTCATGGTACTTAAGTAAATCCATGACTATTGTTATGTCATCGTGAGTTTCTGGCAGATGAACAGAGGATCGAAAGGAACAGGCCCAAAGTCATTGCCATTATGCAAGAGGTCACACTTGAGGCTACGCTTGGAGCTATCCAAAAACAGTCTCCACTCAGCAGGGCTATAGGTGCCAAGTCCCAACTCGGTAAACAGAGCAGGAACAGCGTGGCAGTATACAAATTGTTTGTCCTCAGAGAAATAGTTAACAAATATATCTCCCTTGTTTGGTAATATAATATCCGTACCGACCTCTCAAGCATATATCTTTCACTCAATCTGGAGACTAAAGGTTCTGCAGCTCTTTTGGAGAGCGGGAAATTACGTATCAAGTCATTCAAATCTTCGTGATTGAAACAGTGAGGAGTTAATGACTGTTCAGCATCTGAGGATGAATCTTTAGACTCTTAATCCATTCCGTGGACGTCCATATCAGGTGCATCATTTTCATGCTCGGAGGAAGCATTTTCACTGAAAATCGGAACTGGTAAATACTCAGAATGAGGTACTGGCCGGATCGCAGAGAGAATGTTAGGGCAGTCGATCTTGTACCGATTTTTCTAGCCAATCCCTTTAGTATTTACCAGACAGAAATAACAGTCCGATACATGATTCTTTCGCTCTCGCCATGCCATGGGGATTCCAAAAAGGAAGACCATTTTTACTTTATTTCGTCCGCTCACGAAGATGTTCCACACAAACTATGGTAAACAGCATATGGGGCCCACTTCTTATCTTGATCACCAAGAGGAACATCAAATAAGGCCTTATAAGTGCGGATCACAAAGTTTGATATATTGTGCCTTTGACGAACTAGCATGTAACAGCCACATATGTAGCATAAGGTGTCTGGATCATTAACTAAATTTCGTCTTGACGAAGCCATCACTTTAACATGAGACATGAAAAAAGAAACAATAATGTCAATATTTTGCACAATAACACTTATTACTATCTTACTACTAGGTACTGTGAAGTATTTGCTTTCTACAAGCATTCTCTCTGTCCGTACGGAGGGCAGTTTTCGGGAAAACGAGAAAATAGAAATTACAGAATAACTATAGTATGTAGGTAAAAATGGATTATAGATTTGAAATCAGCATGAAAAAACGAATTAAAATTGGCAGATAAATCTAAGTCACTAGAAAATGTGTTAAAATTGTTTCCCTGTGTTATCAATGACCTTTTCTAAGACCATTCAGAGGGAGGAATTCAGATTAGCTTCCACTCCAATTTTATTCTGGATCCGCCATTGATGTAAAATGTGTAAAATGTGGGGCTGGTGGGGGATCTGGCGAAAGCGAGTGCCCTCGTGCCGAATACATTCCTTCTTATTTCTTCTTCATCATCATCATCTTATTCTTCACTTCATCTTCTTAATTATATTTTTCATTCTTCATTCTTTCACTTCTTTTTCTTTATTCTTCACTTCATCTTCTTAGTTCTTCTTCTTACTTGTTCAAATTCTTTTTATTTATTCTAAATGCATTCTTTTTATTTATTCTTCTTTCTTTTCTTCATCATCATCATCTTGTTATGCTTCACTTCATCTTCTTAATTCTTCTTTTTTGTATTCTTTATTCTTCCCCTTCTATTCCTTATTTTGAATGCATTCTTTCTTATTTCTTCTTCTTCATTATTACCTTATTATTATTATTATTCAATTCATGATCTAAATTCTTCCTTTTCATTCTTCATTATTATTATTCTTAATATTACTATTTTTTTGCGTAACGTATAGAGACCAAGGATGAAGAGGAAAAACTATTTGGATCTCTTCAATCGTAATGGTGCACAACTCTCCCAGATATCTCAAACCTCCAAAATTAAAACCGATTCTCCCTGCAAACAATGGGAAGAGGAGGGGGTGGGGGTATGCAAGCCACCAATTATCAGTTGGTACACCATTTAACCACTAATATAAATTTAGTAGGAACCATACGCCCTACGCTATTAATGGGAAATTGTGATCATAACATAATTCTTTTCAATGTAAATATTTCTCGAATTATAACTGAATTTTCACAGTTAATTTCCGACTTTTAAATCTTGTAATTATGCTGTTTGAAAAATAATAATAATAATGTTAGGGATTTTATTTTATTGGTGGGTCTTCAAGGTATGCTTGAAGGCACCAAGGGAGAGAGGGATGAACGTGTCATAAGAGGCACCTCATTCCACATTCTTGGTACAAATACAGAGAAAACATAATCCAAAGAGGATACAGAAACAGAGACTGAGAGAATGATTCTCATGGCCTGGGATTTTCAGTAAGGAAGACAGGAAGCAGTTGACTGATAAATTTAAAGTCTTATATGTTGGCAAAATGATGTTAAAGATGATTATAGAATGGGAATCCAGTGCAGTTGGTGAAGCAGGGAAGTTGCGCGAGAGAAACATCCCTTACGGAAAATAAAATGTGGGGTGTAACGTTTTGAAACAGATGGAGTCTAAAGAGTAGAACTATGTGGGCTAGCGATGTAAGAGTTTAAGGAGCCAAGCTGAAAGGTGAGGGAAACATTAATGGCCATCTGAAAGATGTTTAGGTTAAAGTGGGAACGGATGATGGAGCTGATTACGAAGAAAGAAGAGAAAGGATTTGCAGACATTGGCAACATGGGGTTTGAGAGATAAATGTCTATCAAACCTGAAGGCCAGATTTTATTTTATTGTATCGGCTAAAAGAGCATGAGAGGAGCCATTGTTAAGATAAGGATGAATACTTTAACAGCTAACGCCATTCGCAGGAACGGCCCGCAGTAGTACCTCAGTTTTGGCATGGAGCAGTTTCAGAAAGCAGTTCTAGAGCCATTCAGTCATGATGTTATGAGCAGATAGTAGTTTCTAAAAATATCAGTAAATAAGCTAGGGGGGAAGGAGAGATTATTCTGTTTTAACATAGAAAGGAAATGATGCACCAACATGGTGCATAGGTTTCCCCAAAAGTGAGAAAATAGATACAAAACAGAAGAAGGACAGGACCCGATCATTACTCAACATAAAAAAGGAACACTGTCGGCCGAGATATATAATTTTCAATATGAAGAGATTGAGGATAAGATGAAAGATATAAGACCTAGTTAAAGGAAGTTACGGAGACACACAAGAATTCACGAAACCGGCGAGAAGAACAGTTTGTTCACCAGTGCCAAATGCTTCCAAGAGATCCAGAAATCACGGAATGAATGAATGACGAGCGTCGATAGAACGAAGGATCAGTCCGTTGCATACAGCAGAGCTGAATCGGCGATGTTTGAAAGTTCTCATTAGCGTGGAGGAGGAGAGGTGGTCGAGAATGCTAGATAACACCAGACTTTCAAGAAATTTTAACAGGAATGGAGGTTAAGAGAATAGATAGTAGTTTGTAGAGTCATTTGGAATTTGTTTTAGTTGTTTTGAATAGGTTAAAACACAACATTTTAAATTCAGTTGTTAATATTATTGAAGAGGTGAAGATAATTAAAATTACTAGTGAGGTAAGGGAAAGTACAGGGAGAAACTTGCAGGGAAGACGTAGTGGAAATTAGTCTAGGTGAGAAAAAGAATTTTCGAAGAGAGAAAGAGTGAAGTTAATTCCTCAAGGTATAGTGGAGTGAGTGAAAGAAGTTCATGCGGAGGATGCAAAGGAGTAGATACCTGTTGGTGAAGAAGAGAAGAAGAGGAAATACAACACACATTATGGGGTATCTTGACTAAGAATAAGCCCGAGAATTCGATATGGGAATATGTGTTTATGAAAAGAAAATGAAAATATCCAGAGGTGTAAGTCCCCATAAAATTTATCTTATTCACCGTTAAGAATTAGAATTTGAACTCACAAAGCGCTTTTGAACCATTTATAACAAATTAATTAATGAAAGATTAGTTCCAAGTTAGTTAAAGAGGTAAATGTGACTACGAGTTTCAACATAACTAATCCCGGAAATTTTTGCCCCATTTCCCTTACCTCCCTTGATGTAACCTTCCTAACGTCTACCAATAGAGACTGAATCGTGGAACACTTAGAGTAAAAAAACTTAAAGATCATCAGCGTGTTTCCTTTTGTCTTTTTTTGCTGCAGCGCTCATGTTAAATTAACTTTTTAGATTTTATTTAATGTGATCTTAATCTTAGACCAGTATTAAGCTTTCAATATAATTTTCTTAATTTTCCAAAGGCTTTTGATACTGTACCGCATAAGAGAATTGGAATAAAGTTAAAAGCACACCGGTTAAGGGAAAATTAACTTAAATGGGTGAAAAAGTGGACATTCTACCGCAGACAGAATGAGTACAGGGAAATAGAATAGCTCAAGCTGGGAATCAGTCAATAGCGGTGTGTACTGGGGTGACTCCTTGGGCCATTGTTGTTTATCTGTATTTCTAAGATGCTCGAAATGTTCACTCATTGGAAGTATATTATATGATATTTAATATCAGAGGATAGGAAGAGTGCACAACTCCCCTGGATATGCCTTCACCCCACAACTAATAATAATACAAGTAAAGGTATTTTTGTGGCACAATATAAGAATTTCAAACAGGACTTTTTATTCCGTGCAATGCCAAGTACCTATGTTAGTAATATATATTAACGATCTCTGCAAGAATTAATTCTCCAAAAGTTTCCAGATTTGTGGATAATAAAGAAAATAGGAAATAGCCAAAATATCGTTTTGATTTGGGTTTCTCAATTTCCAAGATTTCGTCGTTGCTGGAAAATCGGGAAAATAAAATATAGTTTCACGGGAATATGTATCAATTCTATTTTAAGAATTATATTTATTAGTTTGAATCATTATAGCTTTTGACTCTAAAATAAAGAATCAGGTTCTTAAAAAGTTCTGTTACACTCGGCTTTCTGATCTTTCGAGAAGTTTACGAGTGTGATAGAAAAAGTTCCGTTAAATAAACTTAAGGTTCTACTTTTCCAGCACATGTCATTAAAATGTATTTGTCACAGTGTGCAGATGTGTCGATATGGAAGTGAAAAGAATAGGGATCTCTGCTCTCATACGCGGGCCACAATGAGTCCCACATTGCGAATCGGCTCAACGCAACAGGATGACCGTCCACAGTATCGCGTAGAGGCTCACGAACGGGGTAGATGACAAAAGTTGAGCTCGTTTAAGCAGACTTCAAGTTGTCAACTATTTTGCTGTGAGAGAGGCCTTCGCAAGTGGTCCGAAGCTCAAAAATGACAGCAATCGTGAAATAATACAAGATCTCGGTGGCCATGGTTTCTATAGCCATCAAGGAGGAGGGCAACAAGAGCTTGAGGTGCGTAGAATGGCCTGTCACAGACCGTATGAGAGAACATCGTAGAGATTTTTGTAGTCACCTTCTCAATAACTTAGAGTCATGGCAATCGAATTCTCATTTTTCTAATGAAAATTCCTCCACACGCAATCCGCTCATCAACAAGCTGAACCACGCCAGCTAAGCCTGGGCCAAGACATCTCTGAGGTTCTTGAAGTATACACAACCTAGCATCCGGCCTCTGTGATGGTGTTCGGCATCGTGGCTTCGCATGGCAATAAGCTGCCACCGAAATGGCTCACGATCAGTTACAAGCTCATTCGGATCAAGTACAGGGACACTTTGGCCACGAAAGTCTTGCTGTGGGTAGGAAAAATCAAGAAGAAGGCGGAATACGTCTTTCAACAGGATGGTGCCACGGTTCATCCGGCTAAGACCATACAAGAGTGGTCGGGGTCGAACATGAGCTCTGGTCGAAGAATCTTTGGCCACTGTACTCACCAGACCTCAATCCTCTTGACTTCTGCGGTGTAGGCACATGTCGAGGGAGGGCAAGGCTTGTAAGGTTCGCCAGAGCAATTTAGATGAACTGAAGTCTTCCCTCAACCACGTGTGGGCCTGCATGAAGAAGGACTTTGTCAACAAAGTCTGCACGGCTTTCAGATCTGGCATGGAGTACGTGCTCGCCGCCGAGGGCGACCGCATTGATAAATATTACAATTTAAATGCATATATATATGTTAAAACCAAAAAAAGTGTTTAAGTGCATCAAAACTATTATTCATAGCGATGTAACGAATGTAACTGGATTTTTACAATACCCTGTATTGAGTGCAAAAAGAGGTTCGGGTCAGTTTTCAGTTTTTTTCCAGTAATTTCGACCATTCTCATTTCTATGACAATGTTCTCTTCCTATAAGAATGAATATGTTGTGTGTTTTCTATCACATTGCTAACGGCGTCATTTAACCTCTGTCGAAGTGATGTTTCTTTTGGGGTAGTCAGTACTTCACAGTCACTTATCATGGGTTCGATAAGAGCTTCGTTTTGACGAATTGATGAACAGTCTTTCTTAAAGTTTTTTATGCAGCGAAGCTTTTGATGACAAAATTAGAAATGAGTCCATTACTCCTGTAATAAGATGAGGATTATTCAAATACGTCTTCATTCCAATCAAGTTTTTATTTTTTCTTTGTTCATTTCTTTTCTTGTCACTTCCTCTCATCAAGAAGGACATATAACTATTTTAGGATTCATTTCTTCTAAAATAAAACAAAACACCCCTTCTGCAGGAACCAAACTTGCAACCCTCTGTTATAGTTTTTCAAATACAATTTTAACTGGTTTCAATGATGATACTACAGCCTGAATAGCATTGAATTTATTGTCTGTGTAAAAAAATAAGGTCGAAGGGCGACCTCGTGCCCTTCTGTACCCACGTTTTCTCGAGATCACCGCATGGAGCGTGGGAAGCGAGGATGCGGTTCATACCGTTTAATTGCACCCCAACTGCATTTACTTAGGGACAAATATTCCTCATCTAGCATTCCCTTTCATTCAGCCTCCTGCCCTCCGGCATAGATCGAACCTCTTCGAACATTCTAAGCCAACTTAATCTAGGTTCCCCGAAGGAGTTGCTGCCTTCCCCCAAGATCGCGCGAGTCATAGTGACTCCCGCCAGGCAATCCCAGCCACCGGCGAAGCGTCTATATAATCCCCCAACTCCGTTCAGCCTGTAGCACTGTAGCCCTGTATTACCATAGCAACGGAACACAGCATCCCGGCTTAGTACTTCTTCGCCTAACACCTCGTACGAACAAAGGACGAAGGCTAAATCGACATCCGTGAACTCTGACATAGTCAATCGGCGAGTATCTGACGAAGAACTCCATCTCAGAAGGCCAAACTACGTGTGCTCCATCTGCCCCGTGAGGTAACCCAGCTTCACCAATGCAGTCATCATATTCCGACTGGCCCTTTCCTTCAACGAACACGTAAGCAGTTGCAATCGTTGATGCCTACAGATTATTTAATAATCTGGTCTACCCAAACCGTCCCATACTTGGTGTGGGCTGGGATTAAAATCCCCTTTTTAATCACTGACCTGTACACCACCGATAATCTCATACTTATGCCTCATGTGTGTGTCTCGTGCCGACATTTAATTTCACATGTACAACCATTCCCTTTAAACTTTGTATCACTTCACTAACTCTATAATTTAAGAAGGGGATTTTTTTGAGTATTTGAATAATAATTCATCTTAGTTTGGTTATGACTTATGTTTTTTTATCAAAGTTATTTCTAATAATTCTTTTATAATATCAAAAAACAAAATGGTGAAGTTCAGAAAATTTATTTTTATATATCTTCTTCTATAACTATACTTTAGCAACGTGATATTTTGAAAGGGGGGAAATTTAGTTTAGAGTTCCTTTTTGAAATGATTATAATTGGTGAAGTTCATAAAATTTATAAAAATTTAACCATGGCCTCTTTTTTAAAAATTTTAAATATTAATCTTAGTAGGAAAGCGCAAGCTCTCCCCGTAAGGAGAAGTGGCGAAGCCATTGCCTGGTCTGTATATATTTCAATTCTATTTATTTGTCAGTAAAGTTATATCTTGGTTATCGTATTTTTCTTGAAACCCTGAACGAGTACCAGTTACCTGTTAATCTTTGGCCAACTTGCACTCTGAATTATTTGTTTTGAAAGGACTCCGCAATTAAAAAGTAGACCATTGCCAGTGAATTCTTAACTATTTCCCGTTCACGAAGAGGCTAGGTCGACTCTCAAACAGTCTACAACCAAAATTGCAAAAGAAGGCATATATATATATATATATATATATATATATATATATATATATATATATAGAGAGAGAGAGAGAGAGAGAGAGAGAGAGAGAGAGAGTGTGTGTGTGTGTGTGTGTCCAGCCATTCCACGACAGTCTCAAATGAAGAAGACTTGTTTCATATCGATCATTAATCTAGCAAGCAGCTCTTAGGGAACAAAAATCTTTATAACAGTTGAAATGAGCTATTTCATCTTGTCTTTGTATCGTTGATTAATTGCAATTCAAGTCTAACCGTTTCTTTAACATATTTCTGAAGCATTTCATGTTAGTTGGTGACCTAAGACTTACTTACTTAATTCTTTTAGCGTCAGACTTTCTCCATTTTAGTTTCTCGAGGTTAGACGTTTGATGATTTGCTTTTCTTAGGTCTACCTCTTGGCCTTCTTCCATCCACTTCCAACTCTCTTACTCTACCAAGTACCTCTTCTTCTTTTATTTGTTTCACATGTCTAAACTATCTCAATTTTTTTCTCCTCAGAACTACGTCCAGTTCATCAGCACTAGACTTTCTAACTACATCTTCACTTCGAACTTTATCTCTCCATGTTACACCATCACAGCTTATCAGCACTTTTCCTAACCTCTGTGCGAGTTCCAAAATCTATTATCCTTAAAGTAAGACTTGTCTCTCACATGCATCATAAACCTTTCCACCTTTCTTAAGTGCGATCCCCTTATTGATAAGCAATCCAGCTACCTCCCTCCAGCTCCTCTACACTGCTGCCACTCTGCCACAGACTGCTCTCTCCATACCTCTCTTGCTATCCAGTATACAACTCAAATAACAAACATGCGTAATTTCCCCCACCACCTGTCCATCAACAACAATGGTATTCTCCACTCTATAGACAGCGTTTCTTCTCCTTAGGCACGTTGAACAAACAAAATCTGGAGCTAGATTAATTTTTCCCAGGCCTGAACACCAACTTAGAAGATTCAGTGCAAATAATAGAGTTAACTCCAACTCCCTCACCACAAACTGCGCAAGGGTACCTTTCCGATTGCACCACCTCGCCTGCCTTTCTACTTACCATTATCTTAGTCTTACTGATTTTAATTCTTAATCCTGCTCCCGCCTACACTCTCTAGCTGCTTCCTCTATGACTAGCAGGAACAATACTAGACTCAGTACTGAAACTTGGTGTACTCCTACTCCAATGCTGAATCTTTCCGACAAACCTTCTCCTACACACACTCTTGATTTCGTTCCAACATACAATTCTATTACATTATTAATTAGCGTCTCTCATACAAAATGTTTTTGTACGCCCAAACCAATGCTTTCCTTGGAACTCCGTAAACACATGATAAAGCTTCCTTTTCTTCTCACCATTCTTTTTCTTCCTCTTTTTTGTAATAAACACGGCATCCAATGTTGACCTTCCTGTCATATACTCAAAACTGACACTGATCAATATTAAATATCTTACGCAGTCTCTTACCCAACACTTTCTCCCACACTTTTGTTCCATGTTCTAATAGCCTTAGACCTTAGTGCATGCTACACTGCAATGAATCACCTTTGCCTTTGTAGAGGGGTACTGTTAAACTCTTCCGCCACTCCTCTGGAGACCTCCATCCACCAGCCACTGACTGCAATACTTTTGTTAGCTCTCTAATGCTCGCTCTCCCTGCCATTTAAACAACCATCTAGTAACGCCTGATGGTCCTGATGCTTTTTTAGCTTTCATACTATTTAAAGAAGCTTAAACTTCACTTTCTGTCACCTCTTGTATTGAATCTTCTATGGGGTGCTCTTCTTCCTGTTGGTTATCATTTTCCTCATTCAAAAGCTATTCAAAATAAGTCCTTGATCTTTCTCTCATTTGTTCTTCATCAACTTTTATATTACCATCACTTTCTTTTATGAATCTGCCACATTTTACATCCTTCTTTTCTCTCTTCATTTTTTTTGCAATTTTAAACATGTTATTTTTCTCTCTAGCTGTGTTTAGGTTCGCACTAAGCTGTTGCTATGTTGTTCTTTTCACTCTTGCCACCTGTTTTTTATCTTCTCTCTTTGCTTCCTTGTACTGTTCTTTATCTCTTATATTACAAGACCGCTGCCATTGTTCCAAAAGTATTTTATTTTTTGAATTGCCTCTTGCATCTCTTTTCACCCCACCACCAAGTTTCCCTTTCTCTGCGTCTTTTTTCCTAGGATGTTAAAGCACATGTGTGTTCTGCTGCTTTAACTATATTGTCCTGCAGATTTTTCCAACTTCCACCTACACCATTCCTAAGTTCCTCAAACTCTGATTCAAATACCTGTATCTACTCTTCATCTTTCAACTTCTCATTTTCCATCTTTCCTCTCTTTTCTTCTTTTTAAGCTCGTTCATTCTTAAATCCGCTCTTAACTTTCTGTTTTGTATCATACAGGCTTCTCCAGGTATCGCCTTGTAGTCTTCTATCAGCATTTCTGGTATCTTTCTCATTATTATTCGATCGACATGTGTTTCGTATCGTCCACTTTTGTATTTTATATTAATTTTTCTCTGTCCTTTTTAAAATAAATGTTTAAAATTCTTAACTCGTGATTTTTGCACATTTATAATACATCATATCTCTCATTGTTCTCCTCTCCAAGAGCATAACTTCCCATGATGTCCTTGAATCCAACCCTGTCTTTTCCGATATGAGCATTAATATCACCATGTACAATAAGACCATCTTTCCAGGAAACTCTTGCAATCTCATCCTCCAACAAATTCGAAAATTCTTCTTTTTCTTGAGCCGTTCTCCCCACTTGGTGACCTATGAGATGAATTAATTATTTCAATTATCTTCCTATACTTTTATAATGATATTGCCACTGCTTAAACTTTCTTCAGGGAAAAGCTCTTTTTTAAATAGGCACTAATTCACCAAATTCATTTTGCTGCATATTTATTCACATCATTAATCAAATGTGTAAATCCAGTATTATTTTTATGATCGTCAAATGTAGCATCAAATTCGTCCTCGTCATCATCTCAAGAATCATTAACTAAATTGGTTAACTAAGTTGAGTTTAAGTCAGATTTCCTGTAAAAAACATCAAAACGGCTAAATGAAGTCCGTATGCATAACACAACTAATCTTCGCATGCAAGAATTTTACCAAATTTAACCATGCCATACGATCAGTTCCGCTTGCCACTATATATTTTTTCAAATCAAAGTTGAATGTTAGAAGCTTTCTACGAGTTCAATTATTTTTTAACGGATAAACTTCCTTTAATTCTGATTAATCCTAAATTCTAAAATTTACCAGGCAATGGCTTGGCCACTTCCCCCTAAGGGGGGAGCTTGCCCTTCGCTACTAAGATTAAAATTTAAAATCTAAAAAAAGCAGCCATGGTTAAATTTTCTGAACTTCACTATTTGTAATTCTTTAGGTTTTAAAAAATTCACAAAATTTCGATAGTTATATTTATTTCTGAACTTCACCAATTTGTGTTTTGATATTATAAACGAATTATTAGAAATAACTTTGATAAAAAAACATAAGTCATAACCAAACTATGATGAAATTATCATTCAAATACTCAAAAAAATCCCCTTCATAAATTATAGAGTTAGTGATGATGATGATGATGATGATTAGATATGTATCCATTCACATTTAAGTAAGTTCGATTGCCCAAAGATTTATATCTAAAGAGATGGTGAATTATTTAGTTTTTCTTTCTTCCCTTCATTTCACTAATCACATCTTTTTTATCAGATCCTTTTGATGCTGACTCATCTGAGTTAAATTAGAGCTGTCTTAGCAAAACCAGACCTTTATCTTCAAAATATCACGGTAAAAAAAAGTTATTTTCTGTTGCTTACCTTTGGGGGAAGGGGGCGAAGGTTCTTTTGTTATATGTGGACTGGATTCTGAGAAAATCTCTTTGTGGCAACATTTAAAATGGTGAAAAAAAACGCTTGTTGAATAACAGGGGAATTTTAAGATGTTCTTGCATGGTATGTATTTTGCCATACCTTTTCCATCCAAATGTTCAAATATTTCCAAAACAATGGCTTCACTTTTTTTGCTTTTATTTGAAAACATTAATGACACAAAGGGAACACTATCAATAAAAAAATTATAAATACTTATAAAAATTGTGTACAAAAATGTGCATGACGTACGAGCTAAGAATTATTATTGTAAATTTTAATTACTTAAAAATATGAAAAATTTGTATAATTTCAAAATAGAATACATCCAAATTTCTCCATCCCAAAATAAATGTAGCAAATGACCGTTGCTATTGTTCATATTTTACGATTTGCCAATGTCATCACTTTCCACTGCAACTCGGTAATGGTTTCAATATACAAAATATGGTTACCGATTTTAGTTCTTTTGCATCAAAATATGTACATGTTTTTAAATTCGTTATTATAGGATTTGTGATAAAATTTCTTTTATTTTCTAATTGCCATCATAGGCTTGCTGATTTTATCTCTCAGCTTGTAAAAACCTTAAATATTTTATATCTGGCCCTTGACCAAAAAGGTTTTACCATTCCTTTCATGTAGGATTACAAATTAAAATTGAATTTATTAGCAAATCGCACTCGAGAGTGTAAAGTTTTATTCAATGCTCGAAAGTGAGAAAATAAAGTACCAGATATAACTGCAACTGGCAGCACAATAGAAGTAGTATTTTTTTTAATATGATAACTTAAATTCAAATAAATTATTAAAAAATCAATTTAAATTATTGCGCGAAACATGCGAATGCATAGTTATGTTAGTGTCGTTTGAGATAGATAGTAGTGCCTACTTCCCTAAATGTTAAAGTGGATATGGGGTATTTGTTTGAGTCTAAATATTACTTAGGAATTCTATATTTTATTAGTTTACTCTATGGTAATATATTATTAGTTCGTCAAGGAATTCATTTCGTTTTTCGTTCGTATTTCAATTGAAGAAAAACGACATTAATTCCTTTGATAAATATTCTCCAAATTACAAATATTTTGTCTTTATGACTCATAGTATGATTATTGACGAGAATAGCGGTTAAATGTATCTAAATGAAGATATTCTATGTGCTTTTAAATTTGCTAATAAATATACTTTTTATAAACAATAACTCCAAATATTATTCAAGCAACCACTCAGTGCTTTGCAATCTGGACTTTTGTTTACATATACTACACTTGAACAACTTAAGTTATTCACTTATTCTTGGAGCTAATTTCATATATTTACCCTACAATAAGGCCATTCTGGAAGTCACTGATTTTTTTT
Source organism: Ceratothoa steindachneri (assembly GCA_963969495.1). Taxonomy (NCBI): domain Eukaryota; kingdom Metazoa; phylum Arthropoda; class Malacostraca; order Isopoda; family Cymothoidae; genus Ceratothoa; species Ceratothoa steindachneri. The sequence continues at coordinate 122,554,781 of OZ018331.1, forward strand.
TGTGTGTAAAAGTTGCGGAAAGTTCCCGAATTAAGACCCACATTTAATTGATGAGCGAACTTCGTCTTAAAGAAGTCACAGAGCAGAGTCCATTTTGGGTTATCCTTAGCGCTTTCTTTACTCCATGGAGGATTTTCATTCACCAGAGGTCAGGTTTCTATCATCAGCTGAAGATATATGTAACACTCGAGGAAAACCTGTTGAAAAAGATATGACGCAGAATTGGCTGACGCTTAAATGCTGGCTATATTTTCCAAGGTGCCCTCCGTGGTTGAAAATATTGCTATCTATTACACTATGTATCTTAATTTTTGTCCTTGCCAGTGGCTGTTATATTTAAACTCCTTTTATTTAAAAAAACCATTGAAAATACCAATTATTTGTTTTAAATTGTGCTTTTGTGGCCTATATGATGAAATGTTGACTAAAATAGGCAAATTTTTCCCTTTTTTTATCCGTTGTAAGAATGAAAGCCAAATCACGGGGTAAAATTTATACAATTTTATTGAAACTTCTACAAAAAATATGTAAAAACAAATAGAAAAGTTAGAAGTAAACAATTTTCCTTGATTTCCGTTTATAATATAAATCACTTTCCCGTACAAGTCACCAAATGTAATCTCCCATCATATTTTCTTTGTATTCTATTTGGTATTTATGTTTAAAGTAAGTTCATTATATCTTGAGGGAAGCACATACCTTGCTCTTCTGACTACACTCCCTTATTCTCCATGAACTTGTCAAGGTTGGCATCAAGGATATGCACTCTCAGGGACATCCTGCACCCCATTTGGTCTTAGGTTTTCCTTAAGTTCTCAAGCAATTTCAAATAACTCTCAGCCTTGCGGTTTCCCCCAAAGCCCTAACACACTAAAAGAAACTAACAGGCCTCATTTTTATTTTTACTAAGCTTTTCATAGAATTCTGAACACTATGGGGTTTTTTTATTTGTGGTCCAACAAAAACAGAAGCTTTCACTTTCGCCTCAGAGTGTTTAGGAAAGAAATTTTGAAGGTAATTAGAGGCAGCAGACATTTTGCTAAGAGCTCTAACAAACTAATTCATGAGACCTAGTTTTAAATACAATGGTGTTAACAATTCCTTTTGAGGGTCAATCACTTGATCACGTTTGGCATTATGCTCTTCAATAGAAACCCAGTCCTTTGTGACCAGTGCTTCTTTTGGTACGGTGTTGTGGTATCCGTACTGTCCCAAAGAGATATCTGACATGGAAACTTGGTAAAACGTTACTTGAGAGCCATCCAAAATGCTCCTATTTTAAAGTCTCCAATTAATTCCAAGCTATAGCCCTTATAATTCAAAGCTTGTAACCGGAACTTGAAACTGCTGTAATATTTGAGATATACTGAATAAAGCAAGGCAAGTGATGGATCCTTATTTTAAATATGGAGAAGTACAACTTTAATGCTTATTGAGGAGTTGTCAACGAAGAGCTTTCACTTATCTGGAGTACATGCAATTCCAATTGCTTCAAATACAGTAGATTAGAAAAATGATTGCAATAGCATAACCCAACTTGATAAGTAAAAAATCTTGGAAACTGTTTTGGACGTTTCATATAGCTTGTCACATTTATTTAAATCCATCAAACCTCAGTCTTTGAACCTGAAAATCAAAACCGTAGCATTTGACTTTCACAAGCCAATATCTTTGCCAAGGTGATTTATGTATCTTTGGCTTGGATAGTATGAATTCCTCTCAACAGTCTTATCTCTGACACAGTAGTCTATATCTTCAATGATTTTTCCAGCTTCTGAATTGTTGCCTTCTTCTGAGGGTTGTTTTTCCTCTCTGGAGAGGTAATTACAGGAAGATCAGCATTGTGCGGTACTAGTGCAATAGAGTATGGAAGATCGGGATAGGAAATAACATGTTCATTTTTACCACTTGGACATTTGTAAGGGTCCACCATGCAGAAGTAGCAGTTGCTTGTTTGGTCAGTTAGTTCAAGCCAAAGCATTGGAATATCAAAGTCATGGCTCTTCTTTCCCCTCTATACCATCCTGTAAAAGTAAAAAAATTACTTTATTACTCTTTTCACTTACAAACAAACAAAGAGCTTAAAAACTTGTTGCATTTAATAATATTTTACTATTTACAACAAACAATTTTCTTACCTTCCAAAGTTTTCCTGCAGTGTTCACAAGCAAAATGAGGTTCTCATGGTTTGTCGTGGTTCCCAACTGGCAGGCGTGGCAAAGTGCACTTTGTAAACTTCACAGATCCTCATAGATGCTGTCATACTGAAGTTCTTTTCTTTTGTTTTGATGAACTATCCACTGATATGACAGAATGTATCTGGAGAATGATTACAGTCTATCGATGTTATTTTTCTTCTGATGTGTTCACTATGATAGCTAGAGCTGAAATCATAACATATGTGAATCCCTGCATAAATATTTCAGAAGTATTATTCCAGAATATTCCAAAAGGCCCTAGAAGTTTCCAAGGGTGTGTTCTGGCAAGTTTTTGAACATTCTTGAAGTTCCTAAAACTTTACTAAATTGTAGAAATTTCTCATGAATGAATAGAAAGGTTTCCTTGAAACAAATATTATTCTACAACATTCCAAATAAGATTTACAATTTTATACCATACTTTGACAAAAACTATAGCCTCCAGCCTTTTATATATTCTTAAATTTTCCCCAAAATTAATAATACCATAGCATTATTTTCTAAATGGGTAAATTTAGAAATTCAGTGTCCTACCTACAAGAGCAAAGTTTGTGGATCAAAATACCCATTTTCACTTACTTTAGTTACGAACAACTGGGTTAGCACCGAAGAAATTATTTTGGTTTAGTTAAGTTAGCTTAAAGTAGGCTAGTTTTTCAACGTTGGGAGTTTTTAATTCTATATTTATTAATTTATTTATTTTGGCTCTAAACTTAATAAAAGTTTTGTGATGCTTTCTTTCCCTTAACGACTCGTTTGAGTATTCTTGGAAACGTAAAATTTCTGACGTATAAAATAGGCCATTTGATCGGCTACCACCTGCTTGGAACCACCCCATTTCATAACGGTATTATTTTTATTAAGACTATTTGCTCAGGAGACAAATATCCCCGGCAAGAATACATCAAAGGCGGTCATAATATAAACCCATTCATGGTGAAAAACAAGAGTTAAGTGTATTCCTTTCAAGCCACCTAATAGTTTCAAAATAATATGTTGTAGCATCCCAAAAAACATTAGAGATTTTTGTATTAAATCGAAATATACTTTTCTTCATCTTTGCATTTAAAGACGCTTGTAAGCCTTCACTCGCAATATGCGGTTCAATTTTGCTCTCCGAATTTTTGAAAAGATATTTTAACCTTAGAACGCGTTTAACCTCGAGCGACGAAATTAATTCTTGAACTTGTGAATAAATCATTCATCTGAAATCAGATGGCGACATCCTAATTTCCTTTCGATAGAAAGTTGTCTTCTACACCTTCAACTCATCGAAGACTTTAAATTACTAAACAGTTTTACTAATATAGGTAGAGGATGAGGGGTTGTTTGAGGTTGATAACGGAGCGCCGGAGACTACAAATAACGGACTCATTCTGAACAACAAAAGATTTCACATTTTAGTCAGATATGGAATAATTTACCCTCAGAAGTCTTTGCAAGTACTTAATTCAATGTGATTAAGAAACCAATTGATAAATACTACTTTAAAATATAAAATTAAACACAAAAAGTAATATTGAGTTATTTTATATAATTTACCTCCCATTTTCCGTCTACTCTGGTCTCTCTTTCCTTCTTTTCCTACTCTTGGATTGGCCTCGAATGGAACAGAGTCTTTGTTGTTCCGTAATCCCATAATTCCCTGCATTTCAAACTCTTCTTCACAAACTTTCTCTGGATCCTCGTTATTTTTGCTTCACAGTTTTAAGTATTTAATTAACAATAATTTGTTAAGGGTTTTTGCCATCGATCTGCAATCTTTGTGAGGCCTTATATTTCTTTCTGAAGATCTAGAATTTTTTCCTAGCCAATGGAGGGGGAAGCCAGTCCAACTGAATGTCGGTCGCAAGGCCGGATAAATAAGGAGGGTTAGGGTTAAGAAGATCATCTGTCCGTAGAGTCTCTGCCAAAACCTTAAATGGATGAGTCTTTTACCTAAAAACGACTCACCAAGAACGTCGACTGTGGGTAGGGAAAAGCAGAGAAGAAGAAGAAAGAGGAGAAGCTAAATTTTAAAGTGATTTCGAACCATTGTTATTTACTGCATCTGGCAGCTACCGTACAGTTGACTCGAGTCGAGACTTCATTCGACCAGTTGCCGCAATCGATGTGACTTAACTTCGCTGTTATAAATATGGGCTACAAAGAAAAACTCAATAATTAGTAAAATAGTAAATGTAGAAAGAAAATGCTTATATAATTAGGAATGATAAAAGTTGAGGTTTAATACAGGGTGTCCATTAAATATGTGACTGCAATCAAAAATGATATAATTAACAACATTTAACTCTCCCCAAAATGTGTATATATATATATATATATATATATATATATATATATATATATATATATAAACCTGCATTAAACATAGTCGCGTGTGTATGATTTATTTTATAGGTACAGAATGAATATGCAATAAAACCTTTATGTTGTTTTCCATAGGATATGAAATTTCCATTGAGATCCCTTATTTTATATACATCCAATATATTCCTTTATTTTGAATGAATCTTCTCTCCTGAGTGACCTACATTACGCGTAGAACATTGATATAATATCATAAACTTTGACTCAGAAACGAAGCCAGATCTGGTAAAAATCTTATCTACCCAGTAAATTTCCCTTTCTCAGGTATGGTCTAACGCCCCGATTTGATAAGAAGAACTTACGTATTGGCGTTAATTTTGATTTAGAGCAGCTCTTTATGAAGTAAATTTTGGTTTTGAAGGAATAAATTACGGGTTTCACAAATTTTAGTGAGACATTTTGTCTCTCTTTCAAAACTCCTGTTTGTTGCCACTAAGTAAAGGGATGTTTTGAATCAGGTTGAAAGATTAGAAAGGGGTGATTATAAAGCAGTTAGAAATTTTTCAAAATAGTTGTTTGAAATGTGGTTTGGAGTTCTATTTGAAACCATATATGCAAAAAATAAATCCTTACTTATGGTTTGAATTCTCTAGGCATTTTGTGTTAGCGTCTTTTAAAGCTTAAAATAGTTAAGAACCGATTAAAACACTGACGTTAGAGTGATAAAATTGATTAAGTTTAAACAGAAAGGAAATTAATCAGTGGGGGCCCTCTTTCTTGTCTTGACTGAATTTGATGCTTGCAAATAAATAGCCGTTCTGCTTTGAAAAATCCAATTTTCTCGTTACCCCCAAATAAACATTAATTTATATGATCAGTCCCTTTTCTCGCAAGCAGGCAGGGTTAAGGGTAATTAGGAAAGGTATATGAGTTTAAAATAGCAATGCAGTTAATAGGAAGAACTATTATAACATGAGGGAGGGATGATGGTAACCTTTATCGGCTCACTTGATATTTCTAACAATTTCCCTGCCTGAGAAGCTTTGAAGCAACATTAAAATATTTTAAGCCAAAGAAATAAATCAAATTATTTTTTAGAATTAAGTTAAAATCAATTTTAATTATTATCCATGAGATGCTAGGGCATTTCTCTGCCTGAAGAGCGATCAGCCCTTTTTGGGTGGGGAGGGGCATTGCGAATCTCAGTAGGACAATTTAATCCCCGCATAGTGCAAACACAATTTGAGATCTCCAGATTAGGTTAGCTGTCAGAGCTAATACGACCGGAGTTTGAATCAGAGATCCAGAGTGGGGGATGCAGAAGTTTGATAGGATACTAAAAGATTTTATTATTGTCGATTTGTAATCTAATCACTCTGGCCTTAATGACAACTCTAGAAACAGGCTCAAGCACTGTCCCCATTTCTTAAAAGATTTTGTCTACAAGGGACATTGAATGAGTACTATATCGCCTACCTTCAACCAGTTAATTTGTAAGCTTTGGTAGAGATATCTAGGGTATCCCCTCATATTTTGAAGTTATGATGAGAATCAAAGTTCCAGAAAAGCTTGGAACTTTTTAGGAAAAAGCTTGAATGATTTATTAAGCTCCTCGTGTGAATTGATTTCAAGCGTCCATAAGGTATCAGTCTTTTCAGAAATATTGACAAAATTAGATTTAAAGTGAAATTTGACGAAAGAATTTACAGTGAGAGGAAGTAAATCGAAGTCAGATGAACGGTATTTAAGAGGGCACCTATTAATGCAGTTTTGAATGAAAGATATATAAGTGAGCCAATCAAAATAGTCTAATGTAGATCAAACCATTGTCATGTGTAGGTAGGATTTGATAACTCTGATTAATCTTTCCCACAAACTACCTATCCAAGGTGAGTGGATGGGTATTGAAAGATGTTTAGTTTCTTTATATTTGCCTTAAAATCCGTATACACACATAGCCTAGATAAGGGTCTTAACACGTCTTATGAATGTTTTAGCCTTATCGATATAAACGGTCTCAGGAAGTACGTAAATGTTTAAGAATGTTTGAATAGCTTCGACAACCTATGGAGTAGACCATCCGTCACAACTTCTATGCTCACAGATCTCACATTAAGGTATGTAAAAATTAAAAGGAAGATTTTGACGCTTTAATTAACTACTTGAATATTTGAGAAACAAATTCCCCCATGAGTCTACAGTATTATGTTTGAAAGGCTTATCGATGTTCATTTGATTGTTTGTAAAATTGATCCTTTTAGGGCATGAAACTTTTTTGCAGACGATGACATCATTAAAGACTCTTTTGAGGCTTTCATGGGAGGAAGTTACCCCCAAATCCTATGCTCCTAAGCATCGTGAGAGTCTCAATTTGTTTATAGTTTAATTGAAATTTTTAATAGTGATACAGGATTATTTTTACCCAACAAAATGTCATTAATGACATTATACCCATATAAGATTGATTTAGATATCATTTCTTGCCCTATATGTCAAGGTCTTTACTAAGGGAAGGCACACTAGCCTACTTTCATTTGGACTAGTCCTCAAGGAAATAATCATTTTCATTAGGTAGTGAACCTAACTTCATTATTGAAATCCAAAGTCTTCACGCGAAGTCAAGATCAACATTTGGTTTCTTTCTCAATATAAAAATTAAGTTTTAAAAAAAGATTAGTAGATAGTTTAATTAAATCATAAATTGTTTTATTATCTAAAAAAGGTTAGACTTAATTTTAAATCGTAACGTGGGTGGAAATTCTTGTTTGACTTGAAGCAATGACGCATTTTAACAAAGGTTTCGCAGGATTTTTTTATGAAGGGTTAACTGTGAGGAGCCGTGAAGCTAAATTACCTAAAGAAAATAGCTATGGTTATTAAATCATCGTGGATTTCTATAACTCTTCACAGTTGAATTAAATTTTAATTTTGAATAAATTGGTAAATTTTCTTTTCTGATATGGAAAAATAGCTAAATGTGTAAATAATAACACAGTACGTCCTCCTGACCTCAGAGTTGGTAAGGAAGTCCTGGTTCAGTTAGTGTTCAGTAGGCGGACTTGAAGCTCTTAGGCCAAGCTGGGGAAGATGCTTCTTTGACTAGTCGCTTTGTGCACCCTCTTTCTTAAGGCTGACTTCTCTACTCTTTGAATGGTAGTTCTCCCTTCTTCTTCACGTAGTGGGATGATGTTACATGTAGGAAGCAGTTGGTGGACAAGAACTGCTCCCTGCTCCAATGACACAAGGAATGCCTAGTTAATTGAATGTACTTCCAACTATTTGTGCAGGCTTAGTGAAGCTGCTGCGTATCTCGTTTTCATTTATGAAGCTTCTCTTTAAGACTAATTTCATACCTCCTTGTTTAAATGGCACCTTCTCCACTTACCTCTCCTGCATGGTAGTGTCAGCATGCTTATTGAGGAACTACTTTCCCTCCAGACCTCAACGCCCCCAAGGAAGCCCATGTTCACTGACTGGACCTAGAATTCTCTGGCCAAGCCTGGAGAAGCTGGAGCGATTCACCATCCCCACTGCCTCTGTAGTAAAGTAATAGATAGGTGTCCACCTACACTACGTACTAGTCTATCAGCATATACTTATTAGCCCTTATTATCCCCTCTACATTTTCCAGTTTTCATATTTCAATTCAGAGGTCTTTTAGTGTCTGGGTACAATTGCAGCATAGTATCTGAACCCAGTCCACTGGCAGGACCCCCTACGAAGTCCCTCCCTGTTGTACGGGTCGAACGCCAGCATACGAGTGCACACGTGTATCTACAGTGATTAAGGGGGATTCTCAATAGGATAAATTACAGATTCAAACTAACCGGGTTGTTAAGGTTTTTTCCAGCTCAAAACTTAAGGCACTTATATGTAAATGATGATATTTTAGATTCTTCTGATCCTATGGAGACTTTTACATTATCTCCCTAATAATTACGAGTTACTAGTTCCCTTTTTCCCTGGGTTCTTGTTTCCATTAAAATCTGACCATAACCATATCCGATAGAATTATGGTATAGCGCTCAAGCAAAGTACCACCTCTAAGCGCTGCCTCACTTCACTTTGGTGTCGGCCTGAGAGGAAAAAGGAATCATTTCTCGGAGTGTTGGATGCGTGATCTTTTATCAGCATCCCTACCTAACAAAGGGGGATTTCCTCTGCTATCCCTTAAGGACAAAGATGCCGTTTTCTCCTCTCCTAAAGAGACGGGAAAAGGCTTCCATTTTCTTCCTTTTAATATTTTACGTGTGGTGTCTTTATCCGATTCAGCGATGCTCCCTTCCCCCTTAACTTTTGGGGGACAGAAAAATTATAGCAACACCACAACATGTGGGACAGCATGATTTTTTTTAGATATCCTAGTGGAGGGCCATGAGTAGAAGATGCCTTTAGGTCACTGCTTCCATTCTTTGATCCAAAGATTGTGACTTACTTTGGAGTCCCGTATGACTGCTCTCCGAATCTTACCGTTGAAATCGATACGCCGGATCATCTGACCTGCAGACTAGATAGGGACATGGGCCTATTGATACCTAGTTCGGGTTCCTTAACGTCTTAGGTGATGGCCTAAAAAGCCCGACATATTCCTACTCCTGTAGGCCTGGTAAGGCAGAGGTGCCTTCGGGGCTTTTGGCTGCCAGCAACCCTAGGATCTCTATGGATGGAGGGTAGCTTCTCAGGTTTATGACCAAAAGATACCCTCATGGCATTTTTAAGCCGGAGGAAGATTGCTCTATGTAGGCGACTTCACACAATTTCTATAACCTCTTGCAGCTACAGGTTAGTGGAAGAAATGGTTAAAGATAATTAAGTTAATTTTATGTACATTTGAAGTAGCAGATCTCCTGCACAGCGTGAGTTTCGCAAGATCAACTCCACATCTGGCCTTTTGCTGCAGCTGGAAATTGCATCTTGCGAGGCTTTTCTTTATAGGCAGCAGTTCGACACCGATTTCCTTTTTATTTGGATTAGGCCTATGATACCGCCTGGGGATACTGTATCAAGTAGACGATTAGATACTTTCAAACTTTTTGTTCTAAGTTCCTACGAGATCGTTCATTCTGCGTAAGGAATGGAGAGCTCTCTCCAGGCCAATGTGGCAAAAAGAAGGTGTCCCGCATAGAAGAGTCCTTAATTTTATGAGCTATACCTTGATTATCAACACTATCACCTCACTGATGCCGGAAAATGTTCTCGTCTCTCAACGTAGACCATCTTTCAATCTCTTTTGGTACAGCCCGGATGCCTACCTTTAAGCACCGATCAAAACAGACACTGAATCGCAATTCTCGCTGTGCTAAACCGCACGGGTTTTAGTTTTCCCTGGCCAAGGCAAATATGTGTACTTCTACTGCTTTTCATGCCTCTAATCGTTTTCTTAAATGAGGCTACCCCAGTTTTGGTACAGCTAAATTGTTAAATTTCTCTTGGTTCTTGCACCAGTGTCATGGATATTCTTGACTCTTTGCCGTTAATAGTGCTAGTACGTGTTTACTATGCCAAAGTGATATATCACTCATGTTATAAGCCTGGTCTAAGCCATTCTGGTGCAGAGATAACAAGTTCCTTCGCAAGCTTGATGTGACTTTCAAGTCGTATTGCGCAGTTGTTTTTTTACAAGACACTGAAGCCGTGCTAGTTTACACGGATGTCTTATTTCTACTGAAAGAATAAAGATTGAAGAAAATATTAAAAAATATTATAATTATCATAAGTCCACGACTTTTAGATCTCTTTTAGTTCAGCTAAGATGTCTGCCTAGGAGCGACAAATCAAACATGCTCTGAATCGCACAGTTTCTTAATGGGAAACGCACGGGTTTTGATTTTCTTTAGCTAAGACTAAGAGGATACACTTCTGCCATTTTCCATGGTTGCACGCCGACCCTAATTGGGGTTAGCCCGAAGATGGTAGAGTTTCATTTTTTTCCTTAGTCCTGATTTAAATTGAACACTCACCGTGCAAAACTACATTCGAAGCCTGAGGCCCTCTTGTGTCAGCACCATAGATTTTCTTCATTAGGTAGTGGTCATAAATTATCATACTTATAGCGAAACTATCTCAGTGTTCTAACAACCCTTTGTTTGCTTTTAGCTAAGTGTAAAAGAACAACCTCTGACCTCCTCACGTTATTTGGAGACCACGTGCGATTGTATCCCGCCATGGAAAACGTCACTTCCTGTTCGGGAACATTCGAGGAGTTCGACTCCTGGGAAAATTGGAGGAATTATCCCCCAAACCTGCGATTTTTTCCAGGGCCCTCCCCCCCCCCAGCGACGAGGAGAGAACGAGCTGCTTGTTTTTTTTTTCTCGCATTGTCACTAAAAACTGAATTTTCGTCCGCCTCATGTATTAAGATGTCTGGAGCTTCCTTACGCCATGCCCTGAACGCCCTTTTTCCCCTTCCAGATCACTCGTACAAATACCAAGTTTTGAATTGGGATCGGTGAGTCCCGCATGCACATCAAAGTCGTCCTCATCGTCTCAAGTCGAAGTCCCGTGAGCGTTCATCAGACAGAAAGACTTTCTCCGCAGTTATTCTACCCTAATAAATTGCTAGCTTCTGTAAACGGAAATCCTTTGAAGTTTCGCAACAGTTTCCCTTCGTTTAATTGATCCTAATAAAATCTTTATCGATTACCATTGAGGAAAATAAGTTTCCTCTTCTAGGGGAATTATGAGTAACCCCACATTTTCCCGTCGAACGTCATCCTTGAAGATTAGCTATATTCATTGCTATTCCTGGGAAGGTTGGTTCGGATCGTGTTACAATTGCCTTATCCGGAACATTCCCCACTTACCTCATCCGGATTGTGCCCCACTTGCCTCATCAGGATCATGCCCCACTCGCCTCATCCCATGAAGGACCTTCCTCGATGTCACCGATCCGTAAGATTAAAACCCCTCAATTATTCGTATTATCAAGTTCTCCCTTTTGATCTCAGCATAGTAACCCTAATTAAATAATTTTATTTGAGAAACCATCCTTATGATAATTATTAAGAGCCTATTTTTATTCTTATTTTGATATTTGTAAATAAAATTAGCTTTATGTTGTGTCATCTTTAACTAAACTTGAACGATACTCTCGGCCTATTTAAGTAAATCTCGCCAATTATTTTTGCACTCTGCCTAATTTGTTAAGGATTTGAAACCCAACGCCTCAAGTTTGACCTCCTAGTCGATCATTAATCCCTGCAAACATTCTTTAAACGGTTCGCGTTGCAGTAGGTGATTGAGTCACCTCCCACATAATATAGGAGTAGTGTATGGTATAGAGTGGTGTACCACGACACTAGACATTGATGTGAGTTCTAAGCATTCATAGGATAACGTATTTTGTGGAAGATGGATTCAATCCACCACGCCGGTCTCCATTTGGCGACGGATATCTTACGCACATCACATATAGAGATACTGCTTTTCGATACTAGGCACATAACCGCTCAATTCACACCATGCACAGTGTCCGATGTGCTTCTATTCGCTGCTTCAGCGTGTCGCCATTTCTCAAACATATCTCGTTTCATCTACGGTCGATCCCTACGTTGAATATTTTGACGTGAAACGTTGTCAAATCAAATGTCCTCCTGGCTTAAGGCTAGGAAAAAGAATTGGAGTGCCATTTTTTCTGTCCAATATGCGACAATGGAAGGTGCCTGGATGAATAAAAATACTACTAATAATTATTATTCTCGACTTTTTTATCTTTTTTGGTGCATCTCAGATGCCTACTTTGGAACGATGACTCAAATGGGCTGTGAACTACATGTTTCCTTTTGCCAAAGCGTATGTTTTTCGATTTTCAATGGCCAAGAGTAAGATGGAGTCATTTTGCTGCTTTTCACGGCTGAACTCCTCCTTGGATTTATTCCTAAATGGGACTTGCCTAGACATGCTAGAGTCACATTATTCCATGGTCTTGTTTTTAAACAACGCCTTATCCAAGAGAAAAGAATTCGCAGCCTTAGGGTCTCTTGTACCCACGCCATGGTTATTCATTGCTCTCTCGCGTTTATCACTTGTGGGGATAATAAGGCAAAACTCTTAAGAGGGTACCCCATTCATTTTTTGAACTTTATACCACGTTAGATTATTATAAATGAAAATAAAGCTAATTAAAAGCCTTTTATTCCGGCTGGTTTTGATATACAGGGGTTCTTTCAGACCCCCCCCCTCCCTTGAAGCCTGATATCATATAAATGGCTATAGAATTATTAAAAATTCAGCATTTGATCTCAATTAACAACCAAAAGATTCATATATGATTTAGTTATCATTTAAAATCAGTTTTATTTATTTCCATTAAAATCTATTTTAATTGCGTACTGAAACATATATTTTTCATATATAGTCAACTATAGGCTTTGTTCTCAGTTGGATAGGGAGGTGCTAGGTGAATAGTTTGGGTGTTCTGAGAGCGCTGAAATTTGGTTCAATCTATATTTGAATGATGCTAAAAATATAAACTAGTTCTTAGTCGCCAGTTTTTTTTAGAAAATATTTAAAATCGTATGGTAGAGTTTTGCATTTTGTTCACAAATCAACTTTAAAAATTTACGAAGAATTTCCACGAATGTCTAAATTTTTGCATTATCATAATTTTTACTATGCTCTAGTCATGTTTCTAAAACAAAATCTATATTCTAAAAAAGTGCATAAAATTTGCAGTAAAATGATATAAAAATCAATAGTGTAGTTTTTTTCAAAAATAAACTTTAAATATTTAAGAAAGGTTTTCCATGAATGTATACAATTTTGCATTATCTTACTTTTCACTATGTTCTAGTCATGTTGCTACAAAAATAATTATACCATTAAAAAGTGCATCAAATTTGCGATAAAATTATATACAAAACCAAAAAAATGCGAATTTTGAATGAAACAACGTGAAAAGTAACTCAAGAAGAAATGTGTCATCCCCTTAAGGTTCTTAAACTACGCTTCATTGTTCATTGCAGAAGGTAGATTCAACCCACCCCAATGATCTTCTTTTGGTGACCAGTACTTTCTGTACATCTTCAGAGTGCATTCTTCTCTATACTAGAAAAATGCTACTAGCTTTGTTGCACAGGTTCATCGTCTCATCTAATCGTCAACGGCTTTCATTTTGCATTCAGACAATCTCATCACTGAGTATACCTACGTTAGACGCGAACGATGCCGTATGTCTTTAAGGATTTGTCTTAGGAATTTTTTTCGAAAGCTTGATATAACTCTTTCCCTGGTGATGCCATTGATTCAGCCTAAGACGTCACTTAGGATGTTACAATCTCTGAATATTTCTAGCCATACCTCTATTTCCAAAATTCTACAGCACCCTGAGTAATGCTCTCGTATTTCTTGGACACATAACTTATTACACTGCAGCCGTCCCAATGTAAGCGGATGAGTCCAAATTCGAAGGAAGGGTTAGATTCTTTTTTTCCCCTGTTTCAAGCAGAAGGAGCTATTTTGGCTTATGTGTATATCTGTTACACCGAGGTAGTTGTAGCCTCAGTGACCTTTAGAAAATATTCCGCGCCGTACCAGATTTGGGGACTTTTTGTAATTTACAGAAACTCACAAAGTTATCTTGACATCCTCTTATTCGTACTATCCGTAACACTACGGCTGTTGCGTGTCGCGAGGATGTCAAGATTGTCTTCTGGTGAGTTTCTAGAAACGTAGGGGTTGAGAGAAGAAATGAGCACGGAGATGAAAGCGTCAATCTCTCGTCACAGAATGAGGGACAGGTTCAGTTTCTTGCTTCTCACCACTTTAGCTACATGGCAGAAAGCGGGACAGTCTTTCGAGAAGACCGACCCAAATTTAAAGTTTCGTAACACTGCACCCTCATTTTTCCAAGTGACCTAGCTTAAACTGTCTTGCAAATTTTTGATCGTTTTTCTTTTCAAATCGGACATGGTAGCATACAGTACCATTTTATAGAGCGCTTCCCTTACCCTTTTTGTCAAAATTGCTCCATCCCCGAGAAGGTAAGAGTTATTTTGGTAGAGTATCCTATTCTGGCGAAACTCCGTAGTGGTACTTCTCCCAGTAGAGCGATGAGCATGGTCACTGCAGCCTCCCCCTAGACCTTAGGATGGGTTCATGCACACAGAAGGTCAGTATGGTTGAGTTTTGTGTAAGAGGCGGGCGTCCTTAATTATATTTAATGATTTAATTTGCTGTGTTCGCGCTCAAGTCCCTGAGGGAGCGAGCCACTATCCGACACCTGAGCGTGCTTTTTGTTCTTGTTTTTGTATTTTCTTTCTTTTGCTCTAGTTTATTGGCTTGCTTCTGCTATTTGTGGTACTTTGTTTTGTTCTTATCATACTTTGTTAAATAATCTAAAGATATGCTTGTCTCTATGATTTCGGCGCCTGTGCCCTTGTTGAAGACTGCCAGGAGGGATATTAAAATCACAAAAATCTGATTCATGATCTTGATGTCTTGAAGGCGGGTTTTAACGTTTTTTTTCGGTTAACATACCATATTTAGGAGCTAGTATAGCAATTTAGGCATCGACCACGCTCTCAATTGAGGTTAAGTAGTGAGTGAATAGTTCTTTTTGAATCAGCGAATTGTGACTTTAAGAAATAACTAATTGAGATCAGCCTTCCTATCGTATTCGACGATATATTGCGGGGATTTCACTTCGACCAACTTCACCAAGTCGGTACGAATTGAATCTCACATTTTTTAGTCAGACAAACTCTTTTTGGTGTTCTATCCTACCTTTTGTGCCCAACGACGTTGCATCAATAGTCTACCTCGAATGGTGACTGGTATGAAGAAGCTAAGGGGATCAAATACCTTGGAAATTTAGGAGATAATGTTCAGTTTTGTTGTAGTCACGGTATAGAACTTAGATTCATTTGAACCCACTAGGTCTGAGTATAACACGTAGTGGTAATCCATGACAAGTTCGATACCTATATTATACTTTTATTTTTCGACTTGTTTTGGAGGTTTAATCGGGATTTCAAATGTTCGTGGTTCGATTTCCATGATCTGAATTGGATTTCATCTTGTGCTATGCAAAGTCCAAGTTTGTTTAGAAGGGATTAACAAAAAAATGAATTAGTGAGAGTTTGGTAACAAAGGACGTCCTCGAAAATATCAATGTGAAACTTAAGGATGCAATTTAAAATAAATGGAGAACTAGCCAGCCGAACGCGAGAGAACGAAAGTGATATGGGACAAGTCTGTGATTTGTAATACAG
Organism: Ceratothoa steindachneri; assembly: GCA_963969495.1. Classification (NCBI taxonomy): domain Eukaryota; kingdom Metazoa; phylum Arthropoda; class Malacostraca; order Isopoda; family Cymothoidae; genus Ceratothoa; species Ceratothoa steindachneri. The sequence goes on from OZ018331.1 coordinate 122,570,499, forward strand.
AAGAAGCAAATATATTTTTTAGCGCGATCTGATTTGAATTTAATTTGAAAGAATGCCTGTTAGAAGTCGGAAAGCATAACGAATTTATTAGATCGAAACCGATCGAGAAGATTTAATATGAAAATAAAAAGTCTACCCTCAGGAAAGATTCCCCGTTGTCAGGGGGGGGGGGGGGAAGGAGTTTATTTTAAAGCTACAATTCAACATTCGACGTCTACCTCAAGGAAGTTAATAACATCAGAACTTTAAAGTTCATACAACATGGAACGATTTTCGTTAAGCCACAGCTTAACGAATCTGAAATTGACTCAGAACTTAAAATTTTAGAAATGGAAGAATTGATCGATGCATTACAGTCTAAAAGTTCATTTTTATTGACTCTAGAGCAGTATTTCCCATTCTTCTTTGCTCCATATCCCGCCACAGCTTTTTAAAATTTGCTATATCCCGCCCTGAGGTAAGAAATTAAACTATATTATGTAAATGCAAAGTTTATTACACTAATAAATCATTCGGAAATTATATACAATCCTTCAAACAAGATACTATAATTAAAAATTAAATCATTGAAACAAAATAAAATCTACTATGAGGAAAAAAATAAAACAGGTGACATTGTTTTGGCCAATAAATTTTGTTGAAGAATAACACAATGCACAAGAAGCATTTCTGGATTGTCTTAATTCATTAATTTTAAGCAGCCACTTTTCTGGGCCATCCTAAATGGAGAACCATCTGATGAACAAATATAATGTCGTCCATTGATATCTGGTGTTTATCTAAATACTTTTTTTGGTTAATATATATATATATATATATATATATAAATATATATATATATATATATATATATATATATATATATATATATATATATATATATATAAATATATGCAAATTTTGTTTAAGACCATTGTGTATTTTTCCTTAATTAATTTCCTTTGCCAACTTTCTCTTCTTCTAACTATCTTTTTTATTCCATCTTGTAGATGGTGGATCACTTTACCTGTATTCATTTCTTTTAAATGAATGTGTTTGGTAAAAACCAAACTAAATTGCTTAGCTTTCGATCTTATTCGATCATCTTCGGAGGGTTTTGATATGTTCTTGCTCCCTTTACCGATTGTCAAGTTTTAGTGAGTGGGTAATCACAATCCCACTTCCTGGACATATATTTTATTACCTCACCGAAGTGAAGCGGAGGTGAAGCGTATCCAATACAGCTACCGTAGCTCCTTACGGTGAATAAGAATAACCTCGGTGCGTATCTTTTGATGATCAAAACTAAGATGATGATCTCCTGAGTGTGTCCCCACTCAGTAAAAGCCCATCATGGATGGATCGGTGTAATGTTGAGATTTAAGCCGAGTGGATTGCTTAATAATTGCCAAAGGATCGTCCAAAATAGTTAAACACACAGATACAAAAATATTCTGTAATGTACATGAATTTGAAATAAACAACAGCGTATATAAATATAAATAGAATTAATCTGGCACTGAATAAATAAGTCTACAAAAATGTCGTGGGGATTACTTGAAAATTACTCACTAGGACGCTTGCGTCTTAATGGCACCCGACAGAACGAATGGAATATTATTATTAAGTTAAACACTGAATTAATCACTTCTAATAATCGAGGTTATGGGCTTGGGATAGGAAGTCTAGTTCACAAATAAACTGGTGAAGTTAGGAGAGGTGATATTTCACTTTAACGATACCTTTGAGTTCATAAGTGTGTTTGAGAATGACGGTGAAGTTCTTCTTCTGGTAACGATGATCGCACTTAGTCCGGCCGTCCGAGGTTACCGAATGAGAGGGTAATCCTATACTGGTGATATAACGATCCTATGCCGGATCAAGTAGGTGAACCAAACGGTGACTCAAATCAGACTTCTTCCTCGAAGTACTTGTCCGATTATTCGGCTCGTGGAGTGGGTAGCCAAAACCGATTACCTAGCTACATCTAGGCTAATCCGCAGAGGGAGGTCCTATGTAACCTCAGACTCTGAAGGCAGGGGGAGACTGCGAGAAGTTTGGCACCTACAAGTACCGTGACGGCAACAACCAATTCCCCGAGAAGTTCCTTCTTTGCAGCTGGCGAACGGTTTTCTTTGTAGATCGGGCTCCACACACTCGACGTAGGTTCAAGATCTTCTGCCGGAATCTAGGGAGATGTTTTCCTTTTATTTCCGGATAAAATTCACCTCATCATCTATTATAAAACAACAAAAGCCAGCAATCTTCTGATGAAAAATAACATCTGCCCTAACTCCTTGAATTTCAAGTCAACCAACACTTTACCAATTCACCTGCCCCAATAAAGACTGTAGTTAGCTTTATAAAAAATCTAAATATATTGGCATGAAAACTACCACACTTTCGAGACGGTAAACTATGTATCTACAAAGCGGAGGGCCGAAGAACCATATGTACATTATATTAAGCTAACGAGAGATATACTCGTTGGTAACACCATTATTAAAAGAAAAGAGGTTAATAAAGCGAGGCTTAACATCTTAGATGACATATTAATAAATAAAGATAAGCCGGACATCAACAGTCAAGCGACAAGCTTGAATCACACATTAAAACTATTTTTAAAATTCCACGCATACGAGTGGCTCATTTCCTCTAACGTTACGTTTAAACAAAGCGGAATAAATACGTCTTAAAAATCGTTTTCTTTCACTTTCCTTTCGGCAAGATCCTCACTCCACTCATTACATCGGTAAAGCCGGCAAAAAATTCCATAACGCTTTGAAGATGATCGAATAAGATCGAAAGTTTAGCAGTTTAGTTTGTTTTTTACCAAACACATTCATTTCAAAAAGAGATGATACTGGACAAGTAATCCACCATCTACAAGATGGAATAAAAAGATAGTAGGAAGAAGAGAAAGTTGCCAAAGGAAATTAATTAAGGCAAAATATACAATGGTCTTCAACAAACTTTGCATTCAAGAAAGAGTGTTCCCTAAGTTCACTAATATATATATATATATATATATATATATATATATATATATATATATATATATATGGGTGAGAATGGGGGGAGTAAGTAAAAACCCGGAAAATACAATAAAGAACTTCAGCGTATTTTCCGGGTTTTTACTTCCTCCTCCCATTCTCACCTATACGTCGTGATATTCCTACAATATGTCGGGTGATGGGGAAGGACTGGAAACAATATATATATATATATATATATATATATATATATATATATATATATATATATATATATATATTTATATATATCATTTGCGGTAGTGGTACTTTCTTTTGATTCACAAAATAAAAAACCTTCGACAAATTCTTCACTATTCATATATCTTACATAGGCCAATAACAGAGCTTCACTGTTTCTAACACTTCATTCATCCACCTCTATTGAGAATTTCCTAGATTTCAGTTTTTCAACGAGTTGTACTTCAACATCTCCATTTATTTCATCTATTCTGCTTCAAACTGTATTATTGGTGAGAGGCATTTTTTTATCATCTTATTTCAGAACTGTTTTGATAAAAAAGGATATTGCAAGTTTAATTAAATCTTTGCAAATAGTATGATTCTTTGCTCTCTTTGATATTTGGAGAGAAATTTCATAGCTGGCTTGAATATAACGATTATTGGCTATGGTTCATGCAAAAAAAAAATAATGTAGATCTTTTTTCAAACTTTACTTTTAGGTTTTTAGAATATAGAGATAAATTAATATGAATTTTATTTTTTGCTTTGAAATGTGCTTACAATCGACCTCTTTTTATTGATTCATTGATCAAACATTGTTGGCATAATAGGAAAAAATGAAATCGTTCATCCTGAGCCGCAGGTATAAATCCAAACTGCAAATATTCTTCCGAAAACTGACACACTTATTTTTTGCTTGTATTACTCATTTGATACGTAGAAAAATGAACGAATTTTGTGGCTGTGAGTGTGACTGTTATATTGTCGTATAGGCTGTGCCAGACACACGATGATGTATAGAAGTGAAATTATGGAGGTTTTTCGGCAGTGATGATACGTAAAGTTGTTTATATGTATAAATTTAAAAGAATAAACATGAAATTTGTTTTTAGAAACTAAAATTTCAAATTGCCCCCTTTGAATTGTTAAATTATCCCCCTGTGGGGCGTGCGCCCCACATTCGGAATCACTGTTTTAGAGCAACTTCTAGTAACCTTTTAAATAAGCGAGCTGGGTAGCGTTTGAAATTTCCTTCTTGGAACCGACAAAGTTTTCAAATTGGACAAGAAAATAGGAAAGTTAAGCTTATCTCAAGTTTCAATAAATACTCTCCGAGCTTCTTGACAAAGAAGATGGAAGACGGCCGATGGGAACTTAAAGTTGCTTACCATCGTACCATGACCTTTCGCGTGGACCCATCCCCCAATGCCGCGGTGGCTTCAGGTTGCATTCTGCGATCTTTGAATTGGGCCTAACTCGCCGACGTACTACCATTTGATGGAGCGCTTCGCCAGATGAGCTCTTAAAAAAAAAAATGATGGGGCGTTTGCCCGAGCATTATTTGGACGACTGCGTTGTTCTCCAGACTGTTCGGCACATTCATGTTGGAAGCCTTAATCTGAGTGATCTTCGGGCACGATGCCTGTCTCCGTACTTGGGAGAGCGGGGTCGCTACAGCTTGCCTTGTATTCGAGACAGTTTCGTATACATAAACTTATGGATTATTGACTTAATTTATTTGCTTGCCCTTTTAAAGATTACGCTGATCTTTCTTTTGATTACAGCACGATTCGAAAAAATTCCCCTGACTGCTTGTTTGCATTCCCTAAAGCTGGTAACGGAATTTGAATTTAAATCGAATAAATGGAAATAGAAAATTAGTTGAGGAGGCTTAGGAACAAGTATTTTAAGAAAGCACAAATGGTCGAGCGAAATGTGGAATAAACTCCGATATAATTCAATACGAGAGAGACTTTTTCACTCAAACTCAGTTAAGATTACAAGTTTGTAAAACTTGATGGTCAGTTCTTACCTCTTTCAAGATTGTTAAACTAGCACAACTTATTCTTTGAAGTTTTTAAAATTTAAAATACTTTTTTTCAAGCTTGTAAGATTTTAGACTCTGATTCGAAAGGAAGAACTTACGTCTTCCATTTAATTTTTATTTAGAGCAGCAATTAATAAAGTTAATTTCGGTTTTGAAAGAATCTTAAGTAGCAATTTCACGGGATTTCAATGAAAACATTTGCCGTCTCCTGTGAAAACCCTGTTACTTTTAATTAGGTTAAGAGATAATTTAAAATCACTTTGAAAGGCGAATGTGTAAGATTTGTAAAGGATTAGAACTGTTTGATAATAAACTATGGCCTGGAGTTCAGTTTGAAATAATATTGAAAATGAAAAAAAGAAAGAAAAACGTTACTTGCCATTTAAATGCCCAAAGCTATGGCCGTAACTTCGTTAAATTAAACACTGGTAAAAGGACTTACACGTTAGACTGTCGAGATGGGCAATAATTTTTAGCAGCGGGCCACATTGGAGCTTATATAAAGCATTATGGGCCGCACTTTAACAATTAGATGCACATTTGAATATATTAGTTAATTGGAATTACCTTTGTGGATCTGTTTACATATACTACATAGTCATAGATAGAGCTACACATTAATTACTCAGGGTAGTTTTGTGCATATTTTGCCTCCCTTGTTAAACTGTTTCCAGACTTATATCAGAGTAGAGACTTACAGATTAATGTGGAATGCGAACCACGATTTACACTTTTATATCATATGCTCATTACCCAGGTCCCTGGCGTCTCCCATCTAACTACTTAACACAGTCAACGTAGCTTAACTTCTGCGAGCGAAAGAAAGCATGTAGATAAGGGCAATTAGAATAAGTATTTATAAAGTATCGTTTTTTTTTAAAGATTATTTTATCTACGAATGAAATATATTTGGGAAATGACTGATTTAAGAATCTACCACTTAAATAAAAAAATAATGAGATGAGATTTTGGCAAAATGTTCATTAATTAATTTTCAATATTTGGTCGAATTCTGAAATGAAACGCGGGCCACATGAAAAGCCTTCGAGGGCCATATGTGGCTCGTGGGCCGTAGTTTACACACCTCTTTGTTAGAGTGTAAAATGCAATTAAGTTAGAACAGAATGAAAAAAAAACATGTGTGTGTGTGTGTGTGTGTTTGGAGAGAGGGGTGAACATTCTTTCTTGAGTTAATGCCCTCAATGCTCACCAGAAGCGTTCTGCCTTGAAAAAGTCTTTTCTCTCGGTAATCGAATCTCCAAAAGGCCTCACCCGGTGGAAAGCAAGGGTCCCCCGCCCCCCCTCGGCGTCTTATCAATAGATCCAACATAGAATCAGCAAGAGGGAGTTCGTCGGCCTCACACTCCTCGTACGCAAGATCAACTCAGATGATCAAAATGCATTTTGAAGGAAAACAATGCCATCAGGTTCTATGTTCAGCCACAATTCGCGTCGATAAAGAGAGTTCAGGGTACTTAAGAAATAGACATACATTATATGAAAAGATCTGGTAAATAGACAATGGAGGGATGAGGGTAAAGGTTTATTCGTTTAATCAAAATTCTAACGCTCTTTTATTATGTTTTTTGTAGTTTGGTTAAATCTCCACAAGCCTTTTAATTTTCTCCCGGATCCCACCTCAGGTCAATATTCTATCTAAGCAGCCTTAACAATTTTCGATAGAGCAATAATTTAGACATCGTTCCTAGTAGCTGAGTACACGCGGACAGACAGGTAGACAGAATGGGTTTAAACAAATAATAAATCATAAACAAACCTGGCTTTACTGAAGTACTAAAGAGGCAATGAATAAGGGCATGTGTAATTATGTAATTACCCATTTCTTGTTGTTAGTTAGCTCTTTGAAAGGACTTCGATGCGTAACTTGATACTGAAAAGAACCCAGAGTTGCTTACGATCTAGAACGATCAACTCTTATTCAGATCTCTCACATTTGTTGAGATTTATAGTCTGTAAATTACATATCGAAGATTTTGTTTAACAAATAGGAAAAAAAAATTGCAATGAAATTATAGATGAATGTGGAGATCTGTGAAGATGCACGGCGGCGCAAAAGTGTGTTGACCTGCAGGTTAGTAATGCACTGACTGGCAATGAAGCAAACCATCGAATAGAATTAAAATGAATGTTTATGTTTAAAAGTCATCATGATGCTCTGGCGGAATGGGTTTCGGTAGTTCACTGCTTTGAGACGGACGACGAAGGAAAGTATGATGTGGGTGACTTTTGTCAGCAGTAGCTAGAAAGATTTTCATGGAGTTGGGCATGATAGGAACAGATGACTTGTCACTGTAGGGTCATCATGTGAGAACAAAGAAATCAAATTGTAAAGAGGGGTAAAATATTAGGGAGAGAGAAATTAATGCGCATATATACTTGGGCGTTACATATTCAGTGAACTTATAATGTAGAAATTGTACAAAGACCAGGAAGAGACAATGTTCAACTACAGAGGTTGAATCCACAGAAATTGGGATGTTATATAAATATATAAATAGCCAGGCAATGGCTTCTTCACTCTCCATCCAACTTCTTGCCTTAGAGTTCCGATGATTTTGTCATTACACTCATTGTTAGCCTTAACCTTTTGCTATAAAGAAATTTCTATCAGTTTACTTTTGTATTTATCTATTCTTCTTCCTGTTCTTCCTATACCAATTAAAAATTTTCTCAATTGTTATTCTAGTCTCTTTTCCTATTTAAAAAGCAAAAAGAAAGGCAGTTTCTCAAGTAGAGTCAGCAGCATGTTTTTCTCTGACCACGAAATATGGGGCTATGTTAAATGTGAATGAGGATTTGAGAGCGAAAATGAGAAGTTATGAAAAAGTGAATGATATTGTGAATGAGATGTGTGTATGGAGAGGGTTTAAAAGGGGAATGGGGTGCTAAGGGACTTCCTCCCTAAAGATAACCCCTGACCGGAGTAGACGCTACAACACATAACAATCTAAGCTATGAAGGGCAGCTTTGTCGGGGAAAAATAATGGTTTGCCTTCTGCTTAATTAACAATACAGGGAGTGGTGGGAGGGTAATTTTTTGGTGTTGAAGTGCCCCAACCATAATTTTTGTAAAATTGGTTGAAGTTAATTTCTTGAATCTTCCGTAGTGATTTCTCCGAATGGTCTTTTGGGGAAGGTGGTTCATTTAGATATTTGATGGGTATAATAAAAATATTTTCAGCCTGAGGATTTTCCATTTTCCCTCCTCGTCTATCTGCCGTGCTTTAGCGTATTTACCCTCCTTTCCTATGTCTATCATCTTAGTGTGTCTACGAAATCGTCGTAACTTAAACGGGTCGAATTTCTGTCAATAAATGACCATTTTTAGTGGCGTGCACACGAATCTATAAGTTACTATGTCGGTCCGTAGGTTGGTCGGTCGGATGGTAACTATTCTACTTTTCAATGAGTTTTAGAATTTTTTGAATGTCATACAGTCATAAGTCTGAATAATAGAGAGCACGCGACATAAGTGCTTGGAAAAGTGCCCGAAAAAGAATTTTCGTCTCAAATTAACTAAGAATTTGAAGTTTAAATTAAAATAAACGATCCTTTGTGGAACTAACCATTCGCTTCACCTAACTCTACCAATTCCGTCAGCGCTTCTGAATTGGATCTCAATGATCCTTTCAGTAACTCTGGCCCGAAATTGCCTGTCAAATCCAGTCCAAAGCACTGATCAATTTCCCATTAGTTCCATACCGTCTTTCCGCTGCTCCACTTATGACGTCAAACTTTAAAGAGGAAGCTCTTTCCTTTCTAACTGTTGACACAATTATTTAAAATTTATTGAAAGGAGCTTCTAATGTTCAAAATTCATATCCCAATTCCTCTTATAACGAACGTCCTAATTTACCACACTCAAGCTGCGAATTCTTCGAAGTACGCTACTCTATGGCGGACCTTTGTCCCGCAGAGCGCTTTTTCTTATATCATCAGTGCTACTTTTGCGAAGCGAACGCGCATAATTTGAACCTTTGATCAATAACAATCAAATGTCAAACCTCGGGATCACATAAAGGATTTTTTTTAGGAACCCATCTGGCGACTGCCTACTAGGGAAAAAGTCGCCGTAATCACTCTACAGCCTAATACTAGGTTCAAATAAAGGAAAAGTGGTGGCGATGGGGTCTGTGGCTGATTCTGTTGAGGGTTTAAAAGACCTATCTAAAGTCAATATAAAGTTTCCGCTTCGTATTTTTATCAAAGACCTTGAATTCGTGACTGAGGTCAAACCTGTACGGTCCCTTCATCTCAAATATCTTTCATACCCGAACCATTGGCTGCTTCATATGTGCCAACATCGGAAAGCTACTCTCACACACTTGCATAAGTAAAACCGGCACCGTTAACAAACACATTGTGAAAAGGGAAGATTTTCTCTTTTCTGAGCCTGTAAAAATATCAGCTAAAATTTTAGTTAAAACAAAACTAGGTGCAATAGGTGATACGAGGGCTGAAGAGATATATCTGGCAAATGGAATATTCTATCATCCGTTCGATTTAAAAGACCAAGTTAAGGATAAACTGTTTGCTCGGGATCGTTGTCAATCACGACTTGATTATGATTATCATTAGTACAACGAGTTGGACAGCTTCCTTTTCAGCAGTTGGGTTTGCTTTGATTTCTAATGCAAAGCACTACCTATTTAACCTTATCCCGATAACGGAGGATTCGGGCACAGCTTCTGCTCATTGCACGCTTCGAATCAGATAACTTCATAATCCCGCGGTCGCGAAATATATGTGGCTTTTAAAGAATCATAAAGATGTACTTAGAGCTTGCAAGCATTTGAACTTAAGGCCGCATTTTGGTACGTTATTTCCTTCTGAAAAGAAGTAAGAGGCACCTCGGGAGAGATATGGTCCTTCTTATAATCTCCTCTATGACTTCTAAGAAGCATCAAACACGGCACGTTTTGTTCACAAAGGATTCCTCTCAAAAGGTAATCCAATAATCCCACTCTGACATTCCAAATTTACTACTGAAGTAGAAAGCTGTGTGTAAAGTCAAACTACCTGAAACGAATACAAATTTGGAACCTAAGGTAGAGAAAAAATTGGAATTTAAAGACCACTCTCCCATAAATCTGTTACACGTGCAATTTTATATTTAAATATTCAATATCCGTTCATGGCTGGGGTGTGCACCTGGAATGTATGTTATGCTTAGAGTCGCTTGGTATCAGAGATAAGGAAACAAAGTACAGGGCATTTACTAGTAAAAAACTTTAAATCATTGGAATCACTTGCTACGACCCGGTAAAGTTGGGTGAAGTAAGCATTCTTCCCCATTCTTAACGATATAGGCATGATTAAATTCAAAATTCTTTGTTGCCTTCAAAAATATGCCTCTGTGGTTTCGAACATTTTTAGTGTTCGTTCATATTATGAGAAACAAGGAGGGATATCAAAATTAAAACAACTATTATTAGCGATAAGTGTAATAATTTAAGTCAAGTTTTCAAACATAAAAAAGTGTAGATTTAAGTTTCTTTGTTTAAATTTATTTTTTTATTTGAACTTTATTCTGAGAAGGAAGTTATAAGACAAATATTTTCGGCCTGTGGATTTTTCCATTTTCCTCTTGCGTTTACCTGCCTTACTTTCGTGTATCTACCATTCTTTCGTCCGTTTGTCTTCTTAACTTTTCTACCAGATCAGTGTATCGTCGGTGAGTAAAACTTCATTCACTAACTAACAATTTTTTATTACTTTGCTTTGAATTGTAGGGAGTTTTACTGCCTCTTGTGGCGTTTTTGAGGTGTGTGTACAACTCTACCCATCTTCGAGTGTGGGTATAGGAGATGAGAGTAAAGTTTTTGTACATTTATAAGAAGACCAAGTGGAATTTTCCCCTGATTTTAGCCCCCCTCTACGCTCTGGTGGGTCTAAGTGTGTAATGGGGCCTTTTTCAGGAGTTGAACATTTCAAAAATATAGCTAAGATATTTCTTGCGACGAGCATCCTTTTTACAGGGGGAGGGTAAAGGGATCACCATCGCCTTTAAAGTACTCGTGATCTTCTTCAGCTTTCTTCCCTCACCTTTCCAAATAACCTTTTCACCTTCTAATATTTTTAATCCTGTTTTTGTTAGCGGTAAGTTAATTCAAGCTTGTATTCAGTGGGGCAAAGTAAGTTCGCATTTAGTTTATTTTCGTTGGGGTTCATTTATCGTCAAATATTTTTACGTAGCATAGAACTGGTTCTCTTGTACCTTATTTTCAAATCATTTAAGTTCTTTTCCGGCTGTAACCTTCAGACGCTTTTCTCATTCATTATCTTTATTAATTTATTCTCAAACTTCCCCTCTTATTCAAGCTTTCAACCGAAAAGCTTTAAGCCCTGTAGCAACGCTTATTTCAAAAATGAACATGCAGTCTAACGCAAATTGCCTTTATCAAACTTTTAAAACCTTTATTTTCAAATATTCAAAGAGTCGAATTCCTTCCTTCCTACATCGACCTAACAACTGACGAGAGAATTTAAAATTTAACTCATCACAAAGTATCTTTGGAGAAGGAATTTAACTTTTTCCAATGCAAATCATCCGAATTGCTTACTCTAAAGACCTTTCAAATATGATTTTATAAGTGAATTTTTGTTATAATATCAGGCTCGGTGGTTTAAGTTTTTGAAAGTTTGGATGTATAACTTAACTTTTTCTGGTGTGAATAATGGGTAGGGTTTTATTTTTGATTATGCTTACGTTTTTGTTTCTTTGGATTTTTACGGTTCTTCCGCAAAAGAGAGCCAGGATTAGTATGCGCAACAATGCTGATGCTAGAATCTGATCTGCGGTTTATGAGTTTCACACATTTTTAATTTCTGTGTCTAACCCAATTTTCTTTAAAGATCTATTTAACAAACTTTCTCCCGAAAATTCTCTCACTGCACATCCATTGAGCTACTTTGAAAAATAATTCAACCTTCCTTTTTTTTCACCTGCGCACCCATTGATCCCTCCATGAACACTCATTCTTACTTCCCTAATCACACATTGAATCTTCCCTGAATACCTATTGAGCCCTTCTCTAAAACAAATTGAGCCAACCTTGAACATACCTTTAGTTATCTTGAACCTGCTGTAATTTGTAGAGTAGTCTCTTGGCAGCTAAGCACCTAGTAACTTACTGTAGTCTTTCTAGCAACAATGCTTGTAATTGTATTTTTAATACATGCTTATGGTATAAATTACTGTAACACTATAGATAATAACAATAACATGTACTTGTATATTACTGTATTTATTTATTGTGTTTCTATAACATTTATATTAACATTCTGTATAGAAGTACAATAATATAGTTATTAAAGTATTTTTATAAAGCACGTTACTGTAATTTCTACAGAAAAATGCTGTTTGAACAAAACAAATTAATGCATTATTCCTTTGAAAATAAAGTAAGTTACTAGCTGCTCACATGTCAGTATATTACTGTAAAATTGTTACAGTTTAATTTATGTATGATAACTTGTAACTCAATCAGAAACAGCCATTTAGGAACGTATTCAAGAAGCGCGGCATCTGCCTTACATTAGCGAAAGCAAGTGCCGGCATAGACTCAGAAATCAGATAAAAAATTAACATCTTATGCTACCCGAGTATGTATCTATATGCCATCAGTATACATGAAAGTATGTGTGAAGGGGCTTCTATTCACCTTGATAAAAGACAAATAATATCAGATAGAGATTGTTAATTTACATGACCTTGAGATTGTAAATTATAACAAATATAATATGGGCTAAAGAATGCATATGAACCAAGTCATGGTTTGATTTAAATCAAAGAATCCTGAACCACTAATCATTAACTCAAGTTAATGGGCATGCAATTTTATTGGCTCAATAGTAGAAACTTCCATTATCTTATGGAAAAAATTAAAAATTAGTAAGAATGCAATATATAAGGACGAAGTTTGGGCTGTGTAGAGAAAGTCATTCAAACCTAGTTGACAACTGAAACCAGGATAAGGCATTTGGCAAAACACCATGGAATCAGTTGGTCAGTTAAAGTACATAAATCGGTGAAAATGAAATTCTAGCTCGTTGCAAAGAGCAATTGAGGTAGGATTAATAAAATATACTACTTTGGGAACGTATTGAATTTTACTTCCACAAAGTTCTTTAATTCTTACTATGAGTTAACATCTATACGTTGAACAAAGAGAAGCGTATCACTAGTCAAGTAAGTAAACGAATATGTGTTCACGTTGAAGTATCAACGTTCTTGAATTTGAGTCTGCGAACTCCTAAGTGCCAAATTTAATTTATTTCTTCACTTTTTAAAATGAAACTTCTTGAGTGAACAGATGAGATTTATAGGAATGTTATTCCTTATATTGAAGATCATGACTAAATCGGCAAATCTTGGAAATGACAAGAAAACAATGCGACCAATCAATTGTCTGGGTGCCTGCGCGAAAGCTTCGAATCGTAAGAGAATTGCATTTGCTACCAAAGATACAACACTCATTGCTTCGCTAACCTCGATAGACTTATTACATTATATCGCTTATTCGTCAACCCTTAGATCTTCTTTATCACTCTGGTTAATTTGATCTGCCTCGTCATTCTGCATTCTCATTCACATGCCGTGCCAGAGTCCAGCTATTCTACTAAGTAATGCAATAACTTTATTAAATCTACCAGTCTTCGCCCTATCACTTCCTACCTCAACTCCGTTACACCTTGTTTTCTCTCACACATATCATTCTTCCATATATAGTCCTTCCTAGCGCTATAATATTTAATCATGTTTATATTCTTCGCCTTCTTGTCCTCGGTCTCGCACTCAGCAGCTCCGCAATAAAGGAACATTTATCTATGTGGTGGAATAGGCCTAGGGAAACAGTATATATGTTCCTGCGGACTGGTGTATGTTGGGAATCCTCTAAAAAGGAGAAAAGTAAAGGAATATCAAAATATTTTCTTTTGTATGGGAAAATGTTTATCAGACGCGTATAGGCCTATTTAAATTGGCTCGTAATATTTCTCCAACCACACGCTTTACCGAGGAAACGGAAACGAGGAGATAAGGAAGAACAAATCAAATGTAAAATCTCTACTCCCAAAAAGGTGTAGGAGAAGGAGTAAGAAGGAATGTTAAGAGGGGGGGAAATAATAATATAAGAGAGCTCTTCCAAAAAGAGGGAAGGTTGATCCTGAAATAATTAACGGAAATCGGCTTGCCAAAATGGCTCCCCTAATTAGCTTTGAAGTGAATGCAGAGCTGCGTCTAAGTGCAGCTTTCTACTTAGTTGCATCGCCTATTGGGAATTATAGAAGGGTATATATATATATATATATATATATATATATATATATATATATATATATATATATATATATATATATATATATATATATATATATATATATATATACAGGGAGAATTTCTAACTCTGATTTGCATAAAAGAATACAAACTTCAAGAAGGGAAGAATTTACATATTTTATTTTTAAATGGAATTGTGTTGAAACTTTTGTGCCAGAAACAAAAAGCTCTAAATTTCGGCTTTGAATGATGGAAAGAATCAAAATTCTATTGACAATATTTGAAGACATTTAGGTAATTTAGATATTTATTTGTTTTATATTTTTACCGGAGTCGTATTTATCATTTTTTTTAAACCTGATCGAAATAATAAATGATTTAATGCGTACATTTGATTTTGTATAAATTTTGGAAAAATGTATATTAATAGTGATTTATATGTTATTTTTTTGTTTTTAATGCAAAGAGTTTAAAGGGATCTTTAGTTATTTTATTTTAAAATTATAAATACCTACTAAATATCGGTAGCCAGTACCAGAAATTTCTTTCATAGTGTTATTTTTTATCGTCATTAAACATACGAGTAGTTCAGTTATACAAAGACAAAGTATTCTCATTTCAGTGTACCTAGGGGGGGAGGAGCATATCCTTATTATAATTTTTATTTATTTATCTATAGTATTGATTTTCACTTGCTTTCCTCGATGCAGGCTGTCTTCCTCGAATTTTCTTTCTTGTTGGCACTTAATCTTCGTTTTCTTTATTGTTGCATCTTCCTTTTCTCTCTTGAGAGATTTTCTTAAAAGTTTTTGGACTGTTGAGTTTCGAACGCGGTACCTCTTGATTTAAATGCCAATACTCTAGCCATACGACTGGCCTTAGCCGTTTTTGGTTGGTAATTTTATCAGCCATTTATATTATCGATTTGGAAGGAATTTTTCTTATACATTTTCGCACCCCTACATACTTACAATGCAATACCTTTATTTTTGTATTATATATTAATTAAACACCTCAAAAGGTATCGACATATAATAATCAAGCATAGCATATCTTCAGAGATCTCTCTATCTTACCCGTTTCGACGTGGACAATAGTATCCTTGATTTGCATTCGTTTCTTTTTAAGTGTCAAAATGGTAGCTATTAGTTAGTATAAATAAGATGTGGTTCCTAGCAAAATAGTGATCGTTATTTATTTCTTCTTATGTCAGGTTAAAATACCATTACTGGCCGTTGATTAGATGCCACCCAAACAGAGAATATTGACTTAATGATATTCCCTGCTGAAATGTAGACATTAATCTGCCTTAGACAATTAACCGCCTATATTTGTCAGCTCTTTAACTAAAACTATAAATTTAATACTTATATACTTAATATTTATAGCTAATGAACTTATACACCAAAGTCATCACCAAACTAATACTATATATACAAAACCGATACAGAAAACTTGAATAAAATTAAGATGATTATTTTCTGAATTCCCGAATTTAAGGCATCGAATAACCTTGAATTTCATTTTCATTTATTCAATTCACACAAAAGTACTTTAATTAAAATATCTTAAAATATAAACTTATTCTTGTACCAACTAATTTCCAGATTCCTCATTCTCGACTTCCTAGACATTAACGATTAGCTGTATACCTCTGTTTTTATGTTGTATGTGATATTTGAATAAAATACAGTGCTAAAAAAGTTTTACAAAATATTAAAGAATAAAAAAGAGATCTAGTTGTAAAATTGACAGAAATATACTTAGTTATTGATTTCTCACAAAGCAAATTACTCCTTTCTAAAGTCAATCAAAAAAGAGATACTTGCCCATAAGTTCTAATTTTCTCCCCTTTATTTCATTATAAGCCAATCTGAACTTAATGCAAGGACTCTTGCCTTTAAGCTTTAGCCGAATAATGAGCAAACTTAGCTGTATTAAGTTGTGTCGTTCCTTTTGAAGCTTTAAATTTCACGCTATGACGGGCAGAAATGAAGTCTGCATGCACTGTTATGAGATGGACGATTTCATAGAGTCAAGAGCGATTTAGAAGTAGGGGGGAAGATCTCATTTCACCCATTTTTTCTCTGCTTTAGTTTCTTTGGTAATGTATGACATAATTCAACGGTTGCTTTAACTTGATTTCGACACGGCTGTATGTCTAAACTAGTTTTTATTAATTTTTTCTTTTCTAATTAATTTTCAGTCTCTAGACAAAAGAAAAAAATGGATATTTTCAAATATTCCTTTGTAGCATATTAAAGGATATAATTGATTGAGTGGAAATAATACAATTAACAGGTTTGTTTGTGTACACTCAGGATCTTAATGTTAAATCTTTTGGGGGCTTTTGACCTTAGTGTACGTGCAAGCTTGAATCTGTTTCTTAAAGTGATTACTTGATTACGTCGATAGTTCCACTGCTTTGGCTTGTAGGAATAATTCATTGAGGCGTGTATGTAGAGGTGGAGTAGATACTCGGGTATCAGTTGTAGAAATGTATGAGGGAGCTTGCCTCACTCCTGAATATTCCGTGAATACGAACGGGTACTTGCGTGCTGCCAGTAGAAATGCGACTCAACATTCATCAGCAGTAGTATCCTTAGGGTTCCTGAACTCTCGTTATCCTACTGCATAAGGCAGTGGATTTCTAACGCCTAAGTATACAGTCCGCTCTCAACGAGAGCGGACTCAAAACTTCATCGTAGGTGAGGGTGAGGAACTGGGCGCCTATTGGTGGACGCGCTGTCCATACCCCCTACGGGGGTTGGTAGCTCTTACCCACTTCATGATGAAAATAACAATTCACAACCCCGGTTTTTACTTTTTCGTCTTACCAACACCAAATAATCACTCTCTCCTCCGTCTCTGAATCTACCGATGGGGCACTGATATCTACTTACCTCTGACGTAGAACGGTTTCCCTCTACATTGGGTAATAGAGTGTTCGTCCAAACAACATTCGTATCAAAATTCAATATTACCCGAGACCTTCCCCCAAAGTAGGATCTTGTCCTGGTGCCCTCAACCTGCCGTTTTTTGCTGTCATTTTTACCTGGTCCCCTCCATCCCCACTAGGTGTGCTGAGTCAACAGGAACTGCATTATCAAGAGGAATGGTTGCACTAGAGCTACTATCTTATCTATTTCGAACAACATTCTGCTTTTAGGACATTAGAGTACATTGTTAATGCGCGATATTTTACACTTCAAACTCTCCCTTTCACTACATCTTACCCTTGCCTTAACTTCCAATTGAGATACCGCAATTGTTTCTTGCTTTTTAAATCAATAACAAAATATGCAAATAAGATCCTATAAAATTCTTAAACATGGAATAAGTTTTTAGTAAACACTGATTAACATTATTTTTCTCGTATCTTTTTCTTCATCTTGGAGTTATAACGATGGTGGTAAACGGTAATGAGCAAATGAAGCCAAGACCTAGGATTATCCGGTGGATTGATACACTGCAAGCGTACACATGTCCACGTAAAGTATTCCTTGCACACAACAACACATTGTTTTTTCCCTACAAGAAGAAAAAGGAGACGAAACTATTTTCGCCTTTCCCTTTTTCATTGCAGTTTGTTGGTCTCGATAATGACATATGTGGCATTTATGTTGATCCACCGCATATGAAGAACCTGATAGACGCGAGAGAGTATTTGCATCTGCCTATGAAGAGAATTCAGCGTCCTCGTAAACCTAAAACCACCCTTGATGGATAAATAAATCACACGAGTACCGCATCGAGAAAAGCCCTAAAATCTTAAGTATATATATATATATATATATATATATATATATATATATATATATATATATATATATATATATATATATATATATATATATATATATAATGAGCTTTTAAAGTGTGAGTGGGTAAAGAAGATGTGGTATAAAAATTCCTTGGAAGTTCCTAGCTTGGGGAGATACTGGGTTTGATGGGTAACGCTTTGGGTGAAGTAGAGTCACTGTGCCTGGTAGCTTAACGGTAGAGCATCTGACCGGCAATCAGCAGACCCGGGTTTGAGTGCAGGTCAGTAATTTCAAAATTTTATCCCCTGGCATTATTTCTAGTCTTCTTCTAGTGTCCCTTTCTCTTACCTCTAGAAAAACTCCTGTTTCTTGTCTCATTCCTCATTCGCGTCCAATTTCTCTTTTTCTTGTACTATATATATATATATATATATATATATATATATATATATATATATATTAGGGTGGGTAACAAATATATAGTCAGAATTTCAAAGTGAACTTATTGTTTCTGCATTCGTGAATTATTGTGAGGCTTCATGAGAAACTCCAAAATCCGGAGTTCCGTCCAAATCAAAGCATGTTGAGGGGTGGCACAGACCGATCGAATGTTTGCTTTGCTTTCCCTTAGCATAGCGTTCCTATCATACACTGTGTTGTGGGTGATTGCCTTTAGATATACTTCTTGGTGATGTCAACTCGTTTTTTGCATACCTCCACGTAGTTTTTGCTGTTATATAGTTGTGTCTTTATACTGTCAGACCCAAAACTAAGCTAAAAACATCCCCGTTTTATCGTTAGGTCTAAATGGCGAGTTCAACTTGGAAAAAAACTGAGCTGTTTTTGTTGGGACAGCCCTTTTAAGCCCACAACCATATTGTCCTTCCAACAGGGAAAGATGTTCGGCGGCGACTCTTCTGTCATGGATCGAACAGCTAGAACAATCGAAAAGGTGTCATCGACAAAGTTGTCAAAGTTTGGGAACGTGCCCAAATTCTTGTTGCCCCTTTGCGATCAATCATGGAAAAACTGGAAACCATCGTCGGGAAGTACGAAGTCCGTAAGAAGGCGAAAAAACGTCAATACGAGGAGGGCAAGGTCTCCAACGCCCTCATCCAGGAACACTTGTTGTCACTGTTCGACATCGCAGCCCCTGCCTCTTCTTGCTCCATGATCCACCTCAACCAGAAGGACAAGAACTTCTTCGACGACCAAAGGAGCCAGAAAAAATGGTCATGAGTACTCTTAACAAAGAGAGCGTGGCAAAAGAGTTTAGGAAATGTGAAAGGTTGGCTGCTGAGAGAAGGAGGAAGGAGAAGGAGTTGGCGAGCGGGAGTTCCACCACCGCTTCTTCATCAACTTTTTCGTCCGCCACTAACTATCCTTCTCAGGGAAACGCCGGTGCTTCTGCTTCTCCTCCAAAAAGGCTCAAGATCACGAAGGAGCTTGCAGCAGCAGCTGACAAGGTTAAGTTGACCCCTTGCGGAGCCCACCACGTCTTCTCTGCCATCGTTTACCTCGTCCATTCATCGACATCGGAAAGTGTTGCGGAAGGAGACAGCAGAAGCAGCCGTCAAGGTTAATCAAGACCAAGTACAGGAGCACGACGCGGTCCTCATCCTTCATTGTGACGGGAAACTCTTGCACGGGTCAGAAGCTCAAGGTCATGTCGATCGCTTGGCCATCGTTGTCGCCAGTCCGTCCTACAAAAGAGGCAAGCTCCTGGCTATCCCTGCCTTGCCATCCGGCACCGGAGAAGCAATGGCCAGCAAAGTCGAAAAGACCATCAGACATTGGACGTATGAAGACAGAGTTGGGGTCTCTGCTTCGACAACACCGCTTCAAACACAGGCGTCCATGCTAACTGTCGCAAACTCCTTGAACTGAAGAGGGGTCGTCCGTTGTTGGACTTGGCGGGCCGCCACCACTGTATGGAGCTCATCTTGTCCTCAGCCTTCGAGGCCACCTTCGGCGACGCTACGTCCGGCCCAGACGTTTAACTATTCAAACGGTTCAACAAGAAGTGGACCGCTCTCGTACAATGCAACGATCATTAACGACCCACCCTCGGTTAGCTGACCATGACAAATAGAAGAACACGACCCTTGAGGCTCTTGCCAATGCGGCCGAAATGAAAAGAGAAGATTATAAGAAATTCGCGAAACTAACGGCAAAGGCCATCAAGGGGGAGATTACCACTTCCTTCCAAAAACAAGGAGCTCACCACTACGCGAGATGGATGGCGAAGGCGATCTACACGCTCAAGATCACGATCTTCAAGGACGAGTTCGAACTCATGCCGAAGGAACAGCATAGCTTTCAGGAGATGAGTGTGTTAATCATCCTAATATACGCTCGTGCCTGGTTCGAGGCTACCCTGGCCGCAGACGCTCTTTTTAACGATCTCACTCGCTTCCAGGATCTCCACAACTACAGAGACCACAACTCAAAGATCTCGAAGGCCACGGTGAAGACATTCAAGCGGCACTTTTGGTACTTGGGGACGGACCTCGTCGGCCTTGCCTTGTTCAGCGACAAAGTCACGATCGAGGAGAAGACCAAGATGGTGGAGTCGCTGGCCATTGACAAGGACCTCGACAAGAAGCGATGGACGACAGTTGCCCAAGATCCTTCTTCGGTGACTTTGAGTGACCTTGGCACCAAGCAATCACTTTTCTCCTTCACGGCACTCAAGTTGGATGCCTCGTTTCCACAATCTCCTGTGCTCAGTTGAAAGGAAAACGAGGCATGCAACCAGTGGAATACCATCCACCATCTGGCAGTGACCAATGATGCAGCGGAACGGGTGATCAAACTGATCACTGATTATCCTCAGATCCTCAACAAGGACGAGAACAATCGACAAGCTCTCCTGCAAGCTGTCGAGCGCCACCGATGGCTGAACCTGAACCCTAACTGATCTTACAGAAGAATATACAAATTGTTTCAATCGTTATTTCAGCCATTTTCAGTTATATTTTTAAGAAAGTCCAAGAAATGAGCCATTCCTATCACTGTTCCTAAGTGTTCCTTGTATAGTATCAGAGTAATATTCCTCCCATACACATTGCTGTATCGTGAAATGTTCCTAGAATAGTTATTTACCTCACTTCAGAGCAAATATTTTCGTTTCCGTGGCATTTATAGTTGATGTGAATAAATAAGGTTGAAAAATAAACACTTGTATGGTCTCGAAAAATCAACTACCCTGTGCGACCCCTAAATTTTAAAAGATTCACATGAAACTTTTTGTGCTTTTATTCCTTGTTTTTCCTCACAATAATTCATGGGTGCTGTAAGAGATTTCAAACTTATATAAATATATATATATATATATATATATATATATATATAATATTTAAAGCCAGGCAATGGCTTCGCCATTCCTCCCTACGGGAACAGCTTGCGCTTCGCTACTAAGATTAAAATCTAAAATCTAAAATAAGCAGCAATGGTTAAATTTTTATAAATTTTCTGAACTTCGCCGAGTAATAATAGTTTTAAAAAGGAACTCTAAACTAAATTTCATCCCCTTTCAAAATATCACGTTGCTAAAGAATAATTATAGAAGATATATAAAAATAAATTTTCTTAACTTCACCATTTGTAATTCTTTGGGTTTTAAAAAATCACAAAATTTCGATACTTATATTTATTTCTGATCTTTGATGAAAAAACAGGTCATAACCAAACTAAGATGAAATTATTATTAAAATCTAAAAGAAATCCCCTTCTTTAATTATAGAGTTAGTGATGATATATATATATATAAATATATATATATATATATATATATATATATATATATATATATATATATATATATATATATATATAAAGTCTTTCAACAAGGACGCTCGAGCTTTGACAGGCGATAGTGGCCATGTTGTTAAAGCGACATCTGGCAACCTCACTGTGAACTGTTCAGTCGTATTGGCAAGTCACGCTGGAAGTTTATAGAGTTGAACAGCGTGTGCAAATCATCAAATTTATTATCAAAATCAGTGCTTTGTTCGACAAACGTTCCGCACATTACGTGATTTCTATCCTCGCCACAGCGACGAGGCCCATTTTTGGATGAATGGATTTGTGAACAAGCAAAAGTTTCGGATTTGGGACGAAAACAATCCACATGAGATACACCAGCACCAATTGCATCCCAATAAAGTTACGGTTTGGTGCGGATTTTCGTCTAACGGAATCATCGGTCCGTATATTTTGGAGAATGAGGATGGGATTGCCATACCGTCAACGGCTAGACGTACAAATCGAAGATAAGCAACTTCTTGTGGCCTCAACTGGATTATATGCCTGATATGGATAGTGATGCCATGTGGTTCCAACAGGACAGCACTACGTGCCACACTGCGCAAGCCACGATAGACATTTTGCACCACCGATTTCCAAGCAGGGTCATCTGCCGCGGCGGCGACGTCAACTGGCCACCGAGATCATGTGATTTAACGCCATTAGACTACTTTCTTTGGAGCTACATTAAATCGCAAGTCAATGCAAAGGGCTTTCTGCGGGAAATCATGCCTAGACTCAATTTGGATCTTCCCATTTCTACGAGTAAATTTATCGATTTAGTTGAATTATGTCTCTCTGACAATGTGTTTCAAGTAAATAATGAGTTTTATCGGCAAATATTTGGCCTTAGTATGGGAAATAGTTTATCTCCGATATTGGCATGTCTCTTCATGGAATATTTTGAGACTGAACTCCTTCCCACAATTTCTCCCCCTAACTTTATATGGTTAAGGTACATTGACGATGTATTTTCTGTATGGCCTAATGGCCATGATTTTGATACCTTTTTTAATAATTTGAATAATTGGCATGTCTCCATCAAATTCAAATATGAATGGAAATATGATAATAGATTACCCTTTTCAGATGTCCTTATTAATAAAGATCACCATGAATTAAAACTTGACGTTTATAGGAAACCAATCCACTCGAATGCCCATTTACATTATTTTTCGTTTCACGATAATACTGTTAAAAAATCGGTAATTTCTGAACCTTTTCCTTAGAGCATACAAAATATGTCATCCTTCCAATTTAGAGGAAGAAATTTTCATTATCAGGACCATTTTTTCTAATTTGTATTACCCTGATTGGCTTATATCGTCTGCCCATTTTGCAGCTTCATCCCTTCAATATGTTTAGGCCTTACCCCCCCCTCCCTGATTAGCCACAAGTAGGGGATTGGGGGAAAAAAGAGGGATCTTTCACGACCTGACCCTGTGTTATGTTTGTAAGCACTTTTCTTATATTATCTATCCAGTGTCAGTTGAAAAAGGGTGTGAGATACACCGAAACTGTTCTGAATTAAATTGTCTTCGAAGAATGTGGTTTAATTCCTCATATATATATATATATATATATATATATATATATATATATATATATATATATATATATATATATATATATAATTGCCTAACAAAAACTTCACTAAATTCGAACTTGAATAACTCAGTCCATTTTAAAGAGATAGAAATGAAAATTCGAATAAAAACATTATATAAATTTTTATCTCTAAACGTTTTAACAATATATCTAAAATTTTATTGGTACAATAAAAAAAAGTCACTTAAAAATATGTTTGACGACTCATGAAAAGGTGGATATTTGTGCGTAGGAAATACCAGATTGCATGCCTAGGATATTAGGCTAAAATTAGCCTTGATTTTTGTCTCACTTTCATTCATCATTATAAAAAATAGGTTGGTATGAGTAACGCTCTTGAAGAGGGTTGAGAGATTCCAGAAGAATTTTCTTAGCGGATTAAGGAATCCTTACTATCACCCTTAACTAGCCGATATATATATATATATATATATATATATATATATATATATATATATATATATATATATATATATATATATATATATATATATTCAATATCCATACTAAGAGTGTCTTGGTTAATCCCAATAAAGTTGGCAACTGAATTTCATTTAAAACTTTTCTGGGATACTCGGGAAAATTCTTGACAAGAGTCAACGTGGTCGGAATAATTGAATAATTTGTCAGTGCGTTCTTCCCTATCATTCAAACAGGATACAGTGCCGAGACAAACAAAACATTTTTCTGACGTTCATGATGCCGTTCACTTTTTGTATATTAAGGACAAACGTTGCAGAAGTAAGGGTAAAGAACTAAATGTCCATCAATTCCCCGTTGCTTCGATACTTATTAGCTGAAAATAGCATGGCTCAACAGTAAACCATCCTGGAATATTGTAAGACTGGTGCCTAATAGTCCATAATTACTCGGATAAACCGGGGACAGCTGTTTTCCCTCAGCATGCGGGCAGCGCACTTCGCCATTATGAGTTGCGATCAAATAGACCGGGAAGATTCCAGTTGTTGAAAGAATCCCGACGGAGGCATTGCTCGTGTTGGCTAAGGTGCGATTATATAAACCAGCTATTAGACTAATGGACATTTCTCTGATGAGACCAAATTCTCGCCATTTAGTCTTAATTCCCATTATATGGAAGAAAAAACAGGTGCATTATCAAAATAATGTCCCGCCATTGAATCATGCTACAGCACGACTTCTTATAATCAAATCAAGGATGGATGAAGATGTATCTCATGATATACTAGCCTCAAAACTCACAAAGCTAAGGCCATGAAGTTGAAGACAAACTGAGACCTACGGCAAGACAATTATCTATGATGACTTGAAAATACGAGTACATAATGAAATACAAGTATTGAAATCGCGCAGCCACTATCCAGCTCTCAACCCTCTCGAAACTCAGTGGCGGAAATTGAAATTGGCAATCATGGTTATCAACCTTGTAACGGGAATAACTGGAAGATATGCCAGGAAGATATGCTAGAGGAGAGTTTTAAAAAGCTACTCGAGGCTATTATTACTAGCGAAGTATATTCCTTTAGAGTATTCTATACAACTTTCTTTAGGGTATCGAACACTTTATTGACTTCTCATTTTGAGATTTTAATACATTTGTTTATATGTAATCGTCTTTGTTCATGGTTGGTGATAATTATATTGATAAGGATTAAAACATGTAAATTATAAATCAGGAAAATTTAATTGCAATGATAATTAGATTGATAAGGATTAAAGCATGTAAAATATAAATCTGGAGAATATAATTGCAATAAAAGTATGCAACTAATACAATAAACTGTTTTTCATGAGTCTCGAGAGTGTATAAAACGAGGAAGCATAAGAACCACGAGACAAAATATATGTCCAATTTATGGTATGAAATTGATTGAAGGAGTAACCTTTTACAAGTCTTTAGAACTGGAAAACTAAGCATCTCATTATAATGATCCTAGTTAGTGTGTGTATGTGTGTCTGTGTGTCCATCTGTGCATATTTTTTAAACTAAATTGTGAAATGACTTTTTTTTCTTGAACACCAATTTTGAATGTGTTGTGAAATAAAAACAAATCTCTCGCGCATTTTCTTAATTTTGTGGGCGAAGCGAACAAGCACCGTAGGCCTCGAAAAAACGCCCGCACGGAGGATTTTCGCTAGTTTATTTAATTACAACTAAATTTCACTTGCTTATAAGAATTAAAACTAAGAAAGGAAAGACTAAAAAATCATTATTCTCTGTGAATATTAATTGTTAAAATACTTGAAGGGAAAAAAATACGAAAGTTTCCACGGACCTTAAATCATCAGAAATTATATAGCAACTACAGAAAATGGTATAACAAGCGACCATACAAAAAATCAGAGAGTCTTGTTAACCTAGTTGCCATTTTATTTACGAAATGTTTAAGTATAAGAAAAGCCCCGTGAAATTATTAAACGCATAAATTATATCGTATAAAGAGCGACAGGAAAGAAGTAAGTAACTAAGCACAGGCCAGTCAGTCTGTTATCAGCAACATAAAAAAATACAAAAGTCATAAATTGTGACTGAACAGATATACTAACACAAATGATCGATCGAAATCACGGCACCAATTAGAAAAGTTGAGGAAACAACCTAAAGAATTAGGATCATTTGCAGGTTGTTCACCAACTACTGCCGTGACCTAACAATGGGGAACTTTTTTCTATATTGCAGTAGATTCAATCCTCATCAATTCTGTATTAACAAAACTGAAGTTACAAGTACTCAGAAAGGCCCTGCATTGATACCCTCTGTCACAAATACAGTCAGGCAGCATCGTCATCTAAAGTTGCACTCAGTCATAATAAAGTAGAAATAAAAGTGACCAAAGCACGGCAACCCCTGAAAGAAACGGGTAACCATTTCTTGGTTTATGAAGGGTCTTTGCTCTATGATCCATGGCACAACATCCTCCAACTCCTTTATCTGCTCCTTTCGTTCTAATACAGATAGTCCCCTATGTTTACGTGCTTGCCTTCTATTTTCAGAGGGATGTTTATGTGAATTTCTTATCCAGTTAGATGACCTCGTCTACGATTGAAAATGGATTGGGGACGTAATTAAATAACTAAAGTCTGCTAGAAAATTTTATTGTTGCTTTCTTTTTGGGGAGCTTGATTTTGATTTGGAGAGGTATGTTGTTTACCTTATCGCGTCTAGTCGTATACATTTATAGATGAATAACAATATCTTCCCTAATGAGTCATTATAAAAAATCAAAAATATAAATGATTAATACTCTATTTAAGATATTTTTTTGCAGAAAGCTATTGATTTTAAACTTACAATTCAAAGGGATAAAATTAGGAAATTCTTGCGTCTTTTCTGCTCGTCCCAAATATTTCGCATAAAGTGGCTCAACTTAAGCCATCTGACTGACAGACTAAAAAAATGGTTGATAAGCTAACCACGACTAGCTAGACACGTGCCCGCTATTTTGAACTGGACATGGATCAGACTGGTTACATGTTGAAAACGGTCAATCAGTTAAATTCGTTTTCATTTTTTCTGATCCAAAATGTCTATTTATCAATTAGTTACATATATAAATAACAAGGAATATGTTCTGGTTGAATTGCAGAACAGACACAACATGGAATCGTAACTTTCTTTCTGTTCTGATCGTGGCGAATCTATAAGGTTGGTTGATGATCGAAAGTTTGTTTGCGTAGACTAGATTGAAATTGTTAATTTTTATCCCCTGGAAGCAATCAATGGAATTGAGTTTTTTTTATCTTTAAACCAACATTTTGGGCTGAACAATTCTATAATGCTCCCTTTCAGACACATGGCTGCGATGTTTCATCTGGGGCCTTTCAGCCAGCTGAAATGAGTTCAGCCACTCTGCGAGAAATGCTAGAATGGAAAAGAAAAAAAACCCACTTCTCAGATGAACGTGGATTATATTATTTAATGTGAAAATTATTGAATGAGTAAATTAATTGGCGGCCAAAGAAACCTTATTAGATTTCACTCGTTAATGATAGAATATTTACATTAATATAATCACCTGAATAGAATATCCACATAGAAGTAGCAAGTGAAATATGGCAAATGGCAGACTTCCACATTAGGAAAATAATAGTTCTGAGCAAAATTCCCCATCAATAAGCGCACACGTCGTGTGGGTTGTTGGGTCATCTGGATTCAACCAAAACGGCTCAGCTTAACTCACCAAGGTCAACTTGCCGTAACCTAACTGACCAGATTTTCTTACTTTCTTTCTATCACTTAGTATAGTAGTTTGGGTAAATTAGGCGAGGTTAGCAACCACCTAGTTATAGACAGCTACGACGCGGTTAGCGCAGCTCGGTTCCATAAGCCAACCAGTTTGATTCTACATAGAAGAAAACTTTTCCACATTTGTTTCATCCCAAATTGTTACCACGAAAAGCAATGAGCTTAAGTCCTGGAAAGAAAATTATTACTCACTTACGAGGAACATCTATTAAGAAATGTATAACATTTCCCTGTTCCTTATATTTTACTAAGTTGTTTTAGTTTATTGATTAACTTTCATTACGTTTAAGCTATGATATTTAAATTGTCCTTTTAATATATTTTAATTTTATATTTTACTCTAGTTCACTTATCTTAGTTTATCAAGTTACGAAAATTAAATCAATAAATTACATTACTTTAATTTTAAAGAAATTTTCTTTTAGAAAAATCTTTTGAATATACAGTTATAGGTTAAGTTTTCATCTTTATAATAATCCCCCCCCTTGGTTTAGATAATTAAATTATTTAAAATCATCTGTTTAAATTTATAATTGTCATCACCAGGCAATGGCTTCCCCACTCCTTCCTACGGGGGGAGCTTTTGCTTCGCTATTAAGATTAAAATTTAAAATCTAAACAAAAGCAGGCATGGTTAAATTATCGTTAAATTTTTATAAATATTCTGAACCGCCAATTATAATAATTTTAAAAAGCAACTCTAAACTAAATTTCGCCCCCCTTTCAAAATATCACGTTGATAAAATATAAGAGTTAAAGAATAGAAGATATATAAAAATAAATTTTCTAAACTTCACCATTTGTAATTCTTTGGTTTTTAAAAAATTCACAAAATTTCGATACTTATATTTATTTCTCAACTTCACCATTTTAAGTCCTGGCTTCATCTTGTTTAAGCGAAGCTAAATTAAGTCTTTTTGAATGGCCATCACAGTATCCAGATTGGACATGCTTACTTTGAAAAAATATCACATGAACTGGATGTCCCCGTTCATGAGTCACATGCCCCCAAAATATTGCTGAATTGAGAAAGTTTTTCAAATACCAGTGAGACAAAGTCCATCCGAAGTTTGGTTGAGCCTAGTACAAATATATAAATAATCGTTTGAGGAGTGTCATTAAGAAAAGGTTTAGGCTCTTAACTAGTAATCAAATCGTATGTGGTATGAATACTATTTGATTTTAAATTTTTGTAAAAAGTGTTAATATTACTTTATTTTTCAATCAAACTAGTAGATATTTTGGGGTTGTCTATATATTAGTAATACATTCGTCTCAATGGCTCTGCATCCCGTTGCCATTAAAAAAACTGTTCATGAACTTTGGCAAAAATTGTGGTATATTGGTAGGGGCATGAATACGTCCTGGAGCAAGTGTATATAAGCATCTACCATAGGTAGTTCCGTATGTAGGTATATATTGCTTATTTGTCTACTCTCTCACACAAGTAGTTACTTCTACTTCTTTTTATGATATTTTAAAACCATTTTCTAAGCTGGGGAAGAGACCCCACTCTGATTTGCGCCAATTAAAAATGTGTTTTAAGCAAATTTTGAAACTTTGAACTCAAAGACAGAAAGAAAACTCACTCAAAGCCGAAACTGACAGTGTGGTAGCCAAATAAGTGAGTGTGAAAGTTTGTAGGTTGTTTTGCCTTTATTTGCATTGTGCCAACTTCTTTGTCTACAACCGCTTTTCCTACCTCTGTCTTTCCTTTCTCTGGTGAAGTATTGAGGATGTCAGAAGAAGCCAAACCACCCAATCCTTCCCAGTCACAGTCATGTGAAGTTTATTCGATCCGCCAAATCTCCCAGATGCTTCCTTAAAACAATAGACGATTCATGGAAGGGAATTCGACCGCTTCAATTCCTCTGACGTGCCAGATTTACGTTCCCAAATCACCCATTTCGGCCATTTACCGACTCTCTAATGACACCCTTAAAAACCATAAAGAAATACATAGCCACAGATATATAATTAATGATTCAGCTATCAGAAGCCCATTTAGTTATTATATATCCCTCTATTTTCTCTCTATGGTAAAAAATTGCCGTAAACAACAGCATAAAGTTTTTTGGTCTTTATTCTTGGTTCTTATGATAGATATTTTTGGTTAATGAATAATATTAATTTCTCGTAACTACCACTCTAAATCTTTGTAAGTTTGTCTGAGCCCTACGGAGATTTGATAGGTTTACGATATCTCTAGATTTATTTGGTGGTGGTCATTCACTTGTTTATGTCGGATGAATTGAAACGAGAATGGCAGTTGAAGGATATACGGCCCCTTTGCAACACGCCACAATGGACATTTAGTGCCTGAAAATGATTGATATAAAGGAGAAATAACTATTATTAGGCGTCATTTTCAACCGTTAACATTCAATTGTTATCGCTTGCTTACAAGGCGAAATAATACAACCACAAGTGATAACTCATCTTGTTTTATGACGTTGGATGGTGTCAGATCTATTTTGGGCCGAATCTTTAGTATAAAAATGCCATTAACTATTAGGAATCGTTGCAAAATAGTGAGAAAGATTGATGGGATTGGCAGAGGATGGATAGATATCAAAGCCAGAGCACTTTTATACATATATACATCGTTTCACCAGCAATTGTATATTTAGCCGATAATAAAAACAGAATTATTTACAAAATGATAAAAGAGAGGCAGGAACATTAAAGGTTGGTAGTAAAATCCGTGGGCAAACCTAAGATTCTAGATAGGCCTAAAGTACCTATGCAAAACTAAAATACGGGATGGCCATGAACACTTTGTGCAATTCAAATATAAAAAAAATGGTCCTAAAATTCTTGTGCATCTCAAATATATGTATATTACACAAGACCTTTGGTAACACCTTGAATCTTTGAATTGCCCACGGACTTTTGGACAACCCAGTAGGGAGTTTTGCAAAAGATCTGTTACACTCCGTTTTATGATCTTCCGGGAGGTTTACGTGTTAGAAAAAAAGTTCCGTTGAACAAAATTAAAGTTCTACTTTTCTTGCAGCTGTCATTAAAATGACTTTCGTGGACATCTTGGCCACGAAAGTCCTGCCGTGGGTAGGAAAGATCACGAAGAAGGTGGAGTACGTCTTTCCGCATGAAGGTGACCCGTCCCACACAGCCTCAATCTCCTCGACTAGAGCTAAACCCCTCCGTCAACCGCGTGTGGACACACATGAAGAAGGACTTCGTCTGCAAAGTGGGCGCGATACTCAGGTCTAT
The DNA here is from genome assembly GCA_963969495.1 of Ceratothoa steindachneri. NCBI lineage: Eukaryota > Metazoa > Arthropoda > Malacostraca > Isopoda > Cymothoidae > Ceratothoa > Ceratothoa steindachneri. Next base: position 122,601,460 of record OZ018331.1, read on the forward strand.
CCTGGAGCTCATGCTCGACGCCGAGGGCGGCTACATTGATTAATATTACGATGTAAACACATATTTATGTTACAACAATAAAAACGTCTCTAACTCCATCAAAACTATCATCGTGTCCTTTGTTGAGAGTCATAACGAGTGTAATACTGCCTTTGCAATACCCTGTTCAATGTGACACAAAATTAGATTTGAATCTCTTCTTAATTACAAATGGAGAGATTTTATGGTAATTAAGCTGTTATATTACCGGTTAAAGAAATCAGGGTCAAATTAAAAAAGGTAAGAGTGTAAACGTTCATAGAACACTGACACTTATCGAAGAAAGAAGGATGAGCAGAGAGGAATGGAAAGAAAGGAGGAGGCGCAGAGAGGTAGGAAAAGTAAGGAGGATGCACAGAGAGGCAGGAAAAGGAAGGAGGATGCGCAGAGAGTCAGGAAAGAAAAGGAGGATGCGCAGAGAGCCTGGAAAAGAAAGTAAGATGCGCAGAGAGGCAGGAAAAGGAAGGAGGATGCGCAGAGAGGCAGAAAAAGGAAGGAGGATACACAGAGAGGCAGGAAAAGGAAGGAGGATGCGCAGAGAGGCAGGAAAAGGAAGGAAGAGGCGCAGAGAGGCTGGAAAAGAAAGGAGGATGCGCAGAGAGGCAGAAAAGGGAAGAAAGATACGCAGATAGGCAGGAAAACGAAAAAGGGTGCGTAGAGAGGAGGAAAAGTAAGGAGGTTGCGCAAAGAGGAAGAAAAAGGAGGGAGGATAAGCACAGAGGCAGGAAAAGAAAGATGGATGCCGGAGAGGCAGGAAAGAAAGAAAGATGCGCAGATAAGGAGGAAAAGAAAGAAGGATGCGTAGAGAGGCAAGAAGAGGAAGGAGGATGCGCAGAGAGGAAGGAAAAGAAAGGAGGATGCGCAGAGTGGCAGAAAAAGGAAGGAGAAGGCAAAGAGAGGCAGGAAAATGAAGGAGAATGTGCAGAGAGGCAGGAAAATGAAGGAGGGTGTGCAGAGAGGCAGGGAAAGGAAGAAAGATGCGCAGAGGGGCAGGAAAAGGAGGGACGATACGCAAAGAGGCATGAACAGGGAGAAGGATGCGTAAAGATGCAAAAAAATAAAGGAGGATATGCAGAGAGGCAGGAAAAGGAAGGAGGATGCGCAGAGAGGCAGGAAAAGAAAGGAGAAGGCGCAGAGAGCCGTAAAAGAAAGGAAGATGTGCAGAGAGGCAGGAAAAGGAAGGCGGTTGTGCAGAGAGGCAGGAAAAGGACGAAGGATGAGAAGAAAGGCAAAAAAAGGAAGAAGGATGCGCAGAGAGGCAGGAAAAGGAGGAATTGCGCAGAGAGGCAGGGAAAAGAAGAAGGATGCGCAGAGAGAAAGGAAAAGGAAGGAGGATGCGCAGAGATGCAGGAAAAGAAAGGAGGATGCACTGAGAGGCAAGAAAAAGAAGGAGGATGCGCAGAGAGGCAAGAAAAGGAAGGAGGATGCGCAGAGAGGCAGGAAAGGCAAGAAAGATGCGCAGATAGGCAGGAAAAAGAAGAAGGATGCGCGGAGAGGACGAAAAAGGAAGAAGGATGCGTAGAGAGGTAGGAAAAGGAAGTAGGATGCGCAGAGAGGCAGGAAAGAGAAGAAGCATGCGCAGAGAGGCAGGAAAATGAAGATTGGTGCGTAGAGAAGCAGAAAAAGGAAGAAAGATGTGGATATAGGCAGGAAAAGAAAGAAGGAAGTGCATTGAGTTAATAAAAGGAGGGAGGATACGCAGGGAGGCAGTAAAAGTAATCAGGATGCGCAGAGAGTCAGGAAAAGGGAGGATGATGCGCAGAGAGGCAAGAAAAGGAATGAGGATGTGCAGAGAGGCAGGAAAAGGAAGAAGGATGAGGAGAGAGTCAGGAAAAGGAAGAAGGATGCGCAGAGAGGCAGGAAAAGGAGGAAGGATGCGCAGAGAGGCAAAAAAGGAAGGAGGATGCGCAGAGAGGCAGGAAAGTGAAGAAAGATGTCCAGATAGGCAGGAATAGGAAAAAGGATGCGCAGAAAGTCAGGAAAAGCAAGAAGGATACGTAGAGAGGCAGGAAAGGGAATAAAGATGCGCAGATAGGCAGGAAAAGAAAGAAGAATGCGCAGAGAGGCAGGAAAACGAGTAAGGATAGGCAAAGAGGCCTGAAAAGGAAGAAGGATGCGCAGAGAGGCAGGAAAAGAAAGGAGGATGCGCAGAGAGGCAGAAAAAGGAAGGAATATGCTCAGAGAGGCAGTAAAAGGAAGGAGGATGCGCAGAGAGGCAGGAAAGGCAAGAAAGATGCGCAGATAGGCAGGAAAAGAAAGGAGGATGCGCAGAGAGGCAGGAAAGGGAAGAAAAATGTGCAGATAGGCAGGAATAGGAAAAAGGATGCGCAGAAAGGCAGGAAAAGGAAGAAGGATACGCAGAGAAGCATGAAAAGCAAGAAAGATACGTAGAGAGGCAGGAAAAGGAAGGAGGATACGTAGAGAGGTAGGAAAAGGAAGTAGGATGCGCAGAGAGGCAGGAAAAAGAAGAAGGATGCGCAGAAAGGCAGAAAAATGAAGAATGATACGCAGAGAGCCATAAAAAGGAAGAATGGTGTGTAGAGAGGCAGAATAAGGAAGAAAGATGCGCAGATAGGCAGGAAAAGGAAGAAGGATGTGCAGTGAGTTAGGAAAAGGAGGGAGGATACCCAGAGAGGCAGTAAAAGGAAGGAGAATTCGCAGAGAGTCAGGAAAAGGAAGGAGTATGCGCAGAGAGGCAAGAAAAGGAATGAGGATATGCAGAGAGGCAGGAAAAGGAAGAAGGATGAGGAGAGAGTCAGAAAAAGGAAGAAGGATGCGCAGAGAGGCAGGAAAAGGAGGAAGGATGCGCAGAGAGGCAAAAAAGGAAGGAGGATGCGCAGAGAGGCAGGAAAGTGAAGAAAGATGTCCAGATAGGCAGGAATAGGAAAAAGGATGCGCAGAAAGTCAGGAAAAGGAAGAAGGATACTCAGAGAAGCATGAGAAGCAAGAAGGATACGTAGAGAGGCAGGAAAGGGAATAAAGATGCGCAGATAGGCAGAGAAAGGAAGAAGAATGAGCAGAGAGGCAGGAAAACGAGTAAGGATATGCAGAGAGGCAGAAAAAGGAAGGAGAATGCTCAGAGAGGCAGGAAAAGGAAGGGGGATGCTCAGAGAGGCAAGAAAAGGAATGAGGATGTGCAGAGAGGCAGGAAAAGGAAGAAGGATAAGAAGAGAGTCAGGAAAAGGATAAAGAATGCGCAAAGAGGCAGGAAAAGGAGGAAGGATGCGCAGAGAGGCAGAAAAAGGAAGGAGAATGCGCAGAGGCAGGAAAGGGAAGAAAGATGTGCAGATAGGCAGGAATAGGAAAAAGGATGCGCAGAAAAGCAGGAAAAGAAGGAAGGATACGCAGAGAAGGATGAAAAGCAAGAAGGATACGTAGAGAGGCAGGAAAGGCAAGAAAGATGTGCAGATAGGCAGGAATAGGAAAAAGGATGCGCAGAAAGTCAGGAAAACGAGTAAGGATACGCAGAGAGGCATGAAAAGGAAGGAGGATGCGCAGAGAGGCAGAAAAAGGAAGGAGAATGCTCAGAGAGGCAGGAAAAGGAAAGGGGATGCACAGAGAGGCAAAAAAAGAAACGAGGATGCGCAGAGAGGCAGAAAAAGAAAGGAAGATGCGCAGAGAGGCAGGAAAAAGAAGAAAGATGCGCAGAGAGGCAGAAAAAGGAGGAACGATACGCAGAGAGGCATGAAAAGGAAGAAGGATGCGTAGAGAGGCATAAAGATAAAGGAGGATGCGCAGATAGGCAGTAAAAAGAAGAAGGATGCGCAGAAAGGCAGGAAAAGGAGGAAGGATATGCAGAGAGGCAGGAAAAGGAAGAAGTATGCGCAGTCAGGCAGGAAAATGAAGGAGGATGCGTAGAGAGGCAGGAAAAGGAAGGACGATGCGCAGAAAAGCAGGAAAAGGAAGAAGAATGCGCAGAGAGGCAGGAAAAGGAGGAAGGATATGCAGAAAGGCATGAAAATGAAGAAGGATGCGCAGAGAGGCAGGGAAAGGAAGGAGGATGCGCAGAGAGGCAGGAAAGGGAAGAAAGATGTGCAGAGAAGCGGGAAAAGGAAGAAGCATGCGTTGAGAGGTGGTAAAAAAAAGACTTGATAAAAAGGAAAGATGTCAAATTGATATGCCGTAGATAATACAGAACTGATAAGGTGGTTTAGAAAATAGACAAAAAGAGTGGTGCGCAATCCACGCAAACTGTTTTGATGGGGGTGGATAAAGGAACTGTCAAAGAGAGAAACACGAAACGCTGATCCAGTGACCTCATCTGATTTAAACTTAAATGACGAGAGAAAAATAAGGAGGGAATTTCCCTCGGGATGTTTGCAACGATAAATCTTTAAAGAAAGTGGTGAAGTTAGAGGAAGTGGAATAGTGTGGAAGTTAAATAACGACAGATGGTTCTGCTGCTTTGGGGGCAAGGAGAGCACGCAATTCTCTCAAAGTAGCCGTTAATCACAGTACCAACCACAGAAGAAACCAATAATAGTTAGAGTTATCATTCCTTTTAACTGACGAGTTCCGCAACAGAATCATGAAATTCACATAAAGATCAGCATCAAAATCACTGGTTAGCTTGCGGGCACCAAGGAACGGTTTTCAGTGATGGGGGGGGGAGGGGAGTACTGTGGTTTGCGTTGGGAGCGCTTCGTGGCGCATGAGAGAGTCAACCCGTTCCAGGTCGATTTTTTATGGAGTTGGAGCCCCTTTCGGTGGGGGTTGGATACGGTGAAGTGATGTGTGGTGTACGAGTGCACGAAGGAAAGGAGGGGGGCAGTGTGCTGTAATTGGCTCTATGAGTAGAAGTGCGTCAGAATAGGCGCTCCGCCGTGATTGGTGAGCACTCCTTACAAGCACCGAGAGCGCCTTTTCCCCTGAGCCACGAAGACTACCACCGACCTGACACATTCGGATGAAGACGTGCATACGCATGGAATACACATAGAACACGTGCACATGTACACTCATGCCAAAAGTTTTGAGACTAATATATACTTCTATTTTTTTCAGCCGTTTTAAAATTTACGTGATAGGAATAATTATTCTCGCAATTAAATGATTGCGGGTTTATTAAAAAGTTAGCATTAAATATAAACGGAAAGGTGCATTTCGTCGCTGAATTCAAGATCACGTTCTGTTCCTCTTCCTGTAGCAGGTGAATTTCAGTCACTGGAGATTTGCTATTCGATCAAAGGATAAAATGATAATAAATATGAATTAAATAAAGGATATTGTGTAATTATAATCTATTTACCAAGATTTTTTGTAAAAATAAATTTTCGCATCTTTTTCAATTCCAGAAATAGTTATTTCCAAAGAAAAGCGCGCAGCTCTGTAACAAAGAAGCCCAAAATGCATGGAGATAGTTATTACAGGTTTTTCATTAAGGAGTACCATCTTTAGGATCATTAATGGCTTTAAAAAGGCTGGTTACACTCCTGTGAATAAGTCTTCCTGACGCCCAAGAGATTGAAATGAACGTCAGGGATCGGGTTGCTTCTAGTGTCAACCTTGCTCATGATTGGAAAAGGCAGATATAAACGCTTTAGCGGGCTCAGTCAGCCGGAGACTTTTCGACAATGGTCTCTACTCGAGGAGGGGTGCGAAAAAGCCTCATCTCGCCAGGAAGAACCTTACGAATAGGCCCTACCTTTTTCGGAAATATAAAGAATGGACTCTTGAAGACTGGGGAAAGCTTAATGCTCTGAAAAAGCTCCATTAAGCTTGATTAGAGCTTCTGGATGTTCCCTCGTTAGGAGGAGAAAAGCTGAGCGTCTTCATGAGTCCTGTTGGGTGCCCATGGTAAAGTATCAGACACTCTCGATGTCTTGGGCTGTTTATCATATAAGGGCGCTAAAGCACTAAAAATTTTGCCCAATAATAGTCATGAAGTTAAAATAGTAACAAAGCAAATCAAGGTTTTTGGTTGAAAACGGCATCGATTTTGGGGGGACCTAGGCTAGAGAATTCACCATATAGAGAATTTGTAGGCGATATTTCACTATGTAACAAAATTTCACTCTTTTCGTTTTCTTGGGTAAATATGTTATTTTCCAGGTGTCCGTAACTAAAGTAAGTGAAAAAATGTCTATTTTGAACCGCAAACTTTGCTTTACTAAAGCTTCCATGGGAAAACTAATGCTAGCGTATTATTAACTTCGAGAAAAAAATAGAATATTAAAAATTCAGTAGGCCTTATTTTTTTCAAAGCAGAGTAGAAAATTGCAAATCTTATCTAAAGAAAATATTGTAATGTTGTAGGATAATATTTGTTTCAAGGAAACCTTCCAAAACTTTCTAGATTTAATGAGGAATTTGTAGAATTTAGTAAAATATTATGAAGTTTTAAGTATGTTCCAAAACTTGACCGAACACACCCTTGAAATGTTCTAGAACCTACCTAAATATTACTTTCAGAAATATTTATGCAGTAATTTACTGATTTGCTATCATTTCTGCTTTATCTACCATATTGAACATATCAGAAGAGAATTTGCCTCAAGGGGCTGCAATCATTCTCTAGATGCATTCTGTTTCATCTGCGGACAGTTCAGTAAAACAAGAGGAAAAATGTTGGTAGTGAAAAGATTTATGAAAATGTATGAACTTACACAAAAGCCCACTTAGGCATGCCAGTTGTAGACCAAGGCAAACCCTGGACACCTTATTTTACTCCTGAAGACTGCAAGCAAACTTTGGAAGGTAAGAATTTCTTTGTTTTAAAGGGTAAAATATTCAACATCGCAAGTATGTATTTAAGCTATTATGTTTGTAAGTCAGTCAAAGGAGTAATAAGCTATATATCTTTTACTTTTAAAAGATTTTATAGAGGGAAAAAAGGAGCCATGAAGTTTGCCATTACTAGGATTTGGCGTGAACCTGTTGACTATTCAAGCAACTACTACTTCAGCATGGTAGATCCTTTTAAACGTCGAAGTGGAAAATATTTACATGCTATTTCGTACTCTGATCTTCCATCCTCTATTGAAATAGTATTTTACAGTGCTCCTATTCTTGCACCTACCCTCCAGAAAGAAATAAGTCCCCTTAAGAATATCGCAACAATTCAAAAGCTAAAAGGATCATTAAAGATGTACACTAAAGTATCATAAATATGGCTGTTGAAGGGTATTTATACTATCGAAACCGAAGAGACCGCACTAATTTTTGTGTTAAACTCATATGCTGAGCCTTTAATTTTCAGGCTTAAAAAGTGAGGTTTGGTGGAGGAAAATGTGCAAGTGACAAACCAAAGGAAACTTTCTAAACATTTCTAAAGATTCTTTACTTATCAAGCTAGGCTATACTACTGCAATGATATATCTGGTATGTTTGATGCAATTGGAATTACATTTAATCCAGATGAGTAGAGAATCTTGATTGAGAGCTGCTAAAGAAGCATTAAATCTGTAGTTCTGCATAATTAAAATAAGCATCCATCCCTTCCCTTGGCTTATTCAGTATATCTCAAGGAGGAATAAAAAAGTGTCAAGCCCCTGCTACAAGCTTTGAATTATAAGGGATAGGGTTGAAAAGTGATTGGAGACTTGAAATTGTTAGTATTTTTGATGGGTCTACAGGTAGGTTTAGGTAATTATCTATGTCATCTGTCACTAAAGACTTAGTTTTATAGTAGAGGGCTTAATAGCAAGAATAAACTATTGATAGAACCTTAAATGGTGTTGTTTCCTCAATTGCTATTAAAATTAGGTTTAGGAAAAAGTTTGTTGGAGCTCTTAACAAAGAGTCTGAAGCCTACAAGTAGCTTTGAAATTTATTTTCCAAACTCTTAGGCAAAGTGAATGCTATTTTCTTTGTTGAAACACAAGTCTAGAAAATTATAGTGTTCAGACTTCCTCGTAAAACTCACTAAATAGAAAAGAGAAGCCTGAAAGAGTTTTGTTTCGGTGTGTCAGAGCTTTGTGGGAAACCACATGCCTGACAAATATGTGGAATCGGTTGAGGACTTAGTGAAAAGCTATGGCCAAATGGGCTGCCAGATGGCCCTGAAGGTCCATATCTTTGATGCCCATCTTGACAAGTTCAGGTAGAATATGGGAGCATAGTCAGAGGAGCTCTTTCCTCAAGATATACTGAACTTTCAATATGCACACAAAATAGTATACAATGAAAACATGATAGGAGACTACATTTGGAGGCTTGTACGGAAATTGATTTACATTGCAAACGGAAATCGATGAAAGCCGTTCACTTCTAACTTTTTAAAACTTTTTTTAATATTCCTTGTGGAAATTCCAATAAAATTGTATAAATTTAACTCTGTTTTTGTTTTTAGCCCTACAATAGATGAAAAAAGTCCAAATTTGCCTCTTCTTAGTAACATTTCATCATACAAGCCACAAAAGATAAGTTTAAGATAAGTAATTGCCATTTTGTATTATTGTGTAATAAGAGGAGTTGAGAATAACACTTACTGACTAGGAACAAAAATTGTGATAGATATTGTATATTAAAATTAGTGATTGAGAGACACAAGCCATCCAAATGTGAACAGTTTAGAGTGCTTATTGAACAAAAGTAGAGCAATATGGGTGATTATATCATAACAAATATGGTTACCAGTAGGCCAAAACGAATTGAAGCAGTCATAAAGTCAAGTGACATCATTGTAAATATTTACTGCGCGTATTATTAAAACAAGGTGTGCGACCAAAGTCACGTACTTTTACGTATTTTGATTTATAACCTTACGACCTTCAAAACTTTCAATAATTCCCGGACTAACCTTAGGAGGATCTTGGTAATTACATCATTCCAAAAAGAATGTTAAACAACATAAGGGTTTCAAATTTCGTTAGAATCGGGCAAATTGTCATGATGTTATTGCCAAATAATTCCTAGGCTAACCTAGGAAGGACCTTTAAAATTATATAATTCGAAAGAGAATGTAAAACAAAATAGGGGTTTCAAATTTTTTGGGGGGTTTTGACAAAACAAAATAATTCCCGGGCTAACATAGGGAAGACCTTGCCAATTATATCATTTGAAAGAGAATGTAAAGCAACATGAGGGTTTTAAATTCTGTTAGAATAGGCCGAATAGTTACAATGTTATTACCAAAACCAAAAAAAAGCAAAACGGGAACCGACCGATCGGTCGCCTGAGATGGTGAGATATAGAATCGCGCGCGACTAAAAATGAGTTGGAGATCTAAATTTTTCTATATTTCTCCTTCAAATTATGATACAAACATAAGTGAACACAATACAAGGCTTGATTTTTTCTATTAATTATCTTATATATAAAAATATAGTACAAGACTTTTGGCATGACATTACACATGGAAGGTCGAAAAGTTTAGAGACTGTGTAACATGCAGTCGCCTGGGCTAGAAATAGAAGAAAATACGAGGAAAGGGAAATGAGAAATAGAAAAAGGCTAAAACTAAAAAAAATAAGAGAAGTAAAAAGAGAAAAACTAGGTGGAAAGGGTAAAATATGAGAAATTGGGTAAGACATAAATTGAGAAAATAGGAAAAAATCAGGAAAAATAGGAGAGGAAAAGACAAAAAGTGAGAGAATAGGGAAAAAAAATATGGGAAATATTGGGAAACCGGAAAAAAAGGAGTAATATGAAAACACCTAAACTGACAAAATAAAAAATGCTTAGAAAGGGGGATAGGAGAAAATAGGAGACAAAAATGAGAAAATAGGAAACATAAGGGAAAAGGGAAATAGGAGAAAATTAGAGACAAAATAAAAAGATAGAAAAAGGAAATAAAATGTGCAAAAGTAAAAAATGGCAGCGATAGGAAAAGGTTAAAACTGAGAAAATAGTAAAAGAAAAAAATAGGATAAAAGGGAAAATAGTAGAAATAGCTAAATGCAAATTCTGAGAAATAGAAAACAAAGTAGGAAAAATATAGTGAAGGAGAAATAGGAGAAAATATAAGATAAAAATGAGAAATAGGAATTGAGAAAATGAGAAAATAGAAAAGGTAAAAATAGGCGAAAATTGAGGGAAAATAGATAAATAACAGAAAACAAGACAAGGCAGATATAAGAAAATAAGGGGAAGAAGAAACAAGGAAAATGCAAAAAAGGAAGAAATAGCGAAAGAGAGAAAGGTAGAAAATAGGAAAATAAAAAAATAAAGTACAAATAAGAAGAATGAGAGAAAAGGCAAAATAAGGAAAAATATAAGAAAACAAGGAAAATGAGGAAAGGGGAAAATAAGAGAAAATAGAAGAACAGAAAAATTGAATAAATTATGTGGAAAGTAAAAATAGGACAATTAGAGAAAATAAAATAAATAAATGGAAGATAAGAGAAAATAGGAAAAATTAAAATAAGATAAATCTAAAAAATACCTTAGGCCTTCTATTTCTCCACCATCCGCGCCTTTTAATTTGAAGGTATTCCATCAAAAGCAAAGGTAGCCTTTGTGTTTCTTTCATCCCCCGCAATTCTCTGGTGGGATAATCGAGTTTCCTATCCCTGCCCCTGTGACTTCGCATGTCGAACCCTGATAGACGAGCATTGGCGTGCTAGGCCGCTTTTTGGAACCGTCACGCAAATATGTACATATCTTCAGTTGTCATACCTTTCGTATTCAACTAAATCCGCCGATCGATTAGTGGAGCTTTCTTAGCTGCTTGATTTGAGCTAATGCGTGACGTCAGTCTTTTTAATGCAATGGTGAAATCAGCAAACGTGTGTGGGGGTAATATTGATCCTTAATTGGGGCACAGGTGATGAACTTTGCACGGCAATCGCATGTTCAAAAGAACTGTGGTGAAAGTTGAAGGTTCCGACTTTTTTTAGGTCGTGATATAAATGAAGGAAATATTCTCTCAGGTTTCCATCACGTTACGCTCATTTGTTTCGATGAATCATAATTGACATCACGGCGTTTCGCAATCATTCACGTACGCTTTTTACAAACGCGTTACAGAGGCAAGGGGAGATTGAGAAATCCACGCGTATTTTGAGGGAAGAATCATTTCAAAGCGGAGGGGAAAACTTGAATCTCCAGAACTAATTACGCGGCCGAGAGTGTAGTAAATGGTAAAAGATATTCAGGAAACACGAATAAGTGGAGGTAAAAGAAGTCGATGAAAACGGAGAAAGAGAGGGCAGATGAGGAACGAAGAGAGAAAAATATGACGAGAAATCGGTAGCCAAAAGGTTTAGTTGATACATGAGGGAGATGAGGAAAAGGGATTAGTTCTTCCCGAACCCTTCGGAACCATTGAAAAATAGAAACCTTTGGAAAATATGAGTCTGATGAAAAATTAGAAGCCTGTTGAACTGAGAAATAGGGGAAAGAAAGAGGGGTGGGGGAGATAGGAGAGGAAGAGAAAATGAGCTTTCACGTGTTATCTACGACAGTGAAAGTGGAAGCAATAAATTAAGTGGAACTTTTGATTTACGCTGGAAGTTTGCTTTCTCGCTTTAAAACCTGTGGTTTGACTCCTTTAAAATTAAGCGTCATTCATAAAGTACAATCACAAAGCTGTTCTGCCCTCTGTAGAAGCCTTCAAGTGCCTAATTTAAAGACAAATTTGAGGTTCCTTTCGGAGTGAAATACTATTGGCTAATAAATATAGGAAAACCATTGTCGAATGATGAAGATCAGCTAAAGCATTTCTGGAAGGAAAATCGAAACAGAGGCCTTTTAACTTAAGTGTGAGGAAAAATAAGCTGGTTTATTGCATATTGGCCTATTGTTGGAACTGAAAACTATTTAATTTAAAGAGGAATCGGGGATTGTTGGAATAGCGTAAATGCAGCATTCATTATTCCGTTAAAAGTTCTTTTTCTCTTTAAGAGTACGAGGTGAAATATACCCGCGCTATAATGATTGTGTATTTGTTTCTTAAACATCGGATGAAATGTTTTGAAATTAGTAAAGGATATTCATATACGATTTATTTACTACAATAAAAGTAATTAATAAGATAAAGCTTGGGTTAGGTGGTGGTTTAGGTAGGTTAGTATTTTTTAGTAGGTTGTTAGGTTTTGTGTGCTGTTTTTCCCTCTGGAAAGGAACCACATAAAAAGACTATTCAAGCGACACCAGCTGTCATTGCCTTTTTAAATTTTATAGTTAAATTAACATCATCGTCTCCGAGTCTTATGATGTCATAGAAGCGACAAATAGTAGCTTTATACTTTGGAAAATACTACATTTAAGTACTAATAACTCCAAAAATGTTAGTTTGCCCACCAACTAAATAGCAACAGAAAATTCAGATAGGCATATAGAATAAATTAAAAGTATGTTTTAAAAAAAATGGAGTTATTCATCTGTAAAATTACCAAACAATGTTAAAATGAACCTAACACGTTGTAATAAACCAATATTAAAAAGCTATCCAATACGCTTCGTTAAAATCAATTAATTAATAATAAAATATTGTGTGCTTTTATTGTTGCTAGGTTAAGCCAACTGAAGATATAAAAATTTAAAATGGGGTAAAAATTACCGAAATAAGTAATAATCTTAAGATCGAAGTTTGACTTTTCTTTGGCCTAATCCTTATTTGCCTGCCGTCAATTTTTATTTTGTTCTAATTGATTTTCCTTTTTACTTCTCCCAGAACTGATTATTGGTGCGCAAAATCGAAGGTAGCTGAGTAAAAAATAAATTTTTCTTATCTTACCCCTTGAAATTGATAAATAAAAACTCTGACAACAAATGCTCAAACATTATGAAAGTTCAAAGACAATTTAGCATAAAACCTATTTTTCCCTGCACTGAACGACGAGAAGGCAAATCCGAATAAACGAATGGATGTAAAGTATAAGTGTACTTTTCTTGAACTCATAAGAATTGACCTATATATAGTTGAAAAGCAAACACTAACGAGTGAATTTGCGCTGGAAAATTTATGGAGAGAGGTTTGTACAGAAAATGGAATAGACAGGAATAGGATTGTGTATAATGTATTAACCGGTAAATAAGCGCAGATATTCGGAAGTTTGGTTGACTTATATAATATATAACGCTAATTCGGTTTATGTGGCTAAATTGGTTGATGTGGCAGATTCGGGTGATGCATCCAATAAACAATACCGTGCAAACATATAGGATGGTCCGAGAATCTTGTCATCCCTTACCAAAAAGTAATAAGAACAATAAAGGAACGATATAGAAATATCAAACACATGTACTGGTTTTAGCCTATTCACTTTTAATAGAGGAACACTATAATAATATCAAGCAGATGTACTGGTTTTAGTGTATTAACTTTCATTGACACTGTTACACATCGCGATGGTCTGCATGAACACCATCATTTTCGTAGCACAAAATGATGCGATGCCATGTCCTATTAATAGCGGGGGACTGGACTTTCGGTCATCACAAATAGAAAATTAAAACAATATTTACAGGAAGTGACAGACTTTCGGACCACCCTGTAGACAACAACATACCAAAAGCTATATTTCCATGAACAGACTCGTGCAGAATATGCTTTAACTTTTACCTATGATACTGTAAGTTTCATTTAATAGAACAGAGAATAAAAAAGTTACGAGGAAAGTAATATAATTTTTTAAATAAATGCGTCCCAAACTAGATAATGATTACTTAAAACTTTGATCTTCCACGTAAATATTTGTAACGTATGTATGGCAACACTGTGCGACTGTATTGTATATTAGTACTTATGGTATTGCTCATTTATCAAGATGGTGAGATAAATTAAGGACGATAGACCCTTTAGAAAGTTTCTCCAGCTGGTGAGCGAAGGAATGACACTGCCTGACAGCTCGAGGAACTGCTTTCGATCAAAAAATCGAGGAAGAGTCGACGAGGAAAATGGTTCCCCTCGGAAAACCCCTCAAAGATCGCACGATGCAACGTATGTCGAGGGAGACCACTTTGAGACAGCAGCAGATATTTCCCGTGAAGTTTGCAAGAACAGGATCATGAATGTCTCTCGCTAGACTTTCTAAAATGCGTCAATGAATAGAAATGAGAAAAGTGCCAATAAACAAATATGAGAAAAAATGCGCCAATAAATAACAATGAGAAAAAAAGGCGTCAATAAACAAAATTAGAAAATATGCGCTAATAAATAGAAATGAAAAAAAATGCCCGAGTAAACAGAAATGAAAAAAAGGCGTCAATAAAGAAAAAATATTAAAAAAAGCGCCAATATACAGAAATGAGAAAAAATGTGCTAATAAATAGAAATGAGAAGAAGGGACCAATAATCAGAAATGAAAAAATTGAGAAAAACGGGCAGTGAACAAAAATGAGAGAAAGGCATGCATCAATTAAAAACAATTTGAGAAAAGGGCGTTAAAAAAGAGAAATATGAAAAAATGCTCCGATGAACAAAAATGAGGATAAGAGCCGCCAAGGTATAAAAAATAGAAAAAATATCAAATTATCAAAAAAAAAAGTCGCCAATAAATAGAAATGAGAAAAAACGCCAATAAACAGAAATGACAAAAATGCGCAAATATACATAAATGAGAGCAAATGGCTCCAATGAGCAAAGATTAGAAAAAGGCGCCAATAACCAGAGTTTAGAAAAAGGCACCAATAAACAGATTTGAGAAAAAAAGGCGTCAATGAACAGAAATGAGAACGTACTAGATTAAATTTGAATTGGGGGGGAAAGGTAATATTTTGCTTGCTCGAGATCTTGCCACACAAATCTTGTATAAGAAATGAAATTCCTACCAAAAATTAAAGATTATCGTTGCGATAAATGATCACTCATAGATCTAGTTACCAAAAAAAACAAACTTCACTATATAATATTGACGACCAGAAAGACGAGAAAATAAGGTTTTAAAGTATTGGTTTTCTCTGAACAACAAAATAATGAAAGGTTTTATTTTGCATATTTAGTTTGTATTTTACCCGATAGAATATTGATTTCAATTTACAGTAAAAAAATCCTGTCAACAATATATATATTAAACGAAAGAAATATTAGTTCTTTGAAATGTTTGGACCTTTTCTACATTCTTTTTGTATTATTATTAGTAGTAGTGGCATTGTTCTTAATATTATTTGTATTGTTTATTATCATTATAATTTCATTATTCTTATCAAATAGTTTATGTCTGTTAAACTGCGAAATTTCCTAGTTATTTTTACATGATGAAAATGGCCCTTGTCTACCAAATAGTGACACAAGAAGGAATTCATAGCATAAAGCAACTACATTTTGAAATCCAAAAGACCGTTCTGAGACATTCTCACCAACTAGGTTAACCTTAGAAATAAACAAATACTACTAGCAATCGGCTTGATCCATGCGCCCCTTTCGTGGAGATGATGTTAGTAACCCTAGTATTTCAAACGAGACTTGAAGATTTTCGATTGGAAGTCCTACGTGACGACCTGGGAGGATTATTGACGGACGATCCACCAGAATCTCTTTTATATATACTTTGGTCAACAAGGCCTCAAGCAGAGGAAATATTTTCTTCTTTACGATCATGTATATGCGCTCGCCCCCTGGAAACCATTGCAACCCTTTCTAACAAGGCCTTAAGCAGAGGAAATATTTTCTTATTTACGATCATGTATATGCGCTGGCCCCCTGGAAACCATTGCCACCCTTTCTAAACTCTCCATCAGCCTTTGGAGGGGAGGCAATCTCACACAGAGCAATGACTTATCCTCCCTTGTTTCGAAAGGCAAGGCAAACTCACAGCAACCTTCAGACTATCCACAACATGAGCGGTCTCTTCTCATCAGTGGTCACTCTTCCAGACACATTGGGAGTGGCGGTTCTCCCATTTTCTTCGCTTTTCAACCAAGCTTTTCTCCTATCACTGGAGCGCGATTACACTCTTGTCTGAGAGGGAGGGAAACTTTCTCCGTCGTCATGAGCGACTCCCTTCTTCCGTCGAGGTTGCCTCAGACACGTGACGGCAATAAAACCGTCCAATAATCGAAGCCTTCTATTACCATCTGCCATCATCACGAGACTGCCGCATCCCGGCTGATGGACCGTCGCCATTCACCAAACATGCAGTTTTCTGGTGATTTATCATCCTGCAATTTATCGATGGTTTCATTTTATTCAGGGGTTACTTTCCGTCCGTCGAGGGTGTATATCAATGCCTTTCGACCGTTTTATGCCCACCAACCAGTTTTAATATTTTGGTGCGAATAAAATTACCCGCACCGCCGATCAAAATTAAAAATCTAATAATCATTATAAATTAAAAATTTGAATGTCTATTGGATTTTTAATTTTATATTGTACCATTTTTATTGTACTCTACATAATTATGTATGGTACAATACATATAGTTATAATAAAACGCGTATGGATTTTAATTTTAGCAAAATCATTAATTTTAGCTTCAAAAAAATTTTATTGACATCAATGTGTTCGTATTGAATTAACATTTGACAAAATCAAGTGTGGAAAACAACATCCATCATGCGGTGTCCGTTTCCATTGATGCATTTCTAAAGGCGTTCTTGGAAGTCGGCTTCCACTCTCTCCAGCATTGTTTTGTTGATTTTGGCAACTTCCACGTGAATAGCTTTCTTCAAATCGTCCAATGTACGGGGCTGATGCTCATACACACGTGCTTTGAGGTTTCCCCACAAGAAATAATCACACATGAACAAATCAGGGGACCGAGGGGACCAATGAGTGTCAGCAAACCTGGAAATGAGGCGGTCACCGAAGAGAGGGCGAAGAACGTCCATTGATGCTCTGGCTGTGTGGGCCGTCGCCCCATCCTGCTGAAACCACACACGTCGGATAGGCATAAGTTTTCTTCGTAATTCAGGCACAAAGAAGTTGTTTATCATCTCGATGTAACGCTCTGAGTTCACAGTAACAGCATTTCCATTATTGTCTTTAAAAAAGTAAGGACCAATGACGGCAGCCTTTTCAACAGCACACCAGACTGTCCCTTTTGGGCTATGCAGTGGTATTTCATGCAGTTCTCTTGGATTTTGAAGAGCCCAATAACGACAGTTCTGTTGATTCACCATGCCATTGAGATGAAAATGAGCTTCATCACTCATTAACAAAATGAGGTTGTCATTTGCCTCAAATATTGTTTCCCTCTGACGTGCGAACTTAAGCCTCTGTTCATAGTCCCCTGATTGCAACTGTTGCCCAATGACCAAATTGTAAGGGTGGAAATGCGAGTCTTCATGCAAAATACGCCTCACCGATCGATTACCGATGCCTAGTTCAGTGAAACACCTACGAGCAGAGCGATTTGGACTCCGCAGCAAAGCTTGTCTAACACGTTTCACATTTTCCGGGGTCCGTACCGTTCGTGGGGCCCCAACCGGTTCTCTATTCATTAGTGTACTTCGTGTAAGAAGTGCATTGGCCCAGCGTAAGATTGTGTTACGGGTGAGAATAGCCTCATTTCGATGAATGTTGAAGTGGCGCCGAAATTCACGCGGAACTGCTGTAACAGACTCGTTATTCTTCACGTAACTGTCGTAGACAAACACTCGATGCTCTATCGTTCACAGCGTCATGGCTTCATCCGGAAAGAAAAGAAAAAAATTGCTAAGACACCACGGGCAGAATGGTACTTGCCAGACATATGTCCCTCCCCCTGGAGCTTAGTAATAGACATTTCAAAAACGTCCATCCTCTCTGCCCCACCCTGTACAAAAATGTAATTTTTAAAAATTTTAACATAAATTTATCAATTTCATTAGTTCTTCCCCTCCAGAAGCTCGAATCACCCAGATTGAATACCACTAGTGTACATATTCGGTGTGTTCGATCTTTCTCTCTGCCTTACTTTCCTCGTCCTTGGTCCGTGGTCAGTTTTAGTCAATCCCTCTGTCATTGAACGGTCAATTCTTAATTATAGGTTATTGCTTATATCTGCTCTTGCAATTAACACCATCAGTAAATCTGTTTCACCAGATAGGAAAAAAAAAAAACGAATCATCCCTTCATTTATAAACCTATGGAAGAGACGTCCCTGAATCTATAAATATATTTCTATCCCGACAATTCCCTCAAATTTCAAAATTTTTTCTTAAGAAAACAAAAAACCTTGACAAAGGTTCAATCTAATGAATAGAAATTCCATTATTTTGAATATATAAACCATACAATAGCTCTCAAACCTTGAGGAATAGCGTTAAAATACTTTATTATTGTATTAAATCCTAGTTGCCATATTGATCACATTCTCGGTCTCAAAGTTTTAAAGGATTGTTGTATCATTCCAAACTGCTTTGAGTAGTTTCTTCCATTCAGTTAATGCAATTTATAAAGATCAATGAATGTTAAAACTCACTTGTGTTTTAAAAAAAGTCTAAATATTTTGGAACCAAAACGTATCGCATGTAAGCTCTCCAATTATTGGGTCGGCTTTACCGAGTTCGTTGCGTGAGGCCATACCATTAAATCGTTAAAAGATAACCGGGAAATAAATTCCTACAGTCGATCATTGCCTTTCTTGTCACTCAGGATCTCACGTTTATTTGAGTACGTTCATATATGTATTCATATATATGTATAAGGTTAATATTTGGAGTCCTCTATAAAATACATTTCGAGAGAAATTGAAGTGATTCCTCCGTTTCTAATAATGTTGCAAGTGATTTAGCCTTAAACTAACTAAACAAGAATCGAAAATAGAGTGGGTTGTTTTATAAAATTTTGTGTTGATCACGCCCAAAACTATAGGAGAGAATATTAATGTTGCACTAAGAATAAAACAGCATAAACTAGACCTTCAATCCTGAAAATTTACGGCACATTAATAAAAGATAAAGAAAAAGGAAATTCTGAAATTGTGTTAAAAAAAAAAACATCCAGAAAATGTATGCAGAAATTAGATTGGTGAAGACTTTTTCACTTAAAATATGATTCTTTTAATTTGGAAGGAAAATATTTAATATCTGCCAGGATAAAAGTAGTATGTGACACGGCAGATGAATACTGTGTCTTTATATCACGCCATTGGCTGTCTCGTTGGGGCGCTATTTTGTTTATTCTTCTTTTAGTGTTTTCTTGGAGTAGGAATACGTTCGACGTTTTTAACGAAATTATAACTCGATTAGTTTATTTCCTGCAGATTTACTTATATATATATATATATATATATATATATATATATATATATATATATATATATATATATGTTTTTTGTGTGTGTGTATTGCAAAAACTTGTAAAAGATCGGATCACACGGTGAAGATAAAATAAACAGAATTGAGCTTAATAGACATTATTTATAATAAGCTTTCGAAGCTAAGCTAAGACCCTTTCTCAGAGATGTGAGCGAGGTGTAGTCGAAACTGAGAATACTCTCTGACTCGAGTTCGAGTTGTGAATAGAAAGAACAGTAGAGGGATAATTTGTTGAACCACGGATATCCTGTAGTAGAAGAGAAAAAAATAATCGGAAAACTCTATAAGCGATAGGAAGTGTTGAAGGTCGGTGGTTAGACACTGAAGCGTCGTGTTGTTGTGTGTTTTTAGATAGTGGTAATGGATTCAACTGGGGCGGCGGGAGGAGGAGAGAATGGGAGAATATGTGCATATTGTGAAACGCGCTATTCATAATCCTGTCATCATATGTGTGGATAGGTGTTGGCGGATGGTAGTCGAGGCTGCGGAGTATCTTAAGCGAATTTTCTGTCGTGTACATGGATATATGTATGTGGGGTCTCGTGCGAGTTTCGCTAGCTCTCATGTAGGCGAGTATGGGTGTATTTATTGAGTCTTATTAGTTTGTTGTTGTCGTGTATTGGGAAAATTCGTGTGTACATAGCAGAGCTGTATGCGCGTTTCAGAGCAAACTTCTGAAATCGCTCGGCTTTTCTCTTCTATGTTTGACTTGCTACTACCAGTTTGACTGGTGTATATGTAAGGAGTGGTTGAAATAGTGTTTTATATAGGTGTATTCCAACCGCGCTATACTCTTTAATTACGAATGACACTTATTTTATATCCATGATGAACCTGGAAATGTATGAGGCCCTTCACTCTACAGGATTTTAATACAAACAAAATATACAGGAATTAGTGGACTCACTAAGCTTCATATTACAAAGGCACTAAACAACACACAAACATCAATACTAAATATCTTGAACGCATACCTAAATATGGAGCACTTACTCTCTGCGTTAAAGAGAGAAGGATTGATATTCCTATTCAACCTCCCCCACCCCCAAATAAAACCCAAACACATCGAAAGATACCGATCGATCACACTGTTGGAGTTTATCGGAAAACAATTCGAAAATCTCCTTATCTAAAGGCTAAGAAGCTTTTTAGAAGATAAAATATCCAGAACGAACAACAGAATAGATTCAGGGAACAAAGGGGCGTAGAAACAGAACTAGCACTCATTACCGAAAAGCTTGCCATCGAAATGGCAAGAGGCAACAGAGTGAATTTGGCACTGAGCGATGTTGCTAAGGTCTTTGACAAAGTAGGGGATCTAAGGAATGGAAATAAAATTAACTGAGCTCGAAGTAAAAACTAACCTCACTTGAATCTTCTGCAGTTATATTAAAAAAGGCAAAATACAAAATCACAATCATCTATTATACCGGTCACACATTCACTTCAAAAACTTGGCTGCCCCAGAGAGGGGGTATCAGCCACACGCTCTCTATCATGTATTCTAGAGACTTCCCTCAATTCACAGAGGATTACGCTATGCATGTACATCTGGCGCACGAGGTCTTTCAAAGTATTACTAGCGACTACAAAAATCAGATATACAGTGCAGCAAACCGCACGCGAAATCAAAGAAGTAAACTATTTCGAAAAGTGAAACAAAATAAAAAACAAACATGAATAAGTTAAAACCATTCAACTAAATGAGAAAAAAGACACACTGAGTGATCGCAGATCACATCCAACATCCATATAGCACAGATGGCAAGATTTTCGGCTTCACAATTACAAATAAAATGGTTAAATTGCGCACACTAACGAAAATGTTGCTCAAGCATAAGGAACTCTATTTTTCCTTAACACGTTTAGAAACCTCTCTCAGAGCAACAAAACAAAGATCTACGTCTTCATCGTACGTCCAATCCTAACGTACACAATTATAACGACTCATATCTTATCCAAAACAAAAAAATATACAAAAATCTAAATAATACCAGAATACCCAGATTCCAAAATCAAGCGACTCGTTAAATCCATCTTCACCTAAGAACTAATGTGAAACCTATCAACCAGTTCATCCAGGAACGCGCCCAGAAAAAAAATGAGACAACAGAAACAAGAATGGCTTAACCTAAACAAGTGAAACCGATTGGAATAGAAGATAGAACACTAAACTTTAAAAAGTTCAAAGGCAACAGGACCATTATACAATTAAAAAGATGAAAAGATAAAGAGAATAAAAAGAAAATAAGATAAACAACTGAAGAAAAGAAAAGGCAGGAAAGTGCAAACCAATAGAATAAAACAAGCGCATATGAGCGAACTTACGAGAACAAAGGAAAATAAGATAATCATCATATGTAGAATAAAAACTAAAACTAAAATGAAAGCGTTTGCCAGGCAACCTGGTACAATTCGCCATCACACTCATTCAAATCATTTTTTCATAATCATCCCCTCTGCTTATCACTATCATCAATATCATTAATTGTTCTATTTACACAATTTTTATATCTATCCTATTCTTTTCTCCAACACATTTACTTCTTTTACCATCCCAATCTCAATCCCAAATATAGCCCCACCAATCAGACACCTTGTTTCAAAAACAACAAAGACTGAGTCTGTTCGTTTCCAACACTCTCCGTCATAAGATCTGAGCGCCTGCTCAGGCTGTTGTAGCTGTTAGCAATATCTACGAGCCTTTTGATCACTGCATCATCAGATACATAGATATTTCTAACCGCTACAAGGCTCAATTAAAAGAAATCCTTCGTTCTATTAACTTTTGAAAACTCTTCATTTTTTTTTTTTTTTTTGCATAAAACATTTATTTTTTGTTGTAACATACCAATACCCTTGCACCTTTACTGAATTTCAAAAAAGCTGTGCAGACTTTACCTACCCTATTGTTTGTACATTTCCAGCGGCATCCTGGCTATATTAAGCACCCCTATCACACGTACCGGAAAACACCACACACCTTAAACCTAAACAACACAAACCCCAGCCACCTAGACTTACGCTAGGCTACTCTACTAGAAATAATTAAAACTGCACGGGAAAGACACGCACCACTAATCACATATACACCCATTGGACTTTATATACTTCATACACACTCCAACCCTCACTACACAATACAATAATCCCTATACCAGAGTCCCACGACTAAAAAACACAACCCTTCTACGTACCCATATCATCCGTTGAGTGCAGCGCTTTCCTTTCCTTCTTCTGGCAGCGTATACGGGGTATGTTTGGCGTGGAGCAACAAAAACCAATCTCCCTCATTAAGTACAGAGGATGCTAAGCACTGACCTACAAGAATCTATTTTTCTCATAGCCAATAACCAAACACTTACCAACTTTAATGACAGCCTCGACGCATTTAGGTCCCACTGGGACACGGTGCACACATATAACGCGCCACAACCACACGCACGAGAGCACTTCCAGCAAGTTCAGGAATGGTGTCGACTCCACGCTCGCCTCTCTGATAGAAATAAAGGTGCCTAACAACCCTAACACGAAGCTATGGCTAGCAGAATGTGATACACGAGGCGTTCTGACTGCGTTCGCACGCCCGAATTCATCCAACAAATGCAGCACAAGGGATGGAAGACTCAATCAAAGGAATCCGGGCCTTGGCGAGAGAGATGGGTGTTGAAATCGCCGCCATAAAGCTAGCCCTAAATGAGCACCTACGTTACCACTCGTTCAAGAGGGACAAAGAACAAATTCTTAAAGTCAGAGTTTATATGTTAAATTATTATCGCTTCTTTTCTCGTTTGCCCTTTTAATTTCTCTTTAATTTTTCGCGGATTAATAACCATAGTCCTTTTATTAGACCTAATGAAGCGAGTCTTGAAAGCCTCTCGTCCCTGACAATTTTTTTCACGCCTAGCCGAGTGGTCTAAGGCGTTGCTTTAACTGAGATCATAGCGGTGCTCACTGACTCAGTCTACTTGGTTTGATTGTTTCCCCTTCAAGAATTCTTTCGCTATTGGGAAAAACATTTTTCTGAAGAATTCTTTTTTGTTTTTTTCTGCTTATTTGCGGTATTACTATATGTATATATATATATATATATATATATATATATATATATATATATATATATATATATATATATATTAATACAATGTCCCGCTGGAAAATGAAAGTATTTCCGAGTACTTTTGAACTTTATTCAGTCCATTCTCAAGGATAACATTTCCCCTGGCTTTTCAAAATATATGCTGTTATCAAAATACTTATTCTTAAAGAAATCAGTTTTTACTTATGTTCTTAGTTTTGTTTGCAATATTCATAGTTATGGTACCCATTTTTTAAGTTAATTATCTCATTGGTTTTGTATTAACATTGTTTTATTACTCTCCCTCTCTCTCCTTGCCCCCAACGTAGCTGATTGCTTCTCGTCTCTTCTAATCTCCCTCTTTAGTCTATCTCCTTTTTTGTTAATCGTTTTAACCTCCTTAGCTCTGTTCTTAACCCTTTCTGCTTCTTGGTTTGACCTTGCTACCTGCTCCTGATATATCTTTATATGATTTTACTCTCCCTCTCCTTCTTCCTCATTAGTGATTTCTTGTCTTAGAGGAGGTCGTTTATTTTTTATTGTCTTATCTATACCCTTATTATATTATTTTCACCTATAGTTACTTTAAAGAATGAACTGAAGAAAGTTCGAAAGTAATCGGAAACACTTACATTTTTCCTGTGGGACATTGCATTCATTGCGAACCTCACGTGCTACTTTGTGAGTTATTCATTTCATATATATATATATATATATATATATATATATATAAATGGAGTATATATATATATATATATATATATATATATATATATATATATATATATATATATATATATATATATATATATGTATATATATATATATATCTATATATATATATATATATATATATATATATATATATATATATATATATATATATATATATATATATATATATATATATATATGTATGTGTGAAGACACTGCTTTTCCCAATAGCGAGTAAATTATTCTAAAATGAAACCACTTTATGAGCACAAAGTTTATTGAACCAGAACTAGTTTTGGTATGAAGTTTACCATACCATCTTTAGCCTTTAACTGAGAGAAATTGACAAAGAAAACAGAAATATTAAAATATACAGAAAATGGCAACTGACATTAATGAGGAGACGTTAGGTTTAGTTGATTAAAAATATTTTTTGAAAATGAGGTCTGATACATAGCGGCTACATTTGTGTTGACCTGACAGATTAAAGTTTGGGATTTCTTTGATTAATTTAGATTCGATCATTTTTCTTTTATTAAAATCATTAGATTAGTAAATTATTTGGGCACTAGAAAAATCAATTATGTGCTTCTGTAGCCGCTATGTATCAGACCTCATTTTAAAATATTGTTAATCACCTAAAACTAAAGCCTCCTGATTAATGTCAGTTGCTGGTTTCTGTATATTTTAGTATTTCTGTTTTCTTTTCAATTTCTCTCAGTTAAAGGCTAAAGATGGTATGGTAAACTTCATACCGAAACTAGTTCCAGTTGAATAAACTTTGTGCTCAAAAAGTGGTTTCATTGTATATATATATATATATATATATATATATATATATATATATATATATATATATATATATATATATATAACTGGGCAAGAGAAACCACAATTATGATCCAGATTTTATTTAAATAGAAAGAGTTTCGGCTTGCGCCATTGTCAGCTGTATGGTATAATGATGCAGTGCAAACAAGCTATATAACAGCTGTGAGCAAACGAAAATTAAAAAAATGGGAAGAATACAATAAAAAATAATAAGAACATTAGGGGAATTTATCTGTTGGACAGTGGTCAGATAGCTATAAGAGTCGTGCTGTTAATTTCTTGGACTACTGGGTTTTGATGGTTTGTGAATTGAGCAGATAACTACATATATTAAATATATAATTATTAAATATTTATTGTCCTTCTGGCATATCATAACACAGATTAACACACTTTTTGCTGACTTAGGTTTTTTAGTTGTTTTCATCTATTTTGTAGGTGCTGATTTCAATAAGGCATTCTGTTTCTTCTAACACATCAGGTTTTTATTCTATAGCATACCCCTTTTTTAGGATATGCTGTATAAATAATTTAATTGGTTAGGATAGTTTATCAAATATTTTAGTTCAATTAGTTATTATGTCAATAGAATCTGAAATGCTAATTGAAATATAAGATAACATCACCTTTTATTGAATACCTCCGGTAAATTTGCAAATATAACGGATAAAACAAAAACAATTGTACACAAACCAACATATTCCTGGAAATAATTTCTGATTTCGAGAGCATCTGGAGTTTTTTGTGTCTGCACAGTTTCTTCGGATACTCCAACAGTAATCGGCCATCATGTGTGTATTTTATCGCCCCTGACATCTCTCATTCATAACCTTAATATCTTGATGAAAGCGCTCGCCATGTTCATCGCTCACGTCTCCAAGATTAGCATGAAATTCATAGAGATGGCTCTTGAGGAAATGAATCTTTATGCTCATGTTTCAGCCTAAAAGATGAAAGCTATCGAGCAATATTCCCAACAAACCTTTGTAGTTTGCGGCCTTTTACTCCCAACAAATGCATTCCATGCTCTTTTTTTCTACCTCAATCATTGAGCTCGAGAAATTTGGGCATTTCATTAATCTTCTGATTTGTATGCCATAAAAAACAGCCTTTATTTTATCGTAACGAGGCCAAAGAAATGTTTTACATATGAATTTGAAACATTCACCTCCCACATAAGGAGCTCTGACAAATTGTTTCACTTCTTCTAACTTAATATTAAGGGGTGGGAAGATGATTTTCTTTCGCTCAAAAAGCGGATGATATATGATATTCTTCTCTCCAATTGTCAACCTTTTTCTAACTGAGCAGAATTTCTCTTCTCAATGTTTGTCTTTAGCTCGTCCATCCCATACATACAGGAAACATGGATATTTTTTAAACCCTCCTTGCTGGCCAAGTAAAACATTGACTATTTTCAGATCCGCACATATGATCCATTTGTGTTCAGCATACTTGAGTAAATCTAATACAACTTTTATGTGTTCATGATTGTAGAAGTCTAAATACCACGTACATTATTGTACGCAGAAATAATCCGACACAAACTGCGCGTCCGTCCCGTATTCCAAATTCACCTTTCCCCTCGAATTCCCCACGCCCTTTTCGCTCCTTTAAGACAACCAAATTCGAGACGGCCGTTCAGGAAAATGTCTGCCGCTAAAAGACACCTGCTAGCCGACGAAGGTCCGAGTTTTCGCGCCCTCATAAACTGCGAAGTGGAGCGAAGGTGTGAAAGATTTACTTTGTCTGGCAGCAGATGAAAAGGTCTTTCACGCAGCGATGTGGATTTTATGAGAATTCGGTGGTCTCTCTCGATTTCTGCTCGTCAGGGAAATAAAAGGGAAACTTCTCCCTGGAGTCAGGCAGAAGGCCTTGGACCTACGTCGAGTGTGTGAAGCTCTTTCCACAAAGGAAACAGTTCGCTCGTTGTAAGAAAGAAACTTTGGGGAATTTGTGTGTTGCCGTCACGGTACTTGTAGGTGCTAAACTTCTCGCAGGCCCCCCCATTCAGAGTCGGAGGTTACACAGGACCTCTCTCTGCGGATTACCCTAGACGTAGCTAGGTAATTGGTTTTGGCTACCCACTCCATGAGAATTCGGTGGTCTCTCTCTATTTCTGCTCTTCAGGGAAATAAAAGGTGCTAAACTTCTCGCAGGCCCCCCCATTCAGAGTCGGAGGTTACACAGGACCTCTCTCTGCGGATTACCCTAGACGTAGCTAGGTAATTGGTTTTGGCTACCCACTCCAGGAGCTGAATAATCGGACAGTCACTTCAAGGAAGAAGAATTCCGATTTGAGCCACAGTTTGGCTCGCCTTCGTGATCCGGCATAGGATCATTATATAACCGGTGTAGGATTACCCTCTCATTCGGTAACCTCAGACGGCTGGACTAAATGCGATCATCGTCACCAGAAGAAGATCTTCACCGTCATTCTCAAAAATACTTACGAACTCAAAGGTATCATTAAAGTGAATTATCCCCTCCCCTAACTTTACCAGTTTATTTGTGAACTAGAATTCCCATCCCGAGCCCATAACTTCGAGTATTAGACGTGATTAATTCAGTGTTTAATTCAATAATATTATTCCATTCATTCTGTCGGGTGCCATTAAGACGCAGGCATCCTAGTGAGTAATTTTCAAGTATAATTCCCACGAGATTATGTAGACTTACTTATTCAGTGCAAAGATTAATTCTGTTCATACCTATATACGCTGTTTCATATTTCTAATTCATGTACATTAAAGATTATTTTTGTATCTGTGTGTTTAACTATTTCGGACGATCCTTTGGCAATTATTAAGCAATCCACTCGGCTTAAATCTCAATATTACACCGGTCCACCCATGACTGGCTTTTACTGAGTGGGGACACACTCAAAAGATTGTTATCTTATTCACAGGAAGTGGCTACGGTAGGTGTATTTAATACGTTTCATTTCCGCTTCACCTTGGTGCGGTAATAAAATATATGTCCAAAAAGTGGGACTGGGTTTACCCACTCACTAAACCTCGACAATGATTCACTTTTAAGTGCACAGAGTGGTCAATAGGAATCGCACCATACAAGTTTCCATTATGGTATAATCCACATTTTAGCCTTTTCTCTGAACTATCTATAAAGTGTCTCTATTTATTAGGATCACACTGTGGAGCACCCATTGCATTTAACACTCCCGCAGCGCAAGACAAAAGTAAACAAAATCTTCTTCAGGTTTAAAGAATGCTTAGATCTTTTTCCCTGTTTTAATATGAAGTTACATTTGTTTGTTTCTGCAGCATATTCTTTTCTTTAATTCTAGAGACTAACAGTTTTGATAACTCTTTTGACAGGCCTAACTCTCTACCAAAATCACTCAGTTCTTCCTGGTTGAAGTTTTCACATTGTTTGGGTGATGTATCCACAAAGTCTGTATATCTATGATGTTCATAATTTTTATCTGATTCACATATATCACTTTCATCTTTCAGTGAAGGTAGTTCTGTAAAAACGGGTACTGGTATTTCATCTGAGTAAAGCACGTCCCGTGCTTTACTCAGATGAAATACCAGTAACTTAATTTCTGTCGAGTTTTCTTACTATAACCTGAGGTCTTTTTGAGGCAAAAGTAGCAATCATCCACATGGTTTCTTTGCTCCTGACATACCATAGGAATGCCAAATGATAGTTGTTTCCTTGTGATTGTGTCAATTGGCGTAGATTTTCGAGACATGGTTTACATACATTGTGCGGGGCCCAGGATTTATCCTGATGACAAATTTTAAGCTTAAAGTAAGCCAAGTATGCTCTTTTCACAAACTCACTAATGTTCATTCCCTGACTTTGTACTGTAAAACTCTCACATATATAGCAAAAAGAGTCAGAGGAATTCGAACATTTCCTTTCTAATGAAGCCATGGTAGTGTACTCCTGTGTTATTTCATAAAATCAACCTGAAAAGAAAGAAAATAATATAATTAGATACAGTATATTTATATATCTAGTGGTATATAGATAGATACTATTGATAAATAGATGTCCAAATACATATGTAGATAAAATAATATAACAGCACATAGAAAAACCTGACGCGATAGAAAAAAAAACTATTGTCATTTTTAAACTCAGTGACGCCAAATTACCCAAGAACAGGTCTTAAAATCAGGTTATCAGAAAAAAAGTAAAAATCTGCTGACTTCTGTAATTATCCGCAACACCAGTTTCTGCAATACGTCTTTAATGTAATTATATTAGACCTATAGCTATATAATTTTCGCGTTATTAAAATCGATTCTATGGTCAAAGTTTTGCATGTGAATGAAAGGACTCAAAGAGAGCGTACCTCTCCTAATATCGGCACTGTTTTTTTTTGGCTTCTTAGTAAAATGACCAGATTCACCAATGTACGATAGCTCGCAATCTATACCTGAGATCAGATACACTCCTGAATCGTTATTTGTGGAACCGAGTCTGCTTATGAATTTTCCTCTTGTATTCTAATATTCGAATAGCATCTTAATAATAAATTATTATTAGGGTAAGATTTTAAAGGGGTTGGATAGGGAGCATAGAAGAAGATTATGCGTTATGCGAATTCATCTTTCTTTAGTGGTTGAATAGAATAATAATTGGTTCTAGCCTTAGAATGGGATATATAAGGTCAATAAAATTGTAAAATAAGTGGTTGATTTCGTCTTGAATAAAAATAGGGTGACATTTACTATATACTTGGAGGAATAAAAAGAAAGTGCGTGAAGTTTTTAACGATAGATGTGTCATGAAAATTAGTGTATGTAAGTTTTTGAGTTTGTTGGCTTGCGGTAAAATAAGCAAAGTGTCAGATTGTTAGAACATGGATTTTCACGTCAAGGAATGGCAGCGAATTATCTTGCTCCCATTCCACTTTAAATTTGATTGAGAAGTGGAGAGCGTTTAATTTGAGGAAAAATTAATCAAGTTTGTTATTATTTAGGGGCCAGGTTGATAAAATATCATTAACATATCTAAACCAGATAAGAAGTTGGGAAGGATTTGGGGAAGTAGGGACCTTTCATAGTTTAAAAAAAAAGATTAGAAGGAATGGGAGAGAGTGAACTCCCATTCCTTAAGCCATGCTTTTGATGAAAGAACTCGTGTTTAGCAGGAACAATATTATAAATCACACATAATGTGACCCATTTAAGGATTTTTCGGATGGATGAGGTAATTCAATAGATAGAGTAGGGAGAAATCTTGATAAGATGTCTAGAACTTGATCAACCTGAACATTAGTAAAGAGTCTATTCACATCGATGAGGGACGGAACACTTAGATAAAACAATTGAGAGTATATTGACGAGGTATGCCTGTGTAGACTCGCTCAGAATAAGGGCGCATACACATGCACGTGCAGATAGCCGACCCGAGGCCGTCTGTGATATGCTTTGGAGCAATTAAAGGATTGAAAGGCCACGTTCTTGATTTTGGGTGCGTTTACGATTGGCCGAGATTTTATCCAATGGCTTACCAAGTTTCAGTTCATAGATATATAAAGATCAAGACCCAAAATTATAATTTTAATATATATAATAAAGGGATATATATATATATATATATATATATATATATATATATATATATATATATATATATATATATATATATATATATATATATATATATATATAAGAGGAGCAAATTGCTCTATAAGGATAGTTAATTTAATCTTGACAGTTCACAATATGACAGAGCTAATCGGGGAGTGCGAAATTATCGTTAATTCAAACAATGGATATTATTTAAATTTGAGAGTGAAGTCAATTCAAATGGGTGCAGGTGACGATTGACGGCGGGGTGTAATCAGGGGATTACAACGCAAACTCGCTTTACCTGGAAGCTTAAAGGTGTTTGGAGGAGGAAGACCAACGGCACAGGTCTTCGAGGAGCTTTTTCTGTGAGTTTTGACGAGGAGGACTCGTAGATGAGAGTTTGAGTACTTCTTGTTGAAGAACGAGATTTCCTCTGCTCCAGAGAGATGGAATCCCAAACACGAGACGATTGGTTCTGCGGCATGGCAGGGAGGCTCAGACACGGGGAACGGGAGACTTGAAGGGGTGTGTGAGATGAGAGGGCGGCGCAGAGTTCTCTAGAAAGAAGGTGGCTCGATAAACCTTCCTCTGAACAGGGGCCAAAGCTTTACGAAGGGCGATCTGCTGGTGATATCTTAACGATGAGGTACTACTCAAACAGGGGTTGCGAGACAAATGGTCTGAACGGAGGGACTGGCAGACTCTCAATCTCTTCGAGGAATGGTGGACGCAGGGTTAACTAGCCAGGTGGCATGGCCGCCCCCAGAGGATTCTCGACGTACGTAATGGGATAACAATTGCAATCTTCTTCATACTGGAGCAAAACGCAACAGATGCCTTTACTGCAGGCATCTGTTCGTATTTCGAAAAGTTTGATCGTGTTCGGGAGTCGCAGTATAGGAGCTGACCTTAGTTTTCCTTTAGCTGTTGGAATTGGGCTGTCGCCTTGGGGTTCCAGACGAGTGGGTTTCGGAAACTTTTTTTAGCAAAGCGCTAAGGGTGGACTCTAAAGCGGCGAAATTTGGGACAAAGCGCCTGCAAAACGACATCAATCCGAGAAAGGAGCGTAATTATTTCTTACTACGCGGAAGGGAAATGCCCGCAATGGCCTTCACCTTTTCTTGCTGGGGTACCATTTGATTTTCACCAATGTGGAAATCAAGATATTCATTGGTGCCGTAGGAAAAATGTCACTTTCTGGGGCCTATACTAAGCCATGTTCACGAAGCCTACTTAGGAGGGAGCGAAGGGAGACTAGCTGTTAGTCCCATGTACGGGTGGCCACGTAAACGTTATCAAAGTAAAAGGAAACGGTATTCAGCCCATCCAGTATCAGGCGCCTTATGCGATTATAGTTAGTACAGGCAGTAACTAAGCAAAAAGAAAGACGCCCTAATTGCATCAGGCCTTTTCTTGTGGGGAATGTGGTGTATTTCCGGGCACTAGCCTTAAGGGGAATTTGATAGTAGGCCTTACACAAGTCCAACTTCGAAATAAACTTAGTCTCTTCAAATAAATGTAGGTTCTGATCTATCAAAGGGATAGGCTCAGCGGCGAAGACCGTTACGGCTGTCAGTTTCCTAAAGTCTACGCACCTGAGAAAAGACTGGTCCGGCTTCCTGACATAACAATATGGAGCAATAATTTGACGCGGAGAGTTCACTAATTCCTAATTTTAGCAGGTTTTCTACTTCGGAGTTAAAAGCAGAAGGCAAGTGAACTGCCAAGAGGTATGGTTTAGAACGTATAGGCTGCTGTGTGGTCGGGGTTATATCATGCTCAAAATGGATAGAGCAGCAAGGCTTCTCGGAGATTACATCCAGGAATTCGTTTAGCAAAAGAGCCAATTGCGTCTTCTGAGAACTTTCCAGCTGGGGATCTAAGTCGAGTTCCGGGGTGGAGCTTTCATGGGAACCGGGGAGCGAAGGGAGAAAGTAGTTGTTGTCAGACTTGACACATACGGTTTGAATTAAGTTAGGAGGTTCAGAGGCATAAGAGGCTTCCATTACTGCGTCTTCGTCAAGGGTAATTGTATTATTAATGCAGGCGCGGCGGTGGTAGCCCTTAAGCACATTGACATGAAACAGTTTGTTACCTACGTGGGTCTGTATTAAGTAATCCACGGGGCCGTGCACTTCTAGGATTGGGAAGGGGCCTTTCCATTGTGACAAGAGCTTATATGTCTCCCTGAGTAGTAGAAGAAGCACCTCGTCACCGGGCTTGAATCACCTTGCTTTTGACCTGACGTCAAAATAGGTCCTATACTTTCCCAGGTTTAGGTCCGTATTGTGGTATGTTATATCGGCACAATTTTCCCGGCGGTTCCTAAGGTCTAACAAGTAAAAATACGAGGATTTGATCTCATCATCCAGGCAGGGATTGGCAAAAAGTTCATTTAATATGCTCATCGGGCCTCGGACGTTTCGGCTATACAAAAGTTCGAATGGGGCGAATCTTAAAGTTATGTGTGGATTTCTCGGCAGGCAAACAGGGCAACCGGCAGGTACCAATGCCATTCTCGGGGCTGGGCATGGCATAACTTTTTCAAAATGGTCTTGGATGTACCATATAATTTTTCGCAGACGCCGTAAGCGGCAGGATGGAAAGGGGTGGTGAATAGTGGCTTGATCATAAGAGGCTTGCTGACATATTCATTTAGATCAGAGGTAAACTGCCTACCTCTGTCCAGCAAGATCTCCTTCGGGATAACGACGCTAGAAAAATAGTAATCAGGGCTATCCTTTTAAGGGGGACTGCGTGAGAGCATCTCGTCGCAAAATCGAAGAGCGTGAAGACGTGTGAGTGTTTTTTGCTAGACACAGGATGAATTGGGCTAATCAAGTCTATAGCCACTCTAAAGAAAGGATCCGAGACAATTGGGATCATCTGGAGGGGGGCAGGTGGTATTTTCCCTTTTGCTGTAGCAATATCTTTGCCAGCACTGGGCCAAAAGAAATAACGGAAAATTATCTGGAGATTTTATTGTGACTAAAATGACCAGCCACTAATCCATCGTGGGCAAGTCAGAGGTCTTGGGTAACATGCGAACGGGGGATACATAAATAGCGAGTTGTGGATTTATCTTTAACCGAACTGGAATGAAAAAGGAGTCCGTCACTAACGAGATAGGCGACTTTCCTTTGACTGCAGGCAGATCCATATTCTTCATTTCATGCTTTTTCCCACAACGGCTGGAGAGTGGAGCACTCCTTCTGAGCGCTTGCAAATGTTTTGTTCTAAGGAGCTGTAAATTCTGGGGCACAAGGGGCTTCTAATGGCACGGAGGCGCAGTGTCCATTAGCGCCTGGACCCTCATGATGACGGGCTGTGCGACGGGGTTAGGGGATAGCAGCGGATCACGGGGAACCAATTTGCATGACCCAAGTAGTCATGGACTCTTGGATATCTTTGTATAGGAATGGGGGTAAAAAAAAAGAAAAAAAATAAAATTAGCGAAACTAGTTTCAAACGCGCTTAGCGCGTCGCTGTACAGCCGTTAGCGAGAGTCTTAAACCACTCGGCCATCCTGAGTCCCAAAAAAGACTGATTCAAGCAAAGCATTTAAGCCGCTTGCCTGAAGTTCTCGCACGCTAGAGACTACTGCAAATTTATCGTGGTCGGGGCTCACTGAGGGTAGCAATTTATCTGAGACGACGATTCAAGTGCAGCCGGTGTCTCTCACCAGGTTTGACACTCTGAAACCATTAACGGTTTCGTTTTCGAACTTAAGCCTACCGGGTAAGCTTTTTTTGAACAAGAAATTGACTTGTTGTCCCGGTGGACTACTTGTTGGGGAAGTTTCTGACGTTTCAGGCCGAGCGGCCGGATGATAGAGCGAGACACTTATCTGATGTACTTGCTGTTTAGGAGCGGAACGGAATTAAGAGTTTTGGGGACAATTGGTTCTCACATGACCGGGAACGCCGGAGGAAAAACATACGACTGGCCTTAGAGGGTAATTCGACGTTGGGGCATTAATGATGAGGAGCCTAATATCCTTCGATTCCGATGAAGGATAGTACTTGGGTTTCGAGGAACAAGGTATCTTCACAAAGTTGGCGAGTTCTTCACGGAAAACTTGGAGATGTTACCTTTACTTTGGGCGAAGGGGAATGCGGTTTTCTTGGGTTCCTTAGGGTATAGGTGGTGGCTTGACGCGTGCACAGCCGCCTCTCCGATACATTCCTTGAAAGAAGACACACGTATATCCTTCACGAATGCACGGATTTCGGAGGGTAGAGCATCCATCAACTGATCCCGAAAGAAGAAATCAAATGTGGACTCGTAGCCGTGGTTGACTTGGACTGAATCCAACCAGAATTGAAAAGTCTTTTGTAGGCTGAATCCAAATTGGCGTTAGTTCTGGCCAGGCATTATCCTCGTCTGTCAGAAACTTGCCCTATAGAAATCAGGATTCACATTAATAACCGATAATAGTTATGACTTGAGGCTGGAGTATTCAAGGGTGGCTTTGGTGGGGAGCGAAATGAAAATCTCCCGAAGGTGGGTATTGAGGAGGGTGAGTAGTTGAGCGGCTCCCTCGGCTTTAATGGCCCCGTGGTTCACTTCGAAAGTTTTTTCAAAGGGGGTTAAGCAGACGTTGAACTCCTCGCCTTCCTCAAACACTGGCAACTTTAATGATGGGGTTTGGTGGATTTATTCCTCGAGCTAACGTAAAGGGTTTTCAACTGTTTTCTGTTTAGCTCACGCTCATGCTGACAAATTCTTTCTCTTTCTTTCATCTTTCTCTGCTCTCCGTCTCTCTTTCTTTTCAGCTGCTCTCTGCTCACTTTTTTTACTGCCAGCCCTTTCATTTCTTTCTTTCCTTAAATAATTTAGCAATTAGATCCTTGAAGAACAACTTAAGGCTCTCTCCTTGCTGTCGGAAACGTTCAAAGGACGACATCTTGCTGGTATAAATGCGCGTCTGGCCGCTCGGAGCATCCAAGGAACTGACGGAAAAGACTGTCGTAAAATGGCCAGACTTTATATATATATATATAGTACAAGAGAAAGAAGAATTGGACGCGAATCAGCAAATGAGACAAGAAACCGGAGTTTTTTAAAGGCAAGAGAAAGGGACATTAGAAGAACCCAGAATTAAAGAGAGCAGAGGGTGGCACAGTGAAGGTGATCCTTTACCAAGAAGATAGAAATAACGCCAGGAGAATTTTTTTTTTTTAATTTCTGGCCAGGACTCGAACCCGGGTCTGCTGATTGCCGGTCAGATGCTTTACCGCTAAACTACCAGGCACAGTAACTATATTTCGCTTAAAGCGTTACCCCATAAAACCCAGTATCTCCTTAAGCTAGGAACCTCCAAGGAATTTTTATACCACATCCTCTTTCCCGCTCACAATTTAAAGGCTCATTGTCCATGTTACATACAAAGAAAGAGCAAATACAAGTTGTGCGGGTGGTAATACAACCAACACAGGTCTACGACATTTTTATTTTCTGCCTTTCAAATAAATTTGAAGACAGAAAGAAAGATGCAGAAACCTTGTATAGCTGACTATAAATACATATATTACATATATTACATATAGTATATATATATATATATATATATATATATATATATGCCCTTTTTTTAGTTTTGGGGTCGAAGTTGGCTTAAAGTTTGACCTGGCCGGTTCGTGACGGCAAATAGTTATGAATTCAGTGGGTATAGTTTACTTTTAAATTTCCAGAATCCTTTTAAAACAAATAATTCAAAGTACAAGTTGGCTAAAGATCAACAGATAGCTTCTACACGTCTAAAGTGGCAAAAGAAAGACGATAACGAAAATATACCTTTACTAACAACAAAAGAAATAGAATTTAAATATATGCAGATATAGGGTATAAAGAGAATAATCGCACAGGCGAAATTAAATAGCGGCACGAGACACAGGAGCAATAATTATAGGATTAGTGGTTGGATTCAAGTTGATGATTAAAAGGGGATTTTAAACGGGGATCGCACAAAAAAGATGGTATAATTCGGGTAGGTCAGATTATAGAATAATCTGTATGGTCAGTGATTGCACTGCTTACGTGTTCCTTGAAAGGAAAGGCCAGTCGAGCTACGATGACTGCAATGGGGAAGTTGGGTTACCTCACGGGGCGGTTTAGGGAGCACACGTAGTTTGTCTATCAGAGATGGAGATCCTCTTCAAATACTCGCCGATTGACTATGGCAGAGCTCACGGATGTCAATTTAATATTCGTTGTCGAATCGAAATCGTCGTAGTCTCCGATCACGACGGGTGACGGTTTCCTTAGCTTTTTCGCAGTATTAGGCGGAAAGTCTTGAAGTCTACATGCTAAACCTAGTCGTGGGATTATATAGGCATTCTGCGGGGCAGCTTTAATAACCACCTCGCCATCTTGGGGAACAGGCAGCGACTTTTTCGGGGTAACCGAGATAAAGTTGGCGTAGAATGTTCGAAGAACTTCGATCTGTGCCGGAGGGCAGGAAGGCTGGCTGGAGGCCATGTGAGACGACAAAAATGTGTCCATCAGCAAATACAGCTGGGATGCAATAAAACGGCGTGGACCGCCTCCTCGCCGTAGATAAGCCGTGCTTTCAAAGCTCCATGTGGTGATCTTGAGACCATGTGGGTACATAAGGGCACGTGGTCGCTCTTCGACTTTCTTCTTTTACATTCCTTCGCATCCAAAACGATGCACTTTCGGAGTTAGGAGAAAAAAGTGACATCCTCTAAGAATAATGACTTGGGAGAAGCGGAATCTTCCTCGCGAGTGGTTAAGGGTGGGCGGGAAGATAAGGGAATTCCTGACCTGACTTCGAGCAGGTATACAAGATAATTTCAACTGACTGCATGTACATATGGACGGGAAAGAAAATTAATTATTATAGATTTACGCCGACCATAAGAGATCTAAGGGGGAACGTAAGTAAAAAAGAAAATTGAAAAGAATATATGCATTAAGCTATACAAACCAAAGAAGAAAAAATGAAATGGATATTCAAAGATACATCATACACAAATGACTGGAAGATTACGGTGGTACATATACACATATATTTGTGCTGGACCAGGATTCTAAATAATAATTTTATATATAAAGGCCGCTGTGCGTCCCAGACGTACAAATCCCCACCCCCTTCAATATAACTACATACACAGAGAAATAATTGTCCTTTAACTTATATCTATCTGGCGGTTACACTAATTACAAAATAGACAAATGGCTATGGTGCAATTACAATTACAATTTAGCAAGGGTCGTCGTCCAAAGGATTACGGTTAAGGGTATCAGCGATACAATTCTCCGACCTTTTACATACATTATCCGATACTGAAATTCCTGGAATAATAGGCTCCATCTCATTACTCGGCCATTATGATGTTTAATGTTGCGGAAGTATGCCAGCGGGCGGTGATAAGTCTCTATAACAAATTCTTAGCCTACTGGGTACATTTTGAATTGCTGCACGCTCAAAATGATAGCTAAGGATTCCTTTTCTCTCACTGCATAATTCGTCTCACGCCGGAGTAATTTGCAACTCGCGTAAGTCACAGGATGACTCTCATCTTCATCTCGGTAAAGGAGAAGGACACAACCGATGCCCTCGTTGCTCGCATCCCGAAGGGGCTACTGGGGTTGGGCAATTTAAGCAAGGGAAAAGATGCCAATTTACGCTTTAGAGGTTGGAAATGAGCAGTAGCCTTTGAATTCCAGACAATGCTATCTGGAAACTTCTTATTGAGAAGTTAACACATGGGGGCGGCCAAAGACGAAAGATTGGGGACAAACCTCCTATAAAATGAGGCAGACCCCATGAAAGAACGAAGCTATTTCTTTGTACCAGGGAGGGGCATGTCAACTATCGCCCTGACCTTGTTATCTTGGGGCTTAAGTTGGTCGTTTCCAATGTGGAAACCCAGATATTGGATCGAATCGTAGGCGATGTGGCACTTACCGGTGCTTATAGTAAGGCCGTCTTCTCGCAAACGGCTTAAGAGCGCCTGAAGGAAGGCTAAGTGTTGTTTCCAGTCACAAGTTTAAACGTAAATGCTGTCAGATACTAACCGAATGACTATGGCAGAGTTCACGGATGTCCATTTAGCCTTCGTTGTCGAATCGAAATCGTCGTTGTCTCCGATTACGACGGGCGAGCGTTTCCTTAGCTCGTACGCAGTGTTAGCCGGAAAGTCTTGAAGTGCTACACAATAAACCGAGTCGGGGGATTATTCAGATGGTCTGCGAGGTTGCTTAAATGGCTTGGTGGGAGCTTCCACAACTCATGCAATCTTGTGGAAAAGATAGCGACTCCTTCGATCTATGCCGGAAGGCAGGAGGGCTGGCTGGAAGGCCATGTGAGACAACGAAAATGTGCCCCTAATCAAATACAGCTGGGGTACAGTAACCTGCCTTAGATCAGCCGCGTTTTCAGAGCTCCCTGCCATGATCTCGACACCACGTGGATACAGAACGGCACGTGGTCGCCCTTCGTTCATATTCTTATACGAATATTATGGGGCTCTTATGATCGTACCAAAAATACTAACAAAGATTTACTCACCCAATGATTGTATGCAATCAATAAAGAAAAGAAAATAATTATAATTAACAAAATTGATTCCTATATAACTAGTAATTATAGATATTTTAAATCCTGCATAGGAATTAGTAGGAGTTTCAGGAGAGATCGTATCCCCCCCTAAAAAACACACAACGAAAATTAACTTGAAACAAACGGGCACCAAAATAAAATGATCAATCAACGAAAAAAAATTAAGAATTCGATTCACTATCTTTGGATATCCTTGAATGAACTTGGCAAACTTGTTACTAAGCAAATTAACTAGGGGGGGGGGGGGGAGATTGAAAAGAAAAAGACAAAATAACCCAACTTTACCTGACACCAGATTTTAATATAATGATAATGATATATATATATATATATACAGTATATATATATATATAAGAAAGTGAAATTTGACGCGAATGAGCAAATTGTTTTGAAAGGCAGAAAATAAATATGGCGAAAGCCCTGTGGTGGTTGTTATCACCCGCAGAACTTGCATTTGCTCCTTCTTCTTTGTATGTGACTTGGGGATGAGCCTTTAAATTGTGAGCGGGTAAGAAGATGTGGTATAAAAAATCCTTGGAGGTTCCTAGCTTAGAGAGATACTGGGTTTGATGGGGTAACGCTTTGGGCGAAGTAGAGTCACTGTGCCTGGTAGCTCAGCGGTAGAGCATCTGACCGGCAATCAGCAGACCCGGGTTCGAGTCCCGGCCAGGAATTTCATACTTTTTTCCCCTGGCGTTATCTCTGTCTTCTCGGTAAAGGATTGCCTTCATTGTGCCGCCCTCTGCTCTCTATGATTCTAGTCTTCTTCTAATGTCCCTTTCTCTTACCTCTAAAAAACTCCTGTTTCTTGTCTCATTGCTCATTCGCGTCAAATTTCACTTTCTTGTACTATATTGTAATATAGTCTGCAATGCAAGGTTTCTGCACCTTTATTTCTGTCTTCAAAATTGTTTTGAAAGGCAGAAAATAAATATGGCGAAAGCCCTGTGGTGGTTGTTATCACCCGCAGAACTTGCATTTGCTCCTTCTTCTTTATATATATATATATATATATACATATATATCGAGATATGTCTGTGTAGACTCGCTCGGAATAAGAGCGCATACAAATTTACGGCCATCCGTAATATGATTTGGAGCAAATAAGAAGCGGAAGGCCGCCTCCTTGATTTTGAGTGCGTTTACGATTGGCCGGGATTTTATCTAATGGCTTGCCAAGTTGCAGTTCAAGGATATATAATGATCAAGACCCCAAAATATAATTTTAATATATATATATATATATATATATACAAAAAGGGAAACAAATTTCTCTATAAGGATAGTTAATTGGATCGTGATAGTTCAAAATAAGACAGAGCTAAGCGGGGAGGGCAAAATTATCGTTAATTCGACCAATGGATATTATTAAGTTTGAGCGGGAAGTCAATTCAAAAGGGGATGCAGGTGACGATTTATTGTGGGGAGGTATAATCAGGGAATTACGACGCAAAAAAAATCGCTTTACCTGGAAACTTAATGGTGTTCGGAGGAAGAATACCAACGCCACAGGTCTTTGAGGAGCTACTTCTGTGAGTTCTGAGTAGGAGGATCTCATAGATAGGGGTTTGAGTACTTCTTGTTAAAGAACGAGATTTTCTTTGCTCCAGATAGATGGAATCTCAAACACGAGACGGTTATGTGGTACGGCAGGGAGTCTCAGATACGGGGAACGGGAATCTTAAGGAGGGATGCGAGATGAGGGGGGCTGAACAGTTCTCCGGGAAGAAGGTAGCTCGATAAGCCTTCCTTTCGAACAGGGGCCAAAGCTTCACTAAGGGCGATCTTCTGATGAGTTCATAACGATTAGGTACGACTCGAACAGGGGTTACGAGACTTCGCGGGGGAACAGACAAACGGTCTTAACAGAGAGACTGGTAGACTCTCAATCTCTTCGAGGAATGGCGGACGCAGGGTTAAATAGCCAGGTGGCTGGTCCGATAGATAGCCCCAAGGCATGGCCGTCCCCAGAGGATTCTCTAGGCCACGTTCGCGGGGGAAGGAAATACCTTGAGGCATGTGGGCAACAATCTGGTGATATCACAGGTGAGGGGAGCGTGGTGCGTCCCGCATAAGCAAATACACACGGGTCGAGCGACTCCGCGCGGGACTGCTTCCTTCTCGATGATTCTAAATTTCCTACGCCAAGAAGCACGTGGTTTGGAGCAAAGTGACTGAAAGGAGTATTCCGGGGAAAGGGGGCTTTCTCTCACGCTGGTCCTTCGAGGGCCATCCTCTCACATAAATCATGTACTACAAATCGACAACCAACTCCCTTGTGAACCTGTCTGCAGTTATGCATCCATTATTCACCAAAGATTTATGAAGATACTCAAAGTTTAACCAAAAACTTTCCATTTTTACAAGCCCCCTTGTTTTGACCTGGGTATTGATAACTATGACCAGTAATATATTACGCGATACACTTTAGTTTGCATCTAAATACTCAATGCGCAGCTATTTTACTGATAGAAAAATATTTAAAATGCTCATGTTTGGAGCACACAACCTCTATTATTGCATTCACGAAAATTGGTGCCCCTCCCTCGCCAATTCATTTGCAAGACAATTTAATTTACAATATAGTCACAAGTGACGACACCATTAGTCTACTACAATTAAGACAGACTCATGAGAATTGAACTACGTTCATATTAATGCCTTCCTGTATTTCGCGTTATTTTCATTTTTCTTGTACTTCTCCAGACGAAAAATGAAGAAAATAGTTGGAGGAAACTGTATAATTGACTGATCAATTTAAACACCAAACACAAAAGGTTGTGAAATTTTAATTGACAATACGACCTCGAAGTCAACGAATTGCTCCACAGAAATGTTTTATATAATTCTTATCCACCTCAAAGTTACAGATCCATTGTTTACATTTGAAGTTTCTCTTATTATCAAAGCATTCAATTTTAATTGGTAACTTCTAACTATTGTCCAAACTTTCCTCGTTCAAATCCCGTTTACATCATTCAAATCCGAGAAATCGGCTGCAATATTTCGTTCCTTTTGTTCTCAGCTTTTATCCAAACAATTTTTGCCAAGTCCTTAATTTAGGAAGAGCTGTAATTCAGAATTAATGAATATTCTGATTTATTATAATATTCCTTACTCCTTATGATCGAATACCATATTTAGGTACGCATAAAAAGTCCATATTTCTACAATCCAATTCCGAATCAAAATAAAATTCAAATGAAATAAATTTAATATTTAAATCCCAAATCTCGTCCAAATTCGACAGGAAATATACGACATTTTAATTTAATCTCTATTTGTGTCATTAATTATAAAATTAAGACTTAGAACTGAATATATTTGCAGACTTATGAGCGAACAGATGAAATCATGGCTTATGCTTGCTTTGGAGGGATGTATATAAAAGAATTTATGAATATGTTGGAAAA
The DNA here is from genome assembly GCA_963969495.1 of Ceratothoa steindachneri. NCBI lineage: Eukaryota > Metazoa > Arthropoda > Malacostraca > Isopoda > Cymothoidae > Ceratothoa > Ceratothoa steindachneri. The sequence continues at coordinate 122,643,739 of OZ018331.1, forward strand.
AAGTTAATATGTTGGGAGAAATATGATATTTTTTTTAAATTCTTAACTGAATTATGGGTTTATCGCGGCAAAAGATGTCTAATTTCACTAGAAATATGTGAAAATCTTATTAGCCCAAGGTGAATTCATGTAAATTTAAAAAATAGTGCTTCTAAATCATGTTGTCATATTATTTAAAGAGAAAGTGCCCTTTGTATACTTCCTAACAGCATTACCAACGTCTGTGAGGAAAAGACTAAATATTTAGCCAGAGAGCACTGGATTAGGGACCTTAAGAATTATTCCTATAACGACCAAAAATATTTTTAACAGTTTAATATTTTTTTTAATAAAAACAAGACCAAATAGGTAGGAATTTCTGAATTAAATTTTAGTCAGAATACATCAAATATTTGGTCGTTATATTGCCTAATAAAATCCAGCCTGAACAATTATTTTCGCTATGCCATTGGGTTTGAAAGCCCGCGTAATTGGTGATTATGATACGCATTTTAACACAGAGTACCACCATCTTGTAGCTATGTCGGTCGATACCTAGAGTTTGCCGTGGAATCCTAACCAGGGATGGTTAAGATGTATGGCAGTAGTTGCTAAGGGGGCTCAAATCATGACGCCACCCGGTGAATAACCAGTCAAAATATGGCTTAATTTATTCCTAGCCTTTAGTTTGTCGCGGATTAGGTATATGTGTTTATTGTAACTACACCACAAAAAAAATGAAAATCCAATGCAAATGAATGCTTGTTTCATTAAAGTGTGAAATGGACACGAAGGGACAAATTTCAGTAATTAAATAAAAATTTGGCGTGTCTTCCAGTGGGTTGAGAGTCCAGTTGCTCAAACTACAAAGATCAAAATGAAAAACAATTACCATCAAAATTTTCACTTCATTCGACTCATCAAAGCGTCGCCTCGCATAACCTCATTACTATTCGCCATTTTTAGGATTAAATTGCGCTATCTTCATATCCTTCGGTGGAAAAAGGGGGATTATCTCAAGAATTGCGCCCCCAAATGTTCCGATGTCAATCATAGCAAACCTAATATAAATATAATGCAAAGGGAAAAATAAATCTACATAATCTTCACTTTAGTAATAATGAACGTCATACTAATTTAATATATATGAAATTGGATGGCAATTATATTACAGAAGTTAATTCATTCACTTATTTCTTTCCATTCACATGAACTATTGTAAATAAACTGGAGTAAATTGGCGTTTGCATCCTCGCATGTTGTTAGTTTTTGCCTTATGTCTTCCCAAATAGGATCCAATATGTTTATTATATATGAACGCTTATCTGTAGAGTAACGAAGTGTGACGAGTATTTGGCCCTTCTGTGCTTTTATTTTGATTATTGGCAAGATTTTTGTGGGCTCGCCATTCATTACCTAACCTAATGTCCGTACATCGCCTAGGTGACTACATACCTGCATTAAGGTAATTATTCTATTCAAGGAAATAATTTCATTTCGTATTTCCTTTTCAAGTGGCCATTTTTTTGTCAATCCCGCAGATACAGTACCTTTGACTGGTGGAAATGGGGCGCCTTACAACCAACGGGGCTACTCAGGTGGTAAAATCCTACTTTTCATAGTCATCAGGGACAGTGGGTCACAAAAGCAGATTGCTCGAGAAAGGATTATTTCTTTTACTTTGTCTCCACTCTTTTTTTCCTAGTATCCCCCACCATTTCGTCATGGCCTTCCGCTCTTCAAATTTATTTTCTCCTCTCTTTCCCCATCTTTCTTCCTCTCCTATCCTATTCTATCGTTTACCTCTAACTCCCTTTTTCGTACTCTTCCTCTTCCATGTTGCTCGCGTTCTCTTCCTCTTCCCCTTATTTCTTGGTTTCCTCCCTCCTCTCTTTTTCTGTTTTATCCCCTTCTCCCTCATTCTCCTTCATCTTCCATCCTCTCTTGTTCTTTCCCACGTCTCTTTCCTTTAATTATCTATTCTTCTTTGTTTACAAGTGTCTTCGAAGGCGTCATGAAAGACAAGTTTTATTTAGCGCCAATGAGATGCGAAGGCATCTTTTAGGCTCTTTCAAAGCCAGTGTAATGCATAAAATGTTTATAGCAATATAATATAACTGAAAAGGTTATTGGACTTATGATTTATCTTAGTTATTCAATTCAGTAATTAAATCAATTAAATGGCGTTAAAATGATTAGTGGATTAATCATCCCTTCATCATCACTTCACTAACTGTATAATCTAAGAGTATTTTTTGGAGTATTTGAATAATAATTGCCTGGTATTTACTAAGGAGGATTTTAAGATTATCAAAATACGTAATAGAAAACAAGCAAGATATCATGCTTCAATAAAATTAAATTTCAGGAGTGCATTTTTTTTAACAGTTTGAATTTTAATTTTTGAGTCAGTTAAGGTATAATTGAAGCTTTTATCCAAGTTCTCTCTAAGATTTTCTTTACAGTTTGGGAAAACAGCCAGCAGGCCTGGTTTTTCGTATATTTGAAACTTTTATTAAAATTCTTTATAAGGGTTAGAAAAAATAAATATGATTATGGAACTTTTGGAATTAAAAAAAAAATTACAAATCGTGAAGTTCAAACAATGTATTAAAAGTAAAGCGTAACTGGGGGGTATTTTCTTATATAGAAGCAAATTTAGATGTGCAAAAAAAAAAGAGTTCTGAGGATTGTTTATTCTTGCCTTTAGACCTAGAAAATAAGCATGGATCTGAAAAAGCCTAGACCAAGAGTAAATTATTAGAAACAAGAGGAGCTGCTTCGCCACTCCTCTGGCCTACGGCCTATCATGATTCTTTTTTTCTTTTTTTCCATCTAAATTTGTTCTAATAATTTCTATGCCAAAATTTTAATAAATTTTCTCAACTTCACCATCTGTAATTCTTTTAGTTTTAAAAAATTCACAAATATTCGATACAAATATTTATTTCTGAACTTCACCATTTTATATTTTGATATTATAAAGAAATTATTAGAAATAACTTTGATAATTTTTTTAAATCTACTTAGGTGACAACCGAACTAAACAATAAAATCTTATTCAAACCTTCCAAAATCTCGTTCTTAAAATATAGGGTTATGGAAGATATGTATTGGAAACCTTTAAAAAAATTTGAGACCAAAACCCGGCAGACACATAGACCGTAGATCTAGACGGAGGGTCTGGTGCGAAGCGCAAGCTCCTCCTGGAAGACTCACGAAGCCGCTTCTCTTGTATATATATATATATATATATATATATATATATATATATATATATATATATATATATATATATATGTCAATTTTACTGAATTTGACTACTTTCTAAAGATTCCTATGTTTGGCTTCGGCGAAGGAGGGCAGCGCCCAACGGACAGGCACAACAAAGGCGGGCCTTGATAAACAAATGACCCTATAGCCCGATGCAACCAGCCTCGCCAAACCGCATGTCTCAATGTTTTGAACCGCAGTGGGCACGTTACTGGCCATGTGCGCGCGCGTGGCCGTCGCGCAGTCACGATCACGCAAAACAAATTCCTCAGCGACTGACATTCGCCTCTGTTTTACAAATTGGGTCTCCTAAGTCATATCCGGCACAAGCATTGGCCCAGGAGACTGGATAACTGACGACGAAACCGATGATTAGACACGAGCTGGAGCCGAAGACGACGACGACGAAATGTTTGATGCAATTATTTCCAGATCTTTTCTCTTGCTAGTCGTAAAAAATACCCTTCCTGAACCTTTGGGACAAGTTTCAGGTATGTTTTAAAGAGTTGACTGGAAATCTGGAAGATTTTACCGCTGACCCTCAAGTTACTAAGAATGCTTATTAGGGTGTGTCAATTTTTTCAATTTTCTATCTAAAAATAAAATTTTGTAGAAAAGTTTTGTGCCTTTTCATGCCCATAGAAGAGAACTGCGAAGAAAAGTGAAAAATAATAACCGTTACCTACATAATTCGTGTCCTCAAATTTCCAAAATCAGTTAAATTCCAATTAAAAGTACTGTATATCTTTTTTCTTTCAAATGCAGGATGAGACATTAAAATACTTCATTTCAGTGAAATTCAAGGACATTTTATTAGTCACAAGCTTTTGCACAATATAGTATACGGGCGTTGTAAATAGCTCAGTTCCTGCTGCAACTTGTATGCACAGTGTCAGTATGACGTGCGCGCCACTTGAGTGACGAGTCAGTCTGCTTCCAGTTTTCATGCAAGATGATAGTGTTTACTCCCCTTCACTTGTAGCTCCTTTCACTGACGGATACCTCCTTTTAATCATAGCAAGTATCTCCTAAATACTATATAATTAAATCTGGTATTATTTCTTGAAATATTATTCGAAAGTACATTTCTAATTACACTAATTTTACCTCTCTGACTAAAAAGTAAAAACTTAGAATAGTTCACTAAATTACCTATTTTGACATTATTTTCAGATGGTGAAACAATATCGAAATTTAAGACAAGAAGTCAATCATCACACTTGAGTCTTCTAGTTGGTAACTGACAGGCTCTTCCTGTATCAGAACTTCCAACCGTGAGATACATGTTAAGATTGGAAATTCTTCCTCCGGACTAAACCGCCCGAGACAGAAGAAACTATACTGACAAAGAACTCGTAAATGACATGTTAGATCCGCTTCTGAATCAATGAAAAAATCTAATGCTCTTTTCAAACCACCTGTGATTAATCAACATTGCAGCATTAAACTGAAACTTACTAAATTGGGGCACAAAGCAATTGATACATCACTTGTAAGAGGCAATTTGGCAAGGAAAAACGAATTCCTTCAAACACTTGACACACTTTTTGACATCCTAAACTGCAAGTGCACAATATAAATATGTTCTCAAGATAGTTGTTCTACGACAGTACAAAGGGAAACCACTCCCACATTGATTGTATCTGTCCTCGTCAGAAAAAGATTCCCATTCTAGAGTTGGCCGTCGCAAATGCCCAGAAGACGAAGAAAGCAAGTAAAACTAGCATTAAGATTGGTTCAATTGACTTTGCAGAAACAAAAAATCAGACTGCGGCAGCTAAAAGAGTAAAAGAAATTGGAGAAAGGGAGCAGAAAAAAGAACTAAAATGGATAAAATCACTCAGCGAGAAGAAGAACTTCGCGAAGAAATAGACCTGTTCTATGTTAGTTCTTCTGGACAACAAGACACAACATCTGGTGATAGTTGTTATCAGGATCTCGCTTAACCTCCACCAAAAAGAATTAAGTATAACACAAATGATATTTCAAACATTGCCTTAGCTAGTATTTGCCATAATACTGGACTTCGGGAAGCTTCGGAACTTGATACGGCTGCTTGGATCGATGCAGGGCTTATCAACCAAGAGGATGCATCGTTGGTGATCGACCACAATAAACCTAAACGGGCACAAGAAAAAAATCATGCAGGAAATATCCAATCAGCAAGAGAAAGAACTGAAAGAAGAAGGACTCTCCTGCTGGTTGTTCGATGGAAGAATAGACGAAATAAAAGTTATGCTAGAAGTAGAAGGAACTCATAGGAAGTTTTCTAGTCTCATTAAGGAGGAACACTACTCCGTTTGCTCTGAGCCTGATGGATGCTTTCTATTTCACTTCGTTCTAGAAGCTGAGGTTGACGGGAAAAGAAAACATGCAAAAATCATTGCTCATTATATATTGCGCTGTCTTCAAGAGAGAGAACTTGATAATTTACTACAGGCTATTTGTGGCGATTCAACGGCAGTCAATACAGGATGTAAGGGAGGTGTGATGACACATTTGGAGAAAAAACTTGGAAGAAGACTTGTTTGGATTGTATGTGATCTACATAATGGCGAGCCACATTTGCGTTATCTCATTCACGAAGTTAATTTCCCCACAAAGAGCAACAACAAGTGGTCAGGTCCTCTTGGCAACATGCTTGATGGAGCAACTCCGCTTGAAGTTAGTAAGAATTTCTCAATGGTTGATTGTAGGCATCCACTTCCTGTGTTGCCCGACGAAATCGTTAAAGATCTCAGCACTGATCAGTCTTACTCGACCGTATTGCCCAAGTGATAAGATTAGGGGAAGTACCACAGTCATTGGCCTTTTTGGAGGTTAAACCCATCAGTCACAGTCGTTGGTTGACAACAGCACTTCGTTTCTGCAGAACTTGGATATCCAAACACGGATTGAAGGGAAAAGTGCTGAATAAACTTAAGTTGATTGTTGAGTTTATTAATGGAGTTTATCTACCTAATTGGTTCAACGTTAAACTCAATTACATGTGGGTTGATGTTTCCCATCACCTGCTCTTTTAACTACAACAAATAAGAACGCAACGGAAGACAGTCAGAGACATCGTGGTTCCCGTGGTAGGACGGGTAGCTTGGTATGATTGCTCTGAAGCAATATTGCAAGCTATGCTTTGCAGTGAATGCTCAGAAATGAGAGCAAAGGCCGTTGAAATTATTCCAGGGATCAGAGAAAATAAAGGCGACGACTAATTGGGTGACAGCTCTTTCCAAACGAGAAAGGTGACCACAATAAATGTCGATGCAATAAATATTTCAGAATTAACTTAATTAAATTTTATGGTCTTAGATCCACCATTAGCTAAAAAAACTAACAAACAAGCAGAGGTGGATAGTATTTAAATATATTTATGTATTTAAAATTGTATTTGTAAATAAATTTGAAATCATGCATTTAAATACTTTTGAAAGTATTTAAATAAAATTTATTTAAATACTTTTGCAAATATTTTACTGATAATTAGTTTATATAGCTGTTAAGAACGTGTACTGCATGTTTTAGCTTGTCACAACTTGTATGAGAAAAACGGTTGACTGCGTGAGCCGGTGAGGGAAGATTGCTTGCATCAGTTTAAATTCAGTTAACAGATGGTTACAGTCGTATTCGGTTGTATAGTGAGAGCGCTCAGCGTTATTTCAAATGCTGCATGTCCACTTCTGCTTCTTCAAAAGTGTGTGAAATAGAGAGATTAGACACTAATAAAGACGAGGAAGATAAAAAGTCATGTAATTATAATCATCCTTTGCTAGATGGTAAATATTTAGAATGAAATCTTCCGACGGAAAAAAAGTTAAGTGTGTATGTAGATCATGCATTGGCGAAATCTCTGCGGCAGGCAATGCTACTTATAATCTACGCATTTATTTGAAAATAATAATTTTTTAAAGCTAATTATATGATACTTAAATGAATTGACAAGTTTCACCCTCTCTTATTATGTTATGTAGCGTTGGTTTACCATCACCAACTTACCTGCTTCCTTTTGTAAAACCTTTATTTATAGTATAGGCTGATTGAATTTAACGTAAATTATGGCAACGTGAAACAAATGTCCTTCATTTATCTGATCATGTACATTTAACAACAGAAAAAGCATCCTGCTTTGGTGCAAAAAGCTGATAACTACGTGACAGCTCAAAGAAAATATTCAAAAAGAAGATGTTCAGTATTAGACGATGGTCCTTCATGCAAAGGTGTTAAAGTAAAGACATTACATGAGTGTTTTGCTGTAAATACTAAAAAGGTCAAAGAATCTGTTGTTGATAAGCTGATTGCAGATTTTATCATACAAGGTGTGCATCCCCTATCAACCATGGATTAACCAGCTTTTGTGAGATTAATTAAAGGTGAGTTCTGAGTTACAAATCTTGTTTACAATTATAGTATTAGGAGTACAGGTTAAGTAAGCTCTTATAACGACCGAATACTAAATAGTTTGGATCATTGGTCACTATGTAGGCTATATAACGAAGTTAAATAAAGGAATACATATAAAAACAACAGAGGTTAATATATTTCAATAATTTCATGAGAATCTACATACATATATTCTTAAAGCGCGCTATAATTTACTCGAAGATATTATTGACTAAAACTTTTTCAGGAAGAATTAGTACAATTATTGATCAATTATATGTAGTTATTAGATGAATACTTATAACGATGTATTTCGTTATAGTGGCAATACCTGTATATCATTATGTCAAAACTAGCATGCCCGCCCGTCAACAATGTATGAAGTAAAGCTTGATAATGTATATATTCCTAACAATACTGAAAGTCAATATTTTACTATGTAATTCTGAATATGAAGGACTAATAATATATTTATGAATTAATGTACCAGTCCTATATAGCTATAGGATATTCATATAGCTACATTATATAGGTATATAAAATTTTATATGCATAAGATATATTCTCATTTCACTGTGAAAATCAATTTCACTCACAATAATCACACAGTCCACTACCGCAGGTCCAAATTCTTCGGTTGACGTCATTTCAAGGCGGACGCTAGGCCGAAATCTTATAGAAGAAGAGAAAGTGACAAGAGTTCTACTTAAGGATAAACTAGACAACCTTACTGCAGATATTTGGTCAACTCGTCATCGTAGTTTTTGGGGGCGTTACAGTTCATTGGATATGTTAAGCTTTTGCTCTTTATGAAATATGAAATTGAAAATGTCTTTACATTTAGGGAGTTATCAGCTCTTGGCTGAAAGCAGACATATTTTTTGGTGTAATTTATCTCGATTATATTAATATTTAAAATTCATGGAAACATTTATGAGAAACATTGGACTGTTATTTCCTTTTTATCAGCTTAAGGAAGCTGCTCCTGTCCGTTACAGTGGAGTATTGGCATGTTGTCGCTTCAAAAGAAAACATAACTACATCAAGATTGCTGAACATATGGAGAATATCATCAATGAATACCATATTTCTTGCAGAAACTCACGAGCCCCTCACTGATAACAGCTCTATTTTTGTTAGAGCGTTCAAGAAATTTGCAGTCACCGCTGCAAATATGTCCACAAATTCAGAAGATGGAATCAAGGTTTGTGAAGAAAATCAAGATAAGCACGAGCTGGAGGATAGTTTCTTAATGAGAAGTGCCTTAGATAAGGAAGAAGACCTTTCGTCTGACCCATGCATCTTCAGCCTACCTAAGCATGTGCGCTGGGCTCCACACACACTCAGTCTCGTTGCCACAACTGATGCAAAACAGGCACTGAAAATATCTTCTTTTTCCTATATCAATCATGCTGCGATGGGGAAATGCTCAGCCTTAAGAAAACGAAAGCGGTTGTCTTAAATCAGCAGATATTATATATACTGTTATCAACTGTTCATTAAAGGTACTTTACATTAGAAGGTGGAACTCTCCTAGATGCATTGTCATTACTTTTAAAACACAAGGACAAATTATATCAACTTATGACATCCCTTAACCTTCCAGTGCGGGAGAACTGCTCCCTCCCTTGCTCACTGTGGAGAAAAAGCTGAAGAGGCTTCAGTCACGTTCTCTAAAATTTCGCCAACCTCTTCTAAGTGCAGACAATAAGGGCTTTGGAAATCGCTACCACTCTTATTTGACCTTGGTTAATGAAGCCAGAATTACAGATGCCATTATTGCATAAACAAGCCATCCATTCTTCAAACTCCGCTGGTTATATACAAGTGCTTCATGGGATAGTTCAAGCCACGAAAACTCTTTTAAAATTATTATGATTGAGGTGATCAAGAATTTAGCAGAGGGACCCGAAGCTGAATCATCCAGTGGTGTTTCGGACAGTTACGATTATTTTGGATTTACAAAACCCATTCAAACACGATCCATTGCAGATTTAGAATTGTTCAGTTATCCTTAGGATTCAAATAAAACACTTTAAAGTTTAGATAGATATCCAAACATAAAAAGTTATTTATTAAATCCAACACCACCCTTACGTCGTTAGCTCCTGTGAAACGGTTCTTCTCTTTAGGAGGATTGACCTCATCTTCCAAACGGAGTTCTTTATGTGATGAAGCATTTCAGCCACTGATATTACTTAAATGGAATGCTGATATAAATAGCTAACTAAAATTTCATTCTATGGAATTTTCTATTTTTTTTTGTAGTACCTAAGTCCAATTGTCATCAAATCCTACATTACTAATTATAATATGCAATATCATTTTAATGGATATTTATTGTTTATCGATTATCATTATATATCATGTATTTGAAATGTATTTAAAAATGTATCTAAATACATTTTCAAAATGTATTTTGTATCTAAATACATTTTACTCATGTATTTAATATTTAAATACTTTAAATGTATTTCGTGCCCACCTCTGCAAACAAGGATGTGAAAAGCTTCAAAGATGTTCCCATGCAGGTGCTTAAATGTCCTTCGCACACTCCAAGTGTGGAGAGGTGCGTCAAAATGTCCACAGAAGCTAGAGGCCATGTGTGCAGTCACAAAAGAACGCGAGGGTTATATAAAAGCTCAAATAGCAAAGCCGCCAGCTAATGGCGCGAACAAGTAAAAAGGATCTCATTGCCTTAGCTTTGTTTAAATAATTCATCAAACCTAAAAACTCTTTTAAATTTATAGTCGGTGATATTTTGGGGTTAACTTATTTTCTTATCATCATCATCATCACTAACTCTATAATTTAAGAAGGGGATTTTTTTGAGTATTTGAATAATAATTTTATCTTAGTTCGGTTGTAACTTGTTTTTTATCAGTTATTTCTAATAATTCTTTTATAATATCAAAAAACAAAAGATTGGAGTTCAGAAATAAATATAACGGCCGTATTCTAAAACAAATGTGAAATGCACATTTAAGCAGAAAGCCTAATTTTTTTTTAGGTATTTTACATTTTATCCTTTTGCCATAAGGTCAATGAGCTTCAATCTGTCTAATTGTTCATGCCGATGGAATACATGAAAGTTGTGGAACTATGAGGATTGTGTTGGTTCCATTTGACTGGGACTTACACAAGGCTATACAAAGAGATTTTGTTTTGTTTGTTTATGGTTAAACTAAGAAAATGATAAGCATTATCTACAAAATAAATGGCCGGTGCTACTAAAAGGTATGAAGAAAGTTTTAACTGTTTTTACAAATCTTAAAAAGTATTATTACCACTTCATCCGATACTTTGAAAGACCATGGATCAAAAGGGAGCTGTACTCCAGCACTTGCTAATCAAGTTCAAAGGTAGTGCGTATGAGGCCAAAGTAAATTCAAGAGTTTATAATGGCCCTTAAATTCCTCTTGTGCTGATTGATCAGCAGTTTGGAAAGTCACGATCTAAGCTGGAAAATACTACATGGGATATCTTCGTGGCTTTTACCAAGAATTACTAAGGAAATTTTCGGGTACAAAATTTGGAAGGGCTTCTCATATACATCGTGAATAGGCACCAAGAGCTCGGTGTTCAAATTTCATTCAAATAGATTGCTTTGTGGACAACATCATGAAGTTACCCCGCCCTCGGTGTTCGAATGTCACTCCAGATACATTTTGTCAATTCCCATCTGAAGTTCTTTCCACAAAATCTTGAGGTTTGTGACCAACGTGGCGAAAAATTTCATTAATACATTGCAATCACGGAACGGAAAACTCTATACTAAGGCTAATTTAATACCGATATAATAGGCGAGTACTGCTGCACTTTATAGAGTAAAAGTTGTTGCCCCTTTTAGGGAAAAGGAAATTTTAGAAACACTTTTAAAGACCCAAGGTAAGGGAGAAATACTTTACTTTCAACTCTTTTTACTAAGCATATGATGCTTATAAAACATTTGAGTAGGATTCAGATTTTATTCACCCATCGGTTATCGTCATGGTTGGGATGTAAAACTGAAAGGACCTTATGGTGTAGTGCAGAAAAGTGATTTATTAGTGGGATTTTATTTTTAGATTCGAAATGAGGGGAACGAAATTGCTTAGAACTAGTTAAAAATAACCCAGAACTACTTTTGCTGTTGATCACTGCAATTTATAAGGGAGGTATATCACTGAAAGCAAGCGAAGCTTACATATCCACTCCCAGCCATCCACATATCCTGCTAGGGAAGTTCAACTGTGTAGAAGGGAAGGGACACTTCAAAGGACTGCTTTAATTTCTCAGTATTCCCCAAATCGTGTTCTATTTTTAATGTGAGTGATGTTTATATGGTTTTAAGTTGAATCACTATAATTTACCATAGGATATTTAAGGAGCGAAAAATGTCATTTCACGCCAAAATAAAGCTCCATTAAGAAACCGGGTCCAGCGAATCGACGAACAAAACGGAATGACTTCAAACAAACTATCACATTGAAGATCTCACGATACAACGCATGTCGATGAAGGGCTAATTTGAGACAGCAGCCGGTATTACACGTCAAATTGCCTAGAACATTAACCATAATATGCCTTACCAGACTGTGCCATGTCGCTTGAGAGAGGCGTGGCTCATAGCAAGCTCCCATGCAAAGAAATTGTTCATAAATCATGAGAATAAAACAGCTAGTCTAGGTTAGCCTTTGCTGCTGAGCATGTCTTGTAGGGTGTCGAAAAGTAGGCGTTTCTCAGTGACTAAAGCAAATTTAATTTTAGAATCGGATGGTAAGTATCATTTAAGATCTATTACAGGTGATATGGTATCATAAAGGGCATGTATTCAAGCGTCAGGTTCTGCTTGTAAGTCCATTTGGGTAGTTAAATATACGCTGTGATATGCAAGAATTTGCCTCCACGACACGTGATCCCCTCACTCCGCACAACGAATAGGTACTAAGTGAGCCTGTTTTCATGCAGGGCAATGCCCCGTGACGCACAACAAAGAGGTTGAAGCAGTCCTTAGATGCTGAAAATATTGACGTGATGAGTTGGTCTGTGCAGAGCCATAATTTAACCCTGATAGAAAACCTCTGGAAGATACTGAGCGAGAAATTTATGGCTCGAAAAACGAAGAAAGTTGGAGATCTTTGACAAAGATCGAAAAAAGAATGGAATCAACTCACGTCCGAACAATGCGGGAAATTGGTGAAATACTACGCTCACTGTCACTTAGAACAAGGACCTACGTACTACTTATTGATAATTTCTTTGGCTATGAGATAATTATTTTTTTGGTTATGGCCGCATTTATATTTATCGTTCTCTAGTTTTAGATGCATCATGTATTTAAATTGACATTACCTTTAACATAAATTTGTTATCTTATGTTCTATAAAATGAAACTTGGTCACTGCAGTAAATGAACGTTTCAGGAGGAGATTTTCCCGTCTCCGAAGTGGGGATTTCAGTCTAAAAGACGCACCAAAAGAACTCGATTCCGAAGTAGTTGGAAGCTTTTCTCGCAGCAAATCCTGCTACAACTTCTAGGGGACTCTCTGAACAAGTTTATGCAACCCATACGACTCTTCTACGCCACCTAAAAAGGAACGGAAAGTTCCACTGATTGGATAATGGGTCCCGCACGAATAGGCCACATTCGAATCTGCAACAGCGTGTTGCTTACTGTGAGTTATTGCTTTCACGACGATTTCAGGCACCATTTATGGGCAGGCTTTTTACTGGTAGTGAGAAGTGGATCATGTGTCATAACAGTAAACGCCTCCGTTCGTGGATCAGTCGAGTGTATGGTGGGGTATTGAAGGAATTGTTAATTATGAATTCTTAAACAGAAATCAAACAATCAATCGGAATCTCTATCTCAATCAACTTCTTCGTTTGAAAGCCGGTTTGAGTCAAAGGCAACCCTCCTTAGTCAATAGAAGGGATGTCATTCTCCATCACGATAATGCCCGTCATCACACAGCTCAAATGACCCAAGCGCTTTTGGAGGAGATCGGGTGGGAAATATCGCTTCTTCCTCCATATGCTTCCTACATTGATGATCCTTCTGATTATCACTTGTTGAGTGGATTATAGAAGCATTTGGATGACCTTAGGTTGGCATCAAAAGAAAAGGTTGAAAACGAGTTGGATTCATATTTTACATCAAAAGCTAAAGAATTTTACAAGCGTGGCATTTATAAGCTTGTTGACAGATGGAATGAGGTTCTAGGGAGCAATGGAGGTTATGTTTATCATTCATCATCATCAGCCGCATCATCATCACTAACTCTATAATTTAAGAAGGGAATATTTTGAGTATTTGAATAATAATTTCAACTTAGTTTGGTTATGACTTATGTTTTCTATCAAAGTTATTTCGAATAACTCTTTTATAATATCAAAAACCAAAATCGTGAGTATGATTCTGGGTTCCGTAAGGTTAAATAACCTATAATCTCTTAGCATTTAACCATGCTCTCTTAAGTCCAACACTTGAGATTTATACAGCTTTTGAGGGGGTCTGGCACACAACGCTTCTGTATAAATGTCCTGCTTTTGTCTTCACTCCCTCGCTATGTGGCCTGATCTCTCATTCCTGTTCAGGCCGTTCAATCTCTATCGTAGTTGGTGTTGCTAAGTCCTCCTCCATTCTTTGTTGTTGTGGTGTTCCTTAGGATTCTGTTCTCTTCTCTGCCCATTTCCTCCCTTCCTGCCCTTTACTTTCCCACCCGTGCATATGCAGATGATTCTACTCTTCATTAATCATCTTCTTTTCCTTGTCAGTCTAACTCTTTTGCATGATATCATTTTCGCCAAAGCTTTTCTATGTTGTTAATGTGAATCTGGTTCGCATCTCTAATTGGGAAAGAGAGAACTATGTGCGTTTCAATGTTTCTATGACAAACTTCCTTCCTATCTCTCTATCTATTACTCCAATGTCTTGGAATGATCGTATTGCGGATCTGACTAATTCTACCTGTAAAATGCTAGGTATACTGTTCTGGTACTCTTCACGTACTTATCCTCCGAGTAGCTTATCAGGATCTGTACGAGACTTATTTGTTCTAGTATGGAATTTTGTTCCAATATTTGGGTGTCTCACCTTTCACTTCTTTCCTTGATAGAATTTACTCAATGGCCTACCCTCTCATCAACAAGCCTCTTCTTACTTCAAAAATGGACTCACTCAAATTCCACCTTGAGGTTGTTTCTCTCTCTCTCTCTCTCTCTTTCTCTCTCTCCCTCTCTCTCTCTCTCTCTATTTTATAGATACTATTTGGAGCTTGCTTTACTGAATTACATGAGTGTATTGTATTTCCATTCGTCTATCCACGAAATATCCGCAAGGCTTCCCAGTCACATGATTACTGAGTAGTAAATTATAGTGAAATGCATGATAAACCTGGTTGATAATTCCTTCATTTCCCTTTATAAGCAGAATATGGAACTGTTTGCCCCTTACTGAATCTTATAATCTGCTTCTCTGTAAGAGGCAGGTCTGCACCTGAGGAGACTAGTCCTTTACCACATCCCTTTATTGTTCTTTAATCTTTTCTTCCTCTTTTCTTTTTGTTCTTTATTCCTTCTTTTTTCTTACTCTCAGTAAAGTAATAAAAAATGGGTGTAAGTTATATAACTGCAGACCCACCTACTGGTATTGAGCCTTGGATGGCGGGCAATCATCCAGTTCTCAGCTGCAGAATGCTGGCCTATGCTACAAATGATAACCCCTTGCGGGCTGGAGAAAACCCGAGTAGCTTATTATCTCGACGATCAAAGGACAAGATCTTTTTCCTTGGATTTTTGGCCCAAGTTGTTATTAGGGTTTTGGATACAGAACTTGACAAGAGTTTTCCCTCATTCGGATGCACAACAAAAATTCGAAAATTAATTTTGTTGAGAGGAAAAATATGGATAGTTTCAAAACATTAACATAAAAATTGTGTTATCTATATTTAATATATTCCATTATAGGAAAAATTATCATTAAAAGACGAAAATAAACAGGGGCATGTTGATTATTTTTTTAATAGTTTGCAAAGTTTCCACATGGTTATACGAGAATTTGATGAAAAATGATTGGCTGTTCAGGAGAGCTGCGTGGCCGTGGGCCATACTATTATGATAAATACATAGTCTACTAGCGTTATATTTTTGATCACTTTTCTACTTCACATAACTCTCATACTTTCTAAGATGCCCTTGTTAATTTGCGCTGTATTTTTACCAACAATCATAACAAAATATGTTGAATTTAACATAAAGTGGGTGGAATACAACAAAGGTGTTTATACCTGTGTTAATGACAGAAGAAGAGCAAAAAGACAGATCAAATTCGTGTATTTCATTTGTATTTATTTTATTTGTATTCATCTGTATTTATTTTTGTTATATTAATATATTATTATTTTTGCGGTATTCATATGTATTTATTTTAGCTTTATTCATGTGTGTTTATTTTTGTTGTATTTATTCGTATTTATTTTAGGTGTTATGTGTGTTTATTTTAGTTTTAGTCATGTGCATTTAGTTTTCATGTATTCATGTGTATTTTTAATTTTATTTATTCGTAGTTATTTTATGTGTAGTTATGTAGATTTATTTTAGTTTTATTCATGTGTATTTATTTTATTCGTATTCATTTGTATTTTTTTTAATTTCAGGTGTATTCAGGTGTATTTATTTTTTGTTTTATTGTATTTATTTTATTTGTATTCGTGTAGATTTATTTTACTTGTATTCATGTGTATTTATTTTAGATGAATCCATGTATATTTAGTTTAGTTTCCTCCATGCGTATTTATTTTAGTATAGTCAGGTGAATATATTATAGATGTAGTCATTTGTTTTTATTTTAATTTTACTCATGCGTATTTTTAGTCTTTTTCGTGTAGTTATTTATTTGCTTTTGTGTTTATTTTAGTTGTATTCATCCGTATTTATTTTAGTTATAGTTATGTGTAATTATTTTAAATTTCGTGTGATTTATTTTAGTTGCATTCCTGTGTATCTAATTTAGTTGTATTCTTGTTCTATTCACTTTAGTTTAGTCATGTGTATATATTTTATTTGCATCCATATATTAGAGTAGCATCAATGTGTATTTATTTTAGTTGTAGTTATATTGGTACTTTTGAATAAGAGAGGCGCACGCGTTTTAGACTAATAATGCCTATAATATTGCTTTGCATCATTGTAACAGTATCCTCGGAGTAATAGACACAAATAAGCTATTTCAACCCGATGCTGAAACACCATAATTCTTCTACGACGCTACCTTGAAATGCTAACGCGCGCGCGCGTTTCACTATTTGTTTGAGAGTCAACCTTGGTACGCTCGCTCGCGCGTTTACGGTAAAATTCAAGAACATTCCACCACGAGATTTTGGCCATAAAATGTATCTTTCTGGCGTTTTTAGGCTTACCATCAAGTAAGCTTATGGGAGATAAAAATATTCCACCCTCTGACACAAGCTTCTGGGGTTATTAATCGTTGATGAATTTGTCAGTTTAGTCTCAGGTATGACAAGCAATATTCATAGATCAAAGGCATTTTAATAATTTCCTAGTTGATGGATTTGCCTGTGTGGTGTCAGGTTTGACCAGCAATATTCATAAATCAACTACCACTTAATAATTTTTTGGATAATGGATTTGTCAGTGTGGTCTCAGGTATTACCAACGATATTCATATATCAACGACTACTTACTAATTTCCTAGGTTGATGGATTTGTAAGGATGGTCTCAGGTATAACTTGCGATATTCACAGATCAGCGACCACATAATAGTTTCCTGGTTAATGGATTTGTTATTGTGGTCTCAGTTATGACCAGCGATATTCATAGATCCACGACCACTTAATTTTTACCTTTCGAGATTAAATAGAAGCATAGCTGGTCTTGACTATTTTCGATGTATTGTGGTTACTATAACAGCTATTTATTCATATTTATTGTCTCATTAGTTTGGGGTTCATTTGGCCTGTTTGCGTTAGAAAAATTCTGTTCCCTTGTACTTTTAAGTTAAATAATATCTATTATCGGTTCGTCGCTACTTCCGCCAAATACACGAGTCCAGCCAATTCGGCAGCGATTGGACGCTCTCTGACGTGCGACCAGTGCTACCCAGCAACCATTCACAACTTTTCTTTTTTGATAGCCATTGTTCATCACTGTACTTCACTTCGACAGTATTTTATAACTTTATTAAGACTATCCGATGGTTACTTTTATAGCACCAAGCCCCAAGGAAATAGATCCTTTTTCTCTCGAAATAGGAAGTTTCATTACATTTGCGTGCCCTTTAGGTTCAAAGCGCCATCTGCGCATGCTCGCTATCTCTAACGAACCATTTGCTTTAGCAAATCCCTTTAAAAAATTCTCAGATGTTCTCGTTAATTCTTTCATTAAATACCACGAATCTGTAAATACTCCAAATATGTTAACATTATTATCAAATTCAAGGATTTTGCTCTTTATTATCTGGATTAATGAATGTGAGGATGACCTTGGATAATAGAGTATTATCATTTGACCGAAAAAGTTAGGCCGTTTTTATATTCTTTTAATAACTATTAAATTGTTTGAATGGCAGAGGAAGATAGGAAATTATTAGAGAAATTTTCTATTGAATTAAATCCATTGCAAAAGCGTTAGATGATTCCATTAGTCGTTAACACAAGGGAGAATACCATCTGTCCGGTCCTACACTGCATCATATAAAGATAATTTGTGATAGAAGTCTTTTACTCTCTCACACATTTTCTTCTTAACTTATCTTCATCCATATGGATGCCAAAAACCGTACGTAAAATGTTCGTACGGTTGCATTTCTAAGCAGCCTATTTATATGTATCCTTATTAGAAGCAGCAACAGTAGATTCCAAGAACTTCTCTTTTTGTTTCACAGATATCTATAAGGATTAGGTATAATAATAAAGAGGAAAAAGCTTACAATCTGCTTTGTTTCTACAACCAGGCTTGTTTCGTTTAAATTATTGGCTATATAGTGGGTTTGGTTTTTCGCGACTAGTAAAGGATATGCAAATGTGGTGATGGAAAATGTCCATGAGATGTATAGGATTTCCTTTATTGATTGCAAAATAAAGTTGGAGAGAGATCAGGCAGATTGTGTATGTGCGTGAGTCTGTAAATGCAAAGAAATCAACATTCCATAGCCAGATAAAGGCCTGGCCTAGAATGAAGTCTCGATGCCATTGTGCTTTTGTAGTGGAGGCGTTTTGAATTGTCCATTTATTCTCAAGTTTCGCCCTGGAGGTGATGGAAGACTGCGTCCGGAGTTGTGCCAACTCCCATGGCTGTAATCTAATTGGGGGTCCGCTAGAACTACTCACTCCGCTTATTGTGAGGGGCGAATCGAACGCTACGACAGGGCCCTGAGAGCCAATAATGTACTCCTGTTATCGAGGTCATTTCGAATAATAATTGAGTTTGACTTACCATTGACCAGGGCTTAGCAGATTATCAATAGGAAGCTTTGTTTACATTCAACAGTGCCATTTACGATGATTTCTGAGTTCGTTGACCGTCTTTGAATTGTGTTATCTTATATTGAATGTGGTGGCAAAGAGTATGGTGGAAAAAATGTAGACTACCTACTTTGATTTGCTTCCAGCCAAACCTTCATTGTACTACAGCATAATTTTAGGAGAGTTGTGTCTCCTCTTGTATTCCTCTTCCTTAAATAGTTTACTTGGATTATGCATTTTTCATACATTTCACAATCCTTAAATTCACCAATTTCTTTGTCAACCTCCCCGTGGGAAATTGCGGGCGAAGTTCTCATTGATTTTTGCTTTATTTTAAAAAATAATTATGCGAGATATAAAGACCATTATGGTATGTTGTAGTGATGGTTTGTGTGTGGTGGGTGGATTCCCCCATGCACAAAGGGTTAAAATAGGTATAAGAGTTGTAAATCTGATTATTCATGTCTCTCCTCGCAAGGAAGAAAGGTTCAAAGTACTTTTCTTAACAGTGCAGGTATATTTTCGGAGGATAATTCAATGATTCTATCAAAATAGGAGTAATTTTGATTTAGAGGATTTACTTATATGCAACATTAAAAAAGTAGTGTGCCACACATTTGCATTTTAACTAGGACAAATTTATCTTTAGCAAGGTCATCAACAATTAATTTGCATCTGTTTTTATCCCTTAAAGTTTTAACCACTTCCTAAACAATATCTTTATGCTAGGATTACACAATTAGTGGAGAGGAATATTAGCTCCTAAAAATTAATTTACTATTTTTTTAGAATGTCTTTTGATTGGACATCTGGAAATATGTGTTTGGTCTTACGCTAAGCTCTAACTGGCAATGCACGTTGATGTTTGCAATACTTCTGTTTCTCAAGCCAGAAACATTATTAAGGGTAATTGTGGTACTAGAAAAAGTTCATTTTTCAATATACACATAATTCACCACTGAATACCGTTACTTTTTAAGGAGCCCTGTATAGCCCACACTTTAAATTCAAGTTCAAGCTATAAAAAGAAGAGAAGAGGGATGACTGTGAGCCAGAGAAAAGAGAAGTAAGAGAGGGAAAATTGTGCAAACAAAACTTCAAGCAGGGGATAGTTAGAGTTGTAGGTCGGTTGCTAGACACTGATGCGTCGTGTATTGCACTGGTTATTTTCTTGTTAGTTTGGTGCAGCAAAAGGATGGATGCAAAGAAAGAAAGATGAGATGAAGATGAAACGCGACATTCACAATGATGTTATGTTACGTGTAAATAAGTGTTGGCTGTGGGAAATCATGGGATATTACCTATCTTCTCAGCGCCCACTCAGTGTACTCTTTGTCTTGAAAATTTATGTAGGTCTAGTCTCTTCCTAGCTTGTTTATTAGTTTCGTTGCTTGCCTGTAGGTATATACGTTTAGTGGTGTGATTTTATGGTTTTCTGGTACTGTCTTCATGTCTGTAAATGGGGGAGAGCGACATACGCGTTTCAGCGGACAATATTTTACTTTTTGTGATCTCTTTTGTCACCTGTGACTCGTGGCTGGTAATGTGAGAGGTGTGTATGAGGCTAGTGGTCTTTGTAGTGTTTTGTAATAGTTTTGCTACATTTTGCGGCTTTTAGATGAGAATGTGCATATCATTTTGTTAATGCGTTTGACTTGTGTTTGTATAGTGTTTTGGTGCACCTAAAAGTGTAGGTATTTATCAAATGTGACACCGTGTATTTTGGTGTGGGATGAGTATGTGAGTCTTGCTGGGGCTGTGTGGTTATGGTCTGGCGTGTTTGCATATATGTTTAGATTGGGCATGTTGTGACTCTGCGTTCCGTAGTATGTTGTTTATGTGTTTAGACGATGGGTGGTTATGAGCCATTTGTCCTCATATTTTGTCCCTTCGTCCAGTAGTATTTGAGCACGATGCGCGATCGTTTCGATTTCCTGTCCGGAGACGAGAATGGTCTCGAAATCAGCGTAAGACATTGTGTGGCTGTGCTTAAAGTTTTCTGGAGATTGTGGGGTGTCGTGTGCGTACATGATAAATAGTGTTGGCGCTACCGCACTATCCTAGAAAAAGCCAGCGTGTGGTGTGAATGCTTGTGATGATGTGTTATTGTATTTAATGAGGCATCTTCTATCAGCATGCGAGTGGGAGAGAAACCTTATAGTTCAGAGAAAGAGCTTCGAATTGTTGGCTAATTTCGAACAGAGTCCCTCGTCTCGAATGTCGAATGCCTTCCTCACATCTTTTCCTGACAAAGGGTCTTTTTTTTGGTCTGTCTATTTTTCTGTATTATACCGTAAACGATGGTTACCCCCACTTGAGTAGACTGGCCTCACCTAAATACGTATTGGCATGGGGAAAAGCAGTCTCTCTATTCCAGGAGTTTACAGAGACGGCTTTTAACCATTCGTTTGAGTATTTTGCCTAAAATCTCTAGAAGATCAATAGACCTGTAACCATTCGAGTGTTTATAGTTATTATGTTGGTTAATAATATTATTGTATGCGAGATTTTGAATATTTGAGGAAATGGCTAGAGACGAGTGAAGCGGTGTAAAGTCCTAGGAGTGTTGGGAATATGTTTTCAGCTGGGTGTTTGGAATATTGTGATGGGGAGGCCAGATGATCTAAGGATGCGTTTTAGGATCCATTTAATGTATTATTTTCTTACCTCAAGATAATGGGAGCGGTTAGTGTGGCGGAGTTGTCAAGCACTTCCTTTCTTACCTTGGGAGGGACCAAGCTCTGGCTCGTCGAGCCAGCACCATATTCTTGCTTTCTGAATGTGGTTTTATGCATGTGGCTTGACTATTTTGTGTCTATAAATGTTATCACAATGGGATTTGAATCGGTTAAGGATGTCGATAGTGTTAGTGAGGGAGCGGTTGTTGCGATGTAGGGTTATAGGTTCTGGTGGGTCATTGCCAAACATCATTTTCACGCAGCGCCATAAGAAGGATGGTTCGGTGCAGCGAGCATCATCCGATAAGCGGTTCACCTTGCGCACCTCACGATTCCGATCGAGCTGCACCCATTGGGTGATGCGAGTACATGGGCGTGTAATGTTCTGTTGGCGTGGAACTTGGCCGTAGTGGTTGTTGTATTTTGTAATGAATCTTTTGGTGTGTATCGGGAATGTGAATTGTCGATGCATGTGTGGGTTTTCTATTGTGTGAAGGTTCCTCGCTGTGTTTATTCTGTTCATAATTGTTCTCCAGTGGGTGTCTATTTTTGCAGGTTCGGTGTTATAAATGTTGAAGTTGTGTTGTGTGTGCGCGTTGATATACCTTTTAAACTGTTACCAGTTTGAAAGTTTGACGTCATAAAGTGGATAAAGAGAGGAAGATGATAGGAGGAGCATATGGAGATGTGATAGGAGAGTAGATAGGAGTCTGGGGTTAAGTGTTTGTGTGTGTAGGAGAGTGTATCGGGGTCATTGCAAAGAAGGATTTCCAGGGACGAGGTCTCTCCGAGGAGACCTCGTCGAAGCTATGTGCTGGCAGCGAAATTGCTGCCGGGGACGGATCAAAAACCTATCTACGTCGTTGGTACTTTTGGAATCATAAATAGTGTTGGATGGTGTGTGGGTCTGCCATAAAAAAACATTGGAAGGTTGTGGTTGGATAAAGCCTGGAGTTGGACGTCTATGTGTTGCTGTGGTGAGTGACCAGTAGTATTGGGCCACTGCAGGTGTGTGTATTTTTCAGGATAAAAAGTAGTCGTCTTGTGTGTTTATTAGTGTGTTCTATACAGCGCTTAACTAAGATGGCTGATTTGAGCTAGAGGGATTGTGGAGTGAGGTATGTGTGATAGCCTGCATTCGGAGCCTTGTGTTTGCTAGGTGTATAATGATAGGGTTTAGAAGAATCGTATCCGGCCTCGGCGTGTTTAATATCCATTTGGCAACAGTGTGACAGACGCCGTATCAACTGCTTAAGTTTAACTCTACTTCGCTAAGGCAACGTCTGGTCTAGAGCAAAGCTCGCGTCCACTGAGTTGGAGCCACAACTACTTAGAAGGTGTATGAAAGTGGATCCGGTGAGTGAAGCTGCCCCAAAATACAAATTGAAAATCTAGTTAAAAGAAGGCATCATAGGTATTATATTGTAGAGCGTACTGTTCAGGGAGATGATTCAAGAAAAAAAAATATTGATTCTTTTCTACCTAAAATATATCTCCAAGAAACCTAAACCTTAGTTCTTCCCTAAGCAAATTAATATAATCACACAGCTATCGCATATTTCACCCTACCTGATCTCTTGTACAGAGTAATTAGAATTTATATATATATATATATATATATATATATATATATATATATATATATATATATATATATATATATATTTCCTCTTGTTATTTTTATTTTTTTCCTTCAATTACATTGCTTTTGAATAAAAGTAGAGTAGCGACTCACACTGCTCATTGTACAGCTAAAAGATCAAGTGAGAGTTCTCAAAACTAGTTCTATATTTCGAATATAGGACCCCAAATAAATCCGCGTAGCTTAATGCTATGCAATACAGGGAAAATATGAGTGCTCTAAGGGATCGCTAATTTATAATGCATTTTTAACTATAATTTTGTATACTAATCGAATGTTCTAGACAAAAGCATTGCCAAGACCAAATGAACTTTGGAGGATGAATAACATAAATAGAACTGTCACAGAACTGATCTGGTAAATCGAAATAGAACGTTTATGGTTCTTGAACGGTTTTTCTCGTCGTGGTTTGCTTTGCATTTAACAAAAGCCCTTTCAGTGCGTTTCATTCTTATAATTCTCAGACGCATATTCAAATCCCGGATGATATTTTCACTTCCTTTGAAATTAGGTCTTTAATCACCATCGTATCTTTCCATTTTCTCTCCCAAGGGAAATAGAGCTTTCGGGCAGTCGTCCAAAACCTTAATATCTTTCTCATTCACTACGTAAATAATATCGCTTCCACTTGAATGCATTCCCCACCATTTCCTTTTAATTTATATATATATATATATATATATATATATATATATATATATATATATATATATATATATATATATATATATATAGAGAGAGAGAGAGAGAGAGAGAGAGAGTTTATCCCAAAGTCTATAATTTAGGGAGATTTTTTTTTAGTATTTGGATAATAATTTTAATAATTTCATCTTAGTTTGGTTATGACTTAAGTTTTTTTTAGACAAAATTATTTCTAATAATCCTTTTATGATATTAAAAAGGTGAAGTTCATAAAATTTATTTTTATATATCTTCTTCTATAACTATGTTTTAGCAACGTTATATTTTGAAAGGGGAAAATTTAGTTTAGAGTTCCTATTTAAAATTATTATAATTGGCGAAGTTGAGAAATTTATAAAACTTTAACCATGGCTGCTTTTTTTTAGATTTTAAATTTTAATCTTAGTAGCGAAGCGCCAGCTCCTCCCTTCGGGGGGAGTGGCGAAGCCATTGCCTGGTATATATATATATATATATATATATATATATATATATATATATATATATATATATATATATATATATATATATTTATTTTGGGGCGGATATTGTGTACCGAGAAATTACGAAAAAGATGATTTTATATTTCCTGTCAAATATGATAAATTCTAAAATAATAGTGATTCTTGTGGATGAAACTATATGCACTTCTTGGATTTACTAGGATTCTTCCTTCAATATTATTTTCAGAGACGTGTTACCCACAACCATATAAATTGCATAATTAATATGAAATAAGAATATAGCATAGCGCTAGATACCAAAGAGGAAAATATAAATTTATTGCTATAGAAAGTTGCGTTTATCTTCCGTGTTCTGAAACATAAATATAAAACAGCACACAGAAAAAGCTTTTTGCTTCTAAGAAGCTTTTTCTGTGTGCCACTAAGCCCATAGAATTCCATCTGGTTTAATAACTCAAGAGACAACTGAAAACCACACTGGCTCACGAAATGAGGAAGAATTGGAACTGTATAATCGAAAAATTATACATCGACAGGAATCAGAAGTCATTTTAGGCGACAGTCAACAGACTAAAAGGGACTTCTCGAACGCATGGTCAAACTTCAATTTCGCACGAAGGCATTACGGCGACAGCCATCTGGGAAAAGGAGAGACTATTTCGCGGAGTCTGGAAAAACGTTTTCAAAATCTTGGATAAAGAGGCAGAAAACTTTGCCCTAGGCTTCTTGGACCAGGTTCTTGCATACATGAAGAGGAGAGAGGACAGGTTCAATCCTTACGGAACCGTTAACCTCAACCGTCTCTACGGCTATTCACAGCACGGAAACACCATCACCGGTGCGGAATTGTTGGAGGCAATGTCATGGTTCAGGGCAGAAGCCCCAGGCCTCAGCCAAGTCACCATCAGACACCTAAAAGAGGCACCATAAAGACATAAGACTAGAATTCAAAACCTCTTCAATGCGTTCCTAGCAATGTGATACTACAACCCGGCTGGCGAGAAGACTTCGAAGATGATTTCATCCCTAACCCTGGAAAGACAGCAAATCAGGTCATAAATTTCAAACCTGTCTCATTGCTCGAGACAATTGCCAAGGTTTTTAAGAAAATTCTCAACACCATATTAACGAAACACATATCAGAACACTCTCTGTTTAATGATGATTAGCATAGATTCAGGAAACACCGTGGCACGGAGACAGCCATACGCCACATGCTTCAACATGCAGCAACACCAGGGTGGATTAAAGAGTGAGGGCTCCATGTCGTTTGAAGAGACGTAAAGAAGGCCTTTGACAAAGCCTGGATCGAAAATTTGTAATAAAAATCCTCGCGACTGAGACTCAAATCTCACCTAGAAAAAGTTCTCTGTTATCGCTTTCGAAAAGCATACAGGGAAGGCCTTCGAGCTCCTGTCCAGTGTCGCTCAACATACAGTACACAGACGATGTTACCCAGTTCGTGGTTTGAAGGACAAACTCCGTAAGAATGATGGCCGCCGAGGCTAAAAGGACCTTCATATTCAGAAAGCGCTAGAAGATCCAAACCAAGGAGTCGAAGTTCACGAGAGACGCAATAGGGTAACATCGGTCTGTCCTCCTCATCTACACGATATTGAAATTGAGTTTTCGTCGAATGGGTCCGTCCTCAGGTTTAAATTTGCCAGCACTGGCATGAGCGGACACATGTGCTCCAAGATTGGACAAGCAAGAACTGAATTCTATAAACTCCTATGATTTAGATATTTAAGCACCTCCAACAAAAAATATATATATACCAGTTTAGTTAGATCTAAACTGGTGTACCCCGCTATACCGTTTAACGCGACGTCACAAAAAAATGACAAGACTCCAGAGGGTTTTACTTGAAGCCTCTGGTTTATCATGAACACTAGGTGGCTAGATTACCAAACCTCGAGAAGCCTCCACAAGACTGATTTGGAACCAATGAACCTCTTTTTGTACAGAAGAGGACGGGACATCTGGGCAACGCCAGAGGATATTGTCTCCATGAAGACTCTAGCGACTTTTGACCCAGACGCAGAGGGAAGTAGATTCAGAAGTTACCTCCCTAACACCAGAATAACGGACCCCGTGCCAAGATATAACTAAACAGAGAGAGGAGAAAAAAAGAGAAAAATAACAATAATAATCAAAAGTTTAAAGAAAGAAAGAACAAAAAGATCCTGGAGTTGGCCAAATTAAAAGATCTCGTAGTGGGATAGAATAAAAAAGATCCCGTTGTGAGACAAAAAAACCTAATAAAATAACAAAGAAAGAAAAATGCACGTTCATCGGGCACCTTTTAAACTACCACTCCCTTCTTTTTCCTCCTTATATTACCCTCCACCTCTCTTTCAAACTCCTCTCCCTTTTATTTTATCTTTCTACCAACTAAAAAAACAGTCGTTATCCATAGGGTTATCGATGACGATTCAGTCATTGGAACAACTTTCCGAATTATACTCACTAATAAAGTTATTCACCAATAAAATGGGCAAGGCCAAATACAAGTTGAAAAGTAAAAAAACATCATTTTCTTCACCGAAAATCACTTTTTACCAACAAAGACAGAAGTTAATTATTCAACAAGCAGAGAAGAATACAAGACTAAAAAGACATACATGCGCTCACAGAGCTGATGGGAGATCCCTCCTTGTCAGCGAGTTGGACTGGATTTACCATAGATTTGCCACCGACACACCGGAGTCGACCGAGGGGCCCCGCTCACAACGAACCAACCCATATCCGGTGGTTGGACGTTGTCAAGGATCTTAAAGAGAATATAACAAAGCCCGCTTTCAAACGACGGGACCAAGAGCAAATCAGTCAGTTACTAACCCTCTTCAGACTCCGAGAACACCTCACAAGCGCCGAGCGGGAATCGCTTCTACGGCAACTTCGCTTGTTCTATGTCGTTCTCTACTACGGATGGGGGCCGGCCCTCAAAGACGCAAAGGAGCGCACTATCATCAGCTCCATTATCCAACTATCTGCCGAGACCATGGCAGCAAGGACAGGCGGACCTCTACGCCCTGTCAGCACACACCAGCAGGTGCAATATCCTCAAGCCCCAATGGATAGAGGACGCAAAGGCGGATATGTTGGTCAGCGTCGACGCCCAAGCCAAATACTCAGAGAACTGCGCGATGAAAGATGGAAAGAGGAGTGGGAATTTCTCCAAAAAACTAACCTATCCTGCAATTTAGGTGCCCCAGACCTACTTTTCTTACAATTTGAATGCCACAGGATGACCAAGGAGAGTGAAAACCTCGGAAGGTAGCCGAGATAGTATTGGGCTATTTTGAAGGGCTCTCCCACTGGAGGAACAGGGTAATCTTCGCCTTTCAGACGTAACTAATAGGAGCCACACACGAAGAAGAGCACGCTAGAACTCTGGAAAATGAACTTAAAATACTGCCACTACGACTAATACCAAACGGAAAAAAAACAAGTACCACGACAAGTAGCACTAGCGATATTCTCGGATCTTGAAATTTATCTCATGAAGTGCATCGATAACCCGAATGGATTTGCTTTAATCTGCCCTAAAGAATAATATGTTGAGCAACTGCTATTGATAGCAGGAAGCATAACACTCAGAAAACTTGATCTCAAAGCAAAGAAACTACTGCAAATCACCTCAAACAGGAGCTGGGCATGTAAAAAAGTTGAAGCATGGGTATAAAATTAGACAAGAAATACTGGAAAGGGCAAAGTTGAATTAAAGTAAAAGATGTGATCAAACTTGGTTATCACACATGTATTTAAAGTAGTTTGCAAAAACTCAGATATGGCAGCAAGAGTGAAAGAAAAAGAACTTTTTGAAATAACTATGCTAATCCCACCGCAAACATAAAGAGCGACGTATTTGTGAAAATACAAATGTACTTTACATGTTACGCCATAGAAAACTATACATCAACGAACTGTTCCAAGTAAGGACTGATAATTAATATGTTCGGAATGCGCCACAAAAGGACACTTTCATGAATTGTACCGATCCAACCAAATAGTACATAAACTGCAAGGGCAACCATCAGACGCTAGCTATGATATACCCGCCCCCCTAAATAAATATATATATATATATATTAAGAGAAATGATAGGGAACACTAAGAAAATACAAAAAATCAGAGATAACACCTCATACGCTGCTGCAGCTAGAACGAATTTGTCATAAAAGCAACAGCAGCACTACCAAATATAATGAGAGGCATGTATGCAAAAATATATACATGCGTAATTCACCCACATGTTCGGAATTTCTTAGATCCTGAACATATGAAAAAACTCTTCTAAGCGCATTGCTCAACACTAACGGACTGTAAACAGAATAGAAGACGAGGATAAGATTGAACAGATATTCAGAGAAAGTTGGAAGAGGATTTTCGACATAAGTGCAGAGGATAATGAAGAATTCGACATTAATTTCGAGCACTACATCGTAGAATCACCTAACGAGAAAATCGATAAAATGTTTCCCCACCACCCTTTAGATGCAAAGAGAGACACCTATCGCGGTATCGACACGAACATCACAAAGAACGAGATGAAGACCATAATTTTTGGTCTTCAAGCAGAAGGCACGGGAAAGATCAGGACTTAATGAGAAGTATTACGAGGAAGTGCCCGACACCATGCTAAAGGAAATAACTTTAGTACTGAATGCTGGTCTTAACACAGGCTTCTTCCTAGGTAAAAGAAGGGTCACAACGATGATCTTTATTCCCAAACCAGAAAAACTACCAACTCAAGTGGAGAGCTACAGACCTAACTCTCTTCTTGACTTCATAGGAAAGATATTCGAAAAATAATCGATCAACGGCTAAATGAACACCTGGAGCCAACTGGACTAACTAAGTACCAGTTTTGATTCAGACAGAAAAGAAGCACAGAGCTGGCCCTCGTGGTCATTACTGAGAAAATTGCGAGGTAAATAAGGAAAAGGCTAATGTTTATATCGTCTGAAGGGATGTATCGAAGGCATTCAACAAACATTTGGTAAGGGGGTTGCAATATAGAATCCTACAATAAAAAAAAACAATAAATTAGAAAGTTTACTCTGCGAGTACGTGATGGAACTACACGCATAGATCGAGAACAGGAATAAGCAAGGAGAAAAATTCAAACTTGCGGCTAGTCTTCCGCAAGAAGGAGGCCTTATTCCATCGTTATACTCAGCATACACCTCAGACACCATATTATCCCTCGTTGAAGGTTGTCTTAACATCAAGTTCGCCGATGACGTCACGCAAATTGTAATATCTCCATACAGGAATAGCGATATGCAAGCAAGATTCACAGCAGAAGAAATAATAAAGATTAACGAATACGAAAGAATATGTAAAATAAGTACGAACAGGAACAAGTTAAAAATCATACCGATGTTCAAAAAAAAAATCAAAGATATATATGTCCAAGAAGAAAGATATAAAGATACTAAGGATACAACAAGCGTGTAATACAACGAGTCAACAGTTTAAAAGAAAGACTAATACTAGTATACAGACTCAGATCATTCAAGTGGAAAAATGAAAATAAAATACAGCAAGCAATTATCTAGTCAGCAATGGCATATTTAGTTACACCTATGTACACCACCTCAAAGTCCAAGATTTTTAAACAACAAGGAATTCAAAACAAAGCAGTATTAATAATCACATACACAACAAGAAGAGAAATGAGAAGACAACGCGGCATGTACAGAGAAGCTGAGATTAAACCAATCAACAAATTAATACAGAAAGGAGATCACGACAATGATAGCTCAGAGGGAGGAGGGGAGATTACAACGCCTCTTTCCCACCTATACAGCAAAAATCGAACAGAAGAAAGAACAAAGAAAGAGAGAGTTAACAAACTTTTTACTTTTTATAACAGTTATGTTAAATATGTATACAAGTAACGGGAAAAGCAGTTATGAGAACACTATACCATCAGTACAAAAAATAAAAACAACGGTTTGAATGCCTAAAAAGAACAAATAATATATAACAAACATGAAAGAACGAAGGAGGATAACCTGAGTCTCAGACAACAACTAACTAAGACTATCTAAGTTCAAGCTATATCATATTATCAAAATGAAAGAGAATAGCACGACCACCATGCAACCAGGCATTCATTTGCAAACCTATTTCTTTCTACCTCTATCTTCACTTTTTCTTCTATCCTTTACACGTATAGGTTTAACAGGGGCACAATAGGAAAAGGAAAAAGTAAAGGATAGTATACACAGCGTGGTTCGGAACCCACGTAAAGCTGTAGGTCCACTGACCAACTAGTCCAACTTCAAGTCTACAACGTTATTTCAAGCTTTGCTATCCCTATTATTTACTTTTTCTCTGCTTCTCTCTCCACTGACCTTCTCGCCGCTCTTTCCGAAGCCCGCTTAGGGATCTTCCCCCCAAAACATTTGTCTTATAGTTTCTTGTTACACTGAAGAAGCTCCAGAGAAGCAAAAAGTCAGTATATCCTCCATCCTCATATATATATATATATATATATATATATATATATATATATATATATATATATATATATATATAGTGTGTGTGTGTGAGGTGATACAAGTATTTGCAGACTTAAATTTACAATATTTCGTGCTTGTGTGTCATTATGAATATAACAAGAAACTAAGTAAACATAATTAATAGAATAAATACAAATAAGGAATATTTTCTTTGTATATAATAATAATTGGAAATAAAAATTCAGCGGGTGACAAAAATATTCAACCAATAATAATTTCAGTCATTTCGTATTTCTTAGCATAACCTATGCTTGCAATAACAGCACGAAGACGATTATTATAGGTTGATATTAGCTTCTCTCAATAATATCTTGATATTTTGTTTCACTCTTCCTCTCAATTCTTACTGAAAGAGGCGATTCAGTGAGTGTCTCTTTCCGATTGCAGCCTTCGCTATTTGGCACAAATGCTCAATATGATTGAGGACTGCCGATTAAATGGCCATGAAAGGAAGTTTATTTTCTCTTCTAAAACCAATTCTTGAGTTAATTTGTCCGTGTGCTTATGATCGTTTTCCTGCTGAAATATCCCTTGATATCGGTCCTAGAATTGTTTTGCACTTGGGGGTAGCTTTACCTCCAGGAGCTTTCAATAAGTGACTTCATCCATTTTCGTCTCATTGATATAGAGTACTCCTGTGTCATGTGTAGTAAAGGAGTCCCAAACCATGAGAATACCTCCCTCGGGTTTCACGGATAGATGGTGTGCTTAAGATCATCGTCAGTTTTTTTCTGCCTCCTAAACATCACAACCATCATTTTGGCCGAAAGTTATATTTTAGTCTCATCTGACAATATAACATTGTTCAAAATTCATTTCCTTTTTGATGATGCTCTTCGCAATGCTTGTTATTAAAAAGGGAAGTTTCACAGAGGGGGAAAGAATGTAGATGTTTAAGATGGAGCTCTCTACTAAGAGTTCATTCACTCATCTCAGTTCCTGACGAGTCTAGATCGCTTGTAGATCTTTTATAGTAATCGTATGATTATTATTTTGCTTTCGAAGCATGTAGCGTCAAAGTCGATCGTTAATTATGCGAGAATCACCGGCTCAAGAAAGATAGAGGTGATTCCATACATACGATGCTTTCGAATTATAGAAGCTACTCTTATAGGATGATCAATCTGAATGAAGATTAATTATTTTTCTAATAACTTGAGGAACTTCTTTGACTTTAGGCATTAGTCAAAGCAACCGCTCTTCTTCTATGGATTCTTATCAATAAATGACAGTACAAATATTCTACAGTTTGCATTAGTTAGGGCCGTAGAAATTTCTTGAATCTTAAATATTACCCTATTCATCAAATTTAGAAAATATTTTTTTATAACAATATTATATGTAATTAGAGTGGTTAAATAATTTCGACACCTGCTAACTTTTGTTCATTAGCAATTGTTGTAATATACTTTAAAAAACTGTCCTTTATGTATATCCTCTGTTAAATATATGTTTACTAAGTTTCCTGTTAAGTTATATAACCAGACAAAAGCACGAAATATTTTCTAAATATTGAAAATTTGAGTGTAAAACTATTTATGTCAACTCACTTTATATATATATATATATATATATATATATATATATATATATATATATATATATATATATATATATTAAGGTGGTCCTTATTTTTTAAAAATTCATTTTCACTGGTATGACCCAGCCAAAGTGAAAATGTTTTTTTTTTTAAATAAGGACCACCTTAATATATATATATATATATATATATATATATATATATATATATATATATATATATATCTATATATATATATATATATATATATATATATATATATATATATCAGTGGCGACTCTAGAACTTGAGCTGTTCGGGGTTAAATCGAGTATAATTTAGTAAGGTGAACGTGTATTTGCAACACTCATTTCAATTAAGTAATTGCAGTTCATATATTTTCATTCAGCGTCTGGCGGTCGTCTTAGAGGGGCCCTGTGTCAAAAAATATCATTCATAGCAGACGTTCTTTCGATATCGTTCACATGCGCTTGACTCGGGCTTAGAAGATATAGCCCGAGTTGTTATCTATAATCGTAAAAAATAAAATTGATTAAAATTCAATTTTTCGTGAAACAATAGATTTCTATAGAGATTAGGATTTAAATTCAAATATGTGAAAGGTTTCTGTTCTACAATATTCTCAAAGGAACCATAAATTAGCCAGCAACTCGGGCTAATATGAACGAGCTTGGTCAGTGAAAAATACTAACTGGCATCTCCTGTCGAGAGTACAGTACAGGCGAGAGTCAGATCGGTCTATGGCTAACGTTTGTTGTGCACGCCACTGTCGTTATTTGATTGTTGTTATTCTGTAAGTCTGTGTGTAATGATCAGTTGTGTTTTGCAGGGTTGCTTTATTTTTATCCCAAACTTAGAAATGGACAAAGACAGTGTTCGTATTTCCATCGTGAAAAATATTTTGAACAACTTTGACAAGAAAAAGGAGCTTCACGTCAGGATATTATATGAGTTCGCCATCAAACCAAGACGACTGGACTTCATATATGAATGAAGTGGGTAACTTTTATATTCAAACTATGTTTCGTCTTATCGTTAAATTATAATCAGTGCAAAGATAAATCTGCGATGTACATTAAGTCTCTTACCTTCTCTTATACATGTGTCATATGAGAAATCTGTAATGAGCCCGAGTGACACTGATGACCTGGAGTCGCCTCTGATATATATATATATATATATATATATATATATATATATATATATATATATATATATATATATATATATATAGAGAGAGAGAGAGAGAGAGAGAGAAAGAGTTAATCATTACTGCTATGGGTTAGAAACAGTCGATGAAACTAATTATCCTTAGTAGAATTGTTTATCAGTTGACATGTTTAACAGAGAGAGGTACTTAGTAAATAGTAAGGCCAATGAAACTATTGTTCACCCCAAATTATCCATTTTTTTCCGTCTAATTAGTGTAGTGTTTTGGCGGCGATTTCAATGTACTCCATTTCGTTTTCAGAAAGGTCCATGCACCTGGTGGTGGTGCAGAATGTGTTTTGATGTATTTTCGATCACGTATTTACTGATGTTCGTTAGGTACATCGAAAGAGAGAGAGAAAGAGAAAGATAGAGATAGATAGATAAAGAGAGAGACAAAGAAAATATTATCCTGCTAAACAAAGGCCTTCCGAAAAAGTTTCTACTGTTTGCGGTCTAGTGCTCCTTCTGAATGACACGTTACGCTTTCTCACCTTCTGCAAAGTCATCTTGCTTCTTTCAAAACAATGTTTCCTACCCTTGGAAACAGAACTTTTATCTATGTACTTCTGTCACTTATGTTAGTGTTCGTATCCAGATAAATTTTTATACCTAGCCGTTATTCCTCCCAACTACTGTAATTCTTAGAGCTGTCAATTGTCCTTGACTTTACTGCAGTTTCATCTGCATTTCTGCTTGGCATTCTAAAGTCAGCGAATCATCCCTTTCTTCAACCTTCCTTAGCATTCTCAGAATGACATTAATTAGAATTATGTAGATTTTTTTTACCCATTTTTCAAGGTTAAGAAACCATTTAGTGTCGCTTACCTTTTTCCTGGCTAATTTAAGGCCATTTCGTTTTTATAAAGAATTAGTGTCCATTAGAATGGTTCAAAGTTTGAATCGCTACTTTTAATCTTCCGTCTTATATATTTTACCCAAAAGAATCCCAGCCTGATATAAGGTCCACATCAGGGGTCGGCCACCTTTTTCAGCTTAGGGGCCAAAAGCAAAGTCTATTAAGTGATGGATGGCCACGTTCATAATTTACATTATAAAATTTTTAAACTATCATAATTATAGATGTTATATTCGGTACCTAGTAATAATAAATAAATAAAAGTAATGATAGTGAAACATGAAACTATAAATTATAATAGATTATGTTTATTTTAGTTTGTATACCTTAGAAATTTTATATTGAAATATCGATATTTATATAGGACACAATTAGTGTCATGCTTAATATTTTGGGAGGCTCGAAAGTTTTTCAACATCAGTTGATAAGAAGATTGAGGTCAGAAGCAGTACGTTTTCTAAATGCTCATCCGTGATTCCTTAGCTTACTTTTACTTTATTTTACTTTTGAAAATAATTGCTCAGACGCATATGTGCTACCGGACACTAATGCCACTTTCATCGCATGACCAGTCAAGCTGGTATACAGCTTGCGTTCAAAAAGACATTTCTTATAAAAATCCGATAGAGATACTTCCTTTGCGTAAATTTTGATTTTAATACTTCATTGCATAGCATGTCAAGTAGTTCCATTTGACATTCTTCTGGTTCGGTGTTCACTTCCACATCAAGCGGAGTTACGGACAGTTTGAAATTGACTGTGAGTGATCGATGAAAGCAAATCGAAAGGAAACTTCCCTTCTTAAATCACGTATCAAAGTCACATTCATAGTTTTGCTTCAAATGCGGTTATCTTTCCTCACATGTTATGTATTAATTGATTTTTTTCCCGGAAGCTGCAAATTCAAGCAATTTAAATTGACATTAAATCTACTAGAAATGCTACTCTTGAAAGTCATTTGAAATCGCGAAATTTTGTGGCATTCATGTTTTTGCTCTCAAGGAATCCAGCTATATCTTTCTGCAGTGCATATACTCTTTCCAATATAGCACCTCAACTGAACCAGCGAACGTGGCCGAAATAAACCAAATCATTATATTGATTCTCTGCTTCTGTTCGAAATTGTCGAAACTGACGGTGGTTTAATTCCTTGGACAAAATCATGTTTATTACTCTCACCACCAGGTGTCCATCATGTCCTTCAAATTTGATTTCTTAGCGCACAATGCTTATAGGTGGATTCTGCAGTACACTTTCATGACATTGAGTTTACTTCCGAGACCTTCAAGTGTTTATGGAGCAGAACCACGGCACCTTTAGTTTGTCCAACAATAGCTGGAGCTACATTGGTAGTTACGGATACTATCTATTTCTGGTCCAGATTCCTGTTTGTAGTACACTTGAGCAGTGCTTTAAGAATGTCTGCTCGTGTACTTATGTCTTTATAGGTACCAATTAAACAAATTCTTCAAAAATGCTGAAAGTTTTACTTACTTTACAAACAAACACTGCAAGTTGTGTGTCATCAAGTGATATTGAGAAGAACTTCTAATTGTTGCAGTAATTTTTTAAATTAATTTTACGATCCGCTAATATATCTTCTATTCGTCGTGTAACTGTTAGTGCAGAGAGACAGACATTCGAAAATTAAGTTTTTGTCTCGGATATAAAATGTCTACTACAGCAAGCAATGTTTTATCATGAATTCCCTATCAGTGAAAGGTTTCATGTTTTCTGCTAGCAATTTCGATACTTCGTAGCTTGTACATCTACTTTTTTCTGATTCCATGTTTCGTTTTGGGAATATCGAACTTTTTTTTTCTAAACTCACTTTAAGTTTAGGAACTTAGTCCTTCCTCATTTGCTCAATAAATTCACTGAACTTGAGATTTTAGTCTCAGTGCCTCTTGATGTTGAACTTCTTATTTATGGTAACACTTCCATGACAAATAAGGCAAATGGGATTCCCGAAGTGGTGAATAAAAAGGTAATTTTCTCTCCATGTTTTCTGAAAAGCTCGACACTTCGCATCAACTCTCCTGCGTTTTATTGTGATTGGGGGATTTTCTGAAAAAATAATTTGCCAGTCATTCCAATGTCACATAACTATCAGAAACAGTCATTAACTCCTTTTTAGTTGATATGCCAAATTTCATAAAAAACAATGGATTCATTTTTTGTTATGAGGAGGTTATGTAGGGGCACCCATTCGATGCGTAACCATTCTTTATCATTATCCCACCTAAAATCAATATAATTCAGAACCAAATTGCTCCAATTTTATGGAATAAACTTTATTTAAATGCTAAAATACATACATATCATAGTTAGACGTAAAAATTTTTGATTTACTTCAATGGCTTTTTTATAAATTACATGGCAAACTATTTGATAAGTAATTCTATGTACTAAACAAATAGACTGGGGGCTGCTGGAGAAGGATGAGCCAATTCCAAAGCGTGGGCAATGGCCTCTTTGGTGCGAAAAAATTAATCGTATGCCTCAGTATTCCACTAAAGAGGAGAGTTCTGTTTGGTCTTAGACAACATGTAGTTGATAGGTTGCATGACTTGAGCATAATCCGGAACGAATCTGTGGTATAATTTGACCATGCCACAGAAGCATCCGAGTTGCTTGCGTGATGTGGGTTGAACAAAACTGCGCATCACGGTAACTTTGTCTTTGACTGGGTTAATCCTGACAGTCGTAATGTGGTGTCTTAAGAAGAAGAGTTGCGAGACACCAAAATGACACTTAGAAGTGTTAAGTACGATACCGTACTCTTAAAGGCGAGTAAGATGCTATTAGCAGGTAATCAATGTAGCAAAATACAAAGGGAAGACCTCTCAGCTCTTGCTCCGTGAAACGCTGGAAAGTTTGGCCAGAATTTCGCAAACCATAGGGCATTCTGATCATTTCAAAAATGCCAAACGGAGTGCTGATACTAGTCTTTGAAATATCGTCTGGATGAATGGGGATCTGGTTGAAAGTACGAATCAGTTTCAGGCGAGAAAAGATTGTACAGCCGGAGAGAGATGATGTGAAATCGACTATGTACAGCAATGAATATCAGTCAGGGGGAGTTATCGCGTTTAAGGCTCTGTAATCCCAACGGCTCTGAATTCCCCCCTGTGTGGATTTGGAGACAATATAGAGTGGGAAGCCCATGGTGAATAAAAAGGCTTACAAATGCCACCATCCATCATGAATTGGAATTAATCACGCATTGCAGAAAGTTTATCTGGGGCTAGGCGACGAGGTTTGGAGAATACAGGTTCTCGTGACGTATTTATCCAGTTCACCACAGTATGTTTGATGGGCCTATCGTTCGAAAGTGGTAGGGTGAAGTTGGGAAACTTCTGCAGAAGGCGCTAGAATGGGGGCTCGATGGGTAGGAGACGAATAAAAATGAGGGGACTCTGTGAAGTTGAGTACAAAATTGAAACAGTGAGTAAAGCATTGCAATCGACAAGTTGCGGTGAGGATAATCGACCAAGAGTTCGTGAGTCGAAAGAAAGTCGAGGCCTAATGTTTGGCAATCTACCTCAGCCATGATAAAGCTCCATCGAAAGAGACTTGAAGGTTACGCCTTTCATTTATCCTAGTATTGGTCGAATTAACTGCTTTCAGAACTAAATCTTAGGGAGTAAAAGCTTTGTCGCCCTTAGAAGTTTGTATAACTGCATTCTTCACCAGTGTCCACCAGGAATAAGAAACCAGAAAGTGGGTAAAAATGCGAAAGGGGGGACCTACCTGAGTGTGAGGGAATCGATCCCCCGCCCTCAAAATTGAGCCATTAGTCTGTAACCACAACGTCCTGGCAGTGGAGGTGGGATAACCCGACAACTCAACCTCCCCTCCTCTCGCTCCTCGTCTCGAAAAGAAGCTCAACGGCCGCCTCAGAGCACATAATGCTTCAATCAGCTCAGTTCGGAACCGTGACCCTAACTTGGGTTAAAACAGCAAGATTTCCCCAAAGAGTTGATATTTAGTTGCACCACATATGCGAAATTAGAGGAGCGTTGTCCTAAAGCCAGAAGCTCCCCTTTAGAGTTAGCTTAAAGACACTCTGAGAATAACCGTTGAAGGAGGAGACTTAATGCAGCCTGTCCACGCATCCGCGCTCCTTCCCCTACACCCAGTGGGGTGAAGAGGTATAAAATCAAATAACTTTGGAAAAACGAGGTAGAATACGTTAGTCAAGAAGACGACGAAGACCGGCAAGAGGCTGGGTACCAACCAAAGGGACTTAAAAGAAGCTCATCCAGGGCCAGTTCCTAGTGGTCACACCGAATTTAAAAAGCCTGTCAGAGATAGATCCTTAGAGAGATCTAGACAGCGAGGACTGGCATAAGTGCCCGGCAAACAAACGAGAGCAACTGAGAAGAAGCTCATCCTCGAGCCAGTTCCTGGTGATCACACCGAACTTTAAGTTAACTTGATTTAAGAAGCAAGTTTAATTAACTCTCGTCAGAGAAACCTCCTATCCTCGTGTATCCCAAAATACAGATAATCCTCGCCCTTAATAAATAACTCTAAGTGAACTCCCTCAAGCACTTACCTAAGTCAAGGGATTCGCGCATTGGCTCAACGCTCGCCAGTGCGAATTATTCCCAGAGTGAAGGCAATCCTTTACCGAGAAGACAGAAATAACGCAAGGGAAATTGAATGCCCGGCCAGGAATTCAAAACTTTTTTCCCCTGGCGTTATTTCTGTCTTCTCGGTAAAGGATCGCCTCCACTGTGCCGCCCTCTGCTCCCTTTGATTCTGGATTCTTATAATGTCACTCTATCTTGCCTTTAAAAAAACTCGGGTTTCTTGTCTCATTTGCTCATTCACGTTCAATTCTTATTTTCTCTTGTACTATATGTATTTATAGTCAGCTACACCAGGTTTTGCATCTCTCTTTCTGTCTTCAAATTTTATTTGAAAGACAGAAAATAAAAATAGCATAGCCCTGTGGTGGTTGTATTACCACCCGCAGATCCTTTAGTTGCTTTGTTTATATATATATATATATATATATATATATATATATATATATATATATATATATGCACGAGGGGCAGTCAATAAGTTTTTCAATTCGAATATAAGGAAACGAGATATGAGGAAAAGTGTTTTATTATTTTTCAATATAACTACCCTGGACTTCAATGCACTTGCGTCACTTGTCCCTGAGGCTTCGAATTCCCGACAACCAGAAATCTCCCGAATGCTGTTCAATCCACTCCTGGACGGCGAGCTGGGCCTCTTCATCGTTCCCAAACCGGCATCCACGCAGTGCAGCCTTTAGCTGGCGCAATAAGATGTAGTCGCTAGGGGGCAGATCTGGACTGTTAGGAGGATGGTTGAGCTCCTCGAATCCGCACTCGTGCAGGGCAGCTTGTGCAACTCTGGCCTTGTGGACTTTGACGACGTTGAAGTCGATCATGGTAAAGGAGGTTTCTAGGGACTAACGGGCAGAGACCTTGGTCATGGCCAAATTGTTGTGGATGATGTTGATAACACTCCAATGTGATATTGCAAGTTTTCGCTCGATTTCTTCGACCTTCACCCGTCGATTTTCGAGGATTATCCTCTCCACACGGGCCACACTGTCCTCCTTGGTCACGTCTGACGGGCTTCCTGGACGTGGGTCATCTTCAAGGGACTCACGACCATAGCGGAACTCCCTATTCAAGCGAGTAATGGTTGCATATGAAGGGGTGGTGTCGGTGTACACTGCAACCATGCGTTCATGGATCTCTTTTGCATTCTTGCCTTCCTTAGTCAAAAATTTGATCACTGCGCGGTGCTCAACCTTCTCCATTGTTGAAAAAATTTTGACTGACGATCTGCGATCAGCTACTGCTTCTTAAATAGACGAGGCAGAAGCGTGCGGCTGCAGGTCCTGACTTGTCATAACTTGTCTTAACACCCCCACAAACAGCCATCCTCCTTACTCTGTTTTGCCCTACCGATTCGCAAAACTTATTGACCGCCCCTCGTATATATATAAATTATATATATATATATATATATATATATATATATATATATATATATATATATATATATATATATATATATATATATATTTATATATATTTATATATATATATATATATAAATATATATATATATATATATATATATATATATATATATATATATATATATATATATATATATATATATATATATATATATATATAATGGTTAACTCATCATTCCACTTGAGTGCATTTGATAATAATAGATATAATTGTTTATGCTGTGAGTACTGCAGATTATAGGAATCGGGTTAAGTGCTAGAATTTTTTAAATCTAAATGTCTAGAAATTAAAATATAAAATTTAGATTTTTATTTCTAGACACGACAACGGGCCGGGCAGATAATATATTTTTTCTGGGAACTGCGGGCCGAACACTTTTTGCCGACGGGCCGTATCTTGCCAACCGCTGGTCTACATGGTTAGAGTATAGAAACGATATCTTATTCATATTTTTGTTAATCTTTTTTCAATTTAATCACTCGTTCATACTTCAGTCTGAACTTTCAACATAAGAACTATGAAATTCAGCCAGCTCCAATGTGTATAAGAATAAGCGAGTAAACACAGCTGTGATCTAACTTTCAAATACTTTCGCTGTTAGCTTCACCAGAGTGTCAAGGCAAGAATAGGGTGAACCACTTTTTTACTATCGCAAAACATCTGCAGAGAGAGTATAGAAGTGTGTGGTTGCGAAAAGAATGTTAGAGCATAAATAGCAAAGATTTCTTGCAACGTACTGGATGAATTGATGAAGGGAGAAATATTCTTTCTAGGTAAAATTTGACATAGAATTTGAATTATATAGATCTCTTATTAGGGGTAAATAAAACCACATTGGAGTTGAAGTATTTGTGACTTTTAATGGGGGCAAATTAAACCCTCATTGAAAATAAAATATTTAATATTTTTAATCGTGGTAAATAAAAAAACATATTAAAGGTCAAATATTTTGGTATTTTGTTGCTGATAAGTAAAAGCCACTTTGAGTTGGATTATTTGGGTCTTTTATTGCTAGTAAATAAAAGTAACACTGAGTTTAGGATCTGGGTCTTTTATTAATTTTAACGAAACGCTAAATTTAATTTGAAGTGTTTGTGGTATTTTATTGCTATTAAATACAAACCACATTGAAGGTGAAGTATTTTGGTCTTTTATTGGTGGTAAATAAAAGCCACATTGAAGTTGAATTTTTTGGATTTATTTGTAGATAAGTAAAAGCCATATTAAAAATGAATTATTTAGATGTTTTAATGTTGGTAAATAAAAGCCACACATAAATTGAAGTAAAATATTTATTGTTAATAAATTAAGGATAGTAAAGTTGAACTATTTTGATATTTATTTGTAGTAAATAAAGAAACATTGAAGTTGAAGTATTTGGGTCTTTTATTTGTGGTAAATTAAATCCATTTGAAGTCGAAATATTTAAGGTTTTTAATCGTAGTAAATAAAAGCCACATTGACGCGGAAATTTGGGGGTCTTTTATTGATTGATCAACAAGAGCTACATTGAGTGGAATTATTTAGAACTTTTATTGTTAGTAAATAAAAGTAAAATTGAATTAAAGCAGCTGGGCTTTTTTCAGTGGTAAATAAAGACCGTAATGAATTTGAAAGGTTTTGAGACCTTTATTGCTAGTAAATAAAAGCCACATTCAAGCTAAGGTAATTGGTCTTATAATGTTGGTAAATAAAAGCCATAGTGCAGTTGAAGTATTTGGTATCTTTATTAATGGTAAATAAAAGTAGCATTAAAGTTGAAGTATTTGGGTCCTTATTCTTGGTAAATAAAAGTCACATTGAATTTAAAGTGTTTGGCACTTTAATATGTGTTAATAAAAGTGGCATGACATTTAGAAGGTTTAGGAGTCTTCGGTTTGTTTGTTGTTGACTCTGGACATCAACCTTTATCCACCTTTAAACTTCTTTTTAAAGGTTCAAATTGCCACTTTTGTCTAACCCTGTTCTTATAACCATTTTAGCCCGTTTTACCGCTTGTTCGTCCCATTTTTTAGAACAATCGAAATTAGTTTTAAAAATTGATGAGGAAGTGAAATTACCACATCTGTAACGTCAGCCGCGCGCCGTTGAAATGGAAGCAATTTTGACCCATCTTAAAAAGGACGATGATAGTGTAAGAAGACTGTCAACACCTTGCTTTCATCGCGATGGCCTTTATGGTGGCTTACACCCACCATGCGGTTTCGGTGAGGCTGGTTGCATCGGCCTGCCAAGTTCCTGGTCAATCAAGGCCCGCATTTGTCGCACCTGGCCCAGGTCTTCTCAATATTTTGGGCCACAGTGGACGCGTTACTGGCCAAGTGCGCGCACGTGGCCGTCACGCAGCCACGATCGCCCGAAACAAATTCCTCAGTGAATGGCGTTCGTCTCTGGGTGTTTTCCGGCCTTTTCTGTCTCCTAAGTCATAACCGACACAAAGAGCAGCCGAGGAGACCGGGTAACTGACTACGGAACCGAGGGTCGGACACGAGCTGAAGCTGACGACGCTACACACCAGTGAGACTCAGGTGTATCTATCCATGACACCATTGCTGCAGAAGACATCTGAATGATTGGGCCCCCTCCACCCCCAATGCCCGCAATATAATCTTCAGTTACATATATATCTTTCACACACTTTTACTTCATTTATCTTCACCGCTCTCGTTACAAATCTCTCTTTTTGCACATTCTACGGTAGGTGCCATCGTTGGTTTTCGCTTTGTATTAAAACAACTTCTGTGTCGTACCTTTAATATTTTCATCCTAAGGTATAGCCTCAGGCCAGTGCAAACTCATCACTTTGTGGCAAAAAAGAGTAAGAAAGAAAGAAGGAATAAGAAAGCATAAGAAGAAGAGTAGAAAAAGAGAAGAGAAATAAATAAAAGGAAAAATAAAGAATAAAAAAGCACGACAAGAAGAGTAGGAAAAGAGAAGAGGAAGAAATACAAGAAGAATAAGTAAAATAAGAAAGAATAAAAAAGCAGGACAAGAAGAGTAGTAAAATAAAAGAGGAAAAATAAAAGAAGAATAAGCAAAGGAAGAAAGAATAAGAAAGCATGATAATAAGAGTAGTGAAAGAGAAGAGGATGAAACAAAAGAAGAACAAGAAAAAGAAGAAAGAATAAGAAAGCATGACAAGAATAGTACGGGAAGAGAAGAGGAAGAAATAAAAGAAGAATAAGAAAAGGAAGAAAGTAGTAAATCATGACAAGATATTAGGGAAAGAGAAGAGGAAGAAATAAAAGAAGAATAAGAAACAGTTGAAAAAAAGCAACGATGAATATAAGAAAGAATGGGCATGAACAATAGAAAAGAAAAATTAAAGTAGATAAAAGAAAAATAATCAAGAAAGATTCAGTTAATAAAAAGAATAAGGATAAATATTAATAAGATAAAGGAGGAAAAGAAAAAGGAAACTGCTAAGTAAAATGTTAAGGCCCAATTATCATCTTCGATCTAAATATAAAAAAAGGTTTTTTATTTTTTTAATTTGAGGGTAAAAAATGCCGTAATTTTGTACTTTTATCACAACAAATTTATTTACATCTGTACATTAGAAGTATCACAGTTTGTACAAAACTTAACAAAGGAAAAATACTCAATGAAAAAGTGGATTAAAAAATAAAGGAAAACATGTTCATTTTATTCTGGAGTTAATAAAGATAAAAGGTAAAAATAACTTTATGGAAATCATTGGAATCCCTTTGTCGGATATGATGGATTTCTATTGCCAGGCGATATTAGAATTCCAATATAATATATTCCCATTTTTCTTAGGATTTACTTTGCAATATAATCTCCAGTAACATACGATATATATATATATATATATATATATATATTTATATATAGTAAACCCTCGATATAACGAACCGAATTTCCTGGCCGAACTCCATGCTGCGACTCACTGGCTCTAGGCTCAGTCGACTGTGAACATCGCATAAGAGAGGTTGTACTGGCGTTCTTTTCCTCCTCCTTCTTCCTCTCTTCAAGGGTGCTACTTACTACTCCATAGAACGAACGAAATATTGGATATAACGAACTTAGTTCGTTATTTCAATCATTTTTAACGACCATCGTGTTTAACGAACGATCGCCTGCCCCATGTAGTTCGTTATATA
This sequence comes from Ceratothoa steindachneri, assembly GCA_963969495.1. Taxonomy (NCBI): domain Eukaryota; kingdom Metazoa; phylum Arthropoda; class Malacostraca; order Isopoda; family Cymothoidae; genus Ceratothoa; species Ceratothoa steindachneri. The sequence goes on from OZ018331.1 coordinate 122,688,602, forward strand.
GAGGGTTTACTGTATATATATATATATATATATATATATATGTATATATATACATATATATATATATATATATATATGCGATAAATAATAAACCACAAATTTAAATCCGATTTACTTACGAACAGAACTAATTTCGTCTTTTGCCATTCATTATCAGCCTTATAATAAAAGGTAGGATTTTCGACTCCACTATATAAAGGCGAAAAATCAAATCAAACTAAACAAAATGAAAACAATTGAAATATACTGAAAGATATATATATATATATATATATATATATATATATATATATATATATATATATAGCCCGATGAAAATAACAGAGACAAGTCTATACGCTCTAGTGTTTACAAAATAAGAATAATAGATAATATTCATCTTTTGCGCCTGAAAATGTAAACACGAAAGCGTTTAAACTTATCTGTGTGTAATTTTCTATAGTATGACTAGTCGAGTATTTTAAATCATTGGAACTATATGATTGTTTCTTTACACACACACACACATATATATATATATATATATATAAATATATATATATATATATATATATATATATATATATATATATATATATATATATATATATTTACTTCAGAGGAAATCCCTACAAGAAACAACTCAGGGGTTTTGTTTACAAAGGGCAATTTGTTCATAGCATCTTTAAAATAAAAGGGAAACTATTTGGAATTACAATTTTCTGTTCGTTTGGATAATATATATATTTATATATATATATATATATATATATATATATATATATATATATATATATATATATATATATATACTATATCCTTGATGCAAAAGTACAATTTTATATTGAAAAGGGATAGAAAGCAAAAAGTACGAAGATGCTGTCTATACTTTCCTGATTGCTGCACATAGCTGTCATTGATTCAAATATTACAGTATCATGTGCATGCACAACAGAACAATTTATAAAAGGTGTAATTAAGGCTGTCAAGAAACCCAGAACTACACTATAATCGTTAAATAAAACCTTAGCTGATTTGCCTCAAGCTGAGGCCATTTTCTTGTACGAACTCTCTTGGTATAGAAGAATGTTAAATAGGATTTTGCTCGGTGCTTTTATATACACTTTGAAATTACAATTTACTGGTCGCTCGAACGACATAAGCTAATGCTCTATGAAATTAAAATGAATTATATTATTCCTCATTTTCTCTTTGAAATTAGAAGATAGGGATTTTTTTTATCACAAAATGCAATCCATTTTCAAGCAAAATATCTGACCCATCCAGAAAGAATAAAATGAAACCGTGATATTGAAAACAGGTTTTTTTTTATGAAGTTTTCTTCATTTAAAAAAACCTCTACCTCACTCTTATTAACTCATCTTTCACTGCGGGATTTTAATCCTTCTTTCATTAACAATATTTTTTAGATATTGGTAATAAACATAGTTAATCTATAAACATTCTTTAGCGATACTTCTTTGCCAAGCAAAAGAATTATGCTGGTAAAAATACATAATGAAACTCCCAGATTCTCTACAGTACTCTATCGGAACATAATGCTTGCTCCAAAAGTAATTATTTGCCCGGTCAATTAGCACCCCTAAATTGTTCCATATATTTAGACTCTTGTACGATATTTTGTTTAACAGTAGTGATTTTAAAGTAGTTATTGCACAGTGATGATTTTATTGAGAAAATTCTATTTAATCTCAATTTTTCGTTGTCTTCAAATCATTTGAAGACCAAAATTTAAATTACACTCATGAACTAATAATAAATATAATAATAATGCCAAGTGTGTTCAAAATGGAAAAGGCTCATGGAAGGAGTTGATTATTTCAGGCACCATTTAACTTCTCTTTTACAACGTTTTCGAAATATGTCTTCTAGAGCACCTTAAATAGAACCATAATTTTCTTTCGCGAAAATGCAAAAACTCAGCCATTATTATAAGTTCGAAACACTAAGAATTTTTAAAAAAAACTCACTGATTAACTTAGTTAAATTTTGAACAGAAGTAGTAGAGTAATTCTCTGTTGATATACATATATATTAGATTCTATGACTAGCCTAATCATGGTGACTTTAAACATTTAATCTGCAGGTGTTTTCTCAAGTATGTGAAAAGGGGTAACCATTTATTTTTAAAACTCGAAATACAAATCTACATCATAAGTGGATGAGGTCCCACTCGGAAAATATTCCTATAGCCACATCCAGGTTAAAGACAACGAACAAACGAGTTGCATCTATATAGATACATATAAAGGACTAGATTATTTACAAGACCTATATGCACACGATCGGCATTGGTACTATACCATGGGGTGAGGTTAAATTTGAGCATTAATTGTTGATATATTTCCCTAACAATGTGTGAAATGACCTACAATGTGTGTTCATTGTTCTCAAAGATATTAGAATATTAGTATTATAGATATAGCTTAATAATAAGACTTTAAACAGTGGTTTTATATTAGTGGTGAAGACATAGCTATACTAAAGGAATTTCTGCTCGATCCTTGAATGCCTCCTGTGGTAGGTGTCTTTGTTGTTTTAGGCGTTTGAGACCCTGGCCCTCCGGAATCCAAGGCACTCACCTCGCGAGTATTGAGGTGAGTCTCACTCCAGCTTCCGATCCCTCGATCCATTCCGTAAAAGGGGCCTAGTGTCCCGTGTGTGTAGGTCGGGAGCCGGGATGAACAGGAACTGGTAGATTCGTCTTCACACTCACACTCGGAACCCTCGCTATCGCCGAATGTAGAGGATCGTGGAGAAACTCTGGCTCCTCCAATCAATTCAGGCTGAGTCAGTTGATCAGTTTTCCCCTCTGACATGCGACGACGTTGGACAGCTGCGTTGTTTGCCTGCTGCCAACACAGCTTTTTAATGTCTTGCAAGACCTGCTGTTGCTGTTGTCGTGCCCTCAATGTAACCGAACTCTCAACGGAGTTATTGTCATTGAAAGACTCGTAATTTTTATGGGTAAAAAAAGGCAGAATAAGGGGAGATTGTGATCCATTTGAGCTAGATCCATTTAGAAGGTTGTAAGGTCGGCCAAACGTGCTGCTATTACTACCATGCGAACGATGGGAATTTGTTGAGGTGTAGGAAAAGGGAGCCTGTTGTGGTTGATGCTGCTGTTGGAAAAGGTAAGCTGCGGTGAAATCTGGATTAAAGGTAGACAAAGCTAGGTTTTTGCTATTCTCTTCAACAGGGTTCGTGACTTCATCGACCTGAAGAATTGGCCTCCCCGCTTCTGCGAAGGAAGTGAAATATCAAGATATCAATTTGTTATATGTAACCTTCTACTGCTACTACAGCATCTAAAATGTAGGCTCTCCCCAAGCAACAGTAGGACGAAAAGTGAAAATAAAATCTAGAGTTTTACCTTTCATGAAGTTGGAATCAAAGTTGAAGCCTGTAAAGTTTTTGTGATTTTCGGTTTGAAGACATGGGAGAGGGTCTAAATCGTCAGAATCCAGTTTCGGGGCCACAACCATGTCTTGGATGGGAATGTTGGGCGGTAAGTGACTAACCAAATCACTCGAATCATGCGAGATGAGTGTTGTCGTCGCATATGGCGCCGGAGAGATACATCTGTCAGGAAAAGGGCTCAATAGAAACCAGTCTTATAAATACAACCTAACGATAGTATGATGCAGCAGTTGGGTGTGAATTTCTGAAATTGAAATTTGTGGGAGTGAAGTTTAAATTTGTAAAGGTGAAAGTATTCTTAGTAATGGTGGATTGAATTACATTATCAGTATAACGCTGTAGTGCATATGATCGGTCAAAAAATGTAGAATGAGACATGGAGATTTCGGTGTTTCAGATGTGAATGAGAATGGAGAGTGGTGAGTTTTTCAACTGACAGAAACATTTAAGCTTAAGGCTTTTCGAGCAAAACGAGGTGCATAAATACGAATGGTCGGACAAAACAGGAAGTGGATGTAAAAGTATGGCTAATTACTTCGTGATAAAGAAGAATGCATCGATGGATTTGTTTACTATGAAAACTATAAGAGCTAGAGTATGATTTTATCAGATCACATGACTTTACTTTGTAAAGTTAAATTGGTTGGCCTGCAGATGAAAAAACACGGAGAAGGTGGTAAATAGGGTGAGTAACAAAATCAAAGGCTTTAAGATGACTGAAACAACAAATATTAGGTGAGATACTTGGAATAAGTTTAAGGATGTGATTCGGTTGGCCAAATGCTATATATAGGCCGGCTAAAAAGTAAAAATAAAGTTTATTTCTGAACCATGGCATGATTATGTTACTCGTCCAATGGATAGGATAAGGACGTTTATGTTCGGACGCTTCAAAGTGTAGATAAGGGTGTTGGAGATATCCATTCAATTCATATAAGGAGGTGAAATTAAGGGTGAAGTGAGTTATTAATGAGAGTAATAGAGGAGCAAATAAAGCATTTTGAAGGAGCATGAGTGAGTAGCTGGATGGGAATCGGAAGTCCTTTTTGCAAAAATTCGAGACAAATCAGAAACAAGACAAGGAAAATTGTACTGGAGTTAAAAGTAGATGGTAAAAATACTTAGATTGGATGTATAGGAAGGGTATGTAAGATAAAAAGACGGATATTAATATTTCTGACGCTTAATATCTGATTGTGTTAAAGGGTGCGGAACCTTGAATTATACAACCCCAACGCTGTGAGACGTCTTAAAATGGAATGACAGGTATGAAAATGGGGGGGGGGGATAATATGCTAAAAACTAGATGATTAGGAAATTAATTTAGTGGTTGTGTGGTGAACCCTTTGAGAAGTAAAACAGTACTTATGAATTGAAAAAATGCTGTTATAGATCCTCTGTACGATTTAGTAAAAGGAAAGGAAGGAAAACGAGAATGTGAGAGTTTAGATGGGAGGGGGGATATCTTTTAGCGTTATCGACTGCGTGAAAGAAAAAAATCTGACTAACCATGTAAGAAACATAGCAAGATAATATGTAATAGGGAAAGAGCAAAGTTAGTTTAGAGCGGAAAGTTATATCGAACTAGCACTTTTTTCATTCGATTTTAGGGATTGGATATTATCGATAACTTTGTGAGCTTAAAATGTTCTCAAGCAGCCGCAGTTTTATTATTTAAACTCTAAGCAAAGCGATTATGTGATATATCTGACCAAATAATCTAACCTTTCAAATTTACACTCTATGATTTTATTCATTTATCCGGATAATTTAACACCAAGTAATAGTTTTATTGAAATCTTTGAGAGTAAATATTATAGTTAACATGTAAAGAAGAACTAATTGTATGCATTTATATAAAAGAAAGTTATGGAAAATCTAAAAACATCATACAGTGATTACAAAAAACTATAATGCACATCAATATACTGACTAAAATAGAAAATAATTTCTAAAAACATTAAAAAGCTAATAACATAAACTAAAGAAAATCGTGTTAAAAAATAGTAGAAAATGGTATCAAACAATCTCATAATCGAGTACAAAATAGTAGCATACACTAGTGTAGGATGAGCTGTCAGATCATATTTGTAGCCTTTTCCAGTTTTCATACTGTACCTTTGCTCGCTTCGCTCCGTGAAGGAAACCAGTCTTAGGCCATCTGGATCTTCGTACAAGTTATCTGGATGTCTCTCCTGGCAACAGACTTCCGATGAACGGGATTTGAACCCGTCTTTAGTCCCCCTTTCGCAGTTGTTATGTGGAAAGAAAGGCGTCAGAGTAGCCGCTTGACTCCCCGCTTCAGTGTAGAGTGAACTGGTCATGCAAAAGCTCTTAGCTGTGTCATTCCAGCTGCGTGGATAATCCGACCAAACGCCCTTCTCGTCCACTAAAAACAAAAAAACACGGTAGGGATATAGTCATGCGAGAGCTCCGTACACAGATGAGATTTCGCTGTTACAAAATGAAAAAATATGATAAACCCTAGAAATGAAAAATATGATAAACCCATAACTACACCTTTTCCCCCTCAAATTAAAAAAAATTGTACCTCAAATTTAAAAATTGGACTTTCATATTAAAAAAAAATTAACTTCAAATTAAAAAGTTGACTTTTTTATTAAAGAAATTGAACTTCAAATTAAAAGAACTGACTTTTATATTAAAAAAGTGAACTTCAAATTTTAAAAATTGACTTTCATATTAAAAAAGCTGGATTTCAAATAAGAAAAAAATTTAAAGTTGATTTTCGAATTAAGATAAGTGAATTTCTCCCGCCAGGCGGGGTAATCCGTATTTATGCCCAATCCACCCGCCCTTGGGTAGGGAGTCTAGCCGAGGCTTTTGCGAGCATTAGGTCATTTCAACGCCTAATGGTCCCACTTTAGGTGGCTGTGTGCGACCCAGAAGTGGTGTTGAGCCCATCTTTTATTTCAGTTACTTTTATCTTTTTGCAGAATATTATTTCGTTTTTGCAGAGATCTCTTAATTTTATACAGGTATGAAATATCAGTATTGCAAATTTGCAATATTAAATATTTTTCAATTGCAGTATTTGAAAAAGTACTCACTTTGTTACTGAGAGGGCTGAGTTATGTATGGAAACGGTTGCTAGGGGCGCGCAAGAGCTACCAATGAGGGTATGATGTGAAGAAATCCCACAAGCTATGAAAATAGGCTCTCTGACGTCACGGTAGAGAGTTTGCCGAAATGTTGGAAACGTTCGGAAGATGACTGATGAAGAATTTTATTTTTTTCTAATTTTAAGCAGTTTATCATTACAAACGCATATGGTAATTAATACTGTAGATCTGACTCTTATGAATGTTTGTATGTATAAAAGATGGTATTTTATGAAGAAATAAGTGACTGAGAAGCGAAAACACTTACATATTTTTGTGTAGGTTGGTGGTGAAATTAGTGTTCTTGACGTTACATAAATTCATATATTACAGTTTATAAATTGAATTGCATTTGTTTTTAATTGAAAGAAACTTTTTCATGTTAAAAGTGAGCTTTTTTAAGATGAAGATAAACATTTTTTAATATAAAATCCAAGTAATTTAATTTGAAAGTAAACTTTTTAAAATTAAATATCAACTTTTTAAATTTGAAGTTCATTTTTTTAATATAAAAGACAGTTTTTTCAATTTGAAGTTCATTTTTTTTTTAATATGAAAGTCAACTTTTTTAATTTGAAGTTCATCTTTTATTAATATGAGAGTCAACTTTTTTTAATTTGAAGTTCATTTCTTTTACTTTGAGGGTGAAAAGGTGTAGAAAAATATGAAAAACTAAAGGAATGGAAAATTTGACAAATTAACATAAGAAATGAAAAAAGCATGAGAGTAATTACAATAAATGGGGAAAAATATGAGAATAACCCAAGACTGAACCATTTATTTTCGACCTTCCTCTTAAAGGAACAAATGGTACCATTTGGATAAGCAATAAGTAATTTTGAAATTTTGCTTGCCATTTTTCCTATTCTGTAAATCGCCGTCCGGAAAATAAAAATAAGGTTCCGAGCGCTTTTCACCTTATTAAACAGTCCTCTTTCAAGCCAGTAAGAACAGATGGAATGATACATCTTATATATCAGAGAAAACGGTGGCGAATTGACTTCATTACACGAAGCTTTTACTCTTTGTAGGTTTGAGGATTATAATAGAAGCCACAATTGAAATAAACATAAACACTTTGAAATTCTAGACAAATATCCGTACATTCAAGGATATTTCTAGAAACTCACTAGAATTAAACTTCCCTAGAATCTTTCGAATCTAAATCGCAATGTCAACTAGGCCGTATCATAGAAAGTTTGTAAGGAGTGTTCTGAAAGTCAAATACTATGTGAAAGAAATATAACTGCAGATCCTTCGGCAGGCTTGGGGCAAGAGAGCAAACTGCGGTTGTTGAGGAAGGGAGGGCAAATTTAGGTGTTGAGGTAGGAAGGCAAACTATAATTGGGGCAAGGAGGGCCTATGGCCTACAGATGTCACCTGGCATCCCATTGCGGTTACAAGAACTCAAGAGTTCTTTGGCAGCGTGTCAATTTATTATATGATTATATAGAGAGACAGTAATTTGCTCGCTGTAACAGTAGACTTTAGATTGACGCCGTTTCATTCTTAACCTAGGGTTTGTTCAGGCGTTCGTGGAGTTCATAGCAACGGCCTAAAACAGTTTCTGTTTGTCCAGGCGTTCGTGGAGTTCATAGCAACGTCCTAAAAACAGTTCTTGTTTGTCTAGGCGTTCGTGGAGTTCATAGCAACGGCCTAAAAACCCTTCTTGTTTGTCCAGGCGTTTGTGGAGTTCATAGCAACAGCCTTAAACAGTTTTTGTTTGTCTAGGCGTTCGTGGAGTTCATAGCAAGGGCCTAAAAATACTTCTTGTTTGTCCAGGCGTTCTTGGAGTTCATAGCAACGGCCTAAAAATACTTCTTGTTTGTCCAGGCGTTCTTGGAGCTCATAACAACGGCCTAAAAATACTTCTTGTTTGTATATGCCTTCGTGAAGTTCATGGTAACGAGCTCGAAAAAGTCTCTCCTAATTTCCCATTTCTTAGGGGCATCATTTTACTCTCATCTCTCTTTCGTCTCTTTTCCATTTCTTGAAGAAATCTTCATTTGTCGATTAATCTCTTTTTTATCGCGTGGAGAATTCTCATTTTCTCATTTTCTCATATTTTTCTTCTTTCACCCTTTTCATATCCTTTTCATCTTATTCTACTGATCGTGGAAGTCGAAGAAAAAATCCACTGCCCGCTGTATAAACCTTGGTATTTCTTACCAATCAGAAGTGGCATTTTGGATTACGGGTTCGTGACTATGGCTGCGGAACCAACCTGGTAGGGTGGGGGAAGGCTTCGTTTTTCCGTGGCCAAGACTAAGGTGGTACACTTTTGCTGCCACCCACCGCTCCGCCCCGACCCAAACTTGTTTCTCAATGGGGTAGGCCTGGAAGTGGTTGAATCGCAAGCTCTTTTGCACTCAAATATTGCTAATCTTTGGGATGTGGAAATATATTAGGTATATATTTATTCACCATACTTAGATTGTATAAATTTAACTACAACCCACTAATTTTAATGTTTCCATATATGGATATATAAAATATAACTAAAAATTAAAACCAACTACATATGATAAATTGTAAAGAATCACTGTTTGAGGTCTCTACATATGATGCCCAGCATAAGATTTCTTTCTTCTGTTATATTGTTTCTTGGGGTTTTGTATCCCATTCACCCGCTTAATTCTTTTGGCATTCTTATATAACTGTTTATTTTATCGTCTCATTGGGGTTTGTTTTTATTTTTAAACTTGAAGGTCATTCCGAAACATAAGATTAAAATTTCTGATCATCAGTCTCAATACTCCATCTTACTTCCATAACAAAGCCGTTGGAGGAATCACTCAGGCATAACTCCTAATTATGCTAGCAACCGATTGCAATGTCCAGTGATGACAAGCCTAGCAACATCACTTGATGCCAGAAGTCGCTGCCTGCGCCAGTTCTATTTGGAATTGAAATTGGATGCCGTTTGTATAAACATTATTTTGAGACTAGTTTCAGAAGTGACTGGCGATAATTGATCGTTTTACTCGGCCTGGAAGCCAAAAGTTTAGAAAATACTCCCTTGAATAAAGTTTTTCCGAACTGCGCCTCATTTTTTCGGTCGGTTTCTCTATGAGTTTCTAAGTTTCTGGGAGACTTTTAAATTCAGTGTCCAATTTCATTGCTCAAATTGAGGAAGGCAGAATAATTGGTTATATGAGGAAGAACTTTTATTTTTCTTTTAATTTCCTGGTTCTTTCAACTATCAGTGGTTATAATCCTTCTTTATAAGCCTTATCTTTCCTAAAATTTCTCCAATTGTCGTTGCTTTTTCAATATTTTGCCATGTTATAATTCCTTATTTTCGTATTTAAAAGTTAATCTTCAATCGCAAAACTGCGAGACTTACTAGTTATGTCGGCAGTGAATATACTCCCCTCGGATTGAATCTAAATAATAAAAGGTCCTCCGCTAAAGAAAAGTGACTTTAATATATCATATTAATATGGAGATAGCTTAAATATTTCACCTTAATTCCAACTACTCTTTGTCTCCAGTAAATGGAATATAACTTCATCTTCAATTATTGTCAAAAAGGCTTATGATGGATCGGATTTCTATTTCCTTCATTCGTTATTGGTAATTTCTCATTAACACATATATCCAGAAGACTCTTTTTAACGCTAGAAACTCTTAATTGGTGCAATAGGAGTGAAGGAGATTATATAAGCCAAAGGGTAAGCAAGGTGTCTTAGAAGTTAAAGAACAAGAGAGAAAATAAAGTTAATAGAAACATAGTGAGTAACAAACAAAATTGAATAATAAATAAGCTCTGAGCAGAAGAAGACTGTAAGTCAACAACATACAAAAAGAAAACTGTCACTCTCAAATCAAATTTGGAGTTCATATAGAGTATAAGAGTGAAGGATTTGTTCAACCTCAGGAATGAAATGATATGAATGTAGAATATTCTCAAGGGCGACCGCTGAGTTGGAGCGCTCATTAGGCACATACTATTACATCCCAAACACTTCGAATCACTACCATAGGAGGGCCGATAGAGAAATGACTCCAACCTAACCACAAAGTACCTTTTGGAATTGAAATTATAAAATTAATTAGACGCCAGCATTCAAATAGAACTAATTCGCCCTTTCCGAAGAGGGGAATTATTAACGATCATTAATCATTCTGCGTCGTTAGTTTGGAAAATTAATACTTTTGATCGGGTGTATCGTAATTATCGTAATTTTGTGAATTGGTTGGAGGATATTTTTAAAAAAACTTTCAGCGAGAGTTAAATAATGCTCTCAAATTTGTTTTTTGAGGTTTTATTTGCCACAAGGTACAAATCCATAAATAAGGAAACGATTAAAAAACAACTCAAATATAAATGATGTAATGGCCTTGGAGGATAATCGCAAATGGGTTACTCGTTCTGGTAACGGTCATTTTTGAGGGTCGTTTGAACAAAAGGTTACGGGAGCTGTTAAAGAGAGCAGGGAGCTTAGTGACTTCACCCGTGAATTCGGAAACATCAGAAACAAGGATAATGCTGGCTTTCCCTATATTTATTAATACTAGTAAAAATAAAAATTTCCCTACAAAGTCTGACAGAATGGAGACATTTAATTTGACACGTGCTCGATACTTACCTTTGCTGAGGTAAGTGGGGCACTTGGTGCTCTGACGTCGCCTGTAGATGAAAAACACACTCGCAAGTAGCGATCCAAACAAGACCAGCGCCGCCGAAACGATGATCAGGATCAAATAGTTGTTATTGTCGACGTTCGAGGAAGGAACCGAGGAACCTCCTCCTCCAGGGGAAATGCCCCCGATTTTTCCACCCCCGGCCGAGAAGGCAATAGGAAGAGACACGGGTCCTGCCCCACTGGTGGTTACGCCTCTAACGGTGGCATGGTACGCGGTACCAGGGACGAGGTTTGTGACTAAGAACCACGTTCCCTCCACAGACATATTCAAGTGCAAGCGGTTGCCTTCTGTGACTTCCGTGACCTGAAATATGGTAGACATAGAGAAAGGATGTTAGGCAGAGGTGCGGACTTTCAAAGTCAGTTCCGCAATTTGTGGTTGCGATAATTAAAACTAATCCCAGGTACGAAATAACACGAGAAAAGGAGTATCACGCAATTCAGGTAGCGGGACGTGACTATGCTTGCGAATTGCGGATTGCGGTTGCGGAAGTATAATTTAAGGGTCAGCAGGTATGAATTTCTGTGGCTACGAAGTTTAGGGATAAGACAAAATCACATTTGCTTACAGTACAGTCCAAAAAGATCAGAACTACTGTATTTCTCTCACAACCTCTTTCATAACTTTTGACAGAGAAAATACAACGTTTTAAAATTGTAGTGGTAATTGTAGTACTAGTAGTAATTCGCCATCCTGCGTTTATCTAAGCGGATCCCGACCAGATAATGAAATAGACATAAAGGTCAGTATGACCATTGCTGGTGAGCCCGAGGGCATCATGAGCCAGTCCTCTTTGGGGAGTTGTTTTGACACCAAGCAGCGTTTTAGGCGGAGCCTTCGTCGCCCAGTGACATAGGGACCTGTTCCGCGTCAGAGGTATATCGATATAGATACCCATCGGCAGGATTCATTGGAACAGAGATAATGTGTGTGTGTGTTGTGTTGCGAAGACGGGAGAGGAAAGAAAGCAAGAAAGTGTAGGATCTACTCATCTCAGTAGAAGCGTGTCAACCAATTGGTAGTCATATCTTCTTTACCTGTGCTGACGTTTGTGTCTGTTCCTGCCAGGATCGAACCCGATACCGCGACGTTGGCAGACCTACGCCGTATCCACTCGGCTAGCAACCATTTGTGTACAATAACTTACTGGTATAAAGTACGTGTGAGTAAAGGTTATGCAAATTAGGACGAATAGAGCGAAAATTATGAGTAGACCAGGCAATGGCTTCCCCACTCCCCCCTAGGGGGAGCTTGCGCTTCGCTATTAAGATTAAAATTTAAAATCTAAAAAAAAAGCAGCCATGGTTAAATTATTATAAATTTTCTTAACTTTTCCAATTATAATAATTTTAAAAAGGAATTCTAAACAAAATATACCCCCTTCCCTTTCAAAATATCACGTTGCTAAAATATAGAGTTATAGAAAATATATAAAAATAAATTTTCTGAACTTCACCATTTGTAATTCTCTGGGTTTAAAGAAATTTACCAAATTTCGATACTTATATTTATTTCTGAACTTTGATAAAAAAACATGAGTCATAACCAAACTAAGATCAAATTATTATTCAGATACTCAAAAAAATCCCCTTCTTAAATTATAGAGTTAGTGATGATAATGATGATAAGAAATTTAGTATAAATAACCATGGATTGCCTTTAAATTGGACTGTTAACATTTCCACTCTGAACCTCTGGACTATTTGGATGTCCTTCCTTGGACTGACCTCGACGGAATCTTAGGGTTTACATTGTCCCGCAATTCTGGAATTTAATTAAATTTCTGCGGGTTAATTATTATTTTTAATTCCTCCCATTTGTGCAGGCAGACCAATTTAGGACTATTTGCAAGCTTTACAATTTCGAAGCGAACTACATCAATTTTCGACCAGTTCAATTTAGGAGAAAGTACCACTATTTGTTAGGAGTCTATTTTAAAGGCAAACCACGGCAATTTGCAACCAGTCCAATTTAGAGGCATAACACAACTCTTTTCTAGAAGTCCAATTTATGGACAAACCAAGACTATTTACTAACATCCCAATTTATGGACCAACCATCACTATTTTAAGGAATTAAATTCAGGGACAAGCCACGCCTATATGCTAGCAGTCCATTTTAGGAAAAATCTAGACTATTTGCTAACATTCCAATTAAATGACAATTTACAACTATTTGTTAGCAATAAATTCATGGGGAAATCAAGGTTATTTAATAAGAACCGACAAAGGAATTCCAACGAGGGATTTTCCCTCAGAAAGTTCGTGAAATATGTGTAAGGAATGTGGTGCAGTTAGTTGAATGTACTAAACCTGGGAATTAAATTTATAAAACTAATTAGGTTGCAAAGACCCAAGAATGCACGCAATTCTCCAAAATTCACTCAACTTCCCCAATCCAGCAAGAGCTCCCTGCGAGAGTTGGCGCCAGGATTGTGCGTAATTCACCAGATGTCAGCTACAGGTGGTGGAAGTTGTGAAAGAAGTTGCGAACTACTATATTTCCGACGTTTAAAGATAAGGTAGAATTAAGGGTCGGATTAGACTCGGATAGATTTTCATCAATGCTGAACAACTGCACACTTGCACACACTGCGGAGGAGCGAAATGTGTGCGGAACTTGCGCAGCTTTAAATTTCGGCCACGCCAAACTTACTGGGTATCTGCCAATAAAGCTGAGCAAATTCTGCATATCTTTTACAGTTTTGCACTGTGCGGAAATATGTGGTGCCCTAATTGATTTCCATACAGTCCTGTTACAGCACTGTACGATTGAATAACAACGGGATGGTATTGCCATTATTTCCTACCATTACCTTAAACATTGAATCATCCTTAAATATACCATTATTAAAAAAAAAATAACTCATTCATTACCAAAAAATATAAATATCTATTTGGTAGATAAACTTATTTTGGATGTTTTACTTCTATTTCACTGAATTATTCCATTTATAAATGGCCGCTCCTTACATCTTTACCTTATAAAATATCTCCCTTTGTTCTTCTTAGTATTATCTTGGGATTTATTTCTACAAAAGACTCTAACTCTTCCATCCTCTTTTATCTTTTAACATCTTCAACCTTTATAGTTTCGAAAGTTTCATCTCCTGTGAACCACTTCAGGCCTGTTGCTTTTAACGCAACATATTCAAGGTTCCCATCGTAAACAAAAGTTATTCAGCTTTGTTTTAGATACCAAATTCTGCTACCATTTGTTTTGCTCTTGCATCCTTGTGGTATATACAAAACAACCAAACAAGATGACTATATCATTTTTTTATAAACGTTTATTTCTAAATTAATTTTTTATTTAGTTTCGGGAGAAATTTGTTTTTTATATCATTTTCTTATAAACGTTTATTTCTAAATGAATTTTTTATTTAATTTCAGGAGAAATTTGTTTTTTATATATTTTTTATAAACGATTATTTCTAAATGAAGTTTTTATTTAGTTTCGGAAGAAATTTGTTTTTATATCATTTTTTTCTAAACGTTTATATCTAAAGGAATTTTTTATTTAGTTTCGGGAGAAATTTTTTTTTTATATCATTTTTTTACAAAACCTTTATTTCTAAATGAAGTTCTTATTTAGTTTGGGGATAAATTTGTTTTTTATATAATTTTTTTAGAAACCTTTATTTCTAAATGAAGTTTTTATTTAGTTTGGGGATAAATTTGTTTTTTTATATAATTTTTTTTATAAACATTTATTTCTAAATGAAATTTTATTTAATTTTTGGAGAAATTTTTTTTTATATCATTTTTATAAACGTTTATTTCTAAATGAATTTTTGATTTAGTTTCTGGAGAAATTTGTTCTATATCATTTTTTTATCAATGTTTATTTCTAAATGAATTTTTATTTAGTTTCTGGAGAAATTTGTTTTTATATCATTTTTTTTATAAACGTTTATTTCTAAATGAATTTTTTTTTTTTGAGAGAAATTTGTTCTTTCTATATAATTATTTTCATGCTCAAGTGTTTTATACTTTAAAACTCAATTAGTGATTGTTGTTAAAATCTGGAAAGATTAATGAAACCAAATCCATTATAAATGAAAGCACGAATCCCAGAAATAAGATAAATTAATCGTGATTATATGAGAGAATTATCATCAGTAAAAATCAGGGGTATATTAGGCTTCAATTAGTTCCTTTTTTTAGTCAGAACTGAGCGTGATTCACTCAGATTTCTATCATTATCCAGTGAAAAAATGATTAACGATAGTTAATTTACCTGTAAATTATATGCAGTAATCATGCCGCTGACCGTGTGCTCTGGAATAGGGTCCCAGGTGAGGCGAATTGTGGTTCTATTTACTACGCTGTAATGAAGACCTGTAGGGGGAACAGCGGGTGGCACCTCTAGTGTGGTGGCTCTCATTGCAGCACTGGGTTGGCCCTCAACGATGCGGTAAAATGGAACGAGGAAAATTTCATAGGTCGTCCCAGACCGAAGCCCTGTTATGATGTAGTTACTAGGTTCTTCCCCCTTTTCATACCCCCCTTGGTCCTTACGGAATTTTAAGGTCTCTATGTTAAGAGGTCCATGAGGATGAGGGTTCCCTTCCTCAATCGACCTGTAGCGGATGTAGATTCCCTCCACTATAGACACATCTGCCAAAAGGTTCCATTGCATTTTGAGAGCTGCCGGAGAGGAAGCTTCCAGATTCACGAGTCTGATGACAGCCACCGCCAGGCGAGAGCGAATACGCTGGAGGGGGATTTTCCCTTCACTGCCTAATGTCAAGGTTCGGACTAGACGAGTGGTTTCAGAAGGCCGTGAGAGGCCGTGGGAGTTGCTCGCTCTCACGAGGAACAAGTATCGGGTATTCGGTTTTAAGTTCATTACAATAGCAGAGACGGGCATTGTAGACGCTGAGGCAGGTTTGGTGGACGCCGTCAACCATTGGCCTCCCAGGTCGGGACTCCACATTTGAACGGTGTACCCTAGTACTGTAGAAGATCCAGGACGCCCCCTTCGCCAACCCAATGAGATTGATGTGGAATTTACCATTTGTACCATGAGGTTTCCAGGAGGTTCCGGAAGTGCCCCTTCATTTGGCACTTTGAAAAAGGCAACATTGGGATTAGTTGGTTTTGCCACTATAAGAGAGGCCGTCCAAATTGATGTACCAGATGCTGATGTTGCTCGGCACGTATACATCCCGGTATCCTCCATTCGTAATCCTATGCAAAATAAAAATATACAAATATAAACTTAATGTAACTAAGTGACATATTAAGGATTATAAATAGGCTGATAAATTAGGTCTATGAATGGAAGAAAAAGTAAATAGTGTATCAGAAGCTGCAGAAACTTACTTGTTATTCTAATCGTTCCTAGAGGTGTAATGCTAGCCCTATTTGAGACCTGAAATGGCTCTTTACCAACAAACCACTGAATTTTTGGTTCCGGAGTACCAATGGCGTGGCATGGAATTTCTCCCTCGGTTCCAAGAGGGAGAGTTTGATTGGGAGCCCCAAGAGCAATGATCGGAGGGGGCATGTCTGAGGGATCAAGAACCTCCAGGTTGGCTCTGGCGATTGCGGATCCTGCAATGCCTACTGCGGCGCAAACATAGAACCCCGCATCTTGAGCATTCACATTGCGTACGGTCAGGATGTTTGAGGAGTCTACTGTAATACGACCATTCTCCCAGGTTTGACCAGGTTCAAGGACGGCACCAGACCCCTCATGGCTCCAGTAAAGGGTGGGTAGGGGACTACCTGATGCTTCGCAATCAAAGGCCGCTAATCCATTTAGAGCGACGCGAGCATCATCGGGCGCTTTTGAAATGACAGGACGAGCTGTGTGTAATTAAGAGGACAGAATTTAAAGAAGGGTTGGATTGAGCTGAACTTCATGGATGGCATTACAACGTTTCTGTGTCAATTAAGGGACAAATCAGGCCCAGGTAATAGGAAGAACCATGACAAATCAAAATAAAATAAAATAAATCTCTTAAGTAACCCATAAAATTGCCCTCTACCCACGAAATAAAAAAAATAGCTGGAGCATTTCTTAAGTAGTTATGGCATTAAAAGAATTATTTTATTTTTTCTGGGTTAATAATAAACTAATAGGACTTTCTAGTCACGTAAAAACAAATTACCAACTCACAGTGAACCTTAAGTGATATGTTAGCCTTGATAGAACCGACAGGGTTCTCTGCTTTGCACGTATACCATCCCTCATCTTCAGGGGTAGCATGGCGAATTCTAAGCACCTGCCCGGCTTCCTCTTGCGTTATGCGCTCCACCGGCAGTTCGCCAGGACTCATTCTCTCCCAGTAAACTTCTGGTAGTGGATCCCCTCCTACTCTGCAAACTAGTTCTAGGGTGCCTCCCGCTGCACCAGTCACCACATCAGGGAAGGACACTAAGTGTGGAGGTACTGTTTGAAAGATATGGATGGACAATATTAACAGTTTTGTTCCTACGATCTAAGAGCTATGAACTACACCAACACAAAACAAATAGCAGATAACTGTAAAATCTCACCTAGAACTGTAAGATAAGCAGCAGTGCTATTCTTTGTTCCAAACACGTTCCTGGCCTTGCAGGAATACTTGCCAGAATCCGATACACGGACTCCCTTTATCACCAGGTTTCCGTGATCTTCTAGCTTATACCTTAGTAAGGAAAAGATCAATAAGATTTTCTTTTGATGCAAGTTGACATTGTACTGGGTGATATCCTCAGTAACACCCCTTGGTTCAAATCTCACATTGAACTGTATCGTCTCAACCAGAATAATAACAATAAAAATAACAGCAATATTACCAGAACAGAGTAAACAGCTTCAATTTATTAAATAAATTTGTAAATCTTTGCCACCTAAAATTAATATTTTGCGGTTTGACTAAAATAGAGTATTTACTAAACTATGAAACTTCTATCTACGAATCTATCAAATTTTTCGAGAGATAGTGGACTTTAAATATAACGACCAAGTTTTTTAAGCTCCTAAACTTAAAATTCATCGAATAACTTCGATTCCAATGTCCCTAGAACTTTATGGGGATTGAAGAATTAGATCTAAGATTCCTTACCTGTGTTGCGTCGCCAGATCTATGTCTTTTTCGTCTTTCATCCAAACAACAACAGGCTCTGGATGTCCTTTGGGCGGCACGCACTTAAGGATAGCTGTCGCTCCTTCTGCTACTTGTGTATCCTTTGGCTGAGTTCTAAATTCATTCCGAAGAACTTAAGAAAGAGAATTATTTAGGTTACTACAAATTCAAACTATTAAGTTTAGTTGGTTTGGCGTAAAATATATTTTCAATGGCAAATAAGTAGCCCATAACTGTTTCCTTCTTGTATAGCAAGCCAGCATCAGCTCTAATTAGCACCCAAAAAGCTGTTACTCCATTCTTACATAAAGTCCGGCTACAGCTTTAAGCCAAGTAGATCATAGCAACACGTAGAGGGTGTCTATAAAAGGTTTCTCATTTGATAGCTTAAAACAAGATATTTCCTCTCTTCAAATTCATAATTCGATATCTTTTGTGATGGTCGAGCAGAGTTTCCTAGATCCATGATTTCTAGTACGAAAGGTCTTAAAAAACTTGGCATAAAAGTCTAATTAACGAAATACCACTAAACAACATCCTAAACGAGCTTCTCCCCTTAATAGTACAGAGGATAATCTCTCCTATAGGAAGAATTGTACACATTATGACTAAAGCATGAAATTTTTACTAGTGTTAGAACATACTTTTTTTATGTTAGTACATACCATGAGGTTCATTTTAAAATCGGGAGGTAAGTTAGATTTGTTCTTTGAGGGTCGTGAGAGGTCATTTACCTCGAAATATCACAATATTGATGATTTCAGACAACCTTTTAAATTTACCGACCTATTATCACGAAACTCGCAAACAACCCCTAGAAACCAAAAAATAAAACACATTTTACTCCTGGAGATTTTTATTTTTTTGATAGATTGGTATTTTTTTTTAAATTTACCAAATTTTGAAAATTTTAAAATTTGATACTCCTCCGTTAATTTTTAACATAGGAAAAAATTAAAGTCAAAGTTAGAATCATGAAAGCATTTAGAAAAAAGTATGGATCATTTTTAGAGAAAAATAAAAACTAAAATTATCATATTTCTCAATTTTTCTTCAGGTATCCTTCACATTTCGTCATTTTGTGTCGATACTGTAAACGAAGGAAAGAATCAAACCACGTTTTTTTCTAAATGCTTTCACGATTCTAAGTCTGTCCTGATTTTTTATATGACTGTGAGAGATCAATTACCACAACATATCAAATATTGATGTTAATGAACGCAGACTGTAGTGGCTGGTACTAAAACAATTGTTGTTCTTGTGTTTTGCAGGATCCCTGCTTGATGGTGGAAGCTAAGATATAACCATCCCAGTCCTGATCGTTACTATGGCAAAGCGTCATATACTGATAGACCCAGACCAGCCCTCTCAGTAAAAGCAATCAAAACCACCCCTAATAACTAACTGAGACCTTTGTATACTTTGTTAAGCAGAGACAGATGAAATTTTGAAGTTTCCACTAAGATCTACCCAGAAACCAAGTGCTGTTGGCTATGCATTATTGAAATAAAACCTCCTTAAGTTCCAGGAACTTTACCACATAATAATGGAACTCAACTTGAACAGATTGGATGATGGCGATGGTATAGAAGCCTCCTTAAGAAAACAGTGCTCATAGCACAAAAAAATGTTTGATCAACAGAGCAGAGCAGAGCAGAATCATCTTTAGGACAATCTAATACGGATACTTTAGCCGAAGCGCACGCGATCAGCAGCTGTCCAAAGTCTTTCACAGTCAAGCAAACATATCTGTTTATTCTGCAATAAACCAGCTGGCACTGCAGACATGCATCAGGCAGCTACAAAGGAAATTGACGAGAATGTTCAAAGATGTGCCACTGAATTAGAAGACACTGAATTCCTGGCCAAGCTGTATACCATCGAAACTGTGTCCGTACATTATATAACAAAATCAAGCCAGTTGCATTAAACGACAATGAAGCAGATCGTCTGCATTGCATAGTCTTTGCCGAGCTGGTGGTATTCATGGAGGACTTACATGCAGATGAGGAGAATGTTCCTGTATTTAAAGGCTCAGACTTGGCTAATCCCTACAAGACGAGACTAGGGCATCTGAGTGCCACGGTACACAATTTGGTACACATAAACAGACCGAATGACAGACTGCCTTCTGTGCTTCCTGATTTAAGAGCCCATTCTCAGGGCAGAGACACGCTTATATTGTTTGAGAAATATATAGGTAGCGCCACAGCCACGACAGAAAATGCCACTTCCAATCTACTTATCCCCGTAAGATTCACGCTGTAACGAGGAGCAAAGGTCTGATCGTCACACTCTTTATCCTAGGGATGTGTGTGTCATATGATAAATTACTACACCTTACAGCATACATTGCTAATGCTGCCTGCCAGGGCTTCCACATGGAAGACATTGTTTGCCCACACAAGCTGAGCCGGTGATTATTCACTACTTGGGCTATTGATAATATCGACCATAATCCTAGCTATGCGACGGCAAAGGATTCTTAGTATATCACCCATCCCACCCATCACACACAAATGGCAAAATCGACCGTAGTGTGGTGGTAGTTTGGGAAGACATGCTCTCCGACGAATTGGTAGCATGCATCTGCTGCAATGAACACTCAGCACTTCATGGCACCAGCAAAACAACGTCGTGCAAGATCTTCCGACCTCTTGGCTGCCGTGCAAGAAGACTATCGGATGTATGAGGATGGTGAAGACAGCTCTATTGAACCAATCCATAGATGAATGGGTGTCATGGTCTGCCTACCATGCCGAAGTCCAGCAAGCAGTAATTCCACCTACCGAAATCAATGCACTGTTGCCTCTGTTCATAGATAGCGCACACTCGGTGATAATGATAAAATATTTCATGTCCATCTTGAAGGCATCTGAATCCTGGACAAGTACCTGTACTTGATGCTCATCAGCCACTATTCCTCCTTGCCAAGGATATACAGTGAAATTGGCCAGCCACACATGGAGAGGATCACTTTGTGATCATGTTCGGTGGTCTGCATATTGAGATGAGTGTTTTGACGGTAAGTTCTATGATAGAAAAGTAATAACCAGTGTTGTAACTTTTACCTATGATATACTAGTGCAGGTAGTAGTAACAACAACAATTTTTCATCAATGGTCTGTGCATGTATATCTAGCAACCTAAAATTGTAGTCTTAGGATTATGTACATTGTATCAGGAAGAGGCTATTGTCGTACACTCTTAACATCATTTACATAATTTGTGTTTTCTTTTAGCTGCGGGGAGACTGGCTGGAGGACAGCGGTTGGACGAAAGCCCTGGTACATGGCGATATTGCCAGCTCTAGGACAGCATATTCCTTCATTCGAGTGAGCCATGTTACCAAGACCCGCCACACACACCAAGTCACAGCTGCAACCCTTCGCATACTACTTTAGACAGCATAGAGTAAAGATTACATTTTAGATCATGGTAACACCACTCAACCAAATGATGGAGTATTTGTGGAGTAGTGCACACAGCGAGAAAAAGCCAGTGTGTACTTAGACTACTGACCCTAGACCCTGTCACTGGAGGTTCTCTTGATAGTGTACATCCGATCACTTCGTGAAGAAAACTTTGAGCTCTATGTGCAATCTCTGACGTAGATCATGTCCTGGATATTCATCTTAGATCACACAATCTACTGCAGGTGCCATCTGTATGTATCCTTAATATGATGCATCTCATTGATAAACCCAGATGTCCTGGCAGAATTCAATTCGGGGAAGTTTGTGGTACACAAGACCATCAACAAGTTCTCTGTCATTGAAAATGAACAATGTCATGAACAGAACAGTGCTGTAGTCAAAGGATCTGGTGGAGCTATTAGAGTGACAGGAAACCTTGTGGCACTATGGCGCTACGTGATGGCTGGGCCATAAATAGCCAGGATCACTGCAAAGTTTGAAGATGAGGTGATAAGAGGACATTGTTTACGATACTTGACATATTCACCATGACCATAAACCTGTAGTTTAGGCAGCCGTTTTGAAGAATTTCAAAGCACTTATAGCAGTGTTTCAAGAGATGGGGAATCCCTTCCTAGAGGACACTCGAAATCTACTGGTACTTGACACGAGAGACACCATGGAAACCCCAGTGGCAGAAACTGTGAGTAAGATTGAGTCCATTGGTGAGGAGAAGTACACGTGCACAAAGTTAATTGAAGAAAAGCTGGAACTATGCACGAAGAAGGTCACAGACAAACTATCCAAGAACAACCTGCCACTAGTCAGTCGGTCACAGATAAAGAAGGAGTCAAAGCGGTATCTGCAACTCGCCGGAGTGAAGGGTGATTGTAATCTCTTCTCGAGGCTGTACATTGCAGGGGGATCTCGACCAGTTCTTCTGCCACGAAGATCAGGCAGACCGACCTGTATTATCAAGTGGAGTAAAACTGCGCTTTGCAAAGGATGCCTCTGATTGGCAGCCTCTATGGACGATACTCCCTGAGGCATCACAATCTTGCCAAGAACTTATCCACTGTGGCTCCAAAAAGGGATGTAGTGGCTGCTGCAAATTCACTAAGGCTGCACTCAAGTGCACTTCACTATGCGTATGTTTGGGAGACTGTTAGATGTAATCAGAAACCTTTACATTTATGAGTATATTTAGATAATGCGTGTATGTGACATGTGTCTGAGCTCACTCATCTTACTGTACTTGTAAGCTTACGGACTTCTTTTAGTTCAAATTGAAAATTAAAGTTGGACAGACTATCTTACAACACGATTGAATGCAAGCTATTCTGGACAGCACAAAACCTAAATGTGTATTTCACTAAATTCATTTTGTATAAAGGCTCTCCAGAAGATAAAGGGACCAACACATGTCAACATAACTTTTAGTTTTAGTTTTCTTCAAAAAAAGATCTATATTTCTTTGCAAATGCTTTCACGATTCAAAATTTGTCTTTATTCTTTTTCTTAGGATAAGAATTGACGGAGGGGTAGCAAATTTTAAAAAATTAAAAATTGGGAGAAAATTTTCAAAAACTGCCAAATTATCAAAGAAATCGAAAAATCACCATGAGCAAAATGTGCTTTATTGTCGTTTTTACATGTTCTCCTTGATATCCATGATAATCAGTCCGTAAATAAAAGAGGTCTGAAATCATCAATATTCTAATTTTTTGAGGTCATTGACCTCTAACGACCCACAGAGATCAAATCTGTCTTACCACCCGATCTTAAAAGGAATCTTAAGCTATATTCTAACACTGGTAAAAATTTCATGTTTTAGTCATATTTTTCACAATTACTATGATTATCTACTGCACTACAATAAACCAAATGAGAGAAATCATGTCAAGCCAGTCCACTATACTCCGCAAGTAACTCCACAATACTCCAAAGGCTAGTCCATTATACTACACAGGCCCCTCCATAATACTCCAAAGACCACTTTACTATACTCCGCAGGCTATACTTCAACAATACAAACATAGAATACATAGAATAAACCTTGTCCTTGACAACAACATACACCGGATGCAACCAGAGCCTAGACAACATCAAACACTTATTATAGACTGACAAACCTCACACAAACATCCACAACATATTTCACTATGTATGTGTTTTTTTTTGTCTTGGTGGTCTATATATGTTTTTAAATTACTTTAAATCTATATTTTCAGCCAAATGGCTGCCAGCTTCGGGATTTACATTTAATTATTATTATTGTTTTTGTTATAACATACATCTTCTCACATAGTATCCTGTAGGCCCAAGGTGGCCTTCCTAAAGGGTCTCCCATCTCGCAAAAGAGAGGCAGAAGGGGAGGGGGGCGAGTAAGTGTATAAATCAAACTTTTCACAGTTCCAAAAAATTAAACGAAATTAAAGAACTTAGACTGGTTCCTGACTCCCTACTGCAGATACAAGAAGCCATGAATGTACGACACTCTCCCATCGACCATCACGAAAGGCAAATAGAAAGGACCCAGAAAGCGCAAACCTCCACCATCGCTGTCATTAAAACTCGAACAAGCAAGAAGGGGAGGCGAACCTCCGCGAAGCCTAAGCGTGCTTCCTTCCTCTTGCATTTTTTCATTTTATTGATGGTTCTCGTTTTGTTTGCATTGATGATTTGTTTTTTATCTTAAAATAGCCTAGTAATAAGCTGAAGTTTAAATTACGGTGACTTGGTTGAGGACGCCAGTTAGGCGGGATAAAAAAATCCCTCAAACAACCAGGAAATATGTCGTTTCAGACAACGCGACGACAAAAGAATATACCAGTGTTCATCAGAGAGTCAGACACTTTATCAGTAACTTTAAATTGACTCTAAAACATTTAAATGTTTATTCACTTCTCAAGAGTCTCTAATACTACAATGTTCTAATATACTCGTAATATATTCCAGATCTGCCGCAAAGAGAAATTAAGTGTTATCATCTAATTCCACGACCCTGGAAACATATCCCTAGAATTTGGAATCATGCGTTTATCATTAGTAGTTTGAATGTTATCAACACAATTATGATTTGCCTTAAGGGCGTTATCAACCTGAATTTTGTCCATGGATAAGCCATAGCCCAAATTAAGTAGCATTTTATAATTCCCTCACTATGGAAACTTACCCATAGCATTAGAAATCATGTGTCCTATCTTCAGGAGTTTGTCAAATTTCATCAAAAGCAGATATTCCATAATGGCAGTTCAGGATCTCGTATCTTTTGACAGATATAAAAAATCTGGTTGCTTATATTAAATAAACATCAGTTCAACTATTTATAAATGACAGTCTTTATGTTTCTATCACTCGCCATTATTGTAAGGTGACTTAGTAAAGATTTTTCCTTGAAAATCTATTTTTTATCTCACAGATCTAGTTCCGGATCCCAATCAACTTATCTATATTTATAGAACGTCATGATT
Source organism: Ceratothoa steindachneri (assembly GCA_963969495.1). NCBI lineage: Eukaryota > Metazoa > Arthropoda > Malacostraca > Isopoda > Cymothoidae > Ceratothoa > Ceratothoa steindachneri. The sequence continues at coordinate 122,713,761 of OZ018331.1, forward strand.
TTTCCATCATTTAGAATTTTTAATTTGACTAGGCTATTATTTTTTAGGATACTGTATTGGCAAAATATCCTATCTCGAAATATCAAGAACAGTGTATAAGTGATCAATAATCCACAGCCGGATTTTGATCCGGATAAAAATCTAAAAAACACTTTCTAAGTTTAAGCCCCTGCCTCCTAAAAATCTCATGAAAATCCGTCGATAATATTCCCAGACAACTTGTACACAAACGAACAAATAATAATAATAATAATAAGTATTTATGATGCGCCCTTCAGGGCTGTTAACCCTCCCAGAGCGCAGGTTGTGTAGCGAGTGTAGAGAAAGTTTACAGGCGAGAGAAGGCAATTCTGAAGAGATGAGTCTTCAGGAGATGTTTAAAAGTAGCAAGGGAGGGAGAGGATCGGACTTCGGCAGGAAGAGCATTCCAGAGTCTAGGAGCACAAACTGAGAAGGAACGGTTACCCATCGAGCAGAGGACAGAACGAGGAATGTTCAGGATGGGAGTGATGTTAGACCGGAGTGCCCGAGGAGTTTGACAACGGGAGAGGGCAGACGAGAGATAAGGTGGAACCTCGAGATTAAGGGCCTTGTAGGTGATGAGAAGAACTTTATAATGGGTACGGAAGCGAATAGGTAACCAGTGTAGCTCCTGTAACAGAGGCATCGAAAGAGAGAACCCGGGGCGGCGAACGAGGAGCCGGGCAGCATAGTTTTGAACTAGTTGTAGGGGGTGAAGCGACGAAGAAGGGAGATTCACTAGAAGAGAATTGCAGTAGTCTAAGCGTGATGTGATCACATAGCATCCGCCTGACTCTAAATTTGACGCACACCATGCATGATCTTTAGTGGCAACACTCCAAGTGATGATGGGCGGGACTTACACTGTAGCCTCTACAGTATGCGGATTTAAGTTATAGCCTTCGGAACGTTATTTTGAACATTGCTGATGTCCTATTACACAAGGAACATCAGCATTGAGCAACGTATTTACCAGTTAGTTATTCCTTTTATGGGAATATTGATTAAATTCGAACAAGAAGAGAAGTTGGGTCTTCTTTGGAACAGGCCCGGCAGCGAATTGGGCGTTTGAGGCAATCGCAATGTTAAGGTTAGACTAAGCTTAGGTTAGATTAGGTTAGATTATAACAGCGACTTTGCAAAAATATACATATGAAACTTTCATTAGCCTTTTTGCGTTGCCGTTGGCGCTGTAATAAAGGTGAATGCAATTTCAGTGTTCTATTGTGAAATGACGTTTGGTTTGAAGAATCAAAATTATCTTTCGAGACCATCGTTTGTTTCATTTATGCAAAGGGTTAAAAACTAGTGTTTTTTTGTGTAAAAAAACTTAAAATCTCAGTAGAAACCTTAAATGATTTGAAAATCATTCTGAGAGAAGTTTGCGCCAGTTACTTGCTCCGAAACCTACCCTAACAAAACCTAGAGGCTGGATTCATACTACGAGCCTCAAACGCTATAGCTTAACCTTAACCTCGCGATAGCCATGAACGCCTAATTCGCTCCCAGGCCTATTTCGACAAAGACCTCAAAAGTTATATTCGAAACTAATTAAGTATTCCATAAAATAATGAAACGAGAACTGCAATCAATTTCTTTTCATCAGAATTGCGTTGTATAGATGTTTCTACTATGTAATCAAACAAACAAAATGATACCATAATAATAATGTTCAAATAATAAGGGAAAATGACTTTTACTTGCTATAAGAATGATCAAAGTAGAATCTATTTCAATCATGACAGGATCGGTGCTGCCGAGAATTTGGGGTGCTGAAATAAATCGGCGGCTATGTTGGCTTTGACGCAGAGGAGAGAAAAACCAGCTTCCCACCACGACCGAGCTTTTTACTTACTTAAAACTAAGCAAAAATCAACGAGGGAATCTTCAGAAAGTTTATCAAGAGTGATCCTTAAAGAAAGTAATGAGGATTGGAAAAGTGCAAAGGCTTGGGAGATATATATATATAGCCAATGATCTAACTGTAGGCGTTTAGACCACGAGGATATGCACTTTTCCAGATGTCAACTGCAGTGATGTTGCCAATTCTACAATAAACAGCCCCTTGCGGTGATCATAAGCGAAAATTGGCAATAAGAGGCGTGGTCACTCAGGGTTCAGCTTCTATGTTAAACTCTAGGTCGCCACAAAGATGAGTGTCAGACGGTGTAAATGTAGGTATGAATCGCATTCAAACACCGCAAGCTTTGTGTCACGTTCAGCCGAAACGAGGATTTTCAAAGCAACGTTTGGAATCACCAGGTTAAACGACCTCCTCGGATTAATCTTTTAAACACCAGTATTTCTAGACGAGAAAATGATACGATAATAAATAATTCAAATTAAATTTTTCTCCCAATTTTTAAAATTTAAAAAAACAAGAAATACGTCCAATACAACCTCTAATTTCTTAAAATAAATCAAAATATCATAAAATCCTACACCACAAGACGCTAACTGTAGTTTATACAGTATATTACAGTTGTCTCATCCTACCCAAAATATTATGCTAATTCCCTGTAAAGTATGAGTATACCAACCACTGCTACTTTTGGGTTACCCACAAGTCAAAAATTGTGAACAGTTCGTACCACTTTCAGTATTTGCATCAAAATAAAGATATTTGACTCGATTTGATCAAATATCCTGATAATTTAGGAGCAAAAATAATTTGACTCTTGATCGGAAATAAAAAGAAAGACCATTTCGTGTTTTTAAAAAGTGAAATTTTACTACCCACTTTCCCCACGGTTTTTATTTTCAACTTGAACAAGTTAATGTCCCCAAACTATCACAGGTCGTAACATAGCAGCCATTCTCGCGTGTCATGTGTAACCGTCCAAGGCAGGTCTCAAGCTGCTTCCAGCTCTCCATTCTTCTCCCTCGAGTCGTTTTCTCCGTCACGATAGACTTGAACCGACAATTATTATCAAGATTTATGTTGTGTTGGTATATCGATTAATTCACCATATGGGAAACATCATAACATTGACAACACGAAAAAGGTGATTTCCCTATTCGAGTCCCCCACGGTTTTCATGCCCTTGAGCAACACGCAGTTGGGGTTTTACTTTTAACTACAGGTCTCGCCATTTAGATAGACAACATACGGGCGGAGGATTGAGATCCTTTTCTTTAAAAAGAAGTTTGAATTGAAAGTTTTCCAACACTTAAAGCGAACCCCTTTCATACAGAAAATAGAACGAGCGACATAAAGTAAATATTTCTAGTTCAATTTTTGGATAGCTTTCGATTAATATTTGTTCATAAATTTGGTCGAGAAAAATTTCCCACCAAATGTTATTAAAATTAACCGAGTTAATAGCTTAAAATATTGGGTGGAACTTTCTAATTAAATTCTGTTGGTTTAAGGTGAAACAACAACATCTTATGATCGTGATATATAATTGGCATACACTGTAAGTATCTGATAATTAAAGTTTAAAAAAACTTAGTGAAAAAGTAATTGTAATGAATAATTACAAAAAATAATGTGCCCTAAAAATTAGAAAGAAACAATACAGGGATCATATAGTTGCTCTATAAATTTGATGTTTCATAATGTTTAGATACCTTTGTTAAACCTCCTTTGGGTATCTGAGACAGTAAAAAAACATCCCCTAACCAATCACTTCCTTGCTTACAGGTGAAAGCATGCATAGCACCTATTTGGTTTTATCGTTAATTACCCTTAGATCTCAGACTTATTATTAGATCTCAATGATTTTTTATCATTTTTCTTTTTAATTAAACCTGAATATTTGATGGAATATAGATACAACTATATCTAATATAGATCTAGAGGACTGGTAGTGTAATCTTTAGCGTGCTGGGCTTTGAAACAAAAGGTCCCGTCTTCAATTCCAGATGCGGTCCCCTAAAAAACCAGTGTCGATTACTTTCACTGACGACCACTAGCTACAAGCAGGCACTCGACCAACAAGGTTTAAACTTGTCATGGCTCCAAACTTCTCATGATGAAACAAATCTACAGGGTGGTCCAAAAGTCTTGTCAACCCCTGTAAATATTATTTCAATTTCAATTTCAATTACTGTTCTACTTTTATATTTCACAAATATTTGATATTATTATAGTGTCCCTCTATTGAAAGTCAATACACTAAAACCAGTAGATGTGTTTAATATTATTATATTGTTCCTCTATTCTTCTTATTACTTTTCGGTATGGCTGACAAGACTATCGGACCACTCTGTAGATTTAAAGGTCTTGCTATATTTTCTCCTACTGATAAGCGTATTCAGAGGAAGGAAACAAGAGAAAAAGGGATTTTTTTTACCAGACTTCATCACTTACCAGCTATTTCCAAGGTGGCATTCTTGCTTCTGACCATTCCAGCTTCATTTTTGGCTTGGCACCAATAGACGCCAGAATCATCGACTTCCTTAGTTTGTAAGACCCGCAGGAAAAAAAGGTCTCCATTTTCCAAAAATACGTGGCGACTTCCCTTTCTGTTTGATAGAAAGAACTGCATCAAAAGAAATAAAACATTTGGGCCTAATTTAAAGACATTGAAAAAATGCCTAACAAATGGTTGGTTGAAAGCGCTTAACCCTCATCTGATTAAATCTATGTGGTTAGATGATATCAACTATTCCATACACTCTTCAGCTTAAAGAATTATCAATTTGTATTGTCTGTATACGCATATATTCGTAGTGGACCCAAAATGTAAATAATAAAACTAATTTGGACTAATTCTCTCCTAACTTCTTAAAATACTCTCCCTCCCCCTTTCTACAAAATTTGCATAACACCCTGACAAAGATACCTTAGGTCTTCACTTGAACACCTGTAAGGGGGAGTCAGGCGTATTATCGGAGATCATGCTGCAGCTGGCATCTATAGGATTATGTGCGTTCCTACATCCACAGGACCTATCTCTTGGTCACTTGCTTTCGAGATCTCGCTTTACAAACTTCCTACGTGATTTTGACATTAAAATAAAAACCCTTACTTGAACTTCCTGCCATCTTTGTACCACGAGATCACAGGTTCTGGTCGACCTTCCGCGTGGCAATTAAGGGTCGCTGGTGCATTTCGAGGGACTAGAAGGTCAGCAGGATGTTCCGTTATCTCAGGTGACCTGTACTGACCTGAAAAGAAGGAAATTAAATTTTAAAAAATTTCATATAACAGGCGTCATCTAGATTTTCTCTGTACTTTAATATTTTTTATTCATATATATATATATATATATATATATATATATATAAATATATATTTGTGGTAAAAATAAGACCTAATATATAGCTAATACTTTTTATATGTAATAAACTTTCCTACGAAAGGTACACATGAACAGTATATCATTTAATAAAATCTATACGCAAGTTGTTACTTTTACTGCTCAAACGGAATATTCACTACATATTTTATACTATAGCTATGTTAAAATGTGTGTGAAAAAGAGATTCAGTAAATGATAACACAAAAGAATAATTGATAGTCCTATATATTTTGAAATGCCTTTCCTGGACCCTTATCAATAATAATTTATAAGACCGGTCACCACATCACAAGAGTTTCTCTGATGTTAGCCACAACGTATTATCGGATTAACCAGAAAACAGGGGTTGTTTTTATTTTTACTGCATTTGAGGCGTAAGATTAGCACCCTCATTTTGTTAACTATGTTTTTTATTAGGCAACTAAGTGGGAGGAGACTATGTCCTGCTCTAGTTTCCAACCAATCCTGTCTCTCTTATTAGTCTTTTTTCATCATCTGGGGCTTCAGAAATCCTAGCATCAAGACTGAATGAAAAAGGAGCGAAACTATTATACTTTCGAACCAGAGAAAGTACATTTCTGCAGTACTTTCGAAGTGACAGCGGCTTTGTGTATTGCCATAACACTCCTAGTTTACTGTAGGAATTAGAGATATTAATCTACAATCTAAATGAATGGCGAATGTTTATTGACAGCTCAAAGTGGAGCTTGAACTGTGTCCTTTTACACAATGGCAATTTATTTGGTGCACTCCCTCTTGGGCATTCTGTCTGTCTTCGTGAAGAAGATAGTTATATAAAGAGGGTCATTTAGTTATTGCAATAGGAGAAACACAATTGGATCATCTTTGTTGACCTTAAAATGGTGTGCTTCCTTCTTGGTCAGCAACGTGGGTACACAAAGTATTCCTGCTTCCTCTGTATGTGGGATAGCAGAGCTCGAGGAAAACATTGGGTTGAGACAAATTGTCCTTCAAGATCTGATCTTAAACCTGGAGATCCCAACATTCTACATGAGCCACTTGTTGATAGGAAGAATATAATATTCCCCCCTCTGCACATAAAACTAGGTCTCATGAAGCAGTTTGTAAAGGCATTGCCAACTGATGGCGACTGTTTTAAGTACATCATCTTGACATTTCCTGGTCTGTCAATTGAAAAAATCAAGACCGGTGTGTTTGATGGTCCACAAATTCGACAGCTCATCAAAGATGAACAGTTTACCGGGACTATGTAAAACCTTGAGAAGAATGCTTGGTTATCATTCAAAGACGTCGTCAAGAACTTTTTTGGAAATACACGTGCAAGTAATTACACAGAAATTGTTCAGAATCTATTGGAGAGCTACAAGGCGCTTGGTTGCAACATCAGTATTAAACTACATTTTCTGCATTGCCATCTTGCCAGCTTTCTTGATGATCTTGGTGCTGGTAGCGACGTGCAAGGTGAAAGATTTAACCAAGATTTGGAGTTTATGGAAGAACGTTATTAGGGTAGATGGGATGTACATATGATGGCTGACTATTGTTGGAGCATCAAACGCGATAGTCCTCAAGTTGAACACTCCAGAAATAGCTATAAATGTAAATTTTTACCTTAACTACTTGCACACAATTATAATTATATAATTACAGTAGCCATATCTTTTGTTAAAATATAATAGTGTTAAATAAACATTGCAATCATGCCTGTTTCTTTATATATTTCATTGTATGTCAAAATTTTAAAAAGTTCAAAAACTTGACATGGTAGAGAAAAACGGAGAACAGTTTTGGATTTAGTACCGAAAAATTAGTTAAAAACAGCTGTCAGACCTAATTCAACAAAAATTGTGTTCCCCAGTGTAATACATAAGCGGTTGACTTTCGATTTGTTGCATTAACGAAGTATTTAATAATAAATGTAATTAATTAATTAGTTTATTATACTTTTACTCATTTATGATCACTTTCCTACACATTATTTACCAACATACTCGCTAGAGCAAGCACCAAATATATTTCGAGTAGAAAATGAACACTAAAATCAGAACTTGTCTCTGGAAAAGATGAAAAACGTAAGGAAACAATTCTTAAAACCTTAAATAATACTGACATTAAAAATAGCATGCAACATTCAAGCACTGATTCAAAAACACGAGAGCCACTAGCAGGTATTTCTAGATACAATAAACCACAAAACAGACATTAAAAGAATCTAAGGAAACTGTTATTAGGCTCGTCACTTTTAACGCGGGGACCAAGGCACACATAAAACCACATATTCGAACGTAAACAGACAAACATCCCTATACAACAATACGCGAAAATTAGTAACAGAAAAGCTTACCTCTAACACAATGCCACAAACAAGCACCTGCATTCACTTGCACAATACCACGACATGCATATAGAATTCACTACATAAAAGGTAACCATTCTATTTGTTTGAAGATTACAGAAACCCCTTTTGCGGACTTCGTTCTGACACTAAATTTCTGAAATTCTAAGAAATTCTAGTCTGTTCCAAGGCCCAAATCTTCTGTCTATTCAATTTCCAAAAGCGCTGATGTGATTAACAGTGATGGACAGTTTAGGTCCAAGCTGGGTTATGCATTTCGTTTAGTTTTCAGATAAACACGTTCTATAAATGAACTCTTCTGATTTGTTGATTCTATTTCACTCTCATCCAGTCTATTTTTAAAAAAATTAAAGATAGTGATGATAAAATGTGAACTTTAGTTGGCGTGAAGTTCCTGCGTCATGTCATTATCTTGTTTTGGAGCCAACTTCACGAGGAGCCACCGAGATCGATTCGAATGAAATCAAGATTTCTTCCTTCTAATTCATGCTAGGTATGGGTGGTTATAGATAGAATAAAGTGTATCCAGGTAAACTTAGAGGTGTGCGCATGGCTATGAGTTTCGTTTGAGCTGTTGTTTAATTACAAGAGAAAACAATCAAAAGAATAACATTAACTCTAATGTTCAGTGAACTGACGAACAAGACATAATGGTAATGTGTTTTAATAGACTACTTCCTAGCAATACACAAACCCTGTTAAGTCTACCAATGCCTTCACTTAGATTACTCTTTACCAATCTATATTTTTATCTAAATTATTATCTTCTAATCGTGGTAACTCATCATATTCTAACCATTAAGATTATATTTCTGTTTTCATTTACCGATTTATAGGATCCCTGATACCTCTTTGTTTGCTCCCTCAATTACCTTATTTACCCCAGTCTCCTCTGTTTCCAAGTCTACTACTTCAGTTTCTGTGTTATTCTACCGCCATACGTTAAGTTTGTTTTGATTTTACTAAGAAATAATGAAAAGTAGTGAAAGAAATAACAAGAAGATTATCGTTTGTCACTTCAGTCAACTTTTAGGGCTCGGGTATTAAAAGTAGAAAAACTGTACAACTTACTCCTGAATAATAATTTGGTTCGCAAAGGAGTTGGTGACGTTAGGGCATCCTAAAATATGTGAAAATTACTCAAGGCAGTTGGGAGGCTGGACGTGATTCTTCTGAACCTTGCCCTGTTAATCAACGAAGACAGCTTGACAGGTCATTTGGAGGAGTGCAATAACCAATCAAAAAGAACGCGCATTAAAAAGTCCTCGTTAAAGTTTTATTCCGGATAAATATAGCTTGAAAGACCTGCATGAACCATCCGACACCAACTGTTAGCAGGATATGCAAGCTACGGACACCATATATGTATCAAGGCATCTCACATCTAGCGGATTACGTGTCCTCCCATAGCAGCCCCAACAGAAAGCCCCAAATTCCCAAAAGTAATGTCACATTTTTGAGTCCAAAGTTAAGATTCATGGCACACAGACGTTATCAAGTTTAAAGATCGAAGTGTATGTTCAGATATTATTTTGTAATAATTGACATAATTTTTGTAGGGCGATTTATGGCAGCATTTTATAGTGGTGAGCTCTCAAAATAAATTATTTATTTTTTTTACTTTTTTTATACAAGGTGTATTATGAATAAACAATCCATTGGCTATATAAAATTCAATTGAAAGTAGCAAATGTTTATTTATACTCCCGTGAAATACACATAAATAGAAAATAGCAACAGATAAATTTACACTGCCGCGAAGTAATTTCACTGAGAGAGAATTAGTTGAACGATATATTTAGTGTCATTACAGTTGATTAAATTATGTCAGGGGTATAACTAAGGGAGGGAGATAGAGGGGGCATAAATTTAAGGTGACTCCGGGTCTCCATTGGAGGGGAGCCCCATCCCTTTTTTGAATGACAAAAACAGTTAATAAAACGGATAAATATAAAAGCCCATAAAAATATATTGTTGCCGTGTCAGACTCATAAAATGTATCAATATAAATTTTGACTGTTTTTTTTTATAAATATAATATCTCGTTTTCACATTTTGTAGTTTATTTCTTGTCATCATACATAAGTATTCTGTATTAAAGCGTCCTAATATTATTTTTATTGTTGCTGTATCAGACTGATGAAATGTATCAAGTATCAATAGGAATTTTGACAAGAGTATTTGTTTAATATGTAATATCTCGGTTTCACATTTTCTAGTTAATTTTTTAACCATACATAACACTGTCTAACAAAATTTAACTTTTGGTCAACTACAAAGATTAGAATAACATTCTTTAATGTAGTTTTATGTATTTTTTTAAAAATGGAAGTCATTTTAATCGAAATAACTCCAGTTTTTTGCAAGTTGCCAATTACTCTTTTTGTCAAATTTTGAAAATTTTAATGAATTTCATTTCTTTATTCCTTATTTTCAGGTTATTTAACTAAATGAAATTTTAAATAAAAGCAACAATTTTAATTAAAATGCCAAGAGGACAGTGTAAAAATTGCTCAGATAAATTCTGCTACATATGTGGTTCAGTAACATTTAAAAAAATTCCAAGAAATATTTCTTCTCTAGTGAAAAAACTATATAATTTGTATTTTGGATGTAAATTGGAGACCAAGATAAACCATGAGCACCACATATCTGTTGCCCGACATGCTTTAATTCTTTATCAAAATGGTCTAAAGGAAAAATAAAAAGTCTTCAATTTGATGCTCCAATGGTATGGCGAGAGCCCCAAGATCATGCCACTGACTGCTATTTCTGTTTGGTAGACATACATAGTAAGTAATTGTTTATTGTCCACTATACCTATATTTTGAAGTATACTGTAATATTATTTTTTAAAAATATAAAATTAATCAAGTTTAGAACCACTTTATTGTAATCACAAATATGTACATAACATTCAATTTTATGCATATAATTTCCATACTTTTAGGTAAAATAACGTAGTGCGCTTCAGCTGTTGTACATCCCAACCTTAGATCTGCTATTTGGCCTAGAGCTCACTCAAAAGCCATTCCTGTACCAAAGCCACCTGCAGAAATTGTTTTGTCTAACTCTGATGAATCAGATATGGAATCATGTGAACCAGAAACTTAAATTGATGTTCCTGAAACTGTTGATACTACTCCAAAACCTTTCACCCAACTTGATCTAGATGATCTTGTAAGAGATCTTAACTTAACAAAGCAACAAAGTGAATTACTGGCCTCGAGACTAAAAGAAAGAAATTTAGTAGCAGAAGATGTTCGAATTACTAAGTTTCGCATTAGATCAAACAATTAACAAGACAAATTTTCATTTGACAACAATTTATGCTACTGTAATAATATTCCACGTCTCTTTGAAGAATTAGATATACATTATGAACCCAGTCAATAGAGACTTTCCATTGACGCTTCTTTATATAGTAGTAAAGCCGTGCTCCTGCATAATGGAAATAAACTACCGTCAATACCAGTAGCTCACTCTGTTTTTTTTGAAAGAAACTTATGAGAATTTAGATTTCATTTTAAAAGGCATTAAATACATTGAACATAAATGGCTGATTTGTGTTGACCTTAAGGTAGTAGCCATTTTTAATGGCTTACAGTCAGGCTACACAAAATTTATACGTTTTTTGTGCCAGTGGGACAGAAGAGCTCAGGAAGAACATTACATATGCTTAGAATGACTTTTAAGAGAAGAGACAAAAGTCGGTTGTCTTAATGTCATACGTGAACCATTGGTTCCTAAGGAAAATATAATTTTGCCACTACTTCAAATAAAGTTAAGTTTAATGAAACAATTTATAAATGCCTTAAAGCCTGACCAGCCATCCTTCTTATATTTAAAAACAAAATTTCCTAAGATTATTGATGATAAAACTAAAGAAGGAATCTTTGTTGGGCCTCAGATTCGACAACTTTTGGTAGATAGTGAATTTGAGGCAAAATTGAGCAAGCCGGAATTTGAGGCCTGGCAGAGTTTCAAAAGTGTATGTAATGGTCTCCTTGGAAGGCACAAATCAGAAAATTACCACATTCTTGTTCAGAATTTGATTAGGTCTTATAATGAGTTGGCATGTATTATGTCACTAAAGGTGCAATTTGTGCATTCCCATCTGTCTTTCTTTCCAGAGAATTTAGCAGACGTCAGCGATGAGCATGGAGAAAGATTCCACCAAGATATTGCTACTATAGAAAATCGTTATAAAGTAAAATGGAGTCCTGCAATGCTTGCTGACTTCTGCTGGACCCTTCACAGAGACAGACAAGATGTTGCACATAAAAAGAAGCCTAAATATTCTAAAACTATATGACTATTGTATAGATTTCAGCAATTTTGAAAAAATCTTAAATCTTCATTATTTTTTTAAATATATTTTTATAATACCACACTCTGAAATGTATTAAAAGGACTTATTAATTTCTTTTGATGAATAAGCTTTTTGTTTCCACTTATCTTTGTACTTTTTGTCAAATAAAATAAAAATAATAACAAATATTTCATACTTCTATATACTGAATAATCTAATATTAATAAGAAAATAAATGTGCAGATTACAAAAAACTGAAGTCATTTCATAAAAAAAAATAAAGGTCATTTTCGTAATCTACGCAAAAAACTACAACAGAAAACTACTTTCTCATTTCTGAAGCAAAATCATTGTTGGACAGTGTAATTATTCCCTATTAAAATATCTTAATTATTTTTATTGTTTTATTTGGAACACTATCAGACATACCAGGGTGCGAAAAAATATTACACGAGTATTAGTTTTCATGTCATTCATGGTATCAAACATTCTTATGTTGAGGGCCCCAAAAGGAGATAATTCCCCCGGGCCCCCAAATCCCTAGCTACGTCACTGAATTATGTCATGATTATTAATTGAAGTGAAACTATTTTTATTGATTTACAAGAAAATAAAATGACCTAAAGTGCAGAGATGAGACTGTTAGGAGAGTTGTTATTCAGTAGCTTGCGGGAGATTGCAGAGTACAGGAACTAGCGTGTTACTTTGACCTCGTAAACACCAGGGAATGCGTGAATCGAGGAGTGTCGACGAATGATTGGGAACTCGCAACTAGGAATAAGTAAATTAGTCCAAGATTCCTAGAGATTTTGAATTTCCTCAAACCAAAGAGGAGCCAAATTAGCGACATACTCAGACAGGAAGCGTTTTCCTGAGGAGATAGGCGCGCGCAAGTGTGGCGAGGCTGATGGCTGAGAACGTCTGAGATCGTCTGGCTTCGGCTGTGAAAGAGTCTTTCTCTGGAGGACTTTACATATGCGTCCTAAGAAGGTTTTGAGTATGAGAAATCCATTACGGCGGGGAAGCTTTTGGAATTCCGCGCACTAATCCAGAGTGGTGTGAAGCTTCTTATCGAACAAGCCCGGCTAAGCTTAGAAACATCTGGCTCGAGTGGGACGAAAACTCATCTTCTATGTGTGGCGCATGACCCTGTGCTCCGTGAGGGGTCGCACTCCTAAAATCTTTACTTTACCTGCTTGATTTAAGTTGTATTTTTCTTTTGTTGTATCCGCTAACCCATGGATGAGAAATAATTTAAAATGTCACATTTAACACTACAACCTTTACGAATTTCATAAAAACAACAATGCAATATGTGATATTGTTAGCAAATATCAACCGTAAGTTCGACAGATCAAGAAAAATGATTTTGATATCTCTAATGGGCCTCAGTGTTATTTAAAATGACATAAGTAGAGCTGCAGTTAAAAAGAATCTATTCCAAAACATCAAATACTTCTTCTAGCAAATTAATCCACCATGATCCGCTATTCAAGAGTCTGAAGCCAATCATGAGTGAACATAATACTCCTTTCTTTAGCCTGCTGAATTAATTTATCAGGGGGAAAACAATCAGCTCAATGAAGATGTTATGTTGTGAAGCCAATTAAAAAAAATTATCTTCAAAATAATCAGGTTTTATTTTATTCAAGAAATCAGGTAACTTCTTTTATGATATTCAAATACCATTGCTAAGGATGTCACATTTTTATGAGGAAGTGCAGATTGAGGAAATGGAAATGTGTAAAAGATACATAACCTCAGATCATCCTACAGTCAGTGTAGCCTGGAAGGAATCTAATCTTCAAAATGTCACCTGCAGCATGATTGCCATGGTTACACGTGATTCCTTGCAGGGTAAAATCCATAGAGAACCATGAAACAACGTTTCCCCCTCTCTCATACCCGATGACGTTGCCTTGAATAGTTCTTATCCACTTAAGAGCCTCGAGTTCCAGACCCCTTCTTACTCGCTCTGTGTCCCTCCCTTTTCCAATCAATTTTGGTTCCTGACCCAATCTACTGGCTTTTTTTGTCCCACAAATTTTCCAATCCACTTTGGGTCTTGGCTCGGTCCACTTAAGTTGAATGGAATCTTGCCCGATCGAGGTGTTACAAGGGGGATGCCTTCGCAGCCCCTATTTTGATCGATTGGACAAGCGGGAAGATGGATCGAGGAAGGGTGAATGAGCTGCTTGAATCGCGAGAGATAGGACACGCATACACGTCTTTAAACGACCATCATAGATGTCGAACTGGCAAGTATGGTAGAATTTGGGGAGATAATTTTGTAGAAAAATTGACGGTGGTTGCTAGAACTGAAAACAGGCATTAGATCATTATTTTGTATGGAAAAAATGCGAGTTTTTTTGTTAATTCAATAGCGCTCAAATGGTGACTGCCAATGATGAATGAAAAATGGGAAATATTGTGATGACTTGAGGACAGCTCTTTATCACAATTTAATATAATGAAAACAAAGCAAACAAAGCTAAATTTTCAAGTTAATGTAAGGTCTCGTAGAGGTGGAGTAATGTGTATATATGAGATTGAAGTAAAAATGTAAGAGAGAACAAATATTAAAAAAGTCAAATCATTCTTTTGTAAAAAAAGAAACCTCACGATAAAGAGGGAGAAACAGAAAGCTGATAAACGAAGTGAATAGAAATGCAACCCACAAAAGTCAAAACAGAGAGAAAAAAGGACGGAGTTGCCCAAATTATTAATGTCACATTTTTCAAAATGTTTCGGACAAAAGTAAATTAACTATGATATAATTATGTTCTATAAATCCTCGAATAATCTGGGATAATTGCCGTTAAGCTATGCTGTGTTGTGCTGTCAAATAATATTATTTTTCAAGGTACGTTAGATCGAAAAATTAATTTCAGAGATACTAGGCAATGGCTTCGCCACTCCCACCTACGGGGGGAGCTTGCGCTTCGCTAATAAGATTAAAATTTAAAATCTAAAAAAAAAGCAGCCATAGTTAAATTTTACAAATTTTCTGAACTTCGCGAATTATAATTATTTAAAAATGAATTCTAAACTAAATTCTCCCTCTTTCAAAATATCAAAATGCTGAAATATAGTTATAGACAAAGATATATAAAAATAAATTCTCTGAACTTCACCATTTGTAATTCTTAGGTCTAAAAAAAAATTCACAAAATGTCGATACTTAGGGCCGTATGATAAGAAAAATGCGAAATGCACTTTTATCAGATTTAGTGTAGCTTCACAATTATTTATAAATTTATTATATGTAAAAGGCTAAAATGTAAAATATATAAAAGAAAATAGGTTTTTTGCTCATATGTGCATTTCACATTTGTTTAGCCTACGGCTGTTATATTTATTTACGAACTATGACATTTTGTTTTTTGATATTATAAAAGAATTATTAGAAATAACTTTGATTATAAAATAGAAGTCATAACCAAACTAAGATGAAATTATTATTCAAATACTCAAAAAAATCCCCTTCTTAAATTATAGAGTTAGTGATGAAAAGAAAAATGAGGCAAATGTTAATGAGAATATTTTTCTGATATCAATTAATGAAATTATATCCATAACTCTATATTCTTAAAAGGGGATTTTTTGGAAAGAAGTGAAAAACTGTAAAATATTTTTTGCTCGGTTAATGAATAATATCGAAAATCAAGATATTATTAATATTATAATTATTGGTGAAGTTCAGAATTTTTTTAAAATTTAACCATGGCTGCTTTTTGATTTTATTTTTTAGTGTTTTAGAAATTTTTAGCGAAGTTATTTCTAAAATAGATTTCAAATTTTAATCTTTATCAGGAAGAAATATTTAATGACACCTCAAAACGAATAGAGCAAAATGAAGAGTGTAGAAGGAGATGGATACGAAAGAAGAGAAAAGTAGGAAAAAGACAGGACGAAGAGGAGAAAAAGAAGACAGAGACAAAAAGTAGGAGCGATATGGAAGAGTCTTAAGAGAATGAATAGGATCAGTAGGAGAAGAAGAGATCGAAAAGGAGAAGAGAAGAATAGGGAAAAGATAATAATAATAATGAGAAAATAAGAAGAAGAGAAAAAATAAGAAGAAGAAGTAGTAAAAAAGAAAGCAGAAAAAAAGATGAAGAAGAAGAAAAGGTGAAGAATCCCGGTCGTTAAAATAAAGAAGCGGTTTGAAGAAAGAAATTCAGAATGGATGATTTTGTGTAGGGTGTGGGTTAATAATTAAAAAATATGGTATTTATTACATCTATTTTTCCCTTTTACTTTGAAAGGGATTCAAGTGGCGTTTAAACAATGAGTAAAAGTTAAAAAAAATAGCGGTCCAAAGGCCAAATAGGCTGGAGGCCTATTTTTTTGTTATTTTTATTTTTTATTATTAAATATTTTATTTATAACTAAATAGGCCCCAAACATTCCATGTCATCAACTAATACTATATTAAATTGTTACCTCCAACCTAAATTCAGCGCACAGTATGAGATAAAAAATTGGCGTTACTCTACAGATTTATTTCATGTCACGTTTCCATCGCCCACGAAGCGAATCGATCAGGTCTTGAAGTAATTTATGTCATTCTTATTATATTAATTACTCAACTAAAGTCCCACTAAGATCCTTCATTTAGAAAGAGGGCAATTCCACACTTTTTCAATTCCCTTAAAAGGGATGACAGGTGTAGCATGGCCAACAACTAGCATTTGGAAGATTGCGTGCCCTCCATCCCCAACCACCCTTAGTTTGAGATTCCTTCGTTTGTTTTCATTCTTATTAATGAATGAAAATAAAATAGCCGAACCTAACTGGCCCATAAATATTTA
This sequence comes from Ceratothoa steindachneri, assembly GCA_963969495.1. Taxonomy (NCBI): domain Eukaryota; kingdom Metazoa; phylum Arthropoda; class Malacostraca; order Isopoda; family Cymothoidae; genus Ceratothoa; species Ceratothoa steindachneri. The sequence continues at coordinate 122,730,492 of OZ018331.1, forward strand.
AGCTAAAGAGCGATCGAGGGGAACTCCACTCGATGACATGAAGATAACCAAAGCACGTCGGTACTCAACGCCAGTATTCATCATTTGCGCTCAACACTAAAATTTATCCCTAGGTAATTGACACCAGTATTTACCCTCAATCCTCGCCACTTATAATTAAAAGCCATACTCAATACCATAACTTACCTCCACTAATCACTGCCAGGACTCGCCGTCAGTACTCACCAACAGTCCACACCGTTATTACTCAACATCTGTAGTCAACTCTAGTGCTCGACGCGTGTTAATTGTCACGATTCAACGCAAATGTTCAACACCAGTACTCATCGACATTATTTACTGCTTGAACTCAACACTACCTCTCGCTGCCAGTACTCAACTCTTGTATAGTCATCACCAATATTAAACGCGAGTGTTCACTGTCAAAATTCAACGCCAGCGCTAACCGCCAGTACTCAAAGCCTCTTAGCGGAGAGATTCCTAACTCGGTTTTCTTTTCACTCAAACAAATATGATGGCAAGGATTTAATCTCGGACGCGAGCCACAAACAAGAGAACTCACTCAAGAGAGGCAAGTGAGAAACGCTAAGTCCCCCTCGAAGCTCTTGTAGTTTGCATAGGCGAGGTAGTTCGAGCCTGGGATTTGGGGTGAGTGACAGGTAAGAGACGATGAGGAGGATGGGGGGCGGGGGGGGGGGGATTTAAGCACCATTAAGAGATGGTAGGTGTAAAGGTGGGCGGGTAAAAATAGAGTCCACGCAAGTGGTCGGGGATTTTAGGGCTTGAAATATCTGAGTGCTTTAGTAAATTGTTTCGAGGTCAGCTATTTTCTACCTCTTTCCTTCTCACTTCTCTCTCTCTTTATATATATATATACAATATATATATATATATATATATATATATATATATATAGATGTAGCTATTATTGAAGTCCACAGCTGTGGCAGCGTTATTAATTTTAACTTGTATTTTCTTAATATTCCTTACAATTTTTTTAACGGGGTCTTCGAGGCAAAAAACAAACATCCGTGAATCATATTCTTTATTCCTAGACGTCTTTCAACCGTGTTAGGTCATCTTCAGCCAGAAACCATACTCCCGACATCTCGGCGTCTCCGAGTTGACCGCCGTTAGAAGAAGCACGTTTTCAAAGTTTCATTTTGCCTCCTTTACCAGAGAACTAGATCGGAGCAACAAATAGTCAGAAATGGAATTAAGTGAAAAGAGAAGTGGGAGACAAAGAACAGCTCTTCCGATCCTCCGTCGCCACCCTTAGCCCTCATGGAGCAGCCAAGAGGGGGGGGGGATAGGTGAGATAAGAAGAAATGAGAGAAGGATAGCATGAGAGGGGAGTTAGGTTGGGGGGGGAGTAGGTATGATGAGTGATGAATATATGCCAGGAGACTGGATATACTTTCTTAAATTATTTTAATTAATCTGTCCATATTTTTAAAAGTTTCTGCTGTGTTGGACCTTTATACAGGTACGTAGGTTCTATTTCTTTAGTTATATAATTTTATACGAATATATATATATATATATATATATATATATATATATATATATATATATATATATATATATATATATATATATATATATAATTGGGTATCTATATGTTACTTATAATTCATGTTTTCTTTATTTATTATGTTATTGTTTATTTAGGCTTAGATGCCTTTGTGTTTTTTTGTCTTTTGCTTGGTATACTTTTTCATGTATGTATCGGTAGATCTGACTGCCATAGGTGGATCCTACTGCTTGGAAATCTCTTGGCTGAGTTTTCATTTTGTTTCCTCAGATCTCTAAATAACTGTGGTTAATTTTGTTCTATTTTCTGCAATATCTTCCTCGCCCTGTTCTCCAGGGTTAGGTTGATTGGGTCAATCTTTCCTATATCGATTAAGTCTCCGATGCGTTTCCTTTTTGCTCTTCTAGTTTTGGTTATAAGGTAGGTTGCTCTATTTTGAATTTTCTGTAATTTCTTCCTATTTGTCTTCGAGATAGTGTGCAACGGGATCGGTGAGTATACTAGGACTGATTCTACAAAGGTTTTATACAGAGTTTTGAGCCCTTTGATTTATGAAGGTAGGGAACTATGGGTCAGCACGCGTTAGGATGTTCCTTTCTATCAGGTTTTCTAAGTTTCGTCCTGCATAATTTTTCGTTCTTTAACCAGATTTCAGTAGTTTTGCATTTAGGTCTTCCAGCAGTACTGTTGGATTGTTTTTATTAAATATCTTTATTACTGAGTGAATTGGTATATATGAGCAGTAAGGTGGTTGGTAAGCTGCTGCTATCGTGAGAGAGAATTCCTTCTGCACAGTAACAGCAGCGTATGCAACATCGGCCTTTCTTTCTTGCGTAAAAAATAACCCTTTTTAATCGCGATTGCTGTTAAATCATACCTTTCCCAGGTGAGGTTCTTCTTAATGATGTCATAGTGGAATATTTTTATATGCTCGTCGTCTTTGATTCCGTGTTCGGAAATTGTAATTATATCCAGATCTATTTGGCGAAAGAAGTTGCCGTATTGGACGTTTGGATTTTTCCACCCGTCTGTATTTAGGTGGAGAATTTTTAATTTTCTGTTAGTGTGGTCCATGATTTCTAACGTTAAGTTTTTTAATCTGTTTTGTTTACTCCTTGTTTTGTTGTGGCGTTCTTCCGCTTTCTGCTGGTCACTTTTTTGAAGGTCCCTTTCTTTTGTATTCTGACGTCATTGGGGTAGAATCTGATTTTGTTCTCCCTTAATAATTTATGATGGAGGAGTCCTCGTGGTCAGAGACGTACTCGTAGGTCCATTTGAATGTCTCTCTTTATATTCCTTTTTTGATGTCTGATGGTTTGAGACCTTTAGGCTGAGGGTATGCCTTGTGTGTGAATAGTTTGAGTTTGAAGGCTCTTGCTTCGTACTGGCATCCTTCGGTTTTGTTCTCTACTCCAGAATCCTTTGTGGTTTCCATCTCTGTTGTAGTTTTTTTTATTGTTTATTCGTTTTCTTGTGGGCTTTCTTTTTCGACATGGTGTGGGGTTCCTTTTCTGTGTCAGCGGTTTCCATTTCTTCTTCATTTGTTTCCCCGGATTCTTCATGTTGTTCTTTTTCTTTTTCTGTTAGTGTGGCCCCAACTTCCAGCATGTCTTTGACTTGCAGAGTTTTCCCCGCGGTAACACCGTGAATTAGTGCCGAGGGAGGGTTGGAGGGGAACCACATCTTATAAGTGCCGTTCTTTACGAGCAGAAGATTCAGGTTTTCTGAAAATGTTCCTGGTTGAGCTATATTCTGCACGTCAGCGAACATTATGCACGCCAGTATGTCGAAGCCTGTGCCCTCATTTACATTAATATTAATTTTTTGTTCTTGTGACTCATTTACTTCCTTTGGTGTAGCTTTTGCTACACTGGCGTAGGTTTAGTTACTTTTCTTTTGAATTTTATCCTTTTCCTCTTGTTCCTTTTTTTCTATTATGGCTTTCCTTTGGGGCAATTTGTGGCTTTGGTCCTGTGCGGTCCTTGTTAGTTTATGCATCTCTTAAATTGTTTTGTGCATTCACGGAAGTTGTGGCCGATATTGATGTATTTGGAGTAGATTTTAATGCCTTTTCGGGGACAGTTTTTGGCAACGTGATCCTCGATGTCCTAACACTGAAAGCAGGTTTGCAAATTTATGAACTTTTCAACTTCCATATTTTCAGGTGGAATTCGCATGCCGAACGCCAATATTCCATGGTTTGTGGCTATATTGGCCATCTCAGATGTGGTGCACACTACTTTTAAGACGACCGTGGTGTGGCCGAATTTGATGTGCTTCAAGATTTTGAGAAACTGGTTTCCTTCTTCAGCTCCTCTTTTAGTTCATACAGGTCTACTTTGCGGCATATAAAGGAGTGATTGGTTATTAGTCGTGGAGGTAGTTTTGGGACTAGGCTAATTTTGCTCAGGGCCATTAGCCGGTTCGTTGCCACCAACCGCTGCACGTCTTCTTGTTTATGACAGAGCGCGACGTACCCATTTAGTACATCCCTCAATTTTATAATGGCGATTTTTAGGTCGGTATACAGGGTCCTAATCAATACTCCTCTTTCCGGTTTGTTTTTTCCTTGTTCCGTCCTTAGTGGTAATCTTTTGTATTCCATGTTTATTTATGTGATATGAGGGGCCCTCCTCCCTTTTATCCCACAGCCTCGCCCTTGCTATTTTGGCTGATATGATGGACAGAATGACTGAATAAATATATAGACCTGGGTGGGTTCTTCTCGAGGGGTGAATAGTGACGGACTTTTTTGTTGGCTAGCGCAGAATCAACCATCGCTAGCCGGGGGTGCCGCCTTCTCGAGGGACATAAAACAGTGGCTGCGCCTACCATACACTGAGATGGTTGCGTGTCCCTCAGTGGTCTTGGGGGCCCCCACAGGCGAAGTTGAGGTACTCTACTGCAGAGGTTGCAGCCTGACCCATTGTTCGGGGTTCCTCTGGTACGGGTATCTGGCAGTGGGCTAATCCTCAAACCTTCCTCCTCCCGTACCCACAATTATGCATATGCTAGTGCTCTGCATATTTGGAACGAGGTCAAAATATCAGCTTCCATTAGCTACGGCATTAGGCCATGGGCGGGGGATGGGAGATGGTGAAATTAGAAAGTCCTGGTCAATATGTTGACCGACCTAAAAAGTATTTTTTGTCTCTTTTTAGTACCTCCGTGAACGGGAGGATTGTTGGTGTGGGAGTGGGAACGGTGCTGGAGACGATAGATAAAAATGAAATGTAAGGTTAAATTGAGATGAATGGCTTCTTTCCTTCCAGATCTTCCTGAACAGGCAGCTAATTCGCGTCTATTTTCATCCATATTTCAAGAGACGTAAATATTATCTATCGAAAATATTGTATTTTTTGAGTGTGAAAATCTCTTCGATGAAATGCGTCTGCTTTACCAAGCTGAATGTGAGCGGTGTGTTGAGAGTCCAAACGGTGAATCCGAGGGAGGGGGATTGGGATTGAATATCAAAAGTGGTGAATATGTGGGAGAATAAGATAGAATAGATAGAAATAATAGTTTAGAAGGAGAGATGATTGATGTGGTGATAGTGATAGGGTGATAATGTCATTGATGTGTGTGTGTGTGTGCCAAGTTGCCTGGCAATCGCTTTATGTTGCTTTATTTAGCTTTGTTGTAATTTTATTTATCTCTTATCAGCAACGGAGCCTTTGTTTTATTGGTTTCATAAATAGTTAATTATGCATTGTTTTCTCTTTCGAGGAAAGCGTTTAAACCTTTGTTTTTCTTTTTCTCTTTAAGGATTACATCTTTTCGATAGTTATGATAATTTTGGTGCACTCTCGAATGATGTATCTTATTTATTACATTTATGTGAATTTTATTTGTCTCTTTACTATATCCATATATATATATATATATATATATATATATATATATATATATATATATATATATATATATATTTAATTTATGTATTTTTATTTTTTTAATTTTTATTATGCATACACACATAAAACACACATATGCATGTATAAATATATATTATTTTTACTATTATTAAGTTACTAAGTTATTTTCTTAGTAACTGCATAGTCGAAGAAATATACAGGATTTCATCCTGTATATTTCTTCGACTACTTTTAAACCTTTGCTTAAAGTGTAGTCTCCTATATTTTTTTATTTTGGGGGGTATTGTATATTCGGATGCATTTTATCGTTTGGTGGGTCTTCTGTTTTTGACCTTCTCAGAGTTCGCGGGTGACCTAATATATCCTGGACGTTTTTTCTTGAACTGGTCAGTAGTGAGATTAAAGGATGAGTTCGCCAAAATTTCTATGAGTCCTTGTTTAAGGGCATTATTAATCTCGTTTTCATCATAGTCGGAATCGTAATCCCATTTAAACTTTCCTTTGACCAAACATTCAACAATTTCCTTTTGTTTATTGACCGACGGGAGTGGTGAGGAGTGAGTTTGGTAAATTTTAATGTTATATTTTTCTGTATTGTTTGTCTTTGCTTTTCTTTTTCTTTTTTAAGTTTTTGTTTCACCAGTTTGATTTGTCTATGACCTCCAAGTGTTCTTTATTAATTTCAATTTCGGTGTCTATTTGTTCTTCTGTTGTTTCTTTTGTTTCCTGTTCAGTTGATATTTGAGGGACAATCTGAGCCTTCGAATTCTATTTGTTTCTTGTAGTGCCTAATTTTCCCTTAAAAATTTACCGCGCCATGATTGACCAATTTTTGTTATACTTACGAGTATGTTCGCGTAGAAATACTATATATAATGTAGCAATTTGTGAATAATTACATTTCTATTAATTTCCTGAAGATGACCTAACACGGTGGAAAGACGTCTAGGAATAAAGAATGTCATTCGCGGATGTTTTTTTCTCGCCTCGAAGACACCGGTAAAAAACTTGTAAGAAATATTAAGAAAATACAAGTTAAAATTAATAACGCTGCCACAGCTGTGGACCTTAATACTACCTACATACAACATGGCCTTCTACCTAATTACATATATGTATATATGCAGAATTTGTTAAAGACCATAGTATATTTCGCCATATTAATTTTCTTTGGAAACTCTGCAACTTCTTCTACGTTTATCTCTTTTTTAATTTAAATGTGTTTGGTAAAAACCAAACTTGACTCTGAAGTTGTTGATCACATAGATTGAAAGCTCAAAAATTAACGACAAGTTTGATTTTTACCAAACACATTTCAATTAAAAAAGAGATGAACGTAGAAGAAGTTGTTTACCAACTACAAGATGAACTAAAAAAGGTAATAAAAAAATGGAAAGTTTCCAACGAAAATTAATAAAGGCGAAATATACAATGATTTTTAACAAAATCTGCATACAAGAAGGTCTGCTACCCATTTACACGGACACACACACACACACACACACATATATATATATATATATATATATATATATATATATATATATATATATATAAAAGACCTCTTCATGGAATAACGTAGGTCAGGAAAGACAACGTCTTAAATAGTAAGGAGTGGGGGGTTGATGCGGCTACCTGCATCTAAACCCTAACTAGGGGCTACAAATTCTTTAAACACTTTAATTTGTGATTTAATATAATTAGATATGATAGGATCTAGGCTAAACAATCCAGGGCTAATATTAAAATTTGGGAAAGTATTAATATAGGTACACTCCAAAATATTTTTGGACATTTAGTTTTTACATTAAATAATAGGTCTTAGAACTCTTCCAATTAATAGTATGATCCTGACTATACATATGTAAAAATAATGCAGATTAGAATAAAGACGAAAGCGCTCGGAATCGTTTTTCCATTTTCCTTGCGGGTGTTATGTATCTTAATTTTGACTCACCCGCAAGTTGTGAGTTTCTTTTCATATATATATATATATATATATATATATATATATATATATATATATATATATATATATATATATATATTCGATAATTATGTGCAATGGTGGAATTATAATTATGAAGTTAAAAATGCAATGTTGTAGCTAACCTCTTCATCAAGGCCTCGGAAGGAGCTCTTCTCGCAGTCACGAGAGGATAAAGCATAAGTCAGCCTTTCTAACGCAAACAAAAGTTTGCGCATCAATTAGCTCTCTCCCTGTGTGTTCAGAAGCGAGACGCCTCTTTGTTTAAAATGAAGTTTCCTAAACTATTTCTCTTACTACTCTTAATTTATGGAAGTGAAACTTAGACATAGAGCACAAAAAGGTACTCCGAAACTGAGTCCAAGTCGGAGGAGCAATAGCCGATAAGTGTTGGGAATAAGCCTCAGGGACCGTAAAAGAAATACATATAGATAATAACACTAGCAGAGATGAGAAAATAATAAAAAGATTATTGAAAGTTCTGAAGTGAGAATGAATATGACACTTGATAAAAGAAATGACACAACGCAGACAAAAAGAATAAAAGTTCTGAAATGGTAGTGAGCAGGATACATTGATAAAAGAAATGACATAAGATAGAGTAAAAGAATGAAAGTTCTTAAGTTGAAATGAGCAAGCCATATTTCTATAACAAAAGACAAAAGATAGACAAAAGGAATAAAAGTTCTTTAATGAAACAGCAGGACACATAAATACAAGAAACAGCACAAGATGGACAAAAGGAGACCCCAAAACGACCTAGTTAAAGGTGTCCGAATAAAATTCGCTCAGTCGCTCGAGTATTCTTGCAGGCTGGATCATTAGGCGCAGGAAACCTCTCGGGGAAACCTTTTCCTAGTAGTTGAGTGAAATGGCTTGCTGATAATGAAAAGAGTAGGATAAAAGCTAAACTTAGGAATAAAGGTAATGAATACCTAATAATTTGGGTCTAAGGAAATTTAGTCCTTAGAAGCTCAAACACAAACCTGACAGGTTATCACAATGTTCTGCTCAACTGGGTATGTCTTTGTAACATATGTATATGTAATTATAGGCTGGAATAAATTTAAATTAAGTCGATCAAACTACAGAGCGCTTGCCACTACATTCACCTCATAGACTTAGTATTTGCTCCAAATCTCTTCTCACTCTCATGTTCGTTTGTTCAACACTAGCATGGCTCTTATTCTTCCTCATCTCGCCTTCTTTTTCCCAGCGAAGCTACACTTTGACTAATTTCTCACATGCGCAAATTTCAAACAGTAAAGGAGCTTTGGAAATCATATCATGGCTGGAAAATAAGCAAAAAAGGAGTTTATCCTTTACCTCTTTAAGGAGTAATAAAAGGCTCCAGAAATTTGGGGCGGAGAAAGAGTCGGATCGAGGTAGAATATGAAGCAACAGAATAAGCTTCCCACATTTTTAGTTTAATCAGCGCATACAGTTCAGTATAGTGAGTGTTCTGTAAATCTCCAGGCTCATCAATGCACTTGTTGGATGCTTATTAATGCTCTGTCACTCTATAGATTCATCAGACAAGGAGTGGAGTAGCAACAGTGATATGTCTCTCTCTACGTTCAGCAACGGACGCTGTGGAGTATAAACAATACTCAGTAGATCTCCATGTTCGTCACCGCAGGCAGTAGAGTAGGAGCACTCTTTAGAATTGGGGCAGAGTTCTGTCAATCTCTAGATTCATCAACTTATTAGTTGGGTAGGAGCAGTGCTTCATCAATCGCCAGGTTCATCAACGAACGCTGTGGAGTATGGACAGTAAACTGTCAATCTCATAGGTGGGCGTTATCGTGATAACGATATCGGGCTATCGGTTATCCGATATTTTTTTCCGCGTTATCGATTAATCGGTATTGCCGATACTTTTGATTCCAAACTAGCGATAATCGAGAATTTCAGTTCAGTTTTTGGTTCCAGTTTAGCACAGGGGCGAGCCACGCGTGCCTTGGAGGCAGAAATAGGTAAGTCCGAGCTGGAAGGAAGATCATCAAAACCTATGAGGAGATGAAGGAGAGCCTCACCAGATAAGAAACTAAGAAACATTATTTAAATATTCTTACTATTGTATTATAAAATAACGCTATATATAGTTAATAATCAATATTATATTATTATTTTGGATTTATAGATTTATCGGCTATCATCTTATCAGGCGATAAATTTATCGCCAGTTATCGATTATCGGTTATCTCCGATAAAGTTATCGTTATGGATTTATCGGTTATTGTGATACATTTTTTCGTTATCGCGCCTACCTATAGTCAATGTTCAATTTCTTCAACTTAGGCAGTGGAGTAGGAACAGTGTTACCTCAAATTCTAGGTTCATTGACTAAACGATTGACGTAACATGACATAATGCGCTCATATGGAACCCTAGATAGTCATAGATAGTTATAGGCTGTGAGAATGTTCTCCTTTTATAACAGATTTTGGCATTAATTACTGCTCCACTGTTCTATGGTAGATATACGCATAATTATAGGCTGCGGGGCGTGTTATATTGTTAACTGCGGCGAGGCAAGCAGGTCTATGCATCATGCAAATCTCATGTTGTGTTCATCTTCTCCCCACAACGAGTCGCTGGCTCAATGTATCCAGCTAAAACTAATGCTACCAAAGGTAATTGAGGTGACTAAATTCAAATATAATATAATTTGGTCACCAGGTGACGCTACCTAGTGGCTACAGGTGCTAAATTGGCCATTTTCGCTGCAGGTCCATTAGATCAGCTCCATCTAGTTCTATCAGGTTATAGCTACTGACGCTTCTTATTCTACTGTTCCATTCTAAATAAAAGCATAGATATGGCCTTTGAGGTGCGTTTCTTTTGTTCTATGGTATGTATAAGTAGTGATGCATGTTGCAGTGTTCATTGTTATAGAGTTAGCATAGGTATATGCAGTCAAACGTGTTCTATTGCTTTAGCATAGGTCTAGGCAGTGAGGCTTGTTCAATTGCTCTATGTATATTAGACATAATATATTTTGTCTGTTATGCGTATTTCATTTGTACAGCGTGTATAGCAGGTATAAGCAGTGGCATACGCTGTAATGTTATATGGAAGATATTTCAGAATATTGATAGAAAAGGGATTGTTTAAAAGAATACTGGTAGAGTGATTTGATTCATACATTTTCATATAAAAACGGGTCTGTATAATCCATGCACACCAACAGAACTCAATAGGGGGAATAAATTTCCTACAAGTTTGATTTCTCGAGAATATGCTCTCGTTTTGCGTAATACGCCTTCTTTCGCCTTTTCTCATCAACCGGATTTTAGATAATGAAATTGGTTAAAATATAAATTTAATTTAATAATCAGATCATGAAATTAATATCCCGTTGTTAAATTTAGTGTGAAATTGGTAATTTCCAGGTATAATATTACGAAGTTTCAGAGAAAAACTAAAATAATCACAGAAAAGCGTAATTAGAAGTTTAAAGGCATATTTTATTCGTAAAATGGCGTCGTATTTTCGTTAACATTCAAATTAAATCATTTAAAGCTATCCGTCGTAATATATGTACATAACTCACCTCTTAGTTAACTCATATCACATTCCAATAAGGCGGAGTATTTGAAACTGTCTCACATATGTCTCACTTTATAGCTTATATCATGCCAATAAAGGGTAATTATATGTAAAGCAGTTAGTTTAAATAGACACGCTGGTAAGTTATCTTTATTAACAAGGGTTGGAATTCTTGTTTGCCTCAAGTCAGTGACTTTGAAGCTCACTTAGATGGAGATCATTCATGGAGGTAGATGTAAGGGATGGCACTGGCAGTGGATCGATGAACAGCAATGAGCGACAATGGTGCCAATTCTCTTGCAGGTGCAAACATTAATAGGTCACGGATGGTGTAAGTTGCCAGATGTCGCTGGATGCACCATATGGAACTATACGTGTACCAGATTTAGACTATATTGGTAGTAAACTCACTAAACAGTGGTTTAAATGACACGAAAATTGGCGACTTTATCGAGTTCAAACTCGGAGAGTAGACCCTCTCATAACTGACTTTTGTGTGGCCATCTTGTCCTTCTTCGTTGTTGCCAAGAACACTTTCTTGGGCCGTTATTTACTAGGAGATGATATACGTAGGGCTCATGTTGGAGAAAATGATTGCTAACTGTTGTAATTAAGGCTTTAAAAACGCTTACGAATGTTAATTATAAGAATAGCTTAAGTCTTCTGTGTGCCTGTTATTAATTAATTTTGTAAGAGATGAATTCAAATATACGAAGGATGCGGCTTCTTTGACTCAACGGTTTAACCTCCTTAAACCTGAAGGAACTTTTCGAAGAAACGCCAAGCAGCGCGGATTTGACACATCTATTTAAAAGTTGGCGCGTTCGGACATCTCATGAACTGGATATAATCCTCTTCTTTTTTCTTACTCTCACTCCTCTTCATACTGGTATTACTATTTTCTTTAAGGCTTTTCAGCTGATTGCTATGTATTCATCGTACACAACAAGTTTTAAATATTTTAATTGCATCTATGTACATAAACAAAGGCTGCCCAATAAGTCAATTGTCAGTTTTTAGATCCTACAATAAAAGTTCCCCAATGAGGCGATGCGCTCTCATCATATGATTACGTCCTCTTATATACACTGGCGGCCATAATATAAGGGTCAGTGGGAGTAAGTGTATTTAAATAATTATTATATAAAAGTTTAACAAATCGTTGAGACTATATATTAAACACCTATTTTTATATATGTAATATCTATATTTCGTGAAAATATCAAGTCAATGGATTAAATATTCCGTAAGTTATGAGGAAATAAACAATCTTCCAAAATTGCAGTAGCAAAAAGTTAAGGGTCACTTAGAAAAACAATGTAAAATGGAACAAAAACAAGCAAAACCACCTTCTATTAATATATTTTGTGAACATCCATATACTACGAGGGGCGGTCAATAAGTTTTGCTATTCGGATATAAGGAAACGAGATATGAGAAAAACTGTTTTATTATTTTTCAATATAACTACCCTCGACTTCAATGCACTTGCGCCACTTGTCCTTGAGGCTACGAATTCCCGACAACCAGAAAGCTCCCGAATGCTGTTCAATCCACTCCTGGACGGCGAGCTGGACATCTTAATCATCCCCAAACCGGCGTCCACGTAGTGCATCCTTGAGCTGGCGGAATAAAAAGTAGTCGCTCGGGGCCAGATCTGGACTGTATGGGGGATGGTTGAGCTCCTCGAATCCGCACTCGCGCAGGGCATTTTGTGCAACCCTGGCCTTGTGGACTTTGACGACGTTGAAGTCGATCATGTGGCGTGAGGTTTCTAGGGACCCGACGGGCAGAGACCTTGGTCATGGCCTAATTGTCGTGGATGATGTTGATAACACTTCCATGTGATATTCCAAGTTCTCGCTTAATTTCTTCGACCTTCACCCGCCGATTTTCGAGGATCATCATTTTCACACGGACCACATTGTCCTCAGTGGTCACGTGCTGATATTAATTCATCATTTGCTCGCATAAGCTTGTTTTATTTATCGTAATATTAAAATTTATGCTTATTAACATATCGATTAATTGCACTTAATTTCCAAACAATTATATTTCGTCTTACAAGACAAAACGACACATGTATCACTGATCACCATAAGAAAATCAAGATTCCATCTTGGTCCTCCCATTAGGCACAATATCATAACTTTTCCTTAATGTTTTTCATTCTCTGTAGAAAATCTGCACCTTAGATCTGTCGTAGGAGGGATGCAGAAATAACCCATTTATTGGCTGCTCACATCGTCTACAAAAATCAGATTCTAATTCCAGACATGAAAGAGAAAATTACATCTGTAGTAGAAGACATGAGAGTAAATCTCTTTCTAAGACTTCTCTCCTAATAAACAACCTCCCTAAATCAAGGAAGAAATCTTTGTAACGAGAAAGATTTTTAATGTGTTCTCTTTACTTTTGGTTTGTGTTTAATTGGGGGGAGGGGGGAGAATTATTAACCCTTACTTCGCTTTCCGATTCTGGCTGGGGTTGATTTGCAACTAAAATAGGATTTCCAGTTCCATTAAAGTTATGGCAAGTATAATCTTACCTCAGATCACTTTCAGTCCTATGCAATCTAAGATTAGCTCTTTGAAACGGAAGATTTTGAAGTCTAAACCTCGTATTGAAAACTAGAAGAAATATAACGTCTCTACATAGATGCTTGATATTTATTATTTTTTCACGGTCTTCGAATTTTTTCAGCATTTTTCTCATATTTCATTTTAATCTTTCATTTATCTATAATATATTATCAGAGTTCTTAAAAATTCCAAAAGTTTTATTATCAACATAGATTAAAATTAAAGCCGTTGGCTCGCCTTTTGAATGATCTTTATAGTGATTTGGAAATGGTAATTATGAGTGGTTTCAATGGTAATTATGTCAATTGGCGTAGAAAAAGGATAAATCTATTAGAAAGGTGTAATTTTGCTAATAATAAACGCTTAGGCGTATATTTGTCAACAAATAGATTCTTTTCCTTCTTTTGTCAGATTCCTTTCGAAAACCTTATTAAACATATGCCTAGTATTAATTTCTCATTTTTGTATTATTCTTTCATTTTCTCTTTACTTTTCTTCATTAATTTAGTTATAAATGGTTAGCCAAGTAAGGAGTTAGCCACAGTTATTTTTTATTCTATAGGTATCGTACATAAATTGCTAAAACAAGGTTGTTTTTTAAAGAAGTCAGTGTTTTTTTTAATTTTCTAGCTACCTTATTTAAAATATAAGGTACATTTTTTATTATTAGAAAAGAAAACATGGAGTTAAGTATTCCCTAATAAAAAATATCGCCGTCCAAATGTTTCTTATTTGACTTCTCTGCACTGCATCAGGCAGGCATGAAGACGATCATCTTCCACACCAAACAATTGGCAGGTTTACCAATCTGGGAAGTGGTCCGTCAGTAGTAGATTTGATAATAAAGTTAAACACTCAGATTTAGTTAAAATTCTCTCCGATGGAAAATGGCGACACAGGGAAGACAATAGCAACGTCTTACTAACAACGATTTAGTGAATGTCAATTTATAAATATAAAGCTAATCTTAACTCATTAAACCATAAGAAAGAATCTAACTCGTGAGCGGAGTCAGTATAAATTAATCTAAGTATATCCAATTAGAGAAGGAAGTTTAGAGTATAGAAGAAGCTATAACATAGGGATCACGTTAATTGTTGAAGGGCTGTCTTTTGTATGTCCCCAGGAAATAGAGTTCATAAATTTTGTGTGAAACAGGTTTTTCGGAACGCATAGGCCTGTTGAATCTTATGGAGGTAGAGATTAAGTTTTGAGAAGTATATAGAATATTTTGTATTATTATGCCTTTTCTATGCCAACTGGTAAATTGTCTTCCAGGCTGAGAATATTTAATCTGGAGAATATTTTGGATAAGTCCTCACACTGGAAGGTCGCTTTGTGTAAAACAGGAACCAAGAATGCCAGTGCAAAGTGTCAGGTGAAACTTGTTTGTCGCTACATATATAAAATGAAACAAAATTTATGAATCACATTTATCGGAAAACAGAGCTAGTTTCGGCTTTAAGCATCTGTATGAAGCTTATGCAGTGAGGACGAAAAATATAAAAACGGTAATAAAACTTAAAGAAATGAAATGGATGTAATACAAAAAAAAACAATATTAATTTCAATTTGGTAAAATTTGAAAAATATTATAATTTATATATTCAAAGCGCTGTTAATCTCTTGAATCGACAGATTTTTTGGTTTGTGGATTGGATAAGCGACAATTTTGGATATGTATTCATTAAATTTGGATTGTCCTTCTGACATATTCTACTTGTCAACAAAAAAATGAGAATGGAAGCTCATATACGTGATTAAATTTATTTATTTGATTGGGATGTAATTTTAGTTTTATTAAAATCAATAATATGATCACAGTTTTGCATTTGTATGAAAAATGGATGACAGTGAATCACTCCTGATATCTGCACTTTTACTTATTCCTCTTAGTAAAGAAACCAGTTTCGCCAATGTACGATTTTGGAAGGTTTTTTTTAGTGTCAGATAAACTCAGTGTCTCTCTTCATGTGATGAAATCAGTTGAATGATTTTTTTTTGGTTTTCGAATTTTTAAATTACCCCCTTCCAACCTTTCCTTGGGGGGGGGGGAAGTGAAAACGATCCTGTGTCTTGTGACGGAAAGTGTGACTGTAAAATAGTTATTTGAAACTTCTTTCTTGCTTTCTTGCTTTGACGTGGATGAAGAGAGTCCCTTATACATGCCCGATGTAGTGTGGAGGAGACAAACTATTGTTATTTAACCCGCAATTCATAGTTACTTCATTGTAGTTTTATTAAAAAGATAATAATAATCAATCTTGTCAGCTCGGGAATATTCGAAATGATTGATGACTTCGAATGATTAGAAATGTAAAATCGATCTTTTGGAGACAATTCCTTTTTAAATCCAATCCTTCATATTTCCCTACTCTATGTTTCCTCGCATTAATTATCTATGGGTAGAACAAGTCCCTAAAACACAAAGTGCACGGCATAAGCCATATTCTGGAAATCAACATTCAAATAAACAAAACAAATATATCCATCTAAAACAATCCGAATTCGCACGGATAATAGATATAAAGTCAACATTTTTTCAGTCGCTATTGACTGCCAAACAATTCTAAAATAACCCACCCTTTCAAACACTGCCGAACAATGCTACATCTCGTTTTAACTTGAGTTAGAGCACATGTAATAAGGCGTCATGGCAACCGTCGTCATATACGGACGTCCAGTTACGTGAATATATGCTACGAAATGGGTGGGGTTATATCGGATGCGGGAGAGAGGCGCGCTAGTTTTTTTGTTCGTGTGGTAGAGGGAAGGAAAAACATTCCCCCTGCACTTATACATTCACTCCGCCAATAAGGGGTTGGCATTACTCGCTCTGTTTGATGCGGCTCGGAAAAATGTTCGCCTCACCCCTCCTTTTCCCCGTCCATTTCCAAACACTTAACCTCAATTTGGGGTTGTTTTTCTTGTTTAGAGAATCAGAGGGGAATGAGTTTTACCCTTCAGTAGCTTCGAGGAGAAGAGCACCCATGTTCGCTACTGATGTAATAACATCATCACAAATCTCACTCCTCCTAATCATCTACTAGTCCAGGTAGACTTATAAATTACCACTAGGGCTTATATACGATGACTAGTGTTCCGGTACTTGAGTGGTGTCGCCTTTAGATTAAGCCTCAAAGGGAGCTGGTGTCTCTGTCTTATTCAGCTTGGAGGACTCGGCTAAATCATCGCTTAAACTCTTGTACTCGTTGGTCGCTCTTGCCGCTCATTAAAGAAACTTCTCACCCGCTCACGTTAACTCACTTCAAATGAATTTCTCTTCTTAACTTAGAGAAAAACAGTTGGTTAATAATAAAAGAACATGAAGACGTTTTTCTTAAATAGGGGACGATTATCTTTAAAAAATAATACTCAAATACGGAGCTTGGCGGGGATGAGAGGGTGCGGTAGTGAAGTCAACGGAGGATTCTGGTACACACTCCTTTAACTGCTGAGTGGACCGCAAGAGTAATCCTACGGAGGATCTTATTGTTAGATGATGGGGTCTGAGCGAACGATCAGAGATTCTGGCTTCCTCAGTGATCTCAGAATCTGAAGAAGAGTGAGCAGATGGCTGGCGTTCTCCTGTCTTTTTTCTAGAAATTACCTTGTATCTTTTTGGATTCGTGCTCTTTTTTCTACGACGCTTCCGGAGAAGAGAGAGATAAGTATTCAGAAACTAGATTTTGCTTTCGCTGAGTTTGCTGCAAGTTTTTAAAGCTGCTAATCAGAACCACGTGAATCCTTCATTTACGGATAAGGAAAAATATAAAATCCTTGAAGAAGTTTGCTCAGGATAATAAGGAAAATTTTGTTGGAATCATGGAACAATGTTTCAGAATTCATTATTAGTATTTTATTATTACTATTATTTAATACATATCTATTATTCTCATCATTCTGCTTATTATTATTATTTTTAAATATATTAAATACGTTAACATAATTATCAATAAGATGGAATTATTAATTAATCAGTTAAAATGATTAAAATTAATCACAATAATTTGATATATAATTAATAAATACATTTGGCTAACCCTAATGTACTTTCGATACACAGAATAAAACAATGATTTTAAAACAACTTCTACATCTTCAAATACTACAATAAAGCATAATATAAATACTACAAATAACACTATTACTAACAATACTACTTCAACTTGGAATACAAATTACATTTCGTGCTTTAATTAAGCAAGAGAGTCATCATCTCCTTTCTTTATTTGCCCTCGTTCGCTACCTAAAAACGTGGATAAGCAAAATCGAGAGAGGAGATCCCTTCGATAAATATCCGCAGATTTACTCCTACCCACAGATGCACAGATAGACTGAGAAGAGAGTAAGGGATATACGTTTAAAGCAGGGTGGTAATCCCGAGAGGATTTCCGCACTACCCAGTAGCTGGAAAGGAATGTCCACGGCGCTGAAAGAGAAGAGGTATTTATTGGCCAAGGGAGCTTCGGCAGGATTTTGGGTGCAGGTGAGAGTTATCTGGACAGCGCGATGCAGAATATATATTTTTGATGAGAGATATCAATATAACCACTCTTTGGAGGACATTGTCAATATAACCACTCATTGGAGAGGGCATTTTCAATATAACCAATCATTGGGAGGACATTGTGATATAACCACTTCTTGGGAAGACAATGTCAAGATACGAGTCCTTAGGGAGACATTGTCAATCGAAACACTCCTTGAATAGGAAGTTGTCAATATAACCACTCGGAGGAAATTGTCAATATAACCACTCCTTGGAAGGACAATATCAATATAACGACTCCTTGAGGAGGATATTGTCCATATAAACGCTTATTGGGAAGACATTGTTAATATAACCAATCCTTGGGAGGATATTGTAAATATAACCACTCCTTGGGGAGAATATTGTTGATATAATCACTCTTTGGGAGGACATGTCAATATAACACTCCTTGGGAGGACATTATCAATATAACCACTCTTTTGGGATGACATTGTCAATATAACCCCCCTCGGCATGACATTATCAATATAACACTCCTTGGGAAGACATTATCAATATAACCACTCTTTGGAGACGACATTGTCGATATAACCACTCTCTGGCTGGACATTGCCAATATAACCACTCTTTGAGAGACATTTTCAATATAACCACCGCTTGGGAGGGTATTATCTATATAACTACTCCTTTGGGAGGATATTGTCAATATAACCACTCTTTCTGGAGGATATTGTCTATATAACCACTCCTTGGGAGGACATTGTCAAATAACCACTCTTTGGAAGGAAATTATCTATATAACCACTCATTGTGGAGGAACTTGTCAATATAACCACTCGTTAGGAGGATGTTGTCTAATACAACCACTCTTTGTGGAGGATATTGTAATTCATTGAATACTATAGTTACACAAAGGATCCTATTTTTACGTGTTTCCAAATAAATTGTCGAGGTATTCCTCTGAAGACTCGCTCGATTCAAGGACGCATACACAAGCACGGGCAGATAGCTAACCCAAGGCTGCCTGCGAGATGCTTTGGGGCAATTAAAGGGGTGGGGGACCGATCGCCTCGTTGATTTGTATACAGATTGTGATTTACGGTTGACCGGGATTTATCGAATGGCTTGCCAAGTTGCAGTTCAAAGCAAAGGATATATAAAGAAAAAGACAGAAAAATATAATTTTAATATATATATACAGCAAAAAAGGAAGAACAAATTTATCGATAAAGATAATTAATTGGATTGTGACAATTTATAATATAACAGAGTTAAGCGGCAGGAGCAAAATTAACGTTAATTCAAACAAGATATATTATTTACGATTGAGTGGGAAGTCAATTCAAAAGTTGATGCCCGTGACGATTGACGGGATGTAATCAGTTCATTACAACACAAGATCGCTTTACCTTGAAGCGTGGTGGTGATCTGAGAGGATGGAGACCAACGGCACAGGTCTTCGAGAAGATATTTCAGGGAGTCCTAACGAGGAGGATTCGGAGATGGGAGTTTTGAGTACTTCTTGTTAAAGAACAACATTTTCTCTGCTCCTGAGAGTTGGAATCTCAACACGAGATGTTTCTGCGGCTCGCCAGTGAGTCTCAGACACAAAGGGCCGGGAGTCATGAAGGGGGTCCGAGATGAGGGGGGACGCACAATTCTCCGGGAAGAAGGTAGCTCGATAGTTTTCCTCTGAACAGGGGACAAAGCTTCACGAAGGGAGATCTGCTAGTGAGATCTTAACGATCAAGTACGACTCGAACAGGGGTTGCAGGACTTCGCGGAGGAACAGACAAAACGGTCTGAACGGAGGGACTGACAGACTCTCAATCTCATCGAGGAATAGCGGACTCAGGTTTAAATAGCCAAGTGGCTTGTCTGATATATAGCCCCAGGGCATGGCCTTTCCTAGAGGATTCTTGACGTTAGTCTATGTAAACTTACTTCGAGATAACGAGTCGGATAGGACAGCGAAGTTTGCTTCATAATATGGGGGTAGGGTTAGTACGGCGGCGCTCGTGGGGGAATAGGCATGCCTGGGAAGGATGGTGGCGAGAGCTCGATGTTCTCGCGGGGGTTGGGAAGTGAGGAGGGTCCAAAAGCAAATACAGCTTGGTCGAGTGACTCAGCGAGGGACTGCTTCCTTCTCGAAGATTCTAAACTTCCCCCAGCAAGTAGCACGTGGTTTATAGCGAAGGAGCTGAGAGGGGTATTTCGAGGGGGCTTCCTCTCACGCTGGTCCTCCAGGGCATTCCCTCACATAAATGAATTATAAAGTTTAATCCCATTATACAGCAAATTTGAGCGAGTTGCGTGCCATTTCATTTCCTAGCGCTTCATATCGTGTGTGACCTTACCCTCATACCTTTCCACTTCTCTACCTTATAAACTTTGTTTATGAACTCCTGAAAACCATTTGAGGGAATGTACTCGTTCTTTTTATTCGATTTATAAATATAAAAAGACGCAGACTTCAGATGGACATCTGATTCTGTCGGGTATAAAGAAAAGGACAAAAAACTAATTTCTTGTTATCTTTGCTTTGACAAAGTCTATTTAATTATTCTATTAAAGAACAAGGTCAACAGACCTAAGCCGCGTGCTCTCAATTACTCTGACTGATGACCTTACGACCGTCAAAACTTTCAATAACTCCCGGACTAACCTTGGGTCGGCCTTGAAAATGATACGAGTATCATTAGAAAGAGAATTTAAAACAACATCTTGTTAGAATAGGCATAAAATTCACGATGTTATTGCCAAATAATTCTCGGAGTAATCTTTGGAGGCCATTGGCAGTTATATCATTCACAAGAGAATGTAAAATAACATAAAAGTTTTAAATTTTGTTAGAGTGGGCCGAATAGTTAGGAAGTTATTGCCCAAAAACCCTGAAGTAAAATGGTTACCATCCACAGGACTATGGCCATTATAGCTACTTATAGAGTCGTGTGTTGCGACTAAAAATTGCGGCCATTGACAAAAACCAACTTGCGGTTACTATAGTAAAGGTCAGCTATCTTCTTTCTCACTGTCCAACCAGTGTTATGGTAGCTGCGTACCACGGTGAACAGAACGGAGACCAAAGGATTGAAAACAGTTATCCATAATTTCAAGGAGTCCTACAGAACTATCATTATACCAGAAACCAATCTAAATATTCTCTAGGTAAGAATAAATTATATACAAAGTAGGGCAAAGCCTAAGGACATTCGAAAATAAAAGATGACAAACTTAAGTAAAACTCCATAAAAAATAATGTAAGTATAATAACATGGGAGAAAGAAGTAGATGAATCGTTGAGAATGAGTTGAAACGTTTCTGTAGAGTGGCTAACTTGATTAGATAAGAGCTGACATGACAAAAGGGGTCAAGTTAATTGAGAAGCATCACGAAAAGAACTTGTAAATTTCGACGATAATTTGTTAAAATTAAATAAAATAGTGTTCTTTGCACTTATTTATACATGCACACACACACACACATATATATATATATATATATATATATATATATATATATATATATATATATATATAACATGAGCGCGAGAGAATGATGAAATAAATCCAACTTCACCGCAGGAAAAAGAAAACGGAATAATTTTTCTTCGGAAATAGTTATTTCTTACTTTGAAAAAGTCCGAGATGGGGTGGGATTCGAACCGTTCGCATTGAGGCAGCTAGCAACCGCGTATCGAGTGGTCCAAAGGGCGGTTTAATTGAGATCAAAGCGGTTGCCCGCTGCCTCAATGTGAACGGTTCGAATCCCACCCCATCTCGGATTTTTTCAAAGTAAGAAATAACTATTTCCGAAGAAAAATTATTCCGTTTTTTCTTTCCTGCGGTGAAGAGTTGTATATATATATATATATATATATATATATATATATATATATATATATATATATATATATATATATATATATATATATATAATGAAAAAACTCACAAAATGAAATAACTTCATAATGCACCCTGTTGTCACTCTTTATTAGCGTAAGATCATTCCCATTGCCTCCCCCACCACGTGTCTCTGCTATGATCGTGGATTAACTCTTAGGCTAAATGTTTTCGTTCTAACGATAATCCTTTAAAATATTTTTTTGTTTTTTCCCCCACTATTTCCATTCATATACACGGCGTTGTTGTGTGTATATCGTTTTAGGGATGCATATGTCTGTTATTAGTTGCCTATTGTTCTTTTATTGGTATTTTTTGGCCTTGTTTTTGTGTTTTTTCATTAGTTTGTACTATGTGATGGGGGTTCCCTTCGTATCTTCGTACCCTATATAAGGTTGTCTTCTCCATTTTCATGCTATTCCTTGAAAATTGACTTACAAATATAGTTCGAAAGTGCTTGGATTCATCTTTTCATTTTCCTGTGGGGTAATTTTCATATATATATATATATATATATATATATATATATATATATATATATATATATATATATATATATATATCTGCGGTTCGGTAAGGGTATTAATAAGAATTCCTTAATCCGCTAGAAGTATCCTGGTGTTCTTCAACCTTCTTCAAGAGCGTTACATATACGACAAGGCAACCATCCATTTCACAGAAAATGGAATTTTAAAAAGCATTTTTTATGAGCTAACGTATAATTTTAACAGAAAATGGGAAACAGTTGTTAGAGATCACAGAGAGAGAGAGAGGAAGATAGGTGCCTCCTCGCCCTTCAATAGAGAAAGACAACAGACACCTGGGCGACCCTTTTTGTCTGCGCTAATGGAGGTGCGAAATTATCAGACGCTATGACACGACGCGATGGCCTGAAATGCCGCAATCACAGAAACCAGCGACAAGTGTGAGAGCCCAAAAGGTCAAATCTGAAGTCGGACAAAGTTTGCCTCGCCGGCTCAAGAACCTTCTTGCCCTCGCGCTAAAAGGCCGAGTCTATTCTCGTCTGCCGATTCGTCTAATCCTAGAACTCCCTCCTTCAGGCGGGAGGAGGGCAGGCATTTGACCCGTATAAATACTCCGGAGCGAGAGTTAAAAGGCAGTATCCACTACATATCTGCTGTCCTCCCTGCCCCATTAATATCTGCCGAGTATCCGCCGTCCTCCGTGCCCCGTCAGTATCCTCTGTCTGATCCCGTCGGTACCTGCTACTTGCGTCTCGTTAGACTCTGCAAAATTCTCGCAGAATCCCTCAAGCTCCCGGTATTCTCTTTAATTCACGTGAGTCTAGCTCGACCCGTTTCCCCCAATCCTCGAACGCAAGGCGCTCAATCTCGATTCGTGTTACTTGAAAGCAAGATTTAAGTTCACCCCCGTAATTGTCATTATCCAGAGATTATTATTTGAAATTTGCGTCAAAGCAAGGATTACTCCCTCAAACCAAATCTTCGAGGTAACACCAACGCACAACTCTCCTGTGCAGGTTCTCTTTCTGCCCCCCCCCCCCAGTATAAGACTTATCATCGACTTAGTTTACGCTAAGGTCATTTGTATGTACGGTGACCGTACATAAATAGCTGCTGAAGACCCGTGTATATCTAGTATGTGTATAGCTCATTCTCAAACTCCTTTTAATCTTGTAAAATAATATTGATATGCATATTAGTTAAGTTATTTTTTTACCCGTTTTTCTGTTATCCCGGAACTCCAAGATAGTCGACTATTGGCCAACCTACTTTCAGTTAATTTATACTCTGCTTATATTGCAAGCTTTCTAATTCACATTCTCCGCTTTCTGTGGAAGTTAAACGTTAGCTCATACAAAATGCTTCTTAAAATTTCTTTTTTTTTGAGAAATTAATGATTTTTTAGTCACACACACACACACCTATATATATATATATATATATATATATATATATATATATATATATATATATATATATATATATATAATTACAGATACTGCATACCAAAAACAACTAGCCAATAGGTTTGGGTCGTACAATATATATATATATATATATATATATATAAAGTTAAAACTAAGACATAATGGGTTTTTGTGTTTAATCTCTATTATATAATTATTTTACCTTCATAATCTGCTTAAATTTAAAATTAATTTTCATATGAATATAAAATGCATATTAACGTCAGTTGCGCCATGAGTCCTCTGTAGTCAGGCTCTTGTAAACTCATTTGGGGCAAATGAATATCAGGTTTTAATACTTTTTTGAAAACTCGAATATAAGTATAATGATTCTATTGGAGTATTCTATAAAAAAACTATAAATAATTCTCTTAGAAAAATCGAAATAAATTCGCAATCAATAAGGGAAATAATACAGAATTTATAGTACTTAAATTACATTATACACTCTTGCTAAAACATCAGAATGATATAGGCAGAGGGAAAACTCTCTCAGTTTAATTTTATTTGAGTCGTTCTGCACAAACAAGTATCGTAAATATCTTTTCCTCTCCCTCTCCTCCTCGCTCAATTATGCTTCAATTTGGGGAAAAGAACAAATAACAGCAAAGCAATTACGGACAATTTTATGAATTGATTTTAGAGATCAGATGCGAAAACAATGGTACATTAGAATAGGCAAGACCCATACAATCTTAAAATTAACTGGAACTGGTCAATAATTCCTCAACAAGCTGTATCGAAAACCTTTGGAAACAAATTCAAATATGATTATTCGGGGGGGTTCTAAGCAAAAATTGTATACTCCGGGAAATAATCAGTATATTATTGCAGAGGAAATAAATTTCTAAACACAAATATCTCTACTAGAAGGCGAGATAAATATAAATTGGTGTACATAAGAGCTGATAAAGTCAAATTTAAATAGTCGTAAAGATACACAAGCTTCGTTTCTTATTTGCTCAATTCTTCGTTCACTTGAATTCGATTGAGCTAAAAAAATCTAATGAAACCTATCTCTTAGTTCCGACTTAGAAATTGAAAGCAATATTATATTAATCAAGTATCCGTATATATATCATGTACGCAATAATATTTGGGTTTTTATTTTAACCAAATGAATAAATAATTAAGTTTTAAGCAATAGAATTTTATTCTACAATATAGTTTTCATCTGTTTAAGATATTTTTTTTCTCAACAGAATAATAGGTCATTTCTTCCTCATGAATAAAACTCCTTAGGATTTGAATTAAAAATACTATACTGTTGAAGTCTCTCTTGGACTGCGTCCATATCGAAGAATACGCCATTGCGAATGTCACTGTCCAAAGAAAAAGAGCTGACATATGCGCTGCACAACAACAAAGAGGGCAAGGTGAATGTACCAGAAGCAGGTCAAACGCAAAGTGGTTGTGTTTGTGCAAAAAAGGCACGAGTACATCTAACGTGTAGTACAAGTACACTGACGGGTCTATGTTCGGAGCTAGTGCATTATCCGCCATAATTGCTTGACGTTTCTCATACAGAATCCCACCATTTTTTGTATTAAGAAACTTAGATTTGTAATAAAAGGTTCGATTAAAAGGACACACTAGAAAAGAGAATTTAACAGTACTTTTGTTTCTTACCGAAAGAAGTTTGATTAAAAACATCAATGTTAAATTTTAGTAAGAATAGATCTCTGAAATGAATAAAAACTACATATTTTGTAGAATAATATCTACTTCGTAAACTATGGCTATTTATGCCCATAGTTTGAAAAAACGCCCGAATTTTCTTCGATACCTGATATTACTAAAGTAACAAAGGAAACAAATACTTGACGACTAAATGATTTAATTTATTAAACCTCCTAATTCTCAAAGACATATTATTTCTATAACTTGAATAAAGGAGGACCAATGTCAACTAGAAAACGCTTAGAGAGCGCATACCTCCACCAATGTGACAAATGCATTATCTCGCGATGTTAAACAAATTGAATATGTGATCCATACCCATCATGTGGATCTAAATCCACCCCCATATATACCTAACTCTTTTGTCTCCCAATTTTAAACACCTTCACAAAATTTCATTGAAATCGTTCAATAATTTTTTTCGGATATCTCGTACACAAAAACGAAAATCAGTGACCACGTAACCACGGCCCAACTCTTTCTTTTACGGAGGTAATGTTCTTGCAGACGCTTAAAACTCATATTTTTGTTACCAACTAATTTCTTTGGTCGTAAAGTTATAAATCAATTAGAGTGATATAAAAGACTAACTTTATTTCGATCGGGAATTGTTCCAAACTCAATTACAAAAAAATATTGGAAAGCTAAATTTAAAATGGCGAGCGAAATAAGCCACATGCATCTTGATTGCAACTTGAATAATTGCGAATTAATTCTCCTGGGTTTAATTAAATTTTACATATATATATATATATATATATATATATATATATATATATATATATACAGGAAAACTATATATAGTAATCTAAAACTGAAATAAATTAAATGAATTTTTTAAGAGCAAGTCCCTTCACTTCATTCTATTTTCTTCCTCACGGGAAATTCCCTCAAGCAAGAAAAAAAATTAATAAACAACTATTAATTTTGCAAAGAGATTAAAATAGTCGAGAAAAATAGCCGATAAAATTTTAGGGAGTTAATTAAGAGATATAATTCAATACAAATAAACAATAAGAATTCTAGAGAAAAAGAACGATATAAAATTAGTACAAACTTTAATTGAGGGAATTAGCTAATTCCGTTGACAATAAGGCAAAAAATATTAACAAATATTTTAAACGAAGTTAGGCCATTTTAATGAAGTCGGAGATGTTTCATAATTTGAAAATGGGATGAATAGAATCTTCGATCACAAATACAAATTTAAAAATAAATTAGTAATAATATCGACCTGTGTAAGTTACTTTTAAAAACGTGAAAGGTTAGGCATTATGAATTCTTGCATTTATACTCAAGTCTTATGATAATCTGTAATTTAAAATATATAGATGTTTATTTGTTGATTTTGTACCACCAATTTACGGTTGATTCACATCTTGTAAAGGTCCTACAGGTCAATGTGGGATCCAAAATCACCACACGGGAGTTGCACAAACAGATCCAAATAGAAACTCACATTATGTCGCTAACTATACACAATATATCTTAGAGCTGTTCTTTTTTGAAAGCGATATTTCAGACCGAATTCCACCCTTAAAAATACGTAATAAAGGCTCCGAGAAATTAACGAAGAGAAAATGATGGTCGGTTGCGTGGCCTAGGCGCTATGCAGCGCCTAGCCTACGCATGTGATATATATATATATATATATATATATATATATATATATATATATATATATATATATAAATCAACCGAATTCCTGTACACAGAAACCAAATAGCCTAAGCATAGCATTCTATAATCAAACGAATTCCTGTACACATAGAGACCAAATTGCCTACGCATAGCATTATATAAATTAACTTAATTTTCCTAAGCATAAAAACTACATAGTTTACACATAGCCTTATATAAATAATCTAAATCTCCCTAACCATAGAGTTTATAATTACCCCCAAATCTACGTTTATTGCTGGACATGTTTCTTTTTTCAATGAAATAGAAAAATAAGGCCCGCTTAGATCTGTGTGCAGTTATGCTTACTTTAGATTATACCTTATGGTAGTATACTAATGAATTAGCAATTCGTAGCCATCTTTACACAGCATTTATGTCCTTAAGAATCAATCCCCAATCACTTCGAGGAAATTTGAGTTATTATAAAAGACACGACTGGATGGCTTGATACGTACATATTCAACGTCAAAAGCGACTCTTTGTACATTGTACTCTGTAAATGACTCCTGCCAAGGCAGATGTTTCAGTTAAATTAACGAAATAAAGAGCGATTTCTAGGTACGTCCAATGGAGAAAATAGATAATTACAAAGAAGTTTTTTTATAGAAAAAACAACCCAGCCAAAAAAGGAGGTACTCAACCATTTTAGCTCAAAGAAAATATTCAAGAAGGGGGTTCTCTTTTTACTATAAAATATACTATTTTTTATAAATCTCTTTAGTCAGGAAGATTTTGTTATTAAAGAGGGAAACGCTTGGAAACATTTTATGAGTCTTTTGATCCTTTGCTTAATTACTTTTTCATATTGCCTCCATTTTTGTTTCTCTCGTGTTATATACATTGTACTGAAAATACTTGTGATTGTTTTAAATTTGCATTATTTGTTTATACGAACGGTGCTGTAATGTTGGAGAGTTAAATAAAATACCCTATTTCAAGAGGAAAGTGCCATGTGATCTGTAGCGTCATCAAGACACTGCCAAACAGCTTTATGGATCCAGCCACAACAGTTTGTGCACAGCCTACAGTGATAGGGTTGAGCCAGTGTGAACTTGAGAATAAATCTGCACCCAAACAGCAGCCATAAATGTTAGAACATATGTTGTGTGAGGGAGAATGTATTTTTGTTTTCTCATGTGCTAGTAAAGTCACACATAGAAATTCGCTAAATTTATTAATATATTATAAGCTATTTCATGTTTCATCGTGCTTCCTATTATAGTATGGGCAGTGCCGGTTTAAACCAGTAGCACATGTAGCACGTACTACGGGCCCCGCGCTTCAGGGGGGCCCGCGTGGATGTAAAAAATGAGAAATAATTATGTTTTTGCCCTGAAGCACAGAAGACCGAGACAAAATAATTGTTCATTTTCCTGATTTTTTAAATTATTATTATATATAAAAAAATATAGAAAACTTCACTAGAGCATAATGCATAGTATAATAAGTCTGGCATTATGTTATGGTAGTACTCAGTGTGGTTCTTTAAAAAAGAATAAAAAGTGTAAGAAATAAAACCCTCCGTTTTCAGTCGAGTCCTCGCAGCCATACGAGCAGTTCTTTTAAATTCCTCAGAAAATACTTTCCCACTCTGCAGAGGAAAATGGGGTGGGGGAATGGGGAGAGAGATACAATATATATATATATATATATATATATATATATATATATATATATATATATATATATATATATATATATATATATATATATATATATATATATATATATATATATATATATATATATATATATATATATATATATATATATATGGGTGGGGGGCCCCCTGTTCCTTGTGCTACGGGACGGCAGCTCCTTAAAGCGGCCCTGTCACAAGAGAGTTCTCAGTTGGTACATGATTTATTATTCAAAATTAATCTTATTATTCTTGATTAGTTTTCTCTAGTAATCTTTTTTTACTCTCCCCTTAGTTTTTCCTTAGATCTTTCATCTACGTCCATTTTAGGCTTTGTATTGAGATTTGGGTGTCTTGATGGGCCAGTTATACCTGAAGGCGGTGTAGAAGGCCTTATTTACTAATTAAACACGAAATATTATATTTATTACTGTTACTTGTCCTGTTTTTATAATTATGTATTCTATTTTCCTCTCATTTTAACCTGATTTCAATCGAACCAATAGCAATTGCCAGCCTTTTCAGTATTTATATACTTCGGTCGGCCTCTGACTCTCGAGGATTAGATTTATGTGGCGTTATTTCTCGATATATCCCCATAGGCTACATTAAAGCGATCGCCAAAGGAGAAATATGATAATGAAAAGCAATAATCCTATGTTAAAAATGGATGTCCCCCAGAGAGTTCCTAAAGGTGTTGCAATTTGCGGGTTAAATTTGCTGCAAATGAAGACTTTTTACAAAAAACTTATATTAAAATGAATCAAAGTAATGTGCATCTCGAGATTATATGGAAATATTTAAAATAGCTCTCTTAAATCAGCTGCATTTTTGTTTAATGTTCTGTAAGGAGTTAAGAGACCAATGAGCAGAAATTTTAATGTGAATATATGGAATCTAAATGGCATATGTGATGAAAATGAGATAAAGTATTGATGAGTTGATTTTTTTTTTACTGTTAAGAGATCATTTACAGATTTTTAATCGCATGTACTCGCCTCTATGAGTTACTAGGTCGGTCGGTCAGTCGGATGGTACCTATTTTGCATTTAAATGAGTTTGAGAAAGGTTTGAAGCTCGTAAGATCAGATGATATGTTTGTTAATTGATAATACGTTTGTTAATTAAATCTTATTTTTTTAAATTATTGAAATAATTGGGAGCACGCGACTTAAGTCTGCTGACTTTGTTTAATTATTATCGCCAATTGTAGGGCCGAAGCATAGATAATCCCCTTTCGCCAATTCTCTGCAATTTATTTATGGAAAACTTCAAAAAAGAACTACTACCTCAAATTACACCCTCCCCTTTGGTTTAGGTGAGATACTTTCATGCTGGACCTAAATTAGCCTTGAAAAGTTTGATAGCTTCTTCACAAATCTCATCAACTTTCACCCGACTTTTAAATTCAAGGTCGGTGAGAATCAGACAACTCGCTGCCGTTTTTCGATACAAAGCTTATGAGAGTCAACGTCACGATAATACACTCCATATACCGCAAACGCACAAATTCCAATTCTTTCATACATTATTATTCACTCTATGATAAATCAGTTCGGAAATCCATCGTTTTATCACAAATCTTAAGAGCTCATCACATCCGCAGCCGCGCCTCGTTCGAGATGAACGTAATTTCGTAAGTTATACGTTTATTGATTTACTGCACTCCTTATGGTTTATTAAATCATATCATTCCAGACCCATACTGATTTAATTTTTTTTTAAAAACTACAATAACTCATCCACCAAAACAAATATTATCTTACCTTTTCACCCACAACTTTCAAAACTGAAAGGCTTGGCCACAAATACCAATATTAAGATAGGCTTTAAATACATATAACCATACTATAAAAAAGTGCTTTTCTAAGAACAATCCATGTAGCCAACAGTCTGGAGTTTACCTCATTTCATGTAATAATTGAAATGTATGTTATGATGGGGAAATTGGGGACTTTACTAAACGCATATATGCAAAACGGCTCTATTAATTGTGATGAACAAAATTGATTTTAATAATGCCTAACTAGTCTATAAGTCTGTTAATTATTAAAAAAGAAGCACAATTGAATAAATATTGATTAAAAAAAATTCAAAATTACGATATGTAGAAGGGGTCGTTTAAATTTAATAAAGTTATTCAAAATTTTCTCCTCCTAAAATTTGCTTTGAAAATCGTTACAAATTTACCTGTTCCCTAATCTTTGTTTTCCTTTGTTTTCCGTCGCTTCCCTCCCGTCTGATCCTTCTCCCATCTGCTCTGTGGGGGAATTCCACGTGGGATTTCTTTTCCAGCACGGAAGTGACGTCTATGCGTTAAAGAAAATTCTAGAATTTGGTTAGGCTTAAATTGGTAAGTCTCCCCATCCCCATCCACAAGCGGTAGCCTCGAACCGCATCCACCCCGGACTACCTTTTCGTGGGTTAGAATCGCCTGGGCGTGAAGGTTCGAGGCCATTCGAGAGTAGCGCTGGCCAAACACCCCATGTTCCCCCCCCCCTTGCGGGGGGAGCCACGGATATATAGGGCTCGTCTTCCAGTTGGGAGATACAGAGTTTAGGAGTCCCACCAGGATCCAAGAAGCATTCCCCCTAGTTCCAAGTCAGGTGCTTAACAACGAAACAAAGTGACGGCTGAACTTTTCGTGTCGTTGGAATTAGCCCAGCCAGTGAGGTATTTTCATTTGACGATCGCCACAGAGCGATTTTTCCGACTCCACTCATCAACTCCTGTAGAAGCCCTCCTCGCTTCCTCCTCGTCTTTGGGTGGCCGAAATACTCTCCCCTGGACCGGAGGTTAGCGCCCTCCACCCTTTTAGAACCGTCATCACGTCAAATTCTCGCTCAGAAGCTCCGAGTGCCCTCGCCCTCACGTTTATTGCCTGTAGAAGACATCTATGAAACCTTACCCTTACATCTCACCCGGAATCCTCCGTAAGCCAACCCCTTTCCCCTTCAGCAACCCATTTGAGTTAATCCTTCCCATTGGAATAGTCTCCTTCTGTAACGCATTAATTTCTAACTTCAGAGTCTGATGCATAACTCTGCAATCTCCCCCTCTCATTTGCCAATATAGTTTTGCTCATTGATTCTCTTATTTTATGTAAATAAAATTATATTTTTGTACACGCCTCTTCAAATAACCTTGAGCTTTGCCATTGTCCAAATTTTACCTGACATCGTTTTGCACTCTATTCTCGCTGCTCCGCGCGTCGAAACTCGTGGCGTTCCACACTTTTGTCAGGTCACCTTCAAATTATTATTCCCTTCCCCATAGATATAATATGGTATTGATATAATATAATGTTACACCATGACATGCTTCTATATATAAGAATTTGTGTCTAATCGTCTCATTATACAGTTGAAGATGCTAGTAGATACTAAGAATAGACCTACCTGTAATGTAATCAACTGATTTTACTAAAGTGTGTTTTTTATATCTTGAAATAAATTCACACTATTATGATTTTCTTTTGCATATACATATATATATATATATATATATATATATATATATATATATATATATATATATATATATATATATATATATATATATATATATGATACACCCACAAAGGAAAAGTGAAAAACGATTTTGATCGCTTTCTTGTCCATGCCTTGAAAAGGTCTTTAAGAATAAAGACGAAAGCGCTCGGAATCGTTTTTCACTTTTCCTTTGTGGGTGTATCTGCATAACTTTGGCTCATTTGCATTTTGTGAGCTTTTTTCATATATATATATATATATATATATATATATATATGCCCTGAAAGTTAGAAAATAAGCGTAATCGGCTCATACATCCGCCGAGCTCATAAATGCTGCTCTACGTGGGAACTTTTCCATCAAGATATTGCAAGAGTAAAGCAAATACTCGTGAATAATGGTTTCTCAAACAGCATGATTGATAAAGAACTCCAATCATTTTTAAATAACCATTCCAAACATGCCGATAAAACTGAAAGTAATCATGGAGAAATCGATAACATCAAAGTGTATTACAGAAACCAGATGTCCACGGCCTATAAAATAGATGAAAAGAACATCAAGGATATTATTAACCGTAACATCAAGGTTAAAAATCAAACCGATGAAATTCAACTCCTCATTTATTATAAAACAACAAAAGCCAGCAATCTTCTGATGAAAAATAACATCTGCCCTAACTCCTCCAATCTCAAGTCAACCAACATATTTTACGAATTCACCTGCTCCAATAAAGACTGTTAGCTTTATAATAACTCTAAATATATTATCATGACAACTACCACACTTTCGAGACGGTTAACTATGCATCTACAAAGCGGAGGGCCAAAAAACCATATGAAGAGTGTACATAATATTAACCTAACGAGAGATATGCTCGTGACAACACCATTATTAAAAGAAAAGAGGTTAATAAAGCGAGGCTTAACATCTTAGAAGCCATTTTAATAAATGAAGATAAACCGGCCATCAACAGTCAAGCAACAAGCTGGAATCGTACATTAATACTTTTGTTAAAATTACACACACAAGAGTGGCTTATTTACTCTAACGTTACGTTTAACCGAAAGAATAAATACCCCTTAAAAATCGTTTTCTTTCACTTTACTTTCTGCAAGATCCTCACTCCACTCATTACATCGGTAAAGGAGGCAAGAAATTCCATAACGCTCAGAGGTTGATCGAATAAAATCGAAAGCTTAGCATTTTAGTTTGCTTTTACCAAACACATTCATTTAAAAAAAGAGATGAATACTGGATAAGTGATCCACCATCTACAAGATGGAATAAAAAAGATAGTTAGAAGAAAAGAAAGTTGCCAAAGGAAATTAATTAAGGCAAAAATGGTCTTCAACAAAATTTGCATTCAAGAAAGACTGCTACCCAACTACACTAATATATATATTTATATGTGAAGAGGGGTGTGCGGTGACTTTACTGATAGATGAAGCAATGTCAACTAAATTATAAATTACTTATGGATGAAGGGGAGATCAAATTTCGAAATACATAAATATATAACCGATCTAAAGACGAATTTGGGTGGTACTTAAAAAAATATAATATTACATATTATATTTTTATTTTAATTCGATTTTATTCTCTTTTTCATTAAAAAGGTCTTTAACATTTTCGTAGAAAATGTCATTCTTAAGGCTTTTCAAAAGTATCCTTTCAATTGCATTTTCAGCCAAACTGGTTAATCTTCCTTGTCCTTGCGCGTGTTATTATTAATTCATTTTAGATAGGAAAAAGATCGCTCGACTAATGCGCTTGCTTCTGGTAGGGTCAAAGTTAAGTCACACAATTTTGTTAGTTGCGGTAAAGCTAAATCTAAGCCACTGTTAAGCAAAACGCGAAGCAATTCCTTCACTGAATTCCCTTTCAGCTCATCATCATTATATAAGACTGTTAGTTCGTTCCTCAATCTTTGGAGGTCAAAGAACTCTGCAAAAGAATTTGTGAGTGATGCTCGAGAGGATTCAGTGAAGACAGTTTTTTCTGATTGTTATCTTGTATAAAGAAGCTTAAAAAATGTTAAATGATTCCGATTTTGAAATTTTACATTAATTTGTTTGCAAATCAAATCTTTAATTTGGTAAAATATCCTTCGGTATTTTTCTTTAAGCGTCTTGTAAAAGATTGTTTCCTTTTCGCTTGATAGAAGAATAAATGCCATCAATAGTAGACCAAATTTTGGAAAATTCATTCTTTTTATCATGTAAGACCTTCACTATTCCATTTAATTTACGAATACAGTAGCATAGGTCGAATGTTTTATTCTGTAAAATATCAAATACTGCATTTTTGTAATTATTTTATTTAACAAAAAGTTGAATAACCAATCTTCTAGGTTGAAATACAATGCTTGGGTATGGTTGTAGCTATCAGTGTCTCATGTACTGTAGTTGTCAATGATGTCGCTCATGGTATTCGAGAACAGTCTCGACCAAAGAGTGATTAAAGTTTGAACGAGTTGGTGCAACTTTTGGAAATCGCTTTTTAATTTCATCGTCTAAAAGATGCATGCGTTTAGTTTACTTCGCAAAAAATAATAAACAAGATCTGATCTTTAAAAATAATATATCACTTTCTCTTATTTTTTAAACCGATTATGACAGCACTTAGTTTAATCTCTGGGCCATACAGTGAATAAAAAAGGAAGTGGAAAATTTTTCTTTGACCTTTTTTGTGTAATTCATTCAGTTTGCTTTATATAACAATTGCACCATTATAAGTTTGAACGACAAGCTTTTGCCTAATGTTTAGTCATTTTACTTTATTAACCACTAATCTAGATCAACCTTCCTGCCAAACAATCAACCCTTATGTTTATACAACCAATAAATCTTTCGCAAACGTTACAATCTCTTAAAACTTAACGGAAGACACAAGTTGCGAAACATTCTTAGCATCAGTAGTCTCGTCCAAAATAATAGCCGCAAAGGAACAATCTTCTAGTTCGCTTTTAATTTTCCTAGAAACAACTTTGGCTACGCAATTAATTGATTAATTTATCATTCTATTTTAAATAGCAGAAAAAAACGCTTGATTCTTCCAAATGGATTGCCAGTAAGGGATCGTACTTTTACATAAATTAAGCAATTCACCATAATGAATTACCCTTGTTTTCATAATGTGTTTATTTATCATCATCTCTGGACGCTAATTGCTGCTCAACTAAAAATAAAACACATATAAATCGTTTCAAAATCTCTTTATTTTTCTTTCTTTTTCATTATGGATTTCTACATTCCTCTTGTGTTGGTTGTTTAATATGAAATCAATCCGCGTTTTACCCGAAAATCTTCAGGATGCTCGACAAGTTTCTCTTCAAGGAGAATCATCTCCTTGAGTGATTCTCCTACAAATCATCTTGACTCTGATTAATTGTTATAAAACTTAGAAGCATGACTATGAGCATCATCTTACATGGGCACAAGTGCCTCCCTTATCCTTAATGACTGTTGTTTGAATCAAGGTAAGATCTTTCTTCACAAACCGTCAGTAGACTTTCGAATCCATTTTGATCACATGGTCTACTTAGAAAGCTTCTACTAGCTTATCTCCAACAATAACAACCCAAATCATCTCTTCTCCTCTTCTCTTTGTTGTTACAGAGTGAACTGCTTCACCAGACACTCATGGACAACTAAGCCTCCTCCCAACCATCCGGCCAATCCAGATAACTCTTGATTCGTCTGTGAAGTTACCTTTGTAAATTCAGGATTCATGCATATTTGTGCCTACAACAGACTGTTTTATTTGCTTATTCAGTACATAACTGCCTTTTGGCCTTATTCCTAACCGTAAAAAAGTCCTGAACCATATACCTTGTTTCTCTCGAGACAGAAGGGGCTGCAGCAGCTTGAAAAATAGTTTTGCTCTTTGCATGACTGCTTTTCACCACCTCTCTTTTGATTTGATAGATATATATATATATATATATATATATATATATATATATATATATATATATATATATATATATATATATGAATGCAATGCCACGCAGGAAAAAATGAAATGGTTTTTCCAAGTACTTTCGAACTTTATTAAGTTCCTTATCAAGTATAACTACAAGAAATAATATTATATTAGAGGTATATATACGGAATAAATGTCTGAAGAGGCGAAGATAACAATGCTTTCCTTTTCCATATGTCAGATAAGGACCATCTAAATTAACTGAAACTCGGCAATAACCTTATAAAAAGGAATATCAATGAATGTGCTTTAATAGCCAATGTGATAATTTTAACCTTTCCCCTGGCTTATATAAAATAGATGCTATAATTAAAAGACTAATACTTAAAGAAATTAGTTCTCACTTTTGTTCTTAGTTTTTATATACAATCTTTAGTAATGTGGACCCATTTTTTTTAAAATTGTCACTGCTCTGTTAGGTACGTTGTATTTTCCCCACTTTTCGTTTCTCGTATTTTATAATCTCCCTCGTTAGGCTATCTCCATTTTTTTTAATCTGTTACCCTTTCCGTCTTCTCAGTTTGACCTTACTACCTGCTTCTTGTAATTCTTAATGTCAATCTTCACCTTGGTGATTTCTTGTTTTTGAGGTGATCTTTCATACTTTACTTTCTTATATATTCCTCTAATATAATATTATTTCTTGTAGTTATACTTGATAAGGAACTTAATAAAGTTCGAAAGTACTTGAAAACACCATTTCATTTTTTCCTGCGGGACATTGCATTCATTTGCTACCCTCACGTGATACTTTGTGAGTTTTTCAATTCATATATATATATATTTATATATATATATATATATATATATATATATATATATATATGGGTAGGGTCTTGAAGTCTTGCTTGAAAGCTTTTATATATTCGCTGTCTGTCATTCTAGACTATTATTTTTATAGTGCTGTGATCGCGTTCGAATCTTTTGAAATTTGCAGAGACTTACCTTTACCTATTTCCTTCAGGATATAATTCAACTTTTCCATGGAAAGTTAATTTTCCCTGCCTATTTTATGTGAAAATGTTGCTTTCAAAAGATGTCTGGATGGTCGCTGTAATTGAATTTCAAATATTGACTATATATAAAACGTAATACCCGAGATATACAGTGCTGTGAGTATTTAATAAATTGTGTTTATCATCATCATCATCATCACTAACTCTATAATTTTAGAAGGGGACTTTTTTTTAGTATTTGAATAATAATTTCATCTTAGTTTGATTATGAATTATGTTTTTTATCAAAGTTTTTTCTAATAATTCTTTTGTAATATCAAAAAACAAAATGGTGAAGTTCATAAATAAATATAAGTATCGAAATTTTGTGAATTTTCTAAAATCGAAAGAATTAAAAATGGGGAAGTTCAGAAAATTTATTTTTATATATCTTCTATTTTATAACTATATTTTAGCAACGTGGTATTATAAAAGAGGGAAAATTTAGTTTAAAAATTCCTTTTTAAAATGATTATAATTGGCGAAGTTCAGAAAATTTATAAAAATTTAACCATAGCTGCTTTTCTTTAGATTTTAAATTTTAATTTTAGTAGGGAAGCGCAAGCTCCCCGCGTAGGGGGAGTGGAGAAGCCATTGCCTGTTAATATTCATAAACGTATCTGAAACTAAATTTTTCCTAAGCTTTTTCCTTGGATATGATGAGACACTAAAGTTGTATATCATATAATCTGTATACACTCTTTAATAAGCAAAGTAAATTAGAAAAAAAAACAGGCAATGGCTTCACCACTCCCCCATACGGGAGGGGAGCTTGC
The DNA here is from genome assembly GCA_963969495.1 of Ceratothoa steindachneri. NCBI lineage: Eukaryota > Metazoa > Arthropoda > Malacostraca > Isopoda > Cymothoidae > Ceratothoa > Ceratothoa steindachneri. The sequence goes on from OZ018331.1 coordinate 122,768,621, forward strand.
GCTTCGCTACTAAGATTAAAATTTAAAATCTAAAAAAAAGCAGCATGATTTAATTTTTATAAATTTTCTGAACTTCATCATTTGTAATTCTTTGGGTTTTGAAAATTCAAAAAATTTCGATACTTATATTTATTTCTGAACTTCACCATTTTGTTTTGATATTATAAAACAATTATTAGAAATAACTTTGATAAAAAAACTAGTCATAACCAAACTAAGATGAAATTATTATTCAAATACTCAAAAAAATCCTCTTCTTAAATTATACAGTTAGTGAAGTGATGATTATTTCTTGGTTTCACTATTTTCTAACAGTTCTACAACTGTATAACTCTAATGTTTTAGTCAGTCATTAATAAGTTAATATAAAACGGTATCCTATGGATTATTACTTTGGGCGACTAGTTTCTAAACTAACTCGTCTTTTAGAAACTATTGTTTTGAATAAATGCTTTTTCTTCATATTGATTCGTAAAAACATCATTATTGATTTAAATCTCCCTTTGGAAAAGTGAAATTAAATTTAAAGTTATGCGATCAAATTTGCTTCGGACGCCTGAAGTCCATTAATTTTCTCGTCTCTGGTTAATAGGAAATTCATGTAATATTCAACAGCTATATGACCAAAAAGAGTGAAAAAAACTTCCATTGACTCAGTTTCGGGTCTATTTAGCCTGGTCGATTGTGATAAAGGGCGCCGTGGTTCGGATCCCACCTTCAAGTGTAAGTCCCCCTGCAAAGGAAGACTTAAAAAAAAAACAAGATATTTGTATTATGATTTCCATATCATTTTCCTTATAAACTTGGAAGAAACTTTTAGGTTCTTTTCTCGGCTATTTTAAAGTTCTTGTTGTCTATCTGCCCAAAGAATCATTAGGGAATTAAGGGTACGTCATTAAGAAAAATATTTCGCTAACGAGCAGAAAAGACAAAATAAATCAACTTACCTTCCACTCAAAAATGCTGCCGTAATTTGATTTCCTCGGTCATATTCTGAAATGCCTCTTGGTGATAATTAATTATACGTATCAATTCGGTAAATATTACAAGTATCAGAAATTAATTTCGTATTTTTCTTGCGCTAGAATGCGTCCCTAAAAAAATATTAAACAAAAGTATAGTTGCCATCATTAGCAACATATTTTGTTCATCACGAATAGGTTTTCTGATTCATCGGTCAAAAATATTTGGTTGTTCAGAAGTTGGGGCAGGTTTCGACATCTTCATTGCTTCTACATGTTTCCCCACTGGTAATAAAATTTGTAGTTTGATTGAGTTTATGATATTTTTTTCACTCCTTATTGGCAAACTGTTGCAAATAGTGAAACCACATTTTTCCTTAGTCTTTCGTGGCTGAGTGGTAATGTAGATGCTTCACAAGATATCTTGGATCGTAACCTGAATGAGGGGTCGCGAATTCTTCAGCTTCAATCTAAAAGTTAAAGGTATAACTCAACATCTACATATGTTGCTCTGTTTACGTTGTAAATACAAGTCTTAAACATCGTTTGTATCCAAGTAATCTACATAAATGCTTATTATAGCAATGCATAGCCACCAACACCCTACATCGATACAGTGTAAAGGTTGCTACGCATTGCTATACAAACCGCGTACAAAGCAGTTCAAGTTACTATTGTAAGAGATAGTAGCGTGCCCTTATTGGTGGGTGAAAACGATCCCCTGCGCCCATGGGTGGGTGAAAACTATCCCATGCCCTTACTGGTGGGTCAAAGCGATCCCGTGCCCTTACGGGTTGAGGAAAACGATTTATATACATATATTTTTAGGTATGTTAGATCGGTCTATCGATTACAGTCATTTGCCTGGCGTGGAAGAAGATCGTCTCCTAAGGGGCGCCGATAGAGTATGAAGATGGCTGTTCATTTCCATACTAACAGCATACCATCAACGCGTTTATTGCAGTTTTCTTAACTTCTCTACATAAAATCAAAGCACATTTCCTTACTAATTTCCCAACATGTTTAAGGTGTAACGCCTATTTTTTTCAACCGATTCCCTGGAAACATGGGAAGAATATTCAGGGAGTAAAATGTTACAAATATCGAAGATCAAAGAGGCCAATGCTCTTTTCGGACAAATAAAATGGTTAAAAGGACGAGGCCTATTTATGGAGATTTTTTTTCTCTATCAAGCGATTGGTAGGTTCTTTAATTATCGTAATTGCTAACACAAATTTCCTGCTTTTATATAATGAAAGTTATATGAAAATAAACATTCAGTAGGCTTTCTGCTACAATGGTTCTTACATTTTTTTTTAGACCGCCATAGAATGGATTGGCCGCTTAAGTTTTCTCCATTTTTTAAAATGGCGTTTGAGGATCACTTGAAATAAAGGTGAATTTTAAGAAAATGTTAATATAATTTGAATATGTTCAGAATATAATGAAACTTTCAGTTTAATTTGTTTTATTATTTTTTCTAATCTCGATCTTTGTTGTTTCCTTTGTATTTTATTTTAAATTAGCCTGAGGATTAGCTTATATCTGTGCTTTCAAAAGGATATGAACTCGTAGGCCGTTGTCAGATGAAACACCTGCAATAACAAAAATCATGTAAATTTGAAAAATGGTTTTATCAATTTCGAGATTGGTGAATTTAATTGGTTCCTTTAATTTTTCGAAAAATCCGAGTAACCATTAATAAGTAATACTGAATTTTTAATGAGTAAGGAACTACTACAAAAATAAATGGGCATTTCATATATACTCGTAATACAGCATTTTTTTCATGTTTAACATTATTTAATGGATAGAGATCAGACAACTTTTTGTAGTTATTTAAGTTGAATTTCGGAATATGCCCGCCCTGGACTTTTGTAGAGACTTTTTTATAAATATCTACTTTTAAAAAAAAATGCGCAAATGAAAAATAGATTAGCCGTCATCATAGAAGCCACATGGTTAATTGGAATCGCATCATAATGTAATATACCAGTATATCAATTTAAATAGAATTATTTTCTTATTTAAAATATGATATGGACATTTCATATTAATCAATTTTAAAGAAAATATGATTTAAATATTATTTGGGGGCGAGGTCCCCATTTCGAAATTACCTTAAAAATTATATATAATACAATATGATGCGATTCTAATAACCTAACAAAAAACAAAACAAAACTAAAAAACACTTTGGGGGATTTGCCCACGAAAAAAACAGTCTAAATTAAAAAACACTCGTTTTATAATTTCTAAAAAAAAATCAAGGACGGCCATTTTCCAAAATTTAACTGTTATTTATATTAAATAAGTATTTATATAATAATTTAATAATTAATATAGTTTCCGCCAATTTATTCCACTAAGTCTTCATCTTCCTACTAACCTTGTAATCCCTTGTTTATTAAAATCGTTATCAAATGATTTAAAATGGTTTTAAGGTTGTTTCGACCTCTTCTGCTGCTGATATCTTCATTCTCTTTAGGTGATTCGCTAATTTCCTAAAAGGATAATATTCTGGTGGGACTAAGATGAGTGAGTGAAAAGAATGAGTCATTAGTTGACAATCGAAATTATTAAGTCATTTTATGGTCTCTCTTGCAAAATGAGGTCTCGCGTTGTCTTAATGAAAGAGTATTTCTTTTATTCTTTTGTTATAGCTAGCCTATTTTCTTCAAGTCTATTATATCAATGATCCAAATGAGCATAGTAAACATCTTTGGTGATAGTCTGATTTGAGTTAAGAAGTTCAAAATGGACTATACCATTCATATCTAAACAAACACACAAGCGGATCTTGCTATTTCGGTTAGGGTATTCTTATTCCCACTGAACTAATCCATTATCTAGAGAGTTTAATATTGTACATAAATGATTCACTTTTTAGTCGAGAAGGGACAGATGAACAAATGTAGATTCTTAGTTGCAAGTATACCTCTGAGAGGTCTTAGGAATCCATTTAAATGTTTCCCGAGCGAAAAGTTTGAAATCATTTTTGGAATTGGCTAAAACTAATTGTTCCTTCAGCGTATAATAAACGGAAACTTTCTGCATTTAACTGAACATTGTTGCTTTTCTACACTAGCTCTGCTAGTGTACTCTTTTGTACTGCAATAGTAATTATCATTTAGCTATAAAACACATTAAATTAACAATAATGATATGAAGTTAATAGCCTATTAAATGACGACTAAGTTATTTGAAATGGAGGACGTAGATTAGGCTAAAACATACAGGTAACTGAGATATTCGAGGATAGTATACTTGAATATTATATAAAAAACCTGCTTTCTATTATTTATATCCATAAAAATATGATAAAGATGAATAAACTGCCGCATTACTTGTATGATGCCCTTATACTAATGAGAAAATCTTCAAAACTTTAGTCAAAGAACTATTTGGTGTCAATCTGATTTTGATTCGTGGAGACCACATACTTAATTCACCGTATGCTCATGAGACCTTATGAGTATGAAATAGATCAGGCTACGTATACCGCTACCGAAATAGGCTGGCCAATAGATAAAGCTACTGCATTTCAGACAACCCAACATCTTCTCTCAATTCCTGTATATGGATGGCACCCAATATGCTAATTTTTGGCACCTAAATTTGCGCTATGATATAGAAGATCAAAGAACAACACGTCACTCTGCAGGATCTCTCCCCCACTCTGCCAAATGAAAATGTTATCTATTCTCGTCTCTACTTGCTCATTGCACCCAATTGACAACCTCTCAACACCTCTCATTTTTCTCTGCGGCCTCCGACTTGACGTCAAACACTGTACTCACATACCCCAAATTAACCATAATTCGCATAAGGACCCCATTTCTAATTTTTTATAGTGTTGGCTGCCATATATTATAATGATTCTTGTTTTAGATCACACGTTTTAAGCTCAAGGTCCCCCCTAAGGTATCACACGGTGTAATTCACTGGTTGAACATGCGACAAAACATTATTTCACATCTCCAAGAAATTTACACTTTCCGCCTTCAAAGTTAGGAGACAAATTTAGAACAAGCTTGTGAGCATCTCAATGAAATACTAATATCCTCATTCTATGGACCTCTCGGATACAAGACCCAGTTGAACATTTCGGTTAATAACTCAGTGCGATTCGGAGAACGCAATCGTCTCTGTTAGATCAGAAAAGACAGCTGAAACGAGGCGGAAATTATTGTTTATGAGGACACCATTTTACATCTTTGAACAGTAAACAAAATTTCGCATAAAGAAGGGGGAGGGGGTGGGCGGCGAGGGAGGGGTGGTAATTTAAGGAAATATTTTGCTTATTTAAGTAGTTTAATGAATTAGTAGTATTTTTTTTAAACTGAGAAGTGAAAGGCAACAAAAGTACTCACGATTAGGTATCGGGGGAAGAGATACGTCACCCAGAGGCGGTAGCGTAGATAGAAGCAGCCGGTAAGATGGAGGAGAAGCGGTAGAGGAAAGATATGGCAGAGGTAATGTAAGGGAGTGGAGTAGAGATATAGGGCTGAATGTGAGAATGAGTGAAACCTTTGCCTTGGCTGTTACAAGGCTTGATATAAATCTATAAAACGAGAAGAATAGAGAGAGTTGGAGAGAGTTAGAGAGAGAAAGATAAATAGATATAAACAAAGAGAAAGTGGAAAAAGGGAGAAAGAAAGGAGATATACATAGAGAGAGAGTTTACATGAAAAATAAAGCAGTAACAAACGAGGGTATTGCCTTAGAAATACTGTTTAAATGATTTGCAATGAATGGGGTGAAGTTAAGAGATATGGAAATAAGTGTAAGGTCATTAAGAAACGGTAGAAGGCGCAATTCTCCTCGAGCTGCCTCGCATTCTAGGGAGCTACAGTTTTTGAATGAGAGGTTTAACGCCTTCTTTCTCCCGTAGTCGGGTCTAAGCATGCGTAAGAAAGAATAAGGAAGAATGGAAGTGAAAAGGGACTTTTTTATCAACATTAACACATCTAAATTTTGTGGTCAGGGGTAACATTAGAAGCCTTCAGGAACAAATGTGTAGGCAGAACAATTACTCCAAAGACCAACTGTACATTTTGGCGCCTTCTTCCACCCAGCTTTCTCCAGTTGTTGGTCATTATGTCTTCCGAATTCGTTGTTTCTATTTTCATAGAAATAAAGGCAATTCGTCCTTGATTCCAAGGACGAGAATATTATCTCAAGTTACCAAATTTGTGGTAAGTGATTGTCCAATATAACAAGATCTGTACAATTGTCCAAGACAGGAAGATCTCTACTCTTGTTTAAGACAGAAAAATCCTTGCTAGTGTACAAGACAGGGATATCTGTACTATTGTCCAGGGCGGGAAAATCTGTACTATGGTCCAAGATAGAAAGATCTATACTATTTTTCAAACGGGAAGATCTTTACTACTGTCCAAGACAGAAATATATTTACTATTGTCCAAGAAAGGAAGATCTCTACTATTGCCCACAATAGTAAAATCTTTGCTATAGTCCAAGACATAAGATCTGTACTATTTTTCAAATAACAGGAAAATTTTTATTATGGTCTACTATAGGAGGATTTGTCCAAGATTCTCCAAAACAAAAAGAACTTTACTATTGTGCAGGCTAATATGATTTCTACTATTGTCCATTAATAGATTTCGTTTTGAATATGACTTAAAAAGACCTTTTAAAATACTCTTCAACTGTTCCAATATTAATATATTAGCTACATAAAAACAGTTATGTAATCACAGATAATAATTCTAAATACTAAATTGTTAGAACCAGTGATGTTAGAAAGCGAGATATAATTCTTTTTGAGGTTAGATTTAGAAAACCGTAATCGATAGGGAAGAAATTTAATCACTCCTTTTGCGTAAAACGAATTTTTTCGAATCCATCTATATAGAATTTATTGAGTTATATTACTATCGATATAATAATAGTTTAAATTTCAATATGTCGGATTGGGTAGGTTCGGGTCGGGTCGGTTCGGTTCGGATCAGGTCGGCTCGGGTGAGATGAGGTGAGATGACGATTGGTTGGGTTAGATTAGATTCACCGTAAATGGGTAAAAAATTTTATCATTAAGTAACTGTACTATGTACAACTTTAGGCCCTGAGCTTGCAATCGTGCCCTACCGGCCCTTGCGTTGCGTTTCACCCATAAATCTTTTGTTGATTTTTTCAGTTCTATCTTTATTTTTTTTTTGTCTCTTTCCTCCTCATTGTTTCAAAGCATGTATATACCTGATTACGGGGCCAAGATGGCGTTAAACCCCATTTTAATGAAGTTCAATTTAGTTTTATTATATCCTAAGAAATCAGGTGCCGCACTAAGACCAGTTAGTCACCCAGTCAATATACGTTCAACTTTTAGGGTTTTAAAGGGCTTTTTAAATATTATTTATAGGATTGAAATTAATAACCTCTTCGGGTGGACCATTCTGGTACCTTGGACAAGGACGGTTTGTTTCCCCCCCCCCCTTCATGAGGTAGTTGCCCATTGGGTGGCTACACTGATACTCCTGCGCTGGTAAGTAGCTGCTTACGCATCATCAAGCACATAGCCCATCACAGAACCGCTATCATTTCCCTTACCGTCTCCACAGGATAACATATCCATTCTCTTTCCTTTGTTCCGAAGCCCTGTCGATGGAGTACTAGGGTTTCCCTATAATCCCTCTTTGGGGGCTCCAAGGCCTCCACCATAGCTGATTGGTGTCTAAAACAAAATACGACCCTAACCCCTAACGAGAACCAGCCTCCGCTTCAGAAATTGTCATTTTAATCTTTATGTGTGTTTCATTATCCGGTCGGAGAAAGGAAGGAAATATAAGAGGGACGGAGTTACAGCATGGTGAGCTAAAAGGTCATAACGTACCCTCAGGGAAAAAAAGGTCATGAAGTTTTTTTAAATCATAAATACCTGATTGAACTTTAAACGCTATTGTTCAAAACTGGGCATTAATCACAGAGGTCAAAAGTTTTACTTGGTTTTAGATCTAATGTGCTATGTAGTCTTAAGCAACATAAATTGCTTTACCGGATTGTAAGGTATAATCAATACTAGTTGTTACACCTGACCAGTAACTTGCTAGTTGTTTTACCTAACCGGTAACTCATAATCAATTATAGCTGTTATATTTTGCCAGTATTTAAGACATAATCAATTTTATTCTTTATACTTGACTGGTTTGTAAGGTATGTTTAATTCTAGCTCTTATATTTGACCAATGTGCAGGGAATAATAAATTCTAGCTGTTATATTAGGTCACTCTATAAGAAATGCGTCATCTTTTCCTTTAGGAAACGTTAGTATCACAGATGGCTCCTGTTCAAGAAGAGCAGTCGAATTTGATCATGTTCTTTTAAAAATCTCAGGGGAAGAGAATATGACTATAACTACTAAACATTTGCCCCCTTCCTCCCCCCAAGTACATTTAATTCCTTCCATTGAGCATCGTCATTTACCAGAAAATGGCAAGGTTTCATGATTGCGGCACTGGATTTTCCACGAGCTGTTAGAAGCACACTTGAAACAAAGAATCAAATGTAAACCAGTTATAGTAGGATTGGTACAAGAGACGAAAATTGGCTTATGTACAATAATTAATATTAAACTATTAAATGGCTAAGTCCTGGTGCAAAACAAATACATTAGCCGAACGAGGGGCCACATCCATGAAGGATTCTCTTGTTTCTATCGCCAAAGAGGTTAACTGTTCTGTTATAACACCATTTACATGCGGTAATGGAAGAAAGAAAAAGGCCAGCACTAGCAAGATGGGCTTCTTTTTTTCCGAGAGAACATGTGATCTCATATCTCAAAAGATGCCAAACAAATATTTAAGAATTTCGATGGAAACTAATGAGTTATCTTCCATACTCACCCGAATTTGCCCCATCAATTACTATCCTTTCAGGAGATTAGCCAATCACCTAAAGTGAATGAAGATGGCAACAACATAAGAGGTCGAATCAACCTTAAAAAATTTTGTTTGGAAATCTAAGTCAAAGCTGGAGAATTATGGAAGAAAACTTTGAAAATTAGATTACTCATTATACAATTACTTAGTTAAATATAAATAACTTGAAAAAGTTGTTCGATTTCTCTCCATAAAATAATAATAAAAAGGAAAATAATCGCCGCTTCACTTATGGGATTATCTAATACTTACTCCCTAATTTAATACAGTGGATCTTTAGAGGATTGCTTGGTTTCTCTCTCTCTTTTCTAATTTATGTATACCAGCTAGAATTGTGTAGAAATCTCCTACATACACTAAACTTTATACACACTGTCCAGCTATTTTGCATAAAATATTCAACAGATCTAAAACTCGAATGTTTATTTTCCGACGACCCTTTTTTTTGGCCACCATTTTATCATTAAAATTCTTTAAATAATCAATATGGCGGCGGCTACCACAGATTTATTTACTTTTTAGTCCTAAAACACAGAAAAAAATATTTTTACCTGTTTGGCTCGGAAAGGACTCTAGATGGAAGAACCTAAATCTGGTGACATTTATGGGGCTTAGACCAACTCACGTCGTTCATGGCTTCATCAAATATGAAGCAGCTTTCGTGTTTGTTGTCGTTTGTCATTTTAATAGTGAATGAGCGTAAAAATAGGGACCGAATTCTTTTCTTGCACGCACATACGCTCAGGGATAGTAAGTAGCTTATCCGAGAGGAAAGACGGTCTTGAGTGACGTGACATCAGATCACTTGTAGTTAATCACAGGGTGGTATCTGATCAAGGTAACATACTTTTAGGGATCTGATGTATAGCTATTGTGGTTTTCATATGTCGTTAAACTGTATATCGAGGATTAATGAAGTGGGTGATGCTAATTAAAGGGGTCAAACTCGCCCCTTTCCCCCAAAAATATATAAACATGAAGACCCTGAGAAAGCATTCACTTGATGCCATCCATAGTGGCGCCAGCAAGTATTTTTTGGTGGATGGAGTCAGCATTTATTTATGGACATGATTGAGTTAATCAGCAGACTTCAGTTTCGTTATGGCTGCACTGAAAGTTGTGTCTGGTGTGAAGAGCTCCGTTAGTTCCCAAGGAAAGATTTGGTGGCGCGACAATATTGGCCACACACAAAAACGCCTTGCTTGTTGTTGCCAATGCAAATACATATTCATCTCTACTTTAGGCGAATGTCCAATTTATTTATAAATCTGTCCTAGATATCAATGGCAAAATTATATGCAACTGTCCTATCATTTATATAAATATATATATATATATATATATATATATATATATATATATATATATATATATATATATCACTTAAATACATAATAAGTGTATATAAATTTATAAATTTGCCATTTATGCAAATTTATTCTGTATTAAGTGATATATATATATATATATATATATATATATATATATATATATATATATATATATATATATATATATATAGAGAGAGAGAGAGAGAGAGAGAGAGAGAGAGAGAGAGAGAGAGAGAACTAACTTATATGTAACTAACAAATATATATAAAACTGGACTATAAAAAAAAATTAGATGAACTTCTAAAATATGTAAATGATAAATATACATGCACCTATACTATGTGTGAAGGGCCAATTGTATACAACTGATCTATATATAAAATATAATTTCTATTCATCTGGACTATATGTAAATGGAAAATTGTATACAATATTTCTATATGTAAATATCAAATCTATATACACATGTTCTATATGTATAGGGGTTGGACAAAATAATTGGAACACATGTGAAATTCAATGAATATTTATTTAATAGAGTTGGTCCTCCTTTTTCTTTCTGAACAGCGTCAATGCGTCTTGGAATTGATTCATACAGCTTCCTGACTTCATTAAGAGGAATCTTGAGCCATTCTTTGTGCAATACCTGCTCCAGCTGCTTCAGACAAAACGGTGGAGGGTAACGACTTCTAACTTGTCGCTCCAAGACGCACCACAAATTCTAAATAATATTATGATCTAGAGATTGTAGAGTCCACTCTATGTGTTGTAGCTCACTCCTATGCTCTTCTCACCAGTTCTTAACCACATGAATGGTGTTTATTGGGGCATTGTCATCTTGAAAAAGCACTCATCATCAGAGAATAATGTCCGGACCATGAGAATGACTTAATCTTCCAAAATATTCAGATATTTGCTGCTGTTGATCCTACCATGCAGGGCAACGATCGGACCAAGAGAATTCTAAGATATGGCTGCCCAAACCATCACTGACCCTCCTCCTTTCTTCACTGTAGGAAGAAGGCAGTCAAGACTAAGAGCTTTCCTGGGCTGCCTCCACACATAAGCTCGCCGTTAGTGTGGAAAAGAATATTACTTGCTTCCATTGGTCTGTCGACCAGCCCTTGTGATCTCTACACCAGTTAAGCTTTTTATGAATGTCCTGATAAGAAAAGAAGAGGTTTCCTGGTGGCGGCTCTTCCATAATATTCGGCTTTATTTAGCTCACATAGAACAGTTTGGTCGAAACTGGGCTAGTGAGATGTTGATTCAACTCTACAGTCACTTTACGGGCATTAGCCTGGGGATTTTTCATTACAATGCGTTTCAACACTCTTCTGTCTCTTTCAGCGAGCTTTGAATTCCTGTCGGAATTACTACTCCCGGTGGAGGTTCTGCCCTGCTTCTTGACTTCTATCATGGTCCTTGATATGGTAGCTCTCGAAAAACCAAAGAGTTTAGCTCTGTTCTGGTCACTGAAGCTCCTGAAATTCGAGCTCCAACAATGTGCCCCTTTTCGAACTCAGTGAGGTCACACATCTTACCATCTATACCACGAACCGAAAAAGGAATACAAAAAATCATTAAAGTTGATAAATAAAACTATGTATCTACAATAAAAACAAAACACTCACAATGAAATATGCATGGATATTCGTCATATAATGGGTCATTGAAATATTGTTGTTAAATTTCTACTGGTCCAATTATTTTGTCTACCCATGCATATGGCTAATATTTATACACCTGTCATATATGCAACTGGTTAACCTATATAAACCTGCATGATATTTAAATGGCCAATTCATATTCATCCCTTTATATGTAAATGGATGATTTATATAAAACTGTCCAATATTTAAATACCAAATTTATATACACCCATCCTATATAGATGCAACTGGTTAACGAGGAGTCTCCTATCTCTATAACACCTTACATAACTTTTGCCAGAGAAAATCCAAGGTTTCTAGAATTGGTGTACGAAAGACTAAAGGCAGAAATGCCCTAAGCTTCCAAGCAACGACGTCCGGATACGTCTTCGAGGCAAGGGAAGTTTCAATAGGGAAAGCTGCCATATGGTACTTTACTAGTGTTATTTCCCCCCCCTCTTCCCTCTCTCCTGCCCAGAAAATGCATCCAGACAGTTTTAACACCTGGAAATGTTGTCATGGACGTCGTTGCTTAGGGAACAGCAAGAATTTCTGACCTCTGTAATCCTGGTAAGACAATATATTTCTAGTGCACGTTAACATTTAGGACAGGACACTCCGTGGATTCAACCAAACTTTGGATGGAATTTTGTCTCATTTGTCTCCAATTTATTGATGTTTTGGGGGTCTATAATTGAAGCAGAGTTTCAGTTTATGCCATCAATTTTTTATTGGGTTGAGGTGTAGCGACTGCCTTTAACCCGCCTCCATGCTTTACTGCAGAACAATGTTTTTTGGAAGACCAGCATCACCACTTTTACACGAAACATAACTGACATTATTTATGCCAAACATTACAATGTCCTTTACATCTACCCATAGCTCATTGCTTTAAAACTTGAAATCTTTCTTAAAATGCTCGTTACTGGACTTTAGACGAGGTTTCGAATGCATAATTTTCAATAAAGTTGTCTTCTTCTCACGATATCCATACATTTTCGTTCTACGCAACATATTGAACAGGTCTTAGATAGGGGCATGAATGCTCTTTTGAAAGACTCGATCATGCATAATCCAACCTATGATAATGATAATAATTTTAACTATAATCATTTCCCAACAGCGGTGTCAGAGCCCATCAACGCCATCAAAAGACCCATTCTCTCCCAACCAATTTCTGCCCAATTGGAGGACCAGAAGACCCCCACTAAAATAACTGAAAGATTATCACAAAAAAGTAGCCAAAGAATTATTTAAAAAAACTTGAAAGTTCCAAGGATGAAAAGAAAGAGTATAATCTTCATTCACTTCACCACTCAGTCAACTTTAATGACGTTGCTAAGCTGGAAATTAATACTCTCGCCGATGATAAATAATTGGCTATCAAGTAAATATCAGTTGCTACGCTCTACAGTTGGGGGAGATAGTTCAGTATCTCCCTACCGTGGACTAATTAGCTAAGAATATGAGGGGTAGTTTACTATCGTCCCATCAGGAGCCTAATTGTGTAAAATCTTCCTCTTCTTAATTAGGGATGTTCTCTCCGTAGAATTACTCCGGATTTTCTCCTATAAAAGAGCAAACTAGAGTTTTACGGTGCTCTTATCTGATTTTTCGAAAATATAAATCAAATATTAACATTTCTAAAGATTAAAACACATATTTTCTCATATTTGAGGACCAGGGTTCTATAAGGTTCAAAGCCTACTCTTCACTGATGAATTCAATTAATTTATCACGAAAATTATGATAAATGGCGTTAATACGTTTTTGCGATTATTTGAAATTTAAGGTAAAAAAAAATCAATTAATTTAATCTTTAAGTTTACTGACTGAAACAATATATATTTACTGACTTATGGAATCTTAATTTAGAACAAATTTATAATGTTTTAGGAGTTGGGGTTTAATTTTATGAGATTATTAGCAAAAGCTGGGGCCTTTGCTCAAGATCTATCATAGTGTTTTTCCTCTAGTGCAAAATTTCACCTCAAATAGACTCGAAATGGAACCTCCAAGAAGGAACGCCTACACAAATGGACAAAGTTTCATTCAGCATTATTAATCACTTTCCCACAAAATTAGGTCGGCTCACTTCTACACTACTAAAACTACCCCTTCCTCCCTCTATGCCATATTAGGTACAAGGGTACCCATCATTTGGTCCCCGCTAAATTAGCCATTCATAGCGATAGGGAGTGATATGCAGTAGTATATTGGCCATTTAGGGTTCATGCTCCCGTAGAAGCCTCCAAGCACGCCTCCTCACAAACCCCAACCATATACACCTCTCACACACAATTTCCTCCTCGGTCAACGATTTTTCTCTCAAACACACACACATAATTAACTCAGCTTTGACGCTCTCTCTCAACCCTTCGGATGTTCTCTATTTTAATCCATCCGTCTTACATACACATACCATCTCGTGGCATTTTCAGTCACTACCTCATTCACACCTTTAATCACACCAATATCTTCTCTTACCCTATCTTTATTCACTCTAACATCTATACACCGAGTATCCTTCTCAAGTGGTCAATTTGCACTGCTCTCACTCAAGAGCTTTCTTTCTCCTTCCATGCCATAGTCTCTAATACACCAACAATGGCACACCAGTATACTCTCATACATTCTACAAGCAAATATTTAACCATTCACTATTGCTCTAATCCTCCCAGACACTGTACTACCATTTAGAATCATATGGTCGCAATCCGTCTTTTGTACCACTATCAATTATAATGCCTCTTAGTCACTCAAAGCTTCTATCTAGTTCAAGTATGACAACAGAGACTCGGATATTACACCATAAGCCATTCTCACCCCCAAATAACAGCTCACTCAGTCCAGAAATGTAACTATTTATAAAGAATATACACCAATACATACTTAAAGATAAAAAGGGGTTATTAGTAAAGATTAAAATGTATTTTCAATAGATTAATCCGGCTTTAGTTAAAAAAAGATGCTCGGTTCATTGACCGTTGTGTTATAAAAATCTCTCATTTTATTTTTAATACTTTATATCTAAGTTTTATTTTTAAAAAATGTAAATGGAGATATTGAAACTACTTTACATTATTATTGTTTTATTTACTCATGTACAATTGAGAAAATTGAATTTAATTTTGAGGACACGGGTGCAGTGGTAATTATTAAACAGAGAAAAGATTTAGTGTAATTTTCCTTTATTAAAATGAATTCCCTATTTCGCTCAGATCATTCAGAAATTGTTGCACAGATAATCATTCCCCCATTTGGACATAAAATTCATTTCCTTTATCTTTCCTATATTCCTATTCATGAATAAATAAAGATAAATAATATAATTTTTTAACTTTCTTCTTTTTGTTGTTATACCTATTTTTGCTCTTCGATCAAATCTATGCAAATTATTTAATTCTCTTTTGGTCCATATATTTATTGGACACCTTAAATACATCTCATCAGAGAGAAGAGGAACAAAGTCTACTGATCAAAAGTTACTTGCTCTCATTTAATCTGATTTATGACCTTACGACCTACAAACTTTCAATAATTCTCGGACTAACCTTGGGGGACGGGGGCTTGGAAATTATATCATTCGAAACAGAATGTAAACCAACATGGGGGTTTAGAATTTCGTTAAAATAGGTCGAATAGTTATGAAATTATTGCCAAATATTTCTCCGGCTAACCTTGGGAAGACCTTTTCAATTTTATCATTCGAAAGAGAATTAAAAGCAACATAAGGGTTTAAAATTACGGCAGAATCAGCCGAAAAGTTGTGATGTTATTGCCAAAACAACATAATTCCAGGGCTTTCCTTAGGAGGACCTTGGAAATTATATCATTCGAAAGAGAATGTAAAACAACATGAAGGTTTCAAATTTCTATAGAATTAGCCGAATAGTTATGTTATTGCCAAATAATTTCCCGGCTAACCTTGGGATGACCTTGATAATTATTCATTTGAAAGATAATGTAAAATAACATGAAGGTTTCAAATTTCGTTACAATCGGCCGAACAATTATGATGTTATTGCCAAAACAAAATAATTCCCGGGCTAACCTTTGGAGGACTTTGTCAATTTATCTCTCTAACGAGAATGTAATACAACATAAGTGTTTCAAATTTCGTTAGAATAAGCCTAATAATTACAATGTTATTACCCCCAAAAAAGAAAGCAAAACGGGGATCGACCGACTGAACGACTGACTGACCGACCAACCGATCGACCGACTGACATAGTGAGATGTAGTCACCCGCGACTAAAAATAAATACAATTTATGGATTCCAAATTTTTTTTTTCCAAAACTACAATAGTACAAGAATACTAAAGGGTAATTTAGTTAGATGTAATACTTCAAATCACTACCGACCTTTGTTCTTTATTACCACATATCATGATCAAGATTTTGAGTGACATGATATCCACCTTATGCAGTTTGTAACGTCTTTATCTACGTCATTCCTAGCCTCACCACTGACGTTATTCGAGGAAAACAACGACATTTGGTTATAAATGGTAGCTGGGGTTTTAAATAGATTCAAAACTACTCGGTCAGTATATATTACCAATTTATGAACCTTAAATGAGGATGAAAAGCTAGTAAGTTGATAAAAGGTTGGGGCTCGAATTGAGGTCGTTGGAAGAGTGGTAAATAATACTAATTACTCTCTTAGATAAGAGGCACTTTCAAATTCCTATGATACTGTAGGATGACAAGAACCATATTTTTCGAAACACCGCTATGAATTATAATGAAATTAAGTCACATTGGGTGTTGTAATTCGCTGGATGGAGTTCCGATTCAGGTCCCATTCACAGCAATAGCATTAACTGAGAAATAGATGTCTTCTTAAAATGAAAGCAAATCGATGGTAAAACCACTTTTATTCATTTATAACAAATATCGCAAAACCCCATGAAACCATCGCTATTTTGAGAGAATATAATTAATTTAGCTTCAATAGAACAAATGTGTGAAAGAGAGCCAAATAGATAGCATGAGACGTCTAGGAAGCTATTAACCTACCGATAGTGCTTCACCTGACGGTCTGATGCCCAAAGCCTCAATCGAAGCTCTCGGAGCAATTTAACTGAAATTTGAATCTTGAATCAATTAATGAGAACTAATTTTGCCTTCACTTATCTCTTGATTTTACTATTTCTACCTATTTTACTACCCCGACTATTGATATCGAATCTATAATTGGATTTTTTGTGTCCCTCATCAGCCTCCTTAATCGCTTCATTGACACATCTAATTCGGCATATAAAACTCAATTATCGAGACCTTGAATCGATTGAAGAAACTCACATTAACGAGGAAGGAAACGCGAACAAATATTAACCCATTAATGGCTGAAGATTTAATTCCCCTACATTATCGTCTTTCATTAGATTCAATAGATTGGCCATTTGCCATACTTGACTTTGTAAGCAGTTGTATCCGTACGAAATTAAGTATGAAATAGGTATAGTATAGTTACTCATCTTTAAAATACATGTTAAAGTAAATGGTATGACACAGAAAGAATTTCAAACTCTTTGTATACTCTGCGACTCAAAGGTTCTGCAAATGCAATAATTTCATATTTTCTGATTTTTCAAACATATTAGCATTTTAGAAGATTAAAACCCATATTTACTATAATTTAAGGACGCTTCGGAATGAGTAGTTCAGTACTGCTGCTAAAATAGTATTATAATATCATTTTAATAATATCAATAAATTAATTTTATTTATTCCAGATTGGTTATATTTTAGAGACTAAAGAGTTTGGCAAGTCAGAATTTTTGCCTCAAAAAATGATGCGTGAAAAGATATTGACTGAAAAAGAAAGAATAATGATAGCGAAAAAACTGCAAAAAGTAGGTTATAAATATCTACAAAAAATGAGAAAAGACCATCGAACAATCAAGAGAGTTGTCGATGGTGGAAGTATGAACGATATAAACCCGCTTCCTAGAAGACCGAAGTCTATAAATGATAGAGAATTGAAAAAATGTAAGGAGAGAAACATTCAAGGACCCAAATTCTACCAGTAGAACTAGATTGGAAGATGCTTGAGTGAGGAAAGGGAGCTTTGAAATGAAAGTGGTGAAGATGGTAGACGTGAACACGAGCGGAAGATATATAGCCTCAGATTCACCGGTGGGGGGGCGGAGCTACAGATGTTGGGGTTAAGAGGGCACACAAGTTTCCAAATGTCAGCCGCAGCAAGGTTGCCAATGCTACACCTAACACCCCCTTATGAGGGGCTAGTATTAAACATTGGAGCAGGCAAGAGATGGGCTTCTGACGAGGGATGAATGGACGAGTGCTGGTTGGCGAATAACCTGCGAATTTAAGCGCTGGCCCCCAAAAAACTTGCTTTAAAAGCGAAGAAAAAAGGTAAAATGAAGATGTAGAGAATGAAAAAGCCTAGGTAGTTTCAACCAAACTTCGGATTCCAGGGGAGTCATTGGGGCCTGGAGGGCATTCCACTCTGTCTGGTGCCAGGTGTAGCAGTCTAAGCGTATCCCCTATTTTAGGGGTAGTAAAATCCCCATTAAGTTCGGGGGGTAAATCACCCACCAAGATAGGCCCAGATCCCTTTATGGACACAGGAACCGGGTGAGTATGAAACTGCAGGCGTTGGAACACAGAGGGCAAAACTTCATCTAGATGTTAGCTGCAGCAATGTTGTCCATGCTGCACCTAACACATTTTTCAGGTAGATTTAAGTGGATGAAAGGTTCTATAAGTGATGTTCGTTAACTGAGCCACCTTGTACGTTTTCAATGAAATTCACATAGAGATCAGGCCCTAGAGCCCGGTCCTCGTTGGAGGGACTACTACAGAAAAAGTCGTAGTACCCTGTTTGGCCACCACCCCGAAAACAGAAAATACTTTGTGGTCTAAGGGAGAGCCACCTGTTCCGCACCACCAGGGGAGTGTAGACATGAAAAGCCCTCCAGCCGATTCGGGGAATGATGAGTGATGTGTAGTGTGTATGTAAAGATATAGGTGAGGAAGACACAACTGTGTTGTGATTAGCTAGATGTGTGCTGATGTTTGTGATTGGAACTGCCTATCCCGGCGTGTCATGCACAGTTCACAGCCAATAGGCGTCTAGCTCCCTACGAGACCCTACATTATTGGATATCAAGGTATTAAGCCGTGTAAAAGGGTAGAAAGATGTTTAAACTACTTATCTCTCTATGTCCCTATGTATTTATCTAACTTCTATGTTCTTCTGACACCGAGACGGATTCATCATGTTTGTATCTATATATCTTTGTCTATCGACATGTCTATCTCTGTTTCAGTTTCTCGTTTACAACACTATCAGCACCGCACCATGAGGTCTTTATTTTACCAGGGTTAATTTCATAAAAAAAATTAAATGATGCCCTTCGTAATATTCCAATTTTTCAAAGTCTATGCATTGCCATTTGATATATGGATCTAGGGCTGTTATGTTGATATTAGCATCAACCTCAGGCCATTTTATTCCACTGCTAGGTTGAGGTCTCCATTTGAAGTTCCGATTGATCAATGTCAATCACTCGAGATTGCCACGTCACACCTTGTTTTAGCGAACTTTTTCTTCGCGTCATTTTTAGGTAATCTTCTGGGTTCCTTTATGTATAAATTTATGTATTATTTGTTTCGTCCATTTTCCGTCATTTATACCGGTAGTTTCTTATCTTTTTCCACTTCAGAAATTTTATTGATATTACTATATCTGTGTGAAAGTTCAGAGATAAGCAAAAAGTGAATAAACACCAAAGGTTAATGATAAAATGTTTTATTTTGATTTTTTGCTAGTATTAAGGCAAGTATTTGTTTCCATCTTATAATAGCGTAATATTGTAATTATTAACATGCCTAGAAAGCAAAATTTCCCCCCAAAACTTCAGATTTACAAAGAGAATGGATTGTTGGTCAATCTGAGTGTGGTCTGTCACAAAGATAATTATTGGGAATCTTGGAATACCTCTTTCTTTCGTTAACAGAGTTATAATTCAATTTAAAGAAAAGGGGAAAAAATCATTGGAATTACAACTAAGTTGTCCTGAGACTTTTGAAAGATGTCTTCCTGCTATTCGAAGGTCAAGTTAAGGTTTAAAGCTTCTGATTTAGCAGAAATATTTCAACTTAGCGCAAGAACAGCAGTAAAATACTTGTACTCTCTTGGATATTATGGACGTGCAGCTAGGAAGAAACCTCTTTTAACAAGGACCAATATTAATAATAAGAATGAGCGGGATGAAGAATAAGCACCAAGCTTTCATAATTTGGGGACAATAGAATTTTTTTTGTTAACGAATGAAGGTTTGCTTAATTTTTAGTTAGTGAACTGGTATGGGTTAGGAGATTACACCTTCATGAGTTTGACATAAACAATTTACAACTAACGGTGAAACGTAGTGGCTTTTCGGTTATGGTTTAGGGAGATTTTTAGAATGATGTAAGGTCAAAGTTAATTTAATATGTTGAGAATATCAACTTGGAAAAATAACTTTGGCTTCTTAAAGAGGGACTTGCACCATTTCTTTCAAATATCAGCTTGAAAAAGGAAGTTGTTTGTTCATAGAAGATGGGGATCGATAACATACTACACAAAGGACAAAAGAATGGGAGGATCAAAGCAGTATCAACCATTTGGCCGAGTAAATCCCCTAACATGAACCGAATAGTACATGTGTATGGAATACTAGACAAAACCTTAATGACAAGTCCCCAAAACAGGAACCTGGTCAAAATTGCTGAAGATCATACACCAAACATGGTTGAAAATACATTAATTTATAATCTCAGAAGTTATTAATCTATGCCCAGGTTAGTTGCATCTCCAAAATCCTCTAAATGAAATTCTACAAAGTTTTACTAATGTACTATTATTGTTCAAAATGTATGTTATTTTATAAATTACAAATAATGGTCTTTGAGTAAAAACTAGTTGTTTATTTATGTATTTTCTTTTTTCTGCTTCTGTTATCCTCACTTATTTCTCTTTATCTAAATTATGTCATGTTTTACTTTAAGTGAGATTTCCATAAAGAAGGATATAGTAGAGAATAAAAATGTACAACTTTTAAGCGTAATGTATCAATTCAAGGCAACGGTACTAATTTTTGTTTTACAAAAGAAATAAAGTATTCTTGATTATTTGAGACTCGAGAACCTTAAAAATTTGTAGTTGGTACACCCAGAGCGAGAATATTACCAGAGAGTCCATTTTAGCCGCTTGATAGTGTCAAGTGTGGGAGAGACAGGTAAATTAGAGCGCGGTATGGGTGAGATGAATTCTCTCTCTTCGTGAAAGACGATGCCGCAGAAAAGCTTTTTGGCTCTAATGGAAAATGGAAGCCCCATCGAGAGATTATTCAGAAAAAATGGTGAGAAAGTGGAATTAATTTTAGATTTATTTAAAAGAAAAGCGAAAGCAAATGTAACTACGCTTGAAAGTTTGAGGAAATAAGAGATTGGTAAGAAGATAATTTAGAGGAAGTGAAAATGGGTGGAAGAGACAGCGGACTTAGATCACTTGGAGTGCTATGATCCTGGATGGTGCACAGCTCTCTTGGACTCGCCTCTCTTATATGGGTCTTATAGGCAAAATAGTCGGCTCTACCTAATGGGTAAAGTTACATTGAGGATGGAACATGGAGTGGAAGGAACATAAAATAAAGAAGAAGAAGGACAAATGGATACAAAAAAGAGGGTACAAATAAATATGACTGAGCTAATTAACCTTAAATAGAGATTTACTTAAAGCCAAAGTAGCACAAAACGTGTCTTTAGAGATTTAAAGCAACTGCCTCAAAGAAATTGAAAAGATGTCGGAATGATGTTACAACACCATCTTCTTCGGAGGTTAATAAGGACGTTTTTTCGGCGGGAACATCCCCCTCCCGTTTTTTACTACAAACGCAATAGCAACGAGGTCGTATCAGGCTGAAAGTCTGTAAGGGGAGATGTATAGAGATTTTGGAGATTGAGACAGGAAAAGTGGGGAGGATATATAGCCGGAGAACCTCCTGTAACAATTGGGGCTGGAAGGGTTTACAAGGCGCCACACTTTACCTGACATGAAGGAGAGATAAGGAAAGGGATTCGTAGAAAAACAAGAGGGTGTAAATAATGCATATGTATTAAAACACACTCCTAGCATTTAAAAATTAATGAAGGTGAACCTCCATACACACACATACACAAACACCATGGTCACAACCAGGGATGAATGTACGAAAGCTGGTCGGCGACTAGCCTGGGGTATTAGCCGCAGGCCATGGAAATAGCTAAAAAAAGACGGAAAGAAAATGGCGAAAAAATGGTAAAATAGAAATGTCTACGGTTATAGGCAAAACTTTGAAACGTATATATTTATATTTTTGCATTTTTTAAAAGATGTAAGTGATAGAAATAATTATTCTATTATTTAAATTTTTTCAAGTTTATTAAAAGTCAGGATTTAAAAAAATAATGAAAAAAAATGTTTTCCTTCGTTGAATCCAAAAAATCGCGCTCTGGTCCTGTTCTTGTAGGAGGTTAGTTTCAGTCCCTGGATCTTTGATCTTCAATCAAGGCGGTTAAATGATAACAGACATGGGTTAAATGAATGACGTGTAATTATAATCTAATTCTTAAGAGGTTTTGGTAAAAAATAATGTTTCAATCTTTTCAATTCGAGAAATGATTCTTTCCAAAGAAAAGTGTTCAACCATTGTTGCTCTGCATCAAAATAGCCTGAAACGCAAGGAGAGAGTTGCTAAGGGCGTTGCCTCAAGGATCATTAATGACTTTAAAAAGACTGGTTACACTCCTGTGAAGAAGTCTTCTGGGCGCCCAAGAGATTCAAATGAACGGCAAGATCTCCTTCTGGTAAGGTCCCAAGGTTTGCCTCCAGTGCCAAGATACCTCACGATTGGAAATTAGCAGGTGCGAACGCTTCAGTGCCATAGTGAGGGGGAAACTTTTCGACAAATGTCTCAAGTCGAGAAGGGATGCTAAGATGCTTCATCTCACCCAAAAGAAAAATACAGATAGGGTTTATTTTTATAGGAAATATAAAGAATGGACTGTTGAACACTGGGGCAACGTGATATTCACTGATGAAGCTCACTTCCATTTGTTTAGAGCTTGTAAAAGATCCACTCGTTAGAAGGAGAAAAGGGAGCGTTTTCACGAATCTTGTTTTGTGCTCACGGTGAAGCATCCGGACACTCTCATTGTTAGGGGCTGGTTCTCATCTAAGCCAACTGGAGCACTACCAAGTTTGCCCAAGAAGACCTCAATGAATTCAAAATGGTACCAAATCGTGCGTCAGCAGCACCTTTTCCCCCCAACAATTCAGTACCAATTTGGGGAGGATAACTGTATTTTTCACCCTGATGGTGCATTTTGTCACAAAGCAAAAGCAATAACAAAGTGCTGGGATGAAAGTCATATTGAACTTTTGTGACC
The DNA here is from genome assembly GCA_963969495.1 of Ceratothoa steindachneri. NCBI lineage: Eukaryota > Metazoa > Arthropoda > Malacostraca > Isopoda > Cymothoidae > Ceratothoa > Ceratothoa steindachneri. The sequence goes on from OZ018331.1 coordinate 122,791,914, forward strand.
TTGGTCAGGGAGTTTGCAAGATTTGAACCTAATAGAGAATTTGTGGGCGATAATCAAACTCCAGTTCGAAAAACAGAAGCCATCCAATTGGAGGAGGTTGCAGGTGTAATTGAACAAAAATGGAGCCATACCAGTCAAGATATCATCACAAATTTGGTTCCTGAAGGACAAAATGAATTGAATTCGTCTTGAAGAACAAAGGATATCATTATAAATTTTGACTGCGTGTATCAATTGATCATCATCATCATCAATAACTATAATTTAAGAATGGGATTTTTTGAGTATTGGAATAATAATTTCATCTTAGTTTGGTTATGACTTATGTTTTTTTATCAAAGTTATTTCTTCATCACTAACTCTATAGTTTAAGAAGGGGATTTTTTTAGTATATATTATAATAGACGAAGTTTAGAAAATTTCTAACAATTTAACCATGGCTGCTTTTTTTAGATTTGAAATTTTAATCTTAGTAGCGAAGCGCAAACTCCCCCGTAGGGGGGAGTAGCGAACCTATTACTTGGTTGTATCTATTAATAAAATGTGTTTTGGCTATAAATTTTGTATGTTACCTTTAAATTATGATATATAAACATACTAAAACAAAATGCAACGATGGATTAGTCCTGTTAATCATCAATAACATTATATTTTAACTTGGAAAAATTTCGGGATATTTCCTAAGATCTTTTTAAAAGTTTGAGAATGACCATGTTTTGTACATCAATAATTCAAATTCAAAAGTAAATGAAACTTTTTGAAAATAAATGTGATTATCGAATGTTTTAAATTTTATTAAGTTCAGAAAAATTGAGAAGATCTACTAAAATTAAGGCATAGCTTGTTTCGGTGTTTTTCGTATATTCGAAGGTTTTATCGAAGTTCTTTCAAAAAATAGTTTTTCCACTAATCTTTTGCCCTAGGTAATATCTACTGCCTCCTAAAACCCAGTAAGCTAAAAGTAAATTATTATAGCAAACTTTGATTGGAACAAACAACCCTGCGAATTGTTATTTCCATATTTCAAAAGAATTTCGATGAAGTTGTTTCTGCCATTTAGGCCTCGAAAATTACCATGGATAGGAAAAACATAGTATAAGACTTGATTATTAGCAGATACATATGTACTGGAGAAAACCTTTTATTTTTTTTATACCAAAAGACCATTGCTTATACTTGTACACACCATACGGTGCCGTTTACTTTTAATTGAATTTGTGTTAGACCCTGATGAGCCCGACTGCAATTTAAGAAATGCATCCTTTTCTTCGATGTTTCTCCTCTTATTTTTCCCTTAATTTTAATAATAGTTCTGCTTTTGGGGGGTTTGGAATGAATAGTTTAAAAGATGTTTTGCTTTTCTAGGAAAAGCAACAAAATATCTAATACACATTGACCTAACTATTATTATCCTTTGAAGCTGAAACAATTCTTTTGGTTATATTTAAATACTGATTTTTGGAAAGAAAGCAGATAAATAGCAAATACTTTAGTATGGTTAAGTTCTTATATCTTAAGCATTTTTGTTAATATTTCCGGGATTCTGGCAGACCTACCACTCAGCTTTCGTATCTTTTAGATCAGTAGCCCTGAGGCAGTGCTTAGATAAGTGTGGCGTGTTGTTTATTTATTTTTTCAAGTGATAACCTCCTTTTAACAAAAATGGATGCAAATGAAGTTGGGAGAAAATGCGATTGCATTTTAAAAAAAATATTAAACAGGAAGTTCAGAGCGATGACTTATAATGAAAAAGAAACTATTATTAAAACAGGTAGGTCTATGCCAACATTATTATTATGCTATACTTTTTCTAGGAAAGAAAGCAGCTAAATAGCAAAAACTCTAGTATTTCACTCGCAAATAAAATGTAGGTCAATATGATAGGACATCTTGGCTAGCCGGTTGTACAGACTTACAGAAGCTATTTTAAAATTTGAATAAAGTTTAAAAAAATAACATTAAAGAATTAACATTTGAAATAAAGTGAATATCTTCGACCCACTCTTATTCATTCACTTTGGTGGGATTGTGAACAACATATTTACTTTAATTAACATATTTATTTTTGTAAAACTTGAATTACTTTCTGATCTTCAAAAGTCACAGCAGTCCACCAATGCATATATATATATATATATATATATATATTGCATGCGGGGGTTAAGTACCCAAAAGATTTTTTTTTTAAACAGCTTGCAATCATAAGGAATAAATTCAAAGAGGCTGTCATGTGGTAAAATTAAAATTACAATCCCACCAAAGTGAATGAATAAGAGTAGGTCGAATTTATGGATATTTCGCGCGATTATTGATAAGACAAAACATTTTGGCGGCAAAATCGGGCAACCGTGCTCCAAAGAATCCCTTGTGTCCGTGACAATGACTCTGAGGGGGCGTTTTCCCCCTCCGAACTAGTGAATCCGAGCCCTGGGGCTATCAAGGAAGATATTCCAGCTTGCTAGAGGGGAATAAGGGAATGGTTTCATGAGGGGAGATTAACCGAGGGGAAATGAATAAAATGGATATCTAGGTAGAGAGGAAAGGCAGTAGTTAAAAATGGATTTGGAGATTATCCTCTCCAAATTGTGTCTCGGGGGCCGAATTTAGAATTTCCCCTCTGAAAGAGGAAAAGGTATATATTATTTAATTATTTATTTTCATCACTCGAACTTGGTTGAGATTTAAAAGCAATCGAGTGCGCTATTTATCTTTTGAGATCAAATTAATTTTCATTGAATTTAATTTTCAAATTTTGTTGAAAATTAAAATATTTCTCAGTAAGCATCAATTTTATTCCCAAAATTGCGAAATTCATGTTAAGCCTCAATTAAAATTACTATTTAATATTTTTTAGTTAGTCAAGGCGGGTTTATAGAAAGATAAGGAAAGATAGAGACATGAGAGTACGTAATTATCCCAATCTGTTCTACAGGGAGTCTCGAAAGTCGCGATACATAGATCTCTTTGTCCTCTAAGTAATGTCTTTACGAACAAATTAACAGTGTTCTACGAATATCATCGTCATATTTTGAAACTATATTGCCACCCAGCTAGAGGAAAACTGTTGTTCCTCTCGTTAAATCTATTAGCCATGTATTGAAAATTTTGGGACACGTTGTATAACGAAATATAACCCTTTACTGGGAACTAAATATGAAGAGATATCTATGTAGAACAATCATTTAAGAGTCATTATGGTTCTTAAATCGATAAAATGTTTAGATCAAAATTCAGTGAATTTTTTGATGACTACAAAAAAAAGGGGGCAGGGGATTTGTGTGTGGGTTTTTTTGTTCTTTTATCATTTTGTTTTTGTGGGCAATGCAGGAGACAGGACGGAGGTTAGCTTGCGAGCCGGTAACCCACTTTAAAAATTAAAAGGAGTTATACGAATCCCTCTTTATGTAGCAAATAATAAAGATTTGTCTGAAAATAAATGGGAGTTTATTGTCTAAACCAGTTAATGGCTAGATTATGGTTCTATTTTTTGTGCTAATTACGATAAATTTGATTTTTTTAAATATCACCAAATGGGCATCAAGCGCATTAAGCGAATATGTTTTATGTATATAAAATTTATTATAAGCACTTTAATTGGATGATCACCAAAAAGGGATCGTGGAGGGTTAATGAGTACCAATTAATTGAGGGTCCCTGATACTGAAAATCGTTTTGGATCCGTTATTTAGTTATCGAAAATCGCGCAGGGGAGGGGGGGGGGCAGATTAAACCCGATTTCTAAGGGATCCTGTGAGAAACCTGGCTTGTGCTGCAACCCATTTTTGTGAGTTGAGTGGTAATTAGACTGAGCCTTTCCGTGACCAGGGGAAGACCATCATCCAGTAGGACTAAATAATGGGGATTAAATGGGGATCAATGTAAGAGGGTTGTGATGCCGTAGGTGATTTCTTCCCATGGTGAATGTTGCGCTAAATGTATTAATTTATGATATTCCAATATTGAATAATCTTTAACTTTTAACGAGGAATCTTTTTCTCTCTCATCCAAGCGCTGAACTTGTTGAGATCGAGTGATAGAAACTATTACCGATGTCTTATTTTTGAAATCAATTAACTCATTTTGGTTTTCTTTTTACCTGACGCCCATTATTATTATGTCATAGGGTAAATTTTACTCCTTTTTTCTAAATTCAACATCCGCACTCTTAATTTCGGGTGGTAATTTTAATCCCATGCACTTCAGAATCCGACACTATTCAAATTTTTCGCATATTAATGGTAAATTTTGCTTCTTGGTCACATTGAAATCATTTGTCCCTAAATTAAAACTTACCGAATTGTTGATAGCATTACTGTTTTCAACGACTTGACGACGCCTTACTTGTAGTTTGAAGCTATTGTTTATCTCCTATTTTAGTTATTAAATTCAAAGAATGAATAAAATTTAATTGTAGAAACCGTTTAATACCTTAAAAACTGTATCAGTTTCCCCCTTAATCCACGTATCACCACTGATTGAAAATTGAGCACCTTCATCCTGCCATCTTATGATCTGTGTCGCAATCCGAAAATCACCTTACTTGTAGGGCGCAGCCCCTTTTCCAGTATTTCTACATCATTTCGAAAATGTGAACACCAGTGTTTACCACGCATATTTCAAATATGGCATTATGATGGACTTGTGAGGTAAATTAACTATTTATTTTTAATATTATTGCGAACTTCTATAGATAAAACTTATAACTTTGTTGCTCTTTTTGGCACGGTTCAACACATTGTCTTTGAAACTTTGAAGTTATGGCGCTCAACATTTCTATAGGTTATTTTATTGTCCACCTAACGCAAGGATATTTTTGACATGATATAGTTAAACTTTTAGTTTCTTGAGCCGATATGTTAGACATTACATTTGTCTATATTGAGCCACATCTGAAATTTAATTGACCATGCCACGATTTTTGTAATTGATGTTTAAATTTGATCTCTGTTATAAGTTGTAACAACTTTTCCTTCCAGTTTTATATCATCAGCAAATTTTGAGACTGTACACAAAAGTTCATCGTCTATATCGTTAACATACATTATAAATAGAAGTGTTGCTAGCTCAGATCTCTGTGAAACTCCACTAGATACTACCCTTCAACCCGATTCAATTATGTTAATTACTGTTTTATGTCTTCATAATGTAGGAAATTTGATGACCCATATGTGGACCTTTCCACGGATAGCTTGAGCTTTAAACTTTGTAATCATTTGCCGATGTATAACTTTATTTAATTTTGGGGGGAAAATCAAACTAGATCAAATCTACTACTCCTCTGTTTTGTCGGATTCTTGAATTATTTTATGAAAAATCTTAAGCAATATTAAGAACGATTAACATTTGAATAACAGTGTTGTCTCGAATTTTACCATTATTATCGAGATGTTGGACTATTAAGGTCTTTGACAATTGATTCAAGTAGTTTAATAATCAAGAATGTTAGAATAATTAGCCTGTAGTTTACAGGGGCCATTTTTAAAATGGAGTTATGCTAGTTAATTTGAATATTTCAGGAACGACCACTTATTCCTTGTGTTATATTAAATATTTTGGCCACTAAACTAACAACGCCGTCTTTTAATTATTTATTTGAATTAAATTCTATTAAATTTGTAATTACACTAAATTTAAAAACCAAATATTAAATTAATCTAAGTAAACATTAACGTTGGGATTAGTTTACACGTTGATAATTTAATGCAAATTAAAGCTCTTTGTGAAGAGAATAATTTTTTATTTGGTCACAAGTACAGGACAAGTTTTGGACCATCACGTGTGCTACCTTCTTCAGCTATACTATAACAAAATATCGCTCTAAGACATTCTTCGTGCTCTCAGCTTTCATTGTGGAGCTAAAGGTTGGAGTGAAGTGCTGCGTCGCTATGTTCCTGTACTCTTGTAACCAAATAAAAACATTCTCTTCAAAAAGAGCTTTTCTTTGCATATAATTTATATTACAAATATATAAAAATGTAAGATTATGTCAGTATTATATGTTTGTTATTATGAATGTAGCTTTTGAATCGAAAAATATTATAAATGGGGTGGAATTATACGCTGTATAATGCGTAACATGGGGTGAATCACTGTCTTATGATATCGGCTTATGTCTCAGTATTTACCTCAGTGTGGTGAATTGAAGAATTTTCGTTCTTTTAAACAGAATGTAGAGTTACTTAATTCTACCAACTAGAATAGATGGTTTCTTTTTCCTATGAACCATAATAGACAGCTTTTTTGTTCTTTCAATCAAAATATATTAGTACTTCTACCTATAAACCAGAGTCAGAGCGGTCTGTCGTATCATCCGAATACACAGCTGCTACTGCCAATTAACTACATTAGAATATACAACTAATTCATCCTATGACCCAGAATACACAGTTTGTTTGTCCTCTCAACTAGAATACTAAGCTGTTTTTTATATCAACTAGAATACGCAGTTGCTTCGTCGTTTTTACTAGAATATGTAGCTTTTTTATCATATTAGCCAGAATACATACATTACTAGATTTAAATAGTGACACCCATCATATTTGTCAATAAATCTTGAAATAATACATTCCATTGTTACAAACATTTAATAACTGATACATTATGAATGATTTATAAGGAATAAAGTTAGAATTTGACCAAAATGTCAAAGTTTAGAGTTTTATCTTCATTTATTACACTTTTTAAAATATATCAATGTTTTCTCATATGATTTTTCATTTAATTTCTGCAACTCTTTTCTAAATTTTATATCTATAATTCAATCTTTAATATCCTAAATAGATGATAATATAATGAATTTGACAAAATTTTATTAACGTTTGTTTTTTCCAATTTTTAACAATACTCCTCACAATTTTTTAAAGGATGTTCCTTCAAGTAGCTCGAAGTCATTTTTATATGTGATCATTAGAGCTCCCGAGTGTTTAAATTTCTGTTTTGGAATGGCAAAACCTCATATTATTTTTCAAGGAAGCAATGCTACATAAAATATGCTAAAATGTAAAATTAGGGGTCGCTACAGTAAGAAATGCAATGAATAAGTTTGTAGATACGGACTGTACGCTATAGAAAGACTTTGAATTAAAGGACTTGCTCATCAGAGTATCATCTCTCCGAAACCGCCACCTTACTGCAGAAAAACTTTTAAGCTATTAAACAGCGCCGACGGAGCCAACAAATTTGCCACAACAATGAAGATGAGGCTTAAATAAACTGGACTACTCAGTCATGTGGAGATAAAAAAAAAAATCTGTTGAGAGTTGATACATTGCTATAGAGAAAATAGGCCAGATCAGGTTAAAAGGTGCCAGAACTTGGCGATCAATTAGTGAAAAATGATTCTTTGAAACAATGAGTCATGTTTGAAAATTATTGTAAGATCAAATAGAGAGCGAATGGCTCCTCATTGTATATTCCTTACAGTCAAGCATAACGGAGGTAGTGGATTGTATGTGACTCTATTTGGGTAATTCATAAAATATAAAATAATTTAGACTAGCATGGTTACCATTCAAGTTTGCAACGACATACAAGTACTATCTCATCTGCAACACGTTTTATCGGTAAAAACAATTTTTTTGCAGGATGACAATAATTCTAAGCACATGTCCAGACTTTGTTGTAATCATTTGTAGAAGAAAGAACAGAATAGAAAGATGCAATCAATGAATGGCCACCCCAAGTCTTTTAATTGCAATTCTATCAAAGTTTTGTGGGATTACTTGGACGGATGAGGGAGAGATAGGCAGAAAGACAGCAAATTGCTTCCATGCTCGTGGACTGTTTGCTTGACTGTTTTAATGAAATTTCAAAAGATATTTGTTGTGTGTTTTTTTTTGAGGAGGGGTAAATAGGATGCCAATATAAGCTGTCAAAGCAAAATGTATATAATAGGGTGATGACTTTTTGACTTTTTTATCAAAAATTATTTCCTATAGCACGAATGAATAAACTTTTGCCTATTAATGACAAAAATTACTTTTATTTCAATGAAATATTGAAAAAGGTCACGCACAAACCCCTTTCAAATGTAATATAGGCCATTTTAGCATTTTATATGTGTTAAAAATATTTATATTCAATATATAAGTCATCAAACAGACTTGTGCAATAATTTATGTACCATAGAGTTGTGTAGAATTTTCCAGAAAATCATCACGTCATCACTTGGGTGATTTCTGTAGAGTTCCAGAATTTTCTTCAGCTATTTCGCGTGCGCTATATAAGCGAGATGTTTAAATCGGGTATTTACTAGTTCAGTTTTAACGGCGTTGATATTATTATTGCCTTATTATAATTGTTGTGTATTTTCCAGCGTTTATTGTAAAGAGATCCTGGTATTATTTGGCAAGCTACATTTAACTCTCTCACTGATTATATAATATAATAGCATATAATATTTTATTAGTGCCTTCCTTTTCTCTTATTTTTTATAGTTGTAATTTGCTTGTTTTTTAATAAAATATATAAAAGCTCAATAACAGTTTCTTTAATTTGTTATCTATTTAATATTTAGGTTTATTTTCTATTTCGGTTGCTGAGTACAAAACATGTCGTTCAAGAAGAGCTTTTTTACACGGAGAAGAACAAGAAAACCTGGACAAATAACTTAGTCCAGTTTCAAGCACCATCAAGAAGAGGCAACGTGGCAGTTTATGAAGCACCCTTAAGTGAACGGAGTCACATGCCCCTGAAAATACACGTCATTGGACGCTTCAAATTTCTTGAATCCACCGCCAAAGAACGGAGGGAGAGGATCGGCCTAATTGTTGTGGAGGTAAAACCCCTATGAAGCAAAAAATTGAACTTCTCGCATGTATCTGATCAAGCCATTTGTGCAAAGCTAGAAAATCTTCTGAAAGACTATGAGTACTGCAGGAAGAACCAAAACTTTAATTCTTTAAATGAACTGTTTGACGTGACCAAGGTGAAAAGCAACTGGTTGTGCAAAGAAGAGGAGGACCTCTATAAACAGCAAATTTTGACCAAAGGCCAGGTTGTTTATTCCACTGATAATCCTGCTAGTGCCAAGACCATCCACCCATCCGAGCGAAAGAAGGCAATGGAAGCGACTGTGTCCCCACTTTCCAGCTCAGCACCACCTGATTGTTCCGAAACTAGCACGGACTCATCCAATATCAGCGAAGACAGTTCTTGGGGGAATGAGAATGCAGTGCAACGAGGAAAAGGAAGCATAACCCAACAGGCTTAGCGAGACTCCTTACTACAAGCTCAAAGCTGTCGTCTTACAGAGCAGCAAAGGTATGTCGCCAGCTTTCTGGTGAGGGCATTGAAATCCCAACTCCATGTCAGTCAGCAATCCACAAGGCTATCTAGACGAGAGCTTCTCAGGTGAAGAAGCACTTAGTGAGCACGTTTCATCTGAAATAGTGGAGCTTACACTTTGACGGCAAACGCATTAAGGACTTTGAATATCAGGTCGTGGTCCTCAAGAATGATGCGAAAGAAATAAAGTTGGCTGCGCTCAAATTGAAGGGTGGGAAAGCTGTAACAATTGCAAAAGGGCTCCAGGGTGTGTTAGAGGAGTTCAACCTGTGGGGATCAATTTTTATGCTTGTCGCCGACACAACACGCGTGAATACCGGCAAAAAGACAGGCGTTGCTGTTCGACTGCAGCAAATGTTCAAATATAAAGGTCACCCCAAACTCAAGTCCATCAGTTGCCAGCACCATGTCCTGGATCGGATTCTTCGCGCTGTCAAGGAATATGAGCTCCATGAGTCGACTAAATCACCAAACATAGAGTACTTCTTTGTGCACGATTTTATGAGTAATTATGATAAATTGAAAGTAGTCTTCAGCAACGGTAAAACTGAGATTAAAGAAACAGGCGGCTGGAGAGGACATGAAGTTTCTCTATCACCTCACGCGTGTCTTCCGTCACTTCAATGAGATGAATGAGGTCCCCTTTGTAAAGTTTCAAAAGATCCTAAACATCAGCAATGCACGTTGGAACTCTCGTGCCATTCTAGCCCTTCTTGTGTTCATTCTGATGCCTGACACCAGGAGCAGGCTGCGTAAAATCTGTTCATTCATTTCTTACTCATGGACTGACCATTGGTTCAGCACCCACTTGTTCCGCGCTGAAGATTTTTATGAACTATCTGCAGCTCTGACTGAATACACAACAGGTCTCAAATGCTTGAAAACCTACTGGAAAACAGATGAATCTCCAATCAATATTGCCAGAAGCAACCAGTGCTGTGAGAGTGCGGTCAAAGTTATGCAAGACTTGCACGGGTCCTGCCAAAACAAGGACAACCTATTACTGAGATTTATCCTGTCTAATGACATTATTGTAACTGATTTACATCCTTGTATGTTTGATGACCCTATATAATTTTATATATATGTGACTCATAAGCTTGTGTTCAATCTTGTATATGCTGCCAATGACTTCAAAAACTGGACAGAAAAGCTGACAAATAAAATTTTTTAAATCATTTTGTGCGTGAGGTTTTTTTTATCAAATCACCTTGGAAGTAAGATTTTATATAATCTTTAATTAAAGCTCATCAAATTATGACACGGATATGAGGTTGTAAAAAAGTCATCACCCTAGTTTATAATTTGATAAGTCAAAAAATATATGTTTTTGTTCTCCAAATCTTTAACTTTTTTTATGTTCTTTCTTATATTAAATTTGATCTATAATGAAACTACTGCCCTGATTTCTTTCCTTTTAATGATTTTATTTGTGATTTATTTAAAAAGTATTGGGAAGCTAGTATTTCTGGCAGGTTGTGCAGCTGATTCGTCCTATCAACCAAAATATATCGCTGCTTCTTCCTATCAACCAGAACACACGTCTACTTCGTTGAATCGACCAGAATACATACATGTTTTATCCCACCAACCAGAATAAAGTCCTGTTTAGTCTTATCGCCCATAATACATAAGTCATTCGTTGTATCAACCAGAGTAAAGAGATATTTCGTCCTATCAACCAGAATACATAGCTCATTCGTCATATCAACCAGAGTAAAGAGCTGTTTCGTCCCATCAATCAGAAAACATAGCTCATTCGTCGTATCAACCAGAGTAAAGAGCTGTTTCATCATATCAACCAGAATACATAGCTCCTCCGTCATATCAACTAGAATACACAACTATGGAGTTTGTCCTATTAACCAGAATAAATATTAGCTTTGTCCTATAAACACGAATAAACATCAGCTTTGTCCTATAAACCCAAATAAACATCAGCTTTCTCCTATAAACCCGAATAAACATCAGCTTTGTCCTATAAACCTGAATAAACATCAGCTTTGTACAATTAACCCGAATAAACATCAGTTTTGTCCTATAAACCAAAATAAACATCAGCTTTGTACTGGTAACCCAAATAAACATCAACTTAGTCCTATAAACCCGAATGATTATCGTATTTGCTCTATTTACCTGAATAAACATTAGCTTTGTCCTATAAACCTGAATAAACATCAGCTTTGTCCTATAAACCCGAATAAACATCAGTTTTATCCTATAAACCTGAATAAACATCAGCTTTGTGCTATTAACCCAAATAAACATCAGTTCGTCCTATAAACCCAAATAAACATTAGCTTTGTGCTGGTTACACGAACAAACATCAGCTTTGTACTATTAATCCGAATAAACATCAGCTTTTTCTATAAACCTAAATAAACATCAGCTTTTTACTGGTAATCCGAATAAACATCATCTTTGTACTATTATCTGAAATCAACATCAGTTTTGTCCTATAAACCTGAATAAACATCAGCTTTGCACTGGTAACCCGAATAAACATTAGCTTTGTCCTATAAATCCGAATAAATATCAGCTTTCTCTATAAATATGAATAAAAGTCGGCTTTGTCCTATAAACCCGAATATACATCAGTTTTGTACTGGTAACCCGAATACACAAGAGCTTTGTACTATTAATCCGAATAAACATCAGCTTTGTCCTATAAACACAAATAAACATCAGTTTTGTACCATTACTAGAATAAACATCAGCTTTGTCCTATAAACCCGAATAAACATCAGCCTTGTACTATTAACCCGAATCAACATCAGCTTTGTCCTCTAAACCGAATAAACATGAACTTTGTACTGGTAACCGGAATAAACATTAGCTTTGTCCTATAAACCCTAATAAATATCAGCTTTGTCTATAAACATAAATCAAACGGCTTTGTCATATAAAGCCGAATGAACATCAGCTTTGTTTTATAAACCCGAATAAACTTCAGTTTTGTACTATTAACCAGAAAAAACATCAGCTTTGTTCTATATACCCGAATAAACATCAGCTTTGAACTATTAACCAGAATATACATCAACTTTGTCCTATAAATCTAAATGATTATTATCTTTGCTCTATTAACCTGAAAAAACATCAGCTTTGCCCTATAAACCCGAATAAACATCAGCATTGTACTCTTAACCCGAATCAACATCAGCTTTGTACTATTAACCCGAATCAACATCAGCTTTGTACTAGTAACCCGAAACAACATCAGCTTTGTCCTATAAACCCGAATCAATATCAACTTTGTACTATTAACCCGAATCAACATTAGCCTTGTCCTATAAACCCGAATAAACATCATCTTTGTACTATTAACCCGAATAAACATCAGCTTTGTCCTATAAACCCGAATTAACATCAGCTGTGTCCTATAAACCCGAATAAAAATCAGCTTTGTCCTATAAACCCGAATTAACATCAGCTTTTACTATTAACCAGAATAAACAGCAGCTTCTTCCATAGGTAATATGCTTAAGACGAGATATGAATTTAACTTCTCATCGTTTATTTACTTTTGTATATTTATTTCTCGGTAGAAGAATACAGATTTCATGGAGGTCTCTTTCTATTTCTATTGTCCTTCTTTATTTCTTTATATCATTAACTTTATTCATGTTTTTTTATTCTATTCGTTTTACTTTGGGAAGGCTTCAATGTTTGCATTGCTTCCTTCGGAATTTTAAAACATATTCTAGGGACAATTGCTCCCCCCCCCTCCTTATTTCAGCGTTTGGTTATGACAAATTAGCGCGTGTTTCTTCCATTTTATTAACAAACTTCTCGTCGATGGCTTTAGGGTGTTTGAGCCTTCATCGGTTTTTTTATTTGAATAAATAAATACTTCAAAGTTAGTTCAGGAATATTATGCTCACTTCCATACCTAAATATTGCAGAACACTTACCCTCTAGTCATCACAATTTTGTGTCCAGAAATGTTGAGAATGAAAGTAGAAATATGCTAAGAAATGCATCGAAATATATGCTACCACACAGCTAAGCAAATATATATAAATATATATATATATATATATATATATATATATATATATATATATATATATATATATATATTGTACAATAAAACCACTTTTTGGGGCACAAAGTTTATTGAACTGAAAGTAGTTTCGGTATCAAGCTTTCCATACCATCTTCAGCCGTTAACCCTATCTATACTAAAAAATCATTTCGGTCAACTAAACCTGAATCGCCTAATATAGATACAGGCCCTTACCTTATCCCATGTAAAACTCCAAATTGCCCCTCCTTCTATGTGGTAGAGAGTGAAAAGTCACTAAATAAACATATATATGAACATAAGAGAGATACTCGTAGAGCAAGTGATGCTTCTAGCATTTTCACCTAGGTGAAAAATAATCAACCACATAATTGATTTCCCTAGTGCCAAAATAATTTACCAATGTAACGATTTTAATAAAAGAAAAATGATCGAATCTATATTAATCAGAGAAATCCCAAACTTGAATCTGTCAGAAGGTCAACACAAATGTAACCGTTATGTATCAGGCCTCATTTTAAAAAATATTGTTAATCACCTAAACCTAACGTCTCCTCATTAATGTCAGTTGCCATTTTCTGTATATTTTATTTTTTCTGTTTTCTTTGTCAATTTCTCTCAGTTATCGGCTAAAGATGGTATGGTAAACTTCATACCGAAACTAGTTCCGGTTCAATAAAGTTTGTGCTCAAAAAGGGGTTTCATTATACACAATAATTTACTCGCTATTGGGGAAACAGTGTCTTCATATATATATATATATATATATATATATATATATATATATATATATATATATATATATATATATACTGTATATATATCCATCCGCGGGAGATATGCGCAGGGTATAAAAAATATATATATTACTGAACACTTACACTGACCTATATATCTTTCTAACATTCACACGATATATCTTACGAATGAATCACACCACTATATCCCCACCACACACCCCATCGCGGTGCCCTTTATAAAGTCTTCCCTCCATAATTAAAATAACGCCGAGAGAAAATAATGGGCTTAAATTACACTAGGCCATTGTGTGAGAGAATCCCGAACCTGCATGCAAAACTTACCCTCACCATGCCCTCATCTGTGTAGGGCAGAACAAGAGTTCTTTTTTAATCCCAAGAGAAAATATGCAGCGGACGGACCCGTATGGATCGAGCCCGGGCGGAAGCTATGGCATCTCTTTAATTAAGCTCTTTACTATGAACTTAGAGAAAAAGAGAGGTTTTATTGCACTTCAAAGAGTTTTAATACGTAGGAAATCCCTGGGAAAGGGAAATATCCAATAGAATTATGGCAATGGAGGAAATGAGAAAATTCTGGTGTTCCATCCCACCCATTTTGTTGATATTTTTAGGGATCCTCCCTCATTGTCTCCTTATTAGGGCTCTTTTTTTTATTCTTTCTCTTTGATACATGCCTTAAGTGCTGTTTTCGCGCTGTGGGTTGACAGTTTTTAATTAAACTCTGTATGGAGCGAAGTGACAAAATTTGTTGTTTTCATTTCCGCGTCTTGAGAGATGGGGCCATAAATTGAGCAACACGGGAAGGAACGAAAAGAAGAGCGACAACACCGAAATGTGGGAGTAATTCTTTGAAATTCGTTTAATATTTTATTTATCGGTAGGTTGGATCCTAAGTTAAAAAGAAATGCGTATTGTACAACGTGAATATGCGATTTAATAGTGATGAATTCCAGCCACTTCAAAAAAATGGACGGACTGAAAGGGACTTTTTTCATGCCATACAAGATTTAAAAGAGCTCGTGAATATTCTAGCCGTGATTAGAATGAAAAAAACGGGTTTTTATAAATGAAAAAACAAAAAATTAAAAGGGAGATGTTTAACTGAATAAATTCTATTAAAAAGGAATTGAAAAAGTTAATAAATCCTTTAACAATAAAGTTTTGTTAAAATTATAAATCTAACAAGAGGAGCGCCTTCTCTACGCTTCCTTACAGGAGGAGCTTGCGCTTCGTAGGCAGAGCTTTATTCTGTTGCCAACGTCTTATCCGGCTTTGGCAAAATCCTATTGGTCTAAAAAATTTAAAAGTTTTTCAGTACATATCTCCTAATAATTTAATCTTCGTCTATTTATTTTTAAAATGGATGATTATTTTCTAGACCTAAAGGCCAAAACAAAAAGGTTTATTGGAAGTTTTTATAAATACAGAAGGATAATATCCTCATGATTCTTTATTTTCTCCATTTAAATTTGTCTATTAATTTCATTTTGTTTTATTCGTTTTTATGGGCTAGGAGTTATTTCCTCCTGATAAAGATTAAAATTGAAAATCTATTTTAGAAATAACTTGTATGAAACTTTGAATAAACTAAAGAAATAGATTCACCATTCTGTTTTTTCAAACTTTATAGGAACTCTTAGAATGAACTTGGATAAAAACTTATACGAAGGTCACAAACGAACTAAGAGAAAAAATCTATTATTTTTCAATCCGTCCCAAAATCCCACTTAAAATCTTCAATTATGGATTAAAAAAAGAATTCTAAAAATCAAAAATCCTATTAAAACATTTTTATAAATTAACCAGGCTTCCCCACTCCCCTCTACGGGGGTAGCTTGCGCTTCGCTACTAAGAATAAAATTTAAAATCTAAAAAAAAAGCAGCCATGGTTAAATTTTAATCAATTTTCGGAACTTCGCCAATTATAATAATTTTAAAAAGGAACTCCAAACTAAATTTTCCCCTTTCAAAATATCACGTTGCTAAAATATAGTTATAGAAGAAGATATATACAAATAAATTTTCTGAACTTCACCATTTGTAATTCTTTGGGTTTTAAAAAATTCACAAAATTTTGATGCGTATATTTATTTCGGAACTTCACCATTTTGTTCTTATTATAAAAGAATTATTAGAAATAACTTTGAAACAAAACATGTCATAACCAAAATAAGATGAAATTATTATTAAAGTACTAAAAATAATCCCCTTCTAAAATTATAGTTAGTGATAATTCCCATTACAAAGAAGGGTTTTTAAAAAATAATAAATCCTATTACAAAAAGATTTGCAAAATAGAATATATGCAATTAAAAAGATTTGTAAAAATTAATAAATCCTATAAATTAGGATTTGTAAAAATTAATATTTCCCATTACAAAAAATGGATTTCTAAAAATTTAATAAATTCTATTACAAAAAAGCTTTTCAAAATAACATAAATCCTAATAAAAAAAGATTAGCGAAAATTAATAAATCATATTAATAAGGATTTGTAAAAGTTAACATTTCCAATTACCAAAAGTTATTTCTAAAAATATTAAATACTATTACCAAAAAATATTTGAAAAATAAAATAAATCCTATTAAAAAGGATTTATAAAAATTAGTAAATCCTTCTAATAGGGATTTTTAAAATTTAATAAATCCTATTAAAAGTTTTGAGTGCTATGTCCTCGTTAGTTTTTTCTTCAAACTATAAAAAACAACAACAATCTTAATAGTGATTGAAGACAAATTGGGGAAACGCATGATTAGACGGTCGCGAATGAAGTGGAAGGACGCTGAATGATGATCAAGATGGAGAGAGAAACTTATTTTGGAAGAAGGACCCTAATAAGAGCAACCAAGGGGTTTTCTTTATTAATTTGTACCCCCCTCCCCCTCTGAGCCCGCGGAAAAGTGCTACTGACTTCAGTAAGCTAAAAAAAAGAAAGAAAAATGACAGCGACTAAAGAGTGAGAACAACAAACACACATATATACGCACATCACACACATATATACGCAGATCACACACACACATATATACGAACATCACACACACAGACGAAAACAATGTTTCTTAATTTTTTTTCGAACTTGTACCCCATAAAAAGAACTATATGGTTCTGTGTCCCATGTTCCCACTACCATAAATGAATAATATAATGGATATCAGTAACATATTAATAGAGGTTTTAGTTTATATTCGAAAATTATTAGAAAACTCCCTAATATCGGTTTGTTCTATTTATATTTATGGAGTTGTATCTTTAATGTCAATAAACAAATATAATCAATTATTCAATTAGATTTCATCATTAAAACATACACGATAAAACCAAAGTATTGAAGACTAGAGGGGTTTATTTTTACTCTAAAGACCCTCCAAAGACCTCCTTATTTACCTTTTCTCCCTTTTCTATGACTAGCGATAGAGCGGATCGAATGGTCTTGGCTGGTCTTAATTCTCTTCACATCTCAAAAGTTCTATTATGTTCGAGTGCACCGTGCACACTCCTAGCAGATTTGTTTCACACCACCACCCCAGTTAAGAAGATCTAAAGTGAGGACCTAAAATAGTTTGAAGTGAGGCCACTTTACAAACCTATAGAAAACTAGTCTCTAGTGAGACAAAACCGAGTTTATACTGAGAAAACAAAGGTTTATACTAATTCAAAACTTAGTTTATATTGAGAAAAGGTTTCTCCTGAGACAAATCCAAGTTTCTATTAAGACCAAACCAAGTTTCTACTGAGACAAAACCGAGTTTATACTAAGACAAATCAAGGTTTCTACGAAAACAAAGCCTAGTTTCTACTGAGGCAAATCCAAGTTTCACCTGGAATCAAACCAAGTTTCCACTGAGACAAAACCAATTTCACACTGAAAAAGATCAAGGTTTGTGCTAAGAAAAAACCTAGTTTCTACTGAGACAAACTCATTTTATTCTGAGACTAAACCAAGCTTCGACTGAAACAAACCCATTTTAAACTGAGAAAATCCAGTTTCTACTAAGATAAAACCAAGTTTCTACTGAGGCCAAACCACGTTTTTACTGAGACAAAAAGCGAAATAAAACCTCTGAAACACAAATTGATGTTACACTGTTGCATGGATCATCTGAAAGAATATCAGCTCAAAGCATTTCTAAACCTTGAAATATTTCTATTTCATTTAAACAACATATTTACAATATTCGAAAATTATGTTTCAGACAACGTCCTGAAACATGAGCTAATTTGTAATTAAAGTAAGAGTGAATTAATCTCCCGTCATTTTTATCCTCTGAAAAGTGAGTTCCGTCTCTTAATTAAATATTCTATTTTTTCGATTACAATTTATAACATGAAAAGGTTAATCCATTGCACAATTAAAATCCCAATGATGCTCTCATATTTATACCTTTTCTTCCATTTACATCAACTGTGTAAGAACATGGAACAGATGTGTACACTGAATAAAGATAAAACCTTGCAAATTATTAATTACTTTGGCATGCCATATTTAGTGACACCTGGTACATACTTGTTATTCTTATGGTTATAAACATCATTTATCTCTGAGCTAGAAAACGTTATGGTTTAAGTTGTATATGTCCTGGATCCTTGCTGACTGCACATCTTCAAATTTGTTTATACTCTCTTATACTCTACTAGATGGTTTTGGCATTTCATTGGTATTAATAATAGTAAGCTTCCAATTGTCGTTATGTAATTTTCGCATTGATGTTGGGGGGGAGGGTCAATAATATTTTTAGAAGCAAATGACAGCTTCTATATTCCTATATCGAATGCTAACGTTTTGTCTTTCTCTTATGACAACCTGAGAGAATTTAATTTCAGATTATCATACTCGAATCTATATATTTTGTCAAAATATAGTAGGGGGTAGGGATGATACAAAATGTTGCGGGAATTATTGTATCAATTTGTGGGGTGTAAATGAATTTTCGACAATTCCTTCAGTGAGAGGTTCCAAAAATGTGAAGAATTCAAATCTGTTATTTTTTGCGATTTTTCAAAATTTAGCTTTGTAAATCCACCTTTTAAAAAAACCCTCTTAAATTTCTCTCAGGAACAATATTTATTAATTTTGGGTCCTTAAACTGGTAAGTAGTTCTATAGATATTTAGTTTCTTTGCATAAAACATATATCAGCAATCATAAACATATCCTATTTATCATAAAATTCATTGCTGCTATTATTTTTATCATTGTTAATATTTATCTTGAAAAATATACTTAAAAAAAATAACACAAATTTCTCTAGGAAAACAACAATTATTTATTTCAGCTTCTCAAAATGGCAGGTAATGATATATACATTTAGTTTCTTTGCACAAAACATAGCCCAGTAAACATGAAACATATCTTTATAATCATATAATATTAGAAACTGATGACATCAGCAAAAATATAATTAAACCAGTTTCATCGGTCTTGCTTTGAACTTGCCAAGGCTTGTAAGGAACTTCTTAACTTCCGTTGCTTTACTTTGTTGTTGAATAGGGGTAGTACACACCAACAATATATTCCAGTAGAGAGATCCTTTACAACATTGTCACTCAGTGAAGTAAGAAGCTCTCTAATTGAGAGTTTATTGAAGGATATATTTAAAGTTCGATTTCATAATCTAGCATCTTGCCAATATTACCTGTCCGCTTATTGTTAGACAAAGTCTTCCCATCCAGTGTTGTGATCAATTGACGCAGGGATAACTCCTGAGTTATCCCCAACTAAATCAGTTTAAGACCAAGCTTGCTTTCTTCCCAATGCATGGAAGAATCTTGCCAGCCAGTGTTAACACTTGTAAAATTACCTCTAAGGCCCTGCAGCTTTTATCAATTCCTTACTTTTTAGATGGTATGCATAGCAACATTGGTATTTCTAATGTTTTGTACCGTGGCTTTTCAATGAAATTTGAAGATGTACTTGGTATTTTTAATGTCACTTCATAACTTCCAAATGAACTGTTTGCTCGTTCCCACCTTTCAAGTACTTTAGGGTGAATATCCTTTACAAAACTTGCTGCTGGATAGTTTCTCACATACTGACTACTTTGTTCTCTGAGTAATAGTTCATATTTCAGAACATCACGCAGAGTTGGGAGTTCAGAGGGCAACAACTCTACTATTTCAAATTACGTTGCTCATACTCGTTTGTGCGAATGTCCACTCTCTTTTGTGAATTTTAAAAGCCATTGTAGGTCAATTTCCACTGGTTAGAATGGTAGAACTGATGTCAAATAATCTTCAACACACTGACGAGTATGTTTAAACCTTTGAAATAAGAAAAAAAACAGTGAATTAAATAAACTTATTAATATAATAATTGTCATTTAACTCCCCCAAACAGTCAAAACGTCATAACTTTCAAGTAGCCTATTACTAAGAAAACTAAATTATATTAAAATAACAGAAAATCCTTTAGAATTTATAAGTAGTGAGGCAACCTTTTAGACCCCCTCATTTAATAAATAAAATATATCCAAATTCAAATCTATGGATGGATGAGGGTTCGTAAGAAAGAAATCGCAGGCAAACTGGTAACGCAGTTGAATAAACAACCTTGGGACGGAAAGTTTGGTTTCCTTCTGCCTAAGACAGATTAAGAGTGAGGTCAAGCTTGTCTTATAAACCGTTTTAGATGCTTGGTCAAGGAATGCAGGTCAATGATTGCTTTATATTCAAGTAATCGAAGGGTTTTATGGCCACAAAATAGATGGCTCAATTTAACCACAAGACGCCGCAAAGTGCTGTCAGGTAGAGCATGAAAATCATCATGTTGCTTGTCCTTCAGGACACACTGTTTTTGGAAAGCTCTAACGGGTATATCTTCCGCACATCTTCACTTCCTCAAGCTTCATCACTTTCTTTACATACCTTCCCTTTCTATAGGAGATCCCCTCGCTGGTTTTCAACTTAGATTTTTAATATAAATAAGCCAACAATATTTTCTTTGTATCTCGAGTCACTACATTATAAAGACACTTCTTACTTCCATAAAAGTCACTCCATATACTTCTTCCACATCATAAATTGAGATGCTGACATTTCGAGAGGAAAAATTGAATGTAGCTGAATTAACATTTTCCATTCTTGATGGAAGGGAAATTCTCTAAAGAAAGATTACTAAAAAAATTTACCACCACTGAGGAAGATTACCACAAAAAATATTGGGACGGGGGGATTACCGCAAAAGAGAAAATCCATTTTCCATATTCTTCATCGCTTTGAAGGATCAAAGTGGTCCATGGCATTATCCGAGGATTGATTCTTCTTTTTTTAATATTGCGTGTGTATAGCGTGATTGCAGCCGGGAAATTTGGGATTGAAAGCTACTCGTACCTACGGATTGGGCCATATTTTCCTATACTATAGAGAATATACTATATAATATACTATACTATATAATATATAGAATTCTCTTTGATATATCTAAACGTCTCTCACACTTTTATTCCGTAAAGAAGCAAGCAATTTATAGACAGTGTTATGGCTCGGAGAGAGAAAACAATGATACGATATTTTGTTTTTACTCGAAAGTCAGCGTAATAGCAACGAGGCCCAAAAGCAGAAAACAGTAAGGGGAGATTTGTAAACAGGATCTGAATCACGCGACCGGGATTTTTTTGCCAAAGCAAATATGTAGGTACATGACAGTGAGAGAACTTACAGGATTATTAGGATGCACTATACAGGTTCTTCTAGATGGAAATACAGGCTTCTTTGGGTGGAAAATCATGATACTATCGTTGCAAATACAAGCTACCATTGCAGGAACTACAGGCCATTTTTGGTGGAACTGCAACCTCATATTCTTCAAAATACAGGTCATTAGATTTAAGAATACAGTTTACTTAGGTTAGATTACATATTTTCTTGGTTAGAATTATGATCACCCTTAGTTAGAAGTACAGGCTGCTTAAAAGGGAGATACTGGATCTATTAGAAGAAAATACAGGCTGTACATCTAATTATACAGACTGAGTATTTTTCAAATAGATGCTATGTATGATAGAAAGACACGTTTTTGGGGTGCACCCAATACAAATTATTCCCTCAATGCAGCCAACATTCTGGTCCTCTTCAAACCAAGTGTAAATATAAATTAATTTATATATATATATATATTTTTTTTAATTTTAAGCTCCTTTCATGACGTCACCCATTAAGGGTATAGCCACCGCATCATCCAATTATTTTCATCTCAGGAATACTATTCCTAAACATGTTAATTTATAAGAGTTAAACTGCACAAATAAGGGAGTTTCCTCTATTTACATTCACCATTATCCATTTTGGTACACACCAATAGGTAGACCGCTATTGCTGAATGGGATCCACGACAACCCCGTCCATTACCACAATTGTGTACCGTACGGGAACAAATCTTTCGTTTCCCTCAACCAGCATGCCATATCCGGGATTAGTTTCCTTTTACGACACGCTGAGGATGCTAAAATAGGAAATATTTCTCATTACCTCAGTACATATGAATGGAAATCCCTAGTCGGGAAAATGAGATTTTACATAATTTCATATTTATCTATCATTGGGAAAATTTGAGAAACTCGAGAAAAAGTGGTGCGATTAGAATATAGGAAAAATTGACAACCGACGCTGTTTCAAACAATTTGGGGGTAAAATTTGAGAAACTCAAATCTTCACTAATTTAATGTGTATTTTTACCACAAAAAGCCATTACTTTAAGATGTTTTTACTACCAATCTTCACTAAATTAAGGTGTATGTTACCACCAATCTGCAGTCACTTTAGATACCATTCATTTTTCAGTGGTGGGATTGGGACTTACTGATTAACGTATAATCCGAATTGAGGATATCTACATGATATCGCATTTGCCTTAAGGTCAAGCAGAATTAGGAACTCATCCGGTGACTTACCACACCGTATGTTGCTTAACTTCTCTGTAATGGTGTGGTTGGAGAGGATCTTCTCTAGCAGATTTTGTTTTTCATATCCTATTGCCACAGCTTATCAAACACCTTTGACTCTACGACAGACAATGTCCACAAAACTCTTGTTCCTTTTTTTCTAGATTTTCTGAAATGACGCTGATTGCCAATGCTGTACTCCTGATCTTTCTGAAGCTGGACAGATGTTGCTTCCGGGTGGCCGCCTAAACTGTTTAAGATTTTTCAAAGAGCTTTCCGCCGAATTCCAAGAGTGAAATAGTGCGGTGACTTCTTTGGCAGTCAGTAGATTTCCTGGATTTGCAAATATCATTTCCGAGACCTTATACCCGTCGAGTATTAAACCCGTATTTAGAAAGACGTTGAAAATGCTCCTCATTCTATCCAAAA
The DNA here is from genome assembly GCA_963969495.1 of Ceratothoa steindachneri. Taxonomy (NCBI): domain Eukaryota; kingdom Metazoa; phylum Arthropoda; class Malacostraca; order Isopoda; family Cymothoidae; genus Ceratothoa; species Ceratothoa steindachneri. The sequence goes on from OZ018331.1 coordinate 122,815,295, forward strand.
TGCACGGAGAGGCTTCGCCATATTTTAGCTTGGTTAGGCCGGTTTAGCCTGCAGATTTCTGTTTGAAAGAGTGGAGCCACTTGTTTAACTCCTTTTTTTGTTACTATAGCTCCGTAGGAGATAAGAGGTATGTGAGAACGAGAATGTCACTAAATGCTGTGGTGTAATGGATATGTACGGGCAATTGATGGAAATAGATTTGGCAGAGAAGAATATACGAGAGTATCAGAGTTGAAAGATCAAGGAAAACAGGGGCGCGAATCATTCTCACTATCCTGGATAAATTTTAAGTGCATAAGAGTTTGTGTTAGCATAAAAAAGTATTAGCTTTGCTTACATTGAGACTTACTGGACTTATTCGATAAGATACAATGATTAATCATAAGGAGTGATAAATAACATTACGAAAAGTAAATGAAGATTTAGGATTTAATTTATGATTTATGAATAAATATTTTATGTTTAATAAGTAGATGTGACCTCTTAGTGGATGATTAAAAATCTACGCAGTGAAGCATTTTCTCCTCCAGGCCAAGGGTTCACCTCCCTAACGCAAAATGTGGATAAATTATATGTGGAGTAGTGTTTAAGAGAAAAAAAGAATGATCAAAATGTAGAAAATATTATGTATGGTAGGTATGCAAACAGGGTTTTTTTGTGAAGCTGGGTAGTGAGGCTTTCTAGCTGGGGATGAACTTGTCTCATCTCGAAGCCCCGACCTCCCCCCCCCCCCAATGCATATTGACATCAATGCCGTTTTTCTCGTTTTAAGACCAAAATGTAACGAAAAAAAAAATGGCCATTTAAATTAAATTAATCCAATGAGAGATTTGGGGGTGAAATGCCCAAATTATTAAAACTTTATCGACAATTCCGGGCAATTCTGGCCTCAATGTCCAGTTGGTCACTCTATACCTGACCAACCGTTTGGGTGTTTTGTGGCATAAGTCATTTTGAAGTAGAAATACAGAAATTCCAATACCTTCAGTTTTTATGCGCTCTGCAGCTTCAATTTTGTTATTAAGATAACAGAAATATATTAGGTTGTGCTGATTTTTTTTATCTAAGAAAAAGAAAATATTATTGGGTTAAATAATGAACATTAATCAATAAAATATTTAAAACTATTCCTATCAACGCTCTCCCATTAGTTAACTATCCGGTAAATGCCGGACATAAAAACCTATTAGTTGATGTGGAGGAAATATAAACGATGATCTACATAAGTCTTAGCCTTCTTCGTACCGTACATCCTTTATCCATCCAGATGATAATGCAGTGATTGAAGTAAATGATGAGGAAAAACTCAACCAAGCTCGTTTATAATTTTTGGGGTTAACTGTGTGAAGCATTGATCTCGCTGACAAAAGGTTCGAACAATTTATTGATTAAAACCAATCTATACCATACCTGATCTTTTTGGAAACAGTTGGTGTTGAAATTGCTAGTTGCCAGTATTCTAGAACGCTCTTTTATGCATCATATTCAAAACATTATTTCTTGACAACCTGGAGCATTAATATTTAACTATCTCTATGTCACTTTGGTGAGCGAGAATTTTCACGGATTAAAACTGTATAAAATTATTTTTCATAAATATAACACTAAAATCCACTAGAATAAATGAATAACCAAACAATGCAGAACTTCCACAGTTGTATCTGAGTTCACGTCACTTTAAAATTAGCATTTGTATTCATATTCTAAATTAAATGAAGAAACTCTCCTTTCTCTCTCTTCTACTACCCATATCGGTCTAAGGACGAGCCACTAATTTGCCTATTTTCAGAGCGTCGAATCATAAAGCCATTGTTTGGACTATACAATTGATTCTCGTCTGTTCGCTTTGTTTCGGTGAACAAATAAACGTTAATGTATAAAGTTCACAAGAGTATGCTTATACATACGTATAAATGGAGAAACCCGGAGACTGTAGTATGGAGTGGTGTATGAAAGTGCATAAGAGATGATCTATAAGTTGCAAAATTTATTGGAATTCGACTCGAAGCTTAATTGGATATATTGATTATTGAAACCTTCTCGCACAATAGAGTAAAATTAAGGATATGAATTTATAATGCTTTAATTTGTAAAGTTTAGTTATTTAATAAAGTAATAAAAACAATCGAGGGCTCGCATGTAAGTTGTTGAACAGGAGTATAAGTGGTTGAATTAGGTAAAGTGTAATTTGTTTGAGATACTCTAGAGAGGAAAGCATTTTATAAGGCAAGTATCGTCTCCAAAAGTTAAATACCCATGTGCCTGAGAAGAAAGGTATCTAAGGTAATGCCGATGGAGGGGATATTGCAAGTGGCCAAAACAATTACATTAAAACATAGAATAACACAAAGAGCTCATGAACGCATTATGATGGGGATAGGTCGGCATGGCAGAAAATCCGCCATTTGTATCGTGGACAAACCAAACTTCAGGATATTGTGAAAGCTATAGGAAACCTGGAGTGGAGATGGGCAGGCCATGCGGCAAGATTCCGAGACGATAGATGAACACACAAAAAAAATCATTGGACTCAACTTGATAATAGACTCCAAAAAGAAGACCCAAAATAAGATGGAAAGATGAGATTCAAAAATATGGTAAAAAATGGAAACAAATTGCATAGAACTGACAAAAAATTCAAAAAGTTGAGAAATGGCTTTTCTCAACAGTAGGGGGCAAATGTCTGAAATAATGATGACATAGGAGAGAGAAAGATATGTATATATATGTATATATATATATATATATATATATATATATATATATATATATATATATATATATAAAGAGAGAGAGAGAGAGAGAAAAAGGGCGGAAGAGATAGAAAGAGGACTAAAAAAAGTACCAATAGGAAAGTTAATGGCTGAAAGGACAGGTAAGTTTGTTGCATCTGCCGCAGATATAAAACGAAAGTGATGCTTTAATTAAGCTCAAATTATGGCAATCTTTATCATTTCTCCTCGGATTATAGAGCAGATTATATAATTATATTCTTGAATTACTTTGGAATGTAAAAAAGAATATCTAAATTATTCGAGCCTAAATGGCAAAATTTTCCTTTTTATGTACATGAATGCGTTCTCATAACCAAAGGAATCGGGTCTCGGTCTACTACTATACCCAGACGAAATGTTTGGCGTAGCCCGGGTAAGACTGCTGCAGCTGTCGTTCGGAAGATTCCATGCTCCACCCCGCCGCTACGGCTGCAGGTGAATCTGTGGCTCTATATCTTCCACACACTCTCTCTTCATTCCTCTCCACCACGTTCTTTATAAATATCTCCTTGCGAACTTTCTGGTTGCACTCCTTTTTTACTTCACGCTTCTTAGTTTTAAGGTAATTATAATAATTAGAAGAACAATATTATTAATAACAATAATACATAATAATATTATTATTAGTAATAATAATTATAATGAGAGGAGGAACTACAGAAACAAGGACCAGCAAAGACCCTAAGATCCGCTCAAGGCCATTCCCCTTACAGAAGATGTTAACTACCACATTCTAACGTTAGTGTAGCAGAAGAAGAAGAATATTATTAATAATAATAATAATACTAGTACTAATAATAATAGCAACAATAATAATATTCGTATTAATAATAATAATAATCTAATGCGATACTTTCCTTTAATTTCTATTGTCAGAATTCATGTTGACCTCAACCGTTCACACATTTAGAAAACTTCAACTTCGAACTTTCTCCTGTTTGGTTGGCGTGCATCAACGCACTGCTCTCGCAGGACAAAAAAAAACATGAAAGGGGAAAGGGGGGAGACGTTTCCACAGGAGTAAGGAATATTTGCCACCGGATTGGCCCGACTGTCGAAATATTAGGCCCCTATTAGATCTTTTGTAAATACTATCTAGTCAGCATTTGTATAATCACTTAAATAAATTCATCGAATAGATTTTCGCATTTAAATCAGTAAATATGGACCCTTACCACAATTAGTCTTGTCACATTTTACGTTGGCTTTCGTTCACTGAATGGCAGTTTAATATATTATTATTTTATAATAGATCAAAAGTTTGAGGTCTTTTTTGTTACAATAAAATATATAGGACGTTTATAATAAAATAAATTCAATTTAGTGAAATCTTTCACGTTATTGAAGTATTTCAGCAATACTGACGAAACATTTTGAAACGGTTTTGTTTCCAAACAGACTTGCCAAATTTCTCTCAATTTTTTTCCAGCTTAATTAAATTTATATATTTATATATTTTGAATCTTGGATATTACGATAATATTCGCATTAACATTTGCCGATTTATTAATGTTATCGTTATATAATTAATTTTACAATTTAATGTGTTAGAAAAATATTATTAACTGGCCACCTAGTACAGCAAAGTGTAGCGGCAGCAGTCATCCAAACTATTCTAGTATTCATAGAACATATAAATACTTATAACATAGTTAACTTTTTTGTTCAAAATATGTTGACAATGTGGCATGATCAATTTGCTCAACTGTAATGTAAAAGTGCCAACAGAGTGGTACACTTAAGAAGTACTTTCCTGCAAGTTCTGGTCGAATCTATCCGATAAATTTTACACAAATAGCCATAGATTGTGTCCCCAAATTTTGAAGGCATTAAATTCATTTGCTTTCAATGGTCTAATGACAAGATTTAGGTTAGATGGGGCTTGAATTAGAGTCATATGATTAGTTGAGGTAAATTCGTCGGGGAGATATCTGAAGAATGAGAGATAATGTTGGTTCCTAAGTCCTTGTTAGATCCTCGAACCGGTAGTCTTTGAAAAAGAAAATCCAATTTAGTGTTATTAAGGTCTCTGCAAGCTTAGCGTTTTCATCCCTCTATTGATATTAAGAGGGATCTGGAATAATGACAAAGAGCCAATAAAGACCGTAATTTTCTCGTGGAGATTGGAATAAGTTTGGTTGTGTGAACAAGCAAATCGTATTTTTCTTATTAATGCACATATGTAAAAAATAATTACTTAGCTGGTGTGTGTTAACTTATTCATTCACAGCCTATTTAATATTTTGAATTGCTATTTCTCATTTTTATTGTATAAAATGCCTAGTTATTAGATATTTTAGTATCATTATTCGTAGCTCCTTCATCCTAGGTAGGCAAATCTTCGCAGGGCAATTCTATATCACAAATCCGTTGACTGTTGAATCAATTTTACCACTTCTTTATAATCAACCATTGAGGATTAATTTTCATAATTGCTTTACCCATTAATGACATATAACGGGAAATAAAGTCCGAAAGGAGATTTTTTTGAGGCGACTATTTATTTTTCTAATATCCGTTAATATTGAAACTTGAGAAGTCAAAAGACTGTTAGGATGTGATGTCCTGAAGAAATTCCATCAAAAAAGAAATAAAACGTTAGTACTTTGCTCGGAACAGAAGGAATATATCACTTGAAGTGAAGAGTTAAGCAAAGTTTATTACTATCAAATTCACGCCTTATATATTCCATTGAGTTCTGCTTCTTGCTCTTCTTCGCGTATTCTTAGGACCCTCAAAGAAAAAATAGAGGAGATTGTTATGTTTTTATTTTTGTTTTGTTAAAAGAGATGGTTTTTAGGGGAAAAGCTTGCAGACACAACTTTTTGATATGCAGTTTATTTTTGCTATCATGTAACAGAGCTGGCGTCTTTTGGCACTCAAATAAATTTCATTTTTGCACGTCAAGAAAAGTGAGGAAGGAAAAAAGGATCTCTTGTAAATTCTCACCGGTGTTTTTAGTGTTGCCTTTTCGCCAAGTGGGATTAGTTTGTTCGGTTAAACTATGCAAGATCATTTTAACCCAATTAGAGTATTATCTAACCTAACCTAAATAAGGGTTCTTACGGAACTAATTTTCTTGAAGAAAAGGCAAATCAAGAGTGCTTTTGGGGATCTAAAAGAGATCACCTCAAACTCTCTGAAAGAATAAATGGACCTCACAAGATTATTTTCCTTCCATACATAATGGAGAGAGTTATGAGGGTTGCCTACTCTACCACTCCCTGTCATTCCAGTTAATATGGACAATCTGACTTTCACACCATTTCTTTACAAACTTTTCAACTTTATTTACGAACTTGTTTTCGAAAACTATCGGTTTTTGATTTTCTCATGGGTGTTCCTTTTGACTTTGTTCTAAATAACCAACCCTCCTCACATATTTGCCATTGGGATCTCTAAAGCATAAAGTAGGATGCTTTTATTTACGTTTTGTATAATTTCATTCCCTAAGTTATATTAAAAAAATATTCTAAACACCGCTATCAATTATAAAAATACCACTGGTATCTTTAAACCAGAAAATGTTCGTATGCATTAAGTTCGAACGCGATATATAATTAAGAATCCTAATAACTACGAGAAACCTATTTGACCAATCAGTTTCCTTAAGAAGTCTTTCGTCGTGAAGCCAAACAGATGGAACTTAAGTTTTCTTTTGAACGAAGCTCTGCAACTTCAAAGGTGCATTGCTCTCCCACAGGGGTCTGACTCTCTTGTGTTTAGAGCCAATGATCTGGAGAAATCGGATCCCATGTAGTCAGTCTCGATTTCTCCAACAAAGATTCATGTACGAGTATCTTGCTGTAGCTTGACTCAGTGACCAAAAGAAAATTATGCGTAGGTGATGATACAAAATTAACGAGAGGGGAAACATGAACATAAAACTAAATGGGTTAAATGTGAAATTAAAATGAAAATGAATTGGGTTGAATGGCTAGATAAGTGTAGGCCACTGTTACGACCATGAGAGTTATTCACGCTGTTATCTCGATCAATATACATATTAGAATTGCAACATATTAACACTAAGTTCCTAGTTCAGTATTCATTTATATTTGTTTTAACTTAATGTAATAGCACTCAATTACAATAAGGCGATAAAATTGGTAACACTTAGCCAAGACTTTCATGGGCATGGCAGAGAATTCCAGCTTTAAATTATGGACAAAAATACAACGGCCATAACCGACCATATTCTCGAATAATGCTTCTAAAATTTATATCGATTTTTCTATCAGGTTAGTGATTTTAATTATTTATCCAACCACTAAATAAAAGGTTAGGGGCAGCTCTATAGCAGCACCCCTGTAGACATGCATTTGTCCAAGAAAAGTGCGCATTTTGGTAACTCATGGTATCTGACTGTATTATTCCACAAGTCTTTTGTGTATAATGCACAGGAATAAATGGAGAGAGAGAGAGACATACAGATAAAAAAGACAGGCAGATGGATAGACAGACAGAGATAGAGACCCTAAATTTAGAGATTGTATGGAAGAAACGTCAAAACGATCCCGAAATAATAGGTTTTTAATATTTAAAGCGATAGTGAGTTGCGACATCCGTTCGAGCAACGTGGACGAGATCTTCGACTAGTTAAGGAAATTCACATAAAGATCAGAACGCCAATGCCAGTCCGAATGCAACAATGCCAGGGCCTTGTTGGGGGGGGTTATTAATTAGTATTGTGTTTTGATACCAACTACCGATAAGATAATAGAACCCTCTGTGGCTCCCTATCAGAGATAGATTGGCATAAATACCGCCATAAGGGATAAAAGGACTCCATTAGCGGGGTTCCTAAACAGATGTAAGAGAGTGGGTATGTTGCGCTGTGGAGACGGGAGGGAAATGACAGCCGTGTTGTGATTTTCATACGTGCCTGACGATGCGTGTGGGGCTAATTATCTCCGCGGTAGTAAGTATAAGCGTATCCACCACTGTGCAACCAGTAGTTGACGCCGCTGAAAGTTTTGTCTCGACGGTCGCGAGGATCGAACCCACTCCTCGACGCTAGAAGTCCAACAGCGTATCCATAAGGCGAGCGAGAGCTGCATAGATTAGGGATTATAATCGCGAATGAGTAAATAAATTTTGTTTTCTTCTCACTCACAACTCAATTTCACACTTATTCCTCACTCACAAACAACCCCCCCCCCTCCTCCCGTAAGAGCTTTAAGAGTTCTGGCTCTTTCCTCTATTACACTAATAATATTTGTGCTCATTAGTGATCCGCAAACATTAAACCTATTAATGAAAACTGTCGGCTGCAGTTAACGCACAGCTCTGTGCGTTCTTGTGTGCGTTCAAGAAAGCTAATTACAGTTTCCTTTTATCTTTAAGATTTCATGAATACCTGTTAATTTGCATATGGTATTAATTAACGTTGCATAACCCCATCTGCCATTAAAGTAACTCAGAGTCTGCATACTAGTAAGGAACTATAGGTGTTAATTATTTTTTAGGAGCCAGGTGCGAAAGACGTTTTTCTCACTTTCACGCGTGAAAGAAGTTAAGACTCGGCGACGAGGGGCTTCAGCTGGGGGCTGTCGGAAATACCCATTTCCCTCTAAGCCTCTGACGAAACGATTGCATTATGTAGTCTTTTAGAAAGGCGCTTTTAAAGACTCGGTTGCAAATAAGCTTAAAAGTAACGATTTAGACGAGGAGGAGGTAAAATGTACGGTGCGAAGAGCGGTGGGTAAGAAGACATTGAAAAGCCGATTGTTATCGATCGGGTTGTTTTTAATTGGTATTTTACACTGCATTGCAGTGATGACTGATGGATGAAAGTGGGGAGGGAGGCGGAGTAGAGAAATGCATGTTTGGGTTGATTTCTGGCTCAGTTGTGCATATGGAGTTCACTTTTAATTGAAATTTTACTGAATATTGAATGCAGTTTATTGATTGAGTACAAAAGTGAAAAGGCAAAATGTTATGGTGGCAATTTGTGCCTGTAAGTAGTTGTGATGTTTGTGCAAAGTTAGCGTCATAAGGTTTTAAGAAATTTTCTCTACTATATTAAGAGCAAGTTGTTTTGCTATTTAAATCTTCGCCACATTTATTATCCTTCTCTTTTTAATTATCCGTATTTCTCCTTCATTTCCTCACTACATGTTTTTGTTTATTGAGATGAAGGACCCTTGTTGGTTGCAGTAGATTGCCTTGCTAAATAATGACCTTATTTAATTGTAAAATTCCAATTTCCCTCTTTGTTGACTCCTCAAATAAGACAGAATAAACAGACAAACAAAATATTAGTAAAACGATAGATAAATTACGAGCATAAATATAACTGAGAAGTCGAAAGGTAAGTTTGATATGAGATCACAATCATCTTAATTATGAATTTTACCGTCACCAAAGTTTCCCTTATCTTTCCTTTATCTATTTGAAAATTTAATGCACTTACATTTAGAATTTTAAATAATTTCTTGAATAAGATAGTATAATAAAAAAAAACTCACAACAAAATTCATGCAGAAAAAGAGATAAAGAACCACATCCTAGTCATATTTTAGACGTTAAAATGAGGGTGCAACATCTTATCCTACAATTGCGTTTACACGGACATATCTGCAAAAGACTACGATTGACTTTATTGTTAAAAATGACTGGCTCCTTCAATCGCCAGATTGCAATCCAATGGCTTAGTGCATTTGAAACGCACAAACCAAGATAGTGTAAAAAGGTTGAAAGGAAGGATTTAATAAAAAATAAAATAAAGGTAGGAATACCTGAGTGCTTGGATAAAATAACATTGACAGAAATTAAAGCGTTCTTCAGGTGTTCTTCTAATTGTGGTTTACCACGGTGCACTGGAGAGGTAAAATAAAGGGGTGGTTAGTTTTTTAGCTTGCGTGGTTATTTTTTCATATATTATAATTAAAATTGTCATGCTGTCCTTTTTTTTAATTCAAGTTTTCGCAAAAGTAAACCAAAAAGATGCGTACAGTCTATATTTTTCATAGATATAAACTCTAAGCACGCTTTAATTATCACCCTAACTTTTAAAAGTAATCACACATTTCTTAAATCTCTAAGCTTATGGTGAAATATTGTTTCCGCCTCAGTATTAAACCTCATATCAGAACTTGGAGAAAGGAAAGTTTGCGAGTTTGCAAACAAAACTTCCGACATATCAATCACGCCTTGACGGCGCTGAATAAAAGAAATTGTCGTGTCTTTACACTATGCTCATTCATAAAATTATAAAGTACAAGATGAAATTTTAAGAACTTTTTATTATAAAATTATATTAGGTTGAATAAAAAGGTGATAATGTTTGTCAACCATCGAATTCCTACTCATATTTTTATATTTAAATCTTAGGAAGGAGGGTTTCTTCCCCACTTGACAAATTCATGAGGCCCGTAAATGGTCAATTTTCCTAGATCTGAACAACTAAGTAGAAGCTCAGCTTTTTCTCGTTGTGTGTGGTTAAGTCACAAATGGTTATTTGCAGGATGATAGTCCGGTTTGGGGATGAATTTGTATGAGTGACTGCCAATTGGGAACTCTTGTTTTGGATCTCACGTTAAACTGAGAATTCCAACCGAGGTATGTGTCAGCTGAAGCGAATCATTGATAAATCCTTAATACCGAAAAGTCAAAATTCCCCTATCATTCTATTGACTAGCTGACTAATGATTGCCTAATTAAGAAATTTTCTGATGGATTGATATGATTTGGTGGTCAATAGTTGCTTTCTAGATTTATCATTTATTTTTTCCATTTATTAAAACAAAGCGAAAACCGACGATTTCGCCTCACAATTTAGGGAGGGAGTTGCATAAGGAGTGGTAAAATTCGGGGGAGCAAAAATGTATGGCGGATACATTGTCCAAATAAACAACTGAGGGTCTAGGGACTTAACTGGGACCCAACTCTCCTAGTGCTTCCTTTGCTCCGCGATGAAGGCATCTCGTTTTGTGGGGTCTAAATAGAAGGAATATAAAATTTAATTTTATAAACAAAAGAAATTTTGCTTTGAAATTCAGTCAAAATCCATTTGAATTAAGTATAGTTAGAATTTTAGTATAAAAAAAATAAGTCAACTGAAGTGACGCGATAAAGAATCTCTAGAGCTATGGATTTTTTCCTTTTCTCTAAAAATTGAGGTTTAATATTAAATTTTCCTAGTAATTCATTAATTTATTTCACTAAGTTTTTTAACTTTCATATAGCGAATTAACCAAAATTTGTTTTAACACGCAATTTAATTGGTACGTCCACAGGATACGGGGAACAAATTAATTTTGGCTTCCCCCAAATTTAGCGAAATTCTGTTATTTTTAGGGGACTACTAAAATCTTTGGCGCTTTCGGGGGAACTTTGGAACTTTACAGGGTTAAAAAAATATTGAGCTGTTTCTATGGTAACCATTCGATTAAGCTTGTGTAGCAGGAGGAATATTTTTTAGGATACAACACATTTTTTTCCTTTATTAATCTTATTTTATTTTCTTCTTATTATTATTATTTCTTCTCAGATTGAGAAAGCCAAAGAAGGGGAAAATGTGCACTAGATACGGAAAATATGCAAACTATTTATTAAGATAAAAAAATTACAGCCAACGAAGAGAGATTCGTAAAGAATCTGTTGAGGTTAGGGAAGTAAAATTGTGTGGTATGGTCCAAAGACTATTCAGGACGTTCATTACCCAGTCAGTGGGCGATTCGTCCCCTTACCTCACAAGTTAGTATGCAAGGAACCAAGAGAATTGGCATTTGTCCTCTTGAGCTGGCCACTCTTCGCATCAAGAACAAAATCTCTCGTTCAAAGATAAAACTATAGCCGGTCTTTGTCAATATATCTATGTCGACGCTTCTATATATCTATATTCAACGCGTCATCTCCTAAGGAAACTTCTGTTTGTTTGGTTTTGTTCCCAATGCTTGTTCTTATTTCTAATTTGAGTCATTATTGAATGTCTTATAGGATTTGGACTAAGTTCGGTTCTCTTGCTTGTTTCACGGTTCATGTTGAGAACTTGTGTATCGTGTGCTAAATCTCATTTGACAGCTCTGTGTGAGAGCTTGTTTAAACCTCGCCCAAACTTGAAGTTGCGTGTGATTAGCTTCCTTGTTAGGTTCCTTCACCGACACAGTTGTAATTAAGATTCCATCGTAATTAAGCCTCAGGTTCCAAAAGAAGTCTTAATCGAAGGTAATTATCGATAAGTTGGAGGGATTTAGAAGGATTAATTATCGATGAAACTAATAGTCTCAATTAGTGAGATTTTTTAAAATGTTTAAGAGACCAGGGTGATTTGTCATCATTTAATACAGGGTGAGTTCTAAAAGTAGGTCAGATTTTGAATAGTTCTAAATCCTCAAATTTAAAAAATTAAAATGAGAAAATGAAAAAGAAATTAAAATAGGAATTAGTCAAATTTTGTGTAGTTCTATTACTATTTCTAAATTATCGCCTTTGCTTTTAATAGATTCAATACAGTTTGAGAGATCATTGTGTCCCTCACGCCATTTTTCATTAATACGTGTATGGATGGTTCCTGTAAAAAAATTAGGATCATTTGAACATCTACTCTCACTAGACTGGTCATTTTAATGCCCCCTCCCAACCTGGCCATTTGAGCAACACCCCCTAAATCTTACTTTGGCGGAAATGTTCAAGTTCATGATAACCTAACTTAAGTTGATCTATTTTAGGTAAGGTTCTGGTGTACACCTTACAACTCTTAACAGTGAATTCTTTTGTAAACAATTAAGTTTAGTCTATTAAACATCCTCTAAAGGTATAAGCTATTGTATATCCTCCCCCTCTAAATATTTTCTGGGGGAAAGAATATTCGAATGATCCGAAAATAAAAGATTAAAATCCCCTATTTCGAGTAATACATATTCCCCCTTAAACAAACAAGCCTACTTTTAGTGGTCACCCTTATCTACACAATCCATAAGTGCATACTAATTTAGAAAGGGGCTGTTTTGGGTCAAAATGAGCCTATAAGGTCATCGATGGGTGCAAATAGCGAGTAATAAAAAACCCAAACCCGTCATCAAATAATTTAAAATAATCATGATTTGTTTCCATTTCGAGACATTTTTTGACCGTAGCCAATGTGACACAAAAGTACTAAATATCTTACTTCTTAACTTTCTTTTATTCACATTCAATGACTTATGCATATTAAAATTGCATTGCAATATTAAAGAAAGTCGGCAACCATTATTCCCAAACCCTCGACATTTTCCTTCTCGCTGATTCTCAAACATACAATAACTTTGTTCAACTGAAACTTTTTTTAAAAAGGAACAAAAAATAATCTTATACAAAAGAAAGTAGCAATAAAAGTAGATAAACTCTAAAACAAATTCACTTAGCGTAAAACTGAAACTCCCTGGAGTAAAACAGTACTGCTGTGACAAAATTGAATAGAATATCTCTCTTCAAGTATCGCTGGGCTAAGACATTAGATTTATCAGTTCAAACAGGAAAGACGCATCTCCACCCGTCTTCTTCTTCTCTTAGAGAGATCCATGCAAAATAATATTTCACAGTCACTTAACAACAGTCTTCAATGATAGTGTTATTATTTTCATTATTTTTTTATATTTTTATTATTATTGACATTATCATAAACAATATTATAATTATTTTTATATTTTCATCTATGATAGTTTTATTATTTTCATTATTTTTCATATATTTTTTGGTAGTTAAATTATCTTTTTAGTTTTATTATGTTCATTATTATTCTTATTATTAATTTATATTCACTTGAAACTGAAAAGTGAAAGTAAACGAGGACATCTCTACCAGAAAGTTCGGAACGAGAGGTTTATAATGAAACTGGTAAGGTTAGGAGAAGAAAAATTGTGTGGAAGGTGGGGAACCCGAGTAGTTAAAAGAGTAGACTACTTGAAGCTTGGGACTCCGAAACTTAAAGACGCGAAACTGTTCTCAATCTGCCGGAATGCTTGAATGGGAGTGCTCCCTCCACAAAGTCTCAAGTTGGAGCTTCCCATTCTAATGACCCGGGGTCATGAACACCGGTGATACAGTGCGATATGAATGAAGGGGGGGGGCTTAGTGTTGTATAGAAAAACGTGTATGTATGGAACGACATCCGTATCCTGGACAAACCATTTGCCGGTCTATGAAACTAACATAAAGATCATCATGGCGTTCGATGGTGAGCTCGAGGGTGCAAAAGCCGGTCCTCGTTTGTAAGGGGGGGAAGGACACCAACCAGCGATCGGGTATGAGCCTTCGTCGCCCAAGGAAGGAGAGGAGTTTGTTCCTCGTCATGGCTTTGTTGATACAACTACTCATTGCCAAGATTCCATGGAACAGAGGAGAAGCGTCTGTGTTGTTTTGTGAAGACCGCATAGGGAAGAAAGCAGTGTTGTAATTGGCTATATGTGTGAGGGAGGATGTATCAGTGGCCAGACCTCTACGTGCGCCGACGTTTGAGTTCGGTCTCGCTAGAGGATTGAACCTGACACCTAGACGCTAGAAAACCAACGCTGTATCCATCAGTCTAGCGATAACTGTTGTAAGTGAATCTTAAATAACAAGGTTGATTCAGTAGCTATATTTCAGGATCAGTAGTCTTATTATTCTTGTATCTTTTTCACTTTCCATTACATTTTCCTCTCATTCTTCCTTCTTTCTATTCTATCTTTTCACTCACGTTAATATCTGCCCATTTTCTTTTTATCTCATTAAAATAAGACCATTATGGCCTATTTTTCCAGAATAAATTTGATTAATTCCATCCCGCAAACGCAGTATTTACCTGTTTCTCTCTTAATCTCAAAATGGCCTTCAGTTGGAAGCAAATTCCTTGCGCTGGAAGAAGGCAGATTAGCCACCAGTGGAAAACAAATTATGGCCGAATCCTTGGGTTAGTCAAGCAGTGCGGCAAAGGAGCGAACAAGCAAAGATTCCCTCTGCATATCTAAAGTCTGTAGTAATGGCAAAAAAGATAATAAGGGATTTGCTACAGTTGGTCAGGATCAAAGGAGTTTGTTTGGCTTAAAAGATCTAACATGATTTGGTCCCCGGCTACGAAGATTACAGCGCTAAGGAAGGATTTGGTCTTCGAGTTCATTTAAAGAAATGGAAATTCCTAATGGAAATAAAAAGTGAATGTGATGGTTATATAGCATTAGCAGGAGGGGCAAGGATGTAAGTCTTCACGTAGTATTACTAGTATGTGATCCACAAATGGTTTCCACTATGAATTGACAATTAAGAACAAGCTCCGATTGAAGAAAGAGTGTTTTGTCGAGAAAATTCATATTATTCCTTTACTTTAGATTGTGGAGGGGGAAAGGTAGAGATGGAAATGATACGTAGTGAAAAAGTAGTAAAAATAAAAGGTCAAAATAATGAGGCAAGCTACGGTTGTGACCATAAGACGGACTCCATTATAAATGGCAACTTAGAGGATGAGGTGGCCCTTGAAAATGTATTAGAACTCCAGGAATAAAATTTCACATAGTTAAACTTGGGATTCCTAGATCGCCAGAAGTCTGCACCAGATGGGGTTACCGGATAGGGTCACCGGTTAAGTTTACCGGATGGGACGTGGCACTTCAGAGAGTCAAAGAGGGCAAAGGAATATATGTTTGTTAATTTCGTCCTGAGGGACACAATGGATACACAGTTTGTTATAAACAATAAACCTTGGTGTATATGGTAGACGGCATTCTTGCTTTCGATTCTGCACGGGTTTGCAAACATTCGAGGAAATGATGCTTAGTTCTAGATCAGGAGTAGCGAACCCGTTTAACTAGGCGTACCAAACTAGGATAAATAGGTTTGAAACTCCTCAGTACTAATCGTGATGTTGAAGAAAATATTATCTTTTGAACTTTCAGTTAACAGAGACATAAAAAATAATTAATTTAAAGAGTACAGGTGTTAGAAGTTAATATTCCGTATTTATTAGGACGTTTGGTTTTTATCACATTTTTATTGATGTAGATGACCATGAGAAAAATGTATTTGATTAAGGCAAAAATCCTTTTAAGTCTGCGATGAACTTCCTGTGTCGAAAATAATTAAAGGCGTGTCACTTTGAGCACGCGTGTCATAGATTCGTCTTCTTTGTTCTAGAGCGTGAAAAAAAGGGCACTGAGATTTTCTTGAGACTCTCAACTGTCTACAGCTCTGCCATATTTATCATATATCGTTTGAGTTTGCATCTATATATGCAGGGGAAAGAGCACCATATATTAGTTGGTTGCTGGGAATTATGTATTTTTTTTGTTGATAAATCAGTCGCTTCTGCCTTTCTGGCAGCAGCGGATGGATGTTGAATTCATCCTCTCCCCTCGTCGTTTCAGGACCTCTTCCTGGAACGTAGTCAAGCGTTCTCCTCTACTCATTAGAGAAGAATGCAGATATCCTGCGGATCTTTTCCAACTTTTTTCCACACCGAATTTTTTATACCACAATTAAAAGTTTTTTGGTGTATTGCCCTTTTGCTACTACGACCTCTTCTACTATTCCTTCTATTAGTAACTACTACTAAAAACTGTTACCTAGAATTACAATCTATAATTATAATTATTATTATTACTATTATTATTATTATTATAATTAGGAGAGAAAGAACTATAGAAGTTCCAAGAACCTAAGTCAACTCTAATGATATGCCGTGTAGGACTAAACTATGAGAGAAGAAGAAGAGATCCGTCGAAAATAAAAAGAAAATGTAGACGCCCTCTGAAGATAAGAAGTAGAAGGATAAGAAGAAGAAGAAAAACTAGAAGAAAAAGAGGAAAAGAAGAAAAGGACGAAGACGGTATTTGAAAAAAAGTCCAACTCACCAAAGGAAACAGTTTGTGGAAGATGATTTGGCACCTGTTATTTAATAAAGAAACAAGTTTAAATGTGTGAAATGTCCAGAAATGATGCCTCTTAATTTTTATTCTACACCAAGGAGTCTGAGGAGATTGCTTATAAAATTGTTATGATGTCTGAACCTTTACACTAATAATCTGAAATTTTCATTTCTCTGTTGCAGATATTTATGGTTTGAGAGTCTAAGAAAGCAGCCCTTGTCACGGACGTGCGTCAGAAGCAGAGAAGCGTCATTGAATTCCTTCATGCAAAAGAAGTTGAACCAATCGACCTTCCCGAATGCTTGGTGAACGTTTACTGAGCCGAGTCAATTGATGTTAGCACAGTTAGAAGATGGGTTCTTCGATTCAAGAGTAGCGATAGAGATGTGAGTGACAAACCGAGCTCCGGACGCCCATACGCAGCCACCACTACGGTAAATAAAGCGCGCCTCTATCAGTCCATCCGCGCTAATCAGCGAATAACGGTGAATGAAATGCCTTACGTTGAAAGGCTTATCGAGCTAAAGGTCCAGATTGCCCGTAAAAGGCCAGAGAAGAAAGAAAAAATTTGTTTGTAACACAACGCCAGACCACACTTGAGTTTAAAGACCACAGAATGTGTGACAAAGTTCGGCTGGACGGTGTTGCCGTACCCACTGTATTGCCAACGTCTGACTTCCACCTGTTCAGGCCTCTGAAGGCCGAATTAGATGGGCAGCGTTTTTCAGACATCTACGTTGTGAAGAAATGGACCGCCTCGGCAGGCGCGGACCTTTACCACGCGCGGCATTCAGGCCCTTGCTCACCTTTGGCGGAAATGCATTGACAATAGGGGTGACTACCCGTAAAAATAAATTCTGATGCAAATATTTCCGTTCGTTTCATTGGTGCCACATCCGTCCTTCTAACTCTTCATCTTTTGGAGTTACAAAAAAAGGAAGCTTTACTCTTGGAACGACCCTCGTATAACCAAAGTCAGTGCAATTGCAATGGGGATCGTAGGTCGAGATATACATAAATATAAGAGACATCATTTCACTTTCAATTATAAGAAATCAAATCCATAGTTACAATTCATTTGTGGTTTGTGCCTCCCAAGCACGATCCCAGGTACTCTAAACACATCAATACCCCACACTCAAAAATTCACAGGCCTGCGTTTGAAAAAGAAATTATGTTCCTTAGGATTTCTTTTTGGTTTCTTAATGAATTAAACCCCCTGAGCTTAAAAATGAATGTATTTTTGTTCAATCAGGTCAGATTTTCTTAATACAGCATACATCATTTTCATTGAGATTACCTCATTTTTCCTGAAAAAAAAAGGTCAAAAACCTTTCTCTATCTAATAATGCATTATTATTGTTATATAATAAAAACAGGAATACACGTATTTAAAATATAATCCTTTTAATAAAACAAAAAATTAAAGAATGCAACATAATAAAAATAATTCTAATTTCCAAGAAAAGACGCTCTTGACGATTTTCGTTTGTGCCTCTCATCTGGTGCATCACGCTTCAAACACCAACAGGAGTCAGCAAGCATGTTTACGTCCTATTTACCCTAGTAACTGGATTCCATTGTTTTTATGTCCTGGTGGAATTTTTGCCCCTGTTCTTCAGTATAATTATTTCAGTTGCCTGGAAAATAA
The DNA here is from genome assembly GCA_963969495.1 of Ceratothoa steindachneri. Taxonomy (NCBI): domain Eukaryota; kingdom Metazoa; phylum Arthropoda; class Malacostraca; order Isopoda; family Cymothoidae; genus Ceratothoa; species Ceratothoa steindachneri. Next base: position 122,833,543 of record OZ018331.1, read on the forward strand.
TACAGATGGGACTGTAAAAAATGTATCTTCATAGACATTCGAGCTCCCAAATGTTTGAGACTTGTTAAGAGCTGATTGACCAGGGCAACATATTCTGGGCTTTTTATATTGCCTATAAAATTGTTAACTAGAGCTTTGAAAGCTTTGCAGAGATCTTTATATATGTCCGTTATTGATACCTCAAACTGCTGATCTCTTATCAAGTTCCTGATTTGAGGTCCATCAAAAATTCCCGCATGGAGCTTAGCGTCACTGATTTGTGGAAATTTTTGAAGAAGAGATTCAAAAGCTTGGCCTTCTTTATTAAAGGTTTTGACATAATTTTGTATTATGCCAAGCGTTATATGCAGTGGAGTAAGCAGTATTTTGTGAGGAGGCACTAAACCTTCAGCTAACACATTGTTTGATCCAATTCTAAATGCTTCTTGTGGAGGCCGAACCTTCTTCTCATATTGCATACTATCTGCACGACTGTCCCATAAACATAGGAAACAGCAATGCCTCGTGTAGCCTGTTTGCATCCCAAGTATAAGAGAGACTACCTGAAAAGAAATTTAGCAGGGTATGTAAATTAAAAGTAATATTTATCAAAACAATAAGAATATAAATAGGTACTGAAAGATCCTGTATGCCGATGCATTAAATCATTGTATTGGAACTAATTGGATATATATACATCTTATTTTGAGTTTATTGAGTTATGCTGTATACCTTTTCAATTAGAATTAGTTCTTCATTAACCAAAAAGGATGCATTAACCTATAGGGACACACTTTAACAAAAGAATATAACTCGAAAATCACTCATGATTTCCAGGTTTGCATTCTTGTAAAATGTAAGTTGACCAAAAGGTGTATACAAGTATTGACAATTAAAAATTAAAATTTCATTATCAAAGAGCTTAGAAATGCCAAGTGTTAAATAATCTTACTTTTAAGTCACCACGTATCCTCCAATTGTGGGGAGAGTAATTTATTTCATCCAGCATTTTTTTCATATTTTCATAACTTTCAGTAAGTTGGATTGAATGGCCTATAGGAACGGAAGCTATCTTGTTACCAATATTCAGTAACACAGCTTTTAAACTTCTACTGGAGGTATTTATTAAAAGTCTCCATTCTAATGGGTTATAGTGAATTCTAAGGGCCCCAACAAGTCCTTTAATATCAGCGCAGTATACTAAAGAGCTGTATGAATGCTGTAAAAAATAGCTTCGAAACTCTTGTTTTCTATTTCTGTACCCACAAAAAATGTTGTTTCTTTAGTGAGAAGATTATTTTACGGAAGTCGAGAGCCAAGGAGTTGTGCATTCTTCTTTGAAAGCCCCAGATCCTTGGTCAGGTCATTTAACTGAACTTGAGTGAATGGTCTTGCGACCATATCATCTGTGGAAATCTGATAAGACTCAAGAGTGTCATAATCTTGATCAACTTCCATATTAATCTCTTCATGGATCTCTATATGTTCATGGGGAGAAGATATAGGAAGTCCTAGACCATGGGGCATGAAATTGATGGCAGAAGGAACATCTGGATATGCCACACTATGTTTATTCTTCTTATTTATACCTGTGGAAAATATAATTGCATATTACATAAAGGAATTTATTTGGAGTTTCAGATAGTACATAAATGTTTAGTAAAAGATATGTTCATGCTGAAGTGAACTATCTTAGTTTTCAATTTTATTGTAAGTCTATGCATAATAATGACATTTTCAGGAGCCAGTGTGATACAGAAAGCTTAAATACTTGATACAATGCTCATCTTTAAGATTGGTCATGCAAAAATAGCAGTCCGTAGTGTGGTCCTTGCCATCTCTCCACACCATGGAAACACCAAAAGAGAGGGACTTCTGTTCGCCCTGACTCCAGCGTCTCAAACTTATATAGGATCCCTTGCAGCAGATATGTAGTGCAAAACTTTTATCTTGATCTCCTAGCTTTACTTCAAAATATGCATGATACAAAGATTTAATTACAGGAGAGATTGTACATTGCGGCTCGGGAAAATTCACTTTGCCGCAAACATAGCCAAATCTGTCGTAGCTATTCTTACATTTTCTGTTCATTTTTAACTCAACCACTATTATGATTATTATTCTTATTATTATAATGCTAGGCAATTTCTAACCTGAAAAAATATAAACTTATTAACATAATTACTTAAAACGTACACAAAACTTACTGCGAATACATTAGTGCCAAAACTATTTAAATTTTATGTAATATAGGACATTTATAAACTATAAAATTATTATCACCCCTTGTATCGCAAAAACTGAACCTGATAGAGAAAAACGGATGCCAAATTCGGATTTAGGAGGTCAATTTTATTAAGAAACACTACAGAAAACCAAAGGTACATTTTTGACGCAGACTAGTGTAATTATTTAATACCCTCATTCCCACCACTTTTCAAATTCCTCTCCGCTTTTACAATTCCAATCTCGCTGCAACGTTGAAACCACTTTATCTCTCACTTTCAGCCACTGCAACGTGCCCCCTTTATAAACAGAAGTAAGACGTCTCCTACATTCTACTCATAATTTCGATAGAGGCGCCTTCCTATACAACGTATCAAAAACCCTCGTCCATAAATCTCTCGGAATGGGGGCGCGAATCATTGTTGAATGAGGGCCAGAGCTCGACTCGCGAATGAAGCACAGCAGGACAGTTGAAAATGTCAGGCGGAAGCAAAAACGCTATTTCGAATCAAAGCAAATTTGATTAGAGAGGCGCATTATTATAATGATATTAGAGACTATAAAAGACGCTTAGATCCTCTTTTAGATTCATCGTGGAAGAATGACAAAAAGAAAAGAGAGAAAAAATTAGGCCCAGCACTTTTTTACATGGACGAAGACCTTCGAACTAATCATACACTTATTAATGCACATGATAAAAAGATTTCGCAACTTAGTAGTTTACTCAACTTTGTAGCCTACTCATCATCATCATCATCATCATCATCATAATCACTAACTCTATAATTTAAGAAGGGGATTTTTTTTAGTATTTGAATAATAATTTCATCTTAGTTTGGTTATGACTTATGTTTTTATCAGTTATTTCTAATCATTCTTTTATAATATAAAAAAACAAAATGGTGAAGCTCAGAAATAAATATAAGTATCGAAATTTTGTGATTTTTTAAAACCCACACAATTACAAATGGTGAAGTTCAGAAAATATATTTTTATATATCTTCCTCTATAACTATATTTTAGCAACGTGATATTTTGAAAGGGGGGAAATTTAGTTTAGAATTCATTTTTTAAATTATTATAATTGGCGAAGTTCAGAAAATTTATAAAAATTTTACCATGGCTGCTTATTTTTAGATTTTCAATTTTAATCTTAGTAGCGAAGCGCAAGCTCCCCCTGTAAGGGGCAGTGACGAAGCCATTGCCTGGTATATTTGCATTATATATAGCTCAGTATAATTGAAAAAATAAGATTATAATAAATAGTCCTACTACAATACTAGCAATCTGTAATTTCACTTTTCTATACATATTTTTCGAGTCTCTATTTACACCTTATTCATAAAAAATAAATTAAAAGAATTGTAAGTTTCCCATTCAAAGGTGTTTATATGGTAAGTGAATTTGAGGGTTAGTTATCATTAATGGCAGTGGTATTTGAATTTCACAAAACCTCTATTTTTGTAATGATTTTGCCATGGCATAGAAAAACTAGAAACCAAAAAAATAATATTCTTACCATTATCAGGTTTAGGTAAAGTGATGTATCTAGCTTTTCATAGCCATAGCATAACCATAACTTGACCTCCACCAATGTTAGAGGATCAGAGGTAGTCCTAGCCTATATGGTGCTATAATCAAAACCTTCTTCAATTTCCCCTCTTCTGAATGAGACCCAACTTTTAACACACATAACTAAAAAATAAATAAACTTTGCAAGAAATATGTACAAACCAACTCGTTTATTGGGGGTATGCTCGTCCCGATGAGAAGCTCGATAAATACTTTGAAAGACAGTATGGCTGCTCGCTTTTCTTTCCCAACCCTCCCCCCTCCTTTCCTCCAAGAGCTGGGTAGTATTTAAATACAGTTTTGTATTTAGAACTGTATTAATAAATACATTGTTTTTCATGTATTTAAATACAGTATTGAATGTATTTAAATACTAAACACTAGATACATGGAGGAAATGCATTTAAATAATAAATACATTTTATGGTTGTATTTAAATACCAAAAACTAAATATGTCAATTGTATTTAAATGCATTTGTAAATACACTTCAAATACATACACATTTTAACAAATGTGTTGTGAAAATTATGATGAAACAAAATAAAATTCTTGATAAAGGATAATTTGGCCAGGGCCATGGCTCCCGCGCCGGCAATCTATGCCGCCCTGGGTAAAGACCCATTTTGGCCATACATAAATTCCGCGCCTGCATAGGATGGTATGAAATAGCATATATACATATGGGAATTTAGTAATTAATACCAGCATGATTTGATAATGCGATAACGTTAGCAATTTATTTATTTTTTCCCACTTACCAAACTTTATAGTTTAACTTAACCTTACCCAAAATTTTATTGATGTTAAATTTACCACTATTTCGAAAGAGGTCTTATAAGTATGAAATATCATTTATTATGTATGTTAGTAATTGCTCATAATTGCAAATAATTACTTTTAAGTTTCATTTTAGTACATTTTATCCCATTTAGCTAAGCCGGTATACAGATAATCAAATTCCCCCATCCTTTTTGCTGTATGATCCATTATTTAGAAACTTAGATGGTCTAATTATAATTTTTAAAATTTTGGTTTTAACTTTTAATGATTTAGTAATTTCCTTTAAGAATCGAAATTGCCTTTCACAGTGCATAATTATTGAAGTGTGAAATTTAAGCTTGACATGCTTCTGCCAGCACATACTTAGTGTGAAGGGTTCAACAATTCGGTTCCAATGAAAGGCTTGGGAGAGTTATCCATAAAGCTACACTATACGCACCTGCACAAACAAAGACTGCACATTAACCTTTGAACAGATTCTTTGCAATCCTAAGTTTTTTGCATTCACTTATTTTTTTTATATTATAATATACCATGTACACGCCTTTGTATTTCCTCTCCGCTTATGGATAACAGTCACACATTCACTGGTTTATTGTTCTTCTCATGAAGTAAGATTTATTATACATCTAATTATTTTATTATTTTGAGAAGATTGTACGAAATGTCCTCTCTATAAATACTTGCAACTCTCCTATGGTGTTCATAACAGGGAAATGAGCGATTCGATCCCTTTAAATCTCGAAAAAAAAAGGAAAATAATGAATTGGTTACTAACTGCCGATTCAGATTACGTCATTGATATGCCCGAAATTGTTAACCTAGGCACACGAAGGAGATTTTACAAAATATCCTTTCTATAAATAGCTACAGCTCTTATCTGGTGTTCATGCCAGGTAAAAGAGCTACCACAACCCTTTAAATCTCAAAAGAAAGTGAAAAAAGTGAAATGGTTACCGACTGCCGATTCAGATTACGTCATCGAGATGCTCGAAATTGTTAACCTAGGCATACGAAGAAAAGATTCGCAAATAAGCCAACATGACTCCTGTGAATTCAGTTGAACGAAAAAAAAAGGACAGCTTAGTTTCATGAATGGAAAATAAGAATTTAGATAAAATTGTGCAGGTGCATATTTGTGACAATAAAGAAGTAAACATTTTCTTCTGCTAAAATATGTTCTCTATCCATTTTGTTTAGAAGACATTTCCATTTTCGCAATCTCATTTGTAATTGGAAAATAGAGTTCAATCTAAATGAGATAGTTGCTTATTTTTCCTCTTTACCCACCATCTTTAGCTACTAACATTGGGTTAGATGTGAGTGTATAAGTTTTTGGGAGTTAAATTCGCAAGATAAAAGTGCCAACAGGAAATAGCAGCATTCCACCTCACAGCAGTATATCTTATTTAACGCTTTTTATTTTTACATTTCATGTTATTTTCAGATTGATGATGTTGAGGAAATACCTGCTTTCAATTTATCTAATTACTTTTAAGTTGTGAAATATCTTGAAATAATGGTTTTCTTAACGAGAAGTGGTTTAGAATTCTAATTTCTGAGTATCTGAGTCCTGGTAATAATTAGTTTAGAGAAGGTGGGAATTTTGTTGACTAAAGCCTAGTGTTTGGTGTCAAGATTTGTGTAACTACTTTCTTATTGCTTATAAATTAAATATTTATGGATGTTTCATTCTCTCGATGGTTTTCTCTTATGCTGAAGGGGTATTTACTTTTGCCATAGTTTTTAAGTCAAATTCAGTAAAGTAAAATCTATAGAGTTTTAGTATATAAAATGGCGGATTTTCTAAAAGAAATAATGGAAGGTATGGTTTTTTTTTAATTGGTATTAATTTCTTGGCCAATTACGTAAATCTGTTCATTGATCAGGGAAAATAGTAACTTAGTATACTAGTTTCGTTATAATTCTTTCAGTAACATCTGTTATTACAGTTCTGATTATTTATTTACTCTTGCTACTAATCCTAAATTAAGGAAGGTAATCATAATTGACATTGAACGCGAGAATGGTTTCTTATAAAATCAGATTAATAGTATATATTGACCTTAATACATCAATCAATATGAACTGTCATATTATTGGCATCTGGTCCCTTCAAGATCAGGCAAACAAGAAAAAATCTGCCAATATACCAACACTCCATTAGGCTAAATCGGGTGCAACAGGTGCAAACGAACGGAGAGCACTACCTAAAATTTATTTTATTCTCATTTTTTCTGTGTTTTTTTTTACCCCATGCTAACCTTGCAATCGAATAAAGTTATCTCCAGGATTCAATTGCTTTTATAGTTTTACAAAGCTATAAGACAAAAGATTTGAGCAAGAAAGATAATTTTACCGATTTGCTGATGCTAACACGAGTGCCTGACGTAATGGGCCATTTTCTCCTTCCGAGACGGGAATTTAAGAAGGGATAATGGGTCTTTGCGATGGGGTAACGGGAGGAATTCTGGCAGAAATTGGGTAATGTTCACACATAGTGGATGCCAGAATTTTAAGGCTGCAGGATAAACAATTTATGCGGAGAAGAGACGAGAGTTGACGCTGTAGTATTTACCATAAAAAATAGAAACAAGGGTGCTTGCATATAATGTGGCCTTTGTTTTAGAGAGAAACGACGCTGACGGGCTCGAAACTTAAAAATGGGATTTTTAGTCGCAAGTGACTCTACATCTCACTATGTCGGTCTTTCGGTCACGATTAGCTGGTCCCCGTTTTTTTTTGTTTTTTTCAATAATATTGTAATTATTAGGCCAATTATAACGAAATTTGAAACCCATATGTTGTTATACATTCTCTTTAGAAAGATATAATTGATAAAGTTCTCTCAAGGTGAGCCCGAGAATTATTTTGTTTTGGCAATAACATCATAACTATTCAGCTCATTCTAACGAAATTTGAAAACATTTTGTTGTTTTACATTCTCTTTCGAATGATATAATTAACAAGGCTTCACAAGAGAGGCCCAGGAACTATTTTGGCTTGACAGTAACACCATAACTATTCGTCCCATTCTAATCAAATTTAAAACCCCTATGTTGTTTTAAATTTTCTTCCAAATGATATATTTGCCAAAGTACCCACCCCCCTGCAAAATATAGCCCAGGAATTATTTTAGGTGGCAATAACATCATAACTATTTGGCCGATTCTAACGAAATTTGATAGCCTTATATTGTTTTACATTCTCTTGCGAATGCTAAAATTGCCAAAGTCATCCCAAGGTTAGCCCATGAATTATTTTGTTTGTGCAATAACATCATAACTGTTCGGCTACTTCTAACTAAATTTGAAACCCTAATGTTGTTTTACATTTTCTTTCGAATGATATAATTTCCAAGGTCCCCCTAAAGTTATCCCGGGAATTATTTTGTTTTGGCACTAACATTATAACTATTTGGCCAATGGTAGCGAAATTTGAAACCCTTATGTTGTTTTACATTCTCTTTCGAATGATATAATTGACATGGTCTTCTCAGGTTAGCCTGGGAATTATTTTTTAGGGCAATAACATCATAACTATTCTCCCCATTCTGACGAAGTTTGAAACCTTTATGTTGTTTTACATTCACTTTCGAATGATATAATTGTCAAAGTCACCTCAAGGTTAGTCCGGGAATTATTGAAAGTTTTGAAAGTCATAAGGTTATAAATCAGAATAAGAGAGAGCACGTGACCTTTGGGTCAGTTGGTAGCGCCATTGGGCGTTTGCATCGTGGAAGAGATCTCCGACCAGATAATAAAGTGCATATAAAGATCAGAATGACAATTAGTGGTCAACTCGAGGGTATCATGGACCTACCCTCTTTCGAGGGTTGGGAAGGGGAGGAGGGCGTCCGAGTCAGATTGTGTTTTTTGATGCCAACAATTAATAGAGGCATGAAACATGTGGTATTTAACATGTAGTATTTAACATGTGGTATTAAAATGTGCTAATCATAAGCTAGTATTTAACAGGTAGTATTTAAGATAAGGTATTAACATCTGACATTTAATATGTAGAAATTATGTAGTTTTTAACATGAGGCATTTGGCATATGGTATCTAGCTAGCATAGAGCATTCAACATGTAGTATTTAACATGCGGTATTTAGCAAGTCTGCCCTCCTCCCACCATTTTTTTCTTCTATCTCACCGTTTGACTTTTTGTTTTTATGGTCCCCCGCAAGAGGAAATTAGTGGTAGCACGCCAACAATGCTGCAGCTGAAATCTCGAGATCTGCTGTTCTCTCCAGATCCAACACACTGCAATTGTGTTCTCACTTTCTCTAATACCTTTTCATCTTTACAATATTTCTACGTGATACGACCTCGATGTTATTGCGCTTAAAATATGTGTAAAAGATAATTATTATTCATATTAGCGTTCATGTCTCTATTATCTATTAATTGATACAATAAACAATCAATAGACAATCAACTCGCCTGATAAATATTTTTGCTAGTGAAACCTAGTGTTACTTTCATGATTTATCTTGACTAGATTAAATGAAAGCTGTTTACTAGGTTCTCAAGATGTTATTCCATGCAAAGGTAAAATGCTTTCAAGTTTGTGGTCCAGTGAATTTTCAGAGAAAATTGCATGTCATAAGATATCTTGGTTCACTCCCTTGACTAATACACGGTGGCCCACCAAAAAAAACAGGAAATTTGATACAGTTTATTCAATTGTTGGAAATGGAAAACAGTTGTTAACAGAAACATTGTTAAAACAGAACAAAAACACTAATGTTAGATGTGGTGTTCAAAATGCTCTCGATGTGGAGCGGCACAACGACGTAGAAGGTCTAGCCACCTTTCAGTCTCTCTTTGGCTGGATTCAAGCGAGATATTGTTTCAAACTTCCATCACTAGAGTTTCCTAGTGTTGTATCTCTGTGACCTCTCTCCTCTGTACTTGAAGTTGAGGTACCAGTTATCCCCACATGGTAAAATCCATTTCGTTAAGATTTGGACTTTTAAAGGCCATTTGTAGAAGGTATATGTTAGTTAACTGTACTTGTGTAAAATACACAATGTAAATCTAGAATTTCCTGTTTTTTGTAGGTCACCCTGTAATTTTATAATGGAAAATGTAAAGTAATTTCGTCGCCCACTTGCTACTAAATATCTAAATTTAGGTAATAAATATAGTAAACGAGTCTAGAGCAAAGTACTTAAATCTATCGTAAACGAATGAATAAGTTTAATGGATTTCAAGATTCAGCGTCATTAGAATCAGCATGGAGGTTGTCAATATATCGATTTAGGTTTTGTCTCGGTACATAACTGTACCTTTCATTCTACTTTAGGCTGAAAAGTTAAATTTCTTTCCAAATGTCAGATTGTATTAAAGGAGTTGTCCTGACATTAATTATAATTTTTATGGACCTGATAACTAGAAAGATGACCTTAAACCGTCTCGCTATTTATTTGATTCATATTTACCTAAAACTGTAGCCTAAATTTTGGAGCGTTATTCAGGTGTAGAGATATAGCTAACGAATACGTTCCTTGTCTCCTAGTGTAAAATTCTGTTGAGTGAATCGAAGATTTTTTATAATTCATTATAGTAACTATTAGGTTATCCAATAAATAATACAGTTTTTTTAATATTTATCAATATTTTATAGATATAAATAGACAACTCTTTGAATTTATTTATATTTAAATAAGTATGGATTTAATAAATAATAAAACTTTAGCCAGTAGTCTCGATCAAACTAGTAACTTTTCAATACCATGTTGACTAAAAGCGTTTGCCCTTAATTTAAAAAGCTCCTTTAAGTTTGTTTAGACATCTTTTCTTATTGACATATTCATTCTCTTCAGGTGATTCGTTAAAATAATAGATAATTTGATGGGCCAAAATCAGGGGAATATTTTGGATGACTCATTTGTTCTCAATTGAAATTGTTAAGCTTTTGTATGTTATCTCTTGCGATATGAGCTCGCTCGTTATCTTGACTTAAAAGTGCTCTTAGTCTTTTAATTAATGTTGGCTTTTTCTTCAAGCTGTACATATAATAGTCCAATTGAGCACACAAACGCTCTTCGGTGAGTGTCTGATTTTGATTAAGAAATTAAAATTCTATTATACTGTTCATATCGACTGGAGTATTGTTTTTCCCTACGCTTAATATTGTAGATCTTTTTAAAATCAGAGTCAAACGATTTTTACAATAAGGTATTGAATAGTTATTAGCAAGGTGGAGCTTAGTGTAGAAATGGGTAGGAATTCAATTATTTATTAAATTAATTAATATAAATATTTATCTAAATATAAATAACTAAAAGTGTTCTATCTATTTTATATCCATAAATTATTTCTGTTATTTCTCCAGAATGCGGAGTAATGCTTGTCTTTGCCTTTTAGTCATATTTTTTTTAATACTGTTTATGCTAATTTAAAGAGACTGGATGCCCTATAGTTCCTTAGGTCCATTCTCTCTCCCATTTTAAAGAACAGTACAAGCATTATTTGATATATTATTTCACGGTTTGGGTTTTTTTTTTTTGTTACTCACCATTGTAAGTATTGTTCTATTTGCAGCGTCTACACATTTTACCCACTAGATGTCTAATTATTTAGGAATCTTCTTAGATTTTTTCTCAGTAAATTGATGCATTTTAATAAGGTTGCTATTAATAGATGACCAAATTCATGAAACAATCTTTTTATTCTGATTAGAAAAATATGTATTTTGTTTATTTTCGAGCGTTTTCTTGCTGTTTGTTTCTCTCTTGTTAGAGAATTTTGGCTAAATAGTCTTTTGTCACAACTGATCAAAAAAGCGAAGAAAATATAGTCGTTGAGAAAAAATACTATTTAATAGTTTTTCTTTTATTTTGGATTTGAGTAGCAGCCTACCTAGACTGATAGTCAAATTAGTAAGGCTAAACTAACCTAATGTTAGTTTACCTAGACTGATAGTCAAATTAGTAAGGCTAAACTAACCTAATGTTGCTGTTAATTTCAAAATTTTGTTCCTTCTTTTCGCTTCTTAGCAGATCAATTAAAAAATTAAAAATAGCATGTCTTTTACATTATTTTTGAAGGCTGATTGACTCATTAAATTACTTTAAGGAGATATTTATAAAGAATAAGTATTTATAGTTAAAGGATTCATCTTTCATTTGTTTTTATTTCATTTGCCTAACTACAATGGTTATTGAGATATTTTTAATTTTGAGGTGGGCCACCCTGTATATGTAAAACCCTCGTCTCTCCCTCAGAACGTCGATGTGTACACAAAATATGTGCACATCTAAGAAGGGGCGTGCGAAAATAATTAGGAGGTTTGCTCACGAGATCTTCATCACGAAACGTGAATATAATACAAATTTCCCTGAGAAGTTTTGCTCTCAAGAACCGTGAATTTAAACATATTTTATGATTTTAATTCTTTCAGAGTTTATTACTTGAAATTTTTAGTTAGTGACGAAAGAAATAAGTGAGAGAATCTTTTCTTTTTAGTCGCGTGCGAGTATAGTCGCGAGCGTCTCTACATCTCATTGTCGGTCGGTCGGTCCGTTTTGCTTTTTTTTTTGTAATAACATTGTAACTATTCTTCCGATTCTAACGAAATTTGAAAAACTTATGTTGTTGTACATTCTATTTCAAATGCTATTATTGCTAAAGTCCTCCCAAGGTTAACCCTGGAATTATTTTGTTTTGCCAATAACATCAGAACTATTCGACCGATTCTAACGAAATTCTAAACGATTATGTTGTTTTACACTCTCTTTCGAATAATATATTTGCCAAAGTCTTCCCAAGGGTAGCCAAGGAATGATTTGTTTTGGCAATAACATCATAACTATTTGGCTGATTCTTATGAAATTTAAAAACCTCATGCTGTTTTACATTCTCTTTCGAATGATATAATCGACAAAGTCCTCCCAAGTTTAGCCCAGGAATTATTTGGTTTTATCAATAACATCATAACTTTTCGGTTGACACGCTGCTAGACTAGACTAGGATATAATATGCTATACTCTCCTAGGCCAGCCTAGAATAGGCTATATGTACTATGCTAGGCTATTATAAGCTTGGTTATGCTATGCTAAGATATATTGTACAAGGGCAAGATATACTATGCTAATTTAGGCTATAATATACTATGCTAATATAACATATAGTATGTTAGGCTAGACAATAATAAGCTATGCTTGATTAGGGTATAATACGATAGTATAGGCTATACTTGTGTAGGATAGTTAATGCTAGGCTAGGTCCTGCTATGCTAGGCTAGTCTAAACTATACTAGGCTAGGTAGGGCATGAAAAGCTATACTAGACTAGGCTACGCTATGTATGCTAGGTTAGGCTATGATATACTAAGCTATGCTACACTAGGCTAGGCTTCGCTAGGGTAGGCTTTTGATAAGCTAGGCTAGGCTAGGATACACTGTGATTAGCTCAGTTATGCTATACTAAGCTCGGCTTAGTATACTACACTAGGCTTAGTTAAGCTAGGTTAGGCTATATATACTAAGTTATGCTATATATGCAAGTCTATACTAGGCTAGGCTAGTGTATACTAGCCTACTTTAGGGTATACTATGCTATTCTAGGCCATTCTATGCTATAATATACTAGGCGTGCTATACAAAGGTATGCTATGCTGTGCTATGCTTGGCTATGCTGGAATATACTACGCTAGACTAGGTTAAATTATAGTGTACCATGCCAAGCTAGCATAGGCTAGGGTAGGGTAGGCTAGAATATGGTTGAATGTGCTATGTCAAGATATTACCTTGATAAAATAGGATAGGATGTACTATTTTAAGCTAGGCTATACTATGGTAGACTAGTTTATAGTATGCTACGCTAGATTATACTATGTTTATGCTATACTATGCTGAGTTAGATTAGGGTAAGGAAGACTATGGTAGATAAGCTATACAATTTAAGTCTAGCCTATGCTATAAGGTGATATAGCCTATGCTATACTATGTTAGAATATTCTAATATATACTAGGTTAGGCTATGCTATACTATACTATTCTAGGCTAGGCTATACTATGATAAGCTATACTTTGCTATACTATGGTAAGTGTTACTATCCTATATATGCTAGGCTGTACTAAGCTATGTTAGGCTAGTTTTTGCTAATGTCCTCTCAAGGTTAGCCCATGAATTAATTTCTTTCGGCTATAATATCATAACTATTCGGCCGATTCTAACGATACTTGAAACCTTTATATTGTTTTAAATTCTCTTTCAAATAATATAATTGCCAAAGTTCTCCCAAGGTTAGCCCGGGAAATGAGTTTTGAGGGGCAATAACATCATAACTATTCGGACGATTCTAACGAAATTTGAAACCCTTAAGGTGTTTACATTCTCTTTTAACTGATATAATTGCCATGGTTCTTCCAAGGTTACTCCGGGAATTATTGACAGTCGTAAGGACATAAATCAGAATAAGGGAAGGCATGCGACATTTTGGTCAGCAGAACTTGTTCAACTTATTTTTCCAGTTGTGTTTATTACAAAATCAGGTTCACTTTATATGAGCCTTGATTTAGTTATGTTAAAACTTTGCAAACATTCGCTTTATAAATTGCTAGAGCGATTCTTTTTTTCAGTAAATTTGCTAGATAGTTACAACTACAAATAACACTATATAACACAATTTTTATGCTTTGATAGTGTGCTATTTTATGTTTAAAAACTATATATATGGATTTTATTCAGTTCAACTTTGCTTTTGTCACCTGGACACTGATATCTTGAACTGTACTTATTTCCATTGGAAAATGGGTTAATTTTGTACATTTTCGTCCATATATGATCAGAAAAAAACAATATATAATTCAAAATCAATATTTATACCTAAGTTGTACAAAGGTCATCAAAGTGTACGTGTTAGTAGGTATATGATTTACGTTTGAAGTTTAAAACACTTGGTCCTTCAGTGACTCACATTAGACATGGTTCAACTAAAAGAGAAGTCGTTCTGTTGGAGCTACTGTCGCCTGTAGTAAACGCCCCCCATTTAGAAGGTTCCGATAACTTGCCCGCCATACTCCTCATACCTTAAGGCGTCTAGCAAGATTTTGAGTAAGGGAAAGGTATGAGACTGTGATAAAGAAGCGCCACTTGTTCAGCTTACGGGTGAATCCGGTCTTCTCTAGTTGCTAACTTGCAGCCTCTAACTTACTATACTCATCTGAAGACGGCTTCACTACCCCCCCTTCCCTCTCTCTCTCTCTTCCTCTCACACTCTCATTGCGGCGGGGTATTATGAGGAGCTTATAGGATTGTGTTATCAAACCGATAGAGATACATGATAGCAGATGCATCTTTGCTAACCAGACGTATGACAGGGTCCACTTTGCAAAAGTAGCACTTGCTTGATTGGTCAGGTACAATCCCACTCAATCTTTTGAAACCTTTTTTCCACTTCCCATACTTCTGTAATAAGTAAGACCCTGGTATCCATAACTACATATAGGATCACAGACCATGTAGAGGTAACAAAATTAATAAATGACTCGCAACTCTGCTTTCGACGCGGATGATCATGCTTAAGTAATTTGCTGGTATTTGTTTTCTTTTCACCAAATGATAATTGCGTTTGACTAGAATAAAACTTAAGATTTATTTTATCTTGACTTTAAAACCCTTTTGACACTCTAATGCATAAACTTTTGATCAAGTTAAAAGGGTACCGAATAGGGGCAGTATACTTAACTTGATTGCATACTAGGTGGGAAACCGGAAGAAGAGAGTTGAAAAAATTTAAATAGTTTCTCGAAGCCTTCGTTTACTATTGGCTTTCCTCAGGGCTCTGCTCTTGGGCCTTTGCTGTTTTAATATATATATATATATATATATATATATATATATATATATATATATATATATATATATATAAACAGTCTTTACTTTGATAAATTATATAAACTTTCAAATTTGCTGATGATAAGAAACTCGATACCAGGGAAAAATACCATAGTGACTGCAAAAACGCAGAAAATACTTGTGCGTTTGTTGATAGGCTGAATATTGTACAATGTTAGTTATTAGGGGAGAGTAACAAGAATGTTTATTCAATGATAATAATAATGTAATAATAAATAATAGACAATTTTGAGTTCTTAATAAAGAATTGGTATCTTTTATTTAATATTACATACTAACTAACAAGATCCTTTATCCAAGATATTATAAACAAACTCGAATAATTGGAACAACAAAAGATTTATTTCCGCATTGTATAGTACTCGATTAGAATCCTTGATACATCCTTTGATGCGGTGAGTTTTTTATTTTTTTCCCTCTCTATTGCGCCGTTATTATGACTCTTTCACATTGAGCCACCATGGTAGTGTTACCAAAACATACTTGAGGAAGCCGATATTGCTGCTTCTTGTCTATGGTTCCTTAAAGGCTCAGAATGCTAAATCAAATTAGATAAATGCGACATAGCTGAAAATAATGTGACATGTTTGATGCAATTGTAACATGCCTAAATCGATTGTGACATGACTAAAGCAATGGATAATTTGCTGAATTAATTGGGGCATCGGTGAAGCAAATATACAGGGTTGAACCAATTAGGATATAGTTGAATCAATTGGAACATGGCTGAAGCAATTGGGACATTGCTGAAGCAATTTGGACAAGGCTGAAGCAATTGGGACATAGTTTGAAGTAATTGAGACATGGTTGGAACAAATGGAGCATGGCTGAAGCAAATGAGGCCTGGTTGAAGCAAATAGGACATGGTTGAAGCAAATAGGACATGACTGAAGCAATTGTTTCTAATCAATTTGATAGAATTATTTGAAGTGGGATGAAGATGAAAAAAATATATTAGCGTTTTTCGTCATTAAAATAAACGGATTTTATTTACTTGTTAGTAAATCTCGTAATCTCAAATTAATTATGTTGCATTGAAGTTTATTTAGGATAATAATTAATAAAGAGGGCCCCTTGGAAATGAGGGAATGCATGATGATGTTTAAAATATTTTTTAATAAAATAAACAAATGTGAAATATTGCATGCAGCCACGCAGCACAGGACAAAACTACAACAAATTCAAAAATCTTTATATAATTTTTTTTCTTCGCTTCCATTCTTTAACATAAAATCACGTATATTTCCTATTAATATTTTAATAAGGTCAATTATAGTTATATGTAAGATCCTATATTTATTTTTGAAGAAACCCGCTAAAATTATAATAGTTATTAAAAACTGAGACTGTAATTATATTTCCCCCCGTATAAGTAACTAAACTTGCAATTAGTCAACTTTCATGAAGAAAACCTCTATTAGGTAAAAAAGATCAATCGATTTATGAATCATGAATATTTTACCATCATCTAAAAGTAAGGAAAAAAATGTTATGTATTTTCTTTGCTTTACCACAGTTCCCCTTTGATTATTTCCAAGATGGCAAAATAACATAAACCGCTGTAATAAAGAGATGATATTTTGCCGCGCATCTATCAAATGGACAGGAATGACCTCAATCTCACATATGCGTGAAGAAGGTCGACGCGAAGCGTTTTTTGAACTATATACGAGTAACGCTTGAACTTAAGGAGCGTTACCTTAATTTTAAATCTCTAAAAAATTATTGGCCTTGGTACAAACGAGTTTATCTAAGTATACATTTTAACATAGTTTTATTTTGAGTTGCACAATGATCTATTTTACATATCTGATTCTTTTTAAATTCAGGTATTATATTAAACCACGAAATTAATAGGATGAACTTTTATTCCTTAGATTTGGTCTGGAGGGAAAGTATTTATGACTTTTGAGATATTAAAAAAAAATTGACTCTGTTTTATTTTATATGTTTATATGGTTAAAGGAGTAGATTTCAAAAAGTAAGGAACTCGGTGGTAATACTCCTTCAGTGCTTTGATTCTAATCAAGTGGTAATGATTGGTAAAATCTCCTAAAGAGCCAACTTTTTAAAAAGACTGAGCGTTGGAATCTATGAGAAGAGGTGTATTTACGCCGATAAATACACCTCTTTTCACCGTAAGAAAAAAGAAGAAGCATTGGGGCTGTTAAGTAGTCAGATGCAGCAAAATTTTAAATAAATCACGTCGTGGTGGCTCTTTGGTGTACGGACCCATGGATCAAATACCACGATAAACTATAAGTACTCGCTGAGACACGTATCAGAAAGTACAAACGGGTACTAAAATCCTTACCAAATGACCATACAGACTACGTTATCTAACGAATTGTGGATTAAGTTAAAAAAAATAAAGCGGAAATCAGCAAACTCCAAATTTTAGAGTCATGTGATACTGAAGTTAAGAAAAGTAAAAAAAAGGAAGGTATGTGGAAAGAATGGCAATATTATCAATGAAATATTGACTTGCATCTTAGGTGTTATTAATTATTTATGCATCTCATTTATTTCTATCAGTAGAGATTTTTGAGATTTTTAAAGAGAGAGGCAGTGTGTTTAATCTCAAGCAGTGGCGATCCTAGCATATCTGGTATCCTGGGCGAAACTCCCTTTCAGCGCTCCCCCCTATCGGATAAAGACCCACCTTCCAACATGTAGAACTAAAAATTTATAAATAAACAAGCCAAAAGCTATATACAAACCATCTTGTTTATTGAACGCATGATCATAACATTTAAAACTACACACATGTGTAATTGTGCCTATATGTGTTGGGTGCTTGGTTTTTTGCCCCGGCAATTCGTGCCGCCACGAGCGGCTGCCCATATTGCCTATACTTAATCCGCCCCTGATCTCAAGCAGTAGTTTTTGTAACTGGTATCCCCAAACTGATGCGGGAGATTGTACACAACGACCCCTTTAAAAAATAACAACAAAGCCGGTACTGATACAAAGGGATTGAATGAGACGCCGGTCTATAAGATAGACCGGCTTCTATCTTATAGACGTTCAAATTTAAAGCTTCCTTATCATGTGTATTCTTCGACGGAATTATCAGCCGACAATACACTTCATCCCTCCCTGCAAAGTTTTTCCAGTTCATACACGAGATAAGTGATAAAAAAATGTCTATGTTCCCCTGAATCCAACTGTTCGAATTTAAATATAGTGAAGTAGTGAGATGGATTTCACTCTCAAGGATCAATAGAGCGTTCGAATGATAAGATAAACTGCTGCTTGGCGATTTTCAACGATTAATGGATTTAAGTATCGTTTGTTTGTCGCTAGATGATAACCATTACTGAATAAACAAGCCAATATGTACTTTACCTTTTTACAAACGAGATCAGCTTATTTTCAGATATACAACTACAGATAAACAACTACACACCAACTCCCTTCCAAGTTCTGACCTGAGTCATCCAAAATAAAAAGTGAGCCATAATTTTGACAATGGCGACCATTTTGTTTCCTTTTGACCATCTTAAGTCTGGTGAAGAAAAGCTAATTTACTAAATTTATTTTATCGAAGAACTCTCGGCGCGTTTGTCCATGACACATCGATCACAATTAGGTCGGTGCCTTTGGGGCTTTGGTTATATATCACGTTAGTTAGTCTTTAGAAGGGATAGCTTTAATATCCTCAGTGAAGAATTTGCAGTATCTGTTAATCTTATGCAATTGGTTTAGGCATTAGTTCCTAAGTTAGGTAAAGTATGTCAACATTCTTATCGCTTTGCATTTTTTTAATATTATAAAGCTTTAAAAGTTTTCCCTTCTGCAGTAATGCTTTTTAACTCCAGTTACAAGAAACTACTTTAATAGGATTAGCTCTTGTCTTACGCGCCAAAACAAAGAAATGGGTTGCTAAAGTTATATGAATTGGTATTCTTCATGAATATATAAACTGATCCATTTCGTTCTTCTCAATTGCAAAAATTAATGACTATTTTAGTTTATTAGAGAACATGACGTAAACAAAGTACCTTATAGGCACTTGGAAGTGATATGTTTTGTGAGGTAGAAGTAATTACTCGTTATATTTATAAAGTTAATCTGAAAAAAAACTTGAAAGTCTTAACCGAATTTTTTAATATATTCCAAATATTTTTTACTTCCCTTTTTCCTGATTTGGAAAGTCATTTACTCACTTCTTTAAGAAACTTCAGAAAGGTAAGGGTCCCCTTATATATTAAAATAGGGATGGAAATTCAGTTAGGAACTCAAATTTAGTTTGCTGTTTTGGAAAAGGCAGAATAAACACTGCAAACGATACGCAAGGAGGTCAAAGGAAAGGGGAAACGAGCTTTAAGGACACATTAAATAATGAAGAACTCTCTCATTTATCCCCAAATGCATACCAGACACGCACTTATGTATTTATCATAAATCCCCTCATAGGTGAGGATTTAATACCTGAGATTACAGCTCGAGTCATGCATTTCAGATGTCACAAAATCGTCTACATTTGGACAAGAAGAATGGAGAGAAATGAGGTGGCGAAACAATGCAATGCTAAGGGATTTTGACGCCGCTGTTTCAGTGGATATGATAAGAGGAAACCGAGCGGATGTAAAGAGGAGATCATGAGTAGAGGCTGTAAGAAGGGTAGGTGCTGTGTGAAGATGAGAGAGGGGGAGGCGTTGGTTTAAACGCACACGCGGCAGGAGGAGGGAAAGAAAAGGAAGAACGGGAAGGCGAGGGAGATGATGATATGGAGCGTGTTAGGAGGGTGAACGAGGGGGGCAAAGCTCATTGAATAGCGTGACGGGGAGAGGAACAGGATTCAAGAGGATCTGGAGGGATGAAAGGTAAATTAGGAGTAGAACCTTTTGCCGCACCTCCTTTTCGAGCCACATACAAAAGATAGAAGGTTCCGGCGGCAAAATCAATATGCCTTAGCACTCTGCATTAAATGGAGATTACATATGATGCCTCAGTTCACTTGATGCCTGAACTTTTAATTCACCCTTCTGAAATCAAAGAGGGATATTGAAAAATAGCTTCCTCCACATTCATTTTGAGGAATTATTATAAGCCTCAAAGAATATGGCTTTAGGAACCCTCCCTACAGATTCAAAAGACAATGATTCACATAATCTAGACCCTACATTTTACCAGAAGGAAAATAAAAACTAAAAGCTTTGAGTGTATTCATTCCTCTTAGGAAAATAGCTTTTCAGTAATGGAGGGGAAAAAATCCTTATAAAGAGTTGAAATTGGTTATATGCATAAACCTTAAATCCCTACAGCATTATTAAAGTAACCTACAACTTTGCATTTTCTTAGCCAACAGGTTTAAGACATTTTAAGAACTCTTTCCTAAAATTTGATGTTCCTTACTATAGAATTGCCTGTTTTATTGCATTTACATTTTTAAAAAAACAATACTTTCATAAAATCCATCCTGAAAACTAACGAGACGAAAGCGATCTTTAAACTGAATTTTGTGGCATAAATACACCAAACAAGTCAATCACACTACAGAATACAGAGTATTTGATATGTTGATGACATTATGTTGTTTATATCTTGATTATCAATTTTTTGGAGAGAGATATAGCATTCATAATAGTTTTATTAAATTCTAGTATAATTAATGGGAAAAAATAATTATGTACTAATTTAATAGTATAATAATAAAGTATTAGAACACAAAATAAATATTTGATATCGGTTTTATTAAAATGAAAAAGTGGTTGGTATCCAAAATCGGATAATAAAAGAATTTTCTAGAACAATTTCTCGATTTTCATCTTTTTCTTCCGTTTTTATATTTTATTTACTTCACTTTTTCTTTTAAATTTAAATAGATATTTTTTATAATTTTGAGGATAATTCTACCTTTTTTCGGTAATTTTTCATATTCATCAAGTTTCTTTCGTAAAAGAGATGAAGTTATCTAAATTACTCTAATCTAGATTAGGATCTTCAGTAATTATAAAAAAAATAACAGTTAATTTGAAAAAAAATGATGAAATTCTCACATTCAACAAACATGCTGGTAAATAGGATTAATTTTAATTATCGCTAACTATTTATTACTTTAAATTTATATTATTTGCGCCATCATATATATATATATATATATATATATATATATATATATATATATATATATATATATATATATATATATATATATATATATATATATGTGTATATTTAGGTAGGAGTTTTTCTTTTATACATGTTTTATTTAAGACGAGGTCTAGTTGAACATTGATAAGCTTCTTTCTTTGCTTTTCTAATCTCCTTATTGTTCTTTTTTGGTCTTGCGAAAGGTTATAGATAAGTATTCCGATATTCTTCGTTTATTTTAGCTAGCTGAGCTTTCCGTCACGTTTAACCATCTTCGGAGTGAATTAATTTTACACTGGTTAAACATTTAAAGGCATTACATTTATATACTAAAGATAATTTAGGTAATGAAACGAAGGGAGAATGTGGTTGACAGGAAGTAGTTAGAAAAGGTACATTTGGGAATGGGATTTCGGTCATTATTGACCGTTAATCCGTAAAGAGTTTTAAGGTTCGCTGGGTGGCGGTCAATTGGGCATTAATCTTCGGTTTTTCTTTGTGGATTTAGATCACTTCCAGGATATGAAGGCGTGTGCGGTCACTTTTTCTTTTGATAATGATGTTTTGTACTAAAATTTCTCGTGTTAGTTGAATTCCATGTTGCATGTAGTGGTTCTTGATGGCGCCGTTTTGCAGATGCATGTTGAGTCTACGAGATAGGGATATGGTTGTCATTATTATGTATTCATTTGAATTATGAAGCTTTCAATCTTCATGCGGACAGGTGAATTCATAAATTACATTGGAAGTTTTCAATTCTTTTTTCGTACTTGTGTCGTTGATAATGAGGTGATTACTTATTTTTTTGGTTTATAATATATTGTGACTTGTAGCATTTCTTCTGGATTCGTGCATTTTGTATTTTGGTCTATAATATTCTTTATCAGAAAGGACAGCTCAATGGTGGTTTTCACGTTTCAAAAAGGGTCACTTCAATATTAATGACGAAGAATGTTCTGGTCGCCCCATTAAGTTGGATGAAGATCGATTGAACGATCTTCTTCATGAAAATCCTCGTCAATCGACTAGAGAATTGGCTGTACAATTGGCGTGTGATCAAAAAACTGTAGTAAATCACCTTCATTCGATGGGCAAAGTTAAAAAACTCTGTGCGTGGGTTCCGCACGCTTTGGGCGAAAGCAACAAACTTCAACACTCCACAATTGCCGCATGTTTGCATGCTCGTTACAAGGCTACTCCTGAAAATAAGGACAGATTTCTTCACCGCATCATTAGTGGTGACGAAAAGCGGTGTGTTTATGTCAATATGAATTATCGAAAAACAATGGCTTAACCCCAATAAAAAAACCACTTCCGCGATTAAAGCAAGGACTTCATCCACGAAAGACGATGCTGTGTGTGTGGTGGGATTGTAAAGGCATCATTCTTCATGAGCTCCTTGCGAACAACGAGATTGTCAATGCAGAACTCTACGTTCAACAAATGTATCGACTCGCCGAAGCTATTCGTGAAAAGCGACCTCATCGACGTTATGGAGTCCTTCTGCAACACGACAATGCTCATCCTCACATTTCCAATATGACAAAAGACGCCATCGAAACGCTTAATTGGGAAATCCTGCCGCATTTTCCATATTCGCCAGACTTGGCTCCATCGGATTTCCATCTCTTCCGATCGCTCTCCAACAATTTGCGCGGCGTTTCGTTCAATACTGATGTAGAATTAAAAACCTGGTTAGACGAATTCTTCGAGTCAAAATCTAAATATTTTTATGACAGAGGCATCGAAAAACTAGTTGAACGTTGAGAATAAGTCGTAAATAACAACGGAGAAGACATTATTGATTAAATTGCCTATTGTTCTCAATTAAAAATGAAGTTTTTTCTAAAATTGTTAATGGTAATGAATAAATTTGTTAAAACCGCAAGTACTTATTCCTCAACCCAATAGATAACAGTTTACTAAAATAGATGCCCGCAGCTTCCACCGTGCTCTCTAGATGACTCTAAACCTTGTCCCATGCGTTCCTCACAGTGTATCTGGGAAGATATTCGAACAACCTCCATAATCTTTGCCATAGCTTGTTTTGATGTTTCGAGCACAGCTTTTGGTTTTTTCCCAACCACGCCACACACATAGTAATTCATGTGATTAAAATCAGGGGAATTAGGAGGCCAGAAAGTGGCACTGATAAAGTGGTAGAAATGCTACGACAACCTCTTCTTACTCTTTCTCGAGGTATGGCCTTCCAGCAGCAATTCTTTACAGCAAGGGTTTGACGAAAGTATCCAGAGGCTCCGCATAGCCGTCTGAATCGTGCCTAAGACCCTGCTCAAAGATGTGAAGCAGCATGAAGTCACCCTGACTGGAGAGACACTTAAAATTAGGGTCACTTGGTCTTCATGATGCATGGATTGTAGATAAGACATTTGTTGTTTTGGATGTTGTGCAACACCACTGCTTTTTTTCATAAATTGTATCCGACTCCTTGCTAAAATGATAGATTTCTTCCACTAAAATTACTAATTTCAATTCCGATAACAATTTTTTTATATTGCCTCCCTCGCCTCACGCAGAGGCTGATTAGATTGTGAAATTTAATCTCGATAGGAAAAAGACACGTCCGCACGGAAATTGCTCCTCAATCAAACTGCTTCAATAAATTGATCCTTTTTTTCGTCACGATATTTAATTCAATTCATCATAAAGTTAGATTAAATTATAAGAATTTCTACTCTACAAAAAAAAATTCCACTCAGAACCACCATTTTTATTCTCAACCAGAAAACTCTCAATGCTCTCTTAAGCTCAAGAATGAGTATAAGTTGTGTCCTGCTGTAGATGGACCTTCCGGAGGAAGTGGGGTTCAATCTAGAGTAATGCTCTTCTAATCATCTGATTTTGAGCTAGAAACTAGGCGAACTAAACATCAGCTTCATAAGTCTTCTTGGGAAATGGGGGGGGGATGGGGCACGTAACAAATGTCACCATCGTAGGCAAAGCATGGTATTCTCCATTCTCACCTAGATACTTCAACCGGCTTCACGCAAAATGTGAAAAATAAAATCAGACCTAATTTAAATATAGAAGAGAATATTTAGATGGAGACTGAGTGAATCGATGATATGTTTGTTCATTCCCTTTGAAAAACTGCTTGGATGTTTTATCAACATTTACTTATTAAACGATTTTAAGGACTGCTGACACTGAAGTAGTAAACTAGACTAAGTTTAAAGATTTTTTCCACCTTTCGTAGTTGAAGATACTGAATTTCCCTCTCTCCGAAGTACAGCTTAAGTAATCATTCCTAAAGACTAGTCATCATCATCATCATCACTGACTCTATAATTTGAGAAGGTGATTTTTTTGAGTATTTGAATAATAATATCATCTTAGTTTGGTTATGATTTATGTTTCTTTTATTAAAGTTACCATCGTCATCATCACTAACTATAATTTAAGAAGGAGATTTTTTGACTATTTGAATAATAATTTTATCTTAGTTTGGTTATGACTTATGTTTTTTATCAAAGTTCTTCTAATAATTCTTTTATAATATCAAAAAACAAAATGGTGAAGTGAAGAAATAAATATAAGTATTAAGATTTTGTAAAAAAATTTAAGCCTAAAGAATTACAAATGGTGAAGTTCAGAAAATTTATTTTTATATATCTTCTTCTTTTTCTTCTTCTTCTTCTTCTTCTTCTTCTACTTCTTCTTCTTCTTCTTCTTCTTCTATAACTCTATATTTTAGCAACGTGATATTTTGAAAGGGGGGAAATTTAGTTTAGAGTTCCTTTTTAAAATTATTATAATTGGCGAAGTTCAGAAAATTCATAAAAATTTAACCATGGCTGCTTTTTTTTCAGATTTTAAATTTTAATCTTAGTAGCGAAGCCATTGCCTGGTCTCTCTAGGTTTTTGTATATAAAATTTGTTGCTTGACTTGTTCAAGCTTATTTATTGCTTTTGTTTAGGTTAGTACCTATCTTTGCTGCCAAGACAAGTGGGTTATTAAGCAATTTATGATGGGAGAATGATAGGATTGCCAAAGGAAGTAGAACGGAAAAGGCGAAAATACATAAGCTGTTTTTGATCTATTATTCAATTAGGTAGTTCACTCACTCTCCCTCTTAAGCGATTGTTTTCAGAGACAACAAAACTGATGAGTTTCATTGATAATACTGATAGACTGTAAGCCTAAATGACTTTCAGCTTTAGCTTGATTTAGTAATCAATAAGAGGAAAATATAAGAGAACTATTTGCATATGCTATCCTTTTTTGGGGGGGAAAAGTATCAACCTTTCTCATTTTTATCCATGTATCTAAATCGGGGAAACATTAAATTGCAAAATTCCTCCCTAACATCTAAGAAGGGAAACATATTTACCTGAAAAAATCGTTTGAGTCCCCAACATAGCAAAAATACGCCTAGCCCTCCAATCAGTTATATCAGTCTCGTCCGTATCCATAGGCCGATTTGCAAGTCCAATGAGACCCACATAAATAAATCATCAAACTCGCAATCTCGATGAGTATTGACAGAGGGAAAGCTTGGTAATAATGATGATAATAATCATAAATCAGCCCCTCGAAACAGTTGCTCTTCCCAATAGTTACGAGTTATGTTAGGCCATTGCCGGTGTCCGATTTCCTTTATCCCAACGTCCGAAATTATTCACTAGACTTGGGTTTCTCCTATCTCGGTATTTTTGGATGGACTTAGGCCTATTGAAATAATTCATTCAAATTTCTTTAAATTTGAACAATAATATTTAAAAAAATATACCGTTTATGTGAACTACATAGTCTAGCGTATGACTTATTGTCTTCTCGCTTTACAAAAAACTGAAGGCCGAGAGCGAATTTTTATTGATATGTAGAAAGAATCGAAGTATTTAGGAGATTCGCATCAGAATGTAGTTTCTCTTAAAAAAGAAGAAGAAATGTTTTAACTCACACTTTGATCTCTTTTTATATTTTTTTTTTTTCAAAGGAGTGGTTCCAATCTCCTAAACTAAAAAAATATATAATGTTCTGATTCTGAGATATAACAATGATTACACATTGGAAAAGCTTTCAGTATATGAGCGTTAGAATAATATTTTTTTTATAAGAATAAATGAATTCAATTACTTTCGGTGGCTGCATGTTTGGAAAGAAAATATATTTTTCCCAATAAAATTAGCTACTACCATAAAAAACAGAGGCTGTAGTTTCTTTGTTAGTTCTCTTTTGTTAAAAGACATGAGGTTTCTCAACAATGAACTTCTTGGATGTGAATAGAAGGCCATCGGAAAAAAGTGGTCTGGAGCACAATATAATATTCGGCATCAAACCTAGAATCTAGAGTTTGAATAGCGAGTTATTTATAATAAACTCTCGTTTACTATTTCGCAGATAAATAATCTCCCATTACAAGTAAATAGATCTTATGTCAATTGATTTAAAATTGGAAAGATATATTTACAAAGAGTAAACTTAAAGAAAAAAACAACAAAGTAATTAGATATCGACAGGAATAAAGACTTTTTCTTATTAGATCAGTTATGTATACGCGTTGAGTTTGAATCATACACCACACAAAACCATTTATACTTTGAATTATTGTTAATTTATTTTTATTTTGAGTATAACAGAATACACAAATACTTGAAAAAATTTTACTTTTCTAAAAAGTAAACATATATAGGTGACCATCGCAAAAATGTAAACAAATTTTGAATTAGTTTTGGTCCTGTAAAATTCATTTTGTCTACCAATTTAACGATATTGATACACAAAGATTTTTGTTGGAAGCAAAAAATAGTGTTGGGCTAGGAAATAAAATAATGAAAATCCGTAGTTTAAAATTTAAAAAAATTACCTGAGGAAAAATAATTCGAGATGTAGCATCGCAGAAGACTCCTTTTATCATGCGGTTAGCAAAATATCAACGAGTATTTATCGCAAACTTTATTAGGACTGGCAGTATTAAATAAGTATCAAGATTTATATTTGAGCGAAGTTTGCCTGATAATCATCCACCAGGCAAACTCAGTATTAGAAAAATATCTGGAAGTATCAAAAAGAAGAAACACATAAATCTAAACAAAGGTCGTTTAGATCGCTGGAAAATCATTAGAAAGGTAGAAAATATTGAAAATGTTTGGATGGCACTTCTTGAAAATCCAAACTTATTAATCAAATAGATTGGTTTGCATTTGGCAAGGTCAACATTTAACTACTTTGTGAAACACGACTTAAAATGGAATCCCTATAAGATGCATGTAAAACACGAACTTCTTGAAACTTAGTTTGCTCGTCGTAGGCAATTTGTAAAATGACTTCTCCATAAACTTGCTTGTTTCTGGACAAAATTGTGATTGGTGACGAGACAGCCATTTTTATGAATGGAAAGGTAAATTGCCATAATATTCGACAGTACGCGTCACTGTTCATTCCCCAGATTTCAATATTAAGAGGTGTATTTGACGGCAGAAAAGTCTCTGTAGATCTGGATAGGCAGGAATAGCTACTCGTCGGTCCATTGTTTTACGACAATAATTTCACCTGAGCTTCCTCCGTGAACATGACCAAGAACGGATCAAATAAATACTACTCCGTATTTACAACAATCCATTTAATAGACTTTGGGTGATTTAGGCCCAAGCACAACATAGATTGTTTGCTGTAAGAGAGATTACGGAGAAAACTTTGTAGCAATCGCATTGTCGTGCTAAATCATACAAATGAATGTTTGACAAGATGACCGGATTTATCAACATACGGGTTCGTCTTATTGCAATATCTAACCAGTTAAAATATAGCATCATCCGTAAACTCAATTTAGTTAAATAAAATCAACAATTGGTGAAGTGAGTTGTGCAATCAATGCGATCAAAAAAGCAAGTGTGCTTGGAAAGAAATGGAGGACATGTGGAAGAAAACGTTGCTTAGAAAATTAACCCAAATATTTTTTGCCTCGACCAAAACCACTTGTGTATTTGTATCAATATCTTAAATGGAAAGTAAATTAAATTTCTACAATCAAAAGAGAAATATGTAGTTATTCAACCAAACAAACTTTACAGGACCAAAACATCTTCACTAGTTTTTGAGCAATATTAATTCCAAGTTTGGTTAAACTTTTTGTGGGTCACCCTATATATATATATATATATATATATATATATATATATATATATATATATATATATATATATCGCTAAAATGAGAGGCACAGAATCAAGGGTGCTTAAAATCCAATCCATTGTGAAATTTCTGCAATCTCTGATGATTTGAAGTACCATGTCATCTGTTGGTGTTAAATAAATGTGTTTTATCATTCCAAAGTTAATGCTGTCTTCTACCAAGATATTTTAAAGCAATTGAAGTTCCATCTACTGAGAAGCTTTTTGGAGATGCCAGTTTCCTTTTCCAGCACGACTTAGCACCTGCTATCACTATTAAAACTAATACTAAATGGTTTGGTGACCATGATGTAAATATGCTTGATTGACTGCCAAACTCTCATAACATGAACTCCATAGACAATCTATAGGGTATTGTCAAGTAGAAGATGAGAATAACCGGAATCAATAATACAGACGATTTGAAAGCCTCTATCAAAGCAACCTAGGTGTCGTAGTATAGGAAGGACCGAGTGCTGGAAGGAGTTTGTACGTATGGATTGTTTACGTACAACACACAAATAAATATGATTAACATTTTATCTCTCTAAGAGTGCTATATATCTGATTATTATATTAGTTATTGTTATGTTGATTATTACTGATTTAATCTTTGGTGGTTCCTTGTGCCATATTTAGCGTTTCAAGGATAGAATAAATTTTTTTTATAACAAACTATAACTTTATTTAACCCCCCCCCCAAAAAAAAAAACATTAACCAGAGAAATATTACGCACGAAATACACAGGAATGACTTCAATAATTTTTAAGTAAGGCTTTCTAAATTGACCTACTTGACATTATAGTGATGGTTGACCCACCGCTCACTTCAATATAAAAACAATGCTAACGGCCTTTACCGGATGGGTACAGGAGTTTAAATACCTTTGTGAATCCCTCTTGAAACGGGTTTGAGTCTGACCTTGAACTCAATGAGTTACGTTACCTCAGGAATGTTATTGTCTGGAAGATGCGTGCCGCTCATCCATATATTGGGTGCGGACGAAATAGCGTTAAAGCCACAAAAGACTTTGGCGAGTGTTGCAGATTGGGGAGTCACACGCCTTCGGCAGGAAAAGATATCACCACAGGGTAGTGAAAGAATGTTCCTTTCTTCTCTTCAGATTACTCTGGGCAATAATTCGCACTGGCTAGCGATGAGTCAAGACTTGAATCCTTTGACTCAGGGCAGTGCTGGAGGAAGCACACTCGCGGGTCTTCCTCAAGGGCGAGGAAGATCTCTGTGTTTTAGTATGTACCAGGATAGGAGGGGTTTCTTTGACGAGAGTAAGTTAAACTCGGTTCTTAACCCAAGTTAACTTAAAGTTCGGTGTAACCACCAGGAAACGGGGTCGAGGAGAAGCTTTTTCTTTTTAGATCCGGTATTTCTTAAGCACGAGGACTATCTCAGTGTTTTGGGCTACACCAAAATAAGGGGAGAGTCTCCGACGAGAGTCAGTTGAACTTGAACAAGTTAACTTAAAGTTTGGTGTGATCACCAGGAACTAGCTCCGGATGAGCTTTTCCTTAGTTCCTTCTTCTGGTAGCCCGGACCTCCTGCCAAGAACTGCGTAGCCTTGCTGACTCACGTATTTTACCCCGTTTTTCCCAAACTTTTGGTATATATACGTCGTAGGGGTAGGAGGGAGGGGATTTGTGGTTCCTACTCCAACGGTTTTTCTCAGGGCGTCGTACCTCTGGTCCTGAGGGACCTTCTGGTTTTAGGGAGGCGCTCCTCTAATTTCGTCTCTGAGGTAAAATTGAATACCCGCTCTTAGGGGAAATATTGCAGTTTTAAACCGATATTATGGTCTCCAATCTGAGCTAAGGGGAATAGTGTCTTCTGTGGTCTCGGAAGGTCGTTTAGCTTCTCAGCGGGAGAAGGAGCGATAGCGACGTGGTTAAGAGTTTGAACCATAGCGTATACACGGCCCAGATGTTTGTGGTCAATGTCTCGTGGCTCGGCTGTGTAGAAGGGGGGAGGTGTAGATTCCCTCACACTAGGTCTCAAAAATAACATAGCATAGCCACGAGTTGATCGTCTATATGCCATTCCACATTGATGGAGTAATTAGTAGTAAAGGAGCCACAACCAAGTGTTGAGTGAATAAATTAACATACTTTTCAGACGTTGGACTTTTCCGTATTGGACATCCTTTTCTGATTGATATCATGGAATATTCTATTAACTTTAGATAATGAATTTATGATTTTAATGAGCAAAAGGGCCAAAACTCTAAAGCAAACCTAGATGCGAATATTTAAAATATTTAATCAATCATTTTAGAATTTATCATACTATTCTTTATACAGATGTATGCTAATAATGTGTATTTTATTAATATCTGAATATTTTGTTAATATGCCTGAATTACTGAGTGTTTTACTAAATGATTTTTAATTAATCAAATGGTGTTTCTAAAAGCAGAATTTAACCAATATTTCTTGTTTAAGCTTATATTTATAATTATTATGTATTCAATAGAGTTCTTAATAAGTGATAGGACTAAAACTAAAGAAATTACAGAAACAGAGCCTAAATCCAACTTCTCTATAGCCAAGGGTTATCACAAGTAGAAATGGCTAAAAAATAAAATCTTCAAGATTTGCTGTCCAAACGATTAGGTTGAAGAATAAGTTCTTGCGTTTTTTTAATGTTGTATTGATTTAAGTTTTGTTGACCTAATTTGTGCACATATTAAGAAACAATAATTAATAATGAGAGCAACATTTGCAAAGGTTAAGCTACGTCTCTTAACAGCGTAGACTATTAGGCTTTTGCTTAGGCTACATCTTGAAGTTGAGTAATTAGTCATTGTGGTTTATGTAAAAGTTGTCTTAATTTAATTTTTGTTCTCCCCTCTCCAAATGGAATGTCAAGTTGAAAGAAGAGCGCATTTTCGACACTAGTTGTTATCCATTTTCAATCGAGACGGGAACAATGCAAACGCAGCCAAAGCTCGTCGCGATATTTGTGATGTGTACGGAGGAAATGCTTTATCAGAAAGGACAGCTCAATGGTGGTTTTCACGTTTCAAAAACGGTCATTTCAATTTTAATGACTAAGAATGTTCCGGTCGCCCCATTAAGTCGGATGAACGACCTTCTTCATTGAAATCCTCGTCAATCGACTAGAGAATTTGGCTGTACAATTGGCGCGTGATCAGAAAACTGTAATAAATCACTTTCATTCGATGGGGAAAGTTAAAAAACTCGGTGCATGGGTTCCGCACCAGCCGCAGGTTTGCTTGCTCGTCACAAGGCTACTCGTGGATATAAAGACAGATTTCTTCACCGCATCATCACTTGCGACGAAAAGTGGTGTGTTTATGTCCATATGAACCATCGAAAACAATGGTTTAGCCCCAATAAAAAAAAACACTTCCGCGATTAAAGCAAGGACTTCATCCACGAAAGACGATGCTGTGTGCGTGGTGAGATTTTGAAGGTATCATTCTTTATGAGCTCCTTGCAAACAACGAGATTGTCATTACAGAACTCAACGTTCAACAAATGTATTGACTCGTCGAAGCTATTCGTGAAAAGCGACCTCATCGACGTTATGGAGTCCTTCTGCAACACGACAATGCTCGTCCTCACATTTCCAATATGACAAAAGACGCCATCCAAACGCATAATTGAGAAACCTTGCCGCAGCCTCCCTATTCGCCAGACTTGGCTCCATCGGATTTCCATCTGTTCCGATCGCTCTCCAACAATTTGCACGGGGTTTCGTTCAATACTGATGGGGAATTCAGAACCTGGCTAGATGAATTCTTTGAGTCAAAATCAAGAGATTTTTAGTGCAGAGAAATCGAAAAACTAGTTGAACGTTGGGAATAAGACGTAAATAACAACGGAGAATACATTATTGATTAAATTGCATATTGTTATCAATTAAAAATGAAGTTTTTCTAAAATTGTTAATAGTAATTAATAAATTTGCTAAAACCGCAAGAACCTATTCCTCAACCCATTAATATAAACCGTTATATATATATATATATATATATATATATATATATATATATATATATATATATATATATATATTTATATATATATATATATATATATATATATATTGTTCCCAGCCAAGCGTAATTTAATTTTCATATGAACGCCAATGACAAAAATCAAATTAAAAATGATCCTGATTTTCTTTAGAATTTTGGTCAATAGATTATTGATTATATTTAACCTCTACATACATCTTTGAACTGCTTCGACTCAGTACAATGTCAATTGCGTTGAATTTAATTGTTTCTGATTTCTATTTTATCGCCGAGTAATCGATATTTAGTGTCGTTTTAAGTGATATTATATGTAACGATTCAGCTATCCCCTGCGTTCGTGCATTTATTGCTTGGCTGTCTCTTTGAAATTATATATATATATATATATATATATATATATATATATATATATATATATATATATATATATATATATATCATCACGAACTCTATAATTTATGAAGGGGATTTTTTTTACTATTTTAATAATAATTTGATCTTAGTTTGGTTATTACGTTTTTTTTATAAAAGTTATTTCTAATAATTCTTTTATAATATCAAAAAACAAAATGGTGAAGTTCAGAAATAAATATAAGTATCGAAATTTTGTGAATTTTTTAAAACCCAAAGAATTAATTACAAATGGTGAAGTTCAGAAAATTTACTTTTATATATCTTCTACCTTATATTTTTGCAATGTGATATTTTTAAAGGGGGTAAATTTAGTTTAAGGTTCCTTTTTAAAATTATTGTAATTGGCGAAGTTTAGAAAATTTATAAAAATTTAACCATGGCTGGGTTTTTTTTAGCTTTTATATTTTAATATTAGTAGCGAAGCGCAAGCTCCCCCAGTAGGGGGAGCTTAACCATTTTGTATTTTCAAACTAAAGAAACCAATCAAAGTCGGTACATCATCAGATGAAGGCATTAGAGTTGCTAAAAGGCTTGCTAGAGTCTATGTAACCAAATTTGCACCTGACTATACAGAAGAAGAACTCAAAAGTTATATTAAAAAGAAGACAAACATAGATGCGAAATGCATCAAAATTTTCTGAAAATTACAATAGTTTTAAAGTGGAAGCTCAATGCGAAGACCCTTCAATCTTTATAGACCCATCAACATTGGCAAAAGGAATCTATTTCAATTGGTTCAGACCACAACGTACAAGTAATACTACAGCTCATAATGGAGAGTAAAGTAAATGTAGTTAGTTACAACTGCAGGGGTCTGCAAACAAATGAGATTGGTTTAAATAAGATAATGAATAATTTTGATATAGTTTTACTACAGGAGACATGGATATCAAAAACGGAATGTAAAGGGATTAATATACTTTTTTTAAATCATAGGGGTGTAGGAAACTCTCCAAATGATGATAGTAACTGTTTATTAGTAGGTAGGAAAAATAAAAAAGAAAGTGTAGCAATAATATGGAATTCAAAATTTGAACATTATATAAGTGGATTAACTTTTGATTATGGTTGGGTCGTTGGTATAAAAATAGTGCTTAACTGTCAAGTAATGTATATTTTTAATGTATACCTACCATGTGAGTCAGTAGAAAATGAGAATTATATATAGATAGACTATATAAGTTAGGTACTTTGTTAGAAGAGTTAGATAGTACATGTTATTGTGTATATGGCGATTTCAATAGTAACATATTAGGTAATGACTCAGAGTTTTCTAAACATTTAAAAAATTTTGGTGAAGCCTATAAACTTAAATGGTCAAGCAGACTAAGCCTGCCGAGAGACACTTTCACATATGTCAGTGACGCATGTGGTTCAAAATCTTGGTTGGACCACTGCATTTCATCTGAGGATGGTCATAAATTAATTTCAGATCTGGATGTATTATATGATTCTTTTGAGTCTGATCATCTTCCATTTGTGTCAAAATTGACTCTTAAATCAATACCTAAAGTCTCAACAAAAAAGTACTTTTGAGAACTTAGCTAACTATAATAGGATATTTTGGGATGAGGTGCCACAAAATAAAAAAGATGAATACACTGACATAAGTAGGGTGTTCTTCGAGAATGTGGAAATTCCAAGCGAGGCCTTTAGTTGTAAAAATTTGAACTGTAGAAATAATGAACATATGGAAAAAGTCACTTCTTCCTATAATAACATAATTTTTTCACTCTCTGAGACATCAAAAATCATATTTGAGAGTGCATCAGATCAAAATACGAAGTATAATCGGCCTGGTTGGAATGACCACTGTCAGGAATTGTATGAGAGTTCCAGAGAGGCTTATGCTTTAGGGTTAGAAGTAAACAAACCTAGGAGTGGTCCAATTTTCCATCTAAAAAATTCCACAAAAGCCAGATTTAAAGGGGCACTTAAATTTATTAAACTAAATAAAGAAAATCTAAAAAAGGAATCCTTAGCCCGCAAGCTCTTTAATATGAAAGTAGATAAAAGAGAATTTTGGAAAGAAATTAAAGTTCATAACAACAAAAAATTAAGTCCACCTGATGAAATTGAAGGTAATTCAGGAGCTGAAAATATTTGTAACATGTGGAAAACACACTATCGGGAACTGTTTAATTGTTTGCACGATAGTTCAATATCCTTAGACAACAATTATGCATTCTCTGATAACTATAAGAAGGTTTTAGTATCATGCGAAGAGGTGGCAACCATGATAAGAAAACTTCATGTAAATAAAAGTTGTGGATTGGATGGAATTCAAGCTGAACATATTAAATTTAGTAGTACAAAAATTATTCCATTATTAGCTATGTCTCTCACTGGATGTCTCGTACATGGAGTCTTACCTGAAAGCATGTTGTCTGTTGTGTTAATACCTATTATTAAAAACAAAAGTCAAAGTATAAATATAAAATCTAATTATAGGCCAATTGCGTTAGCTAGTATCTGTAGTAAAATTTTAGAAAGAATCATACTTAGTAGAATAGAATCATTTATCTTAACAACGGACAACCAATTTGGATTTAAGAAAAATCATGGTACAGATACGTGTATTTACTCATTAAAAGAAATGATATTGAAATATAATAGTCTTAATAGCAATATATATTCCTGTTTTTTGGATGCGTCAAAGGCTTTTGACAGAGTAAATCACAGAGTTTTAATAGATAAGTTAAGTAAATTTAAGGTTCTATCATATATTATAAGAATAATTAGTTACTGGTATGCTACTCAAAAAATGTGTGTAAGATGGTCAAATACCATATCTGACTTCTTTACCGTAAGCAATGGTGTGCGACAGGGAGGAATTTTTTTCTCCGTACCTATTCTGTATGTATATAAATGATTTATCCATAGAATTAGGCAAAATTAAAGTAGGTTGTATAATAAGTAATGCAAAAACGAATCATTTTATTTATGCATATAACATTGCACTAATTGCACCATCTGCAAGTGGTCTAAATAAATTAATTAACGTTTGTAATGATTTGGGGATAAAAAATGATATCAAATTTAATAGTTCTAAAAGTGCGGTGCTAGTTTTTAAGACTAAATTTTTTAAATGTTGTAAATATGATAGTTTTAAGCTAGGTAATGATACAATTCCAATAGTGAGCAACATTCAGTATTTAGGGCATATAATTAGTGATGATCTCAAAGACACATTAGATATAGAACGCCAGCGTAACAAGCTGTATAGATAAAGTAACATGATTAAAAGATATTTCGGTCATTGTACTGAAAGTGTAAAAATTAAACTTTAGGTCTTATTGTGAGTCAGTTTACACAGCTCATCTATGGTGGAATTATGCAAACGCTACCCATAGTAGATTTATAGTTGCTTATAACAATAGTCTCAGAATTCTATGTGGTGAACCTAAGTATTGTAGAGCTAGTCCGATGTATGTATGTAGAAATATACCTTCGCCTAAAGAAGTAATCAGAAAACTTGTAATTTTTTTTTTAAATAGGTTAGAAAGCAGCTCAAATAAAATTGTGTCTGGTATTTTTCACTCAGACTGTAGGTATCTTTCTGAAATTACTACTCACATGATAAATATTACCCATTGCATTAATCCGGCAATATTAAATATTAGTAGATTGAGAGTTCATTTGAAGAGGTGAATAAGTATTAGCAGTAAGATAGTGGTAATTTTAGTTGTTAAGGTAAATATAATCTTTTGGTGCCTTTTGGATAAGTAATAACGAAATTTTATACTTCAAAATTGTAATGTATTTTTTTTAGGTATCACCGAAATCCGCAATAAAGTTGTTTCTTTCTTTCTTTCATAGAAATTACCTTGCTAAAAATTTAAAATATACTTACATAAGTCATAACAAACTAAGATGAAATTATTATTCAAATACTCAAAAAATCCCCTTCTTAAATTATATAGAGTTAGTGAAGTGATAAGAAATTTTTAAAAAAGTTCTCAGATATTTATAAATTAATTATATGGAAAATTGGAAGCAAAAAAGTTAGCAATATTCAAATTATAAAAGTGTAGGACTTTTAATTATTAGGGAATGTGAAGTATGTTTTGTTTTTCAGATAACAACTGAGTTTCGGGTGTCTTCGTTGTAGAAAAGGGAGATAATGGAAATTTTGGAACAATAGGGGTTATTTTGGGGAAAGTGGTTTTCGCGTCGATAATTAGTGGGTGTTGATAGTTTAAGGAAAAGTGAAAATGATCTTGTATCGGAGTTTAAAGTCGGGTTCGTAAATCTAATATAAAAAGATTCAAGTGTACGAAGTTAGCTTTCGATGTTTGCTGTATCTTTAATTGGAAAATTATTTAAATTTGGTTTATGGTGTGGATGTCTGTTTTTGTAGTGTATTCAAATAAGGGAGAATTTGGGAGCAGTGAGTGAGGCTCCAGTTCTGCTACAGATTTTATACCAATTTTTGAAAACCCACACAAAGTACGACATCTTTTCAACGTTAAAGACAAAATACCAAGCTGCTTCGATCCTCTATCATATATGAATTCACCTGCTCGAGATCTAATTCCGAGGTGTATTTGGGATCGACACAGCGCACGCTACGTACTGGCATTCGCGCACATTTAGGCATCACTAACAGAACTGGAGCCTTACTCATTATTCCCGAAGTCTGCTGGTACTAGTTGCGTCGGCCTTTTCTCGCTAATATCTGATTTCTTAAAGAGGTCCATTATTCCTTTACGGAATTGAGCTATTCACTTACAATTTACAGTCTCTTTGGAGAGATATTTTCAAATATTTGGAAATTAATTAATGCGTAAACACTGATAGAAGTTGATTTATCAGATCTGGCAGGAGAAAGGCATCCATCGCTCGATTTTTAGGTTGGAGATGTATCAAAATTAAAGAACATTCATTTAATTTTCTTTTAGTCAGGTCAGGATTATTAAATTTTTGATTTGTTCTTCATGGCATATATCAAACTTTAAGTCAAACTATATATATATAAATTTAAGTTCAATTTTTCTAAATTTTGGAGACAATTTACATCTCAGCAGAACATTTTTTTTCAGGCGCATGAATTTTACTTGCTACTTAGCTGTCCTTTCCAACATCCATGTTTTAATCTTTTTGAAGAAAAAGATATATATATATATATATATATATATATATATATATATATATATATATATATATATATATATATATTAGTTGATTATTAGATAAATGTTAAAAAGTGGTGTTATTAAATTCAATTAATCACTACTTTAATTTGTTACCATTAAATTTATAAATTACGACTACAATTCATTATATATGTGTTAATTATTTTATTATAGTTTATGTGAATATTCCCATTAGTATTAATAAAATTTAATATTCCTGCATTTTTTACTCTACCTTTCTTTCTTTCAGTAAAAAATGGGGTGGAGGATTTTTAATTCTCATAAAGACGATGAGGCATCTCAGACACTTTTAAAAAGACCTATTAAGCACTTCATGTGTATTAATTGCGAGGAAAGAAAAAGGCCATTTAAAATGCAAATTTTAATTACAAAAAGTGGTGAGATTTATGCCGCTACATGTTTCTTCCATATTATCAACGTCGCCACTAATTAAAGTGTAGTGCTAAAGTATTGGTGTGAAGGAGAGTATTACTCCAGGGGAGAAAGAAAGAAAATCGTGTTGACATGATTCTCAAAACAGAGAGTAAAACTGATCCAAAGAGGATAATTAACTCAGCGTTAATAGAAAATAAAGATCCCTCGATTTTTTTTTGTTAAATCATCAATTTGAAAAAACACGAAAAAGACGAGATCAAGAAACCTTTAATTTCCTTTTCCATTCGAGATCATTAGGTGTACAGATAACGTTGTTTCTACGCGAAGACCAGGGAGAGATCAGTAGGTTTGCAAATAACGTTGTTTTGACACGAATACCAGAGAGAGATCAGTAGGTGTAGAAATAACGTTGTTTTGACGCAAAGACCAGGGAGAGATCAGCCGTGTGCAAATAATGTTGTTTTGACACAAGGAACAGAGAGAGATCAGTAAGTGTGAAAATAACGTTGTTTTGACGCGAAGACCAGGTAGATGTCAGTAGGTGTGCAAATAACGGTATTTTGACTCGAAGACCATGGAGAGATCTGTAGATGTATAGATAACGTTGTTTTGACGCAAAGACCAGGGAGAGATCAGCCGTGTGCAAATAATGTTGTTTTGACGCGAAGACCAGGTAGATGTCAGTAGGTGTTCAAATAACGGTATTTTGACGCGAAGACCAGGGAGAGATCAGTAGGTGTTCAAATAACGTTGTTTTGACGCGAAGAACAGGGAGATATCAGTAAGTATACAGATAACGTTGTTTTGACGCGAAGACCAGGGAGAGATCAGTAAGTGGACAAATAACGTTTTTTTGAAACGAAGAGCAGGGAGAGATCAGTAAGTGTGCAAATAACGTTGTTTTGACAGGAAAAGCAGGGAGAGATCAGTAGGTGTACAAATAACGTTCTTTTGACACGAATACCATGGAGATATCAGTAAATGTACAGATAACGTTGTTTTGACGCGAAGACCAGAGAGAGATCAGTAGGTTTTCAAATAATGCTGTTCTGACGCGAAGACCAGAGGGAGATCAGTAGTTGTAAATATAACGATTTTTTGACGCGAAGACCAGGGGGAGATCAGTAGTTGTACATATAACGTTGTTTTGACGCGAAGAACAGGGAGAGATCAGTAGCTGTACAAATAACGTTGTTTTGATAGGAAGACTAGGGAGAGATCAGTAGGTGTACAAATAACGTTGTGCTGACGCGAAGACCAGGGAAACGTCAGTAGGTGTACAGATGACGTTGATTTGACGCGAAGGCCAGGGAGAGATTAGTAGGTGTACAAATAACGTTATTTTGATAGGCAGACCAGGGAGAGATAAGTAGGTTTTCAAATAATGCTGTTCTGACGCGAAGACCATGGGGAGATCAGTAGTTGTACAAATAACGTTGTTTTTACGCGAAGACCAGGGAGATATCTGTAAGTGTGCAAATAATGCAGTTTTGACACGAAGAACAGGGAGAGATCTGTAGGTGTACAAATAACTTTGTTTTGACAGGAAGACCAGGGAGAGATCAGTAGGTAGGCAAATAACGTTGTTTGACGCGAAGACCAGGGAAATTCTGCTCTTATAAAAGAAGAGATTGACACAAATCTTCCTTTGTGAAATATAAAAGTAAAACTCCACAAAACGAAGAAAAGTAAAATTATATAAGTATGATCGTATTCCATTTGAATTAATCAGGAGTATAAAGAGCAGGAATTATACACCAATGAGGATGAATGAATAAAAACAATGGTAGAATTGAATTTTTATCTTCAGTGAAACTCTTTCGAGATTTCTCACCTTAACATTCATCTATAGAATAAAATATGATTTTACGCAAAAGTTACTTTAATTAGGCACAGTATTTAAATAGATACTGATATGTATGATGTAATCTTATAAAACAACATAAGGGTTTCAAATTTCGTTAAAATTACCCGAATAGTTTCAATGTTTTTACCAAAACAATAAAAAAGCAAAACGGGGACTGACCAACCGATATAGGGAGATGTAGAGTGGCCCGCGACTAAAAATCCAGTGGAGTAAGATCGCCGTTCCTTATTAGACACTCAATTTATCCTCATCGTTTTATCCAATGTAATCCGTTACTCTCTCGTCAAAGAAGAAGGGGCCAAAGATTGTGTCTTTCTATATGTCACACTAAACCGTGAATTTTGGGGTACCTCGGAAGCATAATACTACTGAGGTTTGGTTCGTGACCAGTAGCAAGTGTTCTGACGGTTGACTTCTTGGTAAAGATAAAAGTTCACTTCATCAGTGAACAGAATTTTCGATGGGAACGTCTCATCACTAAGGTATTGTTCTTATGCCACTATGCAAAACTGAACTCGTATATGGAGTTTATCCTCACTTAAATGTTGATTGACTTGCAGTTTGCATAGATGCATTGATAAAGTGTGAAAAGGTGATGGATGAGGCTGTTGGAGAGGCCAGCTACACTTGAAAATGACAGAGAATCTAGCCAACACAATGGTACTGGTGTCGTCATCCGTAACTGTCTTTGAAGGTCCGCTGCGAAGCTTGTCAGCTACGGATCCAGTTTCCTTAAATTCGGCTATCCCCTTGCCAGCACACGTGTAATTGGTGGATATTAATGAATGCCGTGGTCACTTCCCAGGGACTTCAGGTCTTGACTACCATAATAACTTAAACTCTTTACTCTCTCCGTGACATAGTTTTCCGAGAGCATAATAAAAAAAGAATTAGAAATCACTATGGGGCCAGAATTATAGGCCACCGTGTAGAATGAAAGTGGATATAATCCAATCAGCTAATTTGAAGAAAATTAGCAAATTTGAGTAGATAAATTACATGACTAAAGAAGAATTCAAACATTTCTGTGTAAAAGTTGTAAAAACACGTCTAAGAATGATCTGATAACAGAAACATGAGATCATAAATTAGAAGAAAACATGATCAGAAACATTTAGTATATGACATAAAACCATTTAATACCCATTATTTTACAATTATGTTGTCTAAAAAGTGAAGATTAACGGATTTATTTTGCGAAAGAATAGTATTAAAAATATCCGCCCTGCTGAAGTAGGATGAAGCTAAAATATGTGAAATATATCAAACCAGAGAAAGAAGATTAAAACATTACAGACACAAGTTACTGAAAACAATATGGACAAGGAACGAATAATATCAACATAAACATATATAACATTAAAACTGATCTACTGCAACAGGGGAAATGGTTGAGAATGACTGCATGAGATAAAATAAAGATGTAGACAACTTTTCTTTCATACATGGACTTGGCACATGCAACCAATCAAAAAAAAGCTGATTAGATAAATGGTACTTTTTAATCTCCCTTTAAGAACTGACTTAAACAAACGACGTGATTAAAAATCGAGAACTTTGTAAGATAGAAAATGCCAAGGAGGATTAGAAGAGATTTAATGAAAACTACTTGAAATTGAGTTGGTTGATTGGGTGAGGAAGAAAAAGAGAGTGTGTTGATATAGCTCTCAATTTGAAAAGTTGAACCAAAAATGGGCGAAAAAGGTTTGAATGGTGGCATTATCTTATTTCCTTTGATGGAAAGCCAGGTAATATAGAAAATGGCAGAAAATTTTGTTGTTTGGAGGAAAATAGGCGTGAGAAATTATCAAATAGTATTTAGAAGTTAAATGAAAACTGTAAAACTGGAAGTTAATATGAGGGTAACACCCACATAAATACATAGAGATATCCTACTAGTAGAAAAAGCAAAGAAGGATTATGGTGCGTCATGATGTGTATTGAATTATGCCAATGACAGGGAAATACGTCAGATTTCGATGCTGATTTGAGGCTGATCTGGGAGAATTGTGCATCCGGGGTTTATAAAATTTTCCCTTCCTCTAACTTCACCCTTTTTCTTAGGAATTATTTCGAAACCATTCTAACAGATTTTCACGTTGGTTTTCTTTTTAAGTAATCGATTTGGGGCTAATTTTAAGAGTTTATCCGACTTCTGAACTTACAATGCCTCGGGGGAAATAACCCCGTATTTTTCTTACTTCTTAAAAGTAGGAACCAAAAACTAACGATGGCATCTCGGCTAGAAAGTTTGTGATGAGAGATTTGTGAAGAAAGTGAAGAAGAAGGGAGAAGTCAAAATCCCATGAGACATTAGATTTATGCCACATATCTCACATCATGCCACATCATCTGAACGGAAGTTACGTACTTTAAGGTTCATGCCACGTTATCTCACATGATTTTATGCCATGTTAACGTACGTTACGCACCTTAGTTTTATAGAACATCATAACACATCATGTTATGCATGTTAACTTACGTTAAGCCCGTTAGGTTTTTACCACTTCATGTCACATCATGCTATGTCATGCTAACCTACGTTACGTAGGTTAGGTTTATGGCGCGTCATGTCACATAATGCCATGTCATGTTAACCTCGGTAACGTACGTTAGGTTTATGCTATATCATGTCACATCATGCTATGTTATATTAACCTACGTTACGTACGTAATGTTTGTTATGTCATGAAACATCATACCATGTCATGTTAACCTACGATATGTACGTTGGGTATATGACAAGTCATTTTACACAATTTTATGTCATGTTATGTTAACCTACGTTTCATAGGTTAGGTATAGGCCACGTCATGTCACATCATGTCTTGTCATGTTAACCGGTCACGTACGTTAGCTTTATACAAATTCATATGACACTATGCCATTTCATGTTAACATATGTCAATTAAGTTAGATTATGCCGTAATGTCACAGCTTACCATGTCATGTTAACCTACGATTCGTAAGTTAAGTATATGCCGAGTCATGTCACATAATATGATGTCATGTTAACTTATATTACGTAGGTTAGGTTTAAGCCACGCCATGTCACATAATGCCATGTTATGTAAACCGACGTTAGTTTTATGGCATGTCATGTTAATCTATGTTATGTACATTAGGTTTATGCCACGTTATGTCACATCATGTCATGTTAATCTACTTTACGTACATTAGGTTTATGTCACGTTATGTAATATCATGCTATGACATGTTATCCTATGTTATATTATGGCACGATACCGTATGATTGGTGAGGTATGTTACTCTATGTTGTGTTGATATATTATGCAGGTACGTTGTAGTTATATAAAGTTTTTCTTTCCTTTCATTTTAGTCGAGCTTTTCGACTGGATCATGATATGCACATAAAGATCAGAATGACGAACCATGGAAAGCCCAAAGGCACCAGGGACCAGGTTTCGCTGAATGGGGGGGGGGATGCCCGATTCGTATGGTATGTATTTGACACCTACCAACTTTGGTGGAACTCTTCGTGACCCCAGGTGCGAGGGACCCGTTCCACGTTCCCCGTCAGTGGTACGAGGATATAAGTTACGTTATGTTTTCCAATAAAAT
The DNA here is from genome assembly GCA_963969495.1 of Ceratothoa steindachneri. Classification (NCBI taxonomy): domain Eukaryota; kingdom Metazoa; phylum Arthropoda; class Malacostraca; order Isopoda; family Cymothoidae; genus Ceratothoa; species Ceratothoa steindachneri. The sequence goes on from OZ018331.1 coordinate 122,877,615, forward strand.
CACCAACGTGATCGTAAAAAGTGAAACTCCATAAACTTTTGGGACAAGAAGTTCAATACGTTAAATAAAAGATTAAACCAAAGCGTTGATAAGGGCCTCTTCCTTGCTCTTGAGTGCAAGAGTGAATTTATGTGTGTGGCATGTGATTTACGAGAGTCCTTAAATAGGCATAAATTGTAATGTCCTCCTCTGTATGCCCCTTATCCTAATAGGATCTTTGATGGCGCATTTTGTATTAAGGCTATAAATGATTCTTAATCATTTATAACGAGAAAAGAAAGAGATGAGGATGCATAGGAGAATATTATTTTCTTCCAAAATCCGGTCCTCATCTACACAGATATACCTTTGCCGACCGGCAAACGTGTGATGAAAGGAAAGATGAGTGTAGAACAAATGTTTTCTAAATTCAATTTAATGTATGTTCATTGTAATCAAGACGAAAACAAGCAAATTTAACCACATTTGCATATATCCAATGACGTGATCAAGAATTCATCTTCTGAATTTGCCATCTGGGAAAATCTCGCAACTCATAAATGATGCATTTGGAGTTATATATGATAGCCCTTCTTTCGCATCAATTCTTTTTTCTCCCATACTCATATACGCTCCATATTGCCTTAGGATTTAATGAAAGCTTCTCTCCTTTAGTTGTTGAGTGAATATCCATTGATACACCGTTTGAAATTTTCTATTTCTTTTGAATTGTATTTACACATTTCATTCGAGTGCCACCGAATGGCACATCTTTGAAAGAAAGAAATGAAATCTTGCTATAACCCTTATTTTACGGGAGCCAAATCCCACCAGCTGCCATCTTCCCACAGATATTTTAAGTAATTCAAAATGTGGTTTAATCTGAATAAATTCCAGGCGGTTCTCGGAGGAGCGGTACCCGGGATCTATACGAATCAAGCAAAGCACCCCCCAAATGTTAATTGAAACATGTTTGTCTGAGTGTATGCATAACATTGAATCCTGCATTTATTTCTGGCAGGAAAATTTGGGGCCTTTATATTTTTTGTAAATTGAATTTTATACACAGGCATAATCATACGATTGTTTCCAATGCGCTTGCGATATTGTAATAAATTTCCGTTACTCCTCTGGGCTGCAATTTTAAGGGTAAAATCAGCGTAGAGATTTAAGACAAGATTTGAAAAATTAGAATTACAATATGATTTTATGATAACAAAGAGTTCTTTTGAGAACCTTTTTATTTTATTAAAGGATGGAAGGAAAAGTTTAAACAATTGCCATATAAGGATATAATTCGCTAAATATTTAAGATAAATAGATTGCACCGTCTATGAGATAGATATTCAAAACCCGAATAATGGAATTGAAGATACCTATATATTTGTACGATTTCTCGAAATAAGTATAGATACGGTTTGCAGCTTCCATTAGCGTATTTGTCCACTTCACGAATTGCATAAGTAATTCAAAAATCCAATTTCATGCGATTTGGGTTTATGTGGCATTACGCTCTCTTAAAAAGGCTGTGTTTTCCGAGGTTATGAGGAAAAGTATTTAGATGGCACACCAAATGAATGCCATAAGATGATTTCATTGAGCGATTTGAAATGTCTTTTTATGGTTTTTAATCTTTGTACCGTTTCAGCCTTAAGAACTTTTTTAGAAAAGTGTATAAATATAAACATTTTAGGTAGTTGGTTTCGCGAAATGGCTAAAAAACAAGACATTACAAATAAATAAGAAGTACATAAAGAGAGAAACAGACACGAAGAAAATGCAATTCAGAATCAATATTAAAGTTGAATGGTTCGCATATTCCTGGCGGCATTACCTCTTATGAGTGCTTAGGAGTATTATAGGAAACAGTAGAAATTTTTCTATAACACTCATTGATTATAATTTAACTACTATTAATTTCTGTCTTGTTATAAATCTAACAAATTCATTTTCTACTTTAAATTCATTTGCAACTGCCAATTGTACAGGTGTTTTTGTAAACTCAGCTAATCAAACGATATTGAATGGGAGTTTTTCACCATGTTCTTAAATTTGAGGTTTTTCTGCAAGATATTATATTCTTCGCTTCGAATGTTTAAACTTTGTGATTTGGGGTTGTTTTTATTCAAGAAACTTTGTTCACAAATTTTGCGTTCACGATTGTGAAATTTTCTTTTATTCTAGTCAGTTTTGAGTGAAGTTTGGAAGGAGCAAGAATTATTTTTGAGTACTAATCAAGAAGGATATTTCTTTTATCAGTTTCCTTCAGTCATCAGTTTAGCTTTCTTATTTTGTTCATTTTCTTTCTTCCTCTTTTGTACTCGTGTCTTCCTTGTCTATTAGCTTGGGGTTTTTGGAACTCTAAAGAAATAAATAATTCGTGCCCTTAAATTGAAAAGAAATTTCTTATAGACGTATCGATGGCGTATTGATGTTTTCGAGTACTTGAAGTTATGTTCCTAATTTTTTTGCAATTTTCATTTTTATGGGCATCCGATTTGTCAATTTAATTATTACATTGATTTTGTATTAACATTATTTTATTTCTCGTCCTCTCTCCTTGTCCCTCTCTTTTTAGTTTCAATTTACTTCTCGTTCGAATGTACATGGATGTACCTTTTCATTTTTCCTATGGGACATTGCATTTCTTGCGAACCTCAGGTTCGCGGAAACCTTAATCTCAGTAGGAAAATGAAAACCCACGAGTAGATTGAAAAGGACATTAATTTTCTCTCAGACGTTTCGTTCCAAACATTGGAACATCTTCAGTGATTCTATTAAAGTAAAGTAACCCACTGAATTTAGGAATATACATAAAAAACAAAACAAGAAGGAATAATAAAATACTAAAAAAAACCCTGAAAAAACAAGCTTAGGCCAAATCAGATAAAGCCAAAGAAGCGAGACTAAAGTTAAAATTGACAAAGTATAAAATTACAAAATTAAAATGTAAAAAAAAACGAATACGTGAATGATATACACATTACCTTAAGCAGATAGTCGTTCGAGGACAAGAGTAAAAAGGTGAACGACAAGGGAGCATGAAAATGACTTGGTAGGTTGTAGGGTTATGGGATACGTAGGGGAAAGGAGGAATCAGACTCGGTGAGTGTTGGTTTAGTTTTTTTATTTTCAAGCGACTCGAGTATTTTTAATAAATGCAGAGAAAGAGCCCCAGAGAAAATGGAAAAATGTTCCGATGAAATGAGGTGACCAGTATTTTCTGCATGATTTCCTATGCTAGAGAATTAGGGTGTAGTTAAGGGTCTTTGAGTTCTCTGAGATAATCCAAGATGTTTATTGACCCTCTGTTTAAGATGTAGGCTAGTCTGGCTTACGTAGCAGGCATTGCAGCCGGACCATTTGAATTGATATACAACAGAGGATCTCAACATCGGATCAATACGATCTTTATAATTGATTAAAGAACCCAAAGAATTATGATTAATATATTTCAAGTTAAACTGACATTGCGGTAGAAGGCTTTGCAAGATTTTCTTAAGAGTACCGTCTAAAGAAGAAGGGGAGGGAGCAATAAATGAGTGGTGTATATGGGGGTAGGCACATATAATTTATTTAAGAAAGTTTTTGCGACTTCTCGAATAGGTGTATAGGAAATATGCTAACTGAAAATTATGTTATCATAAAACTCATTTCTTTGTGAAAGTAATTTTATACTTTGTTATATTTTAACTTTAGTCTCGCTTCTTTGGCTTTATCTGATTTGCCCTAAGCTTGTTTTTCAGTGTTTTTATTATTCCTGTTCGTTTTGTTTTATGGATGTACGTTCCTAAATTGAGTGGCTTTACTTTACTTTAATAGAATCACTGAAGATGTTCTAATGTTTGGAACGAAACGTCTGAGAGGAAATAAATGTCCCTTTCAATCTACTCGTGGATCTTCATTTTCCTACTAATATATATATATATATATATATATATATATATATATATATTGAAAATGTATTTGTGTATCGAAGGGATATTGATGTACTTTAGATGCATTAATGTATTAAAAATCTATTGATATATTTAAATAAATGTTGATGTATAGATCCATTGAAATCTAAATTAATCACGATTGTTGATGAATGAGGAGCACCGCTTGATGCTCAACAGGGCAGTTCCAGGAGAATTCGGATCCCCTTACACCCCACCAGTCTCTAACTCTACATGTAGTATTTTCGTTTAGCAAATCATATTATACTCCTTTCACACATCTTTACTTCTATCTTCGCTACTTTCTTAAGTTTGTTGGTGATGTAATTCATTTTCGCTTTATTTACTCAGATTAGTGTTTTTGCATTATATTTACCATTTTTTCCACCTTAATTTATTTACCTTGGTATTTTTTGACTATGTCTCCTAACCACCTTGATCTGGTGGGACACATTTTGCATCTCTTTTTAGTCATACGTTTAAAAATGCCAACCAAATTTACGCGCATAATATTATTAATATCTTCATAACACAAACATATGAAATATATTTAAACACTTAAGTGTTAATTTGTAAAACCAAAACAATAGTTTTACCATATGAATTATAAACTTGAGGTTCTGTAAAATGAGGAACTGTGTATTTGGAACTAATAAATCGCCTAAAGATGGCCAAATTTGACTCATGAGCCAAGGGTTGCTAAATGTCGCTTTCAGATTTGCTCCAAATATTGTCCACCCTACCACTTAACCATTTATAACCCATGAAATTGGTAGCGTTTACTTACCCTCTCCTATCATCATTGGTTTCATAAGCAATTTGTCCACTTCACTGTGTTTTATCTCCGGCCTCCCGGTTAGTCTCTCAGACTGCATTTTGCAGATTGCATTTTGAGTGTAAAAACGGCAGTTTTTTGGAAGGAAAAATTGACTTGGGGAAATACTACCTAAAATGCATAGTTTTCCCTCTTTAATCCTGTTATAGGATTAGTTACTAATGGCATAGTACCTAAATAGCCTAGTGAGTCATAGCCAAGTAACTTAGTATCAATATAATTAGTAATGGGTAACTAAGTAGCTGAATAACTAGTACCCTAGTAACTAAGTGAACATGTGATTAGTAAGCTAACTAGTTGCGAAGTAAGTAAGCGGCCACAACTAGTAACCTGGTACAAAATTAGGCAAATAATTTTCCCTCTGAGATACTGAAGTTGAATAGTTAATAAATGTGTCAATCCTTTTTTATTTTTTATTTTAAATTGCGAAATTCATATACATTATTATTTTAATTTTCGACTCTTAAAATCCAATTTTCATTGAACTGTAATGGATCTTGGATTTATAATCCTTTTAATATATTCAATTTAATCATTTTTTTTTTACTTTCATTACGCCAGACTCTTTTCTTCTTTTCCTATATCAGATAATCATCAAATTAATATATTTTCTAAATGCTTCGTCGTTGAGAGATGACGAAATTCGCAAAAGAAAGGGTCTTCATTAATTCCTCATAAACGCTATGATACCTCACCCAAATAACCACAACAATTCTCTAATCTTGCATTCGCCTTTGCAATATATGGTTTTCCATCAAAATATTATCCTTCCACCGAAACAAACAATTTATAACCAATCCAGAACTGGAATATAGAAAAGCCGGAGCGTCATTCGGAACGCTCTTAGCAACTAGCTGAAGGCTTATCTCTTCAGACAAGGGCCATGGATATTATATTTAGACTTTGGAATTAACTGAAAATGGAGACAACCAGGAAGGAATACGGAAATAGAGTGCATTCAGTGAGCGACGCTCTAAATTGACGTCTGAGACAATAGAGGGAGGGTCCTCGAAATCTAGCGTGCGAATAGCTGTTCTAAAAATCCATAAAAAGATTAAGTTAAAACCAAGCTTTTCAATAATACCTAATCTCTAAGAGAGGTATTTGAGCAAGATGAATTTTCTAGGAGAGTTATAATTTTTATCTTACCTAACTTCACCTGGCTTTTCCACGTAATTCAAACACCCCCAAAACATCACAGAGCCTCATCTAGCCTGAACGACCCTCTTTCTTGAAGGCATAATGAGGTCAAATGTTTAACACGAGATCGGGAATCCTTCACATATGGGCAGAAGCCTGATTTTTTGGACCAGATAACGCGCTTCCAGTCCTCCACGGTCCACTGTAGGATGCCGGCTGAATTTATCAACAGAAATGAGCAAAGATACGGTGCCAATCTACTCTATATGATCATGCTATTAAGCTCCCTGCGGAATGTTCAGTCAAGAATAGGTGCCGTATGATCGGCTTAGCTTTCTAGCAGCAAGTTCTGCTTTGAAGAGGCGATTTTTAGCCACACGCTGGGAAACACTCCGGTGGTCCCGGTCAGTTAGTATCGTTTTTCGGCCACTATTGTGGACGAAGTTTCCTGTAGACAGAGATTCTGGTCATTGTACGTACATCCGTATGACCGTAAGCCTAGATAAACCTTCAAATTCCACTACATCCTTCACAAGATGTCTTTTGGTACGTCAAATGCAAATACTCCTTTTTGCCGCTCATTAACATCTGCTTTGTGCCCCATTGTACACAGTACGAGACAGGCACTGCACCGTGAACGCATCCTTTCTTTGTACCACCGAAAGCTATAGGCGAGTTGTGGTCGGCGTGCAAACTAGCAAGCATCCACGACGTTCAGGCTTATGATACCTAATAAAGGAAGTGTGTGCAAAGGTTACACTGATAATGAGAACAGAGAACTTACAGAAGATGACGCCGATAAAAAACATCGCCCCGGGAAGGGCTCGAACCTCTGACCTCTGTTTATCTGGAGCAGTACTCCACCACTGAGCTAAACGGATTAACACACCAAGGACATATTTTCTTCCAAATAAACCACTTCGTACGTATATCCAAAGATCACGCCCACCCGAAACTGTGCTTGTAGGATGGTATATATATATATATATATATATATATATATATATATATATATATATATATATATATATGTAATTAGGTAAAAGGCCATGTTGGATGAATGTACTATTAAAGTCTACAGCTGTGGCAGCGTTATTAATTTTAACTTGTATTTTCTTAATATTCCTTACAAGTTTTTTAACGGGTTCTTCGAGGCGAGAAAAAACATCCGCGAATGACATTATTTATTCCTAGATGTCTTTCGACCATGTTAGGTCATCTTCAGGGAATGAACAGAAATGGACTTATTCAAAAATTGCTACATTATATATAGTATTTCTACCCGAACATAAATATTACAAAAATTAGCCAATCATGGCACGGGAACTTTTTATGGGTAAACTAAGCGCTACAAGAAACATATCAAATTTCCGGTGTTCATATTGACCTTGTGAAGACGAAAAGGCTCTCAAAACCATTCTCTATTGTAATGTGACCACAACCGACCTTAATACGGATATAAGTTTGATTATATACTACAAGACCAAGAAAACAAGTAGTTGCACCATGCAAACACCGCAATTCAAAGTACATCGGCGTAACCTCCACAACCCTGTCGAGGCGACTGACAGCTCACCTTCAAGATGGCACGATTAAAAAACACGCCCACTCTCATGGCACTACCCTAACCCGTGAAAAGCTGAATAAGGGCATCTCCATCATCCTGAAACTCCAAAACCGCATAAGATTGCGGATGGCTGAAGCGGTCATTATTCAAGGCGAGAAACCAGCAATTAACGTGCAACTTCAGCCGAAAACTATACTCCCTACATCTCGGCGTCACCGAGTTTACCGCCGTTAAAATAAGCACGTTTTCAAACTTTCATTTGCCTTTACCTCCTTTGGCAGAGAACTAAATCGGAGCGACAAATAGTTAGACTTATTTTTAAGGGGAGAAAAGCTACGTCTTGCGGTTACTCCTCCCCTCTGTAACCCTCCCACAATCGGGAGGGGAGATAAGAGGATGAGGCCCGTGGTCAACTTGCTCCTGGAGAAACTCCCTACACTTCTGACTCTCAGTTCAAGTGAACCGATAGTGAAGTGCTTAATGGGAAAGTCCGGAACAAGCTTCGAAAGAGGGTTTATAGTTGTAGAAGATGGGAAGTTTGGAGTTAAAAGAGGACAGATTAGTAAGGAGGCAGATTGAACAACCTCGGTAGTCAAAGATGGAAAGGGTGGAATACCCTTGCCCGAAGGACAAGACGGACCTGCTGATTAACGTGGATTCCGAACCACCGTCATGTATTGACTCATCATTCTTACTTCCTTTCTCACACTTTTAGCACCTATGTTCCTCATACAGAAGAGGGAGGACCGCCTAATCTCTGTTCCCTTATTCTCTTCATCTTTCATTCATGTGCTTATTGTAGCATTCATGCCGTTTTGAGTTATCTTAGCTCTGAACTCTAAGCTTTGTTTATGTATTTTTATGTTACTTGTTTTTACTTTCCTTACTTTGTTCCACTTTCTCTTGTTGTTATCATTTTTTTCACTTTGCTCACTTGTTTTACTATTAACTTTCACTCCACTATCATTTTTGTTAAACTTTTTAATATAGTTCACTTATTACAGATTTACTTAATTTTGTTTGTATAATTTCTGTTTACACTTTTGATCTGTGTTGTATTCTTAGTCGGTTGTTTCTTCCTATTTTAGTTGTTTAAATTCGGTTGTCTTATTAGGGTATCAATCTGGTGTCTTGGTTGGTTACTTCGTTGGTTGGGTTTGTATATATTCAGGTAAATATCTTTATCGTTATGCTTGTTCCTTCTTTATTTGGAATTTCTACTTAAGTAAACATGGGTACTTCCTCGATTTTCAGCTGTTGTTTGCCACTGGGAAATCGTGTGTTAAAGGGAACTCCAGGTATGGTGTTCGTGTGCTCTGCAAATATCCGAGGTAGATCGTCTATCTTCCTCCATATTTTCTCCGCTCTGTTCCTGATGTTGATGTTGAGCGTTTCTAATCCTGCTTCTTGGTGCAGATCCTATAGTCTCCTCCTCTTTCTCCTATGGTTATTGGTAATTAGGTAGTGATCTTTATTTTGTATCATCTGTAGTTCCAATATTTTGGTCTTTGTTTCACTGTCCATGGGGGTTGGCGGGTATAGTAGTACCTCTCTTCCTAGTGCAAGATATATTTTTATTTTATTTTTTATGCCTAACCTTCTTAGATTGTACAGTATGTTAAGCATCGGGATAGCCTTATTCTTTCTCTCCTTTTTACTTTGTTTGTAGCATCTTTTTGTTATTCTGTGTCCTAGCACTTTGCCCTCACTATGATATCTGTAGTTCTGATCTTCAACTACAATTTCAGCTGTTTTATTCCTGGAGATTGGTATTATTGTAAACTTCCTCCTGTTCGTCCTTATCTTCCAATCTCTTTCGTAGTTGTTGATGTTACTGATTTTGTAAGTTGTTGTCCTTGCCTGAAGGCGTACGTTCCTGTACGGAGTGACGACATGTTGGCTTATGTCGTCCGCGAACTGTATGTTTAGACAACCAAGCATTATTGGTGGTGGCAGGTCTGCTGTGTATATTAAATACAGCGTGGGGCTGAGACAACCCCCCTACAGGAGTCCAGCTTCCAATTCAAATTCTGTTTCCGAATAACCTTTGATCTTCACATATGCTCTTCTGTCTGTGATATAATCGCAGAGAATTCTCCCCACTAAGATTTTATATTGCATTCCACTGACCCCAGACTTTGTCGAATGCTTTTTTTACATCTCTCAGGACCAGATCGATGTAGTTATTGTCTGCTTTGGCCTTTACTATTTTCTCTGTAATTATGCCAAGTGCCATTGTGGTACTTAATTTTTTTAAGGGCATAAATAGCCGAGCAGCAGCGGTGTGATTTTCGGCATCGAATCAACGCTTTTTTTGTATTCCGACCACCATTTTCCTTTCTCAAACCTTTGCCGTTTAAACTGCATGGATAAATAAAATATTTATATTTACTCACTCACACAAAACCCTGCTGCAATTCACGGCGTCCTTTTTTCGTCAGGATAGATTATACCTCGCTTGGCTGCGATTTGGACATCAGTAGTGACAGCACCTATTTCCAGGTTAGTGGCAGCATGGATTTTCAGGCTGCGAACTGAACTCACCCATACTCCTCTTGAGCTATCAGAAAAGGCTGGAAGTTACCATCGCGAATGCCTCTCTAGAAATCAGCACAACCCCCACACAATTCAACATTACATAAAACTAAACTGCACGCAATCATACACACCAACAACACAAATATACACTTTCCGAGGTTACGGGGTAAACGCGGTACATGACATCCTCCCTGAGGGTTTAGAAGCATATCAGCCAGATATTCAGAGAAGTATCAACAGAAAAAGTATGCTCAGATGTAAAAGAATGCAAAAAAGTAAAGTATACCCCCCTCTCCCTAAGACCTATGTCTGGTAATGAGAAGATTACTTACCTCGAAAACTTTCAAGAACAGAAAGAACCCATTCATTTAGAACGCTTTCCTGACCCCATTATAATGATCCTGGGAGAATTACGGTATAGCGTAAATAATCAAAATATATGGCTGTGATTCATTCTCCTTTGCCTGCAGCTTATTATTATTGTGGCAATTCAGTTGCATTTAAATGCAAGTAATTAGACCCTCACCTGTAAAATATGTTACCATGCAGGCGAAGCGGTTGGGCCGCGAAAATTTGCGTTACTGACATGGGTAATTTGTGATACAGGTAAAGGTAATTTGTTTTGATGGAGGGGATAATTTATATTGTCGATAAGATTTATTTTGTTAGTGGTAATTTTGCTTGGTGGTAGGAATAATATGTGATGGTGGTAATGTCAATTTAAAAAATTAGTTAAGAGTAATTCATTTTATTGTTAGGCACAATTCGTGTCCTGTTAAGGTAATTTTGTCACTAGTAGAGGTACTCGTAATTTGTGTTGGTAGAGATATTTGTGTTAGCTGCAGGGCCTAATTGTTTTACTGGGGTTAATTTGTTACTCATAGTCATCATTTGTGCTATAAGGGAAATTTGTGCTAATGGTAGGAGTAATTTTGTTGATGGTAGCGATATATTTGCTGCTGGTAACGGTATTATGAGTTACTGGTATGGGTATTTTGCATTGTTGCATTGAAAAATTCATGCTGCCTATATGAGTATTTTCCAGTAGTTTTAAAGGTAATTTATGCTACTGATGGTGGGGATATTCATGGTATTTGTCAGATAATTTTGTGTTCTGGGTGATTCTGTTCTTGGCAGGAATAATTTTTGCTTTGTGAAATAATTAAGAGTAATTGGTTAATCATAGGGGTAATTTGTATTGCCACTCTGAAAATCTGTGTTGTTGGGGTTATTCGTTTTACCAGTGGGCGTAATTTGTGTAGCTGATCAGGATAATTTCTGCAAATCACCTCATATTAAACAAACAAACTTATGAACAGTCATTTCACCGCATCCACAGCCCTCCCCCCCTCCCTCCCTACCGAAGGGTATGTCAGATGTAGAATCTGCATAATGTTAAATGTGACATCTGTAGGATTGCGTGGAGAAGATGCAGAAGGAGAATTAGTGCAGTGCTTTTCCACCTCACAGCCAGTAGAGAACTCTTCGTGGGCTAAGTTACAGCCAACAGTTCCTCGACAAGAGAATGAGAATAAGGCATGCCGTTCGGCAGCTTCCGGTTGGAAGAGTGCGGTGTTGCGTATGTGTGTATGTAAAGAGGTGAGGAAAGAAGTTTGGCTATGCGTGTGATTAGGTATGCGGTCGAAGCTCTCTGGAGTATGTTAAAGCTCCAGCTTCATTGAAAGGAGCTCCCTAAATCCCTAATAAATATCGATTTTATGGAAGATTTGGTTGTGTAAGGTCGTGTTTTGATCGTGGCTTCTGTTTCTGGTTTAAATTATTCAGGGGACAACAGTGGATTTTGGTCAGATTTTTGAGGTTGTAAACCACATCCGTGGCCACCGTTGCGGCATGAGTGTGTTACACGCAGTTATTTCGATCGCTAAAAGTATTAGGCTGACAATTTGTTTATAAGTTTCTAAGACAATATTTATATGTGTTTCTTTTTAAATTAATGATGTGGCACATGCTTACAATAAGGATCAAATTAGTTTTTGTTTTGTTATTATTATTTTTGGTGTTATGTTTGTGTTTTGTTGTTGTTTTCGAATGCAAAGCTATGTTTAAAATAATTTCGTATTTATTGTAGAATTCCAAAATTGATTTAGGTCAAAATACTATTAATTTTTACATCACTTGTGCATGAGTAGGCTATAAACCACATTGAAAAGAGAAAACGGAATAAATTTTTCTTACAATAATATTTATTACCTTTTTCGAAAAAAAAAACGTGCTGGGAAGCGATTCGAACCATGGACACAGCCAGCGAGCACCGCTTTGATCACAATTAAAAGTATGCCGTTAGTACACTATGCTACGCAGAGAACCAAAATGTTCTCTAAATAGAATAGCTTTTAATGAACACCTTTCGCAAGTTCGAACGGGGACTAAGAAAGAAAAATTTATTCCGTTTTCTCTTTCAATGTGCTTTATTGCATTTATCTTTATCATTCTCTCGCGCTACTTTGAGAGATATTATATACATTTGCTTATTTACCATGCGTTTAACTATTCCTCATTTACTCTTTGAATTTCCAATTAATTTTCTATTTCTTTCATAGTCCCCGTTCAAACTTCGAAAGGTGTTCCTTAAAAGCTATTCTATTCAGAGGACTTTTTGGTTCTCTGCGTAGCATAGTGTACTAACGGCATACTTTTAATTGTGATCAAAGCGGTGCTCGCTGGCTGTGTCCATGGTTCGAATCGCTTCCCAGCACGTTTTTTTTTTCGAAAAAGGTAATAAATATTACTGTAGGGAGAAAAAAAAAATCCGTTTTCTCTTTCAATGTGGTTTACTGCATTTATCTTCATCATTCTCTTGCGCTACTTTGAGATATATATATATATATATATATATATATATATATATATATATATATATATATATATACATATATATATGCGGTTAAACGCTACTTTTGGCAAACACTCTTCCGCAAAGCCCTCGGAAGGAGCTTTACTCACATACATGAGAAGATAACACTTAAAATAAGCGTTTTCTCAGATAGCCAAAAAACTATCTTTCGATTGGCCTTTTCAAATATCACTCCTGCTTATCGAAGAGAATGGAAAATTTGTTTTCCCCATTTTTGTCACACCTTATAAATTGAGCAAAATTATTGTAGTAAAGCAATCATAATTATGCGGTTAATAGGTTATTGCGTTTGGCAGTGTTCCTGGCCAAAATTGTAAGTGTCCCAGTTCCCTTATATAAGAATAGCCTCAGACAAGGAAGGTGTCCCGATGCTTCACAGCTTAACCCTTAGAACGACAGAGGACTCGTGAAAGCATTTTTTTTTCTCCTCTTAATGAGGGTTCTTCTAGAAGCTATAAGCAAGTAGAAGTGAGCTTTATCAGAGAATATCACTTCGCCCGTCTTCGACAGTCCATTCTGTATATGCCCTACAAAAGTGGAGCTTATTTGCAGGCTCTTCTTCTTCGTGAGTTAAGAATTTTTGACAGCTGTCCTCGAATTGAGACCTTTATCGAAAAGTTTCCGCCTCACTTTGCGGGCTAAAGCGTTCACATCTTCTTTTTTTTTAATCGTGAGCAAAGTTCTCACTGGAGGCAACCCTATCCTTCAGTTTTAAACTTACCAGGAGGCAATCTTGGTTCATTTGAAGCTCTTGGGCATCAAAAGACTTCTTAGTAGGAGTATAACGATTCTTTTTGAAGTAGTTAATGATACGAAAAATGGTGCTCTCTTAGCAATAATATCTTTGCATTTCAGGTCACTTTGGTGCAAAGCAATAATGGTTGCACGCATTTCTTTGGAAAGAATTTCTAGAATTTAAAAAGATTCAAACACTAATTTAAAAAATACTACGAATAAATCTTAATTACACAACATCAATCATTCAACTCAGATTAGTTATAATTTTACCCTTTTGATCGAGTAGCAAAGCTCCCGGGAATGAATCTCAACTTCGACAGGAACAGGAACAGAGCGTGACGTTGGATTCATCAAAGGAATGCACCTATTTTTTTATTATTTTTGAAATGCTGACTTTTTATTAAACCTAGAATGATTATCCCTATGACACATAAATTTTAAACACGAATGCAAAAAAATATTTGTTCTAAAACTTTGGGCCATGATTATATATATATATATATATATATATATATATATATATATATATATCTAAAAAAAATTTAAGAAGGGGATTTTTTTGAGTATTTGAATTATAATTTTATCTTAATTTGGTTAGGACTTATGTTTTTTTATCAAAGTTATTTCTAATAATTTTTTTATAATATCAAAACAAACAAAATGGTAAAGTTCAGAAATAAATATAGGTATCGAAATTTTGTGAATTTTTCAAAACCCAAAGAATTACAAATAATGAAGTTCAGAAAATTTATTTTTATATATCTTCTTCAATAACTATATTTTAGCAACGTGATCTTTTGAAAGGGGGAAAATTTAGTTTAGAGTTCCCTTTTAAAATTATTATAATTGGCGAAGTTCATAAAATTTATACAAATTTAACCATTGCTGCTTTTTTTAGATTTTAATCTTAGTAACGAAGCGCAAGCTCCCCCCATAGGAAGGAGTGGCGAAGCCATTGCCTGGTATGATATATGATTAAACTTTGAAATTTGTGGTTGAGTCGAGGTCTAAACTCCCTTGATAAATTTTTGAAGTCTTAATGACTCCCACTCCACCATAACTTCAGAGCTGAATAGGCAAATGACAATTGTTTATCTTTTCTTGCTATCAAATAATTAAGAGTTAATAAAATAATCTAACCATTTTTTACTCTCTACCGTAAACAAACCAATTCTATTTCCTACATTCCCTCTTTATCATGTCATGACCTAAAGATTAAAAAGACATTTCCAATGACTATGAAGATCTTCCCGCAAAGAACTCACAAATAAAACTTCAGCAGGAAGAACCTACCTACGGGTGAAAGGGAGAAAGGGAAAGTGATAGATAAAATTTTAATGAAATTGACAAAATTGTGAGAGGTTTAAAGCACAAAATAATGAAAAGGGAGAACTCGGTTTCGTTCCTCTCTCAGTCAGGAAGCTCCAAAACCCAAGAACACAGGGTTGAACTCACATCCCCCTTACTGAACCCAAACCAGGATTGGATCACTCCAATTTGTCTTCTTTTTAGTCTGTCCATATAACCTCGATAAGATTTAATTCCCAATAACATTACCACTATCTTTAAGATCCTCGCCAGAACAAAAAATTGATGAAGAGGGCCTCGTTGGTTTTCGCTTCTTGATATTAAATAAAAATTAGTAATTCTTTGTAGGGCGCTCCTCAAGACTTAGATCTCCACAAAGTGTTTGCTAACTAAGACCTGATTGACTGGTGGGTCGTCAAGGCACTAATACTAATATTTATTGAATGGTATTGATTCTTAAAATTTGCTATACCCCCAAGAGCAAGGGTCTACTGTGCACAACTCTCCCACCCCTCTCTCTGAGCGGAGACAAAAAAAATGATGCTCTTTTTATTCGTGTTTTGGTAAAAAACAGGAATTATTTAATGCATATTTAATTTCATCCGAGCATCGACTTTTTTGTCCATTAATAAATGCGAAAACATTTTATTATGATTGGAATTGCCAAAATGACTCTCATGACGGTAATATTTAGTATTTATTTTTTTAAAACAAGAGATTAATCCAAATTTTACATTTGAATATCCAGAATTATATTTCCTATTAATAATAAATCATTTCATAAATTAAATAGATGTACTATTTGTGGGTAGTTTAGCAATGAAGAATCATCTTCACACTTTATCGGGTCCGCTCTTCATCAGCGCCAAGTAAATCGCTCTATCTAATCGATCAATCTAACATCCCTAAAAAGAATTCTATCAATTGGGTATTTTAACCTTGACGTTTGCCGTCGCAGTACACGGGTTCGTTTTCACCCAGCCATGAGGGCACGGGTCTGTGCTTTGGGATGTCCATTTTAAAACATTGATTTCGGAATCTTAAAACCACTGCTTTACTAAAGAAGAGATCATTTTCATGTTGAAAGTAAAACGATCTTACTGAATTTCTGTTTCATTGATGACGGTAGTAGTTTATTTTAAAATAGCCATATAATCATCTTTCTCTAGTTTTCCGGTAATTTTAACAATTATTATTCTACCATTAGTAGCAAAGTACCCTTTTGGTATTATGCTTCCTTCCACCACTCTGCGTTGCGCGTTGTATAGTGTTCTTCGGAAGAAGCGCTTCACCAGCATTTCGGTAAACCTATCTTGTGAAATTATTCCCAAAATATTTATATTTTCATTTTATCCTTCAATAACTTTTCTTCCAGTAAGTTGAACCATGCTAAACGTGCCCCTTTGCAACCTTAAACCATAATCTGAAGATTTTCCAAGTTCCCACCGAATAAAGAATACTGAATTCAGCTCCAAGATTTATTTAAATTAAAGAAATACCTGAGCACCTTTAGTGATCCTGCAATCAAAAAAAGATAAGTATCCTTTGGAGTCATTGCCTTCCGTATAAGGCACACTCAGAAGAATCGACCCGGTAGCACTAACTTAACTCAGGAACCAATCTGGCTACCCAGATTGGTAACAAAAGTCGGTGACAAATCACCTTTGGTAACCAAACCACATACAAAGAGCCATATAGCTCACCCCCATAAGCCTTCCTTCCAGTGTTATGACTATCTACTCTATATAAGTTTGTATCCTTTCCTCTACTTGGAAAAGATTTTGCTGTTGCAGTGTCCTTAGTCTTGCGTTTCATTGTATGACCTGATGCTAATAGGATGTTAATGCTTTCGGGTATTTCTCCATTCCACTTTCCAGCATCTCAAAATGCAAAAATAAACTTTCTTATTACAAAATTAAGAACCATAAAGGCTATTTACAAAATTAAGAACCACCAAAGAAAATAGGTTCCGTTTAAGGATAGTTAAAATCAAGGGAAAAGGGTAGAAGTCTGAAGCGAAGGACAGCTTAAAGAAAGAAGGTTTATGAAGAAACAATTAGTTTCACAACACCAATTTATGCAAGTTCGCATTTTAAATTGATATTTATAGATATTATTCTTAAACATATTTACTGTAATTTTACCGACATTTGTAAGCAACCTATTACAAGTCTGTGTTATATTATAAGAAAATAAATTCGGCCTATCCCAGTATTAAAACTTTTGTTTACTAGCTTAAAACTGTTAATTTTGGTTGTCACCAGTTTATCTAACTCAAATATTAAGTCACAATTTAAATTAGTAAATTTGTTTAGTATTTTAAAATCTTCAATAAGTCAGCCACTTAAATAGCGATCTTTTAGTGATAGTAAATTGAGTCTTCTCAATCTTTCTTCGTACGATCTATTTCTAAGTTCAAGAATTAATTTCTTTGCTCGACGCTGGACTCGTTACTATCTTAGAATTCTCTTTTGTATGTATGTAGGCAAACATTGGACCGCATACTCACAATGAAGTCTTACAAGTGTGTTATGTAATGGATTCGAACGTAAAATCTCTAATTATTGATACTTATTGGCTTTTTGAAATGCTTCAGTGCATTGCTTAGAAATTATCATGACTTATGTAAGTGAATTATCTTACACTTACACACAGTGAATCTCATGTACCATTTTCCATCTATTTTGCAAGTTATCGCAGTCACTATGATATTTTGTCATAGTATCTACTATTTACGTATTATTAACTTATTTTGAATTTTTACACAATATATTCGTATTAAGATAGTTATTCAAAAAAAGGCAATAGTCCAAGAATAGATCCCAGAGGAATGCTTCTACTGAATGGTACCCAATGATAAACTAGTTTCATTGACAATAACTCTCTACCCAGTTCTTTTCAACGTTTTTTATACATTATAGTATACTGACCACCCACCTTCCAACCCAAGGTCTCTATTTCGTATGGTTTTAGCTTTATTAACAAAGTTTTGTATGTGGAATGGTTTAAAAAGACTTTTTGAAGTCAAGTTAAACTTCATCAACAGTTTTATCTTGTTCAAGGTCTGTAATCATTTCGTGAAAAAATAACAAGCAAATCAGTTAAGTACATATGAGCGTCTGCATCGAAAGCCTTGTTTTGTAACATGCATTGAGTTATTTACCGGTGGATGCTTCACAACCGTATCTTTAACAATGGAATCCAAGGTCAGAGTAAGCAAAATGGGCAGAAAAATTCTAGGATCAGTCATATGAGTTTTCTAAAATTAGTTTACCATTTTCCTTTTTGATTTGAACTCTTCAAAAACAAATCCCGATAATACTCCAGAAAGCGCACTCTGTCGCTCTCGACTTTTTGTCCCATATTGATTCGTCCTCCTTCCTAAAATGTTCGAAAAATGCCCACCTTTGATTTATGTTGGTGCTATTTTATAAATATCTCTATTGAAAAAAAAATACATAATTGGTATTAAGTCTATATCATAGGTATTATACACTAAATAGCGGTTTCACTAATTAATGTGAGCAAATTTTAAATTATGAAGTTATGACGAAAATCGATCGGCAGCCATGTTAGAAGCCATATTGTTAATTGGAATCGTATCATATTGTATTATATATCATTTTGAAGTGTTTTTTTTCTGAATTAAAATATAATATGGATATTTTATATTCAATATTAGAGAAATAGGATTGATATAAATAGCATTCATGGGCGAAGCTTATATCTCTGATGTCAAGAAACACGGCATGAAAACAATGAACATTAAAGCGCCTAACGACATTTGGCAATCACCTTTGAATTCGAATCTGATGATAGTCTTTTGACTTAGGAATACTACTAGTCTATTTAAAACTAGCGTAGGGTGTGAGCCTCAACCCCCCACAATTAGAGGGGGTTTGGGGGGCGAAGCCCCCATACAAAATCGAAGGTGGGCATTTTCTGAAACATTATAACAAAGCGCACACAAAATCGAAGGCGGGCATTTTTAGAAACATTATATCAAAGCGCACACAAAATCGAAGACGGGCATTTTCTGAAACATTATAAAACACCGCATACAAAAATTGAAGGCGAGTATTTTCCGTAAGATATTGGGAATGAGGACGAATCAATTCGGGACAAAGGGTCGCAAGTGACCGAGCCTGCTTTCAAGAGTATTACCCAATTTTTGCGAATTAGGAAATAATTTTTTTTCGAAGAAATATTATCATTTTTTTTGTATTTTTTGCGGTTTGCTGGATTCATTTCATCATTCTTGGGCTTTCATGAAAGATTTATACAGTGTATATTCGCCGCGTGTTTACCTCAATTCTCCTTTGTCCTTTGAATTCCCAATTAATTTCTCTCTTTCATAGTCTAGATCGACTTTGCGAAGCGTACCTTAATAACTTGTTCATTCAGGAGGTATTCGTCTTCCGCGTAGCAGAGTGGTCTAAGGAGCTGTTCAATTGAGAACAAAGCAGTTGTTCGCTGCTTGAGTGTGCTTGGTTCGAATCCCAGCCCTGTACGGAATTTTTTGCGAATTAGAAAAAAACTTTTTCCGAAGAAAAATTATCCTGTTTTTCTGTTTCTTGCGGTTTGCTGGATTAATTTCATCCTTCTTTTGCGTTCTTGAAGGATATATATATATATATATATATATATATATATATATATATATATATATATATATATATATATATTATAATAATAATAATTTATAAGCCATTGACGCGTAACATATAATAGATTTATTTTAACCTTAAAAGAAATCAAAACTGGTAACACAACCCGGAAAAGCGCTAAGGAAATTAATTGCGTGTACCATTAAAGCTTAAGAAAGAAAATAAGAGATTTAGAAACAGAAAATAGAGCGCTTAATGACATAGGTTCAAATCCAACTCCTTTATTCATTTTCTTATAACAGTTAAAATTGTTTGCACCATTTTCTGTTTCTAAATCTTCAATTTCTTTCTTAAGCTCAAATGGTACACGTAATTAATTTCCTTAGCATTTTCCCGGGTTGTATTACCAGTTTTTATTTCTTTGGGCCTTTAATATATATATATATATATATATATATATATATATAAGTTTAAAACTGAACAGAACTTTCCTTCTAATTAAAGTTGAAGTGATATCGGCAAATGTTTAATCTCTAGATTTATCGGATTGAAGCTGTCACTAAAACGGAGAGGTTTGGCTGCAATTCAATTTTTCGATTTTGCCTTTATTTATCGAAAGTAAAATGTATTAATAACCAAAAGGGTTTTTCTATTATCTTACCATATTCTTCCATTATGAGTTTGAAAATTTCTGTGTTTAATGATTTGTTTTCAAAATTATAATTAAAATTTCTCTCGTACTTTATGAATCTAATAAATACTTGAGTAATTAGAAATGTCTTAAATCCATTTTGTGATAATTTGGAACTAATGTTCATGGTTAGGGAAACTGGCGTTTATGTTTGTAAGTTTTGTAATGCAGCTCCATAGGAGAGTAAGGTTTTGATGGAAGTAAAGAACAAGAGAATTCCAAGCTTATAACAATGAAGCGGAGGGTTTCCTATATCAGTTCATATCGTTTTATATATCTTCTCGCCGAAAATATTGACATGAAGTTATATATCGTTAGGAGAATAAGAAATATATCATGTCCAGCTATAGCACAGTTTTTCGAGCAAAGGACAAGAATAATGGATGTCTACAATACCGCTTACGTAGCACATTTTTAATTGAATGAGAAAAAGCAAAAGCGGTAGACACCCACACACAGCAGCCCTGAAGGGATTTCTCGATGTGTGTTAGAGATTCAGAACCAGGAAAAAGGGATTTCGATTCGTGTTGTTGCGTAGTGAAAGGAGATGAAGACATCGCCAAGACTTACAGACATATAAGCTCTAAAAATCGAGGAGATCGACAGAGAGAGAAAAAATCTTGCAAAAAATAACTCGGAATAATGAGGTAAAAAAGGATCAAAATATGAAAATAGACTAGCTCAATCTCAAAGGAACTGGGTCGAGAAATGTCATTTAATTATTTTCCCTATTTTTTTATTAACAACAGTCTGTTACAATGATATCATATCTGCCAAAGTTCTTATCGTTTTCTTACTACAAATTCCTTTATCACCATCTACTTATAAAATTCCATTGATAGATAACCTCTGCTCTCTCTCTCTTTCTCTCTCTCTCTCTCAAACATTAGCCTTAAACAAAGCTCATCCCCAGGAACCCCATTGGTCACGCCCATCTTCTCCACACATATAAAACATGGACATATAATTCACACATTCAGACTCGCATTATCCACACAGTATAGCAAATCACTTCGTCTTCGTTGTTGTAATGAATCCACCTTGGTGGATAGGATCCACAAGCTCCAGCCGTTCACCTTATAAAACCTCGAGTTCAAAGGAAAGTTATTTTTCATCAAGTTGATGGAAAATCAAAATACGAACTTATTTGGTGGACACCATAAGGAAAAAACTCGAATCTGCAGGAGAGAAGGTTATTGTTCTAACTTGGAACTTGTGACCCCGTCAAAATCCATCAGCCCCTTCTCTTACTAGAAAGCATCAACTACTTCTCTCGCTAGAGAGAAAGAGAGATAAAGAAAGAGAAAGAGAGAGATAAAAAGTAAATAGACCCACCACTACATTACTGAATTAATTTCTTTTGTAAATTTGAAGAATGATATAAATTTTGAGGAGAAAAGGTACTTTAGTAATACGTTTTGGACTTTCCTTTAGCGACCTATACAGGTGAAACCTTTATGTACTGGAAATTAAAATGGTTGAAATTTCAGCTTGCAATATCTGAAACGATTTTTGCCGTATGATATTCACCAATTCTGAACGTGTTCCTTTTTTGTGTTTTTACGTTTTTCATATGATAGCACAATACGTTTTATTGGGTTAAAATGCTTGGCCTCACTCGGTCAAGGAAGTCGTTTGGTGCAGCTTGATTCCTCCTATTCATTTGTGCTTTTGCAGTAGGGCAGGAAACCCCATCTTCTACGAACAAAAAAAAACTTACTTTTTTAAGCTGACTAATTGAAAAGATGGGTAGAAGTTCTTCTTTAAGAATTGAAATGTATTTTACAGAGTTGATATTACCAATACACTCAACCAACTCTGACTTTCCATCATTTCAATTTTCTTCCCATACCATAACAGAAAGGCTATCATGTTTCAGCGTTGGTTGTGAACTGTTTATGTCCAACTCATCACTGGTTAATCTCTAAGCCCATTTCCACCTATTCAATGTCTAAAAATTAAAAAAACCTTCCTTTATTCGTCAGAAAAATTTATACTAGGCCAAAATTATAAAGGCTTGTCATTCATTTCTCTAACTTACTTATTCATATTCTTAATATTGTTCATTGTTAATATTCCTAACATATGTAATCAATTCTCACTCTCTCTCATTCCATATTGTTCCCTACATCCTAACAGAAATACCAAATATGCTTCATCATTGGTTGTAATATGTTTATGTCAAATTCCTGAAGGAGTAAGCTCCGAACCCATACCAGCCACTGACTAAAAAATTAAGAGATTTGGATTCGTTAGAAAAAAATTATACTGTGCCAAAATTCTAACAGATTTTTGTTCATTTTCTTAACGCAGTTATCCATTTTATTAATATTTTTAATTGTTAAACAAGGTTAAATCCTGGCTACGCGTCTTTAATATCCAGGAAAGTATAGGTAGTTTAGTGATGTTCTCCGTCTGATTTGGAATTTTCTAGCACTTCAAAGGCTTTTAACCGAGGGGGGTTCTCAAAAAATCTTCTCACAGCACGAAAATATCTTTCGAGGACCTAAGAAAAACAAATCGTGACTCCAGTGCTATTTTACCCTTTTTTTAAATTGAACTATAATTCTGTTAATGGAAGAAAGGGGTATTCTAAAATTCCTAGCAATTTATCTTTGAGGCATCAATCCGGCCTTTTAGAAAATCGAAAATTTCCTTGGAACTTTGCTTTCTGAGCACGTTTAATAATCACAATATTAAACTATTAAATATGGAAACAAACAGTAGTAAAATAATGACAAAATATCTGAAGAGAAACATTTTATCATAAAGCTGTAAGTGT
Organism: Ceratothoa steindachneri; assembly: GCA_963969495.1. Taxonomy (NCBI): domain Eukaryota; kingdom Metazoa; phylum Arthropoda; class Malacostraca; order Isopoda; family Cymothoidae; genus Ceratothoa; species Ceratothoa steindachneri. Next base: position 122,900,613 of record OZ018331.1, read on the forward strand.
CTACTTAATTCATACATATCTTTCTATATATATTAAAAATAAGTGGTGGGAAAAATGAATGAAAAAATAAATCAAGTTCTATTATTTACTATGTAATAAATCCTTATCTAATAGCAGTAAGTATTTAAATGTATCAATAAATTTATTCATACAGCTTTTTTTACTGCGGCGGGGGAAAGCGCTTCTCCATCGCATGTTCAAATACAAACCGCTTGTCTTTCATACTGTTAAGATTGACCAATTGAGGAGAACAATTAATGTGTTCAACTTCACTGCCATGCTATTTAGTGCGGTCTTTAAAAATTAACACTGTTATGACCAATGCATTATTAACAGGGAGTACACTTTACTATTAGAGACAATGTTTTACTCTCAAATAGACCCGATCACACAAAACTGAAAAATATCCTGAATGTTAACCATAGTACCAGTACATCATGAGCATGATAATTACATATATGACTCCCCAAATCATCGCGACCCTGCTTCCATGCTTCAGGGCAGACGATCAGTCCGTCGTGATTAAAAGCTTCTTTGGATTAATTCCATTTGGAAATACGCCGTGAATATGATAAAAATGTGAATAACGAATCGTTTCGATTACAATTACATCTTTTAATTGCATCCTTAAAAAGTGATTTGAGTATGCAAATTCAAAGATACGGCTAAAACGGAAAGTAATCAAGAAGCAGTAAATAGCATTAAACTGTATTACAGAAATCAGATGTCTACGGCATATAAAATAGACGAAAAGAACATATAGGCGATTGTCAAGAACCAAATGGACAAAATTCAACTTATCACTAACTCTATAATTTAAGAAGGGGATTTTTTTGAGTATTTGAATCATAATTTCATCTTAGGTTGGTTATGACTTATGTTTTTTTATCAACGTTATTTCTAATAATTATTTTATAATATCAAAAAACAAAATGGTGAAGTTCAGAAATAAATATAAGTATCGAAATTTTGTGAATTTTTTAAAACCCAAAGAATTACAAATGGTGAAGTTCAGAAAATTTATAAAAATTTAACCATGGGTGCTTTTTTTTACATTTTAAATTTTAATCTTAGTAGCGAAGCGCAAGCTCCCCCCTTAGCGGGTAGTGGCGAAGCCATTGCCTTGTTATATACTATAAAACGACAAAAGTCAATAATCTCCTTATGAAAAACAACAGCTGCCAAAACTCCTCGAATCTAGAGTCAACCAACATAGTTTACGAGTTTACCTGCCCCAATAAAGACTGCAAGCTTAATAATAACTCAAGATATATTGGCATGACAACCATCCCATTTTCCGAGTCGTTTAACCATGCACATGCAAAGAAGAGGGCCTAAAAATCATATGGAGAACGCGCATAGCATCAACCTAACTAGAGATATTCTAGTTGAAAACACCATAATTAAAAAAAAGGTAAATAAAGCGAGGCTGAACATATTAGAAGCCATCTTAATAAACGAAGAGAAGCCAAACATCAACACTCAGGCCACGAGCTGGAATAAAACATTAAAATTGTTTTAAAATCTACTCACCGGATTGGCTCGTTTCCTTTGACGTTAGGTTTAGACAAGGAGGAATAAATATTCCCTAAAAACCGTTTTCTTTCAGTATACCAGATTCTGACTCCACCATACTTCATCGGTAAGGAGGAAAGAATTCATAAAGACACTCTTAAGATGATCCAATAGATCGAAAGGTTAGCAATTTAAGTTTGTTTTTTACCAAACGCTGTTATAAGAAAGAGAGATGAGTATAGGACAAGTGATCTACCATCTAGTAGATGGACTAAAAAAGAAAGTAAGAAGAATAGAAAATTTCTAAAGGAAAATGATCAAGGCAAAATAGACCATAGTCTTTAACAAAATTTACATTTTTTTTATAACCAATTTTTATAAATTTACGAAATAAAATATATTGGCTAATCAAATATTTATTTTATCACTGCTATTTAAACATCAAACAAATAATTAATCAAGAAATTATTACTTATGACTAATATTTCGAAATAACATTTCACTCACCTTCCTTAGTTGAGAACAAACAACGAGCAACTGCGTACTTTGTCACAAAACGAAACATAATCATAATATGTTTCGTTCTGCGCGAAAAGACTCAAAGCCCAGAATTCGGGGATACAAATATAACCGTTAAATAATTTTATCATAAGGGTTAGAGTGGCTTGAAATTATTTGGTGCGGCTTGAAATTATTGGGCATCAAAGGGTACGATACCCCCCTCAAAAAAGGCCCGTTTTGAGCCATCCAAGCATGCCATCGAAAGAAACGAGAAAGAACCGCAGAACATGATGATCAGCGGATAAAGAGACGGAAAGAAGATCTAAAAGAACATTCAGCTTCACTTGCGTCAGAAAGTCAAGAACAAGCGAAGTAAGACGTGGACTAAATGCTTAACGGACTGCAGCAGCTAGACCATCTGAAGCTCAAGAAGTAAATGAAAGAAGACGCAGACTTAATGCTCAACGGACTGCAGCAGCTAGACCATCTGAAACTCAAGAAGTAAATGAAAGAAGACGCAGACTAAATGTTCAACGGACTGCAGCAGCTAGACCATCTGAAGCTCAAGAAGTAAATGAAAGAAGCCTCAGACTTAATGCTCAACGGACTGCAGCAGCTAGACCATCTGAAGCTCAAGAAGTGAATGAAAGAAGACGCAGGCTAGATGCTCAACGAACTGCTGCGACCAGACAATCTGAAAATCGCGAAGTAAGAGAACGGAGACTCAGAATGGATACTCAAACAACTTAAAGAACCAGAAAATTTGCAAATCAAGAAGTCAACACTCAAAGGAAAGCAGATAGATTTAGGCATCATGAATTTAGACTACGCCCATTTACTACTGAAGAATGGAACATGGCTGCGTTAAAGTACATTTCGAATTATGAATATGAATCACAAGACATTGTTACCATAGGATCCATGTCAATATTATGTAACCGCTGTGATGCCAAGAAGTGAAGTCATGAATCGCTAGCTATGTGTTGTAACAAGGGAAAGATTCAATTACCGCTTCTTGCTGATCCACCACAACCATTAAAAAATCTGATATTGGGCTCGAATGCTGAATTACATCAGTTTTTGCTTAACATTCAATGTTACAATAATGCATTCATGATGACCTCCTTTGGAGCCAATATTGTAAGTGAAAGGGGCTTTATACCTACATTCTAAATTCAAGGTCAGATTCTATTGCCATCAGAAAATGAGGATTCCAAATATTTGCAAGTATATTTCATTGGAAGGCAAAAAAATCAAGCAGAAATCAAATGCTCTTTTAACCAAGAGGTTAGACGAGATATAATCATGAGTCTGCAAGAAATGTTGCATTCCAACAATGGATGCCAATAAGGATTTTCAAAGCAGCTATTTAGAAAGCTCTAGCATCAGAATCCCGTGTAGTTATTAGTGCAGACAAAAAAAAACTTCAAATAAACATGCCAGGCGATTCAATCTTCCTTAATGTAATGAAGTCGCAATTATTATGACAGACGAAAACTTTGGTAAAAGAGATAAAATAATTCATTCAAGAATTCTACATCGAAACGTGTTTGTGAATCTCACCGATCTTATGACAGCCTTAAGTATCCCCTATTATTTGTATATGGGGAAGATAGTTATCATTTTGGCAACCTTCAATTTGGAAATAATCCCCAAAATCATGTTTCATGTATGGACTTTTATTCTTACCATTTTATGATCAGGGATGGTTCATTCAACCTTCGTCAAAATCTCTTCCTTCAGGTGGCAGTTGATATATTTGCCAAAGTTTAAGCAGAAAAGCTTTTGTTCATCAAACATCACCAAAAAGAACTTAGAGTAGATTCATATATCCATCTCAGAGATCATATAAATAACGATGTGCAAGTAAAACACACGGGTCAAATTTACATTTTACCTTCCAGCTTCACGGATAGTCTCCGATATACTCGTATGAATGAAAGGACCCAAGTTGAAAAAACCTATGTTCGTAATTATGGAATACCTGAGCTTTTTATCAAATTCATTTCAAACCCAAAATGAAAGAAGATTCAAGATGAGCTTTTCAATGGACAAGCAGACATCAATCGACAAGGTCTATTGGCCAGAGTGTTTCGCTTGAAGATAATCAAACTGGTGAATCCTATCAACAAATCATGAATATTTGCGTCAGTAAGATGTGATATGTATACCATTGAGTGGAAAAAAGGAGGTCTGCCTCATGCTCATATTGTGTTGAGGCTTACCACAAAAATCTACTCTAATCAAATTGATTCAATAATATCAGCTGAGTTACCTAATCCAGAAATTGCCCCAATTCTACTTAAAATAGTAAAGGGGCACATGGTGCATGAACCTTGTGGTAATATCAATCGCAATTTGCCTTGCATGGCTGATGGCAAATGTACAAAAAGATACGCATAGAAATTTCTACTTTAAACTCAGTTTAGTGAGGATGGGGGATTTAAAACTATGGTTAGCAGACATGCGATTGACACTCAATGGCTTGTAACCTATCGTCACTTACTATCAAAGACATTCAATGCTCACATAAATGTTGAATTTTTCAATTCTGTAAAATCTATTAAACATGTGTGCAAGTACATAAATAAAGGATCTGATGCAGCCAAATTTGGATTACAAAAAGAAAATGTTTAAAATGAAGTTTCTTAATATGAGCTAGGTAGATATATCAGCAACAATGAAGCATTTTGGCGTATATTTGGATTCCCTATTCATGAATGGCATCCTACAATCCAACAGCTTGCAGTTCATCTTAAAAATGCTCGGAGAGTTACTTTTACAAATTAAATAGTTGTACATGTAGCCCTAAATCACAAAGATACGAGTATTACAGCGTTTTTTCTAAAGTATGTCAACGAGATGATTTCGCAAAGAAATCTTCTTTATCATCAAATTTCATCTTATTACACATGCGGCAACAACACTTGACTCAGAAAAAAAAGTGAAGCTGATGTTGAGTGTCATCCAAGAATAAAATACGACTCTAAAATTGGAAGAGTTTACTCTGCGCATACAAGTCACCGTAAATGTTTCTTTTTGAGACTGATTCTTCTTGAAATAAGAGGACCGACCGACTTCTTTCTGCTTCCTAAGAACGATTGATGGTAAAACTGTTGGTACTTACAGGGAAGCATGTTTAGCCTTAAATTTATAAGAAGAAGGCAATCAGTGAGATATGACCATGGCTGAGGCTTCAGTGTCACGCACCCCTATTTCTTTAAGAGATCTGTTTGCAATTATTATTCTCAAGAGTTGTGATGTAAATAATCCATTAGCCTTCTAGCGGAAATACAAGAATGATTTATCGGAAGACTACAAATATCAAGCACAATTAAGATTCCCTGAAAGAGAACTCGCATTCAACGATGAAATATTTATTTCTGCATTCACTGATATTGAAGATCGCGTTTTCTCAATGGAAGCAAGTTTGGCTTACCTGAAACTCATCGAAATGAGGTGAATAATTTTATTACTTATTCTTTCCAAGAAACTTCCTATGATATTGATTCATTGGCCAGATTCATTAAAGAAAATGTCCCGAAATTTTTACTAGACCAAAGAGTTACATCCACAACAATCATTGAGCAAGTGACACATAAGAAACGAGGATTATATTTTTTAGAAGCACTAACAGGAACTGGAAAATCTTTTGTTACAAATTTAGTGCTAGTCAAAGTTCGGCAGAAAACAAAATAGCTTCAGCTATAGCGAACTCTGGAATTGCTGCGACTTTACTCACAGGAGGTCGAACACATCATGCAGCATTCAAGCTGCTATTGAATCTAATTTTAAATGATGAACCTGTCTGCAATATGCGAGTATATAAAAGTTCCGGTTTAGCTGAAGTTCTCATGAAATGTTTTTTTGATCAATGGGACGAAGCTACAATGTCCCATAAAAAATCACTAGAAGCTGATAAAAAGAATGTGTCATGATTTGCGCAATTCTATTTATTTGATGAGAAGTGTGCCAGTAGTGCTCTCAGGTGGTTTTAGACAAACTTCGCCAGTGATTCCCAGGGGAACAAAGGCGGATGAATTGAAAGCGTGTTTGAAATCTTCTATTTAATGAAAACACTTCAAAGTGTTAAAGCTTTTCACAAATATGAGGGCATATTTTCATTGGGATCATCTGTCGGAAGAATTTGCCAATACTATTTTGCAACTAGAAGAAGGAAGGCTAAATATGAATCATCAAAATGACTTTAATCTATCTAAAATATACACCTTAGTAAGTTATATTTAGGAACTTATTGATAATGTTTTTCTAAGTTTACTTTAAATTACTCTGTTGTCGATGACTCGGAAATATTCAAGTACCCAGTTTAGTTCTTCAACTCACTGAAACCACCAGGAGCTCCTACTCATTGCCTTCGATTGAAAATTGGTTGTCCAATCATGCTTTAGCGTAACGTTACTCAACCATAGTTGTGCAATGGGATAAGAATTGTTGTCAAGAAATTAATGAAAAATGTCATAGAGGTGGCAATAATTTCTGGCTGTGGAAAAGGCTAAGATGTTTTTATTCCTCGCATACCTTTAATATCTTCCAACATATCTTTCGAGTTCAAACGACTTTAATTTTCAATACGTCTGTCTTTTCAATGTCTATTAATAAATTCCAATGTCAGACTTTGAATGTTGCTGGTTTGCAATTAGAGGAGGATTGTTTTTCACTCGGTCTGTTATATGTGAGGGCTTCCGAAGTGGGTAGCAAAAACAATCATTTCATTTTCGCTCTTACTGGTAAAACACGAATCATTGTCTATAAGGAGGTTTTTAACATGGGATTAACAAATTAAATGATAAACAGAAATACTAGAGATCATAGATCGGAGGTTTATATGCACCCATGATGATATTAGTAATAAGGAAATACCCCTATCGTCTACATAAAAGTTCTGTCATTTGTAATATGTTGCCCAAAAGGATACAGGACTATCATCTAAAGCTAAACAATAATTAACAGTCATTTATTATACATTGGACAAAAGGAAACAGTTCTATCATTTACATGAAAGTTAACAGTGATGTCTCATATATGTTCAATAGAATCTAAGTGGATAACTTTCAATATTCATAGTATAATTTGGGCATTTTTCCCCATCCAGTCAACGACAGGTATTTCTTCTAGTATATATATATATATATATATATATATATATATATATATATATATATATATATATATATTAAAACTGAGATTCTTTGTGAACAAAAACAGGAAAAACATATCCTATAATGCTTCCCTATTTAATCAAATAAATTATCCGTAAAGCTTAGGAGAAAATTAAATATTTCGTAAAAAAAAAACACGATATAAATTACCTCTTTTTTTAAATTATGTTACCTTCATTATTTAATTTCTTTAAAAGAATCTGGTTAAAGTGAAGACTAGACAATAATCACTTCGACAGATAAACTATTTTTTATTATATATTTTAAGGTGCTATAAATGAATCGCACGTTAATTTCGTCGCAAATGAAGCGTTAACTAAATAAACCTAACCTAATTCATCTAACCATCTTCTCCTAACCTAACTAACTATTAAATAATTATCCCCTTATAACTTAACTAACCAAACCTGAAATTAAGAAAGAAACTGTAACGAAACTATCTAAAATGAGGAAGAATACCTGCGTATTCGTTATCTTCAAAATCAGATTAGTGTGAAAGAAGCTGAAATCTCGTCAAAGTGGGGCGCCAGAGATGTTTTCATTTCGGTAAAATCAATCTCTACTCGATTCCAGCCAAAAAGAACATGTTCGATAACACACCATTTTCTCATTTAAATTAAAATACTAATTTCATTTTGTTCAATACATTCAACTCAATTATACGAAATAAAATGTTGTAAAAGAGCGAAATCGATAGCAAAAAATGAAAAAAATGAGCGGAGCGAAAAAGAGACGATTATTAAATTGCAATCTTTAAACGACGAAATCGGGAGCAACAAATATGAAAAAATTCGACAGCCAATTTACGACAAAGGGAAACTAAACAAACAGAAACCTAACGCAAACTTAGCTAACAAAGGCTGATTAAAAAAATATATAATAGTGTAATTATATATTATTGAGGTATAAAAAGCCAATAGCAATATATCGTCACTTACGCTACACAAACAAATTCAGTTTAGTCTTCAAAAACAAAAGGCTCTTCAGCTATACATATATATATATATATATATATATATATATATATATATATATATATATATATATATATATATATATATATATATATATATATATATATATATATATATATATATATATATATATATATATATATATATATATATATATATATATATATATATATATATATATATATATATATATATATATATATATATATATATATATATATATATATATATATATATATATATATATATATATATATATATATATATATATATATATATATATATATATATATATATATATATAGCTGAAGAGCCTAGTGTTTTTAAAGACTAAACTGAATTTTATGTGTAGCATAAGGGACGATAACTCCTTTCCACTTTCTCTCTACCTGAGGCCTAAGATTTTTGAAGCTTCTGTGCTATAAAATCAATCGATCTGCACTTTCTCCGCAATGGCCCTAATAAATCTTTGCAAGAACTCTTTAATTAAAAATAACCAATATGACCACTTTACAAATAATTTAACTATATCGACATGATGATTTCACCAGTTTAAAAATGTTGAATTTCTCTGAAGGCACAATGATGAATGAAGCTTGATTGAGGTTTGTTCCTAGGGACTGAAGGGAAAATCTCGATGAACTTGACCAATACTAATATATGACTATATGCTTGTATCATTTAAAACTATATTGATGAACAGGTAGTAATTAATGACTCTCCAGAAGTAGATTCCAAAGAGCTAGTCGAAGGTGGAGTTAGAATTACTCTAATGAATTGATGGGCGGAGCTTAGTTACATTACGATACGAGACGATATTTGTTGTGTGAAGGAGCTATCGATGAACGTCATTATATTAATTTTAAAAGCTGGATTATGTAATTCTTGTTGTTGTACTTTTTTGTGGCATCTCAACGGAAATGGTGATGGTTTTGCATTAGGCACGCTTCGCAAGATGGATATGCCCCAGATGTTTTGTCCGCAAGCGAGAAGTTCCTGTGATTGCCTAAGCATCACAGTGCTGGAAAGTTGAGTGGTAGATGGTGCCAATGAGTTTCGCACGTCCTATGAGGCGATGCGAATTATATATATATATATATATATATATATATATATATATATATATATATATATATATATATATATATATATATATATATATATATATGGAGAGAGAAGAGAGGGAGGGAGAGCAGTTACCTATTTTTACAAAATAAAAATGTTTTTAGCGAATGACCTACGACTAATGTCGAATCTATAATGAACTTTTTTTACATTTAATGGGACATTGATTCAAATTCCCAATAATCCTCTGGATTTATGCACCTAAAAATAGATAAAATGATTAAATGGATTTAAAGTATCTAAATTTTAGTGAAACTTTTTAGAGGTAATGAGATGGTATATTTTGTGAAAATTGTGTCTTCACATTTTTGAAAAAATAAATGGAATTTCCTATAATTTTCCATCAACAATCTCATAAATTTTCTTGAATTACAAATAAACGAATATATTGAAATATTCACTTAAATTATATCAGAATCTTTATTGCGGTGCAATATTAAATTTAGTGTTAATTCTTCATAATTTGTGACGAGGGAGAGGAACCAACTGGGCACCAATAGCTTAGAACAAATTCCGATGGAGAAAGTACTACCAAACACCTTAGAACAGAAAATGAAATTTTAGATTATATGAATATAGTGAGATCATTTTATTTTACCATGTTGTACTTTTATAGTAAATAATGTGCTTTACTTATGCTTATTCCCCTCTCAATTCACGTCATTATCAGGGGATAGTGATTAGTGTGTAGTTTTATAATTCTTTCATATCTCCCGTTTTGAAAAGTACAGCAATTAACCTGTCGTGAGTGAGTCTAGTTTTGAGCAATCTTGCGCTTTGATATGAATCCTGGAATATCTAATTTTGTCACATCTATTCTTATTTATAGTAAATCGCGACTTATAGCTAGGGCTCAACTCTTGAGTTTGTCGTGCTACTCTTGGACGAATTTCATTTTCGCATCAGCTGCAAGGTCCTCTTCTGAGTCATGTTTATATACTGTCTACATAATTCCTTTGGTCCATTTTTAATCGGTTCTTCTGACATGTTTTCCAGCCATCTTTATTTCAATAGTTAATATTTTTTTTAAGTTAATCACCTCACGTGTTTGCGTTCTTATGTAAACCGTCTAACGTTTTTGTATTCTTATACTAGTGTTATTTTTTGGGGGGTGGGGGGTAGTAATGTCTCTCTATATCAATTTTTCTGAGTTACAATAAGTTTGGAATGCTTCCAATTTCTATCTTTAGAACTGGTGGAGTATAATACTTTGGATTCTAAACCAAGAAGCATATTGCCTGACAAGATGCCTTATACCTTAATTAGCGCTATATGTCCTAATTCCATTATTATAATTTTATTTTTTATTATTTAGGAATCATAACTGGTCCCAAAATAATATATTATATTTTTGATCAAAAGTTCTAATTGGTCAAATTAAGAAAAAATAGTTTCCATTTATTTTGTCTTCCACAGTTAATTATTTTTATCCCACTCCAAGACGCGATGTTTCTGTTATAATTTAATTATTATAATTATTAAAATATATTATGTTTACAAAGCCAAGGTGTCTCAAGATTCTCCGATTATTGAAAGGGGACTTACCTATCTCTGATTAATAAAAGATATTATGTCCTCAAAGTCAAGATGGCTTACGTAACTCCGATTATTAAAGATTATAATATGTATGCAAAGACAAATTAACCTATCCATCTCCGATTATTAAAATATTTTATGTATAAAAAAGATTATGTCTGCAAAGCCAAAGTATAGTACTCATCTCCGATTATTTATAGATTTTATGCCTATAATGTCAAAGTGGATTACCTATCTCCGATTATTAACAAGTATTATGTCTGCAATGCCAAGGTATCGTACCAATCTTGGATTATTAACAGATATTATGTTTAGAAAGCCACGTTGGTTTACCTATCTCCGATTATTAAATCTATTATGCCTACAAAACCAAAGTAGCGTACCTATCTTCGATGAACAAAATATATTAAGTCTACAAAGCCAATGTGGATTACCTCTTTCCAATTATTAAAATATATTATTTCTCCTAATCCAAGGTGGACTACCTAGCTCAGATTATTATAAGATGTGTGTACACAGTGAAGTTATCTTACCTATCTCCGATGATTAAAATATATTTTGTCTGCAAACGCAAGGGTGTTTACCTATCTCCATTGATTAAAAGATATTATGTCTACAAAGCTAAAGTGTCTTATCTATCTCCGATGATTAAAAGTTATTATGTCTACAAAGTCAAGGTGACTTACCTCACTCCGATTAAAGTATATTATTTCTATAAAGGCAAATATACTTACTAATCTGTGATTATTAAAAGATATGTTTATAAAACCAAGTTGACTTAGCTATTTTCGATGATATTAAGATATTATGTTTAGAAAGTTAAGGTGGCTTACCTATCTCCATTGATTAAAAGATATTATCTCTACAAAACCAAGGTAGCTTACTTATCTTCCATTATTAAAAGATATTATGCTTACAAAACCAAGGTGGATTACCTCTCTCCGTTTATTTCTCATTCCATTACTCTTTCCGTTTGGGTATTCCTTGGCACATAAAACCCGTTGTTTTTTATAAACTTTCTTTCCTCAAATCCCTTTTTTATTGCCACATCAGAGTTTGTGATGTTAAAGCGAGCTTACCCTACTATTTCGGGGGGAGAGGGTAATGACGGCTTCTTACTCCAGTTCTTATCCAGCTTTGAAATTTATTCAACCACTGCTCTGAACAATTTTGAGAAGAATGGTTAATCTTGTCTTTTGATGTTATTTCTTACTTTCTATTCACTAAAGGCACTCGTGACTTGACGAGGTTAGGTAACTATGTGAAAGAGTATGTTAATGTACACTTGCCCCAATTAATCATGTCACACTTTACGCTAAATTTTGTTCAGAGAGTGACACTGTAATTATAATTTGATGATAAATGGAGTGTTTGGGGTATATTCAGTTATAAATAAACTAGATAGGTCATTTATCAATAGAATAAATTAAACCTAGTGACATTTTTTACATTATTGTGGTATTTCAAGCAGTAGTGACAAAAAAATATAAAATGAGTGTATTTTAAAACCGGGTTGCCAAATTAGATTAATTTGACATTTTTATGGCTTAATTAATTTTATATATTTATTTAACTTTTGATCATAGATAATACAAAAATATTCAAATTAACGTATTGCTATTTTCTTAGCCTATAATTATTTTTTTCAACTTAACGTGATATGAAAAAATATTACTTGGAAACACAACACAGATGTGTTTCCTAGTTAACTTACCTTTGTGTGAAACATTTTTAAAAAGTAGCATGACTAATTCGAGCACCTTAAATACTAAATATGTTTTGACTGAATTCAAGGTTTTTTCATAGTCTCCGAATACTACGTAGAGAGACATTTCATATCTATTACTTCATTGCAATAATTGCTCATCATTCGGCAGATATACATATATAACTTTTTCTGAAACCAGCATGCTCTAGTGGCTGTTTGCTTGAATGCAGTCGATCGTTTACTTTGGTCCGTTTGTTGCATATGTATTGTTCATAAGAGTGCTTAGTGTTTAGTTCCTTAAGTCTTTCTTCTCTTCCATTTTGAACATAACCTCAGATGAACCGGTTAGCTATTTCTTCAGCATCTTTTCTCAGTCTAAAACCTAGTAAACAAAAGGATAAGTAAACCTGTAAATTATTATCTCTAAGCCCTAAAGAGGTCAATCATTTTACTATATTCTTCTAGTGCTCTGCCATTTTTCATGCTTTTAAGTGCAAAATTTATTTTATGTCTACGCTAGGAAGTTTCTCCTCATTAATTTGAAATTTATTTCTGGTGTTTGGTGTTTGTAATCATATTTTTTTATCAAACTTCTCGGCTGTTGATCTTTTTCTGTGTGATTTTATTCAGTTCGTCATTTAAAGTTATCATTACGGCAAGGCTGATTCTTAGGTAGTTTTCATTATTTGAATGACGAGGTGGATGAACAAGTACTAACTATTTTTGAAAAAGTTAAAATTTAAATAATTGGTTCACATTTGCTATATAAAAATGCAGCATAAATTTTCATTTTCTTATTCGCCTCCGATCTGTGGAAAAGTGATAAAAGGTAAAGATATTTTGATCATCTTTCACATTATATTTCTTTGCTAATACTTAACAAATATCATTCAAATGATGTTTTTACAACTAGAAATCTCAAGTGTGTATCACAGTAAAAAATATTCTTCAACATTTATGGTTTGTACTTTTTACAGCTAAACAAATGGAGTAGAGGCAAATCTCATGTCTGCAGAGAGTAATAATGAATAATATGGTTATGTGAGCATATTACAATATACCTATTTATTATTATCATTACAAAAAGATCACTGAAGACGACCAGCGGGAAAGATCAAATATTATAAGCCCAAAAGGGATCAGCGGACGGAATTACAATGCAAGTGTAAAGAATAGAGAAAAGAAATGTTAGTAAAGAGAAAAGAAAGATGAAAAACAGAGAGCTTTTTTGGACTGCATCCTACCAAAAAAAAAGAGTCCTACAAAGACTGAAGGTCAGATGCATACAAAGCACACTCCCTGGTATTGTTTGTATTCCTGCTGGTTATGAATCAACCTTCCGACTAGTTATGAAATAACTAGGAGTGGGTATCAGTTTAGTCACCAACACCCCGACCATTAAACAGGTAATACTGGAGTACATGTTACCAGGAGCGAGGTAACATTCTCAACGAAACATCATAGAGACAGAGTACAGACTACCAGTTTATCATCATCATCACTAACTCTATAATTTAAGAACGGGATTTTGGAGAGTATTTGAATAATAATTTCATCTTAGTTTGGTTATGACTTAAGCATATTATAAATTTTTATCAAGGTAATTTCTGAGAATTTATTTAGAGTTTGAAAAAACAAAATAGTTTAGTTCAGAAAAAATAAATATAATTATCCAAAGCTTTTTTATAATGTTTTAAAAGAAAATGAATTATAATTGGTGAAATTCAGAAAATTTATTAAAATTTAAGTAGGGCTTCTTTTTTATTTTATCTATAACTATATTTTAGCAACGTGATTTTTTTGAAAGGGAGGAAATAGTTTAGAGTTCCTTTTTAAAATTATTATAATTGGCGAAGTTCAGAGAATTTATAAAAATTTAACCATGACCTCTTTTTTTTAGATTTTAAATATTAATCTTAGTAGCGAAGCGCAAGCTCTCCCCATAAGGGGAAGGGGCGAAGCCATTGCTTGGTTAATGTATATAGCAATCTTTTATCGGAGAAACATGAGAAACGTTCCGATTCATAAATATGTACTCATTCCCAATACAAATCTGGGCCATTAAATGTTCATTTGGTATACACCAGGAGATCGTTTGATGGTAGAGGGGTATATATATATATATATATATATATATATATATATATATATATATATATATATATAAATATATATAGTATGAAAATTATCAGTCTTCAAAAGCAATTTGGACAGGATTTCGAGGAGCGGAAATCGGATTAAGGTTCCGAGAAGGACAGACTGCTTCCGACGACTAAACTGGTTTCCGTTCCTGTTTCATTCCAAAATGGAGCAAAGAGTGTGGCCCTCTGATTGATGTTTAACCTTATTAGAGGCAAATCGAGTGCACCCTTATTCCAAGAATATAGAAACAGAGAGGAAACAGCTTTGGCTTTGATTAACTTCTATTTTGGCTTTGTGTTATGGAGTTGTCGAATTTATAAACGGAGGAGGAGGACATCGGGTATTAGATTGTGCTTCAGAGGTTTATTATAGTTTGGAAATAAACCATAGTTTTTTAAAGTTGGTTACTCATTGCTTCGGATACAAATTACTAAAATACTCGTAAAAAAGGGACAAAACGAGGAAGAATTTTCGTTTCGTCCCTTTCATTTTGTTCTCTCAATCTCCCTATTTATGCTTTATTTATTTACTACTTCCCGTTTTCTTAGTACTAAAGTTGAAATTTACTATTGATTTCCCCGCTTTCTCATCCTCCTTTAGCGATACACAAAACGCGGTATGTAGTTGTACACTACTCAGATGCAGCTGTGTAAAAGATTGTTTTATGTGATAGATTAATGTGATGGTGGGAATTAATGCTATTTACACAAAGAAGTCACGATCTCTGGGGTTTACTTGGATAAGGGGCCAAATTTAGAGGAGTATATTGCTTATGAAAGCCTCTAAGCGCTTCAATTTCAGTTTGATGCCATTTTCAGAGGGTCTGCATAGAATAATGAAAGATTGCTGCTACAGTTTCCCCCAGAGGGTTTCCCCCTCTTTAAATACAGGGGATGAGAGCAAACTTTCCAGGGCTCAATTGAGCCCCGTTTTAATAAGGGAAGAGGCTCGGAATGTCTCTTCATAAATCTGCGATTCTCGTAAAAAAAACAAGGGTGATGTTGCGTAAATTCCTCTTTGATTTCTCATTTAAAAATAAATGAAGGCTAGAAAATATTTTGAGGTAATCATGCCAGATTTCTGGATTCATGGATTTTGAAGATAACTATATGGTTGTAAGTGTGTTGATGTATGTGTGTATGCGTGTATGGGCGTGTCATAAAAGGACGATTATCTCATAGAAGTAAAGTTTAGATGAGCAACGGACGGCCTCTCGATTGGTTCTTCGGGCAAACGACCGCAACAGCCTAGTCCTCAACTTCAAAATGACGTGGGGTAAGAATCCAAATGGGGGGAATGGAGGCGGGACATTAAGAGACCGATAGGGCGGGGAAATGGACGAGAAAGGGGGGGGGAGGGCATCAGATGGCGCCCTTTCCATTATTTTTGCTTATGAATTGCAAATTTTCTCTGTTTTCCATTCATTATGAAGTCACCATGTGTGAAAAGTCGCTATCCACGGATCTGAGGAAGCGGATTAGCGATGATTGGTTCTTGATCCAAGGATGTCTCCATCTTGGATTAAGGGTGCCGTTAAAGGCTCTGAGAAGGACATAAAACCCACCCCAAATGACGCCTTCCCAAAGAATTCGAAAGGGCAGGCGTGAAAGATGACTACCAAGTGGTTTTCCTTAGGCCAAGCGGAAAAGAATGGAATGTTTGAGCTAAACCCCATATATCTCTTTCTAGTAGGTCCCCCTACACTCTTTTTCACCTCTAGCGACTTCTAACCATTAGTCAAGTGGGTTATGTTGGAGAATGGTTGCATCGTCCACTATCCATAGTTACGCGCGTTGGAGAGAAGGCAATTAGCCTATGTTTTTCCAATAACCTTAAAACGGCTGGAGAGGAATCAAATAACTTTGTATGTTTGAGAGTGTAAAGGAAAATCACTGAACTCATCCAATTTCCTTGAATTATGACGTAACTTTAAGATTTAATTTTTATTTTAAGGTTTTCCCCTCTCTGAGAATATTACCTTAATTGAAAATTTCCCTTTCAAAACTGCTCTGAGTTTGAAGTAATTAGAACATCCCAGTAATTTCCTATGCCATGTACGCACGAACCATATAGATGCAGCGAACCGACTACACCTACCTTAACACCAAAAGTATTTCCTACTTTACAATGATTGCATAGCCTTTTGCGTTAGTTAATAGAGTAAAATAACAATTAAATAATGGCTTAATTAAATAACTAATAGTTCTTAGTGAAGAAATAATAGGTATGTTACACGCAAGGAAATAATTACTTGACCAGGCAATGGCTTTGCCATTCCCCCCCTAAGGGGGAGCTTGCGCTTCGCTACTAAGATTAAAATTTAAAATCTATAAAGAAGCAGCCGAGGTTAAATTTTTATAAATTTTCTGAACTTCGCCAATTATAATAATTTCAAAAGGAAACTCTAAATTAAATTTCCGCCCTTTCAAAATATCACGTCGCATAAAATATAGTTATGGAAGATATAAAAAAATAAATTTTCTGAACTACACCATCTGTAATTTGGGGTTTTTTAAAAAACTCACAAAATTTCGATACTTATATTATTTCTGAACTTCACCATTTTTTTTTTATATAATAAAAGAATTATTAGAAATAATTTGATAAAAAACATAAGTCATAACCAAACTAAGATTAAATTATTATTCAAATACTCAAAAAGATCCCCTTCTTAAATTATAGAGTTAGTGATGATTATATATATTTCTGAACTTCACCATTTTGTTTTTTGATATTATAAAACAATTATTAGAAATAACTTTGATAAAAACATAAGTCATAACCAAACTAAGATTAAATTTTTATTCAAATGCTCAAAAAAATCCCCTTCTTAAATTATACAGTTAGTGATGATGAAGTGATGATGATAATAAAAAGAAAGAAACTCATTAAGAGGGACAGATAACTGAAGGAGCATACCGTAAGTGTTTATGCATTTTGCAATTACCTCATTAGGAGTTTGTAAAGATAGGCAGCTTATTTTTAAGGTTAATCGTATTTACAAGCAGATTTAGAAGGATAAAATTGTATACTTTGGAATAGCAAACGAACTTCTTTTTTTATGTTAATGAACTTAGTGATAAGTTCTAACCCTTATTTGGGGCCTCATAACCTCAAATTATGAATCGCCTAACTTTGGAAGATACAGAGTGACCTCCCGAAAAGGGTCTTATCTTTCGATAGACTTCATTTCATTATGTTTTGTCGAATTTGAGGGGGGGGGAGGGGGGGCTCACCTTGTATTATTCAAGCACCTTTAGTTGAAGTTCCTTTGCCAGAACAGTGGATAAAGCTATTAGATTAATTTTTAGATCAGAATGTAAAAGGTCGGTATTGAATTCATATCATCCTAAAAATACATATTTGGAGAGAGAAAAATAAACAAGACATTTTCAAGCTTTCTGCGAGAAATTTATGCTTAATATTAATTCTTTATTCCAAGTTATTTGTCATTTAATAGTTCTATCCCATTGTCATGTTTAGGTTAGGTTAAATTAGGTTTAGTTAAGTTAGATTAGTTTAGGGTATGTTAGGTTAGAGTTGAGTTAAGATAGGTTATATTAGGACCGACACACCTTGGTATACTTCATCTTTACAAGATCCAATATATATAGGTTCTATGAAAAAAAGGTCAGGAGAATTCCAAGCGTTTTCGTCTTTATCATTAAAATCCTCTTCAAGGAATGAGAGGTAAAATGATGAAGGCTTCCAGTTGTACTATATTTTCACTTTTTATTCCTCAATGAGATATCTGCTAATAAAAAAAAATGTGCTTGGAATTCTTTTTACCTTGCCTCCATGAAGTAAATTTACCTGGTGATAATGGTGGAAAACCCAAGTGTTTGAGATAATTTACGACACCAGAGTGGACAAGGCCTTAGATTTCTGACGTTGAGGCACGAGTTTGAATCCAGCGAGCGCAGACACAACCCCTACGGGCTTTTGAGCTGGCTGCCCATTGGGCTGATACGCTAATGCCCGCGCTGGGGCTATTAGTTCCACATGCATCAGCACGAACATATCCACTACCAACACCGTTTTCTTTCCTTTGGCGTCTTCAAAACACAACATACCTCCTACCTTCTGCAACACTACCGATGGAGTGCTAGTGCCCTCCCCCCTCTGGGGGTACTTATGATCCCTGGTGTGTGTCAAAACTACTACATGATGCCCCTCTCGCACTTCTACGAGGACAAAACCTTATTGCTCTCGCGTTTGACATCGATTGTCATACTGATCTTTATATGCAGTTCATCATACTTTGGGGGGATCTCGTCCACGATGCGAGGGGAGGCTGCTGCAACTTATATGTTGTAAGAGGTCAAGGGGTTTAATGTTAGTCGGAAGATGACTTTAGAGGGTCTACTACCTGGATCTAGGAAGAACAACGCCACCAACGTCCACCAAGCTCTTTCCCACCATGTGTCATTCCTCGATCAATAAGAGGAGGTCTACATATATACATACAGCCCAGATGGGTCGGTTATTCTTATCTAAACCACCTAAGTTCACTCTAAATATGTTGTCTTATTTTAATTCAAGCCATGGAAGTACTTTTTACCACTTTATTTTGAAAGTAACACAACTCGAAAGAAAGTACATTACCTGATTCCCTGTATGATATGACAAGCGCACTACATCCCGCTGACAACTGACCCACAAAAACCTGAGATGAAAGTAATTTTACCCCTTTATTTTGAGTAATAATAATACTTATAACAAAATTTCCGGCCTAACTTTCCCCTATAAATATTTATAACCATAATTTTTTTTTAAAAAGTAGATATTGCCCCTATATTCTCATATTGCGTGACGGAGTCAAACCTAACTACGCCATTGTATGAATGAGTACACTTAGCTTGATTTGCTAAATTACCACCGAACGCACGATAAAAAGTAAAGGAATCTATTCACTCCCGAAATAACGAAACGACCCCATTACATGCAATCCAGCGTCCATATATTTATCGCTTTCTGATAAGAATCCGATAGCGAATCTCAACTCAAAGTGAGCCTTACGAGACAGCGAAATATATCGCAATTTAGACCGCGGCTGGAACCGAATATGACGCTACGAAATAATAAGAAATAAACCTTAAAAAATAAAACAATTTTAATTTAAACATTATAAAGTATGGCAGGAGGGGAAAGAGGATATGAAAATCTAAAATAAGGCAAAAGCTTATTTATTAAATATTAAATAGAAAATATTAAATATAAAAAAGGGGAAAAAAATTCGTGGTAAGTACAAGGTGTTTCTAAAGTCTGGACACAGGCAAAATGCATTTTTGGATAAAATAACTGAACTATATTTTCATTTAATTTGATCTACCTGTTAATTAATTGAAATATTAATATATAGTATCTTCAATGCGATTTCCACCATTTTCAATGCCAACTTCGAGGTGCTTTGGGAAATTCACCCGATAAATCCGATGCATTACTCTAAAGATCCGTCAATTTGAGCACATTTATTTATGAGGTGCTGTTCTCTCAGGTGTCTCGTATCCTTATTTCATTGAATACATCCTCTCCTTTAGCATACCCCAGAAAAAGAAATTATGGGGAATAAAGTCCGGTGAACGATGAGACTATCGTGATATTTCACGTGTCCAGAATTTATGGACACCCTGTATAATCTTCATATTTAAATCCAAAGGAAAAATATTGACAAGGAGAATAATGGATTTCAAACCTCGTTTTAGATCAATAATATCGAACATAGATATAAACATGAAGGCGTAATTAAGTAAGGGCGATGGGGGGCAGTAATTGAGGTGAATCTAACTTTAAAATCAAAATCCATAAACTTGAAAAGGGACGTTTTACGAATTACAGTCGTTGCAAATCTTCTCAATGTGGTTTTGTTGCAGAAAATTAAAATATGTTTGTGACAATTGATTTTTTTCCAATTAAAGGGTCATAAAGACAACTGTGTAAAGAAATACGAAAATAATAATAGGGAAAATATTTATTTCTTACTACAGATCCTATATTAAATTAAATTTGAAAATATTTTAAGTTTATTTAATTCCAAAGAAAACACTGCCATTCCCTTAAAAGAATTGGCCTTAAATAGGATTATCTCTCCCTCAAGGCTCGGCTAAGGCTAAGTTTTTGGTCTCTCTCGAGAATTAGAGAGAAAACCTCGAGTCGCAGATAATTTAGGACACTTCACACTTCGCTCTCGAGAAACTAATTCAAGTTGATCCTCGAGAGGAAAACTTAAAGTTCATAGGACTGTGTATATATCAATCATTAACATACTTCGACTATTCCTTGCTTTTTCTCTTCCTCATACACCCCTCGATTACACCCCTCGATTTATATATATGCTCATATGCGACGATTTTTAACTTATTCTAACTTCACTACCTATTTACCTAGCTGTTTTACAAAATCATTCCAGTCGATTCCCTCGTTGGTTATAAAATTATATTTTCAGCTTCTTTATGCAGCTTTGATATATAGTTTATTTTATCTTTTTTACAAGTTTTAATTTTATGTGTTTTATGTTTCGGGGTATAATAATTCATCATTATTATTGCCATCTATCTCTTTGACGGGACCCCCCAACTGGATAATGAAACCAACATGAAGATCAGTATGATCACGGACAAATCATCGGGTACCAGGCGTGGGGCCTCGCTGTGTTGAAAAGTGCAGGAATATAGGTGTTTCTTTTTACATTTTAGGGCCAAACCTAACGAGGAAATCTCGTACGTTTTTTGAAGGAGAAATCGGCAAGGAAAGTGAAGTGGAAAAAGTGAAGATGTGAAAAATATATACACACTTGCTCCAGGACGTATTCATACCCCTATATAATACCGTAATTTTGGTTTATATTACAAGAACCATTTAGGACAGCAAAATTTGGAGACATCAAGACGAATGTATTAATAGACACACTCACATCGTTCCAACAAGGTCGATAGACAGATAAAAGAATAACAACATTTTATATTTTAATTGGCAATAAAAAATTATTCAGCCATAATCCTCCATAACCCTAAATTTTAGGAACGAGATTTTTTGAAGGTTTAGAATAAGATTTTTTTTCTTTTAGTTCGGTTGTCACCTAAGTATGTAGATTTAATTTTTTTAGCAGTTATTTCTAAATGGTGAAGTTCAGAACTAAATCTAAGTATCGAATTTTTGTGAATTTTTTAAAACTAAAAGAATTACAAATGGTGAAGTTCAGAAAATTTATTAAAATTTTGAAATGGAAATTATTAGAGCAAATTTAAATGGAGGAAAAAAAAGAATCATGATAGGCCGTAGGCCAGAGACCGAAAGTCTGCCAGCGAAGCGCAAGCTCCTTCTGTAAGGAGGAGTGGCGAAGCTGCTCCTCTTGTACTCAATATAATTTTGCTTAGTTTTAATACGAAGACGACTCAATCTTCACTCGATGGAAATTGAGATGAATTTATGGATGATGATAAAGGGTTAATGAAGGGATGAGTGTGTGAAGAGGATGATTGAATGAAAGAGAGAGTGAGAGAGATGAGAAAAAGAAAAGGATGAAAGATGAGTGAAGCTGTACTTGCGCAGTGAGTGGATTAATGTGGAGAAGGGCTTGCGCTGGATCTATCCCCGCAGCTTAGCCTCACACAGAATTGATGGTGGCAAGAGTTAATCAGGAAGACCATCGACTGTGAGAGGTTGCAGAGGTCTGTCAGACATCCTTTTTGTCGAAAGCCACCCAATGTGGGACCCCACTCACAGCTTTTTTATTTACGGTTGTGTTTCCGTAGACCTATCCCAATCAAGGGTAACCCACTGGTCGGGTGGAGTTATTCTCGCTGAGGAAAGGAACTGTTCAAGAGCTCTTGAACAATGGAAACCTTCTGAATAATTTTAACAATCTGCGACATGGTGGGTGGCTTCTCTTAGGTGATTTTTTTGTTGATTGTTGTCATTTGCGTAAATATAATTGTATACGGAATTTTTGACACTAAAACGATTATTGTAGTTTTTGAGTAAGTTCAAACAAACTTCGGCTGGAATTGGAAGCCACTCGTCTTTGCAAAACTTCTCCAATCCATCGATATTTAGTGGGCGTCTCGCATGGACGCGGAGATTCAGTTCATGCTATAAATTTGATATAAAGTTAAAGCCTACGACTGTTTTCGTCATCCCAAAATGCTTATTTTAACCCCTAAAGACTAATTCCAATGTATTTGGGCTCCTTATTGTGTTGAACAACCCATCTTCCTCCTAGGTTAAGTTTGAGAGCATCATTTGTCAGATAATCCTCAAGAATATTTCCTTAGTGTTATTTATTGATCGTTCCGTTGCTTTGATGAATTGTACCAACGCCTTTGCACTGAACCTAAGCCATAACATAATAGATCCAACTTCATTTTGCACTGTGTGAAGTGTTTTATGAAGGCCAACCTCACCACCTTTCCGCCAAACCTACCTGGCATCGTTGGCTTATTTCAGACGCAAATTAAAGACAAGTTTTAAAATAAAAAAGTTATCGTCAGACGACTTCCATGCAGTTTCGTTCTTATGCACCATATTGGACCTTATGCTTAAAATAACACCAACCCCTTTCTTTCCTACCTGATCGATCATCTCCGTTGTAGTCATCCTTGGGTTATTTTTAACAGGTCTATGAATCATTTAGCCCATGTAGAGAAGATACAGTATGGCAGGGATATAATGAAAGAAGTATTTGCAAAAAGATATGGAGAAAGGGAGAAAATATAGTGGAAAGATTTGCAAGGTATCATAATTTGGATCTGTTGGCTTTTATGAAATTCCTGGCAGATTTTGAGGTGTTTTATTTACATGTTAATTAGTTTAGGTTGTTAGTTTAAGTTAGGTTGTTTAGTCTCCTCGCCTATTAAAAGTATTAGTTGTTAAGCTACAACAGTATATTCGCACAGATAATTAAAAGGCATCTTAAATGTGTGTAAATCGGTAGTAAAACCTGCCAATTTCTTCTTCCAATTGATTTATGATCTTTAAAGAAACCAGGTCCGGACTTACCTATACGCCAATTACGCCATGGCGTAGGACCCCAACAACTGAGGTGCCCACAAAACCTGATATACCCGACCCATAATGGGCGCCCACATTATGGTAAACGCCTGTAGCCTTAAGATTGTCAAGTTGCCAATTGCTACAATTAAAATATTGTGTTTTTAAATGCTGATGAAACTGTAACTTATGTAATTAAACATCTACTATAACTCTACTACTATCACTCTAAACTGTAATATATCATTTCATACCTCTCTTACTTGTAAGGACAGTCTCGAGGCAAGACTGCCGGGTCCCAAGGACTCCTTAAACAAGAAAAAAATATATTTTGTGTTGCACTCAACAGCTGAGATTTGTATCTGCGAAGTTTTAAAATATTCGTACTTTTGAGAATTCACAAATGAATATTTGTTTTATGAAATTATTGTTATTAGCCTACTTTTATAATGGGTAACACTTCATAACTTCGTAAGTATAGCACCCACCTTTATTTTGTATTTAATTATTGCTTTTACCACCGTCAAAGGTATTAATTATAGACTAGGAAAATGACGAAACAACAACGTAATTTCAGATTCTCAGCCTGGTTCACCGCAGGTAGATCATGTTTATCAAACCTTTTAGAATATTTAAATTATGTGACCAATGAGTTAGGTAGAGGGAATGGTGTTAATGTAGCATATCTAGATTTCAATAAAGCATTTGACAAATTTTCACACAATTATTTATTTTTTAAATTAAATGAAATTGGTATAAATGGGGTTGTATTGTTTGGATTTTTAATTGCAGGTTAGTTTGGACAGTCCGACAGTGCCTAGTTAGTTCATCATGAAGAAACACGAGAGTGGAGCTCAAAAAAGGAAAAAGAGGCAGAGGAACGAGAAAATCATCTAAAACCTTCCCAAATTAGTAATATCCTTCATACCTTCATACATCCACTGAATTGTCAAACACTGGAACTGGGTGTGAAGCTGCGCAATTTGTGAACATAGAGCCTGGATCTTCACAAACTAAACTTCTGATCTCTGAAACTCGCAGTACGTCCTCAACTTCTTTAACTTATTTGTTCTCCAGTCACTCCAGTGCTTTCAGAAGCTATTTCTGCTTCCCATCCTTGAAACATCTGACATAGTACAAGAACAGGATCTTCACACCTCCAAATTGGATGAACCCGAATATCTTCCTGCACAAGGTGGTTCATAGTCTCATGATCCTGGACTTTGGGAACAATTCTACACTGATTCTAACATTGATTACTGGTTAGCAAGGGCTTCAAATGATTGTTAAAATCACAATTATCATTTGGCAGCCTAAAAGATAAAAATAGGAAATCGAATTCGTCGTTTCAACATGGAAAATCTGTATGACAGGAAAGCATACAATGAGAAGTTTTACAGAGACTGGATACTGTAATCCCCATTGAATGGAAAACTATACTGTTTATTCTTTAAATTATTTTCAAAATCTTACTCACCCTTTGTCACTAGTGGTTTCAACAACTGGAGTAACTGTGGCAAGATATTCAAATTACATGAAAACAGTGCAGAACACAGACTCTCTGTTCAGTCCTGGTTATTACGATCCAATGAAAAAGAATGTATTAATGCAAAGCTTCGTAACTAGCTAAAAGAATAAACTATTACCAAGTAGTACTCTGTAGGGGCATTGAACTCATAAAGTTATTGGGTTAACGTGGACTAGCGTTCCATGGAGATGAAGAGGTGTTTTGATCCTCTAGAAATAAAAATTACATGAGAATTTTAAATTGAATGGAAAGTTTTATCCTTTTCTTGCATAACATATTTCTCGTTATGGACACAATGGAAGTGGGAGAACAAGTTATCTTTCTTCAATAATAGGCAATGAATATATTGAACAAATGGGTGAAGATATGTTGTTAACTATATGTGATGAAGTTCATGGTGCTAAATACTTTTCCATATGGGTCTATTCAATACCTGATGTCAGCCATATTGATCAACTGACTATCATTGTACGATACATCAATAAGAGTGCATGTACTGTAGAGAGATTCTCAAAGTTTCTTACCATTCTCAGCCATTCAGGTGAAAGTCTTCAACGAGATGTACTGAAAACTTTCGATGAAATCATGCTTTCGCTTGATGACTGCAGCAGTCAAAGTTATGATAAAGCTGCAAATATATCAGGGAAATATGTTGGTTTACAAGCAAGAATTAAGGAAATAAATCCATTAGCAGATTACATCCCATGTGCAGCACATTCATTTAATCTATATGGGATTTACAGTGTAAACTGCTATATGGATCCTTACAGTTTATTTGGACTGTACAGGATTTATATTTATATTCAGTTAGATCAACGAAGCGCTGAAATTTACTAACAAAGGGATTGCCACCTAATGAAAAAGGTAGAATTCTAACCATAAAAACATTATCATCCACACTTTGGCATTTCTATTCTAAATCAATGGAAGCACTGCACATAAATTACTCTAACGTATATGCTATGTTAAATAAAATTCCAAACAATAAAGAAGTAAAAGGAGATGCTCGACTTGCTGCATCAGTTTTTGCAAAGAAATTGTGCCTACTAAAAATGCATTTATGTTTGTTCTTTGGAACAAGATCCTTCAGCGCTTTTAGAAAACTAGTACTCTTCTCCAAGGCACAAATATTGGTATCAACATGGCTGTATTATTGTTTCTATCACTCAAAAGTTTTGTTGCTGTGCTTCGTGATCATTTCAATCAACTGGAGAATGAAGCAAAGAATCTCATGGAAAGTATTCAACAAGTATATGAATCGGAAAAGGTACGAAACAGAAGACGACGGCGTCAAGCTCATGAGTATGCTAAACCTGATGCAGATCTTCAAGGTACGCACAAATTCTCTGTACAGAGTTTTGTTAAAATCATTGACAAGTTACTTGTGAGTTTATCTCAACGTTGACAGGCTTATCACCAGATATCTGAAGCCTTTGCCTTTATTAAGTTATTGATAAAGAATGAAGCTGCACAGCCTGCTGAGAGTTGATGTGTGGAGTATTGTAGAGTAACCAGTTTTGGCATTGGAGGGGTGACAGGACCGAGGGTTGAGGTGGTGCACTCCTTATTAGCGATGGAGAATTCGCCAAACTTCTTCTTATTCCACTACACCCTTCGAGGTGTCACAGGTTATGGAGACTACATCCTTGGAGAGGAGCATCCAGTAACCAGCGACAAGGCCTACCTCTTCAGGCCTACTTAATGTTTAGGCTAGAGGCAGGAGGACGAGATGCTAATAATAATAAAAAGACTTAAGGACGGATGTCTGTACTTGTGGCTATCTGGCTAAATGACTTAACTGATTCTTTATAATGATCACGTTCGTTTATTTATAGTTCCCTTGGTTAAGGGGGCGTGACCTCTTTTTTCCTTCTCTAAGCGAGGGGCAGAGCTAATGATCGGAGATATATTTGTTAGTCTCTTCGTTGACCGTTGGGCGGAGTTACCAGAGGTGTGTGTGTTCCTACAGTAGCTGTACACATTTTCAGACCGGGCTGGCAAACCCTATCAAGATACGACAGTTTATTGCTCGTTTCACACTCTTACGACTACTCAACCGGTCAAATCATATATCCCTCTGTATCTGTTTTGTTCTCCTTATTATCAAGCATTGGCATCTTTTCGTCTCACAACTCCTCCTTTTTGTGTATATGTATGTGTGTGGCGCGTGGGAAGCCAGTTATTCGCTTGCATCTCTTATGTTTTTCCTAATAAATGTACAGTTGTAATATAAGTATTTCTCTATTTTACATTAGTTTACTACTTATTATATGGCATATTACCTAATTAATTAATGTGTGTGCTCAATTTCAGGATTTCAGAGATCCACCGGGCCCCCTTTGTGGAGGTTCCTTACAGGTCTTGCCTATCCTGCAATTTGGGTGCCACAGGCTTACTTTCCTTGCAATTTGAATGCCACAGTATTCTCCACGTTGGTAAAAAATACACTAATGACTTGGAATTCCGCCGCGAGGATGAATTTGTAAATTCTCAGAATTTTGAACCCATCTTAAGTTGGATCGTGATTCTCATGTCATTTTGAAATACTTGAGGAAGAATCCATTTGTAGAATCAACATTTGGCAATATTTCAACTGCTCTTTGATTGTTTTAAGCAGTGCCAGCCACAATCTGTGAAGGTGAACGTTCATTTTCCAAACTCTTTTTGATAAAAAAAAAACAGATTCTGTTCAGCAATGACACAAAAACGACTGAATGCATTATCTGTGATGTCATTTGAAAATTATGTCACCTCCTCAATGACATTTGAAATCATTATTAAACGGTTTGCACAGCGAAACCCAATATAACATTCATTGGTGTAGATACTCGTATATATATATATATATATATATATATATATATATATATATATATATATATATATATATATATATATATATATATATATATATACATATATATATATATATATATATATATATATATATATATATATATATATATATATATATATATATATATACATATATATATATATATATATATATATATATATATATATATATATATATATATATATATATATATCGTGCTGCCATATTCCAAGTTCAGGAGTTATCACGAGCTCTTCCCTTATGGTTAAGGACGCATTACTTACCCCTTACCTTCAAACATTAGGCTAGCCATAGCACAGTTAAAGGTAATACAACGCGATATTGATAACCAGTGTAACAGTGTTCGAGAATGTAAAATAATCTAAGATTGTACTATAAGTTTAATTGTCTTGGTGGCGTTATGGTTAAGGTGCGCTATTTGTTGTAGCCTTTAAGGTGTCCCGGCTTCGATCCCCAGACTATCACATACAAACTTTAATTTCATGTAATTATTTTTTTCTCTCTGGCGATTTAATTTTAATTTGTATGTTTAAGTTAAAAATTAATAGTAGACAATACTGTAAGTACTGCATTTCCAATCTGTATTTCCAATCTGTATAAATATACTGTACCGTTAATTCATTCGATATTTCAATAAAACAACAAATTGTTCAGATCTTGTATTACTTATTTAAGGAGTGGGGGCCCCAAACTGTGAGAGGAAGTAGGACCCAGTGTAAGCTAAGTCCTGCTATGAAAGAAACTGTTTATAAGGTCAATCCCACACTATCATGCCATTTCATATTGTCAACAGAAGGA
Organism: Ceratothoa steindachneri; assembly: GCA_963969495.1. Classification (NCBI taxonomy): domain Eukaryota; kingdom Metazoa; phylum Arthropoda; class Malacostraca; order Isopoda; family Cymothoidae; genus Ceratothoa; species Ceratothoa steindachneri. The sequence continues at coordinate 122,929,465 of OZ018331.1, forward strand.
TAATCCATATAAACAGACCAGAAGAAAAAGCAACTGAACCACGACTTGTTCTTCTAACGGAAGTCCTTGTTCAATGGTCTTTCACAGAACCTTATTTAAATCCGTAAGATAATTAAGAATTAAGGCCAATTATCCCTAAACTACACTCGTTACCTTAGTATGGATATTAAGGACAGCTTCTTTTAATTACCACAGATATTAAAGAGACGTTTTTGAACAGTAATTATATAGTTTGGATGAAAGATTTTGAACTCATCGTGATTAGCTTAAGTTCACTATCCGCTAATGGGGATGGAATTTCCCGCATCAAGATGTAAACAAGATACAAACAAAAATCCTTGTTTTGTAGTTTGGAGATTTGCCTCGGGGTGATGTTCGGAAATGACAAAGATCAGATTGAGTTTGTTGGTATCAATAATACAGAATGACGGCAGATGATCAAAGAGGAAATATATCCTGCATCTTTAAGAGACATGGAGCCCAGGTAGTAACCAGAGCAAGCTTAATTCGCCCATTACGAATAACGACTACCTACAACCATAACAGCTATACATTATATTTTATTTTTTTAGAGCTCATCTGGCAACTGTCTACTAAAAAAAAAAGTCGCTGTAATCATCTTACAACCTAATGCTTGGCTAGATTAAAATAAACAAGTATACAAAGGACCAAAAAAAACAAAAATAACAAAAAAAAAAACAAGAAGCAAAATAACACGAAAAAGAAAGCACGCTCCGGCGTCGGGGTGGGGGGCATCATCCCGGCGCAGGAACATGCGGCTTACAACAAAGAGAGACAAGCCTCCTTCAAAAATCCCGATAGTCCAAAAGTCTATGTACACGAACCCAGTCCGAGTAAAAGGAACAAGCAGGATTGACTCAGCTCGCCCCGATACCGGGAGAGGTAACGTACACGAAGATCACCCAGACTGGGATGTCGTAGAATGGACTCTCGACGATATACCATATATAATTATTCGTTGAGGGAACTTATTTAATAATCTTTAGACTGCGTGGATGTCTAGTCTGGCCGATATTATGTATCTTCGATATGCTTAAGAAGTGGAACTGAGCTCAAGGATAATAATATTGCTATCATTAATAAAATAGAGTTTTATTAATAAAAACTATCAACAACACACAAAACGGAAAATATTGACATAAACAGAGAATTGGAAAGGGTCGTGGGAAATTGAGCTAAACCGGGGATTAAGAGATTTAAAAAGGTAAAACAAATATAAATTAAAGGGATGAGATGGTTCGCTAAACCATTTAAAACACAGGATAGAGTTAGCAAAAGGGTTAAATACTCAAAGGTAACGTTCGGCTTACGTAATTATACTTGTTGTGCAGAGGAAGGCGACGTGAAGGAATTTTCGGTCCGCTAGGCGAGTTCCAGCCAAAGGGGGGGGGGGTGTCTTGGGAATGAGAACCGTTTCTTGACGAACAGCTTAAAGAACAATGGCTGTTCTACGTTGTTCTCTTCTGAACAACAGGGGGGTGAGAACCGTCTCTTGTCTACGGGCTTGAGAACAATGGCTGTTCTAATGTTGTTCTCTTCTCAACAACAAGGGGGAAGGGTGAGAACCGTTTCTTGGCAAACGGGCTCAAACGAACAATGGCTGTTCTACGTTGTTTTCTTCTGAACAACAGGGGGGGGGGTGAGAACCGTTTCTTGTCAACGGGCTCGAACAAACAATGGCTGTTCTAACGTTGTTCTCTTTCTGAACAACAGGGGAAGCCTTGTGGACTTGGCGTCACGAAGGCTCGAACCTTGGCACTCAAGGGATATTGTCCTTCTTCTGGACAAGTGATGGTGGATCTCGAGGTCGAGAGCCCTTTGGTGCACAAGGTGAGACTGGACCGTGGTGATGTCTCGTGAAGAAAACTTAAATCTCTAATCTGATCTTAGTGGTAAAGTTTCCAAATAAATAGTCGGGACACCCCTTGGCGTGGGGGGACAAAGGAGTGGGGGCTTCAAGGGAATGCACAGCCGAGCCTGAGAACAATGCCTTATCTGCTCATAAGCCTAACTCAATCTAGTGAGGTCGACGCATGGGGCGAATGGGGGAAGATAAACTCCTTTTTCAAACATTGACTCAGGTGGCTGCGATAAGGCCCCAGGCTTCAAAGTGAAGATGCACGTGGGTAGCATCGTGGTTTTAAATAACATGTGATAGTGGTTGAAATTAAGCGGCCTCAAACCGTTGTATCACACCCTTCCATTTCGGGGGGAAGTTGTCACTTCAAAAAAAAAGAGATAAGAGACAACGATAGAGCTCCGTTGTGGGAAACCCGTTTTCTTGTACTACCGTACCTTCCTGCACCTAACTAGTATTACCTCAATACATATGATTATTTTGATCTTTTGATTACAGGGGAAAATAACCTTTGATACAAACTTAATAAAAAAAAAGTGGCATGAAACAATGAAATGATATAAAATTAGTACATATGGGACAAAATAATTTATACGTAATTTAATGGGTACAAATATATATACATACAAAAAAAATAGACATTGAGCGTTACAAAATTCAGACATATACATTAACTAATTATATTACAAGAGAATCTAATTTAAGTCGTACAAGACGGTATATACATACAAAGAGATCCTAATCCTACGAATACAATTACTCTACGCTATTCGGTAACGCATTCCTACTGAGTGCGTCAGCGACCTAGTTATCGGAACCTTTTATATAATTTGTCTTAAATTGATACTCTTACAAGAGTAAACTCCAGCGCATGATTCAGCCGTTGGAGTGTCGCACATTCCTAATATAGGCTAACGGACGGTGGTCGGTTCCTATCTGAAATTCTTTTCCTATCAAGTACATTTTGAATTTGTCTATAACCCAGATAATTGATAGAGCTTCCTTCTCTATAGTGGCATATCTCTTTTCGCGTAGTAATAATTGGCGACTAGCATATGCAACTGGATGACTCGTTACGTCATCCTCGTATTGAAGGAGTACACCTCCAATGCCCTCGTTGTTCGCGTTGGTCTTAATCCCAAAGGATTTTTCCGGGTTGGGCAACTTTAAAATGGGGGCAGAAATGAGCTTACTCTTGTGCTGATTAAAATGGGAAACAGCGACATCATTCCGACGTAAACGATCGGGGGAATTCTTTTTTTGAAGGAAGCTGAGGGGCGCCGGAATTGCAGCGAATTTCGGAACAAATCGCCGATAGTAAGAAGCTCATCCTAGGAACGATCTTAATTGCTTCTTTGTAATCGGGAGGGGCATGTCGGCGATTGCCTTAATCTTGTCCTCTTGGGGACCTAACTTGCTTTTTCCTATTTTGAAAACCAAGTATTTTATGGTTTCGAGGGCAAAATGGCATTTGCTGGGGCCAATGGTGAGGCCATTTTCGCGCAGTCGCTCGAAAAGAGCTAATAGGGAGGTTTAATGGTGACTCCATTCAAATAGTTCTTGTAGCTGACTCTTTTGATGTAGTGTCAGCTGCGCGTCAATATCCAGGTCAGAGGGTTCAAAAAACTCGCCTGGTAGGGAAGGAGGAAGGTAATCGGCATCAGGCTGGATGCACACTGTCTGTATTACATTAGGAGACTCCGCGGGGTAATCTTCTTCAAGCGCCGATGTTTCGTCCAGTGCTACGAAGGTATCTCCATGGGCGCGTTGGAGGTACTATTTTTCTTGGGGTCCATGGACAGTCTCCGTGTCCTTGTCTTGGGCCTTATCACCTAAGGGTATTAGTAATTCACACTCCTTTTGTGCCGTCCTAAAGTCCTGGTTAAGGGTCTCCGAGAAATCAGACGGTATCGGGGTTCTGATGGGGACGGGCTCCTGGGCTTCTTTCTTAGCTTGGCCTCAAGGAAGGGCGGCCTGAGATAGAGGGTCGGAACTTACTTGGGGGCTCTGTCCTATAAGTACTGAACAGAATTGTATGGGTGCTGAAATGACTTCAGCCCAGCCATCATAATATTGGCACTGCAGGTAACATCTAACGACGGGGAATTGGTTCGCCCGCCCAAGGTAGTCATGTACCACCGCAAATTTTCCATGGTTAGGGTCCACTGGGGAGAGGAGTTCGTCAGACCCGATGAAACACGTACATCCTGTGTCCCTGACGAGAGTCGATACTCGGCACCCGTTCACGCTGCCCTCCTCAAATTTCAAAGTTCCCGATGAACTTTTATCAAAAATAAAATTTACCTGGTGGCCTGACGGAGGGGGAGAAGTTTCTGCTTGGGTCTGCACCACCGGGGGAGCCAGGGTGGCATTAATCTAGTGAACTTGGTGGGCTGGTCCACTTTTAAGCCTAGAATTTTGGGGGCAATTCCAGCTCATGTGGTTTTCTACACCACAGGTGAAGCATATGATTGGTCGCTTCGGGAAGAGAGATGGAGGAGAAATCTTAACGGGAGGTTTGGAGCCCCGTTGTTGGTTTGGGGGAAAGCAGTTTCGGGGTTTTATGGGGCTCGGAAACTTCGTCGGCTTTCCGTTGAAGGGGCGCGAATCCTTCCTTCTTTCCTGGTTGGGGGGTTGGTGAGAAGTTCGATTCTCCTTTGGGTATAAATTATGGCTTGCGGCATAGACATCCGCTTCTTCGGTACATTCTTTGAAGGTCTGGCACCGACGATCCTTGACGAACGCACGGATCTCCGTGGAAAGAGACGCCAAAAATTGATCCCGCAACACGAAGTCAGTTAAGGACTCGTAGTTAGGATCAACCTTTGAGGATTCTAACCAAAATTTAAAATTCCTCTGAAGAATGTGTCCGAATTGACGGAACGTCTGTCCGGGTTTAATACGAGCTCCTCGAAATTCTTGGCTGTAGAAATCGGGAGTCATATTATGGGCGGCCAATAACTCAGCTTTTAAGGTGCTTTAGTTAATTGTACACTCAGATGGTAAAGATATAAAAATTTTGCGCAACTCACAATTTAACAAGGGAAGTAATCTGACTACACCTTCAGCCTCCAGATCCATGTTATAGATTTTGAAGATCTTTTCGAAGTGGGCTAAAAATGCTCCGAAATCCTTTCCATCCTTGAAGTTGGGGAGCTTTAGTGAGAAATTGGGGGGGGGGGAACGCGCTTCCGAACGGGAACTGGCTGACTGTATCTCTGCTTCAACACGAGCTAATTAAATCTGATGGTGAAGCTCAGCTTGTCTTTTCCGTTCCTCTCTTTCTTCTCGTTGTGTTTCTCTTTCTCTTTATTCTCGTTGGATTTCTCTTTCTCTTTCTTTTTCTTCTCGTTCTTTTCGTTGCTCCTCTTGAATGTACTCAATTAGTTCTTTTCAGGAAAGTCCCACGGATTCTCCTTGCACTTTAAAGATTTCGAACTGAGTCATCTTTGCACTTTGGGGCGCAATAGTCAACCAACTAAAATTCCTTGCAACAAGAATTATGCCTTCTAGAAAATTAGCCTTACCTAAATATGGGCACTGACCTATACGTACTTGGTTTCTCGATCTAAATAACCACTAAAAAAAATCACACAAAAAACCACAAACAAATTATTATAACAGTTCCTTGAGCTACTCCAGCTTCTTAAGTTTTAAAAAAAAGGGATAGCAATCGTTAAAACAAAAGGGAACTACTATACTCTATTATTATAACGAATAGCACTATGCTGTACTCGACTGAGACCAGTGTTTGCAAAGATATAGCGTTAAACCTTACACACTTGATACCAAATTTAAATACTATATATATATATATATATATATGTCGTAGAATGGACTCTCGACGATATACCATATATAACTATTCGTTGAGGGAACTTATTTAATTATCTTTAGAGTGCGTGGATGTCTAGGCTGGCCGATATTATGTATCTTCGATATGCTTAAGAAGTGGAACTGAGCTCAAGGATAATAATATTGCTATCATTAATAAAATAGAGTTTTTATAATAAAAACTATCAACAACACACAAAACTGAAAATATTGACATAAACAGAGAATTAGAAAGGGTCGTGGGAAATCGAGCTAAACCGGGGATTAAGAGATTTAAAAAGGTAAAACAAATATAAATTAAAGGGATGAGATGGTTCGCTAAACAATTTGAAACACAGGCTTAGTTGGCAAAAGGGTTAAATACTCAAAGGTAACGTTCGGCTTACGTAATTATACTTGTTGTGCAGAGGAAGGCGACGTGAAGGAATTTTCGGTCCGCTGGCGAGTTCCAGCCGAAGGGGGGGGAATTAAATGATTCTGACGTAGCGTCTCGGGAATGAGAACCGTTTCTTGACGAACGGCTTGAAGAACAATGACTGTTCTACGTTGTTCTCTTCTGAACAACAGGGGGATGTGAGAACCGTATCTTGTCTACGGGCTCGAGAACAATGGCTGTTCTAATGTTGTTCTCTTCTCAACAACAAGGGGGAAGGGTGAGAACCGTTTCTTGGCGAACGGGTTTAAACGAACAATGGCTGTTCTACGTTGTTCTCTTCTGAACAACAGGGGGGGGGTGAGAACCGTTTCTTGTCAACGGGCTCAAACAAACAATGGCTGTTCTAACGTTGTTCTCTTTCTGAACAACAGGGGAAGCCTTGTGGACTTGGCGTCACGAAGGCTCGAACCTTGGCACTCAAGGGATATTGTCCTTCTTCTGGACAAGTGATGGTGGATCTCGAGGTCGAGGGCCCTTTGGTGCACAAGGTGAGACTGGACCGTAGTGATGCCTCGCGAAGAAAATCTGGATCTCTAATCTGATCTTAGTGGTAAAGTTTCCAAATAAATAGTCGGGACACCCCTTGGCGTGGGGGGACAATGGATTGAGGGCTTCGAGGGAATGCACAGCCGAGCCTGAGAATAATGCCTTATCTGCCCATAAGCCTAACTCAATCTGGCGAGGTCGGCGCATGGGGCGACGGTGGAAGATAAACCTCCTTGTTTAAACATTGACTCAGGTGGCTGCGATAAGGCTCCAGGCTTCAAAGCGAAGATGCACGTGGGTAGTATCTTGGTTTTATATAACATGTGATAGTGGTTGAAATTAAGCGGCCTCAAACCGTTTTATCACATGGGACATTCAACAACAATGTGCCAAGTACTATGGGTGACAACGCAATCGTCGCAATAAAGTCCTCCAGCATTAGAGGGTACGTCCATGGAAACAGTCGCGGTGCAATGACACGCAACTTTAAGTTCCCCTCGGCCGTCTCCCATATTCTTTGCTAAGCAGTCCGGAGGTCTGCTTAGCAAGGAAGATGAGAAAGAGCCAAACGCTGGTCTGGTCGTCCAGCCCTCACCGAAGCTTTATCATCCTTATCAAGGCGCTCTTTCCCCGTAATTCCCACATATCCAGAAACCCAACAGAAGATAATCTCGAATACTGCGAACCAGTGGTTGTAGAGATTCCAATCCACCAAGAGCATTCAGGGCGCTTTGTGAGCCGCTAATGATGACAATCCGGTCTCCGAAACATGCACGACGTGTTATTTTCCGTACTGAGCAGTATATAGCAAACGGATCGGTCGGGAAGACAGACGCAGCACCTGGTAGAGCCCCGTTGAGTTCATGTCACAATTAATCTGTACCAATGTATACAGATGGCTAAAAGTCCAAATAGGGAGTCGTTTTCCACGATACGGCGTGGAAAACGACTCTTAAGTTGAACTTACTCTCGTCAGAGAGACTCCTCATATCCTGGTGCATCGTGAACATCAGAGGTATTCCTCGTCCTTGAGGAATTAGGAAAAGAAGAAAGGAAAGGCTCCCCCTCGAGCCCGTTACTCGGTGGCCACACCAAACTCATAAGTCAACTTGGTTAAGGAACCAAGTTCGACTTATTCTCGTCAGAGAAACCCCCCCTCATCGATCCTCGCCCTTGAGGAGGACTGGAACTAAGAAGAAGCTCATCCTTGAGCTAGTTCCTGGTTACCAAACCGACCTTTAAGTTAACTTATTCTCGTCAGAGAAACACCCCTCATCGATCCTCGCCCTTGAGGAGGACTGGAACTAAGAAGAAGCTCATCCTTGAGCTAGTTCCTGGTTACCAAACCGACCTTTAAGTTAATTTATTCTCGTCAGAGAAACCCCCCCTCATCGATCCTCGCCCTTGAAGAAGACCCTCTCCGAGTACAGAGTACAGTCCTCGCCCATGAGGAATTAAGTAACGAAGGAGAAAAGCTCCCCCTCGAGCTCGTTACTTGGTGGTCACACCGCACTCCAAGTTAACTTGGTTTAAGAACCAAGTTCGACTTACTCTCGCCAGAGAAGCCACGCCTACCTTGGTGCCGCCTAAAGCACCGTGATTGTTCTCGTCCTTGAAGAACCTCCCCTGAATACCGTGTGGACCCCCATCTGCTACCCTCGCCAAAAATACCTCGAGATCCCGACCACCTACATCTGGCCAGTCGGCACACGTCGTGAGACAATAACATTCCTGAGGTATTTAAACTCCAGTAGAGTCCGTAAGCCTAAATCTTATATATTGAAGTGTGTAGCGAAATTAACCAATTTTTGAGGGTCAAACTAATTGAATTAATTATTGGGTATTATAATATTCGGAGTATTTGTGTGGTTAATGGTTAATTTTTGTGTATTATATTGTTAAATTTAAAATATAAGTTTATTTTGGGAATTATTGTGCGTTTCTCTATATCCTTACGTGTTTGAGACGGCTCTCTTCTTTAAGATATCAATATTAGCACTCTTAGAACAAAAAGGGGGGCATTCTACGACACTATGCTAGACAATACTACAATATGCTAGGCTGGGCTGTTCTCTACTATGCTATGCTAAGGTATGTAGCTATACAAAGGTCCTCCCACGGTTACTCCGGGAATTATTTTATAGTTTTGAAGGTCGTAAGGTCATGAATCAGATAAGTCAGGGCACGCGACTTTTTGGTCAGCAGACCTTGTTCATTTTAATATGGAAAATACTTTGCTTTGTTTAAATATAAAAGACTACTTTTGTAGGCATTAAATTTACTTTGCTATATTTAATTATTAAAAATCTTTAAAAAAGCAGCCATGGTTAAATTTGTATAAATTTTCTGAACTTCGCCAATTATAATAATTTTAAAAAGGAACTCTAAACTAATTTTCCCCCCTTTCAAAATATCACGTTGCTAAAATATAAGAGTTAAAGAATAGAAGATATATAAAAAAAATTGTCTGAACTTCACCATTTGTAATTCTTTGGGTTTTAAAAATTTACAAAATTTCGATACTTACTTTTATTTCTGAACTTCACCATTTTGTTCTTGGATATTATAAAAGAATTATTAGAAATAACTTTGATAAAAAAAAACATAAGACATAACCAAACTAAGATGAAATTATTATTCATTACTAAAAAAAATCCCCTTCTTAAATTATAGAGTTAGTGATGATGATGTTGATATTTTGCTTAGTTTAAACATTAAAAACATACATTGTTTCCTTCTAATATAAAAAATACTGCTATATTTAAATACACGAATTAGTGCAAAATGTGTATTACTAAATAAAATGCTTAGCTTTTTTTAAATACTAGCATAAACTTCTGGTTTGTCGGTACCTAGTTAAAATTTAGGCCTTCTAGGGCCAAAATGTCATTTCAATCTGCGTTGAAATGTTGCCGAATATAAAAACACACACAAACAAAAAATTTGATTATATACTACTAAATATAAATAAAAAACCGTTTTATTTAATCATCACTAACTCGATAATTTAAGGAGGGAAATTTTAGGGGAGTATTTGAATGATAATTTCATCTTAGTTTGGTTATGACTTAATTTTTTTTAGCAAAGTTATTTCTAATAATTCTTTTAGAAAAAAAATGGTGAAGTTCAGAAAAAAAATATAAGTATCAAAATTTTGTGAATTTTTTAAAACTCAAAGAATAACAAATGATGAAGTTCAGAGAATTTATAAAAATTTAACCAAGGTTGCTTTTTTTTCATTCTAAATTTTAATCTTAGTAGCGAAGCGCAAGCTCCCCCATAGGGAAAAGTGGCGAAGCCATTGCCTAGCCATTTCAAAAATTTAAATATGAAAAAATTACTATATTTAAATATAAAATAAATATCATTTAAATATTAAAAAAATCCTCTACTCTGGGTGAATATGGAAAAATGTGCACTGTTTGCACCACTCGAACTACCTTTTTTTATTAGTAGTATTTAGTGGCAGGTAGACTTGGTATTAAAAAATTTTCAATTTCCATGAATTGCTAAATAAATTAGACGATGTTTGCTTCATGTAGAAAAGTAGTAAATGATTGGGGTATCATACAGTATTGTAGGAGGACCAGCTGGTCAAGAGAATTGTGTGTCTGCCCCTTCCTCACAGCCCAAATTGTCCTCCTCGGCTGTGAAGAGTAAGTTCAACTCTTTATCACTTCATCTAATCTCACCAGTTTTTAACAAAAACTCTCCACAATATTTTTTAAGGAAAATCTCCTTCGTTGGTTTGTTTTTGGACTGATTTATTGACTAGATAAATGAGGGTGTCCTTGAATAGATACAGTGATATAAAGTACGGCTTTCTTTATCATTATATATCGTACAGGGTGAATAAGTGTGAGGTATTTATAGCCTGTGGAATAGTCTGAATGAGGTGGTGTTTGAGAGAGTTCTGAGGTGTTATGTGTAAGAAGAATGGATGCGAATAGAATTGAAAAAAGAATATACGAGACTGTCAGGATGTGGAGAGGGTTGAGAGACCGCGTAAAGGAAGGGATGGTTATGTGAATGAGGGATATTGTGTATGGTGGTTGTGAGTGGAGGGGGTTTATGACAGTTTTTAGCAGGATTATCTTAAGGGTGAACCTTGACCCGACGAGATACCCAAGCACGCCATCGCTACGAATAACCAATTCCGTTTGGGAAAAATATGGCCTTGCGTTTGATGAGGCGAAAGGGAATGGGAGAAGGTATATAGCTTTTACTGGCGTTGTTGATGCTTACCGACCCTATTTTGTCGGAAAATGGATACAGTTGAAGGGTAACACTGTAAAAAAAACACTGAAGGAAATTAAACTTTGACAGTCCTCTCTATCAATTTTAGTCAAGTTTTAAATTCCTCTTATTATCAATGCGGATATTTCTTATTTCCGTCTGTATTTATCTATCGATATCAACTTACGGGTGCCTGCTGATAGTAACCCGCGCTTCGCCACTATCTTGCGTAGGAATATAAGTAAAAACCTCAAAGTTTTTCTCCTCAAAGTCAATGTCAATGTCAAACGCAGATACTTTTCCCGAAAAAAGATCAAAGGATTTTAGAGGAGAGGATTTGAAGTTGTGTACAGTGAATTAGAAGAATGTAGCATCCAATTCATGGCAATGACAGGTAATGATAAGGAAGCATAGCGGGAGGGAGATGGAAGGATTATGGCTGCCTCAGCTACAAATCTCTCTCTCTCTCTCTCTCTCTCTCTCTCTCTCTCTCTCTCTCTCTCTCTCTCTCTCTCTCTCTCTCTCTCTTTTTCTCTCTCTCGCCGCCACTTGCCTCTTTACCTCTTTTTATCCCCGCCCCGTGTGAACAGTTACCCCTTTCATCTGGAGGAGTGGCGCACCTTCCTTGGTCAATGGCCCCTATAATATGAAACTAGATTGAGACTACCTAAATAATTTTTATTTCAAACCATCCCTTTAATCTTTTTTTTGTCACTTTCTTTATAAGCTATTTCTCGCATATTTTAGGGGCCGGTGATTAAGTTTGCAGGCTAGTCGCCGACCAGCTCTTGTCTATTCACCCCTGTTTGGGGTTAAGAAGAGTATTTACCTACTCCCAATTGGCTCAAATGGGAGGGGGGGCAACATTTCTGCTTTCTTACCATCTTTTTGTTTTACTTTAACTCCCCCTCCCCCTCTGTTTCTTCCCCCATTAGTCTCCCATCATAGGAGTCTCAGCTGTAGTATGGAAACCATGTGGCAGCTGACATCTGGAGGAGTGTTTCCCCAGGATCTAATGCTCGCAGTTGTGTGCTCTCCCTTCCTCAATGCGTTTAGGAGAATTTGAGGTTATATTTCTTCCACACATTTTCACTTCCTCCACCTTCACCTCTTTCTTTTCCGATCTCTTCTTAGTTTCTGCTACAGATTCCCTCGTTGGTTTCAGCTTAGATTTTGAAAAAAGGTGTATCTTTCTGTCTCTCTCTCACCGAAAGAAGGGGAATAAGTTATGTTAGAAACCACATGATAGTTTATAGAATAGTACTACAGAGATATAGAGTCTTAGCGCTAAAACAGGGTGAGCAGTATAGCGAATCCGGATCTATAAATCTATGGCTTATTGCTATGGTTACTTATTATATAATAGAGGATAAAACTCAACCATATAATTTTTAAAATAACGAGTGGCTACCAATAACATTTTGGTTAAAAAATACCATTAGGTAAACTCAACCATATAATTTTTAAAATAACGAGTGGTTACCAATAACATTTTGGTTAAATAATACCATTTTGGTAAACTTGAGTGTTTGCGTGAATCTAATTTTCTTGCCAAAGGCCTCATTACTGTGAAATATTGCTTCCAAACCTCTCAATTTTTCGAAAAAAAGTTTTGATTTGCCCTGTCAAAAAAATTCTGAAATCTAATCTCGTTCCAGAAAATACTAAACAGCTCGTAGATGAGGTAGTTTTTTATTTTTTTTATTTATTTAGTCTCGTAAAAAAGGGGAAATATTTTATTATTTTTATCTATCATTGAAAATTTTTGTGTATTAGTTGAAATACGATTTTTTGTGTGAAATTATTTGAGCTGAGATTCGCTTAAGTTACTTCTAGTTACTCTTTTCCTATGGTGTATGGCTATTTATTTATTGTGAAGGTGGTTAAATAAAGAAAGACTCTCAGTATATTTCATTTGATTATAGAACCAACTCCCTCCCCTACCAATGGAAATTAAGCCAATTTATGACTTTCTTTTAATTTTATTCCTCATAAATCCTTCAGTAACAAAGAAAATTAGAAAAAATATCCTCCAAACCTAATTTAAATTCATAAGACCAAAGGCCTTTATCAGGGTTTCCTTTAAGATCTAGTTAGTGTGATGAATTACGTTAGGTTAGGAAATTCCTTCTATCTTATAATTGCCGTAAAAACGAATGAAAAATGAAATTCCTAAGTTTTGACTAACAAAACAGTAACATGAGATATTTCCAGTCATACAAATCCTCACACACATAATAAAATACGATCATGTCAACGAAAGAAAAATCTGTGAAATTTTGTAACAAAAATACGCTAAACTTCCGAATTCGCTGGGTTTACCGAGTGTATTGGTTTTTTATGTGTTTCAGGGGGGAAAACTTTTTCTCTTGACATAAATCGATGTTTACTTTAAAAGTAATAAAGGAAAAGACATCCGGGGTTGTATAATAAATCACAAGTTGAAAAGAGACCACAAAATGTAAGGATACCTATGTGGTGATAGGCATAAAAACTGACCGCATTGGTGGCGATATATTTTAACATGTATTACACGAGAAACAAATTGTGTAACTAACCATACATGTGTCGCAGTAAATTTATATGAAACTTTTCAGATTAGCCAAGTAATTTGAACTGGAAAGCATATAAATATTCTCATTAAAGTGTGCCAATTTGTCAAACTCTTTTGAGTTCAAAATTTATTTAGCCTTTAGAAAATATTTGTAGAGAAGATTGTTAACGAGTTGTTCATTATCTAGATAGAATATATTTTTACTCTTTTACTTCTATTAAAAAAGATTAGTTTTATCTTTTCATTTCCGTTGTGCCCAAGAGAATAAAAATGAAGCAATAAGAACTATTATATTGCCATCATAAAAGCCTATTGCATCCATGATGGGCAAAGATTTTCAACTCAAATTTCTATTGATTGCGAAGTAGCGTCGAATTTTCTATGATGGAATTTCATCAGCCAAACGCAACTTAAAGTAACGGTAGGTTTTTGTGTATCAGCATTTAGGGGTGTTTCATTGATCGTTTTTACACATATTCCATTCTTTCATGGTTTAGGTGGACTGCTTACAAAGAATTCCTTATATGATATTTGCACGGTTGAAATATTTCAATAGAATATCTTTTTTCTATCTTAACTTCTACATTCATTAGGTCTGATGATAATCAAAATTAAAACCAAGGCACAAATTAAAATATAAAAAAGTAAGTAAACTTGTAGTAAAAGAAGCTATTTTAGGGTGTCTAAAGAACATTACTCTAAGAGTATGTATTTTTCATCGCATATTGGAGAGTATGTCTCTTTTAACTTACATCGTCCCACTCTTCATTTCTTATATCACTGAAGCCAATGATGTTTCATTTGGTTTCTGAAGTTCTTCCAGTTCGTGGACCCGAGATATTAAAATCACGTTAAATAACTCGGCCCTATATTCTCTCAGTCGCTGTTTTAATGACCATTAGACCAAAGTATTCTAAACAAAATTTGGTATTTTGCAGTAAGTAATCCTATACACGTAAGCACTTTAGTATACATATATGTATAATCAAATAGTTATGTAAATAAAGTGTAATTTCTAAATCTTTATATAACCTTTGTTTGTTAAGGCTTCGTTAAGTTCTGAGTACTAGTATTTAAGTTTTAGGTCAGGAAATCAAATTTATGGTTTAAAATGGTATGATACGATATGAAAATAGGAGTTAAAGGTGCTACTCAATGTACTCGAACTAAAACTCGAACAACACAACACAATCGCAGGATGTTTAATTAACTGGCAGATGGAACTCAATACCGGCAGGCGTAATCTTTACAAATCGTACCAAAAACCTGAAAATTTCATAACACCATGTCAAGAATATATCTGATTAAGGTAAACAGTGATCAATATTTGAAAATGATATAAATATTTCCAAACTATGTAGAGTCGTTCAAAAATACTAAATAATTCTTAGGGATTATCTATAGATTTTTTTCCTTAATGTTTAAAGAGACCGTTCATCCATCCTAAAGTCCATCGTGAAGCCTACTTGAAATATGCGGTGTAACTTTGATCTCTGGAAAGGATGCTGGAAAGGATGAAAGGTTGCACAAGAAGATAGTTCCCGATTTGTGACCAAGATCATATGAGGACATGTTTAAGGTATTCCCTTTTCAATCACTTGAGACAGGTAGATTTAGGTGGGAACTCATACAAGTTTTTATGATATTAATCTGTTATGACGATGTTAAATCTACTTCCTTCTCTGTGCTTAATAACTCAACTGGAACTAGAAAAATTACTCCAAGCTACATGCTTTTTTTTTAAACCAAAATAGCTAAGATAATCAGTGAAAATGTAATCAATCCTTGGAATTATTTACATGAAAACAGTGTGCAGTGAAACTATAAAATTATTTACATATCTTTTAGATAAGTATTTCCGAGAGCTTAATAAGTTTCAATTTACGGGGCTTGGCTGCGAGGAGGTGGAGGTTCTTTGCTGACCCTTGTAAATTTCTAAACTTGTGACAACATTCACTTTTAGAGGAGTTTGTTATAGAAAACTAAACTAAACGCTAGTGGTTTTTTACCATATCAGAATATGGTTTATGCATAGCTAATATTCAATGAAATCCTTCAAGTTAGGTCAATTTCCTAAGCCAGGAAACTTTTTAATTGAAGGAAATTGAGTTAGAATTATTAGATTAATTTTGCCATCGTTGGTATAGATCGATTTCCAAACGAAAATAATAATAATCTAGTATTAACTTTCAAAATACGAGATTGAGCATTTAACCTAATTACACAGACTTACTAAAGATCATTATCCTCTACATCAACTTGTAAAATCAGACGATCACGAAACAAGCCAGTAAAGATAATCTACGAGAGATTTCTATCAGAATAAGATAAAAATAATTCAATTATTGAAAATTAAATATTTAAATCAACAAAAAAAACAACATAACTATAAGAAAACATTATTAAAATGCCTGAAAAAATGTACATAATTGAATTCATGTGGAGCACCAATTGTCTCGCAGAAGTCAAGAAACGTGAAGAGGATATTCTCTTCTCTCCAAATAAAATCCTAATTATATGAATTCAATTACTCCCTTTTACATTCTTACATACATTTTATATGTCCAATAACTTCATCCAATGCACTGCTAGAGGATGTTCAACTAAATGCGCTGTAATCTCTTAATAGGTTGAGCTTTCGTACATTTGAGGGCGTCTCCAACAAACATAGATCGCGAGCTAATTACTTACTAAGTTCATATACATCAAATAAATAAGTTCCTTTAATTACCCCATTTTTTAATCCATCGATATTTTTAATTATAATATACATTCCAACACTTCAGTAATTGCAGTTGGTCATATTTTTCATTGCTTACGCGTACATTGGAAAGCCACAACTATTTGCAAGGTTATTTTTTATTTATGCTCCGTTTCTGCTTCATCAGTCGGCCAAATAAATGTGTAATTGTATAAAAAGATGAGAGAAAGTTAAGACTATGTATTCACCCACCGTAACTGTGTTGAGAAGTTTCAAGTGACGCATTGACGGTGTTTTATTTCTTATACTTTATATTTTTCTCTCTCTTTTTATCTTTCTCTCTCTCTCTCGCGCGCGCACTGGAATATGGAAAAAATCCCTTAACGCGAGACTTGAAAAATTTCAGCACGGTGTTAGCGAGGCGTGCAGTCTATGTTGGCGAGATATGGCTTTATTTTCATTTACTTTCGTGAAATTTGGAATTACGTAACAAGGTACTGTGAGCCATTTTAATAAAACATAATAACTAACTAAACTCCTAACCTTCACTGGAAACCTAACCTTCAAAACTAACACCACTACCACTAAAATCCCCTTTACTTCACTCATAATCTTCCGCCGGTGAAATGCTATTTCCGCTACTGCGTTTGCAGAAAATACAAAATTCTAAATAATTACTGCCTTATTTTTCACTCAAAACGCGTTTTCGCGCTGAATAAAATCAAGAAATTCGTTCTTTGCAAACTACATAAACATAATCAAGGTCTGAACAATTCGTCTTCATCAACTTATGTCAACAAAATTTAGAAAACAACTGCGCTAGTATCTCAAAAAAATAATAGGCGTAGATAGGATAATTTTCCGCGCCCTCGCTGAAGACATAAAGCGGAAATTTTCATTGCCAAAGACAGCCAAATTATCGATACAACGCAGTGCGTCCCAAAGACTAAAAAATATATTGGTATCAATCGGTGAGAGAAACACTGAATTTCACCCAATCTTGGGAAAAACGCAGCTATTCTTATAAATATAAGGTTTACGAGTAAGGAAATTTGGTTGTTTTATAAAATATATAAAAATATGCGTAGGTTATGTACAACTACATAAATACGGTTGATTTATTAAATATAAGTATGCATATACTGTGGTCCCTATGGTTAAAAAGTTTCGGTTGAGTAATATTACGCTATGCGTAGGCTATGTGTTCTCTATAGCAACAACAATTCGTTTGAATTATAGACTGCGTCATTTCTATGACTACGGAAGTTCGTTTGATTTATATACCACTAGGTTTAGGTTATGTGGCCTCCATGGGCACGAAAATTCGATTGATTTACATATTTAACGAATATTTGTGCTACCTATCATATAAATTAGTTGTTTAGTTTTCTGGAACTATCGGACTTTCGAGTATTTCGCTTGAGCGAAAATGTGTTCATATTCTCATGTTCAACATAGAAAATGTGTTAATATTCACATGCAAAACATATAAAGTGTGTTCACATTTACAGGTACAACATAGGAAATGTGTTCATATTCGCATGTTCAACATAGAAAATGTGTTCATATTCACATATCCAACATAGAAAATGTGTTCATATTCACATGGTCAACATAGAAAATTTCTTCACATTCACATATCCAACCTAGAAAATTTATTCATATTCACATATCCAACATAGAAAAGGTATTCATATTCACATGTCCAAAATAGAAAATGTGTTCATATTCACACGTTCAACATAGAAAATGTGTTCACATTTAGATGTCCATCATAGAAAACGTGTTCATATTCACATGTTCAACATAGAAAATGTGTTCATATTCACATTTTCAACATAAAAAATGTGGTCATATTCACATGTACAACATAGAAAATATGTTCACATTTAGATGTCCATCATATAAAATATGTTCATATTCACATTTCCAACATAAGAAATGTGTTTATATTCATGTTTGAAATAGAAAATGTGTTAATATTCACATACAAAACATAGAAAGTGTGTTCACATTTACAGGTACAACATAGGAAATGTGTTCATATTCGCATGTTCAACATAGAAAATGTGTTCAGATTCACATATCGAACATAGAAAATGTATTCATATTCACATGTCGAGCATAAAAAATGTGTTCATATTCACATGATTAACATAGAAAATGTGTTCATATTTACACGTCCAACATAGAAAATGTGTTCATATTCACATGTCGAAGATAGAAAATGTCTTCATATTCACACGTCCAACATAGAAAATGTATTCATATTCACATGTCCAACATAGAAAATGTGTTTATATTTACATGTCCAACATAGAATATGTGTTCATATTCACATTTCCAATATAGACACACCTATGATAAAATCTGGAGGTCCTGGATCTGCAGGTTCCGGTTTTCCTGGGCCTTTTGGGAGAACCCGATAGGGTTTAGCTCCGATGAGCCGTTTGTGCGGGATGGGGGAGGGGACAAGAACTAAACCAAGGGAATATTAAGTATTTTCCTCATACATTTCTTATCATCTCTTCGTATTTTCCAGCTGATATCTGTAAGATTGCTTGTCCTACTGGTCCTTCCGGTCCTAATACCTGCAGGTGGATCTATGGCTTTCTTCCAAACATCTTCACTTCCTCCATCTTCAACACATTCTTTACGGATTTCTCCTTAAAAAAATTCTGCGCAAGATGCTCTCGTTGGTTTTCGATTTTTTAATGAATGTTAGAGATCGTTTAGTTGACATGGCAACGTGAGGTGCGATATGCCCTCGATTTTCTATAACTAAAGTCAATTATTTCTTTCCTGATCCTTAGTTATTCCTTTGGAATCCCTCCCTATTTTCACAGGCCCTAACTTCAGCACTTTTTTTGCTATCCGTTGGCTATTCGCGTGATGTCACCTGCCCCTCCTCTGAATTTATATATTCACTAACTTCACTTTCTTCTCGATCATCGGCTACTCTTTTGAAGTCACTCCCGCAAATTATCACTTATACCCTTATATTATCACTTTCATTGCAAAGCCCTTATCTGACAACTTGGTGACAAAGTGCCCATGTTGGTTTACGTTTTGGGGGAAGGCAAGGTCTTGAGGGAGTCACGCTCCTCAGAAATACCCGGGTATGCCTTTTAATTGTTTTCTTTGAATTGAATTGTTCTTCTCTTTGGTTATTATTGTCTAAGTGTATTTTGTTATTATTATATATTTTTTAGTTGTTCTTTTTTTTAATTATTTTGTTGTTTACTATGATGTTAATTTCTTAGGGGTTTTCGGCTGTTTTCTGCCACCTGGCGATTGCCATACAGGTAGCTAATCTACCTTCTCTTATTAATATCTTCCAGATATTCCGTTCTTTTATATATATATATATATATATATATATATATATATATATATATATATATATATATATATATATATATATATACCGCTGTTTGACCACTGTTGCAATTAAAATTTTAATTTGCTACACCCTAAACCCAACTTCTCCATTTCAGATATAAAAATGCACTTTACCCCAACACTATATCAAAATTTTCAAATAGCTACCGTTTATATCAACCCTATACGCACAGGTATTCTATATCTATTTGCATAGACATTGCTATAAATATTCAAATAAGCCGGAATACACTCTCTCGTGTCCTGGAAAATCTATTCCTCTGCAACACCTCCCGCTCTGTTTAAAATTCAGATAAATTGTATTGATTAGCTTTTTGCGTGCAAAAGTTTGGATTATGTATAGAAATGGATCTCTCGATGTGACAAATGCCTCGGTAGCTCTTTGGGTAGCTCCGATATCGACATTCACTTTATGAAAAATGTCAGAAATAAAGAAATTGCTGAAAAACTTGCCTCGAAACTGGAGGATATATTCGTTGCGAAAATATTTTAGGACCCTCGTGAGCACGGAGTTTGGTACACATCCTTTAAGGAGGGAAAGATATAGACTGGATCTTGTTAGAAGTAAAGGGTGGAGGGGTATTTGAAGGGAACTTAATTTCTAACAAAAAACTTCTTACTGAATTAAAGAAAGAGGTTTGCACTATAGGGAAAGTAATATCAAGAAATATAAATAAAACAAGCATCCACCGGAAATCTGAACATCCATGATTGAGAAGCACAAGAAAGGAGACCTATGTAACCAATTGGCGTAGTTAATTTGGGAAACAGCCTTTTGGAAGATAGAAAATCATCCATAGGTAGCACGACCATTAAAGCAACCATACAATTGGAATACAAATTATTGTTATTTATAAAAAAAGGAGCGAAAAAGAATGAGGGCTTCAGTGGTGAGAAGTTTGAGATTATTGGTTATTAAGAAAGTGGTAAAATTACCACTACTATTTTGGGGGGTATGCTCGAAAATACAAGTTTTGTTCTTTGTATTTTATAACCATATATTTTGGCTTTACTTAAGAATATTTAAAAAAATTAGGGGGAAATAAATGAGCAGAAAGTCATATATACAATTAATTGAGTCATCAACATATTGTTTGGTGACTTTAATTTCATTCGAGTGGTTAAATATAAAAAAAATAATCGCATCATGTAGTACCAAATGAAAACCTGAACAAAAATTTGTATGGAAATTTTAAACTGTACCATTTCGCGATTAACATTTTCTTTCGTGGATAAAACTTTATTCAGAAACATTTAAAGTGACTTAAAAATTGACCGTAAGAAATTTAATTCCTAAACATGCAGTTGCATGATTTGAATATAAAAATGCCGAAAATCTAATCATGTAGACAGAAAAGAAGGGAAAGATTTTAAAATTCTAAACTCGCCCCGAACCAAATTTAGATGTCCTTGTCCAAGGCCTTGCGGCCAAATCTTTGCGATGTCTGAAAACAAGTGCATACATACATATTTCCTTACCCCTCGCTTACACTCCTTAGCCCATTTAATAACCTTAGCGACGTATACGGGTTTAAGACACAAATTTGCATTCTTCCCTCCTAGATTTGCGATGATTTTGAAGCTGACTAGAATACGCATGTCAGAGATTTTGAAACGGTTTAGCTCCTCCGCCTCAGAGTGAGAGCCATTCGATGCTGCCATATTTGAGCATTCAAAAAGTGATTTGGGATGACGATAAACAACAAATCGTCTGTTGGATTGCCAAAGTTTTTTATTAAATTTTCAAGATTCGGATCAATTCATCTTGAGGGGAAGACTACTATCTTACCCTTCCCCTCCATACGTTCTCCCTTCAATATCAGGTTGACTGAACGCCAATTTGTCAACACTGATGACTCTATCTTTATCCCCCTCAATATAGAGGTTTTCTACCAACAATTGGGCGTCCTCCTTTCATTTGTTTTACCAAAAATTAATTTTCAACATTTTCAATCTTGTTTTTTTAACAAAAACAAAGGGAAACGTTTTATTGCTTCGAAATATTGCGTGACTTTTAATTACTATCCACGCATACTGTTACAAATGGAATTTCAGTTCTCGATTTGTTGACATTTATCCAATTATTTGGATCTTCCTTTTAAATATATTTTCTCGGAACTTTAGTAAAATTGGATAAAATCACTATAAATCACGTCCAGAATGGAGCAAAATCTGCAAAGACTCACTCTTTTTTCTTCATCTTCCAAGACGCATATTTCGGTAAGTGATCATACAAAGGAATGAGTCTAAGATCGTGCCTTCCACGTTCCAATCGCGACTGTAACAGGACGAAAATAGAACTAATCATTCGATCAAGGTTTTTCTCATTTTCGGTGGTTTTCTCTAATAATGACATCATAAAAATAACGAAGGAAGTTACTTCCCTCTAAAGACATCCCTAACACTAATTGCTCTTAGGTTAAAAACCATTTAGATAACCTTTTCTCTTCCTTTTAAAGCACGGAAGGACGCGACACAAAGGAAGGATCTAGGTGGAAAGGAATTTTGGGCTGAGTCAAAGTCACGTTCTCGCGTGAAATGTATTTTTTAACGATGCAGAAAAGGACAATCACAAAGGAAATAGAGAAAAATTGAGGAGAATAACTTAAAATGAAGAAAAGAAAATTATATTCAAACTCGGGTGAAATATTTGGGAGAAGACGGTATAAAAAGAGAAATAACGAACATAAAGGCAAAATTACAAAATAAAAACCAGACTTCGCTTTTCATATCGGCTAAATTGGGTTATTGACAGCAGAAAGAAGATGACAGTTACTAAACCCGAGGCAAATAAATAGCATTTTTCGTAAATTCCTTTTGTAAAAGACTTAACAATAGCAAAATAATTTTATTTTTCTTATCACTGAACACAAAGGTATGACATAAAATCTAAAATCCATAACTTTTTTCTCATTGATGAAAATACAAAAAGAAACGCACCCAACACTTCTTGATCGGGTAAAAGGAAGAAAAGGCACACCAGTAGCAATACGGCAAAATTTCTAATAGGTACCTGTCAAATTTCCAACAGTGGTGAGTGTATAGTTAGTGGGATTATTGCTATACATATTTCGTAAATATGTAGCGGATTTATTGCCACAACCGGTGAGAAAATAAATAGTAGGCTTAATACCAGCACTGGTGGGAAAATATTTAGCGGGGTTATTGCTACCAGTAGTGCGTAAATAGGTATAGGATTCATTGCCAAAACGTGTGGGTAAATAGGTAGTAAGGCTTATTGGCAATAATGCTGGGTAAATAGTTAGGGGGATTATTGCTACCAGTAGTAGTGCGTAAATAGGAAGATATATTTCCGCAATGGGTGGGAAAATAAGTAATCAAGGCTTATTGCCACCACTGGAGGGCAAATAATAAGTTTACTTATTGCCACAGATGGTGGGTAAATATGTTGCTAACCTAATGCATATTCTGGCGAAGATCACTCATTGATTTTTGCTTTATTTATTTTTAGTAAAGAAAAAACGCATAAACTCACAAACAATCTTCAATTTTGTCCCAACGTGATGGAAGTAATATGACGCTGCTATTCCGATGTCACACTTCCACCATGTTTTGCCACACATTCAATTATTAGGTACCTTCGTTTTCTCTCAACCTTCTCACCCATATGTTTCTTTAACTCTTCTCATCCATACCTCTCTTTCACCCGTCTCGCCCAATACCTTAATATTTTTCTTTTCCTCTCTCCCTTCTTACATTTAATAATTCCCTACTTTCATTTTTTCCTTCTTTCTCACCTTAATTTTTTCCTTATTTCTCTTAACACACGCAATTTTTAATTTAAGATTTAATTTATTCATCTCTATCGAACAACAGGACACGATTAACGAAAAAGTGAAGCAGAAATCAAACAACCAAACCACTTTACTCCCATTCTCTGGAAATTTAACAAAGCCTAGTACTTGAGTAAAATTGAAATGGTTTAAATTAATCTCCATTAAATGTCAAGAAGAGGGGCTTAGTTGAAGTAATTCTCAGTGTAAGTTACTAGCATGAAGTGTAGCATAAAGGGTTAACAGCAATAATGGGTCTCAAATAATCCTGCTTGTAGGATACTGGTGTGGTGTAGCTTAAAGTGTTAACAAGAATAATTGGTATAATATAACTGTTTGTAGGATACTGGTACGGTGTAGCATAAAGTATTAAAAAGATAATAAGTATTAAAAGATCCTGTTTGTAGGATACTGGTGTAGTGTAGCGAAAGTTGGTAATAAGAATCTAATGAGTGATTGCTGTGTATAGGATACTGATGTGGTGTAGAACACCAGTGTTAAGAATATTTATAATAGGTTTGAAAAGATCGTGTGGCTAAAATATTTGTGTAGTGTAGCATAAAGTGTGAAAACTTTTATAATGGGTCTGAGAGGATCCTGGTGTGGTCATTAAAATGTGTTAAGAAGAATGGTTTGTCTGAGAGAATATTGAGTATAAGATACAGACGTGGTATAGCAGAAACTGTTAAAAAGAATAATAATGAGCCAGATATGATCATGTGCCTAGGATACTAGTGTGGAGTAGAATAAAGTGTTAGAAAGAATAGGAAGACTTAGCCATAATGCCAGTACTTGTACCTCATGAACCATAGGTGACGCAGTGCATTAAAAGCCACACCTCTTTACCTTCCAAGCGGGAATACAGTAAACCAATGAGTTGATTTTATGAGTTTAGTTAAAAATAAATGTAAAGTAATGAAGTCATCTCAGCCAAAGTGCTTTATAAAAGCTGTGATGAAGTCAGGGTGCGTGAAGATGTATAGAAGGCGAAAAACCTACTAATCTGAGGGAGAGAGTTGGTGTCGACGTGTAAAAATGGAAAATAAAAGAAACTGTTTATAAAGCACATTTCCAAGGAAATTCACATTATGGGGAAAATCAATCAAAAGTAGCAATAAGATTCTGGAAAGTAACCCAATTAACATTGTTAGATTGTGACAAAAAGGGTCTTCGATTACTTCACACCTAACCTGCCTTAACGAAGTCATCAAACATGAGGAACAATTAAGCAGTCTGTGTCATTAGATAAACCGTTAGCAAAATACCCTAATTTGAATCTCTCTCTGCATTTCTTCCAGCCTCCCTTGAACTTAAGTACACATTTCGCTGTCTCCTCTGAACCTGGGCACAAATTTCGCTGTATACTCTGAACTTGGGCAAAGATTTCGCTGTCTACTCTGAACTTGGGCACAAATTTCATACGATGTTTATATGATGGACACAATTCTGTCGGAAGTGGTCTCGTTTGTACCCTTACTCTTATAATTTTAAACTTCGCCCATTTACAGTTCCGTGACCGACGTGTCAATGGTTCGGGGAAGATGGACCACAAACATACCGTGCCATGGGCGTAGTGAAGTGAAAGTGGTAAAAAGTAATTCCTTAACTTTGATAATGAATAAAACTTAGCCATTGCAGGGGGTAAATTATAAGCATGAGGCCAGAATACAAATTTATTTTACCCCATTGAAATACATTAAATTTATTTGTTTTTTGTTTTCTCTAGTTAATGATGGTTGAGGTGTACTCAAGTTTGCCAGAGTACGCGAAATATTGCTAGAATTCTATGTAATTTGTCTAAAAGTTTAGGCATAAAGCAAATATATATTTCTAAAATTTGGATTGCGATCTAATAGGTCACTGTTCCTATATCATAGTGCGCCTCTTTGTTGTCAATCGGGTTAAGAAACATTTAGTTACTCGGATAATTTCCTCTCATTGAAAATTTAGATATATCCTTTTACATAAGGATGGAAAAGTACTTATTGGTAATTCGGAAGTACTCTTCGTAAATCTTTAATTTTTCAGTTTCTTTACCTATCCAAATGTTCTCCACAGAAGCATTGGCCTACTTTACGGAAAAGGTGATCTCAGTTTCAAATCTTTTCTTTATTTTTGTATTAATTACATATGATTATTTGGAAGAAAGCCATGCATAAATCGAAACATTTCATCATGTTACTTCTTTCCTTTGATAATTTAATAGTGAAAGTGTTGTCATGTTGGTTTGGCTTTGATGTATACCTTTGCTTAGTTTCCGTTTACTTGCAAAAGAATAAAATGATTATGAGCTAAGAGGGTGATGGAAGATAAAAGACTGAAGGATCGAACCACTCAATTAGCAAAGTTAAAATAATCATTTTCGGGGAACGGGTGGGGGGGTAATTCAAGTGTCGGGAGTGACGCAAATAGGACAGATAACAAATGTTTACAGCCTTTGAGAGCACGACACACTTCCATCCATTTTAGTAAAGTCTTGGACACTACTTGCATAAACTACGGTAAAAATGCCAAAAGAAGCACATAAGTTATTTTCATTTTTCATTACCAAATCTTGTGAACTATGTGATATTACAATAAAATCTTTATCATAGCTTCAATTTTTCTATTTCATTCATGTAATTGATCTTTATTTTCAATTTAATTTGAGTGCCGCACAAATTACTTTATCATTCTTTTTGTTCAGTTTCTTTCTACTATTCGTAAAAAACTTAAATTAGTACCCTTATTTTTCACTAACTCTATAATTTAAGAAGGGGATTTTTTGGGAGTATTTGAATAATAATTTCATCTTAGTTTGGTTATGACTTATGTTTTTTATCAAAGTTATTGCTAATCATTCTTTTATAATATCAAAGAACAAAATGGTAAAGTTCAGAAATAAATATAAGTATCGAAATTTTGTGAATATTTTAAAACCCAAAGAATTACAAATGGTGAAGTTCAGAAAGTTTATTTTTATATATCTTCTTCTTCTAGAACTCTATATTTTAGCAACGTGATATTTTGAAAGGGGGGAAATTTAGTTTAGAGTTTCTTTTAAAATTATTATGATTGGCGAAGTTGAGAAAATTTATAAAAATTTAACCATGGCTGCTTTTTTTTAATCTTAGTAGCGAAGCCATTGCCTGGTTTACTTATTATTAACCATTCATTTTAACCTACTTTTCATCCTCCTCAAATTTTCCAACTAAACGGACAAAACATCACAATTGCATAAATGTTGTAATTGGTAATTGGGTAATTGTGTTTTAACAGTGGTTATATTTCTTCCGAAATATTCAATGATAATTTTAACATTTACTGAATTATATTTAAAATTAATATTATATTAAATTAATATTATGATTTTCTATATGATAAAACTCAGAAGTTGTTTTTCTTAGGTTTTATACTAAAATTTATAAATGACGACGTTAAATATCTAAGAAAATTCACAATAACTTAAACTAATTTCATTTTGTTTAATATGGCTGGTACAGTTTCCATGCTATCATTCGGTTAGATAAGTTTTGGTTGATTTTCCTCAACTATCGATATCTTAGGAAGTTTATCTTGCAAGTTTTTTGGGAGGATTTTGAAAAAGAGTAATCTCCTGAACTACAAAACCTGCCATATAAGGAAAAGTCCTTATAGGCAGTTTATGTTGGAAGGCCCATCTGTCGACTGCCTACTAGAACAAAAGTTGCCGTAATCTTGTTAGAACCTACTACTACTAGGCTAGAATAAAACAAGATCAACAGACCTAAGTCGCGTACTCTCAATTATTCTGAATTGTGACTTTATGACTCTATGACCCTATGACCTTCAAACTTTAACAAGTGAGGCAATCCGACCCATAGTTTGTTTTCTTTAGATAATTCCCGGACTAACCTTGTGAGGATCTTGGTAATTATATTATTCGAAGGAGAATGTAAAACAACATAAGGGTTTCAAATTTCGTTAGAATCGGCCGAATAGTTACGGTGTCATTGCCACAAAATGTAATTGAAAAGTAAAATGATTCTCATCTAACCGATCTACCTACGGACCGACATAGTAACTTATAGAGCAAACATGCAAAAAGCAAAATACAAAAAAAACAAAAAAACAAAGGCAATGAAACAAGCAAAAAAGGCAAATATTCAAGAAGAGTGAAGCACGCTCCAGCATCGGGAAGAGGCTAAAACAAAAACCAAATATAAATTGAAATATTGTAACCCCTTCAATTGTACCTCGGAATATTCAATATATTTTGTTCCTGAAAGGACCTATTTCTCACAGACGCCAACATAGCCCAAATCAATAGAATATTCACCTTTCCAGTCGGGGTTAAAGCATAATTTCATTATGCATCATGATTCTTCATCGCTGCTATCCACTATTCAACACGAAACTGAAAGGTTACGATTTAGGCCCAACGATATAACAAATTAAACCATCTATTCTTGAATGTATTCAACCCAATAACATACCGTTGAGAGTCTCGAAACAAACATATTAAATGGAATGTCTTTGTGGTTATCTATTCCGCAAACACCACATAGAAACGTTAATTACAGAGAAATTTTAATATACTTTTTTATTTAATTTCCAATATAAAGAGATCAGATAGGCGTTTATCTCTAAGATAAAGTAAAAAAAATTACGCTACCCTTATAAAGCATTCCGACAGAGGCTAATGGTATTTGGGTTGATTATTTCTATATCTAAATAGAATTCGAGTGATAAAGATAAGCTATTTTAACAATGGCCCAAGAATTAAGACCGAAATAACGTCCACAGTAGGCGAGCACAATAATAACCATGTAATTGCTTAATCAATACCACCTTTTTATTACCAGGCATTAATGCCGTTAAGTTCGCTGGTACCCTGCCTCTACGCTCCCCTCATAGTGACAAAGGGTGTGGAGCCCCTTCGACCGGGACCTTAATGGAAGGAGAACAACACGACTTGAATAGTGTCATCGGAGCTTCTAACGCGCTAGGAACGGGCTATGTAACGCCAGCTCCCGTCACACCAGCTCTATTTAAGCGTCTTTCAAAAGCTCAGATTTCATTCTCCGCTCGAAGTGCCATAAAAGAAAGGAAAGCCGAGAATGGGAGAGAAAGGTAACACAGATGATCCCTATAGGGGGAAAGCTAAAAATCCAACCGAGAAGCAAGTAGCAGATAGGAAGGGGAGCGTAAGAGGACACCTTCCAATGTGGAATCCGCTCTGAACGAGGCAAGAATTTAAAACACGCTAGATAAAATTAATTTCAAATATAATTAGGTAAATATTCAAACGTATCATTGATTTTCCGTAAAAATGAATATAAATAAAAACGTACTTGCTACAGAGGATTCTTTTTTAACTATATTGCGGTTGCTATCAAGTAATACTGCTGTATCTGCCCCCATTTTGACAGCGTTGCAAAGGCAATTGTAGCCAATGTATTTCACATTTATTGAGCGCCCCTGTTCAGTTGGCTGCCCTGGCTCGATTCGGAACTATATTTAGTGTTATTTCTTTCACTATTACTGATATCATCCAATTTATGGAATTACTGACACTTTTCCGAGAGGCCGTTACACAAAAGTATTACACTTCTTTTCGTGAAAGTTCCCAATATCAGGTTAATTAATCATGAAAGCCTAGAAAATAGGCCTAAACTCCCGGCAACAAGGCGAGGCTAGGACTGGACCCTCAGACTCCATCTTTTTTATCTTATATTATATTTTGTTCTTATTTATTTTTATATATTTATATCGAGCAATATTTTATTAAGAGGTAATAGACATACGCGTTTGAAGGGAGATGACTTGAAAACTGCGAGCTCTTCCAATCTTCCGTGCAGTTTGCGTAAGATATATTTACTTATCTAAAGATAATAGATATCTTTTCCCAGAGTGGTCAAGTAGCATAAAATTTAATGCTTAATACCAGTGTGAAACTGTTATTGATGAGACATGAATTATTTAATAGGCTTTATTATGGGGCCGATAAAGGTGTTTGGAAAACAATTCCAGTCTTCTGTTAGATGGAAAATCTTCTCTGACGGTTCTGTCATCTTCATTTTCAAACTCCAGAATTTCCATTTCCACGTTGAGCCTTTCTCTCTCTCTCTCTTAAATATATATATATATATATATATATATATATATATATATATATATATATATATATATATATATATATATCAAAGTAGCGCGAGAGAATGATGAAAATGAATCCATTACACCACATTGAAAGAGAAAACGGAATAATTTTTCCTTGAGGTAATATTTTTATTACCTTTTTTCAAAAAAATCCGTGCAGGGGAGCGATTTGAACCAAGCACACTGAGGCAGCGAGCACCGCTTTGATGACAGTTAAAAGTATGCCGTTAGTACACTACGTTGCCTCAGTGTGCCTGGTTCGAATCGCTTCCCTGCACGGATTTTTTCGAAAAAAGGTAATAAGAATATTACTGCAAGGAAAAATTATTCCGTTTTCTCTTTCAATGTGGTTTAATGGATTCATATATATATATATATATATATATATATATATATATATATATATATATATATATTTCTTGAATTCATTTGTATGACTATATTAAATTATATGTATATATTGGTATTGTCCTCGAGTGAAATATGTATGAGGTCATCTTCTTCTGCGTATTTTTATGCATAAAGGTGTCCAGTTTAGTATTTGATTCGTCCATCTCCTGTCATCTCTTCTAGCAATGTGTCCCTACACGTTTTCATTTCTGAAATTTTATTATTTTTACGATATCTGTTAACAAAATTTGCATTCTTATTAGTTTTTCTTTTATTTCACCTTCACTTTATTCCATAAGTTAAAAGTGTTCGGAAGCATAGATTAAATGCTATGCCCTTTAAATATATAAACATTTTCCCAAGAGGAAACGAAGCTATTTTACCGTTCATTAGCATAATTGTTTTCGCCTTTTGATTTCATTTTCCCTGAACTCATGATGAAAAATAAGATGTTTAAATATTCTTGCATCTTCTTTGAAATTGATTCCAATTCTAATTGCTCTGTATTTTGCAAGTCTTTTTATCATTTAATTCTTTTTAAGTTTATTTACCCTTCTTTTTTCCCAATAGTCTTCTTTTGGTTTAAGTTAAGCTCAGTAGCAAAAAGTAACGATCGTTCGTGAAAAGATAAAAGGTTTTGAAGCCAATTGGAAAAGATGTGTTGACAAAATTCGCCTACAAGAAAGATAAAAAATAATATCAGTTTCTACTTTTACTTATCTACAGCAAATTATTACATATCTCGTGCATTTCCAGAAGAGGCTATAAGTTAATACAAGCGCTGTTTTCTTATCAGGTTAATGAGCAGAAAGTCTTGCGAGTATATTGAGCTTACGAGTAAACTGCCTTCTTCTTCTCATTGATTAGGGAAATGGGGTTCTGTAGGAGGAACATGCTTCGAAAACAATTCGATAAATGTGTATACATGTTGTTTATTCTGTTCATTATTGACTAAAAGAAACTTAGATTTTCCAGCTTTGTTTCAATTAACGATGCTACGAGCAGCAGATATTCCCATGGAAACCGAAGGGAGACTCTTTTCGAATCTTAAGCTTGTTTATGAAGTACTGTAATATACGGTAATATCTAGTAATAGGTTTCTCTTTTTTTACTTTTACGCTCTTTTGTATAATATCTCCTCATTTCATATTTGTTTCGAAAGGTGAGATAGATTAAATATGCAGATAAAAACTCGGAATTTCAGCTGTGGCCATTAATACCTAGTAACCCATTCGTTATACCTCAATTTAAGAAAGAAACGATTCAATTACAGGAGGCAAACCATTCTGCCAACCTTCCCAAGTAACGCAGTTGGAAAGGGTAAATAAAATTACAATTTTGTCGGTGTTTTTTCATTCCACTGCTTTCGATAATGGTAACCAAAATGTAAATAAGTTCAGTCAATGTTACAATCAAAACTTCTACAACGTCCGGAGCTGTCTGCCAGCATTCTTGCCTTCCCGGCCAGTGACGCCAATCTAGACTCGAACAGTGCTTTCAAAGTTTGACTTACTCAGTTATTAAGAAACTTTTTGAAGTTTTCTTCAAGAGAATTTTTTTGTATTACATAAAAATTCATCTTGGGTAGCTCGTATATATGACCAGTGGATGGAAGGTTTAGTTGTTGGATCAGCCGTTATAAGTTACGTCATCTATTTTTACACTTGTTTGCTTTATTCTTTGCTTATAAAAGAAAAAGTAAAATTAGATTATGTCGAGGTATGCCTGTGAAGACTCGCTCGGCACAAGGGCGGATACACAAGCACGGGCAGATAGCTGACCCTAGGCCGCCTGCGATATGCTTTGGGGCAATTAAAGGAGTAGGAGGCGGCCTCGTTGATTTTTATACAGAATGCGATTTATGGTTGACCGGGATTTATCTAATGGCTTGCCAAGTTGCCATTCAACAAGAACCCAAAAATATAATTTTAATATATATAATAAATGGGGCAATATATATATATATATATATATATATATATATATATATATATATATATATATATATATATATATATATATATATATATAATATATATATATATATATATATATATATATATATATATATATATATATATATATATATATATATATATATATATATATATATATATATATATATATATATATATATATATATATATATATATATATATATATATTCCCAAAAGGTGGGGCAAATTAATCGATAAAGATAGTTAATTGGCTTGTGACAATTTCTAATATGACAGAGTTAAGCGGGAGGAGCAAAATTAAGGTTAACTCGAACAAGAGATATTAATTATGATTGAGCGAGAAGTAAATTTAAATGTGGATTCGAGTTACGATTGACGGGGTGTAATCATGGGATTACAGCACAAGATCGCTTTACCTTGAAGCGTAGTGGCAATCTGAGGGAGGAAAGACCAACGACACAGGTCTCCAAGAAGATACTTCTGGGAGTCCTAACGAGGAGGACTTGTATATGGATTTTAGAGTACTTCTTGTTGAAGAACAAGATTTTCTCTGCTCCAGAGAGATGGAATCTCAAACACGAGACTGTCCTGCGGTTCGGCAGGGACTCTCAGACACGAAGGAACGGTACTCTTGAAGGGGGACCGCACAGTTCTCCGGGAAGAAGGTGGATCAATAGCTTTTCTCTGAACAGGAGCCAAAGCTTCGCGCAGACAGATCTTCCTGTGAGATCTTCACGCCGAGGTACGACTCGTACAGGGGTTACGGGACCTCACGGGTGAACAAAAAAAAACGGTCTGAACGGAGAGACTAGCAGACTCTCAATCTCCTCGAGGAATGGCGGACTCAGGGTTAAATAGACAGATAGCTGGTCCGTTAGATAGCCCAAGGGCTTGGCCGTCCCTAGGGGATTCTCGACGTCAGTCTATGTAAACTTACTTTGAGATAACGAGTCGGATCGGACAGCGAAGTTTGCCTCATGATATTGGGGTAGGGTTAGTAGGGCTGCGCTCGTGGGGGAATAGACATTCCTGGAAAGCATGGGGTGAGAGCTAGGCGTTATCGCAGGGGAGGGGTGAGCGAGGAGCGTCGGAAAGAAAATACAGCTCGGTCGGGTGACTAAACTTCTTACGCCAAGCAGCACGTAGTTTAGAGCGAAGGGGCTGAAAGGGGAATTCGAGGAGGGCTTCCTTTCACGCTGGTCCTTCGCGCTTTTCCTCTCACAGACTATATAGATTTTAAATGGTATTTGCAAGTGAAGTCACTACTTTACTATGGCGATAATAATTATTCTTCAACTTTCAAATATTAGTAGACAAGTACTCGTAAATGTATAAATAGATCAATAGGATAGGACGCTAATGATCCCCCCGAATATCAAAACCTCCCTTTGATGGCCATAATTACAAGCTACCAATTGAATCTGTCCAGGCTAAGCATGGATGAGGTTTCATATATCGTGTCTTTGACGACGTACCACTCACACCACAATCATATCATTTAATAGTCATGGAAAAATCATTCTAAATAATCAGTATTTAAGATCATTTGTACATTGACGCATTAATCATTGATTAACCGTTAGATTAGGGAAAACCTTTTATGAAATCAATCTTGGCGCAGGAATTAAATTGGGAAATGAGTGTAGGGTAAATGTTTCCTAATAGACAGCGCATCTCATAGGGTAGGTATTTTCTGATAAACAGCGTATCTCACAGGGTAAGAGTTTATGATAGACAGCGCATCTGATCAACTAAGTGTTTTCAAAGAGACGGCGTATCTCATAAAGCAATTGTTTACTGAGAGACAGCGCATCTCAAAAGTTAATTGTTACTGAGAAACAGCGCATCTCATAAGGTAATTGCTTAATCAGAAACAGCGCCTCTCATAGGGTAGGTGTTTACTGAGAGACAGCGCATCTCATAAGGTAAATGTTTTCTGATAGAGAGCGCATCTCATAAACTAAGTGCTTTCTGATAGACAGCGCAACTCATAAGGTAAGTATCTTCTACTAGACAGCGCATCTCATATGGTAATCGTTTTGTAATAATTATCGCATCTCAAAGAATAAGTGTTTTCTGATAGAGAGCGCATCTCATAAACTAAGTGCTTTCTGATAGACAGCGCAACTCATAAGGTAAGTATCTTCTACTAGACAGCGCATCTCATATGGTAATCGTTTTGTAATAATTATCGCATCTCAAAGAATAAGTGTTTTCTGATAGAGAGCGCATCTCATAAACTAAGTGCTTTCTGATAGACAGCGCAACTCATAAGGTAAGTATCTTCTACTAGACAGCGCATCTCATATGGTAATCGTTTTGTAATAATTATCGCATCTCAAAGAATAAGTGTTTTCTGATAGAGAGCGCATCTCATAAACTAAGTGCTTTCTGATAGACAGTGCAACTCATAAGGTAAGTATCTTCTACTAGACAGCGCATCTCATATGGTAATCGTTTTGTAATAATTATCGCATCTCAAAGAATAAGTGTTTTCTGATAGAGAGCGCATCTCATAAACTAAGTGCTTTCTGATAGACAGCGCAACTCATAAGGTAAGTATCTTCTACTAGACAGCGCATCTCATATGGTAATCGCTTTGTAATAATTATCGCATCTCAAAGAGTAAGGGTTTTCTGATAGAGAGCGTATTTCATATGGTAATTCTTTTTTGATAGACAACACCTCTCATAAGATATGTGTTTTCTGATAAACAGCGCATCTTTTCTCATGGTTTAAATGATATCTAATAAATAGCTTTTTTAAGATCAGATTTACTGATAGATAATGCATCTCATAGGGCAAGTGTTTACTAATAGACAGCGCCTCTCATAAGTTAAGTGTTTGCTAAGGTAGATAGCTCTTCTCATAGGCTAAGTCTTTTGTTCTGATAGAGAGCGCATCCCAAATGGAAAGTGTTTTCTAAGAGACAGCGTATCTCATAGGGTGTGTTTCCTGATAGACACAGCATCACATAAATTGTTTTCAAATAGACACCGAATCTCATAGGGTAAGTGTTTTTATGAGACAGCGCATCTCATAGGCTAAGCGATTTACTTTAGAGTTTGATAACATAAGTAAGTGTTTTCTAATAGGCAGCCTCATCACTTTTGTTAAATGTTTTGTAATCGACAGCGCATCTCATAAGGTCAGTGTTTTCTAATAAACAGTTCTTTGCATAGGGAAAGTGATTTCTAATATACACGTATCTGTTAGTGTGCTTTATAATAGACAGTGCGTCACTTAGAGTAAGAGTTTATTATAGACAGTTCATCAAATATGGTAAGCGTTTTCTTATAGACACTGCATCTCATAGGGTTAGCATTTTTTGATAGACAGCGAATCTCCTATGATAACTATTAACGAATAGACATCGTATCTTATAAGGTAAGTGTTTTCTGATAGAGAGGGAAATCTTATAGGTTAACTGCCATCTAATAAACAGTGCATCTCATAGTGTGTGTTTTCTGATATAGAGTCCATCTGATAGGCTGTGTTTTTAATAGAAAGCTCTTCTCATAGGTATTTTTTTCTGATAGATGTCGCCTCTCACAAGGTAAAAGTTTCGGAAGAGACGGCATCACATAGGGTAAGGCGTTTTCTAAGAGAACGCATCTCATAGCGTGTTTTCTGATAGAGAGCGCAGCATATAGTGCAAGTGTTTTTTTGATAAAAAAATTGCATTTATGTATTAGTTAAGGTTTCTGGTCTTGGGATCACGAAAGACCTAATAAAGTAGAGAGTGTTGCAGGACTTAATAAATGAGACGTCATCTCCGATTAAAATAGCGAACTTAAGAAGAAACTTTATTTTATTCTTCTTTGTTAGAGCTTGTGGTAATGTAGACCGTGCATAACCTTGCTGTAAGTGGTAACTGTAGGATTACGTTGTTTCTCCCCGCCCCAATGTATGTACGAGAATCTGGGCTACATATTTATACCGCATAGTAACACTTACTCGTTGTTTTTGACTTCATTATAGTTAACTAACTTCTTAATTTTATATTTTCATAGTCGTTCAAAATGGAAAGTATTCTAACCTAATCTTTACAAATATCATTTATTAATTAACCTAGCCTAACTTAACCTAATATCTTGTAATTGTGAAGTGCTTAAGTGTAAACTAATTAATGTGAGGTTCCCCAAGGTGAAGAGGCGTTCCAGAACTAATGAATGACATCCAAAGAAAATTCAGGTTTCCCTTTGACTCAAATCGATGAAGTATGTATAATAAACAAAGCCTTCCGAAGTTCTTATTATATCCCTGAAGAAAAACTAATATTGTAATAATTTATGCATCTCTTTATAATTATATATATATATATGAATTAAAATAATTATTTCTTTCGTTCATTGCCTCAGTCTCACTGTTGTTTTTCATGGGGTCCAGAAGACATTTGGATCACCCTATAATTCGGGGAAGTTTTCGTTTGGACGTTGGCCATTTCTTTATAGCCGTAATTCACACACGCGTTTGGTTCCTAACCTTTCCTACCTATCCTATTCTTCGACCTTTTCCGTGGGAATCATTTCGTTTCTTTAAAACTAAAGGATATCAAGGGAAGTGGCACAGAGAAAATAAATTCCCTTACTTTATAAAATGTGTTTCTCTTACTTTAATAATAGTGGACAAACTAAAATACATAATTAACCTTCTGTAGTAAAACGCTTATATACTCATATGTAGTGCCTAACCTACGCAGAGAGATATCTAAATCAACCAAATTTATGTAGCCATAGGGACTGCATAGCC
Source organism: Ceratothoa steindachneri (assembly GCA_963969495.1). Lineage (NCBI taxonomy): Eukaryota > Metazoa > Arthropoda > Malacostraca > Isopoda > Cymothoidae > Ceratothoa > Ceratothoa steindachneri. The sequence continues at coordinate 122,966,007 of OZ018331.1, forward strand.
TACGCTTAGTGTTATCTAAATTAACCAAATTTATGTAGCCATAGGGACGGCATAGCCTACGCTTAGTGTTATCTAAATTAACCAAATTTATGTAGCCATAGGGACGGCATAGCCTACGCTTAGTGTTATCTAAATTAACCAAATTTATGTAGCCATAGGGACGGCATAGCCTACGCTTAGTGTTATATAAATCAAGCATTTATGTTATCATAGAGACCATATAGCATAAGCAAAACTCCAAATAAATCAGCCAAACTTCAGGGGGCAATGAATTCACATAGCCTACTCACAGCCCATATAATTCAACCGAATTTCCGTATTCATAGAAACCACATACAGGGTGACCCTCACCCCCCCAAAAAAATGGGTCCGACATTTCGATAGGCCTCATTTCTTAATTTTCTGCAAGGATTGAATGAAACTTTGGTGTTAACTAGGTTATTTTGTTTCAAAACATCATATCAAAACATGATAGTCTTTGGACTTTTCTTCTTTATTCTAGAGCACGTGTTCGAGATGACCTCCATTTAGATCTGTGCACTTCTTGAGGCGCAGCACAAACTTGCCCATGACGTCCGTACAAACCGACCGACTAATGGCTTTGATCTCCTCCTTGATGGCTTCCTTGAGTTTCGTGATGGTCTTGGGTCTCCCTGCGTACACTCTGTCTTTAAGGTAGCTCCAGAAAAAAAATTCTCGGTGGCTTAGGTCCAGGCTGTGAGGTACCCACTCAAAATCAGTCTTGAGACTGATCACACAGCCACCAAAGTTCTCTTTCAACCAATCTCTGGACAGGTTTGAGATGTGAGAGATTACTCCATCTTGTTGGAACCAGACCGTCCCCATGGGCAACGAGAACATGGTCTGCAGCTCTTTCTTGAAGGTTTTGAGGACCTCAACATACCGCTCCTTGGTGACTGACACTGTCGCGCCAGATTACTCGAAGAAGAATGTTCCGATGATGCCTCTGGCTGAGATTGCAGTCCATACCGTGCACATAGAGGAGTGTAGGGGCTTGATAGCTACCTCATTTAGTCTGGAGGTCCCCTAGAAGACATTCAGCTTCGAATTTACATTTCCTTCAAGATGTAAGTGAGCTTCATCTGAGGTCCAAAGGATGTTAAGGAAAATTGGGGTCTCCTGATTCTTCTCCAGTATCTTGACTGCCAATAGTCTTTCTCTGCTCCTTGCCTGATGCTATAAGGGTCTGCTTTGTCTCTATTCTGTATGGGTTGGTCTTTACACCCATTATTAGCACCCTTCTGCAAGTCTCACGAGATATACCGAGGGACTGACTTCGCTTGCGCACAGAGCGTTTTGGACTTTGCTGAACTGACTCTCTCACGCTCTCGACCAGCTCAGCTCTATGCTCCCTGGGGCGTCATAAATGGCTTGAACGGTTCTCGCTAGCTGCATTGAGGTTCTCTACTCTCCCTTAGTTCTCGAAGTGGTCCCCCCATTCCTGAATTTTGCTCTTGGAGGGGCTTTTTCACATTCGAACTGATGCACGAAAGTGTCCTGTACTTTCTTGAACGAGCCTGTCTTGTATTAATGTTTGACGCAGTATATTCTTTTTGGCGCTCCCATTGAGATCTAGTTGTGTTCACAGGCGTTGCTTCTGCCATGTCCTTCAAAGTAAAGGTGATTAGTGAATGAATTAAGGATATATCACAAAAAGTGTGTGCAAGCCCAACGAAAGCTTCTATACATTTTATTCCGCTTTTGATAATTTCATACTTGTTTATTCGGAGAAAAAATATTCTATCTTTGCAATTTGTTAAATCTTATTATCTTCCTTTTTTCCCTTGATATTTGAAGCTCTTAATGCAAAGTTGTTTATCTTTTGCAAAGAGAAATATATTTTACACCCTCCCTGTATATATTGAAATCGCTCCCTGTTCTATATAATTTTTATTCATTTGAAAAAAAAAATCAAATTTATGTAGAGGATGTAAGGGAATATCATGAGATATATTTGGCGAAATCATGTTAAAAAAAATCAAATTATTATTCCGGTAAAATATTTTGGATACAAATATTTAATTCTGCGGTGCTTTTACATATAATTTAATTATTTTTCATTCTACATACATGCATGTATATATTTAAGTAACCTCCTTCCTATTCATGACAATTTCCATATGCAAGATACTTTGAAACTGCCTTTTTCCGGTGCAAAAAAAGGAATTTAGACACCTTTTATAGTTTTCCTGCAATTTACAAAAATAACAACATGGGTCACAAAAACGAATATCGAGTGTAAAGAAATAAATAATCATAAATTTGACTTACCTACAGTAAATGATCGATTGGGTCACCACTTTGATGAATCACTATTCTGAGTCTTTTTTTCCGCACATACAAACATTTCCTTACTTCATTAATGCCAATTTCTTGCCAAAGTTCGCGTATTTTGCTTTTCAATTCTGGTTCAGTGAACTTTTCTTTCTGACTTGGGCAAACTATTTGTTTAGGTAACTCCCAAATTGAGTAATCCATGGGGTTGCAATCTTGAATTTGCGGTGGCCACTCATTTTTATTGTTTAAACTTAGCGTATTGCTAATTAGAAATGACTGTGTGGCCCTGTCTTGTGGCTTGCGGCAAAATAAAGTCACTTTCTTGATACAGGCGATGACAATCAGGCAACAACTTTGTTTTTAGGAGTTCAGTGTAATTATCAGAATTCACTTTTGTCTTTTCAGTATCAATAAAATGAACGTCTATTTTGCTATTCCAAGAGACTCGTGCAGATATCATAACCTTTTTGGAAAATCCTGAAGTTTCCTGATACCATCTGTCTGTCGGAATGTCACACTTTTTACCACAACCGTAGACAACATAATTTTCGCGGTTTCGCGTAAATTCTAAAGTGAAATCTTTTCTATCCGTGAAGACAATATTTTTGACATCGGCGACAGAGAAGTTATCAAGTAACTATCTGCATCTTATTTTTCTTTTATCCTTAACAGTAACACTTTTTCTAGAAGATAATAATATTCTTTTGAAGGCTTTTAGCTTTTTTGTCTTAATTACTCGCTGTACAGAACTCCTTCCAATATTCAAGTTTTTATCAATTGTTCTTTGCGATAAATAATTTCTTGAGAGCAGATGTTATCGGTAATGTAATTCACATTTCCTAGTTCTGAAGCTGTTTTCAGTCTACCAATTCCTGGTGTACTGTTAGCACTTCCCGTTTAGCAAATCCTTTTTAAGAGTCTTTCCACAGCACGTCTTTTCCACAATTTACCAGGAAATTCTTGCAATACTCTTTTAGTATTCCAGCCCTCTTCCCAGTAACAAGCTTTAATGAGAATGCAATCTTCTTCTGACAACGTCATTATGGGTACTGAGTAAGTGCAAATAAAGATACCCATAATATGACATGTTCATTCCTGTAGGCTTTTGTAAGAACGTGAAAATTCCTGTATGATATTGCACAATAAAATAATATTTCACCTCGTTATTCGTTTTTTTCCCATGTTGTTATTTTTGTGAAGTGCAAGAAAACTATAAAAGATATCTAAATTCCGTTTTTTGCATTCGAAAAAGAGAAAATTTACAATATCTTGCCTATGAAAATTGCCATGAATAGGAAGGAGGCTACTGAGATGTTATTTTTTTTTAAATGCGTCATTTGGGGGGGATCAACTGATATGCATAGAAAATCCTATTGTGTCTGTTGCGAAATTCCTTCCTTTCAATTAAATAAAAATATAGGATTGGGGTATTCATGTTTATGATACCTTAATTGTATTTTATATATATGTAAATTGCATGTATGCACGTGAGACAAATTTTAAATAAAAAACACAACAGAAAAGTGAAAAGACGACTGCGAATCTGTTTCGTCGCATTTAAGAATAAGGACGAAAGCGCTCTTAATCTTCTTCTTTTTTTACTTTTCTTTTGTATTTTGTTTATAATTTGATATTATAGATATTTAACTCAACGCGCATGCGTAAAAGACGTGATGCCAAAAAAAAAAGTTCAAATGCCATTTAAAATGTTTTATAAAATTTATATGACATTAAGTGTTCTAAGTTCAAATAATATTTTAAGTTTAAATGACATTTTAAGTTTTCTAAGTTCAAGTGATATTTCAAAAGGTTTTCTAATTTCAAATTTCATTTCAAAAAGTTCTATAATTTCGAATGATATTTTACGTTTTCTAAGTGCGAATGAAAGTTCAAAATATATTTTAAGTTCTAATAGCATTTTAAGTTTTCTAAGTTCAATGACCTTTCCAAAAAAAATTCTAATTTCGAATGGCATTTTTAGGTTTTCTAAGTTTAAATGAGATTAATAAATGTTTTATAAGTTCAAATGACATTTAGTGTTTTCTAAGTTCAAATGGCAATTTAGGTTTTCTAAGTTTAAATGAGATCAATAAATGCTCTTTAAGTTCAAATGACATTTAGTGTTTTCTAAGTTCAAATGGCAATTTAGGTTTTATAAGTTTAATTAAGATTAATAAATGTTTTATAAGTTCAAAGAACATTTAGTGTTTTCTAAGTTCAAATGGCAATTTAGGTTTTCTAAGTTTAAATGAGATTAATAAATGCTCTTTAAGTTCAAATGACATTTAGTGTTTTCTAAGTTCAAATGGCAATTTAGGTTTTCTAAGTTTAAATGAGATTAATAAATGTTTTATAAGTTCAAATGACATTTAGTGTTTTCTAAGTTCAAATGGCAATTTAGGTTTTCTAAGATTAAATGAGATTAATAAATGTTTTATAAGTTCAAATGACATTTAGTGTTTTCTAAGTTCAAATGGCAATTCAGGTTTTCTAAGTTTAAATGAGATTAATAAATGTTTTATAAGTTCAAATGACATTTAGGGTTTTCTAAGTTCAAATGGCAATTTAGGTTTTCTAAGTTTAAATGAGATTAATAGATGTTTTATAAGTTCAAATGACATTTAGTGTTTTCTAAGTTCAAATGGCAATTTAGGTTTTCTAAGTTTGAATGAGATCAATAAATGTTTTATAAGTTCAAATGACATTTAGTGTTTTCTAAGTTCAAATGGCAATTTAGGTTTTCTAAGTTTAAATGAGATTAATAAATGTTTTATAAGTTCAAATGACATTTAGTGTTTTCTAAGTTCAAATGGCAAGTTAGGTTTTATAAGTTTAAATGAGATTAATAAATGTTTTATAAGTTCAAATGACATTTAGTGTTTTCTAAGTTCAAATGGCAATTTAGGTTTTATAAGTTTAAATGAGATTAATAAATGTTTTATAAGTTCAAATGACATTTAGTGTTTACTAAGTTCAAATGGCAATTTAGGTTTTCTAAGTTTTAATGAGATTAATAAATGTTTTATAAGTTCAAATGACATTTAGTATTTTCTAAGTTCAAATGGCAATTTAGGTTTTCTAAGTTCAAATGGCAATTTAGGTTTTCTAAGTTTAAATAAGATTAATAGATGTTTTATAAGTTCAAATGGCATTTAGTATTTTCTAAGTTCAAATTGCAATTTAGGTTTTCTAAGTTTAAATGAGATCAATAAATGTTTTATAAGTTCAAATGACATTTAGTGTTTTCTAAGTTCAAATGGCAATTTAGGTTTTATAAGTTTAAATGAGATTAATAGATGTTTTATAAGTTCAAATGACATTTAGTGTTTTCTAAGTTCAAATGGCAATTTAGGTTTTCTAAGTTTAAATGAGATTAATAAATGCTCTTTAAGTTCAAATGACATTTAGTGTTTTCTAAGTTCAAATGGCAATTTAGGTTTTCTAAGTTTAAATGAGATTAATAAATGTTTTATAAGTTCAAATGACATTTAGTGTTTTCTAAGTTCAAATGGCAATTTAGGTTTTCTAAGTTTAAATGAGATTAATAAATGTTTTATAAGTTCAAATGACATTTAGTATTTTCTAAGTTCAAATGGCAATTTAGGTTTTCTAAGTTTAAATGAGATTAATAAATGCTCTTTAAGTTCAAATGACATTTAGTGTTTTCTAAGTTCAAATGGCAATTTAGGTTTTCTAAGTTTAAATGAGATTAATAAATGTTTTATAAGTTCAAATGACATTTAGTGTTTTCTAAGTTCAAATGGCAATTTAGGTTTTCTAAGTTTAAATGAGATTAATAAATGTTTTATAAGTTCAAATGACATTTAGTATTTTCTAAGTTCAAATGGCAATTTAGGTTTTCTAAGTTTAAATGAGATTAATAAATGTTTTATAAGTTCAAATGACATTTAGGGTTTTCTAAGTTCAAATGGCAATTTAGGTTTTCTAAGTTTAAATGAGATTAATAGATGTTTTATAAGTTCAAATGACATTTAGTATTTTCTAAGTTCAAATGGCAATTTAGGTTTTCTAAGTTTAAATGAGATCAATAAATGTTTTATAAGTTCAAATGACATTTAGTGTTTTCTAAGTTCGAATGGCAATTTAGGTTTTCTAAGTTTAAATGAGATTAATAAATGTTTTATAAGTTCAAATGACATTTAGTGTTTTCTAAGTTCAAATGGCAAGTTAGGTTTTATAAGTTTAAATGAGATTAATAAATGTTTTATAAGTTCAAATGACATTTAGTGTTTTCTAAGTTCAAGTGGCAATTTAGGTTTTATAAGTTTAAATGAGATTAATAAATGTTTTATAAGTTCAAATGACATTTAGTGTTTACTAAGTTCAAATGGCAATTTAGGTTTTCTAAGTTTAAATGAGATTAATAAATGTTTTATAAGTTAAAATGACATTTAGTATTTTCTAAGTTCAAATGGCAATTTAGGTTTTCTAAGTTTAAATGAGATTAATAAATGTTTTATAAGTTTAAATGACATTTAGTTTTTTCTAAGTTCAAATGGCAATTTAGGTTTTCTAAGTTTAAATGAGATTAATAGATGTTTTATAAGTTCAAATGGCATTTAGTATTTTCTAAGTTCAAATTGCAATTTAGGTTTTCTAAGTTTAAATGAGATCAATAAATGTTTTATAAGTTCAAATGACATTTAGTGTTTTCTAAGTTCAAATGGCAATTTAGGTTTTCTAAGTTTAAATGAGATTAATAAATGTTTTATAAGTTCAAATGACATTTAGTGTTTTCTAAGTTCAAATGGCAATTTAGGTTTTCTAAGTTTAAATGAGATTAATAAATGCTCTTTAAGTTCAAATGACATTTAGTGTTTTCTAAGTTCAAATGGCAATTTAGGTTTTCTAAGTTTAAATGAGATTAATAAATGTTTTATAAGTTCAAATGACATTTAGTGTTTTCTAAGTTCAAATGGCAATTTAGGTTTTCTAAGTTTAAATGAGATTAATAAATGTTTTATAAGTTCAAATGACATTTAGTGTTTTCTAAGTTCAAATGGCAAGTTAGGTTTTATAAGTTTAAATGAGATTAATAAATGTTTTATAAGTTCAAATGACATTTAGTGTTTTCTAAGTTCAAATGGCAATTTAGATTTTATAAGTTTAAATGAGATTAATAAATGTTTTATAAGTTCAAATGACATTTAGTGTTTTCTAAGTTCAAATGGCAATTTAGGTTTTCTAAGTTTAAATGAGATTAATAAATGTTTTATAAGTTCAAATGACATTTAGTATTTTCTAAGTTCAAATGGCAATTTAGGTTTTCTAAGTTTAAATGAGATTAATAAATGTTTTATAAGTTCAAATGACATTTAGTGTTTTCTAAGTTCAAATGGCAATTTAGGTTTTCTAAGTTTAAATGAGATTAATAAATGTTTTATAAGTTCAAATAACATTTAGTGTTTTCTAAGTTCAAATGGCAATTTAGGTTTTATAAGTTTAAATGAGATGAATAAATGTTTTATAAGTTCAAATGACATTTAGTGTTTTTTAAGTTCAAATGGCATTTTCATTTTTATAAATCCATATGTCATTTCAAAATGATTTCTTAGTTCAAATTGCATTTAAAAAATCTTATCTAAGTTCAAATTTTATTTCGCTTTCTTTGGAAAGCGCCCCACATGGTGTGATACGACACTACATAACTCTTTCAAATCTCTTAAAACATCTACCATATGTGACCTTCCACATTTACACGCGTTATATTACCACTTTTTCACACACATAAAGGCAATCCATCTCTATCTCAGCAAACTCACCCATCACCCATTACATGGAATGCTCTACTACCTTAGCCTTAACTTTTCATGTTTATTTCTTACTCGTCCATTTATTTACTCATAAGAGTCTCTACTTTATACATTTCGCTTGCATACATGTTCTTCATTACAAGCATTTTATCACTGTTGAACATTCTTCCTTTTGTCATACTATATTCTTACTCTCATACATGCGGAATTCTACCAGACTTAGATCATTAACATTCATAATTACTCTCTTTCTCTCTCTCTTTCTCTTTCTCTCTCTCTCTCTCTCTCTCTCTCTCTCTCTCTCTCTCTCTCTCTATCTCACTCTCTCCTTAGTATAGATTTAATACACAATTCTTATATAAATCTTAATTACAGACGAAGATTATACAAACGCAATTTATGCTAAACCAGGTCAATCCACTCTCTTACACGTTATCCTGTCTTCATAGCTTCTCTTTAATGCTTTTAGTAAACATCAAATAACACCAGAAGGTCCTCGAAACATCCCATAGTCCTATTATCCGTTCACCCTACATAAACCCAGCATACACCTTACATCTTCCCTCAAGGAACTTTCCAAACACTTTTGAGCAATCTGATTAATTCATACTATCCAAGATCTCCAATCAAACCATTAGTTATTCTTCACACTCTCTTAACCAATATGCTACCATAACCTTTTCCGACCAGACAGTAAGATATTTAACCTTGTGTTTTTACACTCCTTTCTCACCTTTACGTTTCTAGTGATGCAATCAATATTCTTCCTTTCCAAAGTATAATATTCTCTTTTACTCATATTCATATCTTGCAACATATCATACACAGCCAAATTATCACTTTTTTCTATAAAATATTTCAATGACACGGCTAATATTAACCATTTTATTAGTTTTTATTATCCTATATTTCACTACCCAATTAACATTTTTATAAAAATTGGTTGAAGGGAATTACACTCCTTAGAAGGCCAAATATAACAGTCATATACTCATTCTTTATTCAATAACGGGGTCCAATAATCTTCTTTTTTATGTTTTGTGAGATTTTTTCTTATTGGCATAATTGAGGGAAGCGATCGCAAACTTCAGCTCTTTGGTTAGGATGAAGAAGAATCCAACAGACTCAAATAAATGGAAAAGCAAACAATTTCATTGTGTTGTAATTCCACACATATCTTTTTCACCCTCCTTCGGTAGACCCACTAAGACCTTACTGCCTTTGTCTGTCTCTATATCTCCCTTTTAGGACAAAAACGACATCCTCTTCAATTCGCTGACTCCAGAAACTATTACGACCATACAAAATATCTGATGTGTAGGATGAATAAAACTTTATAAATCAAGATAAACATAACAGTATTTTTAAAAGTATATAATTTAACATTTCGATTGCTTAAAAATATATAATGAAGGATATATTTATTAAAATAGTTTATCTCGTGTTATATTTTTGTTATTCCTTAAAAAAAGGACATTTCATACATAAACCATAATATAACATTTATTAGTTCCCCTTCAATGTTTGCGACCATACAATAAAAATAGCTTGCTAGTGATTTGCTAAACGTTTAATTCATGTAAAGGCGATTCATTATTCCTATAGTAGGATTAGTTGTGCATCGCCCTTGTAGGAAACAATAGCTTGGATAAATTTAATCATTCAAAGGTTTGAAAAAAGAAAACTGCACTGCTTAGGATTTACGCAGGAAGCTTTTACGCGAAGATCTCCACGCGTTTTAGTGTCAATCTGAGACGGTGAAGAGGATTAAGAAAGAGTTGAATGACTCCGGCTCTGATTAGGAGGGTATGGTAGCTCGGAAACTTCACTATAAGCGTTGTGATACGGTAATTTAGACTGAATTTGTCGTGGAGATCCAGGCCACCATTGGCCACGATCTAAGCAAGTCACTGAGGTCCATAACCAGGGAGAAGAGAGTTTCAATCTCTAATCAGGTTTAGCGCATGGAAACATCCACTACTACTCATACAAAATGAGAAAGAGCCAGATTCTGTCGTAAAAGATGATGGACAAACAGAGGGAACGTGCTGCGAACCCTGTGAGCGAGCTCAAGCATTCCCTTAACCTAGCATGCTTTGTTTTTTCTCAGAAGAGAGGAATTTTTGGCAAAACAAAGTGGTGAACTCGTAATACAACCGCTGGTTGCTCTTTCTCCAAATGATATACATAGAGTCATAAAGACCACGTTCCCGGTCCACATCATGCTGTTTGGGGTGCCAAGTAGCGAGGGGTACGTTATGCCCCCCTTTTATATTCCCAGAGGGTCTCGAGCTGAATACAGAGGCCTACATCATGTGCCTGGAGGAGTTGATGTTGACCTGAATCCATTAAGTGGCCACTGGATGGCCGTATATATACCAAGAAAGCAGGAGGACTCAGTCTTAGCTATCAGATAATTTCTTTGACCACATCAATCCGAACATCTGGCTTCCCAACTTCCCAGACTGCAAAATCATAGATTATTTATAAGTGTGGCGAAGTTGAGAGAGAGAGACCAAGAGAGAGAGAGACCAACAAGTTCCCGTGGCCCACTAACGTGGAGTTTAGGTCCAGGATCCCCACAGATTTGACCTAGTTAAACAGGATGCCGTGTGAGAGTCAGACGTTGATTTCATTGAATAGAATGAATAGTAAAATCATTCAAGTCTTTAACGTCTAGTTGTGGTAAATATATCTGTATAAATGAACTCAACTCTCTGTGTCATTTTCCTGTATACTGAAGTTACTCGTAGGTAACAAATTACCCACCACACCTAATACAATATCATATTTATCCCATTACATTAAATATTTATAAAAATACTTTAATCTGCGTCAATCCCTAGGATCGTGAAAGTTTCATAATCCCATGGTCATTTATTGCATTTATAAGTGCACAAACAGCGGCTCTCTTATCTAATAGGGTGAGATCCCAAATCTAATTGCTTTCTGCATTGAGCTGCTGACATCACAGTGCTAACATTCTACTCTCCTTACACGAGAGATTTGAGGATCATCCTTCAAATTACTAATAAGTACCGATAAGTACAAAAAGCTAATCTGATATCAACAGTTCTCTCCATTCAATTCCTATTCGCAGCTACCGAAAGCTTCGATGAGTACTGAGCACCGAGACAAACCGAAAAATGACTTTTTGCTTATATCTGCAATTATTCCCAACCCAGCTAACGAACGCCTAGATGACTACTTCCTATAATTATAGATACATATGAATAAAAGGACTTTTTTTCCTATGTTTAATCCAATCAAAGTCCTCCTCCTTTTAAATAGAACAGCTAAAATTTAAAACTGTAGAATTATACTTACCTCCGTTCGCTGTTATATTTATAGGCCACATGAGTTTTTCTTATATTAAATATGTTAATTTATTTTAAGTTAAAAATGTTATATTTTATATAAATATCAATAAATATTTCATTTTTAATGGAATAAAGGCAATAATTCTGGAGATTTTGAGTGATACTTAATAATGAATCATACGGTGTTAATTATTGTATTCATTCATGCAGGAAAAAAATAGGTTATTTGATGGCAGAATAGAAATTATCAATCTAATCAAATTTGGTCTGGAATGATTTCATTTACTAGGAGACTATATTATCTATTAATTAAATTTGTTCTCTATTGATGTCATTTTCTTAGCGATACCAAGTTTTGAAAACGTTATGTTACACTCGTTTTTAGTCGCGTGTGACTCTATATCAAACTATATCAGTCAATCCGCGTTTTTCTTTTTGGGGTTTTAGTAATAACATTTTACCTATTCCGTTGATTCTAATGAAAGTCTTAACCCTTATGTTGTTTTACATTCTCCTTCAAATGATAGAAAAATTGCTAAGGTCGTCCTAAAGTTAGCCCAGGAATTATTTAGCAATAACATCATAACTGTTCGGCTGATTCTAACCAAATTTGAAACCTTTATGTTGTTTTACATTCTCTTTCGAATAATATAATAATTTTTCAAGGTCACTCTAAGGTTAGCCCAGGAATTAATTAGCAATAACATCATAACTATTCGGCCGATTCAAACGAAAAATGAAACCTTTACGTTGTTTTACATTCTATTTCGAATGATATAATTACCAAGGTCCTCCCAAGGTTAGTCCGTGAATTATTGAAGGTCGTCAGGGCATAAATCACAATAAGTGAGAGCACGCGACTTTGGTCAGCAGATTTTGTTTATCCTTCGAGAGTTTTAAGTGTGATATTGAAAAGGTTCCGTCAAATAAACCTAAAAATATACTTTACAGCATTTGTCATAAAACGTCTTTTCCATTGTGTGTTGGTGTGTGGAGATTGAGGTGAAAAAAAATCGAAATCTATGCTTCCTTGCACGCTGGCCACAATCCGATATTACCAAGCAACTCAACGTCAGCCAGATGACCTTGCACAAAATCGCGGAAAGGTTTAAGGTTTAAGAGCAAACCTTAAATTATCTACCATTTGAATGGGAGAAAGGACTTCGAAAGTGGCCTGAAACTTACAATTCCTGCAGTTGTATGAAGAAGAGCATCTCGATGGCCATAGTGTCCAGGGCCATTAAGTAAGACGGCGGCAAGAGTTTTTAGTGCGTGGAAAGGCCCTTGTTCACCCACCGTATGCGAAAACAACGTCGGGGGGGGGGGGCTGTTATCTCCTTCTCAAGACTTGAATAGTCATGGAATTCTAATTCTCATTTTTTTATGATGAAAAAGCCTTCCCGGTCGCTCCAATCATCAACAAGCAGAACGACATTCCTGGTAAGCTTCGGCCACGACGGCTATGACCTCCACGACGTGTCCACGACCAAGCACTGGCCACAGTGATGAAGCTCGGCGTTGTGGCTTCAAAAGGAGAGTAGATGCCACCGGATGAGCCTGTTCCCGTTTCATCCCGGCCGAAAACAGAGACATCTTGGCCACGAGAGTTCTGCTCTAGGTGAGAAAGATCACGAAGAAGGCGGACTATGTCTTTCAAAAGGACGGTACTCGGCACAAACGGCCAAGACCGTACAAGAGTGGTTGTTATCAAATATGAACTATGAACTTATAGTCGAAAGAAATTTGACCGCAACAGTCGCCCGACCTCAATACTATCGACTCTAATGTGTGAGCGCATTTTGAGGGTAAGGCGTGTAAGGTTCGCCACTGCAACGTCGACGAGCTGAAGTCTTCCGTCAACCACCTTTGCGCTAACGTAAGGAAGGACTTCGTCCGTAAAAGTTCTCAGTTGATGCACGTGCCATATTGATAAATATTACAATATATATATATATATATATATATGTGTGTGTGTGTGTGTGTATGTGTATGTGTAATTATATTGATCTACATTGTTGTTATTTTCTGGGAGGATAGTGTATCCATGCAATCGCATTTGGTCAATAATGATGCAATTCCTTGGAAGAATAGATTATTTATGTAATCAAATTAAGTGTAAAAATATTTGATCTTCTGTAAAATTAGTTTATTCATGTGATCATATTTGGTGTACAATTATTTAGATTTGGGAATAAATGATTATGCATGTAATCAATTCTTTTCTACAATGATTTAATTTGGGGGGTAGAATAGATTATCTATGTAATCATATTTGATGCGCAATGCTAAAACACACTCGCAACGATAATTAAGAAATAAAGATTTTTTAAAATATAAAAATATCGTAATGGTTATTAAATAAAGTTCTTATTTCTTGTACTTTAGCTAAGACCACGCAAGGATGTGTTGTTTTTTCGACCCTGTGATCATTTATGTATTTTGGATGATACTATCCATGGAAGATTTATCTTACCTTCCGACCTCTGTATTTTCCTTCTTAAGATTTATTGTAATACTCTTTAGCCCTTTTTCTCCTTAACGCGCCCTCCCTACTTCAACTTCATAATATGCTGTCCCTAGTCACCCTATTTTCACTTCTTAGATTCACCACTTTCGTTAGCGATCTTTACTTTCAAACATTCTGCTGATGCCCTCGATATCATTCGCTCTAAATGTGTATGACTTGTAGTGAATTGAAGCTCCATTGAGAACAGCCAGTCCACTAATGTGTGAATAGAAATAAATTTTCGTCATATTTTATATAGTGTAATTACGCGTGGTTTAGTTTTAACATTCCACTATAAATTTTCACCGAGTTAGATGCTATGCAGTGCGAATCTGACCCACAATTAGCCCTAATATGTTTCGTTTTCCTAAAGATGTATGCAGATTTTTCCTTCTCAAAAGTTAAAATTTAATACATACATAAAATTAAGTTCATAAAGGACAATAAATATAATTAGCCACTGAAAAAAGTATCAGGCCAACAAATTTGAATCAAGAATGTAAGCATCTAACTTCCTTAATCTAATTTTCGTTTAATTATAATATAATTTTTTTTAAAGCAGAAATGTTGCATATTATGAACAAAATGCAGCCTTTGGGAAATTTTATTAATTAAAAAATGTTCCATTGGCTAAAACAGTCATTATAATGGTGCAATACTGTAGAGATAAAATTTAAAATATATTTTTATTCTAAATTTAGGAGCTCTTAGGAATTCCCAAAACGAGTCTAATTTTAAGAGGAAATGCATTTCACGTTTGTATGCGAAAAATGTATAATAAATGCTTTAATAAGAATTATTATTTGTTTAAATGAAGTTCTCATAATTTCTTCTTTTTTTTATTTAATGCTTCCCTTTCAACGTAATTATTTTTACACTGATTATGGTAAATTTTATATGCATCTAGAGAAAGCGCGAAGCAAAGATACGGGAATATTGCAAGAGATGCATGCTAAAAGTGGTAATCTTACCTGCCATTTCAGATTTTATAAGCGAAAAAAAATCCTGTATTTATTAAGGAAAATGTAATTCGGTTTACAAATTTCCAAATCTCATAAAAATAATATAAATTGCCGATTGCTACTATTACAGTGATCATTGCATACCTATGAGCCCAACATAATACAAAACAGAATAAAACTAATTAAATAATCTTCGAACTGCATTGAATGTGAAATTCATTATAAGGGTGTTTTCTGCCCTTTATTCTCAAAGTGACAATCGTGCAATGATGATCATAAAATACATTTTAAACATAACTACGTGATGAAAAAAAATCGTGTAAGTTTTATTTTTATTCTTAAACTCCTCTCCATTTGAAATTATCTCTCTGCACTTATATTGCATTCATAAAGTTCTTATCAATTTAAAATAATTCTTCTATGGCTCAAACAAAATTTGAGCGATATGATCCTATGAGTAATAAAATATATCACCATGGTCTATATTCGTGTTGGAGAATATCAGCCGATGGCAAAGAGAATTTTCCATAACCCTTTTAAGTGTTAATGACTCCTGTTTTGAGTGGAATGTTTCTACTAAACATTTTTTCTTTCATGCTTTGGACAATGCCAGAAACCACTCTATGATTAAAATAGCTTTCATATGCAATAACTGGTATTCATTATATTTTCACTGGAATATAGGAACTTTTAATTATTATTCTTCTGTTAAGTTACTATTATTGACTTTGTGAAATTCGCCAGTTAAAAAATATGTTTATTACATACAACTTCCTTACCTCTGTCAAAACTTGTTAAACAACCGATCGCAACTATTTTAGGGGGTATTCTTCATATCCCAGTGAATTACTCATTCATTTATGTCCGTGGTTACCGTTACCTATATGGAAAAGTTAGGTTGGCTGTCCTCTCAACCGATATTGATACTAATTTTTTTACCATTCATTCATAATATTCCATTGCAATTCAAAGACCAAAATAATGTCACAATTTACGCTGAAATTCGTTCACAGATTGACAATTTAATATATTATTATTTGATGAAAGCTGAAGTGTTTTGAGTATATTTAGTAATGAATTAACTAGATAGAAAATTTAGCATTTAAATCAATTATATTTAGTCAAGTTATTTACATTATTGCAATATGCCAAGCATTGATGTCGAAACATAATTAAATGGTTTTGTTTCAAAGCATGGGTGCCAAATTTCCCACAATTTTCCTCTTTTCAGATTAATTAATTATATATATTTATTTAATTTTTAATCATCGACATGACAAGAGATATTCACAATAAATTTGTATATAATAGTTAACTTATTTCCGTCATAAATTTATTGAAAGATGTGACATGACTAATTTAAGTATCTGTGTAAAATCATTTTCTCCAATTTTCTATGTAATAGTCCCTATAAATTCTACCGAATCCATATTTCCTTCCTTGTTTTGCTAGATAGGTATTGTACTAATTTATCATCATTATTATGCCAAATATAGAAAGTGATCCCCCAAAAAACATGCTCCAAATTTCGATAGTCCTCATTTCCTAATTTTATGAAAGGACTGAATGAAGGTCTAGTGATAACTAGGTTATTGTGTTTAGAAACCTCATATCAAAACATGAGACTCTTTGGACTTTTCTTCTTTATTTTAGAGCACGTGTTCAAGATGACCTCCATTTAGCTCAGTGCACTTCTTGAGGCGCAGCACAAAGTTGTCCATGATGTCCTTACAAACCAACCGACTAATGGCTCTGATCTCCTCCTTGATGGCTTCCTTGAGTTCCGTGATGGTCCTGGGTCTCACTGCGTACACTCTGTCTCTTTAAAGAAAGAAACCTGGGGGGCTAAGGGCTGGGATGTGAGGTTCCCACTCAAAATCATTCTTGAGACTGATCACACGGTCACCAAAGTTCTCTTTCAGCCAATCTCAAAGAAGAATGGTCCGATGATGCCTCTAGCTGAGATTACAGTCCATAGCGTGCACTAAGCAGAGTGTAGGTGCTTGGTGGCTACTTCATTTTGTCTGGAGGTCCCCTAGAAGACATTGGTCTTTGAGTTTACCTTTCCTTCAAGATGGAAGTGAACTTCATCTCAGGTTCAAAGGATGTTAAGGAAAATTGGGGTCTCCTGATTCTTCTCCAGTATCTTGACTGCCAATAGTCTTTCTCTGCTCCTTGCCTGATGCTATAAGGGTCTGCTTTGTCTCTATTCTGTATGGGTTGGTCTTTACACCCATTACTAGCACCCTTCTTCAAGTCTCACGGGATATACCGAGGGACTGACTTCGCTTGCGCACAGAGCGTTTTGGACTTTGCTGAACTGACTCTCTCACGCTCTCGACCAGCTCAGCTCTATGCTCCCTAGGGCGTCATAAATGGCTTGAACGGTTCTCGCTAGCTGCATTGAGGTTCTCTACTCTCCCTTAGTTCTCAAAGTGGTCCCCCCATTCCTGAATTTTGCTCTTGGAGGGGCTTTTTCACATTCGAACTGATGCACGAAAGTGTCCTGTACTTTCTTGAACGAGCCTGTCTTGTATTAATGTTTGACGCAGTATATTCTTTGCTGGAGCTCCCATTGGGATCTAGTTGTGTTCACAGGTGTTGCTTCTGTCATGTCCTGCAAAGTAAAGGTGATTAGTGAATGAATAAATGAAGGATATATCACAAAATGTGTGTGCAGACCCGTTTCTGGCGGGATCACCCTGTATATACATATGTAATACTATATATATCTGATTTATGAGACTATAACACCTAATAATACTCGTATTTGAATTTTCCCCTTTCTTGCTTTCTATAGTTATATTTATCAGAAATATCTGATTTGGTCCATATATCTATAGGTAAAGTTCACTTTATAAGCTCAGAACAAATTTATCTATGGCTTGCGTCTTCGATAATCGATTACCAGTACAACTTTGTACTTTAGTTTTCCGAAGAGAACAACAAACTGGAGACGCGAAAGGGAGGGAAATATGCTACAAAAAATGAATACATAACAGGGATGAGATAGAAAGGCTTCAGGAATAAATTTATATGATAGCCAATTCTCCGGAAAAGATATTTAAATCTCTCCTAATCGTTCAGAAACTAGGAGGAAAACCTAAACAATAAATTTAAAATATCACTAATTATTCACAACATTGAAAATTAAGGGGTAAATAAAGTATGAAAAAGAGTTACGCTGTGATTATCCCATTTTGGAGTAAGTCTGCAATTTCAAACTGGTAAGGAAAACTGAATTGCAAATATTGATGGTATGCGGAAGGGGTCCTCAACTTGAAGAGTCCCGCGGGCAGCATTAACAAGTCCGAGAAGGTCCGAGAAGGTCCGAGAGCCTAACCAATAAAAAAACCCCTCAGAAAACCACATATTATACAGAACAAAAAAAATCAAAGAATTGATTAATGAGGCACATAGTAACATTTCTTAGCACAAAATTGATCAAAATCAGGAATAATGAAACTAATTTAACCTCCTAACTTGAACTAACCAATTAAACTAATCTAACCATAACTTAACCTATCCTAAAACACACTTTTGAGAAAGAAAAGATGTTTCAACACACGTTCAGAATGATGAAGGGCGTCAACGATGACCCGGAAAATGATCTGGCGCGCGGGCCGCACGCAATGTTAATTTTGACAAGCGACCGCGGGGCTCATGTGGCTCGCGGGCCGTGGGTTGGGGATCCCTGGTATACGGTTATTATAACAATTTATAGCCACGACTTTCACTCTTCATCCACGACAAACAATTTACTGTATCCAATAGACCAATCTTGGTTGATGGATGAAGAGCGTCTCCCGGTACGATGCAGTCTGAAGGTGTCTGCTCATTTCTCTACTAAACGCAACTTCAAACTGACCAATAATAAAAGATATTGACATTTCTGAAAGTTAAAAACAGAAAATATTTTTTAAAATATACTAAATTAAATGTAAAAGTTGATCAATATCATCATCACTAACTCTATAATTTAAAAACGGGATTTTTGGGAGTATTTGAATAATAATTTCATCTTAGTTTGGTTATGACTTATGTATATTATAATTTTTTATCAAGGTAATTTCTAAGAATTTCTTTAGAGTTTAAAAAAACAAAATAGTTTAGTTCAGAAAAAATAAATATGATTATCCAAATCTTTATAATATTTTAAAAGAACATGAATTTCATTTGGTGAAGTTCAGAAAATTTATTAAACTTTAAGTAAGGCTGCTTTTTTATTTTATCTATAACTATATTTTAGCAACGTGATTTTTTTGAAAGGGAGGAAATAGTTTAGAGTTCCTTTTTAAAATTATTATAATTGAAGAAGTTCGGAAAATTTATAAAAATTTAACCATGGCTGCTTTTTTTTAGATTTTAAATTTTAATCTTAGTATCGAAGCGCAAGCCTCCCCCGTAGGGGAAGGGGCGAAGCCATTGCCTGGTAAGATTATATAACATCCTAAGGAAAAGATCGAAAGCTGGTGTAAAATATTATTAATATGAATATTAGTTTAATGGCGTTTCAATTAGGATTAGATTTCAAAAAAGGGGAATTTGAAATGTGAGGCGTCTCGGCTCGAAACTAAATGTGGCAACCAATTTTTAGTCGCGTGCGCGTGACTGTATAGATTAATTACTATTTTGGTTCGTAGGTCGGTCGGTCAGATGGTATTCATGTTACTTTTAAATGAGTATTTTGGCATTAACATCGTAACTATTTGGCCGATTCTAACGTAATTGGAAACCCTTATGTTATTCTACATTCTCCTTTGAATAAAATAATTCCCAAGGTCTTCCCAAGGTTAGTCAAGGAATTGTTAAAGGCAAACTAATTATGTGTCGGATTGCCCCAACTTTTTGACAGTTTTGAAAGATGGTAAGGTCATAGGTTCATAAGGTCATAAGTCAGAATAACTCAGAGCATGTCACCTAGGTCTGTTGACCTCGCTGTATCATGGATACCAAATAATGAAGGAGTGGATTTTACTATTTTCTTTGCGAGTTTTCTTGTTACTCTCCAAACTATATTTGGAGGTTTAAATCTAGATTACTTTCATATAATCGGCTCCTATATACAGTTAAGGTAAATTGTGAGAGTGTTGAAGTAAAAACATGTAAATTTAGATGTATAACTTTGAAAGTGAAATATCTTCATGTTCGGCGTTATTGCAATTTTATCTTTGGGAGAGGGGAGGAGTGAGTGTGGGATGCGAGGTAGACATTTCCTGAGTAGGAAATTACAACCTAGGAAACGGAAGCGCAGGTGACGAACTAAATTTTTATAAACACAAATATGAGTTCAGACATTCTCCAGATAGATGGGTAGATAGACAAATCCACGTTATCACAAATGCTCTCATTTTACCCCAAGTCAAAACATTTTAACCAATCTAAACTTCGCTACTTTCTGCGCAAACATTTTTCAAAAGTGTTTATGTCTAATCTTTATTTTGGCTAAATATATTTTTTTAATAAGAAAATTAAATTGACTTTATAGGTTTAAAAAATACCTTTAGTTAAGCGGCGATGTTGCCATCGTTAGTACAAAACGAAAAATTACGATCGGAATAACAATTGGTCAACTGAATAAAAATTCACTTCCAAATAATCTATAAATTTTCTTCTTAAGCATCTCAATGCTGGTGCTTTCAACGACTTGGCAACGGAAACATTCCATATTGGAATATTTTCTTACTAGAAAAAATTCTGTGCTATTTTAATATCCAATTTTGGCACACAATTATTTCGATTTCTCGCTGGGTTATCTAATAAAAATACTAACTCATAACTAATAGTAGCATTTAAAGACTTGGAAAAGTCCACCGTTTCGCATCTATTAACACTTATTTTAATAATGAAGTTAATAAAGTCAAAAGTCCTGTTTTAAGTAAAGAGCAAATATAGATGCAAACAAAACGTACTCTAATAAAAAACATTCAAATAGCTTTTAGTAGAGGTTAATCAGGGAGACAAATATGTTTCCCATTTGTTTATTCTATTAAATCTCATAAGCTCCCCCCCCCCAAAGAATTTCGCTTTCTCATGAATCTCAAATTATGAGCAAACACACATTCATAGCACAATCAAACACTCAAAACCGATGAATTATTTCATTTTTATTTCTTCTCCGCATTCTTGGCTTCAGCGTAATAGTGATGAGTATTCACGAATTTTCAGGGGGGGTGTCCCCTGCTCAGAAGATTGTCCATTGCCCACGGGGCTGGCCATTTTCCAGGGGTGGTTGTTCATTGCTCAGGGGGTTATTCATTGCTCACGGAGTTATCTATTGTTCAGGAGGCTGTCCATTGTTCAGGGGATTGTCCATTGCTCAGGGTTTTTTATTCTTTTGCTTGTTTGTTTGATTTTGTTTTTGTATTTTATGTTATTTAGTCTCGGTTTTTATTTGGCCTAGTATTAGGATGAACTAGGATTTCGCGACCTTTGACCTAGTAAGTACTCGGCAGATGGGCGCTTAAAAATTACCTCAGCGGATTGTCCATTGCTTAGGAAGTTTTCTATTTCTTAGAGGGTTGTCCATTGTTAATAGATTTATCCATTCATTAATGGGTTGTCTATTGCTTAGGGGGTTGTCCATTGTTAATCGATTTGTCAATTTCATAGTGGGTTGTCTATTGCTTAGAGGTTGTCCATTGTTATGGATTTGTCCATTTCTTAGTGGGTTGTCTATTGTTTAGGGGGTTGTCCATTGTTAATGGATTTGTCCATTTCATAGTTGGTTTTCTATTGCTTAGGGGTTGTCCATTGTTAATGGATTTGTCCATTTCTTAGTGGGTTGTCTATTGCTTAGGGGTTGTCCATTGTTAATAGATTTGTCCATTTCTTAGTGGGTTTTCTATTGTTTAGGGGGTTGTCCATTGTTAATGGATTTGTTTTTTTCATAGTGGGTTTTCTATTGCTTAGGAGTTGTCCATTGTTAATGGATTTGTCCATTTCTTAGTGGGTTGTCTATTGCTTATGGAGTTGTCCATTGTTAATGGATTTGTCCATTTCTTAGTGGGTTGTCCATTGCCCAAGGGGTTTTCTATTGCTCAGGGGGGTTGTCCATTGTTCAGGAGATCTAGTCTGATCTTACGAATGGGCGACCGTACTGGAGCCGTCATCTGAAGGATTGCGTGCCTCCCGGCCCCAACGCCTGGAGAAGGATCGACGGATATCTCCCAAACACTTTTACTTCACCAAATTTCTTTACACATCCTTTCAATCATTCTGACCCAAATTCTCATATTGGTTTTCGCTTTAATTTCAAGGAAAATGAAGTGGTGTGTACAAATTCAGGAGAATTGCGCGCCCCTTCATTATCTGTAGTGCATTATTAGCCTACTCGGGTTATTGTAGCTTCCACACATCTTCACACTCCCATATTTCACACATTTCTATACAAACCTCTGTCTTTCTGCCTTCGTTTGTTTGGCTTATAATTATTATCATCAACACCTTCTCTATAGGATTGGGTTAGCGTGCATCAACGCCCATAGTAGCAAAACTTAAAAGGGCCCCTGATTACCTCCCCCCATTACCTCAATTTCATATCTCGCTGGCAGGAGGGAAACTTACGAGTGTTCTGCCAATATCCGGGATTAGTCGACTTTTACGACCCGTATCGGAAGAGGGTATGGGTGACCCACCTACGGGCCACTTAGAGCTACAAAATATATGTAAATTTTTTTACTGTATTTTATTTAGTGTTATTTAATGTCATTTCGTTAAAGTTAATTGGAGGGTATCTGAAAAGGGTTGGTTGAAATTAGGTGAGGTTGAGATCAGTATGGTTGGGTTAGGTTTAAGGCTAAATTAGGTCAGGTTAGGTTTGGTTGAATGTGTCGAGGATAGGCAAAGTTTAGGATTGGTAAAGTTAGGTTAGGTTAGTTTTTGTTTAGTTAAGGTTATTTATGTTGGGTTAGCTTTGGCCGGGTATGGTTAGGTTAGGTTAGGTTAGTTTTGGTTTGGTTAAGTTTATTTATGGTGGGTTAGCTTTGGCCGGGTATGGTTAGGTTCGGTTAGGTTAGGCTGGATAGTGTTAATATGATTTAAGTCATTTAATGATCGGATTGGAGGCGTTAATTGTATTGAGTCGCTCATTTGTACAATGGATGTGAAGGTTTTTCATCGAAGAGTGAGAGAGAGCGAGGGAGAGATAGACAGAAAGACAAATAAACAAAGAGAGACAAAATGAGAGATAGAGAGATAAGGAGGGAGATAGAGAGACCGAGAGATAAACAAAGAAAGAAAGAGAGAGACGGACAGAGAGAAAGAGAGAGACAGAGAGGGGAAAGAGACAGACAGATACACAGAGTAATAGAGACAGACAAAGAGAGAGATAGAAAGAGAGGAAGGGAGATAGAGAGAGATACAGATAAAGAGGGAGAGAGAGCGACATGCAGACTGACAGATAGAAAAAGGAAGAGATAGAGAGAGGGGAGAGATCGAAAGACAGATGAAGAGAGAAAGAGAGACAGATTGACAAACAAAAAATAGAGCGAGAAAGAGAGGGAATGAGATAGGGAGACAGACAGATAAACAGAGAAGGAGGAAGATAGAGACAGACATACTGACAGACAGAACGATAGAGATAGAAGGAGAGAGATATAGAAAAAGAGATTGGCCTGGAGGAAAAGGAAATTAGTGTAATTTAATTCTTGCCAGTTCCTTCCTTTTTGGGGATAGAAGATGAATCATTACCGAGAAGTTTTTTTATCGTAAATTTATGGTTACGAAATTCATAGACCATTTCAAAATTGGTAATTTTCAATTAACTACCGGCTGATTTTTGTCACATAATTATTAAAACTTTCAATTAAATACCGATATTACTTTTTCCCATATTTTATTCAATTTCAATTCATTACTGACAGTATTTTGGTACATACTAGCTTAACTTTCAATTAATTACCGAGGCTATTGTGTCAAATATTTATTGACCGTTAATTAATTATTGGCAGTGTTTTGCCAGAAAATTGATTAATATTCAATTAATTACTAGCATTATTTTGCCACATACTTGATCAACTTTCTTTCACCTCGCATATTAATGTATAAATAAGTAATTAAATTTCTTTCAAATTCATCTTAACATCAAATTAATTAATATAAGGTTGATAAGAAATTTCTATTACACTTTTGCTATGAAGGATTTAATGTTATCGTGCGATTGGGGCTAGATTATAAAACTATTGAAAATTCCACCAGTACAGACCATAAGATCCACTCGATGATAGGGAATAAAAAAGAAACGAAAAGAAAAGTACAGACAGAAGGAGAAAAGAGAGGGGAAGGAGAAAAGAGAGGGAACGGAGAAAAGAGAGGGGTCGGAGAAATAAAAAAAAAACAGAAGAGAAAGCAAGGGAGGAAATAGAAAAAAGTTAGCATAGAATAGAGGAGAAATGAAAAGACGGAAAGAGAAAAGAAATCAAAGGAAGAGAAATGGAAAGAAGGTAGTAGTGCAATAAGACGAAATATATGAAAAATTTGTCCAAATTTATCCAACTTTGGTCCAC
This sequence comes from Ceratothoa steindachneri, assembly GCA_963969495.1. Classification (NCBI taxonomy): domain Eukaryota; kingdom Metazoa; phylum Arthropoda; class Malacostraca; order Isopoda; family Cymothoidae; genus Ceratothoa; species Ceratothoa steindachneri. The sequence continues at coordinate 122,990,373 of OZ018331.1, forward strand.
AAATTTGAATAATTTACCAAGAAGGCAGGTGTCCATATCGCGTCCATAAAAAAGAACAACAATGGCCCCAATACCGACCCCTGGGGCACGCCACTAGGTTAAATTTTTCCAGTTCGAAAATTTACTGTTTAAAACCACTCTTTGCTTTCGATTACTAGGCCATGACTCTATCCATTGTAAAAGGCTTCCTATAATTCCATGATCAAAAAGTTTGTAATCGCCGAAGAGGAACAGTGGCGTTAATGCTTCAGCAAAATCTAAGTAAACTATGACCAACTGGTAAGTAAACTGGTCTCTGAACCCGGCAGGATGCGTTATCTTCATATCAAGAGGTGTATAGCAACCAGCTCTGCCTTGAAGATAGACTCAATGCCTGCTAGAGCCACGCTGACATCAAACAGAGTGGATATATATATATATATATATATATATATATATATATATATATATATATATATATATATATATATATATATATATATATATATATATATATATATACATACATTCAGTAAGAAGGACAAAACGAAGAAGGCCGGTCCCATCTTTAATTCCAACGTTTCGGGTTATTATAAAACCCATCTTCAGGAGCTAGAAACAAATTCCAAATGAGTAATCTAAGCCTAAAAACATAAATAACAGCACAAGTTCAAAGTTAAAAACCACAGATTAGAGAAAATCACAAAACGACGTTAAAAAATAAAATGAACGTTGCGTTAATAAACAAACATAAATAGTGAGGTAAAGAACAGCAGAATAATATTTGTAAAGAGATACTATAAATTAAGGACAAACAAAGTAAACGTGATATTACAAAATTAAACAATTTAAATAGAAAATAGAAAATTGGATACAAACAAAAGGTAAAACTAAAATATAGACACTGAAACATTACCTTACATGGTCAGATCACAATGACGATGGAAAACAGGAAGGAATTCAAAAAATTAATACAGTTTGGTTAAGTTATAAACAGAGGAAAGGATGACGTGTCCTCATTTTATTGTCAAATTAATTTTAACCTTATATTCATTAATAACAAAAATATTGGTAATTTCTTTAAAGTGAAGGACAGTATTCCCACGCCGTTTAGTTCGTGCATTGTATATAAATTCATTTGTCCTAGCTGTAAGTTGGGGACCTATATAGGAAGCACAGTACGTACTCTTCAGTCGCGTTTTTGTTCTCACATGGGAATTAGCCATAAAACCGGTAAAACATTAAGTAACAAAGAGTTTTCTTCCATCAGGACACTTTCTATTGATTGTAAAACAGACGTGTCCTTAAATGATTTTCTGTCTTAAAATTTGGAAAATCTATTTCATCTCTCCGCATTAAAGAATCGCTTTGTATTAAATACAACCACCCAAATTTAAATGAGGGCACATCATCCTTTCCTCTGTTTATAACTTAACAACCAACCAATGCTGCATTCATTCTTTGAATTCCTTCCTGTTTTCACTCGTCATTGTGATCCGACCATGTAAGGTAATGTTTCAGTGTATATATTTTAGTTTTACCTTTTGTTTGTATCCAGTTCTCTATGTTCCATTTCAATTGTTTAATTTTATAATATTACGTTTACTTTGTTTGTCTTTAATTGATAGTATCTCTTTACAAATAATTTTTGCTGTTCTTTACCTCACTATCTTGTTTGTTCATTAACGTAACGTTCATTTTATTTTTTAACGTCGTTTTTGTGATTTTCTCTGATCTGTGATTTTTAACTTTGAACCTGTGCTGTTATTTATGTTTTAGGCTTAGATTAATCATTTATAATTTGGTTCTAGCTCCTGAAGATGGGTTTTGTAATAACCCGAAACGTTGTAATTAAAGATCGGACCCGGCTTCTTCGTTTTGTCCTTTTTACTCAATATAAGACTCAAGCTTTGTAGAAGAAATCTAGGTGAATACATATATATATCTGGTTGTAGTACGTACGGAAAAGGAAAGATTGATTGGAACTAGTACTTTCGTTATCTTAATAACATTTTCAAATTAGAAAATATTAATCTAACATCAGACCTGAGATTAGCTAGTTTTGATGTTACCTCATTTTTCACTAAAGTACCCGTTGATGCCTTATTGGATTTCCTAGCTGGTATTCTAAGCTCTTATGATTTGTCTTTACCGTTCAACTCGATCATTCAACTCATCTCTTTATGCATTAAAAAATATAAATGTGAAATATTTTGAAACGAAGCTGATTCCACCGGTTTGGTCCACTCAAATTGTTTGTTACCGCTATGTAGACGATGTCCTGGGGATTCTAAAGGAAGATTTTGTCCTCGATGGTTTTCTTTTATTTATTAATTCATTAGTTCCGTCAATTAACTTTACCTTAGAAAAAGAAGAAAATAATAACCTTACTTTCGTAGATGTTCTGTTTTCAGGAAACCGACAAATAATTAATCCTATGTCCATTTTTATTCAGGTCATTCTAAAAATATTAAAACATCAGTATTTTCTTCCATGTATCTTAGGGCACTCAGAATATTTAGTCCTGACTATATAGACCAAGAATTTACAAAAATTAAAGAGATTGCTTTCCATCTGTATTACCCGAAATAATTTGGGGGAAAACTGCATGTTCAAGTTAAAAAAACATTCTATAACCGCAAGTTAGGGAAAACAGAACCTTTACACAATATATAACTTTTACCTTACCATGCTAATTACTTGTGTGTAGTACCAATGTTAAAACAACTTGATATAAATGTAACTTTTAAATACAATTGTATATTCAAAAATATTTTAATAAAACACAGCCCAAGGAACGATAATAATGTAATATAGAGTATACCTTGCTTGGATTGTAATTTATTCTATGTAGGTCAAACTTCTAAAAATATTTCTAAGAATTAAGCAACATCAAAATGCAGTATCTAATGGATATACAAGTAATGCTTTGGCTGTCCACAGGCTTAAGATGGGCCACCAGGTTAACTGGTCAAAATCAGATACCATAATGCATGTAAATGATTTTATTAGCAGAAATATCTGAGAATCGTTCCTAATCTCCAGCACAAGCGAGAGAAATGTAAATATTAGCCCCGGTTTGTTTTATTTAAATCCAGTCCTATATTTTTTCCTCAAATTAAACTTATCAGAGGTCCTAAAAAAAATCTGACCTTATAAGGAAAACATTGCTTTGTATAAATACAGTGTCTCTCTATAACGAAAGTACTAGCGCCCATCAATCGTTCTTTTTCCCTTCAACCAAATATTTATACTTATTCACGTGTTATATCTCGTGATTCTTACCCATTATAAATATATATATATATATATATATATATATATATATATATATATATATATATATATATATATATGTGTGTGTGTGTATTTAAAGGTCTAAAGAAATTAAAACTGGTATCACAACCCGGAAAAATGCTAAAGAAAATAGTACGTGAACCATTGAAAGCTTAAGAAAGAAAATAGGAAATATAGAAACAGAGCAAAATAGGGAAAAGTATTTTAACCGTTATATGAAAATGAATAAAGGAGCATCGTGGTCATATTAGCGATGAGCGCCTGATGACACAGGTTCGAATCCAACTTCTTTATTCATTTTCATATAACGGTTAAAATACTTTTCCCTATTTTGCCCTGTTTCTATATTTCCCATTTTCTTTCTTAAGCTTTCAATGGTTCACGTAATATTTTCATTAGTGTTTTTCAGGGTCGTGATACCAGTTTTCATTTCTTTGGGCCTTTAAATGCAACTATTATATATCACATTTCATGTGATTTTTAATTATTACTATATATAGAAATAGAGGGAAGGAGAGAGATAAATAGATAAGTAACGCTATATCCGCACAGAAACACAATAAATTTATTAATTTCGATAATTTCGACAAGCAACGTCACGTCCTCATCAGATAGAAAGAATAAAAGAGTCAACCAAAATGGCCACCCTGTCAGAAACAGAAGATGACGTCATATAAGCAGACGTATTTCTCCGCCGAAAATGAACTAACTAAATATGTGCGATTCATTCATAATATTGAAGGTAATTTAATCAAAGTTATAAGGTCTTATTGACACTAAGAGAGTTTTTCTTTTATGATTCAATAACCCTCCGTGATATGCCTTGTTTGAGGAACTTTAATATTGATTATAAGCCTAGGAATTTTTAATACGATATTATGATTCCTCTTTCCATATGATTAATAATTAAGATACCCAAATGGAAATCCCTGTTTTATGGTTAAATCTTTTTCCCCGATCAATAGTTTCGCTTATGTATTCTTAGCGGCATTGGTTACAAGTGACTCGATAAAAGCAGGCATTGTTTAATTCTTCCTTACTAGTACTATGACTAACAAACTTGGAATTGGTGAGAACAAATTGCTATAATTTGAATTTTTCAGGTAAGTATTTTCGAGATGCTGCCCGGAAATACATACCTGAAGAAATTAAAATTATACCAACTTGTTTTAGCAGTTTCAATCTTTCTTTTCCTGTGAGTTAAATCTACATTTGTGACTCCTGTCATGCGACACTTTATGGGGTTAGCCAATCCATAGGTGGGTTGTTTTAATTAATTGATAATTAACATTTATTTGCTATATTACATATAAGCTAATTAATTTTTCATCATATGAGTTTGCCCCCTTTTAATCTTCTGATTTCATTCCTTATAGGTTTTGTGCAAAATATATATAGAATCAGATTTAATATTCTTTTCACCTCTATAATCGTGACAACCTGAAAAAGGAAGTTCCCTAAAATAGGCCATTGTTTACCTATAGAACAAAATTAATTCGTTTTTTTTTTTTATTTATATATCATTGAACATTTGAAATAATACATTTTTTTTAATGTTCATTTCAACTGTCTACAAAGGTTTCCGATGTTAAGACATGTAACATTTAAGTCTTGACATCCATCCCATCCAGTTTTTGTAGTAACTTCTGATAGTTCTTTCATTAAAAACCACTCTCCAAGTGACATTATAAGACTAATGTAATTCTTAGAAAAAAATGTCATCGCCAAGATACATTTGGTGGATAGGATAATGTCATCCGGTTAACTTTTGATGAAAAGAAAAAATGTCTACTTAAGAATATCTTTTTCGCATTTCAAAACGGATTCTTTTTTCAAATGAGAGAAGCTGTCACTCTGTGCTGAGGACAATGTCAGCTTCTAATGCATTGAAAAAAACAGATATAGGAAGTTGATATGGTGTTGATGAAGAAAATTTTTTAAGTCAATTACGGCTCGCGAAGCAAACATAAAAATAAGGTTTTTGTAAGAGGTAATATTAGGTTGAAAACAAAGTTCCTGCACATCCTTTATTTTAGAAGTTTATTTATTTATCGGAAACCCTATAGGATATCTAAAGTTTTAAAAATTACCCATCAAATGCTCTTTCTCGTAGACAACAACGTACTCTTTTATTGTATGATTACAAGTACGGCTTAAACGCTGCCCAATCGCAACGTCGTATCAAACAAGCATTTAGTTTAAGTAGTCTCACCGCGGCCATTTCGATCTCCAAGATCAGCCAAGAAGTGGTAGACGCTCACTTCGTGACAATGACCCTTTGTGCGCCTGACTCCAAGCCGATCCACCGCTGACATTATGCGAGCTTTCCAAGAATAGTCAAATAGAGGAAAGAGGCAAAGTCAGAAAACTGGACCTATGGATTCCACTTCAACTGACCGAGTTTAACCGTCAGCACTGCATAACACCACTACTTTCCAAGAAACGTCGTTTTGATTGGCTGAACGAAGTTGTTACTGCAGATGAGAAATGGTTTCTACACATATGGAATGCAAAAGAAGCTGGACAGACAAAGCTGCGCATGTACAACTTTAAGCAAAGGCCGACCGACATCAAAAGAAACTATGGTTTGTGTCTAGTGGGATGTGAAGGGAATTATTTATTGAGAAATGTTGGAACGATATCAGTCTATCTAACCTTAATTATTCAGTCAAAAACTGCAACAGGTAGCAGATGCAATGGCGCAGAAACGACCAGAATTGACTGAAGTCATGTTTCTTCAGGATAACGCCCGACCACACGTTGCACATCATACTCGTGAAAAACTACTTCAGCTAGAATTGTAAGTTCTCCCTCAAACGATGACTAACAAAAAACTGTAGTTGGATGGATAATTCTTCGATATCAAACTAGTTGAAGTTTACAGCAAAGGCACCCATGATCTATCCCGTCGTTGGAAGCAGGTACTCGAAAATAACGCTGATTACATTGTTTATTGATATGTTTCTTTTGCTGCATTTTTCCTTGTAAATCCTTGTCAATAATAGTTGTGCGATAAATTATAACTGCCACCTATTCTGCCTTATCCCTCAACATGGGTATTAAGAATAAAAGAGTATGTTTGCCCTTATACGTTCGCACCAAATCAAAAAATACTCGTAATGTTAAAACAAGTGAATATGTGATCCAGAATCCGTATTAGGATCTAGATCCTGGAATTTAATCTCCCTTGGGCCAAGATACAACCCTACAAAATTTTCGATTTGAATCTATGAATAACATTCTTAGTTATCTTGGTTTCAGACAAACATACAAAGGCAATCACATAACCATCGCCAAATTCTTTTGTCGGAAGTAACATAGAATTAAAAAATGAAAGAAGAAAATAACTAATCCGAATAAAACCTTCGTTGCAGATGACGCTAAATACAATTTCGGAAAAACAGACCACAGAATTAATTCCCCTACAACAAACGTTTCGACATCCAATCTAAATTACAATTAAATCGATGTTTTTTCCCAGGCGATACAAAAGATTAATTAAGCAACCTGCGCCTACTTACCTCTTAATTAGGTTGCTCCATCTCTAGCTGAGAGCAGTTACTTAGGAGGATGAATAGATCAACCCAATTCAGAGACTGCGTCAACTTCAAGTTGATAGTCTATTTTTTTTTAATTTAAGAGATCTAATGAGTAAATACGAAGCTTTAAATGGAGACTGAAAAATAATTAGGTCAAGAATGAAAGTATTTTTGTAATGTATTTGTGCAAAATATAGGGTGTCCAATAATTATGAGGCCTAAAAGAAAATTAAATCATTTTCATAACTTATATCTTACAGAAACACTACATATACCATTTGTAAGAAGAAAGATTAGCAATTTAAAGAGTCTATGTATTTAATGGTACTAAATGAATTACGTAGCTTAAAAGAGATAAGTTGCGAACCCATTCAACAATTCTCTGGATACGGCGTCTTTTATAATGTAAAACTCATGAGTGTTGTATGAGTTTAATAGAAGTAATTGGGAGTCATTTAAAACAAAGGAATAATAGGATAAAGAACTCGTCCTTAATGTGAATATTTGTTTAAAGCCGAAGACTGGAAGATTTTGAGAAACGCCTATCTTAACTAATCCCATAACTTTGTTCCGCTATGTGGATGATGTATGTACCACATTGCTTATTAATGAATACGCAATTGATTCATTCTTTGAACAATTAAACAACATTCACCCAACCATTACATTTAAAGTAGAATGGGAACAAAACAACAAATTGCCATTTCTTGATGTTAAAATATCTAAAGTAAACAATAAAGCATTTTGTTCTGTTTACCGGAAACCAACCAACTTTAATGTTTACATTCACTATTTCTTACGTCACGACGAATCTGTTAAAAGGTCTGTAGTTCCTTCCTTGTTTCTAAGAGCATATTGCATATGTGATTCTTGTTTCCTGCAGGATGAAATCAACACGATCATAAAAACATTCATTGAGCTGCAGTATGCCCTTTGGTTCATAGAAAAATGTTATTATAAAGACACTTTCCCTTACTCTCTTTGTTCACTATTTATCTTACTATCTCTTTCTCTCTCCATATATATATATATATACGAGGTTGAAAGTGTTCATAAGATGTAATGGCCGCAATAGCGAGCAAACCTGTCCTTGCACGCGCTCAGTAGGACTTTTACATTTGTGCGGGTAACATCTATGCGGTTTCATCTGAGAATAACAGATGCAAATGAAAATAGAGTACGCCGTACTCGCGGCCCTTGTGAGGCGTTGTTGCGAAGGATATTAACAAGGCTCCTCATAATACATTAGGATCACTGACTGCCGCCATTGTAGAGGTACTATAATCCATTGATAAGTAATCCCTAACCAGGAAGTGCAACGGGTTCAGTTTACTCCTTGGTGAAGAACGTGAAAGCAGATCGTGAACATTAGGAATATTATCGCAACTATATATGTCGTTCTATTTGATGTTAATTATCATTGCAATATATTGCCTTGTTTGCTACATGAAGTGTTTTCTTTTCCTGTGTACAATTTATATCACTTTACTTTAAACAACATATATATATATATATATATATATATATATATATATATATATATATATATATATATATATATATTTATATATATACAGAAAGACGAAAGCGCTCGGAATCGTTTTTCACCTTTTCTTTGTGGGTGTATCTGCATAACTTTGAATCGCGTAGATGTCACCTTATCCATCAAGTGAGATATGACCTTTTTTGAAAGGAACTTTGATAACAAAACACAAATCTTGTATTACATAAAGTCGTATTGTCAAATAATTTAGAAGAAATAGTACTGGAAACTCTGTAGTTTAGATAGGGAGAAATATATTTTTTACAAAAAGAATCAGTGCATATCCGCCACTCAATATGAAGTAGATCGCTCATCCAGAATAAGGAAATTCGTTTCAGAAACATAAATTCCTCGAATTAAGCTGCCAGCAGATATGGGAATCAAATTATATGAAATGTTTCAGCGTTCATACTCAACATATCGAACGGAAGAACGAAGAAAAAAACCTTAAAAGTGTAAATCAATAAATGTCGGTATTTCCCTTCTCCCCTTTTATTCACCTCCGATACAAAATCGATACCGTCAAAATGGTATTCATTTCCTCAATTTCGGCATAAATTTCTATCATGGACTCGTTCACTATAACGTTGACGTGCGTTCATGTATTTTACTTGTCTCTGCTACTTTTGAGATAGTGTCAAGTGTCATTTCCGACTATGGCAAGAACATTCTGATAAGGTTTTCACGAACTAAATTAATACCAAATATTTTAAACGAAATAACATATTGTTTAGCGGTTTCTACCCTCAGAACTACATCCTCGCACACACGCCATACCTATGTTTTTCTGAATTTTGCCCTCTCGTCAAAGGACTCGAAGAACGATACCAAAATGAACAAATATGTGACCCTAAAACACCCTTACTCCTAACTAATCATATAACTCCATTACACATCCATAACATCCACGCTGAATTCTACCTGTTACTTTTTAAGTAACGCTCCCAAGGCAGACGGTTTCTCCCACGTTGGGCGCCACTAAAACGCAGAAACACCTGAGGTCGTGACGTCACGAGGGGAGAGGAGGTCGATATTTAATTTCGAGTCGTGAGGGAAAATATCTGGGCTCTAGGCCGCTCCCTGTTTTACAGTAGGCAGCAATTTTACGGGAACACAATTGAATTGAGATCGTCCCCGTGCTGGTCTTGAAAGCCAAATAAGAGCAGATTGCTTTGTTCTCTATTATCTTGTGAAAAATGCAAATATTCTACCATCTTCTTTCCATTAGGCTAAACTGGCTGGAAAATGAAGTAATTTTATATATATAACAGGCCTATTTTCGCTCAAATACACATCGCGATCCTTTTGTTTCTGTCTGAAATTTTTTTATTTGATATTTTTGTCTTCTTTATGCTTAATTTCCCACACCATTTTCATTCCTTCGCATTTATCGTGCACTTTTCTTTATTTTTCGTTCATTCTTGTTTACATACTTCATACTTTTATGTTAATGCCTAAAACTCCCCTCTTTGCACATATGAAAAATATGAGCCAAGTACGTTGATTAGAAAGGTTGTATTGAAACCTACTTTATAATTATTTACTGGATGTAATCAGTGTGGTTTTTTAAACGCGAAATATCTTCTTATTCTCATTTGCACGTATTTGCACAAATCTGCCTTTGAATACAAATCAGTCTATACAATGTCTAAATGAGTCATACCTCAAAGAAACAAGATAAACGGAATATTTTTTTCTTCGGAATTTTTTTTATAATTGCGAAAAGATTAGGTGCTAGGGATGAAGATCCACCCAACCATACTGCTGAGTCAGCTGGCACCGCTTTGATCTCAATTAAAGCAACGCCTTAAACTACTCAGCTACAGCGTAAGAACAGAAATTCTCACGAATAGACAGGCTTTTAAGACCTAATTCGCTAGATTGATTGGAAAGACTATGAAAGAGAGAGAAATTATTTTGAAACTTGAAGTGAAACCAGAAATAGAGTTAATTGAACGTGCGGCGAATATATGTACATCATTCTCTCGCGTTTATTAGATATATATATTTTATTACGAAGTGTGTACGACAATAAAAATCAATGAATATAAATCTCACTTCTTTCAAGAGTTACATAATTAAATGTTTTAGCAATCTACAGGTTATTTATTTTTATCATCTAGTGTGATTTAGAGAATTTGATATCTTACTAGAGAGGTTAAGCGAATTTCATAATCCAACTAATATTAACTGTAAATTTAATAAAATTGTTATTAATAAAACGAACTGCAAGAATTGCATATACATATAAGCCTTACAAGCGTTTCAACTCACTCTCCCCTCCCATATATCCAATATGGTTGCTAAGTTACTTTACCTTAATAAATATCGGATCAGTCTATAGGCCTAGATTTTTTCTTTTCTAATATCCATTTACACGTGAGAAAGGAGCTTTATTTACTGAAACCTGTACCTTTTTCCGTTCCCTAATTCATGAATATTTATTAAGGAAATTTATAACGTAAAGGATCAATTTTTGTCTAGGCATAAAATGCCGGTTGTTTTATAATCAAGGGCTTTGTCCATTTCAGGAGGGACTTTGTCCATTTCAGGAGGTCACTGAGAGGGCTAAAACACGAGAAGTATTATATTAGCTCCTTTTCTTCCTTTCAACCATCCAGAAAGCAGTTTTTCAAAATTAGGAAGCTGGCCAAAATGAACACCTCGGTTTTGGGGGAAATTTTTCCTAAAAGTAATTTGATCATAAAGGTAATTAGAGTGGATGTGAAAAAGGGGTGGAGGAAAAATTTAAATTTATAGCAAAGTGCAGCGTAACGAGGGACACCAAAAGCATAGTATTCTGGCGAATAACAAAAGGTCTAAAAATAGTGGAAAAAAGAATGATGTAGAAGGGTGATTTTTAAGAAAGAATTGAAACATTGTGTAATCCAATGCCGCTATGTTTACTTAGTGAAGAAAAGGGTGGTAAAACAAAGGGATATAGTTAAAACGACGTATATTTATGGGCTGGGGATGAATTGGAATTAAGTGGCAAGACATTTCAAGCAGACTTTGTGAATCCCAATGAATGCGGTTACCACCTTAATGAAAATCTGAGGTAGATTTTTAGGAGTATTATTTATCAGAAAATTATGACCGTGGTATATTCATATTATGCTCTTCATTTCAGAGACACGGCCATAAGTTAAAGTTGGAATTCTCTTTCGTGGCCATAGAAGTGGCAACCAAGTGTTACCAATTTGATAACATCATTGGGTGTGCCATGTCAATAAATTAAAAAAAAACACAGGAATATTGTACTAAGGACTTGTTAACATAGTCTAGATAACAGCTTAAGGCGGCTTCGATGCTACAACGGTGGCCACGGGTGTCTTTTACAATTTAAAAAAACGGACCGAAATCCATTATTATCCACGAATGATTTTAAACAGAGTCTAACACTACGACTAAATCTCCTCCTCTATTTTTATTATTAGAATATGACGTAATTTTAAACCTATATTAGCTAAAATAAATAGATGACGCACTCTTAAAGGCAAGAATTTGAAACGCAGTGATGAGTTTGAAGCACGTGGCTTTTACAGCTCTAACATAACTCATTAACCCAAAATATGGGGCAGTGGGGGGGAGAGCATTTAGTACAAGTGCCCAAGAGTAAAATAATTGACTCCCTGGTTTGGTTCCATCGCGGGGTAACCATACGGTTACACTAATTCCTTCGCCGCGAGAGAGGCAACGTGCTCATCCTTCCGGCGCACTCACAGCTGGCACGGTAATGACGATCCAGCCTGGATTAATAGTTTCTAGACCTAAAAAATATATATTCCTAAAAATGATTTTTATTAAAACCCATTAAGTAACTAAAAACAAATATTTAAATATATATTATTATTTGTTACGAATTGTGTTTCTGCCAAATACTTGTGGATGATCGTGAAAACCAAAAACAGTATAAGGCATGAAAGAAATGATTTTTACCATAAAATTATGTATTTTACCACGCCATTAATTTTACAGGAAATTTACATATCCACCAGCAACAATTTTTGACATTTTTACTTTGGTTGCTTTTTTTATTCACCAAAATCTTTTTCTTGTGATAAAATTGAATTACATGTAGGGTGTCCTTAAAGTCTAGAGATATAGGCCAAATGGATATTTTCAAATAAAATATTGAAATACATTTGATGTAATTTGAACTACATTAATTTAATTTGAACTACATTTAATTGAAATATTAATAAACAACATCTATAATGTGATTTCCACCATTCTCATGTAATGTTCAATGCCATTTGCATAAAAAAATGGTGGAAATAACATTGTAGATGTTATTTATTGATATTTCAAATTAATAGAATGTAGTTTAAATTAAATAAAATTTAGTTCAATTTGACTAAAATGTATTTCAAATATTTTATTCTGAATATGCATTTTGTCGGTTTCCTGACTTCAAGAACACTTTATAATTGCCTCTTCTTAACTTGGGCTGTAATTTTGTAGATGCGAAGACGTAAGGTATTCCTTTCACGCAGACTCAATGTTTGATAATTTATGTCTACTTTACATCAGGGGCTCCATCAAACATGAGTAAAGATGGCACCAGCTGCCAATCATAGGGAAGTAGTGTTAAGGATAATTACTACTCTGACTATTATTATATTTTCTTATTTTAATTGAAAAAAATTTAAATAACGTCGATATTTTTATTATTATCTAGATTTTTCTGAGTGAATATATGTACATAAGTGCCTAATACAACCGTAACTATTCACACAAATCCTGAAAATTATTTTCTTTCGATATTACCACTTAAATAATTAATATTAAATTTCTTTAAATAATTTTCTCTATACCAGATCCCCTAACAGAGTAGTCAATAGTCAATACTCTACATGCTTACTTATTCTTTAAAATATAAATTTCTGATAATTCTAATCAGTTATAAAAAGAATCGGATTCTAATTATATAAGATCATTCCATTAGTAATGCGGCCTTTTTCTTTCGTTTTATCCTTATTTTATGCGTAAAAATTAAACAATTCTTTTAAGTTTTATATTTAAATAAGTATTTATTTATTGATTTAATAATAGTATAATTTCTCTGTTGCTTCTACAACTAGTCTTCCTTTTACTATTAACATTTCAATACTATGTTTTCAAATTTCGTTGGACTTTGATTTTAAAAAGTTCTTTGTTGTTTGGGCCTCTTCTATTGTTGACTTCTTCATTCTCTTCAGGTAATTTACTAATATCATTAAAAGATTTTAATTTGTTGTGGCAAAGTCAAGTTAGTATGAAATATGACTCATTAATTGCGAATCAAAATTACTAAGCTTTTGTATGGTATCTCTTGCGATATGAAATAGCGGGTTGTGTTGATAAAAGAACTCTCTTATTCTATTAATAAATACTGTTTTTTTCTCCAAATACTGCATGTAATCGGTCTAAGTGATAATAAACCTCTTTGCTGATAGTTTGATTTGGGTTAAGAAGCACAAAATTGATTATGCCATTCATATCCAACCAAACGCACCAGGAAATCTTTCGTGGATGAGATCCCTGTTTCAGGTGGCTTATTGTTTTTCTCCTCAGAACTAATGCATTGCCTAGAACGTTACAAGCCTACCCTCATATTTCACATTTAGGTCGAGAAAGGAGAGATGAACAAATGTTTATGCTTTGCTGCAAATATACCCCTGAGAGATTGTTAGGAATACATGGCTCTAATCGTGAAACCTTGCCTATATCCTTTAAATGAAAATGCACCGTTGAATGAGTTGAATTTAGTTTTTCGGCCGATCGTTCAACAGTCACAATTGGATTTTATTCCGCCTTTATTTCTAAAAGATCTTGATCAAATTCAAATGGGCGTCTAAAGGAGGTTCATATTTGAAAGTAACGTTTCCCGAGCAAAAATTCTGAAACCTTCTTTGGCAGTGACTCACAATAATTGTTCCTGTTTCTGATGTTAAATTTGCCTTCTTGCCTTTTCTAAACTCTAAAAGAATTACAGTACAAAGTGATCCTTTGACATATACAAGATTCAGCATTTAACTAAAAGGCACATAAAATTAAAAATAAGCATACAAAGTTAATTGCCCCTAAAAATAACGACTAACGTATGTAGCATTGTAAGGATTGGATTAGGCTAATGCATACAAGTAACTAGGCCTCAAGTTTAGTAGAATAGAGCTGTAAAAAACAAATTTGTGCTCGATTATTTCTATCCATAGAATACTGAATGATATGAAAATTGCGGCGTTACTTATGGGATGACCTAATATAAAAATTATTAAAGAAATCGGTTTTACAATTCACATCCATTTTCTTACTTTAATTTCATTTTATTGTCTCTTAGCGCAAACTCCACTTCCCTCTCCCTACTTCATATCACATATGTGTGATTTCTGAGGTGAAATTCCACAAAAATTTAGTACTAAATATTTCCAAAATTTTTATATCATTAGCTATGACCAAGTGTTTCATAGTAAAAAAAACAAACATACAGAAAACCGAACTAAAATCTTCGCAAATTCTCGTTAAATTTAACTCAAATTTAACAACTTATGTCAGAAATATATGTTTAATGTTTTGTTGTTGTTTTTTTCTCTTTCTGGGTATAGAAATGCTATTCCTTCATTGAAGAAGGCGTTATGAGTGTTAGATTAGGCCCAAACACAGTCGATCAAGACTGTGCACCATGCATTTATGGGAGAATTCACTAGAAATGTATCAACAGCAAAGCAAATTTGTACATGGCACAAAAGGTTCAAAGATGAAATTTGTTTGTGCAGAACAAAAGGATCTGTGCCGAAATAAGCATCGCAAGAGACGGTTCGAGCAGGTTTGCGATAAACTCCTGGGAAGCCACACAAAATTCCATAGTAGTAAGCCTGGAAACCCAGATTCCTCCAATGACAGTTTCTCGTGTCCTGAGAAAACGCTTGCAAATGAAACCTTACAAGCTGCAGCTCGTTCAGGCCTTAAAGGCAGATGAAAAGCGAAATCATTAACAATTTTGTGTTGATATACAAGAGAAACATAAAGCGGATGAGTTCACTGCAAGTCTTATTTTCAGTGATAAAGTCACATTTCATACGAAAGAAAAAGTCACCAACCATAATGTCCGTACTTTGGAAAAGAAAAAACCTAAACCACAGTTAAGCACGAAAGGGACTCACCAAAATCAAATGTGTTTTGCGCCATCTTCAAAAATCGTGTTTTCCTTAAAGGGAAATGTCACCAGCGATCTTTATCTGTATATGCTTCAGAACTGGCTGATGGATGAGCGCATTATAAATGAACATGAACTTATCTCAATGAGAATCTACCAAGGAGATGGATCGGGCGTACTGATGATGAAGACACTGTATTGTTGAAATGGCATCCACGATCACCTACCCTTACAAATGGCAGTTTTTCTCTAGGGCTATGTGAAGGGACTGCTCTATGTTTTCCCCTCTTCCTGCAAACATATAAGAACTCAAACAGAGAATTACTGCTGTACTGGAGACCACTGGCAGACTGTAGAGTGTTTGTCAGGGGCTGGACAACCAACTTGTTGTGTGCCGTGTCTCAGGCGGCGCGTATATTAAAGATTTCTGAAATCGTTCATGAAATCCACATACCTCTGAATTTTTCATTCAAATTTAGAAAAAAAGAAATCTTGTATTACTTACAATAAAGTTACTATAGTTTTATTTGCCTAGAATATGAATTTTCTGGGATATTTTAATCTCAAAGAATATATATATTTTTTTAGAAACATTGCATAAAGCACTTATAAACGATTGTATCAATGAAGAGAAAAGTCACACAGAAAACTGGCCGAAAATGGGTAAATGAAATACATAGGAATTCGTTGTTTCGAAAGCTCGAGTGCACATAAACAATAATATAATATTACATTGAATATAACTAGGTTACATGATGTTAGAATAAAGGTAATTGGTTAAGTGGTTTCATAATTAATTTTAAAAAATGAGAAATTAAAATTTCCAAACAAACACACACACACTCCTTTCAGAAAATCATATATTATATTCCTATACCTTAGTATTTCTGATTATACGTCTCGATAATACCACAATATCCATGTTTTCTTTAATTAAGAAGATCAAAAAGGGTTTATACCATTCATATGCCCTTAAATTCACAAAAGAATCTTTCATGGATATAGCCCCTTTTTCGTCTGGTGTAGTGGTTCCACCTCAGAACTAATCCATTATCTAGAACAGTGGTTTTCAACCGGTGTGCCGCAAGAGCGACCAAGAAATTATTTTTGAAATGCCTAAATTGCCAAAAAAAATATGTATTTCAAGCATTTATAACAAAATCTAATGACACTCGATAGTATTTTGAAACTTGCATCTCTACTTTCTGTAACATAAAAACAACGAACAGAGAAAGATTGCAGACAGTAAATGAAGAAATAAGAGTTGTCTTGACAACTTTACGTCTCAATATTACAGAATTATGCGATACTCATTAAGCTCAAATTTCTCAAATTTTCCATTAAATTTTTAATGGTAATATTTAGTTATTTTTGAATTTTAATTTCTTATTCGATTATATTAAGTTAAATGTCAATTGTGGTTATTCTTGTAGTGCTTTACACGTAATTAGGTATTTATACCTAAATGTTTTTATATTGAGGTGCCACTCAATATAACAACCCTAGTAAATTAGTTTCCATTTTAGTCGAAAAACCTTAATTTCTTCAAAGTTTATTTATATCAATAATAAATGTCGACATCAGAAAATAACGACATTTGCTATATAGTTTTTTCTCAGCTTTAATATCTACACGTTACTATTACTATGCACCCAAGTGCTGGATGATGTAGTGGGCTAATTCTCCTTCTACAACTTTTGGGGAGGAGTAGCATGCCCTGCCCCCAGTGCTTCCAAGAGAAACTTCTGCCCTCAATCGGGTCATCTTTTTCCCTTATTCAAAATATCTCATTGTCTTTTCCATGCATTGATAGACTCGACAAAGTGTGGAAAGATGGCGTTTAACTTCCTAAAAAAAGTTACTGTTATTTCTATTTATACACCTGGCAATCACAAGTCACCACCTTATCCTCATTACAAACCTTTAATATAAGTTAATGAAAAAGTTAAGAAGATCGTCTCCTATCATCATTTTAACTCGGCCATAAAATTGTTCAATTATGTAAGGAAAAAATATCAAATTTTCTATTGACCCCAATAATTGTTTTCCTAACCCACAGAAAGACATTTGTCAAAGCTCTAAATGCTAGTGAAAGAGAGCCAGACAAAGACCAACTTCTCTTGGTTCTAGAATTATAAAATATAAAAAGAAAGAATACATATATGGTTAAAAAGAATAAAAATATGGCTTAATGTGATTATATATGATATAATTGATGTCTTTAAATTATCCACAATTATGCATAGAGCATTCGAGGAATTCGCACCAGAAATGACGTCAGATCTGTTTAATTCTCGAATGGGGCTCGCAATTCATCATTAAATTTAACATGGTCATGTTGTAGCATAAAAATCATTAATTTAATAAAATTTTATTATTATTATTTCGAATAATATATATATTTCTTCTATTCGCCTAAAATTTTATAAATTATTTTAAGACTTTGAGGAGCCTCATATTTTATGAACACCGTATAAAAATATGTCAGTGAAGAATCATTTCTACGTAAAGTTTATTTATGAAAATTTTAAGAAGAAAGTTTTACTTTAAGAAAGTTCCACCGACAGAAACATGGTAGTTTATGCGATGAATATATTTTTTAGAAAATCACTAACCTAACCTTACTTAATATTTTCCAAAAAAATCCCTTCAAGAAATTAATTTGGTAAATCAAATTTACATTATTAATTTGTGATTTGGTTATCTGAAAATAAATTTCAGGAATTATATTCCAAATCAACTTTGGTGAATTTTTCGTGGGTGGAATTATCATCGGTAAAATCTTCAAACTACCAAATAATTCTAGCCTTTATTACAACAGGAATATCGACCGAGTCCTCCCAAAGGTCTCTATATTTGTGCGTCTGAATTACTTCGCCTCCTTAATCGAAGCAGAAGTAATAACCAGAGGCGAAGGGTGTTTGAAATCACCGGATTAAACTAGGCGGGCGGTAATCCCCAATAAGCAGGATTTAATTTTAATGAGGCAGTTTGAGTGAAAGGATTTCGAAAGAACAAATATTTTCATTTCTTCCCAAAATATTTTTTTCCCAGTTTGAGTCTTGTTTTCGTCCTTGATTTCGCAAGATGAATTAAGGGGAAAATAATTTATGACGTTTAAAGACGTGAATCGCACTGAGTTATGGACTGGGCTGAGGAAGGCCACGTTGAGTGGAAGAGGAACTGCGCTCAGGAGCGAAAAGGGGAAAGGATAGAAAGAAAAGTTAAAACAAAGCTAGAGTAAGGAAGCTATGAGACATTATATTAAGCAAACTAATGATGAAGAAGTGCAATAAGCTCGCAGTTTCCCATTAAGGAATGTATGGAAAGCTATACTATTATTAATTCATGATCATTCCTTAGAGAGCCAAAGAAAGGCCCAACAAATTTGCCCGATGGAAACTTCAATCCATTCAAAACATTAAAAGAACCAGTTTAACAAACCTTTGTTGAGTCGTTTGGTTCCTAAGTTATTGAATATCGAGAACTACACTCATATTTTACAAACACAATTTTGAAAGAGAGCTCGAAACTTTAGGATTTTTGAGGTTTCCAAATATTTCTAGGAAATTGAAATATAAAGGATCAATTTTCTTTTATATCTATATATACTTAATAAAAGCACAAAATTGTACTTGGTGAAACTGAAATTTTAAAATTTAAGAAAATTATAATCAAGAACAAAATAGCAAATATTTATTTCGCTATTATCTGATTTACAATAGTCAACATGTTTTTTAGAAATATAGATTCGATACCCCAATTAATATAATATTGATGTTTATAATTCCCTAAATAAATGTATCTATCTACATTATGTCTAGTTTAATTGCAGTCTAAATTCAAGCAAAATTATGTTATAATGGTCTAGAGCCGGGATGGGCAAACTGCAGCCATTACAAGGTCCAGATGCAGCCATTTGATTTAGTTTAATAACCCACATTTTTATAGCTTTTTTTATTTTTCTATTTCATGAGATAGCATTTCAATTGTCTATAAAAATTCACTAATCTATAAGTATATAATAAACCTGTACTCGCTAAAAAATGATGGGAAAATAAAAAATTTAACGCACTCGCTTGGCGAGAACAATATTCATAGTTCCACACGAGTGGCAATTCGTTTCTCCGAACGAAGATAACTGTAGTAAAATCGTATCTCCTTTATTTTTTGACGAATATTTCTGAAACTTCCAGGAAATACAGAGGAATGATAGCCATATAAGGGCTTATCCCGTATGCTTTTTCCTGCCTCTCGTTAGGGCCGCAAAGTACAATAATGACCATTTTTGTTCCCTTCTGGTACACTTTAAATATTCTTTAGTTTTATATTAATTAGTATTTTGTTTGGAAAATTATTTATTTATATTTTATGTGAACAGATGTGCCCAATAATGAAAATCATAGACTAAAAATCATAACTTTTTCTTAATTAGGCGCGATTTAATTAGCATTTTGCCGCGCTCTCTGGCGGTCCTGATTGCCAGTGATTGCTAGTTATTTTTCTTCTTTAGATAGTTCTGATATGTCTGAGTACTCTTAAATTCATTTTTGAATAAGAAATCTCATGTTAAGATTTTAAAAAGTGCTCAAAATCGTTTTAAATTATAAACTACTATTTCAAGCTTATTTCTTTCATTGAAAGAATTGGCTCCAAAGACAAAACAAAAATTAACTGAAAAAGGAAGAGTATTTAATGAAGAGTCGGCTTGCATTACTTTCATGTGCCTAATAGAGATAAAATGCTTTGTTTAATATGTGATACTATAATTCTATTTCTGAAAAAAATATAATGGTAAAATTCATTAGGAATCATCAATATTTTAAATTAGAAGTTGAAAAGCGGAAGGTTGCGCTTTGTAAATTGAAAGGATAAAAAAACCGTATGCAGCAAACATTTAAGAGACTATTTCAAAATAAGAATGATACCATTAAAGCCACTAACCTATAAAGTGGTTCTTTGAGTAGGAAAAGGGGAAAACCATTTAATGATGTTGAGATTATTAAACAGTTATTCATAAAAGTTGTGAATTGCTTAGATCATGAAAATTTACACAAGTATAAACAACTTCCTCTGTCGAGAAAAACAATAACACACCATCAACATGAATCAGCTTGTAACTGAAATGAGGTAAATTAATACAATATTAATAAAGATCTTATTTTAGTCCAGAATGTTATATGAATCAACTGATATTATTAATTAAGCGCAAGTCTTAATTTTTATTCGTACAATAATGGAAGATTATCATTTTATTGAACAACTACTTTCTTTATGTAATCTTAAAAATAGAACTCGCGGAATTGATACTTTCAACGCTTTGAAGTAGAAATGCTGAAAAGGAAATCTTGTTCTTGATTACCTAATAGTTGTATGCACAGATGGTGCTTCTTCCATAAAAGATTTCTGTAAAGGATTTATTGGGCTGTTAAAAAGAGCTACTCAAGCTAGATCCCTTAATAATCAAGCTGCAAAATCTACCATTTTAAAAGACACTTTTTATAAAATCATAGACTTTGTTAACTTTATTAGAAGTAGTTAAATTTTTCATCGTCAGTTTCGTACCATGCTCACGAACGACTATGAAACCGAAACTGTAGACTTGCCATATCATTCTCAAGTTCATTGGTTGGCTGTGAAAAGAATCTTGGAGAAAATTTACAATTTAAAAAACCAAATAGTCAGTTTTTACAATGATCATAATATACATTATGAATTGATGGGTGATGATTTTATCAAGAACACTGCATTTTTATGTGATTTAATGACAAAACACAATAAATTAAATATTATTCTTCAAGGTAAAACCAAATCCATTTATGGCATGTGGATAAAAGTCCAGGTATTTCGGAAAAGATTAGTATTTTTTTAAAATACTCCTGCTGGGTTTGATTCGGCAAAAGTGTGGAACATTTCACTAAATTAATAAAAGTATTCAGTAAAAAAGAACAATCATGTGCATTATTTCAATTTATGCGATATATACATTAATTCAAAAGTATAATGAAAGCTTCAGGGATTTTGAAACACTTGAGGCATCTTTAAACCTGACTTTTCAACCTAACATAGAAAATATTTCTACATACCGGTCGATTTGCAGATGGAGTTGATAGAATTTTCAGAAGATAACATTATGAAATCTCAATTTGAATTAAAAAAAGATCCACTTGAAATTTGGAAAAGTGCAATTAATTAACCTCGCTTTCGTCATCATGCTCGAAAAATGCTTTCTTAACATAAGAACATAAGAAAAGAAGGAGACTGCAAAAGACCATTCATGGCCTACACTTTGCCACTACTTATTACTGTGAATCATCTTTCTCCTACATGGCGCAAATGAAAACAAAGTTGAGAACTCAGTCCACTGATATACATTTAGACGATCAACTCAAATTGAGGACTACCATGCTAGAACCAAATATCAAACTACTGGTCAATGATAGGCAGCATGAAAAGAGTCATTAAAGGTAAGATTAATTTTAAATACTTTATAGAAAAATTACTTTTTTCATTGAAGAATTAAAGAGCAAACTCCACAAAATATATATTTACAATATTTTAAAAATTATGGCTCAAGAATTTTCAAAGGCGGCCACCTATGTAGGTGAAAAGGGGTTGCCAATCCCTGGTATAGAATGTAGACCGTGTCACCCTCAAAATGAAGCCACGTTTTGGAATTCAAATCTAATGAAGTTAAACTCGAGAAATGGGAGTTCCGATCACTGGACACAAGATGAATGAAAGAAAAATTAATCCATGATTTTCATTAAGATTTTAAAATATGGTAAAATAATAAAATTCTAACAATCAAACTAGAAATAATGAGTGTAACCAATGCAAACCGAAATTAAAAACTGATATTACGAAAGATTTCTTTAATTACAAGGTCCTAAATTATTAAAACATTTCCGAAGACTTTTTTTTGATTGTAGATCCATGAATGGATTCATCAAGTTAAAGACCATTTCAAGACTTTGAATATTTTTTTAATGAGGCAGATTTTACTGGATTTATTTTTAAGTTTCCTTACCTTCCTATAGTCCTATAAAATAAAATGAGGGCATATTTTTACTCTTTAAATTAACCCTGCTAGAAGCTCCTCTTTGGTTTTGAAACGGGAGCAAGGTCGGTGAATTTGTATCCCTTCCTGGTCAACCTGTCTAGTTTTCTCTTTCATTTCGTTATTATATGTAAATACATTTTTAATTCACCATTTTTAGCTTTTTCCCAAAAGATTTATTATCAAATTATTTCTGGCATAGATTTCTTCTCTTTTGAATTTCATGAATGTATGTTAGGCGATTGGCAAATAGATCACTATTGATGTATGTAGTAAAGACAAAGATCACTGTTGATGTATGTAGTAAAGACAAAGATCACTGTTGATGTATGTAGTAAAGACAAAGATCACTGTTGATGTATGTAGTAAAGACAAAGATCACTGTTGATGTATGTAGTAAAGACAAAGATCACTGTTGATGTATGTGGTAAAAACAATGGAACACTGTTGGCTTATGTGATAAAAACAATAAATCACTATTGATGTACGTGATAAGGACAATAAATCACTGTCGATGAATGAAGTAAATAGAATAGATCAATATTGGTGTATGTGAAAAAGATAATAAATAAGCATTGATGTATATAGTGAAGAAAAAGACCAATATTAATGTATGCGTTAAAACAATGGAACACTCTTGATATATATATATATAAATTATTAATGATGTATGTCAAACCAGAGTATTTTCTTATCTTAATTCTCTAGCTCCGTTGAAATTGATGTATGTGATAAACACCATAGATCACAAAAGGTATATATGATATGGATAATTTTAGCGAGGGAAGTGTAAATCACAGTTGACCGAATTTTGCATCGGAAAATGGATAGAGAATGCAAAACTTTACAAATTTAAGGACTGCATAGCAGTGGTTTTCACATTGGTAGCAGTCACCAACCGTCTCTTCTGATTTAGCTCTTATTTAGCTTTAAATTGCATAGCATTCGAATACTAATATAGGATACATTTCCCTAAGCAGAATGAAAGAGTGGTAATGAAAAATTGGGATCTTTCATAACTTTTGAAAATGCAAGGGCTATAAATGTTTCTAGAAATTTAATAATAGAGTACGAATGAATTTCAACATTCGACTAAAGTTATCCACCCAACCAACTATGAGGAAAATGTTTAAATCCAATCAAAGAAAATATGTAGATTGGGGTTTTCGATTTCCGTGTATATACGGGCAAATTTATAATGGGTTTAATTAAATTATAGTATACCTGAATCATCTTTATTATTTTCTGTTTGATCAAAGATTTTTTCTCAATTTTGAATATTAATTACACTTTCAAAATTTATTTAGATATTTTTTTTTATAATAATTACTGCTTAAACCTTGATTTAGGCTTTTAGTAATTCCAAGTACAACTTAAAACAAACAAGAGATGAAGACGCGAAGAAATAGTAAAAAAATATTAAAAAGGAAGAAATATAATATAAAAATAAAAGAAAAAAAATGAATGAAATAAAAAAATGAAAATAATAAAAATCAAAATATAAAGATAAGGGGGCCAACAGTGTTGCGATTAGTTTTATGTGCGGTGACGTACGTTACTGTGGCTGTCTGCACTTATTCATCAGGCACGACGCACCGCGTAAGTGGCGGCAGCTCTCTACAAACACTGTATTTTTGTTTCCGCTCTCGACTAAGTTCGATCACAGTACCAAAGTATGGAAATGCAAAGCCTTATCCAGTATGTTAACAAGAACTACCAGGTTCGAGCCCTATTGGATGAATGAAAAACTGTGGGATTTATTTCACCTATATTCTTATTTTCTACCCAGGCTCAGTAATAATTATATAAGATATTATAATAGAAAAATAACTAGGAAGAACATTCGACTGTCTCGAACTTTAAAATTTTAGTTGTTATCCTTCATTTTATGGCTTTTCTATTGAAAAGCGCTTTCCATTCAAATAACCATTTTCTTTTAAATAATCGCTTTCGTTTGAGTAGCAGTTTTCTTTTAACTAATCGTTTTCTTTTAAATTATAGTTCCTTTATATTAGCGTTTTCTTTTAGAAAATCATTTTCTTTTAAATAATCGTGTATTTTAAAAAATTGCTTTTAGAAATTATTTTTTTCTCTTAACTAACTGTTTTCTTTTAAATAATCTTTTTCTTTTAAATAACTTTTTTACTCTTAATTAAACCTTTCTTTTAAATAGCCAATTTCTATTAAATAACCGTTTTCTTAAAAAAAATAAACTTTTCTTTTAAATCATTGTTTAAAATTGTTTTCTTTTAAATAACTGTTTCCTTTTCAATAAACATTTTTTTTAATTAGTAGCTTTCTTTTCTAATAATTGTTTTTTTTGAAATAGGTTTTCTTTTAAATAATCGTTTTCTTCTTTATGATAGTTTTCTTTTAAATAACCTTTTTCTTTTAGATAATCTTTTCTTTTAAATAACCCCTTTCTTTTAAATATCGTTTTCTTTTAAATAACCGTTTTCTTTTAATGATAGTTTTGTTTTAAAGATGCCATTTTTATCTAATTACCCGTTTTCTTTTAAGTGCTAGTTGCCTTTTAAATATTTTTTATTTCAATAATCTTTTTTATTTTAAATGATTGCTTTCTTTATATTAATTGCTTGTTTTTATATAACCAATTTCTTTTAAATAATAGTTTTCTTGGGAATTATAGGTTTTTTTTTACTTTTCTTTCAAATATTTTTTCTTTCAAATGATTCTTTTCTTTTTAGTAATTGTTTCATTTATATAATCGGTTCTTTTAAATAATTGTTTCCTTTTAAATAAACGTTTGATTTCAAATAATTTCTTTCTCATAAATAAATTTTTCTTATAGAAACATTTTCTTTTAATTAGCTGTTTTCTTTTAAATGGTAGTTTATTTTTAAATGATGATTGCTTTACAAATAATCATTTTCTTTTCAGTAACCGTTGTGTTCTAAATAACTGTTTTCTTTTAAATAAACGTTTTCTTTTATAATCATCGTTTTAGTTTTAACAAAAGTTTTGTTTTAAATAAATGTTTTGTTTAAAATAACCGTTTTCTTCTAAATAGCAATTGTTTTTTAAATAATCTTTTATTTTTAATAATAAAATCTTTTTAAATAACTGAGTTTTCAAAATCCATTTTCTTTCAAATGATTGTTTTCTTTTAAAAATTAATTTTCTTAAATAACCGTTTTCTTGAAGAAAAGGTTTCTTTTAAATTGTCTTTTTATTTACCTTTATTTTATTTTAAATGATCGTTTTCTTTTAAATAATCGTTATCTTTTAAATAATCGTTTCTTTTATATAACTGTGGTTTTTAATTTTTTTCTTTTAAATAACTTTTCCTTTTAAATAATCGTTATCGTTAAAAAATTGCTTTATTTTAAATAATAATTTATATCAATCACCGTTTTGTCATAAATAACCGTTTACTTGGAAATAACCTTTTTCTTTTAAATGGTCATTCTAAAAAAAAAACCCGTTGATTTTAAATCGAATCATTAAAATAATTGCTTTCTTTTAAATCGTTTTCGTTTGAACAATTGTTTTCTTTTAAATAATCGTATTTATCAATTACCATTTTCTCTTAAATAACCGGTTTCTTATTGATAACCTTTCTGTTTTAAATAATCGTTTTATTTTAAATAACCTTTTTTTAAATAACTTTCTCTTTTAAATAACGTCCTCAGTTATATAACCATTTTCTTTTAAATAATCGTGTATTTTAAATAATCGCTTTTATAAATTATTTTTTCTCTTAACTAACTGTTTTCTTTTAAATACTCTTTTTCTTTTGAATAACTCTTTTTCTCTTAATCAAACCTTTTTTTTAAACAGCCAATTTCTATTAAATAACCGTTTTCTAAAAAAAAACACTTTCTTTTAAATCATTGTTTTTCTTTTAAATAGGATCTTATATAGGATTAAAGGGAGTTTTTACCACTCAAAGTTTCCAAAATGTATTTAGCACGAGTTTAATCTGTTTTTAAATTGGAAAGAAATTCTGAAGAAACAAAAAAAAAAATAAAATTGTCAAGTAATATAGAGTGCTACTACAAGCAATTTTATAGAAAATATATGAAATTTGTGCGAAATGTCTTAAGTAGATGTAGGCGTTAAACCCGATTTTTTTTTTAACTCTATAGCTCCAAACATAATATGTACTTTTAGTACCTAAAATACCACCACTGAGAAGAGGAGAGTGGTATTTTCTAAGCCTTAGTCTTTTTATCTCTCTTATAATTGAATTTATCATCTTGCATCTTTTCCCACCTTCCTCACTTTGATCATTTTCTCTTATTCCTTATGGATTTAAACAGAATAAAATTCAATTATTTCAATTATTTCCTTTTAGTTAAATAAAATTATACTTATTTTGCGTCTAGTAGAAAGTCACGAAAATATAGGTGGTTTATTTTGCCTTGAATGTTGCATAGTACAAAATTATGTTCAGTTATGTCATGCTAAACGTTCTTTTATTATGTCTTAGCATGATAAGAGTGCAAAATGCAAATATCGTTTTTGGCGAGATCCTTTTTCCTGGTACATAAAAATGATTGATTCTGAGATATAAATAATATAATTTCAGGATCATGGGGTGTTAGCGTGTCCAACACAAATTTCCTTTTTTTTCGAAAAATTTTCAAAATTGACTTTTTCCAGGTTTCGGCAAGAGATAAACGGTTATAAAACGCGGTGACCAACCGTAAGCACGTTTGAAGGAACATCTGCGTAAAAGATTGTAGAAGTGAAGCTGAAATTAAGCCGCAAGTAAAAATAACTAGACCCTTTGGCCTATACATCTTCATCATACGCCATTACAATAGAATCTTAGTTCAGTTATGAATAGGGACATGTTTTGGTGTTGTTAGTTTCTTCCTAAAAGAGCTCAGGTCTTTTTCCTTCTATTTTCATCTACCCTTAATGCTCACTCTATAAGCTTCTTTTCAAATAATTCTTCCACGAATAACCATAGTTTTTGCTTAATGTAAAAAATAATAAAACCTTTTATAAGAGAAATCTAGAGATGGAAAAGTGAAAAGACAGTGGAAAATCAACACCTTTGGGCGATAGAACGAGATGATCAGTGCGACAATAACTTGTTAGGGCGTGCTCTAACTACGTGGCCAATATGAAGTCCTTCTTATTCTTATCCTATAACGACCAAATATTGGATATATTCGGAAAGGAAAAGAGATTCCTACTTTATGTGGACAAGTATTATTATAAATGCTCTTTTTTATATTGTATAGTTTATCGAGTAGTTTAAAAGTATGGACGTATGTTTAGTCAGGTGTAGGAAAAACACTAAAAATTAACCTCTCCCAAAATACGTTAACAGAGCGCTAAAGTAGGCAAAACAAACTCGTGTCTAGGGGAATGCACTAAAGGATTATAGGGCCATTAGAGAGGAATTTTGCAATTACTTAATCCGATGAGGGAATTCCAGCCACGGCGGCATTTTATGCTTGTTTATGCCTAGAGAATTATTGCCTCGTTCGATCGAAATCTTATAAAATCTGACCACTACAAAATTGATCATTCTAGACCCTAAAAAACAGGTTGCGTTTTACTAGTTGGTTTATCACTGAGGATATCCAAATAAAACACCTTTAAAATTTAGTTATTGTTAGGCTTTGATACATATAAATCCCTTTACGTTCATTTAATTAAATAAAACCCATCGAAATAATACCTTCTACCATTCTGGTAAATTGTGGCATTATTTTCCTGAAAAAAGTAAGAAGATGACCAAAGAGTACTGCAAGACATTATTGGTGTTATTATCAAGAACAAATTTTTGTAGATTTTTCCAAAATACGATAAAATTTATCCTTTTAGGCCTCTCATAAAATAACATTGCTGTCTCTCTCTCTCTCTCTTTCCCAATTCACCTACTGTTTAACGAGAGCCACAGAGGTGGGTGGAATCCTTAACATTTTCAATTAAGTATTATATCTATATCTATATCTATATATATATATATATATATATATATATATATATATATATATATATATATATATATTAGTGTTTTACAAAAAATTGAAAGTGATATTTCTTTCTCTCCACATGTGTAATTCTATTAAACCTCACGAAAAGAAATTACATGTAAAATTTCTTTGCTCTCTCTCACCATTTAAGGGTCGCCCCACTTTTCACCTTTACTTAGTAAGGTTGGTTTTTCAGGTGTCGGAATAAAGGTGGGGCGACCGCTAATTATCATTGCATTGTGATGAAATGTCGCACACAAAGAGAGGAATGCAACACGAGAAAAGGCAGTGGCGTGGAGAAAGGATCAGTGCATTGTGAAATTTTACCCCCGTTTTTTGGACCCCCCTAATATGTATATATATATATATATATATATATATATATATATATATATATATATATATATATATATATATATATATATATACAAGAAAACCATTGTTTTGGAGCATAAAGTTTATTATAAGGGGACTAGTTTCGATATGTAGCTTCCCATCTTATCTTCAGCCGTAAACTATGAAAAATTGGCCAAGAAAACTGAAATAGGGCTGAAGATAAGATGGGAAGCTACATATCGAAACTAGTCCCTTCTAAAACTTTATGCTCCAAAACAGTGATTTTCTGGTACATTTAATTTCCTCATTGAGTGAAACAGTATTTATATATGTATATATATATATATATATATATATATATATATATATATATATATATATATATATATATATACAAACACTACTTTTAGTTCATAATTCTTCGACGGGCATTTCAGTTTCCAAATGCAAAACACTTAACAAGGGAAAGTGGACGCGCCGAAATCTGATTTCCTTATTTCCTTGTATGGCTGTTTTGCATAATTAAGCTCTTATTTTTCAGGTTTAAAATGCTTCTTTTTTAACATAGTAAACATACATCTGTACGTACTTACGTACGTTCAAGTGTGTAAGCGTTGTTTTATTGCGTAGATAACACCTTTACTTAAACACGTGCACTATCTACCTGAATATTCTGCGGATTACTCACCATTTGTTGACCTGGTGGTTACAAGAGAGAAGACAAGCAGCCAAAACATTTTTATTTAAGTTTTTACTTCTCTAATTATTTCAAGTTTCCATTCTTGTTTCAAATCGATTTTAGGCTTGTTTATGCCCAAGGAAATGTTTCCTTCACTTATTGAAATTGCACTACATGTTTCAAGTTTGATGAGTGAACAATTAATTTTTCTTTACCACAAAATCAGGTTCTTTTTGTATCTTTTTTTTAAAACTGTTTTTCCCCAAAAACGCACCTTTTAAATTTTACATATGGTTATTTCTAATAAATTAAATGTTATTTATTTCACAAAGTCTAATTTTTCCTAATAATTTTCCATAAACATTTTTAGCCTCTGATATAAATAGAGCCGACACTTTTGATGAAAAAAATCCCTCTTGAGAAATCCTTCCGCAATCCTTAAAAATCAATTTAAGTTAATCGCATCACCTTTCGTAGCACAGATTCGTGACCAGGCCTCACCACTCCGTTTGAAACGCCTCCACCTCTTACGGCATCACGTCACACACTGGGCCACTGCCGCCTGAAGCCCGGCATCTGCTTCAATTATTCACATTTCATCGACTGCCCAACCCTTGCTTCGTAGACAACGGGTGGGGAAAACGCAAGTTGCAATGCCCTAGGAAATTTAAATCAGGGACAGAGTGAAAACATTGAAATTAAAAATCAGGTCTACTGCTTACTCACGTTGGTATAAGATTCCTCCATGGTCTGGAGGAGCTCTGCGATGGCAATGTTCTCTGCGACAAAAATACTTATTACCTCAACTTGAATTTATTTTAGCATATTTGCTGGTCTTAATCCTGTAGTTTCCCGATTCTTATGGTGGTCTTACTTGTTTAGTTCATTTATTGCTATTATCATACGAAACAGGAAGCTTTTTTATCGTCAAGGCGTCGGATTCAATCCCAAGCGAGAGCGGACAAAAGCATCAGCGCACGTAGAGGTCTAGGCACCGATTGGTGAAGGCACTGTGTTTACTTTTGCAGAGGTAGGTAGATCTTACGCAGGTCCTCATACACAAAACCAATCACGACACCACCGTCTTCCCTCCTAAGTCTTCACAGCATAACACTTTAAAAAAACTCCAGTTTCTTGTCTTATGTGTTCATTCCAGTCCAATTTACTTGTACTATATGGAAATATAGTCTTTAATGCATGGTTTCTGCATCTTTCTGCCTTCAAGAGATATTTGAAATGCAAAGATTAAATATGACTACAGACCTGTGGTGGTTGTTACCACTTGGACACCTATGAATCTCAACCCATTTCTCTAGTAAAACTGATCTAGTTTTTTTAGTGACGCTGAAAAAGGTACTTAGTTACTCTGATACTGTTACAATTGACACCAGTAATGATCTATCATATTAAGATCTGGCGATAATGGGGTCAATCCAATGCTCATTTTTAGGTATTCCAAACCAATTTCTAACATATTTAGTCGTGTGAATGAGCCCATTATCTTCCTGAACGATAGTGTTACCAATCAGAATGAGTGTTTGCACCTTAGGATGCACACAGTCATATATATTACCGGATAGTCTCGGGAATTCCCCCTGCCATGCATTACAACTAGTGGATTAAGTGAGATCCATGATATTTTCGCGCAAATCATGTGTTTCACTTTAAGGGCTAAAGGTGATAACGAGACATTCAATAGCATGAGGTTTATTAGCGTCCTTGAGATATAAACAAAGCTAGAACAAGAAATAATGGAATGGATGATTCGTACTAATATACTACCTTTTTTTTATTCAGCCTATATTCGAATCTTAAGCTCACATTTTACGATGCTCTGTTTTGATTCACATAAGCAAAGTTATTAAAATTGCTGTCCTCCCTGAATACCCAGATTCTCGAAGCTCTCGACCAACGGTCTGGATCGAAATATTGCTCATTAAATGATGATCGATCTCGATAATAACCCTTGAATCTCTCTAGGTCTAAAATTCATTTGCAATACGTGAGCTTTTTTAAAAAAAAAAACGCTATGATTTAGGTCGGAGCGCATTTCTCTCTATTCATCTATGATTTTAGAAAAGGTTCCTCTAGAAATATTAAGCATTTTAGCGGTTTTGATATTATTATGAGGTATCAATTAATTCTAAAAAAGCCATCAAGGGGGGGAATAGCAAGGAATAATATAGAATAATCTGCAACATAATTGAAAGGTTAGTAAAAGTAAACTTCAATTCCTACAAAATGCTTATTGACATATCTCTTTTTAGTGAAGTTCTTGAAGAGGGTTGAGTAACTCCAAGAGACTTTTCTAGCAAATTAACGAATTTTTATCATTACCTTTACTTAACCCCATATATATATATATTCTCTAATATTCTGCTTTTGGTCAGGGGTTGACCCGTGTATAAGCTCGCCAAAATTCACTACAAAAGCACTGATGAACGAGGGCTATATATATTTTGGTTTGAAGATTAACAATTATACGAACGTATTTATGGGGAATGATTATTCTTAAAAACAAAGGATTAAGACGGCTTAAAAAGGCTAGTTTAAAATGAGCACAAGATTAAAATAGGCGGAGATTATTACTTGGCGCACGAGGACGCGAGGAAGGCAGGGTGAACTGTATGTTTGTTTGTGTATTTGATTTGGGCTGCTTTTCTTTTATATATAGAGCTTCTAATATGAGTAATTGTTGTTGATTTGGAGCATATGTTTTTGTAAGGAATTTTGGCGAGCTTATACACGGGTTAACCAACGACCAAAAGCGGAATATTAGAGAAATTGAGAGAGTCGAAAAGAAGATCATTAATGCTGAATTCGCAGTTGCCTTCAACAATATATGTCACGAAGAGAATCTTCTGCCCAAATATACGAATATATCTATCTATATATATATATATATATATATATATATATATATATATATATATATATATATATATATATATATATATATATATATATATATATATATATGCAGATACACCCACAAAGGAAAAGTGCAAAACGATTCTGAGCGCTTTCGTCTTTAAGAATAAAGACGAAAGCACTCGGAATCGTTTTTCACTTTTCCTTTCTGGGTGTATCTGCTTAACTTTGACTCACGTGCACTTTGTGAGCATTCTTCATATATATGTATATAATTTTCTTCAAATTATAGAGTATAGAGTAGTATGAAATATTATTCATATAGAATAATGTTGAATATATTTTTTCATTTAAGGAACAATGATCCAGATAAAGAGAGTTTAAGAAAAATAAACCAAAGATCTTTTAGTTTCTGTTATAGGATTCTATGACAGGTTCAGCAGCAAATAGGACTGGAAGGAGATGAAAAGGACCACCTTATATTTTGATTATTAGAAAGCCAAAATTAAGATGGTTCAGCGTTACCACACAACCAATTGAATGGTCTGATTAAACAATTCTTCACACCGCTTATAACCGCCTTCAAAAGCAAGAAAAATTTAATAAGCGAAGAAGAGAAACCAAAAACAGAAGAGTCCAGTGCGCAAAACACTGAAGTAGGGACATTAAAGTCAGTTCTAAACTGGAATATGCGATTCCCATATTAACAGTCGGCAATAACTTGAAGACATGGAAGAATACCCTTTCCCTTATCAGTTGAAGACAACATGAAAGAACCGTTAATACCAATTCTTTCTTGAAGATAAGACGGAAGAACCGCTAACATCCCTTCACACTTTAAGACAACACGAAAGAACCTCTAATACACTATTACAAATAGCAGGTAGGTCGATGGAGATCTTGAACTAAAACCTAGAACTCGAGTTATGTAGCTCTATCCTTGAAACTATGTGTAGTTTTATTTAACAAATCCGGAATATATGTATCAAATTCGCATAATGTAGTTCTATCTGTGGAACTCGGACTATGTTGCTTCTTTGTCAAACCCGGAGTATACAATACTATCTGTAAAACTGGAACTATGTAAATCTATGTGTCAAACTCAGGTTATGTATGTTTATCTGTTAAGACGGACTATGCATTTCTATCTACTAAACCCGGAATATGTAGTTCTAGCCGTCAAACCAGGACAGGATAGCTATATCTGGCAAACCCAGACTATGTAGTTATATTTTAAACTCTGGAAATGTGGTTCTATCTCTCTAAACTAAATTATGTAATTCTTTCTGTCAAGATCGTACTATTTATTTTTGTGTCAAATCCAGGCTATGTATGTTTATCTATCAAAAACGGATTATGTAATTCCAGCTGTCAACCGCTGACTATATATTTTTATCTGTCAAACCTAAAAAAAGTAGTTCTATCTGCCATACACAAACTATGTAGCTATGTGACAAACCCTGGAACTGTAGTTCTATCTTTCTGAACTGGACTATGTAATTCTATGCGTCAAACCCTAACTATGTAGTACCATGTTAAGTCCAGCCAATGTATAGTTGCTACAATTTACGGGGTTTTCAAAAGTTCTGTTATACTAGTTTTTTTTATCTTTCGAGAGCTTAAAGTTCTATTTTTCCAGCACATGTCATTAAAACGTCTTTTCCATTGCGTGCAGATGTGTCGAGATAGAAGTGAAAAGAATGGAGATATCTGATCTTCTGCGCGCTGACAAAAACAAGTCCGCCCCACAACGCCAAGCGGCTTAACGTCAGCCGGATGACCATCTACAAAGTGGCGGAGAGGTTCAAGAACAGGAAAGAACTCAAAGATTGACCTCGTTAAGGAGAACCTCAAGTTGTCAACCGTTTGGCTGTAAGAAAGGCCTTCGAATATTCTCCTAAGGTCAAATTCACTGCGCTCGCAAAGAAGGAGAACATGTCGGTGGCCACAGTGTCCAGGGCTATCAAGGAGGAGGAAGACAAGAGCTTGAAGTCCGTGGAAAAGACTGTTCACCGACCATATGCAAGAAAAGCGTTGAGAGCGCTTTCGTCGCCTTCTCAACGACTTGAAGTGTCATTGCAATCGAATTATCTTCTTTTTTATTATGAAAAAGCCTTCATGGTGGAACCTGTCATCAACAAAAAGAAAGACCGCGTCGTAAACTTCGACTAGGACATCACCGAGGTCAGTTACCTGTCCATGACCAAGCGCCCGGCCTCCGTGATAATCCTTGGCGTCGTGGGTTTTAATGGCGAGAAGCTGTCGCCGATGTGGTTCACGGCCAATTGCAGGTTCACTGCGGCCGACTATAGGGTCCCTTGGCCACGGAAGTCCTGTTATGTGTGCATAAGAAGAAGGCGAACTAAGTCTTTCAACGGGATGGTGCCCCGGCCCATATAGCCATGACCATGCAAGAATGGTTGGGGTCGAACGTGAATTTATGGTGGAAGGACTTTTATCCCTCGCAGCCACCCAACTTCAATCCCCTTGACTACAACTTACGGGCGCATGTCGAGGGCAAGACCTGCAAGGTTTGCTACAGCAACGTAGACGAGCTCTAGTCCTCCGTCAACCTCGTGTGGGCCAACATGACGAAGGATTTCGACCCTAACGTGCGTGCGGCCTTCGGGTCTCGCCTGGGGCGCGTGCTTGCTGCCAAGGGCGGCCACATTGGTTAATATTACAATTTAAACATATATCTCTCTGTTAAAGTAATAAAAATGGGTTTAACTGTATCAAAACTATCATTGTTTCCTTCATTAAGATCGTTGTAACGAGTGTAACAGGACTTTTGCAATCGAAACATATTTTACGCTGAATTTCGTTCGGTGACTATTTTATATATTAACTATCATTTTGTAAGCGATAGAGTAATTAGGTATATTTAGTTATAAATAAATTAAATTTACCAATAAAATAATTTTAACTTGTGAATTTTTTACGGTATTGGCAGTATTTCAATCAGTACTATCGAAACATTTTGACATGGCTTTGTTTCAAATGAGTTGTGCAAAATTTCCTTTTTCAAGCTTAATTACCACTATATATTTATTTCTGTAATTTCTAATCATCGATATCACAAAAATAATCGCATTACCATTTGGCTATTTTTTTATCCCTATAATTAATTTTCCACCCTAACGTGTAAGGAAAAAGATTAGTACTTGGCAATACCGCCCCGCAAAGCACTTCGGTAGTCATCCAAACTATTCTAGGATTTAAAAACCATAAATAATTATATCATAGTTCACTTACCTTTGTCTGAAACATTTTGGAATATATGACATAACTAATTAGGGCAACTGTACGTCTATCTCTCAGATACGAATTATGTAATTCGATTTGTCAAATTAAGACTCCCCGGCTATATAGTTATGTCAAACATGGGAGATGGGGGGTGATTCGATTAGACATCTCTCGAAATTTTGTTAGCCAAAAACTGGTGGTCAAGTTGATCAACACCTGATGGTCAAGTTGATAAACAGCTGATGGTTAAGTCAACCAACACCTTATCGTTAAGTTGAAACAGCTACATAAATTTAGGACAAGCTGATTCATCCTAATGTAAATGTATTGGCTCCATTGAAGGCAATAATGCTCCTGAACAGGTTCAAAAGAGCTCATTCTTACACTACGAGTATGT
The DNA here is from genome assembly GCA_963969495.1 of Ceratothoa steindachneri. NCBI lineage: Eukaryota > Metazoa > Arthropoda > Malacostraca > Isopoda > Cymothoidae > Ceratothoa > Ceratothoa steindachneri. The sequence continues at coordinate 123,026,415 of OZ018331.1, forward strand.
ACCATCTAAAATAGCTAAGAGATTTACTCTTCAGACAAAATCAATTGAGTATTATCGAACGAGTTCTCGTCTCCTAGAAAATAAGCAACTGGATTTCTACGCAACGGAAATCAGGGTGAATCCTAGTTCAATGCCAAAGTTTGGTGCAGGTAGAGAGTTATCGTCAATCACGACCTTGCGCCGAGTCTCGCGCATGCGCAAGCTGTTTCATCCTCATACGTGATCGCTAATATAGTATATTACAACACGCTCTCTCTCTCTCTCTCTCTCTCTCTCTCTCTCTCTCTCTCTCTCTCTCTCTCTCTATTATCTATCTCTCTTATTCCCATCAATCACACACCCAACATATCACTCTTCCACCTACGGATTGGAGTGTGGGGGAGGGGGAGCTCTGTTTTGAGCAAGCAAGTTTCCCTGTTTGCTGGCTGCAGCAAATCAATTTAATACCTTTCTTCCTGCTCCTTCTCCACTAACGAAGACCAGCTCCCGGTGCCTTCTTGTTTGCCTGTGATTTCTATTCTCATCTTTATGTGTGTTTTATTATCGAGTCAGGAGACCTCACCCCAGGTTTGAGAGGGCTGCTGACGTAATGAATAAAATCTTATCGAATTTCACTAAACCTTTTTGGATGGAAGCGCAAATAAAATCTTTTACATTACCTTCATCAGAAAATATTCCATTGAAGACATATCAGTTATCAGTTCTCTCAAGACAGTTTCTCAAGTAAGTCAAAAGCAAGATTGAAAAACGAGCTAACTAAAACTAGAGGGACAAATATATAAGAAATAAAACAATAAAAAAGCAGAAGCTTAAGAACCAAAACAAGAAAGTAGGTTCATCAGTGGAAGAATCAATTATATACACAAATATATTAACAATTTACCGAAGATAGATCACAATTGCTAAGTAGAACCAAGCGAAAAACGAAGATTATACGGCATTATTCGCACAATCCAATCTCCCAATCTTTACTAAAAATAAACAGGGATGAAATAAAAAAACTTGGCCATGGTAAGAGAAATTAAAAGCGAAGATCATAATTTTAATCATATATATATATATATATATATATATATATATATATATATATATATATATATATGATAATGGATGGAGGAAGTAAAAATCTAGAAAACACTATGGAGTTCTTTATTAACGTTTCGCCTATTGGTTTCTTCAAAATAGAACTGTAGGAGAAAGGGGGGATCGCCCTCTATATACATGTCAGATGTCATCCCGGATCACCACTACTCGTCCTCTCTCGGCTTCTCTGGTTGATTTCTTTGGAGCTTGACCTTTCTGCTTCGTTTTTGATGAGCCGAGCTACGCCATTGGCCAGCCGAAAGAATCCATCCCGGTGATTGGTTGATCTGTCGGAGATAATATGTGCGGCTTCAATTATCCTTCTCTCTCTTTTCGCTAAACCTCTGTGAATTATTTTAATCCCGCCCCAATTTGGCAAATGGCTGAATTCATCGACATGTACCACCATGGAGTTTGATGTCCTATGCGCTCTAATGTCCATCTTATGCGCGTTGACCCTAGTCCTAATGTCTCTACCTGATTCACCATAGTAACTGCGGTCGCATCCGTCACAGGGTATTCGATAAATAATACCCTTATCCGTTTTTTGATGTTGAATTTTTGTGCTTTACAAACTCCTTAATTCTAGTCCCCGCGGAGTTGGCTACCAAAATATCAGCCTTCTTAAGAGACCTGACCCCTTCTAATCCCTTCGTGGTGGGCTCATTACCTTCGACCGCCTCTGTGAGCCTAACTGTTTTACCCCTCTCCACTATTTTTATTGCTTTATGCCGTAATTTTATCAAAAGGCCCTCTGGATATTTTAGTCTCATGAAAGCTTTCTTGATGTATTCAAATTCATCGTTCAGAAAGTTTTCGCTGCAAATGCGAATAGCCTTTAAATAAAACCCAATGACTACCCACGTCTTCGTTTTTTTACTATGTCCAGAAAGAAAATTAATAAAATCGTCCTTATTCGTGGGTTTCCTGTACACGCCGAACTCTGCCCTACCACCATACCTATAGATCAACGTGTCCAGGAAAGGAATTTTATGGTTTTCTTGCTCTTCCACGGTCAATTGTATATCCTCATCCATCTCATTCAACCGCTCCAACTTCTCGCTTATATTGGTATTCGCTGGAATTATGGCCAGGACATCATTTACGTATATTCACCAAAGGGAATCCTTCTCCATGACTCTCGTAAATTTTTCCGTCTCTGAAATTTCCATGAACAAGCATGCCATAACGGCACTAAGAGGCGATCCCATGGTATTCCTTCCTCTGTGCTGCCTATATTCCTCTCCCTCGAAGGTGAAAGCACGAAACCTTACACATAAAGATACTAACTTGATATAGTCCCTCTTACTAATGGGTAGATCAGAATCATTCATGTTGACTACTGATTTCCTCAATGCTTCCAAAGCGCCGTCTACCTGGACATTAGTGAATAACGCTTTTATGGATGCAACAGCAGTTACTATCAGGTAGAGACATTAGGACTAGGGTGAACGAGCATAAGAGGGACATTAGAGCGCAGCTCACTCAAAAACCACATGACTGGCTGCCGAGAATGTTCACGATCATGTAACCTGTAAAATTTGGTCTAATAGCTCTCCAGATTTGAACACCCCAACAACCGCGTTTATCTCCTCGTTGGAGAAAGACCAACGAGTGGCCTCACAATATTAATGATGTGTTCAAGGCTCCGATGGGAGTTGTTATGGCCATATGAATGAGAGGTAGCTGATTCTGAGGTAACTAGAGGAGATAGGAGAAAGGTATATGTTACCATGTTGTGTTGCACTAACGCTTTGTTAATCAAAACATTTGCTGACGTTGTATGTTTATGATAGTTTCTCTTAAGGAATAAGCATTGGTCCTGCCATCTTTAAATGGGCGGAGTATCGTCCGTGGTTATTAATTTTAGTGTTGTCGAAAATGTTTCTGGTCAGTCATGGGAAGTGTTTATCAGTAGTGTAGCGTTTTATGGCACGGTTTTGGAGGTGAACCTCGAGTCGCTTAGAGAGACTTGTTGTCATTTCGCCTATTTCCTTGAATGACAAAGCATACGGTCACCTAAACTTTATGAGAATTGATACACGAGATTAACTTCCTGCAGGAAGTTCGTCTTGGTTTATAATAAATGACGAATTCAAGCTTTTTATTTAGATCATTTGGGAAAAAGTTGCAACCAATAATCATATTTAAGGTATTAACCGGTTTCCTCCTTTTTCTACCCGTCATTCATTGATCATTCATCTTATAATTCGATGTTAAAGATTTTCTCGTTTGTGTAATGATTATTTCGCACCAATTCATCCATATTACTTGTGAGAAAAATATTTTAAATGATTAAATATTCGAAAGGAAAATAACACAGAATCCAACCAAATCATTTCGTTTTATCTTGGGTTTGTACATGTAATTTTCCTTATATATATATATATATATATATATATATATATATATATATATATATGCAAATATATCCCAAAGTTCATCTAATTAACAATGAAACCCATAAAATAATAAGAGAACAGTTTATATAAATAAATCAAACGAAATAGCACCGCCTCTTAAAGAGGAATCACCAATGAGGAAAGCGTAAGGGAAGATAAAGCGCGCGAGAAAAATAAAGAGGGTTATCAGGGGATGGAATGGCGGTCAAAACCAAAAACCAAAAAGCCACTGACAGAGTCTCATCGGCAATAAAAATATTAACTCTTAAAATATATACTACGGGATAAGGGCGGATCTAATAAAAGAATGCAAAGAAAGGATCAAAGAGAAAAATATTACAATAAAATGAGATAAACGAAAATTTGCAAAAAAAAAATCAAAATTATTTGGAATGGCAATGAACATTGACGTGGTTAAAAGGAATATTGTTGATTGTTCTTTCATCAGCCACATAGACAATTTTCGGCCAGAATTTAAAAAACAGATTCTTATTTAAAACAAAGTCTGCTTACCAAAGTCGCGTGCTCTCACTTATTCTGATTTATGACCTTACTACCTTCCACACTTTCAGTAATTCCCGGACTAACCTTGGGAGAACCTTGGCAATTATATCATTCTAAAGAGAATGTAAAACAACATAAGGTTTTCAAATTTGTTAGAATCGGCTAAATAGTTACGATATTATTGCCAAATAATTCCCCAGCTAACCTTGGGAAAACTTTGACAATTATATCATTTGATAGAAAATGTAAAACAACATACGAGTGTTAAATTTCGTTATAATCCGTCGAATAGTTATGAGGTTATTGGCAAAACCAAAAAAGCAAAACGGGGACCGACCGACCGACTGACATAGTGAGATATAGAGTCGCACGCGACTAAAAATTAAAGTTATAAAGATTTTTGCCTCTCTTACACTAACTTTGGAGCCCACGCGAACTACTTCAGGATGTTGGTAAATCTCGAAGTCATAAACAATATAATTGTCCTTAGAAATTTCGTTAATTAACAGATCCGGGAAAGATAAAGGTAAATCGGTAGATAATTGAGGTAAATCAGAGGCACTAGCTTTTATATCATGAAGTGTGATGGATTTAAATTATAGGGACTAATGTTTCACAAAATGGAAAAAATATCCAGAAAGTTCTCGGAAAATGCAGATTGACCAAAACTAAACATCAGTTATGTGTGAAAAGAAATGATTTGACCAATGAGCGGAAAAGAATCAGGGGTTCAATTAGCGTCCCCATTTGCGCGAAATATGCTCGATTAAAATGGAAGCAACGACAATCATTGGAGTTTGGGGGTATGTGGTGGAAGAGAAGTGAAATCAATAATTATTATTAAATTTTATTCTAAATAAAATGTTAATATAAAAATATCAGTCAATATGCCAGTGATAAGCCTCAATTTAATCCCCATCAAACCTTTCGGTCAGCATCCTCATCATCAATGATTCTGAAATCCTAAAGAAACAGTATTAAAACCAATTAATGAAAACTAAAACATAAAAATTAAATAATTATAAAAATAAATTAAGCAATTCATAGGGCTATAGCTTTAGAATTTTGATTATGGAATGTCATTTTATTTAGAAATATGTAATGTTTCAAGGATAAGTATTAAAATATTATATTTTAGAAAGGGTCGTGGTTACTTGAGGGAAGACCCGTACGGAGCAACATAACCCTGCGCAGTTCAGAATGACACTAAAAAGCAATCACATTGGAGCTTTCATACGATGCCTCTCAAAGCACAATAATAAAATTAAACAAGAGACGACCAGCAACCAAGATGTATGTAGTCTTCAGATTTAAACATTACCCCTAATATGAAGTTCAACTTCATCAATCCCTTTACCATGAGGTGTAGGTGGCACGCATCAGCGGCTATACTGACATGACTGGAGGAGGTATACAACAGCCCCTCCCATTACCACCATTGCGTATTAACCTAAGCAAAAACAAAAAAAAATCGAGTGTTCCGCTCTCCAAGTCTCTGGCTTTTGGCCTAAGATTAGGTTAAATGGAATGACGGTGAGGAAATGTATTTGTTGTTTTGGGGACAGTAGTTATTGGGCATTTAAAAAACACATTTCAGGATTGTATACAAACTTTGTCCGATAAATAGAATTTATTAAACATTAGCTCATTATTAATATTGATTGGAAAAAGTCTATAAAGGGTGTGAGGAGTAATTTGTCGCCTAACTTTGCTATAAAAGAAAATAACACAAAAGTATATTTAAACAGAAATATTTGGCACAGTTCCATGTTAGTAAAGACTTGAAGGATTGCTGTAGTATTCATTCTATTAAGTGATATCGCCCTCGGCCTCAACCACGGCCTCTAAGTAGTGTCTAAGCCTGCTGAAGGCCTCCTTGACGGTCCTTCTATTTAACTCGGTGAAAACTGTGGAGATTCTGTCCTAAAGCTTCACCTTGGGGGGTACACGGTGACTTGCTGTCTCTTAAACACGCCTCACACTTAATAGTCTAGGTAGATGCAAACTGGGAAGTTAGTAGGACAGATGTTCGGAATGATGTGGTCAAATAAATTGTATAGCAGCCAAGACTGAGTCCTCCTGCCTGTGTGACATGGTTCTGAGTCCTCCCACCACATGTACGGCCTTCCAGAAGTCTCCTCATGTACCCATGGCAACACCAACTCCTCCAGGCAATTGATGTAGCCCTCCGCATTGAGTTTGAGGTCATCCAGGAAGACATACGGTCACATAACTTAACCTTCTTAGTTTCTAAGCCGTTTTACCTGCTTCATTACAGCCTGACTCATCTATCTCTTTCTTGATCCTCTTTAGCGTCCTCAGATTGACACTCATTCACTCAGAGGTCTTCGAATTGGAGCTCCCGGCGTGAATCCCAAGCAGGACAGAATATACTTCTTCCAATTTTTTTAATGAGGGAATTCAGCCATGATATTATTTCCTTACGGACGATGCACAACTGAGTCTACTATTATATTGAGAGGAGAGAACCGACGCTAAATAACACGCAAACGTGGAATTCAGAGATGCCAACTGCGACGAATTAAAAAATCGCGCCCTGTACATGCAGCGTCTTGTATACCCATAGCGTTATATAAATCAGCCGAATATCCGCTGCCAGAGACTAAATAGCCAAAGAAAATCCAATGTTTGCAAAATTGGTATTCGATAACCGATAGCTATGAGTAAAGGTTATACAAATTCAGATGGGTAAAATGATAGTTACATATCAGCAGATAGAAATTTACTAGAAAAATCGAACTGTCCAAAATGATCTGAATGACAGCGGAAAAAATTCTTATGGAAGCTAACGATTAAATTATCGGCAAAGGACGTTTGTACAAGGTATAAATAATTAGTTTCTAGTGTGGAAACCTTTATTCTCAATGATGCTTTGACATCTCTCGACACAGGAACGAACCAACTGCTGACACTGTTACGCAGTATTCTTACTCCATTCATATTGAATAATTTCCCAAAGTTATTGAACATTTTTCAGATTCCTTGCTTTATAACGCTCTCTGAGAGACGTGGCTTCGACCTTCGATAAGGTCTGGATAGCAGATCTCAAGAGAAAAATCAACGACCTAGGCATGGAAGGTGGCATGACAAAGCTTTTGTGCAATTACCATGATGATCAGAAGGCTATGATAAGTATAAATGGTATCGAAGGGGAATATTTCGACCTGTAGGGAGGTGAACCACAGAGGGGATGCTTGAGTCCCACATTGTACGCAGTTATACCAGCGATTTTTCTCATCCTAACTACAACTTTGCACAATACGTACAGCTGGCGGATGATATCACTCAAATCGTAAGAAGTGACTTCCATAAGCCCATCGATATAGCCAACAGAATAGGAGGAGAAATTGTGAATCTTAATATCTACGAAAAGAAAAAGAAAATCAAGACAAACATCAAGAAGTTTAAAATAATACCTTTGGTACCCAATAACACTGTAGATGTAGTAGTAGAAGGTGAATATTACTTCTACTCTACATAAAGGAAAGTACTCGGCTTAAAGATGACAACCAAAGAATATGTATACATCATACTATAAGGAAAAAGTCCCTATAGCCAAAGAGATGATCCGTTCTCTGTTCCGATTTGGGCCACTATCAGCATCCAATAAGAGTAGCTTATACCTACTTATCGTAAGACCACTGCTCCTATATCCCGTAATTCCCATACGTACCTTAGGCAATTCAGCACTAAAAGAAGTATAGAGAGAGCAAAACAAGGCAGTGAGGTTTATTAGAAACGTGACCATTTGGGACAAACTCCCCTCTACATTGCTACATGAGATAAAGGAAATAGATTGCTATTAACGTGACTCTTCATAAGAGCACAATCGCTATATGGGAAAATTTAATCAACATATGCCCAAAGAAATCACTGACTAACTGAGACTACCAGACGAAGATTATCCAAACATATACTTCAAACAAGCATTGAAAAATTAACCAGGTACAGAAGCAAAGAGACATCCTACTGATACAGTAAACATGAATAAAGTGAAATTATTACCTACCCTAACTTGCCTGAAAAAATATAAAGAAAAGAAATTACAATGAAATTAAATCTGTAAAAGTCAAATTAATAAAAAGATCCGAAGTGGAGACTTTAATATAAAACAATCACAACTTAATAAGAAGATCCAAAGTAGATAAAAATAAAAAATATATAAAAATAAAAACAACCTTAGTGGACATACAAGTTGAAAGTTATAAATTTATTAACCCAAAAGGAAAGAAACTAAATATGAATAAATGCATTTGGAAGTATTCCAGTGACGACAAAACTACCATGATTAAGAAAACAAAGACTTGAAATCTAAACTCACTAAAGTGAGGAAATACGTGCCAGACGACCTGGCATATATTTCGCTCTCTCTCTTTCTCTTTCTCTCTCTCTCTCTCTCTCTCTCTCCCTCTCTCTCTCTTTCTCTCTCTCTCTCTCTCTCTCTCTCTCTCTCTCTCTCTCTCTCTCTCTCTCTCTCTCTCTCTCTTTCTCTCTCCCAATCTCAGTATATCCTTAAGGGCACTGCTCTATGTAACTCTATGTAACTCTTGAATCCACCGACACTGAGAAGGACTTGGGTGTAACTATCACGAGTGACCTCAAGTTCTCGAAACAGTGTATTGAGGTGGAGAAGAAAGCCAAAAGGATAAAAGGCTAAATAAAGCACCAGTTTAGATAACGTAACAAAGAGATAGTACTTTGTCTGTACAACTCCCTCGTTCGGCCGCAACTGGAGTATGCCGTATAATTTTGGAGTCCTTCATTCCGAAAAGACATCACGAGATTGGAACGCGTGCAAGCCAGGGAAACCAAACTGATTCCCTCTATCAGACATAAAAGTTATGAAGATAGATTAAGGGAATAAGATATGTTCTCGCTGGAGACCCGGAGACTACGTGGTCAGCTTACCAAAGTATTCAAAATACTTCGAGGCTTGGACAGGCTGGAGTACGGGGATATTTTCCAGCTCAGCGAGGGAAGAACAAGAAATCACGGCTTTAAACTTGAACTGAAGTAATACCACCGTGATTTGTGTGGGAAATTCTTCACTTACAGTATCTGCGGTAGTTGGAACGCACTTCCGACCGAAGTTATCAACAGTGAATCTGTTGACCAGTTCAAGTTAAGACTAGATAAAGTCTTGCGAAATCACCGTTAAGATCCTCGCGAGTGATCTTCGAGGTTGCCAACGGACACCTTCGAAGATTGCGCATAAAGTACCCTCCTTGTATGGACCGTAAGGTCTTCTAGGGTACTTATTTTCCTTTTAGCTTCTTGTAGCTCTCTCTCTTTCTCTAAATTACAGATACTTATATCTATTTTTCTTACAGCATTCCATACACCATCTTCACTTTTTAAACATCCCAATTCGAATTGCTGAAGCAAAGATATCTGGTATGGTGTTTCGTCGGCGCATTCGGTAACCATTAAAAAAAAATCCCGTGTGTAATCCAGATACAAAGTGTTATATCAGTTGTCTCTAGATAAATTTATTCATATGGTCCTAAGGTACTACCATACCAAAGGAAACCTTTGAATAATAATAAGACGTCAAAACATCGTGCGCTTAACTTCTATATGGCACTCAATATGGCACCGTACCACTGGGAACCTGGTGTCACGACCTAAAAAGTTATGTAATAACGCAAACCTGTTATGATGGGGACTTACGGGGGTAGTAGTTTGTCGGAAACTACTATACAGGTGGAATCTGTATCTCTAACCAAGATTGACACTCGGCAACCATTTACTGCGTCATTTTCAGACTGGAGCCCCCCTGGGGAACTCTTGTTGAACAGGAAATTTACCTGTTGATCCGGAGAAGAGGGAGCAGGGGTTACTGGTGATGCAGCTGGCGGTCTAGGCGAGAGGGCAGCAGAGATTTAGGTGACCTGGTCACTCGATGAGGTCCTCAGTTGAGAATTTTGGAGGCAATTATAACTTAGGTGCCCAGGAGTGCCACACGTAAAGCATACAATTGGTCTACGGGGGTAGTGGCTAGGCGTGAAGGGAAGTTCTGAAGGCTTCACGTCCTCTTTTGTTCTCTCGGCGGATGAGGCCTGTACTTGCTCGGCGCCTGCACTTTTACGAAGCCGTTGTTGCCCTTGAGGGGCTTCGGTTCAACCCAAACTTGTCTTTGGGGGAGGGGGTGGTGGTTTTACTTGACCTCGTTGAAGTAGGGGTCGTGACTGGAAGCGTGAAGGTCGGCTTCTTCCCCACACTCCTTGAAAGTGGACGCTATTCTGTTCGCTATGAAGGCCCTTAGTTCTAGAGGAAGGGTCGATATCAGTTGATCCCTTAGAATGAAGTCAATTAACGACTCATAATCATTTGCTACCTGGGCAGAATCCAACCAGAATTGGAAATTACGCCGAAGCGTGAATCCGAATTGTCTGTATGTTTGGCCTAGCTGTATTCGCGCGAAGCGGAATCTAACCCTATAAAATTCTGGATTCATATTAATAGCAGAAAGAAGTTCTGCTTTTAAGGTGGAATGATCAAGGGTGGCCTCTGAAGGGAGCGAAAAGAATATGTTGCGAAGACGAGGATTCAAGAGTGAAAGTAACTGGGCGACACCATCTGATTCAAAGTTCCAATTGTTGACTTCGAAGATCTTCTCGAAGTGCGTTAAATAAGAGCAAAAATCTTCTCCATCCTTTAATGCGGGGAGTTTTAGAGAGGGCACTTGAGCCTGTTTATTTCGAGATCCTACGGAGTTTATCTCGACATGGTCACGGCTTATCTCTCTCTCATGCCGCCTAATTCTTTCTTTCTATTCTGCTTTTCTATGCGCTTTTCTTTCTCTCTCTCTTCTGCTTCTCTCTGTCACTCTCTTTCTCTTCCTCTTCTCTCTGTGCTTTTACTTCTTCGGCTTCTACTTTTGCTTCTCTCTGTGCTTTTTTTCTTCGTTTTCTCTCTGTACTTTTCTTTCTTTGACTTCTGCTTCTCTCTGTGCTTTTCTTCCCGCACGTTCGTTACGTTCCTCTTCCTGGTCGTAAGCGATTAAATCTTTCCCAGATAAGCCTAGGATCTGCCCTTGCTTATGAAAGCGATCGAATGAAGACATCTCAGATATGCTACTTCCGGCCTTTGCACACGAACAAGCTGCCAGAGCTATTGAAGCTTCATCCAAAACAAATATAAATTTTACTAACGACAAAATTATTCAAAATTCCTAGTAAAAATCGGGCAAACTCACACAAAAAAAATAAATAAATAAATAACGGAGGAATCTGACTCACGACACAAAAAAAGGGGCGCTACTATTATCAATTAGCTAGTATCCTCTTTAAAGGAACTAGAAAAACTGTGGACACGCCAAACAAGAATGGGCTTAAAAATTAGTTGTTACCCGTTAATCAAATAGAAAATTGTCCTACTATATTGGTGTTCAGATATTCTTTGTAATGCAGCTGCTATCAATTAAACTTAGTGCTTTAAAATCAGGTGGGGAAGATCTAAAACTTGACGCAAAATTATATAATATATATATATATATATATATATATATATATATATATATATATATATATATATATATATATATCTTTATGTCGAAGTATGGCCAAGTGTACGGAAATATGCGCACACAAACTCTAAGGTAGCTGCAGCTGCGTGACCAAGCAATATTCCAAACACAACGACAAAAGTAGATTTTAATACACACTAAATAAAAGTCACAACAATAAATATGGATATATATAGGTACATGAATAAGACGGAATTAGGTTCCGAATACTAATTGGTTATAATGGGAGATTTAGGGTAGTCAGTGATTTAGTTCCTTTGAACCTCGACAGTAAAGTGGGCCACACTTGGGAGGCCTTGGTGACCTTGATTACTCACGGAGGTAGCCAAAAACCAACAGGAGGTGGGGGCTACTTTCTCGAAACTTGTGTTTTGCGAGATGCGGACCTCCACTCCTCAAGAGATCAACGGACGAACTTCGAAGGGGGGAGATGACAGTTCCAAACTTGGGTCGAGCGAGCTATCGTGCCTACTTTCCTCAAGAGGTCACCGGTCGAACTTCGGAGGGCGGCTTCTCCAATATTTGATCCGAAGGTGGTTTGAGAAAGGCTGACGTTGCTTCACGACACTCTTCTTCCTGACCCGAAGATACGGGTGTGATGCCTAGCTCTTCCGTGGTTTGCCACCACCACTCACACTTCTCAGGAGAGAGCTTCGTTGAACTGAACTCCTTTCCGGGAAGTGTCGTCTAACCAAATCTGTCTGTAATCCTGGAGAGGGTGCATATATAGCCGGATTTCTCCAAAACAGGGAGACAGAGGCTTTCTCGGACCCTTGTTATCGGCCGTGATAAACCGAGTCTCCTTGCGGGGACGTTTCAAAGACAGCGATCAGCAGGCCAGACGGACGACCAGCGGCTGGAGCCATAAAAGCTGTTCGCGGTGAACCTACAAAGTAATCTCCCGACCCGAGGGAGGGGGAGGGAAGATTAAGACGGCGTAGAGGTAGCCTTCAATTTCAGCGTCATGCCTCAGTGTGAACTTTTTGCGGTGACCTGGCGGCAAGTCCAAATAGGGTGAGGTCGGAAGGGGGGGAGGGAGATGACTCGCTTTCTCTCCCGAAGTAATATCTTAGGAGGTGGGGAAATAATATTTTTCTAGGGGATCCCTCTGCATACTGTATTGAATATTTAATTAAACCAAATTTTCTTTGCCATATAGATTAAATAGTCTCCGTATTGCGTTTTATATAGAATATATGAACCGAATTTTGGTAGGCATAGATATCTCGTCATATCAAGAATATCTACGTTTATTCATTTGATAAAATTTATATGCAATACTTAACATAAAAATATTAATGACCCCGCGTATCCATTACATCCCCAAAATTACTTAGAACTCAAACTTACAGTGAAGAATACTATAGTTGGATAACAAACGAAATGCGCGATTAACAAATATGGCAAATTTCGTAGGCTCGCTGGTAAGAATATAATTTCAGTTCCTTTATTTTGTTAATCATATTCGTTCCACAACGCTGCAAGATTAGCAAGGGTCCTTCTTTATTTTGCTTTCCTTCTTTCTATTTTACAGTCATTGATTCCCAAATACCTATCCGGAGGTACAGTGCCTTATTTAATTCATAGAAGATAAACACCCCAATCGAATCCTAATTTAATCCTTTGAAGTAGCGAAAATCTCTTCATACTCCAGAGAAAACTGATTCCCAAATGCTTGTCTAACTTCCATCCAAGTATCTTAATCCAAGCTTTGCCAATCGAATTTCTCAGTGGATGTCTGAAAGTTTAATGACTTTGTTGTGTAATACCCAAAAGTAAGAAGCAATTTCACACTTTGAACTCTCGTTGCAATTAGAAACAAATTTGCGAGAGAATATACATAATTAGTTTCTAAAATAGAATACGAAGATTTTATCATCATCACTAAAATCAACAACTTTCAAGATAGTTGCGAATAGCTTCTATATTGGAACAGAATTTCCTCTGAGATGTACATACTTTACGAAGGTTGAGTCTACAAAGGCCTACTACCCCTAATCCCATAAGAAAGTAGTCAATTTTTTAACACTTAACAGAAAACAACTAAAATATTTAAAATTTATATTTAAATATTTAGGCGAAATGAGGAAACGAAAAATCCATTCTTTCTCTAATTAAACAATCGAGTTTTCCAGTAGAAAACTCAAGCCTTAACTATTCATCCGGAATTAGAGATCAACCGTAAATAATTTAGGTTTCATGGACTTAAATTCCAAATTAGATGGAATCGTCGACAAATGAATAGAGTGTGAGGGAGCTTCCAATGTAAAAATGTAAATTGTTAATAGTTAAGGGCATCTTCTAATAAAAATTTAATGGGTATTTGAGTTTCACATTTTAATTTAGATGACACAAATAATAATAATAATATGCCAGAAACAGAGCAAAAGAGAGTATGACAGGAACATGGGAACAAAAAAGAGTTCTTTGATATTATTATTTACTGTAAATATTATTACTTACTTCTTACAAAAGAAACGGGAACTAACAAGGCATCTCCCACCCAAGTTATGTGATGAAAAGCTCATAAAGGAAATGATGAAGTTAGATCACGTGAAAATGTGTAAAAAGTATATATTCCACGGAATCTAGATAAAATGTGAGTACGCAACTGTCGAAACCCTGATTAACCTCAAAATTCCGACCAATGCTTCTGTAGGGAATAAGAGGACAAAATTCTTCATATGTCAGCTACAACATGATAACCTATATTACATCTGATATCCCCTTTCAAGGCTGTCAATGGGGAAAATAGACATAATCAATCGTATTTTATACAATAGTATGTAATCCTATAACTGATCGTCCAATGCTAAAAAGAAATAGCTATCAGGTCCCAAAAATTCAGAAATCCCTCTAAAATGAAAAAACTGGAGGTTGAAACGATTCTCATGTGATTTTTTGCCCAATTTCCCTCTTAAGAATAATATTAAAGTTGCCAAAAGAATCAATGTGTGAATGATTCGGGACACATTATCTTGTAAACGTGATCTGAATGACTCAGTTTGACCCAAGTAGTTTAGAGGGTCCCATTCATTCACGTCATAGAGGGAAATGTCTAACAGATAAAAATGAGGGATTTTCATCTTTTATTATGCAGAAATGGAGTGGAAAATAAATCAAGTGCTGTGCGCCGTTCTTGGAAAGAAATGAAATGTAGCTCTACTGGCATACGAGAGGCAGTAGGAATTCAAGATGCTATTTCTTTCGTGTGTTGCTAGCAGTTAACATGACAGTTCCTCTCATTCACCTATTGCAGCAATTTAACGTCCGTAAGCTACCTTAATAAGTTCCTAGAAAAAGGTTGCTTGTGTTTGATGTTGGCTCCCTTAAAAGTGACAATTATGGACTTGTGGCAATATTAAATTTTAAAAAAGAATAAAAACAAAATGAACTAATTTTCTCACTCGGCGCTAACAAATGAGAAAAAATTAGGTAAAATTAAACTAACTTAAGATATTCTAAAAATAAACACACACTTAATGGATATCTGTTAGGTAAATTAAATTCCATACCCAATTTTAGTTATTGCTATAAGTATTTTATCATCAAAAAAGAGTTTTGTTTGTTGTAAATTGATTTTGATGGCGGTGGGCATAAAAAGATTGATGAGCACTGATCTAGAAAAATTCACTTATAATCTCTCTATAACTTTTCTTTCTCTAGCTCGCTCTCTCTCTCTCTCTCTCTCTTTCTCTCTCTCTCTCTCTTTTCTCTTTCTCTCTTAGTCTATCTGTCTTACTCTTACTCTCTTTCTTACAAATTTGATAAATGGATGATGACAAACCCTAACCCAGACTTGTTTTACAGTAGATAAAGAAAAGGTGATGAAAAATAGTAACTAATAAAGTTGAAATCTACTTTAGCAAATTTTTCCTTCCTCGCCTTTACTTTGCCGTTTCAGAGAGCTTTTTTGATCCATAATCCTTCTGGTAGCCTAGTGAGGATCAATAGATCTGTTGCTACCAGACTTTCGATGTAATCTCGATGTAATCTCTCTCTCTCTCTTTTTATATATATATATATATATATATATATATATATATATATATATATATATATAAATTACTCTATCTTTCTCGTAGCTGAGTGGCCTAAAAGATGATTTAATTTAGATCAAAGCGGATGCTCGCTGCCTCAGTGTGCACGGTTCGAATCCCAACCCTGTACGGAATTTTTGCGAACTAGGAAATATTATTTCCGAAGAAAAGTTTCACGGTTTCTGTTTCTTGCGGTTGTTGGATTCATATATATATATATATATATATATATATATATATATATATATATATATATATATATATATATATATATATATATATATATATATAAACATAATTTAATAATAGCTTTTCCGATGAAAAATTTATTATTTTTATGTTATTATATATTTTTATTTCAATTATTATATTTCTTCACCCACTTTCGCCATTGAGACCAGGATCAAATCCATTGGTTACTAACGCGTTAAACACCTCGAGTCACAGGATAACGGAAGATTGATTGCCTTTATGGTCCCAACTTCCGTACCGTGATATGAAGATCGGGTGATGATTAGGCATGAACTGATAAACCGCACGTCATACTGACTTCAATCTCTAGGGTATTTTCATCGTCAAATAATTCGGGTCGAAAAACTTCCGCATCCTTTTACTTTCACTTTCTTCACCAGTTTCATTTTTTGAATCTCTCCTAGGGACTTTCTCGATACGTTTTTGTCGCTCTTCTCTTCTTAGTTAATGATAATAATACCCTCGTTTGTGCGGCAGGTTTAAGAACAACACCATCTCGTGGCGTGTGTCTTAAAAGACAGGATGGGGCCCACTAACATGGGAAGCTTCACACCTTAACTTTTTTTCCTGTGAACTCAATGTCCAATTGATTGCGTTAATATGCGGTTGCCACACTCCGTGTGAAAGCGGTTGTGGGTGATAACTATAATAATAAATAATATTAAGGCCTATTTTTCTGAATTGAGTTACATCATTTTACTTTCATTCAGATAAACCAAGCTTCACCCAAGCCATTTTCCTTCGTGAATAATGAACGTGTTTTGCCAAACTGGTAAAATATAGAAAATTGTTGGAAAAGAATTAATAATTTAGGCATTTCAGACGAGTTGCCCTCGGGCCTACGCTTGATTATAAAAGCCTACGAAACATCTTGAGCTTGAGACTAGGTCATGGGCTTCCTATTAGAACTGAGGTGGTGGGCTTTATATTTATGAAACAGCGAAGCGATAGACTTCCTATTAAAGAGTACTGAGGTGATTTGCTTCCTATTATGGAACATGAAAGTTATAAGCTTCCCTTTAGTGAACATTGAGGTAATAGGCTTTTTATTATGAAACAGACGTGAGAGGCTTCCTACTATTGAACACCTACGTAATCGGGTCATATTTTGGAAAACTGATGAAATACGCTTCATTTCAAGGAATTTGAGGCGATTGGCTTCATATTAGGCAACAACGAAATAATGGGCTTATTATTAGGGAGCGGTGAAGCGATAGGTTTCGTACGAGTGAATAATCAGGTGATGTGCTTGATTTTAGGCAACACTGAAAAGATGGACTACATATTAAGAGAGCACCGATTTGATGGGCTTCATATTAGGGAACATTGCGGTTATATGGTTCCTTTAGGAAACAATGAGGCGATGGGCTTCCTATTTTAGAACACTTATGTGATGCGTTTCCTATTCCGGAACACTGGGCTATTTGGCTTCCTATTAGGAAAAACTGAAGTAATGTGCTACAAATTGTTGGACACCGGTAAACGTCCCACTAACAAGAAAGACTAATTGTTGGAGTTCCTATTATGCAATACTGATTTATTAGGATTCTTATTAGAGAAAACTGAATTAATGGGTTTACTATAAGGAAACAGAGTTGAAGTAATTCTTAATAGGATTTCAAATAGGGAACACAGATGTGATGAGGTGCTTTGGGACAATACTGAAATGGTGGGCTTCCTATTCTCTAACCATTTTTTCTCATAGCGACCAGTACAACCACCACCAGAGCACATTCCCGTTATTTTGGCACTGAAACTCGGGTATCGTGTGTAGAGCTACGTTAATTTCCATGGAAACAGGCTGTGGAGCCACCAGCTTGGTCGCGCGCCAAAATTCCTCGTCTCGCTATTATATGTACAACTACCTCGAGGAAAACAGCGGAATCCTTTGAAGGGGCTCTAATGGATTAGGAAAGTGGTAGATAGTGGTTCAAACCTATATAAGAGGTAGAATAAGGCAAAATCTCTACATTAAGTACTATCAAACTCATTAACTTATATTATTGGTTCAAACAGTGCTTATAAATATTCAAGTAACTATTTTTAAATAATAAATGGTTGTTTAAAATAGTTCAAATTATGGTTAATTTCCTAATAAAATCGCAGTGGATGACACTTTATGATATTCTACCTTCACTGGTACCAGTTTACCATTCCTTTTGAGGCTCATTTTGCCGGACAACTTCTTTTTCTTTCCTCGATACTAATTGCCTGTGTCTGGTCCTAAAGCGGACACCTCTTTGAGTTTGAGCAAATTGAATTAATTTAATTTGGCAGAAATTGGATATTTTTCAGTAATCGGTTATTTATAAGTGATGAGTAATTTATTAGTAATCGTTAATTTTCCAGTAATCGGTTATTTATTATTAATCGGTCATTTCTCTTTAATCAGTGATTTCTCAGTAAAGGAATATTTTTAATTAGTTTGGTTACTTCTCCGTAATCGACGAATTAATTGGCTATTTAGGAGTAATCGTTTATTTCTTAGTGGTCGGTTATTTAGCTGTAGTGGGTTATTTCTCAATAATCGGTTATTTTTTAGTAATCTATTATTTCTCAGTGATTGGTTATTTATCAGTATTCGGTTATTTCTCACTAATCGGTTTTTCTCACTAATCGGTTATTTCTCAATAATCTGTTATTTATCAGTACTCAGTAATTTTTCAGTAATCGCTTATTTCTCAGTCATCGGATATTTCTCAATAATTTATCGCCCAGGCTGACAATTTTCCGGAGATGGCATGAAAAAGATCATTTGTAAGGATCCAAAATAAAATAATAGTCATGGAAGTGGATATATCTTAATTTACCAAACCCCCAGCCCCCTGAATGATATGTATAAGCCATGTCATTATTTTTTGGAAGGAAAATGATCCGGAAGAGGTGTGAAATGAGCCTGTCGTAGAATGACTCCCGACGATATACCATATATCACTATTCGTTGAGGGAACTTCCTTAATTATCTCTAGAGTGCGTTTTTACTGTCTGGCGGCCGATATTATGTATCTTCAAAATGCTTAAGAAGTGGAACTGAGCTCAAGGATAATAATATTGCTATCATTAATAAAATAGAGTTTTATTAATAATAACTATCAGCAAACACAAAAACGGAAAATATTGACAAACAGAATGGAAAGGGTCGTGGAGACTCGGGCTAATCCAAGGATTTAAGGGATCAAAAAAGGTAAAACAAATATGGAGTTAAAGAGATGGGATGGTTCGATAAACCATTTAAAGCACAGGATAGAATTGACAAATAAGGGATCAATACTCAAAAGGTGACGCTTGGCTTACGTAACTTCATTAGGGTGCAGTGGAAGGTACTTGAAGGAATATTCGGTCCGCTGGCGAGTTCCAGCCGAAGGGGGGGGGATAAAAGGATCCTGACGTGGCGTCTTGGAAAGGAGAACCGTTACTCGACGGACGGCTTGACGAACAATGGCTGTTCTAGGTTGTTCTCTTCTGAACAAAGGGGGGGATGAGAACCGTCTCTTGTCTACGGGCTCAAGAACAATGGCTGTTCTAATGTTGTTCTCCTTTGAACAACAGGGGGGGTGAGAACCGTTTCTTGGCGAAGGGCTCAAAACGAACAATGGCTGTTCTAATGTTGTTCTCCTTGAACAACAGGGGGGGATGAGAACCGTTTCTTGGCGAAGGGCTCAAAACGAACAATGGCTGTTCTAATGCTGTTCTCCTTGAAAAACAGGGGGGGGATGAGAACCGTTTCTTGGCGAAGGGCTCAAAACGAACAATGGCTGTTCTAATGCTGTTCTCCTTGAACAACAGGGGGGGGATGAGAACCGTTTCTTGACGAAGGGCTCAAAACGAACAATGGCTGTTCTAATGCTGTTCTCCTTGAACAACAGGGGGGGGATGCCTTGGGGACTTGGCGTCACTAAAGGCTCGAACCTTTGGCACTCAAGGAATATTGTCCTCCTTCTGGACAAGTGATGGTGAATCTCGAGGTCGAGGTCCCTTGGCGCACAAAGGGAGAGAGGGTCGTGGTGATGTTTCGCGACGAAAATCTGGATCTCCAATCTGATCTTAGTGGTAAAGTTTCCATATAAATAGCCAGGACATCTCCTTGGCGTGGGGGAGAATGGGGTGGAAGCTTCGAGGGAACGCACAGCCGAGCCGGGGAACAATGCCTTATCTGCCCATAAGCCTAACTCAATCTGGCGAGGTCGGCGTATGGGGGCGAACGGGGGGGACGATAACCTCCTTGTTTAAACATTGGCGTCCGGTAGCTGTTGATAAGACTCCAAGCCTTGAATCGAAGATGCACGTGGGTAGCCTCATGGTTTTAACTAAAATGTGATAGAAGTTGAAATGAATGCAGCTCTGAACTCGTTCTATCACACCCCTCCATTCCAGGGGAAGTTGTCACTTCGAAAAAAAAAGAGAGAAGGGACAACGATAGAGCTCCGTTGTAGGGAACTCGTTTTCTTGTACCAACCGTATCTTCCTGCACCTAACTATTATTACCTCAATACATGATTATTTTGATCTTTAGATTACAGGGGAAAATAACCTTTAATACAACTTAATAAAAAAAAAGGGCATGGAACAATGAAATGTTATAAACTTAGTACATACGGGACAAAATAATTTATACGTAAATTAATAAGAACAAATATATATACATCAAGAAAATTAGACATTGAGCGTTACAAAATTCAGACATATACATTAATTAATTATATTACAAAAGAATCTTAAATTAAGTCGTATAAGACGGTATATACCTACATGGAGATACTAATCCTATGAATACAATTATTCTACGCTATTCGGTAACGCATTCCTACTGAGGGCGTCAGCGACCTGGTTATCGGAACCTTTGATATAATTTATTTTAAATTGATACTCTTGCAAGAGTAAACTCCAGCGCATGATGCGGCCGTTTGAGTGTCTCAAATTCCTAATATAGGCTAACGGACGGTGGTCGGTTCCTATTCGAAATTCTTTACATATCAAGTACAGCTTGAATTTGTCTATGACCCAGATAATTGATAGAGCTATCTTTTCTCTAGTGGCATATCTCTTTCCGCGTGGTAATAATTGACGACTAGCATATGCAACTGGATGACTCGTTCTGTCATCCACGTATTGAAGGAGTACACCTCCAATGCCCTCGTTGATCACGTCGGTCTTAACCCCAAAGGATTTTCCCGGGTTGGGCAACTTAAAAATGGGGGCAGAAATGAACTTACTTTTGAGCTGATTAAAATTGGAAACAGCGACATCATTCCAACGTAAACGATCGGAGAAATTCTTTTCCTGAAGGGGGCATAGGGGGGCCGAAATTGCAGCGAAATTCGGAACAAATCGCTGATAGGGAGAAGCTGATCCTAGGATCGATCTTAATGGCTTCTTTGTAATCGGGAGGGGCATGTCAGCGATTGCCTTAATCTTGTTCTCGTGGGGACCTGACTCGCTTTGTCCTATTTTGAAACCCAAATATTTGATGGTTTCGTGGGCAAACTGGCATTTGCTGGGGCCAATGGTGAGGCCATTTTCACGCAGTTGCTCGAAAAGAGCTAATAGGGTGGATAAATGGTGATTCCATTTAATTAGTTCTTGGAGCTGACTCTTCTGACGTGGTGTCAGCTGCGCGTCACTATCCAGGTCAGAGGGTTCCAAAGACTCGCCTGGTAGAAAAGGAGGAGGGTACTCGGCATCAGGTTGGATGCACACTGTCTGGATTACCTTAAGGGACTCCGCGGGGCAGTCCTCTTCAAGCGCCGATGCTTCGTCCAGTTCTACGAAGGTATCTCCATGGGCGCGTTGGGGGTTCTTTATTTCTTGGGGTCCAGGGACAGTCTCCGTGTCCTTGTCTGGGGCCTTATCACCTAAGGGTGTTAGTGATTCACATTCCTCTTTTGCCGTCCTAAAGTCCTGGTTAGGGGTCTCCGAGAAATCGGACGGTATCGGGGTTCTGATGGGGACGGGCTCCTGGGCTTCTTTCTTATCTCGGCCTTGAGGAAGAGCGGCCTGAAACACAGGGTCGAAACTTACTTGGGGGCTCTGTCCTATAAGTACGGAACAGAATTTTATGGGTGCTACAATGACTTCAGCCCAGCCATTATAATATTGACACTGCAGGTAACATCTAGCGACGGGGAATCGGTTCGCCCGCCCAAGTTGGTCATGTACCACCGCAAATTTTTCGTGGTTAGAGGCCACTGGGAGGAGTTCGTCGGACACGATGAAGCACGTACATCCTGTGTCCCTGACGAGAGTCAATACTCGACAGCTGTCCACGCTGCCCTCCTCATATTTCAAAGTTCCCGATGAACTTTTACCAAAAACAAAATTTACCTGGTGGCCTGACGGAGGGGGAGAAGTTTCTGCTTGGGTCTGCACCACCGGGGGAGCCGGGGTTGCATTAATCTGGTGAACTTGGTGGGCTGGTCCGCTTTTAAGCCTAGAATTTTGGGGGCAATTCCAGCTCATGTGGTTTTCTACACCACAGGTGAAGCATATGGTTGGTCGCTTCGGGAAGAGAGATGGAGGAGAAGTCTTAACGGGAGGTTTGGAGTCCCGTTGTTGGTTTTGGGGAAAGAAGTTTTGGGGTTTTACGGGGCTCGGAAACTTTGTCAGCTTCCCTGGGAAGGAGCGCGAGTCCGTCCTTCTTTCTTCTTGTTGGATTACTCTTTCCCGTTCCTTTCTTTCTCTTTCTTTTTCAACCTTTTTTCTTTGAACTTCTGCTTTAATCCGAGCTAATTCAATCTGAAGCTCAGCTTGTCTTATCCGTTCCCCTCTTTCTTCTCGTTGGATTTCTTTTTCTCGTTCTATTTCTCTTCTTTGCTCCTCTTGAATGTACTCAATTAGTTCTTTTCCGGAAAGTCCACAGGACTCTCCTTGCGCTTTAAAGATTTCAAACTGAGTCATCTTTGCACTTGGGGGCGCACTAGTCAACCAACTAAAATTCCTCGCAACAAGAATTATGCCTCTATAGAATTAGCCTACCTAAATATGGGCACTGACCTATTCGTACTTGGTTTCTTACTCTAAATAACCACTGACTAAAATCACAAAAAACACAAACAAATTATTATAACCGTTCCTTGAGCTACTCCAGCTTCTTAAGTTTAAAAAAAAAGGGGATAGCAATCGTTAAAACAAAAGGGAACTACTATATTCTATTATTATAACGAATAACACTATGCTTTACTCGACTGAGACCAGTGTTTGCAAAGATATAGCGTTAAACCCCACACCTGACACCAAATTAAAATAGTATATATATATATGTCGTAGAATGACTCCCGACGATATACCATATATCACTATTCGTTGAGGGAACTTCCTTAATTATCTCTAGAGTGCGTTTTTACTGTCTGGCGGCCGATATTATGTATCTTCAAAATGCTTAAGAAGTGGAACTGAGCTCAAGGATAATAATATTGCTATCATTAATAAAATAGAGTTTTATTAATAATAACTATCAGCAAACACAAAAACGGAAAATATTGACAAACAGAATGGAAAGGGTCGTGGAGACTCGGGCTAATCCAAGGATTTAAGGGATCAAAAAAGGTAAAACAAATATGGAGTTAAAGAGATGGGATGGTTCGATAAACCATTTAAAGCACAGGATAGAATTGACAAATAAGGGATCAATACTCAAAAGGTGACGCTTGGCTTACGTAACTTCATTAGGGTGCAGTGGAAGGTACTTGAAGGAATATTCGGTCCGCTGGCGAGTTCCAGCCGAAGGGGGGGGATAAAAGGATCCTGACGTGGCGTTTCGGAAAGGAGAACCGTTACTCGACGAACGGCTTGACGAACAATGGCTGTTCTAGGTTGTTCTCTTCTGAACAAAGGGGGGGATGAGAACCGTCTCTTGTCTACGGGCTCAAGAACAATGGCTGTTCTAATGTTGTTCTCCTTTGAACAACAGGGGGGGTGAGAACCGTTTCTTGGCGAAGGGCTCAAAACGAACAATGGCTGTTCTAATGTTGTTCTCCTTGAACAACAGGGGGGGATGAGAACTGTTTCTTGGCGAAGGGCTCAAAACGAACAATGGCTGTTCTAATGCTGTTCTCCTTGAACAACAGGGGGGGGATGAGAACCGTTTCTTGGCGAAGGGCTCAAAACGAACAATGGCTGTTCTAATGCTGTTCTCCTTGAACAACAGGGGGGGGATGAGAACCGTTTCTTGACGAAGGGCTCAAAACGAACAATGGCTGTTCTAATGCTGTTCTCCTTGAACAACAGGGGGGGGATGCCTTGGGGACTTGGCGTCACTAAAGGCTCGAACCTTTGGCACTCAAGGAATATTGTCCTCCTTCTGGACAAGTGATGGTGAATCTCGAGGTCGAGGTCCCTTGGCGCACAAAGGGAGAGAGGGTCGTGGTGATGTTTCGCGACGAAAATCTGGATCTCCAATCTGATCTTAGTGGTAAAGTTTCCATATAAATAGCCAGGACATCTCCTTGGCGTGGGGGAGAATGGGGTGGAAGCTTCGAGGGAACGCACAGCCGAGCCGGGGAACAATGCCTTATCTGCCCATAAGCCTAACTCGATCTGGCGAGGTCGGCGTATGGGGGCGAACGGGGGGGACGATAACCTCCTTGTTTAAACATTGGCGTCCGGTAGCTGTTGATAAGACTCCAAGCCTCGAATCGAAGATGCACGTGGGTAGCCTCATGGTTTTAACTAAAATGTGATAGAAGTTGAAATGAATGCAGCTCTGAACTCGTTCTATCACAGAGCCCGAGTGGGGGCAGTTAATACAATTAAATAATTTTCCATTATAAATTTCCATTTAGATGTAATGTTTTTGTTTTGGGAAATTTATGATAATCTTATGATCTGTTTTAATTCCTTAAGGATTACCTTAGGATCAGTACCTGCCATTTATATTTTAGCTTCAATAGAAATCAAGCAATTCCTTTTCGATTTAATTTCTCCTGAATTTCCAAATTGAAATTAGTCGTTGCGAATCTTGGACGACATACGCTGATATGCTTTCAGGAAAGTATTTCTATTTCTAAATGGCTTCCCTGATCTTCTATGGAGGCAAGAAGAGAGACCTGAACCCTGATCTTCTATGGAGGCAAGGAGAGAGACCTCAACCCTGATCTTCTATGGAGGAAAGGAGAGAGACCTCAACCCTGATCTTCTATGGAGGAAAGGAGAGAGACCTCAATCCTGATCTTATATGGAGGAAAGGAGAGAGACCTCAACCCTGATCTTCTATGGAGGAAAGGAGAGAGACCTCAACCCTAATCTTCTATGGAGGAAAGGAGAGAGACCTCAACCCTAATCTTCTATGAATGCACGGAGAGAGACCTGAAAGCGCTTCAATGGGTAAAAAGACGAGGGCTCCTCTATGGCCTCTATGCAATATTTACATGTAAAAATGAAGGGGTTGTTGATCTATGAATATCGCTGGCTACACATGAAACCGGATAGATAAATCAACCAACCAGCAAACTATTGTTTCTCTTATTGGAATTATTACCTCACTATGGATAGTTTTACCACACCATCCCCACTATACTATGAATACTTTGATATACACTTTTCATTCTGTTTAGCTCTTTTCTTTCTTTCTTCGGATTCCCTCTAAATCAATTCTTCGTTGGGCATTAATAAAGATGGAGAGAACTAAAGTAAATTATATTCTAAAACCTACATTTACTGGTAAAATGTGTTACAAAAGAGAGTCCCATGACCTCCCTGTCTTAGCTCTTACAGTAGGCACGTTTATCTTCCGCACATTTAAATTTTCCCCTCACTTCAATTGGTCTGCAAAGGCCTCCACCTATCCAAATGGTATTGTTTACCCCGGATATTTGACGAATTCTAACCCAGTTATGATGTACTCGTTCGAAAATGTTCTGGCAGCGATTTCCAATTTGGTTTTCACCTTAAACACCTAACAACCTTTTTTAGGTAACAAAGTTGACCATTGACGGGAGGGGGGCTCATTAGTGGTTTCTAATGCCATTGATAATTGAACAAACCTACCCACGTAAAAGCTCCAAAATCCACCAACCTTTTGATCTACTGGCAGATAATCGGGTCGAAATGGCGCGTTGTCAAGGCAACGGTGGTGAAATCTGAGAGCGCGCCAAAAAATGTAATACTTATATCAGGAGGAATTGAATTTCTAAATCACACCAATTTTTCGTTGAACCCGTACATATTCGGGTAAACTATTTGTACCCAAGTATTCGATTCCTGCGAATTTTCAGGCAAATTTGTAGTAGGTATTTTCTTTTTTTAGAAATTAAGTAATATTTTCAGGACTCCTATTAATATTCACTAATTTTTGTGGTCACAGTCAAAAGAATTCAGAAAAAAATGACAGATTTTTGCACTTTCTAACTTTAGCATTTTCTTTAAGAACATAATCTCAAAAATATATCTAGTGGACCTCCTTGCCGTTTGCCCGATGCCCTACTAATCAAAATGTTTTCAATTCATCTTGAAGAATAACTGATCTTCGAGGCAAGACAGCGAAAATGCGAACCATGAAGTTTCTTGTTTAGAATGATTAACTTAATAGGCCAAAAAAGAAAGATCGGGCTAGTAATGAATTGATAAAACTTCAGAAAACCTAGGCCTATTGTTTTATGCATTCCAGTCGTCATTTATAGCTTGGGTTATTTTTAAGATATAAACTTCTTAAAAATAACTGCTTTCCGCGCCAATACGAAGCTGTACATGACAACTAGAATGCCTACAAACCATTATTACTGTTTTAACTACGATCTAACCTACCGAGACCTAACTATAAACACCTAGTAAAGAAAAACATAATTTACTATTTAGTGCTGGGGAGATCTGCTTTCCGCGCCAAAACGTGAATGATAACTGAAATGCCTAAATACACCATTAGTACTGTTTTTACGTCCTTACTATTTATTCATAGGTTATTTGTATATGCGTTTGGTTACTGGAAGCCGTTATCAAGCCGTGCTGGGGGGGAATGCCCCCTCCCTCCCCGCTCTCGCCTGAGGAACAAGTAGTACAACGAAAACTTTTGGCGCTAGAATGGAAATGAAAGATCTTTTAAGCGCTTGCATCCAGTTGTCAATGTGTGAATTAAGTTCGAATTAAATGTTGCCAATGTGTGAAATTCATAGTTTATATCACATCGGGAGACGGCAAGGCGGACTTAATTTAATTTCAATATTAACCTCATCAAGGTGTAGTATCCAAAAAATATGTACTTTCCGCGCCAAAACGCAACCTTATATGACGACTGGAATGCATAAAAAGACCATTAGTACTTTTATAATACTAAAAATATTGGAGTGAATGTGGTAAAGCTTATGTCACTGCATAATGATGCCGATGTATAAACGTTCAGAAGCATTCTTTTGCCAATATTCGCATTTGTATCTTGGATTTCGACAATAGCCGTGTACGCGTCTCATTTACACACGTCAAATGTACATATATATTAGAGATGAACATGTGTACATGTAAGTATTAATAAAATCACATTATACTTGCAGGTAATATCCTTATGTAGCCTTAATTGTGATATTTGTGTAGTATTTTGTCCTTATGTGTGAGCACTATTTAAAGTATGTCTAACGAGGTCGTCTCCTGCAGAAAGTTTGCAAGTAGAGATCACTAAAAAAACGGTGAACATAGAGGAAGAAAAAATGTGTCATAGATTTATACCTGCAGAGACTCCTATAGACACTGGGGCCGGAATGAAACGCATCTGTTGTCAAAAAACACTAAAATGGTTGTGTAATTATTAAGCGCCCTATTTTCTAAGACCTCGATTACACCATTGAAGACATCGTTTAGGACGGGTCTTTGACTCAGATAGTACATATATTTGTAATGGACATTTTGCTTTGTTATTACTGTCAACGATTTTTTTTTAAATACCCCACGTAATACTCCACCCATCAAACAAGAACCTAATACTATTTAATGATTGTAGCTTCTGGTTTTCACACTTAGTGGTACCTACCAATCTCTACTCCACAGAGGGGACTTATCTTGCTTACCTGATGGTACTAAAGCGGAAATCAATAACCTCCCTTCCGAGCTTATGGGGTCACCTTCCAATTAATTTTAATTGATAACGGAATTAAATAAATAATTTATTGAGAACATTTCCCAATTAAAGACAATCCTTCAAAGGTTAGGGATTAATTTTGCCTACGAGGTACCGGAAGGTATTTCCGGGGCTTAATGAAGACTTGAGTTTGTACTAATTAAGTTAAGAACTGAAAAAGAAAATGGCCTAAAGGTGAGGAGGTGAGTGTGGAAGGACCTTAGTTTATAAAAGGTAAAGAAAGACTCATTTTGACCTACCTGAGGTAGGTCATGTAATAGCTACCAAAAGAAAGGTAAGACGCAATATCTAATTAACAAAAAGGGTAGAAATAACCCCCAAACCAGCCTGGCTCTAAAGCTAGCGTTCAAACTCTGCACTCCTGGGGGCGTTATATTCTCCCCTTGTATGTGCATGTTAATAAGTCTCACCATGCAATGGTAGAATGTCAAGTAGCCATCATTCTTTAATCCCCTTCTCCATATTCATTTTTTTAATTTCTCTGTTTGATCTACAGGGTGCTCGTGCAATGTGGAGTAAAGTGTAGCACAGTTAAAATGCTAGACCTAACATCTATATGATTGTCACTTCATCCCGCACTTAAAACCCACAGTTAGATCTGCGGCTATACATCTTCCACACATTTTCAGTTCCTCTAACTTCCATACTTTCTTTACATATGTCTTCTTTCAACTTTTATGCGGCTGATACAAGACTTAATTTTCACTTTAAATAAAACAAGGTCAACATAACTAAGTCGCGTGCTTTCAATTATTCTGACTTAGGACCTTATGATCATATGACTTTGCGACCTTCAAAACTTTCAATAATTCCCGGACTAATCTTGGGAGGTCCTTGACAATTAAATCATTCGAATTATAATGTAAAACAACATAATGGTTTCAAATTTTGTTAGAATTGGCCGAATTGTTACGAATTTATTGCCAAATAATTACCAGACTAACCTTGGGAGGACCTTAACAATGATATCATTCGAATGGGAATGTAAAACAACATAAGAGTTTCAAATTTTGTTGGAATCGGCCAAGTAATTACGATGTTATTGCCATACAGACTGACGTGGTACCTTATTTAGTCGCGTGCAGGCGACTAAAAAAATCCTACCCACAATCGTGAATACTCCTTCCAATAGAGATTATGTTGATCCTTGGTTTCTTTATCCTTCTCAAAAATTGAATTCATACCCGTGAAAATCGACATCTATGTATGACTATGAATATGAAGAACAATGTTCTACTCACAGGTGTGTTAACTTCAGCTGTTCAAGAACCGTTCGTTAAATCCTCTTTTAAACAGTTTACTCTTTAAGGGGGCGGGGGATCTCAAGTGGAGCTACCAAGCTTTGTTCGCTGAAAAGGAAAATAAAGAAGAAAGAAAAAAAAAAAAAACATAACAGAGTAGAAAATCGGGAATCAAAGATGGCAATAAATATTTTCGCATTATAATTGCTGGAATGGTAGAAATAGTAATTTAGAAATGTTCCTAATAAGTAAAAAATCAAGAGAAAACAAAAGAATCGTGGTTTCTTCCTAACGAGCGGGGTATTTAGGAGTAAAAGATGCTTCTCTTACCGTACAGACATAAACCAAGGATTTCTTAGAGACAAATTTTAACATGGAACAATTATATGTTTTGGTTTTGATATGGTTTTAGCAATTTTTAACACTATGATACATAGCATAGATAAAAGCCCACTCAAAGATAGTGCTAATTTTAGCATGGAAAAATTATGTGTTGTAGTGTTTGTATTGTTGTTGCTACTGTTTCGCTACCTTTGATGCGAAACACTTATATGTTGTTGTTTGGTTGGTTGTTGCCACTGCTCAACATCCTCCGATATCTAAAAAAGATGAAATCTCTTCCAAAGATAGTGCGAATTATAACATGGAAGAATTATATGTTGTGGTTTCGATATGGTCAATGCCACTGTTTCACACCCTCTGATACCTACCATAGATGATAGCCAATCCAAAGATAGTGCCAATTTTAACATGTAACAATTATATGTTGCGGTTTTTGTAAGATTGTTTCCACTGTTCATCATCCTCTGATACCTACCATATTGAAAACCCATGGGAAAATAGTGCCAATTTTAACATGGAAGAATTCATGTTGTGGCTTTGGTTTGGGTGTTGCTACTGTTTCATACTATCTGGTACCTGCCATAGATAAAACTAAAAATGGAAAAAGTGAAAATTCTCCAGTTTATGGACCTCAGCCCTTAATTAACTCCCAGAAGAAGTGAAGTACTGGATGTTTTAGCTGGAATGTTGAAATTTTCCTTCTTCAATTCCCTAACAAAAACAAAAAAAAGGCAATTTAACATCATCTGATTAAATGTAAACTAAACTCTAACCACTAAAATTTAACTACTACTAGGCTATATATTTTTAAAAACATTAATTTCTAATTAAAATCAATCATGATAATAAGTATCAGAAAAACTCAATGGATAACAAATTAATATAGCAACTTGTAGCATACCTTTGGGACTGATAGAAATTTCTCATTGGTAGCCACGATGAATGTGTTCATAACAAGATGAGCAACTTGAATGCATAATATCAGACACGTATTGGAATAAGTCTTTATTGTTTAGGGAGAATAACGAGACCAGTGCTAACATCTCTAATTAACTGAGAATCGAGCGCAACAGAGCTTAGGAGAAAATTGCATCCGACAAGAAATCACAAAAAGCTCTCATGATTTGTTAAATTATGCTAGTATTGATAAAGAAACACTATAAAGGGGTATATAATAAATATTTTATCACTCTTATGAAACGCACAATTTTCTAACATTAAAATAATGAATTCTGGTAAACATCACAATGAGGTTAGCACATCAAAGAATTTTAACCATTCCTGGATTACATAGGGGAACAATTTTAATCACATTTTCTGGTGACTTAGATTTATCTGCCAATTTTAATTCGTTTGTCATGCTGATTTCAAATATATAATCAATTTTTCCCCTCATACCATAATTATTCTGTAATTTCTATTTTGTCGTTCCCCCGAAAACTGCTCTCCGGACGGACAGAGAGGGTGCTCGGAGAAAGCAGATACTTCACAGTACAGGGTAGTAAGATAATAATAAGTGTTATTGTGCAAAATATTGACATTATTGTTTCTTTTTTCAGGTCTCATGTTAGAGTAATGGCTTCGTCAAGAGGAAATTGCGTTAATGATCCAGACATCTTCTGCTACATATGTGGCTGTTACATGCTAGTTCGTCAAAGGCGAAAAATATCAAACTTTGTGATCTGCACTTATAAGGCATATTTTTATGTTCCTTTTGGCGATCAAGATAAGAAGTGGGCCCCACATGCTGTTTGCCATAGTTGTGTGGAACATTTTCGTGAGTGAACGGAAGGAAAGAGAAATGGTCTTCCTTTTGGAATCCTCATGGTGTGGCGAGAGCCAAAGGATCATGTATCGGACTGTTATTTCTGTCTCGTGAATACTAAAGGGATTGGCAAGAAAAATCGGCACAAGATCGACTACCCCAATATTCCCTCGATGATCTTGCCAGTACCTCATTCTGAGTCTTTACCAGTTCCAATTTTCAGTGGATATGCCTTCCCCGAGAATGGAAAACGATGTACCTGATATGGACGTCCACTGAATGGATTCAGAGTTTGCAGATTCATCATCACATGCTGAACAGTCATTAGCTCTTTGCTGTTTCAATCAAGAGGACTTCACTGACTTGATAGTTGATATGGCGCTCTCCAAGAAAGCTGCAGAATTTTTAGCCTCCAGGTTGAGTGAAAGACATATGCTTGACAGGTTGGTACGGGTATCATATTACCAAGCAAGGGAGAGTACATTTGTTAAGTATTTCTCTGAGGACAAACAATTTGTATACTGCCATGATGTTCCTAGTCTGTTTACCGAGTTGGGAGTTAACACCTATAGCCCTGCTGAGTGGAGACTTTTTTCAGATAGCTCCAAGCGTAGCCTCAAGTGTGTCCTTTTGCATAATGGCAATGACTTTGGTGAAGTTCCTCTCGGTTACTCTTTCCATCTGCGAGAAACTCACGATGACATAAAAATGGTCATGGATTTACTTAAATACCATGAACACAATTGGATCATATATGTAGGCCTTAAGATGGTCAACTTCCTTCGTGGCCAACAGAAGGGATATATAAAGTTTCCATGCTATATCTGTATGTGGGACAGTCGAGCCCGTGACAAACACAGGTCCCAAAAAGATTGGCCAGTTCGGGAAACTTTGGAGGCAGGAATGCCAAACATTGTTAATGAGCCAATCGTAAGTCGAGAGAAGATCGTTTTCCCTCCACTTCATCTCAAACTGGGGTTGATGAAGCAGTATTTCAAGGCGTTGAGCACTGACAATGATTGTTTTCAGTACATAGTATCGGCTTTTCCTGCTTTGTCATACGAAAAAATAAAAGCAGGAGTATTTGATGGTCTCCAAATCCGAAGACTTCTGAGTGATTCTAGATTCGTGAACACCATGAATGAAAAAGAGAAGGCAGCCTGGCTCTCATTTTCTGCCGTTGTTCGTAACTTCTTGGGAAACAAAAAAGCGCAAAACTAAGGGGATCTGGTTACTAATATGCTTTTAGCATATCGTGATCTGTGATGCAACATGAGTGTGAAGCTGCATTCCCTAAATGGTCACCTCGACTGATTCTCAGAGAATCTGGGATCCGTGAGCGACGAACAAGGAGAACGCTTCCATTAGGATTTGATGACAATGCAAGAGCGCTACCAAGGTCACTGGGATAGACACATGATAGCGGACTACTGCTGGACAATTAGAAGAGATCAGCCAGAGAAGACTTACAAAAGAAGGAGTTACAAACGCAAATTTTTGCCCGATTGAAATCAAGAAGAGGTCCTCCAGCCTGATGTACGGTCATTAATAAATTAGCATCTATTTGATTGCAGTATTTGTAATCCTAATGTGTAATTCAAGTTTCTTCTCATATGCAATAAAATGGTTGGGCAAAAAAACCTGCTTTACTATAAATAACGCAAAGGAATGATTCCAAATTACTTCAGGGCATGATGATAGGCGTGATAAAATGAAAATTATTGTATAATATTAGTTATTGATATTAGGAAAAATCTGTAGCATTTAGAGAGAATCTGATTTCAGATTTGAATTCAGTATGCTCGAATTAGGTAGAAAAATGTACTTTTGTCAATTCACCAAATACATTGTTCCCCAGTGTTATTTTACCTTTAGTCGTAAAGGTAAAATAACACTTAGGAACAATGTATTTGGTGAATTGACAAAAGTACATTTTTCTACCTAATTCGAGCATACTGAATTCAAATCTGAAATCAGATTCTCTCTAAATGCACAGAACCGTTAACTTTAGTTTTGTATTCGCGTAAAATTAGTGAATAAATGATAAAATAAACCTATAAAACATGTAACTAAAGTTGTGACTAAAAGAAGAAACACTACTGAAAATACGCGAAAGTCTAGCGTTACTCTGTTTATACAAAGAAATCCAGGAATTACCCCTCACATTATCTTCCCTCTTTTTAACCCTTACCTTAAATGTTATGTTTATCACATTACATTGCTTAAGAAATTAAATAAATCACTCTCTTTCACATTTGTCCAATGCTCTTTTATATCAATTATGTTTTCAGTATCTAAAAGTCACGATTACAGTTAATACATGTTTTTTTAAAGTTTTTATTTTATTTATGTCATTTAAGCAAAATAGAACTTATTTTCCCGACTTTTCAGATAGAAAATTCAGACTTTTTCTGTGACTTTTTTCTGACTTTTTCACACCATGACACAAATATTAGCACTTTCGCACTCGAAGAGTAGGTTTGTATTACCATAGGAATATTGTTGTTTTAGTAACCAAATGCCGGAATCAAAGAGAAATAGTACTCTTTTTGCTGTTTGTGGGTAAAAAAAAATTGTTTACAAACAGCAAAAAAAGGCTTTGAGGGGGTTAATTTAATCAGAGAAGTGAACGAAAGGAGGGGCGGCTAATGGAATTAGCCATCAGAACTGAACGGCAAAAGATATGACAGAGAATGAGTGGAAAAGTGAAAATATGGGGGAGAGGGGAAAGGGTGAGAATGAAGAAAGAAAAAACTCTAGGATTTCTGTAATGGCAGACACCTTGATTTTGAGGAAATGGAAGACTGGGTGCCGTTTTTAAGTGGTTCGAAGTCTTTTTTCTTGTATATATTTAAAATCAAATAAAATTCAAATTAACAAAGGAATTTCGAGCTAAAATATTTTGAAAAAAGATTCTCAAAGTAGTGTAGTAGATGAAAAGGTGTGGGAGGATCATAACCTGAGTAGACTATCTGGCGTGCAAAAATCTCCTTAACTCGCCACAAATATATAACGAAGGTAGAGTATTGGGCCAAAAGACCCCCACTTCACATCCTTGGAAAAAAGGAACAGGTTGAGGGGGTTGAATCCTAATATTTTTTTTATTTATAAATTAGTTTTACCACTGTTCTTCTATTTCTAGTACGAGTTTTACCACCGATTTGTACTCGTTTTTAGGCCTAATTCCGTCGGAACCTAAAGTTAAACGATGGATTCGAACCCCACCTCGCGACACCGGAGCTAGTCAAGCAAATCCGACCTAAATTAGGACTCGATCTTGCAACCAACCCTCTCTGGTGTGGCTTAATTTCGTTAAACGTGAAATCATGTTTCTACTTAATTCTAGTTTGCATTTAACGTCGGCTTCCGGACACCCATCATTTTGACCCACAAATTCAAGAAAGAGGAGTGCTTACCCCTAATAATATTTGTAAAACGTCACTTTTCGCACGAAAGTTTATACCAAAAACGTCTTTTTTGCAATTTATTTCATACCAAGAACGTCAGTTTTTGCACGTTTTTTATACCAAAAATATCAAATTTCGGATGGCATTTCATACCAAAAATGACATTTTTTCTCGTTATTTCATACCCAAAACGTCACTTTTCGTACGTTATTTCATACCAAGAACGTCATTTTTTGCACGTTATTTTCTACCAAAAAACTCAATTTTACGTTATTTCATACCCAAAACGTGACTTTTTGCACCTTATTTCATATCAAAAGGGCCCTTTTGGACTTTACTTCGTACCAAAATTGTAAGCTTTTTTCGTTACTTCATCTCCAAAACGTCACTTTTCGTATTTTATTTTATACCATATTTTGTACGTTATCTCCTACCCAAAACGTCACGTTTTGCACGTACTTCATACAAAAAAATGTCAGTTTTTGCGCGTTATTTGACCCCAAAGCGTGCCCTTTTGAACGTAATTTCATACCAAAAACGTAACTTTTTCAAGTTATTTCATACCCAAAACGTCACGTTTTGGACATTATTTCATACCGGAAATTTAACTTTTTTTCGTCATTCCATACCCAAAACGTCACTTTAAGTACGTTATTTCATATCATATTTTATAGGTTATTTCCTAACAAAAACGTCACTTTTTGCACGTATTTCATACACGAAAATATCAGTTTTTCCACGTGCTTCGATCCTAAAACGTCCCTTTTGCAAGTCATTTCATACCAAAAAAGTATATTTAGGCACGTTATTTCATACACAAAACGTCATCTTTTGCACGTTATTTCACATCAAAAACCACCATTTTCACGTTATTCCATACCCAAAACGTAACTTTTTGACCTTTATTTGACATCACAACCACTTTCGCCTCGTTATTTCATATCAAAAACGTCACTTTATGCACGTTATTTCATATCAAAAACGTCACTTTTTAAACATTATTTTATATCAAAAACGTCACTTTTTACACATTATTTTATATCAAAAACGTCACCTTTTCACGATATTTCCTAGCAAAATGTTACTTTTTGCACGTTATTCAATATCAAAAAAGTTTGTTTTACACGTTACTTCATATTAAAGACGTGACTTTTTGCACGTTATTTCGCATAAAAACACTTTTTGCACGTTATTTCATATCAAAAAACACTTTTTTGCTCGTTATTTAATATCAAAACGTCACTTTTTGCACCTTATTTCATATCAAAAACGTCACTTTTTGCACGTCATTTCATACCAAAAGGGATATTTCAGCCATATAGAGCTTAAGCAGAACATATGAGAGTCATTTCGCTAAAATGGTTTTATTAATGATTTGAGAGTGTAAGCGTTCTTTCCTCTACGCCTCATCAGTCCTTAAATGCTTCCACACTCTTATAATTGTAAAGTTGACGATATTTTCCTTGGTAACGGCCTTATTCGCCCGTTCGCTATATTCAATAATTCCGTAATTTTATGTCTGGTTTAGTTTTCATTTTCCTACGGGTGAATCCTCTTCTCAAACTTAGTGCTCCTACATGTCTCAGTGGAGCGGCTTTACTGAGGGAAAAGACTGCTACCAAATCGATAGAAGTTAAGCTGCATTAGGTCTGTTTAGCTGACAGAGGTAAGTTCCAATTTCGCGAAATCTTTCTTTGTTAGGTTTCGTAGTTGTATGGTTGTGATTTCTCGTTAAACTGTAGATCCTCACTGAGATACAGATCAGACGGTGTGAAACGGCCATTTATACGGCAAGAAATCAGCAACTCCAGTTTTAAGTAACATATAAACTCTTTTTCCGCCTTCTTTCATTCTCATCTATTTGCTACCTCCCAGTCACGTCAACCTATACCTCTTTAACTGTTTACTTTCGTTACGCTTTTGTTTTCAACTTTATTCCTTGTTTTGTTGGTGAATTTATAGCCTCTTGCTCCCTTCCTAAATAGACCTGCCCCATCTGGATTTACACACGACACTGCCACATAAACTTACACAGGCCATTTGAAGCAAATTATCGTTTTGGAAAGCTATAAAACTGGAGTCAGCGTGACTCGTAAAGACCCTGAAAACTATTATATGTAACGTGCTTACAAAAATAGATTTTTTATAGCGAAGAGGCCAGTTTGAGTACTTTCAAGAAAAGGATTGATTACACGTCGATATAGGTATAACGGTTCCTTCCAGGATGTGTCTTTGGACGATCTTTGACTAGATTCGTGTGAACAACACGTTCAAATTGTTTGTTTTTTTATCAAGCATTATTTAATTCTTCATTTAAGGGAGACTATTTGTTTAGCATCTAATAGGCTATGAAGAATTACATTCGGTGAGTTTAACACTAAATTGCCCATGTTTCGAGGTACAAGGAATTGGTACAGATAAATCTAAGAGCTTCTATTAAATAGGGAGCCCAAATAGATTTGAAATATTTCAGTTTTTTGTGGTTTTTTTAATTTATTTATATACCATAAAATAACAAAGAAATCTTTATTTTACTTGTTGGAAATACCATTAAGGAACAAATATTCATTAAGAGTCGAATATTCACCCAAATCATTGAGCATATTTCATATGACTTAAGAAAGAACATCTAACTGTTAAGGTTAAGTTGATCGAGAGTTTTGCGGTTTTAATCAGGAATTTTTCCAGATTATTCACGTGTTTGTTTTTTTAATCCTCTCAAGGTATAGTAAAAAAAAAAACCATGGTGATCGGGTAAGGGTGGGTTATATCTCCAAATAGTAAAGTTGACGGATTGTAAAATTGTCTTAAGGTATGCCTACATGACTTGGACCTAAGCAGATATTAATATGCTGTTGATGCCAACATCATCACATCTATAGTAAGTACATTCTCCTCTTTCTCATGGTAATTGGAAAATTTTATAAGATGAGAAATCTATAAGATATTCACGTTTTATGATGTTCTCATATTTAATGACCGCACTATATTTCGATACATAAGGATTTAAATGTTATGTATAGCTCTTTCGACAATATAATATACATAAACACATTAACAGATTAGATGATCTTGGCAACACATCTGGTAAAGGAAATCCTATGAATGAATTCGATTGGAAGGAAAAGGCGGAAATCAGAAGTAGAGCGAGATTAAGCTCGCGACATGCCTTTTAGCTTAAGACTTAGAGTATTTATATTTACAACGCAAATTATTTGTGCTCAAACTAAAGTATCTATGCTTATAATGCAGTAATTATGTTTAAACCTAAAGTATTTATGCTTAAAACTCAAAATATTTTTGCTTTAATAGCAAACTATTAAGGCTTAAAACGTAAACAATTAATGTTTAAAAGCAAAGTTGTTATGGTCAATGAAGTATTTATTCTTATAACCAAAGTATTAATGGTTAAAACGGAAAGTATTTTATCGTTAAACGTAATCTATTTGTGTTTAAAATGCATAGTATTTATGTTTTAAACGCAAACTATAGATGCTTAAACGTAAAGTACTTTATGGTTAAAGCACAAAATATTTTATCAATTTATCTTAACAAATTGTCGAAGATGAAAGGAAGATATTTACTCTCTCTCTCTCTCTCTCTCTATATATATATATATATATATATATATATATATATATATATATATATATATATATATATATATATATATATATATATATATGTATGTATATATATATATATACATATATTAATCCATTAAACCACATAAAAAGAGAAAACGAAATAATTTTTCCTTACAGTAATATTTTTATTACCTGTTTTCGAACAAATCCATGCAGGGAAGCGATTCGAACTATGGACACTGAGGCAGCGAGCACCGCTTTGATCACAGTTAAAAGTATGCCTTTAGTATAACTGTGATCAAAGCGGTGCTCGCTGCCTTAGTCTGCATAGTTCGAATCGCTTTCCTGCACGGATTTTTTCGAAAAAAGGTAATAAAAATATTACTGCAAGGAAAAATTATTCCGTTTTCTCTTTCTATGTGGTTTAATGGATTTATTTTCATAATTCTCTCGCGCTACTCTGAGAGATATATACATTTGTATATTTACTACGCGTTTAACTATTCCTCATTTATTCTTTGAATTCCCAATTAATTTTCTATTTCTTTCATAGTCCCCGTTCGAGCTTGCGAAAGTGTTCCTTAAAAGCTATTATATTCAGAGGATTTTTTGGTTTTGTGCGTAGCATAGTGTACTAAAAGCATATTTTTAACTGTGATCAAAGCGGTGCTCGCTGCCTCATTGTGCATGGTTCGAATCACTTCCCTACACGGATTTTTTCAAAAAAAAGGTAATAAAAACATTACTGCAAGGAAATATTACTCCGTTTTCTCTTTCTATGTGGTTTAATGGATTTATTTTCACCATTCTCTCGCGCTACTTTGATATATATATATATATATATATATATATATATATATATATATATATATATATATATATATATATATATATATATATATATATATATATATATATATTATATATATATATATATATATATATATAGAAAGAGAGAGAGAGAGAGAGAGAGAGAGAGTAAGAGTAAATATCTTCCTTTCACCTTCGACAATTTGTTAAGATAAATTGATGAAATTTTTTGCGTTTTAACCAAAATGCGACTTTCTCGGTTTAACCTTGC
Organism: Ceratothoa steindachneri; assembly: GCA_963969495.1. Classification (NCBI taxonomy): domain Eukaryota; kingdom Metazoa; phylum Arthropoda; class Malacostraca; order Isopoda; family Cymothoidae; genus Ceratothoa; species Ceratothoa steindachneri. The sequence goes on from OZ018331.1 coordinate 123,065,726, forward strand.
TACCAGTTATAGCCAAATCTTAATATATTTATATATATATATATATATATATATATATATATATATATATATATATATATATATATATATATATATATATAGATATATATATAAATGCAATGTCCCGCAGGAAAAATTAAAAAGGTGCTTCTAAGTACTTCCGAACTTTATTCAGTTCATTCTTAAGGATAACTACAAGAGAAATTATTATAATAAGGGTATATATAAGCTAGTAAAAGATAAAGGACCGCCTCTAAGACAAAAAATTACCAATCAGGAAGTAGGAGAGGGATGGATAAATTCACATTAAGATTTAGCTATAAAAGGTAGCAAGGTCAAACTGAGACCCAAAAAGAGTCAAGAACAGAGTCAAAACGGTTAAAAGGACTAACAGATAAAGGATAGTCTAAAGAAGGAGATTAGGAGAGATACTTTCTGCCTCTCAGTTTGACCTTGCTACCTTTTATAGCTAAATCTTAATGTGAATTTCCCCTTTCCTCTCCTACTTCCTCATTGGTGATTTCTTGTCTTAAAGGTGGTTCTTTATCTTTTACTAGCTTATATATACCCTTATTATATTAAAAACTCAAACAATTACAGAACTATTGCCCTATTACAGCACCTAGGCAAAATACTCGAACGTATGATCAAATGCCGCCTACGGGACTACCTGAAAGAGAGGGACTGGTTCTCTCCCCACGAGTATGGGTTCAGGAGGTACCGTTCCTCTCAGGCGGCTGTGACCATCGTTCACAACTTTTTTTCCCCAAAAAACCTGCCAGGTACAACAAAAGACACTCTTCATCAGCAAGGACGTGGGTAAGGCCTTTGATAAGGTGTGGCACGAGGGACTCCGTTGGAAACTCGCCAACAATACGGAGTTACCTCTCTGCACCAGAAGGCTCCTCTCGCACTACTTCACTGAACGAAGATGCCACAAAAAATACAACAATACCCTATCACAGCCTTTCAAACCACGCTCAGGCGTTCTTTAAGAAAGCGTACTAGCACCCACACTTTACATCATGTACACAAACGACATCCCACGCCCACCCGAAAACTGCCGTCACACCTACACAGTGGCCTACGCCTTTGACGCGACCATTCTCGTCAGCGGCCGCGGACCAGATGAGATCGCGCACCACGCATAAATAATACTAGATGAAAGGACAGAATACGAGGATAAATAGCTGATTACCACGAATCCTCAGAAGACACAGATGATACTCTTCGGCGCAAGATATCACTACATGCATAACCTAGAATTTTTTCACACACACCAGACAGGAACCACCTAAATCCAACAAGGCTTGACTGCACACAACAGATAAAAAATCCTTGGGGTAACCTTGACAAGTCGCTTAGGTTTAATATACATCAGCACATAATACAAGCAAGAACCGCACGCACAAACAAAATGTTGCGCACGTCTACTCTGCGGGCAAGAAACTAGTTACACCTATATAAACCACTCGTGCGACCTCTTCTCACGTATGCACCACTGTCACACGTAGCTGCGAGTGTCACGTGGCAGAAGAATGCTCAGCACATTCAGAACTCTGCTCTGAAGCGCGCTTGCCACTCTTCCATGTACGCGAGAATATCCACACATACACGACAACAACAAATTAGCACCTCTCAACACATACGCTCACCCTAGACTCACAAAACAACTCGAGAAACTCGTCAGAGACCCCATATACACTGCACTACACGCACGACTGTATATTGCGATGGCCATGCGATACCCCGCAGCCCATGACCACCTTCAACCCATAACGTTCTACGCATAAGTTAAGAGCATCATGAATAACGCGTTTCCGACTAAGCAGACACGCTCTCCTTCCTGACCACCCTCCAACCGTCATCCAGTCACGAACACCTCGAGACCCACCGACCACACCACGCATCGGTGTCTAGCCATCGACCTATAAACTCTTCCTATCCCCTTTCAAGTTATTTCCGTACCCTTTTCCTCTACGATTCCCTTATCGCCTGTGTTACCCGATGATCCCTCTCTGTTCTTTCTATATACATCATCACCACCATCCTTTTCTCTTGTAGTTATCCTTGAGAATGAACTGAATAAAGTTCGAAAGTACTTGGAAGTACCTTTTTAATTTTTCCTGCGGGACATTGCATTCATTGCGAACCTCACGTGCTACTTTGTGATTAAATCATTTCACATATATATATATATATATATATATATATGGGATCGATATTTTGGTACTTCGCAATAAATTGCCCCCTGGAAAAGAAAACAAAATTGTGGATCAAATGAAGCAATATATTCTCATGAGAATTTCCACACAAATAGAAAGATATAGAGATGCGAAATTATTTGAAAACGCCACCCTCTGCCTTAGCAACCTTATCCAGGCAAGACTTGAACTGGTTGCATCTCCTGGTTAGGAAGTCCTTGTTAATGGATGACATTAACTTCACACTGGCGGCGCTCAGAGATCCTAAGGTGTTATGAGCAACCTTTTTGATATCTTTGTAAAAAACGCTCCACACGAAATAATCTAAGGAGTTGCAGTCGGTGGAGCTGGGCGGTCACAATTCTGGGAATCAGTGGTGGGGGACGTTGTTGAACAACCACGATTATAACTTCCTTACCTTCTGTGAGGGAGCAGAATGCTGCTGGAAAATGTAAGGTCTTTTGGTAGTTAGGATTGGGATTTGGATTTCAAAAGTGGTGAATATGTGGGAGTATAAGATAGGATAGATAGAAATAATGGTGTAAAAGGTTAGATGATTGATGTGTTGATAATTTCAGTGATGTGTGTGAGGATGAGTGTGTGTGGACCAGGTTGCCTGGCCATCGCTTTACTTTGCTTTAGTTTACTTTTACTTATCTCTTATCAGCAACGAAGCCTTTGTTTTCTTTGATTTCATAAATATTTATTTATGTATTGTTTTCTCTTTCGAGGGAAGCGTTCGAGTCTTTGTTTTTCTTTTTATTCTCTTTAAAGTTGTCTTCTTTTCCTTACTTTGGGCTAATTTTTGGTGCACTCTCTTGTTCCGTTATCTTACTTCTTACATTTATATGATTTATATTTTTATTTATTTATTCATTTTATTTTTATTTTTGATTTATTTCTTTAGTTTTTATTACTAAATTATTTATTAAAGTCTATTCATTTAGGATCATTCTCGGGTAGTCTAGCTATATAGTGGTTCGATTTCAACCTGTATATTTCTTCGACTACTTTCAAACCTTTGCTTAAAGTGTTGTCTCCTGTATTTTCTTTCGGTCGGTCTAACTTTATTTATCATTTTATTTGGGAGTTCTTCCCCTAGTTGGTGCCATATTTGCTTGGCACGGTCGTGTAGGAATTGATTAATGGGTCTTAATTTTGTTCTTCGATGTAGTTCTATTGACGGTATTCCTTCTAGTCTTGAGGTGTTAGTTATAAATCTAGTCGCGATATTTTGGATTACTTGTAGTTTTAACATTCGCGTTCTGGACAGAGTGTTGATCGAGATGACGGGGTATGTTAAAATGGGGCGTACTAGGGCTAGGAATAGTTTTATTTTGTTATCTTCATAAAGGTTTTTGAACCTTTGTAGAGAGGAAAGGGTCTTTTTTTGCTTGTGTAGTTTTTTCGTTCACATGCGTATTGTACCCGTTTTGGGTTATTTTTAGGCGGAGTACCTTACCCCCTTTGCTGTAGGGGTAGTGGATGTTGTTAGCGGTCACTGGGTATACCTTTCTTCTGTTCATTGAAATTTGATTTTTTTTGTTTTTATTTTAGGTGTTCTCTTGAATTCATTTATATTTATGATCTCTCTGGCAGTGCACTTTGTGATATCCCTTGGGTTTTGTCTTTCACTGGCGATGATCTGCGTGACATCGTCGGCCAGTTGTATATACGAGTACATCGCGCTTTCCTCCAAGGGTTGGGGGTCCTCCTTGGTGTACATTGCGTACAGTGTAGGTCTGAGGCACCCCTCTTGCGGGACCCTTGCTTTAGGGTGAAATAAAGGCCAGTGTAGTTGTTAATGGAGATTCTCGCCTTCCTGTCTTCCAGTTAGCGACATAAGATTCTGGTTAGGTTTGTCTCGAGACCGACTTGGGTTATTTTTGTTTTAAGCTCTGGCACCCGTACCTTGTCGAAGGCTTTAGCTACGTCGCGGAATGTCAAGTCCACTTTGTTGACTCTTGCTATATCAACAGCGATTTTCTCGGTAATGAGTATCAGTGCTGTCTCCGTACCGTGTTTTTTTATGAATCCATGCTGTTAGTAGTTCTGCATATCATTTTCTTCCAGAAAGGTCTTTATTCTCTCATTGAGTAGTTTCTCCATTAGTTTGCCGATGAATTCTGACAGTGAGATTGGTCTATAACTCTCGATGTGGCCCTTGAGTTTTCCGGGTTTGGAAAAGAATATCATACTTCAAGGTATCCATTGAAGATTTTGAAGAGTACTTGATGAATATTGGCGGGCACGTTTGTAATTTGTTTTTTGGTGATTTCACTAATGCATGGAGTTTTCTACCTAAACCTCGCTAGGGCTGCTTTAAATTCTACTAGGGTGATAGGCCTTCGCTGGTTCCTTTGGTCGCAGGATTCGTCCATCCATGTGAAAGATGAGTGTTCGTGCTTTCTATCTTGTAATTCATCTATTATGCGCTGTTCATGGACCACATCATAGTTTAGGTTCTCCTCCAGGGTAATAGAGAAGATCCTAGACCAATGTTCTCTAAATCTTTCTTCGATTTTCCTGTTTTTATTCATTGTGATTGCGCCTTCTTTCAGGTACATTTTGTCTTTAGGTACGAAATCTTTAAGTTTTTTGTATATTTTCCAGAACCTTCCTGGGTCTCTTTCAATATCCATGTTTTTAATGATATTGTTCCATGCTATGTACTATTTCTTCTAATTAGATCATTCGCTTGATTTCTGAGGTCTTTTAATCATACATACCTTTCTCTACTGTTACCATGACGATGGATTTCTTCAAACGTGTTCTAAAGTTCCTGTAGTTTAGCTTTGATTTCATCGGACCATTGAGGAGCAGGGGTTTCCCTGTAGTTAGTTTTTAGGATGCATAGCCTGTCGGCTTCTTCCATAAGGTTTGTAATATTGTTTAGATGTGTGTTAGTTTCTTCTAGGGGACTTTTTTCAAGGGAAGGTATACTGTAATTTTCTAAATGTTTCTTATACTCGAACCAGTTGTTCTTTGATAATGCCTTCCTTTGGGGAATTTCAATTTGGATAGGTGAAGTTGAAATCTTTGTAATGAGTCTGATGTGATCAGAAGGTATTGCGGGGCTGAGAGTGGTGTGTATGTTAAAAGCGAAGTTAGGGTTTATCAATATTATAATATTATGTCTGGAGTGGTTGAAGACCGGTCTGTTACAAATGTGGGAAAATCCGGGCCCTCTCTTTGCACCATCTGCCGCTTTAGGAATAGTTCTAGACTTTCTACATTTCCATTAAAGGTGTTCGTGTATCCAGCAGAGCTGCATCTTGCATTGAGATCCCCTAGGAGGATCGCTGAAGATGGTCGGCAGAATATCCGGATTAAGTTAGGGGTTGTGAGGTACGAGCGCCGGGGGATGGGGTATGCCCCGGCTACCATCAGATCCCCCGTTGTCATTTTTAGCTTAATGGCTACTATATATGACTCTTGCAGATCTCTAATTTCAGTGTATGATAATCCCTTTTTATTCCCATGGCTGTTCCGTCAAAGCGTGTGCGGGTATGGCTTGCGGCCGAAACTGTGAAATTTTGGATTTTGATATACTCGTCATGATGACTAAATCTGAATCAATTTGCCTAAATATATTACAATATATGAGTTCTTTGTCTCTCCATCCGTCGACATTTAGTGTAAAGATTTTTAGATTTTTTAGGTATTGTACGTTCGGATGTATTTAATCGTTTGGTGGATTTTCCGTTTTTGGCCTTCTCAGAGTTTGCAGGTGATCTAATATATCCTGGTCGTTTTTTCTTGAACTGGTAAGTAGGGAGGTTAAAGCATGAATTCGCCGAGATTTCTATGAGTCCTTGTTTAAGGGCATTATTAATCTTGGTTTCATCATAGTCGGAATCGTAATCCCATTTAAACTTCCCTTTGACCAGACCTTCGAAAATTTTCTTTTGTTTATTGACCGATGGGAGTGATGAGGAGTGAGTTCCGTAAACTTTAATGTTATACTTTTCTGATTTGTTTGTCTTTTCTTTTTCTAGTTTTTGTCTCATCAGTTTAATTTGTTTTATGACTTACAAGTCACCTTTGTTGATTTCAGTTTCGGTGGCTATTTGTTCCTTTTCTGTTGTCTCTTTTATTTCCTGTTCAGGTGACATTGAGATTTTGTACAGGTCGCTGGAAGGCGGGTTCTCGGGAAACCACATTGAATTTAGGCCATTTATGTGAGCATTTTATTTAGCTCTTCCAAGTATGAGCCCAGTTTTGCTATTTTCACAAAATGTGCGTGGAGAATTCGTAATTCGTTGTCCTTTTCCTCTCCTTCTCTTATATCATTGTAGTCTTTTTGTTCCTTAGTTTTTCTTTCTTCAAGGGACAGGCCATTGAGAGGGTGCGGTGTGGATTTCCGCAATTGGCGCACTTTTTTATTGGCTCTTGCATTGTTCCCACCTATGCTCTGTAATTGAGCATTCCGAGCACTTCATACCCTTGAAGGTACAGTCTCGGGTCAGGTAGTCATCGAGGGCGTAGCACCTAAAGCAGAACAACATAGAGACGAATGTTTCTCTCTCTATTTGGTCAGGCGCTATCTTGATGTAAGCGGTAAGCAGTTTTTTCCGCAGCTTTTACCGTCATTTTAGTGTCCTTGAATGTCACCTTATATACGTAAGTGTGTTCCTCTCCGTTTTGTTTTTTTAATTTTATGATTTCTTCTATTTTGGTCCACTCTTGATTTTTTCAATTTCCGCCTTGATCTCTTCTGCGGAATGTTTACCTACCTTTTGATTGCAAAGGAAGGTGGTACCCTGGCAGAGAGCCCTATTTTCTTTAGTTTCTTTGCAGCGTTTTCGCTAATTAAGTTGTGGAGGTCCTTTTCCGCATCACAAAGGGCTGCATAGCCATTGTACTGGTCTTTTAGTGGTAGAACAATCACTCCTATTTCGGCGAAGATGGTTTGGAGGGTTTTTTCCTGGTCTGGCTTTGTGTGCCCTTCGAAAATCCTAGTTGGGACCCTCTTTGCTCCGTAGGATTTATTCATTATGCCCAAGGGGTGCTTGTCTCTAAGTACTGGATGTTCTTCGTTTTGATGGATATTTTTCTTCAATTTCGTACCTGTATTTATATTTTTCTGGGAAAAAATGATGGTATTTATATTTATTTTTTGAGTGAGGAGTTTCCCCTACCTCCATTGGGGATTTTATGTGCCCGGATTAGGGTTGCTCCCTTAGATGAGTTAATGGGATGACTGGATGAATGAACCTAAGTTGGATCCTCCGAGAGGTAAAGAATGGCGGACATTTTGGTGGACGGTGGTCGAATCAACTCTCACCACCTAGGGTACCGCCCCCTCAGGGTTTTGGATATTCTACGCTGCGTCCAACTTACATAGAGAGAGAGTTTCATTTTCCTCTATGATTTTGGACTGGCAACCCCGGAGGTTCTTTTATAACACGCTGGGGCTTGCAGCAAAGTCACACTGACCAGGTAGGTGCCTATGACTCCGATTTCCATAGTGGAATAGGCCTGAAACCTGCTTTCCTCGGAGCCTCAAATTATGCCTTTGCCCAGTGCAGGGCATAGTTTGAACTAGGCAATGATGATAGACAGCTTTCCCATCCGGACGAGGTTCCCCTGAGGCAGGGGGGTGTAAAATTAGCCGGACATATTAAAATATATTGGATAGATGAATATATTTTACTCTTTTTTAGGGGGGAGGGTGAATGAATAAGAGGTGAGAGTAGGCAGAAAAGAAGTAAGGATGAATTCGTTGGCTCGGTCGACGTGGAATTAGAGTGAGGCTTTCCTGAGAATGGTAGTATTGAGCGAGAAGATTCCTTGAGTGTAAAAGTTCTTCTCGAAAAATGAATTTCTTCAACGTTGGAGAGCGCGAGCTGGCAGAGTATCCGAGTTTCAAAGAGTAAGTGCGTGGTGAGCGAAGTCGAGCTGTCTTCTGTTAGCTACTTAGTCCCTCCAAGGCTTAAGTAGTCTCCAGCAACTCAATGTAAATGTCCGCATTTAGCCGGGGGTAAGATGTGAGAAGGCATAAGTTGGCCTCTAAGTCAAAAAATGACCAATGAGGAAGTAGGAGAGGGATGGGTAAATTCACATTGAAATTTAGCTATAACAGGTACCAATGTCAAACCGAAAGGCAAGAAAGAGTCAAGAACAAGGCCAAAAGGGTTAAAATGATTAACGGATAAAGCGATAGTCTAAAGAGGGAGATTAGGAGGGATGCGAGAAGGAAATTGAAACAAAGGGGAGAGGGACAAGGAGAGAGGAAGAGAAATAAAATAATGTAAATACAAAATCAATGCAATAATTAAATTGACACATCGGGTTCCCATAAAAATGGCATATAAGTCCTAGTTAATTTCTTTCAGGATGAGTTTTTTCATAACAATATCAATTTTAAAATGCCAGGGAAAGTGTTAAAGTTATTAAATTGGCTTATACATGAACTTTCAACAAGGTATATTTTAATTGAGTCATTTGAGCGAAAAATAAATTTTATGAATTTCAATTAATTAGGTGGTTATTTTCGGACATATGCACAAAAAACGCAGTATTATTTACAGCTGATTAATACGTACATATAATTGCTTTCCTGTCTGTCCAAAATATTTACTTGGACAAACCCGAAAATTCGACCGAATAGACTCCACCAATATTATTACAATTATTGTGAACTGGAATGTTTTTTATAGTTGACTCGTATATATATATATATATATATATATATATATATATATATATATATATATATATATATATGTATATATATATATATATATATATATATATATATATATATAAATATATATATATATATATATATATATATATATATATATATATATATATATATATAACTAGGTAAAAGGCCATGTTGTATGCAGGTTCTATTGAAGTCCACAGCCGTGGCAGCGTTATTAATTTTAACTTGTATTTTCCTTATATTTCTTACAAGTTTTTTAACGAGGTCTTCGAGGCGAGAAAAAATACCCGCGAATGACCATCTTTATTCCTAGAAGTTTCAACCATGTTAGGTCATCTTCAGGGAATGAATAGAAATGGAATTATTCAAAAATTGCTACATTACATAGAGTATTTCTGCGCGGGAGATTTTTAAGGGGAAACTAAGCGCTACAAGAAACATATAAAATTGGAAGGCTCAGATTGTCTGACTAACAACAGAGTACATACAGTTCACATACGAAACGGATCTCTTCCCAAGCTCTCCGAAGAAGTTTATCACCGGAAAAGGCAGGAAAGAAAAACGAAACCACGTCAAAAACGTGAACTTGCCACACTTTTTCCCCACGGGGACTCCAGAAATCGAAGATAATTTACGGAGCCACACATATCCGACCCATGTCTGGCTAATCCCCCCCGCGGCCCCCTTATCTCGGCACTGGAGCGGAAATGAACTGAACTGCCATTCATCTAGTCTCGCTCTAACTATGTCGGTCTACTTTGATAGTCATAATTGGAGACGAAAAGGAAAGCAGGTTGGTTTGAGGATTAGCCCACTGTGGAGCTCTACGGAAGAGACCACCCGGTTACGATGCGATGCTGAAAGCTTTGGGGAAGAGGTAGTTTGGGGAAGAAGTAATCTCTAAGGGTAGTTTCCGGCCAAGACCACAGGGGGACATGCAACCGTCCCTGTGTAAGTTGGAAGCAGCATCGATAACCAAACCCCAGACGAGGCGGTACCCCCGGGCGGTGGTAGTTGACTCTATCACCACCCATCATTAAGTCCGCCACTTTTCACCCGTCTGAAGGGCCTCCCCGGGTTCGCCCACCATCATTCATCCATCTCATCCGGCAGTTCATGTTCATGGAAACTTGCTTGTAGCGAGGAGGGAGCAGCACTTAAAACCCTTCCAAAAAGAAGAATCGGACCCTACAACAAGGTAAATACAGCGACGAATATCCAGAACCCACTTGAAGGAAACAGCAACCCAGCCGCAATGGACGACCGAGAAGAAGCAAAGAGGGTTCCCCTTCGCATCCTCCCTGGCCGGGAGAAACCCTCCCGTGAACAGACGCTGAAGAGCATATATGCGGATATAGGAGTGGTCCTCCTACGGCTTAAAGACCAATACAATGGCTACGTGGCGCTATGCGACACGGAGAAAGACCTCGATCTCCTTTTGAGTGAGGGCGCAGCCAGGAAACTCGGCAAAATAGGACTAGCCTCCTTGGATACCACCTGACGTCCAAACAAAGAGATCAGTAATATGCCGGCGCTTGACCCATTGGTAGGCAAACATACAGCCCAAGAGATAAAAGAAGAGCTAGAAAGAGAGCAAGAATGGGCAAAAGTCAAAGACGTAATAAAATTCAAGGACCAGAATGGAGAGGATCACAGCCACGTCTTTAAAGTGATCTTCCGTTCGACAGAGATCGCAAAGAAAGCCACCGAGCAAGAACTCCTAGCATTTTACACGAAAATCTCCCCCGATCAGATAGAAAGGGAAACGTTCGTTTCAGTGCAAGTGTGCTTCACATGCTACACGCTAGACAAGCACCCAACCAAGAAATGTACCTTTAAAGGTAAAGCTTGCTCTGAATGCTCAAGCCATGAACACAGATGGTATGAGTGCAGAAGCACAGAGGAAAGATCCTTGGACTGCGGAAATGGACATAGGACTCTGGCCATGTCATGCCCAGTGAAAAACAACTTATTCGGAAGAAGAAAGCCGATATCAACACAGAGAAAGAAAGGAGAAAAAATACTACCTACGCTGCAGCAACAGCTAACGGAAGCATCTCTGCACCCACCGCACGAACCACAACGGTCAATATCAAGGGCACTATGAGGCCCGACTTATTACTGTGCATAATGCATGCACACTTTGTCAACATGACGAACTCAGGTTCATATGCAACTGAACTTAACACCATGCTTAAGAAAAAAGGACTAAAAAAAATGTGGTTCCCGGAGAACCCACCCTCGAATGAGTTGTACAAAATGAATATGACTCCAAAGGAAACTAATAGCCAAATAAAAGAAGAAAAAGACGAAAGTGAAATGAATAACGAATAAGAGGAAGAAAGCACAAAAGTGACCTCAGAAAAACAAAATTTAAAAATGACCACCCAACACTTCAACATCAAAATTTACGGATCTCATGCTTACCCCATTCCTAAGCAATACAAGCAAAAGGATATAGTCGACGGACTAGTCAAGGGTAAATTTAGATGGGAATACGAAGCAGACGCGGACGAAACCGAAGTTTACAACGCACTGAAACAGGGCATGTTATTCATCGCTCCAGAATCATGCAGCAACATCTCATGCGGTGAATTCAAAAAGAAAAGAAATGGACGCACTCGATCCCCAGGCCGACCAGAAAAGGCCAAGTCAGGTAGAGAACACAAGCAATCATAACAGTAATGGACACGTTTCAACGTAAGCTTAAAATATTCACCTTGAATGTTAACGGCTGGAAAGAAAAACGCTTAATCTACTCCAACATAGTAAGAAAGGAAGATCCAGACCTAATCATCTGAACAGAACTTAGCATATCCACAGATACAAAAACAATAAAAATACACAACTATAAATTCTTAACAACAAACCACTCACAGTCAAGATATGACGGAGTTGCCCTGGGCATTAAAAAAGGTATACACTTTACTGAAATAAAAGGGCTAGAGGAATCATTTTTAGCTGTGAAAATAAAAATGACTAGGGGTGACCTGGTCATAGCCGGGGCCTACCAACCACCTAGACGCTCGTACCTACCAATACCCAATTTCATCAAGCTATTCCGTAGACAAGCCTCAACCTTTCTAGCCGGATACCTTAATGCAAGGAGCAGGAAAGCAGGGTACACAACCCATACAAACGGTACGGGAAAAACCCTACATCTCCTGATACAAAGAGGCCTACTAAACAGAGAAGGACCTGACTTCCCTACGTATCTCACAGCCTGAGCCTCGACTACCCTAAATATTATTTTAACTAATAAAAACTTCAATTTAAATCACCAGACACAGCCAGGTCCCGCAACTCCCTCCGATCATTTAAGCATAATTACCACCATCTCAACTTCACCCATCCAAATAAAAATATCACGAAGAAAAGCAACCAGCAAAACAAACTGAGATGGATTCAAATAATACTTAAACACAATAGAAATTGGATCCCTTAACAACCAAAGTAAAGAGGAAATAGATGCCCAAATAGAGTTAATCACCAGTAAAATCAGTGAGGCGGATAATTTACACACCCCAACAATAGAATATAGAACCATACCTGTACCTAGATGGACCCAAGAGATCCAAGATGAAATGGATGCATTTTAAAATGTAATAAATGAAATCAGGGTATCGGCTAATACGATTGAAAAGTACAGAAGCATTATCCTTATTAGAAGGAGGATAAACATAATAGGCAAAATAGAGATAGAAAAGGATCCAAGGAAATTCTGGAGACAATTCAGGAAATTACGCGGATCACAGCCAAAAGAAGAAATAAGCCTGAAAATACAGAACAAGAAAGTAGAGCAAAATGAGGAACTACAAGAGTATTTCCGAACACAGTGGACGAAAAATTTTTCTATTTCACCTGAAGAAAATCAAGATTTCGACCTAAACTATGAGGAAGAAATCATACGTAGCCTGGCAACACAACGTGAACTCATTATACCGTTTAGAAACGTCGACGAACAAAGGGACAATCCCTTGGGAGAAGGAAAGCCATGTACTATGATGAATACCTGAAAGCATTAAAATCATTTAAACAAAAGGCTCCAGGACAAAGTGGGATATCTAAACCTCACTTAATTAATGCCCCATATAATGTACACGAATCGGTAGTGAAGATCTTCAATGCCTGCCTAAATATGGGATACTTTCCCCAATCATTTAAAACGGCAAAGATGATCTTCCTGCCGAAGCCGGGCAAACCGAAACATCAAGTCAAAAGCTTCCGCCCTATCTAGCTCCTGGAATTTCTAGGCAAAGTGCTAGAAAAGCTCCTTAACGAAAGTTTGATCAACTATCTTAACACAAACACCCTATACAACCCGGAGCAAGTGAGGGACGGGCACCGCGCTAGCAATCATTACCGAAAGAATTGCTACTGCAACAGCGCGAGGCAACAGAGTTGACATTGTATTTCATGATGTTGCCAAAGCATTTGACAAAGTGTGGTTGCCCGGCCTAAAAGCCAAAATCTGCGACCTTAACCTGGAAATAAACCTCTGCAAAATATTCTGCAGCTATCTAGATGAGAGGAAAGCGATATTGCAGATAAACGGCAAAACGGGCGATGCAATCAACCTACAAACGGGGGTCCCACAAGGAGGCTGCCTCTCACCTACGCTGTACACAGTGTATACCAGGGACCTTCCACATCCAACTGATGAAAGTTCGTTGTACATACAATTAGCGGACGATATCACTCAGATAGTGACCAGCGATAGGAAAACCCCAAGGACATCGCCCTAAGGACAGGTATAGAAATTAAAAACCTAAATGATTACGAGAAAAGGAATAAAATAAAAACTAACAAGGATAAGTTCAAACTAATTCCCATAAACAGAAGGAAAAAAGCTACTGTACGCGTAGACGGAGAGGCATATCCTTTCTCAACAGAAGGACATGTCCTCGGACTAAAAATAACAACTAACGGCTATACAAGTCACCTACCACAAAAAAATCATAAAAGCAAAATCTACCTTATCAGCACTATACAGATTCAGGCAACTTTAACCTAAAAATAAAAGAAAACTATACCTGGCCCTAGTTCAACCCAAGCTCCTATACTTAATTGTACCATTGAAAACACTAAGTAACTCCCAAATCAAGAAGATCCAAAGAGTCTAAAGTCAAGCCACTAGATTCATAACAAACACAAGAAGACTAGATTACATACCAGCAGAAGAACTCCACCGCAAATCTACTATAAAACCCATAAACATAGTCATACAAAAAAGAGCAAGAAAGCTGTGGGAAAAGATTAAAAATACGATTCCACAGAATATAGTAAACCAAACCATCGTACAAGAAGACCAAATCCATCGTACGCAGTATAAACAACGCTTCAACGGTAGCCTGTGAAAAACGTTAATAAACGTTGGTTTAGTTTGTTTTTTCCTCTATAGTTCTAATGTAAATAATTAATCTCAAATTTAATATTCATGTTTCACAATTTTATTACATGTGTTAACTTTTTATGTATACATTTAACTCTGTATTTTGTATTCTTTCTCTAGCACTGATGATGGGATTAGTTATAATCCTGAAACGTTTGAAATAAATGTTACGAGGCATCTATGGCTCTGTCCTGGTTATCCTATTATATATATATATATATATATATATATATATATATATATATATATATATATATATATATATATATATATATATATATATTCCTTATATCACAATGCCAATTTTCTCTCAAAGGCAACATTGCACCATTCTTCTATTATACGAAAATGGCGACCAATTCTGAAACTTACGATGACTAATAACTATCGAGGTATGGCATTACAGCGTTTGAGATTATATTTAACGAAAATCACGACTGAAATTATGTTCACGCTTTTGTTACCATACCTCAAGCGGAAAAGACCATAATTACGGATACTAAAATTGCCAGAATATAATTCTTTACTTTTTACTTGCCCCATTTAATCAAGCAATCAATACGTAATCACTTTGTCGGCTATGAATTGTGTGCTTAAAGGAGAAGGTAAAGGGGGTTTACTGTCTTAAATTGACATGACTCCTTTGATGGACGTTGGCATCCAAGATGACCGAATTGGTGCCAAACTCATCGAATGCCACTAAGTGCCTCTTTAATATTCAATTTGGACCTACGTTTATATTAATGGGTACTTTTGTCCTGTCAATAGATTCTCATTAAATCCGACGACCAGATAGAACAGGAATTTCTTTCACAACGCTGCTAGACACAATAGCGTAGGAATCCAAAGGCTTAGGGCTAGTAAGAAATAGCAAACACCTCAATTAGTGTCAAGTAATATAAAAAAAATAGTTAACCAACGAGTACTCTATATTTTTCCTCTCTCTCTCTCTCTCTCTCTCTCTCTCTCTCTTTCTCCCTTTCTCTCTCTCTTTAAACGTTACAAACATTACCTTAGGGGCGGTTTGGATTCATAAGGGAGCGAGCATCTCAACGGGTGCCTGTGCGTGCCTCTAGTTGTTTTCTTTCTTTATTCATTATTTTCTGGTTATTTCATTTTTTTATTATTCTGAATTATCCAATTTTTGAGTTTTCCATTTTCTTAGCGAACTTGCTGTCACCGGTGACCGTCACTAGAGAACCCTAAAATGTTAAAATAAGAGAAGTAAACATAACCTCTTCAAATCAAAACACGCAATTTCTTTCCATTAATTCACCAGAGTAACTATGGTGTAATTAAATAAGAATCGTGTAGATTCGTTAACGACAGAAATTGCCCATGATTTAACGCGTTGTTATTTATTGAAATTTAAATAGTAATATCTTTTGTCTAAAACTCTCATTCACACGTCTTCATTGAAACAGATGTTGCATTTTTATTATTTATTGACCTTAATTAATTTTATCCAGTTTACACCTACATTTCAAGTAAATATATATTTATATAAGCGAATGCTGTTCTAATATGCGTTGAGAAATGACTTCTCTAGTGTTCTAATCTGCGGTTTACCCCAAATTCAACGTTCCTAAAAATATTTCACCCAAAACAGTTAGTAGTTTAAGAAGAGATGGTTAGTTTTGAAGGTTAGGGATTAGATAAAGCATGGTTAGTTTTTATATATTTTTTTTCTTGCCCTGTTTTAAAACTCAAAGTTGCGCCATATTAAACATAAACAAAATTATAATTACACACTTAACCTTAAAAACTATCCCCCCTTTAATTAACCCTTAACCTTCAAAACTAACCACTTATAATTAACACTAACCTTCGAAACTAACCTCCTTCAATTAACTCCTAACCTTCAAAACTGACCACCTTTAATTAACCCTTAACCTTCAGAACTAACCAACTTTTAATTAAGACTCAAACCTTTAAAACTAATAACCTTTAATTAACTACCTAACCATCAAAACTTGGTATATTTTAATAGGTTGGTAACAAAGTTGTCGCACAAATTTTATTGATAGATTTACAACGACACAATGCAGCAAAAGAAACATATGAATGAACAATGAAAACACCGTTATTTTCGAGCACCTACATACTTCCAACGACGGAATAGATCATGGATGCCTTTGTTGAAAATCTCAACTAATTTGTTATCAAAGAAGTCTCCAATTGCATGCTTCAGTTCATCAACATTTGAGAACGTTTTGCCGTTCAAGAAATACCGGCGCCAGGTCTGGCAAGTGCGGTGGGTGAGAAAGAACTTCCCACCCCAGCTCCAAGAGTTTCTCACGGGTATGATTTGTCTGAATTTGTGCAGGTGCCCCTTTGTTTGTCCATATTCTTTTACGTGCCATGTGTTCGAGTGTAGACACTATTTCTCATCTGCAGTAACCACTTTGTTCAGCCAATCAAAGCAACGTTTCTTGGACAGTAGTGTCATCCAGGCGTCTATGCGGTGCTGACGGCTGAAGTCAGTCACACTAAAACTTAAGCCAATCGTAGGCTGTGCGACGACTTGTTGTCTTCTCCAAATGCTCGGTTGATACGACGTTGCGATTGGGCAGTGTTGAGGCACGACTCGTAATCATAGAGTAAAATAGTTCGTTGCTGTTCACGAGAAAGAGTCATTTGATGGGTAATTTTTTTAAACTTTAGATAACATATTGGGTGTCCGAATTATCACTGTGTAGTTGCCTAGAAAAGACTAAGCAACCACACATTAACTAGTCGTACACCCTCCATAAATCTATAGATAAATAAGCTTTAAATAAATCTATAAAAAAGCTTGTGGGGAACTTTGCTTCCAACCTAATAATTAACCAATAACCTTCAAATCTAACCACCCTTTAATTACCTTCTAATCTTCAAAACTAACAACCTTTAAACCAACCCACTAAGCTTCAAAACTAACCACCCCTTAATTAACCGGTAACCGTTTGGGGTGAAAGGCTGTATAAGCGTTGTATTAGGTAGGGAGCTTAGTAGCTAACGTTATTAGTCACTTAGCCATGGTGGAGCCCCCGACCGGATAATGAAATTAACATAAAGATCAAAAGGACTGTCACTCTTGCTATGTAGGCACCAGGAAACAGTCACCATTGAGGGGGGGGGAGGTAGAATTTATAATCTTCAAAACAACCAGCGATCACGTCTGAGCCTTCATCACCATTAGATATGTATACTACCGAGCAAAATAAGAGAACGCTTTTCCACTACCGCAGCGAGACTAACAAACGTGGAAGTTAGGGTATATTAGAAAATGTCGGTAGACTGCATAGTAGAAGAGTAGTATTGAGTGGCAATCTTCAGTTCTCAACCTACCATTAGAAGTGGTTTGTTTGTTCGTTTTTCTGGGTAATGTGCGTGAATCCGTAGGGAAATTACTTTAGAGTTAAGTACGTGTTATTTGGGCCCATTTAAATACAAGAAAACTATTCGGATTAGTCTCCAAATGCAGTTTTCTACAACTTGTCATCTTACTCCTCTCACTAGGGCTCACTTTACTGGTATTTATTCTATACTTGTTCTTCTGCCATCTACTCGTGTCTTGTGTCTAGCTAGCTACGAGTTCATTAGTCTTTGTTAGGGTTCGTTCTGTACTTCTGTATTATTTCACCTTCTCTTCCAAAACTTAGCTACAACTTGTCGGTTTTCTTTCTGCAGAATTCTTGGAGTTCAGGTGAGTTGCGTGGTCTCCCGTTCCATTCACGAGTAGCCTAATCTGGCTGCCTACCTCGTCTTCTTCACCACCTTACAAAACTCGAGCAAAATACCTCATGCCTCAAAAGACCTCGGCAGATTTTCGCTTTAAACTTTTTTTAATACCAGAATATATTCGAGATAAGCCGAAATTTCTTTCAATTCCACCGACTTTTGACCGGTCCAATCAAATGGTAGAGAAACCACTCGAACTTCGATTTGGTCATTTTCCGATCTTCGTTTGCCACTTTGAATGGGTTTTGTCTCCCTCGAACCAATCTGCGCCGGTCGATGTCCAGTCGCGAAGTTTGCCTTCGATGTCAGATACAGTAATTTCCTCATATATTTTGCTCCTCCCCATGTATTGATTTGGGGGAAACGCTCGACGTTTGAAGTATTAGCGATAAGGAAATGGGAGAGAAATATAGAAATATTGATCTCCTTTGACTCATAATCGCTTCTGCGGCAGCCTCAGACGATAGGAAGTTAAAATAATAAATAGATAAGCCAGCAACTGTTGATATTTTGCTTTGTATCCAATTTAATCCAGTTACATAGAGTATCGGATATGTACATTTTAATTGAATATTAACTCTATATGTGATTAAGAAAATAGTAGAGTTTTGGCACAAAGTTTTACATTTTTGATTATTTATATATATATATATATATATATATATATATATATATATATATATATATATATATATATATTACTCTAAATGGCCAGGAAAGGTCAAAGACACTCAGGCGCCTTAGTTTGGGGTGTTTGAATGTGGGTAGATGTGGAGAGAAATTTGTTGTCTATGTTTGTAAAAGAAAAAATGGATGCTCTGGCCCTGAGTGAAACTAAGTTGAAAGAAAAAGTTGTAAAATGGTTTGGTGGGGTGAAACTGATAAAATCAGGAGTAAATGAGAGTGAGAGCAAAGTAAA
This sequence comes from Ceratothoa steindachneri, assembly GCA_963969495.1. NCBI lineage: Eukaryota > Metazoa > Arthropoda > Malacostraca > Isopoda > Cymothoidae > Ceratothoa > Ceratothoa steindachneri. Next base: position 123,084,637 of record OZ018331.1, read on the forward strand.
GAGTGGCTGTACTGATGAGTGAGGAAGTGTGAGAGTGTGTAAGAGAGTACAAGAAGGTAAATTCAGGACTGTTGCGAGGAGGGGGGGGGGGGAAGTTGGGATACGAAAAGTGGGTGATAGTGAGCTTGTATGGTCCACATGTATAAACGCCTGAAAGTGTGGAAAAAGCGTTTTAGGAAGAGCTGAATGGAGGTCTGCAAGGTTTTAATGTAAAGAAGAAAGTAGTTGTAATGAGTAACCTACAGGCAAAGGTAGGTGATGGAGTAGTGAATGGGTAATTGGGAAACACGGAGTGCCAGGAATGAATGATTATGGTGTAAGGATCAAGGAAATGTGTGTTGAAAGAGAGATGGAAGTGGGCATCGCATGGTTTGAAAAGAAAGAGCAAAAGAAGTAAACCTGGAAAAGACTGGGTAGGAAGGTGAGAGAAAGAGTGATTGAGGATCAAAGAAGCATGTTAGACTATGATAAGAAGGAAGAATGTGAAGGGACATTGGATGTAGATGTAAACAGGGGGATGGTGGTAGACTTATCCGACCATCACCTGGTGATGGCATAAGTAAGAGTAAAGAGTGAATGGTTGGCAAACGAAGGAGCTTGAAAAGGAAGGGGATGGTAAGGGGGGAGAAGCTGAAAGAAGCGAGGTGTAAGGAAGAATACAAAGAATTGGTTGTACGGGAGTAGGAAGTGATAAGAGAGCCTGAGGATTTGGGTGTGGAAGTTGTGTGAAAGTTGATGCGTGAGAGCAGGCGTGAGCTGCCAGGCATGTGAAATTAGAGTGCTTTGAGAAGGTAAAGTTTAGGAAGGGTAGCGAATGGTGGAATGCTGTAGTGGAAAAGCTATTGAAAGAAAAGCGTAAACTATTTAATAGGTATAGACACAACAAAAGCGCAGAAAACAAGGAAAAGTATAGCAAGATTCGAAATGGGGGGGTGTAAATTCGAATGGTTGAACTAAAGAGAGAAGCGAATGATAGATGGGGTGAAAGAGTGTCTGAATGCTTTAGAAAGAATAAAAAGTAATGTGGGGGAATTCCACGTGGAATTTCTTTTCCAGCACGGAAGTAAAGTCCTTGCGCTGAAGAAGATTCTAGAATTTGGTTAGGCTTAAATTTATAAGCCTCCCTCCCCCTACATCCACAAGCGGTAGCCTCGAACCGCGTCCCCCACGGACCACCTTTACGCGGGTTAGAATCGCCTCGGCGTAAAGATTCGAGACCATTCGAGAGTAACCCTGTTTCCCCCACCCCCGCGGGGGGAGCCTTGGATATATATAGGGCTCGTCTTTCATGTGGGAGACACAGAGTTGAGGAGTCTCACCCGGACCCAAGAAGATTCCCCTAGTTCCAAGTCAGATGCTAACAACAAAGCAAAGTGACGTCTGAACTATTTGTGTGTTGGAATTAGCCCCAGCCATTTGACGATCGCTACCGAGCAATTTTTCCGACTCCACTCATCAACTCCTGTCAAAGCCCTCCTCGTTCGCCCATTGTTTTTGGGTAGCCGAAATACTCTCCCCTGGACCGGACGTTACGACCCCCCGCCCTCCCTTTTTGAGAACCGTCATCACGTTAACTTCCTGCTCAGAAGCTCCGAGCGCCCTCGCCTCACGTTTATTGCCTGCAGAAGACATCCATGAAGCCTTACCCTGACGTCTCGCCAGGAATCCTCCGTAAGCCAACCCCTCTCCTCCTTCAGGAACCCATTTGATTTAATCCTCCCCATTTGAATAGTCTATTTCTGTAACGCATTAATTTCTACCTTCTGAGTCTGACGCATAACTCTGCAATTTCCCCCCTCATTTACCAATTTAATTTTTCCCATTTATTCTCTTATTTTATGTAATTAAAATTATATTTTTGTACCTGCCTCTTTAAATAACCTTGAGCTTTACCATTGCCTAAATTTTACCTGACCTCGTTGCACTCTTATCTCGCTGTTCCGCGCGTCGAAGCTCGTGGCGTTCCGTTCCTTGTCGGTTCGCCTTAAAGTTATTGGTCCCTCCCCATAGATATAATATGGTATTGATATAATGTAATGTCATACCATAACAAGCAATTTTGGAATAAATTAAATTGTTTGGGAACGAAAAATGATGCGATATAAATGAGAGTGAAGGATGGAAGAGGTGAAGTAATCAGTACTGCTGAAGAAGTAAGGAAGAGATGGGGAGAATATTTTTAGAATTTGCTAAATGTGGATGATAGTAGAGAAGTACAACTGTTATGTCATGGAAGAAGTGGGATGACAGAGAGAATTAGGGGAAGTGAAAGAATTAGCAAAAAAGAAGTAGAAGAGGTAGTGAAAAGCACAAAAGGTGGAAGCTCAGGGGTTATGGATGAAATAAAAAGTGAGATGCTGAAAGTGAGCGGAGAGCGTATAGAGTATAGTTGGTGAGTTTTTTTAATGTATGTTATGGACCAGGGGTGTGTGCCTGAAGATTGGAGGAATGCATGCTGTCGTAGAATGGACTCTCGACGATATACCATATATAACTATTCGTTGAGAGAACTTCTTTAATTATCTTTAGAGTGGGTGGATGTCTGGCTGGCCGATATTATGTATCTTCGATATGCTTAAGGAGTGGAACTGAGCTCAAGGATAATAATATTGCTATCATTAATAAAATAGAGTTTTATTAATAATAACTATTAACAACACACAAAACGGAAAATATTGACATAAACAGAGAATGGAAAGGGTCGTGGGGACTCGAGCTAATCCGAGGATTAAAAGATTTAAAAAGGTAAAACAAATATAAAGTTGAAGGGAGGGGACTCGAGCTAATCCGAGGATTAAAAGATTTAAAAAGGTAAAACAAATATAAAGTTGAAGGGAGGTGATATTGACATAAACAGAGAATGGAAAGGGTCGTGGGGACTCGAGCTAATCCAAGGATTAAAAGATTTAAAAAGGTAAAACAAATATAAAGTTGAAGGGAGGTGATGGTTCGCTACACCATTTAAACACAGGATAGAATTGACAAAAGGGTTAAATACTCAAAGGTAACGTTCGGCTTACGTAATTTATACTTGTTGTGCAGAGAAAGGTGACCTTAAGGAATTTTCGGTCCTCTGGCGAGTTCCAGCCGAAGATGGGGGGCAATATAATGATCCTAACGTGGCGTCTTGGGAATGAGAACCGTTTCTCGACGAATAGCTTGAAGAACAATGGCTGTTTTACGTTGTTCTCTTCTGAACAACAGGGGGGGTGGGTGAGAACCGTCTCTTGTCTACGGGCTCAAGAACAATGGCTGTTATAATGTTGTTCTCTTCTAAACAACAAGGGTGAAGGGTAAGAACCGTTTCTTGGCGAACGGGCTCAAAAGAACAATGGCTGTCTACGTTGTTCTCTTCTGAACAACAGGGAAAGGGTGAGAACCGTTTCTTGGCGAACGGGCTCAAAAGAACAATGGCTGTTCTACGTTGTTCTCTTCTGAACAACAGGGAAAGGGGTGAGAACCGTTTCTTGTCAACGGGCTCAACGAACAATGGCTGTTCTAACGTTGTTCTCTTTCTGAACAACAGGGGAAGGGTGAGAACCGTCTCTTGGCGAACGGACTCAAACGAACAATTGCTGTTCTACGTTGTTCTCTTCTGAACAACAGGCGGGGGGTGAGAATCGTTTCTTGTCAACGGCCTCGAACAAACAATTGCTGCTCTAACATTGTTCTCTTTCTGAACAACCAGGGGAAAGCCTTTGTGAACTCGGTATCACGGAGGCTCGAACCTTGGCACTCAAGGGATATTTTCCTTCTTCTGGACAAGTGATGGTGAATCTCGAGGTCGAGGTCCCTTGGCGCACAAGGGGAGAGAGAGTCGTGGTGATGTTTCACGACGAAAATCTGGATCTCCAATCTGATCTTAGTGGTAAAGTTTCCATCTAAATAGTCGAGACACCTCCTTTGCGTGGGGGAAAATGGAGTAGGAGCTTCGAGGGAATGCACAGCCGAGCCTGGGAACAATGCCTTATCTGCCCATAAGCCTAACTCTATCTGGCGAGGTCGGCTTATGGGGGTGAATGGGGGAAGATAAACCTCCTTGTTTAAACATTGACTCAGGTGGCTGTGATAAGGCGCCAAGCTTCAAAGCAAAGATGCACGTGGGGAGCATCGTGGTTTTAAATAACATGTGATAGTGGTTGAAATTAACGCGGCCTCAACCCGTTCTATCACACATGCATTGTTCCTATTTGCAAGGGAAAGGATAAAAGAACTGAGTGTGGTAGTGATAGGGGTATAAGTATGTTGAGTGTGCCTGGAAAGGTATATGGAGCAGTCTTGAGTTAAAGAGTTAGGAGGTGCACGGAAAGTCTGATTGTAGAGAAACAAGGGTGGTTTAGGAAGGGAAGAGTGTGTGTGGATCAGATTTTTACCTCGAAGTATATATGTGAGAAGTACCTGGAAAAGAATAAAAGTGTGCACATGGCATTTATATCTGGAGAAAGCGTATGACAAAGTGGACCGAAAGGGAATGTAGAATATGTTGAGAATTCTTGGGATTGAAAGCACACTAATAGGAGCTGTCAAAAGCTTTTATGGTGACTGTGAATCATGTGTGAGGGTTGGAAGAAAGGAAATTGACAGATTCAGTGTAAAAACTGGTCTCAGACAAGGATGCGTAATGTCACCCTGGCTGCTCAATCTGTGCTGGTGGCTATCTGGGTGTGGATTTGGCAGCTGATGAAAGGGGTGAAAATGAAATATTGAAGCGAATGGAAAAGAGAGTGCAAGCATAAGGTGCGATAAGGAGTCTCACAAAAGGGAAGTAAAGGAGCAGACAGGGGCAAAGGGGATTTGTATGAGAGAGTGGTGGTTCCCACTGCTCTTTATGCATGTGAAACATAGGCGTTGAGTGCGAAAGTAAAGAGGAAGGTTGAAATTATGGAGATGAAATGTCTGAGAAGTATTTGTGGTGAGAGGTTGATTGATAGGGTGATAATCGAAAGAGTGCGAGAAAGATGCAGAAGCAAAATGAGTTTTCTTGAATGAGCTGATAGAGGTATGATAAAATGGTATAGTTACCTAGAGAAAATGGAGGATGAAAGGGTGGTAAAAAGAGTGTATAGGAAGGAGACAGCGTGGGCATCCGGAAAGTGGGTGGGTGGAGTGAACATGAGATTTCCTTGCTGGACGGGGCCTGAGCATCCAGGAGGCATAAAGGCGTGGTAGGGATAAGAATGAATGGAGACGAGTGGTTAAGGGAGGACGAGCTGTGTCGGGCGACACACAAACGCAGGTAATAGAGTTTTCAGGGAAAAGGGATAGCCGGACTCTGATAATGGATGAAAATGTAGTAGGTGGGTCACTCTGGTTAAGCAGCAAATAATGTGTGCAAATGGTAGAGTAGAAGTGTCTCTGGCCATGCATCACCCTGCCTGCCGGGTAGCAGTCTTTCCTGAAGGCAAATTTTGTTGAAGACCACTGTGTATTTTGCCTTAATTAATTTCCTTCGGCAACTTTCTATTCTTATAACTATCTTTTCTATTCCATCTTGTAGATGGTGGATTACTTGTCCAGTATTCATCCCAAGACAAGTGATCCACCATCTACAAGATGGAATAAAACAGATAGTTAGAAGAAGAGAAAGTTGCCAAAGGAAATTAATTAAGGTAAATGACACAGTGGTCTTCAACAAAATTTGCATATATATATATATATATATATATATATATATATATATATATATATATATATATATATATATATATATATATATATATATATATATATATATATATATATATATATATATATATATATATATATATAGTACAAGAGAAAGAAAAAATTGGACGCCAATGGGCAATGAGACAAGAAACAGGAGTTTTTTCCCCTGGCATTATTTCTATCTTCTCGGTAAAGGATTGCCTTCATTGCCACCCTCTGCTCTCTTTGATTTTAGTTTCTTCTAATGTCCCTTTCTCTTGCCTCGAAAAAACTCATGTTTCTCTTTCTTATTGCTCATTCGCGTAATTGTCTCTTTCTCTCGTACTATATGTATATATAGTCTGCTATACAAGGCTTCTGCATCTTTCTTTGTGTCTTCAAAATTGTTTTGGAAGGCAGAAAATATAAATATAGCGAAAGCCCTGTGGTGGTTATTGTCATCACCCACAGAACTTGTATTTGCTCTCTCTCGCTCTCTCTCTCTCTCTCTCTCTCTCTCTCTCTCTCTCTCTCTCTCTCTCTCTCTCTCTCTCTCTCTCTATATATATATATATATATATATATATATATATATATATATATATATATATATATATATATATATATATATATATATATATGAATATATATATATATAGATATATATATATATATATATATATATATATATATATATATATATATATATATATATATATGAATATATATATATATATATATATATATATATATATATATATATATATATATATATATATATACGAGGGGCGGTCAATAAGTTTTGCATTTGGATACATGGAAACGAGATATGAGGAAAAGTGTTTTATTATTTTTTAATATAAATACCCTCGACTTGAATGCACTTGCGCCACTTGTCCCTGAGGCTTCGAATTCCTGACAACCAGAAATCTCCCGAATGCTGTTCAATCCACTCCTGGACGGCGAGTTGGACATTTTCATCGTTCCCGAACCGGCGTCCACGCAGTGCAGCCTTGAGCTGGCGAAATAAAAAGTAGTCGCTAGGGGCCAGATCTGGACTGTAGGGGGAACCGGTTGAGCTCCTCGAATCCGCACTTGCGCAGGGCAGCTTGTGCAATTCTGGACTTGTGTACTTTGACGACGTTGAAGTCGATCATGGGGCGTAAGGCTTCGTGAGGTTTCTTGGGACCCAACGTGCAGAGACCTTGGTCACGGCCAAATTGTCGTGGATGATTTTGATAACACTTCCATGTGATATTCCAAGTTCTTGCTCGATTTCTTTGACCTTCAGCCGTCGATTTTCGATGATCATCCTCTCCACAGGGCCACATTGTCCTCATTGGTCACGTCTGACGAGCGTCCTGGACGGAGCTCATCTTCAAGGGACTCACGACCATGGCGGAACTCCCTATTCCAGCGAACAATGGTTGCATAGGGAGGGGCGGTGTCGGTGTACACTGCAACCATGCGTTAATGGATCTCTTTTGCATTCTTGCCTTCCTTGGTCAAGAATTTGATCACTGCGCGGTGCTCAACCTTCTCCATTGTTGAAAAATTTGTGACTGACGATCTGCGATCAGCTGGTGCTTCTTAAATAGACGAGGCAGGAGCGTGCAGCTGCAGGACCTGACTTGTCCTAACTTGTCCTAACACCCCCACAAACAGCCATCCCCCTTCCTATGTTTTGCCCTACCGCCCCTCCTATATTTATATATATATATATATATATATATACATATATATATATATATATATATATATATATATATATATATATATATATATATATATATATAACGTGCTTTGGAGGCCATGTTGGATGATGCAAGATTTGTTCAAATCGACAGTGATAGCTCCTTGATTAAGCTTGCACTGCAGCCTTTTTACCTTTTCAAAGACTTTCTTTTCAGAAAGCGAAGGGTGGGAAAAAATGCTGGCACATGGCATATCTTTCTTAGCCGAGACGTTTTTCAACCTTTTCAAAGGTCATCTTCTGGGTAAACAATAAAAAAATTTTAAAAACTGGGTTTTATATATGTCTTATTATCTAATAAGAATATTTTGGAGGACCAATATAAAGTGACAAAAATTATAAAACTAGAATAATGTTTAGTTCAAAAAAGGCAAATTATTTGATCTTAACATAAGAAAATTTTATTTTAGCCAATCAAGTTTAAGAAAAAAAATTAAGGATTAAACAATGTTTGGATAAGCAAAATAAAAGAGTTTACAAAAATTAAATGTTCAGCAAAGGAGGCAAGGTAAACGATAGGCGGGCTATGATGGAATGCGGCCGGCATTGTGACTTCGTGTGGTGGGCTAACGTTACCAGTATACATATCAATAATTTTGCTACATTTGTTATTTCACTACACTTTAATTTATACGTCTTTTGACGCCTGGAGAACATCCAATCTTTATTCAATATATCTTCATATCTCTCCCTAAATCCCCTTGATTTTATGTTTAATAATTAGCCACTACAGTTAAATATACTTCATCTTTAAGGTATCTTCACAGGGAAAAGTCAAGCGGAGTTATGTGCGGCGATAGTGAAGGTCATGAGTTTTCAATGTCCAGCCTAACATCTCTACGGAAAGAAATGGCATTAGAGAAATTCCAAAAGATTAATCCGTATTGTGGTGGCATACCATTTTACCTGAAAAATCCCCCAAGCTTCAAATTAGGGCAACTTAGGTGTAACCTCATGTTCTATCAGATCCAGTCCACATTATTCCACTTGGTGTGGCTTCAGCAAAATGAAAGTGCCCGTATAACTATTTCGTGCATGAAACTGCCCCAAAACATTCCCTTTATATATAAACTAGACCTATGTTGCTTAATAATAGTATATGCCCCCCCCCCCTCCATATATGGACATTGTCTATTTTTGTTCAATGAGTGTGAAACGTGGTATTGGCTTATAATCCTACATGTTGCAAGCCATCATTGTTTACTTCAATACGACTTAAAATCCCAATACCAAAGGGAACATAGCGCCAGTGGTCATCAGGTTCTAATGCTCGAATCCCACCCCAGGAAGGACCCAGGCGTGGAAGCACAACATGACATATCAACATTTGATTCTTTTTACCTTGTGATGAGCGTTCATACTCTCTTCTAGAGCTTCGCTAAACAGGAGTGGACGATTTCATCTCATGAAACCACACAACAGAGCGCTCCTTCTCTTGCCTACACGCATTTTCGATTCTTCTAACAACAGCGCCACCTCCTGTCTAGCCAATGCCAAAAACGGCACTACCTCAAGTGCTAGGCGATGCTGAGAACTTAATACAGTGCTGACATTTTTATAACTAATATAGATTTTAACAGACTAAATTTTTTTAATCAGGTAAAGACTTTAAGTACATCCTGTACTAGATGTCTACCTCTCAAAAGTGCTATCTCTTGTAGAAGTAAGATTTCACAACAACCAACGAGGGCATTATGTCGTGCTTAGTTAAAAAGTGAGAAAAACATATTTGTTTTAAACCAAGGAAAAATAGAAAAAAGTAAAACAGATTCATAATAAGCAAGTAATAATGATGATACGATGAGAGAATATGTAAACACCTAGAAATAGTGACTCTTGAAGCGTTCTATTGGAATCACAAAGTCTTTTCACTTTAGTTTACTTAATTATGAACTTTAAATAATTGTTAACGTATCTTCGACTTTACCAATCACTTTACGAACCCCTACTCACAAAATTTGTGGCAAAGACGCCAATGTTATTGTTTAACATATAACCTGTAAGTAAATCTTTACAACCTCTTTCATGTAAAGTGAAATTATGCAGATCAAAGCCACTAAATATATGCATCCATCTCACTATTTTATGCCCATCAGTTCGAAGAGGCGCTGTTTTGTAGCATCTTGTCCAGTCAATATTCATTCCATAGGAGAAAGCTGGCTTGACAATTATTTGCTGACAATTGATTGCTGGACAATTAAGCACAAAAACAGTTGAGCACCAACAAATGAGCTAAAGACATTTGATGAACAGTAATTGCACTCACGATAATTGTGTCCAAAGGCAATTGAGCGCTAATACAATTGGGCGAAGGCGCTTGAGTGCTCTTAATTGAACATATGATGATTAATTGCAAAGAAATTATGCGCCTAGGCAACAGAACATTGTAGATTTAGCACAAAAGAAATGAACACAACGCAAATTGACCTGAAAGCAAATTGAGCGCACAACAAATGAGCACAGTTACAATTGAACGGAAATGAAAACTCAATTGGGCGCCGACAATTGAGCACACAATATTTGAGCTCACGAAATTTGAGCACCGACCAATGTGCACAAGATAATTAAACGCACGATAACTGAGCGCCGATAATTAATTGAGCTCACGATATTTGAAGTAAATGCCATCCAATGGCAAAAACAATTGACGCCGGCAATTGAGCACACAACATTTCTTGGCAATGAAAATCGAGCCCAAAGTCAGGTGAGTGACAATCTAGCTCACGACAATTGAAATCCAACAATTGAGACCAAAACAGTTGAGTACAAAGACAATTGAGCGCTGATATTTGAGCGCGACAATGGAGCACACGACCATTAAGCAGGACTACCAATGAATGCAAAAAATATGAGACTGTAATTAAACGCACGCCTTGATTGCAACAATAATTGAACACAAAGACAATTGAGGACCTAAAATTAAGCGCAGAAAATTGAGCCTACGACAATTGAGCGCACCAAAAATTGGCACAAAGACATGGGAATAGCGACAATTGAGCTTACGAGAATTAAGTACCGATAATTGAGCACCGACAATTGATCTTACGTTAGGCAACAACAGTGAGTTGAAAAATGAACTCAAGACAATTATTCACACGACATTTTAGCACACCACAATTAAGTGCAAAGACAATTGAACGCCAAAAATTGAGCATAAGTCAAATGAGCGCAACTAAAATTAAGCACAAAAATAGTGAGTGCTAAAATAAATAACTGCTAAGAATTCAACCCGAGACCAATTGAGCGCATGACAATTAAGCTCACAATTAATTAGAATGACAATTCAGTGCACGAAAATTGAGCGCATTTGATTGAGTTCCCTAAACTTGAACTTAAAGCTAATTGAGCTCAATAATAATTGAGTCACGAGAATTGGTCACACAACAATTGAATGGAACGAGAATTTAACACAATGACAACTGAACACTAAAATTTGATCGCGGAAATTTGAGCACACGAAAATTGGAGGCAACGGTAGTTGAGCACAAAGAAAAGTGAACGCTCATATTTGAGGTCACAAGAATTGAGCGCATCGAAAATTGAGGCAAGAGAATTGTGTGCATGTGTGCAAAGACAATTTAACGCTGAAAATAAAGGGTACAATAATTGAGAGCCACTTCAAAGATAAGTAAGAGCAAATAAATTGAGTGGTGACAATTGAGCACGCGAATAATTGAGAGCACAAAAGTTAATCGCAAAAACAATTGTACTAAACGACAATGTAGGGCACAATAATCGATAAGCGACGATTAAGTGTTGATATTTGAGCTCACTATAAGAAAAGGCAGCGGCTAAAATTTAATGTCGAGAATTATTAAGCTCACTAAAATCGAGACGAAAGACAGGTAAGCACCGTTAAATAAACAAGAAAATTAAGTGCACGACAATTAAGTGTACAGAGAAATGAGCGACTGCAATTGAGTGTCTGAAATTCAGCAGAAGACAAATGTATGCAACGACAATGAAGTGCAAAGAGAATTGAAAGCTGAAAATGAAACTCCTGAAAATTGAGTTCCAAAAATTCAGCTGACGACCAAACAAGTCAATGTCAATTGAGCGCTGACAATTGGGTATATGACAATTGAGCGCAACCAGAATTGAGTGTTTACCATTTAAGTGCAAATACAATTGAGCACTGGAAATTAACCATACAATAATTAATCGCACCGATAATTGAGCGCAAAGTCAATTGAGAGTCGAAAATTGAGCACAAGACAATTGAATGAAAGACAACTTAGCAGACGACATTTAAAAACAAATATAATTAATTTAACTGCAATTAAAGAAAAACCATGCAACACACTATAATTGAGCGCACATCAATTGTTTGCAATAATATAATTCATGTCAAAAACAATTGAGCAGAACAATATCCGAGCCCATACATATTGAGCGGAAATTAAATTGAGCAGCGATAATTGAGCTCACGACAATTGAGCACATAACAATTCATGGTACGACAATTGAGGGCTAGATAATTAAGTTTAAGGGCAATTAAGAGTAACGACGATGATGCTCAGGCAATTGAGCACAAAAAGAATTGGGCTAGAAGACAATTGAGTGCAACTAAAATTGAGCACTGACAATTAAACGCAACAACAACTGCACGGAGAAAATTAAGCACAACAACAACTGAGCGCACGACATTTGAGCGCAACAACAACTAAGCGCAGACAATTGATGCAAAGTGCATTGAGCGGAGAATATTGAGCTCCTGACAAATGAGCACGCGACAATTGTGCGCGAACAATGAGCGCAATCTTCAACATGTCAATCAGGACCGAATGTGTTCCTAGAGACTGGCGTGAAGCGGAGGTGACTCTTATCTTCAAGAAAGGAGACCATAGCCAACCGCCGAACTACCGACCTATCAGTCTGACTTTGATAGTCGGTAAACTCATGAAAAGCATCATGGTGGATAAAATGACGTCACATTTAGAGTCAAACCTGCTACTGAGGAGTTCCCAGTACGGCTTCCGAAGGCAACGGTCATGCCTGACGAAACTTGTGGAATTCTCCCACTTCGTCTTCAGTGAGCACGATCGGGACAAGGCGGTGGATGTGGTCTACTTAGACTTTCACAAAGCCTTTGATAAGGTACCACACCGCCGCCTTCTCCGGAAAGTGCGAGCGCCGGGCATAGATGGAAAAGTAGCAGGCTAGATAGAGAACTGGCTAATTGGCAGAAGGCAAAGGGTGGTGTTGAATAAACAGGCTTCTGAGTGGGTGCCCGTTACTAGCGGGGTGCCTCAATGTTCTGTCCTGGGAACACTACTATTCATCATCTACGTCAACGACATGGACAGTGACATGGTTGGTGACATGGTTGCCAAGATTTCTAAATTTGCCGAAATACCAAGCTTGGTATGAACGCTGCAAACGATGGAAATACTGCCCGCCTGCAAGATGATCTTCGGAAGATTGGGGAGTGGTCAGATACGTGGCAAATGCAAAGTGATGCATATCGCCCACCGAAATCCCCAATCAACATATATCCTTAAGGGCACTGCTCTTAAATCCACCGACACTTAGAAGGACTTTGGTGTAACTATCACCAGTGACCTCAAGTTCTCTAAAAAATGTATTGAGGTGGAGAATAAAGGACAGAGGATGTTAGGGTATATAAAGCGACAGTTTGGATATCGGAACAAGGAGATAGTACTCCGTCTGTACAACTCCCTCGTCCGACCGCACCTGGAGTATGCCATACATTTTTGGAGTCTCTGGTTTTGAAAGGACATCGCGAGATTGGAACGTGTGCAAGCCATAGCAACCAAACTGATTCCCTCTATCAGACATAAAAGTTATGAAGATCGATTAAGGGAATTAGATCTGTTATCGTTAAAAACCTCGTAGACTGCGTGGTCAGCTCATCGAAGTTTTCAAAATACTTCAAGGGTTCGACAATGTTGACTAAAGGGATATTTTCAGCCTTAATGAGAGCAGAACAAGAAATCACGGCTTCAAACTTGAGCTGAAGCGTTACAACCGTGATCTGTGTAGGAAATTTTTCACGTAGAGTATCAGCGGTAGCTGGAACGCACTTCCGATGGAGGTTTTCAACAGCAATTCTGTTGACCAGTTCAAGAAAAGACTAGATAAAGCCTTGAAAAGTGGCCGTTTAGGGAGGACGTGAGACAATTAAGAGGGGATGTGTCCGCTCGACAGCTGGTCCAAAGGTACCCTCATTGAATGGACCGTAAGGTCTTCTAGGATACTTATTTGCCTTGTTACTCCTTGTTATTCCTTGTTAATCCCTTTCTCTATCTCTTCCTCTCTCTAACCCTTTTCTTTCTCTAACGCTATCTCTATCTCTCTCAAATTCTGTATGTTTCAAACTTTCCTCTCTCAAAATCTGTTTCTTTCAAACTCTCTCTCTCTCAAACTCTGCTCTTTTAAACTCCCTCTCTCTCAAACTCCGTCTCTTCCAAACTTCCTCTCTCTCTCAAACTCTGCTCTTTCAAACACTCTCACTCTCTCTCAAATTCTCTCGCTTGAGCTCTTTATTTATGACTTTTTCCCTCTAACTCTCTAACTCGAACTCTATATTTCTAACTTTCTCCATTTAACTCTTTGACTATTTCTCTCTAGCTAACTATCTCTTTAATTTTCTCTCTCTATCTCTCTTTTTTTTCTCTCTATCTCTCTCACTTATTCAACAACCTTTCAAATTCAATGCTCCCTTTCTTTCTACTTTAAACATGTCGTCCGAGCCACACACTAACCTTTTAAACATTACTGAGCTTATTCATGAGGTCAGATAGTCCCATACATATACCGCTCACCTTTTTCACATCCATTACTTTCCCAGTGCATATTCCTTTTCACTAACACTAGATCATATATACGCTTGCATTCATCCTTTTGCGCAGGATACTAATGTTATCACCAAGACATCGGACAGAGTGCCGCACTAGAGCTCTCTCGTTGCATCGCGAAATTAAACTCTAGAGAACTGGGGGGTAGGATGATTCACGCTTCAACTTGTTTAGGGCTGATGTTTGAGTTAATTTGTGGCGCAGATCTCAGATGTCAAGGTCTCCGGTTCTCACCAAGGCACCATGCAGACTGATACTTGTTCCATACCGTTGCGGGGAGGTTGTTCACGTGGTAGGGCTTGAGTCTGCTGGTCAACTAAAACTCGCCGTTTAGCGCTGACCTCGATGTCGCACTGGTTTTTGATAATTTTTCATCCATTCATGAAGTTCATGTTTTTTAACAACAATGATATAGTCCGGCTTGATAAATTCAGCGTCTCGTGGCTCCTCAATTGCTTAGAATTGGTTTACAGAGTATTCTAGGGAGTTTTGACGAAGGGTGTAGCCACCACGTTTAACCGAAGTGAACCAAATCGAGCATTTATTGGACGTGATCGTTAGTTCTATCCGTACCTAATATCTGATGTACAAATATCAGGGAACTATGGACAGCTTTAGAGACAGCCTGAATCAAAATCTCTCCAGAGGTCATCGACTTTTGAAATTGATACAACGTTAAGTTGGTCTACCGCATTGGGCTAGAGAGGATATTACACTCTATTAGTTAGCTATCTCTCAATTTGTAGAGTGTATAAAAACTTAGATCCACCCTCGGGCCTTTGGCCAGGAGGGTAGGCAATTCTCTATATTTCAGCTCGTTTCAAGTCATTCCAGAACTTCTCTTCATCAGTCTCATTTCTATTAATACAGGGTGTATACAATGCAACTACGCACAATTTTACTCTTTCAAACCTCAAATTTTGCAAGTTCTTCTTTCCTTCTTTCCTTTATCATATATAATCTTCATGATCTACATACAAAACTCATTTCCCGCTTTGATACGGATAAACCAGACTAAATGGTGGTGGGATAACCTAACCGCCACCCCTATTGCTCTAATGCCTCAACACGATCATACAATAGAATATTCATGGGCAAGGCTTTCAAGGCCAGCGCCCTTTTTCTGGGCATAGTCACCTTTTACGAGAGGCACCGAGAGTTTATTTAGCATCTATTAGCGAAAAGTCTAGGAAAAATAGTGAACTATGGAAAGTCTAAATTTGTAGGGGTATACATATCCTCAAAGTTGAGTGCTATGAAAGAGTAACTTTACTGAGATTTCCTCCTTTCCGTAATGGAGGAAGATCACCTTCAAGCGTTGTCTGGTAGTTAGAGTTTCATGGCACAATGCCAAGATAACGAAAGAATAAAAGGATCATAATTCTGTAATTAATTGCTATCACTAGTTATCTTATATACATGAACCCTATGCTAAACATGAATAGTGTCTATAACCTTAACCAGTATTTTACTCTACCTAGAATAGTTGCAGCCCTTGAAGAGGTACTAAATTTAACACAATTTTAAATTTATGGGTAAAATTGTTGCAACACAATATTAGTATTATATTTACCTTTTTTATATATTTCTAGATAAAGATAGATTTAAGGCAAGTTGAAAACATTGACTATAATTATTACTGTGATTTAAAGAGCCTTAACTTTAACAAAGATTAAATGAATTACGAATTCGTTTTAAATTTTGACTCAACGAATGGAAGAAGTACTTATATAAAAGGGGGAAATATCAGTAATCCAATACATTTGAGAGAACGGAAGATACACTAACGAAAGGAAAAACAACCGAGAGCAGAAAATCTAAGTGGAAATTATAAATGTTCATAAAAACAGGAGCAAATGAAAGTGGGATAAGCAAAAACACATTCAGAATCTTCTTTAACTAATACCAAAGTGCTTCTTCAAAATTTTAAGTCACGAATAACGAGGCGCAGTCAAAATTTGCTCTCACAAACATTGCAAAGTACATTTAGTAGCTGTCATGAGTAGAAAATGTACATTCAGAATATTCAGTCACAGGAATAAAAAAATATTCTGTCAAGGATATTCGATCACGAATGGCCAAGAATAGTGGAGTGCATACTTAGCATATTCTGTCAGAGATATTGAATGTACTGTCTTAATCTTCTAAACACGAATACCATATTGCACAATCAGAGGTTTCTGTCACGAATGCCGAATTTCGTGAACACGAATTTTGAAATGCACAATCAGAATCATATATCACGAATCCGCAGGCATATTCAAAATCTTCCCATGCGAATAGCGACGTGCATATTCAGTATTTATTATACGAATACCGCAGGCATTTTCAAAATCTTTTGGAACGAATAGCGAAGTGCATATTCAGCATTTTCTTTTACGAATACCGAAGTGCATAGTCAGAATCTTTGGTCAAAGGAGGTATGAAGAGGGCATTAATTGGGGGAAGAAGATTTGCGTTGGCAGGTAGAAGATGCGTTCGGTCACTCTTTCCTAAACCAATTGATAAAAGTCACGAATCGATCGCTGTGATTCCTCACATCCATCAGTTTGGTGATGAGAAAAATAGAATGATTCTAGCACGAACTTTTTTCACTGAAATAACAAAAACTACTGACAGAGGCAAGGGAAAGGGGGATAAAAAGGGAGGTAAGGGAAGGTTGAAAACCGAAGGCTATGGGGAAACCATCTTGAACAAATTAGTAAAAGCTTTTGAGGAAAATTAAATGGGTTATAAATCTATTCTAAATTACCCTCATTTAATCACATTAAAAACGGAGGGAAAATGAATGGAAATAATACGGTGGGGTTGATTTCCCCATGTATGAAAGCAACTACAATTAGGAAAGAAAAATTAATGAAATACCTTTTGCTTAATACGTGCAGTATCATTATTGAGAGATAATTACCAAGGAAATGAAATGGATTTGCAATGAAGCAGAAGAGGGAGGGCTCGAACCGCTGAACGAATATGTTAGACGATGTAATGAACAGTTAATTGCTTATTTCCTTAACTCGTATGGTTGATTTTTATTTTCAAGGGGTAAGAAATTATTCCATAATTCTCTTTTTTTCTAGTTCACCCCCGTTCAGACAGTTTTTTACCTGCGTTTCGCCTATTTTGATCTAAAATGGAGTTTGCATCTGCAGCACCAGATCTTCCTTCGCTATTTGGTTCCCGAAGCTCGCTTCCCCTCTGCATAATTTTCGTCAAGGAGTTGAAACAATGGTGAGAAGAGTATTTTACAGCTACGCTTAAATGAATGAAAGGGGCGCTGAATTCTGGTCGGAAAAATTGTGTGCGTTTAAAATTAATTTCGGCTGTTGCTGAAAAAGCAAAACGATATGCAGCATTTTTTAGTTTAAAAAATTCTACGAATGTAAGAAAGTCTTTCTGGCAGAAAGATCTTGAGAAAATGTGGGTAAGAAGTAAAAAAGACGGATTACGCAGATTTTCTTGCCTTTTCGAAGGGGTTAATTTAGCCTGGAGCGGCAATATGGTAGAATTATCAACTTCTTAAGCGTCTGGTATGACAATGGTCCTGCAATTCATCATAAACCAATAATTAATTCCGGAAATGGTATTGATTTTTGCTCAAGTTGCTTAGATGAACCAAAATTCTGATATACTGGACTGTTAGCCCATATGATCGATTATCCCAATTGGGTGTGTCTGCATAAACTGAGACTCATGTTTTTCTTGCATGAGTAAAACTAGATTGATTTGTTTGGGGGCCACCATTACGTGAACGAGAGCACGTCATCTTAGAAGAGTAATGATTTTAAAAGAGCAAAGAAATGTGGGGGTGATGAACGCAAAGTGTAAACAGACGATAGTTGAATTCTCGCAGGAGTTAAGTTGGGGTACATTTTGTTATTAAAGGATTTTAGTCCTGCAGCAAACGAAACTAAACTCTTAAGGGTTAAATGAATCATTGCTAAACTTTCTGTTCGCATTAGAACACACGACATTTTTTCAATTATATTCCATGGGTCCATTGACCTCCAAGTTAGCAATTTTGCTTACGTACCGTACTTAATTCCTATGGGAGAAAAACACTTGATTTATTATGATTTCGGAAGCGGAATAATAGCAATTCGACAACATAAACCATATTATTGACTTTCTGAGAAAAATTATATCT
Organism: Ceratothoa steindachneri; assembly: GCA_963969495.1. Classification (NCBI taxonomy): domain Eukaryota; kingdom Metazoa; phylum Arthropoda; class Malacostraca; order Isopoda; family Cymothoidae; genus Ceratothoa; species Ceratothoa steindachneri. The sequence continues at coordinate 123,102,998 of OZ018331.1, forward strand.
AATTTTAAATATATTGCTTAGATTGGTTGTAGATTGGGAGTACGGTTGAATGCTTGTGTCTTCATATGCGAGTAAAATATATTTGAAAATTTTGAAAGCCAATTTCAATTTCTATATTCTGCCAGTGCAAAGTTGGGTTACGTTTTTAAATAAAGGATATGAGCGATCAGCAAACATTCAAAACAAATCACCTGAGATGAAGGAATTATACTTGCAAAACAAATTTCAATTTTACTTCAGCTTCTTTGGCATTTGCAAAGAAGACTTATATGGTGTGGGTTGTTTTTAATTATTATTGTTTACTCCAGTTAACATTTAATTTAAAAATATATGTTCGAGCGATCTGAGATAGTAAAATTTGTTCCATTAAATTATTGAAAGTACCGTAAAATGATTATTGAATTATTCATTAAATTATACATGTGATTTGGAAATTTATATAATGGCATTATAAAAGATTTAATTCCACATTTGATGACGGAAATGCATTTGAGAAATCTTCGAACCAAACATAATTGGAATCGATTTCTTGTGTTTTTTATTACTATTTACTGCAGTTAACATCTCAACTAATAAAAAGATATGCAATGCGTTTTGAAGAGCAGTAATAAATTTAAGGATGATTCTTTATGAATAGTTTTGTGTCTTAAAACATAGAGAGTACAAAACAATGATGATAAAGGAGCTCAGGAAGGAATTTGAATAAATACCGAGAATACCCGTGACAAAGATTATGATCTATGCGGGAGCTGAAGCTATGAGGAATTAATAATTAGAGAAAAATAGCTTACAGAAGGTAATGTACGCTAATTGTCCTTTAATTCCTAAAAATTAAGGTGATGGAAGAGGGATTTCAAGTTTTTCTTTAAGTTTGTATGAAGGTAACATGAAATCAAATGCAATAAATTATGTCAAAGTTAGGTATGCCCATCGAATATGAATTGTTACCTGTAATTATTTTAATAAAGGAATATACTGAAGGTGAGGTGGGTGACGCTGTTTTTCGTTCCATTTAACTTGTGTTTTCTTAAACATTTTTATGTCTATTCTATCTTTCCTACTTTCACTCTTCAGTAATTTTAGTCAGTCTCAATGGACGCATGTTTTCTTCAAATGCACTAAGCTAATTTACATATTATTTGTTTTGTTTATGACATAACTCCAGAAAAGCCAAGATCTAATAAAAGATTCAAATTTCAAAATAAAATGTTTAGAAGTTTAAACAAAATTTCTGCCATCTTACAATTCAACGTGTTACGAAGAAAATATGGCGAACTATTAAAGTGTATGGGGCGATTTTAGAAGGAAATTTAATTTCTTTAATTTACCTTTCTTGTCAATAGAAAATAAGTACTTTGTTTTGTTTTTGTAAAATTATGAAATTTTGTTAAACACCAAATTAAATATTTAATTTTCTTTTTGGGGTGTTCAATTATCCATAAGGCATTAAGAAATAACTCATTTAAATTAATTAAGTTCTAGAGCGTGACAATTATATAATAGCATTATTTATGGGAGGTTTTATCTAAAAAGAAAGGAAACAGGTGTAAGAAACTATAACATTTGTTCATTAGATGAGATCACTGTAGAATATTACTGTAAAATTCGTAGTACCCTACTGTAAAGTCTTAAAATAAAATACTGATGAGTTGTTTAGTGTAATTTACTGTAAACTTTGTAGTTTCATGCGAGTATTGGGTGCAAAGATGGGTTGCTGTGAATTTTGCGTTCAGCCTTATCTATTGGGTTGAGGAATAAGTTCTTGCGTTTTTTTTTTAATGTTGTGTTGATTTAAGTTTTGTTGACGTGATTTGTGCACATATTAAGAAACAATAATAAATAATGAGATCAAAATTTGCAAAGGTTAGGCTACGTCTCTTAGCAGCGTAGACTATTAGGCTTTCGCTTAGGCTACGTCTTGAAGTTGAATAATAAGTCATTGCGGTTTATTTAAAAGTTGTTTTAATTTAATTTTTGTTCTGTAACCTCAAAATGGAATGTTAAGTTGAAAGAAAGGCGCATTTTCGACACTTGTTGTTATTCATTTTCAATTGAGACGGGAACAATGCAAACGCAGCCAAAGCTCGTCGCGATATTTGTGCTGTGTACGGAGAAAATGCTTTATCAGAAAGGAAAGCTCAATGGTGGTTTACACGTTTCAAAAACGGTCATTTCAACATTAATGACGAAGAACGTTCTGGTCCCCCCATTAAGTTGGATGAAGATCGATTAAACGACCTTCATCATCAAAATCCTCTGATCACAATTAGCGTGTGATCAGAAAACTGTAGTAAATTACCTTCATTCGATGGGGAAAGTTAAACAACTCAGTGCATGGGTTCCGCACGCTTTGAGCGAAAGCAACAAACTTCAACGCTCGACGATTGCCGCAGGTTTGCTGGCAAGTCACAAGTCTACTCGTGGATATAAGGACAGATTTCTTCACCGCATCATCACGGGCGACGAAAAGTGGTGTGTTTCTGTCAACATGAACCATCGAAAACAATGGCTTATCCCCAATAAAAAAACACTTCCGCGATTAGAGCAAGGACTTCATCCACAAAAGACGATGCTGTGTGCATGGTGGGATTGTGAAAGCATCATTATTTATGAGCTCCTTACAAACAACGATATTGTCAATGCAGAAGTCTACGTTCAACAAATGTATCGACTCGCCGAACCTATTCGTGAAAAGCGACCTCATCGACGTTATGGAGTCCTTCTGCAACACGACGATGCTCGTCCTCACATTGCCAATATGACCAAAGACGTCATCCAAACGCTTAATTAGGAAATCCTGCCGCATCCTCCATATTCGCCAGACTTGGCTCCATCGGATTTCCATCTGTTCCGATCGCTGTCCAACAATTTACGCGGCGTTTCGTTCAATACTGATGTGGAATTAAAAACCTGGTTAGACGAATTCTTCGAGTCAAAGTCATGAAGATTTTTATTGCATAGGAAACGAAAAACTAGTTGAACGTTGAGAAGAAGTATTAAATAACAACGGAGAATACATTATTGATTAAATTGCATATTGTTATCAATTAAAAATTAAGTTTTTCTAAAATTGTTAATGGTAATGAACAAATTTGATAAAATCGCAAAAACTTATTCCTTAACCTAACAGTAGAGACACAAGTGTTAAGATAGTTTAGTAAGGGTTTTAAGGGTAATTTTTCTTTTTAAAGCAAACATTTTGTCATTTTACTCATTGGTGTCACCCATTTGATCTGTTCGTTCACTATTAGAGCTCAACTATTTTTTTTTAATATTCACTCATCGATTGAGTTAATAAATTTGATACATGCGCATAATTACTTTACACTCCAATTCTCTAAATTTAATAAGTAGCTGGAATAAGTCTTGTTATATGTACTCTATAAATGTTTGTGTGATCACGACGTCATAATTAATCCTAGGTTGTTATCTTTGTGCACTGATTAAGTTTAGGTATTTCTAAGGTTTTATTATTTTCCGTAAAGTTCTCTATAGACAAGAGACAGGCTTAAGTGATGTGATACTTCCTCTCCTAAGAAACTTATCGAGCTAATTCAAGTAGTAAATATTCTTCAAATCAAGGTGATTTTACTGAGAATATTCAGGTCCTACTGAGTATTCTAGCTTGAAATTAATAGGCTTGCAAGGAACTTCTGTGATGTTTGGTTTAGAAACCTTTAAGCATACAAAGTAAATACTATCTCATTATTATATTATTCTTATTATTATAGTATCAGAAGATATGTTTTTTAATCAAAATGACCAGTACGTTTACAATTTATAATCACACTATTATAATTCTAATATTTTATTTTTCCCTCAAAGACATTTTTAATAATAAAATTATGCATCATTGCATTCTTGCTAACGGCGAATGCTTCCTGTTTTCACTCAGAACAAAGAGACATATCAATCTAGACAATAGGTAGCAATATGTGTGCAGAAGTTCGTCACGAGTCCGATGTCTGAATCTCAAAACGACTTGTCACCTAATGGGATCTAAGGGTAAGTTATAACTCAGTTCATTCCGTTTTATAACCAAAATAAGTTCGTCGTGGGCAATTTTCAAACTAGTAAAATATGGCAGAATTATTTATATTAAATTTAAAGCTTATTGGATGCCTTTATTGGAGTAAATTTAGCGATGTGCCGTTCCTCTAAAGACTGCAACCATGGAATGTCATCCATTTCTGGACTGTTATTGTAATGAGCTTTGGTTAATTATATTTTATTTTCTACAAGATATATGATTATGACTAGTTTCTACAATTTTTTTATTGAGAGATATTTATTGGAAATATCACCGTTTATTTACGAAGTCGTTATGACTCATGCAAGTTGTGTAAACTTAACATTTGAAGTTTGGCCTACATGAAAGTAATTATGTAATATGTTTCTGTATACCAATATTGACTTTAAAATTTATTAGAGCTCTATTAAAACACTAGGTAGGGAACGTTTACCTATATAGGGTTTTATTTTATTTAAAAAAAGATAAATTTCTTAATGTCATACCATAAATTTTACCAATATAATTTTGCTCAAATGCATTCGTTGGTGGCAGCCAAGTTAAGCCCACATCGGGCGTAATTAGTCCCCGAATGGAGTTTCCATTTAGGAGGCCCGCACGGCGGCTGCTGTATGGTGTATGTAGGTAGGTAGCGCCATTTGTCCTTCCTGAGGTGAACTAAATCCAAGATTTAAAAAATGCTTAAAAATCAGTATGACAAGCACTGTTAAGCTTTAGGGCAGCAAGGAAGGGACGCTTCTCATTGTAAAAGTGAGGGTGGGGGGATTCATGTCGCGTTTTTTGTATAAACTAGCGAGGGTGAAACCCTTCCTAACCTTGTGACCTCAGAGGTGACGAAGGAGGTCACTCGTTCTACGTCAAGAGTATGTGGATACGAGTGCTCCCATAGCTGACACTAGTACTTCATCGGTATAGTTACGGAACAAGAAGAAAGGGCATTTTATGCCTGTGAAGAGTGGAAGAGAAATGATAGAGGTGTTGTCGTTGGCAATATGCATAATGATGCGGTTGGAACTGCTTACCCCTCGCGGAGTTGAGTATCATCGTATCTGCCTAATGGGCAGCCAGTTCATGACGACGCTGGAAGTATTTTGTCCGCGTTCGCTGAGATAAAATTAGTGTTGCTAAATACCTGGAATTTTGAAAACCTGTTTTCACTGAGCCTAATATTTAAACACGGGTTTGCAACAATAGATAGAACCCCTACCTCGATATCAGAAACCCGACTACCGAGAACGTCATACGCTCTATATACCTGTGGTTCCACGTTAAATTCTAGGTCCACATTTAGACATAAAAGAGATCTTAAATAATACCAGCTCGGTACCAAAACCCAAATAAAATTACTATTACGTATATTTGTAATAATACGGAAATGAATTTGTACTGGGAATTTAATATAAATTGATTATAGTATTCTTAAATTATTTTAATCTTTAGCACTGTCCATAATAAAGAAATTATCGAAAAACTGCTTCGGAAGTGAATAGTGGAACAAGATAATCTGATGGGTTTGTGTTCTTTTGCTATTGCAAAGATGTGCACAAATACGATCATGTTTTGGCCGCTGCGTCGATCCAAAATATGCCTCGGATTTGGATCTTGTTTATTTATAACTGATGAAGGAAATTGTTTATATTTATCAACTAAATGTGTTATTTTTTTAATAATTAAGTCAAATATACTAAAACACTAAGATCATTTTCTCTGTGGTTAACATTACGGTCATTATGGAGAAGGAGGACAGAATAACCTTTAGTAGGCTTAATGGCTAACTAAAGTTATTCCTTGTAAATTGATTGTTAGTGAAATAATTTATGATGATGTGAAGGCGCAGTATATCATTTGATTTTGTATTAACCATTGTTTTAGTAGGTTTATTTATTGATGTATCTTTAGGTAGATATGCTATTCTTTGTTTTTGTGCCCTTAACGAGATATCATCTGATTAAGAATTCTTTCAGAAAATCAAGGATATGTTTGCAAAATGACGAGAGTGAATAAATTAAAAAGGAGGGGTGAGGGGTATGGTAACATAGAGAATGCCATTAAGAGTAGCGAGTTTGAGCCACAAGCCGTGAAACCCTCCGGTGGTCTCGGTCCGCTAGTATCGTCTTTCTGCTACAATTATGGCTGGAATTTCCTGTAGAGCCGAATTTTTGACATTGCAGGTACACCCGTATGATCGTACCCTTTGAGGCGCCCAAATGTAATAAGCTCCTTCACATGCATATATTGGAATGAGAGAAACTAAATTATCAAGAATAATGACATACCACCTAAGCAACGGAGACTCCAAAAAATACACAATTCAAAACAATTGATCTATTCTCAACAGAACAATGTTAGAAGAGAACACTAAAACTATTGACTATGCAATGCACCAGATTGACGACAACTTCTTTTACTAGAAGCCATCCATATACGAGAAAAAACCTAAGTTTAACATTCAATTCAATTCGAAAGGAATACTACTTTGGAAGTGACTACGAATTTGAGCTTCGTTCCTAAGCCTACACCCATTAGACCTTGTCTTAACATGCTCACAAGTTTGTTAGTATGTTCGCACTTGCTTATCTCTTTTATTGTTTTTATATAGGTGTGTTCATTCATTGATATATAAACAAATGTTCTACTCTTTTTATTTTTATTTCTACTTTAGCTCTGAAGATGATACGAGGGTATCGAAATGCATCAGATAAATAGTGCTTTGCTAAAGTATTCTTTTCATATTACCCCCTTTAACTTTAAACTTTAAAATCTGAGTTTTAATTAACTTTGGAGAACTTATTCACGGCCTCAACCCAGACGTAAAGGCAAATATACAATATATATACGAGGGGTGGTCAATAAGTTTTGCAATTCGGATATAAGGAAACGAGATATGAAGAAAAGTGTTCTATTATTTTTCAATATGACTACCCTCTACTTGTATGCACTTGCACCACTTGTCCCTGAAGCTTCGAATTCCCGACAACCAGAAATGTCTTGAGTGCTGTTCAATCCACTCCTGGGCGGCGAGCTGGACATCTTCATCGTCCCCAAACAGGCGTCCACGCAGTGCAGCCTTGAGCTGGAGGAATAAAAAGTAGTCGCTAGGGCCAGATCTGGACTCTAGGGAGGGGGGTTGAGCTCCTCGAATCCGCACTCGTGCAGGGAAGCTTGTGCAACTCTGGCCTTGTGGACTAGGACGACGTTGAAGTCGATGATGGGGCGTGAGGTTTCTAGGGACCCAACTGGCAGAGACCTTGGTCATGGCCAAATTGTCTCTCGATTTCTTCGACCTTCACTCGTCGATTTTCGAGGATCATCCTCTCCACACGGGCCACATTGTCCTCATTGGTCACGTCTGACGGGTGTCCTGGACGGGGGTCATCTTCAAGGGATTCACGACTATGGCGGAACTCCCTATTCCAGCGAGCAATAGTTTCATAGGAAGGGGCGATATCGGTGTACACTGCAACCATGCGTTCATGGATCTCTTTTGCATTCTTTCCTTCCTTGGTTAAAAATTTGATCACTGCGCGGTGCTTAACCTTCTCCATTGTTGAATAAATTGTGACTGAAGATCTGCGATCAGCTACAAATTCTTAAATAAACGAGGCAGGGGCGTGCGGCTTCAGGTCTTGACTTGTCATAACTTGTCCTAACACCCCCACAAACAGTGATCCCCCTTCCTCTGTTTTTCCCTACCGTTTCGCAAAACTTATTGACCGCTCCTCGTATGTATATGCAGATTCACCCACAAAGGAAAGGTAAAAAATGATTCCGAGCGCTTTCATCTTTATTCTTAAAGATCTTTTAAAGGAATGAACAGGAGGCTGGACATACATTGCATTAAATAGTGGAAGGGGGGATTAGACTACCCACCTCTGAACCCTAATTAGGGGGTACAAAATCCTGAAACAAGTTTATTTAAGATTTTGTGTATGTATTGATAATGGGGTCTAGCATGAACAAACCTGGGCTAAGATTGAAATTTGGGAACGCGTTTGTTAATGCTAGACCCCATTATAACTACATACATAAAATCTCAAATAAAGTTGTTTCAAGATTTTGTACCCTTTAATTAAGGTTAAGAGGTGGGTAGTCTAATCCCCGCTTCCACTTTATAAGGCAAGGTATGTCCAACCTCCTGTTCATTCCTTGGAAAGTTCTTTAAGAATAAAGACGAAAGAGCTCGGAATCTTTTTTCACTTTTGCTTTGTGGGTGTATCTGCATAACTTTGACTCACGTGCACTTTGTGAGCTTTTTTCATATATATGAATATATATATATATATATATATATATATATATATATATATATATATATAATTATTACTAGATTCTGGAATTCGTTCACAGTAAGATGGCCTCTGAAGGGTACGAACTAAAACCCTTAAAATGATTATGTTGGACGGTTGTGGCCTCCTCTTTATGTCCATTAAGAGACTTAGGGTAAAGGAATAGGAATCTACATCCTTCCTACTTGGCCTTCACTATTTGGTAGGTGAATAAACATGGCGCCTCTATAATCGCTTTGCTTTATGGCCTTGGTTTTACTCTAATCGTATGGAAGCGTTTCCCCATTAGTGTGAAAAAAGCCATCCTGACTATGGATTCTACTTTTCAACCGAAGTGGGAAAGCTCCCTAGTACTAGCAAAGTTGAGTCATATCAGATATGAGTTGTGGTTTGTATACTACATTTGAATGTACCTATCCACTGTTAAAGACCCTCCCCGACAGGTTCAAATCGATTTAAAAATAACTGACAATCAAATCAACATTGAATATCTTAGTCGTCATGTTGGAGCTCTATTTTTGGTTGCCGCTGTAGTGATCTGTGGAGCGGTAACCTAAAATCTCTTTCAAGTCACGGACCATAAGGAACAAAGTTAATTTTGTTTTTATTTTGCAGGATTTGTAAGACAGCTGCACAGAGATGTTGAACCAGAAGGAACGTATTGGTGTCATACTGTGATAAGTACGCGAAAAACTAGAGAGTTGTCAGACTGGTTTGATCTTCGATGTCCACATGAAAACCCATTTTCTGACAAAATCATTAATGGCCAAGTTCAAGGAAAAGAGATGTGTCCACGATAAACCCATGTGATTGCCGAGCAAAAATTCACACGAACTCAGCCATAGCCGTATCTCTTTATCTCAAGCTGAAAAACTGCTTATTTACAAAACTTCTCAATTAGTTTTCACTTGTTTTATCCTTGCGCCTGTCCTCCCTCTATTTTAGTTCACTGCGTATGCCTTAATTATATCCTAACCAATTACTTATTGTTAAAGGATCCCTTGTCAGCTTGTTCCTGAGGCATCTGTGAGTCATTAACCTCCTAACTCACTCCAAATATCTCCCCTCTCCAAACTGTCAATCAGTTGTTCCTCACCAAAATACCAAGCATCTCCCAAAGATGTTTCACCTCTCAAAAACACTGCTACAAATTAGGACAAGAGGTAATAACACGAGAAACCAAAACGATGGGGAGAGAAGTTTTTCCCTTCTTGAGGAAAACATTTCAACTTTAGGTGGACGATAACTCAATTGAAGGCAATTCCCTAATGATACGATGTATTTTTTTCTTCTTCGTTAGTCCTACATGTACCAAATGGTCTTTAGGGGTATCTTGAGTGTTCACCATTGCTCTAATACGTGTCATTCATTGAGTGACATTCTATGAAGGTTTGCATTAAAATGAAGGCTTTGCAGGTTGGTAGATTCATTAAGAGAAAACTACCCTTGCATGGATATATGTGAAGGAACGTTAAGGTGAAGAATCTATGCATATGATATGTTATTCAGTAGATATTTACAGCCTAGTGATTCAATATTAAACTATCTGAACTTATTATGTATTGCAGAAATTTATCAGACGTAAAAATTAACAACTATAATATTTTGAAGCAAAATAAGATCCTATGCAGATACCAAATGTTTCACGAGTTATCTAAATATTTAAATCATTAAAACCTTTTTTGGTTAATGTGATGATTAGGACCATAATCGCTTTCACACAAAGTAATTATCTTGTCTCATATATTTCAAAAGGATATATATGAATCAGGCCTTAATTTCAGTCGCAATTAAATGGTAACCAAAATAGCGTACCTTTCCTAACCAACCCTTAAATAACTAACTCATCATAAAATAACCAACACCTCCTAATCTAGCAAATTAACCTTAAAGTAAGAAGGAAACTAATGAAATTATCAAACTTAACAATACACACCTGATTATTCTCTATCTTCAAAATCAGATTATGTGTGATAGAATATGAAAGCTTAGGTTGGACAGCGTCAAATCTGTTTTCATTTTGGTAAATTCAATCTCAATTAGATTTCAGACAATAAAATATTTGATAGCACACAATTGTACTTGAAAAAATGCTATTTTCCTCTTATTATGAACAGTCAACTCAATTATTCTAAATTAAAGGCTTTACAAGAAATACATCGATAAAATTCAAATCTTGAAAGGAAGAAAATCGGTAGGAAAAAATATGAAAGAATTCGGATAACAAGTTTACGGCAAAGTGAAACTAACCAAAAATATGGCGGCATATATATATATATATATATATATATATATATATATATATTACGTAAAGAATGGGTTAGTTCGCTACCTTCGTTATCGGTTTTTTTCTTCTTAAAAAATAGCTATTTTTGCTTTATTTTTGTAGAATAATTGACTATCGAAAATTAGGAATAAAAGCTGATACTGCAAATACCGAAACTGTATGAATTCTTTGGATACTTCTGGGTGTATTTTAGTATATTTTTGTTTTGCCATTTTAGCCACGAATTCGTAAAAGATACTGTATCCTAAATAAAATATGTGTTAAAAATAAATAAAAGTTATTTTTAACCGGTGGAAATTATTGTTTACTTTCCTACCAATTTTTAAGAAAAAATCATTTACCTTAAGGATTTGTCAAACATCATCTTAGATGATCTTCGAGGTCTTAGGAAAATCTTATCTCCCTCATGCTAGTGGCCGTTTGTTAAAAACCTCTAGAATTTACTGTACTTCAACTGTATTCTAAAGGATTGCTTTTTTGTTTTTTGGCTAATATAAAGGTACAGGCTTTTGTTTGAAACCATCCAAGAGATAACTAAAGTAAATTCAATTTCCTACTGAACCGCCCATTATGCCAATGTTTCCTATAGATGTGATAGTTGTTGCGCGCCATTCTTTTTGATTTGAGGGATGAGCACTACAAATTTCATAATATAATAACATAAATTAATTACAGAAATAATAGGTATAGTATGGGGTAAATGAATAGTACAGAGTTAAGATGACAATAGTCATATATATTTTGATAGATAGAGAGGTTCAAAATAGATTAGTGTAGTGGATGTGGTGGATTATAAGTGAAAACGCGGTATGCAATAAACATGATTTAATGCAATTGACCGCAAGAGATAACAATGTATCCAACTTAGTTGCAATTGAACGCATTAAATATGGAAGTAGTTATGTACGGAGTGCTATTGGCTGGTGTATAAGTTTCGATGAGTAAATTTAGGAGAGGATTACAAGTGAGAAGAAAATTGATGCTTTAATGTCGTTATGTAGACAACATTGGGGTTTAGCGCGATCAAATTGCTGCGAAGAGCCTATCCCGTGAGAGAGGCGCTTTATTTTGAAGCGTTATTGAGCATATTGGATTGACAGAAGAAGAGAAAGCAGTGTGATTCGTCTTTGCCAATAGGTCTGGAAGAATGATCCGCTAGGGAGGCAATAAAGATAAACAATAAACAACGGAGACTCAAAGATTCCGTACTTTATCGAGAATATGGACGTCAATCGAGGGAATATCGCAGTGCCGTATCAAAAGCGGCTATTTCTGACTCAATTATAGGGTCTTTTCACTTAATCTAATCCTATAATTGTATAGTGTTTATTGGAAGTAGTTTGCATATAATCAATATGTAAATACCGTGTTGTACACTTTTATTCGATAAATAAAAAAGTAAGAAAATAAAACAGGAGTAAAAAGGGTATACATGCAGTGGCTAGCGTAAACAACCAAATTTTTTTATCCATAAGATCTCATAAATACGAGAATATCTGTTTTTTTACCGGACACTTCGTATACAAGAATTCGTTATTATGGATATATGAAATTTAGAAGTAAGAATTATCCCTGGTCATATTCCCATTCGGAAAATTGAGTGTGGGGGAAAGATTACAGTGAAATTATAGCCAGTTGGATTATTGCCTATGACAAATCCCTCCCTGCTCCTTAAATTCACAAACCAAACCTGATCACTCACAATATGCCGTCGGCAATATTCCTATTGTCAGTTTTGCCCACCGGGAGTTTTCCCATCACGGTGAAATTGGTTGGTTAGTAAAATACATCGTGAAGATTCCGTAGAATTTATTTCAGTTCATCCAATTTTAAAATTAATTATAGAACTGAAATTGATAATTATGGAATCATTTTGGAGGAAATAGATTGGCATGAGCATGAAGCATTTACACATAAATACTTTATCATAATTATTTTGAAAATCAATACATACGTAAATTTGAAATTACTTGTATTCCTTTATTAATATTGTATTGGTTTCTTTTTAGTTAGGGGGAAGATCTTGACTTATAGATTACATGGGTTAAAAACTAATTTGAGGAAATCTTTAAACGCAATTAAGATAGAGGATTAACAATTCGTAAATCGTTTCTGGTCTGGTGCCTTTTTGATTAAGGATGAGTTTATTATGAATACGTGTCCTTTTGGATTAATGACAGAGAAATAACTTCTGTAAGGAATCTTTTTAAACCCTTTTAGTCATTCCATTCTCCTGAGCATGGAGACACTATTGTACTGGATTCTATATTTAAGGATCGCTATAGAGTTTTTCAAGTTCTTTAATATGACTGCTTCTTTTTCATTGCTTGATTTATTATCTATAGACAGTAGCCTTTTCCTCCCAGGCATTTATATATTTATCAAAAAATTACATCCTTTGTCTTGAATATTTTCCTTTTTTCGCTTTTCTTCATTTACCCATATCTTTACTCATTGAATCCCTTCCTATTCCTTTTTAACTGAGGCAAAGGTTTATAGGTAAAGGTGGCAATTTTCGTTATTTAATCAGTTATTGAAAAGAGTGGTTTCTCGTATTTCTCCACCTTACTAAATATACACGAGTAGGCCGAAACATATTGATACTAAAGTTCATTTGCCTCCATGCTTGGCTATATTCCACTATAGTAAAGTTTACACAATGTGAAAATGCCATTGGTTCCTTCTTTGGGTTCAGAAGAATCTCTCAGTAAACTCACGCTAAACCCCTTTGATAACCGCCTGTTGTGTCCCGTTGTATCCACGTGAATCCACGATACTATCGAATCAGAAAGTCTCGTTTGGCTTACCTTATTTTTTTAATATTATTTTTAGAAGGCAATAGTACCCCCTACAGGCTTTTAAAAAACATAAGCCTTCTTACCCTCCAAATGTATACAGCTAGGTGCTGGTCATAAAACCTTATATAGAACCCTCACAACAACATGTACCTTGGACCAGTAGATGCCTCTATAAACGTCACCTCCATGATACTCTTGGCTCTTCCTTATGACGATGCCATCCAGAGAGCAAGTGCCAATCAAGACAGTGATGCTCGTTTTGTTCTTACTTGGAAAGTCAAATTGAAGAGAGAAAGAGATGGTCAGCTCAAAACATGTGATAATGACTGTTTGAGGGAATTCAAAGAATTAATATTGTTTAATTTCTCTAAGGAGAAATGAAGATTACGAAAGATAATTTTAAAAAGTTTAAATAAATTTAAAGACTGAATTAACGATAAAGCACCAGATTACTCATCGAAGGAAGTAAATTTATCTTACCCGAATTCGTTTTCCAAATTGTACCGCATCCATTTTAAAACTCAGATATTGCTTCATCACTTTCTTTTCTTTGAAAATATTATACAAATTTTAATGTAAAAATATACGCTTTTCCCAACCCTTATACACCTTATTAAACAAAAGATCACACATTATTTTGTTCACGCCCAAACCTCTACATATGACTGGGATGTAATGTGTACCAAGAGATAAGAGGAAGGAATTTCAAATAAGAGTAAGAGATATGAAAAAAGAATCAGGTAGTGAGAAATCTTGGACGTAGAAAGAAAAGTATCAAAACTGACATTTATATTCAATAAAGGTCCAGATATACACACATACGTAGACGGACTTCGGCACATTAAGCAGAAAAGGTCTCCCGAAAAACGCTTTCACTCATCAAAACCTGGGCACCACTCTTCAACGTTACTCCTGAGATTGAGCCGTACTATATTGAGACTGCTATGACTATATTCTTTCAAGACATTTAAGATATTAGAAAGAAAGTGGCCGACCAGCTTTCGACCATTCTCCCTGGTTTGGGCTGGGTGTAGCTGGCTGGTTCACTACTCCTTCTTAGCGCAAGTCGAACTAGTGGTTATTAAGTTGCTTTCATTCTTCCTTCCGTTTTTCTTTTTTTACTGCCAGCTTTAGTAAATATAAGTGTGTGTCTGTGTCCAAACTTTTCATTGCAGGCCTTAAGTTGATATATATGTATATATATATATATATATATATATATATATATATATATATATATATATATATATATATATATATATATATATATATATATATATATATATATATATATATATATATATATATATATATATATATATATATATATATATATATATATATATATATATATATTCATATATATATGCTTGTGTGTCCAAACCTTTCATTGTGCAGCTAAAGATGATATATACATACTTATGTGTCTAATACTTTCATTGTACAACTATTTCTCTATTAAATTGAATCTAGTAAAATATGGATATCATCTGATGTATGGTTTCCATTTTTATTATATAAATACTTACTGATAGAATTCCTCATCACTTTTTATGAACTTCTCTCTCTTCTCTAATTATGATTTATTTCCCCTCTATATCATTTATGATACCTTCTACTATTTTTCCCTCCGTGTGTCAGTTGTACCATAAAAATCATTATTCAGCTGACATCTGGAGAATTGCGTGCCATCCCAGCCTCAACGTTCATAGCTACACTCTTCCCTGGTTCCAATGACTGTAGAAACTTCAACGTTTATATAAATATTTATATAATTTCTATATATATTTATTCTAAATTCATCAATTACTTTACAGATATGTACATACTTATTTTCCGCGGGAGACCCCTCTTTGGTTTTCGCTTTAATGTTTAAATAAAAATCATTTTATGTTTACTAGTAGTTACGTCTTGAAGGGGGATGAGGGATTGAGCGGTTGCTATCATTATTTTTACTATATTGTA
This sequence comes from Ceratothoa steindachneri, assembly GCA_963969495.1. Lineage (NCBI taxonomy): Eukaryota > Metazoa > Arthropoda > Malacostraca > Isopoda > Cymothoidae > Ceratothoa > Ceratothoa steindachneri. Next base: position 123,118,364 of record OZ018331.1, read on the forward strand.
CTTTGATTCTGGTCAAACCTGAATCCTGGGTAAAGCTGGAGTTATTACAGATCCCACATCCAAAAACTATGATGAATCCAGTCATGCCCACAGAAATCTGCCCCTTTTGAACCTCACCAAACAAAATTGCAATGTATTATCGTTATTTACTCCATTTCATAAAAACAATTAGTTTTGGTATATATTACCAATCGTTATATAAATATAATCTCTCCAAATGTCCTCCAACTTCATCTGTGGAGTTAATGGGAGTTTATAGCCTGGAAGATAAACTTATTATTATAGTAGTTTTTCCGATTTGGTGGCATTTTATGCAACAATTATTGCTTCCAGTCACAATCGCATATATATTAATTTTAATTCAAATTTGCAGAATCAGATGTCCTAATGCTCAAATTGACTCTCGTCAATTATTGATGTATGGCTTTGACCATTTGTATTACCCACTGATGTTTGCGTATCAATAATTCTGTCGATAATAATAATGATAATAATAATACTAATAAAAAATATTAATAATAATAACAATAATAATAATTCTAATGATAATAATAATACTAATAACAAATATTAATAATAATAACAATAATAATAATTCTAATGATAATAATAATACTAATAAAAAATATTAATAATAATAACAATAATAATAATTATAATGATAATAATAAATATAATGATAATAATAATGATAACAATAATGATAATAATAATGATAATTATAATAATAATATAATAATAATAATAATACAAGCGGAGCACGGAAGAGGATAAAATAGTAATATGGCCTATCTCTTTCAATGTCAAAATTAGCCATGTTTCATATGTTTTTAACCGATGTAATCCTATTTATTTAATGGGAGCATCAGTTATTAGGACCGGCCTACTAATAGGAACAATTTCGTAGAAAGTGATTTAAACTTTATAATTATCATAAATTTGCTACGTTTTTTGACAAGGGCGCCGTTTATACAGATCTCCCCATTATGAGTACTTTTTAAGGTTAAATCTAGTTAATTAACTTTATTGTACTTAAAATCTAGTAGTTAATATTGTCTAGTTATCAAAATAGCTCTCTTTTAAATATTCTTAGCCTGTAACTCAAGCTAAATGGGAAATTACATTTCCCTCGAAAATGGTTAATTGGCAACTGCGAAGTGATGATGAGTTGGGAATTTAGCTGTGTCCCTCAATTGTCTGAATTGTTATGTATATTTTTTTATTTTGTTAATTCCAAGTTTGTCAATTAATAATTTTCCATCTTTTATTGCCCCACCTTTTAGCTGTTATTTTATCATACATTTTAACTGAAAACTTGACAGTTTAATTATTTTGTTTGCTTTAAATATCTTAGAAACTACATTCCGTTATTTTTGGTTAATAAACCGGCCTCTAAATGGAATCGAAACCCGTAGTTCTGATGATTTCCAATCATACAAGTTCCATTTTATATATATTTTTATTTTTTTCGTTTATTTAAGTTTCTAATAAACTGTGCTTCTTCCAAATTGAATAAATTTGGAACTTTCAACATTTACTTAGAGCTTCTATTTGTTTGATCCATTCATCGGTTCTTTTATCTGAATGATTTATAAAATAGTCTTCCCAGTGGTCCAGATTTTGAGATTTCCTAGCATAAGCAGAGCAGTGGCAGATCAGTTGTACTATTCATACATGTTTAAAGTAATTACAATTGAAGTTTGATATATCTGAAAATTATTTACATTTAGTAAGCTTCTATCATCCATACCGGGTTTGTAAAAGTTCTGTTACACTCGGGGGGAGGTATCTTTCGATAGGTTTACGTGTGATAGAAAGTGTTCTATTAAACAAACCCAAAGCTCTACTTTTCCAACCCCTGCCATTAATTTTGTGCAGATATATCGAGATGGAAGTCAATAAAATCAAGAGCACTACTCTCTTGCTCGCGGAGCACAAGTCCTACATCGCCAAGGGCTCAACATCAGTCGTATGACCGTCTACAACAGAGTCGCGGATAGGATCAAGAAATTGAAAGGCTTTAAAGATTGACCTCGTTTACGGATACCTCAAGTTATCAACCGTTTGGCTCTGAGAAAGGCCTTCGAATGTGTTCCAAAGCTGAAAATGACTGCGCTAACGAAGAACGACACCTCGATAGTCAATAATTTATATTTTTATATAAATTTTCCGATAAATATGTAATACAAATAAAACTTTAATATCTAATATTCTTTTTATATTGTAAATAACATTCCATGTAAATAACATTCAGGGAAATTCTTGATTTAAATTTGAAGGTAAACAGAGAGGGAAGGGATCAAATTAGGGCAAATATGTCAAGAGCTGCCGAAAGTAGACATAAAAAGAGAATACTTGCAAATTATTACTTTTCTTAAATTTATCTTTTAATGAAAGTGATTTATTTATTTAGAAAATAAGAGAAAATAACCGAAAACATACTCACCCTAGTTTTTGAGGAGTTCATAAAAACCTAGTTAATAGTAAGAAAGAAAAATTGATCCTTACTGAAAAAAACAACATCCATGCCTGCCGTATTCACAACCTTTTTTGAAAGTCTCCATTAACATACCCATCTTTTTTAAAAGACTATTTTATAAAAGAGATTCTCCTCAAGTATGACTCACTATACCCTCCCACTTCTCCCTCGAAGCTCCGATGTGTTTAGCCACTCATTATTTTCGTTCTAACCAGGCCAGTTGGCTACGATATGAGATGATTGAGGGTACCAGTGGAAGCAGATTTAAGGAGTAGCCAACAGCAGAAACAGGTGGTAGAGGTTCCCGGAAAGGGACCTGGCTGCAACCCTTGTGGGAGACTGTTCCATAATTTCAGGGGACGGACCAGGGTCAAAAAGGAATAAACAAATGTCTCTTTGTAGGCTTGAATTATCTGTGATACCCAAACTACCGAGGAGGAGGCATTATCAATAAGTCCATCATGAGTCGCCTCTCAGGAGGAGCCACTCCGGATCCATCCATCCTAACATCCTCACCACTATCATTGCTGAGACAGACTTGAGAACAAAAAGAGCGGTGATGAATAGAGCAATTTTCCCAGCCTTTTGGTAAAATAAAACAATAATATACGTGAATAAATATTAAAGAAAGGAAAAGAATATAACACATGAAATAAAGGAAGATTAGACCCCCCTTGCCCACAGGGAATGGAACCGACAACTAATAGGGACATGGACACTATTTTGACCAAACAAGGAACCAAAGCCTTAAATAAAATAAACCTGGGGGCCAAACCACACGAGAGTAGGTGCCATTTGAAACGGTATATGCCGAAAAGTGGCAAGTTGAGTTGGACACACAGTAGCAAAGAGATCAAAGAGGAAGTAGAAACCCATTAAAGGTGAGTAAAGTTAAAGGAGGTGATAAAATTTAACCAACACACTCATATGTTTAAAATTACCGTCGAACAGAAAGAAATGGTTGCAAAAGCTTCCTCCATTATTGGAATCCTGCTTTTCAATCTGAAGATACTAGCAATCCATATTAAAAAAAGAGGTTTTCCAGAATATCCAGATATGCTTCGCATGCTATCAGATGGAGAAGCATAGCACAGCCAAATGGCCAGAGAAGAACAAAGTGTGTGCTCTGAATAGGCAGAGGAAGGAGGGAGACACGGAGATTGTGACTCTCTCACTAAGAAGTGGCTGAAATGCAGCGAGCGGGCACCATCAACAATGGATCTCATTCAAATATCAAAATAACAGGGGCCTTGAATTCAAAGATCCTCACCTGCATTCTGCACGCCCACTTGGTGAATATACTAAAGTCAGGCTGCTATGAAAATACCCTAAATAGCGTAATGCAATCAAACGGATTCCCTCAAATAAAGTTTTCCCAAAATTCAGACTCGGTTTTGATCTTCAAGTTCACCGTGGAAATCGAGTCAGTAAATATGAAACTCTTAAAACACACAAACCGACGAATATGACAAAATAGAAACCTTTTGATGGCTTAAAAGACTCAAAAGAAGAGTCAGCCATTGTCTCTTGAACAAGGACGCGCGAACAAAAGGACTGCCCTCAAAAGGCAACCGACGAGGACAAAACAGAGAACACACACAAACAACCTACAAATAAAGAACCCAGCATAATAAACAACTGGGACCCACGCCTCAAATCACAAAACAGGGATCCAAGAAACAGACAAAAATAAACCAAAAACCATGCATTGGAACAAATTAAAAGTAATACACTTAAATTCATAGTCTTGGTCAACAAAGAGAATGATTCGTGGTCATCTCTTCGTCGAGATCGATGCCGTCATCATTTTTATAACAGAATACTGCATGAATACGGAAAAAGAATAAATAAAACTATGGAACTACTGCATTATAAGCATAAACTATTCTCAAGAAAGATACGATGGAGCATCGATTGTAATTTAAAAAGGTATAAAGTTCCAGAGAAATCAGAAACTCTGCCAAAAAATCTTAAATATTAGCGAAGAAGACAATAAAAACTTCGATATAGATTTCGAGCACAGATTAATCGAAGATCCTTTCACCCCGATCCAAAAGGCACATCCCAAAAATTAGATGGAGGAAACGCGGACGAGGTTCGAAGAAGCCAGAGCTATAAATCCACTGGAGGAGCTATCAACAGCGCTACACACTTTCAAACAGAAAGCGCCAGGTCAATCTAGCCTGACAAAGTTGAATTACATCAAAGCCACCACACCCTCTCTCTAAGCATTCTTTACGGAATAAAGAGAATTTTCAACGCCTGCTTGGATACTGGTTGCTTTCCTGACGGTTAAAATGTGGCAAAAATTATTTTCATTGCAAAGGCTTGACAGCCTTCGACCGACAAGGAGACTTACTGACCTATTTCATTTTTGGAATTTGCCATGAAGCTCTTCTAAAATATCTTGAATAACAGATTAATTGGACACTTGGAAACAAACTCCTTGTACAACAGCTATCAGTATGGATTTAAGACATTCAGGAGTAAAGTAATGGGAATTAATGTCATTTCTGGAAAAATAACCCAAGCTAAAAGGAATTCGAGTCATGTGGACATTATCTGTAGTGACGTTTCGAACGCATTTTATAAGGTGTGGCAGAGGGAAATGCAACATAAAATCCTCCAGTTAGTGGTAATGAAAACCTGAGAGTATATTCTCTAATTATGTTATGGAGAGAGCAGTATATGTACATAAGAAGAGGAGGGGTAGATGGACCGAAATTCTACCTCTGAGCGAAATTACCGCAAAGATGATGTCTTCCCCCAATGTATGTTGCAGACATCCCAGTTCCTCTCAACACCTACTGCCTCCCCTTGGAATTTGCAATTCGGAGGCTCGAATGACTTCCATGGAAATTAGCAACATAAATAAATACGAAACTAAATTGAAAATTAATACCAATAGCGATAATTTTTAAATAGTACCATTAGGAAGGAAGAAATAAGCAGATGTAAGAGTAGGAGATAAACGTTATTCCGACATGAGTGTGCAATGTACTCGTTCTGAAATTACTTCAACCAGTTCAGCATATATGGGCAACCAAAGGCCTGCAGGCTCAATTCGGCCCGTGGCAACATTTTTGTGGCCCGCAGCCAGTCTAGGCAATTTATTTAAAACACCATATAAGTTATCTCAGAAATCCAATGTTGTAATATATATTGAAAATTAATATTGTATGTTTTTTAAAAAAAATTGGATCTTCAAATCAATGTATATATCAAATTTCAGTCCCAGACTCTAAATTTAGTGACCTAATCAGATTGTAGCAGCATGCATCCAGCAGATTCACACTCTGAGTCTTTCGCAAATGATAAGCACGCAATCAAAGTGACTCGTGCGTGATGTAAAATGTTCTCTTACGTCTTACGACTGCAATATTTCGAAATATAAAGTAACAATTCAATGTTTACTTAAAAATATGAATTGCAAAGAAGGGGTCAGTATCTTTAACCAATTATGTCGCATCATAAAAATTTATTTTGTTTATGCATGCGTACTTGCATAATTTCATAGCTTCCAACATTAATGCCAACTAGAATTAATTACCAATGTTTTAAGTGGAAATCTCTCATCGCCCACCGGCAGTCTTAAAATTGTGCGTTGTGGATTAACACAATAAATTTTTTTGTCTGCCGCTTCTTGTGTGTTTGCGCCCTTCTTAATGTTTGCCTGATTCTTAAACTTCGCAGAACCAGGCCCTTACAATATTGACTTCCTTAAATAAAAGATCATACGAAAAAGTGTTTCAGGAACGGTGGACAAATGATTTTTTTTATTGAATGCAGCAATACACCTGTGCCTAATATGTTCTGGTACAGTTGCTGTTCCTAAAGAATATAACGTCAAGCGCCATTATAATACTAAGCATTCTGAATATGAGAAACTTAGGATAGAAGTTCGAAAGAAAATAATAGAAAAATTAATGCAGCAGACTAAAAGGATGACAAATTTATTTTCCAAAAGACAGAAAACGTCTAATGATATTGTGCTTGCAAGTTATATTGTGTCGGAAAAAATTCCGACCATTCTAAAAGCTATTCAGATGGTGAATTTGTCTAAGAGTGGTTAATTCTTCTTATAAGGGTTTTGTATCCAGGGATGAAGAAATAGTTTAATGATATCGGTTTGCCCCAAAGAACTGTTACGAGACGAATTGAAGATATTTCAGAAGATATTTGAAAACGCTTAGCAAGGCAAGCTTCCAAGTTTGAGATATTTTCGTGGGCCCTCAACGAAAGCACCGACATTTGGGATACCGCTTAGCTGCCAATTTTTATTCAGAGAATTGATAACCCTATTTCCTTAACTAGAAAAATGCTTTGCCTTCTTAGTATGAATGATACAACGACAAATGATGATATTTTCAATGAACTGGAGTCATCCATAAAGAATTTAATCTTTCTCTTGATAAGCTCAGAAGCATGACAACAGATAGGGCTTCAGCAATGGTCGGAAGTGAAGTAAGTCTAATTTCTAAAATCAAATCTAAGTTAAATTCTCTCAACCTGGAAGAAAAAGATTTATTTCCTTTCACTGTTTAATACACCAGAAAATTTTGTGTGCCAAAAGTTTTAAATTTGCAAATGTAACGAAGGTAGTTGTGTGGTGCATTAATTTTATAAAATCGAAAGGGCTCAACTATCGCCAGCTTGAAGCGTTTATTGAAGAACTTGAGAATGAATATAGAACACTGGTGTATTACTGTAAGGTTCGTTGGCTAAGCAAAGGGAAAATGCTTCAGCGCTTTTATAATCTAAAAGAGGAAAAGTGTATGTTCATGGAAATGAAAGGTAAATCTGTTCCAGAAATTGAAAATAATTACTTGAATCGTGATTTTGAATTTTTCGTTGATATTTCGTCGCAGTTGAACGAGCTCAATCAAAAACTGCAAACTCAAATTCAGTTAGTTCATGAACCTTATTCTCATATCAAAGCTTTTCAAAGTAAACTTCGGCTTTGGGAAAGATAGCTGAGAGATAATGACATGTAACACTTTCCAACATTAGCAAATGTCACTAATAAAGAATGCATTTCTTACGCTGAAGAGAGAGAAGCCATTAGCAGAATTCAATAACAGATTTCAAGATTTTAAGTCCAAAGACGCGGATTTCACTCTTTTTTCAAATCCATTTTGTTCAGATGCTCATCAGGCTTTAAAGATCTACAAATGGAATTAATCGATCTTAAGAGCAATACCATTCTTCAACAAAAGTTCAAGTAGGTTTCTTTACTAGAATTTTGCTCCTCTATTTCTTTTTATGAGTCTTTCCCCGAATAATAAACTGTGCCAAAAAACATGCTTCAATCTTTGGCAGTAAGTACAAGGGCGAGCAGTTGTTTTCAAGAATGAAATTCACCAAATCAAAAGTAAGATTGAGGTTTACCGATATGCACTTGAAATACAACTTGAGAATTGCAACAACTTCAACTCTAACAGACCTTGAGAAATTAGCAAAAGATTTTCAAATCCAAGTATTTTACTAACTGTAAGTAACGTGGTGACAATTTATGTTAGATGAGTTTGTTTATATATATATATATATATATATATATATATAATCTTTTGTATTTAAAATATTACTGTCATGGACTACCTATAGAATATATACCGATATATTTCAAAAATTGATAACATTTTTATTTAAATATTACGGTATGCAATTGCTCCAATTTTGATATAAGCCAAGGGTTATAGGAGTTACCAATATTATGTAAGTAAATTTGACATTCGTGAAGTAAAGTTGGGTCCGAGTTAGAACTTTATATCTGTTCAGGAACCTCCGTAAAATCAATAAAAAGAAATATATATGGCACTGATCATGTCAACGCTTACCTACCCTTCGTCAACTCACCATTGCACATTTAAAATGACTTAACTGGCCCTGCAAAGGGTAGAGAATAAAACCCTGTACATATTCACAGGTACCATAAGAAGGAAGAGAAAAAGGCAGGTCAGCAAAAATAGAAGCCTCGAATAAATACATTGGAAGAAAAACAAAACAAATGTATGAAACGAAAGACCTAAACCTGGAAGGCGAAATTCATCGAAATCTTAGAAGAAAATAGGAGAGAGATGTGTTGCAGCTAACATCTTTGCTAGCTCGTACAAAAGTATAATTCGCCTTCTGAGAGATTACTCATCTCGCTTCCATTAATTCATATTCATGTGCGAAAATTCCAATCGTACGATTTCCAACAAAATTTAGCCTAAGTATCGTCCGATAATAATTATCCTATACCTTGTACGATATATATTTCAACCAATCTAAATCCTTGTCTGATGTATATTAAACATACCAATTAGCATCAACCTACCTTGCCCCAATGTTCGCTGACAAATATAGTCCACTCGTGTTCTCGTTATCGTCAGAAAAAGGTCAGTAAATAACGTTACTATTATTCAACTCAATCGAATATCTTAACTATTCAAAATGTAATGCCTTCTTTTCTCTCCATTTCCAGTTCCCCTGAGATTATACATAATTCCGGCAATTATTCTGTGTCCAAAGCTATTTCCAAGTCCATCCATCCATACATTAAATATATCATATATCCTGTAAATTATATGGACCAAATCTTATATTAAAGATATCCAATATACTCGTATCATTCCATAATTTCCAACTCAAATTTATATAAATATTTATTTGAACATATAATTACTCTAAACTTACATTTATATTCGATCAAATTCATTTTTCTCATTCTGTGTATTTCCCATTTTTTCCTTGCTCTTTGTTTGACTTCTATATCTTTCTTTTTAATTTATAAATAAATAAAGAGATATACCACTCTTAGTTTCCCCTGAAAGTGCTGGTTGCCTATTCTCATTTTTACTCTATTAGAATCTAACACGTGACCCCTCTATTCTCATTCCTCATTCTTGTCAAGCATTGGTTGGTGAAGATCTAGATTTAACATTCCCATCTATCAGAGTATATATATATATATATATATATATATATATATATATATATATATATATATATATATATATCATCCACCCATCTCTCCATATATACATATACAATCCACTTTATTGGTGCCCATAGACTCGTTTTAAGATATATTTTGCCGTCTAGTTACATGAAATATATTCTTTCCACGTGTTGGATACCCTCCCAAAGTGAACTCAACAGGCTCCGCTCCCATTTCAGGCGCCTTGAGGAAAGTTTGAGCTGTCCCTTTTGACTTCACTCAAACCTTGAATTAACTTTTCTTTTCATTCTTTTTAGTACTCCATCTCTTATTAAATCTCCTCGAAACTTATTTCTACAACCGGAATAATTTCCGACCACACACCTCTTAATAAAAACAGATAGGATGGATAGATTCCCTCCGACCATTATGAATTTTGATGTTTCAACCACTACGGCCACACTTCCTTCGTCTGTGCAAGCATACCTCTCTTTTTCGACTTCGTCAACGAGTAGCTCGCCAGCGGTAATTAGCCATCCAGGGGTTAGCAACCAGGATGTCAGCGCCCGAGGCACCAACCCCCCTCTCATTGTGCTTCCCGCTGTTGATGCGTCCAGCCCTATCACTTGGTTGGAAATTTGTGAAGTTCTTATGGCTCATCAACCAATATCACACCAAGAGTTCATAATATACATCACACAAAGAGTCCCCATGAGTATTTTTACTTTGTTTCGGGGGATATTGCTCGAGAGTGGGAGGAGGGGTGTATAGGAAGATTTGAAGGATGCATTTGAGGTGGAGTTTGGGAGATCCCAGGTTGAGGACTTACGCGAGCTCTTAAATACGTAAGAGTTGGGTGACCACCACCTCACGCGTTTCACCGAACACCTAAAAGAGTTAATCAGAGCTAAAGGTGCGAACTGTGAGCATTTTGATTCTCTCATAACAGAAGTCTTTATGCGTGCGATTCCCAACCACATTAGGCCCCTTATTATAATCGGGGAGCAGAGCAATGTGGACTAATTGGCCGCATCTACCGAAAATATACGAGTATATCAAAATCTCTACGTTAATTGGGGTGGGCTGTCCCACAAAACCCAACCCTCCCTAATCTAAACATTTCACAGGTCAGGTTATCTACAGAGTCTGCAGACAACCGGCTGGACTCGTGTAACGACTATTTCTCTTCGGCGCGGGACTTATCTACCACGTTGGAGAGGATCAAAAGGGACCTAAAACATCTAAAACTCCAATGTGGGACCGCGCAAGAGCACAGTCACAAGGGTGAACGGAACGACAGGCGCCGTTCGTCCTCTCGAAGACGAAACCAACGAGGACATTCCAGCACAAGAGGTGAGGTGCGGCATTCATTTACTCTTCCTCCTCCCGTCTATCCCTCTCCACCTAATCTTCCCCACTCTCAACTAAAGAGTTTCTACTGGTACCATGAGAAGTGTGGTGGTAACGCCGTACACTGCATATAGTCTTGCCAATATTACTACTCATCCTATTCTCAACAATGACATGCTCTTTTTTCACAATTTCGTCCCTCTCATTGTCCTACTACTCCTAGTGTTACTTTCCTCCAACCAACTAATTGGTGCTGGTACCATAACAAATATAGTGCACAAAGCGTAAAGTGCTTACAGCCATGCACATATTTACTACTAGTACTTCCCTCTTCTAACACTCATCCACTACTTTCATCTCCTCAACAACCAATCCACTTTTGTCAATCTGATGCTCCATTCCAACTTCAATCTTCTCATCCTAATGATTCCAATTCTACTTTAAACTGAAAACGCAAGTGATCAATGGGCCTATCACCTTTCCTCTTCCTTCACTTACTCAGGTTAATCCACCGTTTCACATTTATGACCCACTTTCTGGCTTTTCATATTTAGTAGACACTGGTGCTCAATGTAGTGCTATTCCAGCATCTCTGGACCATAAAGCTTGTTCCTCCGATGATCTTGTCCTTAAAGCCGCTAATTCCTCGGATATAAGAACCAACGAAAGGAGTATCCTTCATTTGTCTCTCAGCCTCCGTAGAGTTTTTTGATGGACGTTTAATGTTGCCCGCTCTTAACGTTCTTATTTTGGGACTCGATTTTCTCTCTGCTCACGACCTTTTGGTCGATTCTCGTAACCACAAGCTTATCGATCGCACTACCTCACTCGCAGTTTCGGATTCATTTTTCCCGTCGTACAGTTCTCTCCTCTCTGTCCGTTTTCCATCAACCGATCCCCAAATTCAGCACCGTCTACAGGAATTTCCTGGCCTTAGCATTCCTTCCTCAAAAGACAAGCCTATTAAACACAGCGTTGTTCACTGGATAGAGACGACTTGGGGATCTGTATCCTCCTGCTTCCGTCGACTAGCCCCAGATAAACTCGCTTTAATGAAGCAAGAGTTCAGCTTCATGGTCTAAGCTGGCATAGCTAGCTCCTCTACTCCTCCTTGGACTTCTCCGCTTCATATAGTACCCAAATCCACTCTGAATGAATAGAGAGCTGTAGGAGATTACAGGCGACTAAATGCCTGTACTATCCCCGATAGATATCCTCTCTCCTACCTGTCTGACTTCAACTCTGCTCTCCTCGGTTGTTAAACCTTTTCTCGACTCGATCTAGTTCGTGTATTCAACCAGATCCCTATTCACCCAGATGACATCGTAAAGACAGCTATCACCACGCCATTTGGTTCCTTCGCCATGCACCGAATACCTTATGGTCTTCGAAACAGTGGTCAGACCTTCAAACGTTTTATGGGTGGGGTATTGAAAGGTCTTACTTTCATATTTTGCTACATAGACGATTTCCTGGTAGCAACTTCATCTTTAGAGAAGCATCTATCAAACCTTCGTCAAGATTTCGCTCGACTTGAAAAGTATGGTATCGTACTCAACATTTTAATACTTCTAAGTGCCTCTTTGGTGTCGCACAACTCTTCTTTCTTGGATATCATTTTTCTCCTGACGGAATTCGTCCTCTCGAGGATAAAGTTGTTGTTATTCGGGATTTCATTAGACCTTCTTCACTAAACAAACTTCGTCGGTTATGTGGGATGGTTAACTTTTACCATAAATTTATTTCCGACCTATCAAAACTAATGCAACCACTCTACACTCTCCCCTGAATCACCAAGAAGAACTCTTCACTGTCATGGTTTTCCGAAGCGTGCGAATATTTTTCTTGCACCAAAGAGGCTGTGGCTTCCGCTGTTTCACTGGGCTATCCTTGCCCAGGGGCCTATATAAGTGTTACTTTAAATGTGTTAGCCACCCCACACCCATGTAGGTGCAACCTTGCAACAAAAGGTTGGTGACTCATGGCAACCTCTCTCGTTCTTCTCAAAATCTTTAACTCTTTCTCAAAAGAGATCGAGCACTTTTTACGAGAGCTGCCCAGGATATATCTCTTCATCCGTCACTTCCGACAATACTTGGAAGGACGTGAATTTACTGTTTCACGAATCACAAACCATTGGTTGGTGCACTTTTCTCTTTTTCATTTCTTCCGTGCACTCTGCAGTTGATGCCCGTCATCTAGACTTTATATTTCAGCTTACAAGTGACATTCAATACTTTCCAGGTTTTTCAAACGTCGTACTGGACACGCTTTCTCGAATTTCTTCAATGTCAGTCACGCAATTCTCTCAGGCGCCCATTGACTATGCGACAATAGCGTTGGCTCAGGAACAGGATGAAGACACTCAAACAGTGCGTCACTCTGCTCAACCATGTCGTTCGCGAGGTCGACTTACCAGGCAGTCCTTCCTGGCGTATCCTGGTCGATTATTCATTTCCTGACTGTACTCGTCCTCTTATTCCTCTTGCTTACCGTTGGCACATATTTGACCAAATTCATGGTCTTTCTCATCTTGCCATGCGCGCTACTCGCAAGCTCATTGCACAACGTTTTGTGTGGCTAGGTATGAATGCCGACGTGGCCAAATGGACCCGCTTTTATGTGCCTTATCAGCGTGCTAAGATTCAGCGCCACACCAAGACTCTTCTGGTTCCTTTTGCACTACCTGCGTCCCGATTTAGCGCCATTCACCTTGATCTTTTAGGCCCTCTAACTTAGTCTCGTGGTTGCATTTATCATCTCACCATGATCGACCGTTTCACTCGTTGGCCATAGGTTGTCGCCATTCCAGACATCCGAGCATACACCGTCATTCAAGCCTTTATCTCAGGCTGGGTTACTCGTTTTGGTGTCACTTCCACAATCATGACCAACCGTGGTAGTCAATTTGAGTCCCACCAATGGGATGCACTCATGGCAGTTATTGGTCCCTTTTGCCTTCGTACGACAAACTACCACCGAACTTTAAGTTAACTTGATTTAAGAAGCAAGTTTAACTAACTCTCGTCAGAGAACCCCCCTATCCTGGTGTATACCAAAAACACAGAGATAGTCCTCGCCTTTGAGGAATACCCCTAGTGAACTCCCTCAAGCACTCCCCTGCTTCAAAAGATTAACGCTTTTGCTCTTCGCTGGCCAGTTTGAATTATTCCCAGAGTAACACGAAGATTAGAAGAAACATACTTTCCCTGTCCCGTGGTCAAAGCATTTCCTCCAGAAGGCGTGCGTCACTCCATCTGCTACACGCTCCGAGGTCATCTGCAGCTTTAAAGCATTCCCCCTGCTGACCAGCTAGACGCTCTGGTCACGCATCGGTCCAGAAACAACATTCTTGAGGTGACATAACAATTGAGTTCAAGGTCAGACTCAAACCCGATTCTCGTGGAATCTCGAAAGGTATTTAAATCCCTGGTATCTGTTTCATTGAGGGTCAGTTTGCATTTAATATTAAATTGAGCTGTGGGTCAACCATTACTGTAAAATATATTGTGTAATTTAGTAAGCCTCACTTAAATTTGATAAATTCATTTCTGTATAGTTTGTGTGTTAAATTTCAATCTTGGTTCATGTTTTTAATTAAAGGTCTAGTTTTCTTAGATACATTTTTTATTCAATCCTCGAAAGGCTGAGCAAGGCACTAGACACGCTCAAAAATTAACGTAATAATAATAATCATAATCGTAATAATTAAATATAGCACTATAGAGAGAAAACTTAATCAAGGAATTTTGAAGTAAGTAACCAACCCATACATAAAACACCATCCACTCGGTCCTTCCTATACCACTACAGTTTACTATGTTCGTTTTATTTCTGTTTTACTGTTAACTTTTCACTTCACTATCATTTTTTTGTTAAACTTTTTAATATAGTTCACTTATTACACTCTTAGTTCATTTTGTTCGCATTTCTGTTTACACTTTTGATCTGTGTTGTCTTCTTAGTCGGTTGTTTCTTCCTATTTAGGTTGTCTAAATTCGGTTGTCTTAATAGGGTATCAATCTGGTGTCTTGGTTGGTTATTTCGTTGGTTGGGTTTGTATATAGTCGGGTAAATATCTTTATCGTTATGCTTGTTCCTTCTCTCTTTTTGAATTTCTACTTAAGCCAAACATGGGTACTTCCTCGATTCTCAGCTGTTATCTGCCGCTGGGAAATCGAGTGATAAAGAGGACTCCAGCTCTGGTGTTCGTGTGCTCTGCAAAAATCGGAGGTAGATCGTCTATCTTCCCCCATATTTTCTCCGCTCTGTTCCTGATGTTGATGTTGAGCGTTTGTAATCCTGCTTCTTGGTGTAGATTCTGTCGTCTTCTCCTCTCGCTCCTACGTGTATTATCTGGAGTTCCAATTTTTTGGTCCTTTTATCACCGTTGATAGGGATTGGTGGGTATAGTAGTACCTCTCTTCCTAGTGCAAGATAGATTGCGCACTCAGAGCTCTCCGTTGTAAAAAAAAGAATACAAATTCAGTCCGTCTGAGTGGTGAACGTGATATTACAGGAAAATATATTGAATATGTTTGAACATTGCCGTAAGGAAACTGACCAATCAACTAACTCGAAAAACACATGGATAGATTTATGTTTAAAAATATTTTGAACATTATTGTAAGGAAATGGACGAATTAACGGACCGAGAAAGAAAAATTGATGTTGGTTATAAACAAAAGTAGGAAAAGGTTTAAGATAAAATCTGGTCCCATGAGGAGGCTTTGCAGATTCTGGCGGCGAGTCGTTGGGAGGATAGTCTCTAACTGGAGTTGTGTATTGATCGAAGGTCTGTGTTGGTAAATCATAACTGCCTCGGCCATTTAGAGTCTTCGTCGGTCAGGAGATATATATATATATATATATATATATATATATATATATATATATATATATATATATATATATATATATATATCACTTTACAGATATACTTTTTCCTATTTCCCCACTATCTCTCAATTTCACCATTTTTAAAAATACAAATACGAAAGATTCATTAGAGCAAAATAGCAGATTACTAGATAGGTGAACCTTGACTCCCGGTGGTGCGCGTCTTCCCGTGAACCCTCTGAGGTTCAAAAGGACAGTGGCCTTTTGGGATTCATGGAGTCGGACAAGTAGAATGGGATAGGATGGTGTGTCTTAAAGACACCTACAAACTGTTTGGGCAAATTATAAAAAACACTACAAATACTAATGTTTCTGTCACAAACCAAGAGTAAGGCTGCTAAGTTGTCTACTGACCGAAGTCAAACATTGTATAGCACTACACCATAGAGCCACAGTTCACCCCCCTTTTTTCTGCCTTAATTTCGACTTCTATTGTCCTACCATAATAATCCTCCCTTAAAGACAAGTTTTTTTATCTTTATTCCCAATATTCAACCTTAACTTAAGCAAATTCTCTTCTTATTTTCGAATTTTATCTCATTACATGAATAAAGTAAAGAGGATTTATGCGATTGTTTTCTTAAATCCCGGATCTCGAGCAAGGAGATATTTGACCTAAGTTTCCAACCACAATCGAACATCCCATGACGCTGAAGATTAACAGATTTACCGAAATACATAACTAATGAGCTGTTCTCCATTTCTCCATCAACCCCATCATGGAATTATATAAAGACATATCACGATATCTACATATCACATGAGATAAGAGGATTAACCAAAAAAAACAATAACTAATAAGCCAGTCTCTATTTCTCAGTTAATCCATAAATCCCATTGCAGAATTCTAAGGTCATATATCATTTGTGCTCTATTTTACCATGACTGAATTTAACAAAAGATATATAAAGGTAATGGCACTTTCTCTGATAATGCATAATGTATGAAAATCTAAGATCACATATGGGATATCTCCCTTGAGATTACCGGATTACTTTTTTAGTTTTTAGCTATGAAATAACATCCTATAACACGAACTATGGACGACTTGAATTTCATTCCTTTCCTATCTTCTTCATACCATATCAGCTTTTACTACCATACTACTGACAAACATTTTTTATCTTCTCAAGAGCTTATCGGCTTTATTCCTCGTAACACTTGACAGTTATTATGCCATTAAAGCTTTCATTCTTAAATTGAATAAAAGTGTAGCGTTTCTCCGTATGGCAGCCGTGGGACAAGCAATAAAACAAAAGATTCAACCTTATTCCACATTTCGACACAAAATCGTGAAAAATTCTGCATTTTTCTCGTCTTAACCAATGAGTTATTCGACAGCCAAAGGATAATAAGACGGGGCTTAGCTTGGGAAATCACCGATCGGGGAAAATATCTGAGATATAATTTCATGACAGATGGAGGCGTTGTTGGGAAAATGCTTATTCATTTGCTTTCATGCAAAACACCCAACAAAGAAAGAGGATAGAAGATTCGAAGCGCCTTTTTTCTATATTAGCATGCCGTTCAAGGGCTTAGGAGACCATTATGAAACGTCGCTTTAAATATCACAAAGGGAAGCGCTGATTTCTCACAATCCCTAAATCGGTTAAACAAAATCCCGATAAAATCCTATTTTGAGATTTTATATCATATATGAAATGATTAATCCCTCTAAGGACAACATCCTGTGGGTTTTTCTGTCCCACATTCGAGTTTTGGGAAATGGAGGGCTTCCCTTGTGGTATTTAAGCCGATTGAAGACCGTTTTACCTATCTCTACTCTTCAACGAGTGCATGATTTCCAGTCTTTTCACCTCATTCCGGTCGAATGTCCAAGTCTAGAGGAACCGTGTGCAATACTTGTCCCGTAACTGGGATAGGATGCCATGTATAAGAGAGTTGCGCGTCTTCACTGTTCGTGTAGTCTCATTACAGCTTGTTCTTGTATTCGAGACGTGTTCGTGCACACTTGAATATGGAGTGAGCGAGTTTCTGGAAGAGGGGGACTTCCTTCACATTATTTAATTTGGGGGGGTGGGAGGCATGGAAAAGCCCTTGGCGGAGATGGGTCTCTATACGACACTTTAGCCTTTGTTTCTCTCTTTGTTTGTGTTAGGTTTCGCTTTGTTATGCTAGATGTTTATAGTTGTATTCTCTTTATTGTTGGTTTTTTTCTTTTTTAGTACCTTTAATGTCGTACAAATATATAGTAGTTAATGGTTTCGCTGGTCGGTTAGACCTTTTTTGGCGGGCAACAGAGTAAACGTTTCCTAAATTAAAAAAATATCCCTTGCACTTCAAGTTTTAGGGGTATGGGGGCTTTT
The DNA here is from genome assembly GCA_963969495.1 of Ceratothoa steindachneri. NCBI lineage: Eukaryota > Metazoa > Arthropoda > Malacostraca > Isopoda > Cymothoidae > Ceratothoa > Ceratothoa steindachneri. Next base: position 123,136,341 of record OZ018331.1, read on the forward strand.
TTTGTCCTTTTTAAGCCTTTGCGCTATATTTTACTTTTCTCTAGACGTCTTTGCTATTATAAATGTGAAGACTAGGAATCTCTTTTTGATTTCACTCATTGGATATTTAACCACCAAGACTAACGTCTTGTATGGGATAGTTTTACTACGTAGAGTTAACGAGGAAAAGTCCTCCACCCTGACCTGCAAAGGACAGAAGCTACCAAAGGGATACAAAAATATAAGGGATTGAGTGGCAATATTTGCATCTCAGAGGGGGAAATATAATGAAAACTAAATCCAAAATTGTGGAGTACTGCTCTGATCAACATAGCAATTGACTATTGCTATTTTAGTGCGGTCGGCTTGCAACATAGGATGCACCCATCAGCCTGTCTCGTTTCAGCAATTGTAGCACTGTTTTAGCCAGACGGTCCTTGCTAAAATTGACACAATTTCCTTCTGATATAGTGCATTTAAAGGTACCCTAAACCCTCGCAGTGATTTTAGAAGCAAGGCAACAAGCATGAATCGCCACTGGGTGTAGTACCCCGAGTAAAATTAAACCGCACCCCTGAAACTTCGCCCCTCGAACTCCTTTCAGAAGCAAAACCCCATTCACCTTCCGTTCGTGTTTTCCACAGATCATATGTCGTTTAGCTGCGCTTTGTCTTACAAAGGCCCTGTCATTTTGAATATTTGACCCCGTAGAAGAGGGTGGAGGGGGTCAGATGTGGCATTGGTAACCATGCTGCATGTGACATCTAGAGCCTCTCATTCCCTCCAACTTCCAATTCCTGCAGGTGGATCTATGGCAATATATATTTCACTCATTTTCACTTCTTTCATTTTCGCCACTTTATTTACAGATCTCTCCTTACCAACTCCTTGGCTTATATCCCTCGTTGTTTTTCGCTTTTTTAAGTAACAAAACCTTTATCTTATTGAAATACCTTAATTTTCACCCTTATTTTGGTCTATCTCGACGTGGCCAAGAATGGGCGGGGACAAACCTTAGCAACCCCCCTCTGAAGAACACAGAAACAAATTTATATACATGTATTCGTGTACCCCAAATGTGTACACATATAATTATTCACATCAAATTTGTGCATGTGTATTCGTGTACACTAATTTTTTATGTATGCACCGATTTTTTAGGCATGTACTCATGTACACCATAGTAGTACCTATGCAATCATCTACACCAGGGGTCGGGTAACTTTTTGAGGTGTTACCCCAAAAGAATTTGTAGTAAAATGAATTTACCCCTGACTTTGAAGTATTCTGGGGTACAAACCAATTTACTTATAAAAATCATGGATACTAAAGATACAAAAAAAAATTATATTGGGATAATGTTTAATTTTTTATTTCATCTATCATTAGGAAATAAAAGTCCGTCTTTTTGGCCTGGAAATAGCACACAAGAAAAAATTGTAGGAAATTATATATTTTTAGACAGAAATGAGTCACTTTTTAGCATTACATGGCACACAAGCAAAATTATTAACTATGTCACCATCATGTATTTAAAATTTGTACAAAAACAAAATAGGAAAATGTTATTGAATCCACTATTATGGGAAAAAAATGTTTACCCTTTCTAGCATGAGAATGGTACACAAATAAAACTAATGAAAAATTATTGAAAACTTGAATATATCAGCTCCCTCAGGCTTTGGAAAAATGATACTGTTTCATCTTTGATAAAACAATTTCAATATCACGGATTTTTTATGTCACTGCTACTTTGATGCTGTCTTCAGGATCCAACCGGTTTCTGTATTTTGTTTTTAGATTTACAAGGGTAGAAAAACCTCGTTCGCAATGGTAGGTTGTTTCAAATGGTAGCAGCATTTTAGTTGCTTCCAAATGTGCATTTTTATAAGCCTTTGCAGCTTTTGACATCCAAAAGACTTGAGAGGTCATCCTTGGTCTCAAATTTCATGCTTGTTTCACTGTTGGAACGCAGTTCAATAAGCTCTTCTGCCAATTCTTCAGGCTTTTCAGGTAAATCATCCAGTTCACATTTGAAGGGATTTACAACACAGATGACAGTATGTGAATCAAACTCTGAAAAGTAGTCACAGAACCTATTCCTAAGTTTAGTCAGGTGCCTTGTGACTGATTCCTTCATGTCACTAAGACTGCAGTCTTCGTATTCTTCCAAAACCTCTGCCAGATTTGTAAAGACAGCAATCTTATTGCCATTTACATTTTGGTTACAATACTAAAGCTTTGATACAAATGCTGAAATTTTTCCCTTGCTAAGATGAGATTGATTTTCTTTCCTTGCAATTCCTTGTTCAGCGCATTTACATGCCCCCAAAATGTCAGCTAAGTATGCAAGAAGAGCTAGCCAGGTTGATTTTCTGAAATTCTCTGCAAGTGTGTGTTTTTGATCCGTCAGAAATATTTCAAGTTCGGTTTTAAGAGCTCACACTCTATTCAGGACATTTCCAAGTAAAAGCCCCCTCCTTTCCGTATGGAAAAGAAGGGTTGAATATTCAGCCTCTCCATCCTCACATAAATCACGAAACATCCTCGTGTTTAGTGCATGCCCTTTTACAACATTGACAATCTTAATTACATCATTCAACACAGCTTCCACTTCTGTTTCCAAATCCTTCACAACTAATGCCTGGCGATGTACCATACAATGAATGACCTGAATATTTTGATTCTGTTGTTTGGCCAAAGCCATAAAACCAGTGACGTGACCAAGCATGGCAGGATCTCCATCAATTTATACTGCAATACAATTTTCCCACTTTAAATCAACCCTTTGTTTTTTTGAAGTATGCATCAACCTTATTTAACACATCAGTACCACGAGTTCTCAACTCAAGAGGAGAACATAACAACATTTCTTCTTTAATTTTATCAGAACCCCTGTATCGAACGTATACTATCAGCTGCGAATTGCTACTGACATCTGTAGTGTAATTAAATTGAATGGTAAACTCTTTATTCTTTTTACTGAAGAAATCACTTGTTCTCTCACATTCTCTGTCAAGATGGAAATTCTTTATTTAATAACTCTTGCAGACAAAGGCACTGCATTTAGTTGTTTAGCTACTTTCTGCCCACAGATTATTTTTGCCATTTTCACAGCCGCCGGTTTGATTAAGTCTTCACCAATAGTATGCGGTTTGTTGCTTCGAGCAACCAACCATGCCACTTCAAAACTAGCTATTGCTGCTGAACGTTGGTCAAACGTTGTACTCTTGTTATTTTCCAATCTGTCCTTTGACTGTTTTTTCCAGATTCTCAAAGTATTTCCGTGGTTTGCAAGACAGATGTGAATGAACCTTGTTCAAGTGTTTCTTCAGTTTATTCTTTTTGAAAGACTCTGCAGTCAGTACTTTCATACAGACGACACATTGAGGTTTCATTTATCCTTTGTCCTCTATTTCTGTTAAGCCATAATTAAGGAACTCTGCCTGATATGTCCTTTTCTTGGTGATGCCATCTGGAAATGAAAGACAAATCTATCACTTTTTTAAAGTCTTTTTACTTCTATTTTTGAAAAATAAAAAATTATTTAGTGACGAATTTAAGAGTTCAAATTAAAACTTTAAAATAACATAGCATAAAATCAAACCACAACTCACAACCATAAAAATTCAAACAATAAGACTTAAAAAGAGTGAGCATTACATCTGTAAGGGCTTCATGAAATCTTTTTAAATAGAGTCAAACTCGTTAAAAAAACTTACTTTTAATATAAAATAATTCATTAAAATAAAAATAAATAAATAAATGAAAAATATAATAGTTACCCTCAAAAAAGTGAGAATCTGGCAACTAAACAGCTGATGGGAGAATTAGGCCCCTTATAAATAAACTAAAATATCCTAAATTCTAAACTAATCTTATATTTAACTTTTGTTGAATTTTAATCACAAAAGTTTATACAGAAACGTAAATATTATAGATTATATCATAACTCACCTTATGTAAATAATTATTATATCAATTGATCAGCTCTACTAATTCATCAACTACTCTGAAAGAGGCATGTTCAAAACATGGCAAAATGCCACTTAATTAGGAGAAATGTTGCCAGATTTACCGAAAAATAGAAGAAAGGCTCTTCGATGCATTCTTTTTCTCCAACTTCATATTCGTTTCCCTCACCTAGCACATCCACATCCATAACACATCCATTACCCCACAATTTTTCTAAATCCCCCTATTTGGGGTAATTTACCCTTGTTCCCCGACCACTGATATACACCATACTTGTCCGAAAATACTAATGTACGTTAATTTTGTACGCATGTATTCATGCATATTATTTATATATATCTAGATCTTCTCATGTACACAAATGTGTATATATGTACTCCTGTACGCCAAATTTGTACACGTACTCAAACGTACAAGAGGGAAACCTTTGAGAGGTATTATTTCAATACCAAAATCTTCTCTCTCAAAATCTTTTTTTCCCTTCCCGAGCGAGGGTGCCCAAGAAAAGGCTACCGTTTCGTGCGGGGAGTATGGAAATGAAACCGCATCAATGGCGGCTGCCCCCTGAGAGCATCATTTTTTTGTGTGTTCTTCCCTCCAGCCTGGGATCGAACCCGATACCCAAGTGTTGTAACCCAACGCATTATCCACTAGGCTAACAAGAACTATGAGCCTAACAATATTTAACTAACCCGTTTCCCACATGATTATGATGAGCGAAGTTAAAAGAGAAAAATATCATCAAAATAACCAGTTTCCCAAATCTTTACCTTGAACGAAGTTAAAAGAGAGAAATATTATCTAAATAGCCCGTGTGACGCGCAAGACACTGATATAGCAGGATATTGTGCTTACAACGGCTTCCTTACATTAATTCACGCACGGTACTGGCTCCTGAAAGGAGTGTATATCATGTTTAAAACCTAGATTTATAAGAGCTGGTTCGAAAGGATGTCATTACTGGCCCTCCGTTGTGCTGTTATTTTTCCACGCCACATGTATAGTAAAATGAGCCTTCGTGCTAAAATGTTTCTACATATATGTTTAAATAATGCTTTTACCTTGCCTAGAAATCCTTGTTTTTTCACTTTTGTTATCTATTAATTTTGTTTTTCAATATTCAGTGAATGCAGTACATATATAAATGTTTTCTGCGAAATTTCTACCTAGAATAATGATCAAAATTCAACCCCAAAGTACTTTTCTACCTGCACTTCAACTTTAAGACCGATCTTCTTTCCCATTGACCAGAATTTATCCAAATCGGGTAGTTATCCTCCTTGAGTCGTGTTAGCTGAAAAAACTCGGAATACGAGGACATGGTCGAACACAAAAAACCGTCTTTAACCTCAACAGTGGCACATATATCATTGGAATTTTCGTTTGAAGATTTAATTCGGATTGATCCGAAAACGGTGGAGTTTAATTCCTTACATAAAAGACTTAGGAAATATTAATTTATCTATATATTAAAATTGAGCGAAAACATTCGGTATGTCTCTGTTAGAATGTTTTTTAATGGAGGATCATAAAGGAAGTAAAAATAAGGGAAAGGTATAAAAAACAATTCTGGGACCATTAGAAACCAAGTCGTTGTGTCACTTTCCTAACTTAACCCCCTTATTTAACGAAACCATCTATTTTTATGTGATGGATGGGGGAGGGGGTCATAAAGATATTAATTTGAGGTACCAAATTGCCCTTTATATGAGGGGTTACTCTGCAACTGAATAATAAACGTAAGAGAACGACGAATCAATGGTAAGCATAACAACAAAGGAGACAAAGGAATAACACTGGAGACTAATAAATCTCCTTATTTTGAAATATCAAGGTAACGGAAAAATTTGTAATAAATGACTATTATAAAACTCCCTTTTCTTTGATTTTAGAAGGTATATTTTACATGTTAATTTGTTAAGCAAATGTAGGCTATTTAGATGTAGGCTATTGTGATTTTTGTGTTTATACTTTACTTGCTTATTAGTTTAGACTGGCTTAGGCTATTAAGGTCTTCTCGCCTTTTCTGATTTTACCTCCTAATTAGTTCAAACTAGACTAGGCTATTTAGGTTTTCTCGTCTGTTGTGATTTTTGTTTTGTTTTTTTGTATTTTATATGTTAATTAGTTTAGGCTAGGTTAGGCTATTTAGATCTCTTGGCTTATAGAGATTTTAAGGTGTTCTTATTTTACAGGTTAATTATTTCACGCTAAGTTAGGTTATTTAAATATGCAAAACTATTTTGGTATTTAGCATTTTTGTATTATACATATTAATTAGTTTAGTCTATTGGTTCTTTTAGCTTACTGTGGATCTTTTTAGGTGTTTGTATTTTACATTTTAATTAGTTTACGCTAAGTTAGGCTAGGTCTCTATACTGCAATGCCTTAATAAACCCTACTAACCTAACCCAAACAAATTAGCATATAATATACAAACACCTAAAGGTCACAATAGGCGAAGTATGCACAAACGTCAACTAATTCCGAATTTCAAAGCACTCAAGATGAAATTATTGTAGGTGAGTTTAGTTTATACTATGTCCCCCAACCACACTCATCACATTTCAACATCAGTCATTTTCACGTCATCACGGAACCAATTCAAACCCCAGTGCAAAGCTGATGGTTTCCTCGCCTCTGACCTGAAAACCATAGCCTTCAGAAGGTAATCAACTGCATATCCTCGCATGGTACCAGACGAGGGGTTTATGCCAAAACCCCCATAAGATTACCAACGGATACTAAACACCAGGGCTAAGTGCCACAATGCCACTCGCTGCCATTTATTTCATATGCTTCCGCGTCCCTCAATGAGACTTGCCTCCGTTATGGATAGGATGCCATGTATAAGAGAGTTGCGCGTCTTCACTGTTCGTGTAGTCTCTCGTATGTTTACTCTTTACCTTCTACATTTTTTCCTTTCCTTAAATTCTACCACTTTCTTTAGCTCCCTAACCACGCTACATCTGACATTTGGAGAATTGCCCCCATGGTCCACAGATTTATTGCTTATCCCCCCTCACCCTCCGGCACTGGTTTCAATGCCTAAGAGTGGAACTGCAACTAAATATAGAGACATGTAAGGAGTAAATAGACATGCAGGTAATTACTGTAATTCCTTTATTTGTAAATTTAAAGAATAAAATACATTTTAAACCATGAAAGTACATTTAATTATTAATACTTTGTGGACTTTCCTTTCCTAGCTTGTAGAGCTGCAACTCACCTAGGCATAAATTTAATAAGTTCTGAGATTACAGCTTGTGGTATTTTAGACCATGTTCTAAAGGATTATTGTTAATTTCTTTAGACCACCCATTCATCTAATTAATATTGGTCATAGATAACAAAGACTTCAATCAGGCAGCAAGTCCATAATCTCCACTAGAGTGCAGGAAATTTACTGCTATTGTTGACCTGATTTGGACTCTTTCAGCGACATCGAGGTCTTTTAACCGAGAGTTGTTCTCAATGGATCTTCGAACGGCACAAGACGACTAAGTTCTAATTTCAATGATGTATCCCAGTTTTTCTCTAAATTGAACTATAATTCTCTTAATGAAAGAAAGGGATATTCCAAGATTCCTAGCAATTTCTTTGAAATTTTTATACCTAGTCTTGTGAATAATTACAATATTAAACTCTTAAACGATGGAACAAATTCTATTCATAATAATGGTATAAAAATCAGAATAACAATCATAAACTGTGCGTCTATTTACTTTTTGCATGTCAGTTTTATATATATTTCATTTCCTCCATCTTTGCCGCTTTCTTTTCACATGTCTCATTACAAATGTTGGGCGTGAAATTCGTTATTTTTCGCTTTAAATATAAATTAGGTCACATGGGACAAGACAGGAGAGGGTTGGGGTCATGGTCATGTTAAATAGACGGTCTAGGAAGTTGTAGTGTGACGAGTATGTTCGTTATACGTTTCCTTGCATGCAGGAACTAATGGAGTTCTTCGCCTCCGCGAACAGCCAAAGGCCATTTCAGTAACGTGTGGATCCACTTAACACTTTGACTGTCACGTGACTCATAATTGAATCACAAGAAATGTTCATCGGGTGTCATGTCCCTCATATATCTATCACCCCTTTATTTTCTTCCTAAGCCGTGGAGTTGACAACTGATTCATAGTATAGGCAAATTACTATTTTATTTGAATAGTGCGGCCCCTGATGAAACTCTTGGTATATTATATGTGGCCCTGTAGAAAAAAAATGCATATCTTGTGCAACGTTCAGTTTCAATGACTTTAAACAAATCATGTGCACAATTTGGTACCTAACCTAAGCCAACATCTACAACAATGCAGAATTGTGTTGTCATTGAATCCAGGTTTTGGCACGGAGAGGCAGTACACGTTCAAATCCATATTTTTTTATTATTAAGGACGTAGGTGGTGTAGCTGCCTGAGAGGTGAGGTGGATTGTGTTCGACGAACAGGACTACTGTTTGGTCCTCGATGACGAACGGTGTCCCTCAGGGCTCCGTGTTGGGTGATCTGTTATTCATCATCTACATCAACGATATTTACGATGATTATTTAGCCAAGTTTGTAGACGACTTAAAATTAGATGGGCTGTAGCGTCAACAAGAAGTCGTCGAGATTAAGAGCTGACCTGCGCCAGATAGGGATGTGGCCGGAGAGGTGGAAGATGCCTTTAAACTTAGAAAAGTGTAAGGTAATATAGGCGAATCTCCAATGGGATTATTCTCTATAAGAACAGTGTCTCAAATCCGACTTGTAACCATGGTTACAAGCTGGATTTGCCCCCATTCCAGACTAGTATTTGTGGGAACTATTCGTATAAGATCTGCGATACATGGAATCGTCTTCAGATCGCAGTAATGAACAGTTGTTCTATGGAACAGTTCAAAGCTAGACTGTACGATATGATCTATGAATATGGATAGAACGTAGTGTCGAGTAGATTATAGAAGTAAGTTAAATAAGTTTCAGCTATTCGATTAAAATTTCCTGATTGTGTCCTTTTTCACATCACAATCGGGTCTCTTTTCCACGCTTTCTGTGCCCGAAAAAGTGTGGGGAAGGAGGAAAGCCTCCATCTGTGCTATGCTTATTCTCATGATATATGTTAGGGCTTTGCCTTCTTGGTATGGTCAGCAATGTCCTTTGAAGTACTACTATCCTTGTGACTCAATGTCCCTGACGTAGAGAATGACTTAACTTACTGTTCTCTAGACAATGCGATGGGATAGAGAAAAGAGCTCTGTTACTGGTTACATTATGACGCTATTTAATTTTCAAAACAAAGAGAAACTTAGAGTAAATACTCTGCTTACTTTAGGTCCTTCAATCTTCGAAAGGACACAGAAGGACGGAAAGGCTGCAACCCAGAGCCACGAAACTGATCCCGTCGATTAGGCATAAATGTATCAGACGACTGCAATAGCTGTTGCCTTTTCTCGCTAGAGGCCAGGGAACTGCGCGGCCAACTGATAGAGGTATTCAAAATTCTTCGATAATTTTGATTACTACAAGATTTTTATCCTTGACGAGAATAAGACTAGCAACAACTGTTGGAAAGTTTAACTACCGCGGTTCAGGACTATTCTGATATACAAATTCTTCTCATAGTCGAAACATGGAAGGAGTTATCTGCAGAGGTAGTTAATTGTTCGTGCCTCAACAAATTTAAGAGTTAAATTTACCGAGTAGTTTTTAGTGTGCAAGAAATTTCATATATATATATATATATATATATATATATATATATATATATATATATATATATATATATATATTGGTTATTATTGTTATTATTTTGCAAATATAGGTACACTGACAAAATTCGTGGATGTGTGTCTTTTTTCTCAATATCTTTTTCACTTTTCCGTACCCACAGATACGGGAGAGGGTGGAGAGAGTCTTCGTCTATATTATGTCTTTTATCAAGTTGTATATTAAATCTTTCCCTAAATAGTACCACATCGGTATGGACAGCAATGTCTTTTGAGGTACACCAACATATTCCTTGCGATTCCAAAACCTTTTTGGCCTAGATTCCTTGGTTGATTTCGGTTTTTTAATGATCAAAATAGAATTATTCGCATGAGAATGTACAAACACAGGGAAATCATTGAACGAGGAATCAAATTATCAGCAAGATGCTTGCGCCAATTGACTAGAAATGAGCTCTCGTGAAGGTAAGATGGCAAGACGGTTCTTCAAACATGAAAGAGTTGGGACATGTGTAGGTTTACTCAGTGAATTTAGATTAATTAAATCCCGAGTTGCTATTGTTGTGGCAGTAATGGCCTCATTAGTTGGCGGCATAAGCGATCTTTAAAACAAGATACCTGTGTACATCTGCGGAAGAAATTGTCGATAACTGCAACGCAAGGCCAAAAAGGCAATACTTTTTCTTTGTCTAATTATTGCATTTCCTAATTTAAAATCTCTTTATTGTTCGTTCGTGCTTGCGAATGTAATCAACATATGTACATTGCTTTTAGATTCCATGACCAGATGGTATATACCATCTGGTCATGGAATCAAAAAGCAATGTACATATGTTGATTACATTCGCAAGCACGAACGAAAAACAATAGGTATTTATTTAAATAGGTGAAATCCTTACGGTTCAATTTCCACAAACTATCCAGTTATTTCCCTATCTCCTTTTATTGAAACAGACTTAAGAAAATCGGCTTGAGTTTTTTGTACCAACACTACCAGTAAACTCAATGCCACTTCTATGATACCACTGGCATTTGACTACAAATCAGGTTAAATAAGTATTTGTTATTTAGTACTTCTTTTTAAGTCTTCATTGCTTATATCCATTTACGAATTTTATGAAGAAATGGCTGAAGAATCTTGTAAACATTGTGTAAAAATTAACAATTATTGTTCATTATTTTCATAGCGCAACCATGTCTACCCTAAATATTTCATAATTAGATAACGTCAATTAGTTTACAGAATTTACAAGCTCACATTAGATCACATCAAGGCGACTTACATAATAAATTCTAATCCAAGAGTTGCAAGATGCCTTACCGAATGATGAATAAATAATTTTTTATTGGTATAGAATATAGAGGCAAATTCTTGTCAAAAGATATTATCCTTCCTTTATATAAAGCACTGTTAAGAGCTCATTGGGAGTATGCGATACAGTCCGTTCGCAATATATATATATATATATATATATATATATATATATATATATATATATATATATATATATATATGTGTGTGTGACATGGCATTGCAATATTCGAACGCGTCCAGCGACAAGCGACAAAATTAATTTCTGAACTTAGAAATCGATTATATGAAGAAAGCCTAAGGCATCACACTTTACTGTCACAAGAAGATTGGTATCTACGCGGCCAACTTACAAAAGTAATTAAAATACTAAAAGGTTGAATAATATAAGTTATAATTCAAGATTTGAACTAGATATCCGAGTGTTAACTAAAAATAACGGTTACAAGTTAGTAAACAAGAAAATTAAAAATGCACAACAAATAACTTCTTTTATTATAAAATAATACAAACCTGGAATAACTTAACTAGGAAAGTCGTTGAAGGCTGATAAATATTATTTTAAAATATAACTTATAAAAGCAAAAAAAATTAAATTAATTCTTTTTTCATATCCTTCTTCCCTTTTAACTGACCATCACCTCTGACTTCCATCCTTTTTCCTTCTTTCTTGAACTAACCTCGAGTAGATCTCAGTTCCTTGACTAGTTCCTAATTCTGTATTTGTATTGACTCTCTGAAACCTAAAATTAAACTATAGAGAAATATGGGAAAATATTAAATATTTTATATCGGAAAGGTCACTCTGTTTTGAAAGTTGACTCATGAGTATTTTGCATTTCAAATTACAGTGGCCGATCAAATATGGATCTAATGAGAGAGATTTTTAGGGAATGAGCTTTGGGCACGAAAAAGCAAAGGCGGGATTATGAGATCCTTTGTTATAAGAGAGTCACGTGATGCATGCCTTAATTAGGAAAATGGAGGGGGGATGGGTGAAAAGCTTTCGAAATCTAACGGGAATGAATCGTGAGTGAAAAAGAATAATAACATGAAAAATGGCAATGAGTAAAGAATGTATTGTGGCGGAGTGTCCAAGGAAAATAAGACAGACCGCTGCATAAACACTTTAATAAGTTTTCAAGTTCTATGATGGCTGCTAGGCTGCTCTCGACTGGTAATCTGGGCGATGGAGAGAAAGCAAGAGCGAGAGAAAGAGGGAGAGAGAGAATACGAACTCTGTGAGTAGTGTGTGAGTGTGTGCGAGAGAGTGTGTGAGCTCAGCGAGAGTTGCTGGGCAGCGAGGAACAACAGCGAATCTGTAATGAAGGAACTCTCCGAGTCACTGTCTTTATCTGACAGCGTCAAAGAATGTTAGTCGATGGGTAGTGGATCAAGGAGAGTCGCATCATTATCAAAGCCGAGAATCAAAGGTCATTCATGTTTGGAGATTCGACTTTTTCTTTTTATCTACGCCAAAAGGGCTTTGCGGAGGTTAATGTAATTTATGTTGTTTGTTTTTTTGTCTTTGTAAATATATCTAGAAAGGTTATTTTCGCGAATTTCAAGGATTTTTTCGGAGGAGTGTTTATGGATCAATGAAGATTATTAAATTCTGGGACGAATCGAAATCCTGATGCGTTTATGGATCACTTATTCACTTTTTTAACAATGGGAGAGTGGTCATTTTCTGACGATGGCGAAGATGGGTGCACTATAAGTGTTTTCTATGTATTTTTCCTTTGCTATTTATTATTATGTAAAACAAAATGACCTTTTTAATGAGAAAAAGCAGTTGAAAAATTAATTGAGGTGAGTATTCAAAAATCATCGCGGGCATCTCTACCAAAGCGATTTAGAGAGGTTTGTATAGAAAACGGTGAGATTAAGTACAAGAAAAATGTGTAGAATGGGCACAATGCAAGTAACCTAGAAGCAAAATATGGAACCAATCGTGGCTGTATATACACGTCATTCTTCTGGACCTACCTAACTACCCTGAAGAAGACGGGAGAAGAGCAAAGTGGGTCTAAGTAATTTGTGGGTCTCATTTACCCCCTGTGTCTTCATTAATCGATTTTAAATGTTTGGTGAGCAAAGCTTTCGCAGGTTTTTGAAGCTTCCCTCAATACCGTCATGGACGCTTACAACAAGTTAAGCAGTGTAGTACACTACGTCATCTAAAGCAGCGTAATTTCCTGACTTCAAGGGAATGTTGAAACATGTCACCTGATTAGTACACAGTCTGGTCTCACATTTCTAATTGCATGACATTTCGAGCAAACCACTTCTGTGCAACATAAGTCGAAACGATCTATAATGGGAGAGGAGATGTCATCGGTTGTATTGGCGTTGGATCGAGCAAAGTCCACTTTATTAATGACAAAATACCGAACAAATGTCGGGATGAATCAATACATTAATAAAGTATAACTCATTCGCGTAAAGGTCTGACAGAGGACATTTGAAAGAATTGCCTATTCTCTTTGAGTAGTCCACTTAGGATGATTTACGCAGGATAGCTTTAAAAAGCTAAGAAACCTCCTATAAATCCTTCAGTTGAGGTAGCTAAATATAGAGGTTGCCGAGTTCTCAAGTTTCTTGATTGGTTACCGAACTCCATAATCACATAGTTTTTAGAGGAGAATTGAAAATTATCTTACTTGAGCTGAAGGCTGGTTCTTGATGCGATGAATCGCTTTTTTATATTAATACCGGACAATAAAGGAATTGCATAATCTCATTGAGTAGTCACTGAGGATTATTTACGTAAGATACCTTTGAAAGCAAAGAAACCTCCTACGAATCCTTTAGTGTAGGTAACAAAATCTAGAGGATGCCAAGTTCTAAAGTTTTTTTATTGGTTGCGGGACTCCATAAGCCCATGGCTTTTAAAGGAGAATTAAAAAGTATCTTAATTGAGCTGTTGATTGTCTAAAGGCTGTTTCTCGATACATCGCTTCTATAAACTAATATCGGGCAATATATATCAGATCTCACTAATGAAGGGAACAAATAGTGCTGCGATCAGAACTTAGATTTTAGCGAAGTCAGGAAAGTAGGGATAATAATAAGGACGGTTTGTTGAATTATGCTTTAGGTGTTTTATGAAGACTCTGGAAGTGATAGGATGGAGGCGACTCGTTATATAACTTTTAAAAATTACTATTTTTTGTTAAAAGATTATCCCAAACACTTTTAACTTTACAAGTAAAATGTGTTTTCAGAATTAATTAATATAGTCATGACTTACATGTCTTATTTATATAGGGTGATCCTAGGAAAAAGGAACAAATAAAACCCTGTTCTTATTAGAGTAGTTTTTTTTTAGAAGACCTTATGAATCATTTAAAATAAGATACTTTCAAGTTTATAGACTAGCATAGAGTAGGCATTCAAAATAAAAGACCCCCCCCCCCTTCTCCAAGCGTTAAATGAAATTTATAAATAAAGTTTCTAGGTGACTTCATGGATTGTGGAACAGCTTTCTTTTATGAACGATCAATATTATAAAAATGGAAGTTTTTTTTTTAAATAAATATTTAGAATAAACTCGTAATTCTATGGTGTTATGTAAGGTGAAATAGGATTGACAATGAACCCTCACAGATGAGTATCATATAAATCCCATGAAAGCTTGTAATGGGAACGTACATAATTATGTGCATGAAAGTAATCTAAAATATATAACAGTTTGTCATTAAATAAGAAAAAATAATACGTATAACATTTTTGTTAGAGCAATTATCTGATCATGTAAACAATGATATGCAGGATTCTATAAAGAGGTTACAGGCAGAATGAACTTTCACACGCACGTGCGCTCACACAACTACATACTCACACGTATATACACTTACACACCTTTCGCGATAACCAACGGCCTGGGGAACACAGCAGCTATACCAACAAACATTTCGATAACCAAAGGTCTGGGAAACACCACAGCTATGCCAACAACGCCAAAACAGGTGCAGTCATTGACATCGAGCGGAAGACAAAAAATATATAAGCTTTGTTTACTGTCAGAAGATTGCGAAACGCAAGATTTATACACTAAATCTGACATATAAATTCTTTCAATAGCCATACAAACACGATAAACCCTTGATAGAGTAAACTCCGCCCAAAAGGGTGTCAATGGTCAACAGTGAACCACGCCCACGAGTTTCAATAATATATACAGCTCTGGGCAGAGTAGAGGGGCATTCATACATTCACTCAGTCAGACAGTCAGGAGCGTCCGGCGAGTCAAGAGTCAAAGGGAGAGGAAAAAAGAGTCAGTAGGGCAGACGGTGCGGTAGTTAGAAAGCTAATCAAAATAGGCTTTTACATTAGTAGGCATGCCTCAACACCCAACTAAGCCTACCGAATCCTCCGTCCAATAAAGAGTTTTGAATCTGCTTTCCGAGATTACTTTTCCTAAGAAGAATTCAATCGATCCTCTTACCCAGCATACTTTCTTAAAACCAAGCAAGAGGAGTATCTCCCTCACAAGTGGAGTCAGCCCAAGGTCAGCGCCCGTTATACGAATAACCCAACAGCGCTGGGTCAAGGTAAAGCAGCATTGAGGAAGGTTAGTAATGGATGGGAAACAACCGTCTTAACCGGCTTAGTCCGTCACCTATGATTCGGAAACCAAATAGGCCAAAACTAAATAACCTACCAACTTGCCTTAACTAGCGACTTACCACCTGCCCTAAATGGTACCACCAGCTATAACTGGCAACCGCTGCTGGACCTGCCCTGAGCTGTAACTAAACCCCATGACTCATCTCTTTCGAATGATTTATAAGTTTTCTGAACAAAAATATTTAGAAGATTTGACTTTTTCTTGTGGGTCCTATTTTCCTGGTTCATCCTAAATATAGAGAGGTTTGATGAAGTTGGATAAACGTAAAACCGCGTAAATAATAAAAAGACAAGGCAATGGCCTCACCACTCCCCCCCCCCCCCTTACGGGGGAAGCTTGCGCTTCGCTACTAAGATTAAAATTTCAAATCTAAAAAAAAGCAGCCATGGTCAAATTTTTGAAAATTTTCTGAACTTCGCCAATTATAATTATTTTAAAAAGGAACTCTAAACTAAATTTCCTCCCTTTCAAAATATCACGTTGCTAAAATATAGTTATAGAAGATATATAAAAATAAATTTTATGAACATCACTATTTTTCTTTTTGATATTATAAAAGAATTATTAGAAATAACTTTGATAAAAAACATAAGTCATAACCAAACTAAGATGAAATTATTATTCAAATACTAAAAAAAAAATCCCTTCTTAAATTATAGAGTTAATGATTAAAATATTTTTTTGTCATGTCAAGAATAGCGAACCCATACTTTTGGTTCTCTATTCTTGGCATTAGTAAATTTTGGTTCGTTGTTCTTAGCATGAATAATTCTGTGCTCGCTGTTCTTCACATGACTAATTTTGGTTTGGCAATTTTTGACATAACTATTTTGTGTTCAGTGTTCATTACGTGAGTAATTTTGGATTCGTACATCTTGACATCAGTTATTTTAAGTTCGCTGTTCTTTACATAAGTAATTATTTGCTCGTAATTCTTGAAATAAGTAATTTTGTATTTGATGTTCTTCAAATAAGTAATTTTGGGCTCACTATTTTTAGCATGAGTAATTTGGGGTTTGCTATAATTGACATGAGTGATTTGGGGTTCTTTGCTCTTCACAGGAGTAATTTTTTTTTATCCCTATTATTTGCATAAATAATTTTGTGTTCATTTCCTTAATAATTATGCTCATTTCCTTGACATGATTAATTTTGGGTTCATTTCCTTGACAGGATTAATTATGTTATTTTCCTTGACATGATCTATTAGGTGTTATTTTTCTTGACATGATTAATTATGTGTTATTTTCCTTGAGATGATTAATTATGTGTTAATTTCCTAGACATGATTAATCATGTATTATTTTTCTTAAGATGATTAATCGAGGGGTATTTTCCTTGACATGATTCATTATGTTATTTTCCTTGACATAATTAATTATGTGTTATTTTCCTTGACATGATTAATTTTGGGTTCATTTCCTTGACAGGATTAATTATGTTATTTTCCTTGACATGATCTATTAGGTGTTATTTTTCTTGACATGATTAATTATGTGTTATTTTCCTTGAGATGATTAATTATGTGTTAATTTCCTAGACATGATTAATCATGTATTATTTTTCTTAAGATGATTAATCGAGGGGTATTTTCCTTGACATGATTCATTATGTTATTTTCCTTGACATAATTAATTATGTGTTATTTTCCTTGACATGATTAATTATGTGTTATTTTCCTTGACATGATTAATTATGTGTTATTTTTCTTGACATGATCCTTAAGTTTAATCCGATTAGCGAAATTTACCTTAAATCCGATGTAGGATAAAACCCTAATTGCCTGAGCAGGATCAATCCTCTCCTTCCCTTTTTGTCCAAATGTTAAGCGAAAACCAACGATGGTATTTCCTGCAGAAGGCTTTTAACGAGACATTGTTAAGAAAGTGGTAAAAATGGAGGAAGTGAAAATGTGTGAGAGATATATAGCTGCATATCCTACTTTGAGCATTTGTGCTGGGAGAGTCAACCATCTTTCCAGATGTCACTTGCAGTAATGTTGTTTATGCTACTTCTGGCATTCCCTTGGGGAAGCGCATAAGGGAAGGGTTGTAGAAGAGGAAAAGTGTGGTAGCAATGGAGATATGTTTAAAACCATCTCCCAACTGGAGCAAAAATAAATTGTACTACCCCCCTCATCCATCACCTCTCGCCCTCCCTAACCCTTCCCCTCCTCTCCACGCACAGACCCCCCCCCCCCCTGCTTGCGACCAGGTATAATTAGAAAACAGGTCGTTGCCGCCTATCCTTCAAATTCAGTGACGGCCAAGAAAATAGGTGAGAAAAGTTTCGTAAATAAAGTGACGAAAAGAAAGGTAGAGAGGAAATTTTGGAATCTATGTCGAGACTGACGAATTGCACTGGGGAAAGTGGGGCGAGCCGTTACACAAGGAGAATCAAAATGAATAACGACCCCTTGCAAGATACAGAATTACATATTGGCTCCTTTCCTTTAAATTTGTTCGTTAATTAAATACAAAAGGAAAACTGCTGAGAAATGAGAATTAAGAATATCGTTCGCGAAGTGAAATATAGCTGCATTCCGGTGACCCGCGTCGCCAGGGTGAAGTTATTAGCCTCTCGAGGGTCATTGAATCTGGGGGAGCCTCAGAGGGACACTTCAGACCTTTCTCTCAAATAGGGATTAAAAATATGCACTAATTCGGTTGAGAATTGAAATAGAAGATAAAAAGACGAAGGTTCGCCTAAGCGATGAGATCTGAAAACTTGTAAATAAGACCTTAATTCGAATTAGAAAAAAAAAACACTCGAAGGAGAAGCGAAAGAAGATAAGAAAAGAAACTTTAGAAAAGGCGATTATTCCAGCTTAATATGAAACACATAAGAATTTGGTAAGGTTTTGTCACCGATTGGTACGCATGTAAGATAGTTTTTACCACTGAGCTGCACTCATTTAATATAGATTTTATTTCTCAGTGTGGTTGGGACCTACTTATTAACGTGGCCTCGAAACCACGTAAATCGAAAGCATAAGATAACCGCTTGATTTTATAAAGGAGTGGCTAAAGAATCTTGTAAATGTTGGGAGAAAATTGCCTATTTTTGTTCATTATTTTCATAGCGCGACCACGTCTACCGTAAATATTGCATACTTAAATGACGTCATTTAGTTTCCAGAATTGCCAATCTCACATTCGATCACATCACTGCGACTTGCACAATAACTTCTAACCCAAAAGTTGCAAGATGCCTTTACTGATTGGCGAATAAATAATTTTTATTGGTATAGACTATAAATATAAAGGCAAATTCTATTCATAGCGTTAACATCCCGAATCGAGCTCTATCTGGCAACTTGCCACTCTGGAGGTGACATAACTTCGCTAATATTGAAAGTGGTGTTTTTCACTGAGCTAAACCGTAGCAAATTCAATGGTAATAACAAGATATTAAACCAGAAACGTGGATTGTGGATAGGATTCAGAATCCATAACTGTGCATTGTCCTCAAGGAGGAATAAATAGGGTGAGAAATAGACAGCGCGATAACTATTTATACATTATAATTGCCTGTCTGTAAGTTTGTATGGTCCATAGAGATCCCCCAAAGAACGCTTAATCACATTAAAGGACACCAAGTAAAGCCTGGAATAATAAAAAATTGCAAAACTTGAGACAGGATGAACTATTAGCATAAATGGCGATGCCGCAAGTTCTTGTGATTAAAAGAAAGTTTGTGGCATCTTTAATACCACATGGAGAGACAAAATTTTGGGCCCGAGCCATTATGAGAAATGATAAGAATGGCACATAAGAAGATATTTCTATTTTATTTTATCAACAGAACGGAGACGCACCTTTTACTGGTGACGTCGAGACAGGAGAGTCGGACCTCTTCACTTTGGGAAGATGCTCCGGTCACCTTTACTTCGCCGGATGTTCCATACAGTGAAGACAATTTCTCAAATAGATGTTGCTCCCGGAGAAAATGTGCCTATTTTCACTACCTCTAAGGATCGCTGCCCGTCTGGATGGGCCTTTTATCACATTCTACCACTCCAACACTCCATACCTTACATCTCTGAAAACGCACCAACAGACCAGACCTTGATTCAAGGCCATATAGACCAGAAAACACATGCAACGCACCAAAAACACCAGCAAAACACAAGAAATTCAGAAACTGTAGATATGAAAAAGGGAATAAGAAGGTTTGATAAAGAAATTTAGTTGCTTCACTTTTAGACTAATTTTTTTCTTTTTTTAAGCCTGAAAATATAGAACCAACTAAAGCGGGAAAGGTGGAAAAAGGCCTGAAATCGACCATTAAAGAAGCAACTCAGGAGATAAGCTAATATTAGTTTGTGTTTGTTGTTTTTTGTCACCTTTTCTGATTCCACTCAGATTTCTCTTCCTCTTGTGCTATATAATATACATCATCATATCAGGCACCACTCGCGGACGAGTAGAGCTTGTGACCGGGGTCAATTTTTTCCAGGTACCCCTGTGCGTTATTTGTTTAGCGTGGATGCACTAGTGTACAAACATTGCACCCACGATCTTCACTGCGAATATTAATGCCCAGTGGAATAGGAAATCGTAACAACTGGGTTCTCTCCAGAGTTGCAACCTCTCATCCGCCCTCGCACCCATTCGAATCCGAAATGCGTCATCTCATCTGATTGGATGATCGTTCTTGGTCTGGCCCCTCACATTCGACCCGGTGCTCAAATACACTGAGGCTGCTTTAGGGGTCGTTGGAGCACGCGAACTTCTCCACTGCGGCAAGGTGACCATCGAGGAGAAATATATATTATATACTCTCCAAATACACCGTTTCTGCCTCTTTCTTTCTGCATTCAAAAGGTTTTGAAAGGCAAATATAAAATATGGCGAAATTCGTGTTGTGGTTCTTACCACGCGTAGAAACTTTATTTGCTCTTCTTTTGTACTCAGCAAAAACTTGACTAAATTCAAACCTAAATATTGAGATATAAACGAAGACCCAGACAACCTTTTTTAAAACTATTAGGAGAAGGCACAATAAGTCGTCGCACAGCCAACGATTGGTTTAAGAAGTTTCAGTGTGGCCAATTCAATCTCCGAGATCAGACAAGAAGTGGTTGGCCTTCACTTATTGACAATGACCGATTGTGAGCCTATGCCAAAGCTAATTCACATCTGACATCAGGCGAGCTGGGTGAAAAGTTTCGGGTCGGCCATACAGACATGTCAAAGAGAGAGAGAGAAAAGACGCGCGTGGTTGCTCTTTCAAGGAGAGAGAGAGAGGGCATACCTGGTCGACTCGTTTTAATACATGCTAACGAGGCGCAAAATCACGAAGGCCGTGACTGGCTGGAGGTCCGACTTCGCGGAAGCCTGAGATGTACTTAAGACAACAAAGGGTATCGTCGGGGATTATCCTGCGATGGCATGAACCTGACAAAGTCCACCACGCCCGACGAAGCGTCTGTTAACTGGAACCTTCCCACTTCGGGTGCGGGGAAAAGGACCTTCTTTTCACACCTATAAAACGTCCGACGCCAGTTTGGACACCAGTAAGTAACCGCTTGTGTGCAGAGTATCCGCCATCTTCCCGTCCCTGTCAGTTTTGCGCGAACCCTTGCAGAACCCGTCAAGTTCCGTGTAATTTCCTAGAGCTTGTGAGAGTGAAACCAGTACTCGTTAGGACACGTTACCCGAACATGACGCGTCAAATTCTCGATTCGGTATTCTAAACCGGAAGGAAAGATCTGAGTTCATTTCGCGTAATAGTCGTTTGTCAAGAGGCTATTAATGTACACTCTACGCCATCGCTAACAAGGTAGGATTACTCCCTTGGACCAAATCTTCGAGGTAAATGCAACTTTCCTCTGCAAGCTCTCTCTCTCCCTCTTCCCCTTCTAGGCCTCTGTCATCTGGGCTTCGAGTGCCTTCAAGGTCATTTGATCGTCCCATCTGTCATTGATCATGTCTGTATACGGCGATCGCCCCCAGCCAGGTAGCTTTTTGAAGCCGAGACTCGTGTACGTCTCTTATGTTTATATACCTTAATTAAAACTCTTTTAATTTTTTTAATATATCATCTGCATAGTAGTAAAGTATATTTTTGTACTCAATTTCTATTACCCCAGAACTTTCCAAGAAAGCTAAACATTGGCCAATCTAATCTGCACTCTGAAACTTAATTGCATTCTGATTTGTAATTAGAATTTTACTCACCCTCATAACAAACTAACACGTTCATAGTCCTTTCTCCCTCGCGCTGAGGAATTTTGAAAAATGTTGGGTTCTAACATCAACCTAGGACCAAGTCATGATCAAATGAGTATTTTGACCTTTTTTACCATTTATCGACCACCTTATCGACTACAGAATCGGAGATTCAAGGATTTCTGCTCATTTGCGCTGCACATTGACCAACGAGCAATGTCTTGTTTGAAATTTTGTGATTAATTATTATTATTCTATATACATTTTATCATAAATTCCGGACTCTCGTTAAATTTTGTGTATGCGTACATACAGTTTCTGCGACGCTGCGAAAATATTTAATTAATAGAGTCTGGGTGCTTTATATAGATATAATTTCATCTCTCCAATTCCAGCACATTTCTCTAGTAATAATTTCTTGTGTCAATCATTTTGTCTCTCTTCCTTTGCATATTTCTTTTTCTCCTCTATCCCCCTTCTTTTTCTGTTGTATAACCGTGCCTTTATTACATCACACAAATGTATTTTATAAAGATTGACTACTGCATAAGAGTATAAATTGTTTATAAGATATTTTAATTTCAAAGAATTTCAATATTTACAAACCTTTCTTAAATTATGGATAGTTTTTACAAACTATAAAAATATTCTATAGAGATTAAATTTCTCAGATCAATGGAATCGGTGACATAAAAAAATATATTCCCTCAAAATCTTTATGCTATCATAGCGATGAACACACATAAGAAAACATATACTGTCATAAGCCTCTTCCCTTTTGCATGTAGAGAAAGTTTATCCAAATGTGACAATTTCTACCCTAATAACCAGGAAATTAGGAAAAGGGCCTAGGAAATTATAATAGGATTTAAATTAACTAAAACAAATGCATTTTCACTAGAAAAAAAAATCATTTCACCGTAAAGACAGAATGGGTTGCCTTCTTCGCAAACACTCATAGGATCTACATTGGAATTTGAAACAAGGAACTCGAACAAGGAGAAACGCAGATGGCGACTACTACAAAAGTTTGTGAACGTACCTAAAAACTAAAAAACGATAAATAGAGAATTAAAGCAATCAGAATTGCGAACTAATAAACCCTTCCTGCCTTAAGTCAAGAAATTAAGGTAAAATTAATATTTTCAGCAATATTAAATCCACATCAACAAAAGATTGAATTTTAACACGTATACATACAAATACGGACACACTACACCACACAACAGCACGCACAGATAAAATTGGGACACATTTTCACTCCAATGTCTTATAGCCAATGGTTTTCTTTCAACGAAGCGAGTACATTATGACTGTCTTGGCTCGCCCTTCCACATAAATCATCTGTGACCCGTTTCTCTTTCCTGCCGACGAAGTGCGAATGCCAAATATAAATGTTTGGCCAAGGGGGGAGAAAGGAAATTTGCTGAGGTGTCAAATCATAAAGGAATCTGCATTTAATCCACCTCTAAAGGAAGGAAACTTCCTCCTTTCTAACTTCCATGTTCCCTCTCGATAGTGTGATTCCGCTCGTTCAAAACCATCCATCCAATTGAACTTGAATTGGCTCACTTGAGGGTAAAGAAGACTTGCCATTTACTTATGGAGTCGTAACAAATCATTAGAAAAATGGGTGTGAAAATGCGAAGAAGATTCGAAGGATATTCTAGAACAAATTAAAGCACATATTCCTCTAAGAAAATTCGAAGAATGGTGGGACAAGAGTGAGCTTCAAATTGGATGATGAATTTCAAAATTTGTACCTTATTCAAGTCTCAAAGAGTATGAGATGTTCTTTGAATGCGTGTTAGCGTCTTGGGCTCAAAGCATTATGCTTCCCCCCCCTTCCCCCCACATTCTCAAAATAATGATCTGCTATACCATTTTATTTTAATGTCATCAATCTATTATTATAGAACCTTATGCCCCTTCCTATGAATCTACATGTTGTGTAATATATGTGCTATTATGCGTTTATATGATTCGTTTCAAAGCATGACAACTCTCACAACGTTCTAACCGCATTATGGAGAGGAAGGTACAACTTCCGAGCTCCACCATGCAGGATCATCTTCTTCTACTGTAGGCTTTCTTATCATCATATGGAGACGTTGTTTCTTGTTAGCTCTTACTCCCTCCGATCGAGCACTGTCTCTTCCGCTAATTCTTAATTTTGGTTTTCCTGTCTTTCTTCCATCCACCTCAATATTCTTCCTTCTTCTGCTAACGTAGTCCTTATCTCTTCTCATTTCATCTACTGAAATTTATTCGATGCCTCCACTACTTGTATTTTCCTCTTTATTTTATCCTTCTAAATTTTATCTATCTTTGTCACTTCGCATTTCTATCTCAGTATTCTTATTTTAGCCACCAATATTTGCCATTCCGTACCATTTTCATATGGTATGACTTTGCTCCATAGGTTATTATTGGCGTAATAACAGTTTTAAATGTTATGCCTTGTACTCTTGAACTGATCTTCCTGTCTCTTAAAACTCCAAACAATTTCTTCCAATTTCTTCAGGCTGACTGAATCCTGTTCTTTATTTCTGTATTTAATTCTCCATCCTTCGTCACATGCGATCCCCAGGACTTAAATACTGTCACTCGCTTCAACCTATCATGTCTAAGTCTTACTTCACCCGATCTGCTCAACTGAATCACTAATACTCAGTATTCTTACTATTAATTTTCATCTAGCTATCCTCCAGCGCCTCTCTCCATTACTCCAAATTCATCTCCACTCCTCAACTGTCATCAATCAGTACACTGTCGTCCGGAAAGGCCATCATACTCCAAAGAGTCTGCTCTTTGATTTGCATTCTCAACACATCCATCTAAAGGGAAAAAGTATATGGGCTGGAAGCAGAACCCTTATACAATACGACTTTCATTACAAACTTCTCTGTAGCACTTTCATTTCTTTTCACTTGGGCAGTTACTCCTTCATAGAGCTCTTTTATTAATTTTACTTACTTTTCCGAAATACCTTTCTCTTTCATGCGCTTGATCATAAGCTTTTTTAAGATAAATAAACAGTATATTCGACTCCTTTTGTTTCTCACCATATTTTTTTAGGACTTGACTCAATGCAAAAATCACATCCGTTTCCCTCTTCCCTCATGAATCTTAACTGATCCTCACTCACTCTTATTTTTCTTCTTAATTTTCCTTTAATTATTCTCTTTTAAATGTTAGATATAAATTTCATTAATAGATTATATAGTGACTATATAGGGAGAAAGATATAAAAGAGGTAACATAATTTGTATTTTTAAACCAAAATGTCAAAACATTACTTCAGCTCAAATTTGATTCATATCACAAACTCTCAAACACCGCACAAATATATTTGAACAGGAGGTTTGAAGGCTGGAAGCGATCCCCTAGAAATACTGCAATATTACCAAGATCGATCTCTCAAGTGAAACGGCATGAAACTGTTTCGACATATTTTATATCAAAATAGTTGCAAACGTTCTCTGATTGGTCGAAACCGTCAGTCGTCTGTTGTAGAGCAACCAATAGGGGAGGTGTTTGACCCCCGAATCCAGAGGTTTCAGTTTTTTCAGAGATAATTATATCGTATTGAGAAATGTGTGGATTGAGATAACAGTGTTTGATAGCGCGAAATTTGAGCTGTGGAACGTTTGTTGGATATACTTACAGAAGTCTTTAGTAATTATATCATGAAATGCAGTGAAATTGGTCGAGTGACAATTTAAATGAATAACAGTAATCATTATCACGGTGGAACCTAACCCGCCTCTACATTATGTTTGGGTGAACTTTATTTATAATTGCAACTTTGTTCAAGAAACTATACCACTTAATTCAACTCATTTATTTATGATTTATTCTCAAACTTAAAAAGATTGTAAGCATCAAAAAATACTAAGAAAAAAATACAATTTTAGCTATTTTTGTTACTTTCGTTTTTATATCTACGAATATTTTCATGATAGAGTAATTATTATTGTTTATAAATCATACCTCTTTTATTTTACATATTAGAAGAAAGCTTGAAAATATATTGCACAAATTATCTGTCCGCTGTCTGAAAAGTTCTGAAAGCGCTGAATTATAGTATATTTGGGGGATTTTGTATTTGTTTTGTTTCAAAACGAACCATCTTGTTTGGTTATTTAAGTTTAATGTTTTCGCTTTTATTTTTTCAACTTTTTCAGGTAGAACCTTTTTAGTGTTACTATCCATTCTATTGAATATTTTTCATGTTTTTTTGTTCCCACTCTTCGTTGTTTTCGAGAAAAAAACACCATATACCAATAACTACTAGTTTCCTTTTAAACACGGAAGATGATTATAATTATTGGAAATAATTACAGAAACAGCAGTTTCCTTTATTCTTGTGATCTTCAGTATTCGTCGAGTCTGATTTTCACTCAAGAACACAAATAAATGAACCGAATCAATGCTTTGAAGCATCGTGAGAAACCGTTGGAAATCAGGATTGGGTCGCGCATTTCTTTAATTTCTTAATGGTTTGAGAAATGAACCACAAAAAAAACTGGTGATGTTAATTGGTTCGTTCTCTCCTCCGAGTCTTTCTTAAAGTGAAGCTTATAGGTAATTGGGCACAACTTCTATGGCGAACTTTACAAACTCAAAAGGCCAGTGTCGAATTGGTATGTTTTCAATATTTCTAACCACAAGTTAACAAGGATGAAGTAAAACCAATTATTACAAGTTAAAATATTCTTGAAGAGAAAGCAAGCACTTAGGGACAATAAACACAGATGATAAAGGATGGAAAGGAAAGTATTAAATGAAACAGATGAACGAAAACAGAGTCAGTTTCAACGATCCTTACATAAGATCTGTGATGTTATAAATTAATCTCTTAGGCTCATTGAATCACGGCTACACTGAAGCAAGAATATTAAAGTACCTTTTGGGATAAAACCAAGTCAACAGACCTAGGTCGCGTGTTCTCAATTATTCTTACTTATGACCGTATGACCTTTAAAACTTTCAACAAGTATGGCAATCCGACCCATAGTTAGTTTTCTTTTAATAATTCCCGAACTAACCATGGGAGGACCTTGGTAATTATATCATTCAAAGGAAAATGTAAAACAACATTGAGAATCTTAAACTTCGTTAGAATCGGCCGAAGAGTTACGATGTTATTGTCAAAATCTTATTGAAAAATAAAATGGTTACCTTCGGACCGGCATAACTACGGACCAACATAGTAACTTATAGAATCGTGTGTACGCGACTAAAAACACAGAACAGCGAATTATAGAAAGGATAAAAAAATTATTTAAATGTGTAAACCCTCGTAGAAAAACAGAGGCAGAAAAAAACAAGACAAACAACCTATCTTGAAGAAAGTCTGGACTTTCGGGTCTCTCTCAATTCATACCTCCATTGAGCTCCCGTTCCCTTCTAGCACTGGAATTTCTGTAGCGTAAACATCAATCTAGAGATTTTTTTATCTTCTGGGATTCGATTGATTTCCAATGGATGTTTTTTTTATCTGTGGATCTCACTCAGACTGCCTTGATTGACTACCTTTCGTTTATTTACTTTTTATTTCTTCCTTCCAGGAATTATACTGTCTGATCCAGGAAGCCATATATTCTTGATATTTTGTTCCTTTCATAAAAAAAACTATATATCATTCGAAAGAGAAGAGTTACGAGTATATTATGGAATATACGTATTTTTTGAAAGACTCGCAAGTTTTTAACATTGATCATTTATAGTACACTGCTGCTCGAGAGTCTATTAAGTCATCATAAAGGCGTAGTATATACGTGTCTATATACATACCTAAATCTATCTTCTTTCGATTGTGTAAGATTTTATAAAAGAACTTATACTAATAGTTACAGGATTTTCCTTCGGGTACCATTTCACTGGTATATATAGTGTGTATACATATATATATATATATATATATATATATATATATATATATATATATATATATATATATATATTGAGAAAATGCAATCATAATGATGCGGTTAAAAGGCTATTTTTGGCAAACACAGTCTTCCTCAAAACCTTCAGAAGGAGCTCATCTTACATACACGAGAATATAACACTTAAAATAAGCGTTTTTAAGTGTTACCTTCTCGTGGATGTGAGATGAGCTAATTTCAAGGGCTTTGTGGAAGACTGTGTTTGCCAAAAATAGCCTTTTAACCTCATATCTATCTATATATATATATATATATATATATATATAGAGAGAGAGAGAGAGAGAGAGAGAGAGAGAATATACCCTTTTTAATTATGTGCTCAATAAATACATGAATGAATAATATTGGTACTATAGCGTAAAAGAACAACCTCTGCCCCCCATCTTCCCCTACACACACTTTATTGGAGACCACGTGCGATTGTATCCAGCCATGGACAACGTCCCTTCCTTTTCGGGAATATTCCAGTTTCGACTCCTCAGCGCATTTGGGAAATATCCCCAATTTAGCGAAATCGTCCCGAGCCCCCCCTCTCTCGGCCAAGAGGCGAGAAAGAGCCGCTGTGTTTCGTGCCTTGCTGTTAAATGATGAATCGACTCCGCCCTCGGATTAAGATAGCTGGAGCTTGTGACTACTTTCTCCAAATTCCCCCTTCCCCTTTAGAATCGTCATACAAATACTCGATTTTTATTGGAGATCGAGGAGTCCAGCACGCACCTCAAGGCTGTCCTCATCGTCTCGTCGAAGTTCCGTGAGCTTTCATCACACATTAGACATTCTCCGCTGTGATTCTACCCCAATCAATTAGTAGCTTCTCTGATCAGCAAACGTTTGAATTTGCGCAACCGTCTTCCTTCGTTTAATCGAACCGAAGAAAATCTCCATCGATTAACTTTGAGGAAAAGAAGTTTCCTGTTCCAGTGGAGTTACGAGAATTCCTACATTTCCCCTCGAACGTCATCTTTGAAGATTGGCTATCTTCATCGGAAGGTTGGTTCGGATCGTGTCTCACTTGCTTCATCAGAACGTTTCCCAAATCGCCTTATCGCAAGAAGGACCTTCCTCGAAGTCACCGACCCGTAAGACTGAAACCCCCTCCATTATTAGTATTGTAAAGTCCCATTTTTTGATCTGAGCCTAGTAACGCTGATCAATTAACTCTATTTGAGAATCTCTCCTCATAATAATTATCTAGACACTATTTAAATTTAAATAATCCCCTTTTGCCATTTTTTTTTAATTCTTATTTTGATGTTTGTAAATAAAATTATATTTTTGTTAATTCATCCTTAACTAACCTTAAACGATATTCTCGGCCTATTCAAGTAAATTTCGCCAACCATTTATGCACTCTGTCTGATTATTAAGGAATTGAAACCCAACGCCTCAAGTTTGACCTCTTAGTCGGTCGTTAATCCCTGCGAACAGTCCTTAAACGGTTCGCGTTGCAGTAGGTGATTAAGTTACCCCCCCCTCCCTACATAATATAGGAGTAGTGTATGAAATAGAGTGGTGTACCACGACATATAGTAAATGTTGCATATCCATTCTGATGGGGAAATATAAAAAATCTAATCTAGTGTTTCAGACGTTGAAAGACTTTATTTTATCAACATTAAAAAATTGAACACAGAACAAATTATTTATAAATATAAAAAAATGATAATACATATTTTGTCACGTGACCTTTTTTATCATATTGCTGCCAAACGTTATTATTCTTATTTAATAATTTGCATAAGTTTTCCCTCGAAATTTTGCCCCGTTCCTCCTCTCATTAACTTCACAATTTGCATTGGTGTGTGTCTTTTGATGGATGCTAGGGTTTTTATTACTGCCCTTTATTTTCTATGGAGTTAGAATCTGGACATAATGATAGTTATTTCAAGATATTAATTTTCAAATTGCAACATATTTCTTCACTACAGAAGGCGCATGTTTTAAATGTTGTCCCGTTCATTTAAAACTGTCTGCCTGACTCAGTTTTCTTGCTTAGGGTAGTTTTTTCTTTCAAAATAGCCAAATAATCCTCTTTCGTTATTATTACCTTGATTTTAACGAATGTTCTTTTTATCCTTAGTATGTAAGTTAATCCATAGTATTATGGTTCCCCTACTCTACTTTACGGGCGTTATGGTGATTTTTTTTAAGCCCTCAACCTGCATTCCGTCAAATATGACTTCTGCAATTATGGCCAAATAGTTCTATTTTTGTTTTGTCGCTCCAGATTATTACTAAATTTTTTATCAGAGTAAACTTGCTCTTTTGCAGACATGAGCTTGTGGCAAGAGGAGATTTACGAAGATATGGAATATTTATAAGCCAGTAGCCGGGGAAGTGTCCAAAATGATCCGAACGACAGCGGTAACAATTTTCTATTGGGATATAACGACTAGATTATACAATGAAAAGCACTCATACAAGTAATAAGTAATTAGTTTTTATTGTAGAGACCTTTGTTCTAAATGATGCCTTAACATCTTCTGTCAAAGGAAAGAACTAGCTGTCGACACTCTTACGCATTAGTTTTGCTCCATTCATCTTGAGGAATTTCCTAGAGTTCTTAAGCCGTTTTTGGATTCAACACTCTAGACTTCTCTTCGAGTTTTTCCACACATTTTCAATGTCATTAAGGTCCTGACTCTGCGTAGGCCAGTTAATAACAGTGATGTGTGTATCTCCCAGGAAGGTCTTCACTGACTTGACCGTGTGACAGAAAGCGTTATCCTGCATTAAAATTGCAGGCTGGGCTTCGGAGGCTGGGAGATGGGCCAAAGCATGCTGTCGCAGCAATTCCTTAAACAAGTCTTAATTCACTGTTACCCATAAGCGTGTAAGTGAGCCAAATCCTTCAATTGAAATCACGCCCTAAAAACCAAGGCACTTCCTTTGCTACACTTTCCGCTCTTCTTGGTACATTTGACAGACAATCTCTCGCCTGTTCAGCTAAGAAAAGAAACTTCTGCCATTGGATCCGAACAAATGGAACTTTGATTCGTCACTAAAGTGGACTTGGATCCATTGGTCATCCTTCCATGTAACTTGTTTAGTGTCGACAGAAAGACGAGCCTTCTTATTCTTTGGTCTAATCAATGGCTTGACCGCGGAGGTCGGAGCGTGAAGATGGTATTCCTCCAGAAACACCTGCAACCGTCTTGAAACAGTCCATCTTCACAATTAGCGTTAATTATTAATTTAATGCAAAATTAATGAATTTTAATGTACAAAGAGACATTTATCTATCAGAGTTGTTTCTATTATTGGTGACAAATCTCTCTCAGCTTTAAACTAAGCAATGGATACCTTTCTTGAAGAATTCATTTGGATTTGATATCATTTTCCATCCCAATCATATTGGTGTAAACTTCATCAAATAGGTAATATTGTCATGGCTTAAATAAAAAGTAATCAGATAATGCACTGTTCGCTGAATAAGTAGGATAAGAAAAAGAAAACCTTCCCAACCTAACTTAGGCAAATGCTGCACCATTTTTTAATAGGCAATTTTTTTCCTAATTTAGATTATTATTTAAATAAAAGTTCTAAAAGGGTTTTTTTCCAAACTGTTCTTGTTTTTTAGGAATAATGTACTTTATTTCTTTAGACTTTTACAATTAAAAGTGGGCTTTTTTAATTTATAATAATAACTGGGGATCCAATCGTGCATTTCTCTATCTCTCTTACTCCAGGCAAAGGGGTTGATAGTGCCCCAGGGGCAATATCCCCGCTAAAACGCCCTCCTGACCCCATTTCCCCAAGAGAAACTGCCCCTCTTTCTCAGGTCATACTATGCACCTCTTCTTAAATCCCTCACTATCATTTCTGCGCTTGTCTTGACCCAACAGACGGTGAAAGAGGACGTTAAACCCTAGAAAAAAATCTCCCTTACTCTTTGCCTTCAATATTCCTTATAATTATTTATACTAAATCCTCAGATAAAGAAAGTCATAATCCTAACCGAGTTCCTTCTGCAAAAATGGTTCGAAATCATAAAGATATAAATAAAAAATTACCAATTTATTCTGCTAAATAATCAGATATTTTCTTTGCCATTTTTAATTACACCTATCTAGAATTGGAATAAAATTAAAATGTTAATCACCTCAACATAATTAATAAGTCGGAGGTAAATATTAACTAATAATAAATTAACCTTTTCAAAAAGAATTATAAAGATGAAATCATTTTTCTCTCTCTTGACTTTAATTAATTAATTAAAATTCCTGACCTATGAAATAATAATAGCCGAATTGACACAAAAACAAGTAATAACAAGTAAAAAATAAATATTTTTTTTTATTCATTATGATCAGGTTTGTACGTAGGGAGTAGGGAGAATGCCAGTAGCGCCTTCCGGCCTGTGTCCTGTTTGTGCGCAATACGTAATAATGGTAATGGGCGGGGGTGTTGCGGTCATACAATTTACATTGGCTATAGCGTTGATGCGACCCAACCACATATTGCATGAAGCTGGTGGAGGATAATAAGGATGCATTATTTCCTCACATATGGTCCACCTTCGACTCAAAATGGGGGTAAGTTAGATAGATCCCACAAAGGGAAGTCACTTGTAACATGGACAACCATGCTGCATGTGACATCTGGAGGTTTACATGCCTAATTGACCATAAAGCCCACAGTTGAGTGCCCTTCCTGCCCCAACGCCTACATGAGGATTTTCTACACATTCCTTAAAAACCTCCCCGAGTCTTCCCGAAGGAGATGCCCTCGTTCGTTTTCGCTTTTAATAAAAGAATTGGGGAAATTGGGGCATCCCCTGAGTTTGTAGAGCCCCAAATGGTCGATTCAAGCTATTTAAATTACACACACCCTAACTTTACCAGTTTTCTGAATTATTTCGAAAAATTATAATGGCAATTCCTTCGTCGGTTTTCAATTTATAATTGGATTTCCTAGACGCGTGCGGTAGGTAACATTTGTTCGTCTTCTTCGACGGTCAGCTGACAGCAAGCGTAGGTATTCTTACCCCGTCTCCAGACTATGGGGGTGGGGCTCGGTGAGGATTTTTGTAGACGCATAAATTTGGGGTCCAGGGCTAAGTAGGGCACAACTCCTACTCTTAATCTGAAGCATTTGAACCCTACATAAATTTTAGGCCCTCCTAAGGAAGACCTGACAGAAGTACACACGCGCTCAGACACGTACCCAAATACACACAAGAACGAATAAAAGTGTGGCCCGTGCCAGGGTTAGGACCTCACCTGGTCAAAACACCGTTTTGCCTGGGTGGGAGAAGTTAAGCTACATCGACTGTGGTTAACTCTTAGATGAAGTAGCGATTGGGGTCAAGTTTGCTTGCTGGTTGTCGAGTAGTGACCCGTAGTTCGAATCTAGGTTAAATTCGGCGTCTCCAACGAGTGTTAATCAGTAGTAAATACGTCGCCAAGCAACGCTGGTGATAATACTCATACCAAAAGTAAACAACCCTACACGTATGATAAGACTCGTAACCAAAGTAAACAACACGACATGCGTTGTAATATCCGTGCCAGAAGGTAAACAACGCGACACGAGCGCACAATCCAGTAGCACGATCTACCAACGGAAAATTCGTTCCACATATTTACAAAATTAAACAAACCATTTTAGGTTCCTGCCAAAAGGAAAAGTGAAAACAAACATGTGGTCGTTAGGTTTCAAATTACTTTACAGGCTTAGCGAATACTACTTCTACCTTATATGTCACTTCTTGACTGAATGTCAGTGGAAAAACGCGCCATTTTTCCTACACGCAAGGAAATTAACAAATTTTGTCTCACCTCAGATTCCAGCTTTTTAAGATGTTTCATTAAAGGTCTAAATATCACTAGAGCTACTATTTTGCATCAGCTATATTAAGAAAGTGTTAACACAAAGAAAAATTAGGTAAGTCTGTAGCTGAATTGATCATTTAAGTTAAGTTGGTTTTATACCATTAATGAGTAATACTGTGTGACTAATATCATTATCATTGTCATCATCATCATCATCATCATCATCACTAACTCAATAATTTAAGAAGGGGATTTTTTTGAGTATTTGAATAATAATTTCATCTTAGTTTGGTTGACTTATGTTTTTTATCAAAGTTATTTCTAATAATTCTTTTATAATATCAAAAACAAATGGTGAAGTTCAGAAATAAATTTCGAAATTTTGTGAATCTTTTAAAACTCAAAGAATTACAAATGGGGAAGTTTAGAAAAAAAAAATTGTCTTCTTCTATAACTCTATATTTTAGCAACGTGATATTTTGAAAAGGGGGAAATTTAGTTTATAATTCATTTTCAAAATAATCATAATTGGCGAAGTTCAGAAAATTTATAAATATTTAACCATGGCTGGTTTTTTTTAGATTTTAAATTTTAATCTTAGTAGCGAAGAGAACCCCCCTTCCTCCATTCCGTAGGGGAGGAGTGGCGAAGTCATTGCCTTGTTTCTTTAGAATTTTTAAATTGCCTTAGAGCTTTTCGATGTTTCATTGTTGATGAAGCCTACATCTACAATAGTGCTAAATCTTGCACAAGTCACCTGATAATCATATATGTATCTATGTCTAAATCCTGGAGATTTATTTTATTGATAAAATTAAACCAACAGATCATCTTCGATGAATTTTTTCGTTAAAGAAATGATGAAGATAGTGGAAGAGAAAGTGTGTGTGTGGGGGGGAAGGAGGGGGGGTACTTAGACAGACTGTTTTAAAAAGGAAATTTTGTTTGTCATTCGCACCGTATTAGTGATGTATAATTTATCTTTATGTTAGGTTATGTTACGTTACTCTCATGTTACACTGAAATCCAAGTATACATTTATGTAGTTAATAATAGATACAAATCAACAATTACTCTATAAAGTTCAATATCCCTATTCTAAGAACACCAATACTTTTAATATTGCTAAAAGTATATAAAAGGTAACTAATTCAACAGGTGAAGATTCCTATGAAGAACAAACTTAAATTCATTGGGTAGAAAATCCCTTTTCAAAGAAGAGGAGTATAACTACTAAAGTTCCTGATCTAGCAATGAAAGGCCATTTTCCCACCTCCTGACCTAAGTACAAAGAAAAACAGCACTACAACGCATGAACACACGTTTACTGTCAAATGTTTAGGAAGCGACCATCCAACAGGAGCATAATTGTCCAAGTGAACGTTCCTCATATGAAGACGCCGACCGCTGAGTGCTTATAAATTGCATTCTATGAAAATCGATTTCCTACACACGCTTTCTGCCATGAAGAGTATAATAAGAACAGCAAGCCACGAGATAAAAATTCTCGTGATATATTAACCTTTTACTTAAACCCAAGTTGGTAATTATAGTTTACCATCCAATTATCATTTATCATTAGCCCTGTGGTTCCCTCGTTTCCCGGTTGCTCGGCGTTCATTTCACCCCTCTTTACAAGACAAGCTCATTTCCCGCCGCGAGTGTTGGGCTAGACGGTAGATGAGGGGAGATTTTAATTGATGGCGGTCAGCCGTTACTGATCTTCCATCAAGCCTGACTCCTCCCCCACGAGTTAGCCTAGGATGAAACGAATTCTTCTTCAGATAGTCAAAAAACATCTTTCTTCCTCTTCGTTTAGGATAATGTATAGATAATCCGTTCTTCAAGCGCCACTTGAGATCCGCCTCCATTCTGATGAACTAGCCAGAGGTCGACCTCATAATCTCTTTTCAAATTCTAACTTTCAAAATTGTATCAAGACGTAAAAATAATGGATTCTGTCTTTCTTTCTTTTTCTTTCTTTTTTCTTTATTTCTTTGTTTTTTCCTTCTTTCTTTCTTTCTTACTTTATTCTTTTTTCCTTCTTTCCTTTATTAATTTATTTATTTGGTCGACTTCTAGGATGACTACTACGATCGACGAAATCTATTTTAGCCTGATGTACTTCTCTTTAAATAGGTTAGGAGCGGTGAGGTTTAGGAGGCGTTTGAATGATGCTGTTTTTATTCAGTGGGACTTTTTCAGTCTTTAAAAAAATGTAGGCAAATCTCCTGTTAATAATTCTTCTAGGTAAATTCGGCATTCCAAGAATAGTAGGTTTAAATTTCTATGCTTTTATAAGAACGAGTGCAGTTTGAGGAATAGTATCGATGAGTCAAGAGCTTTTGTTACGACAAAACAATTTTCTATTACTAAAGTTATAACACGGATTTTATCAAAAACTTTAATTTATTAGGTTACAAACTATTTAATAAAGATAAGATTAAAATAAAATTGTTTTATTATACTTAAAACCTATCCAGATGATTTTGAAAGATTTATTTATAGATATAGGCTCAAATGTTTAGTTGTTTAGATCGCGATTATTAGTCTACAGCCCGACAAAACAATCCTAAAATGAAGATACTATTCTCTGTTAAACACTTTGGATTTCGATTGGGCAAAGTATAAATTCCTGTTGGTAAATTTTGACAGGGAAATGACCGACACTGACCAGAACGTTTTCAGAGTTTGACTTAGAATGTGCATGTTGGTGAAAGATTTGTACCAGCAATCATCAAATCATTCGTTTTAATAAAAATATTCATAAAACTGTAAATAAATACTGCCAATCAATTCCTGACTTTTCTATGATCAGTTGAATCGTATTAAATGAGATGAAATTTTACATTAGGGCAACGCTCAAAAAATGTATATTTTATTTCTTTCTTCATATATTGTGATTATCAATGAGCTCGTGTATTAAAAAAAAGATATTTCTACTAAATATAAACAAGGGACGTGGCTAAATATTGAAATTAAAAATGGATGATTTGTTATCACCATGTTATTAAAAGGAAATATGAAAGTTATTTGCAGTTGTTTCGATAGATACGCAAATAATCGCAAACAAATCAGCGAATGCGTCTTTGAAAGTTTTGATGGTAGGCTTAGTAGCGACCAATCTTATATATTAGGCCTTAAATGGAAAGTTTGTAAAAGTTTTCAACGTCAAAGACAGGAATAGTTTACCTGAATGGTTCTTCCGAATATTATTTCAACCGAGCAGTCGCCAGATCGGCTCTGAAAAATAAAATCAGCTCTTAAAAAAAATCGGCTCTTAAATTCCAACCGAAAGTTAAATAAGCGATTCTTCCGTAAATAAAAATATCTAAGTCGCCGAAGCACAATAAAATCGACCCAATTCTCTTAATAAATTAGAAGTCGAAATAAGGTACACATTTGCACAATTTTAAATTGACCAATTAATGGAGATATATTTCCTAGGAAGTTTAAAGAAGCAAATGTGACCACGATTTAAAAAAAAAAAAAAAACTGATCTCAACAATTATCGGCCCATTTCCTTAACTTCTCTTGTGGGTAAACTCCTTAAGTCTAGTATTAGAGACTGAATCGTGGCACATTTAGTATAAAAAATTAATAGATTATACCCATCATTGCTTTAGGCGTTGGTGCTTGTCTATGAGTAAGACGCTAAATTCTTTTCACTGAATGGTCGCACACTTTGACCAACTTAAAGCTACCGATATAGTTTATAGAAATTTGAAAAAAAGAGTTTGATATTGCACAGCATAAAAGAGTTTAATAAAATTTAATTCGCATCGATTAAAAGCAATGTATTTAAGTGGATTGAAAACGTGCTAGACAACTACAGACATACAGGGTGATCCGATAGTCTTGTCACCCTCTACCGAAAAGTAATAAGAAAAATAGAGGGACAATAAAATAACATCAAACACACGCAAAGGTCATCTGAAATATAAAATTAAAAAAATATTTGAAATAGAAAATTAGAAAAATATTTACTGGTGGTGACAAGACTTTCGGACCAGCCTGTAGAGTGGACTTTCGGACCATCCTGTAGAGTGGTGATTAATTGAATTAACTTAAGCTGAACATTGGCCACTATTCCTATCCTTCAGAGATCCAGTCTTGAGTCGGTTTTATTTAATGACCTTGAGAAAAATTCACTACCCACAATTTCAAAGTTTGTGGATGATAAAAGATTGGGTGATAGAGCAAAATATCGCTGCGAATTCGAAAGTTTAGAAAGAAATCTGGATGTAGTAGGGCAATGGTATGGTTACTGGCAAAGGATATTTGACGTAGATATGTAAATGTGAAGTAGCAATGGTATTATTAGTGGCTCGCCAACCTGCTTTTAACATAAAGGTCAGTATAACAATCACCGGTGAGTCCGAGGGTACCAGGGGCCGGTCCTCTTTTGAGGAGAGGTGCCAGGAAGTATTATGTTTTGACACGAAACAGCGTTCAGATGGAACCTTCGCTGCCCGGGGGCAGGGAGACCTGTTCCGCGTCAGAGGTATGTGGATATAGATACCCATCGGCATGATTCCTTGGAACAGTGTGTGTATGTGTTGTGCTGCGAATATGGGAGAAGAAATAAAGTAGTGTTGTAATTCGCTATATGTGTGATGAGTAGTGTAAGATCCCCTCACCCAAGTACAGGGCTGAGCACAGCGCGCCCACCCATATCTCTACGTGCGCTGACCTTTGTGTCCGCTCATGCCGGGATCGAACCCGGGACTGCGATATTAGCAGGCCATCACTGTATCCAATCGGTTAGCAAGAGGTCTATAAGTGTGAAGTAATGCACCTTAGTCTCAAAATTCTACAGCATCTGAATAGCATCGGTGGTCATAATCTAAATGGGCTATTCTTAAAATGGATTTGAGTGTCTAATTTTCTAGCGACATCGCAAAAAGCAAACAGAGTTCTGGCGTACCTAGGATCTTTGCATTCAAATCAAAAGTCATTATTTGTCTATTATATAATGCCCTTGTTTGACTTAATTTAGACTACGCAGGTCATATTTGGTCTGCTCATATACAAAAAGGACATAACAACCTCAGATCGTATCCAGCGTCCAGCAACAAAATTAACCTTTGAACTTAGAAATTAATCATACAAAGACCGGTTGATGGCTTGGAGAATAAAGTAGTGGAGAGCGATATTTTAATTAAATACAATAGCGGTTTCATGCTTCACGCAACATCTTTCAATTAAACACTCACTGATGGATGTTGCGTGAAGGACCGAAACTGGTAGTAAATAAAAATAAAGCTCTCATAATCTTTCTTATTAATAAATATTTTAATGCACGAGCGGATCGTGAAAGTGTTCAAAGGAATGTAAATTAGCACAAAACTAAGCATCAAATTTAAATTCATGTCACAGGAAGCTAAATGATTAAGAGCCTGGGATTATCTTTATAAATATAAAGTGATTTTGTTGATTATTAAGGAAGAAATAGCAAGTTTAAATCGAACCCCTAAATGAGTTACTTGTATTAAAATTGAGGACTAAACAAACAAAATTTTCGATGAAGTTATTTAGAAGATTTAAAATTAATGATGCTTTGGTTCATTGCCCCATAAAGCATCGATGATTCTACTCTTCTTCTATCGCAACTCTTGGAGTTCAGTGTTTGATCTTGTTTCCTTGTTAACAGAGGCATGATCGCGAAAATGGGGGTTCTTTAAACTGCTTTTTAGTCTTTTATAATCTATCAAATCACTTTCTCTTTATACACTTCATAAATAGGGCGACAAAGATTGATATAAAGATAGAAAAAGTTGACTTTATACAGTTTTGTTTGCTTTAATTATAATATTAAGGAGACCAACCGTTTTACACATATTTACAACATGCATTTGATTTGTAGGAATAACAAGGTCAACAGACCTAAGTCGCGTGATCTCAATTATTCTAACTTATGACCTTATAAACTTACGACCTTCAAAACTGTCAACAATTGGGTCATTCCGACTCAGAGTTAGTTTTCTTTTAATAATTCCCGGACTAACTTAGGCACGACTTTGACAATTATATAATTCAGACTAAAATTTAAAACAAAATAAGGGTTTCAATTTTTGTTAGAATCGGAGGAATAGTTACGGTGTTATTGCCAGAGAACTAATTGAAATGTAAAACGGTTACCATTCGCCCGCCGACCTACGGACCGACATAGTAACTTAGAGAGTCGCCTCCACGCGACTAATTACTACTGAAAAAAAAGATCATATAGATTACCAATGAATGTTCCTTCAAATAGTGAATCCTCTTACGCAGGTCACCAATAAACGTTCCTTCGTGTAGTGAATCCTCTTATGCAGTTACCAATAAACGTTTCTTCGAGTAGTGAACCCCATCATGCAGGTTACCAATAAACGTTCTTTCGGGTTGTGAATCATCTTATGCAGGTTACCAATAAATTTTCCTTCGAGTAGTGAATCCTATAATGCAGGTTATCAATAAACGTTCTTCAGGTAGTGAATCCCATCATGCAGGTTACCAATAAACGTTCCTTCGGGTAGTGAATCCTCTTATTCATGTTACCAATAAACATTCCATCGAGTAGTGAATCCTATCATGCAGGCTACCAATAAACGTTTCCTCGGGTAGTGAATCCCATCATGCAGGTTACCAATAAACGTTCCTTCGGTAGCGAATCCTTTTAGGCAGGTTATCAATAAATGTTCCTTCGAGTAGTGAATCCCATAATGCAGTTTAGCAATAAACGTTCCTTCAGGTAGTGAATGCCATCATGCAGGTAACAAATAAACGTTCCTTCGGGTAGTGAATCCTCTTATGCAGGTTACCAATAAATGTTCTTTCGGGTAGTGAATCCTCTTATGCAGGTTACCAATAAACGTTCCTCCGTATAGCGAATCCTTTTAGGCAGGTTACCAATAAACCTTCCTTCGAGTAGTGAATCCTATAATGCAGGTTATCACTAAACGTTCTTTCGGGTAATGAATTCCATCATACAGGTTACTAATAAACGTTCCTTCGAGTAGTGCATCCTATTATGCAGGTTACCAATAAAAGTTCCTTCGGTTAGTGAATCCTCTTACGCAGGTTACCAATAAACGTTTCTTCGGATAGTGAATCGTCTTATGCAGGTTACTAATAAACGTTCCTTCGGGTAGCGAATCCTTTTATGCAGGTTACCAATAAACGTTCCCTTGAGTAGTGAATCCTATAATGCAGGTTACCAATAAACCTTTCTTCGAGGTGTGAATCCTCTTATGCAAGTTACCAATAAACGTTCTATCGGTTAGTGAATCCATCATGCAGGTTACAAATAAACGTTCCTTCGGGTAGTAAATCACATCATGCAGGTTACCAATAAACGTTCCTTCGAATAGAGAATCCAATCATGCAGGTTACCAATAAACGTTCCTTCGGGTCGCGATTCCTTTTATGGAGGTTAGCAATAAACGTTCCTTTGAGTAGTGAATCCTATTATGCAGGTTACCAATAAACGTTTCTTCGGGTAGTGAATCCTCTTATGCAGGTTACTAATAAACGTTCCATCGGGTAGTGAATCCTATAATGCAGGTAACCAATAACCGTTTCACCGAAAAGCGATTCCTTTTATGCAGGTTAGCAATGAACGTTCCTTCAAGTAGTGAATCCCATCATGTAGGTTAACAATAAACGTTCCTTCGGG
This sequence comes from Ceratothoa steindachneri, assembly GCA_963969495.1. Classification (NCBI taxonomy): domain Eukaryota; kingdom Metazoa; phylum Arthropoda; class Malacostraca; order Isopoda; family Cymothoidae; genus Ceratothoa; species Ceratothoa steindachneri. Next base: position 123,177,513 of record OZ018331.1, read on the forward strand.
TAGTGAATCTTCTTATGCAGGTTACCAATAAATGTTTCTTCGAGTAGTGAATCCTATAATGCAGGTTATCAATAAACGTTCCTTTAGGTAGTGAATCCCATCATGCAGGTTACCAATAAACGTTCCTTCGGGGAGTGAATCTTCTTTTGCAGGTTACCAATAAACGTTCCATTGGGTAGTGAATCCTATCATTCAGGTTACCAATAAACGTTTCTTTGGGTAGTGAATCCCATCATGCAGGTTACGAATAAACTTTCTTTCGAATTTAGAATGCTATCATGCAGGTTACCAATAAACGTTCCTTCGGATAGCGAATCCTTTTAGTCAGGTTACCAATAAGCGTTCCTTCGGGTAGTGAATCCTTTTATGCAGGTTACTAATAAACGTTCCTTCAGGTAGCGAATCCACTTATGCAGGTTACCAATAAACGTTCCTTCGAGTAGTGAATCCTATAATGCTTGTTACCAATAAAAGTTCCTTCAGGCAGTGAATCCCATCATACAGGTTACCAATAAACGTTCCTTCGGCTAGTGAATCCTCTTATGCAGATTACCATTAAACTTTTCATTGGGTAGTGAATCCTAACATGCAGTTACCAATAAACCTTCCATCAGGTAGTGAATCCTATCATGCAGTTACCAATAAACGTTGCTTCGGGTAGTGAATCCTATCATGTAGGTTACTAATAAACGTTCCTTCCTTAGAATGTGGAAAGAAACTAGAGATTTTTAAATATAAAGTGAGGCAAAGTTTTAAGCCTCGCTGGCCAGAGGTGTTCCAAAGACAGCAAGGTAGTGAAGTCTTTAGGAAATGCAAATATATTATATGCGAAAGATGAAAAGTGAATTCAAAGTACTTCCCAACTTCATCCTCTCAACCGAATAAAGTTCGAAATTACTTGACATTCGCTTTTCATCTTTTCTGTGGGATATATTTGCATTTATTGCTCCCCTCACACGCTACTTTGCGAGTTTCCCATCTAGAAATCAGAATGGTGAGAGAGAATAGAAGCTCTTTAGGAAAGTTTAGTTGCGGGGAAAAATTATAGCCGCTACTAAAGAGAAAAACTAAATAAATAATTTTCGTTAGTGGAATATGGTGTGAGAGAGAATGTTAAGAAAATCGTAGTAGCAATTGAAAAAGAGTCGAAACTTTGGGAACATAACTTTAAAAAGGGAGATGATGGAATGGAATAGTGAGGAAAATAAACGGAGTGAAAAGACTGAATGTGTAGCAATTTCCAAGGTTATAAAAACTTAGTCTAAAAGATGGTGCAAAGGGTGTAAAATTAATTTGTAGAGTTTCTGATATTAATTAGGATTAATGGCAGAAGTTGGATTATTTCTATTATTGGCAATCTTTGTCAAATCAAATTTAGAAGAGCTATGGAAGCGCCACGCTTTGGTAGAAAGGTGTCAAGTTAATTGTTCGAAAGAGAATCTTATATTTGAAGTATAAAAGATGTGAGTAACGAAATATAGAATAGATTGAAAATATAGTCATTTTTATAGTTGCCGTAACAAATGTGGTTATTGAGTGGTTGAAGAGAATGGTTGTATTTACAAGTACTTCACAGTAAAGAAGTATGGGAGTAGTGTGAAAAGAACCTTAATGTATTCCAAATAATATATATGAAACCGGAGTGTGATTGATAGTGGCATGAATGCAAATATCTGGAGGAGGATTTGAAAATAGGAAAAGAGAAAGGAAAAAACTGTGGCTATAAAGAGAATAAATGGATATCTGAATTATGTGTATATGTTAAGGTGTATAGATGATTTAATTTATACTTTAATGAAGAAATAAAAAATGAAGAGGATGGAGTGTGCAAGAAAAGTAGTAAGGAAAAGCATGAATCTAGAACAGATGTGAGATTGACTTAAAGGAATTAAAAAGTACACAGAGTGTATGTGTTGTTACCAAACTTTGATTATTTTATGGCTAATTTCTCTTAATTGAAGTGGCATCCCGCATGGACGTAGTGGGAAAGTTCGGCGTTCCTTCTTCCAATGATGGAGTGTGGGTGTGTGTGTGTTTTTCGTAATTGTGTCAAGTTAGAGCAGTCGCAAAGGTGTTTTATCTGTTTTACATCTGATGCATGTTCATGTTATACCATGGTTTGTTTTGTTTCTGTAGTGGGGTGTAGGAAAGTAGGTTGATCTTAGTTTGGATAAAGTTTCAGTGTGGTGTAGTGATTTCGCCGAGGTGTCTATTGGAGAGGTAGTACATTTAGGATGCTCTGTAGCGGAAAATTGTTTATGTGTCTGTAGGTGAGGGTGGTGTGGATGGAGGAAGTTATGGAACGTGTGTTGGTAGAAATGTGCTGAAGATTCTTATTTGAATCTAGGTGGGCGTACAACCGCGGACAATGGTTCTAAGACACCTCTGAAATTTTAGGAAATTAGATAAATGGAGTGTCGCAAATTTTTAATCAGAAATCAATATCAATATAATATTGAAATAAGGAGGCATAAATAAAAATAAGTTATATATGCTCTAAACAATCAAGAAGAATTAACAAAATACAAAACTTACCAAAACATGTAACATTAGCAACATAAAACAGACAAGCACATGAAGCTGTTTGAAAATTACAGCAACACCAAACTGATACGGGAAGCTCAGTAGCGTGTCGAGAGTCCCTCAGCAGTAATGAGAGCACTTATTCTTCGAGACATGCTTTCTACAAGGGTGCGACACCTGAAGGTAGGTGCTGGACCACTCCTCGGTGATGATGCCTCCAGTTTATCATTGGAGGCTCGCTAACGACCTCTTACGGCCTCTTTTAGCTCCTGCCAGACGTTTTCCAGTGGATTCATATCCAGAGACTGAGTTGGACAGTCCATCATCGTGATACTGATGTCCCGGAACCACAGTATGGTGGGCGCAGAATTGTGACACAGGGCATTTTTCCACTGTAAATTGACATTATCTGCATTTCTGGAGGAATCTTGAGCTGAGGGCAGGATGTAATTTCTCATGAAGGCTTGGTACTTAACTGAATTCAATGTGCCATCACCCAACATTGAAATTAACATGCACCGCCATACCATTTTAAAGGGGCCACCATATTTTATTGTTGGCAATATGTACTCTCGACCCTACTGCTTCCCTGGCTCGCTGCGGACTCTTACGTTGCCTGGGGTCGTCAAGAACAGCTGGAACGAAGACATGCCGGGCCATAAGACAGGTCCCAAAGGACGCATGGTCTAGGGGGGGTGAGCTCGTGCCCAAACCAGTCGACGTTACTTCTTAAAGTTGATCATCGCCTTCTGGCAGGCTTTACATGACTTCAGGCTTTGTGCAAGCAGTCTTCTATGGGCTGTTTTGACTCCATTAATCTGGTCGGAGTCTGTCCTTTCGTGTTGCAGCTGTCGTAACGTTGTGTACTGATCCTGGGATGTCCAGAACGAGATCTCTCTTGTTTGTTCTCACTTTCTTGGATCCTCTTCAACACCGAATTGTGATCCGCCAACCCTCCTAGCGATTTGTCAACAGATGAGACCCTCCTTATGCAACCTGTGCAGCAGACTCTTTTCTTCCACGATATAGTTACATCTTTTTGCCATTATCATATCATTATCAAATCCCGTCGACATGACATCATTTTAATCAAGAGTATTGATGTTATATGAAGTCATTTTGACTGTAACATACTGCATACTAATACCAGGATATCATCCTTACTATAATTCTCTATTTTAGGCAAATAATGCTATATCAAGAACAAAGCGGAATTTGAACATTTCCAATTAATATTGATTCACTATTCTTTATTCTCCAATGTGCTAAAAATTTCCTTAACCAATGCTTTAGGCACTTTAGGGGAGTTTGTATATCCATGTTTCCCCCTTTATTTTATTTGTATTTTATTACTAAATGTAGACTAAATGACGATATTGCATGACTAAATGTAGGAAAATATGTCGATGTAGTTTTTGTTATTTACTTTTTTTTCTGTACTCCTTTAAGAACTGAAGCAGTGTTTACTCAGTTAAAGGTTTTATCATTGCCTATGAATGGCGCTTTACCATTTTTTATGCTTTTAAATGTGTGCAAACTTTCTTCATTCTGCACACATAGAACTTTCGCCTCATTTACTAAGAAGTTATTATGTGAAATATGGTAGTCATTGTTATTATGTAGTTGTTGAAAATTTAAGAAACTGTTTCAATATAAATTCTTCTTTTAGAATTATTTTCTCTTAGTTTTACTTGAAAGAACTGAATAAAGCTTGGAAGTACTTAAAAATAATGTTTCTTTTTTGATGAAGGATATTGCAACCATTGCTAACCTCACGTGCTACTTTGTGAGTCCTTCATATTTATATATGAATAATATCTATTACCTGAAAATGAAAGTCACCACTTTCCTCAAAGAGATTCGATATGTTGTTTTTCTTGACAGAACTTTTTAACCAAAAGTTTAGGAAGGATCTAAAAATGTTCGCAAAAAGTTTTACTTTCACACTAATTTTAAAATCGTTTGATTACCAAACACCGTTTAGGTAATTATTTTAATTTAAAAGACAGGTTTCCTCTTCAAGAGAGATGCTCCGTGGTTTATGAATTCAATTGCTCTGGATGTAATCTTGGGAAGTACGTTAGAAGCACGAAGCGCTCGGTGACGGCGAGATTATGGAAGGGTGCTTTCGAAGAAAGAGGTTTTCCCTGTTCGTTTGCATTACATAAATTGTAAAAATGATATTTCTAGCGATTTTTAATTTAATTAAAACTGCTTAAGACCCGGTCTAGTTAAGCATTTACGAATCCTTGTTTGTAAAAAGTCATTATCCATCTCTCAAATTTGAAGGCTCCTCCCATCAATTACTTCGAATTTAAGTAAATCATTTTCCTAACCAACCAACCCATTTTTCTTCTTTTGTTCTCTCAAGAATTTTTTCAGTCTTCTGTCTTGTTCTTTACCTAATAGGAAGGCAGCTGTGTTTGGAGTTATAAAACCATCTCCCATCGCCCTGATTAAGACATGCAGCCCTACACCATGAAAGAACTACATCCATACTTCGAAGCTGGTCTCATACGGGAAGGGTAAACTTCCTCTCCTTCTCTTTGTCTCACAAAGGTAACCCCAGAAATTAAAAAAATCAGCAAATTTGTGATAAAAATGTAAATTTTTAAATGCTTTTGTTCCAAGATATACTTATAGAATTGCATAAGTAACATGTAAACAAACAATATATAGTCTTTCTTTCATATCTGATAATTACTTTCATTTGATCAATTTTTATAATCTTTGGCTCAATGAAGACTTTTTTTCTGCTGACTTCAAATTTCGATGGCTTCTTTATCACCTCACAGCCTTTTGTCTCTTGCTTAATCTTTAAGACCGCCTTAAACTATTTTGGGCAATAAATTTGAACTTGAAGTTTCAATGAACTCCCAGAAAGTTCAGATGTTTTTTTAAGATTCTGTAGTGAAGCCCAAATGATAGGTGTCTTCTCTAGTCGTTGTAAGACATTTCTTGCTACTTTTTTCCCTTAATACAAAGCTTTTGGTCTCTTGATATCGTTTTATCTTGATTTGTACAGCATAACTTCAAAATTTGATCTTTTTAGCAATTTCTACTTGTAATAAGCTTTGGCTATTGGAGAGATTGGATTCGTGTAATCTGGGCTTCTTTAAGTTCTTTAGTTTTAATCATATTACTAATTTAAAATAATATTGAATACCCAAGAGTTATAAATTTAAGATTAAACATACCATTCTATTAATTGCATACTATTTAATAAAATTTCGAAATAATACAAACTCTAACAAAATATTTAAACATAATAGCAAAATACACATTATTATCATACATGTTATGAATAATAGGATAAAATTTAAAGAATTTTATTAAATATGTTCAATATACGAGGGGCGGTCAATAGGTTTTGCAATTCGGATATAAGGAAACGAGATAAGATGAAAAGTGTTTTATTATTTTTCAATATAACTCCCCTTGACTTCAATGCACTTGCGCCACTTGTCCCTGAGGCTTCGAATTCCCGACAACCAGAAATCTTTTGACTGCTTTTCAATCCACTCCTGGACGGCGAACTGGACATCTTCATCGTCCCCAAACCGGCATCCACGCAGTGCAACATAGAGCTAGCGGAATAAAAAGTAGTCGCTAGGGGCCAGATCTGGACTGTAGGGGGAATGGTTGAGCTCCTTGAATCCGCACTCGCGCCGGGCAGCTTGTGCAACTCTGGCCTTGTGGACTTTGACGACGTTGAAGTCGAGCATGGGGCGTGAGGTTTCTAGGCACCTGTGAGGAAATCCCCACGTGGAAGCTCTTGAGCAGACGGAACTTCCATGTGCTTCAGACGGCCCGGTTAGGCCTAAATTGGTAAGCCTATCCCCCCTCCCTTCCACAAGCGGTAGCCTCGAACCGCGCCCCCCACGATTCATCTTTACGCGGACTAGAATAGCCTCTGCAAGAAGATTCGAGGCCATTCGAGAGTAGAGCTGTTTTCCGCTAACCCCCCTCGGGGAGAGTCTCAAACATAAATAGAGTTCGACTCCCATGAGGAGACACAGAGTTGAGAAGTCTTGCCCAGACCCCAGGAGATTCCCCATGGTTCCAAGTCAAGTGCTAGCAACAAAGCAAAGTGACAGCTGGACTATTTTGTGTATTTGGAATTAGCCCCAGCCAGGATGTAATTTCACTGAACGATCGCCCCCAAGTGATTTTCCTGACTTCTCCATCAACTCCTGTCGAAGCCCTCCTCATTTCGGGTGGCCAAAATACTCTCCCCTGGACCGGAAGTTACCCCCCGTCCCTTGTTTTTGGAGAACCGTCATCACTCCAACCTCCCGCTCAGAAGTTCTGAACGGCTACACCTCACGTGCAGAAGACATCCGTAAGCCAACCCCTCCCTCCCCCTTCAGTAACCCAATTGAGTTAATTTCCCCCACATTTGAAAGTCTCCTCCTGTAATACCTTAAGTTCTAACTCCATAGTCTCTTTTATAACTACCATTCCCCCTTTCATTTACTCATGTGATTTTGCCTGTTAATTCTCTAAGGTAATTTTACCCATCAATTCTCTCATTATTTTTGTGTAAATAAAATTATATTTTTGTACATGCCTCTTTAATTACCTTGAGCTTTGTCATTGTCCATAATTTAACCTGACCTCGTTGCACTCTCTCGCTACTCAGCCCGTCTAAACTCGTAGTTTTCCGTCCCTTTTGTCGGTTTGCTTTCAAGTTATTGGTCCCTCCCTCATAGATATAATATGGTATTGATATAATGTAATGTCATACCACGACAGGACGCAACGGGCAGAGACCTTGGTCATGGCCAAATTGTTGTGGATGATAGTGATAACACTTCCATGTGATATTCCAAGTTCTCGCTCGATTTCTTCGACTTTCACCCGTCGATTTTCCTAGACAGGGGACATCTTCAAAGGACTCACGACCATGGCGGAATTCCCTATTCCAGCGATCATTGGTTGCATAGGAAGGGGCGGTGTCGGTGTATACTGCAACCATGCGTTTATGGATCTCTTTTACATTCTTGCCTTGCCTGATCAAAAATTTGATCACTGCGCGGTGCTCAACCTTCTCCATTGTTGAAAAATTTGTGACTGACGATCTGTGATAAGCTACTGCTTCTTAAATAGACGAGGCAGGAGCGTGCGGCTGCAGGTCCTGTTCTGTCATAACTTGTCCTAACACCCCCATAAACACCCATCTCCCTTCCTCTGTTTTTCCCTACCGATTCGCAAAACTGATTGACTGCCCCTCGTATATGTAGATCTATGAAGGCTTTATACTTTTTGCCAAGGGGGTATGTACTCGTATGTGGAAAAAAAATTATCTCGTGAGTAAGCAATAAACTCATATAACCATCAAAGAAAATGAAACGAAAATTCCGAGTATTTTTTAACTTTATTCCAAGTTCATTATCAAGGAATGACGACCCAAATAAGAAATTTAACCAATGATGAAATCAATCAGAAGCATTTAGAGTGAGCATAGGAGCAGCCCAAATGACTCAAAAAAAAAATTAAAAACGAAAAATTACCGCTTATTCATTTCATCATTTCATGATTTTTAATTTATTTTATTTAATTAGAGGTTTACGCTAAATTTGTATTATATGTTCTCTCTTCTTCCCTAAGTTGAATTTTAATGTTTGTTGAGCTCAGTATATTCGAACCTTTCTCTAATTGTTCATTCCGTTTCATTTCTTGCCTTTTCTCGAAAATGCTTTTCGTAGACTATTTTATGTTATATCACCGTGTCCTATTGTTGTAAAATAGTTTTTTTTATTATTGTTTCTATTTTTTAATGAGTTTTCTATCACCTGATAATTAAGTTCAGTAATTAGTTTGTAAGGTAACTTGAAAGCTATTTATTTAATACTTTGGAGGCCAATTTTCACTGAGTTTGGTCTCTTTATTATGAGTTTGCCTCTCTCTCTGGCATTAGATCTATTTTAATCTTGCTCTTGAAGAATCTGTGGTTTCTACCTGCGCTGAAAGAGCTGATAACCGATATGTCCTTAATAAATATTTTCCTCTTGAATAGTATATAAATTATAATACTTAAAATCAATCTTCTTTCTTTCTTCATATGGTCCCATCAGTTCCGTCTTCTTATTTGCCGCATTTATAATAAGGGGTTAATAATGTAGAGGTTTGATCCGTATGAAAATTCTATCATGTTATGTGATTTATCCATCTGATCACCTATCATGTCCTGTGACTTGCCCTAACAATCAACTATCATGTCCTGTGACTTGCCCTAACAATCAACTATCATGTCCTGTGACTTGCCCTAACAATCAACTTTCATGTCATGTGACTTGTCCAACCGATCACCTATCATGTCCTGTGACTTGCCCTACCAATCAACTATCATGTTATGTGACTTGTCCATCCGATCACCTATCATGTCCTGTGACTTGCCCTAACAATCAACTATCATGTCCTGTGACTTGCCCTACCAATCAACTACATGTCATGTGACTTGTCCAACCGATCACCTATCATGTCCTGTGACTTGCCCTACCAATCAACTATCATGTCATGTGACTTGTCCATCCGATCAGCTATCATGTCCTGTGACTTGCCTTACCAACCAACTATCATGTTATGTGAATTGTCCAACCGATCACCTATCATGTCATGTGACGTGCCCTACCAATCAACTATCATTTTATGTGACTTGTCCATCCGATCACCTATCATGTCCTGTGACTTGCCCTAACAATCAACTATCATGTCATGTGACTTGTCCAACCAATCACCTATCATGTCATGTGACTTGTCCAACCGATTACTTATCATGTCCTGTGACTTGCCCTACCAATTAACTATCATGTCATGTGATTTGTCCAACCGATCACCTATCATGTCCTGTGACTTGTCCTACCGATGAACTATCTTGCCCTGTGACTTGTACTACCGATTATTATATCATGTTTTATGCCTAGTCCTATCCACTAACTATCATGTCATGTGACTTTTCCTACGCATCACCTAGAATGTCCTGTGACTTATTTTACCGAAAAAATATAATTTACTGTGACTTTTCAACTGATCAGCTATCTTGTACTGTGACTTGTACTACCGATCAACAATCATGTTCTGTGACTTGTCCCACAGATGATCTATCTTGACCTGTGATTTGTTCTAAAGATCAACTATCATATCCTGTGACTTTTCCTACCGATCAACTATCATGTTATATAACTAGTCCTACCCATCAACTATCATGTAATGAGACTTCTCTTACCGATCACCTATAATGTCCTGTAAGTTATTCTATCGAAAATATATCATGCCCTGTGACATATTCAACCGATAAACTATCATCCCTGATGACTGTCCTATCAATCAACTATCATGTCCTGTTTCTTGTCCTACCGATGAACTATTTTCTCATGTGACTTTTGTCCCAATGATCAACTATCCTATCCTGTGATTTATCCTAACTATCAACTATCTTGTCATATGAAGTGTCCTACTAATCAACTACATGTCCTGTGACTTGTGCTTCCAATTATCTATCTTTCCCTTTGACTCGTGCTACAGATCAACTATCATATTCTGTGACTTGCCCCACCAAGCAACTATCATATTATATCACCTGTGGTACCCATCAACTATCATATTCTGTGAATTGTCCTACCGATTAACTATCATGTTATATGACTAATCCTACCAATCAACTATCATGCCATGTGAGTTGTCCTACCGATCAACTAGCATGTCCTGTAACTTATTCTATCGTTCAAATATTATCGCCAGTGACTTGTCTATCGATCAACTATTATGTCCTTGTTCTAACAATCCTTGTATTTAATTCCTCCTTGATCATCTTCAACAGATAAATTCCTCTTGTAATAACATCCATTAGTGCTGAATAGAGCCCTAAACTCCTTTATCTGAGTGAGATGTTGTAGGTCGTTCAGTTGGATTACTTCTAAAGAATACCGATTTGGTATTTTAATTAATAGTTTAATTGATCTATCAAATATCGCTATAATTTCAGTTGTGGGCGGTGCTGTTTCGGTGTATAATGAAACCTTTCCTACATATTTCGATGAGGTAAATGATGTTTTTGTCTATCTTCTTAAATTCTTTTAGTTCACTGAGCTTTGCGAGTGCCGAATATTTGACGCATCCACAGTCCTTAACTGCTTGTAACTAGTTATTTACCCACGAAGATGTTAATAACTTGATTTTCCCTAGTTTACATACCAACTTTAGTGGGCAAGGTACCGTTCACCTCGGGAGAACTATGTGTACCTTCTTCTGTGGTACTTCATCCTGGAACTAACCGTATGGTTCGGAGTTTCAATGTAAATAAGAACAAAACAACATAAAAAAATTGAATGTTCTATATATTTATTAGTACACCAACATTTAGAGGCCTAGTATTAAAATCAGAGAAATAGAAACAGTCGGAAACAAAGTATAATATGTTAGGCAAATACAATATCTAATCCACCCTAAAGAGTTCGAAAGCAAACTATTACAACCCTTTTGTATAATTTAAAAAAGAATGAAGAATGTACTTGAAAACTTTGTCACACATTTACTTTGTTTTTTTGTGAGTAGACCCCTTGAGTCCATTGTTATTGATAGGATCGTAAGTCATCTACAGGTCAATAAATTAATAAATGACTCGCAGCACGGCTTTCGACGAAATTATAACAACCTTTAACCAATACGAAGCTATAGATGTAATTTATCTCAACTTCTAAAGGTTTTTCACACTGTCCGACATAAAATATTTTATAAAGCTAAATGTGCACAGAATAGGAAGCTTCATATTAAAATGAATTGAAGGATGACTGTAAAACCATAGGCAGATAAATGTTGTAAATGGAAATAACTCCTTTGAACTTTGGTTACTTATGGCGTTCCTCAGGGATCTGTACGCGGACATTTACTTTTTTAGTATATATAAACAACCTTTACATTGAATTATAATATAAAGTTTCAAAATTTTTTGATGGATACGAAATTCCTTACTAAAAATAAATACCATGGTGACTGCAAAAACTTGCAAAGAGATTTGGATAGATTAGACGAATGGTTGGGAAAATGGCAGATGCAATTGAACGTGAAAAAAGTGCTGGTAATACATATAGCTCATCATAATCTATTAAGAGATTAAAATGTGGGTAGTTAAATTTTAAACATAATCAAAATGGAAAAGGAATTATGGTTCATAATCTCGAGCGATCCAAAATTTTCAAAACAAAGTATCTAGCTTCACAAAGGGCAAATAAACTTCTAGGATACATAGCTAGACATCTTTCTTTTAAAAAAATAAGTTATCTCTCCCTTATATGTATAAGGTGCTTGTATGACCTCATTTGGTGTATGAGATACAGTTTTGGTCACCATTTATGCGAAAGAACATTGTAATATTCGAACGCGTCCAGCGAAGAGCGACGAAATTAATTCCTGAACTTAGAAATAGATCATATGAAGACAGCCTAAGGCACCTCAATTTACTGTCAATAGAAGATTGGTATATGTGCGGCCAACTTATTGAAGAATTTCAAATATTAAACGGGTTTAATATTATAAACTATACCTCAATATTTAAACGAGATAACCGAGTGCCCAACATAAATAACGATTAGCTATATACAAGCTATGTAGTCAATACGGAATTTCTTTTCTTACGGTCCTGGATTGTTGTTAATTCTATAACTTAGAATTATAATGACATAAATGGGAGACAAAGAGCGAGCAATAAGCAACGGAACAGATGATAATCATTGAAAGATCGGAAAGCGTGAAGTGGTTGCTTGGAAGATATGTTTACCGAGTCAATAATTTGGTAGATAAAGCGTTATCATTAAATGCAAGGCCTAACTTTTTTTAAATTAAGACATAAAAATATTTTTATAAGCCTAGGGAGTTTGATGTTGTATGAATTACAAAAGAATTACTGGTATCATTGGAGTAATTTATATATTACTGTCTAGTTTTAATGTCTAATAAATAATAACAGTGTTCTAATTTCGGGGTTGGGCTGTATTTAATGTTTCACTTTTAATGTTTCATTTTCGGTCATTTCATTCAGACTTTTGTTTTTTTCTATTTCTATATATATATATATATATATATATATATATATATATATATATATATATATATATATTAGTGATGGAGTCGTTCCTTAGGAACCTTATTCGTAATAGGAATATGAAGGCTTATGCGATTGTTACGAACATTTAATTTTCCGGAAGTTTCGGTAATTAACGATGACCATCATCAGCGAATTCTGAGTACAAAGAATTATTTTTAGAAGACTAACTAAACACAGCAATAAAAAAACATGACAGGAGTCGAAAATGATAACTGAAAGCAAGAAGTTAAAATGAAATATATAATCTTAAACCGTTCAACGGTTAAGGATTATATATTTCATTTTAACTTCTTGCTTTCGGTTATCATTTCCGATTCCTTTCCTGTATTGTTGTTTTTTTTTTGTTGTTGTTTTTTTGTTTTTTGGGGGGGAGTTATTGCTGTGTTTAGTTATTCTTATAAAAATAATTCTTTGTACTCAGAATTCGCTGATGATGGTCATCGTTAATGACCGAAACGTTCGGAAAATTAAATGTTCGTAACCATCGCATATGTCTTCATATTCCTACTATATATATATATATATATATATATATATATATATATATATATATATATATATATATATATATATATATATATATATATATATATATATATATATATATATATATATATATATGTATATATATATATATATATATATATATATATATACATATATATATATATATATATTTATATACACGAGGAACGGTCAATAAGTTTTGCGAATCGGTAGGGCAAAACAGAGGAAGGGGGATGGCTGTTTGTGGGGGTGTTAGGACAAGTTAGGACAAGTCAGGACCTGCAGCCGCACGCACCTGCCTCGTCTATTTAAGAAGCAGTAGCTGATCGCAGATCGTCAGTCATAAATTTTTCAACAATGGAGAAGGTTGAGCACAGCGCAGTGAGCAAATTTTTGACCAAGGAAGGCAAGAATGCAAAAGAGATCCATGAACGCAAGGTTGCAGTGTACACCGAAACCGCCCCTTGTTATGCAACCATTGCTCGCTGAAATAGAGAGTTCTTCCATGGTCGTGAGTCCCTTGAAGATGACCCCCGTGCAGAACGCCCGTCAGACGTGACCAACGAGGACAATGTGGTCGGTGTGGAGAGGATGATCCTTGAAAATCAAAGGGTGAAGGTCGAAGAAATTGAGCGAGAACTTGGAATATCACAAAACAAGTGTTATCAACACCATCCACGACAATTTGGCCATGACCAAGGTCTCTGCCCGTTGGATCCCTAGAAACCTCATGCCCCATGATCTACTTCAACGTCGTCAAAGTCCACAAGGCTAGAGTTGCACAAGCTGCCCTGCGCGAGTGCGGATTCAAGGAGCTCAACCATCCCCCCCTACAGTCCAGATCTGGCCCCTAGCGACTACTTTTTATTCGGCCAACTCAAGGCTACACTGCGTGGACGCAAGTTTGGAGACGATGAAGATATCCAGCTCGCCGTCCAGAAGTGGATTGAACAGCAGTCGGGAGATTTCTGGTTGTCGGGAATTCGAAGCCTCAGGGACAAGTGGCGCAAGTGCATTGAAGTTGATGGTAGTTATATTGAAAAATAATAAAACACTTTTCCTCATATCTCGTTTCCTTATATCCGAATTGCAAAACTTATTGACCGCCCCTCGTATACATATATATATATATATATATATATATATATATATATATATATGTATATAAAGGGAGAATGAGAGAAATCACAAGTGGTACCAGGTTCTGTTTTACTGACGTTTCGCTCCTCTGGAGCTTTTCAGAGTAAGCACCAGAGAGGCGAAACGTCTCCATAACGAACCTGGTAGTATTTGAAGATGAGGAAGCAATTCAAGTTTTACAAGAATAAATATGTTAATTGAAGTAAATTTTCTGTTATTCAAAAACTACTATAAAATTGTAAGCTACTCACTTTATTTAAATGTTACTTTTTTAAACTTTATTTAAATGTTATTTTTTTAACTTTATTTCAATTTTAAAATAGCTTCCGTAAGTATGCACAACCAGCGCGCCAAGATGTTCTATCATATTGGCCTACATTGTACTTGAGAGTGCAACACTTTGTTTTGGATGAAATCTAATGTTTGCGTAGGCCTACCTGTTTAAATAATAGTGTCTTTATCATTATAAGTCATCGCACTAAATTTCCTGTTTAATAATGTAGAGGTATAATAAGAGTTTAGTATATATATATATATATATATATATATATATATATATATATATATATATATATATCGAGGCCAAGGAAATAATAACAAAATACATCTGGGTTTAGCTTTACCCCTCCGATATCCTCCGGTAACATAGGAGAACGGGAAAAAGGGTAAATGTTACGAGGGAGATTCCTGACCTCAGCTTAAAAGGCAGGCCCTTCAAGGGTGTACTTATAAACAATCCATTCAAAAGTGCAAACTGCCGATCTCATATTACCCTCTCTCCGAGCTACAAGACACCAAGCGCGGGAGACCAATCTGAGGTCTCACCCTGCGAGTCCCCCCCTCCACCTCCCCAACTTGTGTATATAACAAGTTGACCCAAGGAAACCAGGCATTTTGTTCGTTCTAACTTAAGAGACAAGTAAGTCACTGGTTGAAAGATTTTTCGAGTTCGATAAGGAAACAGAAAAATCACCGGTAGAAAGTTTTCTGCAAGTAAAGGAGAACTTTGCAGTCCTTGTACGAAACCAGATCGTACCAAGGAAGCTCGGCGCCGTTCGAGCCTCCAAGATATTGAGTATCAAGCTAGCCAGTTTGAGGACTAAATCTTACTCTATCTGAGTTGGACAAACCCCAACTAGATAGAAAAAATAAAAAGATAACGATTTCATCTCGTCCGGAAGCAAAGTAGAAGGGCTAAGTTTTAGCGTGAAGTCGCCTTCACCCAAGATCCCTCGTGACGTCACCCGTCAAATCAACAGGCAGGTCGACGAACGCCATCTAGGGAGCAAACAACAAACAACGCGAGCAACGCCTCGCCGGATCCAAAATCTCCAAAGATAATCTAACTGGTCACGAGTATTTAATCTCCATTACCTTATGTGAGTAGAGAAATAATTCTGTTGTTTATGTCCTCGTGCATAATAATTAGTTTAGTGGATGTCTGGCCAAGGACAACGATATTAACTTAAAAATTGTTACCCCCGTAAAATTATATCTTGAAGCAAGCTGCGAGAGCTCACCCACTAATCCCATTTTCTCTTCGTTTAAGTGTATTAGATCTGTATTTGTTTTATGTTATTTTAGTGAGATGGTTTATGTTCATTAAAGTCTATTTCTTTAGTAAAAGTACTGTTTTAATTATCCTCGAACGAGTTGAAGTGGCAATATTTGATAAAGTCAAGAAAGAAACCCCGTTTATTCATTCACTAGAATAAAAATAAATATTAGCACTCTTAGAGGACTATCCTCAAGCGATCACCGAGGCACGAACCTACGCCTCATGTCAAAGTTTATTTGGTGTTTTAAAAATTAATAAAACAAATAAATATATATATATATATATATATATATATATATATATATATATATATATATATATATATACATATATATAATCTCGGCTAACTTACGACAAATAACTTTTCAATAATGCAATCACATTTTCTTACAACTTTACTCGTGTTTATATCCATTTTGTTTAAAAGGGGGTTATCACTTATTAACTGAATAAACAATAAACCACACTTATCTAAGCAGTGAATCGCCCCTACTGATCAAAAAGAGTCAAAGATACGATGGGTGACTCCGGTAGAGCTGCCAGAATCCAGGAAATATTAAAAATATTCTTAAGATACAAGAGCGTAACCATACAGAGTTTATGCTATCTAGCTGCTTTTATTCTTAGAACCAATATTTAAATATAACCGTAAAATTGTTTAAGCTTCAGTGCCTAATAATAGTTACGTCATTGTGTCTTAGAATTTTTTTTGATTTTTTCTAGATTCTGGCAACTCGACAGAGTTGCCAACTGGAAGCAGATGACTGCTAAGCTAAATTTGCTTCATTTTCCGTATACAAATAGGTTATTTTTTTTTTACTTCTAACACGACGTTAAAATATCTAAATAAAAATCATAAAATTCTAATGACTGTCTATTATTGCTAAGAAAAGCAAAACATCTTTTAAACTATTCATTCCAAAGCACCAAAAAGCAGAACTATTATTGAAATTAAAAGAAAAAAAAAAGTAGAAATCTCGACGAAAAGGATGCATTTCTTCAATTGTAGTCGGGCTCATCAGGGCCTAACGCCAATTTGATTGAAAGTGAACGGTACTCTATGACGTACACAAGTATAGGCAAGCATAAATATGAGAATAAAATTGATTCTGCTGTCATATTAATTGTTGGGGCGTAATTTCTTTTTCTTTTCTTCTTGAAAAAGCGAAGCATTGCTTCCATTGACTGTACGCCACTGATATATATATATATATATATATATATATATATATATATATATATATATATATATATATATATATATATATATATATATATATATATATTATATATATATATATATTATATACAAGGTGTCCCAGAAAAAAAGTTGACCGTACTTTGAATTAGTATAACTCAAAACCTATTAAAGGTTTTTGAGTCTTGCAAAATATACCAAATTTATCAACTATTTATCTGTCGATTCTAGAAATTTCATTAAATTCCCGTTTACGATATAGATTAACTAATGAGTTTAGTGGAGGTTATCAAAATTATGTTTGCGCAAGGAAGTAAAATAATCAAACTTCGAAGTTTAAAATCAACAAATATATTTTAATCCATTTTTAACAAAAACACCTCTTCATATGGGTAATACAAATTGATTTTTTAATTTTTTTAATTTTTTAAGCACCGTTTCCTTCCACATGTCCTCCATTTCTTTCCAAGCACAGTTGCGCCTTTGATCGCATTGATTGAACAACGTTTTTGATTAACTTGTGATTTTCCTTAAGTCTATTGACTTCACGTGTGATACTATCTCTTAACTGGTTGATGCTTTGTGGTGAAGTATAATACACTTCATTCTTTAGATATAACCCATAAGAAATAATCACACGGTGTTAAGTTAGGGTATCTTGGGGGCCATTCAATCGCATGATTTAACGCGAAAATGTGGTTGTCAAACGTTCCTCTTAGTTTTGTTCTTACAGCAAGCTGTCTATGAGCTGGGGCGCCGTCGTGAATACACCCAAGTCTATTGAATCGATTGCTGTAAATCTAGCCGAGTTCCTGGAAGATCCTTTCGGTGATCATGCTCAGGTAGACAGCACCATTCAAGTTATTCTCGTAAAACAATGGGCCGACAAGATAGCAATTCCCGCATAGTCCGATCCACAGAAAACACTTTCTGCTAACAAATACGTGTGTCAAAGTTGAATGCTGGAGGGGGGGGGGGGTCAGCGGCGCATTTTGCCGAATGTTATGGCTATTTACCTTTCCATTCATGAAAAAGGCTGCCTTGTCACCAATCACAATGTTTTCCAAGAAACGAGCAGGTTTATGGAGAAGTCATTCGACAAATTGTCTACGACGAGGAAAATCAGTTTCAAGAAGCTGGTGTCTTGCATGCATCTTATAGGGATACCATTTGAAGTCATGTTTAATAATGCGGTTAAATGATGTCTTTGACTGATAACATGTAGATTTTGAAGAAGTGTCATCTGAACATTTTCGATATTTTCTGTCGTTCTTATGGTTCTCATACGACCCGAACGACCTTTATTTAGATTTAAGCAGGTTTCTTCATGTTGGTATTTGCGAACATTTCTCCAAATTGTGGGCTTGCTTGGTGGGTGCCTACCTGGAATACGTTGTTCAAATGAATCTTGTACTTGTTTAATACTACGCTTTTATTGCTTAGTAAGCAATAATGACGAGACCATACCACAGCATGGTCAAAATCCACTGTAAAATGGCCTAGGCTTTGTTCGAAGAATCTCATAGTGACCTAGGCTACCTAGGCTACCTACGCTTATCTTGAAAGTGCGCGGTGGCCTAGCCTTCCTAGGCTTCGTTTCATTATTTTACTTCCTTGCGCAAACATATTTTTGATAGCCTCCACTAAATCCATTAGTGTATCAATATCATAAAAGGGAATTTGATGAAACTTCCAGAATCGACAGATAAATAGTTGTTAAATAATACACCCTTAGCTAGTCTCAAAAATCTCGATTAGGTTTTGAGTTATACTAATTCAAAGTACGGTTAACTTTTTTCTGGGACACCCGGTATATTTATGAATGCAATATCCCGCAGGAAAAAGAACACAGTATTTCCAAGTACTTTGAACTTTATTCAGGTCCTCCTCAAGTAAAACTAAAAAGAAAATATATAGAAAGAGTATATATAAACAAAACAAAAGTTAAGGTACCGCATCTTGAACGAAAAGGCACATCTGGAGAAGAGGAAAGTGGGATTAAGCGAGAGAAAAGCTAAGCCAAGTCAAACCAAAAATCAGCAGAGATATGGACCGCAGCCAGGCGCAATAAAGAGATTAAGGCAGAAGAGATAGTGTAAGGTAGAATGGTTGGATAGGTAGAATGGAAGGGTCAAAAAAAGAAAGCTCATAATGAAAATAAAACGACAAAAATGAAATAATCATTCAACCAGACGCATATAACATAATGAAAATAATGCTATGAATTGCAATACAAAATAATTTCTTTAAGAAAGTTTTTTTTATAAGATCAATTTTAAAAAGCCAAGCGAAATATTAAAGTTGTTAGTATCTAATTAAAGAACATTTAACAATATTTCTTTCATCAAAGTCATTAGAATGTTATATAAACTTCACTGAATTCCAAGTGATTAATTTGTCATTATTAGACTTATGGGCAAAAATGTATTATTACATTCTCCTCGTTTTACATTGTATTGATGTTGATTGAGATGTAAAGAAAGCCGCTAGCATTTAGTGGGGCAAACAAACATGGTACTAAATAAATACCAGCTAATTTTTTATTGTATCATGATCATGTATGTCATACATTCTGGAGTCCTAATTAAAGGCACTTAGATTGAGCACAAAGTCAGCCTAAGTGACAAAAAAAAAACAGATAAATAGAGAAAATTGCGCTAATTCATTTCATGATTGGTTAAACTTCTTGTTTGGGGTGGTCTCTCTCCACACCCTCTTGCTTTACATACATGACAGGAATCTGTTGTTTCCCGTCTTGCCTCGATAATCAACATAGTATAGAGTTCTAAAGCACTCGGAATTTTCGTTTCATTTTCTTTGTGGACATTTTACACACACACACATAATATATATATATATATATATATATATATATATATATATATATATATATATATATATATATATATATATATATTCGTAGGATCAGGTAGTCCTTCTTGACCTTGGCTACCCTCCCTCGACGTGGGGGGAAGGAGGCGACAAACAAATATGGGACAGTCTCTCTTTTGAAGCACGTGGGGATAAAAGACGAGTGCAAATTCTGATGGTTATAGGATATTAACAAGGGAAACAAAATACACTTTAATACTATACAAACAACATATGAGATTAAGAGAAATGATACACTTTAACTACTACGGTAATCATCCGACAAATGAAAATTGAAATGAATTTACAAATAATGATATTATCTGAGTCGTACGAGGCACAATAATTACCCGAGAGGGATCGGGGGGAAACTACGAGTGAGTCTTGGAGTTGAAGAGCCTTACGCTTCTTCGACGATGAAAAAGAAAATGTAATTACTTACGATTTTCTGGAGGAGAGCTCGAGTATTCACTCGGGGGGAGTATTCTTCTCGGAGAGCGGAGTTAAGCGCGTTATTCTTGACTGGGTCCTTCGTCCTTGACATCCGTCGTCCCGAATAATAGTTTCTGCCTGTGAGCCCTAAGGGTGCAGGGGGGCGCTCGAGAATTGCGCGTCGTCTTTAGATGATTCTAATGACTTTTCAAGTTGTTGCGTAAGTACTGTGAGAGTACTGCGTTAATCTTGCTTACGTGAAAGCGGCGTAGATACAACTTGCGTCCCGAATTCTCTGAGAATACTCCCTTGATCATTCCCGGGCTGGGGAATATATACGACTGCGCTAGAAGCTCTTTTGTTTTCCGCCGGAAGTGATCCCGCCTCTGTCTCAAAGACACGGCGGTGGTGGTTTTAGCGCCTTATCGCTAAATGGTGACCCGGCTCCAGGTTGACTTCGATATCGTTCCGGAAGTTTACCAAAATGTTCCGATGGAATTGTCTTCGTTCGTCAGATACTCATTTTCTCTTTATCTGCGCGACTCGCTTTCTCTCTCTCTCTCTCTGATATCTATATATATATATATATATATATATATATATATATATATATATATATATGCTTTACTGAGTATTCGCGATTTCAAAGGGGAACGTAAATTTACCAGAAATATTTGTCACCTGAGTGGAAATAACGGCAAAATTCCATATCACAAAATAGAATTTTTGAGCCTTTGCTAAAGATATTTTTTCGTGGTTTTACAAAAGAAATTAGCTTGACGTAAAATTCTTAAAATTATAAACCTTCTTCGGAAATTAAATTCATTTCTCTCTCGATGGCCGCGGGGAGAAGAATTTTGCCGTGAATTATTTTCGCTTGAAAATACAAATTAAGCAATTTACATCTTCTGAACCAGATTACATTATTACTATCACACAAATAGAATTTTTAAAGATATATCAGGTTGATTCATAAGTAATTTCCGGTCATTGGAAGCAAAATGTAACGGTGCATTTCGAACTTACTGTGTTTTAACCTTAACCGTAAAGTACCTGTTTAGAATGTGCGTTTACTACTTATTCTTACATCAGCAGTAAACATGTGAGCATCCCTCCCTAAACGGGAGGGACTGAAAACGTATATTCAACATGGGATTTTGTGTAAGTTTAAGAATAACAAAAAGGCTTCAGAAACAGCAAAGAAAACTTGTATTGATTATGGCAAAGGTGCCATTACTGGTCGCCAAGTCCGAAATTGGTTTTCAAGTTTTGTTCTGGGGATCAATCAATGACAGATGAGCCAAGACTAAAATGATCATCAGACTTCAATGAAGATGTTTTAAAAGAACTGGTGGAATGCAAACTTATAATGCCATCAGATACAGCGTGTGTATGGAAATCCTTTAAGAAAATGCCATGCACTCGTCAACAGGAGACACGTTTGGCTTCGTCGTGATAACGCAAGACCATCAAGAATCAAACAGAAAAACATTGGACTTAGGCTGGTCTGTTTAACCACATCCACCATATTTATCAGGCCTTGCAACAAATGATTTCCAAGGTTTTGTTCACTGAAAAATGCTCTGAATATTAAAAATAAAGAAATCTGATGAAGACCAGGTAATATTGTTCGTGGACAAATTCTTAAACTCAAAACCGGCCGAATTTCACCTTAGAGGAATCAACAAGCTACCTGCTAAATGGCAAGAGGGCACTGACAAAAATGGCTAATATGCTATTAATTTAAATTATTCAATTGTTCAGCTATTCATGAATAAATATGTTTCACAAAAAAAAGGAAACTGGTTATGTCTAGGTCCAAATTCTGTACCGCATATCTATCGTCTTTAAGCGGGTCTACAGGCTGCTGAAGATGCTTTCGGCTTTTCACGGATGCGAAGAGTTCCTTCGAGCTCTTTCTTCAGAAAAGGTTACATAAACCTCGATTTTTGTCCTTTTGATCCAGACCAACTACCCTACAATATTCCTCAGGCATGTCCGTTGCGACTCCTTTTCTACCTCCTATACGCCTTCTTCCTATGACTGTGGAGGTTACGATCTCCCAATTATGGAAACCACTTCGCTTGTAGCGTCGCAGCTTTTAGGCTTTGCGAGCACATACTCAGCCTGTTTATCCGTGAACTGTTCTTTAAAATAAGGTCAGCTGGCAGTTACCCTGTCATCGTTCAGGGGTGGTCAATTCACCAGCTGATGTTTTGAGTCCAATAAAGTTTGTCAGCCTGAAATCTACATTTCTGCTACCTACGTTGTGTTCTTGTGGTAGAGCTACTCATATTGTGTCATTACCCCCCCCCCCAAACACTCGTCTACAGTCAAACTCTTAACGAGGTTGGCATCAGTAGTGAAACCTAAATCTAAAAAACTATCCTTTCTTATCGTTCCCGAACCTCTTGTCCAAAAAGGTTTCATTGGGAGAGAAAGTGTTGGGAGAGGGAGAGAAAGATATAGAGAATATATATGAAAAGTAGACAAGAAAGAAGTGTGAGACCAGAAGGAAGAGACAGAAAATGTGGCAGAAGAAAAGAAAGAGAGAGAGAGAACGAAGATAAGGGAGAAGTGAGTGACTGTGGGCGAGAAGTAAACGAAAAAGAGAGATATTGAAGAAGGATAAAGAGAAAGAGTGGGAAATGTAGTGGAAGAAGTAGAACAGAGGGAAAGTGTGGG
Source organism: Ceratothoa steindachneri (assembly GCA_963969495.1). NCBI lineage: Eukaryota > Metazoa > Arthropoda > Malacostraca > Isopoda > Cymothoidae > Ceratothoa > Ceratothoa steindachneri. The sequence goes on from OZ018331.1 coordinate 123,200,532, forward strand.
GATTAGTCCTGTCTAATAAAAGCCAAATACTAACGAGGGCATCAGCAGAAACGTTTGTAAGAAAAAATCTGTAAAGAAAGGGGAGAAGTGAAGGAAGTGAAAATGAGTGGAAGATATATTCAACCAGATCCTCATGCAGGTGTTGCGGCCAGTAGGGCGAAAGATGAAGGCGTTCGATCCCAATTCATGGAAGTGGTATAGAAAAAGTCTAATCAAGGCAAATTTCTCAGTTGCCTTCATGGATGGAAAAGGCAGATTCGCTGCTACTAAGTGGTCCAATGACCGATGAGATCCAAATCAGTTCGATTCAGTTCTGAGAACCTGACTCCTCCCGTCCCCATCGACTCAAAGATAAAGCAAACAACAAACGAGGTCATCTCGTATAACAAATTCCCAAGACTGACTCGTATAGAAAATAGTGAATTTAGGTAATATGAAAATGTGTGAGAGGTCATAGGCAGGGAGGTGGCGCAACTTTCCTAGATAGGTCCCCAACCCCAGTAAATGACTCCTCCTCGCACCCTTAAATTAAAAATAAACGTAGGTAAAACAAAAGTGAATAATAGAGGAAGGAAGCTTTTTTAAAATGGTTCAATTATTATTGTCAGAGATCAGAAAGAGAGAGGAAGATGCGCGTTGCCGCGCCTTCAATTGAGAGACAACAGAAATCTGGTCGACCCTTTTTGTCTGCGCTAATGGAAGTGCAAAATCATGAAACGCCGTGGGGGCCTGAAAGCCCGCCATCACAGAAAGCTGAGACAAGTTTGAGAGCCCAAAGGTCTCATCGGGAGTAGGAGAAAGTTTCGCCTCAACCACTTAGGAACCTTCTCAAGATGGTGCTAATTGGGTGAGAATACTCTTGCCTGCCGATGCCTCCGACCTTGTAACCCTCCCATTTGGACGGAGTGGGGAAAACTCCCATTCGACTCCACTATAAATCCTGTGGCGCCAGAGATGGAACGTAGTATCCGCCACCTGCCCGCCCGTTATTATCTTCTGCCCGTCCATCAGTCCCCTCTGCCTGCCCTCCGTCAGGACCAGCTATTTGCGTCCCGCTGGACTCTGCACAATTCTCGCAGAACCCCTCAAGCTCTTGGTATTCTCGATTAATTCGCGTGAGTCTACCTCGTACCCATTCTACTCCCTCGAACATAACCTTCGAGGTAATAGAAACGCGTAATTCTCCTGTGAAAGTGCCTTCTATTCTCCCCCTCCCCCGTGTAAGCCTCCATCGTCGGCTCCGTATACGCTTAAGGTCATTCGAGCGACCCTGGTTCAATATTGTTCGTTTTTTTGTACGGCGACCGTCTCCTCCAAATCTCCCCCCTTCTTTTAGCCGCTGAGACTCGCGTACGTCTATTGTGTATATAGTTTGTCTTAAAAAGCCTTTTAACCTTGTAAAAGAATATAAATTTGCATATTAATAAAGTTATTTTTGTACCCGTTTTTCTATTGTCCCGAAACCTCCAAGATAGTCGACTATTTGTCCAACCTATATTCAGTTAATTTGAACTCTGTTTGTATTATATATCAAATAGGCTCACGATAGCTTATTTGCTGGTCACTTTAGTCACACGAAGACCGCTCAGAAGATCTTCAAATATTTTATTGGCCTGGCGCGACCGACAAAATCCTGCGATATTGTCGTTCGTGCGACATTTGCCAAAAGAAGGCAATAAAAGGACGAGTCAGACCTGCGCCTTTGCAGAAGTGACCACTAATCTCTGAACCCTTCTCCCAATTAGCTATTGACTTAATCTGACCAATCCATCCCCCTTCGAGCGAAGGCCATATTTAAGTTTTAACGCTGGTCGACTTTGCCACCCGATTCCCCAAGGCTGTGCCTCTCAATAAAATCGATAGTATCTCCTGCGCCGAAGCTTTTATTTCCATCTTTTGCCGTGTGCGCCTTCCCAAAGAAATCCCCTCGGATCGTGGTCGTCAATTCACCTCCGAATTAATGGAGTACGTTTGCAAATTATTGATGATCAAGCCCCTGTTTACCACTCCTTTTCACCCTAGTGGGAATGGAATGCGCGAGAGGCTAAATGGAAGCCTCAATTCCATTTTCAGGAATTTGTGTGCATATCAGCTGACTGAACTGAATGGCACCGCTTCTTTCCGATAGCCCTCTTTGCCTACCTTAAAATCCTCCATCGTACATTAGGATTCACCCCTTTTGAATTTTTATATGTTAGAAACGTCAAAGGCCCCTGAGTATCCTAAAGGAACTATATTCCAATCAGAAATAAGATAAAAATATCCAGACTTCTTATTCGTATCTACTGGATTTAAGAAGGAGGCTGGAAAATTGCTTCGAAATTACCTCTCAGAACGCCGACATAAATTTTGACAATTATAAGACATACTTCGATTGCAAGTCCAGAAAAATGAAATTTAACCCTGGGGAAGAAGTTTTGCTTCTCCTCCCCACGGACAACAACAAATTGTTGAGACAGTGGAAGGGCCCCTACCACATAGTTGAGAAGCGTGGCCCCGTCGATTACCTTATTGAAACCCCCTCAGGAAGAAAGCTTTTCCATGTTAATATGCTCAAGCGTACCACCGGCACGCGAGCATCACCCGGATAGTCGCAATGAACGAAGAATCCCCCATGGAATCTGGTTAACCCCTGGACCCTTTGTGCATAATCCAAGTCGCCTGCGTAGAACAAGACAAGTAATACTCGTTGCATGTCTAGACGACTTTAATAATTCCCCATCTGTGGAAATTAAGATATACGACCAGCTATCATCTCTTCACAAGGATCAACTGCAAGTGCTCCTGAATCGTTTTGATGATGTCATCACCGAGATCCCTGGTTGTGCTACCCACTTTTAGCACAATATCCAACTAACCAACCTGGAACACACATCCGCCCCAAACCATACCCCATGCCTATACACCTCCTGGAAGCTATCAATAATGAAGTGGATAAATTTCTAAGGCTGCAGATTATCGAACCTTCAGAGTCGAGCTATTGTTCCCCTGTTTTCAGGGTAAGGAAGCCCGATTGTTCTTATCGAATGTGCATCGATTTTAGAAAGCTAAATTCGGCTACCGTATTCGATGCCGAACTAATCTCCACCATAGATCAGAACTTCCACCTTTTTGAGAAGGCCAAGTTCATCTCCGAGTTGCATTGATGCAAGGCCTATTATCAGATCCCCCTTTTGGTATGGTAACGGCTTTCAGCGATTATAACCGGATGATGAAGAGGATTTTAGAAGGCTTACGCAACGTCACCTTTTATTTTGAACGCGTTTATGTGGCCCCTTAAGACTAGGATCAACACTTGACCACCCTCCAAGCCCTTCTGTATCGACTCCGGGGACACAATTTGACAATTGGCCAAGGCAAGTGCCACTTCGCTTTAGGCACTATCAATTACCTTGGCCTCGAAATCGGAAATAATTGGTTAGCCCCCCAGCCAAAAAAAATCCTGGCCATCATGGAGATGCATTTGCCCACTAACAAAAAGCAGCTGCGATCTTTCATAGGCTCTGCATCGTTCTATCGTCGCTTCATACCCAAATTTGCGACTATCTCCGCCCACGAACGCCTCGAATGGACGCTACTTTCGACTCACAGTTTTAACCAACTCAATAGAAGTTGGCCTTTGCTCCTATCCTCAGCCTCCCTAACTCGCACCGAGGCCAGTAATGACGGTATAGGATGTGTCCTCCTCCAGTATGAGAATAACGGTGAAAGTTTTCCATCGCTTACGCAAGTAGAACATTACTCGCGCGTGAGAAAATTTATGTGGTAATTGAGAGAACGGCAAGTACTCGCTATCATTTGGGGAATTCGAAAATTTAGAATGTATTTAGTAGGCAAGGAATTTGTAGTGGAAACAGACCACAACCCCCTATCATACCTACGTAACATCAAGAATAATAACGGTCGGTTGATGCGTTTGAACTTGTTCCTCCAGGAATTCCAATTCCTCATTTTGTATTTAAAAGGCACCGCTAACTGTATGGCTGATAGTTTAAGTAGAAACCCGTTAGATCCTTTTCCAAACTAATTTTGATCTATTTTTTTTTATCCATGTATTAATATATATATATATATATATATATATATATATATATATATATATATATATATGTTCAGGTGGGTACAATGAATTTCTTTTATATCCTTAATTTTTTTTTAGTTTTGTATAATCGTAGAATAAACTCACCTTCGGGCCAGTGAGCTCCACTTAATGGTATTATAGAGAAAAATATCCTTCGGCAACCATACCGTAGCATTATATAACATTGTGTATATGCATGTATATTTTGTAGTTTGGCTCCATTTTTAAAATTTGTCCTAGGTATTTTCAACTTTATCCGCTATTTTCCTGCGACTTTATGTTATACCTCCCCCTTAATCTTTATCGGATGTTACTTCTTCCTCTGAAGCTCCATCTAAGGATGGAGGATTGTCAGAGAACAGAGAGAGAGAGAGAGAGAGATGAAGATGCGCGCTGCCGCGAATTCAATGGAAAGAGGGACAACATACACCTGGTTTACCCTTTTTGTCTGCGCTAATGGAAGTGCGAAATCATGAGACGCCGTGATGGCCTGAAAGCCCGCCATTGCAGAAAGACGCGACAAGTTTGAGAGCCCAAAGGTCCCATCGGGAATCGGACAAAGTTTTGCCTTGGCCACTTATGAACCTTCTCGCGACCGTGCTAATAGGGCGAGACTACTGTCGCCTGCCGATGCGTCACACCCTAGAACCCTCCCCTTCGGACGGAGGGGGAAAACCCTCATTCGACCCCACTATAAATCTTCCGGCGCCAGAGATGGAAGGCAATATCTGCCGTTTGCCCACCCGTCAGTATCCTCTGCCCGCTCCCCGTCAGTACCCGCTATTCGCGTCACGTTGGACCCTGCACAATTCTCGCAGAACCCCTCAAGCTCTGGGTATTCTCGATTAATTCGTGTGAGTCTACCTCGTACCCTGTTCTACCCGCTCCTCGAACTCACCGTGCCCAGTCTCGATTCGTGTTCTAACTCGAAAGCAAGATCTAAGTTCATCCCGTAATAGTCATTGTCAAGAGACTATTATTTGAACTTTGCGCTAAGGCAAAGATTACTCACTCGAACATAACCTTCGAGGTAAGAGCGACGCGAAATTCTCCTGTGAAAGTGCCCTCTCTACTTCTTCTCCCCCGTGTAAGCTTCCATCGTCGGCTCCGTATACGCTCAAGGTCATTCGAGCGACCCTGGGTTAATATTGTTCGTTTGTTTGTACGGCGATCGTCCCCACCAAGTCTTTCCCCTCTTTTAGCCGCTGAGACTTGTGTACGTCTAATGTTTATATAGCTTGTCTTAAAACCTCTTTTAACCTTGTAAAAGAATATTAATTTGCATATTAGTAAAGTTATTTGTGTACCCGTTTTTCGATTGTCCCGGAATCTCTAAGATAGTCGACTATTTGTCCAACCTATATTCAGTTAATTTGAACTCTGCTTGTATTATAAATCTCCTACGCACATAGCAGTCATTGGCATCGGCTGAGAAACGTAGAAGGATATAACTTGACCCTATTCTACGACAATTATTATTTATATTATTTATGTGATTTATTATAACTATTAGTACAATTTATATGATTATTATTTTGTTATTATTTATATGATTTTCATAAGTTATATTATTATTATCACTTTATTATTATCGTTATTATTATTATTATTATTATTTTATAACTATTATTAAAATTTTATTATTATTTATATTATTATCATTATCCCAACCATCAATGTTGTGTCTACAAGTGATTCTACCCGCATACATTTGTGTTAACATGTGTTGATGCTACTCTCATTAACATCGAAATGTTATGGAGGCAGTGGCGCTGCAATCGCACAACTGCCATTACTGCATAACTGACTTCTTATGCACTCATTCCTAAGTGTTATGACGATCTATGACTGGACTTCAGGATTATTTATCATTACTTTTCCTTATTCCTTTTTTACGCTCTTATTATTGTCTCCCCCTTTCTATCTTCGTTTCACCATGGAATTTATCCCTCGTTTATGCATGTCAGTTTCCTTTGGACCCATTTATACCCCCATTGGTGTCATTTTCTTTGTACCTCATTTATCCCTCCTTTTGTGGATGCCATTTCTTTTGCTCCCTATCCGTGTATGCCATTTTCCTTTTAGCACATGTATACCGTATTTATGTATGCTATTTTTTTTTTTTTACCACATTTTTTAATGATATTTTTCTTTGTCTCTCTATTAGGGCAAGTGAAGTCGATACAGACGTTTCCAAGTCTCAGCCAACATCTAAAATCTCGCACTCTCACACTTATTTTATACGAATAAATGTATTTACTTTTTAAACTCTCATTATATGCAGATTTAAAGACTCCATGGGCCATTACCCTAGGCATCAATGAGCTATAGCAAAACTTATCACTTTCCACTTTTGTTTTAGCCTTTAACTTCTAACTTTGTCCCTTAACATTAACGCCAAAATGGTTTTCGTTTCCTCATTTATTTGCGCTTTGTTTAGAAAATCCGTTAAATTGACTTCATATGCAGTGCCTCAATGAGGTCCCTTCGGGTGGCACAAATATCAAAGTGGCATTATTTCTACTTTCAAAGGAACTTCTTGATTAGGCAAAAGTCGGAGGAAATCAAATGGCAGCGAATCGACGGCTATACGGGGTAGGCGAATAGAAGAAATAAGTTTGAAATAACTTCCCCTTAAAGGAAGTAAGTGCTGGAGTTTGGGGGTTTGGGGATCTCTTTTCGTGATATGAGCGAGGCAATGACTATTTAAAACAGGAAAATGATAGTGATCGAGGGATATGTTTGCCAATTATAAGCGTATCGTTGGTCAACCATGCGCCATAAGCGCACCGGGAATATCAGAGGAGAAACGATACTATAAAATATACTCTGAATCCATTAGACATTGATTAATTATAGAGGAAAATAGACTTCAGTGCTCCTGAAGTTCCAATTAATTATAGGGTGAAAAAAGACCTCAGTTATGATGTTCCAATTAATTATAAAGGAAAATAGACAGCAGTGCTAGTTACAATTAGTTAGGCCTCAGTGTTGTATTTCAATTCATTATTGGGGGAAAAGACCTTAGTACTGAAGTTACAGTTAATTATAGGGGAAATAGGCCTCAATGGTGAAGTTTCAATTGATTATAGGGGAAAATACACCTAAATGCTTAAGTTTCAATTAATTATAGGGGAAAATAAATATCAGTGCCGAACAAAGTTCCAATTAATTATATGGAAAAATAGACCTTAGTAATAAAGTTCCAATTATTTATAGGGGAAATATACCTTAGTAAAGAAATTCCAATCAATTATAATGGAAATAGGCCCGAGTGCTTAAGTTCAAAATAACTATAGGATAAAATAGACCTCAGTTCTGAAGTTTCAATTAATTTTAGAAGAAAATTTATATTAGTGCAGAAGTCCGAATATTTCACCTACTATTACAGTCTTCATAATATAGTATTTTATTTGCACAGCTATCCATACTCTACATTCCCATCGGAAAATTTAGAGTGGTTAAATCTACAATTGATGATAAATTGGATATTTTAATTAACAATAATTATGCATAATTATGACTACGTTTGGTAAATATATAAACTTGCATTTTTTAAATTAACAGGTAACTTTTCATAGCTACCAAGCTCCTCTGGTAAAAGTGACAAATTTAACTAAATTAAACAAATTTACTGGTACTTTTTCATTGTCTTCATAACAAGACCTAAATTTTATTAATCTTGTTAAATTTATCACTTATGGCCAGTAAGCCTTGTAATTATGAAAAATTGCTTGTTTATTTAACGGGAATTATCGGGGCTCTTACCTGCAGTAAAGGGAAGTTGAACACTGGATATGTTCAGTTACTAGATGGGAATCAAATTTGAATCAACTTGGTTAGGTGACACATGTTGTTGAAACTCATGGTTCCATAATTGCGTTAAACAGTAAGTCATGACTATATGAAGCTAGAAGGGTCCTGACCGGAATTCTGGAAGCTTACGAGTAATTCAGACGAAGATAAGTGACCTAGATAGGGCTAAAAACTCGCCTAAGCAACTTTCTTTATTTTTTCTTTGCCCATTTTCCTATTCTGCTCTCTCTACAGATATGACTGAAAACATGGTCAGATATATTCTTGAACAATATTCATCTTGAAGAAGATAATTGACTTAGGTATGTCTAAAACATCTCCAGAGATATTATTAGACAACAGACCATCCTGACGAAACTAATTGACATAGATATGATTGAAAACTTGCTCATAGATATTCTTTAAAAAAAACAGACCATCCTGACGAAACTAATTGACATAGATATGATTGAAAACTTGCTCATAGATATTCTTGAAAAAACAGACCATCCTGACGAAACTAATTGACATAGATATGATTGAAAACATGCCTAGATGTATTTTTAAACAATAAGACATCCTAAAGAAGATAATTAATTAACCTAAGTATGACTAAAACATGTTCTGAAGAATTCTTAAATAACACCCTACCCTGTATAGACAATTTACATAGGTATAATTGAAATGAGGTCCAGAAGTATTCTTAAACAACTAAATGTGCCTTTTGCTTCTATTGCATCTGAATACAAGAAATTCAACAAAGCTTCAGGGGATATGTAATGAACGACGAAGAATGCAAGAACAATAAAAACTTCTTGAACTTTGGAAGAACATGGCAACTTCCGCAAGGGGTTCATTATGCAAGCACAGAATAGTAATTCCAACTCGATAAAATATGTGAATTCGCGCTTAAACCGACGAATGGAAAACTTTCAAAATGAAAAGTAAATAAAGTTTGAGGGCTTTAAGGCAAAGTCCTCACATATTTCGTTATCAGCTTGCTTAAACCAACTTCTGGGGAAAGGAAAGTCCAAATTTTCTGCCAATAGCGGCGAGGCCCCCCAAAACAATTTCAGACCCGTTTATGTTTAATTTTTTTTCAAGCCATAATTGTATTCTCATATTCAGAAAGAGTTATGTAATAATATAGAATATATATAAAAATAGTTTTATAAACTGTTGCGATCGAATATATAATATATGATACATGTCTAAAATACTGGTATATCTACAAAATAATTATTAAATTCAGTATTAAGACTTAACTGACGTCCAAAAACTACAATAAACGACAATTCAGAATTTTCTGATGTGTGGATAAAAATCAGATTGGAAGAGTTAGTGATCACTCTTTTATGATACTCGTATGCTGTTATTTATTACACTGGTCTGCGTCAAAAATGTTCCTGAGGGTTGGTTTCATAGGTGATTCTTAATGAAATTTGTCTTCTAAATCCAAATCAAGCATTCATATTGCTCAATCAGGTCTAGTTTTTAAGATACAGACCAAGCTCCCTAGATGGCGTTAGAGAGCTCAGTCTCTAGCTGACCGCGAGCGCGAGTGGTTATGTGTTGCTTGCTCACTCTCCAACTAAGTGTTGGTTTTTTAATCCATGACTTTTCTCATCTATGAACAGTGTTTAAAGTGTATTTCTAAAATTTTATTTATCTTTGTGAATTTTTTTGCAGGCAAATACATTAGCAAAACTCCTTATATTTCATAAAAATGAATAGAAAGTGTAAAAACAGTCCTGATAGATTTTGTTTTGTTTGTGGAAAGGTAACTTTTAGTGACCAGCAATGCACTATAACGCCGTTAGTAAAGTTCCTTTACAATGCATATTTTGGAATAAAGCTAGGTGATCAAGACAAAAACTTTGCTCCACATATGTGCTGCAAAGCCTGTGTCATAGCCTTAAGACGCTGGAGTGAGGGCAAAACGAACTGTTTGTCATTTGGTGTACCTATGGTGTGGAGAGAAGGCAAGGACCACATTACAGACTGCTATTTTTGCATGACAAATCTTAAAGGTGAGATAATTACTTTAACAATATAGTCCTTAACAAATCTAGAAATGTTTATACAAATCTTTTGGTAGCCTATTAAAATTGTAATTGTGTATAAAAATAGTGTATTATGCTGGTAGAAAAATTGTGGTTAAATTGTATATCAAAATTGATTGTATTTAAAAATTTTAAATTTACCTGGTATGAAAAATGTGTATAAAAATGTGGAAACGAGGGTCGAGTGAATTAAAAGTATGTAAATTAAGTATGCCAAACTTTTTTTCAGTTGTCAATAAGAAGAACAAACACACTGTAGTCTATCCTGATGTTCCTTCTGCCATTAAACCACAACCACATGGTCCAGGAGTTCCAGTTCCTTCTCCACCTAAAAATACTGAGCTACAAGACAATATAGAAGATATAGAAGTGGATGACACTGACACTTCAGTGACATATCAGCCTACGTCTACAATGACTTTGCCAAGACCACTCACTCAAGGTCAATTAAATGACTTGACTAGAGATCTTGGTCTTTCTAAAGAGAACGCACAACTTCTTGCATCCCGTCTTAGTGAGAACAACCTCCTCTCTCAAGAAACTATATACTTTTGGTTCTTAGAAACCATGTACATCAATATGCATCAATATGTTTTCTTTCAGGTTGTGTGCCTTCTTCTTGGGATGCAAGGAGGCTACACAAAATATCCATGCTTCATGTGCTTATGGGATAGCCGGGCGGATAGTCTTCACTATAAGCAAAAAGACTGGCCATCTCGAGAGGCATTCCAAATTGGCTGCCACAATGTGGTAACTCAACCTCTAGTCCCTCCCAAAAATGTTTTACTGCCTCCTCTTCATATAAAGCTTGGCCTGATTAAGAACTTTGTCAAAGCACTGAATAAAGAAGGCCAAGCTTTTAAGTATCCACTGCAAAAATTCCCACAGATCAGTGATGCCAAGCTCCATGCAGGCATATTTGATGGTCCCCAAATTAGAACTCTGTTAAAGGACAAGCATTTTTACACCAATATGGAAGCCAGTGAACAAGAAGCATGGCGAGCGTTTAGTAAAGTAATCGACGGTTTTCTGGAAAATAAAAGAAGCTCAGAATATATCTCACATGTAAATGAGCTTATGAAAAGCTTCGAAAAAATGGGAGCTCGCATGTCGATAAAAATGCATTTTATCCAGTCACATCTTGACTATTTTCCGGCAAACTGTGGAGATTATAGCGAGGAACAAGGAGAAAGATTTCACCAAGACATAAAGACAATGGAGACAAGGTATCAAGGACGCTGGGACATCAACATGTTAGCTGACTATTGCTGGTGTCTTAAACGCGACGAACCAACATCGCTTCCCAAGCGGAAGTCATCAAGGACTTCTTTTCTTGGAAAATAGTTTCTTTGCACTCCTGGGTAAGCTCATAAGTAGTCTGTAAGTTTAAAAATAATTAAAAGAAATTCGAATTGAGTCGTTATTTTTTTTATTACAAGTAATTGTAATTTATTAAATAACTTTTATATATATAAGGGATTTTTTCAAAAATGGCCCTTTTCTAAAAACTAGTGCGCTGTATCTGAAAACCCAGACCTGATTGAGCAAAATGAATGTCATATTTCAATTTAGGAGACCAATCTCGTTAGGAATCACTAAAGAAAACCGCAGGAACAGAAAAAAGAATTTCAAACGCAGGCCTGTGTTATCAATGTTGTGTAAGATAACAACTATTAATGCCCCTCTCTCAGAGTAATCAGAGGGAGGAATTCAGGTTAGTCCCCCCACGAATATTTATCCTGAACCCCCTACTAGGTCTAAGGTTCGAGTTTGCCAGTTTAATTCTTCAATTAACGAGTTTAATCTACCACTTTCTATGAGACCGTTTTCTGGGTCTCTTTATGTATGTATAAAAAAGCCCGATGTAGGATTTCGTTGTCTATTTTCGGTTATTTCTCCTGGCAGTATTTTCTTCCAATTTCTATTTCAGATCTTTAAATCATTTTTACGGTATCCCTCACTTGGGTTTTCTTCTTATCCATTTATTTCTTCTAAGATCCCCCTCGGATTATACTCAGCATGTATTGTTTCAGGTTTCTTAGTGCATTTTTTATACATTATCCAAGTCATAGGGGCATGGTTCTACTGAAGATGTTGCTAAGTAATATCCTTCTAATTAATTTCCTTCATCTATTTTTTTAGAAATGTGATATTTGGGTGATGGCATCAACTGAGCATGTATAAATATTCATTTAAGGAGACGAAGGTTTCAATAGTATAGTTTTTTATTCTCTTAAATTTTATTGTGAATTGTATAGCATTTTCTTCACCAAAGATACGAGGGGTGGTCAATAAGTTTTGCAATTCGGATATATCGAAACGATATATTTTTCAATATAACTACCCTCGACTTCAATGCACTTGCGCCACTTGTCCCTGAGGCTTCGAATTCCCGACAACCAGAAATCTCCCGACTGCTGTTCAATCCACTCCTGGATGGCGAGCTGGACATCTTCATCGTCCCCAAACCGGCGTCCACGCAGTGCAGCCTTGAGCTGGCGGAATAAAAAGTAGTCGCTAGGGGCTAGATCTGGACTGTAGGGAGGATGGTTGAGCTCCTCGAATCCGCACTCATGCAGGGCAGCTTGTTCAACTCTGGCCTTGTAGACTTTGACGACGTTGAAGCTGATCATGGGGCGTGGGTTTCTAGGGACAAAACTGGCAGAGACCTTGGTCATGGCCAAATTGTCGTGGCTGATGTTGATAACACTTCCATGTGATATTCCAAATTCTCGCTCAATTTCTTTAGACTTCACTGGTCGATTTTCGAGTATCATCCTCTCCACACGGTCAACATTGTCCTCGTTGGTCACGTCTGACGGGCGTCCTGGATGGGGGTCATCTTCAAGGGATTCACGACCATGGCGGAACTCCCTATTCCAGCGAGCAATGGTTGCATAGGAAGGGGCGGTGTCGGTGTACACTGCAACCATGCGTTCATGGATTTTTTTTTGCCTTTTTGCCTTCCTTGATCAAAAATTTGATCACTGCGCGGTGCTGAACCTTCTCCATTGTTGAAAAATTTGTGACTGACGATCTGCGATCAGCTACTGCTTCTTAAATAGACGAGGCAGGAGCGTGCGGCTGCAGATCCTGACTTGTCATAACTTGTCCTAACACCCCCACAAACAGCCATTGCCCTTTCTATGTTTTGCCCTACCGATTCGCAAAAATTATTGACCGCCCCTCGTATATCTCACTATGTTGGTCGGTCGGTCGGTCCCCGTTTTGCTCGTTTTGTAGTAATAACATTGTAACGTTTTGGTCGATTCTAACAAAATTTAAAACCCTCATGTTGTTTTACATACTCTTTCGAATGATATAATTGCCAATGTCCTCCAGAGTTTAGTCCAGGAAATATTTTGTTATGGCAATAACATCAAAACTATTCAGCCGATACTAACGAGATTTGAAACCCTTATGTTGTTTTGTATTCTCTTTCGAATGATATAATTGTCAAAGTCCTCCCAATGTTAGCCGGGGAATTATTTTGCAATAACTTCATAACTATTGGCCGATTCCTACGAAATTTGAAACTCTTATGTTGTTTTACATTCTCTTTCGAATGAAATAATTATCAAGGTCCTATAAGTTTATTCCGGTAATTATTGAATGTTTTGAAGGTCATAAGGTCATAAATCAGAATAAGTGAGAGCACGCGACTTTGGTCAGCAGATTTTGTTTTTTTACTCCCGTATTTATGATACAGCATTTACTATTTCCTCTCTTCCAACAGTTAAATGTTGTTTCTTTTGTTTTATTAATTTGTTTTCTTGAATAGTTTCTTCACGATATTATTATTATTATTATTATTATTATTATTATTATATCTTTTATGATCTCACGAGAATGTTTTTCAATATTTTTTAGAGTTTGCTCATTGATTCTTTCTCGGATTATTCATTTTCTTTGTTCTTCTTATGACGGGTTCCCTCTTTCTATCTATATATATATATATATATATATATATATATGGAAATTAACCTACAAGAAAAGGAAAATAAGAATCCAAGCACTTTCGAACTATATATATATATATATATATATATATATATATATATATATATATATATATATATATATATATATATATATATATATATATATATCTTGTTTAAAATCTGCTTGGCTTTGCTCTTGAGTAATCTGTGATTTCGGCATTTGCATTTGTGGAAAGAATCGATACTGATATGTCATAATGAAATTCTTCCTGCTCGATTTCATATTTTGCTCCATATGTTATTGCATGAGTTAGAACTACATGGATATGTATGTATTTCCTTTGCTTTATCTATCAAACTGTTTTAATTATAAATTTTCCTTTCATTTTCTACTGATTATTCTATCGATATGGTCCCGTTTTCTTCTTTCTACATCTATTTATCCTGAAACCTTGACATGGAACTTCTTGTAGTCCTCAGTGTGGATGTGAGAGACCTGAATTGTTTTGACCCCGTCCTCTAACAGTGTCTCAGTTTTCTTAGAAAACGCAGCAGTGTGGGGCTCCTATTGCCTCTTCCAAGGTGAGAACCAGGAGGAACTTCGGGCACCAGTGTGCGAGAGGTTTTGTTATCAAATTCAGAATGAATCAAGACATTGAAGGAACCGTCCCCTGACCCAGAAGAAGGGACTATGATTCCTCGCTATCCGTCATCCTTTGTTTCAACAGGATGAGGCTTGCGTCCGTTCAGTGTCTCTGGCTTTCACTTTACCTCGTTAAACATTTAATCTACAGGGTGGGGCAGAGCAACTTGCTTATTTAAACTTGGCGCCCTGAGACGATGGTTGCTCCGAGGATGGTGGAGGTAGGCACATCCGAGAGGGTGGGGCGTAAAGTTGTACTGTAGCTCTGCGTCGTTTTGTCCAGTTAGCATCATGGATTGGATGAAGTTGGAGCGCACGTTCGCTGCCAAGGCATACTTTTCTACTAGTCGCTCCATCATCACCACGCAACGTGCATTCCGTACACATTTCAATATTGCGCCCCGTGGTCGTGTTTCTGGCCGGCAGTCGATTGTTTCATGGGTAAACAACTTTGGAAAAACTGGTGATGTGAAGGAAAAACTGGGCTTCCACGAACAGCAAGTCACCCTAAAACATTGACGCGTTTAAGGCATTCTGTTTTGCGCTTCCCTTAGCACTCTGCCCGCAAACATGCAGCTGCTTTTGGGTTGTCTGCTCTTTCTGTGAGGCGAATCCTTCATGAAGAACTAAAATTTCATCCCTACAAATTGGGTGTGGTGCAGGAACTTAATCCACGCGATTTGGTTGCTCGAGAAAATGCATGTGAGGCACTTCTTGGCATGCCTCACAACACACTTGCTTTCTTCAGTCATGAGGCTCACTTCCATCTTTTGGGATCTGTAAATAAGCAGAACATGCGCTATTGGAGCCCTAATAGCCCCAGACAACTTCATCAACGTCTTCTACATTCACAACGTGTAACTGTTTCGTGTGTACTATCGCGAGTTGGAATAATTGGTCCATGTTTTTCGAAAAAAACAAACGGGCAGTTTCGGTGACTTCTGACCGTTATGTCCACATGATTCACGAGTTTTTCCGGCTAACACTCAACCAGATGGATGTGCGATATGTATGGTTCCGGCAAGACGGTGCTACGGCACACACAGCGCGTGTGTCAATGACTGTTTTGCGGCAACACTTCCCACGACGCCTCATCTCCTTGAGGGGCGATCTGCAGTGCCCAGCTCGGTCGCCGAATTTAGCACCCTGCGACTATTTTTTATGGGGCTATCTAAAATCACTTGTTTGCAACGATCGTCCTAGGACCCTAGATCACCTGAAGAACAACATTCGTCAAGCTGTCGCCAACATACCCGTCGATATGGTGGAAAGAGTTGAACGAAACTTCCGAGTTCGATTAACGCAGTGTATTGAGAATAATGGACGCCATCTGCTTGATATCATCTTTAAAACTAAGAAAAAATAAGGTTTAAATGTTGTACTTGATGCTGTTTAAAGAATTAAATATATATCTGCATTATTTTTGTTTTAATTAAATTTGTAAATAAGCAAGTTGCTCTGCCTCACTCTGTATGTCCTTTCCAATTTTTCACACGCTTAAACTCATTTTAAATTGTGTCCTGTTTTTTCTTCCATAATTTCCCCTTCCAAAGAATAAGGCGGTAGGTAGCCAAATTACCATTGTTCAATTTCTATAGTCAAATATCAATATTCAAACACTTCAAATTCTCTCTCTATTTTTTTAAAACTACTAACTACCAATTACCCGCGGGAAAAAAGGCTCAGATCTTCATTTGGGAAACGTGCGATAGGTTAATAAACTTTTCAAACCGAAATTAACTTGCAAGTTTTAAACGGTTACTTTAACTTTAATACGTTAGGTCTGCTCTTTACTTGGAGGAAAAAAGCTAAGGTAATTACATCTTTCAAATTGGGTAGAGAGGCTTAATATGCTGCAAGTAATCTTCAGAGCATGGGTGAAGGATGCACAGGGGACTGGCAATAAGAGTCGCTGTTTTGGACCCCGCAGTCTCTGGGCCGTTGCAAGAGTAGGAAAGACGGACTTGAACGAACTATAGCCATTTTTGCTTTTTTCTGTCGCGTCTCCAAGTGGGAAGAGTACTTTTCGTAGACTGTGTAGGCGATGAAAGTGCTTCAGAGCACTTTTATGGAGATATCTCCCAGCGCTCTTTTACGGATACTCACCCCAAAGAGTGCACATATTTTTTTTAGGAGCCATTCTGGCGATGGCCTACTAGGGCAAATGTTGCCGTAATCACGCTACAGCCATAATAATAGACTAGATTCAAAAACTATAAACATGTAAAAAATAAATAGAGATAAAAAGAACGAAGGCGAGTAAAGATGCAAAGATGAAAACAAAATAATCATAAAATCAAGAAGGAAACACGTTTCGGCATCAGGGGGAGTCCCCCCTTACGCCGGCGTAGGAATAACGACCTACAACAAAGAAAGTCAAATAAAATGGAAGAAACTAGCCTCCCCCAAAGGGTCAGAGAGTCCACAAGTCTATGTACACGATATCCATCCCGAGTACAAGAGACAAGCGGTAGTGACCCCGCTCGTCCCGATACGGGAAAAGGTAACGTGCGCGAAGATAATCCAGCCTGGGACATTCAACAAGAATGTGCGGAATAGTCTGGGCGGCAACGCAGTCGTTGGAATAAACTGAGAGCGAGCGCTCTATCAAATGGCAGTGCGTCCCGCAAGTTTGCTCAATTCAAAGACAAAAGAAAGCGACCTGAAGCTGTCGCAGTATTGGGCCTTAAGTCTCACTATGTGTAAGAAACAATAGTGACGATGATTATGATAGGAATGAGATATTTGGCCACGAACCCGACATAATGGCCTAGTTCGACTTATTTCAGGGGGTTTCAGGTAAATCGATGCAAATTATAAATGGGAACAGAAACAAGTTTTGTACCGAACGAAGTAATATATTCTCATTAGAATTTATACACAATTAGAAAGATATACAGGATATAGTTGCGAAATTATTCGAGAATACCAACATCTGCCTTCAAGACCTTCTCCAGGGGGAACCTGAATCGGTTGCACGCCCTTGTCAGAGAGTCCTTGTAAATGAATGACATTACTTCCACAATGGAGACCCTCAGAGATCCTAAATTGTTGCGAGCAGCCTTTTTTGCATCCCTATCAACAACGCCCCACACTAAATAATCTAGGGGGTTGAGTCAAGGAAGCTGAGAGAGACCTTCTGCTACTGGCGCCTCCAGGCCTACGATCACGGTCGTTCCTGCACCCATTCGGAACCCTTCAGAGGGTTCTACCCACCACAGGCGCTCTCCTAGTAAAGCTGGGGACACAAAGGGTTCACAGCCAGCCCAGACTAAAACCAGAGCTCTTCTACCGCCTATTCCTCTAGGGCGACCGTTTCTCAAAAGGCAAAACTGCCGCGCGCTTCCAGCGAGTCGTTAGACTCACAGGAGGCAACACCCCTGAAGTTGTTCGTAAGGCCATCTTCCGGGGTTCCTAAAGCTTTCCCCCCGAAAGGAGGACAGCACTAAAGGAGCTTCGGCTCTTATGCCCACACCGAGTGCTAGGCTGGGTGATTCGAAAGCAGTGGATCCTTCAAAGGAGGGACCTACACCTCCTAAGCCGCCCAGCCTGCCTAAAGTTTTGAGGCAGAAGGAGGAAAAGACTTGCATAGCGTGCCTTACCTCTTCCGATAAGTCCTTAAAGGCGACAGCGCCTTCAACGCATTGTCTAGCCAACAGCTCCCGGAGTTCTGCCTCCAGGAAGCATACGGACATTCCCGTGAGGGTCTCCTTTTCGAAGATAGCCCCCGCATCTTATCCGAGCTAGTCCTGGAAGGAATATTCTTTTAATGGAAATGCCGCGGACTCCACACCAACTGGCTGGAGCTGCGGAGACTCGTCCCCTCACGTTTTCCCTTCGCTATCTTTTTGCAGGAGAGCATACTGGGCACCTGCTCCCTTCCCACCCTCCCGGGGTATAAAGGTTTTGCGACCCAGCCATCACGGGATGAGGGTCGGACAGGAGAATGCGACATTTATATATATATATATATATATATATATATATATATATATATATATATATATATATATATATATATATATATATATATATATATATATATTATTTTAATGTAATTACCTGCAGGACGAGGAAGAGAACAGGCTTTGCTTCTTCGGTAGGAAAAATAAATAGTTAAATGCAAATTCAGCAGAATCGAGAAATTGTTTTCATAAAAGTGTTGATGCCTTTCCTATATCGGATAAAGGCACACTAACCCTCCAGCAGAGCTAAAAATCCTCTTTATTGGGCCAAAGTTAACAAAAATTGGACAAATGAACAATGGTTTAACGTATCTGGTAAGATTAAAATAATCATTAGGTGTGCTCGAAAGAATATTGCACAGGTGAGCTCGACCCGCCAATGACCAGATGTTCTGGTTTTATTCTGGTCTTCACACGCCCGTTCTCGGTTCCTTTCCCCGAGGTTTTATTCCTTTGGTAATTAATCCGCCTTTCTCGGCGCCCGCTGGTGAAATACTGAAGCACCCTACATGTGCACAATTATTTACTAAAACATTAATTCAATATACAATGCGCACATATGTACATTTTTTACGCCATGCCTAGATTTTATAGGAATACAATACTAAAAGAGAACAGTGCAATTTAGGGTAAGGTAATGCTAGGCTAATAAATTCCATTCATTTAGGATACAATGGACGCTGTTTGGTCCGAATTTAAGTTAGGTTTTAATTCAAAATAAATCAATATAATAAAAACTTGTTTTAAAGTTTTGATTTAGAGTAAGTAGTTCTAGTGGTAAATCAGACATATAAATTTATATTTATTTATAGCTAATAATCTGGAAGGCCTTTTTGGATCATATAGTAAGGTTATATTAAGGTAAATTCTCTATGGAATGCTAAACTTTGATTTACAATATAATCGAATGAAATATTATTCCAAGTTTCTTTAAAAACTTCATATAACTCTTTGGATCCTTGTCTGTGATTCTTTTGTTTAATTAATTCAACAGAGATTTAATAATATTCCGATCCAGACTCAAAGGGCGTCATTTCATTATTTCAATCGCTATAAACCCTTGTTTCTTTCTAAATATAGTTCTACTTTTAGCATAATGTCTAAGGTCGTTATCATACTGAAAAATAAAGTTGTTTCTAATAAGACTCCTTCCAGATAGCATTCCATGGCGGCTTAGTATTTAGTGGTATTTCTTATCCTTCACTATTCCTTCGATTTTTGCGGACTCCTCAACTCCATTCGCTAAGAATTAACCTCAAACGTTGGTAGAGCTTTTTGCATGCTTAAAGGCAGGTTGTAGCCAAACTTCTTTCAACCCTTCTCTTATACTTTACAGTAAATACGTTATTAATTCGTACTGAAAATCTCGAATCGTCTCATCGTTTCAAAGTCCAGTTTTCCAATGTTCAGTGATCCAGTCTTTGTATGTACAGGCAAATATATCTTTTTGCTTATTCACTTATCGTATGTAGCTTTTTATTTAACTATACGTTCATGAAGATCTTCTGCTTTAGATACCTAGAATAGGAACAGTTATGAAGGTCTTCCACTTCTTTTTCTGTTCTCATTTTTCGTACATTCAATCTACTCTTGTTGAATTCCTGAACGTAGCATTTTAAGAGTGTAGTTTTTGTATTGCTATTTTTTTCAGGATAAGATTTGTTGTCTGTTTTTAATCGACACCGAAGACCTTCAAATGTCAATGTTTTTACCTCAGTTTAATTAATCTAGAATGCAAAAATAAATTAATATTGTATCACTTAGATCAGAAAACCTGAGAATGCAATTTCTCTGTTCTTTTACGATTTTTCCTTATCATATAAAACAATACCAATCCCTAAACAATATGGTATTAGCAAATAAAAAAAATTATGAAACGAAACAAGACCTTTTAGGTACTTAATACGCTTATACCTTACCCCTAACGGATGCCTAACTGTGAATTAAGATTAATATAATTATGGCGGCATTGTATTGATTCTTGTATAACGTCATTGTACATTACTCATATTACAGTATTGTGGGAGCGTTGTTCCCGCATACGCCCCTCAGACTTACATAGCTACACTCACACACATAGCAAGATGATCTACTGTTCAGTTTCTTGTCCTGTATTACCCCAAGTCGGGCATTAAGCCTTTTCCAGTTAGTAACCTTTTTTAGCTGCACTCTCTGATTAAAATTACGTCCGCAGTCAAAGGCGCCGTGCAGAAAGGAAGATTACCTTGATTCCTTTGCTTCCGTCGACTTCAAATTTCCATAGAACAAGTTCCTCTAGGGAAGACGGTCTGATTATTCTTGAGACAGGGTTTATGTGTGAAAATACCGGGTCTTTCAAATGTTTTGTTACACTCGTTTTTTTATCTTTCAAGAGGTTTACTTGTGTGATAGAAAAAGTTCGGTCAACGAAACTTAGAGTTGTACTTTTCAAGCACGTCTGATTAAAATTTCTTTCCATTTTGTTCAGGTGTTTCGAGATGGAAGTAAAAAGAATCGAGATCTCTGTTCCCCCTGCGCGTGGGCCATATCGAGTCCGACCTTGCCAAGCGGTTCAACGTCAGCTGGACAACCGTCCACAGAGTCGCAGAGAGACTCAAGAAAGGGGAAAACCTCAAAGATCTACCTTGTTTAGGCAGGCTTCAACTTCTAAGCCTGTGGCTGTGAGAAAGGCCTTCGAAAGTGCCCTGAAGCTCAAAATGACTGCGCTCGCAAAACGGAAGAGCATCTCAGTGGCCAGAGTATCTAGGGTGGTCAAGGAGGATGGCGGCAAGAGGTTGAGGTACGTAGAAAGCTCTCCTCTCACTGACCGAAAGCGAGAACGACATCGGGAGAGCTATCCTTACTCAACGACTTGAAGACTCATGGCAATCGAATTTTCGTTTTTTTCTGATAAAAAAAACATTCACCAACAAGCAGAATGGCCGCGTGGTAAGCTTTGTCCAGGATGTATCTGAGATCTGCTACGCATCCACGAGCAAGCACCCGGCCTCCGTGATGAAACTCGGAGTCGCATCGAATGGCGAGAAGATGCAGCCGGTGTGGTTTGCGACCGTTTAAAAGTTTACTGAAGCCGATTACAGGGACATCTTGGACACGAATTTTCTGCCATGAGTAAGCAAAATCACGCAGAAGGCGGATTACGTCTTTCAGCAAGCCGCGCACCGGCCCACACGTTCAAGAGTGATTGTGGTCGAACACGAAATTCTAGACGAAGGACCTTTGGTCGACGCAGTCGCCCAACCTCAATCCCCTCTACTGCCGCGTGTGGAGCCATGTTGAGTGCAAGGCCTACAAGGTCCGCTACAGCCTCGTAGACGAGCTGAACTAAGCCATCAACCGCGTGTGAGCCAGTATAAGGAGGGACTTCGTCCGCAACGTGGGCGTGGCCTTCAGGTCTCGCCTGGAGGGCGGGCTCACCAAAGAGGGCTGCCACATTAAGTAATATCATAATCTCAACACATATTTATATGTTAAAAAATAAAAACGTGTCTAACTGCGTCAAAACTACCAATGTATTCCTTGTTGAGACCGTCTTAACGAGTGTAACAAGACTTTTGCAATACCGGTATAAGCGGTTCAGGATATATCAATCACTCTCACATAATAATGGATCGGACATGCATCAAATTTAATGTTGTATCATAATGACTTTACTTCAAGACTTTAACTAGTTTCCCGCATAATATGAGGTCGACGCATGTAAACGTTCCCTTAATTTAACGGTATTTCTTTTTATTCTTACTGTTAGTGCTATTTTTATCTTATCTAATATGGTATTTATTTTCTTTTTAGAGATTCCACTGAAGATGAGATTTGTTCCTCGAAATATTGGGAATAAATTTAACGCAAGATGTTCTCTTTTTTCCTGTCCCTGCTATTCAGTATTAAATTTAAATGGTCTCATATATTCTGATATTTAAATTATTGCAGGTTTAATAAAAAGCCACATTTCAAAAATTATAAGAAAAAAAATCTGGATCTTTTCTGTTTGGCTGAAGGCGGATTTTTCGTACCAACTTTTAGCCAACGATGCAGTTTTGAGTGCTGAATACGAATATAACATTTCTTTTTTGGACAAATGAAAGGAAGTATTAAAAAACACAAAATTTAATGCACACTATTTTAGAACATTATTCTATAAACAATTATGATTATATACTAGGGGCTGTGCCCCCAGACCCCCCAATTGATTGAAACTCAGGATCATCGTAGGGGGTTCTCCTTGCGTGTTAAACCCCCCACAAGCAGTCCCCTTGAATTTACTCCAAAAAGGTGAAACATATTGCAACACGGCGATACCCACCGTGAGATGCTCGATTCCTGCCTATGTGAATTTATGTGGCGAAAACGCAATGGAAATAAAAATTTGTTTAAAAAAATATTATGGGATACTTATATCTAAATACAAACGAATGTTTGAAAAATAATAAAGGGAGTGAACAATAATATTGGGAAATCATATAGCAGTTTAAGAGCGTTTCATTTCCCTTTCTTTTTTTCCTAAAGGTTTCGGACAAACCAAATTTACCGTTTGTAATTTATTTTTTTTAATACTTTCTTTTATTTCTCCAAAAAACAAATGTTATATTCGTATTCAGCACTCAAAACTGCATCGTTGGCGAAAATTTGATACAAAAAATCCGTTTGCCGCCAAACAGAAAAGACCCAAAGATCTCTCCTCCTGTAGGAGGAGAGATTATGTCTGTGGAGCTTTATTATTCGATCAAAATGGTAAAGTTATGACAAATATACTTTAAATGAATGATGTGTAATTACTTGTGTAATAAATCATTGCGGATTATTTAAAAGTTGTGTTAATTTAATTTTTTGTTCTGTACCTTCAAAATGGAATGTCAAGTTGAAAGAAAGATACATTTTCGGCACTTTTTGTTATTCATTTTCAATCGAGACGGGGACAATGTAAACGCAGCCAAAGCTCGTCGCAATATTTGTGCTGTGTACGGAGAAAATGCTTTATCAGAAAGGACAGCTCAATGGTGGGTTTCACGTTTCAAAAACGGTCATTTAAATCTTAATGACGAAGAACGTTCTGGTCGCACCATTAAGTTGGATGAACGACCTTCTTCATGAAAATCCTCGTCAATCGACTAGAGAATTTGGCTGTACAATTGGTGTGTGATCAGAAAACTTTAGGGAATCACCTTCAATTGATAAGGAAAGTTAAAAAACTCGGTGCATGGGTTCCGCACGCTTTGAGCGAAAGCAAGAAACTTCAACGCTCTACGATTGCCGCAGGTTTGCTTGCTCGTCACAAGGCTAATCGTGGATATAAGGACAGATTTCTTCACCGCATCATCACTGGCGACGAAAAGTGGTGTGTTTATGTCAACATGAACCATCGAAAACAATGGCTTAGCCATCCCAAAAAACACTCCTACGATTAAAGCAAGGACTTCATCCACGAAAGACGATGCTGTGTGGTTGGATTGTGGGGGCATCATTCTTTATGAGCTCCTTGCGAACAACGAGATTGTCAAAGCAAAACTCTACGTTCAACAAATGTATCAACTCGCCGAAGCTATTCGTGAAAAGCGACCTCATCGACGTTATGGAGTCCTTTTGCAACACGACAATGCTCGTCCTCACATTGTCCATATGACAAAAGACGCCATCCAAACGCTTAATTTGGAAATCCTGCCGCATCCTCTATATTTGCCAGACTTGGCTCCATCGGATTTTTATCTGTTCGAATCGCTCTCCAACAATTTGCTCTGCGTTTCATTCAATACTGATGTGGAATTAAAAACCTGGTTAGACGAATTCTTCGAGTAAAAATCCAGATATTTTTATTGCAGAGGCATCCAAAAACTAGTTGAACGTTGGGAAGAAGTCGTAAATAACAACGGATAATACATTATTGATTAAATTGCATATTGTTATCAATTAAAAATGAAGTTTTTCTAAAATTGTTAATGGTAATGAATAAATTCGATGAAACCGCAAGAACCTATTCCTCAACCCAATAAATTGGTAAGCTTTCGATCTTATTCGATATTCTTCGGAGCGTTTTGATATGTTCTAGCGTTTTTTACCGATGTAATGAGTGGAGTGAGGATCTGATAGAATGAAAGAAATGAAATGAAATGAAAAGAGAGGTTGGCGACATAGAACAGCTCTTTGGACCCTCTCCTCGTCCCCTTCGGCGCTGATGGAACGGCCACGGAGGTAGGGGGGAAGCCCGTTACTTATTTATAGATCCCCATAGTCACACTGTCTACAGCCAGGTACGTTCCAAGCAACGATTTTTAAGGTGATCTTTATTCCGCCTAGGTTGAGCGTAACGTTAGAGGAAAAGGCCATTCCGGTGAGTGGAATTTTAAAATAAATGTAATGTTTGATTCCAGCTTGTCGCTTGCCTGTTGATGGCCGGCTTATCTTCGATTATTAATATGGCTTCTAAGATGTTCAGCCTAGCTTTATTAACCTCTTTCCTTTTAATAACGGTGTTTTCAACTAGCATATCTCTCGTTAGGTTAATGTTATGTGCACTTTCCATATAACTTTTTGGCCCTCCGCTTTGCAACTGCATGGTTAAACGTCTCGAAAGTGTAGTAGTTGTCATGCCAATATATTCTGGGTTGTTATAAAGCTTACAACTTTTATCGGGGCAGATGAACTCGTAAACTATGTTGGTTGACTTGAGATTCGAGGAGTTTAGGCAGCTGTTGTTTTTCATCAGGAGATTGCTCGCTTTTGTTGTTATATAATATTTGATGAGTTAAATTTTATCCATTTGATTTTTAACCTTGATGTTACGGTTAATATTCTCCTTGATGGGTCAACTTAAAGATAGATTATTGGACATCATGAAAAATAATCCACACACATATTGCCGATACGTATACGACATCTACATCAATGTCTAAAACATTTGATAAACATCAAGCAGCAATTTGAGGAGAACTCCGTGTTAAAATTCACTTAAGAATTGAGCACGGGCAATAAACTCCCTTTCTTGGACGTTGAGGTTCAAAACATCAATGGTAGCTACATCACTAAAGTACATAGAAAAAGTACGGACATGGAATGATGCCTTAATGCGGAGAGTGAATGCCCAGAAAGGTATAAAATAAGCATAATCGGCTCATACATCCGCCGAGCACATAAACGCTTATCTACATACACACACACACACACATAGTCAACACGTGCACGCTCACTCTGTGGGGCTTGCCGTTAAAATTGTATTCTCCATATATCAAAATTAGGACAGATCGTGGGAGGTTCTTTGCCAAAATATATGCGGATCTAAATATCGCGCTGGTGAGGCTCATTAACATTCATAGTGGCTATGCAGCCACTGGGATCCTCACTCACCTCCATAAAAGCAACAGAGTGCTAAAAAAATATTAACCTAAAATCGAATATTCCACCTCAAATTAAAAGCCATCGCAGCGTTATCCTTCGCCGCCTCGATCCCTGGTTTGGGGGGCACTCCGTGGAAGAAATTCACGCAGATTTAAAGGAAAACCACACTTGGGCTAAGGTTGCTGAAGTTATAAAATTTAAATACTATACTCATGTCTTCAAGATTATCTTTTGCGACACGGCAAAGGTGAACAAGGCTGCAGAGGGAGGTATACTCCTCTTCAATGTCCGAATCTACCCTGAGCAGATCGAACGTGAGGAGTTTAACGACCTCCAGATGTGCTTCAAGTGTTATAAGTACGAGTATCACACCACAGCTAGCTACCACACGGGCAACGCTCTTTTATGTTTTATCTGTTTTTCAGATACACATTCATGGATGGATTGCATAGCACCTCCTTGAAGTGTCTGAACTATGCAGGAGCACATAAGACTCTATCCATGGGTTGCCCAGTTAAGAAGGAAATGATTAGGAGGAAATCAAATAATAAAAAGCAGGCTGAAAAAGCTAAAGCAAACAGCACCTATGCCAAGGTTGCGAAAGCTGCGATTGTGGAGTCTATGGAAAGCAAGACATACCTGCATGTCGAAAATGAAAACTCGACGAAAATTATGTGTTGCATCTATTATGCTCACATTGCGAATCTCTCCTCCCCGGGGAAAGAGCGAAATAGAATGCTGACGAAAAATGGCATGCAGGAAATGTGGTTTCCACAAAACCTACAGTCCGAGGAGGTTCTAAAAGTTAGTCTCAATCCCCAGTGTGAGACTAGTTACCAGAAACTCCAACCCCCGGCAGCGTTCCAACTCCTTCCAGAGACCTAGGATTCAGGCGCAGGAAGTGCGAGATGCAAAGCCACGCACTGAAAAAAACAAACGAAGCAAACAAACACACAAGAACAAACTGAAATGGAAGTTTCGGTGATTGAGACTGCGAGACCCGAGGGAGGAGCGAATTCGCCCAGCGCCCGGAAAAGCTCACAGCCACAAAGACGTCCGAGGTCGTCCTCTTCTCGTAAGAGGGAATCTTGGCACGTATACCACTCAAGAAAAATAAACTTGAAGGTTTACGCCGCCTAAAGGTCCTCTTTCCCAAATGAGAATTTCTTCGGACGACTGCAGCGGAAAACAAGTCAAGGAGGCTTTACTCCAAGGCTCAATCAAAAATGGCTCCCGAAACCTTAACTACCCTCACAGACGGCGAATAAAGAAAAAAACGAAATGGTAAAACGATCACGCCACCTAACACTCCACAAGGGCTTATGCTCGTTAGAGAATAAGCCACAACAATAACACATACAAGGAACCTTACGTGAATAAGACAATGGGCCAGTTAAAAATACTATATTTTAATTCAAAGGGTTGGGCCGAGAAAAGACTACTTTAGGGTAACATAATTCGACAAATTAACTCGGACATTGTATTTATCTCAGAACACGGGGTAAATACAAACAGAAACCCAATAAAAATTTGAAGTCATAACCAGAAATCACCGTGGAGAACGATTTGACCGTTGTGCAATTGCTGTGAAAAAAGGTATTGATTACAGAGAAATAAGTGGGCTCAATCAATCTTACTCGTACTTAGCTTTGGAGTTACGTACGGCAGTGGGGCCCCTGGTCCTGGCAACAGGGTACCAGCCTCCAAGGAGATGGTATTTACCCCTCCATAACTTCCTGTAGTTTTGTGGTCACAGCAGAACCGTTCTTTTTGCCGGCGACCTCAATGCGAGGAGTGCTGCCTCAAACTATACGTCGACCAACCCAGCAGGCAGGAATCTCGAGACACTTATTTACAGACAAATTATCAAAAAAATTGGACCAAACTTCCCCATATATATCATGGGCAGATCAGCCACAAAACCTGACATAGTGCTCATAAGCACTACGTTCCCATTTAATTACTTCATTGAACCGGGCCCTCCCGTCCCCAGCGACCACCAGGCTATCCTTATAAAAGTCTTCACCGTCCCTATCCCAGAACGCAAGAGCTACGCCCTCACCAACTGGGATACGTATAAACAACTCCTCAAAAGCTACATTCTCGACCCCTTAATTGATGCAAATTTAGAAGAAATCGACGAGCAGTTGGACAAAATTATCAATCAATTAATAAATGCCGATAAGAAGGCCATTCTCCGATTCAAGTATAAAAAACTCCCGGCCCTTTCTTGGACCTGTATAATGAGATCTTTCGTGAGGAAATATGGGGAACGGATCAATGGAGTGAACCTCAGTGGCCCTAACATCACTACACACAGACGAACAGGACAAATACACGACCAACTAATGATAGTCATTAGAGAACAGCAGAATGTACTTTGGGACAATTTACTAGGCAGACTTGACTTAGAAAACGACTCGCGTACATTCTGACAGGCTGTGAAAAGGCTAAAGGAGGACAGACACAGACGTCAATAAAAATCACACGAGACAACACGGAAATTACTGAGACTGATAAAATCGAGGAAAAATTCAGAATCTTTTGGGCATCTATTTTTAAGATATCCTCGGAGTAGAAAGACAACTTTGATTTAGACTTCAAAGACAGAATCATTGACAAACTAAACGACCAGATCCACAGAACCTATCCTCATCATTACGTGACGCAAGAAAAGAATATGGAGGGATATGGCGGTGAAATTACTGCCGAGGAACTCTCGAAAACTTTAAAATCCTTTCGTCAACGGGCACCAGGGCGTACAGGACTGACAAGGGAGAATTTTATTCGAGCATCGCCTAACATCCTTTTGGGGCTCATGAATATCATAAATTCGTCCTTGAACTTGAAAAACTTCCCTGACCACTGGAAGGTAGCAAAAATGATATTCATTCCCAAACCCGGTAAGCCACCGGAGAGTCCAGCTACGAGTAACTTCAGGCCTATATCTTTCTTATAATTTGCAGGGAAAGGCTTCGAGAAGATATTGGCAAACAGGGTGAATACGTTTTTCGAAGAAAATAATTTGCATAATCACCAACAGAATAGCTTCCGGAGGAAGCAAGGAACGCACACGGCGCTAGCCGTGATCACTGAGAAGTTAGCAAAACTAAAAGCAGAACAACGCCACGCAAATCTGGTGCTCCGAGACATCAAAAAGGCCTTTGAGAAACAATGGAAAAGAGGTCTACAATACAAGATCTTACATCTGGGCCTCGACCCCATACTTGAAAGGATACTTTGCGATTACTTGATGGAGAGGAGAGCATATGTGCACGTAAAAGGCTTCAATGGTCCTGAGTTCGAACTCGAGGCGGGGATGCCACAAAGCAGGTGTATAAGGCCCTTTCTCTATAATATATACACAACCGACCTTCTCAACCTCTAACAGAAAGCTCGCTATACGTCCAATTTGCAGACGACGTATCAGTGATCTGTACGACACCTTATCGGAATGTGAATTATATGGCACAGAGTACGGCGGTAGAAATCTACCAATGCCCAAAAGTTCCAGATAAGCCCACTATTTTGACAAACCCTCGCAGACATCCGTGTGGGGGGTGTACGCATCCCATACCGCACGGAGGACACGGTTCTGGGACTCTAGATTACGACTGGTGGGTATGAGAGTCATGTGAACAGGATCTCGGCAATGCACGTAGGGACTTGAGTGAATTTTTCCGATTCATAAACCTAAGAACCTTCAACAAATGTAAAATCTATAATGCGTCCATCCAATCCAAACTCCTGTACCCCCTGGTCCCCATAAACGCGAGTCCCAAGACCCAGATCCTTAAACTGTAAAGAGTTCAGAATAAGAATGTCTTACTTATAACGGGAACCCGAAGGAGAGAGATGAGAAGGCAGAGTGAACTCCATGGCGAACTGGGGTTGACCCCAATAAACGTGGATCTTCACAATAGAGCAATAAAGATCTTAGAGGCCGTACACCGGCACCTCCCTTCCGAGTTTGTGCTCGAGCACTTGGACCTTAATGACGCAAGACACAGAAGATCATTTACAAGTAGAGACTGCTCATTAACAACGGCATAAACCCAACGTTCACGTAAAATTCCGTTCACAAATCAAACACAAACAAAGCCAATCACTTTAAAAACAATCGTTTTATATATATGTAGCGACCGGCGTGTAATTCCAAAATAGGACACACGCAAGAGTCGCTACACACATAAAGTACAGAGAGACAGAAAAGTAAAGTTAGCGCCATTTAAGAGAATGTCACACGGTAGTAAACGGAGCATAGTTATCTCTGTTAGAGTTGGTCGAGGCAATCTTAGGTAAACATTATAATCAAGGCAGAATCCAGAGTAAACCGGATAGCTATCACTATTAAACAAATAGAAACTAGATCAGGAAGCTGTCTCCATGGCAACATGCCACCGCCCACAGAGAATTTTATCCAATAGACGGAGTGCCTTCCTTATCAATATGTTCGGCAGTAGCCAATCAAAAGTCGAGTTATGTTAATACCGACAAATTACCAGGCCGTACATAAGAGGGAGGTGTGAGTTAGTTGGACGAGTAACAGGTAGAGCGTGGCTTAAATTGAATATATAACTGTGTGAAGCCAGAACAAAGAGGATTATTAGATTACTGTTTTATATAGCAATATATCGCGCTATATATGGTTCAGTCCGATCTCTCGGATTCGCATAATTCATCTTTGTATATATTCGTGTACATAACATAGACAATAAGGTGTAACTCTTAAAGGCTCTATTCGTCCTGCCTCCTTTAGACCTTGCCCGCACTTGACCTCGAACTTAATTTATGTTATAAGTAGAACTTAAAACTTAATTAAAGAACTTTTGTAAAGTGCAATAAGATCTAGTGTCAATAATAATTCTATTTTTACTTTGGTGACTTCAATATCCTGACGTTCCTCAATCTTCCTTCTTCAAGGCCTTATTAATCGAGAAAACAGCCGTCGCGCATTCTCCTCGTTAATCGCAATTCCTCGCGATTACATAACTCCCGAAATACCGGTGTTCTACCCTGGTGTAGTCTATCCTTATCATCCGAGCTATGTGACCCCGTCGCTAGAATAAGACCGCCCTTCGGCTTAGGATACCCCATAGCAATCAACAAAAGAACTCTCGTGGAAAATAAGGAAGGGTAACGTAAACCAATCGGAGCATTTGTATCAACCGGGGTCCTTGCCAAAAGATTACACGATAACTCGTTAATCTAATACCATTAATGGCAACCAGCGTCCCCCTTCCAAGGCTCTTGGGTTGTCCTCGCGATCACCTTCAAGGGTCCCCAATAATTAGGGACGACCTTCAAGAGCCCCGCCCCACATATATATATATATATATATATATATATATATATATATATATATATATATATATATATATATACATTTCCTTTGAATTAGTAAAACTCTATTCCCCGCAAATAAAAAAACAAAGAATAAAAATAAACTTAAAATCAGGAACTAAAAACCCAGATACAAAAACTTTTCACCAGTAGAAGGGGCCAAAAACCCCTCTGTTATAAAGGCTTGAATGCCTTTCGTATTCTATTTTCATTTCACTTTCTTATTATTTCCCTAACTTTCCTCACTATTTTCTCCTATTAAACACCTCTACCACTATATTTCTCACTTATATATGTCCAATGTCCAAATTTCTTTAATTCTGTCAGATCCTCACTCCACTCATTAAATCGGTAAAGGAGGAAAGAACATATCAAAACGCTTCGAAGATGATCGAATAAGATCGAAAGCTTAGCAATTTAGTTTAGTTTATACCCAACACATTCATTTAAAAGAGAGATGAATATAGGACAAGTGATCCACCATATACAAGATGGAATAAAAAAGATAGTTAGAAGAAGAGAAAGTTGCTAAAGGAAATTAATTAAGGCGAAATACGCCATCATCTTCAACAAAATTTGCATATATATATATATATATATATATATATATATATATATATATATATATATATATGTTTATTTATTTATTTTTTTTCATATTTACTTGGCCTTCCATTTGCATTAATTGAATCCATAATTATTCGTAGCACGGAATTAACAAAATTTTCACAAATTCTGACGGTACTTTCCCCACTTCACTTCTAATGTACTTTTCCAGGCAGTTCTTTTTTAATTCCAATTGTGGTACTTCTATTGGATTTAAGTTGGGCTCTGTGGTAGCTACTCCATTGGGGTGATCCCTATTTCTCCAAACCAATAATTGGTGTGGTTGGATGTATGGTATGAGGGCATTATCCTGCTGATGTGGAATGCGATTTCTATGTAGTATAGGGCTTTAAAAGTTGTAATATCATGGCAGTTTGAACTTTAGAGTTCATTTTTCCCTGCCATAAAAACATCCCCCAGGGCCCTTGAGGAAACTCATGCAGCCCCCTGCCATGATATATCCACCTCCCTGATTCACAAACGGTACCACACAAACAGGGTGAAATGCCTCTCAAACGCTTCGTCTCACCAAAGGTAGGCATCAGAGATGCCTCCAAATATGCAACATTGTTAGAAGAAAGTTTAAAAAAAAGTAAAATTTCTTCCAAGATATATTTAAATGGAATTACATAAATGACATAACAATTATCCAAAGTCTCTCTCGCATACTTGATCATTACTTTCATCTTACCAGATTACTTAAGACTTTAGTTACAAATTTAAGTTGAAAAATAAGAAAGATTGGTTAAATTCTGATTTTATAAAACAGACTATTTTATGAATTACCCACAATTTAGTAAAATACTAAGTAATCTAAACATATTAACAAAATATTCAAAGATATTAGCAAAATTCGCACTATCATCATACATATTTGTTAATAATATGATAAATTCTAAAAAGTTTGATTAAATATTTTAAATTTTTTAATTTATGACGGTTGCTTTATACTTTTTGCCAAGGGTATATATATATATATATATATATATATATATATATATATATATATATATATATATATATTCGGCAAAATCACATAACGAAACTAATATTACAACATGTGAAACATTTGAAAGCTTAAGAAATAAAATTTGATTTTTAACAAAGGATAAAATAGAGTATTTTAACACCTATATAAAGGGGAAAAACATGGCATCTATTTTTTTGTCAAAAAAGGGATAAAAACTGGCTTTCAGTATGTATGCGAAGTCTCAGTAAAGTCACATTGACATCAAATATCAACAATCACAGGCCATTTTCCTTATTGATTATTGGACGGAAACAAGTTTCCATCGATCTGTCCCGCATTGTTCTTTTTAAAATTAAGCCTCAAAGTTGAGGTGAGCCACTCTTTTCCCAAAGTCGACCGATATACCGCAAAGTATCTTCCATTTTTGACATAAACGACTCATTTTGCCAATAAATTCTTCCCTTCAAAGAAAGAAAAGAACGTTCAAGATATACTTTCAATTTTCTTTCGCAGGTTGTGCGGGTTTCTGTGGGCTCCTGCTGGGTCGGGAGAGCTTTTTGAAATTGGATGACGCTTCAGGTCTTTGAAGGCTTCTGTCAAAATTGACGTCATTCGAAGCGCCGTTGGGGGCACGCGATATGGGAGTGGTAACAAAGGTATCATAATCTGTGCTCCGCTGCAGCACTGGTGTAGAGCTTTGATCTCCAGCCCGTTTGATGTTGATTATGTTCAACGTTGCCCTTTCCGTTTGATATTTCATCCTCAAAGCAACAAGGCAATTGGTATTTGGGGTTTAATTTATATACAGAGAGTCGAGGGGGAAGCGACAGCAATAATTGGATGTTTCTGAAATTTATCTCTCATTTACCATTCTCTTTGCGGGGTAAAAGAGTGCCACATACCGTCTGCCTCATATCTATGGGGTGATAGAATGACGTATCAGGTAATACCCTCCTTTTTGGTTGAATGACTTGTATCTAAATTCTGACTATAGTTTAGATATAGAGAGACACCTTTACTTCGTCTCGATTTGTGTATATACAAGATTAAATCAGTCGTAAACGGTAATCCTAAGTATTCATGAAATTTAATCTACAGAGCAAATTGTTATGCCTAAAATATAGGTATGTAAAAATAAGCAAAATAGAATATCCAATGAATTAATTTATGTATTAATGAATATTCTCTCAACACAACTTCGGGGTATTGAGAAAACTGCATGTATAAGAATACAATTTTACCCATACTTTCGAGTTTTGCCTCTGTATGTAAAGGATCTTTCAACAAGGACGCTCAAAATTTGTCAGGCGATGGTGGCCATGTAGTTAAGGCGACATCTGGCAACTTCACTGTGAACTGTTCAGTAGTACTTGGCAAATCAAGTTGGAAGGTTATAGCGTTAAACAGCGTGTGTAAATTATCAAATGTAATTATCAATATCAGTGCTCCGTTCGACAAACGTTCCGCGCATTACGTGATTTCTATCCTCGCCACAGTCGTCCTGCCGAGTCCACTGTTCGACGCTTGGTGGCCAAATTCGAGGCAAAAGGGTCGATCGACAATCAGACAACACCCGTACATCGCCGCAATGCAAGGTCTGCTTAAAATATCGCTGCCGTAAATGAAAGTGTACGGGAAAATCCGAGGCAGTCAATTTCTCGTCGTTCACAAGAACTTGGCTATTCTACGACTTCAGTTTGGCGAATTATGCGTAGTGACTTGAGTCTACACCCGTACAAAATCCAACTTACCCAGGAACTTAAGGAGTTAGAAGTTGCCCCAAACTTCCCCCAAAGAATCACTTTCAGCGACGAGGCCCATTTTTGGGTGAATGGATTTGTAAACAAGCAAAATTGTCGGATTTGGGACGAAAACAATCCACATGAGATACACCAGAACCAATTGCATCCCAACAAAGTCACTGTTTGGTGCAGATTTTCGTCTAACGAAATCATCGGTCCGTATTTTTTGGAGAACGAAGATGTAATTGCCATAACCGTCAACGCCGAGACCTACAGATCGATGATAAGCAACTTCTTGTAGCCTCAAATGGATTATATGCCTAGTATGGATACTGACGACATGTGGTTCCAACAGGACGGCGCTATGTGACACACTGCGCACGCCACGATAGACATTTTGCACCAGTGATTTCAGGGCAGGGTCATCTAGCGCGGCAGCGACGTCAACTGGCCACCGAGATCATGCGATTTACTGCCATTAGACTACTTTCTTTTGAGCTTCCTTAAATCTCAGGTCTATGAAAATAATCCGCAAACAGTTGATGTCCTCAAAGTCAACATAACGAACACCATCCAGCAAATTCAGCCAGATTTCTGCGACAAAGTCATCAAAAATGGGCCTCCCGAATGCGTTCCACCAAGCGAAGCCACGGCGGACATTTGAACTACCTTATATTCCACACTTAATGCCATAAAATTTACTTTCAAATTTAAAATAAATTGAGTGCATATATTACACACAACTTGTTTTATTTACATTTAAAAATCGAGCGACCTTATTGAAAGGCCCTTTATTTGCCACTAAATAAATGCGTCTTTAAAAATATTCTGCACAACATTTCGTTTCTGTTTTTTTTTATATCCCTCTCATCCTCAATGACCCTCGCGGCAGTTATATGAACGTCGCTTGAAACAATTTTCTTGTTTTAGGGGTGAAATTGAATCGACCGAACCTTCACTTTTCCTTAAAAAAATGTCTTTTCACATATTGCCTGAGTTTCCTCAGCCATTTCTTTTATTTTTGCTTTTATACCTCGAAATTCTCCTCAATGTTGTCATGTTTTAAGAGGGGGATAATGAGTAACAACTTGGTTAAGAATATTTTGAGATGTTTGGAATTAAGTAGCACCAGGTGAGGAACCTTTGCCTTCACGTTACTGGGGGGATAAACAGGATGATGTTAAGGTAGGCTACCCCTTACTGGGCAGAGGTAATGGCAACCCGGACTGAAGTACTTTGAATTTTATTATAATTTTTCTTTCTTGGTTAAAATTAAGATTCTAGGGATTTTCTTCACAGAGAATTATAATAGTATACTTTGCCTGACGTATGCGATGTGTGTACTCTAACATAAATATGACACTACACTTTCCATCATGCGTGTCCTATGTATATGTACTTTTTCACCTACATATTACACTATACTTTCTATGATGCCTGTCTTGTATATGTGTACTTTTTAACCTTCATATTCACTATACTTTCCAAATGCATATCCTGTGTGTGTGTCAAATAGGCATTGTATTCCTCGGTGTTCTAAAAACGCGCGGCTTTAGACGCGGCAGTGATAGATGTGGTACGCGTCCGGACGATAAAACCTACTCTAAGGATCTATAAAATTATAGCTTAGATTAAACATAAGCTTCAAAATTAAATCTTAAATTAAATATAAGCTACAAAATTAAAGCTTAGATCAAACATGAACTACAAAATTCAAGGTTAGATTAAA
The DNA here is from genome assembly GCA_963969495.1 of Ceratothoa steindachneri. Classification (NCBI taxonomy): domain Eukaryota; kingdom Metazoa; phylum Arthropoda; class Malacostraca; order Isopoda; family Cymothoidae; genus Ceratothoa; species Ceratothoa steindachneri. The sequence continues at coordinate 123,236,739 of OZ018331.1, forward strand.
CTTAATTTACAAAATTAAAGCTTAGTTTAAATATGTTACAAAATTAACATGAACTAAAAAATTAGAGCTTAGATAAAACATAAGCTGGAAAGTTTAAGCCTTAGGTTCATTTTCTAATAAAACTTGCAAGTTTAATACAAAACCTTAAAGTTCAACAAACAAGAATATTATTATCATCATTATTATTTTTATTTTTATAATACCATCTGCCATTGCTACCATACTTAATGTCACTATGATTATTATTCATTTATGTGATCAATATAAATTCCATTAGATTTAGAAAGCACTCTGAGACCTTCGCTAATTTTCAAAAAATGCCCCATTTCGAATTGTTGAAGAAAGTGACTAATTAATCTTGAATCTGGATTTGGAACTTCCATAAAATCTATTCATCCAGATTAGTCTAAATCCCACTATTTCACAACATTTCATCGAAATCCATCAATAAACTTTTGAGATATTTTCTACACATCGAATAGACAAAGAAACATACACGGCTGATCACGTATTCTTCCGCCAAATCTTTTGGCGGTTATAAATAATACAATTATGCACTGATTAATATTATTCTTGGTATTTTAATAATTAATTTAAATTCATTACACAACAGTTATTGCTAATCTGATAATTTAAGTTTCGCTAGTCCTGATCTACTTTCGTTACACTGTGTCTACTCAGGTCACAAAAAAATTGTATATCCGTTTCCTCCTAAAAACGGCTCCCGAAAGTCTAAAATTTCACGGAACGGTAAACCCTTTCCACTAGGGGGAGCTCTCTTCCTAATCCTAATCCATTGTCTAAGGGGATAAAAAAAGAGTCGAGAACCAATATCAACAGAAATAATCGATTACTGGAAGACACAAAGAACTTCCACTTAGCAGGCGTACATTCGCACCTGTACTCGTTTGGGGTCTCACAATCAATCATCCTTGTTGTCCTGCGGTAAATGAGACTCCAGGGGATTTGTTGCCGACCCTATCAGTAAGAGATTTCAACGAGAGGGCCCTGAAAAAGAACCTGACACTGGCTCACGGAGAACTTTCAGCCGACAGAGTGAGCAAACACCAAAGAACGCGTTTACCTTCTCTCCTTGCACGTCTGGTAATCTCCTCCTAAGCTTAAGCTACCTTCTATTGTTAGGAAAACATCCTTTAAGTGTTCTCATGTCAAGAATATGGAACCCAATTTCACTATGTAAAGAATATGGGCACCAAACAGCCTCCTTCGTCAAGAATAACGACCCATGCCGGCGTTAGGTTCTCTATTCTTGACATGATCCATAATTCTTAGATATTAAATATATTCATTTATTCCTTGTTTACTAAAATAAAGCAATGAGATTAATCCTTTCCATCGCATCCTCCAGACTTTTTCATTGTTCTCGGGTAATGGAGTAAAATTTGAACTCCCCACAAAGTGGGGTCCAAAAATCACCCCCAATAAATCTAACCGTTCATAGAGCATCCAAAACGAACAAACTAACATATTTCTTCCCGATCTGAAATCAAATTAACTTATTAATCCCCACTGGATCATCTACGAAGCAATAAATAAAGTGAGCCACGTCTTCTAGTGACCCGACGTTTCGAACTCGTAATAAACTGCAGGTCCAATCTAATACACCCTGGTGTTCGAAGTCCACAAAAGTATGAAGGTGGTGTCGGGGGATCGTTTATCTATTCCGAAGATTTTTCCCTCTTTCACACTCTATGTATATATTTCTTCTTATGTGAAATTTTATCAAACTAACTGAAATTCCAGATAAATTATCTAGATAAAGTACTCGAAAGCTTTTGTACATAAATTTATTTATTCTTCCAGTCTAGGTAAGACCCAGGTAAGACCCAGGTAAAACCCAGATATCCAAGCGAAATCTATCCTGTGGGAAGCAATATGTAAAAGTGATTATGTTAAAATGATTTTAAAATAGAAGCAGTATGCAATTTTAAATGGAAAGCAATATCTTAAAAGGATTTCAAATGGAATGTGTCAAAATGATTTTAGCTTGGAAGCAATATGCTAGGAGTCGCTTTTTCTTCAAGAGGAGTAAAGTTCAATTTTCAAAAGGTGTAAAGTTTAATTGAATCCAATTCGAGCCATGGAATGACCCATATGACCATGGAACATGGTAATTCACCCTGGAGATTCCAAATCTGCCCTTGGATTGGGCGTTGGGTGTCTCCATCTAGTGACAGAAGCCTCATTTATTTTTCAAAAGGAGTAAAGTTCATTTTTCAAAAGGATAAAGTTCAATTGTACCCATTTAGAGCCATAAAATGAACCATATAACCATGGGACATAGGGTTATTCACCATGGAAATTCCAAATCTGCCATCGGATTTGGCGCTGAGTGGCGCCATCTAGTGGCAGAAGCCTCATTTAGCCATTCAAAGGCACTTGTAAGTGATTTGAACCATGGGAAACCATCAACGCAATAACCATTTATCATCTTATCACAAAACGACGCAGGTCTTTGGAGGGACTTTCCCTCTCGTTTTAGATTGGAAGCATTATGCAATTTTAAATGAAAAACGATGTGTTAATATGGTATTAGATGAAAATTTATATGTCAAAGTGATTTTAGCTTGGAAGCAATATGCAATTTTAAATGGAAAGCAATATGTTAAGTTGATTTTTTATCAAAATTGATATGGCAAAATGATTTTAGCTTGGAAGCAATATTAAATGTAAAGCAATATGTTAAAATGATTTCAGATGAGAATCTATGTGTCAAAATGATTTTAGATTAGGAGCAATATGTTACATTGTTCGTTTTAGCAAAATAACCTGATCTAATTTTGGATACATGTTACAAGTAATATATTAAATTGATGTAAAGTGAAAAGCACTGGGCAAAAATGCTAAATGGGAAACAAAAAGTTCAAGTTTTTTTTAGGAAGCATAAAATTAAAACGATCCAATTTAGTTTTACTTGACACACCTTTACTAAATTTAACTTCGTGTAAATAGGAGGAGAAGAGAAGGAAATTGCTCTCAAAATCCTTCCTAATAATTCACTTAAACGAGACGTATTCACAAATTGCTCCCCTTCCACACATTACTCTTTATCCACACACTAACTTCAATTAATCATAAAGAAATAAACTTCTCATGCACCCAAATGTCTGAAAAAGGAAACATTATTGGTATGGTTACAAGAGATCTGTAGAGTAGTGAATATAGTAAAAGTGAAAATGTACGGAAGATATTTAACCCCAGATCTTCTTGAGGGCATTATGCCAGGGATGGCACGAAATCCTTGAGATGTTTGCTGCACCATGCTGACCCATGCTCCACCTAACACATCCTTGGTTGGTACACCTTGGAATCGTGAAATTGTGTCATTCCCTAAGGTGGAGCAGGGGCTGTACCTCTGCTCCACCCTACACTCCCTTGTGGGTGGAGATTTAAGGAAAACTGTGGGGTAGAAAACATGTCAAATTTCACCTCGCTATTCTCGTGCTATGTAAAGAAGAGAAACAAAGGAGAGAAAGGGGTAGTAACATAAAATACTACTTCACACTTGGTTTACCTCGACTACTAATACAAAATACTAATTTTCCAACCTCATATATGTACACTCAACTCCATTGCACATGCTAAAACTAAATACTAAATTTCCATACAATATACTCCTCTCGCATGTACTTTATAACTTAATTATCACAATTTTCACTCCTATAACAAAAGTTTTCGGAACGTGGCTGAAATGCGGAATCTGATCTTCAGGGAATTACCACTCACACTGTTGAGACGTTTCCCGAAATCTTTCCCACATTTGAAGCCCATAGTCGACGTGAAAGCACGTCCCAAAGCGATAAATATGAACCTAAAAGAATTCCCTTTCTCCTCCCTCGAAATTTATACAATTATAATAGTGAAATAAACACCAAAAATAGTTTGAGAGACAGTCAGCCAAAGGCAATGGAAAAAATTCCATCTTAAGGCAAGTGGCGTGAGACGCACCCTTATTTATGACAAACACATTCCTTGAAGGAAAAAACAAAAAAAATTCTTCCTAATATGCTCAGTCGCTCTAAGACTGGAATATTAAACAAGCCACTTGGAAGAGAGTGCATGGAAATTGTCCATCGGTCTTTTTCATTATCAGTGGAATCATTCTTTCAATTTGTCGATCTATCACAAATTGCCATGGTTAATACTGATACCGCAAAGATCCTGCAGTATGCTCAAGGCCAATACCGTAAATTAAAACACCAATTCTTGTAAATATTAACCCGAGTGATTTTTAAATATACTGATAGTATCAATGTATATGTTTTAAGACAAGGGATTACAATTATTCATTAGCATGTAAGTGAAAAAATTAGGTAAAATTCCCGACATAGTCAATTTTTGCTTGGAATTGAGCCCTATATCGATGAAATATGAAAGTGACTCATATTTTCCTGAAAATAAATCAGCCAGGTAAAATAACAACCAGCTAATTAGTATATAATATCTACCAGTCAATCATTATATTGAAGGAAAATTGTTAGATATTATCATCATAGGTCAAACTTTAAAAATCTTGAGCCCAAAGGCTTAGGATTTCTTTGGTCAATGCCAAGGGTGTAGATTTCTGCCCCCGTCGCTGGCATTGCCCAGACTCTGCCCTGTTCTTAAATGGGATTTGCCTGAATTGGCTGGAGTTGCACCGTTTCTGTACTCTTGTATTCTAGTGACGCCTCACTTAGGTGGCATTATTCGTAGCCTTAAGGTATCTCTTGTACCCGTGCCTTGGACATTCTCCGTTCTGAGGTAGTTATCGCTTGGGAGATCGGATGATAAGCTAACCTACTTTTTGGCGTTCCTTTTTTCGTATAAAGCTCGTCTACGGGGCCCATATTGCCTACTCTAAACCTAAATCTCATTTGGGACGATAGATTCTATCCACCATGCCTGACTGCGGATGGTGATTGATGCTTACCGCACGTCTATTATAAAGAGGATCCTTGCCACTTGCTTTACATCGTGGACATTATGCGCTTGTACATGCTATTTCAGCTTCTACCCCAATGGCCGACGGCTCTCATATCATCCTCGGCCAATCTCGACCGCGCGTATGCCAAAGAGAGACTCCAACTATCCCCCAAAACTTTCAGATTGTGGGCCAGGAAAATCATTCGATATTTCTGTGTAAGTTTCAGGCAAGTAGCACCGATAGTTTCGCCAAAATGCCACCCTGAAGGATACCACCTTTGAACTTTTGTCGCCACGCTTCTGTTCCGGAAGCTTCTACAGCACCGGGAATATTGCTTTCATATTCCATGAAACATAGGTTATGTCAAAGTGGAGCCGCTTCTGCTTACACTGATATATCTAAGTCCGAAACGGAAGCTGGCTTCCATAGTACTCCCCGCCTCTCTCGTTTGAAGTTGAAGCTAGCGAATCTCTTCTGTGCTGTGTGAGATTACGTGATCTGTCCGGTTAATCATAGCGACTTACAGAGCGCACTAAGTTCCATTGAGACATTGGAATTCCCACACCCCATTTTTCTCAGTATCCGTGGCGACCTGGGTACTGCAGATCATGTGGGATGGCAAGATTGTCCTTTGTTAGTTTATCGCACATGAATGGGTTGCTAGAAACGAGTGCTCTGATAAGTAGACTAGGCTATCTGCACAGACTAGGCTGTCTGCACAGACTGAGCAAATAGGATGGGAGGCTGCGCCCTGAAATTTAATGTTACGTACCATTGCGCACATCCTTAAACAGTGGACCGATCCCTCAATTCCCGGACAGTATCAAGTCAGTTTTTGTGGTCTCCGAATTGATACACTCGTGACACGTAGCCTTAGCCGATGGAGATCTCCCTCAAACCATTCTTCGAAGATTCATGGTACCCAATACTGTACGTCATTTTTGGTTGAATTAGTCTGGGGGAGTTTCCTGTGCGTTATCGATCCCTGTATCGTGACAAAGAGGGTCACTGCCGCTTGTCCCTGGTGCTGTGTTATTTCATGTGTGCTCGGCCGTGGAGGCGGAGGGAATCTTCCGATCTTCCAGACAATTTAAATGGATTTTTTTTTTTTCAATTGTTGGATGCATGCTGGAGCCCTTAGGGGACTAGGTCCTCCACTTTGATACCTATCTAAGGTATCAAAGTGGAGGACCTAATTCCCTAAAGACTCTAGCATGCCTCTAATTTTTTTTTATTGATCTTTTTCATAATCATTGTTGTTGTTTAGGAAATGTTGATTTGATTTTTTTTTTGTTATTATTTTCCGGAATTTTAAATATTCTACTAGTGAAGGTTTTTTCTTTTTTCGGCGCAGTACCCTTGTCGGTAGCCGACTAAATCATATCACCCACTAAATCAGATCATGCATTAAATCAAATAATATCAGCCACTAAATCATATAATCCACTAAAATCATAGGCACTAAATCATATCATCCATCGACACACACACACACATACACACACTGGCATAAACGTCTACTGCGCATGCTGGCGGTGAACCCATGGGACGCGTGAGACAAGTGACACTATCCAACTTCTTTAGTGACATGCGAGCAAATGTTTGGGAACGACAAGGCTGTGGTCCTTTGTATTACTTTCATTTCAATTTAACAAAGATAACCTCGAATCGATTGAAGCGTTTAAGTAGTGAAGGTGTGAAATAATATCCTGAAAGCGTTTTATTCCATTAAAAAATTAGCAGTAGATGATCTTAAAAATCAAGTTAATTATCAACCTTGAAGCTACATTAAAGAGAGCTTGGGCAAAGATGCAACTACTGTCAATAAATAACAAGAAATTTGATTCCTCCTCTGGGTAAGAACTATTCAAAAGAGCGGCTGCAACAATCGCCCAAGATCAACAGGTAATTTAATCTACTTTACACCTTTATTTGCTCTCAGTACTCTACACTGCTGACAGTCGAGTTGAAAAAGTCGCCTAACATTGTTCTTTAACAAGTAGGAAAGAAACTTTCGCATAAGTAGGGGCATGAATGTAAATGCCTTTCGATTATAATGTGTATGTTGATAGGTATGTAGAATTGAGGTTGTAGTGTGTAATTTATAGAGGATACCACATATGTTTTGTTTTCAGGAATTAGGGTGATGATCTAGGGTGATCAATGCCTAGGTTTTTTCCTTCTTACTATAATATATATATATATATATATATATATATATATATATATATATATATATATATATATATATATATATATATATATATGTGGTTAAAAGGACAATATTGTAGCTAACAATGATCTTCAGCAAGCTATTGGAAGGAGCTCTTCTTACTGTAACGAGAAGATAACGCATAAGGCAGCCTTTCTAAGACAAACCAAAAAGATTGTCCTTCAATCACCTATTTTAATTGTCATCCCTGATTTCGAAGAGAATGGAAAATTTAACCTTTATCCATTCAAGGTCGGTCTTATAAATCGAGAATTATTCGCAATTGCGCAATCATAATTATGCGGTTAAGAAGGCAATGTTGTACTTAACTAAGCTCTTCATCAAGCTCGGGGAAGGAGCTCTTCTCACAGCCACGAGAAGATAACGCATGAGCCAGCCTTTCTACAACGTTGTCTTCTTGGCCACATAATGTAGGACATGAAAGAGACCCCATATCAATACCGTCTCTTTTTTATACAAGGTATTTATTAAAAAGGAAAATGGTTTCTCCTACTGCAAGTGTGAGTAAGTCAAGAAATTAATTTCTGCCTAATCCTTCAATTTGTTCTGACTGCAAAATAAACCATTATCAATAAGATTACATGTTTCAATAAATAGTATATTAGTAAATAATGATTCAACATCAAAATTTGTAATATAATATTGAGCTAAGTGAGAAGAGTTTTCATTAATAAAGTTAGGGAATTCAAAAGAATCACGTAAGGCATGATTGTTCATCATAAGAGGTTCAAGCAGAAGGACAAGAACATTGCACAAGTTATATGCGGGGGTGCGAATAGTTGATAGGATTGGTTTGAAGATAATCCAGATTTTTAGTTTTAGGGAGACCATACATGGAGACTCAAAAAGATTCTTAAACCTAAGGATTACCCTTTTAAATTAGTTATTAAATTAGAGGATAAAGTTAATAGACTGTTATTGGAACTATTATTTTCAACAGACAAGCTTACTATGTAGAGTGCTACCACTAATATTCATTCTACAATCGAATATTTGCCGCCATCGGTCTAACTACGAATCTCTATTGGATCTGATAACACAATGTTCACCTACACCTAATTATCTGCCTTAATGAAACAAAACACACACACACCCGAAATTCTTCTTAACAAAACAATACTATTGTCATTTTTAACAAGATTACAAAATAAAAGGACATTCCATATACATACATAAAATCTTCCGTTAGACATTCCACCAACTTAGCACTCCACTAAATTCTCTTGCAATACGAGCACAATTGTGTCTGCTTTTAACCATTTTTTACATGTATCTGTCTCCGAATATACCCACATCTTAAGACGACCTGGAACTACTTCTTAACCAACTACCGAAAACATTCCTGGTCATGGGAGATTTTAACGCTAAAAACATCCAGTGGTATGGTCGAAAAGAAAACAACAGATGAAGACTGATAATGAATAAGAATAAAAGTGAAAATTTCCAGTTATAAATATTAAATAGCGACAGTCCCACCTATTACGATTAGCAAAATGATGCCTTCTCCCATATCGATCTATCCACCCAATCTCCCACTTTTCCATCCGAAACCCACTGGAACACCCACAACGACCTATGCAGGAGCGACCACTACCCAATAATCACAGAGGTCCTCTCAGAAACCTCCTCACAGCAAGGCTGTACTACCAGTGCGCAAAGTGGACTGAATTCACCTGAGCCACGGCAGATTCCCCATCCATCCTGCATCCACCTAGCAGTGCTGAAGATATCCACCGTTTCACCCAATGTGTCCAACAAATAGCCAAGACTCGTGTGCCTCAATCTAAAAGCATCCGAAGATTCAATCGATGGTGGGAAAAGAATTCAAAGGCAAAGCAGCAAAGAAATGGACACACAGGCAATTTAGGCTCTGGGTCTACTAGGTCTGCCGCATCATACATAGAATAAAAATGTTTTTGCGCTTTAGCCCGACGAACATTTAAGGAGGCACGCAATCATCCATCACTCCCACAACACCCATAACCAGGAAATGGCGCCACATCAAAAAGATGAAGGTGGTTATTTATTGGCAAGTAGAAACTTGCCAATAAATAACAACCTCATCAGCCAACCACAGGATGTGTTCAATAAAATAGCAAACCCTCTTAAGAGACTTATCAAAAGGATCCCAAGAACACTTTTTTTAAGACAGAAAAGAGAAATAGAGGCAATACTCCTGAATTTCTCAAGGCAACAAACTCCTAAGTGTAATACTCCATTTCCTCTATAAGAAGCTTCGCTCTCAAACTGTCCAACTACTGCTCCCAAAACAAAACACATCCATGATCTCAGGAAACGCTGCCTAACCCATCATAACCTTTCTTAAAAAGTTGTTGTATCTCATTAGGGAGCGGATAGAAAACTCCTTTTTACCTATATATGACCCTCTTAATCTCCACATTAGAATACAGAAGCCGTCACCTATATGCAGCAGCATCTAACTATACCCTCAAGAGCCTGGATCTTCTAAATCTTAAAGCCCTCCGACTAGTCACCGGAGCATTCAAATCGACGCCTTCATCATTCCTCGTGCAGAGTTATATAACACTACTCTGCTACCATAAATCCCTTACAGAATTAAAATACCTAGCCCAATCCTACCGATAAAAAGCACCAAGCCGAACCGAATTTTTAAAAAGCCAACACAAACAGACAATCCTTAAAACCGCCAATACATATCATACAAACAAACAGTCAAAAAACATCTACATAACTTGAACTTGGCTGAGCAGAGCGTCTTCAACGAAAACCCATCCCCTACTTCTCCATTAATAAAACCACCTTTAATAGTCTGCCGAATTCCCTTACCGTCTTCGAAAACAACAACGCAGCCACACTCGTTTCCATTGACACCAGGAAGTCCATGAGACCAGCCAGAAAATCTTCACAGACGGGTCTTAATCATACGACGATGTGGTATGCGCAGCAATCCAGCCTCTCCGGACAAGAATAGTTCGACTACCGAAATGCGTGTCAGTTCTATCAATGGAGCTGGCAGCAATTTTATTAGCTCTAAATTCTGCAACAACTGACAACAAAATTGCAATATTCTCCGAGTCCAATAGTTTACTAGAGATGTTAAAATACTTCAATCAGACACATCCCCTTGCAATCAAATTCCGAGATAAATTAGTACCTCTCTCCAGTAACACAACCTATTGCTGGTCTTCTTCACATGTGGAGATCAAAAGTAAGGAGAATGTCGATTCAGCAGCAAAAAACAACTACAACAAACCAACTAAATCAAAAAGAACCAACATATTTCAAAGACTATTGCAAACTCTTCAGCAAAAACAACAAAAACAAATGGCAAAATTAATGGCACAACTATGCCATCCACACTTTCGCCAAATTAAGAACATAGAAAAATGTATATTTTCGTCTAAGAATATGCGAAAGAATAAAGTTATCTTATCACGACTACAGCTAGGACACACCAGAACCCAACACTACAATGCGCTACATGCAACACCCAAATCTCAATCCCAAGAAGAGAAAATTGAGAAAATAGAGATAAAAACTATGGAAACAAAAAAAAATTAAATCAATTATACTAAAGTATTTGCATTGTATACAAACACCGCCTGGTTAGACCCAAATTTGGGTGAAAAAGGGCATTAAAAGGCTTATTAAAAAAAGAAGCGAACCAGAAGATGTATGATGGGTAAAAAGGGGACCAAAAGAAATGAAACTGAAGATGGATGGAAATGGAGGAGACCAAAGGAAGAAATATAAGAAGATCCATAGTGAAGGATAAAAGCATAAGAAGCGAAACAGAAGATGGATAAAAATGGATAGGAGCAAAAGAAAGAAAGCAGAAGATGGATGAACATGGATAGGAATAAAAGAAACAAAACAGGACATAGATGGACATGGATGAAACCAAAGAAAGCAAAACAGAAGATGGATGCAAGTAGATTTGACTAAAACAAGAAAAATAAAGATGATGAATGAATACTAGATAGGACCAAAAGAAACAAATCAGAAGATGAATCGACTTGGATGAGACCAAAACAATCAAAAGGGAAGATGGATGGACATGGATGGCACCAAAAGAAACAAAACAGAAGATGGATAGACATGAATAAACCAAAATAAACAAAACAGAAGATCAATAGGCAGGATGGAGAAAAAAAATAACATAAGATAAATGGACGTGGATGGGGCCAAAAGAAACAAAATAGAAGATAGATGGACATGAATGAGACCAAATGGAACCGAAAATGCGATCGATTTTCTATTCAACAGAAGAAACTTCATAAGGACATATCGGTTATTAGGGGCGGGCCCTGATGACGCCATCTACGACAAACGGCAACGACTGAGTTTATCAATCTACCCTATGTGACTATAAGTTTTGTCTAAAGTGTTACTTAGTTGTGAATATGTTGTGAACTATTTCTGATCCCCTTGGCATTGGATGAAGTTGTCTGTGTTTTAGATATTTAATTTTGAAAGGTAATCTCATCGGAGACCTGTGTGTTATGTTTTCTCTGAGTGACTACAGATAAAAAATTATTAGCATTTGAAAATAAGGTTCTGCGACGAATATTGGGAGTTAAATGGTGGGAAAGAAAAGTGTCAAATACCAGAATCAGAGAAATAACGGAGGTGCAACCGGTCGATGAGTTTGTTAGATCTTCCCGTTGAAAATGGTTAGGTCATGTTTATAGAAAGCAGGGTATAGTTCGGTTGGTGGCCCCTGGTAGAAGAGGTAAAAGTAGGCCTAGGGAGACTTGAATGAGGACTATGAGGCAGGAAGAAGGAGATGATTGTTGGGAGGTTTTTGACGTATTAACTCAAGATAGAGCGTGGTGGCGTGAGTTCATTGAGGACCTATGCATCCCCGTGGGTGCCACAGGAAATGATTAATTGATTGAATATATAATTGCGTGGTCTACTGTATTTTCTGTGATTGCGCAGTAGTTTATGGGTTGTATAATGCATTGGCATCCCGAATATAGTGGCATACAGTGCACATTGTTCAAATTGTGGTATGCACTTCATATAGAGGAATATAGTGGGCAATTTGGATTTTGCGTGGTGTAGAGGAACTACGTCCCTTTCTACACCTTCATCCTAGTGAACTATTTTAGAGGTTTTAAGTTTACTTATTCACATGGAATATTTATTTCACTTCTGAATAAGTTTTATTAACTAATCGAAGGTCAACATAGGTAATTTACGAATTTCTCTTGGGAAATTTGGTGTTATTGTGTCGGGGTGTAGATAGAATCCTACCTGATTTTGGCGAGTATTTTTCAACTTTATAGTTCCTTCTTCTTTCCTTATTACTTCGCTGATGCCAGTAAAGTACTAGTTTGTCCGCTTAGTTCTGCTAGTTCCCGGAGAGTACCCGAATATTGTAAGTAGCCTGACACGTCATCCGTTGGCAGGTTACCTCGTAAGCTTGAGGATTGTTGGTACCTCCTCCTCCTCCCGGATTTAACTGCCTTGGATAGAGACTCGTCTATCTCCGGGGAATGAGAGCCGTGTTCAGCGCTGTGCCATTTTAGAGGTAATGGAACATAGAACTCACCGAGTTGGCCCTTTTTAACACTTGAGTGCAATTAGTATAGCAATAAATTGCCACCTTTACAGTGTATCCACACCAAGCAAGTGACTGTATACCATCACTGTGTACGTTAGAGTGTTCCTTATGACCGTTGAGTGATTTGAGTCACGGTTCAAATTGGAACAATCTGATCACTACCATGGACAAACACACCGAAATATATTTATGGTACGAAGTAATACTGTTTCGGATTATTCGGGATCGGACTTCTATGTTCGTCTTGGTTGAAATAATACACTCCACCGCACAAAACCTGGATTCATCCGCACGACCCATCGAGCGACAATTAGCGGCGGTAGAGCTTTATGCGGGGTAGGAACACGACCCGATCCCCAGCAGGGTGCGTGAGTCCTTCCACCAGATTTGATTCCATTACCCAGGAATCTCTTTCTCCCCTCGTGGCGATGACAGCTTCATTTCCCCTTGCTGTCACGTCGATGCTCCCACACATTTCGTATTCCTCTCCCTTCAACGCATCACCCACGCTGTGCCCCTTCATTACACCCTTCTCATCGAAGACATAACCAGTAAAACTGGTACTGTACACACAAACGCGCGAACAACTTTACATACAGGCATGTATACGTACTGAAACGCTCATACTCCTCACTCATATGCCCGTATAAATTGTCTCTTAAAAAAGGCAAGTAGCGCATTAAAAAAGAATAAAGAAAAAAGGCTAATTAAATTAAAATATATATAAATATGTATATATTTTTCAACATTTCCATTATTTGAGTAAACCCATCGTGATTAGATGTATCCAATGCTTTTATCTAATTTTATTTAAAAAAAGGTTTGGTAAATTGAACTATTTGCCTTTTTATAGTTTCCGCGATTTTTTCAATATTTCTTTTTTATTCCGACCCGAATCGGAGCGTTGACCGTCTTGCCACGCCCTTTCTTAACCACTTTTCATTAAAATGCCATAAATAAAGACCGATGTAATTCATTAAATTTATCTTCATTTTCCAATGGCATTTAGTTGTACATCCGAATCTTGTCTGTCACAGTGTGTGTGTGCCTCTCTATCTCTCAATTTCTCTCACTCTCTTTCATGTTCTATCAAGGAGTTACAAGAAATAGTAGTGCCTCAAAGGACATTGCTGACCATACTGTGGAGGTACTTCTTTTGGAAAGCCCTAACTTATAGCATAAGAGAAAGTATAGCATAGATGAAGGCTCTTCCCGCCCACCTCTCCAATCCGCATTTACGGGCCAGAAAGCTGAAACGATACCTGAATGTGCTAAAAAAAAACACTAACAGGAAATATTTATAGAAAAGTTGAAACCTATCTACTTTACTCCAATCTATACTAAGGTGGTACCATCTAGGTCAAGGTGTGGATTATCTTGTCAAGTGGAGATTTGAAATGTTCGACTGACAAACTGTTCACCACTGACCACTCGCCTATCCTGAGAAGACTATTTCGCAAGTGTTTCACTCCTTCTCGTTATTGAGCATATTAGTCCTTCGTCTATATCATTGATGTAGACGATGAACAAAGAGGCCCAAGCACTAAGCCCTGGGGCACCCCGCTACTGACTGGCGCCCATTGCGAGGCTACCCTGTTGATCTTTCCTCGTTGCCTCCGTCCCGAGAGCTAGTTTCCTATCCATTCGGCTACCTTGCCGGTAATGCCAAGGGCTTATACTTTATTTATCAACCTGCGGCATGGTACCTTTTTGAAAGTTTTTTTTAAAATCCAGGTATAAGATATCTACAATTCGAATGCGGTCATACTCAAAATACTGTAGAAAAATTCTAGTAGATTAGTGAGGCATGAATGGTTCTTTCGAAATCCGTGCTGGGAATCCAAGATCAGGTTGTGCGACTCTAAGTGTTGCACTATACGGTCTGCGATTATTCTCTCGTACAGGTTGCCTGCAATGGATGTCAGACTAATAGGCCGGTAATCACCCGGACATTCACGGTCCCCCTTCTTATAGATGGGGAAGTTACGTCTGCTATTCTCCAGTCTTCCGGCACTTCTCCAGTTTCAAAACATTTGTTGAAAATGGTGGTGAGGTGTGGAGCGACCTCTTCACTAACTTTTCGGGGGATTCTAGAAAGAAAGCCATCCGGACCTGGAGAGTTATACGGGTAAAGGTTTCCTAGTCTGGCTACTACTTCGTTTCTCTCTAAGATTATTCCGCAACCTGTTGGATCATAAAATTTTCTTTAAACGCCAATCATTTGCCGAGGGTCCTTCTCCTGTTGCGGGCCCAAGCCGAGCTATCGCATCCCGAAGACCCACAAAGTTCGTGCTTCGGAAGTCGGGTATAAAAATAGCGTCGTGAGAGCGTCTGTCACATGGAATTCGGACAGAAAACGTGACTGTACGGTGATCGCTCCCGCCCAGACACTCTCCTACGCTGAGTCCAGATACCATGTCGTCATCAATGGTAAACACCAAGTCTAACATAATCTCACCCCTCGTTGGCTCCTCTACTTACTGCGTAAGGAAGTTATCCTGATCGAACTCAATCAATCTTCTCTCTTCCGCATCGCCTGTCCAGTTCCTCCAGTCACTCCCACGGCAGTTGAAGTCACCAATGACCAAACTTGTGTGACTATTTATCGGTCGGTGATCTTTGCGTACAAGCTTGAGTCTGACTCTTCTGACTATCTTTGCGGCCTGTAAACTACCACTACTCTATAAGAGGAGTTTATAAATTCAATGTCTAGCCCTAAAATCTCGTGACCAGATCTCACTTTGCATTCGACAGCAGGAAACAGTTCCGGACATATACCATAACTCCGCCGCCCTCTCGACAAGGTCGGTCACGGTGGAACATTGTATAACCGGGGATCGCAAACTCACCCTCGAAATCTCGATTGTCAGTATGGATCCACGTTTCTACCATCGCTACGATATCTATTCGGTTATTGGAGGCCAATACAGCCACAAGTTCGTTCCACTTGTTCCGTATCGACCTTGCGTTAAAAAATATAACTTTTAGGGAACACTGGCTAGTCCGCACGCTCCTTCCGCTAACGCGTTTTCAGACGACTCGAATGGAGCGTTGTTTTCATAAAGGAACGTATTACCATGAGCTCCCTCCGAGTTGCCTGGATTTTCTCTACATGGGACCGGTTCTTCGTCACCAGCAGGGCTTTCATTACTCTCGGGTTGCAGTGCAGTAGGGACTTTTGCAGAGCGATACAGAGAAAGAGAGAACTCGTAGTGATCTCTTGTTTTCTTTGTTATAGTGTTTTGCTAGTGCCAATGTATTGTGTATGGAGTGTTTTAATAGTTTAGATCATCATTATTATCTTTAGTTTGGGTTTATATTTAGTTCTTGTTTGGGTTTAATTTTTTTTTAACTTGCTACGTGCCTTAAACTAATCGCTGTGTCGTAGTGCTTTACTAATGTCTGTGTCTTGTGTTTATAGTTTTTAACAGACTAGAACATCATTATTTTCTTTAAATTTTGTTTATATTATTTTTTCTGTGTGTTGCAATTTCCTTTGCCTGACCAAGTATTGCGTTGTCTTCACTACCAGGACAGAACTGAATCAGTTAAGTTTATCGCTTTTACTTTTCTTTTTTGTGTGTTTTTTTGTGGTGGGGTTTACTGTTCTAGTTTCATTTTATTATTTTCCATATACTTTATTCAACTTACTCAAAACACTTTAGACTGTGTGGTAGTTTCCACTAAGTCTGCTCTCGAAATTTGACACTTTTATGATCTACATCCTGTTTACGTGACATTCCAGCTCAAAAATTTAGCTTACTTCCTCTCTCTACTCTTATTGTAATAACGCATCACAAAATACACATATCTCAAACAAGTCATACAAGTAAGAGAAATGAAAACAAATTAGATACGCACACAAACAAACATAAATCCCTTTTAGCTCTTCTTTTTTTTAACCTTAAACAAACTTTAGTACACGCCCTAATACACATCCCTCAAACACATATACATTCACTTCCGCTCACCCCATACTCACACAAAAACACATCCAACAAACAACCAAATAAATAAGACAAATACAAATCTTACTCATACAAGTAAGATATATACATACAAATAACATACACACACGCATATACACTCCCATCAGCTCTTCTCTCTTACCTTTTATTTCAACCTTAAACACACACACACATCGCTCTAATACATCCAGCCACATAACTCAAGCACACGCACACATACAAATCGCACTCTTCCACGTACACACACACACGAACATTTCTGCTCAGCCATTATCACACATGTACGCATCCCTCAGACAGTCCCATAGGTGAGATGTTCCACACACACACACATATTCTAGGATAGAAACAATATGCCAGGAGCAGAGAATTGAAGGTACGATGCCGTAAGTGCAGAGGTACTCGTTGGTGCATCGATTTCAGAAAGAGGATTATAAAGATATTAGTAAAGATAGCATTTGTCTGTTTTGTCAGGTTGAGTTGGGAATGGAGAGAAAGCTCATGGATTTGGAGCAACGGCATCCTCGCGATATGACCGTTGTAAGGGATCACGTGGGGTACTTAGAAGGAAATTGCCTCCGAGAGTTGACGGAACTGAAAAACCGGGTCGGTCAACTGTGGGAGGAGGTTAGCCGCTTTAGCCACGTGTCGGAGACGGCGACTTCCACGGGGGGAAATGTGAGAGGCTGTAAGAGAGATACAGAGATAGATAGGGGTGAAAGAAATAATCATAGAAAATCTGGACGGGGGAGGGTTGGTACAGTCTGCTCTGGGGAGGGAGAGAGGAAAAAAGTAGAAGCGGAAAAGGGTCAAAGTGCGAGGGGAGACGAGAGGAACGGAGTAGAAGCGGAAATGGGTCAAAGTGAAGGGAGGTGGGCCAACTAAGTTGGTGTTGGCCCTAAAGATCCCTTGAGGACTACTAGGGAAATGGCGGGAGAAACTTCGTGCAGTTATGCTGAGGTTGTGGCTTCGTCGGCTTCTCCCGGCAGGAACCCAATGCAGTCTGAGGGGTTAGATGCTGGGAACCAGGTTGCAGCTTCTGGTGGGGCTCCTGTAAACGAGAAGAATAAACAGGGAAAAGTAGGAAGGGAAGAGGAGTTGCTGAATCAGCGATACCCATGGTGGGCGCAAAAGCGGAAATCACCACTTTAGCCGGGGATATAGGTAGTGGGAACCGGCTCACAACCTCTAGTGTGCCTTAACTAAGCAAGGAGTAAAGGAAGAGGAAAAAGAAAGGGTAGGGAAAGGGAGTTGCTGCATCAGCTACTGGCGAATCGGTGACACCATTGAGAAGGGAACAGAAATGAATAGTAAGTCGGGCTCTGGGACCACGAAGGAGAAAGCAATGCATCTAAACCGATTTGCGCTGCGGTAAAATGGGGAAGTGCAAGGCGTTGTGGTGTGGAATTCTTAGGCCCGAAGCCTAGAGAGCCACCTTGGAGAAGGTTTTGTATATAGATTGTAGGTCCGATGCCTTCCGGGTCGGGGCAACGAGGCACTCGGGAGGGGTGAAGATTCCCTCTAGGAACTGTGTACTCGTTTCGATGGTGAGTGGGAACGATCTCTTTCTCAGAAAAGGAGGGGTTGGTAACACCGAAGCCATCCTGATGAATGCAATGATGACTTTGGATGATCTTAGCGCTGAAACAGAGCGTTGATTGTTAGTAGGGATTGTACCCCGAAAGTTTGCGAATGTGCACGCAACTAGCAAACTTCTGGATATCAATAGGAGATTAGGGCCCCTATGTGCAATGATAGGCGTCAAATTCTTGCATCCATTTTATCGGTTCTTTGAATGTGACGACCTGTACACAGAGGATGATGTACACCTAAGTAGCCAAGGTAAAAGATTCTAACTGATCTCATCAACCATAACACCTTCTGGCTAATAAGGGCGACACGAGCAATACCAGTAGAATGCTTGGGGAATAGAACAGGGTTAGGATCAGGAGCGGAAGGTGTGGAGTTCCCCGTCACTATTGAACCCAACTCACCTCAAGTGGAGGAGGGTATAGAGAACTCTGCTGAGGAGGAGGAACCGGGCTCCCATGATAATTGCCAGGGTTGGAGCTTAGGGAGATAAACGTCGGTGCGCCTGTTTCTGACGAATAGGCATTATCTCAAACTTAGGGGAGTAGGGAGCAGATCTCTGCGACTCTGGTGGCGCTCAATGTGCTGTACCCACTTCAGGGTACAACAACTCAACCGTACCGTAGGAAAACGCCTAAGGGTAGGGGGCGTTAGGAATAGCCTGCGTTCCCTTAAATGCCTATTCCTTAACGCCAGGTCAATACAAAACAAGTGGGACGAACTTGTAGTCATATTGTCCGGTGACACCCGAAAAGACGTATTTGCCATCGTAGAAACTTGTCTTTACACTGACACTCGAGATTTCGAAGATGAGTATATGATTCCCGGTTACATGATATTCCACCGTGATATACCCAATCGAGGAGGTGGTGGAGTATTGTTATACATCCGTAACTGCTTTCCCGTGGTTTATTACAATGTTAGAAGTGTCTACGAGATCCTAGGAGTAGACATACCGACTCGTGGTGGTATACAGGCTGCAAAAGTAGCCCGAGGAAGCGGACCTGAACCTGTACGTTAAACTTGCTGAGTTAGTGGAAAATCGCCCAAGCCTGATTATAGGCGATTTTAACCGTCGTGGAGTTGACTGGGGTGATAAATCGTGCGACGGGGAGGGAAGACGACTCATCAACTTTGCTGACAATAACCTTTTGACACAGTGGGTCGAAGAGCCAACGAGAGGTATGAACTTGTTGGACTTGGTGTTCACCACTGAGGACGACATGGCTTCTGGACTGAGCTGGGTGAATGTATGTAGAATAGCGGTCAATGAACAGTCTTATTCACTTTACGCACTCCGTGTGGTAGTCCCTCTCGCGATGCTGCCTACAAACCCGATTACAGTCGCGCTAACTTCAACGGTCTACGAGATGCAATGAGCTGACTGTAACCTGTAAGTGGTAAAAGTAGCTCAGCCAACTGGTTGAGATTCAAAGACCGCTTCATGAATGAGCAGTCCAGGTTCGTTCCCCAAAAAGAGGTAAATGAAAAATCTAGTGAACCTAAATGGTTTAATCGCAGGATTGCTTCGGCAATTCGCAGGGGGCAAAAAAACTACGCTAAAGGGAGAAGTAGTGGTAGCAACGAGAGTCTCATGAAGTATAGACAAAATATTAGAACTGTTAAAAAACTGGTACGCCAAGCTAAATGCAATGAGGATCTTCAGGTCGCGTTCTTCTGCAAAGAGAATACAAAGGAATTCTTCCTGCACGTAAATAGGTACAATCCAGTTCGCCAGTGCAGAAGCCCTCTAAGAGATGATGTTGGCGCTTTGCAAGAGTCTCGAATCTGGCTATCACGAACGTGTTGAGTGACTACTTCACCTTTGTGTTTACAATGGAAGAAGATGGTCCCACCCCGAGGCCGGCCGGGGATGTATCTCAATGAGGGGGAAAACCTAAGCGAGATAATATTAGACCACGAGGAAGTGGAGAATAAAATAAAGAACCTTAACCCGTACAAATCTCCAGGTCCAGATGGCTTTCTCCCTTGCGTCCTTCGTGAAGTGAGTGGTGAGGTTGCTCCACAACTTACTGCGATCTTTAACGAATCGTTGAAAACTGGAGAAGTACCAGAGGGCTGGAGGACGGCGGACGTGACCCCCATATTTAAGAAGGGCGAGCGCGAAAACCCGGGTAACTACTGGCGTATAAGTTTGACCTCCGCTGTGGGCAAAATGTTAGAGAGCATGATAGCAGATAAAATAGTAAAGCACCTAGAAACAAACAACTTGATCCTGGATTCCCAATACGGGTTTCGAAGGAATCGATCGTATTTCACAAATCTACTAGAATTCTTTCCCGGCATTTTGGGTGAGTACGATCGTAGTCGGGCTGTGGAGATCTTATACCTGGACTTTCAAAAGGCTTTTGATAAGGTGCCCCATAGAAAGTTATGTGCAAAGTCCGCAAGGCTGGCATTACAGGTAGGGTGACCAGCTGGATCGAGAACTTGTTGTCAGGCAGGCGACAAAGAGTGAGAATAAACGGGGTAGCCTCGAGATAGGCGCACGTGAATAGTGGGGAAACTCATAATTCCGTGTTTGGTCCAATCTTCTTTATGATATATATAAATGATATAGACGATGGGTTGCTTTGCTCGATATCCAAGTTCGCCGACGATACAAAATTAGGAGGCAGCGTGAGCTCACGCGAAGGAGTATGAAATCTACAAAGCAGCTTTCAGAGGTTAGGTGAGTGGTCGGAGAATTGGCAGATTCCATTTAACCTTGATAAGTGCAAGGTGATGCACATTAGCAATGCCAATCCTCGAAAAGACTACCACTGGTTAGGTAGAGTTCTGGAGGTGACAGACATGGAAAATGAATTGGGTATGATAATCAGCAGCGACCTAAAGTTTTCCAGCGCAAAGACTATTGGGTTACATAAAGAGGCAATTTCGCTTCCGTAACAAGGAGATTGTCCTTAAATTTTACAACTCTCTAGTCAGACCTCACCTGGAATACGCCGTTCAATTCTCGTCCCCTACACTGCGTAAGGACATAGATAGACTAGAACGTGTCCAGGCTAGGGCCATCAAGCTAATTCCCTCACTTAAGCACAAAGGCTATCAGCGTAGGCTTCAAGAATTAGGGCTCTTCTCTTTGGAGACCCGCCGATTACGAGGCCAGCTAATAGAGACCTTCAAGATTTTAAGGAGTCACGAAAACGTGGACTACAGAAGGATGTTCACGCTGAGCCCAAATCCGACCTGTAACCATGGCTACAAGCTAGATTTGCCCCCGTTCTAGGCTAATATTTGCGGGAACTACTTCTCGTATAAGATCTGCGCTACATGGAAGCGTCTCCCGGTTGAAGTGGTGAATAGTTCATCCATAGAACAATTTAAATCTAGACTAGACGATGTAATCCATGAGTATGTATAGAACGTAGAATATAGAAACAAGTAAAATAGGTTTCAGTTATACTATTAAACTTTCCTGATTGTGATCCTTTTTCTCATCACAATCAGATGTATTTTCCGCTTTATGTGCCTGCAAAAGCGGGTGGGAGAGGCGAGAGGGGTGAGCCTTCGCCTGTCCTATGCATTCTCTTACGCTATAGGTTAGGGCCTTGCCAAAATAGTACCTTCACGGTATGGACAGCAATGTCATTTGAGGTACAACTTTTCCTTGTGTGTGTGTATGTTCTCTCTCTCTCTCTCTCTCTCTCTCTCTCTCTCTCTCTCTCTCTCTCTCTCTCTCTCTCTCTCTCTCTTTCTTCTTCTTCTTTTCAAATGTTAACTCCATAACGATTACATCGTTTAATGAAGGGCAAAGCCTGCTAAACTTTATACAAGAGAACTTTCCTTTTTAACAGGTAGATAAATCCACAGGTAGGCAAACCCTATTAGATTTAATTATTATCACATAAGAGTACTTGTTGGATAACGTTCAAATAGGTAATCCGCGTACGAAAAAGTAATCAGAACTTAGATTCCAAATAAATGCAGGCAAAACAGCAAATAAGAACAATCCATTATTTCCGCTTGGTAGAGCTTCAACTTCAATTATTTTTTCCAATCGACTGAAGGCAATTAACTGGGATAGTTCATTTTCACTTGTGAATCCCAAGATATGCGGTCAGAGTTATAGCGCATATAGCTCTGAGTAAAGAAAGCTATGTCTATATCGCTTTATAGATGTCTATAAATGCATTTGGGAGCAAAAGAGATACTGACAAGCTTTACAAAGTAACGAAGCAAATATTAATCGAACAAGATGTATATTTTATTTAGGCTGGTCAAGCCAAAGGGCTGGAAGCCTAAAACGGATTACGAATACGAGCTTTCAAAAATTTGAAAGGAAATGAAATAAAAAGGAAAATTAAAAAAAAAAGATCGCCCGCCCCTCCCTTCCTGACAAGGCCGGAGGAGGGAACCGAAGTCCTTCCGTCCAAGTCTCGCCAAAACACGAGCCTAAGCGTTTATATAGTTACATTAAGAATAGAACGCCCATAAAAGACGCTTAAGGACTGTTTAGAAGTAGAAAATGGAGTATAAAAGGTGAACCCAAACCTAAAGTAAAGATTTTAAACAAGTATTTCGTTAGATTTTTTTTACTGTTGAGGAATAACATCCCCCTTCCCCGGCTATCCTCATTAAGCGATGAAATCGATCTCGAGGAAACAACAAGTGGCTCCGACAGCCGATAAACGAGGGAGAAATAATTACATAATAAGTTGAAGCGATCAAAACCATCGGCTTCAAGTTAAGTTTACCCAACTCACCCACACCTAGATGAGTTATAGCAAGAATTAGTCAAACAAACCCTTGTGTAGATCTTTAACTGATCTATCAAGGGACGGCTGGTCCCAGCAGAGTTTAAAAGGGATAGTGTCCGGCTGATCTTCAAAAAAGGCGAGAAAATTGATCTGAATAACTATCGTCCTATCAGTTTAAAATCAAATGAAATAATCTAATTCACAACACACAACGTGGATTTCTTTGAAGACGTTCATGTCTGACTTATCTATTGGATTTAAAAAAAAAATGATTTCTTTATGATAAGCGCAAGGTAGTATAGATTGTTTACTTGTACGTTCAAAAAGACTTGATACTCTTCTGCATAAGAAACTGCTACTGACATTTAAAGTGCCCAAAATAAGAGGAAAAATTCTTCAAGGGATAAATAATGACACTTGAATCGTTCAGAGGGGATTGGGATAAACGGAGAAAATTCGAACTAGGCACCATTTCCTAACGGAGTTCCTCAAGGATTAGTACTTGAGCAATTTTAATCAAAGTATACATATAATACTTTGATGGCAGTTTACGGTTTACTTTGGAAAGTACCATAATTCGCAGATGACACGAAGCTAGGAAACAGACCCACTTTTACTTGCAATGTTACGAATTCACAATAAACAAAACCTTTGCCAAAAAAATTACGTAGTGTTATAATTCGCAAATAGGTGATTACATGGCGAAGTGATTGAAGTTTTTAAACTATTATTAGGGTTTTAACTATACATTACTGTTCGAGAGAGATAAAAAAGCAATCACTCGCCAAAATAGACTTAAAGTAGTAAATAAGCGCTTCAACACGGTCATACGTCAAAATTACTTCAGCTAAATACAAGGCCGGGAACTGAAATGAATATCGATTCGAGTTTCGATTTGAGTTTGCCATTTTAAAAAACATCAATACGGATTTCGATTCCAGTTCTCTATATTTTTTTTTCGATTCAAATTTTGCGGCTTTTTTATTTTTTTATATGGATTTGGATTCGAATTCTAATTCGATTCGAGTTCGAGTTCAGCCTGCATTTCAAATGCTTAAATCTATTATTTCAGAGTTCTATATGCTTTGTTCTCGTAAAATATAATTTATAACAAAGTAACATAAAACTTTCTCTACTCTTATTACATATTTTCCTTGAATTAAGTTAAATTCGTTATTTTCTGTGTTATTTCTTGTTTACTATTGCTATCCATATATACCAGATGCCCAAATTCACTGTGTACTTTTCTATTGAAATTAATGGGTAAAATATTCGCAAAGTCCCAATGCACGAGAACCGTATGTAAGGATGAAAAAATCGCAGTCAAATGGAAGTTTTTAATGGGATACTACATTTTTTTTCTCTATTGAAATATTATGTAATAAAAATACAGAACCCACGAAGCATTTTTTAAAATTGTACATTAAAACATTGTGCAAAAAAACTGGTAAAGTATATATTACAAATTTTCATTATTATATTGAAATATTATGCAATAAACATACGGAATACAAATAATATCTTATAAGAACAATTTAAGCTCTCTTAAAAACAAACTTGACAGCCATATGATGAATATATTTGACATAAATTTAAATTCAAAATTTCTTAGGGATTTAAAAACTCGTAACAGAAAAAAGGTTTAGCTTTGGGTCATTCTGTGATTAGAAAAACAAGATTAGGATTAGAACGAAAGATTAAAATATACATTTAACTACTATTCACAAGTTAAACCACTGTTATTTCTTGGGATTCCTAAATTATTTTATTAATGATACTCGACGTTTTCGCTTCAAACTTATATTTATAATCGATTCAAGCTCGAAATCGAGTTTTTTAATTCTTTTCGGTTAGAGTTTAAATTTCGATTCGAGTTTTCAAAAGATTTTCAGTTCGATTTTTTTTTCGATTCGAGTTTGAAAATATATAGATTGTAAAGGTTTATCGATTCGAATTCGATTCGATTTCCGAATACTGGTTAAATATTACACAACCATGGAATACTCTACTTTGCCGAGTAGTGGAAAGTTAATGAAAAATAGACTGGCCAAATATGAAAATTACCTAATAGAAATATCTACTGGACGATCAAGAAAAGTACTCATCAAAACAGCACGTGTACATATAAATGTGCTAACCATAGTTCTTTCGCACTTTGTTCCCAATGTATTTCGCTGCCTCTACTAGCAAGCAATGACCAGCGGGAAAAGGAAGAAGTTTTTAATTCATTCCTGTGTTGCTATTGTGTTTATCGCGAGAGTGTAACTGGCCAAAGTACCATTTGAATGTACCTCCGTGAATTATAGGTATACAGGTATATGAGTGTGCATCCATAAGAGGAGGGGGGGGCGTGAAACAGGGGTAACTCCCCTGCTACAACCGAAACCCGGGCGAGCAGTGATTCCCCCTCCCCCAGTGCCCCAAAAGTAACTGCGGTGCTCTCTCTCTCTCTCTCTCTCTCTCTCTCTCTCTCTCTCTCTCTCTCTCTCTCTCTCTCTCTCTCTCTCTCTCTCTCTCTCTCTTCCCTGAGTCATTTTGAGCACCTCTTTTAAATCTCCCACTATCTCTTCCATGCCTGTCTAGACTCAACAGTGGGTGAAAGAGGGCGTTAAACGTTCTGAAGAAAAAATCATGTATTCAAGAGTGTTTCGTTAGTTCTCGTTCTGACACTGGAGTCAATGTCACCTAATTCTGACTACTTTAAATACATAATACCGAAATTGCTTAGTCAACTGTTATAGTTAACATTTGCTCGAGGTCACTCAATTCTGTCTCATCCCCTCCTTGAATGGATCCCAGGAGGGGGGTGGGGTTGAGCCGGTCTTCCTTCTTCAGGTGTCGTTGTTCTTCTTCGTCGTTGTCCTTGTTCGTCGTCGTCTTCGGTGTGACGAATCAAATATTACATGTAATTTTTTTGCGATGAATTTTCGAAGTTCCCTCATTGTCTCTTTAATCTGAAATACGGGAACCGGTATAATGAACCCCGAAAATAACCTCTTAAAGGCCCGGGTTCGATCCCACCGAGGACGGATACAAAACTTTCAGCGTTGTCATGGATTGGCTGCCCATCGGGCGGATCCACTGATACCCCAGTGGGAGTAATAGCTCCACACGTATCATTCTGCACATAGACCATCACAACACCGCTTCATTCTCCCCACCACACATTCAAAGCACGACACACTCACTCTCTCCTTTGTTTTGGAACCCTGCCAATGGAATACTGGCGTCCCCTATGCGGGCATCATATCTACATGCCCCTGATGCGGAGGTAACAAGAAAAGAAAGTACCCTAGGAGACCTTACGGTCCATTCAATTAGGGTACCTTTGGACTAGCAATCGAGCAGGCACATGGCTGCTCAATTGTTTTGCGTCCCTAAACGGCCACTTTTCAAGACTTTGTCTAGTCTTGACTTGAACTGGTCAACAGATTCACTGTTGACAACTTCGACTGGAAGTGCGTTCCACATACCACAGATACTGTAAGTGAAAAAGTTTCCACACAGATTGCGGTTGTAACGCTTCAGTTCAAGTTTGAAGCCGTGATTGCGCGTTCTGTTCTCACTCACTGTGAAAATATCCCGGTAGTCAACATTGTCGAACCCTCTAAGTATTTTGAAAACTTCGGTGAGCTGACCACGCAGTCTACGGGTTTCCAGCGAGAACAGATTTAATTCCCTTAGTCTATCCTCATAACTTTTATGTCGGATAGAGGGAATAAGTTTGGTTGCCCTAGCTTGTACGCGTTCCAACCTTGCGATGTCCTTTCGAAACGAAGGACTCCAAAATTGTACGGCATATTCCAGGTGCGGCCGAACAAGTGAGTTGTACAGGCACAGTACAATCTCCTTGTTACGGTATCCAAACTGGCGCTTTATGTTTCTAACATCCTTTGGGCTTTCTTCTCTGCCTCGATGCACTGTTTCGAGAACTTGAGGTCGCTAGTGATAGTAACACCCAAGTCCTTCTCAGTGTAACTCGATTCAAGAGCAGTGCCCTTAAGGATATAATGAGATTGGGGGTTTCTGTGGCCGATATGCATTACTTTGCATTTGTTCACGTTAAAAGGCATTTGCCACGTGTCCGACCACTCCCCAATCTTCCCAAGATCTTCCTGCAGGCGGGCAGTATTTCCATCCTTTGCAACGTTCATACCAAGCTTGGTATCGTCGGCAAATTTGGAAATCTTGGCAACCATGTCACCGTCCATGTCTTTGACGTAGATGATGAATAGTAGTGGTCCCAGGACAGAACCTTGAGGCACCCCGCTAGTAACGGGCACCCACTTAGAAGCCTGTCCATTCACCACCACCTGTTGCCGTCTGCCACTTAGCCAGTTCTCGATCCAGCCGGCTACTTTTCCGTCTATGCCCAGCGCTCGCACTTTCCGGAGAAGGCGGCGGTGTGGTACCTTATCAAAGGCTTTCTGTAAGTCTAAGTACACCACATCCACCGCCTTGTCCCGATCGTGCTCACTGAACACGAAGTGGAAGAATTCCACAAGGTTCGTCAGGCATGACCGTTGCCTTCGGAAGCCGTGCTGGGAACTCCTCAGTAGCAGGTTTGACTCTAAATACGACGTTATTTTGTACACCATCATGCTTTCCATGAGTTTACCGACTATCGAAGTCGAACTGATAGGTCGGTAGTTTGACGGTTGGCTACGGTCTCCTTTCTTGAAGATCGGAGTCACCTCCGCCTCACGCCAGTCTCTAGGAACGCATCCGGTCCGGATTGACATGTTAAAGATAACGCACAGATGTCGTGATACTTCATCGTACACTTCCTTCAACACCTTGAATAGAAACCCGTCCGGTCCAGGGGACTTATTCGTCTTTAGGTCAGCGATCTTTTTCTTTATTTCTCCTTCGGTGAAGTCCATTGCCTCCAGCTTTTCCCCTGAGTAGGAATCCGTGGGCTGAGGGATGGGACCACACTCTTTAGTAAACACTGAGGAGACGTAGTCATTGAGAAGGTTAGCATTTTCTGCATCTGACTAAATTAATGCACCCTCCTCGTCCACTAAGGGCCCAATCCTACGATGGATTGGTTTACGGCTATTTACATAACCGAAGAACTCCTTGGGATTCTCCTTGCAGAGTCTCGCCACTCGGAGTTCCTCAGTACGCTTAGCCGCCCTTATGCTGGACTTCACTCTCCTGGCTAGCCTCCGGTACTCGTCGAAGGCACCCGAGATCTTCGATTGCCGGTACACATTTCTCTTCTCCCTAAGCAGTTGGCCGATTTCTTGATTAAACCACTTTGGTTGAACAGAAGACCGACGGAGGCATTTCAGAGGGATGCAACTAGATTGAAGACTCATGAACTTATTTTTGAAATTGTTCCACGAATCCTCAACCTCTTCGCATACCGCTAGCTTTACATCAGTCAGCCCAGCACGAAGGCTTGCAAAGTCTGCTCTTCTCAAGTCAAGTTTCCTTGATTGACTGGCAACAGACCTTACCTTCGGGATCTTGACGGTAAATCTAACTAGCTGATGATCACTGCCATCGAGCTCTTCGCCTACAGAGACATCCTCAACGATATCATCCTCAGAGGGGAAGACCAAGTCGAGGATATTGTCTCCTCTCGTCGGTTCTCTGACCCATTGAGTGAGGAACTCGTTGTTGGCGAACTCCAGGAGTAGCGCGCTCTCGCCACAGGCTGCTCTGGTTTCCCAGTCAACCTGTCTGTTGAAGTCGCCCATAACGATGCACACTCTGCCTTGAACAAGCTCACCCAGCAGCTGGTACAGTTCCCTGTCCTTCTCAATGGGTTGGGAAGGGGGTCTGTAAAGCAGCAGGGTCCTGTATCTGACAGGACCTATCTCTAGGTCAACGCCTAGGAGCTCGTGATCGGATATAATGTTGGAGTTCGTAGATTTGATTGTATCCTTGACATACAACATTACACCGCAACCCTCTCTGTCTGGCCTATCTTTGTGGAAGAGTTGGAAGCCAGGAACCGTGAGTTTGCCTTCAAAGTCTCGGTTTGAGGTTTTTATCCACGATTCTGTTATGGCTACCATTTCGGGTTCTTCCGTCGCTACGAGGCCACGGAGTTCAGGAAACTTGTTCCTGATTGACCTCGCATTGAACAGAAGAACTTTCAGGGAGTCCCCGACTGTAGGACTCCCTACGCTCTTCCGTTTCCCGGCTTGTTTTTTGGCGAGGCACCCCTCTTTGCGACCTTTGAGAAGGTCGTTCCTGGAGTGACACGGGCGTACTGGCGTACGTCCGCCCTTACTCTGGGCCGGATACTCCTTTCGGTCCTCTCTACGACATCCTGGATCATGTTTTACAGAAACGCCTTTCCTTTAAAGGAAAGATGTACCCCATCCCTTTGATAGAGATCATTTCTACCATAAAAGGTGCGGTACGGGTCCACAAAAAAGACCCCCTCTGCCGTACACAAATCTGCCAGGCGCCGGTTAAAAGAGACATTCATCGAGTGAGCGGTCCGTGTTGGACCTCTCCTCGAGAGCATCCCGACTACCACACGCTTGCGGGTTTTCAGCCCACAGTCGTCCACGGCACCCATGACCGTGTGGAGGATTTTATCTGTAGGGCCTACCCTACCTCCTCTCAGGTAGAGGTCGTTTCCACTGACCATCAGAGCAACGACTGAGCTCTCAGAAATCTGTGATTTCTTAGCCTCTACTCTGATGTGGTGGTTACCACATCCTGGCAGGCAGCTTACCTTCACACTAGTGCGAAGGCGGGCCGCTAGCAGGGACTGCAGGCCCCGTGCTTGAGAATCACCAATAAGGGTGACTCTTGCACATTTGTCAGCAGGCGACTTATTCTTTCCTTTCGGAAGCGACTTGCCGCTTTCCTCTTGTATCTTTGCATTTTTCTTTTTTTTCTTCTTCATCTTATTTTTCTTGTCTTCATTTGTTTTCTCTTCTTCCGTTTCTCTTTTCTCTTCTTCCGTTTCTCTTTTCTCTTCTTCTCTTTCCACTTTCCCTTGCGCACCAGTAACGCTCGAATCCTCTCCACTGGGGTGAGCTGCATTATGGTCCTTTTTCTTCTTTTTCTTTTTCTTCTTCTCATTGGCTCCGCATGGCAGAAGTGGGACTGCCAATGCAGTTTCACCTCCTTGGGCTGGAGTCACATCGGCGGAACCACCCAAGTCAGTGGGACTTTCGTCTCGAGCTTGAGCCGACTGGGCCTCTAGTTTAGAGGCTAGCTCTAGGATTTTTTCCTCGAGACGCCGAATCTGAAGCGCGTGCTGCGTTTCTAGGGTCTGTATTTTATTTTCCAGCGCCCTAGATTTTTCTTCAGAGGTTGTGAGGAGATCCTTGAGTTCATTGCAGCATGCCACTGCCTCTCGGACCTCTCCTTTAAGGATGCAGTCGGTGCATATACTTCCCGGGTGGCATTTCGAAAAACATCCTTCTGGGAAGTCCACGCACCACTTATCCTTCTGGCATATCGCACATGTATATTTGAGTGCAGCTCGACCTTTTTTACCTGTCATTTTGAACACTTTCTCTCTCTCAAAACTTTGTGACCAATCAATAGAAAAAAGGGGGTTGGTGAGTTCTCCCCGCATGAGTCGCTCCCGCCTATCGATCGGAGACGTTTCGGATCTTTCAGAAGGCACGCTCCATGTGCTGCTGTTCGTCCGACCGAATCGTCAAGCCTCGGCGTGCCGTGGCTCCCAATCAAGCAGCACAGACGTTCCCCGAAGGGGCCATCGATTTGTCACCAGGTGAACAACAACGAAGCACGCCCCTTACTAAACTGCTACTAGTTCCCTTCACAACGGCCAGGATCTCGGAGCAGCGTTCAATGGATATCCCGCCCCACCAAGAGACTCGACCCAAGGCTTTTTATTGGCCTGGCAACCAACCTGGGAACAAAGGGCCGTCACCTCGGACCGATGCTACCAGAGGCACCCGTCAACGGGCACTGGGGACGGTTAATAATTACGCGCCAGGGAAGGGGTTAACGGGGCACTACCCTCATCCCATTCATCGTGCCCCAACGCCTAGGACACCTCTATTCCTAGTCTCTCGCAACCAGTGAGCATCGATTGGCGTTGTTTATAGAGGTTCCAAAGCCTCTCTTCTGACGGATGAGGTAGCTGCCAGGTCCTTATATGTAGATAGAGGAAAAAAAGGGAAAGAGGGACATGATAGGAGTAGGCTTTTTTTTTTTTCTTTTTGTATAAGTGGGAGAGATAGAATAAAAGTAAAAGAGGAGAAGGATAGAGTAAAAAAAAAAGGAAGGAATGACGCACTTAGTCTGGAATCTCGTTTTCGGCCAAATCGACAAGGGAGGGTGCCACCCCTGTTGTCAAGAATAGCTACCATCGCTAGTTGTGATAAAAAAACATACAATACGACCCGAACCCCCCCCCCCCCCGTCCCCTCAACGAGGATAGCCCCATTGTACTATCGTGCTCATCAGTGTCACTATAATCTTAATGTACATTTCATTATCCAGTCGGGGGATCTAATCCACGAGCGATGGAATGACGATACCAACTTAGTAACAAGTTGATACAAATATATTCCTAAATACGAACTTGTACTCAGCTCAGGGTATAACGATGCCCTGTAGGATACAACTTGACACCTCAAAATCCTAAGCGAGACAGAGTTCAGGAAATAAGAGCACCCATTTGAGTAGAGAAAATGCCTGAAAGCAAACTGAAGAAGAAACACTTTAGTTATTTAATACCCAGACCAAGAGTGTTGCTAGTTACTCCAAGCAAAGAGCCAATGGAAATATCGAGAATTGCCATAGATCAACGCAGATACGAATCTATTGGGATACAAGAATTCATTGCAACGACGTGTTTTCTTCACTTCAACAGGTCCAAAGTTTATTCTTTCCTGTCAAAGAGGGATGAAAGAGGGTGTAAATTCCTTTACAAAGCAAGAATGGAGCCTATTTTTACGGATTTTTCTAGAAGGAGATCTACCTAATTTTAAAGTTTCCAAGATTTGTTGCTTGTATTGGAACAGTTAGTCAATTAAATACCCTCACTATTTATCTTTATTAACAAGGTCTTATTGATTGCTTCAAGTCAGCGGGCTCGCAGCTAGCGTAGAGGAGAGCTTCTTGGAGGTGGTTGTGAAGGCTCGCACTTAACCTGGAGCGATGGTGGCAGCCGAAAGTTGTGTGAATGACAATAGTCCGCTTCTCCAGGGTGCCAGAATAGATAGGACAGAAATGTCACGAGGTTGCCAAGCGTCACCATCATGGAGTTGCCAGTTGTCGCTGGCTGCGTCAATACCAAAGATAAACCCGTCGAGAATGTAATGGCATTTAGGATCCTCAGTTCTCTTTGTACAGTTCTCTCACTCTATGAACCAGCTAACCTATTTAGAACTAGCATATATGCCGAATCGTCCATTTTCTCTACTCTTTCCCTCTCGTTCTTTCCTTTTTCTACCAAACCATATTCCTACTCTCAGACGCCAACGTTGGTACTAGCATACTCCTCTGACTCTTTTCGGCACATTTCACGCACATTCACTTTTCGTTCGTTAACCTTCTTATTGACCCATCATGGTTTAGTTGTATTATATGAACACGGCTTAGGTATTCTCTGAGCCCCACATACAGCGTAATATGAACAGTAATGCAATTACTAAATACCAGAGTGATATCAGGTTTTTCAAAAGTTTTGTTACACCCGGTGGGGGAGGGCTATCTCTCAAGAGATTTACGTGCGTGATAGAAAAATTTCCCTGAAAAATAGGACTGCTTTTCCAGCATGTGTTATTAAAACTACTATTCTATTGTGTGCAGGTGTGTCGAGATGAAAGTGAAAATAATCTAGATTTATACCCTCTTTCACGCGGGCCACAACAAGCCCGACAACGTCAAGCGGCTCAATGTCAACCGGGTGACCGTCCACAGTCGTTGAGAGGTTCAAGAACGGGGAAGACCTCAAAGAACGACCTCGTTCAGGCAGACCTCAAGTTGGATGCCGCAATCGTCCGACCTCAATCCCCTCGACTTCAGCATATGAGCACATGTCGAGGCCAAGGCCTCCAAGGTCCGCCACAGCAACGCAGATGAGCTTAAGTCCTCCGTCAACCGCACATGGAGCAGCAGAAGGGAGGACTTCCTCCGCAAAGTGTCTAACTGCATCAAAACTATCACTGTGTCCTTGGTTGACAGCGTCGTAATGGGTGTAACAGGACCTTTGCAATACCCGGAAAGTGTTGTGTTGTACGGGAGAAAAACTAAATGGTCACAGGAAAAAGCAAATTAACAAAAACCTCTGGGTCGAATTTCAGTTCTTATCATGGCAGGATAAATTAGTAGGCCATATTATGATATGTAGAGAGAAGAGGTGATTTGGTGAATTCCTAAGGAAGAAAACTGGGTTCAAATTATCTCCTCTCTCTCTCTCTCTCTCTGAGCAACCTGCCCTCTGTTAAAATATAACAAACGCCGAACATTTAGTTCTTAAGGGACTTGTAGTGCATTAGGAATTAGATCAGTGAAGCTTTGGTGTATTGTCCCCAGAAACCTTACGTAAGGCATCAATAACTCCACTCTTTTTCCACTGACAAATTCGATGTTTTCCTTTGCTTCCATTGTTTCATGTTACTCAAATGGGGGTCTTGCCTTTGTTATGTTTCTTGTTTTTTTGCGTTTTTTGTTTAGTTTTTGTTTGTATTTTTTTGCCTTTTTGTTTTAGTGTTGAGTTTTATTGTAATTTTAAAGAAGAATAGTTCAAGACTGATTTTTTGAAAAATTACGGCTACCTATACCTTTGGTGATTGCGCTAGTTTAGGACTAAAAAAAACTCAACTTGTGGCGTTTTCTTCGCTTCTAATCTACCCACTCACTTCTTCTTTATACACTACATATAAATTTGGCTTTGGAGTTGATCAGACGAACAAATATTAAAGTTCGATGCTTAATTGCGAGCAAATTCCTCTCCTGCTTTTGGTCCTTTTCCTACTGACTCAACTCTCGCAGCAAAGAGGAGGACCATTTCGAAAACCATCAACCGAATACTCAATCGCTGATCTCCCCCGAGCCCCAAGAGTAGACTACCTCCACCATTCAAAAGACTCCCACTTGGTGGTGAATATAATGATAACGAAGATTAAAATAATATAAGGAGATTAAATCCCTTTACGGATGCTGCATTCTACAAAGAAATACAAGTGGCAAATAAGAACCTTAGTTTTGTAGTCACTTAAGTTTTTTTTGTAGTCACTTTTCTCGGTTTTGTTGTCACTTTCTCAGTTTTGTTGTCACTTTTCTCAGTTTTGTTGTCACTTTCTCAGTTTTGTTGTCACTTTTCTCAGTTTTGTTGTCACTTTCTCAGTTTTGTTGTCACTTTTCTCAGTTTTGTTGTCACTTTCTCAGTTTTGTTGTCACTTTCTCAGTTTTGTTGTCACTTAAGTTTGTTTTGTAGTCACTTTTCTCGGTTTTGTTGTCACTTTCTCAGTTTTGTTGTCACTTTTCTCAGTTTTGTTGTCACTTTCTCAGTTTTGTTGTCACTTTTCTCAGTTTTGTTGTCACTTTCTCAGTTTTGTTGTCACTTTTCTCAGTTTTGTTGTCACTTTTCTCAGTTTTGTTGTCACTTTCTCAGTTTTGTTGTCACTTTTCTCAGTTTTGTTGTCACTTTCTCAGTTTTGTTGTCACTTTTCTCAGTTTTGTTGTCACTTTCTCAGTTTTGTTGTCACTTTTCTCGGTTTTGTTGTCACTTTTCTCAGTTTTGTTGTCACTTTCTCAGTTTTGTTGTCACTTAACTCAGTTTTGTATTCACCTTAGTCAGTTTTTTACTCATTTAGGAGAGATCTGTAACGAAAATGCTGAAAAAAGAAAAAGTTAAAATGTGTAGAAGATTTATATACACTGCATGTGTTGGGGCAGGGACAGCACACAATTCTCCACATATCAGCCGCAGCAAGGTCACCCATGCTTGACCTGCCATCCTTTTGCGGGTGCTTGAAAGGATTGATAATGAAAAGATAGTTAGGGCGGGGGGGGGGGGGGCAAGGGAGATGAACCAGCCACCCACCGACCCCTCTCGGCCCCTGCCATCGACGAATGCTGTTCGGCGACTAGCCTGCGAATAAAATAGTTGAGAAAATGTTTGTAAAGAAAGTGGCGAGAAAAGGAGTCAAATGGATATTTCGAAAAGTATTAAAGCCCAGATAGTCTTAATCTAGATTGAGAATGCGTGGAACACATGGGCCAGGAGGGTGTGCCGCTCTTTTGTGTATCGAGTGTAGCAGTTTACACGAGGCACTCCCTTGCGGGATCGTCGATTTGGAGGGTGACATGCAGGTCCCTCCTTCCCAAACAGGGGGTTCAATTCGTCCCCTTAGGAATATCGTTGTCTCTTTCATACTGCTGTGATAACACACAGGACACACTCGAGGGTTGTAGATTTGTTTAGGCCAAACTCTTGGCGTATAGAATCTGAGTCTCCCTCAGTCATCTTATAGTTGTGGTTTTGGCTTTGTTTCTACCACAGATTCTCACCGTCAGATGAGAATGTCAAGATGCGGGCCGGCAAATTTACCGCACCACCACCACCACCACCAACCGAATCTGGATGGTACCCATTACCCCGCCTTGAATGAATGACACACTTCGTGAAGTGGGTTTGACTGCGGCCGTTGGAGGAGTGGTCATCGGAGCTGACCCTTTCACCACTAAGTCAAATAACTCTGGTGGATGTTGGAAGGAAAATAGGCTTCCTCGCACCAACCTTTCCTTAATAATAAAAATAATAACACTAGTAACTAGAAAGCGCTCAGATAGCGCATATCTCCTTAAACCATTGTCATTAAACCTCGAATAATTATGATAGTTTCCAGACCAAGCTAAGACAAAAGCTTATTATAGTGTTCAGCATCGATTTTTAACTTTTTAAAACTAATTATTATCCTGACTCTCCCACAATACTTCTCTAATAAAGAATGATTGAAGAGGTGTTACCGTACATGGCGGCGCCATGTACGGAAATGGTGGTTTTTCCCACATTTAAGGGCAGATCAGGAGCTTTGTCAGATAGGCCTAACTAATGCGGGAAGAGTGATTTGAATTTAGGGGAAAGAACAGTGGATCTACATTCAAATCCATACCGATGTATGTGTATATTCTCGGAGCTCATGGAAATACGTACAAACGTAGCCCCAGATGCTCCAACAACATTTCTATTAGGCCTATTTTGAATTTGTTGTTCGTAGCCTATAGTACTAGAGTCTATAAGTTATTTTATTGTCACGGACATGTGAGTGACTGAATTTACCTACATCCATCACCCATTTAAATTTTAATTTCGGTCAGGAACGGAGGGCATCATTAGATCTATACGAACCCACACTAAATCTCATCTATTCATAAATATTGGCCAGCTTTATATGATTTTATTTTCAGTAACCCCTAAATCTACTTTAATTTATTTATAATTCACTAAAATGTTACAACATGTCTCATCTCCCCATATCCATGTTTTAAAGAGAAATGAAAAAACCTGAAGCCGGTTACGTATACCTACACTAATACCGAGGAGTCTCTAATATTACGCTGCTTTAATGTGTTCATAACATATTCCAGATCTGCTTCAGAGAGATAATTAAGAGATATCATCAAATTCTTTGGCCCAAGAAACATATCCTTAGGATTTTGAGTCATATGTTTATCATTAGTAGTAGGGAGTTATCAACATTATTTTTATTTTCCGTAATGGCGTTATTAGTCCGGATTTCTGCCCTGGATAAGCCATAGGCCAAATTAAGTGTCTATTTTCAGTAGTTTGTCAACTATCTACAAAAAGCTAATATGTCATAATGGTGGCTCCGTATTTCGGTTAGAGAGAGAGAGAGAGAGAGAGAGAGAGAGAGAGAGAGAGAGAGAGAGAGAGAAAGAGAGAGATAGAGGATAGAGAGAGAAAGAGAGGGGGAGAAAAAGAGAGAGAGAGAGAGAGACAAGAGATCCTCGTCCTTTGATAAGAGCATTTCCTGCTCCGTTCCGGTTTCCACATGAAGCAACTTTTCCTGATAACACATGCCTCCCCAAGCAGGGGACACTCCAGGCCTCTCCTAATTTGGGAAGAATAAAACCATGTTGTCAAGTTGCGCGCCCTGAAGTTCGTTCCATTTTCCCAAACCGCTACCTCCATACGCTAATAAGACAAGCAGGCAACACGTGGCCTCACGAGACGCCTTCGATCTTTCCAGGAATCCAAGGTAACGGTAGCCCCTAACCGCTCAACTCTCCTCTCATTAACGAGCGAAAATCTCGAAGCCTACTAATACAATTTAGTGTCAGAACCTACAAAATTATTGTTAGCTGCGCGAGTGCTGCCTATAACCCTCAATCTACACTATAATAATAATAACTAATATTTCTAATAATGATAATAAAATAATAATTATTATTATTATTGTCAAGTCCTCAACGGCAGAACAGGCAGACGAAGTTTTCATAAAAAAAATTCAACAGCTGTGAAGGCGGAAGAAGGCTGCAACAAGTCTTTTGGCTCCGATCGTCTCGGTTTCCCCCTGCCATTAGACCCAGTTGAAGGCATGTGAAGTTTGTGTGCTTACTGAAGGTGTTGCAGTAAGTACACTCTAAACAAACTCACGCACAGCGTCTTCATAAATGTCTGTCTTATGACAATGAAGACTCTTATCCTCGACTTGAGCAAATGCCACGGCGACGATTATTATTATTATTATTATTATTATTATTATTATACTGACAAAAATAATATTAATAATGACAATTATTGTGATTTCAATAATATTAACACTGATAATAAAAATTATAATAACTCTGATATTATTAATAATAAATCTAATCTTTAGAGATGAGCAACTATTGTTGGTGTTCACGCTCTGCCCCATCGCCAACATGGAAGCAAAATGATGTTGCTTTTCGTGATGAAGAATCCAAAGTACTTTACTATTGAAGAGTTACAACAAAGAATAATGAAGTAAATTAATACTATTGTGTTAGATATTAAATCAATTTGTTGATTATATTAAGTTAACGAAAGCGTTAAAGGAGTTTACTAATATCATTGTTTTTTTCGGACGCTTGATTCTTGTTTCATCAGACCGCCAAAGGATGAGACGATCCACCCTTGAGCAACATGGAGTGCCTTCAAGACTCGCCTCTACGAGGGGTCACGGCTCTGTAGCGCGGAATACCAATGATTTATCTTTAATTTTAGTCGGAGTAATATTCGTGTTTCGTGTTTGTGTTCTAATCTAAGTATTTCTATCATGGTCCCTACTGGTCACTGCCATAATCGCTCGTTTTAATTTAAAGGTTCTTCATAGCCTACTTATATTATTTGAACCATTTTTATATGTATTAAGGGAATATTATCATTTATTATTAAAATATATTTCAAATTTCGTAGGAATAAGGACAGAAAATAAAAAAAACTGACAACGAATTCAATTTATTACAGCCCACAATGCACAATTTTTGTCTCTAAGGACTTTTAGAACTGAACTTCTTGATAAAACTACAGAATGTATTTCCAGACATTTCCCTCACACGTCCACAGCAAAAGGGGGCGAACTAATTAGATCATCTCCTTCCCTCCTTACAAAACTTGAAGGGACCGCCCCCCCAGCATAAATCCTAAACTTTAGCTAGTTCGATTATCACCAGGACTCTCTCCTTCTCGTTATAGAGGAAGCCCCGCCTATCATAACGGTGCGGACGTTTAAAAATGGACGAATATGGATTTGCAGCTTTTATGAATTTGCCATAGACAAGAATGGAAGGCTCAGATATGATAGCGGTGTGTGCATTTAGAAATAGACGAACACGGATTTAGAGTTCTTCAAAATTCCAGATTTTAGTAATGATACTAAAATAAATTCAGATTTTTGGGGGGGTGGTGATGGTAGCAACCCCGTTCCCGGCCCGACAGTGGGTCAGATACCCTCACATCTATTCCAGGCCACACCCCAACTCCCCGTACCACCCCAGGAGCAGACCCGCCGCCTCCCGGGGTCTCTCCCAGAGATCCACCGGGCCCAGGTCTGTCTGTATCTGTGGGCAGTTGAGGAAATAGGTGGTGTCGTGTATCGGTGTTGAACATTTGGGGCAGTTTGGTGTTGTGTGACTGGTGGGAGATATTTTGTGCATGTATGACGTCAAAAGAGGTGATTTGTTTGTTCGTATCTATGCTAGTCTTCTTCTGATTTGCTTTGTGAGTGTTTGTTCTGAGTTGTGCATGGTTGGAGGGGGTGCACTTAATATTTTGTTGTGGGTTCTGTTTGTAAAGTATTGTCGTGTGATCTGAGAGTGGATTGTTTTCATGTTTTGCTTGATTGTGTCTTCTGTTTTTGTGTTAGGGTCTGGGTCTAAGTTGGTAGTTGTCGAGGTATGCCTGTGTAGACTAGCTCGGTGCACATAGTCGTACACAAGCACAGGCATACAGCTAAGCACAGGCCGCTTGAGAATGTTCTGGGGCCATTAATAAAGAGTGCGATTTATGGTTGAACGGGTTTTGACTAATGTCTTGCCAAGTTGCAGCTCAAAGGATAGAAAAATAATATTACGCAACAATATAATTTTTTAATAAAGGGGGCAATTTATATATATATATATATATATATATATATATATATATATATATATATATATACATATTATATATAATATATATATATATTATATATAAAATATATATATATATATATATATATATATATATATATATATATATATATACAAAAGGGGTGAACAAATTACTTATGGTAGTTAAATGAATTATTTGGAGATTAAAAAGGTAATCTGGGGATGACCATACAAGATCGCTTTACCTTCAAGCGCGGGTGAATTGGAGAGGGAGGGGTGAAAGGCAACAGAGCAGGTCTTCAGGAAGATACTTCGGAGAGTCCTGACGAGGAGGACTCGAAGATAGGGCTGGATTACTTCGTGATGAAGAATGAGATTTTATCGGTCCAGAGAGTCGTAAGCTCACCCGAGACTATTCAGCAGATCGGCAAGGAGTCTCAGTCTCGAGAGAACGGGAAATTCGAAGCCGTGAAGATGAGAAAGAAGCCGGAAAGAATGTGGCTCGATAGCTTTCCTCTTAATAGGGGCCAAAGTTTAACAAAGGTAGATCTTCTGGCGAGACCATCGACGAAGTACGACGACGGGTTACAGAGGTTCTCAGGAAACAGACTGCAGTCTGTTTCCTGGTGGGCCTTCAGTATCCTCGAGAAATGGTGAGCTTCGGGTTAAATACCCGGGTGGCTGATCCGATAATAGATGCCTCAGGGCCTTGCGGTCCCTAGGGGATTATTGGCGCCAGTCTAGGCAAACACATTTCATGATAACGCGTCGTTCCAGACGATAAAATTTGCCTCGTGATATAGTGGTAGGGTTAATGTGGCTGCGCACGGTGTTATCGAAGGGGAGTGGGAAGACGAGTGGCGTCCAAAAGCAAACACAGCTGTGCCGGGAGATTAAGAGAGGGACTGATTCTTTCTCGAACTTTCTAAAATTCTCACGCTAGGCGCACCTGGTCTTAAAGAATAGAGGGGTATTACCGAGGGGGCTTCCTCTCACGGTGGCCCTTCGAGGGCATTTCCTCACAGTGGTGTAGTTGTTGTTGTTATCGAAAACGGTATGTTTTTTTTGTCGGTGATTGGGAGGTTGTCTGGTGATGTGGTGGAAGGCATGATTTGGATGGTGTGTTTTCTGCCTGAGTTGTGATGCATGTAGTTTTAGGTGATTTTTGATTGATATGATGTTCGTCTCGTCGTGTAGATGTTGGCTGTTTGTGTCAAGAGTACATCCTGTGGCAGTGCGGGGGGGGTGTTTTTTTGTATTATTTGTAGCATTTTGGTGTTGGTTTCTGAAATGACTGGAGACCATATTGCGTTGGCATATTCTAGTGCTGGTCTTGTGATTGTCTTGTATGTGTTAATGAGCGTTTCCTTGGTTTTCCCCCAAGTGTTTAGTTGTGAGTGCCTTGAATACTTTGAGTGTTTGAGGTAAGGCTGTATCTCTTGGGCAGGGGCTTCTGGTTTGTTCTGTGATGAAAGTATTCTGATGTCGTCTGCGTAACTGACATTTTTTACTGTTCGTGCGGGAGTTGATATATCTTAGGTGTAGATGTTGAAAAGTTTTGGGGAAAGTACTCCTCCTTGGGGAACTCCGGATTTTGTGTGTCTGTGTTTAGATTTTGTGTTTTGTATTTGGGTGTATTGGAGTCATCCCTTGATATAGTTTGCTATGTACTTGATGAAGGTGGTGGGTATGGTGAATTTTGGATCTTGTTGATTAGTTTGTTTAGGTCTACTGAATCTAATGCTTTAGAAATATCAAGGGCAACTACTATGGTTCTATGTTGTGGAATTTTCTTTTGAATCCATTTGTGATTATTTTGTTTATTGTGTGTAATGCTGTGGTTTTTGAATGCATGGGTTTGAACCCATATTGGTGTGATGTGTTTGGGATGTTGGATGTGATGTAAGGTAGGATGATTTTTTCTAGTGTTTTAGCTATGGGGGAAAGCAGCGTTATTCGTCTGTAGGAGTCTCCTTTGTTTATGTCTTTGTTTGGTTTGGGTAATGAAATTATTTTTGCTACTTTCCATTGTTTAGGTATGCTGTTTGTGTTTATGGCGAGGTTGTAAGTGTGCATGAGGAGGTTTATGGCGTTTTGACCTAAGTGTTTGATGTGTTTCATGTTTATGTTACCAGTACCGGTGGGGTTGTTGTCTCTTGCTTGTTTTATGGCTCTGATGGTCTGTTCTGTTGTGGTTGTGAATTGTGGTTTGGGGAGGGTTTTTTTTAAGTCTGTCTATTCTCCTGTTTTCATTTTTATTTTCGTGTATGGTTGTGTTTGTGAATCGTTTCTTCAACTGTTGTGCTTTTTGTATCGGTGTTGTGGCTTCTTTGTTTCCGAAGGTGATGGTGTTGTTTTGTGGTTGTGTGTGGGTTCTTTGTTTGTGAGGCCAGCAATGGTTTTCCAGAGTTTATGTGTGTTTGTTTTGTGGTCCCATTGCTGGTCTAGGTGATGTTTCCATAATTCTTGTTTGTGTTCTTGTATAGCGCGATCTATTTGTTTGTTTTGTTCTATAATGTTGGGGTCCAGCAGCTAAATAACTTCGGAATAGAGTGTCATTTCTGTGGCAGAGTGTGTGTATCGCGCATCGGGCTACATAGTCATCTTCGCTGGCGCAACCGATAGCCACCATAAATTTATACCCATAAATTCATCTCCATTTGCATCGAGTGAAGCTTGAGTCGTCTTCGTATTCGAAGGACAGCCATATGTAAGTTGAGGTCTGATGGGTTTTGTTTTCTAGTGTTGTTCCGTTGTGCTATGAGGTTTCTGATTGGTTCAGGGAGTAGTTTTGTGTGTTGTGTATTTTCCCACGTGGGATGTTATGTTTGTCTGCCTGTAAGATAGTGTTAGTTAATATTTTGTTTGCCGTGTGTGCATCTTTAGAGAATTAGATTTTGGAGAGTACTTGTTCAATTTATTTTGTGTATTCTATCCAGTTTGCCTTGTGATAATTTATGTATATTTTGAGGTTTAGTTGTAGCGTGAAATTTGTTTTTGTGTTTAATGTGATTAAGATGGAGAGATGGTTAGAGGAGAGAGCGTGTATCGTGTTCCAGGTGAGGTGCATGTGTAGGGTATTTGTTGCAGTGGTGATGTCTGGCGAAGTGGGTTGTTGGTTAGGGTGTGTAGGTATGCGGGTTGGTGTATCTGTGTTTAAGGTTATGTGATTTGAGTTTTGAATGATGTCAGCGATGAGTTCTCCTATGTGGTGTTCTGTGGGTGAGTTCCAAAGTTTTGAGTGTGCATTGATGTCTTCTGTGATTATAGAGTTCGTGAGAGTGGTTGCGTGGGTGAGAAAGTTTGTTATGTCTGCATCTCATTTGGGTGGTTGGGGTTCGTGGTGTCTCTGGGTGGGATGTAGAGGTTTGTGAGGTGTAAGTGCTTAGTTTTGTTTTGATGGATTTTGGTGATTTGTGCTTCAGTTTGGGGGGGTTTATGTTGTTTGGGAGAGGGGTCTGTGTATAGGTGATGTTGTTTTCGATGTATGTGATGAGGCCTCCTCCATCTTTGTGTTTTCTATCGGTTCTGATTGATGTGTAGTTTGTGATTTAAGGGGTTTTCTGTTTTTCCGTAAGTTTGGTTTTTTGGATGGTGATTATGTCTATTTCATGTTTGTTTGTGAGGTACTCGAGTTCTGTT
The DNA here is from genome assembly GCA_963969495.1 of Ceratothoa steindachneri. Classification (NCBI taxonomy): domain Eukaryota; kingdom Metazoa; phylum Arthropoda; class Malacostraca; order Isopoda; family Cymothoidae; genus Ceratothoa; species Ceratothoa steindachneri. Next base: position 123,279,910 of record OZ018331.1, read on the forward strand.
GTTTTCTTGTTCAGTTCATTTAGCTTTATTTGTAGTATTTTTAGTTGCTTGTTGTGTGTGTTTCGTTTCTTTGATTGTCTAGGGGTTTGTGATGTTTGTGAGAGTGTGGGTTGTGAGTTTGTTGGTTGTGGTTGGGTGGGCGTTGATGGATGTGGTGCTTTTGTTATCATCATAATCAGCCTGACTTATCTCACTGCAGGCCAAAAGCCTGCCAATGAAGTTTCAACCTGGTCCAGCGTTCAAGTTGGCCATGTTACCACTCGCCACAGTACACATTTCATTACCTCGTCTTCTGATTGTCTTTATTTGTAAAAATGTCCTATTTATGATTTATTTTATTAATCTTCTGTCGTTTATTCCTGCATTATGTCATGTCCATCTTCAATTCACAACTTCTAGTCCTTTTATTCTCTTTCCAATCTTAGACGAGGTCCCCAAAAAGGAAATAGAATTAACATAAAGATCAAAATGATTATTGTTACAAGGGATGGTGCAGAGGAAGCGGCCGTAATGTGTTTTACCACAAATACGTGACTTGAGAACACTTTGTGGCCCAAAGGAAGGTCACCAGTTTCACGCCAGGGGAGTTTGGATATGAAAATCCTTTTGGCAGATTCCGGGAGGGAAGAGTGGTGTAAGGTGTATGGGAAAAGAGTGGGGAGGAAGAGACAGCGGTGTTGTAATTGGCTATGTCTGTGATAAACAGTGTGAACTGTAATTGCCCACACACCACCAACAGGAGGCTAGCTACCTACGTACATGATCTTTTTTTGTCCCCTGTGATTGAACCTTGTACGTAGTCAAAGAAATTCAACCCTTTTCGACTAAACTAACAAAAGCTCCTACTATATCCTTCACACGGTTTTATAATTTTATCCAAGTGTTTTTTTATAGTCCCTATGGATCATTTCTAACATGTTTATAGTTATGTTTTCCATTCTTCACCGGGTATTATTATTCCATTTGACTCCTTTATATTACTGTTAAATAAATATTATTATTTATTATCATAACAATAATATTCAAGTACTTTAATGCCAAACTAAAAAAATCTTGGGATTCTAAACAGAAAAAAAAACACAATATAAAAGTAAAGAGGTAATTACTAGATTATACAATCCTTATGTTCAACCACACTTTGTGTGTGTTTGTAGGCACTAGATTCTCCTTTTTGATAGGGTGTAGGTCCGAAAGAAGGGTCCTAAATAGAGATCCAAAAATTCATTTCAGGTCTCAGAAATTGGTTGGGATTTAAGTTAAGTAAAGGATACTTAGGGAGGACCCGATAATAATAGATAATCGACGCGTTTGGTCATTTTTGTATCTCGTGCCCCTTCCTCTTACTTTTTAGCATTTTATCTCTTGTTCACTTCTTTAATCTAATCTCCAAACTGGGTGTTATCCTTTAATTGAATCCTGATATATTGTATTCTTTCATACTTTTCCTTTTTATTTTCTATTCCTTCTACTTCTTCTGATTTCTAACTTTCTCACGAAGCGGTTATTTACTAACCAAGTTTCAAATAAAGCTCCGTTGTGTGAGTGCAAAATATCAAGTGCATGCGTTTATGTTCTAATTATTAAATTCTTCCTTTTCCAACTTTTAATTTTTATTTCTTTAATCCCATTTTAGTGACTTTGGTTTCTCATTTCGGCGAAAATTAAATTCGTTGCGATGGAGAGGCCGGAGAGCGTCACGACTCCCAGTCTTATTTCATGTTGCATTCTTCCCACGTGCTCACTTAGCCAAGGGGTCAAGTTACCAGACACTAGACCAAAACGAGGCGTGGTCAACGGCCAAGACGCCAGGCACTCCTGCCAAAGGACTAAGTGGCCAGGCACCCAACTATGACGAGACGTGACCAAGTTGCCAGGTTACAAGGGACTCGACCAAAACAAACGAGGCCTGGCCAACGGCCAAGTCGCTAGGCAATCTACCCAAAGAACCAAGTGATAAAATGACCAAGTGTCCAGGCACTCAACTAAGACGAGACGTGACCAAATGGCCAGGTTACCAGGGACTCGACTAAAACAAACGAGGTCTGGCCAATGCCCAAGTCGCCAGGCAATCTACCCAAAGGACAAAATGGTAAAATAACCAAGTGACCAGACACTCAACTAAGACGAGACGTGGCCAAGGGGTTAAGTTAACAGGTTCTCGACCAAAACAAGGCCTGGCCAAGTCGCCAGGCACGCCACCAAAAGGACCAAGTGGGCAGGCACTCCACCAAGACGAGGCCTTCTAGCAAGAGACCAAGTGATCAGGCACTCAAACAAAAAGAGACTTGGCCAAGGAATCAAATGGCCAGGCACTGAACCCAACCAAATATGAGGTTTGGTCAATGGAGCAAATGGCCAGGAATTTAAATCTAAACAAGTTACTAGTTGATGAACCAGTGATTGTTGAACTGAATTTGGTCAGGAAATCGGAGTGATCTTTCCCCTATAAAAACTTCAATGTGAGCTTCGGGCATATGTTGAAGATGGATACCAATTACTTCTCCTAAGAGCTGCCACCATTTTGGAAGCAGGAAAGACAAGGAATTCGGACAAAAAACAGAGGTACCAAAATTTACAACCCACAATCACCTAGTAGAGTTCGTTTCAAGAGATATCAGACAAAGTGCATGAGAGCAAGTTTCTGTCTCTAAAGTCATTGTAATAATGGAGGAGAGATCAGCTCAAATTTATGGGCTTTCTTACATAAGGGGTTTGTTTAAGTGTTTGTATTTTACATATTAATTAGTTATGGTAAATTTAGGTAGCAATAGTGAAATTTCTAGATAAACTCATGCAAACCTTGCTTAACACAGCCTAAACTAATTAACATGTAAACAACTAACACCAAAAAATCAGGAGAGGTACAGAGACGTAAATAAACTAACTTAACGTTAACTAATTAACATTTAAATTACAAACACCTGAAAATCACATTAGGTATATAGACCTAAATGGACAACTATAGCGTAAACTAATTAAAATATCAAATACAAACACCTTCAAATCACCATTGGTGTGGAGACAAAAATAACCTAAACTAATTAACATGTAGAATATAAACACATAAAAGTCAACATAAGCGACGAGAACCATGAAGTTCGAGGCGAATCCGAAAGACTCCGTAATAGAAACAGTTGTAGTACTATGATGGGTTTCGGATGTTGTTGTGTTTTTATGTTGAAGGCACCTGGCTTGAACCGATGTCCACATCAAAGTCTGGCCCAAGTTTAAATGAGCATAAATTTAGAAAACAGGAAAGAAACATGCAAAGGTATTTCGGGATTTTTGAGAAAGTAAAAGACCTTTTGCTCGAAACGTGACAGATCTTAGTGTGAGGAACGAAGCAAACATCAATGTGACCCACCCTTGAGTTCCTAGTCGCCACACAATCAGCATGCAATTCAGAAGCCTGTCGAGTACTGCGTGGTCTGGATAGTTAACAGCTAGTTTATGAAGGCATTGACTAAACTAATACCTGTGGAAGAGGGAAAGTGAACTGCCATCTTGGCCAATGGCTTGAGAGTCAAGTTTCAAGGTTAGTCTCGGACAATTTATAAGACAGATAGCCTCGGATTAAACTTTATCAAATACGTGTACAGAGCTAGAACCTACCCAAATGTTAGAGTAGTACTCCAGACAGGGATGCAACAGTCCATTGTACACTCGATACAAATGTTCAGGAGAAAAAGATATCGACATTTAAACAGGACACTTAACTTCTTAGAAGTAGACTTAGTTATTCCTGAGAAGTGGGGTTTCCAAAAAAAGATTGGATGTTACAATATCATCTGGTAAGTACATTTAGTGAACAGGTGTAATTACCGAACCATATAAAGAAACATCAGGGTTATTAGGGGCCTTTGATAGTCAAATGGGTAGAAATTCTGTCATGGAAGTATCAAATTGAAAACATTTTGTCTGCCCCACTGAGAAATCTGTCCAAGTCCGAGTTAATCGAGGTAGCTACATCGAGAAGAGAGGCATTACCAGTGAAAGAAGAGGGAGCAGAATTGAAAGATATAAATGAATGAAATGTTGAATCATTCGCATATGAGTGCATTGAGTTAGTTGTGGATGAGGGGAAATCATGGATAATCATAACAAAAAGTGGGGGAGAAAATACAGAACCTTGAGGAACACCACTATTGATAGAGAAAAGAGGGGAGGTAGCTCAGAGAAAAGGCTATAAATCAAGGAACATAGTGAAGGAAGGAAGCCAAAAGAAGAGAGCTTCGAGATGAGACCGCGGTTTATTTCCTACTCCTTCACGAGGTTGTGGTGTTAAACTAGCCCTACCGCGGTGTTAACTGTGCGTCGTAGGTCAAGATCTCTACCCGAAAACATGCGTTGAATAGGCAAGACCCAGGAATAGTGGTTCCTATTCCATGGATTGAGAAATTAGATTCAACAACCCTGTCTTTAAGTAACCTATTCGATCTATCTAGTGCCATTTTCTATGAACAAAGTCAAATCAGACGAGTCAACGTCAATTCAAGTATTTTTAATCATTTCACCGGGTCTAATATGCAATAAATTTATTTCGATCATCATAATTTACCCCTCGAATAATTTTCAGATCAGAAAATTAGTTGAATTTACATTAATTACACCATCCCCCCCACCTTCTCTCTTTCCTTCTCCTCATTCCTCCCTCTCGTCCACTTTGATCTTTTTCCCTCCTTCTCTCCAATTTCCTCGAACAGATATTATGGTCTTTCCTCGTCCCTAATTCTGTAATTAAAGAATTTCCCAATTTCACCCTCTCGCAAGGTTAGTTTAAATTGGTAGTATCGGATCATTTGAACTCCTTCTTTCCCCCACCCCTTAATGACCATTCCCTCCCTATGATTTCGCTATTCAGCACTCCTCCATGAGGTTTTGGAAGGGGGGGGGGGAAATGATGTTCAAGTTATTCACCTTAAACCTCGTTAATTCATAATTTAATATCGGATCTCCTTAGCACGCCCCTTTAAAGTAGCCTGCAACAAATCACTAACTCTATACTATTGAACATTATAGGAGCGAAAACTTTCAGGATGGGAGGATGTTTAGGGGATCTGCGTTGTCTAATGCCTCAATAAAAACAATATGACAGCGGAAAGATATTTATTTTTCAATACATACCACATTTCTTCCTCATAGCACCAGGTCAACTGAGACGAGGCAAAATTCGTAGATAAATCTAATGATAACATCAGGAATCAAGTCGATGAATCCCCATTACTCGATTCCTATCCTATCCTTTAACTTCGCCGGAAAGTTTAATTTGTCTCATTTTTTCAAAGATTTGGTGGAACTTAGATGCTTTAGCTCGATCCACTTGTGTTCATGTCTACTTACAAAAAAATACATGTATGCAATGCGTACAAAAATATTGTGTTCTATTTAGAGAACTTTCAAAGTTATTCACAATTCATTATTTGGCTGGAAAAAATGAAGCGACAACGTCGAAACTAAAGGGTCTTTCAACAAGGATGCTCGAGCTTTGTCAGGCGATAGTGGCCATGTTGTTAAAGTGACATCTGGCAATCTCACTGTGAACTGTTCAGTAGTACTTGACAAGTTAGGATGGAAGGTTATAGCGTTGCACAGCGTGTGTAAATCATCAAATGTTATTATCAATATCAGTGCTCCATTCGACAAACGTTACGCGCATTACGTGATTTCTATCCTCGCCACAATCGTCCTGCCGAGTCCATTGTTCGACGCTTGGTGGCCAAATTCGAGGCAAAAGGGTCTATTAACAATCAGCCAACACCCGTACGTCACTGAAACGCAAGGTCTGCTAAAAACATCGCTGCCGTAAATGAGAGTGTACGGGAAAATCCGAGGCAGTCAATTTCTCGTCGTTCACAAGAACTTGGCCTTTCTGCGACTTTAGTTTGGGGAATTATGCGTAGAGACTTGAGTCTTCATCCGTAAAAAATCCAACTTACCCAGGAACTTAAGGTAAACGACCATAGACAACGCCGTGTGTTCGCTGACTGGGCTCTAGAGCAGTTGGAAGTTGCCCCAAATTTCCCCCAAAGAATCATCTACAGCGACGAGGCCCATTTTTGGATGAATGGATTTGTGAACAAGCAAAATTGTCGGATTTGAGACGAAACAATCCACATGAGATACACCAACACCAATTGCATCCCAACAAAGTCGCTGTTTGGTGCGGATTTTCGTCTAACGGAATCATCGGTCCATATTTTTTGGAGAACGAAGATGGGATTACCATAACCGTCAACGGCGAGACTTACAGAGCGAAGATAAGCAGCTTCTTTTGGCCTAAACTGGATTATATGCCTGATATAGATACTGACAACATGCGGTTCCAACAGGACGGCACTACGTGCCACACTGCGCACGCCACGGTAGACATTTTGCACCAGCGATTTTAGGACAGGGTCATCTCTCGCGGCGGCGACGTCAACTGGCCACCGAGATCATGCGATTTAACGCCATTAGACTACTTTCTTTGAAGCTACCTTAAATCTTAAGTATATGTGAATAGTCTGCAAACAGTTTATGTCCTCAAAGTCAACATAACGAACACCATCCAGCAAATTCAGCCAGATTTATGCGACCAAGTCATCGAAAATTGGGCCTCCCGAATACGTTCCACCAAGCGAAGCCGCGGTAGACACTTGAACGACGTCATATTTCACACTTAATGCCATAAAATTTACTTATAAATTTAAAATAAATTGAGTGCATATATCACACATAACTTGTTTTATTTACATTAAAATTCAAGCGATATTATTGAAAGACCCTTTAGATCCGTACTGAATATAAATGTCTGGTCTTCTCACGTAACTTTTATTGAATCGTTTGACGAGCGTGTACAGTAGACTTCTACATGTTTTATGATTATTTTACTTTGTATAGCATATTATTTATTCATAGTGTACATCTGAAGATGGCATGAAGAAACTCCATACCAAAACTAGTCTAGCCAAATAACTATTACGCTTCAAAACAATGACTTGATTATTATTGCATACTTTCGACTTTTTTAATCTCACTTAATATAAACAATATAATTGATCCATATTACTTTAATGAAGACTTACTATTACAAATTAATAGCACATGTAACTGATACTCGATTTATATTCCTTCTTACTTCTCGATTTCCGTCCAATCTGATCCTAGGTTTCCTTACATGGACTGACTTGGGTGGGATCTGGGGTTTTCTTTGATCCATAATTTTAAAATTCATCTCACATTATTGCATGCCAACGATCAGTTATTTGAAACAGATTAGTTAACTTATAACATTTAAAACGTAAATGGAGAAAATGAAAGGTCCCATCTTGTCAGAAAAAGTAACATGTAACGAGATGCGAACCAGTAAATTGCGCGTCGCCGAAATGAACTGACAAACGCTCTGCACCACTCGCCCAAGAGGCAGCTTAGAAAGCTGCTCTGAACTGAGATTATAATAACCTTGATTTCTCACTTTCCTTGCTATATAACATTTGTAACATTAAAACGGTCACAAAGTGTACGTGAGTCAAAGTTATGCAGATACATCCACAAAGGAAAAGTGAAAAACGATTCCGAGCGCTTTCGTCTTTATTCTTAAAGACCTTTTCAAGGAATGAACAAGAGACAGGACATACATTGCCTTAAATAGTGGAAGGAGGGATTAGACTACCCACCTCTGAACCTTAATTAGGGGGTACAAAATCCTGAAACAACTTTATTTGAGATTTTATGTATGTAATCAAAATGGGGCCTAGCATGGACAAACCAGGAATAAGTTCGAAATTTGGGAACGTGTTAATGGAGATACATTCTAATATATTTCTCGAAATATAATTACTGCATTTTATGACTGGTTTGACACTGTTCCAGTTAATAGTATGGTTAAGATTGTAGATATGTAAAAAAAAAGCGCAGATTGTTCACTATGATTACGTACATTGTCTTGATGTTGCTTAACCCGGACATCTAGTTCTTTCCCGGTTCGTCTATAATAACATTTTTGGCAGTTGTTGCAGCCAATCGAATAAACAATGCCAGGTCGGGGGAAGGGGGTGAATTTTTGACAAGGATACGATAAATTGCAGTCTCGTAGTTAATAATAACATTTATGTTCAGAGGCCTAAGTAAACGAGATAATTGTACTAATTAACAAATCCCTATATTTATATAAAATGAATATCTTACTTTCGGATACCTCCACCTATGAGACCCTGTAGAAGGAATCCTAATGACCAGGTAAACAGATAATTTCACTCAACTGTTAGCTCTCTATTTAAAGGATCCCCTGACCTCATTAGCAAATTAAAATCTTCCAATGCTTTCCTTCCCTACATTTATGGTGTTATTAAAACCCATCAACCTGATAACCCAATGCGCCCCATCATTAGCTCTGTTGGGTGTGTTTTCTATACCCTATCAAAATGGTTAGCCTCTCTAATAAGGCCTTTGGTTGGTACTATTTCCAATTCACATATTATCAATAATATGCACCTTATGAGTAAATTTAATAAGCTCCCCGTCTATGATAATTTTAGCCTGGTTAGTTTCGATGTTTGTTCCCTCTTTACTAAAGTTCCCGTAGTCGATCTCTTGAATTTCCTTGAAGAACACCTCGACACAGTTGCTCTCCCTATACCCGCTTCTACCCTCATTAAACTCATTGCTCTTTGCTTCAAAAATTGAAAATTAACCTTTAATGGAAAATTTTATCGCCAAACCTTTGGAATGACAATGGGGAATTGTTTGTCCTCCGTACTCACCAACCTATACATGGAATTCTTCGAACCTAGAATACTTCCCCAAATTATGAAGCCCCTATAACTTGGATGCGATATATCGATGACATTCTTTGCCCTTGGCCTAATAATTTAAATATTAATACATTTCTTACTAATATTAACATCTTAGTGCCCTCAATTAAATTTACTTTAGAAGTTGAAAAAGATCGCACACTTCCCTTCCTAGATATTCTAATTCATGGGACAAACCATTGTTTCAAATATGAAATATATAGAAAACCCACAGCCATAGACTCTTATATACATTTTTATTCTAACCACCATAATAACATAAAAGTGCTTTCTCCTCTTTTTTTTGCGTGCTCTTATAATTGTCTCACCAGAATAACTAAACAAAGAAGTCGATAGAATATAGGTCGTTGGTCAGATATGCTTCACTGACCTTCGCTTGCCCTCCCTAGACGCGGGGGGAAGTCCCTTTTAAGTACGGGGGATATTCGAGTGCGTTTATTCCGTTGACCAACTTAGAAAATAGGTCAATGGCTTTTTACGTGGTTTTCAGATTCAAACAAGAGAAACAAAAATAATCTTTACTATTATACAAACAAATAACAGAACTTAACATTAATTTATACACTATGGGAAAACTAATCGTTCGGCAAAGGAAATTTACAATGAAATGCTTCGGCACGAGCTATGAGTAGCACAATATTTACCCGAAAGAAAACGGGAGGAGAAAATGAGGTGAAGCTTCGTAGTCGAAAAGCGTCACGCCTCTTCGACGGTGATAGAGAAAAATGTAATAGGCTTACGATTGTCCAAGGGGGAAAGGAACCTCGAGTGGATGTTCGAGGAAATATCCTTGCAGGGAACGGAACGAAGTGCGTTATTCCAGAATGAGTCCTTACGTCCTTGACTGCCGTAGGTCTGAACAACTGGTTTCTTGCCTGCGAGTCCTTAGGGTACCAGAGAGTCACCTGTAAAGTGGCGCATTGTGTACTTTAGCCGGTTCCAATGAATCCTCTTGATTACTGCTTGGATACTGCGTGAGCAGTGCCTGACTCCTGGTTGAATACTAAATTGCTCGTTTCCGCGCTGAGAAATATATAAGACTTCACCTGAAGCGATGTTGTTTGCCTTCGGAAGTGGGTCCCATTCAGATTCAAGGTGCGACGGGAAAAGGCTTAGCGACCTCTCGCTGATTTGGGTTCCGGGCTCTAGTTTGACTCGTTTCGCTTCGTTATCACCTCGGAAGTTTACTGAAAGACGCCGGTTGAAGGTTTGTTCGTTCGTGAGATACCCCCTTAGGATTCCTTGTCTGCATGAACCTCTCTCTCTCTCTAACAATATAAAATTGGGATAAATTTGTGCTACCCTCTGTACTTCCTCGACAATTGTATGCTAAACGTTCCTATTATCAAACTAATGTTAATATCCCTAAGTTTCAGACCAAAAACTTATTTGTTTTACCCTATAACGATATTTTCATCAAATTACCTCGTTATTATTAACTAAGAGACTACAATTTATCGTATCCTTGTCAAAAATTCACCCCCTCCCCCCGACCTGGCATTGTTTATTCGATTGGCTGCAACACTGCCAAAAATGTTATTATAGACAAATCGGGAAAGAACTAGATGTCCGGGTTAAGCAACATTAAGCCAATGTACGTAATCACAGTGAACAATCTGCTGGGGTTTTTTTACATATGTACAATCTTAACCATAACATTAACTGAAACAGTGCCAAACCACTCATAAAATGCAGTAATTATATTTCGAGAAATATATTAGAATGTAGCTCCATTAACACGTTCCCAAATTTCAACCTTAGCCCTGGTTTGTCCATGCTAGGCCTCATTATCACTACATACATAAAATCTCAAATAAAGTTGTTTCAGGATTTTGTACCCCCTAATTAAGGTTCATAGGTGGGTTTTTAAATCTCCACTAGCACTATTTAAGGCAATGTATGCCCTGTCTCTTGTTCATTCCTTGAAAATGTCTTTAATAATAAAGACGAAAGAGCTCGGAACCGTTTTTCACTTTTCCTTTGAGGGTGTATCTGCATTTTCAACAGATCTGTAACGTCTCAAAACCTATCACTTAATAAAGAACAATAATTTTTTTTTCTCACTTTCCTTAGATCTGAAAGATTTAATAGTTGAATTTAAATAATTTTAAAATCCCACCAAAATAATTAGCGTGGATATAAAAAAAACATTGTCTTATTTATTGATATACAGTATATATATATATATATATATATATATATATATATATATATATATATATATATATATATATATATGTATATATATATATATAAAGAATAAAAAATTAAAAGTGTCTATAAGAGAGAAAAAAGAAAAAAAATGTTATGAGCTTAAACAACTACCCTTCACATACTTAAGCGAGCACGGTTCATCCTCGATGCCTCCCCCGTATGTATCATTGTTTGTATTAAGGACGATCTTTTCATTCTTCTTTATTCCCTCTTACTACCTTAGGGTTAATCCTTTAGGGGCGTGGCCGATTTTAAATCCTCTTTATCGATTTATCACTCACATGTAACTTAATTAAAAATATATTAAGTGATAACCAGCGAGAGCCTAATGAATAACTTAACGCAGGATGAAATAGACAAGAAAGAGTTGTAAATATAACTAATTATGAAATTTAGATCTACTCTTCTTTCTGACTTTGCTTGCCTACAGAGCTACACGGGTGTGAACTTGTCCCAATAACAAAGGATCACAGAGAAAGATCAACAACTGCAGAAAATTTATTCACCAGAAAAAAATGTACATTATTAGAATGAACTAAAAATTACATTATAATTTATTTCAGTTTCGATCGCCTTTGAATATGATTCGCAATTCATGTTATTTTTTTTTACTCATGATAGAGCATAAACATAAATCGCATGGGTCCGAAAATTTTCATCTTTTAAAACGTATATTTCTGTCGATTTTAATCATTACAAATCATTGAATTTTCTTTAGCGTCTTATAGTATGGTGGGGTCCCATACACATTTATGTCGATATTGTAGCTGGTGACTGCTTCCAAAGAATACGAGTAAATAACTTCATATGTCATACACACTGAATTCAAGAGAGAGGAAACGCTTGTCAGGAACAGAAATCGAAGTTGGCAACTAAGCGGAAAAAACGTATTCATGGGTACGGAAAGAGATGGCGACATGCAGCGCGCTATAGAATAACGTTCGAGAAGCGACGTATAATGACGTCATCTGAAACATATTATTGAGTTCGGAAAGGGATTAAATAGTTACAAGAAAACTAACTAAGGCATGACCACGCTTAAATGGTAGAATTGTCGAGATCTAATTTATATCTTCTACCTAGCAATGTATAAGTTTCAAAAGGGTACTAGTGGTAGGGAGACAATGTGAAACATTTGTAGAGTGCATCTTGATGCAGTGATGGCTCGTAAATGCCAGTTGTGTTTTAAAATATTTATAAAAACTCAATTATAAATTCTCTAATAGGCCTCGTTCTGGAAGACGAACCAAATTGGATGATGATCTTTTGGAAGAAACTTTTAAATCAGATCATCGTCAAAGCAACAGAGATTTGGTGAAAATACTGAATGTGTCATTTTAACTGTCCACAAACATCTCACGCGAATTGAAGAAAGATGCAAAGAAGGGATTTGACTTCTTAATGAGTTTGCGGTCAATTCTATGCACCAAATGTGTCCAGTTTAGGTCATTAAATTTTTAGGCACTATTAGCCCTGCAGGCACAAAATTGTATGCCAGGAGAATCAATATCCTTCTTTGATTCTCCTCCGGCTCGAGTGAATTTTAAGGGCGTTTATTGTATACTCTTTTAATCTGGCACGTTTCAAGTGAAGAGATTGGATTTTGAGCTTTATTACAAAAAGAAACTAATTTAATTATATGAATTAAATATGCGAAAATATAGTAACACATAAAAGATGGACTTAACTTTAGTGAGAATTGCGACTGCGAATTAAATCACTTTTAATGCACTGAATTTATTTGCTTCACTTTAATCACTGTGCAAACACTGAAATAATATGCGAATTAATATTTATGCTTTTCACCGTATGTTAAAGTTTGTGAATGCGAAAAGTAAATTAAATGATCTTTAAGTGAGGTGAATTTAATGAAAACGCGAATGTATTCGGTTCTTGGTGACTGGTACGGTTCACCTGAACCTACGGAGGTTTTAACAGTTGAGGCCCCCCTCCTTTAGGCCCCCCACCTAATAATGTTTTCCTTCTACCGGAAGAATTTTGGGACTGGAATGATTTAGGGGTTTACAGGTTATCGAAGCAGGAGCATCTCGTGGCTTGGGACTCCGGCTTGGCAGCTGCCGTGGAGGCTCTTAATATCGCAGCCCGTTTCCCCAGGAGGGTGACAACCTCAAAACCCTCATGGAGGCAGACCCAGGCCTTCGGGCAGCCATTGAGGATATTGAGGAGTTCGGTACTCCCCCGCCCGTCGCTCCGGAACTTTTTCCTCCTCCCCTGAAGGGGGCTCCTGATCAGGATACACCTTCAGGGCCTCAAGTCGAGTCCGCGGAGGACCCGGATGGGGAGGACGATGTTGACAACGAGGTAAGTGTGTTCGACCCCCCTCGAAAGGGTGCGTGGGTGGGTGAATGCCAGGGACATATCTGCAACTTTATTCCGGGCTCAATGTCCCAAGGAGTTCCCTTACAATCCAACATCGCCAAGACCGCCGCAGGTAGCGGGGTCAAAGTGTTCCTAGGTTCGTATAGGCACTTCGCGTCTACAAGTAAGGCGCTCGCAGGATGCGTGCGAACGCTTTTTGAAGCAGGCGTTGTCGAGAAGTCAGAATCCGTCACATGTGCCCACAGGTTATTTTTTGGTCCCAAAGAACAATACCGAGGACCATGTGGTATATGATATGAGCCCCCTGGGCGTATCCGGAGTCTACAACCCACCCTGTTTCTCCCTACCCTCTTTGGGAAAGTTCTGGCTGCAGTCTCAACCCAGGCATGGGTCGCCAAGTTAGATCTGGCCCACGGCTTTAACCACATACCCGTGCACAAGTCCGCACGACGTTGGTTCGGGGTTAAGTACGAAGCCACATTGTACCGTTTAACCCGTCTTCCCATTGGATTCGCGGGTGCGCCCTTCATCATGCAGTCATGCATGGCCCCCATTTTCTCAGCAGTGACCAAGGAGTTCGATTGCGTGGCTTACACGGATCTCGAGGACGTGCTCCTGCTACAACTTGCTGGGCACATGGAGATTTAGGCTTCGATGTGGCGAGCTCGAAATGAGGTAAATAAGCGGTTAGCAGCGGGTGTTACCATGGTTACGTAAGAGGTGAGAGGAATTTCGTTTGGCAGGAGACCACGGCGAGTGGAGAAAACGGATGAGGTCATTGGTCTAAACTGATCTAAAGTAAGGCTCTTCTTGACAAGCCGGTTTTATTCTTCCCGAAATTGGAAGAGTTTGTTACGAGTATGTTCACTATTTGTATCAATTTTATGTTCCGGAGAAAGTTTACTTCTGGCAGGAAAGAGAAGGGAGATTATGAGGGCTGTTATCTGGAAAGACGCAATGGTTGGTTTTTGTTTGTTTCTCTCTCTCTCTTTCTCGCTCTCTCTCTCTCTTTTCTTACTCTCTCTCTCGAAGAAGAAGAAAGTAGAGGGAGAGATGACGCCCCCTTGTCGCGGGAAGAGAGCTTTGTTTCTACCTTTGATTTTCAAGCTATGTCGGCGGGGGTGCATCTTTTCTGGGTACACCTGGTAGGGCTTTCCTTGTCGATTTGGTCGGAAACGAGGTTCCAGACTGAGTGCGTCCTTCCTTCCTTTTTCTACTCTACCCTTCTCCTTTTTCACTTTTATCCTATCTCTTCCACTTATTATACAAAAAGAAAAACCCAAAAAACCCTGCTCATATCGTGTCAACCTTACCCTTTTTCCACTCTATCTACATATAAGGACCAGGCATCTACCTCATGCGTCAGAAGAGAGGCTTTGGAACCTCTATAAACAACGCCAATCGACGCTCACTGGTTGCGAGATACTAGGACTAGAGGTTTCCTAGGCGTTAGGCACGATGAATGGGATGAGGGTAGTGCCCCGTTAACCCCTTCCCTGGCGCGTAATTATTGACCATTCCTAGTGACCGTTGACGGGTGCCTCTAGTAGCATCGGTCCGAGGTGAAGGCCCTTTGTTCCCAGGTTGGTTGCCAGGCAAATAAAAAGCTTTGGATCGAGTCTCTTGGTGTGTAGGGATATCCATTAAACGCTACTCCCAGATCTTGGCCGTCGTGAATGAAACTAGTAGGAGTTTAGTACGGTGCGTGATCCGTTGTTAACCTGGTGAGAAATCGATGGCCCCTTCGGGGACCGTCGGTACTGCTTGGTTGGGAGC
Organism: Ceratothoa steindachneri; assembly: GCA_963969495.1. Classification (NCBI taxonomy): domain Eukaryota; kingdom Metazoa; phylum Arthropoda; class Malacostraca; order Isopoda; family Cymothoidae; genus Ceratothoa; species Ceratothoa steindachneri. The sequence goes on from OZ018331.1 coordinate 123,295,032, forward strand.
CACGGCACGCCGAGGTTTGACGACTCGGTCGGACGAACAGCAGCACATGGAGCGTGCCTTCTGAAAGATCCGAAACGTCTCCGATGGATAGGCGGGAGCGACTCATGCGGGGCGAACTCACCACCCCCCTTCTTTTTTATTGACTGATCACAAAGTATTCCGAGAGATAAAGTGTTCGGCATGACTGAAAAGAAAGGACCGGCTGCTCTTAAATACACATGTTTAGTGTGCAAAAAGGACAAGTGGTGCGTGGACTTTCCGGATGGGTGTTACTCCAGATGCCACCCGGCAAGTATCTGCACTGACTGTGTCCTTAAAGGAGAAGTGCAAGAGCTCAAGGATCTATATAGATCATCTGAGCAAAAATCTAAAGAATTGGAGACGAAGCTGCAGAACCTAGAGTCTGAACACGCGCGTCAGCTTCGCCGTCTCGAGGACAGGATCGTCGAGTTGTCCTCAAGACTTGAGGTCCGTTCGGCTACCGATGCATCTCCCACCGACGTGGGTGGATCCGCCGACGAGACCCTCTTCTAAGAAGCGAGCACTGCATCGGCAGTGCCACGCCAGCCTTCCAATGTCCCAGAGTTAGAGTCAGCTGCTGTGGGACTGGTTCAACGGGCCAAAAAGAAGAGAAAGAAGAAGAAGGGGAAGAAAAAGGAAGAAAAGGTAGAAATAGAAGAAGAGAAAACAGAAACATAAGTTAAAGCGAAAGAAGATAAGAAAAAAGAAAGAGGAAAAATACGAAGAAGAAAGAGGAAACAAAGAAGTCGCTTCCGAAAGGGAAGACTCTGTGCTCTGCGAGGGTCGTCCTTATCGGTGATTCTCAAGCAAGGGATCTGCAACCTATGCTAGTTGCACGCCTTCGCAGTAGTGTGAAGGTAAGCTGCCTCCCAGGACGCGGGAACCAACAGATAAGAGTAGAGGCTGAGAAATCTCAGATTTCTGAGAGTTCAGCCGTTGCCCTGATGGTAAGTTTCAACGACCTCTACCTCAGAGGAGGTAGAGGTCATGGGGGCCGTGGATGACCCTGGGTTGAAAACCCGCAGACGTGTCTTGGTCGGGATGCTCCCGAGAAGAGGTCCAAGCCGGATCGCTCACTCGAGGAACGTCGCACTGAACCGTCGCCTAGCAGATTTATGGACGGCGGAAGGGGTGTTTTTTGTCGACCCCTATCGCATCTTTTATGGTAGGAATGATCTCTACCAAAGGGATGGGGTGCACCTTTCCTTTAAATGAAAGTCTGTACTCTCCAACCTGATACAAGATGTCGTTGAGCGGACTCAAAAGACGGTCCGGCCCAGAGTGAGGGCGAACGTGCGCCAGTACGCCAAAGTCACCCCTGAAACGACCTTTGAGGAGGTCGCTCGAAAGGGTGCCACCACACTACCAAAAGAGAACAGAGAGATAAGTAAGACGGGAAACAGAAGAGCGTAGGGAGTCCTACAGTCGGAGACTCCCTCAAAGTTCTTCTGTTTATTGCGAGGTCTATCAGAAACAAGTTTATTGAACTTCGTGGCCTCGTAGTAACAGAAGGACCTGAGATGGTGGCCGTAACGAAGTCGTGGATAAAAATCTTAAGCCAAGATTTTGAAGGTGAATTCACGATTCCCGGTTACCAGCTCTTCCTGAAAGATAGGCTAGACAGAGAGGGTGGCGGTGTGATGTTGTATGTCAAGGATACTCTCAACTCGACGGATTGCAACATCTTCCCCGACCATGAACTACTAGGTGTTGACTTAGAGATAGGTCCTGTCAGATACAGGACCCTGGTGCTTTACAGACCCCTGCCCAACTCTTAGAACAGGATAGGATTCTGTACCAGCTGTTGGGCGAACTTGTAAAAGACAGAGTGTGTATCGTCATGGGTGATTTCAACACACAAGTTAACTGGGAAACCAGAGAACCCTGTGGCGAGAACGCACTACTCCTGGAGTTCGCGAACAACGATTTCCTGACTCAATGGGTGAGAGAGCCAACGAAAGGAAACAATATCCTCGACTTGGTTTTCACCTCTGAGGATGACATCGTTGAGGACCTTTCTGTTGGCGAAGAGCTCGGTGGCAGTGACCACCGACTAATTAGATTTGTAGTCAAAGTACCCAAGGCAGGGCCTGCAACTAGTAAATCGAGGAAACTTGATTTGAGAAGAGCAAACTTTGCAGGTCTACATGCTGGACTGACTGACGCGAGGCTAGAAGTGTGCGAGGCTGTTTAAGATTCGTGGAACCGTTGCAAAACCATATTCATGAGTCTTCAATCGCGTTTCATCCCTCTGAAATGTCCCCGTCGGTCTTCTGTTCAACTAAAGTGGTTTAATCGAGAAATCGGCCAACTACTTAGAAAGAAGAGAACTGTGTACCGGCAATCGAAGATCTCGGGTGACTTTGACGAATACCGGAGGCTAGCCAGGAGAGTGAAGTCCAGCATAAGGGCGGCTAAACGGTCTGAGGAACTCCGATATGTAAACAACCGTAAACCAATCCGTCGAACGATTGGCCCTTTGAGAAATGAGGAGGGGGCATTAAAGCACTTAGATGCAGAAAATGCTAACCTCCTCAACGACAAATCTCTTCAGTGTTTACTAAAGAGTGTGGTCCCATCCCCCAGCCAATGGATTCCTACTCGGGTGAAAAGCTGGAGGATATGGACTTCACCGAAGGGGAAATAAAAAAGAAGATCAGTGACCTAATGACAAATAAGTCACTTGGCCCGGATGGGTTTCTACCTAAAGTGTTAAGAGAAGTGCGCGATCAAGTGTCACGATACCTGAGTGCAATCTTCAACATGTCAATCCGGACCGAATGCGTTCCTAGAGACTGGCGTGAAGCGGAAGTAACTCCTATCTTCAAGAAAGGAGACCGTAGCCAACCGTCGAACTACCGACCTATCAGTCTGACTTCGATAGTCAGTAAACTCATGGAGAGCATCATGGTGGACAAAATGACGTCGCATTTAGAGTCAAACCTGCTACTGAATAGTTCCTAGCACGGTTTCCGAAGGCAACGGTCATGCATGACGAACCTTGTGGAATTCTTCCACTTCGTCTTCAGTGAGCACGATCGGGACAAGGAGGTGGATGTGGTCTACTTAGACTTTCAGAAAGGCTTTGATAAAGTACCACACCGCCGCCTTCTCCGGAAAGTGCGAGCGCTGGGCATAGACGGAAAAGTAGTAGGCTGGATAGAGAACTGGCTAAATGGCAGACGAAAACGGGTGGTGCTGAATGGACAGGCTTCTGAGTGGGTGCTCGTTACTAGCGGGGTGCCTCAAGGTTCTATCCTGGGACCACTACTATTCATCATCTACGTCAACAACATGGACGGTGACATAGTTGCCAAGATTTCTAAATTTTCCGACGATACCAAGCTTAGTATGAACGTTGCAAAGGATGGAAATACTGCCCGCCCGCAGGAAGATCTTCGGAAGATTGGGGAGTGGTTCTGATACGTGGCAAATTCCTTTCAACGTAAACAAATGCAAAGTGATGCATATTGGCCACCGAAATCCCCAATCATCCTATATCTTTAAGGGCACTGCTCTGAAATCCCCCGACACTGAGAAGGACTTGGGTGTAACAATCACTAGTGATTTCAAGTTCTCGAATCAGTGCATTGAGGCGGAGAAAAAGGCCCAAAGGATGCTATGCTACATAAAGCGCCAGTTTGGATATCGGAACGAGGAGATTGTACTGTGTTTGTACAACTCACAAGCTAGGGCAATCAAACTGATTCCCTTTATCAGAAATAAAAGTTATGAAGATCGATTAAGGGAATTAGATCTGTTCTCGTTGGAAACCCGTAGACTGCGTGGTCAGCTCATCGAAATTTTCAAAATACTTCTCGGGTGTGACAATGTTGACTACAGGGATATTTTCAGCCTTAATGAGAGCAGAACAAGAAATCACGGCTTCAAACTTGAACTGAAGCGTTACAACCGCGATCTGTGTGGAAAAATTTTCACCTACAGTATCTGCGGTAGTTGGAACGCACTTTCAGTGGAAGTTGTCAACAGTGAATCTGTTGACCAGTTCAAGTCAAGACTAGACAGGGTCTTGAAAAGTGGCCTTTTAGGGAGGACGTAAAGCAATTGAGCAGAGATGTGCCCGCTCGACTGCTAGTCCAAAGGTACCCTCATTGAATGGACCGTAAGGTCTTCTAGGGTACTCTCTTTCCTTGTTACTCTCTCTCTCTCTCTCCATATATATATATATATATATATATATATATATATATATATATATATATATATATATATGGAGAGAGAGAGAGAGAGAGTAACAATATATATATATATATATATATATATATATATATATATATATATATATATATATATATATATATCTCACTTAATCGGGAGCGAGAAGCTTCCTTCTGGTTGTACCGTAAGGCCCATGTGCGTTGTTTAAGCCGTTTTGAAAAAGCCAAAGGGTGGAATAACCCCACAAGCTCATACTTGAAAAAGGGAACTCAGCAACAATCACTTTACCAGGAACAACCTAACTCTCGTTTCTCCATTGCATCGTTACTCTTGAGTGAAATCGGTGATGTATTTGAACATAAAACGAAGCAAGGTCAACAGACCTAAGTCACGTGCTCTCAATTATCCTGATTTATGACCTTACGACCTTAAAAACTTTCAATAATCCCAAGACTAACCTTGGGAGGACTTTGGTAATTAGATCATATGAAAGAGAATGTAAAATGACATAGGATTTAAAATCTCGTTAGAATCGGTCAAATAATTACGATGGTATTTCCAAATAATTCATTGAAAGGTAAAACGGTTACCATCGGCCCGCCAACCTACGGACCGACATAGCAACTTATAGAGTCGCTTTCACGTGACTAAACCTCAGTAGTTATCGTTAAATCGGGGAACCGTGCTAATACTAAAGCCTGGACTTCATCCTACGAAGTCCCTGGTATGCGTATACTGGAATAAGAAAATACTGGAATAAGAAAATACTGGAATAAGAAAATACTGGAATGAGAAAATACTGGAATTAGAAAATACTGGAATAAGAAAATACTGGAATAATAAAATATTGGAATAAGAAAATATTGGAATAAGAAAATACTGGAATAAGAAAATACTGGAATAAGAAAATACTGGAATAAGAAAATACTGGATTTAGAAAATACTGGAATAAGAAAATACATTATTACAGACCTTTATTGTCGCCATATTACTCGTGCAGACGAAGGATTACGTCGACAGTGGCCTGAGTTGGCTAAATAGAAAAGGTGTTATTCTCCAACGTGACGATGCAAGAGATCATTCTCCGGACACTTAGAGACTATCCCCATTTCTGTCACTGGAGCATTTCCTAAGTGACCGAAATACGGGAAGGACGTTGATAAAGGTCCTTATAACGTTTTTCCGAAAAACGTTGAATGTTTTAAACGAAGAATTGAAAATTTGCCTTCCCTTCATTCAAATTTACTGGCATTTCTTTTTGTCCCCTAAAAAAAAAAAACCTAATTACTTTTCGAACACCTGAATACTCTTTTTTGGCCTCAATTCCATAAACAAGAGAAGAGAATTCTAATTTAATTAATTTAAATAAAAGACCTATGCAACGAAGGAATCGCCAGCAGGAAGGAATGGGGAGAGATTTGTAATGGTGATCAAATGGTAGAAGCTTCTGTAGACAAGAACTTGCTTCGGATGATAAGAACTTACTACTTCTTATAAAAAAAGCATGTGCCCCTAGAAAATAACTTTTCTTTCTGTAGTTAAGAATGTGCTCCTCAAGAGAAGAACTTCCTCTTGTATTCAAGAACTTTCTCCAGCGGCTAAATACTTGTTTGAGCAGATAATAACATGAACGAGTAAATAATAAACTTGCTCTTGCAGATAAAATTACATACGGCATATAAGAACTTCTTCTTATAGATAAAACGCTTTTATTTAAAAAAAACTTGATCTTAATGAAAAGAGCTTGCACCTCTAGACAAGAACTTGTTATTCCTGAAAAAGATTTGCTCTAGAATAAGATTTTTTTTCTGCAAGAAAAACTTGTTTTTTTCAAATAAGAACTTGCTCCGGCTAATAAGAACTTGCTTCTGGTGTTACAAACCTGTTTTTTTCTGCTACGAACTTACTTCTTGAAATAACAGACTTCTCTGAGGAGACAAACTTGCCGTTCTTTATAAATTATTTCAACTTCAGATAAAAAATTCGATCTTGTAGAGAATGTTCTGCTGCAGGTAACATCTTATTCCTCTCCATAACAACTTGCTCTTCAAGAAGAGAACTTGTTCATGTATCCTAGAACTTTATCTTTCAGAAAGTTTCATTCGGTTCGCCAACCTTCCTTTTTCCAGGAAGATCCCCGACCGGATAATGAAATGGACATAAAGGTCAGTATGACAACCGCTGGTGAGCGTGAGGGGACCAGGGGATGGTCATCTTTAGAGAAAGGTGCCAAACAGCGTTCAGGTGGAACCTTCTTCGCCCCGGGGCAGAGGGACCTGTTCCGAGGCAGAGGTATGTGGATATAGATACCCATCGGCAGGATTCCTTGGAACAGAGAGTGTGTGTGTTGTGCTGCGAAGACGGGAGAGGAAATAAGGGAGTGTTGTAATTGGCTATGTGTGTGGTGAGAAGTGTAAGATCTACGCACCCCAGTACGGGGCTGAGCGCAGCGCTCCCACCAATCGGTAGCCAAATCTCTTCGTGCGCTGACGTTTGTGTCCGCTCTTGCCGGGATCGAACCCAGTACCGCGACGTTGGGAGACCAGCGCCGTATCCACTCCGCTAGCAAGCGCTCTTCTTTCAGAAAGTAAATTGCTACAATAGATAATAACTTTTTCCTGTAGGTTGCAATTTGTTCTTCCCTTAAAAGAACTCAATTCAGCAAATGAATTCTTTCTCCTGTAAATTAGGACCTTTCTTCTGCAGCTCTGAGCTTTTGTTGATAAGAGTTTGCTTCTGCAGATTAAAAGTTCAAACGTTAGATAAAAAATTGTTCCTGCAGATAAAAACTTGTACTTCCAGATAAATACATCCTATAGATAAAAAAAACTAGTATCTGCAGATAAGCACTGGCTCCTTCACGGGGATCTTTCTTCTGCAGAGAAAATTTGCTTATGATGATACAGAACTTGCTTTTACATATTAAAACTTTCTAGTACAGAGCAAAATTTGCTCGTGAAGGAAAACTTACTCCTGCGGTTAAAAGCTTCCATTTGCAGATGCAAACTTTACCCTGCAGAAAAAACTCATTCCTGCAGATAAAAGATTAGTCGTGCAAATAACAACTTTTTCTTGTTAGTTAGAAATTTTCCCTGCAATTTAAAATTAGCTCCTGCAGCTCCCAAATTGCCTTCGTAAATTAAAACATGTTCCTACAGATGAGATGTTCCCCTTACAGATACTACTGATAAAATAATGTTTGTGTTTTTTAATAATAGGTTTTTTAAATATTTCTCTGGAAGTGTTTCTCAACTTTACCCTTTCGAAACCCTTAGATAATTTTTTTTATATATTATTATTTTCTAAATTTATAGTTCATGAAGGATATAATATAATTTCTAATCACTGGTTGCCAAAATTGTTTTATAAAATAATGAATGTGAAAATAAACAAAAAAACATGATACAAAAATGCATTTGTACAGAAGTTATTTATCGGTATCTTTTGCGTGAAACCTCTCATGAACCAGTATGGATTCTGAGGAACATCTGTTGAGAAACGCTGTTCTTGAAAGACACGATCAAAACAAGTGCTCGCAATAGATGCAACTAGTGAAGATAATACAATGAGTATTACTGGAGTGGTTTGTTGATTTTATGATTACACAAACCACATGCGGTAGGTTCTAGTGCGATTGATTGGGGGAAATATAGAAGAGAGAGAGAGAGAGAGAGAGAGAGAGTGAACTTGTGGGTATTGACGCCTGGCGGTGGCCGGTGAATGCCTTGAATCTTGCGGTATCGTACGGGAGAGATGTCGTATATATGCAAGACTAAGTTAGCATCGAGTCATTGCACCCGTTGAGTCTTTTGTATTGTGATCCTTGAGAGAAATTTAAACAACAACAAACAGAAATCTTATTATATCCTATAAATCCCTAATCTGCTCGTCTGTCCGACCGGAGGAACGCAAGGTGAGTAAGTTTTACTTTACATTGTTCTCCACGTGTAGGAAGCAAATCAACCTGTTTGTCCATGCACCACAAGGAAAGACAAAGAATATTGTATACCAAGAAGTGATGTGGTGTGGCATTGGTTAAAGAATAATCCCCCGTCTGTATGGGGTTTCTGACCCCTATTTTCCGGATCTTGGTCAACCCCTTTGCCCTAATGGTGTACAAGCTCTCCTTAAGTAGTGGAATACCTTTCCCGATTCTTCATTACGAATCGCAAAATTTTAAGTGTATTTTAAAGATCTTTATATAAGCGTTTTTCTTTCGTGGCTCTAGTCTTCTACAGAGGGAGAACGAAGACCTAACCGAGAGGAGATACTGTTTTGCACCAATGGCGAAAGTTAACTCATATTGTGTGTGGCTACTTTTAGACTGAGAATTTGGTTCTAAATGACTTTTTAATGAGTGCCATATTTTAGCGACCCGATTTGTCCTTTAACTTAAATCTAATAATTCCACGATCTTATTTATTCCTAACAATGGACTATGAGAGTTTCCTAAAGCCCAAAATATGGTACATAGGGCGATAATTTCCAAAGGTTTAGCACCTTGCTTTATGTATAATTATTTAAGATAGGATAGATTTTATCACTGCTTTGGACATTTTTTTTCCTTATATGAAAACCAATTTCATTTTCAAAGTTTGTTAATATTTTGAAAGTGACTTCTTCAAACTTTATTACACCTTGTATTGTAAGTAAGTAATTGGTATCTTCGATAATAAAACATTCACAAAATATTCATTTATTGTCTTCACAACCAATTGTTATTAAGCCACTTTCGGCATCATGAATGGGCCCAATACACTCTCTAATTGCCTGACGATTATTTACATATCTATAAGATCGTTTTGTCTCGGGTATTGGCAACGAGGCTAGTTCTTTTTCATAGTTTCTTTTGTCTGTTCTTATTTTGCATTTTGTATTTAGCATTTGGCAAGACGATAATAAAAGTATCGGTTTCGATTCTCGAAACTATCATGGGTTTTCGAAAGTTTATACAATTGGTTACGTTCCCTTATGCACATTTTAATCTCACTATTTATCAACGGCACCGAATTTGATATATTACAACATCAATGTTTAATGGCACCTTTTCGTTATTTATAGTGGAAAAACGAACGCTAGAAATCATTATATATTAGCTGGACATTTCCACCACTTAAAATTTCCCCATAATTTAAAAGTTTAAAGCAGAAGGAAAAATATAAAAATTACAAAATTTAAAGTTCGGGATTAAAAAAGTGCTCTCGTGAAAATTTTTGGAAGATTTAGATTGAATCGACTAATTTTATGGTCGCTGTTCCCAAATGTTTCGTCAATGTGTATATTCCCGGCTAATTTATAATAATTTGTCACAATTAGGTTTTTGATGCAAGAAGTTATAATTTCAATTTGCTGCATTTACAGCCGTTTTATTTAGAACATCTTTATTCCGAAAATTTCAATCACCGCATAAAACCGTGGCTTTTGGTTAATTAGGGGCGAACTCATTTAAAAAAATCTTATTCTTCTATTTGACCTGGTGGCCTATATACTACGATGAAATTTATATTATTACTATTTATCGCAACCTCTCGAGTTACCACCCGCCGAAAGTTTATAAGGAGAATTAGTAAAGAAAGTAGTGAAGATAGAGGAAATGAACGATGAGGGTGGGGAGGGGATTTCAGATGTGTGCAGGCCCATATACGCTGGAGTCGCCTGAGCAATGCGGAGATTTTTTTTTTTTTGGGGGGGGGAGGGTCAGATGAGTCATGCATGCCCATGTTACACCTAACACATCCTACCTACTTGCAGAAAATACGCACTGGAGTCGCTAGAGCGATGTGGGGATGGGGATTGGGGTATTTCGGATGCAGCATGCAGATCTAAATACATTAGAGTCACCGGAGCGATACTGGGTGGAAGCTACCCTAGTATATCTAAGTATACCATTTAAATTAAGTTTTTCCTTTGTGTTAATGTTCATAGTTTATGTTGTAATCTTCTGATGAGTTTTCTGTTATGTTTAATAATTCAAATTAGCCTGTTATTTTACTTCGACGTCCGTATTTTATCGATGGCATCCAATGGAAAGCCCTACAACTTAAAAAAACTACTACCGCTTCTTCCTTGTTAATGAAAATATACCCTATTGCGGTTGAATGTAATTGCAATTTAGTCACACAGAACTTAATGGAATTGCCACGCAAGAAGGCAATTTAATATTCGCCGGCTGAAATAACGACTTTGCAAGTCAGAGAAAATTAGGTATTCTTAAGTATATCAAATTACCTGGAAGTGAGCTTTTATGGAATATGGGGTATTCTGTAAAGCTTTTAATGGTCTAGATGTGGAAAACGGATTAAAACGGAGCTGTTATTGAGATTGGGTGGGCAAAAGAACAAAAATAAGTGATTGTAAATAATGCCTTAGTAGCCCTAGTTCAGACGAAGTGGTATATTTCGGTATTTAGTTTTCAATTTAGTTTTTAAATAAATAATAATTTTATTTTTGAATCCTGTCAGTCTCTTGCGTCTCTTACATAATTTATACTTTCTTGATTTGTAGAATAACTGAAATTGGATGTGTCATACCTTAAGGGGTTCTGGTGAGTAGCAGATTTTCATCACAGGGTTAAAACATTTCAATTTCCATATTAGCGATGAAAATATAGGTTAGAGGATCACTTTAACATCCACCCCCCCCTCCTAATCGGGCCATTTTTACATCTTCCTCCGAGGTTTTTGACAATTGAACATTCTCCCCCCAAGTTTGAGTTAGGTTAAGGTATCCTAACTTAACTTAACCTAAAGTCACACTTACTGGTATCATTCCAACTTTCTCCCTCCAACAATACTTATGAGGAATCGAATTGCTCAATTGGACTGTTAATTTGCCACAAGCGATCCAGATCATTCGGATTTTGTTTCTTAAAGTGTTTGCAATTCTGGTTTTGGCATTTCTAAGGAAACCCATTTGGTCTTTTTTATGTACTTGGACCAGATCATTTTTTTCAGCACAAATGGCAGTGAGACCTGAACAAGCTGAGGAAGAATGGCAGTTTGGACCGTGTTGTGGCCTAATTTTACCATGTCAAGATTAGTGAACCCCAAATTACTCACGTCAAGAAGAGAGAGCCCAAAATATATTAGGTTAGACATCCATGACATGATCCGGGTTTTTTTTTCATTTTGAAGATTTACTTTTCGAAAACCATTTTTCGCAGAAATATCCGTAAATCGATAAATTACATACGCCCCCCCCCCCCTCCCTCCCTTCCCTCGAGCACAGCATATGAAATAAAGAAGGTTACAAATGTAGTTTTTTTTTCTTATTCTTTCTTCACTTTTCTTATTACTTCTTTATAGTAATGACATTCTTCCCTTTCCAACTTAGATGAGTTCGGTAGATTTCGACAGTTTCATTTATATTTTAATAATCTATTTCTGATTCTAACTTTTAAAGCTCAAAATTTTCCGATATATCAATATTTCAACCCCTATGGAAAGGGGGAATATCCGATGCATTCTTTAATAAAGATGATTATGGCATCAATCAGAAAGAAATGCAGTGAGGGACAAGGTTTAGGTCGATGAAATTAAAGAGGAAGAAATCAATGCATGAAGCCAGACATTATTGGGCAGCAAAAGAAGCCAATTTAATCCCCTACCGAGCTTTGAAAGATGACAAAACCACAAATATGACCATTGTTATTCCTTGAAACAGATGTTGATCAAAAATGCATAAGTTTCTGGTCTTAAAACCACATTGATTTCTGCCTGGAATTGATATTTAAATATTTTAGGCTCTGGTTTACTTTAAAAAAATGGCTCACTTTCATATTCGGTTTAACCTTGATGGATTTGGCCATATTTACTTCTAATATCCCCAATAACTGGTCCAATATACTTCAAGACTCCATCTTCGGGACATTGAGACTTCGGACTGGGAAACTCGAACGAAGAGTTAACCTTAAACTTCAACGATTCATCGAAAATAGTGCTTGATCAAAGAAGTCTCGCGAAGATACAGTGGTCAACCTTTCATCGCAACAAATAGACAGAACTTCACTTTGTGCTTTTGGTTTCGGTTTAAAATTCCTAGTGAGTATATTTCTACTGCTAAAGGTTTTGTGTACGATTCTATGCCTTCCTTCTTGGACTCTAATTAAACCTCACGTTTCCGTCGTGCTATAAATAACCTTAAAAATAATCCTAACCCTCATATGACTAAAGCCGATAAATCTGGTGCAATAGTTATATTAGATAAACAAACATATTTCGATAAAATGAGTGAATTAACTAATGATGACTCTACCTATGTGCATTTAAATAAAGACCCTTTAGAACAAGTGAATAGTAATTTTCATAAAAAAGAGTACGCTCAATTCTTAAACATTACCTAGACTTAATTTCTAAATTTAAATCTATGAATGCCTCTCTTCCTTATATTTATGGCCTTGTCAAGACTCACAAACCGAATAATCCTTTACGCCCCATTGTCAGTTCTGTAGGCTCTGTCTCATATGTTTTGTCAAAATGGATAACGTCTTATCTTACCCCTCTTGTAGGATGCCTCTCGGATTCCCATATAGTTAATACTCGTAGTTCCTACCTAATAGAAAAACTTAATACCATCCCGTACCCTTCAGACTTCACCCTTGTTAGCTTTGACGTTTGATCCCTTTTCAATAAAGTTCCGGTTGATGATCTATTCCAGTTTCTTAAAGATAAATTGTTTAACGTTGAATTACCTATACCCACTAATTTATTCTTAGAACTTATCTCCCTTTGTACCAAAGACTGCATTTAATTTCAATGGTAAATTCTTTCGCCAAAAATTTGGTTTAGCTATAGGGAATTGTTTATCCCCCATTTTATCTAACTTATATATGTAATTTTTCGAAACTATTGTAGATTTTCCTATAATCTGGTTTGGGTATATTAATAATATCCTTTGCTTGTGGCCCAATTCTGACAATATTTTTCTTTTTTTAACAAACTTAATTCCCTTGTACCTTGCATCAAATTTACCCTTGAAATAGAACAGAATGGAAGTATTCCTTTCCTTGATTTATTAATACACCGCGCGCCTTCTGGTTTCAAATTCTCTGTCTATCGGAAACCAACTAATTCTTGTTCTGTTATTTACTTTTACTGTTTCGCCATATTACAGTCAAAAGATCCATTTTTATTTCAATGTTTCTCCGTGCACGTCGTGTAGTTAGTCCTGAATTTTTTTACTCTGAAGTTTCCAAAATTTTTGACAGCGGCCATATACTTTGCTATCCTTTTCATTTCCTTGATAAATTCCTTCAATTATCTAAAAAGTCTTTTTATAGTTTTGAACTTGACGTGCCTTTTAATAACAAGAATACTCTTGGACTTCCTTTTAATTCATCCTTGGCTTCTCTCCCTCATATTTTAAAATCTCTAGGCATTTGTTTAGTATTTAACTATAATAATACTATCTCTAAACTATTAGTCAAGAACGCCCCTTTCCCTATTGGTAATGTATATTGCGTAAAATGTATCGTTTGCTCTAAATATTACTTTGGCCAATCAGGTAAATGTTTAAAAAAATGAATTTCTCAGCATAAATATAATATCCGTCGTGGCGAAGAAAGCAGCTCATTTTATGTTCATATGTCATATCTTAATCACAATATTGATTGGAATTCTGCTAAAATCATCTGTCATAATAACGATACAATTTCCCGAAATATCATTGAATCAACCTTTATTAGTAAATTTCCAAATTTTAATTTAAGTCCTGGCTTATATAACCTCGATGGTTATTTTTTAAATTATATTCACAATGTACTGTCGAAACTTTTAATTTGAGACCCGATATTTATATTAATCTTAATAAACAATTTAATTTTATTTTGTGTGCATCTATGTACACTTATGTTTTTGTCTGTATTTATTTTCATTTGAGTCAAGTCTTTAGAACATTTGTACTTAATTTACCTTGGTTTTTAGTCCTGATCTCTGAGGTTAATCTCTCGTTAAGAGTCTATCCCTCCTTAATTGCCTAGGCGGTATTTTAATCCTCTTGTCAACCTTTAGTCTTTTGAATTTACATGTTATAATGATCTTATTTTGTATTTATCTTCGCTCCTCCTAAGGTTTCCATTTCATATTATTTTATTTTGTTGATTGGTTTTTTGCTTTTTTGTGGGCGTTCCCTCTCCTCTGTATCATCCTTATAAATATTACAATTTTCAATACTTCTGTTATTCCTTGATAAAGAACTCGAAATAAAGTTTAAAAATACTTGGAATCCTCGTATTATTTTTCCCTGTGAGCTTTGTTGCATATATATATATATATATATATATATATATATATATATATATATATATATATATATATATATATATATATATATATATATTAGGGTGGTCCAAAAATTATATGCAAAGAATTTAAATTAGTTGGAAATGTTCTCCACATGGCTAAAATTATGCTATAAGATGTTAAAAGAGCTGATGCAAAATATTGACTAAATTGGTGAATATTTAGAAGTCGCTATGTCTCCATATTTTTAAATTTCAGTTAAAATATTGGAACTTTTTAATAGTAGGCATTTATTGGTTGTTACTTATATACTATCAATATTTGTCATTGATAACTCATTCCTTATGAATTACAATAATTCGCAAAAAAATCAAGATATTACATTATCTGAAAAGTGGAATGACATTCACATACTCGACGTATGATGCAATAATAATTGTTGTTTCAGCTTGTTGATTTCTGAGTCCATTTGTAAAGTGATGACGCAATAACGCCCCCTCTTTTCAAATGATGATGCATCCCACCATTTCCTATATAAGTCAGCGAGGATTGATTAATTGTTTATTTGTAGTTTGAAGTTTAACAGTTGACGTAATACAAGTGAATACAAGTGCTGGTTTATGCAATTATGCAAGTATATATATATATATATATATATATATATATATATATATATATATATATATATATATATATATATATATATATATATATATATATATATATATATATATATATATATATATATATATATAATTAGTTAGGTAAGTAATATACTTTGTTTATTCAGTGTATAGATAATTTGAAGTTTTTTATCAATATCAGACTTACTTAAAGAATATTAGAATTATATGTTAACACACTTTATGTTCATATTTTAATTGACAATATATATATATATATATATATATATATATATATATATATATATATATATATATATATATATATATTATATATAATTATATATAATTATATATATATATATATATATATATATATATATATATATATATATATATATATATATATATATATTTTTTAATTAAGCATGACTGCCGTAATTTTTTACAAACACAGGAGCCTATTTATTTATGCCAAATGAAAGCTTACTCTTTCATGAGTATCGAATATTTAGATATTTTAGAGTATAAAAAAATATCTTCTAAGTATAACTAAATGGAGGGGAACCGTGAGCTCACTCAGTTACAATAAATTTTTATTTCTGTTGTTTCAGATTATGGCTGTAAGTACTCGTTCATCTGCGGCAGTCTGGCTTTTAGGACATCCTACTAGTTAGCTTTCATATGCAAGACTCTGAGCATGTGTTGATGTGCTTTGTGTTGTTCAGTACCACTGTCAATTGGAGTCAATGATTTTGACACAAAGTTACAACCTCGCTTGCAAAAAAGTCATAAAAGTATGGGAAAGAGCCCGAATTCCTTCACAGCGAATAGACTCTTGCGTTAGGAAACTCTTAAGGTTGTATGAAGAATACCTTTCTTTGAAGAAGAATCGCAAAACCGAACTGTACTCATGTAGAATGAATGAGCGTAGTTTGGAATCTACTCTTTCAAAACTTTTTGACATAGCCTAAAAAATGCTCTAAATATGATAAAAAATGAATAAGACCGCCGATTTCTGTTGATGCAGAGAGAGAACATTTTCTCCTGCAGTATGTCGTGTCGTAATAAGATTACTTCAGCCAAGGAATCCCGCAAGAGATATCGACATGAGAAGGCTTTAAAATTCAAAGAAAAAGAATATACTTCTAAAAATCAAGCAGAGGCTGCTGCTCATGCAGATTTCGAGTCATCATCATCTGAAGGAGAAAGTTTAATTGCGGCAGACAAAGAGTTTTGTCCACCTTTTTCAACTAGAAAAAAGAATGCACAATGCAGTCCTTCAAATTTAAAAAAATATCTTTACAACTTCAGGTGTGGCTGCTGTTCTTGACCCTGCAAATATTTCGAATAGAAAAGCAACAATGGTGCTGGATCAATAGCACAAGCCTTGAGGCAGGATATTGCAACTATGACACTTTCCAGGAGCTCTATAAGACATTCCAGAAAGCAAATAAGAGAGGCAACATACAATGAAGACAAAGCTTCCTTGTCTGTTGAAGGACCGATCCTTCTTCACTGGGATAGAAAACTTCTACCTGCTATTGATGGGGCAAAGGAAACAGTAGAAGGAATTGCAATAATAGTTTCTGTACATGGAATGGAAAAACTTCTTGGTGTGCCAAAAATAACATGAGCAACAGGAGAAGAACAGGCTATGGCATGCATTTCATCAATTAATGACTAAAATCTTCGTGACAAAGTTCAAGGCCTTGTATTTGACACAACTGTATCAAATACAGGCCTACAAAAAGAAGCTTGTACCATAATTGAGAAAGTATTAGGAAGGGAGCTTGTTTGGATTGCGTGCCGTCATCATATTTCGAAATTATGTTGTCATGTGCTTGCAATATTTTACTTAGGCCTACAAGTAGTCCAAATAGGAGTCTCTTTGAATGTTTTAAACAACAATGGTCGTCACTTAAAAAGGATTCTTTTTTAGAGGCGGATAGCAGTTTATTCGTCACTCCAGTAATGCATAATCTTCGAGGAGAAATGGTCCCATATTTTCAGGAAGCTTTGAAATCTCGTCAGTTGCGTGACGATTATGAAGAATTGTTGCGACTCAGTCTCATCTTTCTTGGGGGCATTGATAAGACAGAAGTTACATTAAGAGCCCCAGGAGCGACTCATCATGTACGTTGGATGGCTAAGGCTATATATGTCATGGAAATATACTTGGTTAAGCATCAACTGAAACTAACGGAACGTGAAAAGGCCAATATTACAGAGTGCTCTCTTTTTATTGCTTTGGTCTACTCGCGTTTTTGGAATGAAGCCCATTTTGGAATTAGTGTTCCTTTAAATGGCATTCTGCTTCTTAAAACTTTGAAAAAGTACCCAAAGCAGACAATATCTAAAAAAGCAACCACAGCCTTTCACAGACATCTTTGGTATCTTGGAAAACATCTTGTTGGTCTTGCATTTTTCGATCATAGAATTAATGCTGAGACCAAACAGAAGATGGTCTCCAATCTCCAACGTAATGAAAACACCAATTTGTTCGCCGATTGAATCTTACAAAAAACATCGAGAATTTTGACTTGCATAAACTGGTAACTCAAAAAACTAAGCTAATCTTCAGTCTCCTAATGAAAGATGGATGCAAGTTCGCAGAGGATACATTCCTGAAGACTAACCCAAGTTCTTGGGAAGAGAATACGTGCTTTCAAGAATTTCAACGTTGAGCGATTAACTTAATGGTTGTTAACAATCCAGCAGAAAGAGGTATTGCACTTATCAAATCGCATAATGCATCTCTAACAAAAGTTGAAGAACAGAAACAGTTGCTTCTCAGACTTGTGGCAAAACATCGCAAAAAATTTCCCTCATGCTCAAAAGAATCAATGTTTAATCAGCAATTTTAGTTATAATTTGTGTCAAAAAGAAATCATTTGCCATTTAACTATTTTCTTTTCACTTTAATAATAATATTTAAGAGAAATTGTCTTTCAACACCAAGATTTGTTTCAAATAAACTAGTATTTAAAAGACTGTTCATTTATATCGGAAAAATTAATTTACCAGCAGACTAATAAGTTAAGATCCATATAGCGACCAGTAAATATTGTTCGATTTTGATGAAATTGAGTATGTGACCTACTGTTCAATGCGGTAATACAATCAGGCATGTGGAGATATAAAACTAATTTTTTTTTTTGGGGGGGGAACACCCTACTATATATATATATATATATATATATATATATATATATATATATATATATATATATAGAGAGAGAGAGAGAGAGAGAGAGAGAGAGAGAGAGAGAGAGAGAGAGAGAGAGAGAAGGAGAGAGAGAGAGAGAGAGAGAGAGAAATAGAGAGAGAGAGAGAGAGAGAGAGAGAGAATTGCCAAGATATTAGCGAGGCCATTGTCACGAACACTGGGCAAGAGATCAGCAAAGCTCATTTAAAGAATTCCGCCGATTTAAAATATAGGTTATGTGGGGTGAATCTCGAGAGTAAGAAAATGACTAGTTTTGACGTTTAAGCACTATTCACTAATGTCCCGGTAGATGGCGCTTTGAAAGCAGTGAAAAAATCTATAGCCAACATTAATGACTCTGATCTACCCATTAATAAAAGGGACTTTATTGAATTAGTTTCATTATGTGTAAGGTTTGGGGCATTCACCTTTGAGGGAGAGGAATATAGACAACACAGAGGACTAGCTATGGGATCGCCTCTAAGTGCCATCATGGCATGCCTATTCATGGAAGTCTTAGAGAACGATAAATTAATGGAGGTTATGGGGAGTGATTCCCTATGGGTAAGATACGTAGACGATGTCCTGGCCATAATTCCAGCGGATACTAATGTAAGCGATAAATTGAAGCGGCTGAACGAGGTGGATGAAAATATACAGTTTACCGCGGAAGAGGAACAAAGCAACAAAATTCCTTTCCTAGTCACGTTGATCCATAGGAATGGGGGTAGGGTGGAGTTCTCCGTGTACAGAAAACTCACAAATAAGGACGATTTTATTCATTATTTGTCTGGATACGGTATGAAAACGAAGACTGGTGTAGTCATCGGGTTTTATCTAAGGGCTATTCGTATCTGCAGCAAAAACTTTTTAAGTGATGAATTCGATTACATAAAGAAAGTGTTCATAAAACTGAAGTATCCAGAGGGTCTATTAATAAAATTACGAAATAAAGCAATATAAATAGCAGAGACGGGGAGAACGAGTAATGTCATTGATGCGGTCGAGGATAATGTGCCCACAACAAAGAGATTAGAAGGGATCAGATACTTGTCTGCCCTATACTCTAGGGTGGCGTGTACGATTAACGGATCATTTAAGAACGCAGGTATTTTGGTAGCCAGTTCTGCGCGGACTAGAATTAGGGAATAAGTAAAGCACAAGAATTCGACAGCCAAAACAGATAAGGGTATTATCTATCAAATACCCTGTGGGGGATGCGACCAAAGTTACTATGGGGAATCGGGTAGAGACATTAGAACCAGGATAGGTGAACATAGAAGAGACGTCAGAGCTCATAGAACCTCGAATGCCATGGTGGCCCATATCGATGAATACGGTCACTTGCCTAATTGGGATGGGATTAGAGTTATCCACAAAAGGTTGGCGAAAAGAGAGAGAAGGATAATTGAGGCTGCATATATCGTTTTCGACAGGTCAACTAATCACCGAGACGGATTTTTTTCGGTTGGCTAATGGAGCAGTACGGTTCATCAGACACGAAGCGGAAAGATTAAACCTGGACAAATCCAACCAGAAAAGAATACGAGGGTCGAGCCAGAGTGACCCGGGATAAATCTGCTGCATATATATGGAGCGATCTCGCATTCTTCGTTTAGTTCAATTCTGAAGAAGCCAACAGACGAAACGTCAGTAAAGAACTTCAGTGTATTTTCCGGGTTTTTACTTCCTCCTCCCATTCTCACATATATATATATATATATATATATATATATATATATATATATATATATATATATATTTAATAAACCAGATTACTTTGCTTTATGTTTTTTTAATTTATTAATATGTAGAAATTGTATAAATATGGGAATTTAAATGTAAAATAAACCATGTAACGACCTTGACTTAATTAAAAAACTAGTTACAAAAAAGGAAATTACTTTCTCCGTAAACAAAGCTATAAACTGAGAAATGGTGATATGTTCGAGAATATCACCGATTTCGCCACATAAACTCCATTCATCTTCTGTTAATGACTCCATATTCTCATATATATTTACAAACTTTAAGTTTGATCAGCTGAACAATGAGAAAAAAGGTCTCCTTCCCAGCAAGCTACAAATTTCTATGATAGTTGGGGAAGGTTTCAAATGGGTTTTTATTGCTCTATAGATGAGGGGGGAGGGAGAGTGTCTAGACCATATTTAAGATAACTGGCATCTAAAGATTTTTTTTTCAAGTAAAATACTTGAAATTGTTTAGGAGTGTTTAATGAGACAGGGAGATAAACATCGCTATTCAACCATTTTAGTGACCTTTTTCCAAGCAATGGTTAGGGTGTCTGGGACAAAGGGATTGTTTCATTCTACATTTGTAATTATCGGAAGATTAATCAAAGATTATAATATCTAGACCATATTCAAGATATCTGGCATCTACAGACTGGCCTTTGCAGGAGAGGGAAGGGAGATCGGGTCCATTAGAAAAGGTCATGGGTGTGTATGCTCGGTATGTGTGTGAATTTGCAGAAAATCATTATGGTCACTAAAAAGTGATTGAATAGCGATGTTTATTTTCTTGTCTCATTAAGCACCACCTAATTATTTTCAAGTATTTTCACTTGATAAAAAAGTCTGTAGATGCTAGATATCTTGAATATGGTCTATACATTACAATCTTTGATTAATCTTCCGATAATTACAAATGTAGAATGAAACAATCCCTTTGTCCCAGACACCCTAACCATTGCTCGAAAAAAGGCCACTAAAATGGTTGAATAGCGATGTTTATCTCCTTGTCTCATTAAGCACTCGTAAACAATTTCAAGTATTTTACTTGAAAAAAAATCTGTAGATGCCATATATCTTAAATATGGTCTAGACATTATAATCCTTGATTAATCTTCCGATATTTATTAATGTGGAATGAAACGAGACAATACATGAATATTCTAACTGCGTCCAAGACACACTAACCATCGCTCGATGAAAGGTAACTTACCTAGGAGGGGGGAGACGGGGGAGAACATTTTGACGACAACCCAATAAGGCGGGGGAGGTTGGGTCCATTAGAAAATGCCATGATCTTGTATTCTCGTGTATGTGTACCTGTGTGTTTGTGCGTGCGTGTGAGTGTGTGTGAGACTCGGATTCATCCTTCAATACTATTACTCACGCAAGTCATAGCAAGCATTCACGGATACCATAGTAATCAGTCATGAAAACTATAGTAATCAGTCACTGAAACCATAGTAATCAGTCACAGAGACCATAGTAACCAGTCATGGAGAACATAGTAACCAATCATGGAGAGTAGAGTAATCATTCACGGAGACCATAGTACCTAGCCACGGAGAGCATAGTAACCACTCACAGAGACTATAGTAATCAGTCACGGAGATCATAGTAACTAACCACGCAGACCATAGTAACCAGTCACTGAAACCATATTAACCAGTCATGGAGACCATAGTACCCCGCCTCGTAGACCATAGTAACTAGTCACGGAGGCAATAGTAACCAGTCACGGACACTATAATAATCATTCACTCACACCATAGTAACCAGTTACGGAAACCATAGTTATTAGTCACGGAGACCATAATAATCAAACATTGCAAAGTTAAAATCCACTTTTGGCTGTGTCAGCCATTTAAAAATTTCGTCCTCGACTTTTTCAGCAAATATTTTTTTTTATTGAATTGAAATGGAGAAACTCGCAAAACTTTAGGTAATACAATTGCATTTAATTCAATACAAGTTAGTTAAACATTAGCGAGATATAAACCATATATTTAATTATAGTTTTTTTATGTTTGTTTGTCTTATTTGGGTGTTTTTTTATTTAATTTAAAGCATAATCCAACGTGAGAATCACCTGCAGAAAGTTTGTAAGGAGAGATTTGTAAAGAAACTAGAGAAGATAGAATTTGTGAAAATGGTGAAAATGTGTGTAAGGTATATAGCCACCAATCATAAGCGTTGGGGGCGAGAAGGAACGCAACTTTGAGCGTAGTGGTCGGAAGGGCGCGAAATTTCCCTGATGCCAGCGGCAGCAGCTTGTCCATGTTACCCATGATTTACATTATTCGTTGTTTTGTCGACATGGCTCGCACTAAGCAGACAGCTCGCAAGTCTGCCGGAGGTAAAACTCCGGGTAAGCAATTGGCCACGAACGCAGCTAGCAACTCCGCTCCTGACACCGGAGGAGCGAAGAAACGCCACAGGTATGGTCCCGGAACCGTTGCCCTTCGGAAAATCCGTCGTTACCAGAAAAGTACCGAACTTTTGATTCGCAAGTTGCCGTTCTAGCGCTTAGTTCGAGAAATTGCCCAAGATTTTATAACTGATCTTCGTTTTCAATCTTCCGCCGTGATTGTTCTACAGGGGGCTTCGGGAAGCCTACTTGTTTGGTGTTTTTGAGGATACCAACCTTTGCGCTATCTACTCCAAGAGAGTAACTATTATGCCCAAAGGTGATACCTCATTCAGTCATTCTTATCTATATATCAATTATATAAAAGAGTATATGAATTTATATGTTGATAGTTTCAGTCAGTGGCGAATCCAGGATCAAATTTAAGGGGGTGGGGGCTAACTTGAACTCTTCCCTCAGGATAGCCTGAGAAAAGGGCATTGATGATATGGTAATTTTCCACAGCATTGATAATAAATAACAGCATCTCATCAAGGAGGGAGTACTAACTCTCTTTGATCCGAGTCTTTTTCCACACATTAAAAATTATGAATTGTGGTTTCTTATCATCTTTGGAGGTCAGCTGAGGTCTAATACTGACTTTAATAATGATTTTTAAGGTTTATCACCATTTTAGACATGTATCATATAAGTGATGCTCTTTCTGGGTCCTTAACGATAGAGTAATAAACTGGAGGCAGAGAAACGTTGAGGACAGATAAATAGAGAAAAGGGGGAATGAGATATAGTGAGGGAAGAAGGAAAAGTGGGAGAAGTGTGTGTGAGAGAGACAAGGAACGTGAAAGACGAGGGAAGAGGGAGAAAGTGTGTGTCAGAGAGAGTGAGGAAAGAAGGGAGAGGGAAAGAAAGAGAAAGAAGAGGTGGAGAGGGAGAAAGAGAGTGTGTTTGTGTGCCAGAGGGAGGAAGAAATTTTAAGTGCGAGAGAGAGGGTGTATTTGTGTGTAAGAAGGAGAGGAGGGGGAGTGTGTGTGTGTGAAGGAGATTGAATATGTGTTTGTGTAAGAAAGAGAGAGGGGAGAGGGTGTGTATTTGTGTGTAAAAAAATGAGAGAGAGAAAGAAAAGAGAGAGAGAGAGAGAGAGAGAGAGAAAGAGAGAGAGAGAGAGAGAAGGGTGATTTAAATTGTCATTTTCGAAGGAATAATTCTATATTGAAATGTCAACAACAACTGCTGCTCGTCGATGAAATTTCATGCCATTTTCTTGTTTACTTTGGAATCAATCCCATCATAATATACATAACCATATTTTGCAAAATACATTTTCTGCTTTTGCCATGGATTCCTTTGCTCGCGTAGAAAAGATGAACACTTCATTTAACAAGCACACACCTCGCATCCTCTCACAAACATACACACACTCGCATATGGATAGCATTTATACACATGTGTGAAACCAGTTGGCTATATCGTTGCCCAATCACTGTCGTAAAAATGGACTATATTCATTTCCATTCAACTTTACAAAAGTTAAATTGAATAATCTGGAGGGACGGGTTTCGGAGACGAGCAACCATGGCGGGACTCGGATCACAGATTGTCCTCCGCTAAACCAATTAGGGAGGAGAATTAGGAAGGCGGAAAATCAGTTACCTTTTTTTTTTTAAGGAAAATTTTGGCTATGCCTTGGGCTTTCATGGAGAATTTGGGGCTGTTTGGAGGCCCACCAATTTGCGGCAATTGAGCTAATTGATGGGAGGGACGCAGTGCAAACAGATGTTGAAATAGGATCATAATGAGGGAAATTCAAGAGAGGGCCGAAGGAAACCTGAGATTAAAGTCGATATAAGAGATCAAATATGAAATGAGTTAAGCAAACGGAGGAGAGAAGGACAGAGCAGGTAACAATGATATGTGAAGAAGAGTAGAAGAGTTGTGACATTTAAAAAGAACTCTTAGGGATATATGAGAGGTCTGGCGAAGTTTTTCGGAGAGGGGGCGTTATGAAAGATGACCACTAAAAATGCCTCCGAGCTATAATGTCTGAATCAATAGATTTTAGAAATCGAAATGTGCAATTAAAATTATTTGGAAGTGAGAATTATTAGAATTATTAGGCATTATTATTATTATTTAAAATAAACTCCTATGAGTTATATACACATATTAATACATAGGAAAGAATTTTTTTTATATATTTTTTATAAAAACTTTGAGGAAAGTGGTCTCGAAATTTGGGATCGGAACGTGCTTCCTCTTTCTTATTGCTTTTTGCTTCTTGTCCTGTTGTTGTTTTTCCCTTTAGTTTTGTGTTTGTTTGTTTTCATTTTGAATTTTTTGTTTGTCTGTTTTTATCTAATATTTATCATTCTAAATTTCTAGTTTTAAACCTTAATTATCTAATCCCTTATTTTAAAGAAAGTTTACCGCCCTCTTTCACCCTCTGTTGGATCTAGACAGTCGCGGAAAAGATAGTGGAAGATTTTTAAACAGGTGAAAAAGACCAACCAAGAGAGTGCATCAGTTTCTCTTGGGGCAGGGGCAGGGCCGGTTTAAGGAGTGGCTGGGCCTGTAGCACAAGGAACAGCAGGGCCCCCACCCGTATATATATATATATATATATATATATATATATATATATATATATATATATTGTAGCTTCCCCCCTCCCCCATTTTCCTTTGCAGAGAGGGAAAAATTGTCTGAGGAATTTAAAAGAACTGATCGTATGGCTGGGAGGACTCAACGGAAAAAGGAGGGTTTTATTTCTTACACTTTTTATTCCTTTTCAAAGAACCACACCGAGTACTACCATAACATAATGCCAGACTTATTATACTATGCAGTATCCTCTAGCGAAGTCTTCTATATTTTTTTATATATAGTAATATCATATATAATAATAATATAAAAAATCAAGAAAATGAATAATTATTTTGTCTCGGTCTTCTTGTGCCTAAGGGCAAAAACAGAATTATTACTCATTTTTTACATCCCCGCGGGGCCCCCTGAAGCGCGAGGCCTGTAGTACGTGCTACATGTGCTACTAGGTTAAACCGAACCTGGGCATGGGGGAGGAGGGTGCGCCACTCCTTCAGATTTCAGTTGGAGCAGGTGCCTTACCCCAATTACACAATCCACTTGGACAAACGTTTTCTCTTCAACAAGGTTCGGACAATATGACTGTTTTTTTTTCTTCATTATAATCCTATTACTTACATTGCAAAGACGTAATATCTCGGGATAATTTCCTTTAAAAAAATCAATCTTATGGTGTACCCGTATATACTCGGGTAAACTGTTTAAGAATCGAGCATTCGATTCTCGGGGATATTCTCAAGGGAGCAAAAGTATTTATAATTGAACTTCTTTATATGTGGTTGCCCTATGGTATCAGTGTGGGTGGTACTAGAATTCCAACCATAGAAACACCATGAAGCCAACGCCGATGGATTATGATAAATATATGGGAAGTTTTTTAAATAGCTAAGGTTCAAGGATTAAAAGAAGTGGGTATTGTTTGGGTATGATTTTTAGTGCCCATCCCTGTTCCACAACGCTTAAGATCTTGATCAACTTCATCTAATTAAATTTTAAAATCCTGATTAATTCCAAGATATATTTCTCGAGCTTTAGTTCTTAGTGACTTTTGAAGTCTTGGGGAAATTTCGAGCTTTGATCCTTGAGGGGATGATTGCTTTGCTAGAGACCTAAACGTCCAAGTAGGCCTATTTACGCTGCATTGTCTAAAACAACGATCTAGTTGCAGTTGTCACTAAAATCGTGGTTGCATTTATATTCCTTGTTAGGCAAGTAATTAAGTGGATTTAGTTCGTATATAACATCATAACTAATCAGCTGATTCTACCGAAATTTAAAACCCTTATGTTTTACATTATCTTTCGAATGATATAATTGCCAAGTCCTCCCAAGGTTAGCCCCGGAATTATTTTGTTTTGGAAATAACATCATAACTATTCGGCCGATTCTAACGAAATTTAAAACCTTTTATGTTGTTTTACATTCTCTTTCAAATGATTAAATTGCGAAGGTCCTCCCAAGGTTATTCCGAGAATTATCGAAAGTTTCGAAGGTTGTAAGGTCATAAATCAGAATAAGTGAGAGCACGCGACTTTTTGGTCAGCAGTCCTTGTTTCCTCACGATTTTCCTTCTATATGACTTCCGTTATTGAAGTGTCTTTCAAATGAAAGACAAACACACTTTTATTGGTCTAAATTTGATTAAATTTCATCATCAAAGTTTTACTTTTATTGATCAAAATTTTATTGAATTTCATTAAAGTTTTACAATTCAACTTAACGAAGACAAATGTACCATCCTAGTATGGCCGTTCTTGTTCAGTACTGCAGAAGCCCTGGTACAATCGAAGTACAAATATCACGTACCATTTCACTTGGTGTCGGGGGATGGAGGGAGGGCGGCAGGAAGTCCGTCTCAATGGATGCTTTGGATTTATTGAGGGTTCCCGGTTTTGTGTGATGATCCCTCTCTGTAAGGTGTTCACATGAAAAAAAATCAAGTTTTGGGAGATGTTTTGAAGACGGGAGGGAAGCTATTCAGTATCATATATTTTTTTCAATCTATCCACTGCAGATCTTGATCAAGATACATCCTGATGTTAGTTGGTAGGTGCTCCATCTTCCTAGTCCAATGTTGTATACGCTTTGGGAGACACCTTTTATGTTAACCTTACCAAATCTTTATGAGAAATCAAAAGTATCAGTAATTTACAGGTCTATATTTATATATTAATATTAACCTGATTATTTTAAAATAGTTTAAAAGTATAAAAGGAAAATAAATCAATGTAATCTGATTCAAATTTATTCCAGGCACTTTAATCTATTGTTTTATATTCCATCAGTGTTGTCCAAGTCAAATAAATTTCCTTTCTTAGCATTGTTGATGGACTTCAGCTTTTAACACCTTAAATCAACAACTGCGACAGATGTCTGGTTTAAAACAAATTGAGGTCACTTTCACCCTTCAGTCTTGTCAAGATTTGTGTCTCGCTATGAATTTGGCATTGTGAGATTCAACTGACTCGAACCATATAGTGTTCTTTTGCAAATAGGGAGGATATCAGTGTGCTTAATATCTTGTAAAGAACAATTTGAACAGTTTTAAATCTTTTTTTTTAAAAAGAAAAACAAAAGAGACTAGAATTTAAAAAAATCATAAAAGTGGCGAAATTGGGATAGTACAGCAATTCTCTATGGAGAGTAACTATCGTTAAGGAATTGGTGAAGAAATTTTATTTACGGGAGAAACTCCAAATTGAAAAAAGAATGAACTGTACACAATAGGTATGTATATATATATATATATATATATATATATATATATATATATATATATATATATATTATATATATATATATATATATATATATATATATATATATATATATATATATATATATATATATATATATATATATGTATATAAGTAAAGGAACTCAATGGCCAGTTATGATATATGATAGTGAGCCATTATAGGAGCCAAAAGTTTAATTTACGAGACTAGTTTCAGTATGTAGTTTATCATACCTTCTTTAGCCGTATACTGAGAATGCAATTACTACAAAAGTCTATAAATAGCGTACAGATCAGAAAAAAACAAAAAGAAAAAACATAAAGAAACACAAAACGTAGGAGAAGGTCATTAATCAGGGGGTGTAAGTCTAAGATCGTTGACTAAGCTGATTACGATTAGGTTACGAGAAGGGGGGTTGCATTTCAATGCAACCCCATTGCCTATCTGATAAATTAAAATTGGAAATTTCTTCTATTAATATAGATTCTACTATTTTTATTTTACGGAAATCTTTACAATTATATAGGATTTGTGCCTTTGAATAGTCAATTTGATGGTTGAAATTGTTAATATGATTAAAAATGCTGGATGTGGTACTGCCTCGTCTGACATCACCTTTATGTACATAAATTCGTTTTGTTAAGGTTCTTCCGGCCTTTCCTATGTAAAATGAGAGACAGCTTGTAGAGCCACACGGGATTAAATATACACCTGCTTAATTTGGCTGATCCACGGGCTTGGTCAAAGGGAAAGATTTAAGGAAAGAAAAGGGGTATTTAAATGTGGTTAGGCCTTGGAAAATAACTTTGTTTACTCCTTTAAGAAGGAGAGAAAAAGGAAGGGATAGACACTTCGTATTACTAAATTTGTTTTTATCCTTGGAATGGTAATGAGTAGATTTTTCTTTAGATAAACTTTCATTAATCACGTGGAGGGGATAATTTGATTCAATGAAACTGCAGGTTATATTACATATATAACCTGCAGTTTCATTGAATTGTATATTACATAATGAATTAAATTATCCCCTCCAAACAGGGTTTCCCCTCCTACTCTGGGACCTTTTATTTCTTTATGGGTTGGTCCCCTGGTGCTGCGAACCAGACTTTTAATACACCCCTCTCCCCCTATTACCTTCTTTTACTGCCCTTCATTTCCCCCTCTTTTTCCTATTTCACGGCCATGAAGATTACCTGACCTCTGCTTGTTTTTTTTCGGACTGATTCTGAATTGTTCTTCCATGAAGGTCGCTATTTTCTTCCGACCTTCATGAAAGAACAATTCAGAATCAGTCCTAAAAAAAACAAGCAGAGGTCAGATAATCTTCATGGCCGCCAACTGTGGTGGCATTCACGGTGCTACGTCGAATCCTGCCCCAAATTCTCATATGAAATAGAGGTCCTCACTTTGAGCGAATCTCTGTTTATGGATGTGAGAGAGGGGTCGCCAACATGCTCAAGCAAAAACCTCACCTTTTGGCCGTCTTTTCCAAGATGTTTTGCGCAACGCTGGATGAAACTAATAATCAAGTTCGAGTCCCTACACGTCTGAAGCATCTCATCGCGTATATATCATCAATGTCAGAAGGATTCCCTACATACCATCGAAGCGTCACTTTCATAAAGAGCAGTCAAATGTTGCTCCCCTATCTCTGGCGGCTCTTGCCGGGACCGCACTCAGGATGAGACATTTGACAACATCAGTCGTTATCTGAAAGAATCTTTTATATCGATCAGTGATGGTTCTTCTACCCGTCCCCGGGACCCAAAGCCCATTGGTTAGAGGAAGTAATCATCACCTGGGTTATCGGCCACCAATAAGCGGGCAGCTTCTGGAGCTGACTCGGCCGAGCCTCAAGAATCTTCAATGGACTCTGGTCCTGTTGCTGAATATTCTTTCTCCTCAAGCCCTTCCCGCCCTTCACAGGAAGTGGGCCCCTTATCGGAAAAAATGGTAGCAGAAATCCACCCAGTGCCACGTACTTTGCCCAGATCGTCTGTTCCACCCACTCAACCTTCTACTGATGATCCGATGGAAGCCGATGGTATCCCACCATCACCAGCCGCAGTTGTCGGATCAACCCAACAGGCATCAAAAGCACCCTCGGCCCACGATTCAGGATATAGTTTGTCCAAAAATCTCTTCTCGAACTTCCGTTTTCGCCGGGCAGTGCGCTCTAGTTACAGGAAGGGGCCTTTACCGATTTCTCAAAGCCCTCGGAAATATCCCCTGTCACTGATCCTTCCAATGCTACAGCAGGCTCTTCGAAATCTGGTCTTCGTTCCCCAAGTTCTTTGGGACGCACTTCAAGCTTAACCTCAGCAACAAAGGAGAAAAGATATCTACTGTGGTATTTTACCGTCCCACATAATATTCTCCATTTAACAAAGGAATTGTCAAGGTGTTCTTCCCAAGTAGGAAGAAATCAAGGTTCTTTTTCGAACTCTCCATCCCGCTGTTATTTTTCTTCAGGAGAACAAACTGGGTACCCGTTCTTTTCCGGCCGTAATCGGTTTTTGCATTTTCATGCTCCCTCCTGCTAGGGGCTCTTCTCATGGTGGTGTGTCAGTTCAGCGCCAGGTATCTTCCCTCCCCCTTCACACTACCCTCCAGCTGTTGCTGTGAGGGTTTTTCTTATCATGCTTTTTACTGTTTGCTCTATTTACCTCCCTCAATCTTTACCATGGCCAAGACCCGCTCTCTTAAAACTTAAAGATCAGTTGCCCTCCCCGTTTTCATTACTCGGTGATTTTAATGCCTGTCGCCCATATTAGGGCGCCATTACTCGTAATGGCAAAGGCAGTGTTGTAGAGTCTCTTTTATTATCTGACTTTCTTTGTGTTTTAAACACCAGCGATTTTACCTCTTATCATGTCCACAGATTTTTGGTGGTCAGCTCTTGATGACCTCCATGAGAATGACCACTTCGCTATTCTCTTGTCGGCCGTTTATCCAAGACATCATACAACCATGCCTCTCAATTGTGACTTAGGCCATGCCGATTGGAAAGGCTTCCAATCGGCCACACAGACCATTCTCCGGAGACGACCCGTAATTGGTAGCCCAACCGCGCCCTAGTGGACCTCGGGGTGTACGACAGCTGTCAAAAACTACAAGTTAGCTCATGCCTGATTCAAGCGAAACCCAACCTTCTGTAACAAGGGAAGGGAAACCGAGCTCCGGGGCTTAGTCAGAGAGCACTTCGTCAGGCTCGCCGAACTTCATGGCGCCGTTAAGTTTCATCAATTTTCTCTATGACTCCTACCGCAAAGATCTGGAAGAGGATTAACAAGATCCTGGGTCCTTATACCGGCCATAATACCCCCCACACTCAATTTACAGGGATCCTTAGTGAATGATAGCCTGGTGGTCAGCAATGCCTTGGCTGACCATTTCCGTGCCGTCAGCAGAGTCAGCCGTTACAATAGGGTTTTTCTAGCCTATAAATGAAACGAATAGCCTCATCCTCTAAATTTTATGACGAACTCCAATCTTATATATAATACCTTATTCTCCATCCACGACTTGCATGCTACATTGTCCCTTTGTGGATCTACTTCTACTGGCCTTGACGGGATCTATTTTGATATGATTCGGAACCTCCATCCACACACCGCCATTTTCTTACTTGACTTGTACAACCTTATATGAGTGAGGGGTTATTACCCATCATCATGGCGCTTTGGGATTGTCCTTTCCTTTGTCAAACAAGGCAAGGATGCGTTGGATGCAGATCACTACATCGGTATAGCTCTTACCAGGTGTCTGAGCAAGCTGCTAAAGACCATGGTGTTAGTGCACCTGAATTGCTTCCCAGAAAACAATCACTTACTGTATCCATTTCAGTGCGGTTTTCGCAATGGTCATAGTACCCTTGACCTCTCAGTACGTTTTTAAGGATCGGTCTGGAAAGTTTTATCGTTAAAGCACCTAGTCTTGGCCATATTTTTCGACATTAAGAAAGCCTACGATACAACATGGAGATACGACGTTTTAAGGCAGCTACACGTTTGGGGTACGAGAGTTCTTTTACCGTTTTTTAGTCCAAGTTTTTTGCATCTCGATCCTATATGGTGCGTGTTGGAGACACCTACTCTAAACTGCAACCCCAAGAGGGTGAAGTTCCTCAGGGCGGAGTTTTGAATGTTTTATGTTTTGTAATTGCGATCAATATCATTTCCTCTCTCCCGGAGGATGTATCAGCGACCCTGGTCGTCGATGGCTTAGCACAATACTGCCCCTCACCTTGCCTTCCATCAGCGGCACGTCGTCTGCAGCTGGCAGTCGATGCGGTTTCGAAAAGTGCACAACTTGGGAGATTCTGCTTTTCCACGAGCAAAATGAAGGCAATGTATTTTTATCGGAGTGGAAGGGCCCTTGTTCCGCCAACTATCTCCCTACAAGGTGTAGAGATAGAGTTTGTCTCTGAGTTTCGGTTTCTATGCGTAACTCTTGTTTCCAAGCTATCCTGGTTACCATACCTACGCCGTTTTCGAACAGGCTGTCTGCAAGCTCTAGACATTTTGAAAGTCCTCTCCCACACGTCATGTGGCAATGATCGTTGAACACTGTGGTCACTATACACTGCCCTCGTCCAATCCAAATTGGAAAATTGGGGCCAAATTTACTCCTCGTCTTACCCATCAGCCCTTAAAATGCTGAACCACATTTGCAACATCGAAGTTTGTCTTTCTAGTGGAGCTTTCCGCACCTCCCCCGTGAACGGTCTTTGCTGTGAGAGTGGGGTGCTTCCCTTGCCCTATCATCGACTACAGATCTGTATGCGATAGCTCTGTCGTGTCAGCAGGCCCAGGTATCTTAGGTTTACAGATGCCTTTATGCTGCTCAGTCAACGGCAGCATTCGATAAGGTGCCGTATTTACCCCGCCCTTTGAACCTCCGAATAGAGGGTCATCTCTCCAACTTGGGTGCTTTAATCGTCCTTGCCCTTCCTTCGTCGCCGACCCATAGTTGGTGTGCTCCACTTCCAACAATTTGTACCAGCATTGGGAGGCTGGATAAGTTGTCCATGGACCCTTGCTCTCTTAAGAGCCTGTTTCTCAACATGCGACCTCACATACATAAAAAACTGCCGGATATACACAGATGGTTCTAAGTCAGACAAAGGTATGGGTGCTGCAGCCGCCTACTCAGGAGAGTTTTTAACTTTGTCTTCGCCGCTGGCAGCTTCCATGTTTACCGTTGAACTTTCAGCCATTCTTTTAGCTTTTTGATTTTACGAAATTTCACCTTTTAAAGATTTCGTTATTTTCTCCGACTCTAGGAGTGTTTTACAAGCAATTCGCTCTTTTACTGCTTCCCATCCCTTAGTCGCAGAAATCTGCAACTGGCTGGTTTAGAATGCCTCCAGTTATAGAGTTCTATTTTGTTGGGTCCCCGGGCATTTAGGGATCCTGGGCACGAGAGGGCTGATCAGCTGGCCGGTTCAGCCTATTCTGGGTCTCCAGATAACTCTGCATTGCCTTTTCGAGATTTCTTCTCCTCTATAAATGATTCTAATTTTCAGTTGTGGCAGGATGAATGGGATGGATGTTCATCATATAAATTATATAATAACAAAAAGTCTGTTCGTTCTTTGCCTTCTAGCCTTCAGAGACTACGATCCTTAGAGGTGGCCCTTTGCCGTGCTCGCATCGGCCACATGAGACTTACCCACGGCCATCTTGTTTCGGCTGGCACTCGAATCAGCCTTGGCTGCCGTTTTTGTGGTGGAGGCCAATCGATCGCCCATCTTCTACTAGAATGCCCTAATTTTGCCATTCTCCAGTCGTCCTGTTACCTGACTCTTTCAAATATCCATCGCCTTTCCTGCTTTCGTTTCCTTCTGGCAGCGGACTCTTTGAAACCGTCATTTTTAACATTTTTATCTCATGTTGGTCTTCTTCCTCTTTTATAATTAATGTGCCCTCATTTTTTCCTGCTGCCAATTAGAACTCAAAATTATGGAAAAGTTACTATTTTGTAAGCCTTTGAAATCAAAGCCCAGAGCACAACTCTATGATATTTTGCTAAACTTTGATAAAGATCGTGAGGATTTCCAGTTCAGAAAACCTAAGCCAGAACCCTAATTTGGCATTTTTCATATATTTTTGGTAAATTAAAAGCATTAAATATATAACTAGAAGAATAACAGAGGACTATTTGGTTTCATCATCAAGCAAAGCTTTTTTTTAAGCTGCATATTTTCAAATAACTAGTCTCAAATTACAGATATCAATGAATATGTTCCATCTTCGAATGTTTTAAGAATAACCTTTCAATATTCATGATTACTTTATGAACAGATTCATTGATCTAAAGCAAATGTATTTCTTTCTTCGATTGCTCAGTTATCTCTTTTTAACTAGAACAATAATAACTGACTGGCTAGAATTAGGCATGAGCTGACACTTGAGCTAATGAACATGAAAAATACCCCAATGGGAAACAGATCTATGGTTTAAAACTATACTCCATGTGGCCATATTCTGAAATTGTCGCTAAATACAAGATCAACAGACCTAGGTCGGTTGATCTCAATTATTCTGACTTATGAACTTACGACCTTCAAAACTTTCAACAATTGGGTCATTCCGACTCAGAGTTAGTTTTCTTTTAATAGTTCCCGGAGTAACTTTGGAAGGACCTTGGTAATTAGATCATTCGAAAGAGAATTTAAAACAACATAAAATTTTCACATTTCGTTAGACTCGTCCCAATAGTTACGATGTTATTGCCCAAAAAACTCATTGAAAAGTAAAGTGTTTACCATCTTATCGTCGACCTACGGACGGACATAGTAACTTATAGAGTCGCGTGATAATAACAAGTTAGATACAAATACTCAGCAACTCCCTCACAATAACATAGTTGTTTGAATTTGTCTGTACTTCTGTTACGGATATATTGCCTAAAAGGCGGGGACATCTCAACATTTTTGGATTAGGTGACCTTGAAGAACAACTAAGTGTTTTTTGTTGACAATCTAATCTATATTTTCTGCACGCAGACCACAATAAGCAACAAATCTCTTTCATTTTATTTCTTTTAAGAACTCAATTTCATTTCCAAAATTGTTTCAATAAGTATAGTGGGAAATTATGAGTGATAAAAATAATAGCCGTCAATTTAAAATGGAGGAGGAATTGAAGAAACCTGGGATCGCTATGGGAGGAGTATGATATGAGACTAATAACCACTCAGAGGAAGTGTAATTGTTTGGTAGGTGCAATGCCTGAGTATCCATAATAGGAAAGTAAGTTTGTCGCTAGTAAAGGAGAGGGCACTATTTAACACAGGATGGCTACACCCTGTATGTTCTCGAGTTTGAACACAGGTTAATCGAGTATGGAGTCATGTTTAGTTCTATTTCGTGTGGTGTTCCTTGTGGATCAACTAGACCAAATATCGTGGTCGGCAGCCAGTATGCAATACGGAGAAAATGCCGTACTTGGAGCTCGTTTGTTTCTTTCTACGACAGTTTTTTGAGGCCAAGGATTGAACATTGCAGAAATGACTCACAATTTTCTTGCGATATTATTTTTTTTTGCATAGTTCCCGCTCTATTACCGCATGATTGAAGTCTATTTTAGAGAATATATTCATTCAATATTTTGAGGTATCCTCAAATTTAAGGATTTGTCTCTCAGCTAAAAATGACACTTGTCCAAAGGATGTAAGTTGAGAAAAGAGCGAAGCAGAGCAAATAATATTCGGGAAACTGCTGGTCTGACTCTTTCCTCTGCTCATTGGTTCGCCCATTGATTTTAATAGAATGTTGGACATTCAAAAGGTCGTTGAAAAGATCGTTCCTTGATCAGAAGTTACTACAAATATTCTAAACTATCAGTGAAAATTTCTGTGCAGCCCTTATCTTTCGAAGGAGGTGGAAAAAGAACTGAAAGTTATTGAATTCAGATGACGGAACAAATAAAACTATGGCTGACAGTAAGTTACATGGCATTAAATATAGCCTTAACTCTAAGTGTTCTTTCGAATCTGAAAAAGTAGTGATATGAGCTTCGTTTCCGGGAAGAGGTGTCAGAAGATAAGAGTTAATCCGAATAGGTTTGAAGTTAATTGGACTACAGAGAGGAAAGGGAATTTATCTCACCTGATTTATTAGCTATATTGTCATATAGTCAATCAATCTATCATTATATGCAGTAGATTAAGAAACTCGTGTTCCCATTTACCTCCAACATTCTAACACATTATTGGCAAATTACACAGAATACCTAATTTACGGACACCCAGTTAGTGTTACAACCAAAACAAATAAAACGATACAAATTCTATTTTGATTATTACAGAATTCCGCAAGATCAAATATCCTAAGAGCCACTCCAAGCCAATGCAAAGGCAGAAAGAAAGGAAGAGGACTATAAAGGATATAAAAGAGTATAAATCGAGTATCAACCATAGGCATCTTAAGTTTTAATAAGTAATAATGTTGAAGTAATATTTAGTGAATCTAATCTTGAAACTATTTACTGAAGTTCTTTCAACAACTTACGACGGTCTATTATTCCATATTTAAGTAACCCTTTAAGAGAAAAATATTTGCAATATCGCGTGTCAAGCGATATTGCGTGTCGTATTAACAAATTTCAATCCATTATTTCTAGTGGCCGGTCGCTTATGCAACTCGAGCAAACAACCTATACTGTATTAGTAAAGCTGTTTAGTATTTTAAAGACTTCGATTAGTTGACGGCTCAAAAGATGATATTTCAGGCTTTTGCCTACGAAGAGACCAAAATTGAACCCCGTACTCTAAATGAGATCTAACAAGCGCCTTATATAATGGCCGAATACTATTTTTTGAGTTAAATGAAAAACATCCAGCTATGTACTCCAGTTCTCTGTTTGCCTTTCGAGATGCTACACCACATGGCTTGGGAGCTTTTCGATCGCTCGAAATTAAGACACCCAAATCAATTACGATAGTAACAGCATTTAGATTATGACAACCTATATTGAACACCTGCTGTTTTGCGTGGGGGTGAAAGGGGTGTATTACCTCACACTCATCAAAGGATAGCTGCTCTTTAGGATAGTAAAAACCTATTTACGGCTGTGATCTAAATTATCGAATAGACTGCAACTGCACGAGAGAGAGAATTCAACTCACGTTGCAAACTAAAGTACAATCTACACCAGGGATTGTGGTCAAAGGTAATAAAAGATTAGCAAGCTTTAAGAGTGCAACAAGAAAAGTTACATTGGTTAATCATGACTATTTTTGTTATAGAGCTATACTGCCTATAACTAGTACTAGATGTATATCCATTTTGCTTTTTTCCTTCGTATGTAGAGCTATGCTCTCTTAAGGGTTATATGTCATCTTAAAGATTTTGTTTGTCCATAATTCTGTGAATGTGTCTTTAAGTATGAATATACATATTTTTATGTGAATGTCTATGGGGGAGATATCGATGGAAGCCTGCCTTTTGAGTTTATGTCTGAATGCGCGTATGTAGTCTGTATGTATGAAAGGGTGGCTGTAGGCGCTTGGCAGAGGCCATGTTTTGATTTCTGCATCTTGATTTATAAGCATTCAATTTTAGTTTGGGATGGGCATATATATGTATATTAACAATCGTTTATAAATATACTGATTTTTGTGTTGAGATGCGTGTTCGTATGTGTGTGTGTGTCTGTGTAAATGTCTTCACATAAAACGATTTTCTTGAGATAATGGTCCAACGGTCCACAAAGGCTCCTGCAGAGTTGGAAATGGGTACAGAAATTGTGCATCAACATTTTAAAGCAACGCGTCAATAAAAGTGACTTTGTTCGATAAAACGGCCAACAAAATAGCGTGGAAAAGTTAGTCCATTGTACCGAGTTTAGGAGAAGAGATGGTGTTATTAGGAAAGAGTAGAACTTGAGATCTCTATCTAGAACATCCACGTCAACCAGTAGTTCTTCATTATCTATCATTTGTCCTGAACATGAGTATCTCTCTTTATATTTCCTATTTTCAAAAAAGCATCTTCAAAATGCAGCCTATCAGTAGTCATTTTTACTTAATTTTCATTTAAATATTTTTCTCTAAGACTTCTCTGTTTTGCTCGTGAATTATTTTGATTAAGGTAGACTGGAGCCGAGTATCAGTCTTTAGTTTAGGTTAGATAAACACCCATGCATGTTAGGTTAAAATAGGCAACAAATTAAGAACCTATTCACCTTTTGGGAGATCAGGAAAGCTTCAGTGAATGCCGTATAACTAATCGTTAAGGCCATTTTAAAATAAAATTGCCTCAAAGAAGAACCTAGAGATAACATTATTTTAGATTAAGGAAAATTACAACAAATGAAAATATGATCAGTAATCTGATTATAGCCAAAACTTTGCTAAAAGCGACCACAAGTATTAACTTTCACATGAACATTAAATGAACTACTCGCAAATAATTGTGTGCACCAGACCTAAAGATAATCAGCAGGGCCTTTGTAGAAATCCGCCTTTTATTAACAAACTTACTTCAGAAGAAAGTAATAATAAGGCGTTTGGCATAATTCCCTATAAAAGACATGAAAAAATAAAAGCACATGCATTATACACTAATGTTTTAGATTATATTGAAGACTAGGTTAAAGACACTGGCCATAATGATGTTATAAATGAAGCTTGAGAATTTCTGGATGCTAACAGTGGAGTGCCTCAGAGGTCGGTTATTGTCCCTTTGCTCTTTAGTATCTAAGTAAATGACCAAGATATGAAATAAATACGAAACTTAGAAAAATTGCTTATGATTCGAAGCAGAACAAAATGGTAAATACCATAGAGAAGTGTTTGATCTGCAAAGTCTTTGACACATATGAAATGTGATTTTCACTATTTGTGATGGAAAGTCTGATACGCTTCACGAGATTTACATGAACCCGATGTATTAACTCCAGATTTCTGTCAATTTGAGCAAATTCATTTATGATATGCTGTTTCCTCAGGCGTCTCGTATCTTCAATTTCCATTGAATACAACTTCTCCTTTAGCTTATGAAAGGAGAATTCAAGGTGTGTGGGGAGGGGGTAAGGTCTGGCGAATGAGGAGACCATTGAGTACACCTTCTCATTTAGCATACCCCACCCCCAAAAAAGGTCAAGGGGGGTAAGGTCTGGTGAGTTAGGAGAGCATCGAATAGACCTCCTGTTTTCAGGCATTAGAGATACCCTGTATATATTTTAATTATAGAAGTAACCGTCAATTTTCCAGTTTATACATCCAAATTGCGAGCACAATCGGAATACGGTTTTAGTTTTGGAGTACTTACCAGGTTGGATAATATTAAATTGCTCGAGAAGGGGGCGCCTTTGAGCAACTAAAGGAATTAGAGCTTTCAACATTAGAGGGAAGAATATTTCATATCTAACTAATGGAGACATTTAAAACTACAAATAGGTTTGATAATGTCGATTCACATTTGTTCTGTACTTTATGAGATTTGGCCACAACCAGAGGCAAATAGTTCAAATTAAAATGAAACGAGTCCCCCCTCGAACTCAGTCAAAGAATTTCTTGATTTACAAGATTATCAATTCTTGGATTGCTCTCCCTGATAGTGTTGAAACAACTACGATTAAATCATTTAGTAATAAATTCAATAAATGCCCGAGAAGCGCCATCTTTGTCGACGAATTAAAATTATCGGAGAAAAGTAGGAAAGTAAATATCTTCAAAAATAATGGTATGGGCTGTCCGCTTTCCCCATAATTCCATAAAAAATGTACGATTTTCTGACTTGCCGAAAATTTCTCATTAAAGGCCAGCGAGAGCAGACGCAAAAAAAATATCGGAGCTCGCTGAGAGAAGCCGCCAATCAGGCAGTGCGTTGAGTCAGAGGCAAGTGTGTAGGCAACTCTGTTTTTAGGGAAAATATTGTATTTTACAATACACTACTCTTTCTTTAACTATCAAGAGAGCAATTAATATGTTCGGAGTGCAAGCGTTTCACTTGAGGAAATACCAAGGAATGGTGACACGAAGCTTAGATTATATAATATATATATATATATATATATGAATAACGTTACAGCCACGAGGAAAATGAAACAACGGAGAACTGCGAGGCCTTTCGACTAATGGTCCTTTACTAAGCAGTCTGCTTAGTAAAGGACCATTAGTCGAAAGGCCTCGCAGTTCTCCGTTGTTTCATTTTCCTCGTGGCTGTAACGTTATTCATAAATTCCTCACGTTCCTTATTTTCGTGATTCAGTTATACATATATATATATATATATATATATATATATATATATATATATATATATATATATATATATATATATATATATATATATATATATATATATATATATATATAAAAATATATATGGTAAGGTTAATGTAGTGGCATTATTAGACAACTGCTCTACTTCAAGTCCAGCGAGACATCCTTTCCTCCTTGAACTGGAAGACTACATTTATAGGATTATAGGATAGCTAATCGACCAGTCCAAAAGAACTGGTTTCAAATTTACCCCTCTATGTTAGCCTCTTTACCAGCATAAAAAACCGTTATTATTAAAATATATTAACAGCGTTGACTTAGCTAAAACACTCGAAAGATGGAAAAAGATCCAAGACAAATTGGTAAGGTTAATGTAGTGGCATTATTAGACAACACTCTTTCGAATGTTTTGGCTAAGTCAACGCTATTAATATATTTTATTAATAACGGTTTCCTATGACGGTAAAGAGACAAACATAAAAGGGTAACTTTGAAACCAGTTTTTTTGGACTGGTGGATTAGCTATCCATTAAATGTAGTCTTCCAGTTCGAGGAGGAAAGGATGTTCCGTTGCACCCGAAGTAGAGCAGTTATGTCACCATTTATAGGTCGATTGGTGCTGGAAGAGTTCTTAGCCGGATTGTCAGGGATATTCGCAATGCTAATGGACGAGACAAAGGACGTCTTAGTGAAGTAGCAAGTCACCATTGTCCTTCGATACGTCGAAGAGGATATCAAGGAGGACTTTCTCACTTTCGTCCATA
This sequence comes from Ceratothoa steindachneri, assembly GCA_963969495.1. Lineage (NCBI taxonomy): Eukaryota > Metazoa > Arthropoda > Malacostraca > Isopoda > Cymothoidae > Ceratothoa > Ceratothoa steindachneri. Next base: position 123,335,754 of record OZ018331.1, read on the forward strand.
CCGAGAACCTCACCCGTGAAGGCTTGGCTCAACTGCTCATTCACACTGTAGATAGACTTGGTTTGGGCATGTTAAACTGCCGGGGCCTCGGCTTCGACGGAGCGAGTGTCATGATGGGGAAGTTCAAAGGTTGTGCCTCCATCATCATGGAGCAATACCCACCTCCGATCCACTGTTTTAATCATCGATTGAACCTGGTGCTAACCAAGGCTGGCGATGTGAAAGAAGTGAAACTCGCCCTTCAGACGCTCAACGAAGTTCATAACTTCATTTACTCCAGCAACATGCGGAGGCTTCGGTTCTCCAAAATCGTGAAGCTTTCCTCAGCTAAGCGGAAGAAGTTGGTGCCTTTGTGTCCCACTAGATGGGTTGAGCGGCATGCTTCAGTCCTCGTGTTCATCGAGTTTGTAAGAGGAAATGAAGCTGGATGCTAATGACGCAATTAAGGACCCTCGCTTTCTCATTGGGCTGGTTGTGGCAGAGTCAGTTTTGGCCCACTCACTCGAGCCGAGCAAGACACTGCAGAAGAAGGACGGTGACTTCGCATTTCCGTACGCATTGATTCGTGAGATCGATACTGTTTTCGCCAAATTCAGAAAGAAATCCGAGGAGCACTTCCACACTATATTTGCAAAAGCCAAGGATCTCCTGATTGAAGTGAACTCAGCCCACGATGACGTCCCTGTTCCCCGAGTCTGTGCACGACAGACACAGCCCGCGGATATCCCGACCAGGGCTGCTGAAGAGTACTATTGACGCTCGGTCTATATTCCGTACGTTGACTAAGTGATCGCCGAGCTGAAGAGAAGATTTGAGGACGATACCGTGCCAGTTGTTCCCCGGTTGGAGGAGCTTCACAAGGGCTCCGAAGCAGACGTAGATGCCGTCCTTAATGCCGCTAAGCTCTACGAGAGCGACGTTGAATCACTGGTCCTCGTGCAGGCGGGGGCACAGCAGAGGAACAAATTCCACTCCGGTCTTCGGGACTGTCAGGAATGCAAAGAGGTACGACGATACCCGTATGTTCCCGAACATTGCAAAGCTCCTGACCATCTTAATGACTCGGCTGGTCACAAATGCAGAGTCCGAACGCTCATTCTCAGCCTTGAAACGGCTAAAGACGTACATGAGGAGCACCATTGGCCAGGATCGCCTCAACGGCCTTGCACTACTCGCCGTCCACAATGACATTCAGATTTTGAATGATTAAGTGATTGACAAGTTTGCGGAGAAAAACCGCCGTCTCCACTTTGCTTAGGCAAATAAAGAGGGACATTAGGCATGGGTCTACGATTTTGAGAGAGCCTACTCCTGGAAAATAAAAATACTATTTCTATTATGTGCTTTGTTACTTAGTGGGCGAAATGACTTGTAAGTAGCCTACACCATTATAGTCTACACTACATGTACGTATTCATCATTTATGCCTATAAATTATTCGTATGTATTCAGCACTGATTATTTGTACGATCATACATGTATTACTCGTACAAATATGTACCATAATAAGAAGCTTTAACAAATTTCCACTCATAAAACTCCTGGCATCCCCCCGCCCATTCGCTTTTTCTGGATCCGCCACTGCGTCTCATCTCATACATAGCCAATCATAAGTCATAACACCGCTGCCTCTTCCTATAGACACTTCTTCTCCCACACATCACTCTCCCGACCCGAAACCTTCCTTGGGACACGAAGGGTTCCCTACTCACTAGTTTATGACAAACTAAGTACTATCGCTCTTCTTAGACTACCCCTACCCTCCTCCCCACCAAAAGTACCGCTCCCTCGCGCACATTAGCTATGAGAATTTTATCCTCTTCTCAAGAGGCTTTGTCCACGATTGAAAATGAACAGATAGCGAAATTAACCAAGCAAAAATGAGACATCCGATAAGAAACCGAAACAAAAGTTTCGCATAAAAACACCAGTTGCCGACAATGAAAGGCTAATTAAAAATTCAGCACAAATGCACGATTTGGACGCAAAAATGACCTTGTCTGAACTCGTCTCCAAATCATAAGTTCGATTAAAACACGATTAAAACGAGTATCAACATCTATTCAAGGAGACAGAGGGGTTTAAATTAAAACACGATTGGAACAAGTATTAACATTCATTCAAGGAGACAGAGGGGTTTAAATTAAAACACGATTAAAACGAGAATCAACATCTATTCAAGGAGACAGAGGGGTTTAAATTGAAACACGATTGGAACGAGTATTAACATGCATTCAACGAGGGATTTAAAATGTTCGTACATACACGCACAGTTCCATTAAAACCGGTCAAGCCTATTTTGAAAATTTGGTCTTTCTCAAAAGTGGAATTTCTGATAGACTTGACAGACAAAGAGACGCGTGCATGTGTTAATAGCGTATACAAAATGAATCAATTAGCGTTTTATTCTCTCTTTTATTCATTTTAAAAGTACCAAAAGTTGTTTTAATTCCAGAGCCTAAACCCAATGAAAACAATATGCAAAGTTTCACTATGTATGCGTATACACGCGTGTGTTTGTGCATGTCTGAAAAAATTAAAGGACGGTTCAAAAATAAACAAAATGTACGCAGCTACATATATGCAGATAAACGGATGGGCAGCTGAGTAATTGACAGAGAGAAATAAGAGAACACACACAAACACAAGAAGAAGTATACACTTTGGGACGAAGCGATACAAAAGTAATATGTATACCGATAATGGAAAAAAATATGGGCGCGAAAATCTAGGGAGGTTTGCGGGGGTTTTTTATGAATTAATCATATGAACAACAAAAGCTGTCAAAACAAACAGTAGCGTTATCTAATACCAGAAAAAGTCAAATAACCAGCAACCAAAAGACGTTGTTGGTATATCTTTCTTCCTTTTCATAACGAACCGAACCTCAAAAATTCACAATGTCGGCCTATCTTTTTATTTATGAAAGGTAGAAAAAGGCACCTTAATTTTACCTGAGCCGATAAATTTGACATTGAGCCTATTATGGTAAAAGGTTTGAGCTCTATTGTCTTATTTATGTTTCAGATAAAAGTAGGGCATTAGCAGATCTAGGAAAATCCACCGATCTTTCCCTATCGTTAGGATAAAAGTTCTAGAGAAAACTTCAGAGAACTTAATGGAAACAAGTTCATTGCTTAATTGTTTGAAAAGTGTTAATATAATTAATCATAGTGCTTAAAAGGGTCAGCGAACCCATTGCAGTCTACTCTCGAGAAGCCTTGTATATTAGAACTTACGAATCTCTCGGAAAACGTGTTTGTAAAACTTGTATATCATTTGGGAAGTAAATATCCCAGAAAATACATAGTCTAGGCAAATGAAACTAAACAAGGCTTAAAGTTGAGCAATATAATATTTATTTTTCAAAATTTAAATGAGAATTTCAGAGTAATGTAGACTCCATTATCGATTTCATTAAATTTCAATATGCGCGCCGCCTAAGACACGGCACACATTAGGGCAGTTTTAGTCCAGCCAAACACGCTACAGCATATCATTGGTGAAACAGTTTGGCAGTGATTCTCCGCTTGATTTCATCTAGGTTTGCAGAAAGAGGGTGGCATATGCCAGTCCTTTCACATCACCAAAGGAAGAAAAATATCAGTTAAGATAAACGTGTAGGCCATTTTAATAGCACATTGTACTCATCACCAGCACGACCTATCCATCTCCCTGGCAGATTCCCATTGAGATAAGCCCACACAGTGAGCTTCCAGTGAGGTGGAGACCCATCCGGTTGAAAATATAAGTCTTCCTGTTCATTTCCAATGAGCCCATCCATTAGCAAGTTCTGAACCATTTAAGGATAAAAATCACCGGTCACATTTCCCTCAAAGAATTTTTGTTTGTTTTGGGAGGGAGCTCATCTGGCGACTGCCGACTTTGGCATACATCGCCGTACACAACACAGACTACTACTATGTTATATTATAAACAAATGACAATATGTAAATAACAAATAACAATGATAAAAAGTACAAAGGCTAAAAAAAATAAGAAAAAGCAAAAATCCAAGAAGGAAGCACGCTTCGGTCGCAAAATTTAGTGGAGGAGGCAAAAAGTCTTATAGTCCACAAGTCTGCATACACGAACCAGTCCCAAATACAAGGGACAAGCGGTAGCAACCCCACTCGTCCCGGTACCGGGACAGGTAGCGTGCGCGAAGATCACCCAGACTAGGACATTCAACAAGAATTTGCCAAACAGTCTGGGGGACAACGCAGTCGTCACAATAAAGCTCAGGCAAAAGCTCCATCAAATGCCAAGTGTGGCCAATTCGGAGACGATAGAAAGCAGCCTGAAGTCATCGTGGCATTGGGGGGTAGGTCCATGGGAACAGTCGCGGCATTGTCGGGGTATTGCCATGGAAACAGTCGTGGCATAATGGCATGTTACTTTAAGTTCCCCTCGACCGTCTGCCATATTTGCCAAACCGCACAGAGAGCTGTCCGTATTCCAGCAATGTAATCGATGTGAGGAAGAGCAAAACACTGGTCTGGTCGCCCAGTCCTCGCAGACTATTTGCCCCCCTCATCAGCGTGCTCATTTCCTGAAATTTCTACATGTCCAGGAACCCAGCAAAAGATAATCTCGACATCAGCCCGGCTCGCCAAAACCGTGGTGTCACGGATATCGAGAATCGGGGGATGCGGAGATTCCAATCCCGCATCACAATCCGGTTTCCGAACCTGGCACGTTGCGTTATCTCCCGTACCGAGCAGTGCATTTTAACCAGCTCGGCCGAAAAGACAGACGCAGCGCCTCACAGAGACCCGCTAACTTCAAACAGAGGCGACACGGCGTGGAAACCGACCCACTCTTGTGACTTGGAGCCATCCGTATATACTAGAACTGTTCCAGCGTGACACAAAGTGTTCTCCAAGAAAGCTGAACGCAATACTCCCAGCGCTGTAAAAGCTTTGGGAGCAGAGGCGAGGTGACGTCCTGTGCAGAACCAGGGTCACCACCAACCCAATAGCTATACCGAGCTGTCGTAGGTTGCTAGCCCTAAACCCAAAAAGGCTTCGTTTGAGCTTCGAACGAACAATGGATCGATAAAAAAGTAAGGCAGTAGCCCTGTGTGCACCCCAGGAGCTGAGCGTTACGATTGAAGAATATCCATGGTGCGGGTACAAGAGACCCTAAGGCTGCGAATATGAGCCTCCCAGGTGAGGCGTCGTTCAAATACAAGACCAAGGAAACGGTGCGAGTCCAACACTTCCCGGCGAACATCATTTAGAAACAACTCTGGATCAGGCTGTAGCCGTGGATGCTGGCATGAGTGCACAACCTTAGTCTTAGCCAAAGAAAACTGAACCCTGTCCGCTACGGCATATAGAGAGACACTATTCAATGGTTGTTGGAGTCCACAATCCAGAGTTGGCATCTGGGCCACGCAAAAAGAGATCGAAATGTCGTCCACGTAGAGCGTAGCAGAGACATCTTCCGGCAGCACCGAGGTAATGCCGTTAAAGCTCAGGGCAGAGAGTGTCACAAGGAGGACACTTACCTGCGGGACACCCTTTTCCTGCTCCATTGGGCCGGTGAGGGCTCCACCTACCCGTACGCGGAATCGACGATCTCGCAAAAATTCAGATATAAAGATTAGAAGGCATCCCCTCGCCCCCATCATGTGAAGAGTCTCGATGATACCGTATCCCTATGCGGTATCATAGGCCTTCTCCAAATCAAAAAACACGTGACATAGTCTTGTCTACGAAGGAAGACCTTGCAGGCGGAAGTTTGAAGGCGGGGCAGAGAATCCGATGTGGAGTTGAACTTGAGGAAGCCGCACTGTGCTGAAAACAGGCGGCTTCCTCTGTTCAGAAAAAAAGCTAATCTAACATTTACCAATTTCTCCATCAACTTGCACACGCAGGAGGTTAGAGAGATTGGGCGGAAACTGGCCAAGGTAGAGTGATTTCCCCCTGGTTTGCGAAAAGCGAGCACAGTAACGATTCCCCATGAGTCTGTGAGGATACCCTCTACCCCAATCTTATTTAACAAATCTAACATTAAGGCCATGCTTCGGTCACCTAGATGTCGAAGCGTGGCGTACGGGACATCGTCTGGAACAGGGGCGGTATCCGCGCACGAAGAGAGAGCGGAATGCAACTCACTCAAAGTAACCCTGTCGTTGAAGGGTTCTCCCTTTCTGAAAGTAAAGTCCAGTCGGCGCCCTCAAAGAAAAACGGGCCATACAAACGATTCTTGAAGATGAGACAAGGATATCCTCTTTTGCTAAGTCCCTTTCGTACATATCTGTAACGTGGGGATTTTCTTGGCCCCAAATGCAAAGATTATGCTTGTTGACTTTGTCAATTCATATGAAATGTGGCCACATCACTAATAACAAGACTTTCATTGAACTCATCTTCTTCAAGTTTCTTTTGCATATTAACACAGAATTGTTTACTTTTTCGCTTGTCAGCTGCCTTTAAGCCCCGAACGAGCTGCAGCTTGTAGAGTTTCATTCCCAAGAGCTTCGCCACGACACGATAAACTGTCGGAGAACTCTGAGTTTCCAAGTTTACTCGTTATGGACTTTTTTTGTGGCTTCGAAAGATTTTATCGCAAACCTGCTCGATCGCCTCTGGTGGTGCTGGTGGTTGTCCAGATCATTTTGCCCACCGCAGACGGCTTTCCTCTTTGAAACTTTTGTGCCATGTCCAAATCTGCATTGCTGTTGTTGATGCATCATTTTTTTATAATTTTCTCTCAAATTTACGCTCTATAGTCATCCATGCATTTGAACGAGAATTGGCAAAATCATAAGATTGAGAAATGGTGTAATCATATATAAATATATATGTGTGTGTGTGTGTAAGAATGGGAGGAGGAATTAAAACCCCGGAAAATACACTGAAGTTCTTTATTGACTTTTCGCCTCTTGGCTTCTTCAGAATTGAACTAAACGAATAATGCGCGATCTGTAGTAATCGATGTCCAGGCTGGCGGATGATGTGGCCAGTGTAGCGAAATTTTTTTAGTCTGAGGATTTCTTCAGGTGAGGATGTATGCATTGCTTCTCTAATGTTGACATGTGGCACCTTGTCCAACCAATGAAGTCCCACGATGCGTATATGGTGCCCAAGATTTGCAACCATAGAGCAAGAGGGAGAGGTAGGTAGCCAGGTAGACTGAACGATTCAGTTAAAGGCAGGGGGACCACGAGCAGGTAGTACTCCAATAGGTGAGAGGCAGAGGCTAAGTAACCTTATCTTCTATGACTTAAGATTAAGACTTAAAGCTACGTTACATGAAACTAACTAAACGTACCCCCAAAAAAGTTTGTCACTCTGAATTTTATTATAAATTAATAAAATTACATACACTTTTCAGACGTGAACCAAGTTTTAAACCTGTCTTGTCAGTTAAAAACGTTCGTGAACGTGTTATGCCTTGTGGCGTTCATCGTGCGAATTAATCTCATTTTCCCGTATTTTAATATGTACTTGTACTTTTCCTGTGGCTAAGACGAAATAAAAGATGGGCCAGGAGGACATGTAGGAGGAGGAATATGACCTGTAGATATTAGTTTAGGCTGTGTTTTAACTAAAAATTTAATAAATATCCGTTTTTCTGCCTTATAAAGGCATGTTTCTCTTATGGCGCTAAAGTTTACTTTGTAATTTAGCGGAGTCGCACCGGGGAAAAAAGTCGCAGTCGCAAAGTCGCAAGTCGCACTAGGGGAGCCAAAAATAGAGTCGCAAAGTCGCAGTCGCACCAGATCCGGCGGCAAAGTGGCGCCCAGCTATGGTATTTTTACCCATTAAAAGAAATGTAAACCTCACAAAGACTTAAAATGTAGTGGAAAATGAAGAACAAAAACTGGTCCTTAGATTCCAAGAAGAAGTTTTCAATTACACCACCGAAATAATACACTAAACATAAAAAATATACACCCGGACTAGTCTGTGCTATACTTTTGGTGTCTAACTCAGCAATGAGCTGCTGCTGGTATCAAACCCGTATCGATTCAAGCAGAAGAAAAATCGCCGATTAGAATTTAGAAGGCGCTTACAGTCAACCTGATTTTTCTTTCTCTTTTTTTATATTTCATTCTCTTTCTCTTCCCTCTTTGTTTGTTTTGTTGTCCATTTTGGATTGGGGGTGGCTTAAGAACATAAATTCCTGTTCCAGTCAACACACAAAAGATTTCTTACCAGAGAAAAGTCATCAACATTGTCACCCTTTACAGGAGTTCGTCAGATCTAATCTACAATATACATAAAATGCATCCAGAGGATTATGTCCATTCATGCAACCGCCTAATATAACCTCCCCACTCCTTAAAAAAATATATACATATGTACATAAAAAAGTCAGTCCCATCTAGCACCTTCATCCATATATTTATCTAATCTATTCTGATTATCTAATCTATTCGGCCACCCTAGCCACCCGCCACCCTTATGGCTACGCCACTGCACCGAAGCAGACTTTAAGTATGACAATCCCCGTTTCTTAGTACTAAAATCTAGTTCTAATAAGTTCTTTCTAAGGTTTATCCTTCCGATTTGAAGGATGCTTTTGAATCTCGTGCTGATGGAAAACATTGTGGTGGACTCTTCCCACACCCAGCACGATGCTATCGAAATATCTTCCTTTACTCTGTCTGTTAAGTCCCGTTCCCAGGCTCAATTTTAAGGCATAATAAGATAACGTGTTACTAATGTTATTAGGGTGAAGGTATCATTTGGCTCTATTCGTGTCGATGCCTCTATGTTAATTCTGACGTTAGAGCCTAACTTTTTCCATTCGTCAAACGAAACTATCTCAAAATCCCAGTAGGCCGGTATTTTGAGATGCAGATATTTTTTATTATTATTTATTATTATTTTGAGAGCCCATCTGGCCACTGCCTACTAGGGGAAAAGACCCCGTACTTAGTTCACAGCTTACTACTAGGCTATATTATAAACAAATAGCAATATGTAAATAAGAAATAAAGATAAAATAGGCTAAAAAACAACAAATAATAAAATAAAAGAGCAAAATGGCAACAAGTAGGAAGCGCGCTCAGGCGTCGGAGGTAGGCCCGCCTCCTCCCGGCGCAGGATGACGCGACCTACAATAAATGACAAATAAAGTGGAGGAGGCCCAACCTCCTCCAAAAAGTCGTTCATACAGTCCACAAGTCTGTGTGGACGAACAACTCCTGAGTACAAGGGAAAGAGGGTAGAGACCCCGCTCGGCCCGGTACCGGGACAGGTAATGTGCGCAAAGATCACCCAGACTGGGACATTCAACAAGAATGTGCTGAACAGTCTGGGGGACAACACAGTCGTCGCAATAAGGTGCAGGCGAGCCCTCCATCAAATAGAGGTGCGACCCGCGAGTGTGGCCAATTAGTAGACGACAAAAAACAACCTGAAGCCGTGGCGGCATTAGTGGGTATGTCCATGGGAACAGTGGCGGCGCAATGGCACGAAACTTGAAGTTCCCCTCGACTGTTTCCAATCATCTTTGCAAAACTGCCCTTGGGGCTGCCCGTATTCCTGCAATGTAATCGATGTCAGGAAAAGCGAAACGCTGGTCTGGTCGCCCTGTCCTCGCGGACTATTTGGTGCCCTCCAAGCCGCGATAGTTTCCCGCAATTACTATATGTCCAGGAACCTAGCGAAAGATAATCCCGAAATAGGCCCAGTTCGTCAAAACCGTGGCGTCAGGGATATCAAGAACCAGGGGATGCGGATATTCCAATCATTCGAAAGCAATCAGGGCACTTTGTGATTCGCTATAAATCACAATCCGGTCTCCGAACCGGGCACGTCGCGTTATCTCCAGTACTGGGCGGTGTATTGCCACCAGCTCAGCCGTAAAGACAGACGCAGCGCCTGGCAGAGCCCTGCTGACTTCAAACAGAGGGGATACGGCATGGAAACCGACCCACTCTTGACACTTGGAGCCATCCGTATACACTGTCACGGTTCCAGCGTGACACAAAGTGTGCTCCAAAAGAGGCCAAACGCAATTCTCCCGGCGCTTGAGAAGCTTTGAGAGCAGAGGTGTGGTGACAAATAAACAAAGGGAGTACCTCCGGGGTCACGTCCAGGGCATAGCCAGGGGCTCCAAGGGCCCCGAGAGCTATACCGAGCTCTCAAAAAAGTTTCCTAGACCTAAAACCAAAGGGTTTATGCTACGACTGGCGTCTCTCGGCGGCATAGGCACCGTCGAGTTCAGTTGTGGACGCAGTGAGAGCTGTTGGCGAGTGAGAGAGGCGCCAGTCTCGCGCATACAGGTGAATAATGCACAGTACACGGCACAGATCGAGTGGCATCTCCTCAGCATTAAATAGTAGGCTCTCAATGGGGGACGTAAGGGAAGGTACCGGTCGCCAGGTGAGGGCCGTTTTGGAGAATCAAGTCCAGCTTTCGAAATGCACGCTCGGTTGCGGATGCATATGTAAAACTCGCATCCGTAGTCGAGCATCGAACGAACAATGGATCGATAAAAAATAGGCAGCGTTATGGAGCGAAGAATATCCATGGCACGGGTACAATAGACACTAAGGCTACGAATTTTAGCCTCCTTGGTGAGGCGTTGGTTAAATACGAGACCAAGGAAACGGTGCGAATCCAACACTTCCAGGCAAACCTCATTTAGAAACAGGTCTGAGTGGAGCCCTGGATGGCGGCAGAAGTGCACCACCTTAGGCTTGCAAAAGAAAACCGAAGATTTTGCGCTTCGGCATAGTGAGATATTTGGTTCAATGCCTGTTAGGGTCGACGCTCCAGAGTTAGCATCTGAGCAGCGCCAAACGCGATCAAAAGGTAGTCCACGTAGGGGGTAGCGAGAACATCTTCCAGGAGCACCGAGGTGATGCTGTTTATGCTCAAGGCAAAGAGTGTGACACTGAGGAGTGAGGACACTTCCCTGCGGGACCATTGGGCCAGAGAAAGCTCCATCCACCCGTAGGCGGAATCGACGATCTCGCAAAAATTCGGATATCAAGAATGTGAGGCGTCCCCTCGCCACCATCGTGTAAAGAGTCTCCATGATACCGTATCGCCATGCGGTATCATGGGCCTTCTCCAGATCGAAAAAGACCGTGACGTACTGTTGTATACGAAGGAAGGCCTCGCAGACAGCATTTTCTAGTCGGAACAGAGCATCCGACGTGGATTGGGACTTGCGGAAGCCGCACTGTGCAGAAGACAGATGGCCTATGCTGTCCGGAAAAAAGGGCAATCTAACATTTACCAATTTTTCATCAACTTGCACACGCAGGAGCTTAGAGGGATTGGGCGGAAATCAGGTGTCGAAGCATGGCGTACGGGACATCGTCCGGACCAGGGGCGGAGGGCCACTCACTCAAAGTAAACCTGCCGTTGAAGGGTTCTCTGCCTCTGGAGGTAAAGGTCAGTCGGTGGCCACCGTGACATCAGGGCGGGCATTAAATGACTGCGCAGCCCCATCCCGGCTAGAGAATGCGGAGAAAGCGATCGCGAAGGATTCCGCCACGGACGCGGGGTCCTGCGAGAACTTGCCCCAAATCCTTTTGACTCGCTTCCACACCTGTGCTAGAGATGTCTTCCCGTTAATTCAAGACACCTATGCCCGCCAAGAAGAGCGGCCGGCGTGCTTCGAAACATACCGGAACATAACCCTGGCTCGACGAAATTCACCGACAGTGAAATCGTTCGGGCGGCGCTTATGGTGCATTTAGGCATAACGCTTCTGTTTGAGGGCCGCCTCACAATAGGCTGAGCACCACGGGAGCGGTCGGCGTACAGAACGGCTAGACGTTCTTAGGAATATTAGTTAGGCGCATGGCGATGACATTGCCGGAGAAGAACTAAACTACTCGACTGAGACAGAGAAATGACCTATTTCCTGAAATGCGGACCACCGCGCCTGCGCCAAGCATCACCGGGGCGAACTTTCAGGCGGCAGCGGCCCAATAAATGATATTTTGAGCCCCCCTTCCCTGGTAATTGGGATAGGTCTTGTGCCTATTCTATGTCAACAGGGAAAGAGCCACAATTAAAGCCTAAAAATGTCATACGTTTGAGTGTTACAAAAGAATTTAGGCGCACAATAGATTGTTTTAATAGAAATTCAGTTTTAACTAATTGTTTATAGTTTGATATGGTTAATTTTTGTAGCCAGCCTCTTTTACTGGGGGTGCTGTTCTGTTTTTGAGGCAATTTAAACTTATTTGTAGTAATAAAAATTCAAATCCCAACCACTTGCGAATATTATACATCAATGATATCACTCACATATGGTAATTGCATTGTATTTTTTTCAAACTCACTAGCTCAATAAGTAGTCATAATAGAATGCAATGGCATTGCATGCAAATAGGAGCACAATTTGGCAGTTCTTTAAAGTAACAGACAACTGTGACAACATAGCTAAGTGATTACTATACCATGCATCATTAAAGCGAGGAACAAATGGTCAGAGGTCGAACAGCACATCTCCGTTATGGACTCACGTTCGAGCTAAACACCCAAAGGAATTGTAGAAGGCGTGTGAAGTCAGAGAATAGAAAGAACCAAATTTAGCAGTGATATCACCCTCTGATGCAACATCTCCTGATGTCAGACCTCAGCAGTGAAAACATGTTAAAATGAATAAACAGCTATTTCCAGTAAGAAAGTTTTTGACATAAACGACAGTAGGGTAAATTTCGCCGGTCCGTCATTCGCCAGCAGTCGGCCCGCCAGTCCGTCATTATTTCAGGCCGGCCCAGTCCATCAGCCGTCAGTCCGTCATCGTTAAATTACAGTTCGTCACCGCTATTTTAGGACTATCAATAAAAATTGTTTACAAGGGTAATAATACACAATTTTATTAATTTAGAAACAGTGTAGAGGTATCCCCTTAGAATAATATTATTTCCTCACCTCTTAAGATATTACTTCGGGAGAGAAAGCGAGCCGTTACTCCCCCCTCCCGCCTTCACGCTTTTTAGGCTACCTCCAGGTCGTCTCAATCTTCCCTCATCCCCCCCTCGGGTCGGGAGGTTACTTTGTAGCTTCGTCGGGAACAGCTTTTATGGCTCCAGCCGCTGGTGGTCGGTCTGGCCCACTGATCCCTGCCATTGACACCTTCCCGTAAGGAGACGATCGGTTTGTCACGCCCGATAAAGAGGGTTCGAGAAGGACTCTCTCTCCCTGTTTTAGAGAACTCCGGGTATATATGCACCCTCTCCATGATTACAGACAGATTTGGTTAGACGAGACTTCCCCGAAATGAGTGCAATTCAACGAGCTCTCTCCCGAGAAGTGTGAGTGACGGTCGCAAGCCACGAAAGAGCTGGACATCACACCCGTATATTCGGGTCAGGGAAAAGAGTTTCGTGAGGCGAAGTCAGCCTTTCTCAACCGCTTTCGGATCAAGGATTGGAGAAGACGTCCTCCGAAGCTCTTCTGGTGACCTCTTGAGGACAAGAGGCCCGTTAGCTTGCTCAAGCCGAGTGTGGAGAAGTCATCTTCCCCCCCCCCCCTTTCGAAGTTCGACTGGCGACCTCTTGAGGACAAGAAGCCCGATAACTCTCTCAACCCGAGTTAGAAGAAGTCATCTCCACCCATCGAAGTTCGTCCAGTGACCTCTCGAGGACAAGAGGCCCGCATCTCGTAAAACACAAGTTCGAGAAAGTAGCCCCACCCGCTGCTGGTTTTTGGGCTACCCCCGTGAGTAATCAAGGTCACCAATACCTCTTCCAAGTTTTTCCTGCTTTACTCTCGAGTTTTCAAGGAACTAAATCACTCATTACCCTCAATCTCCCATTATAACCATTCCCTAACCACGGTTATATAATTAGTATTCGGAACTTAATTTCGTCATATTCATGTATTTATATATACCCATATTTATTGTGTGCCTTTTATTTAGTGTGTATTAAAAATCTATTTTTGTCGTTGTGTTTGGTATATTCCTTTGTCACGCAGCTGCAGCTATCTGTTCAAATCGCACTCTTAGAACAACAACAGGTGTCGCCTTGCTTAGCCTACCTTAGAGCCTGTGTGCGCATATTCTCGTACACTTGGCCATACTTCGACAAACAGTTTGGACCACTTTACACGAAAAAAATATAAATTCTTATACTATTACTGCCTCTCCTCCTGCTTCTTCTCCCCAAACTGCCCCTTGTAGCTGGGGTACCCCAACAGGGACATGTTCTCCTTGAGGAACACCAGCTTCTGGAAGTTGGCACTGGCCAGGGTGGCCCTCTTCGGCCTGAGAACGTCGCTGGCTGTGGAGAACATCCTCTCCACGGCAGCGGAGCTAGGGAGGGGGGTGTTGTACTTGATGAACAAGTCTACCCACGCCTCCCTGTGCTCCTTAGGGAAGACGGCCACGGAGAGGTCTTCCTTCCTTACATTCCCGCAGTTCTGGAGGTAGCCTTTGAATTCCCTGATGGCTTCGGCGTTGTCCTGGCCCCCAGCGTCACCTGTCTCATTCACATCCTCGGGCTTCTCCAGGGGCTGGGTGTGACGCAGAGACTCGGCACCAAGCGACATGCTGGCGTCACTGTGCTGGCTCTGGTCCATTTCACTGTCTCTGTCACTCACAGGTGTGCTGGCTCTGAAGCTCACGCTATTTAGCATACTATCAAGTCTATCACTATCAGTAGACACACTCCTGCTCCTGCTCCTGTCTCTGCTAAGATATCTATCCATTATCCATAAAAGTCAAGAAATGCGGTGAAAAACAATTTAAACAATGTTACTTCACTTGATCAAACGCGGGTTGGAATGCTAAAGTCTTGTCCACACTATACAAATTTCTTTTGTAACAAGTTGAAACTTTTGAAACAAGTTAGGACTGCGCTACAGAAGCGGAGAGCTCGCGACAGACAACCTTTCATTACGAAAGCCAGCAGGGTTGCCAGATTTTTTCATCAAAAGTATGTACCAGAAAAATTGCAAAAAAGTATCAGATTTCGATAAAAAGGAGCCCAATTTATATATATATATATATATATATATATATATATATATATATATATATATATATATATATATATAGTATATATATATATATATATATATATATATATATATATATATATATATATATATATATATATATATATATATATATATATATATAGAGAGAGAGAGAGAGAGAGAGAGAGAGAGAGAGAGAGAGAGCTGGCCCTAGCCATTTTGGCGCTCTAGGTAATAAATTATTGCACAAAATATATTATTTAAGCCAGTGAAAACAGAATTAGATAAAAATAGGGTATACAAAAACAAACCAACTACACATGAACAAAATTCAACAAAGTTTTACAGCACACATGAACAAATTCAACTCCACTTTAGATGCAACAAAATGCTTCAACGCGCCAACGTTTGCCGCAAAATATTATTTGCCGAAGGTTGTCTTTGCTTTCCGGGTTAGTGACCGTACGGGTGACGGCCGAAAATCGCTTCCGTCGGCGCTTATTCCGTCAGTGTTTCAAAGTTTCCGCCAGTCGTCAGTCCGCCAGCGAAACGGGAGTCTATCAGTGACGGACTGACGGACTGCCCACCACTGTTCGTTGCATGCTTTCTAGTCTCCGTTACTTCTCAAGACACTGTGCTCCCTCAGGTTTACAAAGATCTCAGGTCTGTAGTTAAGCGTGAGCTTGCACCAGCAAATGGAACCTACGTTTCCTTCATTACTGATGTATCGACATGCTTCACCTCCAAAGAGACTTTTATCTCTATCTGGATACAGGATCAAAAAAGATTTTAAACGGGAACATGCTGTGCTTGCTGCATCTCGCTCTCCACGTGCTCACAGTAGGATAAACCTTGCAGCAATGTTTTAGTACATGTGGGCAGACTGGCGCTTGGTTGAAAGTCGTAGACATCTCATAGTGAGAGATGGAGCATTCAAAATGATATTTGGTACCGAGTTGGCAGAAATATCCATTCACTGTACTATCCATCGTCTTCAGCTGGTTCTTCAAAATAGTATCCTGAGTCAACAAACCATTAAAGATCTTTTGGTAAAATGCAGACGAATAGCTACACATTTCTATCATTGTGCTGTTGCCTGCCACGAGTTAAAGGCATTACAAAAAGTTTAGTTTAAGTTTAAGGGAAAAGGCAGGTGGCAGCTGCCCAATCGTAATGGATTCTTAATGGCAGCACTGTTAAAACGGGGTCGCCCGAACAAAGTCAGAAGAGGCGTGGGAGACACTCAATAAAAATGGCGAAAAGCAAAGGATTAGAAAAAACAGTACAACACACTCAAATTACGGCATACAACACTCATTCTAAAAACAAGGGCGGCTTGGGCAATAAACAAATGACATGCGCCAGCCGGGGGGAAGGGCTCAGTTTAAAAGATAAAACAATAAACCTAAACACAAAAAATGGAAAGAGTTTAGAAAAGGGATAAAACGCCACTTCGTGATAGAAATGTAAGGAGGAGGGAAAACCGAAGGGAGTCCTCTGATAAAATAAAGCGAAGTCAAGCAGAGAAGGTGACGCCAGAGAGGGTATGGAGGCACGAATTCGAAGAGAAGCAAGGCGGGGACAAAATACTAAAATGTGAGCCACAGACAGCTCACCGCCGCAAAAGGGACAACCAGGGGCAACTTGGCCTCCACCCGAAACTAAATAGCCATGGGTGAGTCGCGTGTGCCCAATTCACAACCTGCAAAGAGCAAACTCACAAAACCGGAGTCGCTGAGAGCTAGAGGACCAGGGACAGCTTAGAAGAGGGGAACAAATCCCATTCTCTCTGCCACAAACAAAAGACATACGTCCTGATTACGGGGTAGGAATCTCTAAAGGGCACAGGGGCTGCATCCAGCACCTCGAGGGCGGCCTAGCGGGCCAGCTGATCAGCCACCTCGTTGCCTGGTACCCCAACATAAGCCGGAGCCCAACAGAACGCCACGCTGTAACGGGAGGCATTTCTGACCAGCCAGGAGCGAATAGGTAAAACCAAAGGGTGTGTGGACGTAAAAGAAAGAACTGCCTCTAACGAAGGCCAGGAATCGATAAAAACAATAAAATCTGAAGAATCGATGGATGAAATCAGATTAAAAATTAAAAGAATGGCTGTCAACTCTGCGGTAAAGACGGATGCTACAGGAGGGAGGGCGGACCGAAGAGACTCCGGAGAGGACACCGCCGCTGCCCCAGCACCCAGGTCTGACTTCGAGCCGTCAGTATAGATGGGACGCTGGTGAGCACGAGAACACGCATGTTCAAGAAACAGGTACTTTAATAGACGAGGGTCAGTAGACCCTTTCTCGAAAGGTCAAAAAGTAGTACAGAACTGAGGAGGGCGGACGCCCCAACACGGAGTCGGCGGGAATGGGAGGGCCAACACCCCGGGAGGAGAGATGGTCCCCAACCCGGAGCCCCAGAGGCCGGGATAGAGATGGCCGCCAATCAAAAGATGCCAAAGAGGACGGGGCAACAAGGCACTCATGGACTGGGGATGAAGGGTATTGCTGAACACGAACAGGGATCGTAGGCACACCTGCAGCCGGTGATATCTCAAGGAAAGCACGCCACCCTCAACAAAAAGGCTAGGGATAGGCGAGGTGCGAAAGGCTTCATTACTAAAACGGGACCCAAGCAAACGAACAGTCAAGTATTTTCAAGGATGAAGGAGACGCTGAAGAGTACACCTGGCAAACGTAGTCCAGCTGAGATTGGAGCAGTGCCGAATAAAGTGACTACAAGGTGCGCCTATCACTACCTCAAGTGGTGTGAGATAAAACCCTAAGCAAATCCATAGCCTTCGAACAGAACGCCCTGAAGCGACGCAAATGGGGTACCCAAGGGAGCTTGCTATCAAGCGTTAAACCCGAGAACATAAAAACGGAGACATATTCAATTACCGTGCCATCCAAGAAGAGAGGAGGGGGACCAATGACACCACAACCCCGATGAATATGCATGGCCTTTGTTGTTTTGGTGACCGAAAAACGAAAACCCTTTGAGACAGCATGACTCAACACGGCATCAATTGCCAGCTGTAATCGACGGGCAGCAGAAGGCAAGCGGAGAGATGAACAAAACAAAGCCAAGACATCCACAAAGAGGGAAGCCAAAACCCCCTCCGGAAAAGTGGACACCAGACTATTAATGGCAACAGAGAAACATGTCACACTCAAAACACACCATTAGGGAACACCCTCCTCTTGAATCTGCAAGGCTGAGAAAGAATCCCCAATACGGATCTTAAAATTACGGGACGATAAAAATTCTTGAATAAAAACCGGTAAAAAGCTCCAGATACAACCGACGTAAAACATCATATCTCCAGGTGGTATCAAAGGCCTTCTGAATGTCGAAGAACACCGCTAACACCTGATGCCTGGAGAAAAAGGCCCGTAAAATGGAGTCTTCCAAATGAATGAGGTGGTCGAGAGTACTACGACCGCTGCGAAAATCGCACTGAAATGGAGAGAGCAGCGAGTTGGACTCCAAAAACTAAGTGAGGCGAACTTGGACCATCTTCTTGAACAACTTACTGAGGCAGCTCGTAAGAGCAATCGGGCGATAGTGACTGGGGTCCAAACCGTCCCTACTGGGCTTGAGAAATGGTAGAACAACCCACACACGCCAGGAGGACGGTTTGATTCCTTTGATCCAAAGAAGGTTGTAGAGGTCAACCAAAAATAACGTCGAGTGGGGATGGAGACGACGGAGAAAGTCGTAGTGGATGTAATCATCACCGGGAGAGGTGGAGCCACAGTGAGACAAAGCATCCTGAAACTCATAGACAGAAAAGAGAGCATTATAAGAGTAGGTGGCGCACGTGGTAAAAAATTAAAAGGCGAGATTCTATGAGGACCTTATGATAGAGAAACCGTCGAGGATAGCTACCAGCGATACTCACCGAAGCAAAATGGTCAGCCAGAGCTTCGCTGACCAACCGGCCATCGGACACAAGCGAACCTCCGATGCCCATAGTGGGGATGGCATGACCAGCGTAGCGACCACGGGTTTTATTGACCTGCTTCCAAACCCGAGTCAGTGGCGTGAACGAATAAATGGAAGATACGTACCGGCGCCAAGACTCCCGACGGGCACGAGGGAGGGTCCTTGGGTGGATGGCACGAGCCCGGTTCCGATCGACCCTATTCGAGACGGTTGGGTTCGGCCTATAACGGGAATGGGATAACTGAGAGGCAGAAATAGCCGACGTGCAATCCCTTGACCACCAGGGGACGGTGGAGCGCCCCGCAACAGAGCACCTGCGCGGAACGAAGCGCTCAGCAGCCTCTAAAAAATGAATAGTAAAATATGAGACTGCTGAATCTATGGTATCGAAGGAAACCTGTGAGGCATCAATAAAGGAAACCTCCCGGAACCCAACCCAATTTGCTCGCCGCAGATCCCAACGAGGAGAGAGGGAAAGGCACGGGCTAGAAAAGGCACCCAACAGGACTATCGGGAAGTGATCACTCCCGGAAAGGTCATCCCGAATCGACCACCGGAAGTCGAGGAAACAGTCGGGCGAACATAAGGACAAGTCTACAGCACTAAACGAATCCGTTTGAGCATGGGAAGAAGTAAAGTCGCCGGAATTTAGAAGACAAAGGGAATTGGATAATAAGAGGGACTCAACCACTCCACCCCGGGGATCACGGTCAGTATCACCCCAAGATGGGTAGCGAGCATTAAAATCACCAAGTAATAAAAACGGGGTAGGTAACTGACTTGTGAGCTCTAAAAGGTCAGACCGACTTAAACTAAAATCCAGGGGCATGTATACAGAACAAACGGTTAAAAGCTTGGAAGTAAAAATCCTCGCAGCAACAGCCTGCGAGGTAGTACGGACGGGAACTGGCGCAGATAATAGCGAAGAGGATATTAAAAGCGAAGCACTACCGTGGGACACGCCCCCGGCCGTAGGGGATGGAATTAAACACCCGGAAGTTCGGAATTGCCGGGAAGGGGCGAGCCCCAAGCTTATTTTCTTGCAAACAGACCACCGAGAGCCGAAGGCTATAAAGCAAGGGCCTGGAGTTCCTCACACTTGAGAAGGACCCCTTGACAATTCCACTGTAGGATGACAAACATTACTGTCGTCTCGACACCAACGTCGGGATTCTAGTGACGGAGAACGTCGAAGGTTCCCGACTAACAGAAGGTCCAGAAGGGGCAAGTGAAAAATTGCGATGAGCCGGGTACGCACCCAGCACGGACTTGACAGCGTGAACGGCGAGAGCCGACAGCTGAGAGCCAGACCAAACCCTGAACGTGGGGGGCTCATGGCCCGGAGGGAAAGGGAGATCCAGCAGAAACGGACGAAAACTAAGATGCTAAGGTGGAACAAAAGGCGGAACATGGACAGATGGTGAGAAGGAAACAGGGTCAGAGGGTAAGGAGAGAATAGGATTAGATGGATAGGAGGGAATAGGATCAGATGAAGAGGAAAGAGCAGGATCAGAGGGTGAGGAGGAAACAGGTTCAGAAGAAGATGAAGGAACAGGGGTAGGAGACATAGAAGACTGCACAGAGGTAAAGGGCAAGGAATAAGGGACCGGGGTAGGAGGCAAAGAAGGCGGAACCGGGTAAACCTCCGCCCGGACAATGACATTGGTAATGTCAACAGGGGAGGCCAGCGAAGACCGGGGAGGAGAATACATCAAAACCAAGGACGCCTCAACAACCGACTCGGTGGTCAAAGCAGCCTCATCAGAGGCAGTGCGCTTGGACTCCGAGCGGAGTGAGAAGGAACCCTTCCGTTTGCGCTGAGGCAAAGGAACGGGAGGAACAGCAGGGGCAGACGCCTGGAGGAACTGCCGGATATCCTCCAGCGTCTCAGCTCGGTCGGTCTCACGGTCCGCGACAGAGGGAGGAACACAAGAAGAAACCAATGACAAAGGAGAGGACGCAACGGAGGAACCACGAGGAGGTACCAAACGCAGGGGAGAAGGAGCAACAGAGGGACCGCGAGAAGACAAAGGAGTGTAACGACCGGGGGGAGGACGGTGGGACGCCGCATCCTGGAGAACGTCATAGAAAAGGCTGCCAGAGGGTGCTAGCTGCGCCCGCACCCTACGGCGGGCCTCACGGAAGTCCAGTCTCAGGGAGTCCCGAAGAGCCAGGACCTCCTTCTCAAAAAGGAATACGGGACAAGAACGCGAAACCGCACTATGGAAACCTCCATAATTGGCGCAACATTCATGATTCCCACAAGAGGAGCCACGATACGCCAACGCACAGGCCCCACAGCGACGAGCCTGCCTACAATTGCTACTCATATGACCAAACTGGTGACAATTAAAACAACGTCTAGGGAACTCGACATAACGGGACACAGGAACACGAAGAGAACTAACACGAACAAACTGGGGCAGATCCTGACGCTCAAAGGTAACGATGAGCGCACTTGTAGGAGGAACCTTGGCGGGATCAACAGACTTAGAAATCCTATGAACGTCCGTAACCCTCTGGGATGAAAGTTTATCTTTTAGTCTCGAAACATCATATTACACTAATTCATTGGAGCGAATCACTCCCTTAACAAAATTAAGGCGAGGATGGGGCACAACCGAAACTGGGTCCTCCGAAATGGAGGACAAGTCCCGCACGGCACCACACTGCTCTCGCGAAGATACCTCAACCACTAAATTGCCACTACCACGGGCCCGCATACGGCGGGGTGCACCACAACGGGAGTCAAACTCCTCATTCAAATCAAACACGTCTAATTTAGAAAGCGGGGACCCAGAACTGGAATTCAGCACCTGTAAACGAGGATAATCGAAATCAGGATCTATCTTTTCTGCGAAGGGATCTAACAAGCGCGTAGAAGAGGCCTTATTGACAGGCGTAGTACGAGAACTAGAAGAGAAGTCGCAGATGCGAATTCTAGGAAAGAATTTTTTATTATTACTTGTAGGAACCTTAGCGGGACCAACAGACTTAGAAATCCTATAAACGTCCGTAACCCTCTGGGACAAAAGTTTATCTTTTAGTCTCGAAACATCATATTACACTAATTCGTTGGAGCGAATCACTCCCTTAACAAAATTAAGGCGAGGATGGGGCACAACCGAAACTGGGTCCTCCGAAATGGAGGACAAGTCCCGCACGGCACCACACTCCTCTCGCGAAGATACCTCAACTACTAAATCGCCACTACCACGGGCCCGCATACGGCGGGGTGCACCACAACGGGAGTCAAACTCCTCATTTAAATCAAACACGTCCAATTTAGAAAGCGGGGACCCAGAACTGGAATTCAGCACCTGGAAACGAGGATAATCGAAATCAGGATCTATCTCTTCTGCGAAGGGATCTAACAAGCGCGGAGAAGAGGACTTATTGACAGGCGTAGTACGAGAACTAGAAGAGAAGTCGCAGATGCGACTTCTAGGAAAGAATTTTTTATTATTACCCATATAAAGTAAAGTATAGAAGGGGGTGCGAACTCGCGCAGCGCAGTCACTGTCTACCGTCGAGACACCTACTCTGAGTGCCGACCCAACCAGGAGGTTAAGCCCGTCGACCCCTGACCCAACCATCGTTTTAAAAATGTCCGGCCAGCCTCGGAAATTTACCGGTTGGTGAAGCAAAGACCCCCAAGAGCGCCACGGCGGCTCAGGCACCCACCTACCAACACAGGCAAGACCAGCTAAAGGGTCGCACCTCCTGATGGACAGCTCTGATAACCCGAGATCGACAAACAAACATACTTTAGATGGAAACGCGATGCAGGGTGAAAAATTATTGGTACAGAAGACGAAGTAGGGGTTAGCAGAAGAAGAAAAAGGATACCAAGCTGGGGCCGGAGGGGCGCTGAGTCCCGTCAACACGGCAATCCAGGAGAGCAAATCGCCGTGCCCCTTACGGGGGATCATTACAAAAAGAACATGAATCTGCTCCTTCCCATCCAAAATGTTGCGACTCGTTGGAATAGTGCACATCTCATATTTGAGCGCATGCTGAAACTTAAACGTTGCATGCATATATTCCTTTCTGATCATGAATATTTTCCAACATTTTCTTCCAATGAGTGGTCACTTTGCGAACATTTGCTATTCATTACAAAACTTATTTTTTGTTTAACCAAATATATGAGTGCTGAGAATTATTTACTCTTCAGTGTTATACCTAACATCGCAACATTGGAATGAATGAATAGTGCATTAAGGATTAAAAGCTGCGTAGCCCAGATGGACTATCTCGCTCGCAACATTGGAACGGTCTCTTCATGGCTCACTCAGCCAGAGGTTCCTGAGCTCATTGCCATCTTCCAGAGAGTCCGTTTCTATGTATATAAGGAAAACTAGCAATATTTTATGGCAACCTGCATTGATCTGCGCTACAAAGAGAAAGTTTCTTCAGACTGGCCAACAGAAGATGCAAGCAGCAGCGTGGTTACTGGAAGAGTTAACGGTTGAGTCCTACACAGCCCACACGGCAGCAGCAACAGTTTGTCCACTGACAGTGATGATGAAATTCTGGGCAGTTCTTCCTTTAAGAAACAAAAGAAAGATGGTGAAGATGTAGAGGATGTGTTCCTTTCGTGCTATGACGAAATTACAGCCACAGCTTCAGGTATGAAATAAAGACCAGTAAAATGAATTTATGCCTAAAATTATCTATAACTTACCCTCCGCGCTAGGGAGGATAATCCTGATGCATATAATGAAAATATAAAATCAGTATTTAAAATACGCATTACTTAACTGCTTATTATTATTATCATTATTATATGTTAAGGTCTTCCTCTCGCTTCTGATGTCATTATTCTTTTAACCAGTCAGTTTGTTAAAGAAATTTCAGTGTATATGGACAATCTGCTTAGGATTGCAATAAAGAATCTATCAGATGATAAAACATAATAGAACAAAATAAAATAATATATAGTCTGAGAATGAATAAAAGTGGTAAGGTCTATCAAGTTGGATAGACCTTAAATACATAAAATAAATTTTTAGGTGAATAAACAAGTAGTATATCATAATTATTTGCTGCTATTGCTCTTCCGCGCACTGTAGGTTTCTCATTGATTTTGCCAACATGGGGGTTTTGACTTATTTTAAATAATTGTTTATCATACATCCTGCAGGAGTGACATTAGCCTCAGCAAAGACATCCAAGGATTAACGTTCACAAAGAGTGACTTGTGGCAGCAGCCGATGAGGTGGACCGTTTTCTGAAACTCCCACTGATCAACTGAAAGAGCTGCCCTCTGAAGGGGTGGAGTGGCAGTGAAGATGGCGATGCACGTTATTTTCCTCTACTACAAGAGCTGGTTCACAAACTGCTATCTACGCCATCTTCTTCAGTTTTCTCAAAACGACTTTTCTCCGAGTATGGAAACATATTCGAACAGAAGTGGAGCAGACTACTACTCATTAGAGGAGAAAAATTCCTTTATATTCGCCACAACTCAAAGAAGCTCGAGGATGAATGATTAGTAAATCTGTATTTTTTCAGTATTTGCCTTATTGCTGTGTGTTTATTTTTTATGATTTGATTTACATTTTTATTATTTTTCAAACAGGACTTTTAAAGTAAAAATTAATGAGTAAAGGTTCATCTGAATTTCAATGCCATTGAATTAACAGCAGCTTGTTCCAGGAGCTTCTGACAGTGCAAGTTGATTGTTTCTCGGTGATTTTTTTAGCTACACATTGTACAATTGTTCTTTCATCTATATGTGATGATTTGTACTGATGTTTCAAAAATTCTTGTTATTAATGGATTACAATAAAGATTTATGACCCATAAAATTTGTGAATAATAAAAATGAGAGAATTATGCAGTAACCTTTTTTTCAGTGGCCGTGCCAGTCATAATTCATTTACTGGCTTCTGTACCTCGTGGTTACTAGGCTGGGCCTGGTGGGTTTCTGTTCTAGTTCATTACCACTTTGTTATTTGAGACATTTTTGAGAAAATTTCAAAATCCGACGGGAGACTTTCAAAATCTCAAATCCGGCCGGAGACTGAATCTGGTGCACCCCTAGACATCATGCCGGGTGTGAATGGCGAATCCTCATGCTCGGCCCCCATCCCTTGGTGGTGGGGTCGCAAAACACTTATACCTCGGGAGGGTTTACAGGGGGCAAGCGTCCAGCGTGGTCTCTTGCCAAAAGATAGCTAAGGAAAAACAGGACGATAGGAGCCTCCGCAGCTCCTCCCAGTAGACCCGGAGTCCGCAGCAATTTCATTGAAGAAATATGCCCTCAATGCATAGCTCGGAGATACGGGGGTCCTATTCGAAGAGAAGACCTTCACGGGAATGGCCGTACGCTTCCCGGAGGCAGAACTCCGGACAATGCGCTGAAGGCGCTGTCACATTTAAAGATTATCGGTAGAGGTTGGGTTCACCATGCGAGTCTTTTCCTCCCTCTCTCTAGAAACCTTAGGCAGATGGGCGGCTTTGGGGGATCCACCGCCTTCAAGTCACCCAGCCTAACACTAGGTGTAGGCATAGGAGCCAAAATTAATCTAGTGTTGTCCTCCTTTCGGGAGGCAGCTTTAGAAATCCCGGAAGATGGCCTCACGACCAAATTCAGTAGTGTTGCCTCCTGTGAGTCTAACGACTCGGTGGAGGCGCGCGGCCGTCAAGCCTTACCGGAAACGGTCACGATTGAGGAAGGAGTGGGGGGGGCTGGGTGTGAACCCTTTATGCCGCCAGCTCTACCAGGGGAGCGCCTTGGATGGGTAGAACCCACAGAAGGGTTCCGAATGGGCGCAGAAACGACCGTACTCGTAGGCCTGTCTTTCTTTACAGTCAGGCAGATGACGTCCCAGGCAGCGCGAAATGAGACGTTCGTAGGCCGGAATGGTCAAGATTTCCTTCTCGAAGAGATACGCACCACATTGTTTCGAAGAAGCGGGGTGTGGCTCGCCGCAATTGACGCACTTGGCCACAGACGATTTGGACTTATCGTGTGCGGCCTTGGAGCAACTTACACAGACTTCGGGTTACCCCGACTTTGCGTGTCTACAGGAGCGCTTCGTATGGCCGGAGCGGTGGCAGTAGTAGCACTTCCGCGGCAGTGGCTTCACGCAGTATCGCGATACCAACCGGCACGCACCGACTCGCGGAGCTTGTCACAGTCGAACGTGACGAAGAGCGTGGGGTTGGTTCTCGAAGCCCATCCCTGTTTTCTCATCACAAGTTCGACCTTGACCGCTCCATGGTCGACCAGCTCTTAGCCAACATGCTGCAATCAGTGGAGCGAATAACAAGAAAGAGTTTGATGCCAGCGGGCTCGAAAACGCCAGGTAATCTCTGAATGAGGAGGCCCGACGTAATCGGGGCTCTGTTCTGCGCACTTTTAGTCTTAGTCTGGGACTCGACAATCTTGGCTTGGTCGCATACCGAAACGTTCCCGTGGCTCTCGCGGAGCCCTCCCCCCACCGTCATTTTTCAGGAGAGGAGGGCGGGGAATTAATCCGCTTCACACCTCCGCCGGCAGGAACCCCTAAGCCAGATGGAACGGCTTCGCCAAGATCCTTCTCTGAAATGGTGGTTTTGGCTGTCACCGGGGCACCAGCCGGGAGAGGAGATCCCTCCTCTCTTTGTAAGGCCTTGGGGGCCCGAGCCATCCGAGGAGGACCTTGCACAGGGGCGGACTCGGGTTCAGTGCTTGGTACCGAGCCCAGGTTCGACCCCATGGAAGGCTCTCCCATATGGGGCTGAGTGAATTCAGGGACCAAGTCCATCACAAGGTGGGAGCCTCCCTGTGGCCATCCCCCTCCCCCTCCAAGACCACAGATCCCATATGAGTCTTTTCACCTTCTAACGCAGGTGGCATCTGTCGAGGAAGAGATAAGGGCAGGTACACTGACCCCCTTCAGACTAGTCGCACACGCCTACAGGGCACGGGCCGACGGGCCCTGCCATCTCTTGCTCCCCTAATGAGGTTGGCCCTATCGAGCCTCCCCTACTGGAAGCGGTCAATTATGGGCCGCCTGCCTGCTTTCTTAGCAGTCCCCTTGGAAAGGAAAGGAGGGGGGCTGCCGCTGGAAAAAGTGAGTCAAAGTCCCCTACACCCGTAAGCATTGGAGAGGAGTAAGCCGCCTCTCCGGTCAGAGGGGTTTGGAGGGTCCTCTGAGGAAGCAAAGGGGTGGGGTCCTTTTCTTTAGTGGAGCTTCCCAAGAGTGGCTGAGGCTGGTGAAAGGGAACAGGGCGAAGAGATTTTTAAAAATTCATTCATGGGCATGGTGACCCCGATATTTTCACGAGACGCAAACGCCAATCACGCCCACGCAGTTGCAGGCTCTGCGAGGGAAGAATACAGAGTTGGTGAAACCAGCTGCCGCCATTTGAGACCACTCCTCCCACCCAGTGGTCAGGTAGCCCTTCGGCCTGTCGGCTTACCTTGGGCTGAGCGTAAAATTGAAAGACCTTGAAAGGAGAAAGGGTCTCAGGAAATGAGGGACAGAGAGCGTGTGTGCGAGATCGAGTAACGAGAAGGGATTTCGAGCGCAGGAGCCCTGTTTCTAGACCGTCAGCAAACTTCCGTACCGATAACGCGCCAGAAGCCCGTTCCGTTTATGGTGTTACGACCCTCACCGTAGATTCCCGCCATCGAGGCTGTGGGAGAAAATCGATAACGCTTCCGTCGGCAAACACTGGAAGTTCCGGCGTAGTAATATATATTCTTCACCCCGAGAATAATCGACGAAGTATTCTTAGAGCTTTCGAGTCGTGAGCTATCCCCACATAGCTTCCAAGTAAGCAAGCCCACACAATACATAAGTTATTCACACGGAATCATAAGAGGTCTTTGGAATCATTCATCGACGACGCGCAATCCTCGAGCGACAACCACCGGTGCTATTCGGTCTCGCAGCAGGAATCCATATTCGGAACGACGAAGACTACGTCTGGAATATCGCGCTCTACCCCGCTTCCTCGAAGAACTATCTTCCCCGCGTACCCATACTCGTGGTCTTTTCCAGAAAATCGTGACTTACATTTTTTCCCCCGTCGAAGAGATGTGACGCTCTCCAACGGGGCGACTCACCTCGTGATCTCCTCCCGGTCCCTCTCGGGTAATTATTGTAAATTATTGAGCCTTGTACGCCTAAGACTCAACTCGCAGTCGCCTCCCGCTTTCACTCGGGTAATTACTGTATCCATTGGGGCTAGTACGGCTAAGACGATTTATACTTGTCCTTTTAATTTCATTCATTTAGTAAACGATGTTAACTAAATTGTCTGTATATTATTCTGTAAATATATATTGTTTGTATAAGATTATTTTGGTCTTTCCTGTTTAAATCCTCCAACCAGCAAAGCCTAATTAAATAGTAGCAATACCGGCCACCGATTAATTCACTCTAGCCATTTAAAATCCCAACGCACTCGAAGAGGAAATCTTTTCCTAATTTGGGACTGTTGTCTCTTCCCCCCCCCCCCTCCCCTGCATCTTTGGAGGGAAGCCAAAAAGGTCAAGTTCGGGCTACCTGAATTTTACCATTCTACGACAAAGGGTATGTGAGGAAGTTGAGGGTGAAGAAGGTTATTAAAAACCCACTACCCCAAACCGGAGCTCAGGGGTGAAGAGCGTTGTCCCCGCCCCCCTCACCCTAAATCCAGGATGATTGGGTAAGAGAAAGCTAGCCGGTGTCAACTCTGTGAAATTAGAGGCTGACCAGAGAGTTGTGGGGGAGATTGTAAGGAAAGTGAGGAAACATGATAAGAAGAGGGTGTCAGAAAAGAAGAGGCTAAGCTGGGGCCGGAAGGGGCGATGAGTCCCGCCAGCCCAGTGGTCAGAAAGCAAATCGCTCTGCCCTTTATTGGGGTTGCTAGTGAAAAATGCATGCAGATCTTCTTTTGGTTAGGCCACAAGTCACATCGGAATTCAGGCTGATCAGTCTGACCAAGGTGTCAGGTCTTTTAGTTTTGTGGACTAAGTCCGGAATAGTTATGAACGGTTCTGTTTGGTATATGTAATTGGACTGCTGCTAAGGTTAGTCCATTGGAAATGGACAACCGCCTAAAAAATTTTCTAAATTTTAATTTCTTTTCTACCATTTTATACTTAAGTGGTGTGCAGCGCCTAAATCTTTAGGCCAACGGTATCGCATGGGCCTACTCTGGATCTGGTTCACAGGGTGTGTTTAGAAATTTCCTCCCGACTAATTTATGGTTCCATGGGCCAATCATGATATTTAAAAGAAACACTGGATTTTATTGGCGACCTGGATATAAACTGACATGGAAAAGGCGTCCAAAATTGAGATTACAGCGGTTGACAGTCCATGGATTCCCCTCCACCTATCATCGAGTAAAGGGCCCTTTCCGCTTTGCTGTCACAAGGGTAGTTCAGAAGAATTATTATTATTATTTGGAACAGGGTGTACGCTGGTAAAATCTAAAAAGATTATGTAACGGTAGGACATAAAAGGGTACAAGGATCTAAAGTACAAAAAGTGGTTGGGTTAAAACAAAAGCAATAGAAGGATTAATAAGATAAAAATTGGGCACAGGGGCAATAAACAAATGACGTGCGTTAACTAATATTTACATTTTTAGTCAACTAAAAAGGTGTATTTACAAGCTATAGAAGAGAAAAAAATATATTGTATTAAAAATCTGGAGGAAATTGGTGCTAAAAGAGGGGCCTTCAGCTAAGAGGAAGCGCAGTCTATCGTTACATGGGACACGCAAAATAGATGGGAAGCATTCCATACGTAAGGCAGACGACCAAAAGATGGCGTACTGATATGGGAGATGAACAGAGGGGGCAATGGGGGACGATGTTGGGCCTATACCTACTCATTAAATGCCCACGTGTGAGATCGATTCGCAGGCGACAAAGGACCACCTCACAGCTCCGACGAGGTTGATAAGTGCTAGCCCACAGTAAAACCGAGGGCTTAATGGAATGCAATTTGTTACCGATGCAGCAATCCCATTTCGACTACCAGAGTGACCGAATATAGTCCCTAATAAGAGGATAAAAGTCGCGATAAGGTAGACTGCAATAAGTCGGGAGCCTATTTGGCGACTGCCCACTTGGGCATAAGTCGTCGGAATCACGACAGCCTAGCACTAGACTACTTTAAAATAAGAATATGAAAACACAACAATGATAAAAAGGGAAGATCGTAACAATTAGGAAGAAATCTCCGGCGTCGGCAGGAGCGTGCTACCTACAAAGAAAACAGCAATAACAAAAAAATAAAACCTAGTTAAATGAAGGGAAGAAGGCCGGCCTCCCCCCAAAAGTCTATAAGAAGACCAGTCAATGTGCACGAACTCGTCCCGAGTACAAAGGACAGGCAGTAGCGACCCCGCCCATCCCAGTACCGGGACAAGTAACGTGCGCAAAGATCACCCAGACGGGCACATTCGACAAGAATGTGCCGAACAGTCTGGAGGACGACGCAGTCGTCACAATAGAACGCTGGCGAGCGCTCCATCAAATGGCGGTGCGTCCCACGAGTGTGCCGGATTCGGAGACGACAGAAAGCGAACTGAAGCCGTCGCGGCATTAGGGGGATACGGGCATGGGAACAGTTGCGGCGTGATGACACGCAACTTTAAGTTCCCTTCAACCGTCTCCCATCTTCTTTGCTAAGCAGTCCGAAGAGCTACCCGTATTCCAGCCATGTAGTCAGTGTGAGGAAGAGCGAAACGCTGTTCCGGTCGAAGAGTTCTCGAGGACTCTTTGGTGCCCCCATCGGCGCGCTCATTTCCCGTAATTCCTACATGGACAGAAACTCAGAATAAGATAATCTCGAAATCCGCCCGGCTCGCCAAAACCGTGGTGTCATGGAAATCGCGAAACAGGGGATGCGGAGATTACAATGCCCCGAGAGCACTCAGGGCGCTTTGTGAGTCGCTATAGATCCCAATCCAGTCTCCGAACCGGGCACGTCACGTAATCTCCCGTACCGAGTGATGTATTGCCACCAGCTCGGCCGTGAAATCAGACGCAGCGCCTAGTAGAGACCCGCTGACTTCAAACAGAGGGGAAACGGCGTGGAAGCCGAACCCCTCTTCGGACTTGGAGCCATCCGTATACACTGTCACGGTTCCAGCGTGGCACGAGGTGTGCTCCAAAAAGGTCGAACGCAATACTTCCGGCGCTGTACAAGCTTTGGGAGTACAGGCGTAGCGACAAATAGCCAAATGTGGTACACTCCAAGGTGAAGTTCTGGCCAGAACCAGGGCCGCCACTGGCCCAAGAGCTATACCTAGCTCTCGAAGGAGGTTCCTCGCCCTAAACCCAAACGGCTTAGGGTATGACAGGCGTCTCTCGGTGGCAGATGCACAGTCGAGATCAGCTGCGGATGCAGTGAGAGCTGTTGGCGAATGAGGGGGGCGCCAGGCTCGCGCGTACAGGCAAGTGATGCACTGCACGAGGCGTAGAGCGAGTGCGAATATGAGCCTCCCAGGTGAGGCGTCGGTCAAATATAGGAACAAGGAAACGGTGCGATTCAACCACTTCCAGGCGCACCCCATTAAGAAGCAAACCTGGGTCGGGGTGGAGCCGTGGATGGCGGCAGAAGTGCACCACCTTAGTCCTGGCCAAAGAAAACCGAAACCTGTGCGCTTCGGCATAGCGAGAGAGGCGGTTCAATGCTTGTTGGAGTCGACGCTCCAGAGTTGGCATCTGGGCAGCGCCAAAAGAGATCGAAAGGTCGTCCACGTAGAGCGTAGCGAGAACATCTTCCGTTGATGCTCAGGGCAAAGAGTGTGACACTGAGGACACTTCCCTGCGGGACACCCTCTCCATGCTCCTTTGGGCCGAAGAGACCTCACCCTACCCGTAGGCGAAATCGACGATCTCGCAAAAATTCAGATATAAAGACTGGGAGGCGTCCCCTCGCCCCCATCGTGTGGAGAGTCTCCATGATACCGTATCGCCATACGGTATCATAGGCCTTCTTCAAATCGAAAAAGACCGTGGCGTAGTGCTGCCTACGAAGGAAAGCCTCGCAGACGCCATTTTCCAGTCGGAGCAGAGCAGGACGTGGAGTGGAACTTGCGGAAGCCGCACTTTGCAGAAGACAGATTGCCTCCGCTGTCCAGGAAAAAGGCTTGTCTAACATTTACAAATTTCTCCATCAACTTGCACACGCAAGAGGTTAGAGAGATTGGGCGGAAACCGGTCGGAGTAGAGTGATCTCTCCCCGGTTTGCGAAAGTCGAGCACAGTAGCGATTCGCCAGGAATCTGGGACGAGACCCTCCACCCAGATACTGTCAAACAAATCTAAGAGAAAGGCCATCCCTCCCTCACCCAGGTGTCGAAGCATGGTGTACGGGACATCGTCCGGAACATGGGCGGTGTCCGCGCACGAAGCAAGAGTGGAGCACAACTCAATCACAGTAAACCTGTCGTTGAAGGGTTCTCCGCCTCTGGAGGTAAAGTCCAGGTGGCGGCCTTCAGCGACATCACGACGTGCATTTAATGCTGGCGGAGCAGCATCCGGGCTAGAGAATGCGGAAAAAGCGGTCGCAAAGGATTCTGCCACGGAGGTGGGGTCCGAGATTGCGGTCCCATTCTCCTTGAGAATGGCAGGGGGTCCTGCGAGAACTTGCCCCGAATCCTTTTGACTTTCCTCCACACCTCTGCTAGAGGGGTCTTCCCGTTAAGTGAAGACACGTATGCCCGCCAAGAAGAGCGGCGGGCGTGCTTCGAAATATACCGGGACCTAGCCGTAGCCCAACGAAATTCACCGACAGTGAAATGGTTCGGGCAGGCATATAGCGCATGTAGGCAAAACGTTTCTGTTTGAGGGCCGTCTCACACTCGGTCGACCACCATGGGAGTGGTCGGCGTGCAAAACGGCCAGACGTCCTAGGAATAGTAGTTAGGCCCACGGCGATGAGGTTGCCGGAGAAGAACTCAACGGCCTCATCTACCGACCTAAACTCCTCGACTGAGATAGAAAATTCAGTCATTTCCTGAAATGCAGGCCACCGCGCCCGCGCCAAGCACCACCAAGGAGGGCTCTCAGGCGGCAGTTGCCCTGAAAATGATATTTGAATAGGAAAGTGATCACTACCATGAAGGTCATCGACCACCCGTAAATCAAAATCAGGCTGTGCATCCGAAGAGCACAAAGATAGATTAAAGCAAGAAAATTAGACCGTTCTCGGGCAGTGATGCGTAAACTCATCAACATTTAGGACACCTATCTCAAGCTCTTCGATCAGATCGGCAAGGACTTGTTCCCTGGGATTTATTGAGTAATCTCTCAAAAGAGGATGCCTGCCGGTCACTCTCCAAACAAGAGAAAGGGCCTCGGCAACCGTGCCACGACGCGGCGGAAGTCCCCCGCGTCGAATTCGGATGACGGTGGAATGTACGCAGAAATGATAGTATACCTCCTATCCAGGTGAAGCTGCACAGCCACTGCAAGAAAGGAGGTATCTAGAGTGAAAGGCAGAACGGAGACTTCATGTCAGTGTAAATCGCGCATTCCCCAGAGACCCTTATACCCCAGGAGGGCGGACAGGGAACACGCGCCTAGCATCGTCTCCTGCACTAAAATAGCTAACGGGAAACGGGACGAGACGAGCCGAGCCTCCGCAACTCCTCCCAGTTGGCCCGGAGTCCACGGCAATTCCATTGAAGGAATATGCCCTCCAGGCCTAGCTCGGAGGAGACGCGGGTGCCCTCCTTGAACAGAAGACCCTCACGGAAATCGCCGTACGCTTCCCGGAGGCAGAACCCCGGGCGCTGTTGGCCGGACAAATCGTTGTCGCCATCGAGGTCTTATTGGGGGAGGTTGGGCTCGCCATGCTAGTCTTTTCCTCCTTCCACCTCGAAATCTTAAGCAGGCGTTGCGACTTTGGAGGCGATAGGCCCTCTTTTCGAGGATTTACCTTATCCGAGCCATTCAGACCACCAGCAGGCGTGGGCGAAGAAGCCGAAGCTCCTTTGTTGCTGACCTCCTTTCGGGGGACAGCTTTAGGAACCCCGGAAGATGGCCTGGCGACCAACTTCAGGGGTGTTGCCTCCTGTGAGTCTAACGACTCGCTGGAGGCGCGTGGCTGTTTCGCCTTACTGGAAACGGTCACGCTAGTGAAAGGGGAGGTTGTAGCTTTGGTTTTAGCCGGGGGTGGGCGTGAACCCATTTTGCCGCCAGCTTTACCAAGGAAGCGCCCGGGTTGAGTACAATCCGCAGAAGAGCTCCGAATGGGGGCGGAAACAACAGTGCTCGTTGGTCTGGATGGGCCAGGAGCAGAGGGGATCTTTCTAACCATTGAGGCATAAGACGTCTGAGGCAGAGCCGGGCGTGCCAGGACCAAGTCCTTAGCCTCGGGAATGAGAGTCGATCCTGGTCCTGAACGGCGAGGATTTTTTTCTCAAGGAGATAGGCACCACATTGTTCAAAGAAGCGTGGTGCGGCTCTCTACAATTGACACACTTGGTCACACACGATTTAGACTTATCGAGTGCGACCTTGGAGTAATTTACACAGACTTCGGGTGACCCCGAATTCGCACGTCTACAAGAACGATTCGTATGGCCGAAGCGGTGACAGTAATAGCACCGCCGGGACAGTGGCAGAATGCTTTTACGTGGTAGCGGTACCAACCGGCACGCACCGACTCAGGGAGATTGTCAGAGTCGAACGTGACGAAGAGTGTAGGGGTGGGTCTCGAGGCCCCTCCCTGTTTTCTCATCACACGTTCGACCTTGACCGCCCCATAGTCGGCCAGCTCTAAGGTGATGTCCTCTATGGAGTAGTCAACGAGTTCCCTCGCATAAACTACTCCTTTCATAAGGTCCATGGTAGAGTGCGGCGTCACACTCAACGGAGTGCCATCAAGTGTCCGAAGAGCAATTATCTTGGCCGCCTCGGAAAGATTCACCGCATTCGCCAGAAGGCTCCGGTCCGAGAAACGGGTCACCTTCGGCCCTTGGCCAACATGCTGACATCAGTGGAGCGAATAACGAGGAACGTTTGAAGCGAGTGGGCTCAAAAACGCCAGATAACCTCTGAATGAGGGGTCCCTATGTTATCAAGGCTCCGACCTGCGCTCTTTTCGTCTTAGTCATAGTCGGGGTTCCGCACCCGAGGGTCAGATGGGCCAGATTTGCCGATTTTGGATTGGTCGCTTACCAAAATGGCAGCAGACCCATCCGTCCCCGCAGCCCACGCGGATGGAGAAGAGCCCAGTGTAAATTTAGTCTTTTTCTTATTATTTTTCTTTTTAGGAGAGAAGGGCGGGGAATAAACCCGCTCCACTCATCCGTCGGCAGGAGCCCCCAGGCTAGATGGACCGGCCTCAGCCAGGTCCTTCTCCGAAATGAAGAAGGTCCTGGCAGTTGTAGGGGCACCTGTCGGAGGAGATCTCTCCCCTCCTTGTACTGCCTCAGAAACCCTAGCCGTTTGAGGAGGTCCTTGCATAGGGGCGGATTCGGGTTCGGTGTTTGGCGCCGAGCCCGGATTCGCCCTCATGGAAGGCCCTACCGTCTGAGGCTGGGTTTCCTCAAGGACCATGTCTATCACAGGAGGGGCCTCCAGTTGGCCATCCCCTCCCAGGACATCGCAGGTCCCCTTGGCATCGTCACCAGTCTTGTGTGGGGAGGCACAGGCCTTGACCCCGGCAAGGTTTAATATTCTTGCCAGCAGGTCTTTTGAGGGAAGCGACCGAAGGGGCCTGGCTTCCCTCTCCCCCCTAAGGGGGTTCGCCCTACCGAGCCGCTTCGATGGGGAGCGGCTGGCTATGGGCTGCCTGCTGGATTTCTTGGCAGTCCCCTTGGAAAGTAAAGAGGGAAACTGCCGCTGGAAAAAGGGAGGTGCCCGAAAGCACCTCCAGAGAAGGAAGTGAGGGGGAGTCCCCTGCAGTCATAGGCGAAGGAGAGGAGTAAGCCTCCTCTCCGGTTACAGAAATATGGAGGGTCCCCTGCGCAAGCACAGGTAGGAGGGGGACCTCCATGTTTTCACTGGGGCTGCCCGAGGGCGGCTCCGTCGTTTGTTCAGGGGGGAACTGAAGGGGGTGTTTTTTTACTCATCATTGGGCATGGTAACCCTCTTTTTATTACGGGATGCAACCGCTCATCACCTCTCGCAGTTGCCCGCACTGCAAACGGTGCTTACAGGCCTGGCAGAGCCAGGCACCGCCATTTAGGACCACCCCTCCCGCCTGGTGGCCTGGCAGTCCATCGGCATGGCGGCTCCACCTTGAACACGGGGTAAAAGGATAGATTGTGAAGAGGAGAGGAAAAGGGATGTGAGAAAGGTATGGGTGTGGATGAAGCAGGTTTAAAAAAAAAAATCATCCCAAACCGGAGCTCAGGGGTTAGGGAACGTTGTCCCCTCCCCCCTCAGCCCAGATCCGGGACGGTTGGCTTGAGAAGAAGGTCAGCATCTACCTTGTGAAATTAGAGGCTGACCAGAGAAAGTTGTGGGAGAGGTTGTATGAAAAGCGAGGAAACATGTGTTTTGAAGGAAGGAGAAGAGGGTAAGCTGGGGTGGGACGGGGTGCTGAGTCCCGTCAGCACGGCGGCCAGGATGGCAAATTGCCGCGCCCCTTACGTGGGCCCGGAGAGAAAGAGAGATCGAGCAGAGACGGACGAGAACTAAGATGCGACGATGGAACAGAAGGCAGAACATGGACAGAGGGTGATAAGGGAACAGGGTCAGAGGGTAAGGAGGGAATTGGATCAGATGAAGAGGATGGAACAGGGTCAAAAGGAGATGAAGGAACAAGGTTAGGAGGCAAGGGAGGCGAAACTGGGTTAGGAGACATTTTTTTTTAATAGTTTTTACGCACAGTCCTTATTTATGCTCAGTGTGCTGAAAGAAAGGAAAATAGGCTAAGCTGGGAGAGGGGGGCATAGAAGACTACACAGAGGTAAGGGGCAAGGAAGAAGGGACCGGGTTAGGAGGCAAGGAAGTCGGAACCGTGTGAACTTCCGCCGGGACAATGACATCGTTGATGCCAACAGGGAAAGCTATCGAAGACTGGGGAGAAGACATCAAAACAGAGGACGCCCCAACAACCGACTCGGGGGCCAAACCAGCATCATCAGAGGCAGTGCGCTTTGACTCCGAAAGGGGAGAATAGGAACCCTTCCGTTTGCGCTGAGGCAAAGGAACGGAAGAAACAGCGGGGGTAGACTCTTGGAGGAACTGTCGGATATCCTCCAGCGTCTCAGCTCGGTCGGTCTCACGGTCCGCGACAGAGGAAAGAACATAAGAGACCAATGGCAAAGAAGAGAACACAACGGACGAACTGCGAGGAGAGACCAAAGGCAGAGGAGAAGGATCAACAGAGGGACCGCGAGAAGACTGCTCACCAGGAGCAGTGAACTGACGAAACTTGGGGAAAGGGCGTTTCCCAAATTTGGTTTGCTACAAACATATAATAGGTGATATTTTAGATACTAAAGAGGAGAATTCCTCCCATTTGGAAGGGATCTCCTGAAAGTTTTATTGAAGTATTACTGCCATCACCCAGACCGCTGAGAGATCACGGTCGAGTGTGCGTTGAGCGGAGGAGCCCGCATGAACAGATGCCGTGCGAGGACAACCTGGCACGGTCGTTATAGGAGTCTGAATGACAAGACAACCACGATTTTGAGGGGCGGGGGCTAGTATTGTGGGAGCTAAGTTTGTTTTGAAAGATCAAAGTTAGTGGCCATGGAATTCCGGAGGAAAGGGTTAAGACAAAAGAGATTTGGGTGTAATGTTACTCCCAGTGCAGGGAGGATCACCACTCCTAATGGAAGGTGTGCAACCTATCTCTGAAGATCTGACTGTATAAGAAAAGTATTTTATGTTTAATTTTTTATATGCGTGAAATGAAGGCCGGCTCAGGGCTCAGGCGTCATTTAGAACAGCTGATGCAATTCTAAGATTTTAGATCTTTGTTCACTGAGCAAAGCTGAGCAGCCCTTCATTTCATACATATAAACAATTAAACAAAATACCTTTCTCTTATACAGTCAGATCTTCAATATTAATTGATATTAAATAGTGATGCATTCTTGTCTACTAATCTAAATCTATTAGTAAATAATTTATTTCCGTTACAATTTCACTAATAAGACAGATAAGTAGATACATAACTTGATTGACACCAAAGGGAAATAAACAATGTTTAAAATTTTGATTCGGCTATTTGGCAAGTAGGAAAGAAAATTAAAAACTAAAAAAAAAACGCTGTTGAAAGATTGCTAAAATTCTTTCGGCATTGGGTGCCCGGCAGCCCTGTTGTTGTCGACTAACAGCCGCCATAGAGGTAACTTATACTG
Organism: Ceratothoa steindachneri; assembly: GCA_963969495.1. Classification (NCBI taxonomy): domain Eukaryota; kingdom Metazoa; phylum Arthropoda; class Malacostraca; order Isopoda; family Cymothoidae; genus Ceratothoa; species Ceratothoa steindachneri. Next base: position 123,373,882 of record OZ018331.1, read on the forward strand.
CGCGCTTCCTACTCCCAGTTTATGTTAAATGTTGAGTAACACTATCATAATAGCTGAATATGGGGGAATTCCACGTGGAATTTCTTTTCCAGCACGGAAGTGAGGTCCATGCGTTAAAGAAAATTCTAGAATTTGGTTAGGCTTAAATTGGTAAGCCTCCCCCCCCCCCCCCCCACACACACACCATCCACAAGCGGTAGCCTCGACCCGCGTCCACCCCGGACCACCTTTTCGCGGGTTAGAATCGTTTGGGCGTGAAAGTTCGAGGCCATTCGAGAGTAGCGCTGGCTAAACACCCCATGTTTCCCCCACCCCTGCGGGGGCAGACTCGGATATATAGGGCTCGTCTTCCAGGTGAGAGATACAGAGTTGAGGAATCCCGCCAGGATCCAAGAAGCATTCCCCCTAGTTCCGAGTCAGGTGCTTAACAACGAAACAAAGTGACGGCTGAACTTTTCGTGTCGTTGGAATTAGCCCAGCCAGTGAGGTATTTCCATTTGACGATCGCCACCGAGCGATTTTCCCAGACTCCACTCATCAACTCCTGTAGAAGCCCTCCTAGTCTTCGGGTGGCCGAAATACTCTCCCCTGGAGCAGACGTTAACCCCCGCCTCCTTGGAGAACCGTCATCATGTCAACTTCCTGCTCAGAAGCTCAGAGTACCCTCGCCCTCACGTTTATTGCCTGCAGAAGACATCCGTGAAATCTTAGCCTGACGTCTCAACCGGAATCCTCCGTAAGCCAACCCCTCCCCCTTTAGCCACTCATTTGAGTTAATCCTCCCCATTGGAATAGTCTCCTTCTGTAACGCATTAATTTCTAACTTCAGTCTGATGCATAACTCTGTAATTCTCCCCTTCATTTACCAATATAATTTTGCCCATTGATTCTCTTACTTTATGTAAATAAAATTATATTTTTGTACATGCCTCTTTAAATAACCTTGAGCTGTGCCATTGCCCAAATTTTACCTGACGTTTTGCATTCTATTCTCGCTGCTCCGCGCGTCGAAACTCGTGGCGTTCCGCCCCTTTGTTGGGTCGCTTTAAGTTATTAGTCCCTTCCCCCATATATATAATATGGTATTGATATAATATAATGTCACACCACGACACTGAATATTAATAGTATTTAATACATTAATCGTTATTAGTTGACATTATCGAATTAGTCTGATTTGGATTATAATTTCCACATAAACTATGCATTATTCGCTATCAAAGATCTAAATTCACTTGGTTGTGACGACTGACGATACCAAACTTTCAGCATAAGACATTATATCAGAAGATTAGTTGTTAGCAGATACTATGCAAACTTAGGCACAATGTTCATCTTACATTTATTTGTTTACTATATTCTATTTAGTTTATGTAACAACTAAATATTAATTATTATTGAAGAATCGAGTATTATTACACGGAAAGGATTATGAATCAATATTCTATTTTGTGAAGGAATAGGAATCGGTATCAGAATCGTAACTTATAACTGGAATCAGAGTCGGAATCGCAAATTTTTTTTGAATCGTCCCATCTGTAGTAATGTACGGGATACGTGGGCAAGCGGGACGTGAGTCCGCTGTCATGCATAGGACATCGGAGAACCTGACGCCGGGAGAGATAAATTTAAACCGGACTATTGGACGGACTTCCCGCATATCCCCACCTTGGCAGAATCACGGACAGCTAAGACTTCGAAGAAGCACTATGGGACTCTCCATAGTTGGTACAGCGATGGGCGGGGATGGTTGCAGGAATGACCATGGTAGGCCTGCGCGCAATCCACGCATACTTTGGGGTGGCGGCAGGCAGTGCTGACATGACCAAACATATGGCAATTAAAGCATAGTCTCAGATTAGATAAATAGGGTTTGACTGGAATTCGTAGGTAACCCGCCTTAATATTCGTTGAGATATCCCGATCAAACGGCAGGAACATCGTTGGTGCGTTTACCTGGATCCCACCAACGGTTCGCTGTCGTCTATGAATATCAATAATCCGCTGGCTAGCCAGCTTTGACTGAAGCATCTTGAGGTCATAGTCCATTAGTTCATTAAAACGGATAACGTCCTTCACTGTGTTGAAGGTTGGGTGGGATGAGACAGCAATCTCAGAGCGAGCAAGGGTCTTGAGGGCTTGTACGGAATCATGTTAGGGAGGGAAAGTGACCTCCACTATTAGGACTCCATTTTAACTGGACCACATGCGTGGTTCTCCGCACCATTCATCGAAGTCCTCACTGGCAACAAAAATATTAAGTTTTGATAGGAAAATGTCAGATTTCGTTCTAAGGACCAAAAAGCGAAGGTAGTCTAAGTCAAGGTCTACCTCTGAGGAAAACAGATCTGCTGAGAGAAAGGGAGAACTGGAACGAGACCTAGGAGCACGAAGAGCAGAAGTCGAAAACTGATACGGAGGCCTGGCAGAAGGCAGTTTTCTATGGGAGGGAATCATGCTGCAGCAGAACCAGCTCTATTCTTGATCTCACTCGTGGGCAAGGGCTCTCCCCAGAGGATTGAAGTCCCAAAGGATCAAAGAATTAGCACAAAAAGTGATAGCGCCTCTCCTCTTTCCAGGAGAGATGCAGAGAGGGGGTCTTTCGTTGTATAGGCTAAGTAGTAGAATCTCGGGAGGCGAAAACTCCACCCAAAAAGACCATTAGAGAAGCGGGTGCTTGACAATGTCTGGCCTTAAATTGAGAGGCTAATCTGCATCTTCGACTCCGCCGGCTTTAAAAGAGTCACCGGTATTCGCCCGACTTAAGAATGCTGTCAACCTAGGAATTTAGTTTTTCTTCTAGGTCGAGAGCCAAAGCCATGGCTTCTGTTAAGCTTTTGATATCGTTGTTGTCTTGAATCTGTTGTTTTCCTAGTTTTGCCTGGTTATCTGATCTTCAGGGAGAAGTTTGGGTTGTAGTGTTTTAAGATTCTCCTTGTTTATTTCGATACTCACTGTTGTTTGGATATTTGCGAAGTACAAGTCGGATGGCTTCATGAACTGAGAATCCTTGAGTTTTAGTAGTGTAGTTTGTGTTAAAGTTGCAGTTATGTAGAGTGGATGGCAGCATAGTAGATACTCTTGAAGGTGATTTGTAGATATCCAGCGGCTGATTCTCTTTTTAAAACTTATTCAAGATTGCATAGGAGTGGCATTGGTGATTATGATAATGGTTGTGGTTCTGTTCGGACTTTGAGCCAACGGAACAACTCCAGTGTGACAGCAGAGTTGGGAATGGTTATCTATGATAATTACCTGTTTAAGATCTACCTGCTCCCCGCGGGGGTAAGAACAGCGCGTCCACCAATCAGTGGCCATATCTCTACGAGAACTGCTGTATGTTTCCTATCTCACTTGAGATCGAGCTTGGTCTGCTACCTTGATAGACTCTGGTTTGACGGCAGTTTTCTATGTAAGTGGCTGTAAGAATGATTTTATCATAGTATATGCATCTTTCTCATTGGCAGCGATGTAGTCCGAGCAGATTTCACACTGCTTGGGCTACATTCTAACCCTAAGACATTCGTAGGTTATGGTGGGTGCACGCACACCAGCGATGTAAGTCTTATGCTCCCATTATTAGATGGATTTTTTCTGATTAAATAAAAATCTAGAAAACCTAATGAAGACGTAAATGTCTATTTACATCTCCTTTCCTTGCAGCCCGATAGGAGCAGTTACAGCATTTGAAAGGTTTCTCACCGCTGTGAATTTTTAAATGCTTCTGAAGGCGTTCTTTTTCTTTTGTCTGATATGGGCAGGAGCTGCATTTGAAAGGTTTGGTGTGGATCCTGAAGTGCCTCTGAAGGTGGCTCTTTTCTCTTGCCTGGTATGGGCAGGAGCTGCAATTAAAAGGTTTCTCACCAGTGTGAATCCTTGAATGTTTCAAAAGAGAGGCTTTTTCGTTGGTCAGGTAAGAACATGAACTGCACTTGAAAGGTTTCACACCAGTGTGAATCCTTAAATGTCTCTGGAGGTTTCCTTTTAATAGGGTTTGGTATGGACAGGAGATGCATTTGAAAGGCTTCTCACCACTTTGAATCGTAGAATGTTTAAAATCTTCTGAAGTTTTGTATGTAGAGGGACTGGTTTGAATGACTTTTTCAACAGTTATGGTCATTGAATACAACTCAAAATTCTTTCTTTCTTCAGAAACAAGGTTCAGAGACTTTGATGCTGGCAAACTTACTTCTGTGTTATTTGGAGATAAATGTATCTGGAAAGGATAAAAAACAGTGGTGAGTTCTTAAAAATATGCAACATTCTGATATAATTAATGGCTCCCTCCTCACACGATATTATTGGAGAAAAGATGATGCTAGTTAAGTAAGTGATCTACAAACATGATTTTTCTTATATGTATGATATGCAACATGAATCTTCTTAAATGTGTAATCTACAAGCATGATTCTCCTAAGTTTAATTGACACAACATGCAAAACTACTACTAAAATGGTTTCAGTTGTTCCTCTCAATAAAGGAGCTACTTTATATATTTGATATGTTCAAATTACTCGTAATTACAATTATTTTATTTTACTAATCTGGTGGGATCAAACATGTTTAGCAGATTGATTGGCGCTTCAGAATGCCGAGATTTCACATTCTTTGTATTGAAAAGGGCACAGTCTGATTTTAAAGATAAAAAATAATCAGTTATATTTGGTTATGTATAAGTACTTTAATTACACTTCCTTACTTTAAGGTTAGGCTGGTTAGGTAAAATGAAGTTGGTTAGGTTAGGTCATTTACTTTTAGATGTTTCATTTTTATTTTGGTTTTCCACACTAAAATTCCATATATATCTATCTTTTTTCAGAAATAGCAATAGCAATGTATGGCATCGAGCAACTTACAGACTTCGGATAAACCCGAATTTACACGTCTACAGAAGCGATTTGTATGGCTGAAGCGGTGGCAATAGTAGCACCTTCAAGGCAGTGGCATGAATGCCTTCATCCGTTACCGTTCACGATACTAACCGGCATGCACTGACTCAGTGAGTCTGTCACGGTCGAACGGGATGACGAGTGTAGGGGGAGCCCCCCTTGTTTTCGACCTTGACCGCCCCCATGGTCGGCCAAATCTAAGGTGATGTCTTCTATGGAGTAGTCTGAGTTCCCTCACATAAGCCACTCCTCTCATGAGTTTCATGGTAGAGAGCAACGTCATACTCACCGGAAAGCCATTAAGTGTCCAAAGGGCAATAATCATGGCCCGGTCGGAGGTAACCGACGGATTTGCCAGAAGGTTCCAATCCAACAAACTAGTCACCTTCGTCTCTCTACTAATTAGAAATAGTAGTGCTCTCCCCTGATGGAACATGTTGCTCTTGGCCAACATACAGCCATTAATGGAACAAATAACCAGTGGTTGTTTGAAGCCAGAGGGGTCAAAAAGGCCAGGTAGTCTCTCAATGAGCAGCCCCGACATAATAGAGGTTCCGGCTCAGCGCAGATACGATTTTTTTCTTGGCCTGGGCCACCGACCCAATGGTGCCTCGGGGCTGGACATGCCAATCTTGGCCCGGTTGCTTGTTGAAATGGCATCGGAACCGGACATCCCCACAGCCCACGCGGAGTGAGAGGAACCTTTAGTCCTCTTACGTCTTCTTTACTTTTGGGGTGAGGAGGATGAGAAATGAACCCGCTTCACTCCACCGCCGGAAGAAGCCCCAGCAAGATCTTTCTCCAAGATGGAGAGGGTCTTATCTGTCAAAAGGGCACCGGCCAGGGGTGCCCTTGAGGTTGGCCCAAGCGAATCGCTCCCATCAAGAGCGGTCAATTTTGTGCCGCCTGCCTACTCTCTTGGCAGTCGCCTTTGATAAAATAGGGGCGACTGCAAAGGTTGAAAGATCGAGTCGCCCTTGGACGACTCCACAAAAGGGGATGAGGGGGAAAGGAAAACCCCCGCACTCGTAGGCCTAGGAGAGGAGTAAGCCTCCTCTTTAATAAAAGGTAAGACTGGCCCCACAGAAAGCACAGGGGGAGCCACCTGCTTTTAAGAGGTGGAGTTGCCTGAGAGTAGCTCCCAAGATGGCAAAATACGGATGTGAGAGGTGAGCCACTCCACCAGACCTAAGGCTGTCTCATGTACTGTGTCCTCCCTGACACTTAAGGAAGGTGAAGTCGCGCTTGGATGCGAATCCCCATACTCATTCCCACTATTGCCTTCTGTTATCACGATGATCATAGTAAAGAGAAAAAAAAAGGATCAAGGAAAGTAGATACTATGACCTCCCAATGAGTTGGGAGGTTAAGAGAAGCCTCCATAAAATCAGAAACTCCAGAATGTGATCATTTACACATAATCGGTCCGGGTCCAGCGTTGATGGGCTTTACCAACCGGGCCACCATTCAGATGAAATCGTCCTGGAGCTTTAGCTATAAAAGATGGTGCTGGCGTAGACACCTTATATGTGTACTGGATGGAGGCGAGAAGATTCGGTGGCCCAGCACATCCCGTACCTAATACTTGCCCTAGCCAGCGAGGTTTCAGCCCTCCAACAGGTAAGGACCTCATGGTCTACACTGCCACTCGACTAAGGCTCATAAGAGGACGAAAGTGTACCAGAACCTCTGTGGATAGAAGAGCAATTGGGAGTTTTTTGGGGGGGTTTTAATTTTAAGAGCTCATCTGGCGACTGCCTACTAGGGCATAAGTCGCCGTACTCACCACTGCCTAATACTAGGCTACTTTAAAATCGCAACATGAAGAATAAAAAAAACAATAAAAAAAAGGAAGGCAAGAAGCAAGCTTCAGGGTCGGGGGAGGTCCGCCTCCCCCGCGCAGGAACGTGCGGCCTACAAAAATTTGAAAAAACAATAAAAAAAACTAGTTAAATAAAGGGGAGAAGGCCGGCCTCCCCCAAAAGTCTATAAGTCCACCAGTCAATGTGCACAAACTCGTCCCGAGTACAAGGGACAGGCGGTAGTGACCCCGCCAATCCCGGTACAGGTAACGTGCGCGGAGATCGCCCAGACTGGGACATTCAACAAAAACTGGAGGAGACGAGCCTCCGCAACTCCTCCCAGTTGGCCCGGAGTCCGCGGCATTTCCATTGAAGAAATATGCTCTCCAGGCCTGGCTCGGAGGAGACGCAAGGGCCCTCTTCGAAGAGAAGACCCTCAAGGTAATGGCCGTACGCTTCTTCGAGGCAGAACTCTCGGCGCTATTGGCTGGACAATGCGCTGTCACCTTCGAGGACTTATTGAGGGAGGTTAAGCTCGCCCTGCCAGTCTCTTCCTCTCTCCACCTCGAAACCTTAGGCGAGCGGGGGGACTTCGGAGGCGGTGGTCCTTCCTTTGCAGGACCCACAGTCTCAGAGCCACCCAGCTTACCAGTGGGTGTGGGCGAAGGAGCAGAAGCTCCTTTAGTGCTGGCCTCCTTTCGGGAGGCAGCTTTAGGAACCCCGGAAGATGGTCTGGCGACCCTTCAGGGGTGTTGCCTCCTGTGAGTCTAACGACTCGGTTGAGGAGCGTGGCCGTTTCGCCTTACGGGAAACGGTCACGCAGGAGGAAGTGGGGGGGGGGGAGCCTTGGTTTAAGCCACGACTGGGTTGAACCCTTTGTGATGCCAGCTTTACTAGGGGAGTGCCCGGGGTGGGTAGAACGCGCACAAGGGTTCCGAATGGGCGTGGAAACGACTGTGCTCGTAGGCCTGGATAAGCCAGGAGCAGAGGGTGTCTTTCTCAACATTGAGGCATAGGACGTCCCGGGAAGCGCCGGGCGTGCCAGGATCAAGTCCTTAGCCTCGCGAAATGAGAGACGATCTTGAGCCTGAACGGCCAGGATTTCTTTCTCGAGGAGATACGCACCACATTGCTTCCAAGAAGCGGGGTGGGGATCTTCGCAATTGACGCACTTGGCCACACATGATTTGGACTTATCGTGTGTGGCCTTGGAGCAACTTACACAGGTTTAGTATGGCTGAAGCGGTGGCAGTAATAGCACCTCGCGTCAGTGGCACGAATGCCTTCACGCGGTAGCGATACCAACCGGCACGCACCGACTCAGGGAGCTCGTCACAGTCGAGCGTGACGAAGATTGTAGGGGTGGGTCTCGAGGCCCCTCCCTGTTTTCTTTAGGAGAGGAGGGTGGGGAATGAACCCAATGCCAGATAGCCTGGCCTCAGCAAGGTCCTCTTCCGAGATCGAGAAGGTCCTGGCGGTCGAAGGGGCACCAGCCGGAGAATGAGATCCCCCACCTCCTTGTACTGCCTTGGAGACTCAAGCCGTTTGAGGAGTACTTTGCATAGGGGCGGATTCGGGTTCGGTGCTTGGCACCGAGTCCGGATTTGTCCCCTGGAAGGCCCTACCGTCTGAGGCTGAGTTGCCTCAAGGACCATGTCTATCTCGGGGAGGGGGATCCACCCCCCACCCCCCCGGACAACACAGGTCCCATTGGCAGTGGTGTTATGTGTCAGGTTGTATGGGGAGGCACAGACCTTGAACCCGGCTAAGGTCAGTATACAAGCCAGCAGGTCTCTGGAGGCAAGCGGCCGATGGGCCCTGTCTTCCTCTCCCCCCTAAGGGGGTTCGCCCCACCAAGCCGCTTCAACCGGGAGCGGTCAGTTATGGGCTGCCTGCTAGCTTTCTTGGCAGTCCCCTGGGAAAGTAAAGGGGTGACTGCCGCTGGAAAGAGGAAGGCACTCGAGGGCGACTCCAAAGAAGAGGGTGAGGGGGAGCCCCCTGCACCGGTAGGCAATGGAGAGGAGTAAGACTCCTCTCCAGTCAAAGAATTTTATAGGTTCCCCTGTGAAAGCACAGGAGGAGGGGCTCCATTTTTTTAGTGGAGCTGCCCGAAGGCGGCTCCGTCGATGGCGAGGGGCAAAGGGGAAGTTTGGTTTGGGGTTTTTTCATCATCGGGCATGGGTACCCTATTCTTCCTGCGGGAAGCAAACGTTAATCACCCCTCGCAGTAGCCCGCTCTGCAAGGGGTGCATACATGGCCGGCAGAGCCATGTGCCATGACATTTTAGGCCACCCATCCCGCCTGGTGACCTGGCAGCCCTTCGGCATGGCGTCTCCACATTGGGCATGGCGTAAAAAGATAGATAGTGAAGTGAGAAGGAAAGGGAAAAGGGTATGTGAGGAAGGTATGGGTGGGGATAAAGCAGGTTGTTAATAACCCACCATCCCAAAACGAAGCTCAGGGATTAGGGAACATTGTCCTCTTCCCCCCTTAGCCCCGATCCAGGATAGTTGGGTGAGAAGGTCAGCATCTACCCTGTGAAAATAGAGGCCGACCAGAGAAAGTTGTAGGAGAGGTTGTAGGGGAAGTGAGGAAGTAGGGAAAAAACACAGGCTGTCTGAAAGGACAAGAGGCTAAGCTGAGCAAGTGGGAAAGTGGCAGGAGGGTATGTAATAAAGAAAAGTAGAGGTAGGGGAGTCCATAAACAAGTAGTGTGGGTGATCATCTATTATTATCATACCCTGGTACTAGGTGATGCCAGAACAGCATGCAGTCCACCAAGGCACCATGGCTACTGGACCGAACTCTCTCCTGGTGGGAACAATCTTCCTGGTACAAAATTTAGATAGAGAAGGTGTAGGGGATAGCTGTAATGATAATAAAAATAAATAATGATAAATAATAATAATTAATACTAATAAATAATTATAATACATAATAAAAATAAATGATTAATATAAAAATTATACTAAATAATAATAAAATATAATACAAATAATAATATGAATGATAATAATAATACCAATAAAAGGGTAAAGAAGTGCTGAGTAGGGGTGTAGGGGTGTGGGGAAAGCAGACCAACAATATTCCAGGAGGATGTGCAACTCCTCTGGCTACCAAGTGTAACAGACTACACAGGGCAGCCCCCTGTGGAAACAACATTTAAGAGATGATGTATAACTTTGAATGTGGAGTTGTGCTGTAGGAGTGAAAGGGGAAGGAGCAGGGTGGCTGTGTGGAGGAATATGTATATGTGTGTGTGCACAGTAGGCGGGTAGTCAGAGGTGAACAGGCCAGTTCGTCAATGGCGCTGGTAATGCATACTTGTTTACCACACACTTGTTTCCCTGCTGTGTTGCTTATAGTGTTTATAGTTGTTGTTTGTTTTTTGTTCGATTTACTGGTTTATATTCCACATTGAGTGCAGTCTTATGTTCTCTGAAGGATTTTCTACTAGAGTGTCGCATATATTAATCAGGTGTCTCAAGTTTTATGTGGTGTTAAGAATGTGTTCTCTACTAAAGTTAAAGCATTGTCTTATGGCTACTATTTTCATTATGGGGTAATAGCTTGTTAGGATGCTTCAAATGCAGCCTGTGGTGAAGTGTAGTATTTGTTCAGGGTTCTTTTGAATGTGTTAAGGATCACAAAAGAGTAATATTATCATATGTAAACTATCAACCATGAAATTTTTTTTAAATCAAAATTAATGGAGCAAATTGACTGAAAAAGTTCTGAAAAGTTGGTAAAAGAGTGACAAAAGCAGAGATTGAAAAACACCCCTCTTCTACATCCTCCCAGTGCATAACCAAATAAGAGAGGGATATTAAACACCCCAGTGAACTAGTAGGGGTGTTTTAATGTCTGTAGAAGTACATAAATATAAAATCAGAGAAATGAATTTCAAGGTTTAAGAGACTGATTTGGATGTGACTCAAAATAAGACAAAATTAGAAGCCTAATTAACTCAAAAGAAAATTAAAAACTAATGCAAATTACCGTTGATTGATGAGAATTTCCTAACACCATTTCACTACAGTCCTCTCTTATCAAGCCTTCATTTTTATAAAGATGATTTTTGTCACAATCATCAACCACAAGAGTTGTATCTTGAAGAAATTCTTCTTTGATCATTTCCTCTTTGATTGCAATCTTTGCAATTTCTTACTAAAATAAATAGAAAGTTCAATTCAGTAGAGCTACCCTATTTCGGGGACAAGAAATAAAAACATTATGATGGTATCAGCATACTTTATGGCCAAATGTAACAATACCTATGAGGATGAACAGCTGCAAGAAGAGAATAGGATGGAAATCAAATTTTGACAAATACACCTCCATAAACAAATGCTTCAAGCAATATTTTGCAATCGCTTTCACTCTTAGCCATTCATACCAAGTCATCAGTACAGGCCATTAAATCACCCCAACTAGTTCAGTGAGGTGTTTAAGATCCCTCCCTTATTTGGTTGTGCACTGGGAGGATGTAGAAGAGGGGTGTTTTGCAATCTCTGCTTTTGTCACTCTTTTTCTGAAAAGTTTGTAAAAAAGAGTGACAAAAGCAGAGATTGAAAACTACCCCGAAATGGTTGATAGTTTACATATGATATTATTTCTCCTTTGTGATCCTTACACATATTCAAAAGAACACTAAACAAATACTACAACTCACCAGAGGATGCATTTGAAGCACCCTAGAGATTTTTTTATGAAGAGAAAAAAATAAAAAATATATATATATATATATATATATATATATATATATATATATATATATATATATATATATATATAAATATAAATATATATATATATATATATATATATATATATATATATATATATATATATATATATATATATATATATATATATATATATATATATAAATATATATATATATATATATATATATATATATATATATATATATATATATATATATATATATATATATATATATATTAATGCCTTAAGGGCACTCAGTGTGTTCTGTAAGTCACTAAAAAGCAATTTAATCTCCAAACATGGAACAGCAATCAATTTCCCATGGTCTTTTGAGCCCCCTGAGAAAAAAAGTAGAACCTGCCACAAGGGGAGTATGGGGAAACCACCAAACCTGTGGATAGATGAGAGGGAAAGACACCCTGTCCACTAGTCGACTCTTTGCAGGGTCTCCTGAGAAAGTATAGGGGGAGCCCGCCACTAGGATAGATTTGTCTGAAGGAGACTCTCTAGAAGAGAGTAAGGGAAAAAAACCATAGGGGGTAACTATTGGAGAGGGAAAAACACCCTATCCAGTAGCAGAATCTTGGGAAATGGCCCTGAGACAGTAGAGGGGATGTACCTCCTTGGAAATGGTGGAGCTACCCAAAAGGGGCTCAAAGGTGATAGAGGGGAAATTCCTTTATCGATTGGGATGGTGACAGGGGAGCCCCTCAACCAAATTCAGTGGGGAATTGAGGGGAATATAGTCCCTCATGGCAGTTATGTAAAAATTAACTGCTGCCTGCAGCGGTCCTCCTATGATTCAACATGCGATCACCAGAGTGGGACTTCTTGCATGCTCCTTGGATAACCCAAACCTACCGATAAGCATGGTAGGCAGGTCAGAGTGGCACATGAGGCTTGGTGACAGGCCTCAGAGAGGTTAGGGTCACCACGCCCAACATCCAATGGAAGAAGAGTCAGAGACTTAGTCCAGGTTGGGCAGTAGAAGGGGCAAATGAAAGGAGATGATGATGTAGTAGTGGAAAGGACAAATAAAAGAACCGGTGGCACACATCAGCTTCCCTTACACCCGGGCCCAGAGTAAATGTTTCTCCTCCAGGTATCAGTTGTAGTAGGGGTATCACCCCTGAGGTACACAATCGACCTTCTTGCAAGTAGACAAAAGATTGAGGGGATAGTCCTAAAAAAAGTAGTGCTGAGAGAGAGAGAGGAGGAAGTGCAGCAACAACTTCCCCACTTCCCCAGGCCAGGTCAGAAAGTTGAATTCAACCCAATGACAGGATTCATTAATTTCCACTCAGGCTGAGAGGACATGCAGCTCCTCCATGTACTAAGTGTAACAGGCTACAGGAGTACCCTCCCTCAAGGAACAAAAGAATAAATGTGAAAGTTAAGGGAATGGTTTATAAAACAAACAGTAGTAAGGATGCTTATGATATCTGGAGCAGAGAGGTGGGGCATGAAGAAGATGCAGGAAAGGAGTTTGGAGAGGGCATAAATGAAAATGCCCATCTAGATGTGTGGGCATGAATCTGGAGAAGATCAGGAAGAAAGAATCCCAGGCGCAGTAAAGGTGGGGAAAATCTTGAGGAAAATACAAGAAATACATTAGAGTCATAGGGTATTGGCATGTTATGAAAAGAGACTAGTTATGTGGGAGAAGATTAATAGAAATAGTGGTGGAGGGAGAAGAGGTTGAGGGAGACCAAGACTGAGATGGACAGGTAGTATAAGGGATGATCTAAAGAAGGGACTCATGTGAGATGACTGGATTGCACAGAGCTGAGTGTAGTCAACCAGTCAGAAATGACAACCTTGATTAGAAGTGCAACAAGGTGAAAGAAAAAGAAGCAGCTCTGTGTAGTAGCTGATTAATTAAGAATGACAAGTAATATAACATTATTTGGTGTATAGGACTAGTTTCAAGACTTCTTACCTTCCTTTGAGCTGTACAATGAATATTGTGAGTCACCAATGCTAATTTTATACCAAAACAATACCAAGGGAAGGGAATAATAATAATAAAATGAAAAAAGGAAAAATAATATACATATAAATTCTTAATTGTTATGGACAGGAGATCAGGTTGGGATAAACTATGTGATATGTGTGTGAGGACATTAATCTGCTTAGAAAAAGACTATAATTAAAGCTTTCTGGGAATAGATTAAGAGGGGGAAGCAAATCAATTAGAGCCAATTCGACAATCTTATAGATGATATAATCATATGAATGATGTAAAAATGTGGCTTGATCCCAGTCTACTTGGGTCTTTTAATAAGATGTGATTAAAGAGAGCATTGGAAGTGTTTCCAGTGTGTGTCATATCTTTGTTCATATATGCAACTAATACTACACTGGGTACAATGGCAGATACTTAGACAAATACAGCTGATTCAGCAGTCCTGCCTTAAAACCAGACAGAAAAAAATCATTAGCATTGGAAAAACTGCTTGTAAAAAACCCCTAGGGGTTTTATCCATGATCTGTACTCATTTATGATGCCTTTTATGTCTGAACCATAGGTCTCTACAGCATATGGTAGCTGCCACGAAAACAACTTTAAAAAAATGGGACTAAACTGCCAACTTACCACACCCACTGTAGCTTAACTTTGTTGTAATCAGAAGCAAAGCAGCATTTCCACTTGGCTAATCTTTAGCCCCCCACCATCTGAGGCGGATCCCTACCAACCTCTCTCAACTGCTTCTGAGGGTTTGGGAAAGCAGAAAAGATACTTGAATATAGTAAGGAAAGGGACACAACCAGGAATTGAATGGAAGAGTGATGTCTATAAAAGGAAAAATGAAAGAGACAGCAGTATTGTAGTATTGTGATTGAATGTAATGACATGTGTGAATGGAGCTGACTGTGCACATGTATCAGACTGGGAGAGGAAGTAGGACTAAGTCAAGTAGAAATACATTCTGCAACAATGAGTTTATGCTAAGCTATATTGGGGTAGGGTTAGTTAATAAATGGGAGTCCAATTGGGTTAACTTTGCAGTGGCTGCCATATGCTATAGCAACCTAGTGTTTTAAATACATTAAACTGAAAGATACAATTTGGTAAAAAATAACATTTGGGTAGGAAAATGCAACCTTGAAGTATCTGTTCTAATCCTTCATTTATAGAAACAGAACTATAAGAAAAGAGGTGAGGTTGAAGAAACCATCTTGATAATACTTGATCATTAACTGGGATCAAAGGACAAACCAATGCTATATTACCTCCTTAAGGGGAAAGTCTTCTAGCAGAGTTCCATAATACTCATCAACTGTTAGTTTAGGAATTGTAAAGGATAGGTGATCATTTTCAACACAGGAATCCATTGGAACATCAAAAGACTCTTCTTTGATTTTTGTGATCTTGATTTCCTTACAAGTAACCTTAAAGAAAAAATAAGGTTACTAATTGAGAACTTTACTTCAAAAGTTTGACAGCTGAAAATAGAGAGGGATCAAAGGAGATGAGTGACACCTACAGAAATTTCGACTCTAACCACTTTACTACAAGGTAGGTGTAGATCAATGCCACTATAAATATCCTCCCTCCTACCCAAATTTAGGGACTTTTATGACCCAGGTGTGGTACCAATTCCATGTCATGAGTATGTGGCTGAATACCCTATCATCAGGGTTCCAAAATGGAGAAGAGAGTGCATGTTGTGCTGTGAAGGTAAGGGAAATGATAAATAAGTGTTATGATTGGACATGTGCATTGGACCCACCCTACTGGGTAGGCCCAATGCATCCACCAATGGGTGGTCAGCTCTAATAATGATGAATTTCTTGTGTCTTCGCTCACTGGAATTGAATCCATTACCTCGTCATAAGGAATCCAACACTATTATTTATTACTAGGCTGGAGACAGCTCCAGTGGTGGGTCTTCAAGGCACACTTGAAAGCACTATTGGAGGATGGGGTTTTCATTACCTACTTCCTTAATTACTGTAACTCTCTTCCTGAAGGGTCACACAATTCCATGCAAACCCCCTTTTCCATTCAGCAGCAAAGGCTACTCATTCAATCAAGAATCACCATATCAAACTCCTCTTCCTTACCTATAAGCCTCCCTAAATCTTTTCACTGAACCTATCCTAGCCCTTAAGGAACCTACATCCTGGCTCTGCCACTTTTACTGCACTCATAGTCGTCTGTACAGCATAAGTGAGTGCACTTTCTCGATATTTGCTCTTAGAATGTGGAATAATGCTATATGGTCTTCCCTACTTTATTTGCCTTCAACCATTGCCTGAAGACCTACCTCCTCTATTAAGCTCTTTCTTAGTTGGTAGACAGGTACTCTGTGGTCTTGAACAGCACCTTACCAAATGTATTATTATGATATAGACCACCCCAGCTATTTCAATCACTATTCAATCAATCACTTATATTAAATAAGAGTATTATAATAATATAGACTCCCCCCCTGATCTCAATCACTTATATAAAACAAGAATGCATTATTATAATATAAAGCCCCAGCAATCCCGAACACTAATCAATCAATTAATTATATATAAAACAATGACTTCCAGAGTGACTGAATCAAAGATATTGTTCCCCAATAGGCAATATATTTACATAGGATGATCAGAAATATTTAGGAGCAAAGTATAATTTGAAAATAAATGATGGAGAGTTCAGGATCACTTTCACTCTGTGTGAAGTTGGACCCATTCCACATCAGAGGTATGTGGATACAACTACTTATTGCAAGAGAAGAAGAATGTGTTGGGCTGTGAAGACACAAAAGGAAAGACAGCACATTCACCAATCAGTAGCCAGATCTCTACATGTGCAAATGTTTGTGTCTACTTTCGATGGAATCAAACCCTGTACCTCGATGTTAGAAAACCAATACCATATACACTAAGCTATTGAGAGATCAGGCATTTATTGCTTTAGAAATGGAAGGGGATCAAGAGATGAAAAGCATTTCAATATTTACAAAAAGTTTGAAAGAAACTGATAATAAGACCACAAACTAAATAGGAGGGAGGGGCAATAAGTTTTGCAATTTGGATATAAGGAAATGAGATATGAGGAAAAGTGTTTTATTATTTTTCAATATAACTACCCTCGACTTCAATGCACTTGCGCCACTTGTCCCCGAGGCTTCGAATTCCAGAAAACCAGAAATCTCCGGAATGCTGCTGAATCCACTCCTGGACGGCGAGCTGGACACCTTCATCATCCCCAAACCGGCGTCCACGCAGTGCAACCCTGAACTGGCGGAATAAAAAGTAGTCGCTAGGGGCCAGATCTGGACTGTAGGGGAGATGGTTGAGCTCCTCGAATCCGCACTCGCGCAGGGCAGCTTGTGCAACTCTGGCCTTGTGGACTTTGACGACGTTGAAGTCGATCATGGGGTGTGAGGTTTTGTGAGGTTTCTAGGGACCCAACGGGCAGAGACCTTGGTCATGGCCAAATTGTCGTGGATGATGTTGATAACACTTCCATGTGATATTCCAAGTTCTTGCTCGATTTCTTCAACCTTCACCCGTCGATTTTCAAGGATCATCCTCTCCACACGGATCACATTGTCCTCATTGGTCACGGCTGAGGGGCGTCCTGGACGAGGGTCATCTCCAAGGGACTCACGACCATGGCAGAACTCCCTATTCCAGCGAGCAATGGTTGCATAGGAAGGGGCGGTGTCAGTGTACACTGCAACCATGCATTCATGGATCTCTTTTGCATTCTTGCCTTCCTTAGTCAAGAATTTGACTACTGCGTGGTGCTCAACCTTCTCCATTGTTGAAAAATTTGACTGACGATCTGCGATCAGCTACTGCTTTTTAAATAGATGAGGCAGGAGTGTGCAGCTGCAGGTCCTGACTTGTCATAACTTGTCCTAACACCCCTATAAACAGCCATCCCCCTTCCTTTGTTTTGCCCTACCGATTCGCAAAACTTATTGACCGCCCCTCGTAAAATGAATGCAATAAGTAATACATGGAGCAACTAAAGTCCCAATTACAAAAACAAAAACTAAAAATTGAGTTACCAATAGCCTATCTACAAATTATTCTTCTAAATTAGATTTCTTTTATTTAGGTAGGTACATCATATTTTTTAAGAGTGGGCATATGGGCGCATGTTTGCAGATAAGGGCTTTACAGAATTTCATGAAATCATTTAAAATTCTAGTGAAAGACTAGTTGAATGATTGAAGGTTCAAAGATGGTAAGATAGGAAAGGTATGGGAGGCCAACCTAAGGACAAGAATTTGCAGCAGAAACTTTTCATTATCAAGCTTCTCTTTTGTCAATGATGTCTAATTGAGAATGATCATCCAATCATGATGTGCTTCAATCTCAGTATGCAAATTTATCATACACCTTCTTGTTATGTCAGGGGTGTCCAGTTGAGATCTACAATTCTAACTGCAGGAAAACACCTATGCATTTCTGAGCATATTATTAACAGGTCAGCTGTCTCTGTAGCTTCATCTGCAGAAAATTCAAAGAGAATAAAGTATTTTACCCTGAGTGAGAGGTTTCTGTTTGCGCCAATAGCTATCAAAACTAGTGGGGTCTTTGGTCCTTCAAGTGCACAAGTTATCAAAGAAATAGCTTATTAAAGAAATAGAGTTATTAAAGAAATAGAGAACCTATTTCTTTAATAACTCGTGCACTTGATGGACCAAAGACCCCACTAGTTTTGATGGCTATTGGCGCAAACGGAGACCTCTGTCAGGGCAAAATACTTTATTTTTTTTTAATTTTCTGCAGCAGAGGAAGCCAGCTGGTGGCTTTCTTTGCCCAGTGGCAGTCAGATGCTGTCCAAATCTTAACCGGAAAAGGCTCACAGAGGTAAGTTTTTAAAAGATTTTGGGGCAACATGCAATATTTTATATAAAGTCAACTAAAGTATTCCAGACACAACTTCAATGATGAAAAGTCCAATGGTAACTCTTGCACACCAAACCTAAAGTCATAACATAACATAATTTCACGGATGACAAAAGCCACAAGGGCCTACCAAAGGTCATCCGTCCTCAATGCATGTCTCCAAAGTAGTCACCAAAGCAAACAGTCATCTTAGTATCATCAATAGGAACTTTACTGTGCTCAGCAGGGACATCCTGATACCACTCTAAGTATCCTTGGTCCGCCCGATTCTAGACTATAGCACTCGAGCCTGGTCTCCCTACTTGTTACAGGACATCTGATCACTGGAGAGTTCAGAGAAGAGGAACCAAGTTAGTCCCGGAACTAAACCATCTGCCCTGTGAGGAGAGGAGCAAACATCTTGAAAAACAGATATTGAAAAACAGTAGATTGAGAGGGTACATGATAGGGTAATACTGCAGATTCGGGGCGCACGGCAGGTGACGCTGTTAGTAGGCTACAATTTGGGGCTACAGCATATCTCTTATGACGTCAGACGGTAGCTTCAGATGTAACCAATCACGGCGTTATATTTTTTTGTTGTTTTGGGGATTTGTAACTTTTAGTCTGTATTATTTACTAAATATCTGCGCCACTGCTCGCTTATAGTTTTTTCTAAGTTAGGTAAGGTTTCTTGATATCTTTTATTGTTTTTTGTTTTGTTTTCGCATTTTTTGTTTGCCCTGAACGATAACAGCTTCTTACTGGCAACGTCGTAGCTTATAAATAGGACCCGTTTTGCAAATGTTTTTGTTTCGTTATTGCATTTTTGTTCTCTCCATGTGCTTCATCGTTATTCGAATTCGGCTTTATTTTGTATAATCGCGAAAAACTTTTAGATTATCTAGAGGTGCATAAACTAATAAAGAAACCTATAAAAGTAAAGGTAAATATGAAGACGAGCGGCCCGGCCGATAGGACGTACTATTTACATAAGAACATAAGAAAAGAAGGAGACTGCAAAAGACCATTCATGGCCTACACTTGGCAGCTCCTGTTCCATTCAACACACAAAAGATTTCTTAGTCTTCGACTGACCTTCGAACAGGTAGCACATGTTTCGTAGAGCTCTCAGAATATTTTGATTATTTGATATACTTTGGTGTGTGACATAAACATAAATATTAAGTTATAAGATCATATATTTGGTTAATATAACAAAGTTAAATTGTGGTTATTTTGTATAAATTGTGGTTATTTTGTTTTGGTGAGAAAGTGACTTTTGTTTACTTCGGGGCCATCTTGATTAGCAGGTTTTAAACTTGCGCGCACAAATTGGGGTCAAATTCTTGTTGTTTGTAAGTTTTTGTTTCTATTATTGTTCTTGTTTAAGTATGGCTGACTGTTTGGATGTAGAGAGTATGCCTTTTGAAAGTAGTGTGTATGTAGTGTGCGATGTCTGTGGTGTAGAGAGGAGAGTGAATGTGTCTGAGTGCCGTGTATGTGCTTTGACTGAGGAGGTGAGTCGATTACGTGCGGAATGCTTGAGACTGAATGATTTAGTGTCTGAAGTGAGAAGAGATGCAAGTGTACGTTTGAAGAGTCAGATTGGGACCAGGAGGGAGGAAGTTAGGCCTAGAACAGGGACTGGAGAGAAAGCAGTAAGTGAAGTAAGTGATGATGAGTGGTGGGTGAAAGTGAACAGAATAGATAAGTTAGGACAGGTTAGGTGTGTGAATGAGAGGGACATGAAACCTGTTAGGCTAACTAACAGATTTGATGCCCTGAGAGAGGAAGAATTTGAAAGAGATTTGTCTGGTGTGGCCGTGCCTGAAAGTAGAATAGGAGGTCGAGCGAGTGAGAGCAGGAGGGAGGGTAATACTAGGCCTAGAGAGAATAGGAGAATGACTGAGGTGATTGTGATGGGTGACTCTCAGATTAGGTATTTAGATAGGAAGTTGAATGAAAGTAAATGGAAGGGAGTGAGAGTTTGTCTGCCGGGTGCTGGTGTAAATGATGTGTGTGAGAGGTATGATAGGTTGGTGTCTGGGTGTGAGAGGGAAGCAGTTGTGATTACACATGTCGGAGTAAACGATGTAAAGAAGGTGGGTACTTGTGAGTTACGACAGCGGTATAAAAGGCTGATTGAAAGGATGTGTGAAAGTAGAGTAAAAGGCGTTGTTTCAGGTGTGCTTCCCAGAATGGATGTGGGGATGGAATGGTTGTCTCGTGCAATGGGGTTGAATGAATATGTGAAAGGTTTGTGCGAGGAGTCAGGATTGGTATTTGTAGATGTTTGGAGTGGGTTTTATGGGAATAAGGGTTTGTATGCGATGGATGGACTCCATCTGAGCCGAGATGGGGTTGAGGTTTTGTGGCGGGAATTAGATAGTGTTATTAGGTCTTTAGAGGCGGGAAACTAGGTTTTGATAGTGGTCAGGGAAATTTAATGGCTCAAAGTGAGGCAGGGAAAGGAAGCAAACACAGATTTGTAGAAGGTAGGCAGGCTAATGGAAGTGCTTTAGGGTTAAACTACTTGAGTAGTGATAGTGGTCAGGGAAATACAAGAGTACAGGGTCGGGGAAAGAGAGAAAGGAGATGCAGAGGAGATAGGCCCTCAGGTGCTTCAGAGATAGGTGGGCTGAGTTGTCTTTACACAAATGCTCGTAGTCTTAGAAATAAGAAGGATGAATTATTTAGTTATATCATTCATGAAGATATAGATATAATATGTATAGTTGAATCATGGGTTAATGAAAATATATTTAATGATAATGTCAGTGAATTTGAACTAGAGGGATATACTATGTACATTAGTCAAAGGAGAGATAGGACTGGTGGTGGGTTGATTATTTATATCAGAAATAGCATTTCTTCAAATCTAAATAACTCTATAAAGCAAGGAGAAGGTGAATCATTATGGATAGATATTAAGGTTGGTAAAAATAGGAAAATACACTTGGGAGCTTTTTATAGACCACCAGGACAGACTGATTGTATCGATGAGTTAATGATTAGGGAAATAAGTAAAGGATGCAAAGAAGATACAGTTATTCTTGGTGACTTTAATTTAACTTCTGTAGACTGGGAAAATATGATAGGAAGAGATAGAGCAAGTTGTAAGTTTATGGAGTGTTTTGAGGATAACTTTTTGATCCAATTTGTTAATAAGCCAACAAGGGGTGCCAATATATTAGATCTAATTCTTTCAAATGATGATCACTTAGTTCAAGGATTGAGTGTAGGGGAATCATTGGGAAACAGTGATCATCAGATGGTTCGGTTTAATTTGCAAATAGTTAAGGGTAGAACAACGACAAACTCCACGAAAATTCCAAATTTTTATAGGGGAGATTACGATAAATTACGCAGCATGCTAAATCAGATTAGGTGGGATATAGAATTCCATGGAAAGAATACTTATGAGATGTGGGATATTTTTAAGACTATATTAAACATGGTTCAGGAACAGTGTATTCCGATGAAGTCTATTAGGAAGAAATGTAGGAAACCATTATGGTGGAACCAAGAAATAGCTAATAAAGTTTCAGAGAAAAAAAGGGCATACCAGAGATTACAAAGTGAGAGTAGTTTAGATAATTTAAACCATTATAGGTCAACCAGAAATGAACTAAATAAGATTATTAAGAAGACCAAAAGGACAGCAGAAATTAATTTAGCTAAAAATAATAATAAAGATCCTAAAAAATTCTTTAGCTATTATAGAATCAATAATCAATCTAACAGTGATAAAATAGGGCCTATTAAATATGAAGGGGTTTTGAAAGAATCTGATGAGGAAATAGTAGAGGTCCTTAATGATCATTTTGCTTCAGTATTCACAGAAGAGAAACCAGTTAGATTAATTGATGATAATTCTAGGTCAAGGGAAGTAGTGATAAATTCTATTAATATAGACAGAGAAGAAATTAAAGGGCTTATAATTCAGTTAAATACTAGTAAGGCATCTGGCCCTGACAACATTCATTCTAGGATACTCAAAGAAGGTGTAGAAAGTATTGCAGTAGCTCTCGAGAAGATATTTATTAGATCACTAGAGTCTGGAGAAATACCAAATGATTGGAAATTGGCAAATGTAGTGCCAATTTTTAAAAAGGGAAGCAAAGAGGACCCAAATAACTTTAGACCAGTAAGCTTAACTTCTATAGTCTGTAAAATTCTTGAGAAGATGGTTAAGAAGGGAATTTCTGATCATCTAGAGAGTAGCAGGTTAATTAATGATGCTCAGCATGGTTTTAGAAAAGATAGATCGTGGTTAACTAATTTACTGGATTTTATGGATTATGTAACTAAAGAATTAGATAGGGGTGAGAAAGTTGATGTGATCTACTTAGATTTCAGCAAAGCTTTTGATAAGGTTCCACATAGAAGACTAGTTCATAAATTAAAGCTGCATGGGATATGTGGGAACGTTTTAAATTGGATAACTGAATGGCTGAAAAATAGGAAACAGAGAGTTGTACTGAATGGAGTGAGGTCAGAGTGGAGGAATGTTATTAGTGGCGTACCTCAGGGATCAGTTTTAGGCCCTTTATTATTTATAATCTATGTAAATGATCTTGGGCAAGGTGTAAATAGCAAAGTGTCAATTTTTGCTGATGACACTAAATTGGCAGCTGTAGTCAAAGAGGTTGAGGGTAGCTTTAAAGTGCAGGGTGACTTAGATAAGCTGTTAGCTTGGGCTCAGAAGTGGCAGATGACTTTTAACCTTAATAAATGCAAAGTTATTAACATGGGGAGAGATAATAGGGAATTTAGCTATGAGATGGATGGATATTGGCTTAATTCAGTTGAAGATGAGAAAGACTTAGGAGTGGTAGTAGATAGGTCACTGAAATTTTCAAAGCAGTGTATTGAGGCAAAAAATAGAGCAAATAGGGTGCTAGGTTACATTAAAAGAAATGTTAGCTACAAGAGTAAGGAGGTCATCCTTAAACTATACAACTCTTATGTCAGGCCACATTTAGAGTACTGTATACAGGCATGGTCACCACATTTTAGACATGATATAAACTTATTAGAGTCAGTACAAAGGAGGGCAACAAAAATAATACCATCCCTGAAGCACCTTCAATATGAAGATAGACTGAGGGTATTAAATATGTTTTCATTTGAAAGAAGGTGTGTGAGGGGAGATATGATTGAGCTTTTTAAAATCTTTTCTGGGATGGATAAATTAGATTTCAGCAAGTTATTTGAGTTAGAAGGTAGTAATAGAACTAGAGGCCACCACTTAAAGATTAAAAAACAGAGGTGCAGACTGGATGTTAGAAAATATTTTTTCACTAACAGAGTGGTAGATTATTGGAATAGTTTGCCACCTGAGACTGTAGACAGCCCAAACTTGAATGTTTTCAAGCGCAGATTGGATGATTATATGGGGATGGAGGGTTAATTTCTTACTTTTTGGTATGTGGATATGTTTCTTGACTCATTCCTGTGGATGCAGTTTCTTTTTATTGTATATTTTGGGGGATTTTGTTTTTGACAGACTCCTATGGAGGCTTTAAATTATATATTGTAGATGCATGGTTGGACATTCCTATGGATTGTTAAATTGTATATTGTAGCTGCATGATCTGACAAAATCCTATGGATGCATTATATGGGTGGGATTTGATGGATACGGATGACCTTTGATAGGCCCTTGTGGCTTTTGTCATCCGTTAAATTATGTTATGTTATGTTATGTTATGTTACCAGAGAAAAGTCATCAACATTGTCACCCTTAACAGGAGTTCGTCAGATCTAATCTACAATATACATAAAATGCATCCAGAGGATTATGTCCATTCATGCAACCGCAAAATATAATCTTCCCACTCCTTAGAAAAATATATACATATGTACATAAAAAAAAGTCAGTCCCATCTAGCAGCTTCATCCATATATTTATCTAATCTATTCTTAAAACTACCCAGAGAGGAGGCTTCTATCGCATGCCTAGTGAGCCTATTCCATTCATCTACCACACGATTTGTAAACCAATTCCTCCCAATCTCCTTCCTAAACCTATACTTATCAAGCTTAAACCCATTGCTACGTGTCCTGTCATGTTCACTAAGTATAAGAACCTTACCCAGATCCCCTTTATTATATCCTTTTACCCATTTGAAGACTTCAATCAATTCCCCTCTGACTCTTCTCCTTTCCAATGTATGTAGATTTAGTTTTCTGAGCCTTTCACCATAGGGTAAGTTCCTTAGCCCACCAATCATCTTTGTCATCCTTCTCTGCACAGACTCAAGCAAATCAATATCCTTCCTATAATATGGTGACCAAAATTGTACTGCATAGTCTAGATGAGGCCTAACTAGCGCCAGATACAGTTTTAGAATGACTTCAGCACTCTTATTGCTTACACTCCTCCTAATGAATCCCAATATCCTATTAGCTTTATTCTTAGCATTTAGACATTACTTTCTAGGACGAAGGTCTGAACTTACCAAAATACCCAAGTCTCTCTCACAATCAGTCCTCCCTAAAATTCTGCCATTTAATTTATAACTATTCAATGGATTATTTCTACCTATACTAAGTACACTACATTTGTCTATGTTAAACTTCATTTGCCATTTCTCGGCCCAATTGGACAGAATGGTCAATTCCTCCTGCATTACAACAGCATCAGAATCAGCCCTAATGGCCCTACCTAGCTTAGTATCATCAGCAAATTTACTCAGGTCACTACTTATACCTATGTCAAGATCATTAATATAAATTAAGAATAGCAAGGGACCCAAAACAGATCCTTGAGGAACTCCACTGCTAACACACCCCCACTCAGATTTAACTCCATCTATACTAACTCTTTGCTGTCTGTCACCAAGCCATGACTGAATCCAACTAAATATACTGCCATCGATCCCGTGTGCTTTAACTTTGCTCAGAAGTCGTAAGTGTGGCACTCGATCAAAAGCCTTACTAAAGTCCAAGTATAAAATATCATAGTTTTCATCATTATCTGCTGCTTCATACACCTTACTATAAAAAGACAGCAAATTAGTCAGACAGGATTTACCCTTACTAAAGCCATGCTGTGATTCTTTTATCAACTTATGCTTATCCAAGTGATCTCTAATATTCCTTGCTATAATAGATTCCATCATTTTCCCTACCACTGATGTCAAACTTACTGGTCTGTAATTAGACATATTTGTTTTATCCCCTTTCTTAAATATAGGTATCACATTGGCTTTCTTCCATGCCACTGGCACAATGCCACTCTCCAATGATTTTCTAAAGATGCATGCTAGGGGCTCACTTAACACATCCTTACATTCTTTCAAAATTCTAGGAAAGAGCTCATCAGGACCGGGTGCTTTACTACTTTTGATTTTATCAATTTCCTTTGTCACTATCTCTTTTGTGATCAATATATCCTTTAATTTCTCTTCATCATTACCCCGAAAGATCATTGACACCTCAGGTATATTTAGAGTATCCTCCTGTGTAAATACTGAGAGAAAAAAGTCATTTAGCATTCCAGCCATTGAGTCCCTATCACTCACTAATTGTCCATTGGAATCTATAAGTGGGCCTATTTTATCTCTAACCTTAGTTTTGTATAATTGATAAAAACTTTTAGGATCTTCCTTTGCCCTATTTGCCACTTTAATTTCATAATTTCTCCTTGCTACTCTAACTAACTTTTTAACATCTCTTGCTAGTTCATTATATCTCTGCCTTAAGTGATCCTCCCCATTTTTTATTTTCCTATAAATGCCCTTTTTAATGCCAATATAATGCTTAATTTTATCTGTCATCCATTTTGGGTCATTATTTTTAGTCCTAATCTCCTTATATGGAATGTTAATCATCTGACCTGTAATTAATTGCTCAATTATTCTTTCATACCCCTCTTCAATTGTAATCTCTTCCTCCTGGTGATTATTGTCTCCACTAACTGATATCATTGAATCTATTCCTGAATTGATTTCATTGCCTGGTTTCTGTACAACTGCCTCCAGGTAAGTCCTGAGCCCATTATAATTTGCTCTTCTAAAGTCAGGAATTTTAACATTGTTCATGCTACTATCAATACCATTCCATTTCATCTTGAATCTAATTTCACAATGGTCACTATTACCCAAATTTCCTCCAATCTCAGTATCCTTAATAACTTCTTCCCTATTTGTCAGAACTAAATCCAGTATATTATTACCTCTAGTGGGTTCATTAATAATCTGTCTCAGAAAATTATCTTGGACAACATTCAAAAATTCCTCAGCCTCCTGATCACCCACAAGAGCTTCCCAGTCTATATTTCTGTAATTAAAATCGCCCATTATACACACATGCTTACTTCTACATGCCCGTTCTATCTCCTGCCACAGAAGATTTGAAGCTTCCTTACTAAGATTTGGTGGTCTGTATAATAATCCTAAGACAAGCTTGTTTTTACCTTCCTTTACATTTAGCCATAATGACTCTGTGTTATCAACTAATTTAATTGTACTGTTTACACAACACTGGAGATTATCTTTAATATAAATAATAACCCCTCCTCCTCTCTTCCTATTCCTATCTGTATGGAACATGTTAAAGCCCTCAATCTCAACCTCAGGTTTAAAGTGATTACCTGCCAAATCAAGCTATTTCATTCGTGTTACAAAATGTTTCACGTTTTTGAAGTACATTTAAGTTGACGGCTCGTGTGGGGGGTAAACACAATGCGGTGACCACACTACGATGATCCTGAGTTTTAATAAATTAGAGGAGGGGGGTGTCTGGGCAGCACAGCCCCCCAGTATATAATCTTAATTGTTTATAGAATAATGTTCTGGCGTTTACAGAGGTGAATGCTTTAACTACATCATGTCAGCGCCTTTAATCGTTTTGCGAATTATAATAGGGTGGGGGTGGGGTCTGACGTCAGAAATGACTGATTTGAATTTTTATTTTGTTTTTCACTTAATAGCTTTTTATTATCCTCATTTGGAGTCATTTTTATTTTTCAATATCTTTTTCCCCATTTTACTATTTTTATTACCTTTTTTTATACATTTAAGTCTAATTAGCTGGATCATTTAAGGAAACTACTGTTTTTTAGCCGTTTGGGTGTAATACAGACGCCTTTTACGCAGTGTGAAAATGGTATCGGTTTGTGGAGTCTGCCCGTCCTCTATTTCCAAATTATTAACTCTAGTTTCTGATAAAGATAAATTGTTCACCTTTTTGGACGTTCAGAATTTAGTTAAAATTAAAAGCGATTGCGACATTTGTGGCCAGGCATTGGATGTGACCCCTCAGTTTGAATTTAGATGCTCTAAAACAAAACGTGAAGCACCCAAAATATTGAACGCGTCTGGCGAGATGCGAGAAGTTCAATCCCCGTTTACGGGAGAAAAAAACGAACAGTTCGACCCCTATCTTGCAACCGCCATCTTCTGTAAACGCTTCCCGTTGACAAAAACGGGAATTAAAGAAAGATTTCACGCTTTCTTCATCGCTTTTTCTGAAGTATACCCCCCGAAATAAAGAAAGTAAACAGCGTTTTTCCTTCTTTAGTTTTGTATAACAAATATGGCGTCAGATATATTTCGAATAGGACTCAAACGCGAGAAAAAAATAGGCTTTCCTCATCGGAATTTCAGAAGTATAACCACTGCAATAAAGTACGTAAACAGCGTTTTTCGTTTGTTTATTTTCGGGCATTTTTGTAAAAAAAAAATGGCCTAAGTAAACAGCGTTTTGCGTTTGTTTACTTTCAGGCATTTTTTTCTAAAAAAAATGGCGCCAGCTATAATTCGAAAAGGACTCAAACGCGCATGAATATTCCGATATGGGTGAACGATAATATTTACACAAAATTTTTTTTTTCGGCAGGGCCGCTAATCTACATATTTACCCTACTTTCTAGGCAGACCCAAGTTAAGCCACATTTGTGGGTGGGTGGTAACACATACATAATAGAGTTGCACATGGGATTGGTTTCCACACCTGGGGCTTTTCACTTACTCTCTTGCTTCAAATTATGAACCCGAATTACATAAAATAGTTATATTCAAATCGAAAGTAATTTCTGCTGTCTTTCAGATCATTATTAGCAATTCAATTTTCTAGTAAATTGCTCATCTACTAATTACTTATGGAGAGCATGGTCCTGACATTAAAATTGCACCAGCAAAGTGCCTCGCAGGAATAGGGAAAATTATATCAAATCTCCACGCGTGTATATATATATATATATATATATATATATATATATATATATATATATATATATATATATATATATATATGAGAGAGAGAGAAAGAAGTCAGTGTCTCACTGACTCCAGCGCGGCTTACGCCCCGACCTTCTTTTGTTTAAACTGTAAATTTGTTTTCATCTTACTTCAACCTACTCATTTTTTTTCTTAATCGGAAGTTTCAAAAGCACACATCCCTTAGCCAAGACGTTTACCTCACATGCACCTCTTTTGAATATTCCTCGTTCACCCCTCTGCTCAATGGGGGACTGCTCCTTCTCAATCTGCGCCACTAAGTTGTGGAATGCTCTTCCTGCTGAAATTAGGTCTTCTCCCTCTCTTACCACATTTAAGCGTCTCCTGAAAACGCATCTTTTAAGTATTGCCTTCTCCCCCCTCTTGAATTCCTATTGAATTTCCATTCTCATCTCAGCACAACGTGCGCTCTGGGAAGGCCTCAGGCCTTAAAGAGCGCATTACAAAAGACTTATTATTTATTTATTTATAACTGCTTCGAGCACGCTAGCGAGCCAGGCCTCCTCAACTTTCACGACAAAATATGCTTCATCCGTGGCAATTAGTCCTCCTGCAGCTATAAACCAGGATGTCAGCACTCGAGGCACCACTACGCTTCAATCAACCAACCCCACTTTCGATGAGACCGATCGAATTTTCCCAGAACAATATGTATATATAAATATATATATATATATATATATATATATATATATATATATATATATATATATATATATATATAGTTATATATATATATATATAGTTATATATATATATAGTTATATATATAGTTATATCAGGATATGTATAAAATGGCAACATTTACTTCCACCATGAGCACGCAAATACAGCATGTGGCCCATTTCAATTGTGTTCTCGCTATTAACAGAACCCAAGATTCACGTTAACCATTAGCATAGATTTCTCCTTCACCCCCAAATCATTACCCTAGAATTAATTCATCTCACATTATGAATTACGCCTTACTCTCAACTATCCATCGCCCATTGTTCTGTTTAACTCCTCCCTATTAAGTACATTTTCTATTCATTGATCAGACGTTGCCTGTTTTCATAACACCACAATTGTCGTACTGCAAATTCTTAATTTTGTGATAAAGGAGCTATGCTATAACTTACGCTCTCCCCATATTATTACCTCAATATATATATATATATATATATATATATATATATATATATATATATATATATATATATATATATATATATATATATATATATATATATATATACATATATATATATACAAGGTGTCCAAGAAAAAAGTTAACCGTACTTTGAATTAGTATAACTCAAAACCTATTAGAGATTTTTGAGTCCTGCAAAACCAAACAAATTTAACAACTAGTTATCTGCTGATTCTGGAAATTTCATTTAATTTTCCTTTACGATATTGATACACTAATGGGTTTAGTGGAGGCTATCAAAATTATGTTTGCGCAAGGAAGTAAAATAATGAAACTTCGAAGTTTAAAATCAACAAATATATTTTAATCCATTTTTAACCAAAACACCTCTTTATATGGATAATACAAATTCATTTTTTAAAATTTTCTAAGCACCGTTTCCTTCGACATAACCTCCATTTCTTTCCAAGCACAGTTGCGCCTTTGATAGCATTGATTGAACAACTTTTTGGATTAACTTGTGATTTTCCTTATGTCTATTGACTTCACGTGTGATACTATCTATTAACTGGTTGATGCTTTGTGGCGAAGTAGAATACACTATATTATTTAGATATTCCCATAAGAAATAATCGCACGGTGTTAAGTCAGGGGATCTTATGGGCCATTCAATTGCATGATTTAGCGAGACTATGCGGTTGTCAAAGGTTTCTCTTAATTTTGTTCGTACAGCAAGCTGTCTATGAGCTGGTGCGCCGTCCTGAATCCACCAAAGTCTATTGAATCGATTGCCGTAAATCTGGCAGAGTTCCGGGAAGATCCCTTTCGTTGATCATACTCAGGTAGGCAGCACCATTCAAGTTATTCTCATAAAACAATGAGCCGACAAGATAGCCATTCCCGCATATTACGATCCACAGAGACACTTTCTGCTGACAAATACGTGTGTCAAAGTTGAATGCTGAGGGGTGGTTCAGCGGCTCATATTGCCGAATGTTATGGCTATTTACCTTTCCATTCATGAAAAAGGCTGCCTCGTCACCAATCACAATGTTTTCCAAGAAACGAGCAGGTTTATGGAGAAGCCATTCGACAAATTGTCTACGACGAGGAAAATCAGTTCCAAGAAGCTGGTGTCTTGCATGCATCTTATAGGCATGCCATTTTAAGTCATATTTAATAATGAGGTTAAATGATGACTTTGACAATTGTAACCCATTCTTTCTGACTGATACATGTGGATTTTGAAGAAATGTCATCTGAACATATTCGATATTTTATGTTGGTTCTTATGGTTCTCATACAACCCGAACGACCTTTATTTATATTTAAGTATGTTCATTCATGTTGGTATTTGCGAACATTTTTCCAAATTGTGGGCTTGCTTGGTGGGTGCCTACCTGAAAAACGTTGTTCAAATGAATCTTTTACTTGTTTAATATTGCCAGTCTTAATAAAGTTTGTGACTACAAATACGCGTTGATCTTTTGTTAACTGCATGATTAAAAAGGTTCTATCGAAGTAAACATACTGTAAAATGGCCTAGGCTTTGCTTGAAGAATCGCACAGTGGCCTAGGCTACCTAGGCTCCCTATGCTTCTCTTGTAAATGCACGGTGGCCTAGCCTTCCTAGGCTTCGTTTCATTATTTTACTTCCTTGCGCAAACATATTTTTAATAGGCTCCACTAAACCTATTAGTGTATCAATATCACAAAAGGAAATTTAATGAAATTTCCAGAATAGACAGATAAGTAGTTGTTAAATCAAATAATTTTGCAGGGCCCCAAAATCTCCAATAGTTTTTGAGTTATCCTAATTCAAAGTACGGTTAACTTTTTGGGGGACACCCGGTATATATATATATATATATATATATATATATATATATATATATATATATATATATATATATATATTATATATATATATATATATATATATTTATATATATTAAAATATTATTTCTCACATAAAATATTGTTAAAACTTATTATTAATATCTTTCCTGAAGAACTGCCTTTGCTCATCCATTCTACTTTCAATACCAATTCATTGCCAAAGTAATTTCTTACGTTGGCTGGTGCCCCCAGAATCCCTAGCTAATTACCATTAAAAACGTTCAACTTATTATTATTATTATTATTATTATTATTATTATTATTATTATTAACCACATTATAAGCTTCACACACATACCGCTTTTCGAGAAACTTATTTCATTTAACGCGCTGATACAAATATCTCTTAGAATTTCACGCACATACAAACACACGAATTTCACCACTTGTGAAATAACGCGAGATGACTGTCCCATTTGTACTCGCACCACCGTCATATTAAGGTATGTTAAAAACTTCCCTCTTCACTTATTCTCTAAAATCACCCCATACTAGAGAGAGATCCTAATTCACACTTTCATTACAGCCCCAACCCAGTAATTAGAGGCGCTACAGTAAAACGATTGCATTCGCTACAACAAAACGATTACATTCGCTACAGCAAAAATCATTTTCTATTTACAAAGTTTATACGTCACACTTAATCTCGTCGCGCGAAGTTTTTTTTAACTCAAGTTCAACCTTGCCTAATTTAACGTAATTCAACTTATTATAATCTGTTCTGTTAATCCCTAATATATATATATATATATATATATATATATATATATATATATATATATATATATATATATATATATATATATATATATATATATATATATATATATATATATATATATTATTTTCTTTAAAAACTCGTTGCATTTATTTTCCATCCCACGTGAGAAGCGTTCCTTTGGCCTACATTATTCATAATTAAATAAATCCCTTCAATCAATCAAAGTTTATGTGTGAAGAATATTGTATAATATCTTAGTTATCTAGGGCAACGATATAGTATTCAACATGTGCATAACTCTCCACTTTTGGTCACCCCGCAACCAGCAAGACAGGCACAAAGCGTCATGCTATCGCCAGACGCTAGCTCGGAGAGGTCACCCAAATGGATCACTATCAATCCGTCCACTCTTGCTAGTGACAGTGCCTCGCTCTCATATTGTGCCATTCCCAGCAATCGTAGCCAGCCCACCGGCGTCATCACACGGTCTGGTCGCATTATCAGAAGGCCTCTGAGATATCTGGATTAGCGTAATATTTTTTGTAAAGGGATGGGTAACTTTCTTGGAGGGAGAGGGGGTATATATCGTAGCAGCGGACATCTTTGCGAGCTCCTACAAAGTTCGTAAAGAGTCAGATGCCAATTTCCCGTCCGAAAAAAATTATGCATCTCGCCCAAAAATCCATTTTTGAAAACCTTTGATACCAATACGGTTATCTCAAAATCAAAGTACGACTCCTCCCAACCACCAACCAATCAAAACCTTCGTACAACCCAATTCGAAATCAACCAATCAGAATAGACTTTTCCGTTTAACGAGTCCCGAGCGGATTTTAACCTACAGTTTTATTTCATCAGTGCTCTAGGTAAGGTGAGTAAAGATTAGCTCCTTGATCATCAGTGTATACAAAGGTATAAAAATATTCAAAGTGTAATTCCTTCCTTTGAATTCCAGTTCGCCTGATTTTGTAACTTCAAAATGGTCGTGGCTGTACTATACTATATTTTATATAATTCCCATATATATCTTAGGTTGTGACTTAGCTTAGTTCGTGACTATATTTTATATCTTATTCACTATAATATCCACCTTATATAGCTCATTCCTCTTAACATTATAATCATCGGCCATTTCTTTATATTCAGTATATATATATATATATATATATATATATATATATATATATATATATATATATATATATATATATATATATATATATATATATATATATATATATATATTTTATATATATATATATATATATATATATATATATATATATATATATATATATATATATATATATATATATATATGTATGCAAATTTTGTTGAAGACCATTGTGTATTTCGCCTTAAATAATTTCCTTTGGCAACTTTCTTTTCTTCTAACTATCTTTTTTTATTCCATCTTGTAGATGGTGGATCACTTGTCATGTATTCATCTCTTTTAATTGAATGTGTTTGGTAAAAGCCAAACTAAAATTGCTGAGCTTTCGATCATCTTCGGAGCGTTTTAATATGTTCTTGCCTCCTTTACCGATGTATTGAGTGGAGTGGGGATCTGACAGAATGAAAGAAAAGGATTTTTAAGGTATATTTATTCCGCCTAGGTTGAGCGTAACGTTAGAGGAAACAGGTCAGTCCGGTGAGTGGAATTTTAAAATAATTTTAATGTTCGATTCCAGCTTGTCGCTTGACTGTTGATGGCTGGCTTATCTTCGTTTATTAATATGTCTTCTAAGATGTTCAGCCTAGCTTTAGTAACCTCTTTTCTTTTAATAACGATGTTGTCAACTAGCATATCTCTTGTTAGGTTAATGTTATGAGCACTCTCCATATGATATTTAGGCCCTCCGCTTTGCAGATGCATGGTTAAACGTCTCGAAAGTGTAGTAGTTATCATCCCAATATATTTTGAGTTGTTATAAAGCTTGCAGTCTTTACCGAGGCAGATGAACTCGTAAACTATTTTGGTTGACTTGAGATTCGAGAAGTTTAGGCAGCTGTTGATTTTCATCAGGAGATTGCTGGCCTTCGTTGTTTTATAATAAATGATGAGTTGAATTTTATCGATTTGATCTTTAACCTTGATGTTACGGTTAATAATCTCCTTGATGTTTTTTCATCTATTTTATAGGCCGTGGACATCTGATCCTTGTAATACCCTTTGATGTTGTTGACTGTCGTGATGGAAGGATTTGGTACGTGTGGGTTGTTTACGTACTACAAAAAAATGACTCCTTGACTAACGTCATACCTCTCTAAGAGTGCTATATATGTTGGATTATTATTATATTGATTATTGACTTCTTTAAACCTTAAGGGTTCTTTGTGAAATACGTAGCGGTTCGAGGATAGAATAAAAAAAATTGTTAACACAAACTAAAGCTTTAATTAAAACACAAAAACAAAAATAAACCTGAACCACAGAAATATTACGAATTTAAATACACAATAAGGACTTCAATAATTTTTAAGTAAGGCTTTGTAACTTGACCTACTTGACATTATAGTGATGGTTAACCCACCATTCACTTCAATATAAAAAATATGCAAACTGTCTCTACTGGAGTTTAAATACCTTGGTCCCTCCTGCGACGGGTTTGAGTCTGACCTTGAACTCAATGAGCCCAGACACCTCAGGAATCTTGTGGTCTCGTTGACGCGTGCCTCGGCCAGATGGTTGATGGCGGATGGAATAACTTTGGCGAGTGTGGTAACTGGGTAGCCACACACCTTCGGCAGGAAGGGATATCACCACGGGATAGAGAAAGAATGTTCCTTTCTCCTCTTCAGATTACCATGGGGAGTAATTCGCACTGTCTAGCGATGCGCTAAGGCTTGAATACTTTAATTCAGGGGAGTGCTGGAGGGAATGGGCTCGAGGGGGGGGGGGTCTACTTCAAGGGCGAGGACTATCCTTGTGCTTTAGGATACACCAGGATTGATGGGGGGGGGGCTTCTCTGACGAGACTAAGTTGGACTTGGTTCTTAAACCAAGTTAACTTGAAGTTCGGTGTGACAACTGGGAAACGGGCTCGAGGATGAGCTTCTTATTCTTAGTTACGGTATTCCTCAATAGCGAGAACTATCTCGGTGCTTTTGGATACACCAGGAAAGAGGAGGGGGGTGGGGTTCTCTGACGAGAATAAGTTGAACTTGAACAAGTTAACTTATAGTTCATTTGATAACCAGAGACTAGCTCGAGGATGAGCTGCTTCTTAGTCCCTTCTCTTGGTAGCCCGGCCTCTCTTGCCGGGGACTTCGTAGCCTAGCTGACACACGTATTCTACCTCGTTTTTCCCAAGTGTTTGGTATTTATACCTCATTACCCCACTGTGGTAGGGGTAGGAAGGGGGGGGGGCTTGTGGACGGGCCACAGAAAGTTCTTACTCCAGTGGTTTTTCTCATGCCGTGGTACCTCTGGTCTTGATGCGCCTCCGAGATTGAGCGAAACGCATCTCCAATTTCGTACTTGAGGTGAAATTGAATACACACTCGTAGGGGAGATTCTTGCAGTTTTAACCATTCTGCTTTTCATAGGAACGAGGGGCGAGGGGCTGTGGTTACGAGATTGACTCAAGGTGCCTACACGGCCCGGATGTTTTGCGGTCAACGTCCCGTGTCTCAACTGAGAGAGGAGGGAGAGGGTCGATTGCCCTACATTGACTTCTCCCTCATTACTTTGAGTTTTATCCGTATCTTTGCAATGATTATTTAAAAATGATTGGAGTTGTTTGTCAATCATGCTGTTTGAGAAACCGTTGTTCACGAGTGTTTGTTTTACTCGTGCTATCTCTTGGTGGAAAAGTTCCCACGTAGAGCAGCATTTATGTGTTCGGCGGATGTATGAGCTGATTACGCTTATTTTACACATTTCTGGGCATTCACTTTCCTCATTGAGGCATCTTCCTATGTCCGCACTTTTTCTATGTACTTTATTGATGTAGCTACCATTGATGTTTTGAACATTAACGTCTAAGAAAGGGAGTTTATTGCCTGTGCTCAATTCATAAGTGAAATTGCTGCATGATGTTTATCAGATGTTCTTCGTTTTGGACGTTGATGTAGATGCTGTCTACGTATCGGTAATATATATATCTTATTTCATTAAAATAAACATCATATTCATTGGCCATAATATCCAATTAAATAACCGTATTATCCAATTCACTAATTAAGCCATATTCCCTTGTTATTTGTTAGTTCAATAAATCTTGTTAAATTTATGCGTCAGTACTTTTGAAACCTTCCCCGTTGAATTATTTATCCTCTCTCACGTTTTCTCTTTCAGCGCATTTTTATCTTTAAATTCATATAGCAAGGTTTAATGGCTGCTATCTAGGCAAGTTTGTCATTAAACCACTCATCACATAAGCTATACAGATACAAACTTAACGCCACCTATCACTTCACTCCAAGGACAGTAGGGACCTCGCGAAATATTCGGGTCATTTTTAACAATAACTGGAACTGTATCATAAAGCCACATCCCTGGGCGGCCTTTCTACTCCGACCATAAGGTGGTAACCCGTGATCGTCCCTACATCATGCTATAAAGGTAACGGTAACGTACTCTTCCTGCCTCAACCTTAACTGGCAATCTCTACGTCTCTAGCAACAAACTGGTAGCTGGTGGTCGTTCCCCTTATATGTATAAAACCCTGGGGTCAACCCTTCAAAGTGGTGACTCTTACATCGTGAACAGTGAAGGCATCGAAGAAATGGACTCTGCAAGCAACCATCAGACAGAACAAGGCGAACGGGACTTAGTGAACGCCATTAACATCAAACCGTCCATCTCCAATGAATCAGCAGTCTCAGCTTGGTTTTGCTTTGTGGAAGCGCAATTTCACATTTCTGGACTAAAAAAGGAGGAAACCAAGTTCCTTCACGTATTAGCGTCACTTCCAGCTGAGTCTGTTGACCATCTGCCGGCAGTCATCTTGGATGAGCATAACTACCAAAGGCTGAAAACGGAAGTATTCGCCCTTTTCGAGAAGACCAAGCCTGAGCTATTCGAAAAGCTAATATCATTCCTCGCACTCAGAGGCCAGCCCTCAATCAATCTTGAAGAACTGCGAAGAACCGCCCTTCAGGTATAAGTAAACGAGGACCTCGTGCGTCACAAATTTATATAGTCCCTACCGCCGAACATTGCGCCTATAATTGCTACACAAAAAGAACTAACCCTGGCCCAATTGGGTAAACTGGTGGATGAGCTTACTGCGTTCGGTAAGAGCGGTGTCATAGTGTAAATTCCGAAAATGCAGTGCCCTATCCGCGTCCGGTGCGTTTTCTAACAACGCGCGTGATAAGTGCATAAATTATTCGGCGTGTTTTGCACGATCGGTGCCTAATGATAATTACAGGTCGCGTAATATACCGGAGGGACTGCGACCATTCCGGAGAAAACGGAAACCTGTGGTTTGCCGCTCGTATATGTAGTTTGGCGAGGAGGACTAGTTTGATAAGCCTTGGTGCAGGTGCAACGCTTGCAAATGCAACCTTCCTCCAGGCCATCTTCGCCAGTCTCACAGGAAAACGAGTCAGGCATGCCTTAGCGTGCGCGGCCGCTGGTATACTACTAGTTTTCCCCGTCGCCGCGAAAATGTATGATAAAAAGCGAGAATTTTTATTTGACACAGGTGCAAGTGTCATTAATCCCGGCGGAATTGGCTAAGTCGATTGAAGTTCGCGAATCTACTTGCGTCAAGTGTTAAATTAGCTGGGGAACCTGCGGTAGCCCTATTCATAGATGACCTTGAGACCCCCCCCCCGCTAGTGTAGGGCCATCCTGAAGGAAGATGGAGCTCTGTACGAACCCGCTCGCGCTCACCCATCACCACCTTCGCTACACTCAGTTGCCCACAGATCGATACAGGCAGTGCCCCACCGTCCTTTGTGCAGCCTAGTCCTCTTTCGTTGGAGAGATTAAAGGTTGCCAAAGCAAGTCTCGAAGAAATATTGAAGGAGGGAGTCGTTCGTACGTCGAGCTCGCCATGGGCCTCACCAGTCTAATTCGTGCCTAAGAAGCCGCCCAAACCTCTAGTCTCGTCGTCTTAATCGAAATCGGATGCTAATTTTTTAAAGAGCTGGCATCGACAATGACACATATCGACTTCGCGACAGTATCTTTAGGACACCTGCACTCAGTGCTTAAACCTTACGTGCCCCGGGACCTGCAGAATCCAACTCATGTTTGGGTCTGGATAGACTGCGTTCGCAAACCACTCGAAGCACCATATGCTGGCCCTTTTTCGGTGAGCGAGCGTGGCAGCAAAGTATTCAAGCTTAAATAGCCTGATGGAGAAAGAGACACTGTTTCAATAGACAGATTAAGACCGGTGAAATTGCCCACCTTACGCGATGATGATGTGCCGAGTGATCAGCGACTCACAAGGACGCAGGGTGAGCACAAGAGGATCAGTCACGGTTCCCCTCGTGAAAATCCTGCAAGGGGAGAAGATACGATCTCTGGCGATGCGTAAGACGCTACAGCGAGAACGGGGGAAGAAAACGTTCAGCCGGGAATAGTAACGCGCCCCAAGAGAAGGATCTCGTTTACCAGAGACAATTTGTATTATTATTGTTATTGAGCTTTGTGTAATCATAAGTAGATTGGCGCTCTTGTATCTCATAAGAGGCATAAACATATATACAAGCCTTGCTGGTCCATATTATTTGTGTTATGTACATTAGAAGTTGTATGTTAAAGGAGGCACAAATTTACATAAAAGCCTCGCTGAACCATTTTTGCCTTGAAACTTTGATCAATGAAATGATTATCACACAATGTAGCGATATGCCTTTTATTTCCTGGGGGTGGGGGGTAGGTTATATAGGCCCTCTCTAAAAACAGTTGTATCCATGTATAAGTAATGTTAATTTCATTGCCCTGTGCGTATATTAAAAATGTACTTGCTTGTCTAGTTAGGATGGGAAATTTTTTTATCTCTCCCCAACTACGTTACTGGGAGGGCAGTTCTCTGTGGAGAGCATGGCCCTGGCATTAAAATTGCACTAGCAAAGCAAAGTGCCTCGCAGGAATATGGAAAATTATATTCAAATGTCCACGCGCGTATATATATATATATATATATATATATATATATATATATATATATATATATATATATATATATATATATATATATATATATATATATATATGCAAACTGGTTAGGAATTAAACGGAAAGCCGTGAATTTAGATATCAATAAAAATTTGGCGACATTGTAATAAAAACGAACACTTCTTGTTTGGTAAAGGTATTAAGACGAGACAGCTGTCGCCGCGTCAGGTGTTATAAAATTTATATCAAGAAAGTGTCAATTTTTAGACGCCATGGATCCATGACCACGGGACAAGGGATTAACGTCGGTCGAGAAAATCCCGCCCTGCGGGCAGAGATAAAGACAACGTGCCCTGGAGGAAGGAAGGGGCCACGCTTTTTTCCTGCCCTTACTTATAGAAGAAAAATAGAGAACGCATACTCATTCTTAATTCTAACGGCCTATGCTGAAATAAATGTGAAATGCACATTTGAGCAAAAAAAAACATCTTTTTTTTAAGTATTTTACATTTTAGCCTTTTGCATATAATAAATTTATAAATAATTATGAAGCTACACTAAATCTGATAAAAGTGTATTTCACATTTTTCTTAGCATACGGCCGTAATTCTCGAACTTGTTCTCGTTACTCTCGCTTTCCTGACCGTACTCTGTGAACGTGAGATACATTTTTATCTTGCTTGTTTGTTTTGTTCGTTTGGAATTTGTCGTAGAATGACCCACTAGATGTATGTTTACTTCTACCCGAAATGAGTGGCGCTCAAGGTCAAATGAGTGACCTTGCTTCAATTCTGGTCGCGACAGAAATGGGAGTCGAAGTAGGGGATGGGGGAGGGGGGGAGACAAGAGACAACCTTCCCAAAAATGAGTGCGAGGGAGTTGACTAACAAACAATAGTGCGGTTGGCCATTACTAAACTAATGAAGGCTGCGGGCTATAAAGTTTATGAAAAGGTAGGAACAAAATAAACTTTAATAATTTACACAGAATACACAATAAATATTTAGGAGAAATTATGGCAATGGATACTCGATGTTTACAGTAATCGATATAACAGAGCTTCTAGGAGCGAACAGGGGCAAAACCTACGTGAGTGTTCGGCAGGTTATAATGAGACTCGGTCCATATGTACACAGGAATGACTGGCAAGGATACCACAGATGATTTGTCTCAGCCTGGATTCAGTTCGAGGCTTCAAGAGATGAAACGGGGATCGATTGATTATTCGAGGGACTTTAACCACAAAGAGTTTAACCTCTAGTAGTAACACTAACTGGAGGGAGTATTCGTGACGAACGAAAGGTACCGATACCAGGGATGGGCCAATTGACTGTGGCTCAGATCCTTCAAGATAATTCTAGCCTTCGGGCTCGTAGGAAAAACGGAGCGCCATCGATAAGGACGTGTCTCGTTGAGAATGGCAGGCATATACCGTCGATTCCCAATTGGGACTAACAATATATAGGGACCAGCCGGAACCGTTACTGCCTCAGGCCAATGGGGAAGGGGGCGCTCTCCTTAGTCAAACATGGCGCTGAGGGATGGGAAGTACCCCCGCGGGGGTTTCTTGATAACGCCCCGGGAGGCCACGTAGGCACGCGTTTGGCATTACAATCCTTCCCTTATCGCTAAAAGCAGTTTGATATTCGGGCTATTCCCACGGCTCTCGCTCGGCGTTGCTTGATCTCGTGGTTTCGACGGGGCACATGGCGGCATGGAACCTCTATTCTCGATAGAGTTAAACCTTATTTTTTACGTGATTCCTCTCATTTCTTTCTCGATCACAAGCCTTTGGTAAGCCTAACCAAGTCGATATATTATTCAAGTATCTTTTGGAGTCAGATACAAACTTGACGCCACCTATCACTTCACTCCGAGGACAATAAGGACTTCGCGAAATATCCGCTTCATTTTTAACAATAACTGGAACTGTACCATAAAGCGACATTCCTGGACGGCCTTTCTCCTCCTACCATAAAGTGGTAACCCGTGATCGTCCCTACATCACGCTATAAAGGTAACGGTAACGTATTCTTCCTGTCTCAACCTTAACTGGCAACCCTTACGTCTCTTGCAACAAACACTGGTA
The DNA here is from genome assembly GCA_963969495.1 of Ceratothoa steindachneri. Lineage (NCBI taxonomy): Eukaryota > Metazoa > Arthropoda > Malacostraca > Isopoda > Cymothoidae > Ceratothoa > Ceratothoa steindachneri. The sequence continues at coordinate 123,415,317 of OZ018331.1, forward strand.
GCTGGTGATAGTTCCCCTTATACGTATGAAACCCGGGTCAACCCTTCAAACTTTTATTGTACACCAATTTTGGAAACCTTTGATTTTGTCCAGCAAAAGTTATGGAAGATATGATCGAAATGTAGCACTTCTGATCTTCAGGGCAGTGATATATATATATATATATATATATATATATATATATATATATATATATATATATATATATATATATATATGCGGTTAAAAGTCTATTACATGCACGAGAATGTAACACTTAAAATAAGCGTTCTCTTAGATAGCCAAAAAACTATATTTCTATTGGCCTTTTCAAATGTCTTCCCTGCTTATCGAAGAGAATGGAAAATTTGGAGTAAAACAAAATTTTCATTCTCTTCGATAAGTATCTTTTGGGGGAAACAATATTTTGGTCCAGAAGCTCTTTAGCGAAAGAAAAACTATTTAGTATGGTGCTGTATTGGTTGGTAGTGAATACTTTGAGGAGTTTGGTTAAATGTTTGGCTAATTTGCATGTGGGTAGTGAGTAAGCGGCCAAGATAGGGCGAAGGGGTTTATCAGGTTTGTGGACCTTCGGGAGGCCATAAAGGAAGCCTAAACTTGAACCAGTAGCAGTAAGGGTATTGTATAAGTCGTAGGTAAAGGCTCTCGATGACTTAAGTTTAGCAAGGAGACGGTTAGGTTCATCTTCCAAACGAAGAATTAGTTTGTTTAATGGTTCAGTTACTTTGAAAATTTTAGTAGGGTCGTGAAGGATGTTGTGCATTTTTGAAAGGTAATCGGGTTTGTTGTGGATCACCACTCTGCCTCCTTTATCAGGGCTAGAGATAACTATATTACTATTTCTGAATGAGGTAAAGGTATCTTAGGCCGCAGGACTTTACCAATTTGTCCAATTGTTCGAGTATGATTATATTCCATTCTTCTTCCAATCTTTGCCAAAGATCTCCAACATTCGTCGGGTTTCGAGCCATAGCTTTATCGTTGAGTATATTCTATATAAATCCTAGTTATGCGCTTGCCTCTTCATCACATCGATATTTTCATCATCCCAAAACTGCTTTACTCTCTTTGCTGCGTGAAAACATGCTCAATTCCCTCCTGATGTTCGGAGAAAGGGAATCACATGTTCCTGAATCAGATTCTTGCATATCACAGCGTTTACTTTGTCATGTAAGCGACCAAGCGGACATAATCCAGCGCTGAAAAACATGCCGCATAGCATAACGTTGGCAATCACCTGTACGGCGCCTTACATGCAGTTCGTATTCAATCCGAACAAATTAAATTTGCTTTGCTTTCGTCGCTAAAAAAATAAGCCACTTCTCAGCACTCCACAGGACATACTCAATAGTCAAGTCCAACCTAGCCGCTTTATCTTTCTTACTTCAGTGTTTTCTTAGCAGAGGAGCATGCTATGAGTTCCAACATCTCTCACGCGACGAGAGACAGTATGGCGATATATGTACATTCAGGTTCGTTTTCTCGACAACTGGACGTAAAATATCGACTGCTGTCTAACATCAGTCCGTCGACATTTGTTGCATCGTACGATATTCTCCGCGAATGGTTTTCCGAAGGCGACCCGTTTGCTTCGTCTACTCGTAAATCCCGGTACCCTAATGGAGCTTTATTATTCGTGAAATTACAATTTTGACTGATCCCAATAGATCAAAATGTCAGATAGTGTAATTCCTCAATTCTCCCACTGGATAACCTGCTTTCTGAATGGTTTGTCTAGCTAACCTTGTTTCACCATCCTGATAAATTAGTAATACTATCAGAAGCAGTCTACCATACTCATAGTGCAGTGTTAACATACATATGTTACGATTTTTTGCGTTTAGACAAAGTTATGTTATTTTCTTCTACTTGTGGGCGCATCTTTCCTCATACTTTTTTAGTCGCTGCTCTATAAAATAAAAATTGAACAATATCAAAGGCAAATTTCCAATAATATTATGCGCAGTTTTCATGAAAATTAAACGAGTATTTTCAAGAAACTGTAGATTTGGGCATTTTTCTCTCTAGTTATGGACGATACTATATATATTTAATATTGTATTTTTGTATACATTTAATTTATTCATCTTTGCTAAGAGATAATATCTGATGCACTGTAGTGGACCTTTATCATATGGCACTATGCTGTGCTGTTTATTTCTAGGCACATTGTTTAAAGACATTGCTCTCATGTTCTCCTTTCTTTACTTCTCTGTGATGAAATATAGGTCTTATTTTATCCTATACATTCTTAAAATATTTGATTTTCGAATCTGTGAAAAGCAGTAGGTAGGTGCATTACATTATCCGGTTGGGGAACGTCTATGATAAGAAAGACGATTAACTCTACCTACCTTACAAAGTAGGTGGGTATAAGGCAGGTCATAGTACGAGGGGTGGTTAATAAGTTTTGCAATTCGGATATAAGGAAAAGAGATATGCGGAAAAGTGTTTTATTATTTTTCAATAAAACTACCCTCGACTTCAATGCACTTGCGCCACTTGTCCCTGAGGCTTCGAATTCCCGACAACCAGAAATCTCCCGACTGCTGCTGAATCCACTCCTGGACGGCGAGTTGGACATCTTCATCGTCCCCAAACCGGCGTCCAAGCAGTGCAGCCTTGAGCTGGCGGAACAAAAAGTAGTCGCTAGGGGCCAGATCTGAACTGTAGGGGGGATGGTTGAGCTCCTCGAATCCGCATTCGCGCAGGGCAGCTTGTGCAACTCTGGCCTTGTGGACTTTGACGACGTTGAAGTCGATCATGGGGCGTGTGGTTTTGTGAGGTTTCTAGGGACCCAACGGGCAGAGACCTTGGTCATGGCCAAATTGTCGTGGATGATGTTGATAACACTTCCCTGTGATATTCCAAGTTCTCGCTCAATTTCTTCGACCTTCACCCGTCGATTTTCGAGGATCATCCTCTCCACACGGGCCACACTGTCCTCGTTGGTCACGTCTGACGGGCGTCCTGAGCGGGGGTCATCTTCAAGGGACTCACGATCATGGCAGAACTTCTTATTCCAGGGAGCAATGGTTGCATAGGAAGGGGCCGTTTCGGTGTACACTGCAACCATGCGTTTATGGATCTCTTTTGCATTCTTGCCTTACTTGGTCAAAAATTTGATCACTGCGCGGTGCTAAACCTTCTCCATTGTTGAAAAGTTTGTGACTGACGATCTGCGATCAGCTACTGCTTCTTAAATAGACGAGGCAGGAGTGTGCGACTGCAGGTCCTGAGTTGTCATAACTTGTCCTAACACCCCCTGTGATAGAACGAGTTGAATCTGTGTTAAATTCAACTCCTATCCCATATTAGTTAAAACCTCGAGGAGGCCCACGTGCATCTTCGATTCGAGGCTTGGAGTCTTATCAACAGCTGCCGGACGTCAATGTTTAAACAAGGAGGTTATCGTCCCCCCCCGTTCGCCCCCATACGCCGACCTCGCCAGATCGAGTTAGGCTTATGGACAGATAAGGCAGTTTTCTCCGGCCCAGCTGTGCGTTCCCTCGAAGCTTCCACCCCATTCTCCCCCACGCCAAGGAGATTTCCTGGCTATTTATATGGAAACTTTACCACTAAGATCAGATTGGAGATCCAGATTTTCGTCGCGAAACATCACCACGACCCTCTCTCCCTTTGTGCGCCAAGGGACCTCGGCCTCGAGATTCACCATCACTTGTCCAGGAGGACAATATTCCTTGAGTGCCAAAGGTTCGAGCCTTTAGTGACGTCAAGTCCCCAAGGCATCCCCCCCTGTTGTTCAAGGAGAACAATATTAGAACAGCCATTGTTCGTTTTGAGCCCTTCGCCAAGAAACGGTTCTCATCTTCCCCCTATTGTTCGAGGAGAACAGTATTAGAACAGCCATTGTTCGTTTTGAGCCCTTCGCCAGGAAACGGTTCTCATCCACCCCCTATTGTTCGAGGAGAACAGTATTAGAACAGCCATTGTTCGTTTTGAGCCTTTCGCCAAGAAACGGTTCTCACCCCCCCTGTTGTTCAAAGGAGAACAACATTAGAACAGCCATTGTTCTTGAGCCCGTAGACAAGAGACGGTTCTCATCCCCCCTTTGTTCAGAAGAGAACAACCTAGAACAGCCATTGTTTGTCAAGCCGTTCGTCTAGAACGGTTCTCCTTTCCAAGACGCCTCGTCAGGATCCTGTTATCCCCCCCCCTTCGGCTGGAACTCGCCAGCGGACCGAATACTCCTTCAAGTACCTTCCACTGCACCCTAACGAAGTTACGTAAGCCAAGCGTCACCTTTTGAGTATTGATCCCTTATTTGTCAATTCTATCCTGTGCTTTAAATGGTTTATCGAACCATCCCATCTCTTTAACTCCATATTTGTTTTACCTTTTTTGATCCCTTAAATCCTTGGATTAGCCCGAGTCTCCACGACCCTTTCCATTCTGTTTGTCAATATTTTCCGTTTTTGTGTTTTGTTTATAGTTATTATTAATAAAACTCTATTTTATTAATGATAGCAATATTATTATCCTTGAGCTCAGTTCCACTTCTTAAGCATTTTTGAAGATACATAATATCGGCCGCCAAGACAGTAAAACGCACTCTAGAGATAATTAAGGAAGTTCCCTCAACGAATAGTGTTATATATAGTATCGTCGGGAGTCATTCTACGACATATATATATATATACTATTTAATTTGGTATCAGGTGTGTAAGGTTTAACGCTATATCTTTGCAAACACTGGTCTCAGTCGAGTAAAGCATAGTGTTATTCGTTATAATAATAGAATATAGTAGTTCCCTTTTTGTTTTAACGATTGCTATCCCCTTTTTTTTTAAACTTAAGAAGCTGGAGTAGCTCAAGGAACGGTTATAATAATTTGTTTGTTTTTTTTTGTGATTTTAGGCAGTGGTTATTTAGAGTGAGAAACCAAGTACGAATAGGTCAGTGCCCATATTTAGGTAGGCTAATTCTATAGAGGCATAATTCTTGTTGCAAGGAATTTTAGTTGGTTGACTAGTGCGCCCCCAAGTGCAAAGATGACTCCGTTCGAAATCTTTAAAGCGCAAGGAGAGTCCTGTGGACTTTCCGGAAAAGAACTAACTGAGTACATTCTAGAGGAGCAAAGAAAAGAGGAAGAAAGAGAAATACAAAGAAAAAAGGAAGAAAGAGAGGAACGGATAAGACAAGCTGACCATCAGATTGAATTAGCTCGGATTGAAGCAGAATTTCAAAGAAAAATGGAAGTAATAGAAAGGGAAAGAGTAATCCAACGAGAAGAAAGAAGGAAGGATTCGCGCCCCTTCCCAGGAAAGCTGACAAAGTTTCCGAGCCCCGTAAAACCCCCAAACTTCTTTCCCCAAAACCAACAACGGGACTCCAAACCTCCCGTTAAGACTTCTCCTCCATCTCTCTTCCCGAAGCGACCAACCATATGCTTCACCTGTGGTGTAGAAAACCACATGAGCTGGAATTGCCCCCAAAATTCTAGGCTTAAAAGCGGACCAGGCAACCAAGTTCACCAGATTAATGCAACCCCGGCTCCCCCAGTGGTGCAGACACAAGCAGAAACTTCTCCCCATCCGTCAGGCCACCAGGTAAATTTTTTTTGGAATAAAAGTTCAGCGGGAACTTTGAAATATGAGGAGGGCAGCGTGGACAGCTGTCGAGTATTGACTCTCGTCAGGGACACAGGATGTACATGCTTCATCGTGTCCGACGAACTCCTCCCAGTGGCCTCTAACCACAAAAAATTTGCGGTGGTACGTGACTACCTTGGGCGGGCGAACAGATTCCCCGTCGCTAGATGTTACCTGCAGTGTCAATATTATAATGGCTGGGCTGAAGTCATTGTAGCACCAATAAAATTCTGTTCCGTACTTATAGGAAAGAGCCCCCAAGTAAGTTTCTACCCTGTGTTTCAGGCCGCCCTTCCTCAAGGCCGAGATAAGAAAGAAGCCCAGGAGCCCGTCCCCATCAGAACCCCGATACCGTCCGATTTCTCGGAGACCCCTACCCAGGACTTTAGGACGGAAAAAGAGGAATGTGATTCACTAAAACCCTTAGGTGATAAGGCCCCAGACAAGGACACGGAGACTGTCCCTGGACCCCCAGAAAAAAAGAAACCCCAACGCGCCCATGGAGATACCTTCGTAGAACTGGACGAAGCATCGGCGCTTGAAGAGGATTGCCCCGCGGAGTCCCTTAAGGTAATCCAGACAGTGTGCATCCAACCTGATGCCGATTACCCTCCTCCTTCCCTACCAGGCAAGTCTTTGGAACCCTCTGACCTGGATAGTGACGCGCAGCTGACACCACGTCAGAAGAGTCAGCTCCAAGAACTAATTAAATGGAATCACCATTTATCCACCCTATTAGCTCTTTTCGAGCAACTGCGTAAAAATGGCCTCACCATTGGCCCCAGCAAATGCCAGTTTGCCCACGAAACCATCAAATATTTGGGTTTCAAAATAGGACAAAGCAAGTCAGGTCCCCACGAGAACAAGATTAAGGCAATCGCCGACATGCCCCTCCCGATTACAAAGAAGCCATTAAGATCGATCCTAGGATCAGCTTCTCCCTATCAGCGATTTGTTCCGAATTTCGCTGCAATTTTGGCCCCCCTATGCCCCCTTCAGGAAAAGAATTTCCCCGATCGTTTACGTTGGAATGATCTCGCTGTTTCCCGTTGTAATCAGCTCAAAAATAAGTTCATTTCTGCCACCATTTTTAAGTTGCCCAACCCGGAAAAATCCTTTGGGGTTAAGACCGACGTGATCAACGAGGGCATTGGAGGTGTACTCCTTCAATACGTGGATGACAGAACGAGTCATCCAGTTGCATATGCTAGTCGTCAATTATTACCACGCGGAAAGAGATATGCCACTAGAGAAAAGATAGCTCTATCAATTATCTGGGTCATAGACAAATTCAAGATGTACTTGATATGTAAAGATTTTCAAATAGGAACCGACCACCGTCCGTTAGCCTATATTAGGAATTTGAGACACTCAAACGGCCGCATCATGCGCTGGAGTTTACTCTTGCAAGAGTATCGATTTAAAATAAATTATATCAAAGGTTCCGATAACCAGGTCGCTGACGCACTCAGTAGGAATGCGTTACCGAATAGTGTAGAACAATTGTATTCATAGGATTAGTATCTCCATGTAGGTATATACCGTCTTGTACGACTTAATTTAAGATTCTTTTGTAAGATAGCTATTTAATGTATGTCTGAATTTTGTAACGCTCAATGTCTAATTTTTTTTTATGTATATATATTTGTTCTTATTAATTTACGTATAAATTATTTTGTCCCGTATGTACTAAGTTTATAACATTTCATTGTTCCATGCCCTTTTTTTTTTATTAAGTTGTATTAAAGGTTATTTTCCCCTGTAATCTAAAGATCAAAATAATCATGTACTGAGGTAATACTAGTTAGGTGCAGGAAGATACGGTTGGTACAAGAAAACGAGTTCCCTACAACGGAGCTCTATCGTTGTCCCTTCTCTCTTTTTTTTTCGAAGTGACAACTTCCCCTGGAATGGAGGGGTGTGATAGAACGAGTTGAATCTGTGTTAAATTCAACTCCTATCCCATATTAGTTAAAACCTCGAGGAGGCCCACGTGCATCTTCGATTCGAGGCTTGGAGTCTTATCAACAGCTGCCGGACGTCAATGTTTAAACAAGGAGGTTATCGTCTCCCCCCGTTCGCCCCCATACGCCGACCTCGCCAGATCGAGTTAGGCTTATGGACAGATAAGGCAGTTTTCTCCGGCCCAGCTGTGCGTTCCCTCGAAGCTTCCACCCCATTCTCCCCCACGCCAAGGAGATTTCCTGGCTATTTATATGGAAACTTTACCACTAAGATCAGATTGGAGATCCAGATTTTCGTCGCGAAACATCACCACGACCCTCTCTCCCTTTGTGCGCCAAGGGACCTCGGCCTCGAGATTCACCATCACTTGTCCAGGAGGACAATATTCCTTGAGTGCCAAAGGTTCGAGCCTTTAGTGACGTCAAGTCCCCAAGGCATCCCCCCCTGTTGTTCAAGGAGAACAATATTAGAACAGCCATTGTTCGTTTTGAGCCCTTCGCCAAGAAACGGTTCTCATCTTCCCCCTATTGTTCGAGGAGAACAGTATTAGAACAGCCATTGTTCGTTTTGAGCCCTTCGCCAGGAAACGGTTCTCATCCCCCCCCCCTATTGTTCGAGGAGAACAGTATTAGAACAGCCATTGTTCGTTTTGAGCCTTTCGCCAAGAAACGGTTCTCACCCCCCCCTGTTGTTCAAAGGAGAACAACATTAGAACAGCCATTGTTCTTGAGCCCGTAGACAAGAGACGGTTCTCATCCCCCCTTTGTTCAGAAGAGAACAACCTAGAACAGCCATTGTTTGTCAAGCCGTTCGTCTAGAACGGTTCTCCTTTCCAAGACGCCTCGTCAGGATCCTGTTATCTCCCCCCTTCGGCTGGAACTCGCCAGCGGACCGAATACTCCTTCAAGTACCTTCCACTGCACCCTAACGAAGTTACGTAAGCCAAGCGTCACCTTTTGAGTATTGATCCCTTATTTGTCAATTCTATCCTGTGCTTTAAATGGTTTATCGAACCATCCCATCTCTTTAACTCCATATTTGTTTTACCTTTTTTGATCCCTTAAATCCTTGGATTAGCCCGAGTCTCCACGACCCTTTCCATTCTGTTTGTCAATATTTTCCGTTTTTGTGTTTTGTTTATAGTTATTATTAATAAAACTCTATTTTATTAATGATAGCAATATTATTATCCTTGAGCTCAGTTCCACTTCTTAAGCATTTTTGAAGATACATAATATCGGCCGCCAAGACAGTAAAACGCACTCTAGAGATAATTAAGGAAGTTCCCTCAACGAATAGTGTTATATATAGTATCGTCGGGAGTCATTCTACGACACCCCCACAAACAACCATCCCCCTTCCTCTGTTTTGCCCTACCGATTCGCAAAACCTATTGACCGCCCCTCGTATGTTATAATTTTTCTTGTTTTCAGTGTTCAGTCTTATAAAGTGGTAGTGTTTTCAGTACCGTTATTGTTATATCTCTCCACGTCTTAATGATTCTTGTACCGCTTTCTTACTGTTGACATAACGAGAATGGTCTAATGTATTTGAGCCATAAGACAGATAGGCGTATCACCTGGTTGCATTGACAAATTGGTAAAAATAAACGACTGAAATCTTAACATTTTGGTTAAGCAACATCGGGTGTGGTTAGCCACCAAATAGAGTCCTGATGCGGGTTGACTTTGCGGAATCTACTATATGCTATAGCTACCCGTGGTTCGGATTCCACGGTCCTTCATTTACTTAAGTATTTGAAGGACATTGAACAGATAAACACAAGACAACGCGCGTAAATACAAACACACAGACATACATCGTTTGATTTAGATGCATCTTTCTGAGGGGTCTGGAAAATAGCCAGTTCAAGAATCGAGTATCCGAATAGCAGGCTGGCCCACTTATCAGCTAAGCAGTTTTGGGCCAAGAACTGCTGCACATTACTTAACTGCCACATTATTCTCCCGATCTAACACTGTTTGCTATTTCTTTGTTTATAAAATTAAATCTGAACTCCTGAAAACTCGGCTCGATCCTGCTCAGAGGGTTCTGAAGTATCTAATGGATCAAGACCTACCGCACTGCTATGCTCAGAGGGAGACACGAATGAGGAGGATTTCAATCTTTTAGGAATCACAGATTTTATTTAATAATCTTACTATATTATAATTAATTTTCATTGTATTTATGCAGTTTGATATTTAAAAAAAATCACTATATATATTATTGACTTAAAATATGTGGAAGCTGCCCTATGTGGGAGCAGCCTAGACTCTAGATCGTCTCTGAGAGCAGTATTATAAAGTGGGCATCGATGATTATAGAACAACAACAAAACAAACTAAAATATAAACTAAGATCCAAACTCTTTGTTATATTTGATAATTTTTTCCTTGTTTTTCACTGCGAAAGAAAGGTAAGTTTGCGAGAGTTTGGGGATCACTTGAAGATAAACCATCCCAACTTTTCTCATTAGATGTGTTTGCCTTTTCCTAGGTTAGGGGGTTGTTGGTTTTATTAAAATATAAAGTGTTCTTACATGTTTCCTAGGTTAGGTCCGATGAGTTTGGTTTATTGGTTTTATTAGATGATAAAGAGTTGTATTTTGTGTTGTGCAAGGTTATTTGGGTTAGGCATTTTTGTCGACGATGATGTGTGCAGTGTGCAGAGAAGTGAAAGCAACCGGTTTAAAAGGTTCGCTTGAACGAATCTCTTGCAGAGTTCTAATAAAATTAAAACCGAACATGGCTTTTCGGACTTATTTATTCGCTTCAATGATTTATTAAGGAGTGAATATACATATATCTAAAATAAATAGATAATAGTGGGGAAATAACCTGAAATTAAGCAGAGAAGGGAAAGTTATAAGTTTAAGTATGAAGTAAAAGTTCCTGGAGAATGCGGAAATAAGATATTTACGTAATTTACATTATACTTGAACATAATAATACATTTTAAGATTAGTCATTTCTAATCATCATCATATCATCATCATCATCACTAACTCTATAATTTAAGAAGGGGATTTTTTTTAGTATTTTAGTAATAATTCCATCTTAGTTTGGTTATGACTTATGAAGTTCAGAAATAAATATAAGTATCAAAATTTTTGTGAATTTTTTAAAACCCAAATGGTGAAGTTCAGAAAATTTATTTTTATATATCTTCTTTTATAACTATATTTTGAAAGGGAAGAAATTTAGTTTAGAGTTTCTTTTGAAAATAATTATAATTGGCGAAGTTCAGAAAATTTCTAAAAATTTAACCATGGCTGCTTTTTTTATTTTAAATTTTAATAGTAGTAGCAAAGCGCAAGCTTCCCCCGTAGGGGGGAGTGGCAAAGCCATTGCCTGGTTAATAAATATAAATATAATACAGGGATATTTATCATTTAATTATTGTATATTTAAGTAGTTATAATATTTCTATTAATTATAAATATATTACGTTTATTATTCTATCACTTTACTTATATATAAATTCATTTTATATTGGGTTGAGGAATAAGTTCTTGCGGTTTTATCAAATTTATTCATTACCATTAACAATTTTAGAAAAACTTCATTTTTAATTGATAACAATATGCAATTTAATCAAGAATGTATTCTCCGTTTTCATTTATGACGTCTTCCCAACGTTCAACTAGTTTTTCGATGCCTCTGCAGTAAAAATCTCTGGATTTTGACTCGAAGAATTCGTCTAACCAGGTTCTTAATTCCACATCAGTATTGAACGAAACACCGCGCAAATTGTTGGAGAGCGATCGGAACAGATGGAAATGCGATAGAGCCAAGTCTTGCGAATTTGGAGGATGCGGCAGGATTTCCCAATTAAGCGTTTGAATGGCGTCTTTTGTCATATTGGCAATGTGAGGACGAGCATTTTCGTGTTGCAGAAGGACTCCATAGCGTCTATGAGGTCGCTTTTCACGAATAGCTTTGGCGAGTCGATACATTTGTTGAACGTAGAGTTCTGAATTGACAATCTCGTTGTTCGCAAGGAGCTCATAAAGAATGATGCATTCACAATCACACCACACACGCACACGCAGCATCGTCTTTCGTGGATGAAGTCCTTGCTTTAATCGCGGAAGTGTTTTGGGGCTAAGCCATTGTTTTCGATATAGTTCATGTTGACATAAACACACCACTTTTCGTCGCCAGTGATGATGTGGTGAAGAAATCTGTCCTTATATCCACGAGTAGCCCTGTAACTAGCAAGCAAACCTGCGGCAATCGTGGAGCGTTGAAGTTTGTTGCTTTCGCCCAAAGCGTGCGGAACCCATGCACCGAGTTTTTTAACTTTCCCCATCGAATGAAGGTGATTCCCTAAAGTTTTTTGATCACACGCCAATTGTACAGCCAAATTCTCTAGTCGATTGACGATAAAGCATTTTCTTCGTACACAGCACAAATATCGCGACGAGCTTTGGCTGCGTTTGCATTGTTCCCGTCTCGATTGAAAATGAATACAAACAAGTGTCGAAAATGCGCCTTTCTTTCAACTTGACATTCCATTTTGAGGGTACAGAACAAAAATTAAATTAACACAACTTTTAAATAAACCGCAATGACTTATTATTCAATTTCAAGACGTAGCCTAAGCAAAAGCCTAATAGTCTACGCTGTTAAGAGACGTAGCCTAACCTTTGCAAGTTTTGCTCTCATTATTTATTGTTGTTTCTTAATATGTGCACAAATCACGTCAACAAAACTTAAATCAACAAAACATTAAAAAAAACGCAAGAACTTATTCCTCAACCTAATAGTTACTATTTGTATCTTAGTTGTTTGTATTTAGGCCCTTTATTATTCTATTTTTATAATCGAATTATTAATGAAATATTTAACGCTGAGCCAATTTCGTTACTTTGATCACTTATATTTCTATTATTTACCTTATACTTAATCACCTTTGTTACTTTATTTTTTATTTTTACACTTTAATTATTAATGTTACTAACTATAGTTATTTAATTATTTATGTATTTATTCACTTCCAATACTTATTTACCTTTATTTTATTTAGTATATAGTCACTTTAATCACTTATTTTTTATTTAGAACTATTTGATTATTTATGTATTTATTCAATTTCTTTTGAGTTTAGTCACTTTTACTAATTAATTATTACACTTTTTGCCTTCACATTGTAATCTTCGAGGTTTTTTGACCACTTTCAATTACCTTATACGTCTGCATATTAAGTACGTGGACACTTGCTGGCGGGATGTAGACGACTCCTTCCTCTATTAGTCCTTCGATTTCTTTTGCGGAGTACGGTCCTTCGAAGGTCCATTTGTACTTGCCCCGCTGAAGTCCTCGGAGTAATTGTTTCGTGTCTTCTTTCTGCGGCTTGCACAGAGGTGAACAGAAGACCTTACGGGCGACCGACGACATCCCCGTCGAAGAGGTAGCCTTTGTCCAGTACCTCTTTCTTCAGAGAGACTACCTTCTTCTCCTTCTTTGAATGTCTTCTTCTTCCTCGTTATCGTCCGTTTGTTGGGATTCCTTCTCCTGGATTACTGTTTTTGTTTTCTTTTTTGTTGTTTCTTTTCCCTTTTCTTTGGGTTTGGGTTAAAGCCCTCACTTTTGGTCTTCTTCCTCGTTAGATGTTTCTTTTTTTGTGAGTGGTTGTTCCTTTTCCTTCTTTGTATGGTCTTCTATAAATTTAATGTTCAAAATTTCTTCAAAAGAGGGGTTGGGGGAGAACCACAGCTTTTTCTTTATGCCGTTCATCTGCAGAAGACGATTAATTTCCTTTGCAAATGTACCCGGTTTTGCCAGATTTGCCAAGTGGGCAAAGATAATAACCATTGCCATTATTTCTTTGCTTTCGCTTAGCAATAGCAATTTCAGAGTACTGACCGGTTCTGTGGGGTTTGTTCGGGTTGAGTTAGCTACCGAAGCTTTCACGTAAGTCCTTTTCCTTGCCTCCTCTTCCGTTTTCGCCTTTCTCTTTTTAGCCGAATTGCGTCCTTTCGCACGGGGCACCACATAGCAAGGGCCCAATGATCTCCCCCGCAGTTGATGCACTTCGGTTTTTCTGTTTTGCAGTCCTTCCACCCGCGACCAGTTTTGGGCGCAGTTAAAACAAGCTTCTTCAGCCGCCTTGAAGTACCTCGTTGGATGGTTTTCCACCGCGAACTATTTGAAGCAGCATTCAAGTGGTGTAAGCTCTTCTGCTGCCTCATTCTGTTCCGGGGCAATCGTCAGATAGAACCCCAGGAGGCCTTCGTTTCTTGCTCTCTGGGCCATTTCGATGTTCGTAAAGATAATCTTAATGATGCTCTGGGCCTTTCTAAACTTCTCAACTTTGCATATATCATCCCACTTCTGTTGTCTGGTGGGTGAGCTCGGCCTTGATTTCTTCGCCTGAATTTCATTGAAGGGCGGGTCAAGCCGCCTGAGAATGATCGTTCTTCTGGCCAGGATCTTCGGACACGAGCCGTTCCACATCGTCCATGGTGTCACATATTGTGGCGTATCCCGCGGGGGTGTCTATGAGGCGAATGAGGGCTATGTTAAGGATTCCGTAAATGGTATCCATAACTTTGTGTCTTGTTGGCTTCGTTCACCCCACCCCCTGGAGGGTGCGAAGGAGGACGCGCTTGTTCTCATGTGGGAATGACCCCATGGGGCCCTTCTCTTTTGCGTCGCTTTTCTTCTACCTCCTTATGAAGAATTGTTTTCCGCGAGTAGAGGTCAACGAAATTGTCTGGGTTTTTCTTCAGATTCCTCTAAGCTTTACCTTACCCTCCCTAAAGATGGTGAGCGCTCCAAACCAACTGCTGAAGATAAGCAACCCCAGAAAGCTTGAAGTAGTGTATCTTCATGTGATCCGAGTTGTGCACTTTCCCGGCTCTAAGTTGATCCCTATTTGTTGTTTACACATTTTAACCTCCCCTAATTTCACCACTTCAAAAAGTTCCCACCAAAAAATGCCGTCGTTGGTTTTCCCTTATTTTTAAAATAAATGGTTGCCTATTTCTCTTCCACTGTGAGCCATGCCTCTTAGGTCAAGACTCGCACTCTCGTTTAGGTTATTTGCCTCAGTTACTGGCATCCGTGTCTGTTTTTTTTTTAATATAAATGCGAATAAAATTAAATTAATAACCAAAGAAAATGAAAAACGAAAAGATTTCGCGATTATATCTCTATTAATAGATTTTGGTAATAAATGAGAACTTTTCTAGAGAACGATATATGAGAAACTGTCCTCAAGATAACCGCTGTGAATATGGACAAGACCAACAAATTTCGTTGGTTTGCAACCTTTTTAATTTTTGTTCGTTTAAAATAGCAGCTCCAATATATGGCGACTTGCCTAAGGTTTCATCTCTTCCAACGATCCTTTTGTTGTGACAGCTGAAGTTATTTGCTACGTTTAATTTCTGCGTTTTCTTAGCATTCAGTGATGGTGGAAATAAAACAAACTTGTATTTATTATTAATCGGTATGAACTATAGATGTGATTTTTAATATTCTGTCCAGAAATAGATATTGTATTTATCACTTCTTTTCCTTCCTATGCAGTACATTACCAGACGGGGAATAGTGGTGACTGACTCAATACGCAACAATAACACTGTTTCGGAGTGATATAGTAAGAGTAGAAAAACCGTATCATCACGGGGCTGGCTGAGTAGCTGAAGTAAGTTACATTTTGTTGATAAAAGCGCGTTGATAGGTAAGCGCTCTGACATGTTCTAAAAATTCTTGGACTGTGTGTTAAAAGTGGATGGTGAAAAGAGTTTTTATGTTGTAATCTGGTGTACTCAATAGTGGTAGAAGATAAAGGTAAAAGAAAGGTAGGGTTGCCTAAGTTTAAGGGGCATCGCAGGCATTTGTATACTCTAACTACTGATTCTTCCTTTTTTGTTTTATTAATATTGATTTGTGTTTGTTTCTGTGTCTGTTCTTCTTTGTTCTTCTCTGTGTATTCGTCTCGTTGTTTTGTTTACTGAGTCTTCGTGTATTTTTAAGATTTCGAGCCTTTATTAGTGATCAAATTTAGTGTACTACCTCGCGTTTTGTTCTGGTTGTATTTGTTTGTTCTTCATTAATTGCGAGTTTAATTTCTGTCTTAAATTTGTTTTGTCGTACTCTGTGTTGTTTATGTGTAAAGTGGTATAATGTTTTCCTTCGCGCAGAGTCTAGTGCTTGGAAAGAGTCGGTTTCGAACGACCTTTCCACGAAATCTGGCAGGGATGTTTATGCTGCCATCTGTTCTTCTTATCTCTGGAATGATATCATTGGTCATTGTTGACCAGACCTTTTTGGCCAGTATCTGAGTTGCGACATTAATGGGCTCCAGACGCTGTCTGCGGTGAAGGTACCTTTGCCGAAGATACTCTCTTCGTCTGGTTTTATTTATGCAAAGGCATGCAGAGTTCTGCAGTCGCTGGAGCCTCCTCATAGCGGTCTTGCTGGCCGTTTGAGTCACTAGTGCAGGGTAGATGAGCTTATCCCGGATAAACATCAGGTATATTTTCCTGATATTCGCCGAGCTAAGATTTCTGATCCTATATAACTTAGAGATTTCTCTCTTCGCCATATTCTGCCTCTCCTTGTAGTGACTCGAGTATTCGTGGTCGGAGATTTTTAGACCTAGAATGGTGCCTTCGGCGGAGTAGCCATATCTCCTCCCATCTATCACAATGGGCCACGTCGACTTGCGGCACAGTGGGAGGATCTTAAATTTGTCCCTGTTTGTCCGGATTTTCCACCTTCTCTCGTATTGGTTGATGTTAGAGATCTCTGCAATAGTGTTGATCGCCTGATCCCTTGCTTTCCTAACCCTACTGGGGACGATCTGCGTGACGTCATCTGCGTACTGCAAATAAATCGTGTCCCTGTGTATTGGAGTAGGGAGGTCGATAGTGAAGACTAGGTAAAGCAGAGGACTCAGGCACTCCCCTGGGGAACGCCCGCTTTGAGCTCGAATTCTGGTCCTTTATGCTCTTCGATCATGATACGCGCCCTTCTGTCCATGACAAAGTAACAGAGGATCCTTTCCCAGGACTGAGTATAGCTGGAGACCTAGGATCTTTTGTTGTAGTCCTCTCGGCCAAACCTTGCCGAAGGCCTTCTGCACGTCTCCCATCACGATGTCTACATAGTGACCCTTCACTCGGCAATGTGCAATCTTTTCTGTTAGGAGCGCCAGGGCCTTTCAGGGCCCCTTTTTGTTTGGAACCCATGTTGTTGCGGGTTATGCGCTCCCAACTCCTCGAGTTGATTTTGTAGCCTGTCGGCTATAATCTTCTCGAAGATCCTGCCGGGTATTTCTAGGAGAGAGATTGGGCGATAGTTAGCCACTTGGTCTGGGGGCTTATTTCCTTTCGGGATAAAGATGATTTTAGCCATCTTATACCCGTCAGGGAAGTAGCCTGTATTCATGGATGCGTTCATGGTGTTCATCATGCCCTGAATAATTTCCCGTGGGACATTCACTAGGTTGTTCTTAGTGAGCCTAAACCAACCGGGAGCCCTTTGTTTGAAGGACCTTATGGTGATAATGGTCTCTTCAATGGTGACAGGGCGCCCGTGGTTAACCCTCTCTCTTTCTCTAGATACTAGCGAGTGTGGGTGGGTCCTATGTATCATCGCTCCGAGGTCCTCGAGCAGCTGGTCTTTGAAGTCCTGGTCTAAATCGTCGTTCTCCTCAGGTGATATTGCAAAGATCTCTTTCCAATGCCTCCTGAATCTCCTTTTGAGATAATCCGGATCCTCTATGATGCTGTCGCCTTATTTTAGTTTTTCCCTAGGCCTGGGAGGCAATTCCTTAAGTTTTCGGATGCTATTCCAAAAACTTACAGGATTTCTCTCCATGTCTAGTTTGCCTATGATTTCGTCCCAGATTTCCTTCTGTTTCTCGAGGATTATGTTTTTTAGTTCCTCGCTTAGCTGTCTCATTCGAGCTGCCCTTTCCAGGTTTGGCCCTGTCCTACCGACTTCTTCGTAGATGTCCCTATGTTCCCTGGCGATTTTCCTCATTTCATCCGTCCACCTAAGTTATGGGAGCATTTAGTACGAGATTCTAGGGACGCATCTTTCGTCAGTTTGAATGAGGAGATTAGTGATCTTGTCAATTTCCTCAAGATTTGCGTCATTCAGGTCAGCTGGCTGGTAGGTGCTGAGCATTTCTCTGTTCTGCTCACAGTTAGCTTTCGCGTAAACTTTCCTAAGTGTGACAGGCTTGAGCATTGGCGCAAGCGAAATGGTGGTGATAATTGGGATGGTGATGTTGAAGAGGAATTCTGGACTTGCTAACACAATGTCCGGTTTTGTCACCGAACAGTGTGTTAGATAAGTTGGGAAGTCTGGTTAAACTCTCCAGAGCCTATTTTTTTCAAATAGTAGCTCCAGGTTTCGTCCCCTTTGGTCGACGCGCCCGTAGCTAGATGCACGGCAACTGGCGTTTAGGTCCCCGCCTAGCAACGCTAGCCTTCTGTGCCCGAAGAGGGTGAAGAAGTTGTTAATCGGTAGGTATTGTCACCTGGGCGGCTGCTAGGCTGCCGCCCCAGTTAGGCTTCCAACCTAGGGTCGGGATCTCGACATCGACGAATGATTCGTCTAAGTCAGGTAGTGTTTTGAACTTTATGTTTTTTTTTCTAATAGCGATGGCTGCGCCATCATATCTTTCTTGTGTATAATTCTTTTGTATTACTGTGTAATTGTGTATTTTTATAGTGTCCGTGTTTGTGTTGACGCCGTGTTCTGATATGAGAATGATGTCCGGGTCCACTTTACGGAAGATGTTACCGTAAAGAATGGACTTTCCCTTCCATCCATTTACATTCAGTGTGAGTATTTTTAGTGTGTTGTTAATGTTCTCCATGTTTTCTTGTTTCTGTGTTTTTGTTCTTTTGGTGCGTCCTAAGTGTTGTTGGATTTGCCATTTTTTATCTTCTTGTACTCTGCATCACTTAGGGTGATGCAGGAGTCCTTGTGCAATTTCACAGTGCCTTCATGAATCGCTTGCTCAATATCTGATTCTCGGTCTGGTGCTGAGTAGGTCCATTTGGTTGGTTTTTGCCGGAGACCCTGATATATCTCCGTGGGGGAGAGCTTCTCGGGGTATGGGGTCTGCTCATTTGTTATTATTTTGAGGTCGATCTCTTCTCCATCGTACTTGTAAGTACGTTTCGAGGTCTTCAGCCTACTTCTTGAGCTTACGGAGCTCTTGGTCGCCCTGTTTTCGGCCTCTTCAGCATCAGACTCTGAGGACTGATGAGCTCGCGAGGTTGCCCTCTGCTTCCTTGATTCTCCTCGCCGCTTTACTCTCCTTCTTCTCACGGTGCCTTTGTGCCTTCACTCTTGGGTCTGTCCTGGTTGTTTTTATTTTACCAGGCGTGACCTCTGATTCTTTTTCAGACTCTGATGGTTTTTCCTCTGGGGGAAATGGAGTCGCCGGTGCCTCTGGTGTACCCTTTAGCAGGAATTGCAGTTGCAACACGTCTCCCGATGGTGGTTCGTCCGGAAATCACATTTCAGATATGCCGTTCTTTTACAGCATGAGATTTAGTGTCTTCGCGAACGATCCTGGGTTCGTGAGATTGTTCACGTGCCCAAATAGGACGGACGTAAGAATCTTTGTCGAATTCTCATTATCCAGTTTGAGTTAAATCTTCGGCTGCTGCTTCTCTGTCATTCTTGTTGAGGCTGATCTCGTTGCTTGGGCGTAGGAGGTAGTATTCCTCCTCGTTTCCTCAGTTTTCTTCTTCCTGATGATTTCTTTTGTGGGGGGGGGGCAGGACATGGCCATCGCCCCGTGATTTAGTCCGCAGTTTGGGCACCTTTCCGTTGCTGCCGTGCATTTTCGCAATCCGTGGCCTTTTCCATTGCATCTAGAGCACGTGATGCTTTGTTCCTTACAGTCCTTTGTTGTATGGTGTTCCATCTTGAAGCACCAAAAGCATACGTGGATGGGGATGAATTCTTCCCTCTCTATTTGATCTCCACTGATTTTAGCGTTGAAGCGTAATAATCCTCTTTCTTTGGCCTTTTGGGCCATTTGTGTTTCGCTAAATATGATTTTAGACACATGTTGGTGTTCAGTGTTGTACCGTTTATTATGGAACTTCACTACTTCCACCACGTTGGCCCACGAGTGGTTTTTGTTTCGTTCCTCCTTGATCTCTTCCTTGTTGTTTTGACCGATCCAGGGGTTGAGCTGTCTGCACACCACGCTGTGATGTGCCTGGATCTGAGGGGAAGTGCTGGGCTGGAGGTTTATCTCCTTTAGCACCCGTTGTCCCGCTTCCTTCGTCAGCGTTTCCACATCTGATTCTTTCTCGCAGATTGCGACGTAACCGGCTGGGGTCTCGATTTGTCTGGGGATAGCCACACTCAGCTTTCTGAAGACCGTCTCGAACACCTTGCCACGGTCTGGCTTAGGTTGTCCATTATTGTCCTCAGTGCTACTCTTGTGGCTGGGTGGGACGCCATTTTTCGTGTGTTTGCAGCCCCGCTAACGGGGGGGGGTGCAAATATATTTTACCAAGCTTTGTTTTTCCTTGGTTGATTACACGGCCTCAATTTTGTGTGTGTGTGTGTGTGTGTGTGTGTGTGTGTATTTTACGTTTTTATAATTTTGATTTTTGCTTGGTGATGAAGAGAGACCCCCCCTCCCTCCCGCGCTCACCAGCCGCCTGGACGGAAATGGGAATTGCCTTTTAGATGAATGATAACAATGAATGAGATAAATCCGGGTGGGATCCTCTTAGGGGTGTGATTGTATAGCGGACTTATTGACAACGCCCCTGCCCCCGAGGGTGTGGCCTAACATACAACTCGTGGCCTAACATATGAGTTGTAGAGTTTAAGGATATCCTCTTTACTCTTGTAGCTAGCATTCCTCTTAATGTATCCTAGCAGCCTATTTGTTCTCAATACATTCCTTTGAAAACTTCAGTGACCTCTCTACTATTACGCCTAAGTCCTTCTCATCCTCAACTGAATTCAGCCAATGCCGATCCATTTCATAGCTAAATTCCCTATTATCCCTTCCCATGTTAATAACTTTACATTTTTAAGGTTAAAAGTCATCTGCCACTTCTGAGCCCAAGCTATATATGAAGTCTTGGAATGGGCACGCAAATAATTAAGCAAATGCAATTAATCTACTAAAATTGTAAAGCTTTTGGTCATGTAAATCAAGGTTTCCCAACCTCTCTTAGCCCATGGCCAACTTTGAACCCGGAATTTTTCTGTAGCTCATGAGCTTATTATAATTCCCCAAATACTTCAATTTTACATATGCATATTATATTCAATAAAGATACCATCATGTCTATTTATTGCGCATACACAATTACACAAGCATCAAAAGTATTGGGCATCTCCAATGAAACAACCATTTATAACCATTATATATTTTCATAATTTTTCCCATATAATATATAGCAAAAAAACTTTCACTGGCGAATAAAAAAATAAAATAATTAAAGACAAAGGTCAAATTCTTTGGCTTCTAAATATAAAACCTTTTTTCAAAATAAGAAAAGATATAACAAAATTGAATTTCAAATGCATAAATTTAACAAGAAAAGCAGCAGCTTTACCACTCCTCCTAGCTTGCGCTTCGCTGGCAGACTTTCAGTCTGTGTTCTACGGCCTATCATGATTCTTTTTATTTCTCCATCTAAATTTGCTCTAATAATTTCCATGCCAAAATTTTAGACATTTTCTGAATTTCACCATTTGTAATTCTTTTAGTTTTAAAAATTCAGAAAAATTCGATACTTATATTTATTTCTGAACTTCAATTTTATTTTTTTTTATATTATAAAGGAATTATTAGAAACAACTTTGATAAAAAATTTAAATATACCTGGGTGACAACCGAACTAAAAGAAAAAGTCTTATTTGTGAGGGAACGAACCCTAAGGTCCACCTCAACCCCCCCCCCCACACACTTCAAGCAGAGACCACGTGGGCCTAAACTCAATCTTTCAACGCAAGGAGAGAGAACTATTCTCACGTGGGAAAACGTCAAAGCGGCTGGTAACACCTGTGTTTGATCAGTCCGCCTATCCCCCACTAAGACGCAATTTTCCGACCCTCCCAGCCTGGAGGCCAGGGTCGACCCGAGAAGAAGCTTTCTCGGTCGTCTTATCTCGTCTGGGCCTAAAGAGACTGGCGCCAATGGTTACTCCCAAGAGATTTCCATGCCTGGAGGCTTTCTAGTAAGGAAGCCAGCAGGGTATTTAACCTAAGGTCAACCGTTACTCGTCAGAGAGTACCGCTCACCCTTTCGCAAAGATACAGCCCCTCGTCTCGAGTCGAATCTCGGAGTTAGGTCTCGTCGGCTAGACAAATTGTCGTGAGTTTGGCCACAGGCAATCGGAAAATTCGTGAAACTACTTTTTCTTTGGAGAATTGCACGAATTACTCTTCTCATCCCGTTATGGAAACCTCGCTCATCCTTTGAGATTACGCATCCCAATTCGAGAGTGTCTCATCCAGCCTGGAAATTACCTTACTCGTGCCCCAGGTAATTACGACCCCTCTGCCAGAAGTACAACGCCCCTCGAGCCGCAAGACTAGCTCGCCTTGTATAAATCGCTCCTCTCACCAAAAGTCAAGCCACCAAGGTAAAACCCTTTTACCCCCTTTCGAGGATAATCCCCCTTTTGTCCTCGCCACCTGATATCTTCCTCCCGACCCTTTAATTGGACTTCCCAGTGTTTACCAATATTTTTTTCTGTCTGACGAAGTCCCATATTTTAATCCCCGTTAAACTGATTAGTTTTTGATTTATTATTTCATTGGGAGCCATATTATTCTCCCATTCATTTGCCCTGGTAGACATTTCCATAATTAGCATTATTAGTGTAATTAAAGTTTGTTTTTTTTTAATCTTTCAATAACCTTGAATGAAACCTGGTATTTAAATCTTCCCTTGGTTGATCAACCATTAATCTCCTCACGCACTCACCTCTTATTAGCCCTGTGCAGTTGGTCTATTCATCTGGCAGCCTCCAACGTAAGTAGACTGCATTCTCTGCAGCGAAAGTATTTGCTTACGAATATCACGACATTATTCAAACCTTCAAAAACTCTCGTTCTTAAAATAGAGGGTTATGGAGGATGAAATCCTTGTAGCTGATGCAGCTTAGCAAGTTTTTCTATGTCAGGATCCATGCTTGTTAAAGACAGACGAAGATCGCCTCGACTTACAATTTCTAAGCGGTTTTGTTGTTTTAATAATAGCTGCGAGACTGTTAAAACCTGATTCTACTAGGTAAGACGTTAGAAAAGCGATAATATATCATTTAACATTCTCCCAGAACAATGGAAATTTAACTGCAATTTCATTACTTGTCCACAAGTTTTGGAGTCCGTGTTTAAATTTATCTGTAGTAGTTTGATTACTCTGCAACTCAACGATGTATACTTGTAGTATGATATTAAGATTAACTGCATTTTCATGAAATGGGTCTACCGCCTAACTTGGACTCCTCATTTCTAGATCTTTGAACCTAATTTCCATATCATCGTGTAGTTTTTTTTGTTGTTTTCAAATGATCGATGTAAATGAAAATATCATCTTCAGGCAGCTCCTCGAGAGTGGAAAGAGTTGGAAAAATGTAGCAACTCCTTACGCCCGATATTAGTCTTGGACAAACGAAGTATCCCAAGAAAAGCACTGATTACCTCATGCAAATTAAAAGTTTCCTACTTTTTCCTTGTAGCTATTTGTTTAGCACATTTAGCTTTTCAAATATATCTGAAAAGTAGAAAAATGTCGAATTTTACAGCTATGATTTCTTCTCCAAGTTCTGTGCCATTCAGGAATAATTCAACATTTTTCCATAGTTCAACCAAGCGACACAGACAATTAACTTTAGAGAACGATCTCACTTCTGTATACAAAATTAGTTTCCTAACCTTTTCTTCATTATTAGCACAAACTTGGCGGAAAAGACGATCTTGAAGTGGATTTGACTTGATAGGATTGACCGCCTTTATTACATTATCAAGAACATCTTTCAAACATCCTCCCATCTGTTTTTGCAATTAAATGTTGACGATGAACCATGCAGTGTATGCAAAACACATGAACAGTCTCTTTTAAATATGTAATAAAGCCCCCTGTTACTAACTACCATAGAGGCAGCACCATCAGTTGTACATGATATGATGTTACCCATTGAAATAATACTTCTTTTAATATTGTTGCTCCTTTGGTATCTGTGACAAGCATGCGAGAAAATGGCATTTCTTCCCTAAATTCACTTTTATCATCAAAAAACTTACATACGCCATAAGAATGGCTTGATTATTAGGTAAAAGTGTTTTATCGATCTATAATGCCAAATTCCCCTCTTTTAAAAGTGCAACTAGTTGATTTGTAATATTCTCTGCCACTTCATCGATGCGTCTTGATACTGTATTGCAGCTCAACGAAATAGAATCAGTAATTTCTTGGGGACTCTGTTGCATAAAAGTAGAAACCGCCAAAGATATTGAGGGGAAAATCAAATCTTCACCAATCGTATGAGGTTTTCTGGTTTTTGCTATTAGCTTGGAAATTTCATAAGATGCGATGAAATCTTTGTCTAATTTATTCTGATACTTTCGGAATAAGGAAGTCGCAGTGCTCTGTCTTTGAAAATCATCACGAAATATTTGGAAATAATCCAATGATTTGTCTTTCTTTTCCTTGTGCTTACCCTCCAAATGATAATTAAATTTACCTGTAATACATATGAGATACATTAGTTTTGTTATATTGCTTGGGGACTGTATAAAGCCGTATGCTAAAAACTCGCGTGAGTATTGTCGGCATGGTTTCTTCTCATCAGCCATGGATAGTCTGTTAGGAAAAAATAAATTGATAACTATCTAGAATCTAAATATATTGTTATATGATGGGAAAACTTATGGGGGGGGGGCTTCTTAAATTTATTTATTTCTTGACTGAAGTTGCACCTCGAAACATTGTCTTGAATTAATTTATTTATCTGACTCCATATTCTAGTTGGCTGGGTTAATTCTTGATCTTCTTTTCTTGATGTATCTTCCTTTTAAACGACGATGTGATGATTCCTTCCAATCATGATGACGTGATGACTTCTTGATGCTTTTTGACGATTTTGATGGGATGAGATGAGTTGAGACGAGTTAGCCTTTGAAAGTCGATTTCTTTGAGTTCCGTTTTCTTTAAGCGCGGTTTTCTCTTGAGTCGATTAGTTAGTCCTTGAAGCATTCTCCGTTTTCTTCGAGAATTTTCTTTGAAAAAATTGTGGACTTTGGGGTTCGATCTTGGGTCTTTTGAATCCCGAGGCTAGCACTCTACCATTACGCTACGGCGAATTCCGTCTTGACTTGGTAATTTAATGGGCTATGGAAGGAAGTTTTTCTCTTATACATCTTCGCACCCCTACAAACTCACTTAATATAATTAAGGATTGAACTGACTATTTTAAGTAACAGTTATTCAGGAATGACTAAAATGATTTAAGGAAGTAATAAACTTAATGAAACAAATACACAAAACTATCAGGGACGTATATTTTTTAT
This sequence comes from Ceratothoa steindachneri, assembly GCA_963969495.1. NCBI lineage: Eukaryota > Metazoa > Arthropoda > Malacostraca > Isopoda > Cymothoidae > Ceratothoa > Ceratothoa steindachneri. The sequence continues at coordinate 123,440,428 of OZ018331.1, forward strand.
ATAATAAATTAAATTCATCCATTAATATTAATGTATTAACCAATTATTTGCAATGTACTTTTTAGGCGCTATTTGGTATAGAAAAAAAAACACAGCCAATTGCGGAATATTCGGTACGCCACTGAAAAGTATAATTTACAATTTGTTGTACAAGATAACTACTAATATTAAAGCTGAGTAAAACAGTTGAAGTAGAAGTTGTTCACCTAATATAATAAAAAATACAGTGTAGAACAGTTATAACTAATGGGTGTTCCAATAACTTTGACCGATTTTAAATGCGAGTTAAGTTTAAGCGTCTAATGATTTTCTTCTTTTTCTTTCAGATTTAACAATTTCAGTCTTTGGCAATTTCAACCATTGAAACATTAACAATCGAACAACGTGTTAAAGTTATCGAGGCCTATTACGAAAATGGACGTTCAAACAGAAACGCATTTCGGGCACTTCGCGATTTTTTTGGTCAACATAATCGAACAACCGAGAGTGTAATTGGGAAAATTGTTCGTAAATTCAAACAAACGGGGTCGGTGGCAGATGTGAAAACGCTAATGCGTGCTCGTTTACGCCGTTCAGCTGAAAACATTGCTGCAATGCACGATAATGTGGCCGAAGATCCAGACACCACTATTCTTCATCGCGCGCAGGAATTGAACCTCATCACAACAACGTTACATCGAATTTTGACAAAAGATTTGTCTCTACACGCTTACAAAATACAATTGGCACAAGAACTTAAGACTACTGACCATTTGAAGCGCCGTACATTCCTCGATTGGGTGCACAAGCAAAGACAACTGATGATGATTTTTCGCAAAAAATCATCTTTAGTGATGAAGCCCATTTTCATCTTGGTGGATTCGTTAATAAGCAGAATTGTCGCATTTGGGCTGATGAAAATCCCAGTAAGATTGTTGAAAAGCCACTGCTTCCACAAAAGGTCACTGTTTGGTGTGCATTTTTTGCTAGCGGAATCATTGAGCCGTATTTCTTCGAAAATGATACCGGAAATTCTGTTACGGTGACAGGCGAGCGATACCGTGCCATGATAACCAACTTTTTATGGCCTGAATTGAATTCTATGGATGTCGAAGATTTGTGGTTTCAACAGGATGGCGCCACATGCCACACAGCCAATGCAACAATGGCTTTATTGAATGAGAAGTTCCCAGGTCGCATAATCTCTCGAAAGAGCGAGGTCAATTGGCTACCACGATCGTGTGACTTGACGCCTTTAGATTTCTTCCTTTGGGGTCATCTCAAAAGTAAGGTATATGCCAACAAGCCAACAACAATTCAACAGCTGAAGGATGAGATAATAAGGCATATTGGAGAGATCGAGGAGCAACTATGCAGAGACGTCATCAAAAATTTTGACCATCGAGTGGAGGTGTGCCACCGGCGCCTTGGTGGACATTTAGGCGATATTCTTTTTTACACATAATTGCCATGACTCAAATAACATGATGCAATAGTGAAATCAATAAATTTTCACCAATAACACTGCTTTATTTACTGCTAACTTCGACCGTCTTAATGAAACACCCTTTATAATAAACAAGATTGTCACAGAACTGCAATGGTGGTGCAATCAATAATTTGCAATTCTGCAATAAGAACTATAAAATTTTCTTTTTACTGTCAAAGAAAGCGGTATTTACAACGGTTGACTAATTAAATATCATTAAAACACTAAGTAATTAATAAGTCACTATAATCTAAATATAATTTAATTTCAATCATCCAAAGACTAGGAGTCAATAAAAGTTTTATGTCCCATTTAGTAAGTTAGGGCCCATATATTAGCATTATGGCCCACTAAAAATCCTAAAATTTGTGTGGCTCAATTGATATTTGCCATAACCCATTTTGGCCATGTGGCCACAACTTGGAAAACAGTGATGTAAATGGTAATATATAACATTTGATCATGTAAATGGTAATATATAGCATTTGGTCATGTAAATAGTAATATGTATCATTTAGTCATGTAAATGATAATATGTACTGTTTTTGTATGGGATATAGGCAAAATGAATTCGAGAATCTTTAACATGCATACGCACTCACACGCATATACACTTAAACGCGTACATGCGCTCACACGCAGAAAGGCGCCTCTTGCGCTATCTTTCTAAATCTTCTGTTTTGGCCTACACCAAGGTTCTGGGAGGCACCAAAAAAAGCTGTGTTAACATGTTTATCAAAACGCACCGAGCTGGAAAACGGGGAAAATGCAGATTTTGTTTATTCTCACAGTGCCGTGAAACACGAAATCTTACTCTCGAAATTTGAGATAAAGATTGTCTGGCATTGGCTAACAGTGGGCCACGCCCACAATTTTCGATACATTAATTACTATCTTAAGTAGACTCCAAAGGTCAGTCAGAAGAGAGTAACAAGAAGAAAGAACCGTAAGAGGGTAGGCAGTTTCGAGGAAGCGTAGGCCAAAATAGATCCACACATTAGTAAGCCTGCTTCAAATATCCAATATACGTTTAATCGAATTTATTGAGCCTAAGCCTACTGAGGTTCGCCCAATAAAGAGTCCCTGAATCCGCTTTCCAAGATTTCCTTTCTCTACTGGTAATCAGCCGGTCCTCTTACCCAGCCTACATCACTAAATTCAAGCGAGAGAATAATCTTCCCCAAATTGGAGTCAGCCCCAGGGTTGCCAGATCAATTTTGTAAAAAGTAGTACCAGAGTTAGAAAAAGTAGCAGGTTTTAGTGGAAAGTAGCGCAATAAAGAATTTCATTTTCAGAAACTCGTACAATATAGAAAATATAATGATTTTTATAGTATGTATGTTAAAAGTACTCCTTACCTTTAAGATTTAATCAGAGCAGTGCAGTTTTTTCTATTTAATTTCAAATGAAATGTATTGGATGATAGTGTCATTTCTCGCATAATTAATTCTCCTTAATATCGACACTAGAAATACTTGCATGCCAAGAATTGTTATTATATTACCAAAATTGGTATTTTGATTAAAACACAAATTTTGGTAATTTTGTTACGAGGTTGGTATAATTTGGTACTATTTTTTTAATTTATGTTGTATTTTTAAATTAATATTTACCGAAGAATTACCTTTCAAACTTTAAATTCTAACGTATCAAATATTTCTTTCTCTTCCTCACTTAATTTCTTCTCATTGAATTTCACTTAGGGCAAAATTATAGTAGCATATGTTTTACTTTTTAAGCGTCATTTTCAGTCTTAATATTGAAGAAAGAAAATACAACCCTATTCTCTTTCGTAACTTAGTTTGAGTAGATGTTACCCTTGAGAATACTCTCTCAACAGTGGCATTGCTTATCGGTAAGTTGCAAATAGTAATTGCAAACTTTGACAATGCAGGAAATAAAGGTTCTCCAGGTGCATTTTTAATTGTTGCTACCTTACATCAAAATTCCGATACGTCAGTAGGAATTTGTGCAGGAAAGATTCTTTGCCAATTTTGAGTTAATAATCTGCGCTACTGGCTCTCTATTTCTCCGATTTGAGATGGATTAGCCAATTCTAGTGGGAGAGTTGAAAATATTGGGCGAAATTACCTTAAACAAACACTCGGAGATAAACCTCTAACTTTCTAAGGACTTCAATGTTTGTAGGGATATGTCAAAACTTCTTTGTATGCTCTTTTCAAAAAATAAATTAGAAATTTCATTAGATGCAAGTTTATTCATCTAAAGAGTGGTGAATTCATATCCAAATTCTATGTTCTCATGGGGCAAGCACTGTAACTCAATATCTAAGTTTGTGTGAAGATTACCAAATTGAGGATGCAAGATTCTTCATAATATAGACAATGTAAAACTGCATAATTATTCGAGAACAGACTCATAATCTACCATTTCTTTTTGAAAAACAAATTAATCTTTTTAAACTCATTTAACACAGCCTCATAAATGTAAAATAAAGTTTCATAGTTGTATCTGAATACATTGCAAACAATTCTCTTGAATAATATTTGTCACAATTGGAAGAAACCATCTAAAAATGTAATTTTATAGCATCCCACCGGTTAAGAATCCTTTTTACACAGATACTCCTTGTTAGCCACCGTTTGCATGAAAGGGGAATCATTTTTAATGGCTCCTCGCCATCATTTATCTACTATATATTTCCATATAAGACTCTCTTTGAAGAGCTTATCTATTGAACGAGTTATAAGTTTCTCTCATCATGTAATCGATGTTTGAAGGCAATTCCTCTGCCGCATGTAAACATGCTAAATGAAGAGAGTGAAGTAGGCCAAGTGAAGAACCTCACAAATGAGCACCCTGTTGGACCTATGAAATCCTGAAAGCGGGCATATGTATTAATCACAGAAATAATATACCATGTAGTAATAATGAATCCATCTAGAGTAGAGCGAAACACTTATAGTACAAATGTAGATGTGTTAAGAAAACGTGTAGCAGTGCTGCACATGAGTAGTGTAAGAATGACAAGCGAGGAGGCTTGGAGGTTCCCACGCAAACACAGGCGAGGAAACAGCTGCGAGCCGGTAAGGATTCAATTCGAGATAACCAGGCAGTCGGAAAGACTCTTTCAACCCGTCCATTTTATACCCCCCCCCCCCGCTGTTAAGGGGGCGGAACACGTATACACCCTTTTAACTCTGCCCAATAGTCTTAACAAAGCACAAACCAACATACTTCTCACACCATAAGTTCTGCCCCATTAACAGGGCGGTGGGGATATAAAATGGACGGTTTGAAAGATTCTACATTTCTTTCAGTGTTCTTTGAATATGACTGTACTAAAGCATTATTTTTCAGATGTTTGGGTGAGAAAGAATGTTTTTAAAAATACTTTTGTGCGCTTGAAAATTAACGTTACACACTTTACACAAAACTTTTGTTTCATCGTCTTTTATCTATTTCGACAATTAAAAAATTGAGGATCTCTCATCCATACAGTTTGATGTACTCAGTCTTAAAGAGTATAAAATTTGAACAATGAAAATTAAACACTCGTTACCTTTTAGTTTTCAAATTCCAGGTTTAAAATAATTAATGTAAAAACTTGCTAGACCATATCACTGAGATGTTTAACACTACTTAATTCTTTTTGAAATTGCAATTTGGTTTCACCTCCGAATCAGGCTAATTCAGGGCTACCAGATCCATAATTTGTATTATAGTACCAAAATCGCTATTTTGCTTAAAAAAAAACAAGTTTTGATACGTTTGTTACGACGTTGGTATAATTTAACAAATTTATGCCTTATTTCTTAGTAAATATTTACCGTAGAATTAAAAAAGAGAATGTTGACATACTATTATTACCCTGTCACAAAAATTAAGCATAAAACTTTCTTGGGAAGTTGGCAAAGCTTCGGTTTAAGACATGTTCATTACATAATTTATCAACATATGTACGAACTATTCACACAACATCAATTCTCAAGTAGTGTAATAAAGTTATGTCATGAACATGTTTCACACCGTACATAATGCTTCAAAAAGTAACGGATTGCAGCGTAAATAAATGCAAGTAGCGCAAATTTTTAAGAAAGAGCTCATGGCGCTACTCGTAGCGCGATCTGGCAACCCTAGTCAGCCCAAGGTCACTACCCAGTAACTCAGTACCCTCAAAGCGCTACGTTGAAGTTAAGCAACATTGGAGATTGTTAGCATTTGGATAGGAGACCCCAAAGTTAACCTCTACCGATAAACATTTATCCAATTACGAACTCCAATCTACGGAATATATTGTCCATATAACGCTGGCAAGTGTAACTTGCATTTCTGAGACCAAAGGGCAATTTTAAAAAATCTAACAACCCAAATAAGGTTACTATGTCTCCTGGATTCATTGGAATCTGATGGTAGGCCCGAACCAGGTCTAACCGAGACAAAACCGCTTTGTTATGAAGATGATTTGCCATATTCTGGATTTTTGGTAAAGGATACCTGTCCGGATTCGTAATCGCGTTTAGTGATCGAAAATCACCTCTACTCTCTAATCGCCGGGGGTCTTCTTCGGACCAGGTGAATGGGTAAGGGCCAAGGTGATTTTGACGGGCGCATCACCCCCTTCTTTCAATAGAGCTTCGAACGTTGCTCTGGCAATTTCTAATTTCTCCATTGAAAGAGGCCTCGTACGCGCGAAGGTCGGTGAGGCACTGCCAGCTTCGATTGTGTGTAACACGGAGTTAGACAGTGGTGAGCAGGCATCGACAACTATAGGGTTATACAAGGACTCGTTATTATTAATGATTAGCAATATTACTGGCTCATTAGACAGTTTTACTTTGGAAACGAGCCTGGTCTGATTGTCAGTAAGGATATCATACGCACAATCTACCAAAAGATTAAAGTAGCCCCGAAAATCGACTCCCAATAATGGCGATGTGGTATTCGCCACAACGAATGTCCATCTAAATGAGCGACGCAGACTAGGAATAACTAATTCTTTACCAGTACTTCACTGTTAACCTTTATTTTACCTCCATTGGCAGGTGCAATGTTCACACTGGACTCTCGCATTTCATACGACCGCACCAAACTGACTGGAATGATCGCCACACTTGTCCCTGTATTGATTAGGATTTCACATTTATTATTATTTAATTTTGCAGCGACAGTGAGCAAAGTTGGTATGCCGATAGTCACATTCGCAAAGGCATGCCGTTTTAGTTTTCCGAGGGGGCCGGTGATGATGGTTTCATTTGCAAGTATTCACTCCGCCTTGGCCACCTACACCATGGCTTACAAAATTTGACACTATGCTACGCTATGGTATGCTAGGTTAGAGTTTACTATACCAGGTTGTGTTAAGCGAGGCTTTGCTAAGGTAGGCTAGGCTATGTTATGCATTCTATGCAAGCCTAGGCTAAAATCTAATAGTCTAGGCTAGGCAATACTATGATATACTATACTAACAAGCAGTGGTGGGCAGTCCGTCAGTACCGATGACGGAAGGTCCGTCAGTCCGTCAAAATCTCTGGATTTTGACTCGACTCGAAGAATTCGTCTAACCAGGTTCTTAATTCCACATCAGTATTGAACGAAACGCTGCGCAAATTGTTGGAGAGCGATCGGAATAGATGGAAATCCGATGGAATATGGAGGATGCAGCAGGATTTCCCAATTAAGCGTTTGGATGGCGTCTTTTGTCATATTGGAAATGTGAGGACCAGCATTGTCGTGTTGCAGAAGGACTCCATAACGTCGATGAGGTCGCTTTTCACGAATAGCTTCGGCGAGTCGATACATTTGTTGAACGTAGAGTTCTGCATCGACAATCTCGTTGTTCGCAAGGAGCTCATAAAGAATGATGCCTTCACAATCCCACCACACACACACACAGCATCGTCTTTCGTGGATGAAGTCCTTGCTTTAATCGTGGAAGTGTTTTTTTATTGGGGCTAAACCATTGTTTTCGATAGTTCATGTTGACATAAACACACCACTTTTCGTCGCCAGTGATGATGCGGTGAAGAAATTTGTCCTTATATCCACGAGTAGCCTTGTAACGAGCAAGCAAACCTGCGGCAATCGTGGAGCGTTGAAGTTTGTTGCTTTCGCTCAAAGCGTGCGGAACCCATGCACCGAGTTTTTTAAACTTTCCCCATCGAATGAAGGTGATTCCCTAAAGTTTTCTGATCACACGCCAATTGTACAGCCTATTCTCTAGTCGATTGACGAGGATTTTCATGAAGAAGGTCGTTCAATCGATCTTCATCCAACTTAATGGGGCGACCAGAACGTTCTTCGTCATTAATATTGAAATGACCGGTTTTGAAACGTGAAACCCACCATTGAGCTGTCCTTTCTGATAAAGCATTTTCTCCGTACACAGCACAAATATCGCGACGAGCTTTGGTTGCGTTTGCATTGTTCCCGTCTCGATTGAAAATGAATATCAAGTGTCGAAAATGCGCCTTTCTTTCAACTTGAAATTCCATTTTGAGGGTACAGAACAAAAATTAAATTAACACAACTTTTAAATAAACTGCAATGACTTATTACTCAACTTCAAGACGTAGCCTAAGGAAAAGCCTAGGCTACGTCTGTTAGGCAATCTAGTCTTTATTATGCTCGGTGAGGTAATACTATGGTAGGCTATCCTACGGTAAGCACGGTTTTGCCAGTCTACTATTCGAGACTATACTAGGCTATGCTATGCTAGGCTATACTATGCTAAGAGATATTAGACTAGATATACTATACTATATTACACTATACTATATTATACTTTACTATGTTTTGCTATGCTATCCTATACTATGTTATGGTATAATATACTATGCTATGTTTTACTATACTATAATATGATAAGCACCACTATGCAATAATATGCTATGTTATACTATGCTATACTTTTGTAGACTATGCAATTAGGGTGTGAACATTTTTTCGCATTTACAATTCCCAAAATGAGGTGTGACAAAAAGTTAAGGCCCGCCATTTTAATTAGAAATCTATATATTGCCAAACTCCTCCCAAGGTTAGCCAGGGAATTATTTTCTTTTGGCAATAACATTATAACTATTCAGACCACTCTAACGAAGTTTGAAACCCTTATGTTGTTTTACATTATATTTCCAATGATATAATTGCCAAAGTCTTCCCAAGGTTAGCCAGGGAATTATTTTGCTTTGGCAATAACATCATAATTATTCTAACGAAATTTGAACCCCTTATGTTGTTTTAGATTCTCTTTCGAATGATATAATTGCTAAGGCCCTCTTAAGGTTAGCCCGTGAATTAGTTCTTTTTGACAATAACAACTATTCGGCTGATTGTAAGGAAATTTGAAACCCTTTAGGTTTTTACATTCTCTTTCGAAGGATAGAATTGCCAAGATCCTCCCAAGGTTACTCCGGGAATTATTGAAAGTTTTCAAAGTCGTAAGGACATAAATCAGACTAAGTGAGCGCCCGCGACTTTTTAGTAAGCAGACCTTGTTTTCTTTCACATATGTCTCACTCTTTCTTTCTCTCTCTCCTTATTTTATTATCATATTTTTCTTTTATTATTATTATCTGGTGTTCCTGTTATTCTCCCTCTTTCTTTAAAAATATATGTATATGTGTGTGTGTGTGAAAAAGTTTACAAAGTGCACGTGAGTCAAAGTTATGCAGTTACACCCACAAAGGAAAAGTGAAAAACGATTCCGAGCGCTTTCGTCTTTATTTTTAAAGACCTTTTCAAGGAATGAACAGGAGGCTGGACATACATTGACTTAAGTAGTGGAAGGGAAGATTATTAGATGTCCGGGTTAAACAACATCAAGCCAATGTACGTAATCACAGTGAACGATCCACGCTTTTTCTACATATGTACAATCTTAACCATAAAATTAACTGGAACAGTGCCAAACCAGTCATAAAATGCAGTAATTATATTTCGAGAAATATATTAGAATGTATCTCCATTAAAGCGTTCCCAAATTTCAACCTTAGCCCTGGTTTGTTCATGCTAGACCCCATTATCACTACATACATAAAATCTCCGCAGGATTTTGTACCCCCTAATTAATGTTCCAGAGGTGGGTAGTGTCTTTATGAATAAAGACGAAAGCTCTCGGAATCGTTTTTCACTTTTACTTTGTGAGTGTATCTGCATATATATATATATATATATATATATTAGGAGGGGCGGTCAATAAGTTATGCAATTCGGATATAAGGAAACGATATATGAGGAAAAGTGTTTTATTATTTTCCAATATAACTACCCTCGACTTAAATGCACTTGGGCCACTTGTCCCTGAGGCTTCGAATTCCCGACAACCAGAAATCTCCCGACTGCTGTTCAATCCACTCCTGGACGGCGAGCTGGACATCTTCATCGTCCCGAAACCGGCGTCCACGCAGTGCAGCCTTGAGCTGGCGGAATAAAAAGTAGTCACTAGGGGCCAGATTTGGACTGTAGGGGGGATGGTTGATCTCCTCGAATCCGCACTCGCGCAGGGCAGCTTGTGCAACTCTGGCCTTGTGAACTTTGAAGACGTTGAAGTCGATCATGGGGCGTGAGGTTTCTAGGGACCAAACGGCCAAAGACATTGGCAATGGCCAAATTGTCGTGGATAATGTTGATAACACTTACATGTGATTTTCCAAGTTCTCGCTCGATTTCTTCGACCTTCACCCGTCGATTTTCGAGGATCATCATCTACACACGGGCCACATTGTCCTCGTTGGCATGTCTGACAGGCGTCCGGGACGGATGTCATCTTCAAGAGACTCACGACCATGGCGGAACTCCCTATTCCAGCGAGCAATGGTTGCATAGGAAGGGGTGGTGTGGGTTTACACTGGAACCATTCGGTCATGGATCTCTTTTGCATTCTTGCATTCCTTGGTCAAAAATTTAATCAGTGCGCGGTGCTCAACCTTCTCCATTGTTAAAAAATTTGTGACTGATGATCTGCGATCAACTACTGCTTCTTAAAAAAAAAACGAGGCAGGAGTGTGCGGCTGCAGGTCCTGACTTGTCATAACTTTTCCTTACACCTCCACAAACAGCCATCCCCCTTCCTACTGATTAGCAAAACTTATTGACCACCCCTCGTGTATATATATATATATATATATATATATATATATATATATATATATATATATATATATATATATATATATATGCGGTTAAAAGACAATTTTTTGGCAAACCAGTTTTCCTCAAAGCCTTCGGAAGGAGCTCTTGTCACATACATGAAAAGGTATGTGAGAAGAGCTTCTTCCGAAGGCTTTGAGGAAGACTGGTTTGCCAAAAAATAGCCTTTTAACCGCATAATTAATTGCATTACTGCAATAATTTTTCTTAATATATATATAGATATATATATTTATATATATATATATATATATATATATATATATATATATATATATATATATATATATATATATATATTTATATATATATATATATTTATATATATATATATATATATATATATATATATATATATATATATATATATATATATATATATATATATATATATATATAAATATATATTGCTTTCTTGTGTTTCTGTACGTGGCGCCATGATGTTATTATGTATATAAGTATGTGTTCGAGACGAATAGGAAAGTAAATGATGTAATTATTAGTATTCTCTTTCTTATGTTCTTTTCTCTTCCGTACCCCCGTAAGGGGCACGGCGATTTGCCATCCTGGCCGCCGTGCTGACGGGACTCAGCACCCCGTCCGACCCCAGTTAGCCTATTCTCCTTCCTTCAAAACACTTGTTTCCTTGCTTTTCATACAACCTCTCCCACAACTTTCTCTGGTCAGACTCTAATTTCACAGGGTAGATGCCGACCTTCTTCTCAAACCAACCGTCCCGGATCGGGGCTGAGGGACGAGGGAACAACATTCCCTGACCCCTCAGCTCCGGTTCGGGATGTTTTTTTTTAACAACCTGCTTCATCCCCACCCATACCTTCCTCATATCCCTTTTCCTTCTCAATACACTGTCTATCCTTGATTTTACGCCGTGTCTAAGGTGGAGCCGCTATGCCGATGGACTGCCAGGCCACCAGGCGGGAGGAGTGATCCCAAATTTCTGCGCCTGGCTCTCCTGGGCCTGTAAGCACCTCTTGCAGTGCGGGCTACTGTGAGAGGTGATGCGCGATTGCATCCCGTGTAAAACAGAGGGTCACCATGCCCATGTATTTAAATCAAAAACCCAAATCTCTCCCCAATTCCCCTTCCTCATCAACGGAGCCGCCCTCGGGCAGCTCCACCGAAAAAATGGAGGTCCTTCCCTCTTGTGTTTGCGCAGGGAACCCTCCATACTTCTTTAAACGGAGAGGAGGCTTACTCCTCTCCTACGCCTACGGGTGTAGGGGACTCCCCCTCACCCCCGTCTCTGGAGGTGCTTTCGGGCACCGCCCTATTTCCAGCGGCAGTTCCTCCTTTTCTTTCTAAGGGGACTGCCAAGAAAGCCAGCAGGAAGCCCATTGCCGACCACCCCTCGTGTAAGCGGCTCGGTATGGCAAACCCCCTTAGGGGGGAGAGGGGAGCCAGACCCCTTCGGTCACTTTCCTCAAAAGACCTCCTGGCAAGAATTTTAAACCTTGCCGGGGTCAAGGCCTGTGCCTCCCCACACAAGACTGGCGACACTGCCAAGGGGACCTGCGATGTCCTGGGAGGGTATGGCCAACTGGAGGCCCCTCCTGTGATAGACCTGGTCCTTGAGGAAGCCCAGCCTCAGACGGTAGGGCCTTCCATGGGGGGGAATCCGGGCTCGGCGCCAAACACCGAACCCAAATCCACCCCTATGCAAGGTCCTCCTAAAACGGTTAGGGTTTCTGAGGCAGTACAAGGAGGGGAGGGATCTCCTCCGAGCGTGGGAAAAAGGGTCTTGCGACCCCACCACCACGGGATGGCCTGGCTGGGGGGTGCGCGGTTTACACCCAGGATGATGTCTCCGTTCTTCCTTTCTCTTTAGATTCCTCCTTTCAGGCGGGGGCTGTGCAGCTGCACCTGTATAGGAGGTATACTATTATTTCTGCGTACATTCCACCGTCAGCTGACTTCGATGCAGGGGACTTCCGCCCCGTCGTGGCACGGTTGCCGAGGCCCTATCACTTGCTTGGAGATCTGAACGGCAGGCGTCCTCTTGCGGAGATTACTCCAAAAATCCAGGCACAAGTCATTGCCGATCTGATCGAAGAGCTTGAGATGGGTGTCCTAAACGTGGATGAGTTTACGCATCACTGTCCGAGAACCGCTTCATTTTTTTGCCTTGACCTATCCTTATGCTCTTCGGATGCACAGCCTGATTTTGATTGTGGGGTGGTCGATGACCTCCATGGTAGTGATCACTTTGCCATTCAAATATCATTTTCAGGGCAACGCCGCCTGAGAGCCCACCTCGGTGGTGCTTGGCGCGGACGCGGTGGCCTGCATTTCAGGAAATGACTGAATTTTCTATCTCAGTCGAGGAGTTTAGGTCGGTAGATGAGGCCGTTGAGTTCTTCTCCGGCAACCTCATCGCCGCGGGCCTGACTACTATTCCTAGGACGTCTGGCCGTTTTGCACGCCGACCACTCCCATGGTGGTCGGCTGAGTGTGAGATGGCCTTCAAACAGAAGCGTTATGCCTACATGCGCTACAAGCGCCGCCGAAACGATTTCACTGTCGCTGAATTTCGTCGGGATAGGGCTAGGTTCCGGTATATTTCGAAGCACGCCCGCCGCTCTTCTTGTTGGGCATACGTGTCTTCACTTAACGGGAAGACCCCTTTAGCAGAGGTGTGAAGGCGAGTCAAAAGGATTCGGGGTGAGTTCTCGCAGGACCCCCCTGCCATCCTCCAGGAGAATGGGACCGCAATCTGGGACTCCGCGTCCGTGGCGGAATCCTTCGCGACGGCTTTTTCCGCATTCTCTAGCCGGGGTGCTACTCCGCCAGCATTCAATGCACGTTGTGATGTCACGGAAGGCCGCCGGCTGGACTTTACCTCCAGAGGCGGAGAACCCTTCAACGACAGGTTTACTGGGAGAGATCCTTCTACTCCGACCGGTTTCCACCCAATCTCTCTAACCTCTTGCGTGTGCAAGTTGATGGAGAAATTGGTAAATGTTAGACCAGCCTTTTTCCTAGACAGCGGAGGTCATCTGTCTTCTGCACAGTGCGGCTTCCGCAAGTTCCACTCCACGTCGGATGCTCTGCTCCCACTGGCAAATGCCGTCTGCGAGGCTTTCCTCCGTAGACAGCACTACGCCACGGTCATTTTCGATCTGGAGAAGGCCTATGATACCGCATGGCGATACGGTATCATGGAGACTCTCCACACGATGGGGGCAAGGGGACGCCTCCCAATGTTTATATCTGAATTTTTTGCGAGATCGTCGATTCGGCGTACGGGTGGGGGAGCCCTCTCCGGCCCAATGGAGCAGGAAGAGGGTGTTCCGCAGGGAAGTGTCCTCAGTGTCACACTGTTTGCTCTGAGCATCAACGGCATCACCTCGCTGCTGCCGAAAGATGTTCTCGCTACGCTTTACGTGGACGACCTTTCGATCTCTTTTGGCGCGGCCCAGATGCCAACTCTAGGGCGTCGACTCCAACAGGCATTGAACCGCGTCTCTCGCTATGCCGAAGCGCACAGGTTTCGGTTTTCTTTGGCCAAGACTAAGGTGGTGCACTTCTGCCGCCATCCCTGGCTTCACCCCGACCCAAATTTTTTTCTTAATGGGGTGCACCTGGATGTGGTGGGATCGCACCGTTTCCTCGGTCTTGTATTCGACCGACACCTCACCTGGGAGGCTCATATTTGCAGCCTTAGGGTCTCTTGTACCCGCGCCATGGACATTCTCCGTTCCGTGACGTTCAGCGCTTGGGGCGCTGATAGGGCTACTGCCTTACTTTTTTTATCGATCCTTTGTTCGTTCGAAGCTCGACCTTGGATGCGGGTTTTCTGCATCCGCAGCCGAGCGTTTATTGCGGAAGGTGGATTCGATCCACCACATCGGCCTTTGCCTTGCGACCGGTGCCTTCCACACCTTCCCCATTGAGAGTCTGTTGGTCGATGCTGGGGAGATGCCACTCGATCTGTGCCGCGTGCAGTGCATCACTCGCCTGTACGCGCGAGCCCGGCGCCTCCCTCAGTCGCCAACAGCTCTCCTGCATCCGCAGCTGATCTCGATGGTGCCTATGCTGCCGAGAGACGCCAGTCATACCCTAAGCCCTTTGGGTTTAGGGCCAGGAAACTCCTGCGAGAGCTAGATATATCTCTCGGGTCGGTTCGCTTCTGGTTCTGCCCAGGACGCCACCCTGGAGGGTACCACATTTGGCTATTTGTCGCGATGCCTCTGTTCCCAAAGCTTTTACGGCGCCGGGAGTATTGCGTTCGACCTTTCTTGAGCACACCTCGTGTCACCCTGGAACCGTTCCAGTGTATATGGATGGCTCCAAGTCCCAAGAGGGGGTCGGCTTCCACGCTGTATCTTCTTTGTTTGAAGTCAGCAAGGCTCTGCTAGGTGCTGCGTCTGTCTTCAGGGCCGAGCTGGTGGCATTACACCACTCGGTAGGGGAGATTACGCGACGTGCCCGGTTCTGAGACCGGATTGTGATCTATAGCGACTCACAAAGCGCCCTGAGTGCTCTCGGGGCATTGCAATCTCCGCCTCTCCTGGTTCGCGATATCCGTGACGCCACGGTTATGGCGAGCCGGGCAGATGTTGAGATTATCTCCTGCCTGGTTCCTGGACATGTATGAATTGCGGGGAATGAGCGCGACGATGAGGGCGCCAAAGAGTCCGCGAGGACTCTGCGACCGGACCAGCGTTTCGCTCTTTCGCACACCGACTACATGGCAGGAATACGAGCAGCTCTTCGGACTGCTTGGCAAAGAAGATGGGAGACGGTCGAAGGGAACTTAAAGTTGCGTGCCATTGCGCCACGACTGTTCCCATGGACCTATCCCCCAATGCCGCGACGGCTTCAGGTCGCTTTCTGTCGTCTCCGAATCGGACACACTCGTGTGACGCATCGCCATTTGATGGAGCGCTCGCTTGCGCCCTATTGCGACGACTGCGTCGTCCCCCAGACTGTTCGGCACATTCTTGTCGATAGTCCTAGTCTGCGTTTCCTGTCCCGGTACCGGGATGTGCGGGGTCGCTACCGCCTGTCCCTTGTACTCGGGTCGAGTGCGTGCACCATGACTGGTGAACTGATAGACACTTTGGGGGAGGCCGGCCTTCTCCCTTGTATTTAACTTGTTTTTTGTTATTGTTGTTTGTTTTGTTTTTTTGTAGGTCTCAGACTGCTGCGCCGGTGGGAGGGGGACCTCATCCCGACGCCGGAGCTTGCTCCCTGATTGTTATCCCTTTTTATTGTTGTTTCTCTTAAAGTTTTTATTTTAAAGTAGCCTAGAACTGGGCTGTTTGTTTGCGGCGACTTATGCCCAAGTGGGCAGTCGCCAGATAGCCCCTATAAAAAAAAAAAATCTCTTCCGTACTCGCTTAAGGTAAAACTTTCTTCTCTCGCACATCGCCCTGATGACGTCACGACCCTGATTTCACATAAAAAATTAACATTACATTGTAATTACTACTGTAATCACAACGAGAACCCTGTGTGTGCCCCAAAAGAAAAAAAATGATGCGATATTTGCCTTCGGCTTCATAAAAGAATAGTCGTTCCCGTTTTCAGCTTGGGCAGCGCTCTTCAAGTGAGTGCGCACGTGTGTGCATATAACTATACGAAAAACGCACACGCCATGTGCTTATTAAGACTCTAACTGAGTCTAACCACTACTGAGAAACAGTCGCCAAATAATTGACTTATTAATATTTAGAACTTTATTACTAGTATAAGTATAAACGTCGAACTCTGTTACGAATAATAATGGGAAAAACTCTTTTTCAGAATGTTTCGAAAAACATCTTTGCTGCATTCAGAACTGCGAAGTCTTTATCGACGCTATTTCGTCCATTGTAGAACTCTCACCTCTACGTGTGATACTCCTCAATCACCTCTCGGTATATTTGCTGTTGTTGTTTTGGCACGGATTTTGCCTCCAGATTCCCACCGCCTGCTACCTTCCTCACGGAGAACCTATACTTTAATGTGTAATCCAACCGGGGGACTACAAAATAAGGCAGCCGTCGAAA
This sequence comes from Ceratothoa steindachneri, assembly GCA_963969495.1. NCBI lineage: Eukaryota > Metazoa > Arthropoda > Malacostraca > Isopoda > Cymothoidae > Ceratothoa > Ceratothoa steindachneri. The sequence continues at coordinate 123,457,018 of OZ018331.1, forward strand.
AGTCGACTCGAGTTAAGACTCAATCTGGCGACTAATTAACTTTATAGAAGTCAATGAAGTCTTCCGGCGTATGATAGGCAACTAAGCACGGAAAGGGGACGTCTGTATGTGGGACAAGAAAAACACGCGGTCAGTAAAAGGCGACTAAGTCTGGAAAGAGGGAGGGGGGGGGGGGGAGGCTGTGTGTGATACAGGAAGAACATTCATATCGTCCTCCGGCGCGTTTAGTAAAACGCGACTAAGCACAGATAGTGGCCCACTAGCCTGGAAAACCGCGTACTGGAAACTTTTGTCCCTGCAAACTCGATACACATTGCCAGTAATGGGCTGACCTTTCGCAGACACAACCCAGTGTTGCTGATTAATCCGCATCAATGCGTAAACCGTGTAGGTGTGGAGGTTGTGAGAGATCGTTCTGAGGCGGTATGTGAGAAGAATGGGTGGAAATCGACAAGCGAAGAGCTACCTTTCTCGCACACATGCGGGAGGAAGACAACTTGAGACAATAACGTGGCTCTGAGATGAGACTAGGTTTTATGGTCATAACATAACATAACATAATTTCACGGATGACAAAAGCCACAAGGGCCTATCAAAGGTCATCCGCATCCGTCAAAACCCACCCACAAAAAGCACCATCACCAGGGAAAGACAAAATCAAAGTCCCCCCACAATATAATATAACAGATGACAAAATCCACAAGGGCTCATCGTAGGTCATCCGAGTCAAACGGCCTCTTTTTTAAGGCACCCAAACTCCCAGGAAAACTACATCCAGAGGATATAATTATTCAACCGAGCGGGAGGAGGGTGGGGGGCATTTTTTAATAGTTAGTGATGAGTTATGTAGGTTCATTTCGCATTAAATAATCTAACCTATCCTTGCCAAACTTAACTTACCTACTTACCAAACATAACTTAACCTACCTAACTTAACCCATCCCAAACCTTAAAACAAGCAAAAATCTAAACTCACCTTTAGCTTTGGTGTAATTTACCTTGATTTATTTTCTCTTCATATGATTTCTATCTTATTTTCCCTTTTAAAGTTATTATTTTTACACAACCACACCTCCATAAAACAATCTTGCTACTTTATCATTAAAGGTAAGTTTACTTTTTTGCGTTTTTAAAGTTTGTGATGAGTTAAGTATACTAGGTTAGGCGCTTTAAGTTAGGTAGGTTAAGGAACAACCAAAATTGCATAGGAAAACATTAATTTTTAGACACATGCCAACTCCAATAAAGTGAACTTATGGGTGTTGTAGCCCTTGATTAATTTGATTTAAATTAAATATATAGAAGTTATTTAATTGTAAATATTACCTACAATCTTTTACAGATTTTTATAATTATTTAACAAAAGTTATTATATTCCTGTCTTTGTTTCTTTTAAAAATGGTACTAAATTTCCTTGAGTTAATGGAAAGAAAACAAATTATTTAGGGGATATAAATTAGGAACTGCTTACGAAATCAGGTTTAAAGGGTCGTTAAAAAGGTTTCTTTTAAAAGGCTTCCAAAATTGGTGGTTTTAGGATATCAAGGAAACAATAATTCTCTTATTAAATTACTTGCAAAATTTTAGATACACGATCGGTAAATATTTAATTGTATTTGTGTTTTATTTTGGCGTGTGTAAAAGGGTCAAGGTCAGGGGCTTGTTCGCCAATGACATAATTGGCATCGTGTGAATTAAGCGAGTTCTTTTACGTGTGTTTTTTTTAAGGGGGGGGCAGGGGGGCGTTAATCCGTTAATCCATCAATCCATTTTTGCACTTTCGCGGTGCTTATCAGTGTATAAAATTCCTGTTCGACAAACCCCCTACAGTCTCTAGTGTGTGCGTGTTTTTTTTGTGTTTCTTTTGTGCGAACCGGCAAAACATCATGTCGTCGTTCGAGATTTTCCAAACTCAGGGAGAATCTTTTGGTTTAACGGGGAAAGACCTAATGTCCTTCATCCAGTAAGAAGAGAGGACGGCGAGAGAAGAAAGAAGAGAAAGAGAAGAAAGGGAGAGAATTCGAGTATATGAATTAGAGATGACGAGGGCGAAAAATGAGGCCCTATCCATCACTTTGGGGCCCGAAATCCAATAACCTGCATCCGTAAAGCTGCTTATGTTTAATGAAGGGAAAGACTTTGCTTTGTACTTGACCCACTTCCATGTAAACCACTGGGATATAGAATCGGACGGTGTAGCTAAATTGTTGCCCCTTTCGAACACCCACCTGAGGGATATTTTTTATTTCACTCCCGTCCGAGGCAACAATTGACTATTCCACGTTAAAGGCCGAGCTACTCGCTGCCTATAACATGACTTCCGATTTTTATTGTGTTAAGTTCAGGCAGTTCCGAATCCAACCCAATCAAACATTACGGCAATTCGATTATACCTTACAAAGGCATCTTAATTTCTGGTTGGACGCCTCAAAAGTGCCCCAGGATTACGATGTTATGATTGATTTCATCCTGAAGGACTAATTTCTGGCATCGCTTCCATCCGAAATGCGATCATTTATCAAGGACAGAAGATGCACCAGCTTCACGGAGTGCATATGAGAGGCTAACGTATATGCCTCCAGTCACAACTGTTACCCTAAAGAATGGGGGAAAATATAACCATCTTCTTCCAAATCGCAGATGAAGAAGCACAAATTCGTCTCTAACAACAAAGAAAGCTTTGTCAAGGTAACATGCCAGTCTAAACCGAAACCTGTTCGAACGCCCATCAAACAAGAAGCTCGACCATTCTCTTCTAACCCCCCTTCGTCAGCCTTCCCCTAGAGGACCGTCGTATGTCATTCATGCGGAATCGAAGGACATGTAAAAACCAATTGCCCTCAGAATTCGTACTTGATGAATAACTTCTCTCACCAGGTGCACCAGGTGAGTGCCACCCCTTCTTAGACCCCGTCTTGACCAGAAACTCCTCTCCCTTCAAGCGAACCAGGTCCCGCCGGCTACTAGGTGAACATTTTGTTCAATAAAAGCAACCCTAGGGGCCTTCAATTCTAGACAGGTACTGTAAATGGCTGCCGTATCTCCACCCTCGTCCGAGATACAGAATGCACGTGTATCGTGGTCTTGGATGAGGTACTTCCACCGGTAACCCTGGATCACAATCGGTTCGCCATCGCCCATGACTGTCTGGGACGCGCTAATCGGCTTCCCATTGTAAAGTGCCATATTGACTGCACCTACTTCACTGTTAGGCAAAAGTAGTGGAAAAAAACAATAAAGTTTTGCGTCGTTTTGGTTGGGCAGACCCCAAAGTTTCCTCACCCTCGGTGGCTCAACGAGGGTGGCTCAAGCTAAACAAGAATTGGAGGCGCACGCTTCCCTGAAGAACCCCAGGTGCTTCGGATTATGGCAACATAGTCAACGAGGATTTTACAAAAAAGCAAAAGGAGTGTGAGTCCCTTCGCCCTCTGTGGACTAAGGCCCACAAAAAAACGCAAGAATTGGCCGTCGAAGCAGATTACCCCCTGGACCCCCTGGGTGTGGTCCAAATTGCATGCGTAGAACAGGACGACGATTACCCCTTGCTCATACCAGATGTAATGAACTCCCCTTCATCAGAGCTCAAAATAAATTATCAATGATCATCCCTTCAGAGAACCCAGCTTCAAGCTACCCTCGATCAATTCGGTGACGTCATCTCCGACATTCCAGGATGTGCTACCCAGTTCGAGCACGATATCCAATTAACTACATAAGAGGCTGTTAGGTCCAATCCGTACCCTTTGCCCGTTCATTTAAGGAAAGAATTCAATGCCGAAGTTGAAAAAATTGTCAAAGTTACAGATAATTGAACCCTTCAAATCAGATTATTGTTTCCCGGTTGTAATGGTAAAAAAACTGATAATTCCTACAGAATGTGTATTGATTTTAGAAAGATAAACGCTATCACCGTATTTGACGCCGAACCTATTCCCTTGATTGACCTAAATCTTCATTTATTCGAGAAGGCGACGTATATTTCCGAATTAGATCTGTGTAAGGCCTATTACCAGATCCCATTGAGGGAAGAGGTAAAAAGGTACACCGCGTTCCCGACCGAGAAGGGATTAATGGAGTTTCCTCGGCTTCCTTTTGGTCTCGTCACCGCTTGCAGTAATTACACTCGGATGATGAGATGTATTTTAGATGGACTACCACTCGTGTCCTTCTATTTTAATAACATTTACGTGGCTACCTGTGATTGAGAATATCACTTGACCGCTCTTCACGTTCTGCTGCAAAGGCAGAACGTAATCTCACCATCGGCCCCAGCAAATGTCATTTTGCCTTCAATAACATCAATTACCTAGGCTTCTGCCTAGGGAACAATCAATTGTCCCCGCAGGAGGATAAGATCCGAGCCATTGAGAAAATGGCACTGCCCATAACCAAACGGCAATTAAGGTCCTTTATGGGTTCCGCCTCCTTTTATCGCATTTTTATCCCAAATTTTGCAGCCCCTTTCGCTCCCCTATGTAACCTCCTGAAGAAAAAGTCCCCTGAGCAACTCGTAAGGACTCCGTCATCCATCGCCAGTTTCAAGCAGCTTAAGGGTAAACTCGCGTCGGCCCCGATATTGCAATTTTCTAATCCCGCCGAACCATTTGGAAATAGGACATATGGCAGCAATGGCAGTATAGGGTGCGTATTAGTTCAATACGGACCTAATAACGAGAGTTTCCCCATAGCGTACGCTCGCCGAAAATTATCACCGCGTGAAAAGAACTACGCAGTGATTGAGCGAGAGACCCCGACTATCATATGGGGTATTAGCAAATTTAACAGGTATTTGATAGGAAAGGAATTCGTGAACGAGATTGATCATAAACCTTTGTCGTACCTTAGGAACATCAAAAACAATAATAGGAGACTAATACGTTGTTGGAGCTTATTTATCCAAGAATTCCAATTTAAAATTATGCATTTAAAAGGCTCAGAGAATTGTATAGACGATAGCTTGAGCCGAAATACTGTAGATTCCACCCCCAATTTTTATTATCTTGTAAATATGTCTGAATAAATTTCGGTGTCAAATATGAACCCCTTTTGTAAATAAACGCTACCCATTATTTTGTGACCGAGGCAGATGTACCATTCTGAAAGCTCAGTATTTATAGGCCTGATTGTTGTAAATTAGTCCTTTTTGATAATAGTCAATCTATGTACTTTGTTTAAGCCTCTAGGTATTTATTTGTTGTGTATTTATTTGGTATTCTTTTTAATTTATTTATTTACCATGTATCCCATTGCTATTTTCATTGTGATGGGAATTTTTTTTGTGAGATTTTGTATTCCGTGTGGATTTAGGACCACGTATATTTTTTTTGTCCCTTTCATTTTGTGACGCGAGGTATTGTACACTTTTATTTATTTATTTCTCGAGATGTCACTTCTCCCGGAAGTTCCATCTTAAGGGAAAAGGAGATGTCAGAGAGAGAGAGAGAGAGAGAGAGAGAGAGAGAGAAAGAGAGAAAGCGAGTCGCGCAGATAAAGAGAAAAAGGAGTATCTCACGGACGAAAAACATTTCCGTAAACCTCCGGAGCGATATCGAAGTCAAACTGGAGCCGGGTGACCAATTTAGCAATATTTCGGTAAAACCATCACCGCCGTGTCTGCGAGACAGAGCCAAACTCGCTTCTGTCGGCAAATAAAAGAACTTCTGGCGGAGTCGTATATATTCCCCAGCCCGGGAATAATCAAGGGAGTATTCTCAGAGCATTCGGGACGCGAGCTGTATATACGCCGCTTTCACGTAAGCAAGATTCAGGCGGTACTCTCACAGTACTCCCGCAGCATCTTGAGAGGTCATTGGAATCATCCAACGACGATGCGCAGTTCTTGAGCGACACCCGACACCCTTAGGGCTCGCAGGCAGAAACCATTATTCGGAACAACGGAGGTCAAGGACGAAGGACTCAGTCAGGAATACCGCACTTAGCTCCGCTCTAAGAGAATAATACTACCCTGAGCAAATGCTCGAGTTCTCATTCAGAAAATCGTAAGCCATTAAATTTTCTTTTTCATTGTCGAAGAGACGTGACGCTCTCTGACCGCAAGGCTCACTCGTAGTCTCCTTCCGATCCCTCTCGGGTAATTATTGTGCCTCGTATGATTCAGATAATATCATTATTTGTATATTCATTTCAATTTTCATTTGCCGGACGATTAACGGACTAGTTAAAGTGTATCATTATTGATAATATCATTTGTTGTTTGTATAGTATTAAAGTCTATTTTTGTTTCACTTGTTGATATCCTATAACCACCCGAAGCCTGTTGAAATAGTATCCAAGTCGGCCAATATTAGAATTTGCACTCGTCTTTAATCCCCACGTACTTCAAAAAGGAGACAGTCCCATATTTGTTTGTCACCTACTTTTCCCCGCGTTGAGGGAGTGCAGCAAAGGGTTAGGTCGGACTACCTGATCCTACGGCACAAAAATATACTTTATTCTAAGATTAGCCTCTTAACGGGGCAAGCGGCACGTCACTAAGTTACTTTACGGGCGACTAACAGTCTATATAATTCAACACGAAGTATTAAATTCTGGAGCGACAAAACTTGGTCAATTTAAAAGGGGTAACGTGAACGAGATAATCTTCTTAACCACAGTAACCTAATAATATTAATAATACATCCTTCAAACTGAGCTGCGTGGGATGATTTTGAGTTGTTAAGTCTATGGTTCTCCACCCCTATGGTGGAGCAACCGAAAACTGTGTATGTCGAATTACGTACATATCCCAAGTTTTATCTATATAACAGGATACGCTTGTTGCAGCTTTGTGATACAATTCCTTTTGGTCAACAGGTGTATTTACCTAAGTGCTGGGTAGACTTTCGACTTTTGATATATATCTTCTGAGACGTGAATTGTTTGTATATACGTTGTCTTACTGATGGATGTGTCTCTGACCTTTCGTGCCTTCGTAAGGGGCGCGGCGATTTGCCATCTTGGCCGCCGTGCTGGCGGGACTCAGAACCCCGTCTGACCCCAGCTTAGCCTCTTTTCTTTGCTTCAGACACTTATGTTTCCCCGCTGTTTCCTCGCTTTTCATACAACCTCTCCAACAACTTTCTCTGGTCAGCCTCTAATTTCACAGGGTAGATGTTGACCTTCTTCTGAGCCAACCATCCCAGATCGAGGCTGAGGGAGGAAGCAACAATGTTCCCTCACCCCTGAGCTTCAGTTTGGGATGTGTTTTTTTTTAACAACCTGCTTCATCCCCACCCATACCTTCCTCACATCCCTTTTCCTTTCCTCTACACACTCTATCAATTTTACGCCATGTTCAAAGTGGAGCCGCCATGCTGAAGGGCTGCCAGGTCACCAGGCGAGAGGGGTGGCCTTAAATGGCGGCACCTGGCTCTACCAGGCCTGTACGCACCCCTTGCAGAGCTAAGGCATCCCGTAATAAAATAAGAGTCACCATGCCCAATGATAAGTCAAAGAAAAAAAATCCCCTTAATTCCCCCTGTTCCATCGACGGAGTCGCCCTCGGGCAGCTCCACAGAAAAAATGGAGGTCCCCCCCGCCTGTGCTTGCGCAGGAGACCCTACAAATTTCTCTAACCGGAGAGGAGGCTTACTCCTCTCCTTCGCCTACGGGTGTAGGGGACTCCCCTCACCCCCTTCTCTGGAAGCGCTTTCGGGCAACTCTCTCATTCCAGCGGCAATCCCTCCATTTCTTTACAAGGTGACTGCTAAGAAAGCCAGAAAGCAGCCCAGAGAGGACCGCTCCCTATTAAAGCGGCTCGGTAGGGTAAACCCGCTTAGGACGGGGGAAGGGGGGTAAATGGAAGCCAGGCCCCTTCGGTCGCTTCCCTCAAAAGACCAGCTGGCAAGAATATTAAACCTTGCCGGTGTCAAGGCCTGTGCCTCCTCAGACTTGACTAGAGACAGCTCTGTCAACAAAACCTGTGATCTCCTGGGGGGAGATGGCCAACTGGGTGTTCCCCCTGAGATAGATATGGTCCTTGAGGAAACCCATCCTCAGACGTTACGGCCTTCCATGGGAGTGAATCCGGGCTCGGCGTCAAGCACCGAACCTGAAGCCGCCCCTATGCAAGGTCCTCCTCAAACGGCTAGGGTTTCCGAGGCAGTAAATGGAGGGGAGGGATCTCCTCCGACCGGTGCCCCTACGACTGCTAGGACCTTCTCCATTTCGGAGATGGACCTGGTTGAGGCCGGACAATCTGGCCTGGGGGCTCCTGTCGGCGGAGGGGAGAAGCGGGTTCATTCCCCGCCCTCCTCTCCTAAAAAGAAAAAGAACAGAACAAAGACTAAAAAGACTCGCGGCTTCTCTCCATCCGCGTGGGCTGCGGAAACAGATGGGTCTGCTGCTTTGGTAAGCGACCAGGACAAGATCGGCAGATCCGGCCCCTCTGCCCCCCAGGGTGCAAAGCCCCCGACTAAGACGAAAAGTGCGGAGGCCGGAGCCTCGAAAACGTCAGGGCCCCTCATTTAGAGGCTACTTGAAGTTTTCGAGCCCGATGGCTTCAAACGCTTCCTCGTTATTTTCTACACTGATGGCAGCATGTTGGCCAAGAGCAACATGATCCATCAGAGGAGAGCATTAGCTAGTGTAATTGGTAGAGGGCCGAAGGTGACCCGTTTCTCGGACGAGAGCCTTTCGGCGAATCCCTCTGAGGCGGCCAAGATAAGTGCTCTTCGGACACTTCATGGCACCCCGGTGAGTGTGACGCCTCGCTCTACCATGAATTTTCTGAAATGAGTAGTTTATGCGAGGTAACTCGTTGACTACTCCATAGAGGACATCATCTTAGAGCAGGCCGACCCTGGGGCGATCAAGGTCGAACGTGTGATGAGAAAACAGGGAGGGACCTCGAGACCCCCCCATACAATCTCCGTCACGTTCGACTGTGACAAGCTCCCTGAGTCGGTGCGTGTTGGTTGGTACCGCTACCGTGTGAAGGCATTTGTGCCACTGCCGCTGCGGGGCTATTACTATCACTGTTTCGGCCATACGAATTGCACATGTAGACTTGCAAAGTCGGGGTCACCCGAAGTATGTGTAAATTGCTCCAAGGCCGCACACGATCAGTCTAAATCATGTGTGGACAAGTGTGTCAATTGCGGAGAGCCGCACACCGCTTCTTCGAAGCAATGTGGTGCGTATCTCATTGAGAGATAAATTCTGGCTGTTCAGGCCAAGGATTGACTCTCATTCCGCGAGGCTAAGGACTTGGTCCTGGTGCGCCTAACTCGGCCTGGGACGTCTTATGCCTCAATGGTTAGAAAGAGACCATCTGCTCCTGGCCCATCCAGGCCAACGAGCAAGGTTGTTTCTGCGCCCATTCGGAGCCTTTCTGCGGGTTATACTCAACCCGGGCGCTTCCCTGGTAAAGCTGGCGGCACAAATGGTTCACACCCAGCCACGGCTAAAACCAAGGCTCCCCACCCTTCCCCCAGCTTGACCATTTCCCGTAAGGCGAAAGGCCACACGCCTTTAACAAGTTGTTAGACTCACAGGGGGCAACACCCCTGAAGATGGTCGCCAGGCCATCTACCGGGGTTCCTAAAGCTGTCCCCCGAAAGAAGGACAGCAACAAAGGAGCTTCGGCCCCTTCCCCCACGCCTAGTGGCACGCTGAGTGGCTCGGAGACGGTGGATCCTCAAAAAGAGGGCCCCCCACCTCCGAAGCCGCAACGCATGCCTAAGTTTTCGAGGCAGAGAGAAGAAAAGACTTGTATGGCGAGCCCAACCTTCCCCAATAAGTCCTCGAATGCGACAGCGCCTTCAGCGCTTTGTCCGGCCAACAGCGCCCGGGCTTCTGCCTCCGGGAAGCGTACGGCCATTACCGTGATGGTCTTCTGTTCGAAGAGGGCCTTCCGAACTAGACCTGGATTATATATTCCTTCAATTGAATTGCCGTGGACTCCGGGCTAACTGGGAGGAGCTGCTGAGGCTCGTCTCATCCCGTTCTCCGTAAGCTATTTTTCTGCAGGAGACCATGCTAGGCACGTGATCCCTGCCCGCCCTCACTGGGTATAAGGGTTTGCGACCTCACCACAAAGAGATGGTGGCTGGAGTGGTGATGCAAGGTTTACACCTGGCATGATGTCTCCGTTCTTCTTTTCTATGCAGCTTCACCTGGATAGGAGGTATACTGTTATTTATGCGTACATTCCACCATTAGCTGACTTCGACGCGGGGGACTTCCGCGGCGTCGTGGCACGGTTGCCGAGGCCCGTTCTCTTGCTTGGAGGTCTGAATGGCAGACATCCTTTCTGTGGGGGATTACTCAATAAATCCCAGGGGACAAGTCCGTGCCGATCTGATTGAAGAGTTTGAGATAGGTGTCCTAAATGTAGATGAGTTTACGCATCACTGACCGAGAACCGCTTCATTTTCTTGCCTTGATCTATCTTTGTGCTCTTTGGATGCACAGCCTGATTTTGATTGGGGGTGGTCGAGGACCTCCATGGTAGTGATCACTTTCCCTTTCAAATATCATTTTCAGGGCAACTGCCACCTGAGAGCCCACCTCGGTAGTGCTTGGCGCGGGTGCGGTGGACTGCATTTCAGAAAATGACTGAATTCTCTATCTCAGTCGAGGAGTTTAGGTCGGTAGATGAGGCTGTTGAGTTATTCTCCAAGAACCTCTTTCCGACGGGCCTGACTACTTTTCCCAGAATGTCTGGCCGTTTTGCACGCCGCCCACTCCTGTCGTGATCGGCCGAGTGTGAGACGGCCCTTAAACAGAAGCGTTATGCCTACATGCGCTATAAGCGCCGCCCGAACGATTTTCACTGTCGGTGAATTTCGTCGGGCTAGGGCTAGGTTCCGGTATATTTGGAAGCACGCCCGCCGCTCTTCTTGGCGGGCAAACGTGTCTTCACTGAACGGGTAGACCCCTCTAGCAGAGGTGTGGAAGCGAGCCAAAAGGATTAGAGGCAAGTTCTCGCAGGACCCCCCCCCCCCCTCCCGTTCTCCAGGAGAAGGGGACAGCAATCTCGTACCCCGTGTCCGTGGCGGAATCCTTCACGACCGCTTTCTCTGCATTCTCTAGCCGGGATGCTGCTTCTCCAGTATTCAATGCACATCGTGATGTCGCGGAAGGCCGCCGGCTGGACTTTACCCCCAGAGGCGGAGAACCCTTCAAGCACAGGTTTACTGCGAGTGAGTTGCGCTCCGCTCTTGCTTCGTCCTCGGACACCGCCCATGGTCCGGACGATGTCCTGTATGCCATGCTTCGACACCTTGGTGAGCGAGGCATGGCCCTTCTGTTAGATTTGTTCAACAGGATCTGGTTAGAGGGTCTCCTCCCAGATTCCGGGCGAATCGCTACTGTGTTCGCCTTTCGCAAACCGGGGAGAGATCACTCTACTCCGGCCGGTTTCTGCCCAATCTCTCTAACCTCTTGCGTGTGCAAGTTGATGGAGAAGTTGGTAAATGTTAGATTAGCCTTCTTCCTGGACAGCGGAGGCCATCTGTCTTATGCACACTGCTGCTTCCGCAAGTTCCACTCCACGTAGGATGCTCTGCTCCGACTGGAAAATGCCGTGTGCGAGGACTGCTTTCGTAGACAGCACTACGCCACTGTCTTTTTCGATCTGGAGAAGGCCTATGATACTGCATGGTGATACAGTATCATGGAGACTCTGCACACGATGAAGGCGAGGGGATGCCTGTCAATATTTTCATCTGAATTTTTGCGAGATCGTCGATTCCGCGTACGGGTTGGGGGGAGCCCTCTCCGGCCCTATGGAGCAGAAAGAAGGTGTCCCGCAGGGAAGTGTCCTTATTGTCACACTCTCTGCTCTGAGCATCAACGGCATCACCTCGGTGCTGACGGAAGATATTTTCGCTACGCTCTACGTGGACGACCTTTCGATCTCTTTTGGCGCGGCCCAGATGCGAACTCTGGAGCCTCGACTCCAACAGGCATTGAACCGTGTCTCTCGCTATGCTGGAGCGCACAGGTTTAGGGGTTTTTTTGGCCATATTTAAGGTGGTGCACTTTGGCCGCCATCCACGGCTCCACCCGACCCAAATTTGTTTCTTAATGGGGTACCTGAAGTGGTTGAATCACACTGTTTCCTTGGTCTTGTATTTGACCGATGCCTCACCTGGGAGGCTCATATTCGCAGCCTTAGGGTCTCTTATACCCGCGCCATGGATATTCTCCGTTCCGTGACGTCCAGCGGTTGGGGCGCTGATAGAGGTACTGCCTTACTTTTTTATTGATCCTTTGTTCTTTCGAAGCTCGACTACGAATGCAAGTTTTCTGCATCCGCAGCCGAGCGTTTATTGCGGAAGGTGGACTCGATCCACCACACTGGCCTTCGCCTGGCGACCGGTGCCTTCCGCACTTCCCCCATTAAGAGCCTACTAGTTGATGCTTGGGAGATGCCACTCACTCTACGCCGTGTACGGTGCATTATTCGCCTGTACGCGCGAGCCCGGCGCCTCCCTCAGTCGCTAACAGCTCTCACTGCATCCGCAGCTGATTTCGACGGTGCCTGTGCCGCTGAGAGACGCCAGCCATACCCTAAGCCCTTTGAGTTTATGGCCCGGAAACTCCTTCGAAAGCTAGGTATAGCTCTCGAGTCGGTGGCACCCCTGGTTCTGACCAGGACGCCACCCTGGAGGGTACCACATTTGGCTATTTGTCGCCACGCCTCTGCTCCCAAAGCTTGTACAGCGCCGGGAGTATTGCGTTCGAACTTTTTGGCGCACACCTCGTGTCACGCTAAAACCGTGCCAGTGTATACGGATGGCTCCAAGTCCCAAGAAGGGGTCGGCTTCCACGCCGAAGTCAGTGGGGCTCTACCAGGCGCTGCGTCTGTCTTCACGGCCGAGCTGGTGGCAATACACCACTCGGTACGGAAGATAATGAGACGTGCCCGATTCAGAGACCGGATTGTGATATATAGCGACTCACAAAGCGCCCTGAGTGCTCTCGGGGCATTGGAATCTCCACATCCGCTTGTTCGCGATATCCGTGACACCACGGTTTTGGCGAGCTGGGCGGATGTCGAGATTATCTTCTGCTGGGTTCCTGGACATTTAGGAATTTAGTACATTGCCCCTTATTATGTGCGCTTTTAGCTTCGTCAAGAGTCTTTTATGTGTAACCTTATAAAAATTCTTTTTGACGTCGAGATAACTACATCTACAACTTTTTCTTGGGTAGAACCTGTGATAATTTGGTAAAAAAATAGAATAAATTAGTCGAAAGCCGTGCTGTGAGTCATTCATTAAGTTATTTGCCTCCAGATGATCCAAGATTCTATCTCTGGTAATTGATGTTTATAGTTTACTAATGACCGAAGTAAAAGAAATTGGCTGAAAATATCCAGGATCAGTATTTATGCATTTTAAACTCCCTCGCTAATAGATTTTGGGGGAATTGTGCAGAGGTTTTTAAAGTTCGTTTCCTATTTCTTTAAAGTGAATTTGATAGATTTTATCGAGGCCCGGCCCTTTGGAAATTTTCATTATACTAATATAAAAGATAATTTAATTTTTTGTTATGCCGATATTTGAAAGAGTAGTCTCTTGATCATAATTTTTTCACGTTTTTATTGTATAGTTGTCAAGAATGTACGTGGAACACTGTTATCACACATATGTTACGAATATTTGCGTGTAAACTGAAAGTAATACGTTCTTGTTCTCTAATTTTGTACGAATGCAAACCTACACCAACATATTCATAGACATATCAAAGGAATAAGAGAAAAAATCCCCGTGTCCGAAAACTTTGCTCGAGTGTTCCTTATTGCTCACAATCTCGACTGGATGTACATGCTTATTAAGCGCGTGCCTCTTTGTCTAGAAATCTGTCAGCAAAAAAGGCTACAATTTTAGCACACATCTTGATGAATGGTAGTTAAAGTCTTAAACCTTTTTCTGTCGGCTCTTCTTGGGAAATGAAAGAATTCCGGATGTTAAAGGTGACTTAGAAAAACTTCTGAAATCCTATGCCGCTAGGGAATGAAGGATGTCCCTAAAGGCGCATTTCCTCTAACCGCATCTAAACGGTGGGGGGTTTTCGGCAAACCTTGGAACATTCTCTGACGAAGAAGGAGAGCGCTTCCATCAGTATGTCAGCACGATGGAGCATTGAGACAGGTGTTTTTTAGTGAATAAATGCTTTTAGATTAAAGTTGGAGCAGGAAGCCCAAAGTTCAACACATGAAGAGCGTAAAGAAGGTTCAAAGTTTTTTTAGCTGATTCTTATGTATGGTATTTTTCTTATCTACGCCTTCTCCCTATGAATGGGTATTTTATTTTTTTATTTTCTGAGGTTTTAATTAATTACTAAGAGAGTTTTTGTTCAAATCTTATCTTTTACCCTTCGTTCATGCCTCATATAAATGCAGTTGAACTTGAAAATTATGAAACTTTTAAAAAAGAAATGTTATGGTGAAACGAACTAAAAATTAGTAATTAACTTTAAAATAAGTGCAATAAATTTGCAAAGACTCCTTCATGAAAAAAAAGAAGTAATTTTTGTTGACCACTGTACCGTCATAGCCAAAAGTTTTGAGACTACTACATTTTTTCATCTAAGAAAATTAATAGAATTTATCAAACGTTGCATTTTGTTTAGTATGTTATCATAATTTTAATAGGAAATTTAAAAGAAAATAGAGTTCAAACCCATTTTATTAATAAATATAGTTAATTGAGGCGCGCAGTTGATATTTACAAAAATGTCCGTTGTCCTTCAGGACTGCTTTGGCATGCTGGACACCAGATTTTTTATCTTATATTAACTGATATTACTCCATTTTTTGTTCAATAAACAACCGCAACTGTTCACAATTGGATGGTTTCTGTTCATCAACCGCCAGTTTGACTATCACCCACGAATTTTCTATTGAATTCAAACCAGGCGAATTCACGGACCAAACTCTAAAAAGTTCGATGTTTTTCAGCCAAGAACTTTGTTATTGTTTTTGTTTTGTCACACAGTTTGGCATCATGCAGAAAAATAGTTATTATTCCAAAACATGTCTTAAACTGTTGGGAATAAATGTTAATAAAGCACGTTTTGGTACCATTTCGAATTCATGACAGCGTTCTTAGGAAAAACTGTTAGTGCTCCAGTTCCCTTAGAGGAGAAGCAGCCTTAGAAATAAAAAGTGATCGGATGCTTTCCCATGAGCACGACACAGGACTAGTGAAAACACTACCCTTTTCTCTTCTTAATGAACGATCTTCCAGAAGCGCCAAAAAGGGGGAAGTGTGATTCATTAGAGAATATCACTTTTTCCCAATCTTCAACAGTCCATTCTGTGATTGAATAGAGAATATCACTTTTCCCAGTCTTCAACAGTCCATTCTGTGATTCATTAGAGAATATCACTTTTCCCAGTCTTCAACAGTCCATTCTGTGATTCATTAGAAAATATAACTTTTCCCAGTCTTCAATAGTCCATCCTGTGATTCATTAGAGAATATCACTTTTCCCAGTCTTCAACAGTCCATTCTGTGATTCATTAGAGAATATCACTTTTTCCCAGTCTTCAACAGTCCATTCTGTGATTGAATAGAGAATATCACTTTTCCCAGTCTTCAACAGTCCATTCTGTGATTCATTGAAGAATATCACTTTTCCCGAGTCTCCAACAGTCCATTCTGTCATTCATTAGAGAATATCACTTTTCCCAGTCTTCAACAGTCCATTCTGTGATTCATTAGAGAATATCACTTTTCCCAGTCTTCAACAGTCTATTCTGTGATTCATTAAAGAATATCACTTTTCCCAGTCTTCAACAGTCCATTCTGTGATTCATTAAAGAATATCACTTTTTCCCAGTCTTCAACAGTCCATTCTGTGATTCATTAGAGAATATCACTTTTCCCAGTCTTCAACAGTCCATTCTGTGATTCATTAGAGAATATCACTTTTCCCAGTCTTCGACAGTCCATTCTGTGATTTATTAGAGAAAATTAATTTTCCCAGTCTTCAACAGTCCATTCTGTGATTCATTAGAGAATATCACTTTTCCCAGTCTTCAACAGTCCATTCTGTGATTCATTAGAGAATATCACTTTTCCCAGTCTTCGACAGTCCATTCTGTGATTTATTAGAGAAAATTAATTTTCCCAGTCTTCAACAGTCCATTCTGTGATTCATTAGAGAATATCACTTTTCCCAGTCTCCAACAGTCCATTATGTGATTCATTAGAGAATATCACTTTTCCCAGTCTTCAACAGTCTATTCTGTGATTCATTAGAGAATATCACTTTTCCCAGTCTCCAACAGTCCATTCTGTGATTCATTAGAGAATATCACTTTACCAAGTCTTCAACAGTCCATTCTGTGATTCATTAGAGAATATCACTTTTCCCAGTCTTCAACAGTCCATTCTGTGATTCATTAGAGAATATCACTTTTCCTAGTCTTCAACAGTCCATTCTGTGATTCATTAGAGAATATAACTTTTCCCAGTCTTCAACAGTCCATTCTGTGATTTATTAGAGAATATCACTTTTCCCAGTCTTCAACAGTCCATTCTGTGATTCATTAGAGAATATCACTTTTTCCCAGTCTCCAACAGTCCATTCTGTGATTCATTAGAGAATATCACTTTTCCCAGTCTTCAACAGTCCATTCTGTGATTCATTAGAGAATATCACTTTTCCCAGTCTTCAACAGTCCATTCTGTGATTCATTAGAGAATATCACTTTTCCCAGTCTTCAACAGTCCATTCTGTGATTCATTAGGGAATATCACTTTTCCCAGTCTTCAACAGTCCATTCTGTGATTCATTAGAGAATATCACTTTTCCCAGTCTTCAACAGTCTATTCTGTGATTCATTAGAGCATATCACTTTTCCCAGTCTTCAACAGTCCATTCTGTGATTCATTAAAGAATATCACTTTTTCCCAGTCTTCAACAGTCCATTCTGTGATTCATTAGAGAATATCACTTTTCCCAGTCTTCAACAGTCTATTTTTATGATTCATTAGAGAATATCACTTTTCCCAGTCTCCAACAGTCCATTCTGTGATTCATTAGAGAATATCACTTTTCCCAGTCTTCAACAGTCCATTATGTGATTCATTAGAGAATATCACTTTTCCCAGTCTTCAACAGTCCATTCTGTGATTCATTAGAGAATATCACTTTTTCCCAGTCTTCAACAGTCCATTCTGTGATTGAATAGAGAATATCACTTTTCCCAGTCTTCAACAGTCCATTCTGTGATTCATTAAAGAATATCACTTTTCCCAGTCTTCAACAGTCCATTCTGTGATTCATTAGAGAATATCACTTTTCCCAGTCTTCAACAGTCCATTCTGTGATTCATTAGAGAAATCACTTTTCCTAGTCTTCAACAGTCCATTCTGTGATTTATTAGAGAATATCACTTTTCCCAGTCTTCAACAGTCCATTCTGTGATTCATTAGAGAATATCACTTTTCCCAGTCTTCAACAGTCCATTCTGTGATTCATTAGAGAATATCACTTTTCCCAGTCTTCAACAGTCCATTCTGTCATTCATTAGAGAATATCACTTTTCCCAGTCTTCAACAGTCCATTCTGTGATTCATTAGAGAATATCACTTTTCCCAGTCTTCAACAGTCCATTCTGTGATTCATTAGAGAATATCACTTTTCCCAGTCTTCAACAGTCCATTCTGTGATTCATTAGAGAATATCACTTTACCAAGTCTTCAACAGTTCATTCTGTGATTCATTAGAGAATATAACTTTTCCCAGTCTTCAACAGTCCATTCTGTGATTCATTAGAGAATATCACTTTTCCCAGTCTCCAACAGTCCATTCTGTGATTCATTAGAGAATATCACTTTTCCCAGTCTTCAACAGTCCATTCTGTGATTCATTAGAGAATATCACTTTTCCCAGTCTCCAACAGTCCATTATGTGATTCATTAGAGAATATCACTTTTCCCAGTCTTCAACAGTCTATTCTGTGATTCATTAGAGAATATCACTTTTCCCAGTCTCCAACAGTCCATTCTGTGATTCATTAGAGAATATCACTTTTCCCAGTCTTCAACAGTCCATTCTGTGATTCATTAGAGAATATCACTTTTCCCAGTCTTCAACAGTCCATTCTGTCATTCATTAGAGAATATCACTTTTCCCAGTCTTCAACAGTCCATTCTGTGATTCATTAGAGAATATCACTTTTCCCAGTCTTCAACAGTCCATTCTGTGATTCATTAGAGAATATCACTTTTCCCAGTCTTCAACAGTCCATTCTGTGATTCATTAGAGAATATCACTTTACCAAGTCTTCAACAGTTCATTCTGTGATTCATTAGAGAATATAACTTTTCCCAGTCTTCAACAGTCCATTCTGTGATTCATTAGAGAATATCACTTTTCCCAGTCTCCAACAGTCCATTCTGTGATTCATTAGAGAATATCACTTTTCCCAGTCTTCAACAGTCCATTCTGTGATTCATTAGAGAATATCACTTTTCCCAGTCTCCAACAGTCCATTATGTGATTCATTAGAGAATATCACTTTTCCCAGTCTTCAACAGTCTATTCTGTGATTCATTAGAGAATATCACTTTTCCCAGTCTCCAACAGTCCATTCTGTGATTCATTAGAGAATATCACTTTACCAAGTCTTCAACAGTCCATTCTGTGATTCATTAGAGAATATCACTTTTCCCAGTCTTCAACAGTCCATTCTGTGATTCATTAGAGAATATCACTTTTCCCAGTCTTCAACAGTCCATTCTGTGATTCATTAGAGAATATCACTTTTCCCAGTCTTCAACATTCCATTCTGTGATTCATTAGAGAATATCACTCTACCAAGTCTTCAACAGTCCATTCTGTGATTGAATAGAGAATATCACTTTTCCCAGTCTTCAACAGTCTATTCTGTGATTCATTAGAGAATATCACTTTTCCCAGTCTTCAACAGTCCATTCTGTGATTCATTAGAGAATATCACTTTTCCTAGTCTTCAACAGTCTATCCTGTGATTCATTAGAGAATATCACTTTTCCTAGTCTTCAACAGTCCATTCTGTGATTCATTAGAGAATATCACTTTTCCCAGTCTTCAACAGTCCATTCTGTGATTCATTAGATAATATCACTTTTCCCAGTCTTCAACAGTCCATTCTGTGATTCATTAGAGAATATCACTTTTCCCAGTCTTCAACTGTCCATTCTGTGATTCATTAGAGAATATCACTTTTCCCAGTCTTCAACAGTCCATTCTGTGATTCATTAGAGAATATCACTTTTCCCAGTCTTCAAAAGTCCATTCTGTGATTCATTAGAGAATATCACTTTCCCCAGTCTTCAACAGTCCATTCTGTGATTCATTAGAGAATATCACTTTTCCTAGTCTTCAACAGTCCATTCTGTGATTCATTAGAGAATATCACTTTTCCTAGTCTTCAACAGTCCATTCTGTGATTCATTAGAGAATATCACTTTACCAAGTCTTCAACAGTCCATTCTGTGATTTATTAGAGAATATAACTTTTCCCAGTCTTCAACAGTCCATTCTGTGATTCATTAGAGAATATCACTTTTCCCAGTCTTCAACAGTCCATTCTGTGATTCATTAGAGAATATCACTTTTCCCAGTCTTCAACAGTCCATTCTGTGATTCATTAGAGAATATCACTTTTCTCAGTCTTCAACAGTCCATTCTGTGATTCATTAGAGAATATCACTTTTCCCAGTCTTCAACAGTCCATTCTGTGATTCATTAGAGAATATCACTTTACCAAGTCTTCAACAGTCCATTCTTTGATTCATTAGAGAATATCACTTTTCCTAGTCTTCAACAGTCCATTCTGTGATTCATTAGAGAATATCACTTTTCCCAGTCTTCAACAGTCCATTCTGTGATTCATTAGAGAATATCACTTTTCCCAGTCTTCAACAGTCCATTCTGTGATTCATTAGAGAATATCACTTTTCCTAGTCTTCAACAGTCTATTCTGTGATTCATTAGAGAATATCACTTTTCCTAGTCTTCAACAGTCCATTCTGTGATTCATTAGAGAATATCACTATTCCCAGTCTTCAACAGTCCATTCTGTGATTCATTAGAGAATATCACTTTTCCCAGTCTTCAATAGTCCATTCTCTATATTTTCTACAAAAGTGGGGACGATCTCTGTAAGCTTCTTATTGGTTAGATGTGGCTTCTTCGCAGACCTGATCGACTTGAGACTTTTGTCGAAAAGCTTCCGCCTCACTGTGCGCGCTTAAGCGTTCACACCTGACTCTTTCTAACCGCGAGCAAGCTTGGCTCTGAAGGCAATCCGATACTTGAGCAGGGACATTACCAAGAGGTGACCTTGGTGTTCATTTAAAACTTTTGGGCGTTCAGAAGACATCTTCACAGAAGTGGACCCAGTGTCTTTAGCCATTAAGGGTTTAAAGATACTGCTCCTGATCCTCTACCCGTTAACAATTATTTTTTTCTTGCATTCCAGGTCACTTTGGTGCAGAGCAACAATGGTTGACCGCTTTTCTTTGGAAATAACCATTTCTGGAATTGAAAAAGTTTCAAACTTTTATTTTTATAATAAAAAAAGAAATAGATTATATTTAATTACACAAAATCATTTATTTCCCTCATAGTTTTCATTATTTTACACTTTTATTCGAATATCAAAAGTCCAGGGACTAAAACTCACCTCATAAAGGAACAAGACCAGTGTGTGATTTTGGATTCAGCGGAGAAATGTATTTTTTTCTTATTATTTTGGAAATGCTGACTTTTTTGATTAAACTTGTAATAATTTATATACAAAATAATTATTCCTTATCACGTAAATTAAAAAAAAACGAATGAAAAAATTAAAATATACATTAGTTCAAAATTTTTGGCTACGATTGCAATTAGGATAGGTGCATATAACATTTGAAATCTTTGTTTTTTGTTTCTGTTTTTTAAGGGGATAAATTTAAAGCGAAAAACAGCGAGGGAATTTCCTGCGGGAAGTTTGTACGGAAAGATCTGCAAAGAAAGTAATAAAGGCAAAGGAAGTGAAAATGTCGGGGAGATTTACGAGTATAGCCGCAGATCCTTCTGCGGGTATTGGGGCCGGGAGGGCACGCAATATTCCAGCTGCAGCATGCTAGCCGATGTTACACCTGACAGCCCCTTGCCGGCCTGCTGAAGGAGAGTAGCTGCTCTAACTTTACATGGGGCATTGGGTGTAGCATGTCAACAATGCTGCAACTGACATCTGGAGTACAGCTTACCTTTCTTGGTCCAACACCACTAGGTGAATCTGCCTTAATTATGGATCTTGAGAATGTTCTGGAGAGTTGCTTTCTTCCCGGGTCCGATCCCCCAAATAGTCTTCTGTTTAAACTATCAGTCTATTTCTCTTCCATACATTTTCCCTTATACTAACTTTCAACACTTTCTTTTTGAACCTTTCATCTCAGATTCTGGTGAAATTGTTCACTTTGGTTTTCCATTCTTAGCACAAGTTAAATAATGATAAATAATCCAGCCCTTTGTTATATCAACCACGGCGAAAAATGGCCACTAACTCTCGGTTTGGTGATCTTTTATAATTTCAGACTATTGGGATCAGAATGGCCAATCCTTCAATGAGTACATAAAGACTTTTAATCTTGTGACACACATTCTTGAGCCATGGGCGCTGAAACAGGTGAGTAATGACGGCGTTTCTTTCGAAAAAAAAGGAACGCGAGAAAGAATTTATATTAGACGTTCCAGTTTCCGAGGCTTCTCGCCTCAGCTTTCAGCTGCATAATGAGTTATAGAGGGAGGGGAAGAGAAGAAGAGGAAAAATATAGGATAGAACAGTAGAAAGTAAAGTCAAAAACATAACAGTTGACCTAGGTGGCCGATGAACCTACAGTTTAACGTGGGATCCTAACCACAGTGTTTTAATGGGTGAGGGGGTACCCGATTTCATTGCATTTCTGCTTTACCCTGTCCCGTGTGTTAATGTTTGGCCCAATGAATAGATAGCGGTAAAAGTGAAAAAGAAAAATGGAAAGAAGTTTGAGGTTTGCAGAGAACTGCAAGTTAGCGTGGAGGTCACGCTAATCTCTGTTCCCTAAGCTATTTTTAGAATTAAGTTCGAAATGAGTAGTATATAAAAATATTTTTGTTTGTTTCTGTTTGTTTTAGTTGTTGTGTGTTTGGCGTTCAACCATTTTTAGTTTTTTTTTCCTGTTGTATTCTGTCCATTTGCTTTTAGTTTGCTTTGTCCTTTGTTTGGCTTTCGCATTCTCGTATCTCTGTTTGTATTATTTCTTAGTGTTTTCTATTAGTTTTAATGTTCCTTTTCTTAAGTAAATCTTTTGTTGGCTGTATTTTTCTCTTGTTTGTCTATTCAGGTTAACTATTCGAATCAGATATGGGTCATGTTTGGTTAGTTCTGTCGTTTTTCAGTGTTTTTTAATGTTTCGTTCGGTTATTCATAATTAGGTTTGACACGTAAATTTCATTCTCTTCCCTTTAGTCCGCTTTGTTTGTAGCCCTCGGAAACAGCATGTGTTGTTTTCAACCTGCTCCTCGTATTATTTGGTTGTTGTCTTCTTCTATTTCTTCCTGTGATTTGTCCATAATTTTCTTAGCCCTTTTCTCTATTATTTTGTTTAGTAGTTCTATTTTCCTGGTTGTGTAGATGTTTCTGTATCGATCTTTATGCGCGTCAGGTAATCGTGGTTAATAGCATTGCTTTGTTATGTACACCTAGCAATTTAATCAGGTTACAAAAGATATTTTGTACATTGCAATTGTAGAGTACACTAATGTAGGTTGTATCATAGCTTAATAAATCTTTTTCTTGTTTTTCAGAATGAGGTTTCTTAGTTTGTAAAGTAATCTCAATTCACCTTTTCCTAGGTTTATTCTCTCGGTCACGTGTTTCTTGAACCCAATTGTTGTGATTGTGAGGTTTAAAATCTTTCCTTCTGTGTTATATCTGTATCGCTCGCCGTCGACGAAAATGTCTGACAACTTTTTTCGATACATAGGTATTATTTTAAATTTATATCTATTAGTCTTTATCTTCCATTTTCTTTCATATTCGTTCAGGTTCATATTTCTGTGGTCATCATCCTGGCCTGCATCTGGGGATTTCTGTAGACACAGGGAATTAGCAATATAATTAGGGCGTTCCCCAAGGTGCTATAAGAAGCGGGCGGTATTATTCATTGCTTTCCAATAACCGCACATGTTATAATTGTCTAAATTTGTCGTAAAGTGTTTAGCTTAGATACCCAAAGAAATTATTGATAATTCCACGTTTTCTGTTAAAAACAGAGAGAAATCAAAGTATAAGGTTACGGTTTCGAATGATCTTTTAAGGTCCGCTAGAAACAAATGACTGAAACTTGATCTTTCGTGGTGCTGACTAGGGCACCCCCCAGGATGCTATAAGAAGCGGGTGGTATCATTCATTGCTTTTCACTAACTACAAAATATAGTGTAGGACTCAGACACCTTCCCTGCGCGAGGCCTGAATAGAGCATGATTCCGAAGGGGGGGTACTATGTGTAGCCTGTTGTACGTCCTCCTGGCTTGAGTCCAAATTAAGGAAGCTCTGTCACTTAGTTGACATGAACTCTCTGATGGAGCATAGGAAAGTTGTTGGTGCGCTCCCCCCCCCCCCACAGGCCGTACACGATAAGTCCCTGGAAAAGGAAATCCTGGCCGTTCAAGCTAAGGATCTTCTCTCATTTCGCGAGACAAAAGACTTGGACAGGTGCGCCCAGCGCTTCTTGGGAGGTCACATGCCACATTTCTTCTTTTTTTTTAAAATAGCACCTCTGATAATAGCCCCTTCAGGCATACGAGCATGGTCGTTTCCGTGCACATTCGGAACCCTTCGTCTGGTCCAACTCACCCCGAAGAGACCCTGCCCACCGAAGGTTTCAAGGTAGAGGGATAAAAAGACTCGCATAGCAATCCCAACCTCCCACAACCTCAGCCAACAACGCCGCCCGAAGTTCTACCTCGGAGAAGCGTACGACCATTCCTGTGAGGATCTTCTTTTGGGAGATGGCCGGCATCTCCTCGGAGCTAGGCCTGGATGGCATATTTTTCAAATAGATTTGCCGTGGACTTCGCGCCAAGTAGAAGGAGCTGCGGATGCTCGTCGCCTCCAGTTCCCCGTTAGTTATCTTATTGCAAGAAACCATGCTGGGCGTGTGCCCAAGGGTATAATGATTTTGCGACCCCACCACCAGGGGATGGGGGTCGGGCAAGAAGATGCGCCATTTACACCCGCATGGTGTCTCCGTTCTTTTCTTTGCTTTAAATACCGCTTTTCAAGCCGAAGAATTGCAACTGCACCTGGATAAGAGGTATACTGTTATTTCTGTGTAGATTCCACCGTCAACTTCGAAGTGGGGAACCCCTACCGCATCGTGGCACGGTTACCGAGGTGCTTTCTACTGATCGTGGATTTTAATGCTCCTTTTCCCTCTGGGGACACTATTCGATCAATCCGAGGGGTCAGATCCTTGCAAACCCTATCAACGAGTGTCGTTTTTGTCGTAGAATACCTTGTGATCGAGTAATACTTTTGTCGAAGTATACCTTTTTGTTGTGATATACTTCTTGTTTGAAGTATGCTTTTGTCTAAGAGTACTAATTTTGTTGTTTTAAGGAAAAGCCGCTTCAACACGTAAGGATATAGATAAACGCACAGGAATTAGCCCCAAATAAACATATATTTTAAATTTAACAATTTGCTACACAAACAAACATGAACCACAGAAATACTACAAATTTAAAATACACAATAATGACTTTAATTAACTTGACCCTCTAATATTGGCTGTCGCTACTCACTTCAATATAAAAGAAATAGGCTAATTATCTCTAATGGAGTTTAAATACCTTGGTCCCCGTAAGGGGCACTGCGATTTGCCATCGTGGCCGCCGTGCTGACGGTATCCAGCGCCCCGTCCGGCCCCAGCTTAGCCTCTCTTCCTTCCTTCAGATAGCCTGTATTTCTCCCCTACCTCGTCGCTTTTCATACAACCTCTCCCACAACTTTCTCTGGTCAGCCTCTAATTTCACAAAGTAGATGCTGACCTTCTTCTCAAGCCAACGGTCCCGGATCGGAGCTGAGAGGGGAAAGGACAATGTTCCCTAACCCCTGAGCTCCGGTTCGGGATGGGGTTTTTTTAACAACCTGCTTCATCCCCACCCATACCTTCCTCACATCCCTTTTCCTCTCCTCTTCACATTCTATCAATTTTACACCGTGTCTAAGGTGGAGCCGCCATGCCGATGGACTGCCAGGCCACCAGGCGGGAGGGGTGGTCCCAAATGGCGGCGCCTGGCTCTGCCGGGCCTGCAAGCACCTCTTGCAGTGCGGGCAACTGTGAGAGGTGGTGAGCTATTGCGTCCCGTGTAAAAAAGAGGGTCACCATGCCCAATGATGAAGATAAAAAAAAAACAAGCCCCAACTTCCCCAATAACATCAACGGAGCCGCCTTCGGGCAGCTCCGCCGAAAAAATGGAGGTCCCCCCCCTGTGCTTGCGCAGGGGACCCTCCATATTTCTTTAACCGGAAAGGAGGCTTACTCGTCTCCTACGCCTACGGGTGAAAGGGACTCCCCCTCACCCCCTTCTCAATAGGTGCTTTCGGGCACCTCCCTATTCCCAGCGGCAGTCCCTCCTTTTCTTTCTAAGGGGACTGCCTAAGAAAGCCTGCAGGCAGCCTATTGCCGACCGCCCCTCGTGTAAGCGGCTCGGTAGGGCAAACCCCCTTAGGGGGGAGAGGGAAGCCAGGCCCCTTCAGTCGCTTCCCTCAAAAGACCTACTGGCAAGAATACTAAACCTTGCCGGGGTCAAGGCCTGTGCCTCCCCACAAAAGACTCATGACGCTGCCAAGGGGACCTGCAATGTCCTAAGAGGGGATGGCCAACTGGAGGCCCCTCCTGTGATAGACATGGTCCTTGAGGAAACTCAGCCTCAGACGGTAGGGCCTTCCATAGGGGGGAATCCGGGCTTGGCGCCAAGCACGTAACCCGAATCCGCCCCTATGCAAGGTCCTCTTCAAACGGCTGGGGATTCTGAGGCAGTACAAGGAGGGGAGGGATCTCCTCCGGATGATGTCCCTGCGACCACCAGGACCTTCTCCATTTCGAAGAAGAACCTGGCTGAGGCCGGTCCATCTGGCCTGGGGGCTCCTTCCGGCTGTGTTGAGAAGCGGGTTCATTCCCCGCCCTCCTCTCCAAAAAAGAAAAGGACGAAAAAGACCAAAAAGACAAAGCAGACTCGGGGCTCCTCTCCATCCGCGGGGGCTGTGGGGACGGATGGGTCTGCTGCCACTTTGGCAAGCAACCAAGCCAAGACCGGCACATCCAGCCCCTCTGCCCCCCCCCCCCGGTTGCAGAGCCCATGACTAAGACCAAAAGTGCACAGGGCGGAGCCTCGATGACATCGGGGACTCTCATTCAGAGGTTACCTGTCGTTTTTGAGCCCGCTAGCTTCAAGCGCTTCCTCGTAATTCCCTCCACTGATGGCACCATGTTGTCCAAGGGCAACATGATCTATCAGAGGAGAAAATTAGCTAGTGCAATTGGTAGAGAGTCGAAGGTGACCCGTTTATCGGACGTGAGCCTTCTAGGGAATGCGGCGGGTCCCTCCGAGGCGGCAGAGATAAGTGCTCTTCGGACACTTCATGGCACCCCGGGGAGTGTGACCTTGCACTCTACCATGAACTTTGCGAAAGGAGTAGTTTATGCGAGGGAACTCGTTGACTACTCCATTGAGGACATCACCCTAGAGCTGACCGACCATTGGGCGGTCAAGGTCGAACGTGTGATGAGAAAACAGGGAGCGGCCTCGAGACCCACCCCTACACTCTTCGTCCCGTTCGACTGTGACAAGCTCCCTGAGTCGGTGCGTGCCGGTTGATACCGCTACCACGTGAAGGCATTCGTGCCACTGACGCGGCGGTGTTATTACTGTTACCGCTTCGGTCATACGAATCGCTCATGTAGACGTGCAAAGTCGGGGTCCCCCGAAGTATGTGTAAATTGCTCCAAGGTCGCACACGATAAGTTCAAATCGTGTGTGGCCAAGTGTGTCAATTGCGCAGAGCCGCACCCCGCCTAATGGAAGCAATGTGGTGCATATCTCCTTGAGAAAGAAATCCTGGCCGTTCAGGCCCAGGATCGACTCTCATTCCGCGAGGCTAAGGCCTTGGTCCTGGTGCGCCCGGCTCTGCCTGGGACGTTATATGCCTCAATAGTTAGAAAGGCACCCTCTGCTCCTGGCCCATCCAGGCCAACGAGCACGGTTGTTTCCGCGCCAATTCGGAGCCCTTCTGCAGGCTCTACCCAACCTGGGCACTTCCCTGGTAAAGCTGGCGGCAAAAAGGGTTGATACCCAGCTCCGGCTAAAACCAGGGCTTCCCCCTCTTCCCCTAGAGTGACCGTTTCCCGTAAGGCGAAACAGCCATGCGCCTCCACCGAGTCGTTAGACTCACAGGAGGTAACACCCCTGAAGATGGTCGCTATGCCATCTTCGGGGGTTCCTAAAGCTGTCCCCCGAAAGGAGGACAGCAACAGAGGAGCTTTGGCTCCTTCGCCCACGCCCCGAGGTGGAGCGAGTGACTCGAAGACGGTGGTTCCTCGAAAAGACGGCCCCCCGCCTCCGAAGCCGCAACGCCCGCCTGAGCTTTCGAGGCGGAGGGAGGAAAAGACTTGCATGGCGAGCCCAACTTCCCCCAATAAGTCTTCGAAAAAGAACAGCGCCTTCAGCGCTTTGTCAGGCCAACAGCACCCGGGGTTCTGCCCCCGGGAAGCGTACGGCCATTCCTGTGAGAGTCTTCAGTTCGAGGAGGGCCCCCGAGTCTCTTCCGAGCTAGGCCTGGAGGGCATATTCCTTTAATGGAATTGCCGTGGACTCTGGGCCAACTGGGAGGAGTTGCGGAGGCTCGTCTCCTCCCGTTCCCCGTTAGCTATCTTTTTGCAGGAGACCATGCTAGGCGCGTGCCCCCTACCTGCCCTCCCGGGGTATAAGGGTCTTGCGACCCCACCACCAGGGGATGGCTGGGTTAGGGGATGCGCGGCTTACACCCGGCATGATGTCTCCGTTCTTCCTTTCTCTTAAGATACCTCCTTTCAGGCAGTGGCTGCGCAGCTGCACCTGGATAGGAGGTATACTATCATTTCTGCGTACATTCCATCGTCAGCTGACTTAGACGCGGGGGACTTCCGCCGCGTCGTAGCACGGTTGCCGAGGCTCTATCTCTTGCTTGGAAATCTGAACGGCAGACATCCTCTTTAGGGAGATTACTCCATAAATCCCAGGGGACAAGTCCTTGTCAATCTGATCGAAGAGCTTGAGATGGGTGTCCTAAACGTGGATAAGTTTACGCATCACTGTCCGAGAACCGCTTCATTTTCTTGCCTTGACCTATCTTTGTGCTCCTCGGATGCACAGCCTGATTTTGATTGGGGGGTGGTCGATGACCTCCATGGTAGTGATCACTTTCCCATTCAAATATCATTTTCAGGGCAACTGCCGCCTGAGAGACCACCTAGGTGGTGCTTGGCGCGGGCGCGGTGGCCTGCATTTCAGGAAATGACTTAATTCTCTATCTCAGTCGAGGAGTTTAGGTCGTTAGATGAGGCCGTTGTGTTCTTCCCGGAGAACCTCATCGCCGTGGGCCTAACTACTATTCCTAGGACGTCTGGCCGTTTTGCACGCCGACCACTCCCATGGTGGTCGACCGAGTGTGAGACGGCCCTGAAACAGAAGCGTTATGCCTACATGCGCTATAAGCGCCGCCCGAACGATTTAACTGTCGCTGAATTTCGTCGGGCTAGAGGTAGGTTCCGGTATATTTCGAAGCACGCCCGCGGCTCTTCTTGGCGGGCATACGTGTCTTCACTTAACGGGAAGACCCCTTTAGCTTAGGTGTGGAAGCGAGTCAAAAGGATTCGGGCAAGTTCTCGCAAGACCCCCTTCCCGTTCTCCAGGAGAATGGGACCGCAATCTCGGACCACGCGTCCGTGGTGGAATCCTTAGCGACCGCTTTTTCCGCATTCTCTAGCCGTGATGCTGCTCCACCAGCATTCAATGCACGTCGTCATGTCACGGAAGGCCACCTGCTGGACTTTACCTACAGAGGCGGAGAACCCTTCAATGACAAGTTTACTGCGAGTGAGTTGCGTTCCGCTCTCGCTACGTGCGAGGACGCCACCCATGGTCCGGACGATGTCCCGTACGCCATGCTTCGACACCTGGGTGAGCGAGGCATGGCCTTTCTGTAAGATTTGTTCAACAGGATCTGGGTGGAAGGTCGTTTCCCAGACTCCTGGCGAATCGCTACTGTGCTCGCCTTTCGCAAACCGGGGAGAGATCACTCTACTCCGACCGGTTTCCGCCCAATCTCTCTAACCTCTTGCGTGTGCAAGTTGATGGAGAAATTAGTAAATGTTAGATTAGCCTTTTCCTGGACAGCGGACGCCATCTGTCTTCCGCACAGTGCGGCTTCCGCAAGTTCCACTCTACGTCGGATGCTCTGCTCCGACTGGAAAATGCCGTCTGCGAGGCTTTCCTTCGTAGACAGCACTACGCCACGGTCTTTTTCGATCTGGAGAAGGCCTATGATACCGCATGGCGATACGGTATCATGGAGACTCTCCACACGATTGGGGCGAGGGTACGCCTCTCAATGTTTATATCTGAATTTTTGCGAGATCGTCAATTCCGCGTACGGGTGGGGGAAGCTCTCTACGGCCCAAAGGAGCAGGAAGAGGGTGTCCCGCAGGGTAGTGTCCTCAGTGTTACACTCTTTACCCTGAGCATCAACAGCATCACCTCGGTGCTGCCGGAAGATGTTCTCGCTACGCTCTACGTGGATGACCTTTCGATCTCTTTTGGCGCGACCCAGATGCCAACTCTGGAGCGTCGACTCCAACAGGCATTGAACCGTGTCTCTCGCTATGCCGAAGCGCACAGGTTTCGGTTTTCTTTTGCCAAGACTAAGGTGGTGCACTTCTGCCACCATCCACGGCTTCACCCCGACCAAGATTTGTTTCTTAATGGGGTGCGCCTGGATGTGGTTGAGTCGCACCGATTCCTTGGTCTTGTATTCGACCGACGCCTCACCTGGGAGGCTCATATTCGCAGCCTTAGGGTCTCTTGTACCCGCGCCATGGACATTCTCCGTTCCGTGACGTTCAGCGCTTGGGGCACTGATAGGGCTACTGACTTACTTTTTTATCGATCCTTTGTTCGCTCGAAGCTCGACTACGGATGCGAGTTTTATGCATCCGCAGCCGAGCGTTTATTGTGGAAGGTGTATTCGATCCACCACAGCGGCCTTCGCCTTGCTTCCGGTGCCTTCCGCACTTTCCCCATTGAGAGCCTGTTGGTCGATGCTTGGGAGATGCCTTCACTTTTCGCCGCGTGCAGTGCATCCCTCGCCTGTACGCGTAAGCCCGGCGCCTCACTCAATCGCCATCAGCTTTCACTGCATCAGCAGCTGATCTCGATGGTGCCTATGCCGCCGAGAGACGCCAGTTATACCCTCAGCCCTTTGGGTTTAGGGCCAGGAAACTCCTTCGAGAGCTAGATATAGCTCTCGGGCCGGTGGCGCCCCTGGTTCTGCCCAGGACGCCACCCACTAGGGTACCACATTTGTCAATTTGTCGCCACGCTTCTGCTCCCAAAGCTTGTCCTGCGCCGGGAGTATTGCGTTCGATCTTTTTGGAACACACATCGTGTCACGCTGGAACCGTGCCAGTGTATACGGATGGCTCCAATTCCCAAGAGGGGGTCGGCTTCCACGCCGTATCCCCTCTGTTTGAAGTCAGCGGGGCTCTTTCAGGCGCTGCGTCTGTCTTCACGGCCGAGCCGGTGGCAATACACCACTCGGTACAGGAGATTACGCGACGTGCCCGGTTCGGAGACCGGATTGTGATCTATAGCGACTCACAAAGGGCCCTGAGTGCTCTCGGGGCATTGCAATCTCCGCATCCCCTGATTCGCGATATCCGTGACGCCACGGTTTTAGGCGAGCCGGGCAGATGTCGACATTATCTTCTGCTGGGTTCCTGGGAATGTAGGAATTGCGGGGAATGAGCGCGCCGATGAGGTCGCCAAAGAGTCCGCGAGGACTCTGCGACCGGACCAGCGTTTCGCTCTTCCTTACACCGACTACATGGCAGGAATACGGGCAGCTCTTCGGACTGCTTGGCAAAGAAGATGGGAGACGGTCGAAGGGAACTTAAAGTTGCGTTCCATTGCGCCGCGACTGTTCCCATGGACCTATCTCCCAATGCCGCGACGGCTTCAGGTCGCTTTCTATCGTCTCCGAATCGGACACACTCGTGTGACGCATCGCTATTTGATAGAGCGCTCGCCTGCGCCCTATTGCGACGACTGCGTTGTCCCCCAGACTGTTCGGCACATTCTTGTCGATTGTCCCAGTCTGGGTGATCTTCGCGCACGTTACCTGTCCCGGTACCAGGATGGGCGGGGTCGCTACCGCCTGTCCTTTGTACTCGGGACGAGTGCGGGCACATTGACTGGTGGACTTGTTGACTATTTGGGGGAGGCCGGCCTTCTGCCTTTCATTTAACTAGGTTTAGTTGTTGTTTTTGTTATTGTTTTGTTATTGTTGTTATTTCTTTTTATTGTTGTTTCCTGTTCAATTTTTTTAAAGTAGCCTAGAACTAGGCTTTTTGTTTACGGCGACTTATGCCTAAGTGGGCAGTCGCCAGATAGCCCCTTAAAAAAAATAAAAAAATAAATAAATAAATACCTTGGGTCTCTGGCGTTGGGTTTGAGTTTGACCTTGTACTCAATGAGCCCAGACACCACAGGAATCTTCAAGTGCGAGAACTATCACGGTGCTTTAGGAGGCACCAGGATAGGCGGGGTCTCTCTGACGAGAGTAAGTTGAAATTGGTTCTTAAACCAGGTTAACTTAGAGTTTGGTGTCCCCACCGGGTAACTGGCTCGAGGGGAAGCTTTTTCTTCTTCGTTTCGGAAGTTCTCAAGGTCGAGGACTATCAAGATGCATTGTTCTACACCAGGATAGTGGGGGGAGGTTCTCTGACGAGAATCAGTTGAACTTGGTTCCTAAACCATGTTAACTTAGAGTTTGTCGTGACCACCGGGTATCGGGCTCGGGGGGAGCATTTTCTTCTTCGTTACGTAATTCCCCAAGGGCGAGGACTATCCCAGGGCTTTAGGATGCACCCGGATAGGAGGAGTCTCTCTGATGAGAGTAAGTTGAACTTGAACAAGCTAACTCAAAGTTCGGTTTGATAACCGGGAACTAGCTCGAGGAGGAGCTTTTTCTTAGTTCCAGTCTTGGTAGCCCGGCCTCTATTGCCGGGGACTTCGTAGCCTGGCGACTCACGTATTCTACCTCGTTTTTCCCAAGTGCTCTCTATTTATACCTCGTCACCCCACTGGGGTAGTGGTAGGAGGGGGGGAGGGGCTTGTGGACGGGCCGCAGGAGGGTTCTTACCCCAACGGTTTTTCTCAGCAAGTCTTACATCTGCTCCAGCTGGCCTTCGAGCTTGAGAGAAACGCGTCTCCAATTTCGTACTTGAGGTGAAGTTGAATATACTCGCGTAGGGGAGATCTTGCCGTTTAAGCCGTCCGGCTTTTCATAGAGACGAGTGGCGAGGGGCTGTGGTTACGAGTTTGACCCACAGTGCCGGGCCCGGATGTTTTTGCGGTCACCGTCCCATGTCTCAACTGGGAGAGAACGGGAGGGGGACGATTCCCCATACAACGAGCTAGAGATAGGTGTCCTAAATGTGGATGAGTTTACGCATCACTGCTCGAGAATCGCTTCATTTTCCTGCCTCGATCTATCCCTGTGTTCTTCGGATGTATAGCTTTATTTTGGATTGGAGGTTTTCAACGATCTCCATGGTAGTGATCACTTTACGATTCAAATATCATTTTCTGGACAGTTGTCGCATGAGTGACCCCTCCGTTGATGCTTGGCGCGCGCGCGCGTTAGTCCACCTTTCAGGAATTAACTGATTTATCTGTCCCTGTCGATGAATTTAGGTCGACGAATGAGGCCGTTGAGTTCCTCTACGGCAACTTCATCACCGTGGGTCTAACTACTATTCCTAGAACCTCTGGTCATTTTGCACGCCGACCGCTTCAGTGGTGGTTAGCTGAGGGTGAGACAGGCTTCAAACAGAAGCTATAAGACTACCAGCACTATAACGGCTGCCCAAACGATTTCACTAAAGTGAATTTCGTCGAGCTAGGGCTAGGTTTCGAAGCACGTTCACCGCTCTTCCTGGCAAGCATATGCGTCTTAAGATAACGGGAAGACCCCTCTAGCAGTGAAGCAGAAGCGTATCCAAAGGATTCATGGCAAGTTCTCACAGAACACACATCCCGTTCTTCGGGAAAAAAGGGTCCGCAATCTCGGACCACGCGTCCGTATCAGAGCCTTTCGCGATCGTTATCTTCGCATTCTCAAGCCAGGATGCTGCCTTGCTAGCATATAATGCACCTCGTGATATCGCTGAAGGCTGCCGACTAGATTTTACATCCAGAGGCGAAGAACCCTTCAACGACAGTTTCATTGAATGAGTTGCTTTCCGCTCTTGCTTCGTGCGCTGATACCGCCGCTGGTCCAGACGATTCCCCGTATGTCATGCTTCGACACCTAGGTGAGCAAGGCATGGACTTTTTGTTAGATTTGTTCAAAAAGTTCTGGACAGTGGGTATCCTTCCAGACTCCTTGCAAATGGCTACTGTGCTTGCTTTTATAAAACCGCGTAGCAATCACTCTACTCGGGCCGGTTTCCAACTAATATCTCTAACTTCCTGCGTGTGCCAGTTCATGGGGAATTTGATAAATGTTAGAGTAGCCATTATCCTGGACAGAGGAGGCCACCTTTTTACGCCATGTGCGCCTTCCGCAAGTTCCAGTCCACGTCGGATGCTAGGCTCCGACAAGAAAATACCGCCCGCGGGGCCTTCCTTCGTAGACTGCACTATGCCACGGTTTTTTTTCGATCTTGAGAAATACTTGGATACCGCATAGCGATACGATATCATGAAGACTCTCCACACGATAGGGGCAAGTGGACGCCCCTCAATCTGTATTTCTGAGTCCTTGTGAGATTCTCAATTACGCGTAGGGGTTGGGGGAACCTTCTCCAGCCCAATGGACACGAAGAGTGTGTTTAGCGCGGAAGTGTCCTCAGTGTCACACTATTTTCGCATAGCAGCAATGGTTTTCCTCGGCCAACAATAATGTGGTGCACTTTTTCAGCCATCCACGGCTCCACCCCAACCCAGACTTGTCTTTAAACAGGGTTCGCCTGGAAGTGGTGGATTCGCGCTGTTCCTTGGTTCTTGTTTAGACCGAAGCCTCACTTGGGTGGTTCATAATCGCAGCCTTGGGCTCTCTTTTTCTGCCTTGTTTTTCTATCGATCCTTTGTTCATTTAAAGCATGTCTACTGATGCGAGTTTTATACATTCACAGCCGAGCGTGTATTGCGGAATCTGGACTCGATCCACTACACCGCTCTCCGGCTGGCGACCAAAGCCTTCCACACATCGCCCATTGAGGGCCTACTTGTCGATTCTGGAGAGACGCTACTTGTTCTGCACCGTGCAGAGTGCATTATGTGTCTATACGCTGAGAGGCGCCAGTCATACCCTAAGCCCTTTGAGTTTCGAGCCTCAAATTACTTCGAGAGCTAGGTGTAGCTCTTAGACCGGTGGTGCCTCTGGTTCTGCCCAGAACGACGCCCTGGAGGAAACCACTTTATGCTATTTGTCGCCACCCCTCTGCTCCCAAATCTTCTACAGCGCTGGGAATATTGCTTTCGGCTTTTTTCGAGCACTGGATCCGTGCCAGTGTATACGAGTGAATCCAAGTCCCAGGAGGGAGTTGTTTTCTACGCCTTATCTCTTTATGCTTGAAATCAGAGGGGCTGTACCGGGCGCTGCGTCTGTCTTCCCGGCCGAGCTAGTGTCAATACACCGCTCGGTGCGGGAGATAACAAGTAGTTCACGGTTATAAGACCAAATTGTGTTCTTTAGCGACTCATTAAACAACCTGAGTGCTCTTGGGACATTGAAATCTTCACATCGACTTGTTCCATGACGCTATGTTTTCCGCAAGCCGGGTGGATGTCCTAATCATCTTCTACCTGGTTCCTAGACATGTTAAAAATACAGGAAATGATCGCGCCGAAGAGTCTGTGAGGACTGGGCGACCAGACCAGCCATTGGCTCTTCCTCACACGGAGTACATTTTAGAAATCAAGGCAGCTCTCTGGGCTGCTTGGCAAATAAGATGTGAGATGGTCGAATGGAACTTAAAGTTGTCTGCTATTGCGTCACGACTGTTCCCATGGACCTACCCTACAATGCAGTGACGGTTCCAAGTCGTTGGTGTCGTCTTTGAATTGGGCACACTCGCGTTATGCAGCGCCATTTGATAGAGTGCTCACCTGCACATTTTTGCGACAACTGTGTTGTCCCCCGGAGTGTTCGGCACATTCTTGTTGAATGTCCCAGTCTGAGTGATCTTCGCGCACGTTACCTCTCTCGATATCGGGATGAGCGGGATCGCTACCGTTTGACCCTTGTACTCGGGATGGGTTCCTGTGCACAGACTTGGGAACTATCTGACTTTTTGGAGGATACTGGCCTCCTTCATTTTATTTGACTCTCTTTGTTGTAGGTCGCATTTTCTTGCACTGGAGGGAGGGGGACCTCCCCCCTCGCCTACGTCAGAGTGGGCTTATTTTTTGTTTTGTTTTTTTCTTTGTTTTTGTTTTATTCTTTATTCAGTTGGCTTTTGGGGGGTTTGTTGCTAATTTTAGAATAGAATAATACTAAGCTATGTGACTTATGCCCTTGAAGGCAGTCGTCATATAGGGGAAAAAACAAAAACGAGAAGGAAGTAAAAAACAGAAAAAACATCGAGCTTGAATTTCTCATCTTGTTAATTTTATTTGTCTATGTATGCGTTTCTTTCCAATTCGTAATCACAAAGTATTATCTCTGAGTTGTTTAATCAAAGATTCACAATTTTATGTTGCCTTCATCTTTGCCATACTTTATCGAATGAATGCTTTAGATACGTCCTTGCATTCTTATTTTTTCTGTAATAAGTCTGAAAGCCACTTTTGTACTCCATTTCTTTCTGAAGCCAAACTGCTGTTTATTCCATAAGTTGTTTTCTGTTAGAAAATCATTCAGT
The DNA here is from genome assembly GCA_963969495.1 of Ceratothoa steindachneri. Lineage (NCBI taxonomy): Eukaryota > Metazoa > Arthropoda > Malacostraca > Isopoda > Cymothoidae > Ceratothoa > Ceratothoa steindachneri. The sequence continues at coordinate 123,493,188 of OZ018331.1, forward strand.
CGTTGGTTAAGAATTTTTACGAATATCTTCCCGATGAAGTCGAGGACGGATATAGGCCTGTAGTTTTTGATCGCAGAAGCAAGGTTTTTTAGGCCTCCGAATGAATATCATCTTCGTTATCTTTAGTTCGTCTGAGAAATATCCCGTGTTTAGATAAGCGTTAAACACATTCTTTAAATCCTTAAGTATATTATTTGAGGCCTTTATATAGTTCTTCCGAGTGAGGACCTATCTTCCCGGTGTTTTTTGTTTAGAATTTGAGATGGTATTACTCAACCCTTCGGTCATAATTTTCGCATTAATTCCCTCGTTCGCATATCTTTCTCTTCTACGTAGGGATACGGAAAGGTTTGTTATATTTTTTTCGTTTAGTGAATCGATTATCTAATTTTCAAAGTCGATATCAAAATTCTCATTCTCTCCCTCGCTTATGCTGAACACTCCTTTTCAGTTTTACCTGAATATTCTTTCAATCTCGTATTCATCTTCAATTATATTTCCATGTCTGTCTTTAATCTTTGTTTTCCCTTTGCATTTAATATTTTCAAACGTCTTACTTTCTTCCAGCATTATTTGAGCGTTAGTTCGCTGTCGATATTTTGAATGGTTGTGTCCAGTATTCCTTTTGTTTCTCAGTTATGTCTCTTAGTAGTTCTCCCTACTTCGTTCTCAGATTTAAGTATCTTTCCCATGTCGGTACGTTTCTGTGAATATCTTAATTTAATAATCTTATTTCCGTATTCTTTGCCTTCCTCTCCCCGGTCGATATAAAATATTTAATTGTTCTTTAAGCTTTTCTCGGGATTGCAGTATTGTCTGCTGTTTGTATGTATGTCCTTATTCTATTAAGTTAGTCGTTGTTGTCTTCAAGTATTGCTTCATTGAGTCCGTTTTGCACGTAAGTGGCTAATTCGTGTTTGTATTTTGTCTAATCGGCTCTGTGGTATGTCTTCTTTATTTTGCGGGGATCTGAATTAGTTGTTGATGAATAGTGAGTAGCATTGCTGTATGATCGCTACCGATAACATATACAGGTTCTCTATGGTAGTTAAATGGCAGATTGATGTTTACAAGGATATGTCAAGTATTGGTGCTGTTTTGTTTCTAAAGAATGCTAGGGAGTCCGATCCCATTCGTCTGACTATCCGTCTATGTATTAGAGTTTGGTGGTAGGTTCTTGCTTGTTTGTTTCTTATGTAGCCGGTATCTGCGCATCTTAAATTTAAGTTTCCCCTAAACAAGATTGGTAATCTATAATATTCTCACAAAGTTATTGGAAGATTTGGGTGCCGAGGTGGCTGATACCCCGTAGCAATTATTATGTTGCACAGTTCCATTCTTATCTCGATTGAGAGGTAAGATTAGTTAGTTCCTGTGCACCCTGTAGTCTAGTCCTCTTTAAATAGCTATTGATGCGCCATCATGATGTTAGTTAGTATAACTAGTGGCTAATATGTCATAGTTTCATATCTTAATCTTTTCCGTTACAAGGTTTACCCCGTGTTCACAGATTGATATTGAATCCGGATCATTTTTCTGAATATGTTTCTAAATATACTTTCATCTTTCCACCCATTGATATTTATTTGTAATATTCGTATCTTTCTTCCTTCCATGATCGTTGTTTAACTTTTAACGGTTGTTGTGTTTTGGAAGAGTGAAGTTTACTAGGGTCATTTAAACGGTACCTTTTTACCTCTTCCTTTCCGCTCTTGCCGAAATTTGCTTCTTTGCCGATTCGTATTTAGGAGTAGATAGAGCATGCATTGATTCTCGTGGATAATGGTCCCTGGTTGCCTTCTTCTTAGATATGTTTTGGGGTCTTGTGTCTGGTTTGATTCGTCAGAGCTATTTTTAGTTCCCTAGTTTTCTGATTCATCTCTTTGTTCGATTGCGTACGCCTTTTCCTTTGTTTCTTGAATAAATGTCTTCTTCGTTTCTTCCTACATCTTTACGTTGTTGCTAACAGAGGAATCTACCTCCTTAGGGAATTTCATTAGTTCGAGACCGGATTTTTTTTATCACAGAATTGAATGCGATTGCCTATGCGCCTGGTTGTGCTATATTCATAACGTGCGAGTGTTTCTAGAATGCACGTTAGAATTTTACCCTTCAGGGCTCCGTCAATGTTCATTTCTGTGGTTTGGTTGGCTTTCCTTGCTGCTGCTGCGTAGAAGATTTTGTTTGTTTCTCTCCACAGTCGGTCTTCTATTTCTTTTCTTCTGATTATTTCTCTCCTTTTCGGGCATGACATAGCCATTGTTCTATGGTTGCTGGCACAGTTGATGCACTTTTTATGGTATTCGTGCAGTTTCTCCATTTGTGAGGTCCACTGCATTGTGGGAAGATTTCTTTGAATGTTCATTGCTCGTATATTCATGCTATACATGAGCAGTCCTTTTTCAAGAGGTTTGGTTGCGGTCAGGTAGTTGATGGTAGAGTGGTCTTCCATTTTGTAGCAATGGAAGCACATCTGGATATTATGTATTGATCTTTTTGAATGTTCATTGCTGATATATTCATGCTATACACGAGCAGTCCTTTTTCAATAGATTTGGTTGCGATCTTGTTCGATTCATACAAGATTTTAAAGACGTGTGTGTTCGCTGAATTTTAGAACGTCGTTTATTTTCAGTCATGCCTATTGTTCGTATAGTTTTTATCTTAGTTATTCTAGTGTGTGTTCACCTACCTATGATTCAACCTTCCGGCATATAATTCTTTTGTCGGCTACAATCTGAAAGCAGTAATTCCACAACGTTATTATACTCGCATATGTTGTTGTTGAAGTTTTTGGTGACATATCTCGGCCAGTTTGGGGACCCGCCGCTTCCACACCTCTACTCGAACTGCAAGTACTGTAGTTAATCGATGAGAGAGTTTAATGTTGCTCTTCTCGAAGTCGGGCCGTATGAGACTGGAGGTTAATCTGGCATGGTGTCTATGACAACAAATCCGTTCGTTGTTTCACTGCGTTTGATTAAGTCGATATGAAAGTTCTTGTATATACTTTAAGAGACATCTTTGGATTTCCGTTTAGTCCCTTTGGTATTAGACATAGCAGTAGTCCTTTAGTAAATTCCGGCAGGTCCATTTTCCTTTCTTATGTTCTCCCAATAGAATGATATCCTCCTGAAAAGAGTCCGGAGGTTATTAGCCCACCTCCACTAGTGGGAGAAGCCCTCTATACATCCCTAATTCTAGGTATCTTGCCTGCGTGGTGGTACACACTCCCTGACCACCCTACCTAAATTGGCCTTGCCATATAATCCATCCTGCGTCAAGTTTGGGCTCGTCACCTCTAGCCGGGCTCCTTCTCTGCCCCCAACCCCCTAAGGGAGTCTCCTTCAGGAGTTCACTACGCACTACTACTGACTGTTTCGGGTACCTTGATGGTCATCAGGTTATGTTGTGCTAGATTGAAATACAGTGTGAGACTGCAAAAGATATATAAAAAGGATAGTGAAGGGTAAGAAAAATCTGAGATCACCGCTTTGGGGTGATACCCCGTGAATCGGAAACAAGAGAAATCTCCAATGAGTTCTATTCACGCACTTGTATCTTCTTTATTTGGTATCTCTTTCTCGTCTGTGGGTGTAGTTAATTGAAACATGATTCCGCCTCTCTCGGGTGGTTCCTTAAGAAAAGCGGATTTCTGTGATATATCCCCGTAAGGGGCGTGGCGATTTGCCATCCTGGCCGCCGTGCTGACGGGATTCAGCACCCCGTCCGAACCAAACTTAGCCTCTTCTCCTTCCTTCAAAACACTTGTGTTTCTCCCCCGGTTCCCTCGCTTTTCATACAACCTCTCCCACAACTTTCTCTGGTCAGCCTCTAATTTCACAGGGTAGATGCTGACCTTCTTCTCAGCCAACCGTCCTGGATCGGGGCTGAGGTGGGAGGAGACAACGTTCCCTAACCCCTGAGCTCCGGTCTGGGGTGGTGAGTTTTTAACAACCTGCTTCATCCCCACCCATACCTTCCTCACATCTGCATTCCTTTTTACTTCACCATCTATTTCTTTTTACGCCGTGTCCAGGTTGTGCCGCCATGCCGAGGGAATGCCAGGGCACACGACGGGAGGGGTGGTCCTGAATGGCGGCACCTGGCTCTGCCAGGCCTGTACGCTGCCCTTGCAGAGCGGGCTACTGCGAGGGGTGATGAGCTATTGCATCCCGTAAGAAAAAAAAGGTCACCATGGCCAATGAGGAAAAAATCAACAATCTTCCCTCAATTTCCCCTTGTTCATCGACGGAACCGCCCTCGGGCAGCTCCACAGAAAAAATGAAGGCCCCCTCTCCCCTGTGCTTGCGCAGGCGATCCTCCAAATTTCTCTAACCGGAGAGGAGGCTTACTCCTCTCCTTCGCCTACGGGTGTAAGGGACTAACCACTCACCCCTTTCTCAGGAGGTGCTTTCAGGCACCTCCCTGTTTCCAGCCGTAGTTCCCCCTTTTCTTTCCAAGGGGACTACCAAGAAAGCCATCAGGCAGCCCATAGCCAACCGCTTCCTAGTGAAGCGGCTCGGTAGGGCAAACCCCTTTAGGGGGGAGAGGGAAGCCCGGCCCCTTCGGTCGCTTCCCTCAAAAGACCTGCTGGCAAGAATACTGAGCCTTGCCGGGGTCAAGGCCTGGGCCTCCCCAGAAATGACTAAGGAAGCTGCCAACGGGACCTGCGATGTCCTGGGGGAGGGGGATGACTAACTGGAGGCCCCCCTGAGATAGACATGGTCCTTGAGGCAACCCAGCCTCAGACGGTGGGGCCTTCCATGGGAGTGAATCCGGGCTCGGCGCCAAACACCGAACCCGAATCCACCCCTATGCAAGGTCATCTTCAAACGGCCTGGATTTCCAAGGCAGTACAAGGTGGGGAGGGATCTCCTCCGACCGGTGCCCCTGCGACTGCCAGGACCTTCTCGATCTCGGAGAAGGACCTGGCTTAGGCCGGTCCATCTGGACTGGGGGCTCCTACCGGCGGAGGGAAGAAGCGGATTCATTCCCAGCCCATCTCTCCTAAAAAGAAAAAAACAACAAGAAAAAGACTCTGGGCTCCTCTCCATCCGGGGGAGCTGCGGAGACGGATGGGTCTGCTGCCACTTCGGTGAGCGACCAAGCCAAGATTGGCACATCCGGCCATTCTGCTCTTCCGGGTGCTGAGCCCCTGACTATGACTAAGACCAAAAGTGCGCAGGGCAGAGCCTTGATAACATCGGGGCCTCTCCTTCAGAGGTTACCTGGCGTTTTCGAGCCCTCCGTCTTCAAATGCTTCCTCGTTATTCGCTTCACTGATGGCAGCATGTTGGCCAAGGGCAACATGATCCATCAGAGAAGAGGATTAGCTAGTGTAATTGGTAGAGAGCCGAAGGTGACCGGTTTATCGGAGGGAGCCTTCTGGCAAATGCGGCGGGTCCCTCCGAGGCGGCCAAGATAAGTGCTCTTCGGACACTTCTTGGCCCCCCAGTGAGTGTAAGGCCGCACTCAACCATGAACTTTGTGAAAGGAGTAGTTTATGCGAGGGAACTCGTTGACTACTCCATAGAGGACATCATCTTATAGCTGGCCGACCATGGGGTGGTTAAGATTGAACACGTGATGAGAAAACAGGGAGGGGCCTCGAGACCCACCCCTATACTCTTCGTCACGTTCGACTGTGACAAGCTCCCTGAGTCGGTGCGTGCCGGTTGGTACCGCTAACGCGTGAAGGCATTCGTGCCACTGCCGCGGCGGTGCTATTACTGTCACCGCTTCGGCCATACACATTGCTCATGTAGACGTGCAAAGTCGGGGTCACCCGAAGTATGTGTAAATTGCTCCAAGGCCGCACACGATAAGTCCAAATCGTGTGTGGCCAAGTGTGTCAATTGCGCAGAGCCGCACCCCGCCTAATGGAAGCAATGTGATGCATATCTCATTGAGAGAGAAATCCTGGCCGTTCAGACCAAGGATCGACTCTCATTCCGCGAGGCTAAGGACTTGGTCCTGGCGTGCCCGGGTCTGCCTGGGACGTCTTATGCTTTCTATGGTTAAAAAGAGACCCTTTGCTCGTGGCCCATCCAGGCCAACGAGCACGGTTGTTTCCGCGCCCATTCGGAGCCCTTCAGCAAGTTCTATTCAACCCGGCGCTCCCCTGGTAAAGCTGGCGGCACAAAGGGTTCACACCCAGTCCCGGCTAAAACCAGGGCTCCCGATCCTTCCCCCAGCGTGACCGTTTCCCGTAAGGCGAAACGGCCACGCGCCTCCACCGAGTCGTTAGACTCACAGGAGGCAACACCCCTGAAGTTCGTCGCCAGGCCATATTCTGGGGTTTCTAAAGCTGTCCCCCAAAAGAAGGACAGCAACAGAGGAACTTCGGCTCCTTCGCCCACGGCTAGTAGTGTGCTGAATGGCTCGGAGACGGTAGATCCTCGAAAAGAGGGCCCCCGCCTCCAAAGCCACAACGCCCGCCTAAGGTTTCAAGGCGGAGGGAGGAAAAGACTCGCATGGCGAGCCCAACCTCCCTCAACCTTCCTCAATAAGTCCTCGAAGGCGACAGCGCCTTCAGCGCTTTGTCCGGCCAACAGCGCCAGGGTTCTGCCTCCGGGAAGCGTACGGCTATTCCCGTGAAGGTCTTCTGTTCGAAGAGGGCCCCCGCGTCTCCTCTGAGCTAGGCCTAGAGGGCATATTCCTTCAATGATTTTGCCGTGGACTCTGGGCCAACTGGGAGGAGCTGCGGAGGCTCGTCTCATTCCATTCCCCGATAGCTATTTTTCTGCAGAAGACCATGCTTGGCGCGTACCCCCTGCCCAAACTCCCTCCCGGGGTATAAGGGTTTTGCGAGCCCACAATCACGAGATGTGGGCCGGGCTGGGGGATGCGTGGTTTACACCCGGCATGATGTCTCCGTTCTTCTTTTCACTTTAGATACCTCCTTTCGAGCAGTGGCTGTGCAGCTTCACCTGGATAGGAGGTATACTATTATTTCTGCGTACATTCCACCGTCAGCTGACTTCGACGCGGGGGACTTCCGCCGCGTCGTGGCACGGTTGCACAGGCCCTTTCTCTTGCTTGGAGATCTGAATGGCAGGCATCCTCTTCGGGTAGATTACTCAATAAGTCCTTGCCAATCTATTCGAAGAACTAGAGATACATGTCCTAAATGTAGATGAGTTTACCCATCACTGCCCGAGAACCGCTTCATTTTCTTGACTTGATTTATCTTTGTGCTCTTCGGATGCACAGCCTGATTTTGATTTGGGGGAGGTTGATGACCTCCATTGTAGTGATCACTTTTCCATTCAAATATCATTTTCAGGGCAACTGCCGCCTGAGAGCCCACATCGGGGGTGATTGGCACGGGCGCTGTGGCTGCATTTCAGGAATGACTGAATTCTCTATGTAAGTCGAGGATTTTAGGTCGGTAGATGAGGCCGTTGAGTTCTTCACCGGCAACCTCATCGCCGCGGACCTGACTACTATTCCCAGAACGTCTGGTCGTTTTGAACGCCGACCACTCCCGGGGTGGTCGGCCGAGTGTGAGACGGCCCTCAAAAAGAAGCGTTATGCCTACATGCGCTATAAGCGCTGCCCGAACGATTTCACTGTCGCTGAATTTCGTCGGGATAGGGCTACGTTCTAGTATATTTCGAAACACGCCCGCCGCTCTTCTTGGTGGGCATACGTGTCTTCACTTAACGACCCCTCTGGCAGAGGTGTGGAAGCGAGTCCTAAGGATTCAGGGCAAGTTCTTGCAGGACCCCCCCCCTTCTTCCGTTCTCCAGGAGATTGGGACCGCAATCTCGGACCCCGCGTCCGTGGTGGACTCCTTCGCGACCGCTTTCTCCGCATTCTCTTGCCTGGGATGTTGATCCGATAGCATTCAATGCACGTCGTGATGTCGCGAAAGGCCGCCGCCTGGACTTTACCTCCAGAGGCGGAGAAAGCTTCAACGACAGGTTTATTGTGAGTGAGTTGCATTCGACTCTTGCTTCGTGCGCGGACACCGCCCATGGTCCGGACGATGTCCCGTACGCCATGTTCAACAGGATCTGCGTGGAGGGTCTCCTCCTAGATTCCTGGCGAATCACTAGTGTGCTGACCTTTCGCAAACCAGGGAGAGATCTCTCTACTCAAGCCAGTTTCCGCCCAATCTCTCTAACCTCTTGCGTGTGCATGTTGATGGAGAAATTGGTAAGTGTTAGATTAGCCTTTTCCTGGACATTGGAGGCCATCTGTCTTCTGCACAGGGCGGCTTCCGCAAGTTCCACTCCTCGTCGGATGCTCTGCTTCCACTGGAAAATGCCGTCTGTGAGGCCTTCCTTCGTAGACAGCATTACGCAACGGTGTTTTTCAATCTGGAGAAGGCCTATTATACCGCATGGCGATACGGTATCATGGAGACTCTCCAGACGATGGATGGGGGCGAGGGGACGCCTCCCAATGTTTATATCTGAATTTTTGCGAGATCGTCGATTCTGCGTACAAGTGCGGTGTGCCCTCTCCGGCCCAATCGAGCAGGAAGAGGGCGTCCGCAGGAAAGTGTCCTCAGTGTCACACTCTTTGCCCTGAGCATCAACGGAATTACCTCGGTGCTGCAAGAAGATGTTCTCGCCATGCTCTACATGGACGACCTTTCGATCTCTTTTGGCACTGCCTAGATGCCAACTCTGGAGCGTCGACTCCAACAGGTATTGAACCACGTCTCTCGCTATGGCGAAGCGCACAGGTTTCGGTTTTCCTTGGCTAAGACTAAGGTGATGAACTTCTGCCGCCATCCACGGCTCCACCAAGACCCAGACTTGTTTCTTAATGGGGTACGCATGGAAGTGGTTGAATTCCACCTTTTCCTTGGTCTTGTATTTGACCGACGCCTCACCTTGGAGGCTCATATTCGCAGTCTTAGGGTCTCTTGTACCCGCTAATGGATATTCTCCATTCCGTCACCTTCAGCGCTTGGGGCGCTGATAGTGCTACTGCCTTACATTTTATTGGTCCTTTGTTCGTTCGAAGCTCGACTACGGATGCGAGTTTTATGCATCTGCAGCCAAGCGTTTATTGCGGAAGGTGGACTCGATCCACCACACTGGCCTTCGCCATACGACTGGTGCCTTCCGCACTTCCATCATTAAGAGCCTACTAATCGATTCTGGGGAGATGCCACTCGCTCTACGCCGTGTACAGTGCATTACTTGCCTGTACGCGCGAGCCCGGTGCCTCTCTCAGTCGCCAACAGCTCTCACTGCATTTGCAACTGATTTCGACGGTGCATATGCCGCTGAGAGACGCCAGTCATACCCTAAGCCCTTTGGGTTTAAGGTCAGGAAACTCCTTCTTGAGCTAGTTATAGCTCACGGGCCGGTGGCGCCCTTGGTTCTGCCCAGGATGCCGCCTTGGAGGGTATCACATTTGGCTATTTGTCGCTACGCCTCTGATCCCAAAGCTTGTACAGCGCCGGGAGTATTGCGTTCGACCAGTGTATACGGATGGCTTCAAGTCCGAAGAGAGGGCCGGCTTCCACGACGTATTCCCTCTGTTTGAAGTCAGCGGGGCTCTGCCAGGCGCTGCGTCTGTCTTCACGGCCGAGCTGGTGGCAATACACCACTCGGTACGGGAGATTACGTGACGTGCCCGGTTCGGAGACCGGATTGTGATCTATAGTGACTCACAAAGCGCCCTGAGTGCTCTCGGGGCATTGGAATCTCCGCATCCCCTGGTTCTCTATATCCGTGACGCCATGGTTTTGGCAAGCCGGGCGGATGTCGAGATTATCTTCTGCTGGGTTCCTGGACATGTAGGAATTGTGGGAAGTGAGCGCACCTATGTGGCCGTTAAAGAGTCCGCGAGCACTTTGCGACCGGAGCAGCGTTTCGCTCTTCCTCACACTGACTACATGGCAGGAATACGGGCAGCTCTTTAGGCTGCTTGGTAAAGAAGATGGGAGACGGTCGAAGGAAACTTAAAGTTGTGACTGTGATCATGGACGTATCCCCCAAAACCGCGAAGGCTTCAGGTTGCTTTTTGTCGTCTCCTAATTGGGCACACTCGCGGGCCGCACCGCCATTTGATGGAGCACTCGCCAGCGCCCTACTGAAAAGACCGCGTTGTCCCCCAGATTGTTCGACACATTCTTGTTAAATGTCCCAGTTTTGGGCGATCTTCGGGCACGTTACCTGTCTCGGTACCGGGATGAGTGGGGTCGCTACCGCCTGTCCTTTGTACTTGGCACGAGTGCGTGCACATTGACTGGTGGACTTGTAGACTTTTGGGGGGAGGCCGGCCTTCTCCCTTTTATTTAACTAGGTTTTGTTTGTTTTTTGTTTTTGTTATTGTTGTTTTCTTTGTAGGTCGCACGCTCCTCCGCCGGGGGGAGGGGAACCTCCCCCCGACGCCGGAGCTTGCTTCTTAAGTGTTGTCATCTTTCCTTTTTATCGTTGTTTTGTTTTCATATTCTTATTTTAAAGTAGCCTAGAGCTAGGCTGTGTGATTGCAGCGACTTATGCCCAAGCGGGCAGTCGCCAGATTACCTCCTAAAAAAAAACTGTGATATATCACGTTTTTCGCCTTTTCGACTTGTCTTTCTTGGTTTTGCCTCTTTTATCGGTGAATAACTTTACCAGAGCGTATCGTGCTGAAAGTTGTCAAATTGACTCAGCCTTCAATTAGTTATACAATTACTTACGTTTCTCTTAGATAGGTGAAAAATACCCCCCAAAATGTCAAATAAAATAATAAACACATTCTTAATTCTAATAAACAACAGATCTCGTGTTTAGATAAACTCACCTTTGCTCTAGGTGTAGATAGAGAGAGTGACGGAAGAAGGGCAATGAAAATTTAAAAAAATAACGTAAGATCTTGCGTTTTAAGAACATCTTCCCCGCGTCACTGGGACCAGTCCACGTGCGGCTTTTTCGGCTCGGCCATTGCGAGGCCCCTTAAAGACTCAGTTAAGCAAAGCAGAACTTATAACCCTTCTGTTTTGAAACTTTGCCACACTACACAGCCCCCTTCCTAGAAGCGGAGCATATTGAAATAAAGCTGAATGCCGCTTGGAAAGGTTATCCGAAACGTAACGCCCTATCTGATCCAGAGTCTGGGTATCATTGTAGATAGAGATGCAGGAATTAGGTCGATGGAAAATAAAGAAAGAACGGAACGTGTGACGAGTTGCGGACACTCCCGCGTCGCTGGGACCAGTGCACGACAAGGCTTATAATTCGTCCGCTTGCAATCTCGCCACGCTACAGAGGATATTAAGGGGAAATAAAACTAAAGCTTTCTGTGAATGGATTGAAAATTGGTGGGGAACCATTCCCAATTCGATAATACTACACATGATATTGTCATGTGAACGATAAAAATTTTTGGCTTAATCCCAATCTATTTGATGGTTCTTTGATGACATGTGACTAAAGATGGAATTGGAAGTTTTTCGGTGCGTACGTGGTATTTGTATTCGTATATGCGTTTATCCTGATTTCTGACGTTTTCTCCGATGTAGGATTGGTTGTAATTTGATAGACGCCTTGAAATGTCTCTCAGAGGAGGGATTTTTTTAATCGTCTCTTTTAAGTCACAAGAAAGCTAAATAGTATTTTAGTACTAGTATATTTCAATTGTGGCCAAATTGTGGCGCTTGAGTAAAATTAATTTTCGGGGCTTCATTGGAATTTTAACGCAACAGTTAATTGTAATAACTTCACAAAATGTTTCGAATATTACCCGCAATATACGGTAATTTGTTTATTTCCTACATGAATAAATAGTTGACCTGCCCGTTTAATCTTGAATGCCCACGCATGCGCACGACTGCTAACTTGTAATCGCACTAGATAAAACATTTCTTATACAATATGAATCACCTTTACTTAAAAAAAATATACATATGATGGGGATAGGTTGCATAAGATGCATTTTATTTGCTATTTTAAGCATTTTCAGCACCTTATTCACATAATCTTTTCAAATATTACCGCGAGAAAAAGAATTGTTAATAACTATGTAGTTTCCAGATAGTTCAGACACTGAGTAAAAAAAATAATAGTTTTGGAGATGATGTTGAAACTGAACCGCTTCGCTTGCTGCCTTCAGTGTTCAGTTTAGTGCTCGCTTACTACAGTAGTGAAATATTCGTTGTGCAATTTGTGCTGAAGTAAATACTTTTCTGATTTATAATAAAGATTATCTTTAGTTAAATTTATAAAACCCATCTTAAAAATGAGAGAGAAACAGAAAAGTGTAAAACGGAAATACGAACAAGATAACAGAGTTTTAAACCCAAAATGGGAGGACAAGTTTGTTTTTACGGTCAAACTTAAAAAAATTCCGCCGTATTTTTAGTGTTATAAAAGTACTAATACTCTGTTTAGACATTCCAGTCATCATATAGAGTTGTATTTTGGCGCGGAAACTAGGTACATATTATTTAGATATTAGGCATCGATGGGGTTATGGGTCCTCTGGTTACCAGTCTATAGATGCGGGATTACCAGTTTATAGGTTAGTCACCCCGGTTTGTGGGAGCGTTAGGTACAAAGTATAAGGAAAAAAAGGTGAGGCGTCCTCGATGCTATTGCGATCCTCGAAGACACCCGTTAATTATGGCAGCGAGTGAGTGATGGAGTCTAGCAGAGAGAGGGTAACGTGATGAGTATCAACGGGTTGTGGCCAGAAAGCCTACCTCTGTCCTCTAACCAATATAGAATCTGACTCCTTAAATTTTCAGGGGAATTCGCTTTTAGGCTGAGTTGCCGAAGGTGCCTCGGTAATCGAGGGAAAGGAAAAGGACTTCAAGGGAAAACTGCTATAATAGGCTTTATTTCTTATCGAGTGGCCTACCAAACTGGAAACAAGCAGAAACGTTCGAGTTCTGCTCGATGTATTCGTAAGTCTTCCGTTTAAAAGGCTATGTGAGTACGTCTAAAAGGGGGCAGCAGGACTCAAAGGCGAGGGAAATGGATTCGCGACTCTAACTAATAGCTATAGGCTGCTAACAGCTTTGACCTGACTAATTCTCTTTTTCTGACTCTTTTCTTTTCTGTGTGTGCGTGCATATATAAATATATATATAAATATATATATATATATATATATATATATATATATATATATATATATATATATATATATATATATATATATATATATATATATATATTAAACATTTGAAGCAGTCTCCAAAATCTTCATTTCAATGTACCTTTTATATTTTGTTTTATGTTTTATATTCCCTATAAGTATGTTCGTATATTTGTTAACAAAATAACGATGTATATAAAACGCCGCTCTTCAATTGCTTAAGTTATAAATATCAACCTTTGATAATGATACAGGTGTTAACTCACGACCAAAAGCGAAACATAAGAAAAATCGAGAGATATGAAAAGAAAACAATTAACGTTAAACTTGCAGTCGGCTTCAACTGCCCAACTATACGTGTATATATATTTATATATATATATATATATATATATATATATATATATATATATATATATATATATATATATATATATATATATAAATATATCAAAGAAGCGTGACTTTTCTTGACTTGACCTGAATGATGTGTGGAGGAGCCAACGATCAGGAAACCTCGCTGGGTGGAGCTACAAGATTTATATGTAATTATTCAACTTACATATTTTCACGTTTTGGGCCTATTCGTATCAGATATATATATATATATATATATATATATATATATATATATATATATATATATATATATATATATATATATATATATTGCTTGCTTTCGCAATCCTTTGGGAATTTTAACCAGCTAAAGCATACATAGCCCTGTATTTGTTCAGCTTGTACCGGCTTATCTGTCACCGAGACCTTTTTAACTGGCAGCTGTCTTAGTGTGCGTAGGTATGTGTCCGCGTGATAATAATCTAGATATTCGCTTGTCCCATATATATATGTATGGCACAATATTTCATTAATTCATGCAAGTACCCATTTTAAGGGATTTCATAGATCCACCGAGCATCCATTTGTGGAGGTTCATCGCTGGTCCTACCTATCCTTCAATTTGGGTGCCTTGGGCCTACTTTACTTGCGATTTGAGTGCTATAGGGTTAATATTTCTATTAAAATTAGTCCGCCATACTTACTACTGCTGTATCCAGAAACCATGAATTTCCACATTAACAACATTTAATTCGCACTTATTTCATACATTGGCAACCCCGGATACAAGTATTTATAACAACGCCCCTTTCGATTTTTGCGCTAAAACACGTTTGTCAAGCATCCATGATGATAGTGTCGTTTTCTTTTTGCGCTTTTAGTTTTGCTAGGCTTTAAAATTGTGTACTACTTTTTGATGCGCGAGGGGGGCTATAAAAGGTGGAGGCTCCCCCTAATGGCAACCCATAGCTCGGCTCGATAACGGCTTCCAGTAACCAAACGCCATGTTTTTAGGAGTAAGAAACAGTACTAATGGTGTTTTTAGGCATTTCAGTCATCATTTACGGCTTCTTTTTAACACGGCAAGCAGATTTTTAAGATAGTATCACTGCAAATAGAGCCGTATCTTAAAATAAGTGCTATCCGACCCTAACCAAAGCCGTAAATGATAACTAAAATACCTAAAAAACACCATTAGTACGGTTTTTACTACAAAAAAAACAACATAAGTCTTCTGAACTTTCACCATTTTTACTGTTAAGGATAGTAAAGCTGTGTCTCATCTGTCCAGTAACCAAACAAATATACGAATAACCAAATGCATATAGGAATAATCTATAAATATAAATTAGCAGCCGAGAACTTATCTTCAACTTTACCGCCTATTTTTCCTCTGTAAAGGCAAAATGGAATATTGCTCGAAGTAGGTCTTCTTACAGTCATGGGGAATTTGTAAAAAATAATATTAGTGATGTGAAAACTACTGAAAGACGTATTTCTGAAATAAGTTTTGTTGTTGCTTGTTCACTACAGAATGATCTGAAAAGCTGCGTGGCTTTCAGCTTACCACTGGATATACCTGTAAATAACTTTGAGTAGGAAAGGGGGCAAAGAAGAATAAAGGTGAGAAAAGTAGCAAAACGAGTTTCAAACGCGCTTCCCGCGTCGCTGGACAGCCGTTAACGAGAGTCCTAAACCACTCGGCCATCCTGAGTCCCCCAAATGATTCATTCAAGCAAAGCATTTTAGCCGCTCGCCTGAACTTCTCGCACGCTACAAATCTACTGACATTCAAGTTATCCCTAAAGTGTCTATATTTCGATATCTTACAAATGTTAAAAATATAAAGGAATTCTTAGATCTAATAAACTTAAACGAAACCACAAAAGTTATTGACATAAAAAAATTCAAAAAGCCTTGTCAGATGCTCAACTAGTACTCCATAAACTTGTCAGCATTTCAACAGATGAAGCACCAGCCATGGTAAGTCACAAGAATGGATGGTAATTATGGATTAAAGGTGTCAACTTATATTTGGCTTTAAATTATATGTCATCAAGTTCATTTTTAGTTGCTAAAGCTAAATCTGAAAATCATTTGTTGTGCAAATGAGATAACAATTTACCTTATGAAATCAGCTGAGAAATGCATTTTATCATACCATAAAACAATGCATTTTTAAGCAGTTACCTACCTCATGTTTTTTTTTAAATGAATAATTTGCACAACAAATAATTATCAGATTTGGCTTTAGCACCTAAAACTGAACTTGAAGCCATAATTTAAGGCCAAATACAGGTTGATACCTTTTATCCATAGTTACCGAATGGCCTAGTTGGGCAATTAACACAAGATCCCAACTATCCTGGATGTCCCATTGTTCACCGTATCATCCACCTTGAACATTTAGTTACTAAACACTTTAAGTTCGACAATGTTATAAATTGGATTTTGGAAATTATGAATTTCATTTGGTCAAGTGCCAAAAAATGATGCAAAATAATACTATGGGGAAGGTAGATGCGAACCAGAGGCGGACGAAAAACTAAGCTGTGCGGAACACCAAAACGCACCTGCACCGGCCGAGATGTATAATTTCCCCTATGAATAAAATTTCTATGAGATGAAAGATGTGAGAAAAGTCAGTTAATGGCAGTTCCAGAGACCCTCAGTGTCTACTGTTGTCAAACTGTCGATAATTAGCAAAATGGAAGACTTATAGGCCTCGCACGCACGGCAAAGGTCAGTAAGAGTGTCCCCTTGCCTTCGAATCAGACAAAAATATAAACAGTGTTATATGGGGTCATGTAATCTTGCATTCTGGCTAGGAGTGGAGAGATTGGGCAGTAAATTGAGCGAGCGTTTAGATCCAGTTTTCTTTAGGATTGGGAGAAGAGCCGCGTGTTTCAAACCAGTTGGTGTTAATCCAGACGAGGATGTATTAAAAATATCGGTCAAATTTTAGAAAATACTTGACAAGAAATTTTGTAGGTGCTTTATTATAAATATTTCCATTTAAAAATATATGCAAATGTTATATAGCTCTTTCACTACTTAATGTAGGCAAATTTCTAATTATGATGTTATGACGAAAAATAGATTGGCTGCCATCTTCGGGAGCACATTGTTAGTTAGAATCACATCATATTGTATTATATATCATTTTGAAGGGATTTTGTTCTGAATTAAAATATAATATAGACATTTCATATTTATTAATCTTAAAGAAAATAAGGATTGATGTAAATCGCATTTGAGCGCGAGGGTTTTATGTCTGATCTCAAGCAATGCCGTAGAAAAACTAGGCAAACCAAGGCAGTAAGAATGGCCAACTTAGTGCCTTTAGCACTAAATCCAGCGACAAAAAATATGTCCGCGCAAGTGCGTAATTTTAGTGCCTTATATATATATTTTAGTGCCTTTTTAGTGTTTTAATATCAATTAATGCAAACTTTAATTTTAAAAATTAATTATTTCGGACATGACGCACATTGATTATATATATATATATATATATATATATATATATATATATATATATATATATATATATATATATATATATATATATATATATATATATATATATATATATATATATATATATATATACACACACGCTTATGTGGAAAAATACGGTAAGTATGTAGATTAGCGGCCCGGCCGGAAAAAAATTTCTGTGTAAACATTATCGTTCACTCGTGTCGGAATATTCATGCGCGTTTGAGTCCTTTTCGAGTTATTATTCTATAAACAATTAGGATACAGCCCCCTAGGCCCCCCCCCCAATATAATGAAACTCAGGATCATCGTAGTGTAGTCTCCCCATTGTGTTTACCCCCACACGAGCCGTCAAGTTAAATGTACTCCAAAAACGTGAAACATTTTGGAACACGGACGAAATAGTACGTCCTATCATTCGCGCCGATAATCTACATATTTACCCTAAAAAATATTCACAGCACTTTAGACGAGAATGGATGTCAAATCCAAAATACAAAAACTGGTTAAAAAGAGTGGAAGGTGAGGTAGACGATACGAAATCATTTTGTCTTTTTTTTTCTTTGGTTTGGTTTGTCCTTGCCTTATTTTCTTGGAACTTGTTGGGTTTTGCCCTTGTCTTACCCCGTCGGGTCCCAGCTTAACCTCTTCTTTCTGACACCCTGTATTACCCTGCTTCCTCATTTTCCATACAACCTCTCCCACAACTTTCTCTGGTCAGCCTCCAATTTCATAGGCTGACCAGTTTCTTAACCAATCATCCCAGATTGGGGCTGAAGGAGGAGGGGATAATGCCCCCTCATCCATGAGTTTGCTTTAGATTGGTGACGTTTTTTACCATCTCCTTCACCCCCCGCCCACCCTCACACTCCTCACATCCACTTTCTTTGTCTTTTCACTGTCTAACGATTTTATGCCAGAGCCTAAGGTGGAGCCAGCAGGCCGGAAAAGTGAGAAGTGGCCTCAAATAGTGTCAGCTGGTTTTGCCACCCCTGTATTCACCCCTAATAGAGTGGTGAATACTATAAGTCTTTGAAGGTGACAGCGGCTGGAATTCTGCCTCTGGGAAGAGTACGACCACTCCCATGAGGGTTTTCTCTTCAAAGAGAGAGGCCCCCTCCCCTAGTATCTCCCCCGAGCTATGCCACCTGGAGGGCATATTCCTTCAATGGAATTGCCGCAGACTCTAGGCCAACTGGGAGGAGCTGCGGAGGCCTGTCCCCTCCCATTTTCTTCCCACTACCGGATGGGGACCAGGCAGGAGTTTTTTTACTATCTCCTTCACCCCCACCCTCACACTCCTCACATCCACTTTCTTTGTCTTTTCACTGTCTAGCGATTTTATGCCGAGCCTAAGGTGGAGCCAGCAGGCCGGAAAAGTAAGAAGTGGCCTGAAATAGTGGCAGCTGGTTTTGCCACCCCTGTATTCACCCCTAATAGAGTGGTGAATACTATAAGTCTTTGAAGGTGACAGCGGCTGGAATTCTGCCTCTGGGAAGAGTACGACCATTCCCATGAGGGTTTTCTCTTCAAAGAGAGAGGCCCCCTCCTCCAGTATCTCCCCCGAGCTATGCCACCTGGAGGGCATATTCCTTAAATGGAATTGCTGCAGACTCTAGGCCAGCTGGGAGGAGCTGCGGAGGCCTGTCCCCTCTCATTTTTTTCCCACTCTTGGATGGGGACCAGGCAGGAGGATGCACCACTTACACCCAGCATGATGTCTCCATTCTTTTCTTTGCTTTAGACACCTCGTTTCAGGCAGTAGCTGTGCAGCTGCACCTGGATAGGAGGTATACTTTTATTTATGCATATATTCCACTTTAAGATGACTTCATCACTGGGGACTTCTGCCACATCGTGGCATAGTTGCCAAGGCCCTTTCTCCTGATCAGGGACTTGAATGGGAAACTACTCAATCAATCCCAGGGGTGGGGCCCTCGTCGACCTGATCTATCTTTGTGCTCTCAGGATGCACAGTCTGATTTTTTTGGGGGGGGGGGGGGGTAGTCAATGACTTTCCCATTCAAGTGCACATTTCAGGAAATAACTGATTTCTCTGTCTCAATCAAAGAGCTTAGGTCATTAGATGTGGTCATTGAGGCATATGCTTCTTCACTTAACGGGAAAGACCCCTCCAGCAGAGTTGTGGACGCGAGTCAAAAGGATTTGGGGTAAGTTCTTGCTGGAGCCCACTCCCATTCTCCAGGAGAATGGGACTGCAATCTCAGACTCTGCATCTGTGGTTGAATCCTTTGTGAACGCATTCTCTAGCCGGGATGCTGCTTTGCCAGTATTCAATGCATGCTGTGATGTCGTGGGAGGCTACCGGCTGGAATTTACTTCTAGAGGCAGAGAACCCTTTAACAACAGGTTTACTTTGAGTGAGTTGCTTTCTGCTTTTACTTCATGTGCGGACACCACCCCTGGTCTGGACGATTTCCTATATGTCATGCTTTGGCACCTGGATTTGCGAGGCATGGCCTTTCTGTTAGATTAATTCAACAGGATCTGGGTAGTGGGTATCCTCCCGGATTCCTTGCAAATTGCTACTATGCTTGCCTTTCGTAAACTGTGGAGAAATCACTCTACCCAGGCCAGTTTCCACCCAATCTCTCCCACCTCCTGCGTGTGCAAGTTGATGGAGAAATTGGCAAATGTTAGATTAGCCCTTTTTCTGGAGAGCAGAGGCTGTCTGTCTTGTGCACAGTGTGGCTTCCGCAAATTCCACTTCACATTGGATGCTCCTTTCTGACTGGAAAATGCTGTCTGCAAGGCCTTCCTTCATATACAGCAATATGACAGTGTTTTTCAATCTGGAAAAGGCCTATGATACCACATGGTGATATGGTATCATGGAGACTGTCCACACAATGGGGGCGACAGGACGCCTCCCAATCTTTATATCTGGTTTCCCCAAGGGTAACTCATCCAGCACGATTACTTTACTGGCAAGTTCTCTTGCCACTTTGGATTTTTTTACAGTATTATTTAGCCATAAGGCAGTGACATTGATATTAAATAAATTAAATAATTATTATTAAATAATTTCTTTCCACTCTAAATAAATAATTTCTTTTCATTTTTATCCTTATGTCAAACCGCTTCACTTCTCTTTCTGGTCAGGGATTATCATTCTTTGGTTATTTTCAGGAAGGATTATCTTTGCTTGTGTGAACTGGGAGGGATTATCTTTACCTGATCCTAATAAAACCTTTACTTCAGCCGGCTCATCCTGCACTTATCCTGACTGATGGCACGAGGACAGAACAAGTAACTTATGGAGAATTTCTGAAACAGTCCGACCACTTGGCATCAGCACTGGATAACCATGAAAAGCCAACGCCGACTCGAGCAATTGTGATTTTGCCCAAGATCATCCCATGGTGGATAATTAATATTGCTGGATCTCTTTGTGGTGAGCTAAATATTAAGAGTATGTGTGTGTCTGGTTGGTGAAGTGGTTAGCATTCCCTACTTCTTAACCAACATTGAATTGACATGAAGTTTTCATTCTTTACTTTAAAGGCCATAAATGAAGTGAAATATAGTTGATCATTGGTTTAATTTTTAATAAGTTAAAATAATTAAAGATAAAGAAAAGACTATCAATATATTCACCCAAGCCGTTAAAAAATACTCTTTGCTATAATTTTATTGATCTATAAAAGCCTATTATTTATGACAGATATGGTCATTTCTCCCGGATCATTGATGCTAACAGAAAAGGACATAGTATATAGAGTGAAAACATGGGATGCCAATGCTATATTTTGTGATGTATCTGTCATGAAAAGAATCGAGAAAAGCACAAATGAATTAACTTGGCATATTCTTGTGGGCAAATCTCAACAGGAAGAAGAACAAAATCTTAGGTAAGGAGATATTCTTGGGAACTCCTTTATCTCCGGAGTGTATTTACTTCCTGTTTCAGGATGACTTTTTATACCAGTCCTTTTCATATAACTAGGAAGAAAACAATGGAAATGGAGGGCAAAAATCTAAAGAAAGTTAGATTAGTCATAATCAATATTATAAGATGAATAATAAAACTGTGTAGAGAGGACTTATTAAGATTCAGATTTGGCTTGTGGTTTTACGACCAGAAGGCTTTTCTGCTCTTCCTCATTTATCTTACCTTGTAACTGGAAGCTTGGATGCACTAGTGGATCGACACTGGATATTAATGGAAGCTTTCATTTGCCTATCTTTTTTTAATGAATCAAAATAGCTCTTTCCTTTTATCTTTGAAGGGATGGATGGATACCTTACCATAAATTGCTATCTGCTGGAAAAGAGTTGAAACCGATTCGCAAAACATTCAGTGGAGAGTCGATGGCACAGCTTTTTTTCACCTCTGGCACAACAGGAAGGCCAAAAATGGTTCCACATACTCAAGCAGGATTAGGGCTTGGCCATAGAAGCACTGCAAGGTATTCTATCCAGTTTTTATTTTTAAATTTGAACTTAAAAACACCATAATTTCATTTTCAATAGTTAGATTTCTGGCATCTAGGTGCCAAGTTCAATCCTAGTGTATGAGGAATTGGCTGCCTATTGGGTGGATGTGCCGGATCTATCTCTGTAGGGGTAGGTAGCTTCTACACATGTCATCAACACAGCCAATAACACTACTATCATATCCCTTTGCATATTCACTTTGTCCTGCATTCCAGAGGCCTAACGATGGTATGCTCAGATCTCAGTGAGTGGTCATTTTAGACACGATATTAACCTTCTTGAGTCAGTGCAACGGAGTGCAACAAAGATTATTCCTTCCCTGAGGCACCTTGAATATATAGATAGACTGAGGGTATTAAATATGTTCTCGTTTGAAAGGAGGTGTGTGAGAGGGGATATGATTGAGTTGTTTAAAATTTTTTCTGGTATAGATAAATTGGATGTTAGCAAGTTTTTTTGAGTTAGATGATGGAAATCAGACTAGAGGTCACCACTTGAAAATTAAAAAGCAAGGGTTTAGGTTGGATTTAAGAAAATATTTTTTCACCAATCGAGTAGTAGACTTCTGGAACAAATTGCCGCAGAGGGTAGTAGGTAGTCCAAATTTAAATGTATTTAAGAGTAGGTTGGAAGAGTTTATGGGGAGGGAAGGTTGTGATGGTTCCTAAGTTTTGTATATATTAATATTGATTGGTGATACCCTTGTTTCTGGACACAATCCTCTGGATGTAGTTTTCTTGGGAGTTTGGGTGCCTTAAGAAAGAGGCCATTTGACTCGGATGACCTATGATGGGCCCTTGTGGCTTTTGTCATCTGTTCTATTATATTGTGGGGGGACTTCGATTTTGTCTTCCCCTGGCGATGGTGCTTTTTATGGGTGGGTTTTGACTGATGCGGATGACCTTTGATAGGCCCTTGTGGCTTTTGTCATCCATGAAATTATGTTATGTTATGTCATCATATCCATATTTCCTGAACATACATGGAATCGGTGTTCCCTTTCCCCTTTCCCATGGGGCACAAAGATTTTCACGATATTCGGTTAATAAAAAAAAAACCTACAATAGTACCTGCATTTTCCCTCCCTAAACACACACACACACACATACTGATGAATGGACAATGGTCCCTACAGGCTCATCAAGGATTGTCATTCTGTTCTTTATATAATTTTCATTATCTAAGCTGGGACATCTCATCTTCGTGTCTTCCTAATAATTTTTCCAATATTTTCCTCTATTTTGACCCGGACCCCTTAGCTTAGCTAGCCATATCCAAGCAAATTGGTTTATCTACCATCAATACAACTTTATCTCCCTTTACAATTAAACGTGGATATGGATATAGATATGTACATGTTATCCCCACACAATGTGGGTATTAAATACATGTTATCCCCCGAACAGAAGTGGGTATAGTATACATGTTGCCCCCAATGAGAATGTGGGTATGGAATACACATTACCCCCGAACAGAATTTAAGTATGAAAAACATGTTACCCCTAAACAGAATGTGGGTATGGAATTCATCCTACCCTTAAACAGACTTCTTATTGCATTATCTGTGATTATTAGATAAGGTACTTTGAATTTGCAATATTTTTAATGAATTTATAATCTGCTACTGAAAGGAGCTAATTTGATAAATTCCTAGATGAATTCCTCTCTAAGATTAAGATAGAGGTATGAATGGAAACACCAGTGCTAAAAGTTAAGGGAACTTTTGTGTGTAAGAAAGAAAGAGAAATTTTTAGCAGCAATTGAAGTGATATGAACTGGGAAGAAAAGTGCTGATCCTGTGACATCTTGGCATAGGCTTGTCAGAATATGGTGGTGGTGGAATGTTGATTGATGTGAATTGCTCATATTTGCTCCTACTACTAAACTTGACAATCATCTATGAGAGAAACGATATGGTTCCATCCATCAATATTTCAAATCGAACTTAACCAGAGGCACCATGATGACCCACTCAGATTTGGCTGCAAAGATTTATGCTGGTACCGCTAGTCTCTACATATATAATAATAGCATGTGCCAAATTCTAGGCCAAAATTCCAATGGCTTTCTGTGCTGTGGCTCTTCAAAAAAAGAATCTTTTGTTGGATTTTCTCTTAGATATCAATAATGATAATAATCCTATTATTTGACAGAGAGTGGTTAGGTCTCAATTCCAAGGATTTGCTTTGGAATATCTCTGACCTGGGATGGGCAAAAGCAGCATATTCTTCTTTGTATGCCCCATTGATTGCAGGTTGTACAATATTTGCTCATAAGGTGAGTTTTGCCTTTGTTCTGTCTTTAAAAAAAGGAGGGTTACTTTAATTGCATGGCCAAAATGTCCTTGTTATTATGACAGGTATGATCTATTTCGTGACAATAAAAAATTTGTCAAGGAAAGTTTGCTAAATGTAGGAAGAGCCATTTTATGAAACTTTGCCAGCAAAAAGTGATTTCTGTTTCAGTCTGATTCATACTCGTACATCTGATGACAGTGGGGTGGTATGCTTCTGTCAAACCCATTTATTGATTTTTTTTATGAAAAGTTGGGTTAGTAGTGGATTTTTTTTCATGACAAGTTGGGTTAGCAGTGATACTAACTGCAATTAGAAATATAAATCCATAGTTTGGGACTAGCTGTCCTCATGCATCCATTATACATGCTTGTACCAAAGATGTTAGAAAAATACTCTTCCAATGGCTGCATTCTGGGTCATCAGGCTTGTTGCCACTAAAACTATTTTGCTCTTTATCTCTTGCATCCATGTTGTAGCATAAACATAAATCATAGGGATTCGGCAATTTTCCATATTCATATTGTAGCATAAACATAAATCATAGAGATCTGACAAATTTTTTTTTGGGGGGTGGTCCTAAAGCTGACCTGCAAAAGGAGGACCATTAAAAGAGCTTCAGCTCCTACACCTACACCCAGTGCTAGGCTGAAGACTCGAAGATGGTAGATCCTCCAAAGGAGGGACCCCCGCCTCTGAAGCTGCCCCCACCTGATTAAGGTATAGAGGCGGGGGGAGGAAAAGACTTGCATGGCGAGCCCAACCTCCCCTGATAAGTCCTTGAAGGCAACAGCGATTTGTCCAGCCAACAGCACCTGGAGTTCTGCCTATGGAAAGCATATGGCCAGTGCCATGAGTGTCTTCTCTTCGAAGAGGGCCCTTGCATCTCCTCTAAGCTGGAATACGCCCTGGAGGGCATATTCCTTCAATGGAATTACTGTGGACTCAGGGTCCACTGGGAGATGCTGCAGAGGCTTGTCTCGTGTTTTCCCTGAACTATCTTTTCACGGAAGACCATGCTCACTGTGTACCCCCTACCCACCATCCCAGGGTATAAGGGTTTTGCGACTCTACCACCATGGGATGGGGGCCAAGCAAGAGGATGCACATAAGATTTCTTTTTTTGCTGGATGCCCAGTCACGTGGGCATCCCAGGTAATGAAAGGGAGGATGCGGCGGCCAAGGAGGTGGCATCATTGGGGACACCCCCATCACTTTGTGATGTCTATCCCCTCATCACCGAATATGTAGTCGGCTTAGGGCAGAAGATGTGGGATGAGCTTCCTCCCACCAAGCTCCATTCCATGAAACCTTCAGTCCTCCCATGGCTACGTACCATGAGGCCATGTAGACTGGGGGTTATTCTGTGCCGACTGAGGCTAGGCCATTTCTGCCTCACTCATGGGCACTTGATGAATGGGCAGCCCCCACCTTTGTGCATCCTGTGCGGGGTGCAGATGTCCATCCTTCAGGTCTTTGCCGAGTGTCCCTTTTTGAGAAATCTCGGGAGGAGGGTCTTCCCTTTCATTACTGGGCAGATGGCCTCCCAGTAGGTTCTGTGGGGCATCTTGTCTGAGACTCGTGTCTCTTTTAGTGTGAATAGAATTTTAAATTTTTTAAAAGAATCTAATCTTTTTGCCAAAATTTAATATATTGTTTCATGATTTTATATTCTCTGTTGTTTATCTATTGTTGATCCATCTATTCTATGTTTTTATCCTTTGTCAAATTCTCAATAGTTTATTTTTATATCCTTTTACACCCTTTGATGGTTTTAAATTCCTGTACTTCCATTCTATTGATCTTAATTTCCTAGCTATATTTTTGTATATTCTCCAGATGTCTATATTTTTATTGAGAACACTCTTGCAAATTATCTGTCCTTGAATTTGGCTGCGGGCTAGTCCGTTTGGGCTTTGCAGGATTTATTTTTGGCACTATTCATTCATTCATTCCCTTTACACCCAGCATGATGTCTCTGCCCTTCTCTTTTCTTTAAATACCTCCTTTCAGGCAATACTAGTGGTGTAGCTACACCTGGATAGGAGGTATACTATAATTTCTGCATACATTAAACTGTCAGCAAACTTTGACAAGGGGACTTCCACCACATTGTGGCACGGTTGCCGAGGCCCTTTCTCTTGCTTGAGGATCTGAACAATAGACACCACCTCTGGGGAGACTACTCAATCAATCCTAGGGGCCAGATCCTTGACAAGTTGGAGATAGGTGTCCTAAATGTGGATGATTTTATGTATCTCTGTCCAAGAACCATGTCATTCTCCTGTCTTGATCTATCTCTGTGGGTGGGGTGTAGTCTGTGACCTCATTTTCTGCCAAATATCTATATCCTCCTGTCTTTGCAAGCTGATGGAGAAATTGGTAAATGTTAGATTGGCCCTTTTTTTTCTGGACAGCGGAGGCCACCTGTCTTCTGCACAGTGCGCCTTCCACAAGTTCCAATCCATGTTTGATGCTCTGCTCCAAATGGAAAATGCCGTCTGCAAAGCCTTCCTTCGTAGAGAGCACTATGCCTTTTGATCTGGAGAAGGCCTATGATACCGCATAGCGATATGGTATCATGGAAACTACACATGATGGGGGCAAGGGGATTTCTCTCAATCTTTATATCTGAATTATTGTGAGATCAGAACGTTGATTCCACGTATGGGTGGGGGTAACCCTTTCCATCCCATTGGAGCAGGAAGAGTGTGTACCACAAGAAACTGTCCTTGGTGTCACACTCTTTGCCCTGAGCATCAACGGCATCACCTCGGTGTTGCCAGAAGATGTTCTCGCTACGCTCTACGTGGATGACCTTTCAATCTCTTTTGGTGCTGCCCAGATGCCAACTCTGGGGCATCGACTCCAACAGGCATTGAACCGCGTCTCTCGCTATGCCGATGTGCACAGGTTTTGGTTTTCCTTAGCCAAGACTAAGGTGGTTCACTTCTGCCGCCATCCACGGCTCCACCCAGACCCAGATTCGTTTCTTAATGGCGTTTGCCTGGAAGTGGTGGACTCGCACCATTTCTTTGGTCTTGTATTTGACCAACGCCTCACCTGGTAGGCTCATTCGCAGCCTTAGGCTCTCTTGTACCCGTGCCATGGATATTCTTTCTTCCGTGATGTTCAGCACCTTATTATCGATCCTTTGTATGTTTGAAGCTCGACTAGGGATGCAAGTTTTATGAAAGGTGGACTTGATCAGGCACACTGGCCTTCACCTGCCAACTGTCTCTCCACACATCGATGCTGGGGAGATGCCACTCGCTCTGCACAGTTTACAGTACATTATTCGCTTGTAAACACAAGCCCGGCACTTCCCTCAGCTTCCAACAGCTCTCACTGCATCTGCAGCTGATCTCGGTGGTGCCTATGCTGCCAAGAGATGCCAGTCATACCCTAAGCCCTCTAGGTTTGGGGCTATGAAACTCCTTTGATAGCTTGATATAGCTCTTGTGGCCAGTGGCGCCCCTAGTTCTGGCCAGAATGCCACCCTGGAGAGTACCACCTTTGACTATTTGTAGCCAAGCCTCTGCTCCCAATGCTTCTACAGTGCTGGGAGTATTATGTTCTGCCTTTTTGGAACACAGTGTATACAGATGGCTCAAAGTCCCAAGAGTAGGTCAGTTTCCATGCGGCATCCCCTATGTTTGAAGTCAGCGGGGCTCTGCCAGTCAGTGCATCTGTCCTCACGGGTGAGCTGGTTGCAATACACCGCTTGGTACGGGAGATAATGCACTGTGCCTGGTTCAGAAACTGGATTGTGATTTAGAACAACTCACAAAATGCCCTGAGTGCTCACAGAGCCTCAGTTTTGATGAACTGGGAGGATGTCGTGATTATCTTCTGCTGGGTTCCTGCACATGTACAAATTGTGGTATGCAGAAAATGAGGGTACCAAAGAGTTAGCACGGACTGGGCGACCAGATCAGCGTTTCGCTCTTCCTCACACCTATTACATGTGTTAGGATTATATCCTTACCTATAATCAAACTCCAACTGTACTATATTATTATTATTTTAATAATGATGATAATAGTAATTTAATAATAATAATAATAATGTAAAAGATTATCAGATAGGCATGAAACAAGAGCTCAGAAATTCACATAAATGTACATTACCTTCTGAAGCTAAAACTGCAGTATCTGATGTAGGCATTCCATTCCCCCCCCCCCCTCCTTCTTGCTGACCCAGCCTCTCTGCTTCAGTTAACCTCTATGGCATCAACAAGCAATCTTTCCTCTTAATTTGCAAAATTATTTAATAGGGCTGACTAATTTCCTGTGGTGTCACTGTTTCTTTGCAAAAGTCAGATTCTTAGGTAAACCCTATCTGGCTCCACCTCTAATCACCTTGAATTATAGACTATTGGTTAATACTAAGGTAGGAGTATCCTCTATCTTCAAATTGGATTCACATTGGCTCAGTTATAAGAAATTTCTGCTCCATTAACCTTATGATAAAGATATCATAAGGTTAATGTTGACTGCTCATATAACTGTTGGCTGAATTTTAAAATCTAAAAAACTTAGTAACTAAATCAAATATAACATATCCATTATTATAAAACCCCTTCTATGTTTAATATTTCATGTAACCATACCTACTTGAAATGAGCATATAAAAAACTATAAAAATTCTTGGGAGAGAGAAAAGAGGCTCAAACATAAATCCACAACCTTGAAGTTGTCTCATTACACCTTCTGTCCTGTGTAATTTGACATAACCGATTCATATCTTCAAGCAACTGGTCCTCTCCTCCTCCGTCGAGCATTGTGCCTTCTCCAGTCGTAACAGCAGACAATGTTACTGGCTGAAGTTGGCGTATCTTCTTCATTTGTATCAGACAACATTCTGAGCACGGTGCCTTCTCCAGTCATAACAGACGATGTTACCAGCCATAAAGTGGCGTAATTTTCCTCACCAGTCATATCAGATGTTTTGAGCATTGTGCCTTATCCAGTCATAACAAATGACATTACTAGCTGTAAACTGTCATGACCTTCCATACCAGTTGCAACACATAGCAGGAATACAGGCATCCATCCGGGCTTCTTGGCAAAGAAGATGGGAGACGGTCAAGAAAACTTAAAAGTTCTATGCTATTACACCTCGCATGTTCCCATGGACCTACCCCCTAATACCGCAACAGCTTCAGGTTGCTTTCTGTCATCTCCGAATTGAGCAGACTCTGGGTGCACCACCATTTGACGGAGCGCTCGCCTGTGCCTTATTGTGATGACTGTTTGGCACATTCTTGTTGAATGTCCCAGTCTGGGTGATCTTCACACACATTACCTGTCCTAGTTCCAGGGGGAGCGGATTCTCTTCTGCTTGTCCCTTGTACTTGGCACTGGTTCCTGCACACAGACTTGTGGATTATATGACATTTTGAAGGAGTTTGACCTCCTCCACTTTATTTGACTTTTTGTAGGTCGCATGTTCCTGTGCCATGGGGAGGTAGGCCTGCTTTTGACGCCCCCCTCCTTGTTACCTTTGTCTTTGTTTTTTGTTATTTACATATTGTTTTTTTTTAATCTAGCCTAGTAGTATTGACTGTGATGTGAGCACAGTAAATTTTGTACTAGTATGCAGTTGCCAGATGGCTTGTCAAAAATATAAATGGAGATACATGTCCTAAATGTGAATGAGTTTACACATCAACCACCCAGATGTTGGTTGACTCTTCCACAGTGGTCTGCATTTCAGGAAATGACTGATTTCTTTGTTCCAGTTGAGGAATTTAGGTCAGTGTATGATGTCATTGACTTCTTCTCTGGCAACCTAATTGCTCTGGGCCTAACTACTATTCCTAGAACTTCGACCTTATCCGCGGTGATCATCTGAGTGTGTGATAGCCCAGAAACAGAAGCGTTATGTCTACATGCGCTATAATCTCGGCCCAAACAACTTCACTGTCAGTAAATTTTGTCGGGCTAGGTTCTGGTATTTTTCAAAACATGCCAGCTGCTCTTCCTATCAAGACCCCTCTAGCAGAGGTGTGGAAGTGATTCAAAAGGATTTGGGGCAAGTTCTTCTAGGATCTTCCCCTTCCCATCTTCCCATTCTCCTGGAGAATGGGACCACAATCACAGACCCCGTCTCCGAGGCATAGTCCTTTGTGACCATTTTCTCACATTCTCTAGCTGGGATGCTGCTCTGCCTACAATTACAGGTTTACATTGAGTTAGTTGTGTTCCGCTCTTGCTTCATTCAAGGACACCTTCCCTGGTCTGGCTGGCATCCCATGTACCAAGGCTCAATGCCTATATGATTGAAGTATGGCTTTTATGTTAGATTTTTTCAACAGGATTTGTACAGAGGATATCCTCCTGGGCTCCTGGCCAATGGCTACTCTGCTTTCTTTTTGCCACTCAGGGAGGGATCACTCTACCCTGGCTGATTTCCACCCAATCTCTCTGACCTTCAGTGTGTACAAGTTAATGGAGAAATTGGTAAATATTAAACTAGTCTTTTTCCTAGACCAGTCTCTGCAAGTATCAGATGCTCTTGTCTGACTGGAAAATGCCATCTGCCGGGACTTCCTTCCTAGTTAGCACTACATCACTTTTCAACATGGAGAAGGCCTATGATACCACATGGGTGATCTTCGTTCATGTTACCTGTCCCAGTACTGGGATGAGTGGGGCCTACCCCAATACTTGAACATGCTTCCTTCTTTATTTCTGAGTTTCTGCCTGATCGTCAATTCTAAATACTGGTGAGGGGAGCCCTCTCAGGTCCATTGGAGCAGGAAGATTGTGTCCTGCACCATTTTGGGGTGTCCCAGATTGCCAACTCTTGACTGTCGACTCCAACAGGTATTGAACTGCATCTCTCATTATGCCGAAACACAGGTTTTGGTTTTCCTTGGCTAATACTAACATGTGTACTTGTGCTGCCAAACACGGCTCCACCACGACTTAGAAATTTTCCTAAACAGGGGTTTGCCTGGAAGTGATGATTGACACTGTTTCCTTGGTCTTATTTTCGACTGAGGCCTCACATGGAAGTTTCACATTCGCAACATTCAGGTCTTTTGTACCTGCGCCATGGTCATTCTTCGTTCTCTGACTTTCAGCACTTGAGGTGCTGATAGAGCATCTGCCTTGCTTTTCTACTGATCCTTTGTACATTTGAAGCTTAAATATGAGTGTGAGTTTTATACACCCGCACAGTCCAGTGTGTATTATGGATGGTGAACTTGATTCACCACACCAACCTCTGCCTGGTGATTGGTGCCATCCCCCTTTGAGAGCCTACTTGTCAATGATGGGGAGATGCCACTTGCTCTGCACCGTGTACAGTGCATTATGCGCCTGTATGTGCAAACTCATTGAGTCCCTTAATCACCAACGGCTCACAATGCATCTCGGCGGTGCCTATGCCACAGATGCGCCAGTTGTACCCTAAGTCCTATGGATCTAGGGCTATGAAACTACTTTAAAAGCTCAGTGTAGCTTTCGAGCTGGTGGGTCCTCAGGTTCTGCCCAAGACACCACCCTCTAGGGTACCAGGCCTCTGCTCCCAAAAGCTTTCACATCACAGCAAGTATCGCACTTAACCTCTTTGGAGCACACTTCATGCCACACTGGATTCATATCACTGTACATGGATGGTTCCAATTCCCAGAAAGGGGTCAGATTCCACGCCATAACCCCTCATTTTTTAAGTCAGCGGGGCTCTACCAGGTGCTGCGTCTATCTTCACATCTGAGTTGTTGCAATACTCCTTGGTATGGTAGATAACACTTTGGGCTCTGTTCAGAGACCAGATTGTGATCCTTAGCGACCCATAGAATGCCCTGAGTACTCTGGGCACTCTGGACTCACCAAACGCCCTGAGTGCTTTTGGATCATTGAAATTTCTGCATCCCCTAGTTCGTGATATCTGTGATGCAACAGTTTGAGTGATCCGAGCAAATGTCAAGATTATCTTCTGTTGGGTTCCTGGACATGTAAGAATTGTGGGGAATGAGCACACTGAAGAGGGTGCCAAAGAGTCTGCACAGATTGGATGGCCAGACCAGTGTTTTGTTCTTCCTCACACCGATTACACAGTAGGAATACAGGCAGCTCTCTCTCGGCTTCTTGGCAAAGAAAATGGGAGATGGTCGAGGGAAACATATGCTATTGCGTGTGACTGTTCCCATGGACACACTCGTGGGATGCACCACAATTTGATGGAGTGCTAGCCTGCACTTAATTGTGACAACTGCCTTGCCCTCCAGACTGTATGGCACATTCATGTTGAATGTTCCAGTCTGGGTGATCTTCGTTCATGTTACCTGTCCCAGTACTGGGATGAGTGGGGCCTACCCCAATACTTGAACATGCTTCCTTCTTGTCTTTTTGCTTTCTTATCTTTTTTTGTTGTTTTTTAGCCTTTGTCTTTTTTATCTTTATTTGGTTTTTAATCTAGCCCAATGGTATGCTGTGATGTGAGTACGGCAACCTTTGCCCTAGTAAGTAGTCGCCAGATAGGATCTCAGGACCAATTCCTGCATACAGACTTGTGGACTATCTGACTCTTTGGAGGAAACTGGCCTCCTCTATTTTATTGGTTTCATATTCCTGTGCCAGGGCAGAGGTGGGCCTCCCTACAACACTGGAGTATGCTTACTTCTTTCTTTTTTTGTTTTTGCTTTCAGTTTTGTTTTGTCTCTGTTGTTTTTGTCTGTTTATTCTCTTGTTTTTTTTTGAGGG
This sequence comes from Ceratothoa steindachneri, assembly GCA_963969495.1. Classification (NCBI taxonomy): domain Eukaryota; kingdom Metazoa; phylum Arthropoda; class Malacostraca; order Isopoda; family Cymothoidae; genus Ceratothoa; species Ceratothoa steindachneri. The sequence continues at coordinate 123,525,544 of OZ018331.1, forward strand.
GGGGAGTTAGAATAGCTTAGACTAGGCTGCAATTTTATTTTAATTACAGTGACTTCTGCCCCTGAAGGCAGTTGCCAGATGCGCGAATAGATTATTTTAAAAAAGCCTCCTTTGGGGCAAATTGTATCCCTAGGTAAGGTAGCCAAATCACTTTACCTTGGCTAGTTGCTTACCACTCAGCCAATCTTTGAAGGACATTAATTTGATTCCTTTTTTGTTTAAATAAACCAACTCTTCTAAAATAACTACTATTTCAGTCTTCTTTACTAGCCCACTCGATCTAATTATGCTATTGAGTTAGGCTGTTAATGCTAATTCTCCTTTCCTTGCACTTTTACCAAACAACCATTGACCATTTCCAGGGTACATAGTTTTGCCAACCACTCTTTGGCCCATATATGACCTAATTGAGCAAATTGAAGCATTTTTGGTCTCTTTTGCAAACATTAATGCTTTGGATCAAATACATTTCTTTATTTAGGTCATGGGCTTTGACAGCAAGAAAGTATTGAGAATTCTTGAGGAAATGCCAATTTCTGTCCTCTGTCTCCCACCAACTGCTCTACGATCTCTTGTCCAAGAAAACCTCAGCACTTTCAAACCTCGAAGTCTGCGAAAATGTGTGAGTGCTGGTGAACCTTTAAACATCGAGATTGCAGAAACATGGCACAAATATACAGGTAATTTAAAGTTGAAGAGTGAGAGACAGCCACAGAGGCGTACCTAGCTTTGTGCCTGCCCCTCCTCAAGAGATATATATATATTTATATATATATATATAGGCTCTAACACCTCTATTCATAAATTCTTCAGATAAAAGTGTGATAACTCCTCCAAAATGTGATGAGCAGTTGTAATATATATATATATATATATATATATATATATATATATATATATATATATATATATATATATATATATATATATATATATATATATATATATATATATATATATATATATATATATATATATACAGTCACCGCAACGCAAGTCTGGACCTTTGGTCATATTATTTGCATTGATATAGGTCCAATGATCATGGCCGGGAAAATGCTATAATTGATTAATGTTTTGTTGCAGTTTCTGGTAACGTCTGTCTGGTATGTATGCGCTCAGACTTGGTTGTGAGTGGACGCTCATTTTTTGCGATTTTACTTTCATTTTGGTGGTTTCTTGAAGATATTTGGATGATCATCTATTTTTTAACTAGCACTCCAACCATGGGTCCCAAGCCTCTCACAAATCAGGAAAAGGGTTCGTATTCTCACTTTGAGGGAAGAAAATGTTAAGATAAGTGAAATGTGCCTGCAAACAGGGCAGGCGAAATCTACCGTAATGGCACTCCTCTCTGCTGCCCATGAGCTTCCTTCCCCTATGATAACAGCCAGACAACTCAAGGAAATGTACCCTAACCTCCTCCAAATTGTCTCGGAACGGACCGTACAGCATCGTCTTCTGAAAGATTTGAAACTCCCCAGCCGTACTGCCACCCTCAAACTGCTGTTGAATGACCGCATGAGGAAGAAGAGGCTTCATTTTGCAAAGCAGCGCAAGGGCTGGACAGTGGAACAGTGGTCAGAGGTCATGTGACAGATGAAAGCCCATTTCAGGTCATAAGGTCACACAGAGTAAAGGTGAGGAGGCCAGTTGGGTCAAACAGGTACAGCCCCCAGTACACAGTGAAGACTGTAAAACGCAGTCCCTCAGTTATGGTTTGGGGTTGTTTCAGTACAAAGTTAGGGAGAGGTGATTTATATTTCCTGCCCAAGAATGTGACCATGAATGCTCAGCGCTAAAGGAAGTTTTGGAAGGTCATCTATTTAATCATATGGAACATCCATCTTTATGCATGATTCAGCTCCTTGTCACAAGGCTAATTTGATCAAGCAATTGCTACAGAGAAAGCGCATCAACGTGTTGGACTGGCGTGGGAACAGTCTCAATCTCAACTCCATTGAAAGTGCATGGAAAGTCATCAAAGACAAGGTTAATGGAGCCAATTTGTCATCAGTGTAGGACCTTCAAGAAGTCATCAAGAAAGTGTGGTGCACCAACATGGGCTTGAATTACTTGAAAAATCTTGTTGCAAGTATGCCCAAAAGGATGCAGGATGTTATCAAGGCCAGGAGGAAGATCATAAAATATTAAAAGTATCAACAAAAGTGTTTTTAATTATATTAATCTAACCTAATGCGGGTAAATAATATAAAAGTAACATAACATAGCAAGGGTCCATACTTACATTGCGGCAACTGTATATATATATATATATATATGATGAAAATTAATGCAATATCGCAAGAAAAGATGAGGAATTAAACCACATTCTCTGAAGGCAATTTAATTCTGAACAGTTTCGGTGTATCTCACACCCTTTTTCAACTGACACTGCGTAGAAAATATAAGAGAAATGCATATAAGCATAACACAAGATCCCCTCTTTTTTTCCCCAATCCCCTACTTGTGGCTAATGTGTGTGGGGATGGGGGGGGGGTTAGGCTCAAACATATTGAAGGGCTGACATTTAACTATTTTGTTTATATGCTTTCTTATTACAGGATTAAAAGAAAATTGACCCTCAGATAGATTTAAATTAGGAACTGACGATATCAAGCTCGATTCTACGATTCTTCTCTTAACATAGTTAGCCGATTTAAATACCATTTTACTTCCATTGAAATCGATTGTATGATTCTTGTCTCTAACATGGCAAAAATATTCCACTGCTTTCGCTGCCCACTCTAATATCTCTTTTGTGTTCATACAATCTCTTGTCTAGATTTCTTCCCGTTTCCCCTATATAAACTTTATGGCAATCGTTGCATGGTATTGCATATACTCCTATGTTATGATGTTCTTTGGGTTTCCTGGCCATCATCAATTGGTTTAAGGAATTATTATATTTAAAGGCTAGATTAATACCCGCTTTTCCAAATATGTCCTTTAAACTATTTAATTTATTATTAAATGGCAATGTTATACATTTGTTGAAGTCGTTAGTGCGGGAAGGCTTATTACCATAGAATGTTTACCTAGCTGCAAAATGGTCAGACGATATGAACCAATCAGGGTAATACAAATTAGAAAAAATGGTCCTGATAATGACAATTTCTTCATCTAAATAGGAAGGATGACATATTTTGTATGCTCTAAGGAAAAGGTTAGAAATTACTGATTTTTTTTAACAGTATTATCGTGAAACGAAAAATAATGTATATAGGCATTCAAGTGGGTTGGTTTCCTATACACGTCAAGTTTTAATTCATGGTGATCTTTATTAATGAGGACATCTAAAAAGGGTAATCTATTATCATATTCCCATTCATATTTAAATTTGATGGAGACATGCAAATTATTCAAATTATTAAAAAAGGTATCTGAATTAAATTGTCTTCGGAGAATGTGGTTTAATTCCTCATATATATATATATATATATATATATATATATATATATATATATATATATATATATATATATATATATATATATATACAGTAAACCCTCGATATAATGAACTAAATTTCCTGGCCGAGCTACATCAGGTTTAACGAACTAAAGTTCATTAAATCTGATGTAGTCCACTTAACTTCATTAGTAATTACATATGTATTACATATCCATGCAATACAGTCTTTATATACATATTAACAAACGAACCATCGTTATTTCCACCGCTTTTAACGACCATCGGGTTTATGAATGACTCCCTTCCCCCGCCCCATATAGTTCATTATATCGAGGGTTTACTGTATATATATATATATATATATATATATATATATATATATATATATATATATATGGGCAATTACACGCTCTAACACCTCTATACAGAAATTCTTCAGATAAAAGTGCAAATACGCCGCAAAAATGTAATGAGCAGTTGTAAAAAATCAACTCACTTTATTAGCAAAAATAGCACAACTTATCACTTTTCTATGATGTAGTTTATTTTATTTTTGTCTATAATAATAATAATAATATTGATATTTTTGTCTGGAAAAAGAAAATGAAAAAATAAATACTGGATGATATTTGACTAATGCACACTTTGCTTGAACTTATTAAAAATAATGCTGCCCCTCATGCCTGCCCTAGGTCCACCAGTGAACAGACATAATATTTTGCCTGCAGTAATCATTTAAATTTTTAGTTTGTCTCTTTCTTATAACTAAGTTGATAGGGTTTGAAATAACCCCAATGGATTATATGACAGAGAATATCTTGGATAAGTATAGTTTTGTCGACTTGATGTATCTATTTACGATAGATAAGGGATAAATAAAGCATTGAAATTGAGTATAGGCCCTTAAATGTCTATTTGTATGATTAAAAATTGTACAGGTGGCAGTGAAAATTATTTAAAGGCGTCTTTATTAATTTGTTTGTGCAGGATTGCCGCATGATATAGAAGTGCGGCCAAGATGCTTGATATCCTTTATTTTTTCCATAATTTATTCTTCTTAGACATTATTTTTTAACTTTTCTTAAAAATAATAGGGAAGGATTTTATCATGTTTTCTATGCTGTAAAAAATAGACAATATACTAGCTTGCATTTTCAAGAACTTGGATGATAAAAGCCCTTGCCAACCATATACCCATGCTACCATCTGTACTACATACTGATTTATTGCTCTCTGTAGATGAAATAAATATATATATACATATATATATGAAATTAATAACTCATAAAGTAGCACGTGAAGTGAAGTTCGCAGTGAATGCAATGTCCCGCAGGAAAAAGGAAAAAGGTGCTTCCAAGTATTTTCAAAATTTATTCAGTTCATCCTCAAGGATAACTACAAGAGAAAATATTATAATAACAGTAGTAAAAGATAAAAGACCGCCTCTAAGACAAGATACATAAAAAGCAAGGATTTAGTATCATGAAGGCTTGCAGTCAATTTCTACCCTTGTGGAGAAAAGTTTTCTTCTTTAAATTGAAATTCAACCTGGGCATTTTCTGCTTTTTTATAAGGAAAGATCTTTGAAAGAAGAGTAAAATTAGAGGAAGAAAAATATGTGAAAAATATAAACATTCAGAATGCAGATGCTCCTGAAGACATTGGAGCTGGTAGAGTACTCACCTGACAATGCCTTGTGGGTTGTGGAATAAAATAAAGAAATGTGTAGAGAGCAATATTATTTTATTTTAATGTGTTAATATCACTAAAATAATTATTTATATTATAATTTAAAAGTATATGAGAAGTGTGTGCATGAATGGAGCAAGCTTATATGCTCAACATAGATTTTGATGTTGTGCAAATATATACTTGCTGATAGAACCCTAGGGGCTGAGTGGGGAGGGAACAACGCCCCCTCACCCCTAAGCTCTAGTTTGGGGTGGTAGGTTTTTAACAACCTGCTTCACCCCCCACCCTCACCTTCCTCACATTCCCTTTCATTGTTTATGGATTTTTCACTGAGCCTAAGGTGGGAGGATTGGTCTCAAATGGCGGCAGCTGGTTTTGCCGACCCCCATGTTCACCCCTCATTGGTTGCGTCCCATGATAATTATAGGGTCACCATGCCCAATGATGAGTCTTTACAATCAAATACTACCCTTCTAACATCATCTGTGCTATCCTCAGGCAGCTTCCCTGCTTTTGCAGTGGATCCTCTAAACTTCTTCCTGAGAGGAGGCTTACTCCTCTCCTATGTCTATGGGTGCAGGAGACCCCCCTCATACCCTTCTCTGTCACTTTTTCCAGCGGCAGATCCCCCTTTACTTTCCAAGGGGATTGCCAAGAAAGCAGGCAGGTGGCACATAATTTACTGCTCCTGGTAGAAGCGCCCCGATAGGGCCAACCCCCTTAGGGGAGCAAGGGATTGCAGGGCCCGTTCCCCTTAATGTCCTGCTAGTCTTCATGAGTAGTTTACAAGGGGTTAGTCTATCTGCCCCCTGCTTTTCCTCGATGGATGCTGGTTCACCGGCATGGGAAAAAGGAACCTCAGGGGGGGGGGACAGGAATAACCACATAGAGCCCCCCCCCCTCCCTGAGATGGACATGGTCCCTGAGGTGACCCAGCCCCAGACAATAGGATCTTTAATGGGGTCAAACACGGGCTCGGTGCAAGCACAGAAACGTGTTCGCCCCTATGCAAGCTTCTCCTCAGACGATTTGGGTCCCTGAAGCCTCACAAGGAGAGGAGGCATTTCTTCTCGTGGCTGGTGCTCCCGTGACAGGCAAGACCTTCTCCATTTCAGAGAAGGATCTGGCCTAGGGACTCCTACTGGAGGTGGAGAGAAGCGGGTTCATTCCCTGCCCTCCTCCTAAGAAGAAAAGGCACAGGAATAGAACGAAAAAGACTCCTCGCTCTCCGCAAGAGCTTAGTGGGTGGATGGGGACGCTGCCGTTTCAGTATGTGGCTAAACCAAGAACGGCACCTCCAGGCCCGGTGCTCCCATGGGTGGGGATCAATCCTGACAAACGTTTCCTTGTTATTCGCTCCACTGATGGCAACATGATCCATCAGAGGAAAGCTTTAGATAGTGTGACCAGGAGCGGAGCAAAATGTGCCTGGGTCTGCTCTACGACGAGGGATCTTCGGTGGGAAGTGCAGGACGTGTCGGAGGACGAACTGCTTGACAGGAGCACAACGGCCTCGCTGGAGGTCTCCTGCCACTGTGTTTCAGCTTTTCGACATGCCTGATCACATTAAGCTCTCTCCAGCCGCTTCCTCTCTACTCTGGTGTGTTCTTTGTCCTCCAGACCCATGTATCCCTTGTGCTGGGTTTCCTGGTCTAAGAGAAAGGCTTTGTCTTCAGGAATCTTGATCAGGGAGTTCCAATCCTTGTGTTTGATGTTAAAGAGGGAATCAATCTTTCACTGGAAAGCGGCTTCTTTGGTCTTCTGGTTGTCTGTCTGATTCTTCTCATGCTTCTTCAAGAGCTCCCACTCTCCAACCATACCTTCCAGCTTCCGAACAATGTTCCTCTCCTCCATAGTTGGTATCCGAGCCTTCTCCCAGATCCCTAGCACTTCACGCACTGTCTCTGTCGCCGTTGAGCGCTTCGTAGTGGACCCTGGTGTCCCCATCTTCAGGTGCTGGAAGTACCATTGAAGTACCTGGAAAGATGAAAGGAAAGGGATATTTATTTTATAAACAAAGCACACACCATACAACATTTTTGCACTATAGCACAAATGTATCGAAAGCCCACTAATGAGCTTGCTACTCTTTGGGGCACAATTCAGAAAAACAACAAGGTGGACAAATGGCCATCAGCAGAGAGACACTACAAAAATTATAACTAATTCCTTAGTTATTTCATCGAGTAATGATGCCTAGTCAAGAAACAGGATGAGACAGTTTATGCAATGCAGTAGTATGTTGCTAGTATAATAATGTAGGAAATAAGCAAACTTAAATTATAGTGAGAAAACAAAGTAGACATAACCTCATAGAATCAGAACTAGACTGAAAAAGGCCCTCTCCCATTGTGTCCCAAGAAATCTGAATTACCTGATGGCTTTCTAGAATTTTCGCCAGAGTTGAACCAACAGCATACACCAGCGTCTGTTTTCTTTTAGAAGAAACCATGTTCACCTGCTAACGAAACGAAGGATGTCATGACACATGCTTCGGCAACTGAGAGAATTGTCTAACCAGAATTGACGATCACCACAATTCACAATAGAGTTGAAACATTGCTGCTGCATGGCATACCCTAAACGAAGTCTGATTTCCTTCTAATTTTACCTCATACTCGTATGTTCACTCACGTAGCAGGAACGAATAAGCAATGTTATTTTTTCGTAAATTCCACCGTCAGCCAACTTCGACAGGGGGAGACTTCCGCCGCATTGTGGCACAGTTGCTGAGGCCCTTTCTCTTGCTCAAGGACTTGAATGGCAGACACCCCCTCTCGGGAGATTACTCGATCAATCCATTGGGTCAGGCAGGTCCTTGCCCACCTGATCGACGAGCTGGAGATAGGTGTCCTAAATGTAGATGAGTTTGCGTATCACTCCCTGAGAACCGCTTCATTTTCCTGTCTTGATCTATCCTTGTGCTCTCCGGATGCAAGTTCCACTCCACGTCAGATGCTCTGCCCCGACTTGAAAATGCTGTCTTTGAGGTCTTCCTTGGTAGACAGCACTGTGCCATGGTGTTTTTTCGATCTGGAGAAGTCCTACGATACTGCATGGCGATACGATATCGTGGAGACACTCCAAACGATGGTGCACTTCTGCCTCCATCCACGGCTCCATCCTGACCCAGACTTTTTTCTAAATGGAGTCTGCCTTGAAGGGCTGGACTGGCACTGTTTCCTTGCTCTTTTATTTGACTGATGCCTCATCTGCGAGGCTCATATTTGCAGCATTAGGGTTTCTTGTACCCTCACCATGGATATTCTTCGTTCTGTGGCGTTCAGTGCCTAGGGCGCTGATAAGGTTACTGCCTTACCTTTTTATCGATCCTTTGTTCGTTCAAAACTTGACTACAGATGCGAGTTTTATGCATCCCCAGCCGATCGTGTATTGCGGAAGGTGGACTCAATCCTCCACACTGGCCTTCACCTGGCGGCCGGTGCCTTCTGCTCGTCCCCCATTAAGAGTCTACTTATCGATGCTGGGGAGATGCCACTTGCTCTACCTTGCGCACATTGCATTATTCGCCTGTATGCATGAGCCCGGCGGTTCCCTCAATCGCTAACAGCTCTCACTGAATCCGCAGCTTATCTCGACGGTGCCTATGCCACCGAAAGATGCAAGTCATACCCTAAACCCTTGGGGTTTAGGATAGGAAACGCCTTTGAGAGCTCAGTATACCTCTTGGGCTGGTGGCGACCCTGGTTCTGCCCAGGAACCACCCTGTAGGGTACCACCTTGGGCTATTTGTCACCACACCTCTGCGTCCAAAGCTTGTACAGTGCCGGCCGGGAGTATTGCATTTGGCCTTTTTAGAGCACACTTCACGTCATGTTGGAACCGTACCAGTGTATATGGATGGCTCAAATGTCCATGAGGGGGTCAGTTTCCACGCCGCATCACCTCTGTTTGAAGTCAGCAGGGCTCTGCCAGGTGCTGCGTCTGTCTTCATGGCCGAGCTGGTTGCAATACACTGCTCAGTATGAGAGAGAATGCAACGTGCCTTGTTTGGAGACTGGATTTGATTTATAGCGACTCATAAAGTCCTCTGAGTGCTCTCGGGGCATTGGAATCTCTGCATTCCCCTGGTTCACAATATCCATGACGCCACAGTTTTGTTCAGCCAGGCGGATGTTGAGATTATCTTCTGCTGGGTTCCTGGACATGTACGCCAGGAATGAGGGTGCCAAAGAGTCTGTGAGTACTGGACGACCAGACCAGCATTTCACGCTTCCTTACACCGATTACATGGCAGGAATATGGGCTGCTTGGCAAAGAAAATGGGACATGGTCGAGGGCGACTGTTTCCATGGACCCCCCAATGCCACAAAGATTTCATGTTTCTTTTTTTCTTTTGTCATCTCTGAATTAGAGACACTCGCGGGACGCACCACCATTTGATGGAGTGCTAACCTGCACCTAATGGTGACAACTGCTTTATCCCCCAGACTGTTGGGCACATTCTTGATGAATGTTCCAGTCTGGGTGATCTTCACACACACTACCTGTCCCGGTACTGGGATGAGTGGGGTTGCTACCGCTTGTCGCTTGTACTTGGGACGATTCGTGCACACTGATTTTTTGGAGGAGGCTGCACTTTATTTGACTGTTTGTTGTAGGTTGCATGTTCCTGTGACTAATCTCATTTTGTTTATTTGTTGCTATTATTTCCTTTTTTTTTAGCCTGTCCTATCCTTTGTTCTTTTTTTCTGTTATTTATTATTTGTTTATTAATCTATTCTAACATTAGGCTGAGGTGTGAGTACAGTTACTTTTGCCCTTGTACGCAGTTGCTAGATGTGCTCGTAAAATATATATTTAAAAAAATGTTCTCACATATGGTCGGTGAACAGAGGCCTTTCCATGCACTTTAAGCTCTTGCCACCCTCATCCTTAATGGCCCTGGACACCTTGGCCACCAAGATGTTCTAGATGTGCTCGTAAAATATATATTTAAAAAAATGTTCTCACATATGGTCGGTGAACAGAGGCCTTTCCATGCACTTTAAGCTCTTGCCACCCTCATCCTTAATGGCCCTGGACACCTTGGCCACCAAGATGTTCTTTGCGAGGGCAGTCATTATGATCTCCTGAGCACTGTTGAAGGCTTTTCTCAGCCAAAGAGTTGAGAACTTGAGGTCTGCCTGAATGAGGTCAAACTTTGAGGTGTCCCCATTCTCGAACCTCTCTGTGACTCTATAGACACTCCTCCAGCTGATGTTGAACCACTTGGTGATGTTGTAGTGGACAGTCCTAGAAACTACCCGGCACAAGGGTCTTCTCACTCGCTTGTGAGACGCCTGTTAGATTGGAATGAATGATGCTCAAGAAATGAAGATATTTCGTTCTTTTTATTAATATATATATATATATATATATATTTATATAAACAACATTTAATCTTATCACATGAATAAATATTCACCAATATACAATTCTCAGCTTGAGTAATAAATGAAAAATGCACAAACAGTAAATATCTGCCAAAAAAATAACAATGCAATATACCTATAATAAATTCAAGTACAGTTTCTTTAAACTGTATTTTAAAGAATTGAGCCGGCTAATTTTTTCTAAATAATCTTTCAGTTTCCCTGAGGCTGGCTTTATATCCAGCTCCACTTGTTGTTGTTCACTCAAAAAATGTTCTTTTATATATATATACAAATACACTTTTTCACTTTCCTTTTTCTTTGTCATCAAAATTTTCATTCACGACCTGTGGTATGGAAAGATCAGTCTCTGGTGAAAGAAGTGGGCCTGACACTGCTTCCAGGCAGCTTGTCCTCCCTCCTTCACCAGAACCTGAAATAAAAGGTGGTTATTAGAGTGGGTACAGGTGAGTTGAGGCGGAAAAAAAAAAGAACTACCACAATGGCCCACACACAGGAGAGCAGAGGTCTGGATTCTTTTGACTCCCATCTCAACACGCCTGCACAACATGTAAAAAGAAAAAAAAAGTTTTAATGACATGTGCTAGAAAAGTCAAAGTTTAAGTTTGATGGAAATTTTTCTATCACACATGTAAACCACATGAAACATAAAAAAAGCCAGTGTAACATAACTCTTGCAAAAACCAGTCCTACTCTCAAGTGCTAATAACTAGGAAAAGAGTGCTTTCCACGCTGAATAAATAGCAACAGTCAATTCAAATAGGTCTATAAAATCGATTGAAAGTCATTTTTTTTCAAAAACAGGAAAGTCTCCGATCTGTAGAATTATCGTATTTGAGACAAAATGTTGTGAATGCAGTTTATGAGGAATGTCGGGTGCTTCATACTGAGGCTAAATAGCCTCAGGTGATTGACTCAGGTGACCTCCGATACACCCTTATGGCTTTTGTTATCCATTGAATTATGTTATATCATGGAAGCTGTTCTCCAGCATATGGTAGTTTATATGCCCTTCATGCTCCATGCCTGTAGGAGGATCTGCACCTCTTTATTTACAGATCTTCCCTTACAAACTTTATGTGGGACATACCCTAATTTTTTGCTTTAATTTTGAGAAACGACTTTTTATAAATGGCAAATATATAGCCATTACATTTTTATTCCAATAAAATTAATATATTTATTTCACTTAGGTCTTCATATTTATGAAGGATATGGCCAGACTGAATCTAGCGTTGTCTGTTCTTCAGCAGAAGGAGTGAAATTAAAACCAGGTACTATTGGCAAAGCAGTTCATGGATATGATTTGAAGGTATGACCATTTTGTTTAAATTACATGGTTTCATATAAGCAGATCACCCCCCCCCCCCAAAGAATAATACTTTAATAAAATATATACAGTATCTAAAAGAATTTAAAAGAATGTCTCTTGACTGACCTTTTCAGATAATTGATAAAGACTTTTGCGATGTTAAGGCTTATGAAGTTGGCCAGATGGCATATTCTTTGAAAAATGGGTGGCCATACGGCTTATTTAAAGGTAAGTCATAACTGTTGGATGGCATAGCCATAAGAGTGTCTAAAGTGATCAATCAAACTCCATCACCCTTCAGTTCAACCCACACTGCATCTATAGGATTCCACCCAGAATACGGCTTCTAAAGCATGACTAAAAGAGACTTGTCAAAAATAAAGCATGCAACTACAATATATACATTGATATTAAAATTTGTAGATTTGGCCTCAAAAGAAAACAAAACATGATTTTCTCTCCCCAAACACTCATCAAACTTTTCTTTGAACACATTAAATTTGGATAGCCACTATTTGTAAAAAAAAAAAAAATCTTTTCACAGCTCAATCTACACATTTGTTTTTTTTTTTAATTTGCAAGTGCTTTTCCCTACTCCTATTATTACCCACCAAATCAAAGAATTTGCTAACATCCAATTTATCTAATTGCCTCAAATGTGGGGACCTTGCCTGTATACAGTAGTCTAAATGTGGCCATATATACAAGTTATAGTTTAAGAATTGCCTCCTTATTTTTGTAGGTAACATTTCTCTTAATGAAGTACAGCGCTCTATTTGCCCCGTTTTTTCCTCAATAAATTGCCTAGAAAACCTTAATAACCTATCTATTACTACTCCCAAGTGCTTCTTATCCTCTACCGAGTTCAGTCAATGCCTATCTATTTTGTAGCTAAATTCCCTTTATCTTTTCCCATGTTAATAATTATATTTCTGGAAGTTAAAAGTCATCTCCCACTGAAATGAAATGAAAGGTGGGAGGTGAGAGACTGAAAGTTTCACCTCCCCCCCCCCTCTCCTTCCTCCAGAGCCCTAACAAACATTAGAAGTAGCTCTAAGGAAACCAGGGGACACTGGGTGAAAGTTAAAATAAAGAGTAGAGATAGCAAATCTGGATATAGGAAATATAGGAGTAGGTTTGAGAGGTGACCTAGGTGGTTGGTGGACCTACAGCTTTACATAGATTCCAACCCATTGTGTGTAGTATATCATTGCCTATTCATTATTTACTCATTAATATATATTACAAAAAATAATGGGCTCAGAATTGATCCCTGAGGCACTCCACTAATAACGTCCCTCTAGTGTGACTATACAGTGGTACCTCTACTTACGAAATTAATTCGTTCTGGGAATCGTTTCGTAATGTGAAAATTTCGTAAGTAGAAACGCTTAACGCTTTTTACCCTATAAATGCCCTAATCGGTTCCAAGCCCCTTAAAAATCGGACATAAATTTTTTATAAATTACAAAAATGCATCAAAACTTGTAACAAATACATGTTAGAATTAAATTACTGCACAATAAACATAAAGATGAGAGTTGTACATAATGTAAAGAATAAAGTTTTTTTCTTCTTTTTTACTTTAATGGTTCTCTTGTTTAACTGCTATCGTTGTCACCTTTCACCTTCTTCGGTTCAGGTTCACTCTCAGCAGTGGTTTTTGCCTGACGTTTTGTAAAGATCCGATCCAAGGTCGTTTGCTTTTGTCGGCTTTTAACAATCTTTCGAAAATGTGCAAGGCAAACATCATCATAGTGAGCGATAGTCCGATTAGTGAACACTTTTTCTGGGTGATTCTGTTCAACAAAGTCCGAAACTTCATAGAATTTTTGTAAAATGTCTTTTATTCAGGCTGCCTCTTCTCCATCACTTTCTTGGGGCCCATAGTGAATAAAAGTTAATACACACACATAAAGTTGCAATAAACACTAACAAAAGCTGACGAAAAACTGTCCGAACACTTCGTGCTTTACTGAATTTCGCTAGCGTGAGACTGAGGCTTCGGTGATCCTCGTAGGCCGATGGGAAAACGAAGGGGATTCTGGGTATACGCACATACACACAGAGGTCCATCCTAGCCAATGGGATGCCAGGAAGATGCTGGGCAATAGCCAATGGCAGAGCAGCTTGGACGCGCCACTTTCAAACCAAGATACAGGATGCTACAAGTATGTTTACTTTCGGTGGACTCTGGGAGCTGTGAGTAGCAGCGCATATTTTGAAATTTTCGCCTTTCGTATCCTGAAATTTCTTTCGTAACAAGAAGTGTTTCATAACCTGAAAATTTCGTATGTAGAGCCTTTCTAAAGTAGAGGTATCCATTATAAATAATTCCAGATGTCCCAAGCATTTTTAATTTATAAACTAGTGTTCTATGTGAAACATTGTTGAAAAGCTTTGCTAAAATTCAAGTAAATTACATTCATATTATCCCCCTTATCTAATTGTTTTGTTACAAAATATAAAATATAGTAAATTGGTTAGATATGATTTACTTATTCTAAACCCATGCTAAACATCATTGATTAGACTTCTAGATTTTCCAAAATCACTTTTTTTTTAAACTTTTCTCTAGAATTAGCATAGGCATGCAGCATTTCCCGGAATAAAAGGTCATATCACAAATAAATACAGCTGCAATATTATTTGAAATTCTTATTGTGACACAAAAATATCTTGTTGATTATCATTATTATTATTATTTATGGTGTGAAGGCAATCAGGAGAGTTCCACACTCTCCCTATCATATATCATATTCTTATATGATATCATAATATACTTACAGTGAGTAAATGTTTCACTGCACATGCCCAGCAGTTTATGTGCACACATAAATTACCCTTAGTTATAAGTAAAAAACATTGTGACTGCAAGAACAGATTGAACATCTTATAGATACAGATGAAAACAGACTATAAAAATTAAGCTTACTGGTCTAAAGCTAGTTGGATTCCCTTTACTTCCCATCTTGAAAATGGGTACAACATTCGATCTTTTCCAATCATCAAGTATTTTTCCAAACCTGACTGAAGATTTCACTTTTTCTTAATCTCTTTAGCAATATTTTTATGTTTAGCAGATGTAAACAACCTACAGAGTTTGGTTATTATGCTAAACACCTAAATCACAACTTTAGACAACTTAATATAGACATTTTAATACTACAGATGCAGGTGTAAATGATCCTTAGTGGTTGTATGCACCCAAAACTAAATAATAATAATATATGAATTGTCCATCTATTTTGCATTATTTTGTGCCATCACATATGTCTTCACATTTTCTCTCTAGCCCCTTATTCATATCAGCTCTTTGGTAAATGGTTTACAAGGAGACCTCAGCATTTCTTTCAAAAATCCTTTTCATAGACCACAATTCTTGCATTTATTAATTTCCCTCATCCTAATCAAAAAACAGATCACAGATAATCTGCATCACCGTTATATAAGAAAAAGAATGAATGATCCCACTATTTTTATAGCTTTTAATGTCATATTATAAAGGGCAGTCGATTTTTTTACCATTGACTCCCTCAACCAACATCTATGTTCCATTCCATCCACTTTTTAATATGTAAAGTTTGTGCGCTTATGACTAGGTTCAGGCACATTAAACAGAAAAACAAATTAACAATATGTATTATAGCATTTACAACAGAAGAACTTCTCACACTCCTGTCATCTCATTCTATTTACACCCTGAATGATTGTGACTACATCTACATCACATCCAAATTTACGTGCACATATGAAACTACGTGGCTGTTAAAACATGTTTGGTTGTAGAATGATTGATTGCATTCATTATATAAAATATCCAGATTTTTCTCCATCACACTGACTAGACACTCCTTCACAATCTTTTAGTTAGACCTCCCTGTAAGTGGCGCGGCGATTTGCCATCCTGGCCACCGTGCTGATGGGACTCAGCACCCCGTCCGACCCCAGCTTAGCCTCTTCTCCTTCCTTCAGATAGCCTGTATTTCTCCCCTACCTCGTCGCTTTTAATACAACCTCTCCCACAACTTTCTCTGGTCAGCCTCTAATTTCACAGGGTAGATGCTGACCTTCTTTTCAAGCCAACCATCCCGGATCGGGGCTAAGGGGGGAGGGGACAATGTTCTCTAACCCCTGAGCTCCGGTTCGGGATGGGGGTTTTTTAACAACCTGCTTCATCCCCACCAATACCTTCCTCACATCCCTTTTCCTCTCCTCTTCATATTCTATCAATTTTACACCGTGCCTAAGGTGGAGCCGCCATGCTGATGGACTGCCAGGCCACCAGGCGGGAGGGGTGGTCCCAAATGGCAGTGCCTGGCTCTGCCGGGCCTGCAAGCACCTCTTGCAGTGCAGGCAACTGTGAGAGGTGGTGAGCT
This sequence comes from Ceratothoa steindachneri, assembly GCA_963969495.1. Classification (NCBI taxonomy): domain Eukaryota; kingdom Metazoa; phylum Arthropoda; class Malacostraca; order Isopoda; family Cymothoidae; genus Ceratothoa; species Ceratothoa steindachneri. Next base: position 123,541,737 of record OZ018331.1, read on the forward strand.
ATTGCGTCCCGTGTAAAAAAGAGGGTCACCATGCCCAATGATGAAGATAAAAAAAACCCAACCCCCAACTTTCCCTGTAACATCAACGGAGCCGCCCTCGGGCAGCTCCACCAAAAAATTGGAGGTCCCCCTCCCCCTGTGCTTGCGCAGGAGACCCTCCATATTTCTCTAACCGGAGAGGAGGCTTACTCCTCTCCTTCGCCTACGGGTGCAGGGGACTCCACCTCACCCCCTTCTCTAGAGGTGCTTTCGGGCACCTCCTTTTTTCCAGCGGCAGTCCCCTATTTTCTTTCCAAGGGGACTGCCAAGAAAGCCTGCAGGCAGCCCTTAGCCAGCCGCTGCCCATCGAAGCGGCTCGGTAGGGCAAACCCCCTTAGGGGGAAGAGGGAAGCCAGGCCCCTTCGGTCGCTTCCCTCAAAAGACCTGCTGGCAAGGATATTAAACCTTGCCGGGATTAAGGCCTGTGCCTCCCCACAAAAGACTCTTGATGCTGCCAAGGGGACCTGCGATGTCCTGGGAGGGGATGGCCAACTGGAGGCCCCTCCTGTGATAGACATGGTCCTTGAGGAGACCCAGCCTCAGACGGTAGGGCCTTCCATGGGGGGGAATCCGGGCTCGGCGCCAAGCACCGAACCCGAATCCGCCCCTATGCAAGGTCCCCCTCAAACGGCTGAGGGCTCCGAGGCAGTACAAGGAGGGGAGGGATCTCCTCTGACAGGTGCCCCTACGACTACCAGGACCTTCTCCATTTCGGAGAGGGACCTGGCTGAGGCCGGCCCATCTGGCATGGAGGCTTCTGCCGGCGGAAGCGAGAAGCGGGTTCATTCCCCGCCCTCCTCTCCAAAAAAGACAAAGAAGACTCGGGGCTCCTCTCCATCCGCGGGGGCTGCGGGGACGGATGGGTCTGCTGCCACTTTGGTGGCGACCAAGCTAAGATCGCCACATCCGGCCCCTCTACCCCCCTGTGTGCGGAGCCCCTGACAAAGAAGACTAATACCAAGAGTGCACAGGGCGGAGCCTCGATGACATCGGGGCCCCTCATTCAGAGGTTACCTGGCGTTTTCGAGCCCGCTGGCTTCAAACACTTTCTCGTTATTCGCTCCACTGATGGCACCATGTTGTCCAAGGGCAACATGATCCATCAGAGGAGAGGATTAGCTAGTGCAATTGGTAGAGAGCTGAAGGTGACCAGTTTATCGGACGGGAGCCTTCTGGCGAATCCGGCCGAGGCGGCCAAGATAAGTGCTCTTCGGACACTTGATGGCACCCCGGTGAGTGTGATGCCTCACTCTACCATGAACTTTGTGAAAGGAGTAGTTTATGCGAGGGAACTTGTTGACTACTCCATTGAAGACATCACCCTAGAGCTGGCCGACCATGGGGCGGTCAAGGTCGAGCGTGTGATGAGAAAACAGGGAGGGGCCTCGAGACCCACCCCTACACTCTTCGTCATGTTCGACTGTGACAAGCTCCTTGAGTCGGTGCGTGTCGGTTGGTACCGCTACCGCGTGAAGGCATTCGTGCCACTGCCGCGACGGTGCTATTACTGTCACCGCTTCGGCCATACGAATCGCTCATGTAGACGTGCAAAGTCGGGGTCACCCGAAGTTTGTGTAAATTGATCCAAGGCCGCACACGATAAGTCCAAATTGTGTGTGGCCACGTGTGTCAATTGCGGAGAGCCTCACCCTGCTTCTTCGAAGCAATGTGGTGCATATCTCCTTGAGAAAGAAATCCTGGCTATTCAGGCCCAGGATCGACTCTCATTCCGCGAGGCTAAGGACTTGGTCCTGGCGTGCCCGGCTCTGCCTGGGACGTCATATGCCTCAATAGTTAGAAGGCACCCTCTGCTCGTGGCCCATCCAGGCCAAAGAGCACGGTTGTTTCCGCGCCCATTCGGAGCCCTTCTGTGGGCTCTACTCAACCCAGGTGCTCCCCTGGTAAAGCTGGCGGCAAAAAGGGTTTGCACCCAGCCCCGGCTAAAACCACGGCTCCCCCCTCTTCCCCCAGCGTGACCGTTTCCCGTAAGGCGAAACGGCCACGCGCCTCCACCGAGTCGTTAGACTCACAGGAGGCAACACCCCTGAAGTTGGTCGCTAGGCCATCTTCCAGGGTTCCTGAAGCTGTCCTCTAGAAAGGAGGACAGCAACAAAGGAGCATTGGCTCATTCGCCCACGCCTAGTGGTGGAGCGAGTGGCTCGAAGAGAGGGCCCCCCGCCTAAGGTTTTGAGGCGGAGGGAGGAAAAGACTCGCATGGCGAGCCCAACCTCCCCCAATAAGTCCTCGAAGGCGACAGCGCTTTGTCTGGCCAAGAGTGCCCGGGGTTCTGCCTTCGGGAAGCGTACGGCCATTCCCGTGAGGGTCTTCTGTTCGAGGAGGGCCCCCGCGTCTCCTCCGAGCTAGGCCTGGAGGGCATATTTCTTCAATGTAATTGCCGTGGACTCCGGGCCAACTGGGAGGAGCTGCGGAGGCTCGTCTCGTCCCGTTCCCCGTTAGCTATCTTTTTGCAGGAGACCATGCTAGGCGCGTGCCCCCTGCCCGCCCTCCAGGGGTATAAGGGTCTTGCGAACCCACCACCGCGGGATGGCCGGGCTGGGGGATGCGCGGTTTACACCCGGCATGATGTCTCCGTTCTTCCTTTCTGTTTGGATACCTCCTTTCTTGCAGTGGCTGTACAGCTGCACCTGGATAGGAGATATACTATCATTTCTGCGTACATTCCACCGTAAGCTGACTTCCGCCGCGTCGTGGCACGGTTGCCGAGGCCCTTTCTCTTGCTTGGAGATCTGAACGGCAGGCATCCTCTCTGGGGAGATTACTCAATAAATCCCAGGGACAAGTCCTTGCCGATCTGATCGAAGAGCTTGAGATGGGTGTCCTAAACTTGGATGAGTTTACGCATCACTGTCCGAGAACCGCTTCATTTTCTTGCCTTGACTTATTTTTGTGCTCTTTGGATGCACAGCCTGATTTTGATTGGGGGTTGGTCGATGACCTCCATGGTAGTGATCACTTTCCCATTCAATTATCATTTTCAGGGCAATTGCCGCCTGAGAGCCCACCTCGGTGGTGCTTGGCGCGGGCGCGGTGGCCTGCATTTCAGGAAATGACTGAATTCTCTATCTCAGTCCAGGAGTTTAGGTCGGTCCTGACTACTATTCTCAGAACTTATGGCCGTTTTGCACGCCGACCATGAATGGTCTTTTGCAGTCTCCTTTTCTTATGTTCTTATGGTGGTCTGCCGAGTGTGAGACGGCCCTCAAACAGAAGCGTTATGCCTACATGCGCTATAAGAGCCGCCCGAACGATTTCACTGTCGCTGAATTTCGTCGGGCTAGGGCGAGGTTCCGGTATATTTCGAAGCACGCCCGCCGCTCTTCTTGGCGAGCATACGTGTCTTCACTTAACGGGAAGACCCCTTTAGCAGAGGTGTGGAAGCGAGTCAAAAGGATTCGGGGCAAGTTCTCGCACGACCCCCCTCCCGTTCTCCAGGAGAATGGGACCGCAATCTCGGACCCCGCGTCCGTGGCGGAATCCTTCGACACAGCTTTTTCCGTATTCTCTAGCAGGGATGCTGCTCCGCCAGCATTCAATGCACGTCGTCATGTCAGGGAAGGCCGCCGGCTGGACTTTACCTCCAGAGGCGGAGAACCCTTCAACGACTAGTTTACTGTGAGTGAGTTGCGCTCCGCTCTCGCTTTGTTCGCGGACACCGCTTATGGTCCGGACGATATCCCGTACGCCATGCTTCGACACCTGGGTGAGCGAGGCATGGCCTTTCTGTTAGATTTGTTCGCAAGCCGGGAAGAGATCACTCTACTCCGACTGGTTTCCGCCCAATCTCTCTAACCTCTTGCGTGTGCAAGTTGATGGAGAAATTGGTAAATGTTAGACTATCCTTTTTCCTGGACAGCGGAGGCCATTTGTCTTCTGCACTGTGCGGCTTCCGCATGTTCCACTCCACGTCGGATGCTCTGCTCCGACTGGAAAATGCCGTCTGCGAGGCTTTCCTTCGTAGACAGCACTACGCCACTGTCTTTTTCGATCTGGAGAAGGCCTATGATACCGCATAGTGATACGGTATCATGGAGACTCCACACGATGGGGACGAGGGGACGCCTCCCAGTATTTATATCTGAATTTTTGCGAGATCGTCGATTCCGCGTACGGGTGGGGGGAGCTCTCTCCGGGCCAAAGGAGCAGGAAGAGGGTGTCCCGCAGGGAAGTGTCCTCAGTGTCACACTCTTTGCCCTGAGCATCAACGGCATCACCTCGGTGCTGCCAGAAGATGTTCTCGCTACGCTCTACGTGGACGACCTTTCGATCTCTTTTGGCGCGGCCCAGATGCCAACTCTGGGGCGTCGACTCCAACAAGCATTGAACCGCGTCTCTCGCTATGCCGAAGCGCACAGGTTTCGGTTTTCTTTGGCCAAGACTAAGGTGGTGCACTTCTGCCGCCATCCACGGCTTCACCCCGACCCAGATTTGTTTCTTAATGGGGTGTGCCTGGATGTGGTTGAGTCGCACCGTTTCCTTGGTCTTTTTTTCGACCGACGCCTCACCTGGGAGGCTCATATTCGCAGCAGCCTCAGGGTCTCTTGTACCCGCGCCATGGATATTCTCCGTTCCGTGACGTTCAGCGCTTGGGGCGCTAATAGGGCTACTGCCTTATTTTTGATCAATTCTTTGTTCGTTCGAAGCTCGACTACGGATGCGAGTTTTATGCATCCGCAGCCGAGCGTTTATTGCGGAAGGTGGATTCGATCCACCACACCGGCCTTCACCTTGCGACCGGTGCCTTCCGCAAGTCCCCCATTGAGAGCCTGTTGGTCGATGCTGGGGAGATGCCACTCGCTCTGCGCCGCGTGCAGTGCATCACTCGCCTGTACGCGCGAGCCCGGCGCCTCCCTCAGTCGCCAACAGCTTTCATTGCATCCGCAGCTGATCTCGACGGTGCCTATGCCGCCGAGAGACGCCAGTCATACCCTAAGCCCTTTGGGTTTAGGGCCAGAAAACTCCTTCGAGAGCTAGATATAGCTCTCGAGCCGGTGGCGCCCTTGGTTCTGCCCAGGACGCCACCCTGGTGGGTACCAAATTTGGCTATTTGTCGCCACGCCTCTGCCTCCAAAACTTATGCGGCGCCGGGAGTATTGCGTTCGACCTTTTTGGAGCACACATCTTGTCACGCTGGAACCGTGCCAGTGTATACGGATGGCTCCAATTCCCAAGAGGGGGTCGGCTTCCACGCCGTATCCCCTCTGTTTGAAGTCAGCGGGGCTCTACCAGGCGCTGCGTCTGTCTTCACGGCCGAGCTGGTGGCAATACACCACTCGGTACGGGAGATTGCGCGACGTGCCCGGTTCGGAGACCGGATTGTGATCTATAGCGACTCACAAAGCGCCCTGAGTGCTCTCGGGGCATTGGAATCTCCGCATCCCCTGGTTCGCGATATCCGTGGCGCCACGGTTTTGGCGAGCTGGGCGGATGTCGAGATTATCCTCTGCTGGGTTTCTGGACATGTAGGAATTGCGGGAATGAGCGCGCCGATGAGTCCGCGAGGACTCTGCGACCGGACCAGCGTTTCGTTCTTCCTCACACCGACTACATGGCAGGAATACGCGCAGCTCTTCGGACTGCTTGTCAAAGAAGATGGGAGACGGTCGAAGGGAACTTAAAGTTGCGTTCCATTGCGCCGCGACTGTTCCCATGAACCTATCACCCAATTCCGCGACGGCTTTAGGTCGCTTTCTGTCGTCTCCGAATCGGACACACTCGTGTGACGCATTGCTATTTGATGGAACGCTCGCCTGCGCCCTATTGTGACGACTACGTCGTCCCCCAGACTGTTCGGCACATTCTTGTCGAATGTCCCAGTCTGGGTGATCTTCGCGCACGTTACCTGGATGGGCGGGGTCGCTACCGCCTGTTCCTTGTACTAGGGAAGGGTTCGTGCGCTTTGACTTTTTGGGGGAGGCCAGGCTTCTCTCCTTTATTTAAGTAGTTTTTATTTTGTTTTCTCTGTAGGTTGCACGCCCCTGCGCCGGGGTGAGGGGGACCTCCCTCCGACGTCGGAGATTGCTTCCTAATTGTTAATTTTTTTCCAATTTTATTATTGTTATGTTTTCACATTCTTATTTTAAAGTAGCCTAGTTCTAGGCTGTCGTGTGTCCGGCGACTTATGCCCAAGTGGGCAGTCGCCAGATGGGCTGAAAAAAAACAAACAAACCTTCCGCTGGGTCTTGGTTGTACAGGAGCAGCAACTTCTCCGAACTTTGACGACGTTGAAGTCGATCATGGGGCGTGAGGTTTCTAGGGACCCAACTGACAGAGACCTTGGTCATGGCCAAATTGTCGTGGATGATGTTGATAACACTTCCATGTGATATTCCAAGTTCTCGCTCGATTTCTTCGACCTTCACCCGTCGATTTTCGAGGATCCTCCTCCACACGGGCCCCATTGTCCTCGTTGGTCACGTCTGACGGGCGTCATCTTCAAGGGACTCACGACTATGGCGGAACTCTCTATTCCAGCGAGCAATGGTTTCATAGGAAGGGGCGGTGTCGGTGTACTCTGCAACCATGCATTCATGGATCTCTCTTGCATTCTTGCCTTCCTTGGTCAAAAATTTGATCACTGCGCGGTGCTCAACCTTCTCCATTGTTGAATAATTTGTGACTGACGATCTGCGATGAGCTACTGCTTCTTAAATAGACGAGGCAAGAGCGTGCGGCTGCATGTCCTGACTTGTCATACCTTGTCCTAACACCCCCGCAAACAGCCATTCCCCTTCCTCTGTTTTGCCTTACCGATTCGCAAAACTTATTGACCGCCCCTCGTATGCTGGTACTGTAAGTAGGTTTGCTACTGCTCATCCCTGGTGCTGGGAACTGAATCCTGCACACCAGATTGTGGTGTATCCCTGGATGACGCAGTTTTCCCTGTGCACCCTAAGTGTACTTCTAAATTTTTCTGTGTATGTAATTATTATTGTATATTTTTATGTCTGCTTATAGTTTATTAATAATGCATTGCTAATTATTTTAGGGCATTGCCCTTGTTGGTAGCTACTAGATGAAAACTGTAAAATTATTTTTTGAAAGAAATTTTGTAGACTTTACAGAGATGGTATTCTTACTTACCAACCACGAGGTTCATTCGATTTCTTAATTTTTAAAATTATTTACCCAGGTTATCTAAAGAGTCCCGAAAGAAATAAAAAGGCCTTTGCCAATGGATACTACTTGACAGGAGACAAAGCTTATTTTGATGATGATGGCTATGTTTGTTATGTTGGAAGAGATGATGACATAATTATCAGTGCTGGGTAAGATGGATATTTTCTTATTGAATGCATGAAAAAAATAGCACTCGCAGATTATGCAAGGTCTAATCAGGGTGAACTTCAGGGAGAGGAAGAAGACTGAATAGAAAGGTCATTATAAGATAACAAACACCCTTGCATTCAAATGCTGTACTATAAAGTGAAATTTTTGAATTTCTAAAACAATAACACTAAAATAGAATATAACCACAGCTGGGGCACAATGAGGGGTTTGTGCTCCATTGACCCTATCCTTGCATGTAATGGGCTTAGCCCCCTACTTTGGTTGTTCTGGGTGACAAAGGTTTGTTTGCCTATGGCAAGTTGACTAAATAAAAATCTCAGATCATGCCTATCCTCTTAATGACTAGTAAGGGGATGGGGGTCCACCCTGAACCAACCTTCCTCTCTGGCTGTTCACTGGGACCTGCAGCCTTTGGGGATTTGTCTCTGGTACTGCGCAGTAAAGGGAGATATGGATCTCATGTATGAACATCATTAATGCACTCAGGGAAGTAACCCTTGAAAGGTCTGAAAGTCTTAGATGGGAGTGACTGTATCCCTGATATACAGGTACCATCCATTAAGACAAGAATGCTTGTATTTCTTTCACAACTTTCTCCCCCACTTTTGCCAGAGAAAATCCAAAGCTTTCAAAAATGGTGGACAATGACCTACAGGTATAAACTCCATATGGGTAAAGGATATACAAATTTGTACAAATAAAGCAAAAGTTATCATCAGATAAGCAATTTACTAGAAAAAGTGGTGTCTGAAATTATCCAAATGTATAAGTTTCTTATAGAGAGAACCAGCATTGTTTGCATAACAACTAACTTCAGTTCAATCTCGTTGTCCACTAGGTCATTCTCTGCCAGTTGTCTTCAAGGTAACATGGCTCAAAATGCCACACCTCTCCCCGTTCGTGAGCTGATTGTAAAGCTACACCGCCAAAAGTGTCATAATTGGAGCCATGCAAAGACTGTCAAGTTCTCCAAACTTATAGTCCATAATATTGTCATCCTATGACAAAACAGGTTTATGTAAAGCTTGATAAATCAACCAGTAGGCCAAGGAAGAGCTTCATAAGGGAAAACCAAGTCATTACCTAAATTTAAAGGACCATTTTATTATGGCTGCAGCAGTTTCTTGAGTAATTAGTAAGATTTTGGCCATCCGTCTCCAGGCTGAGTGTGTTACTTCCGCAGAGGGAAGACAATTTTCATATTTGCACACCCATTGATTAGTCCTAAGAGCAAAATGGCTTGTTTTGCATTTTCCACCCAGTATTTACATGGACAGATGCCCAATGAAGCCAAGTTTCTTTAGTGATGAATCTAAGTTCAATTTGTTCGGATGTGATGGCATTTCACTTTTTTATCATTGAGTAAGTGAAAGATTCTGTCAATTGGCATGGTATGGGGTGTGATTTTAGTAAAATGCACTGGGCCAGTTGTGTGCTTCTGGGGCACATTGAATGTACAAGGAACTGCTGTAACAGCTTGCTTTGCCCCGTATCTTAGCCTCCCAAGCCAAACCTGAAATTTTCATGCAGGTTAACGCCCCCTGCTACTTAGCCAAGTGGTTGAAGACCTTCCTGGATGATGAGTACATTACTTATGAACTGGCCTGCACAGTCTGCTGGACTGAAATCCCTTTAAAAATGTGGGAAGCCTAGAGTGAGGAATCCAAAAACAGTTAAAGAACTCTGGGGAATTCTTCAATATGAATGGAGCAAGATTACAGCGTAAGTGTGTAAATAGTTGGTTCATTCCTGTGGTAGGAGATATTAAAGCATCAACGAAAATAAATCCCTCCACACTAATTACTTATGATTTGTATAAATGTTTCCACTGATTTAATTGTTTGATTCTGCTCTCATTCGGATCATTTACATTTTCATAGTTTATACCTGTAGCTTATCTATCATACACTAATTTTAGGAACCCTAGATTTTCTCTGGCATATGTTATGGAAGATGTGATAGAAATACAGGCGTTCTGATCTTTTTGGATGGTATTGTAGCTCACTACTCATGGGTTATTTTTTTTTAATTTAGTGGTCACAAGCTTCAGAATTTTCATCTGCATCCGATTTGACAGAATTTTGTCATTGGAAAAAAAACTTAAACCTCACAATATTGAAGTTGGTAGCAAGGAGGATAACCACATTTTCCTGTTGTTGGAGGGGCTACCCTCCCGCTACATATAGGTTGTAAGAGTTGTTTTGCCTTTACTGCCATCAGAGCTGCCAACAAGATCCCTCTGCAAAGGTTAGGAAGACCCTCCCACCAGTACCTTCTCAAGGGCTCCCAATTTCTCTTCCCATTTAGTGAATTTTCTCCTCTTCTACAAGATTGTGCCCTGTTACACCTTAGACCCGTAACCTGTAAGATTGGAATTTCCTCCCTTGCCTTGTCCTAGCAGACTAAAACTAGATTGAGACTACCTAGTTTTATTCCTTCTACCCTTTTTGTCATTTTGTTTACAAGATTCTTTTTTGCTTGGCTGGTGGCTAATAATGTAGGCTAGTCACTGGCTGGTTCACCCCCATTCCCTATTGGCTCTATTTGAGGTAGTGGGTTTTAACATGTCTGAATTCTTCCAACCCTTTTCTCTTCCTGCTCCATCTTTCTTTTCCTTATTTATCCTTTTACACACCTGCAAAGGGATGTCAGGTGTCATCTGGAGGCTTGTGTATCCTCCCGGTCCAAATGCCTCAATGAGGATTTGCTGTTTAAAGATCTTCCACTCATTTTAACTTCTCCCATCTTCACCACTTCCTTTACAGATTTCTCCTTACAAACTTTTTCTACATGATACGATGCATTGCAAGAACCCTGTTAATAGGACTGAGGCCGTCCTACTTCATACTTGTCCCAGTACCATGATGAGTGAAGTCAGTTTGTTTCTTCGTGCTGGGATCCAGCTCATGGACACCTGTGTGGTGTGATAAATTTTTTGGAGGAGGTGGGCTCACTCCACACTAGTTAAAATTTTTAAATTGAGGGTCACATGCTTAGGTGTGCTTGAGGAAACAAGGCTTCCTGAGTTTGCATCTTATAAAATTAAGGAATTTAACCTTTTGATTCACTTGTTTTATTTTAGTTTCTGTGCCCTTGTTGATAGCTACCAGAAGTGATTGCCAAAAAAAAAAAATCCTCACTCTCATCTTCATAGTTGTGCTCTCCTGGCCCTAATGCCTGCAGGAAGATTTGGAGCTAAAAATCTTCCACACATTTTCATATCTATTTCCAACAATTTCTTTACAGATCTCTCCTTACAATTTTAATTTTCTGTCAGACAACCTCATTGGTTTTTGCTCTTTAAAAGAAGCATTAAATTTAAATACTTTCACTAGTTAAATCAGTTTCTCAATTAATAAAAATGGGGATTAATGCAAATTAAATTTTTATTTAATATTGTAAATTAAATGGAAATGCTAACATTTAAAGAAAGATAATGGAAGGAGCATTAAGGTTAAAAATATATAATTGATTTTATCACTTTTGAATGCTTTGGGTGATTTCCGCAGATATAGAATTGGTCCATTTGATGTGGAATCTGCTCTCGTTGAACATCCAGCTGTATACGAGTCAGCAGCAGTTGCCTCTCCAGATGAGCATCGAGGACATGTCGTCAAGGCGTACATTGTCTTGAATGATAAAAACAAAGCCTTGATTAAATCTGATGAAGGCTATGCCAGCACTCTTGCTAAAGAGATTCAGGATTTTGTTAAGTCCATTACAGCACCTTACAAATATCCAAGAAAAGTAAGTTGTCTTTAAACTTTCATTTCTAAGCTGATTTTCCAATCTACTATTTTGTGGTTTTTCAACAAACTTTCAATGATAAAATCTTGAACCTAAATTTCATATATGCATGGATCTAATTTCTCATTTTCTCTTTTGAATCACTCCCATAGAAAGTCAGAGAGCATGTATGAGGCCTATGACTGTGTAAATATGAGTGAGCCTAGATTTGTAGCCGACATATAGATTAGAGTAAGAGTAGCTTCTTAATCCTATTTTATTGTTTTTATAATATCAACCCTTTGGTATTAATGGATGCCACCTCCCTCCCTATGGGATTGATAATGATGATAAAATTTTTGACATGGGCAAAGACTGTCAATCAAAGAGGGAAAATACGAATTTGGTCCCAAGATTTCTGATTGACAGGCAACCTCACTATTTATTTGACCACTGCCCTCATCTATGGAGAGGGTAAAATCCATACTTTGTATTACCTTTAAACCTTTGAATTTAGGCTTATATTTTAGACAAATTACCTATTAATTTTAAGCTTTTCATTTATTTTATTTTTTTACTGATTTGTGGATTTCTCCATTGTGAGCTTAGTATCAAAAGGGTGGGTGTCAGTTTGATAGAATTTGCCAGCTTAAGTCAAATTGAGGTAAGCGAATTCCCTAAATTAGTTCATCATAATCACTCTAATCAATCCCACAAGAAAAAGTGTGGCAGACATCATTGCCATTAAAATTACTCCCCCTTATACTACTATCCCAATTAAGAACATATACTTAACCAAAGATTGTATCTCTTTAGAGCTCATTTTCTCCAATGTGTAAACCCGTCACCCATACCATCCAGCACAAAGCTTACACAAAACACACATAGATAGTCCAAGGGATCCTGCCACATTTACCTACCCAAATGCTTCACGCCCCTCTAACACAGTATATCATCCAATCTCAGGGTCGGACGTCTGGCCGTTTTGCACGCCGACCACTCCCATGGTGGTCGGCCGAGTGTGAGACGGCCCTCAAACAGAAGCGTTATGCCTACATGCGCTATAAGCGCCGCCCGAACGATTTCACTGTCGCTGAATTTCATCGGGCTAGGGCTAGGTTCCGGTATATTTCGAAGCACGCCCGCCGCTCTTCTTGGCGGGCATACGTGTCTTCACTTAACGGGAAGACCCCTTTAGCTTAGGTGTGGAAGCGAGTCAAAAGGATTCGGGCAAGTTCTCGCAGGACTCCCCTCCCGTTCTCCAGGAGAATGGGACCGCAATCTCGGACCCCGCGTCCGTGGCGGAATCCTTAGCGACCGCTTTTTCCACATTCTCTAGCCGTGATGCTGCTCCGCCAGCATTCAATGCACGTCGTGATGTCGCGGAAGGCCGCCGCCTGGACTTTACCTCCAGAGGCGGAGAACCCTTCAACGACTAGTTTACTGTGAGTGAGTTGCGTTCCGCTCTCGCTTCGTGCGCGGACACCGCCCATGGTCCGGACGATGTCCCGTACGCCATGCTTCGACACCTGGGTGAGCGAGGCATGGCCTTTCTGTTAGATTTGTTCAACAGGGTCTTCTCCCAGACTCCTGGCGAATCGCTACTGTGCTCGCCTTTCGCAAGCCGGGGAGAGATCACTCTACTCCGACCGGTTTCCGCCCAATCTCTCTAACCTCTTGCGTGTGCAAGTTGATGGAGAAATTGGTAAATGTTAGATTAGCCTATTTCCTGGACAGCGGAGGCCATCTGTCTTCTGCACAGTGCGGCTTCCGTAAGTTCCACTCCACGTCGGATGCTCTGCTCCGACTGGAAAGTGCCGTCTGCGAGGCTTTCCTTCGTAGACAGCACTACGCCACGGTGTTTTTTGATCTGGAGAAGGCCTATGATACCGCATGGCGATACGGTATCATGGAGACTCTCCACACGATGGGGGCGAGGGGACGCCTCCCAATGTTTATATCTGAATTTTTGCGAGATCGTCGATTCCGAGTACGGGTGGGGGGAGCCCTCTCCGGCCCAAAGGAGCAGGAAGAGGGTGTCCCGCTTGGAAGTGTCCTCAGTGTCACACTCTTTGCCCTGAGCATCAACGGCATCACCTCGGTGCTGCCGGAAGATGTTCTCGCTACGCTCTACGTGGACGACCTTTCGATCTCTTTTGGTGCGGCCCAGATGCCAACTCTGGAGCGTCGACTCCAACAGGCATTGAACCGCGTCTCTCGCTATGCCGAAGCGCACAGGTTTCGCTTTTCTTTGGCCAAGACTAAGTTGGTGCACTTCTGCCGCCATCCACGGCTTCACCCCGACCCAGATTTGTTTCTTAATGGGGTGCGCCTGGATGTGGTTGAGTCGCACCGTTTCCTTGGTCTTGTATTCGACCGACGCCTCACCTGGGAGGCTCATATTCGCAGCCTTAGGGTCTCATGTACCCGCGCCATGGACATTCTCCGTTCCGTGACGTTCAGCGCTTGGGGCGCTGATAGGACTACCGCCTTACTTTTTTATCGACATTTGTTCGCTCGAAGCTCGACTACGGATGCGAGTTTTATGCATCCGCAGCCGAGCGTTTATTGCGGAAGGTGGATTCGATCCACCACACCGGCCTTCGCCTTGCGACCGGTGCCTTCCGCACTTCCCCCATTGAGAGCCTGTTGGTCGATGCTGGGGAGATGCCACTCGCTCTGCGCCGCGTGCAGTGCATCACTCGCCTGTACGCGCGAGCCCGGCGCCTCCCTCAGTCGCCAACAGCTCTCACTGCATCCGCAGCTGATCTCGATGGTGCCTATGCCGCCGAGAGACGCCAGTCATACCCTAAGCCCTTTGGGTTTAGGGCCAGGAAACTCCTTCGAGATGTAGATATAGCTCTCGGGCCGGTGGCGCCCCTGGTTCTGCCCAGGACGCCACCCTGGAGGGTACCACATTTGGCTATTTGTCGCCACGCCTCTGCTCCCAAAGCTTGTACTGCGCCGGGAGTATTGCGTTCGACCTTTTTGGAGCACACATCGTGTCACGCTGGTACCGTGCCAGTGTATACGGATGGCTCCAAGTCCCAAGAGGGGGTCGGCTTCCACGCCGTATCCCCTCTGTTTGAAGTCAGCGGGGCTCTTTCAGGCGCTGCGTCTGTCTTCACGGCCGAGCTGGTGGCAATACACCACTCGGTACGGGAGATTACGCGACGTGCCCGGTTCGGAGACCGGATTGTGATCTATAGCGACTCATAAAGCGCCCTGAGTGCTCTCGGGGCATTGGAATCTCCGCATCCCCTGGTTCGCGATATCCGTGACGCCACGGTTTTGGCGAGCCGGGCAGATGTCGAGATTATCTTCTGCTGGGTTCCTGGACATGTAGGAATTGCGGGGAATGAGCGCGCCGATGAGGGCGCCAAAGAGTCCGCGAGGACTCTGCGACCGGACCAGCATTTCGCTCTTCCTCACACCGACTACATGGCAGGAATACGGGCAGCTCTTCGGACTGCTTGGCAAAGAAGATGGGAGACGGTCGAAGGGAACTTAAAGTTGCGTGCCATTGCGCCGCGACTGTTCCCATGGACCTATCCCCCAATGCCGCGGCGGCTTCAGGTTGCTTTCTGTCGTCTCCGAATCGGACACACTCGTGTGACTCATCGCTATCTGATGGAGCGCTCGCCTGCGCCCTATTGCAACGACTGCGTCTTCCCCCAGACTGTTCGGCACATTCTTGTCGAATGTCCCAGTCTGGGTGATCTTCGCGCACGATACCTGTCCCGGTTCCGGGATGGGCGGGGTCGCTACCGCCTGTCCCTTGTACTCGGGACGAGTGCGTGCACCATGACTAGTGGACTTATTGACTTTTTGGGGGAGGCTGGCCTTCTCCCTTTCATTTAACCCAGTTTAATTGTTGTTGTTGTTTTTGTTATTGCTTTTTTATTGTTATTGTTATCTCTTTTTATTGTTTCCTGTTTAATTTTTAAAGTAGACTAGAACTAGGCTGTTTGTTTACGGCGACTAATGCCTAAGTCGGCAGTCGCCAGATAGCCCCTTAATTAAAAAAAAAATTATAAAAAAAAAACAATCTCAGGGTCCACATCATCACCTCGCCACCATTCCACCGAATATCAATCCAGAAGAAACATCCTTCCCGCGTCATACACGACTTGCCCTGGCAAGGCTCCGGCGCAGTCACCACATTGCCTATATAGACACGATAAAGGGTCAAAGATGGCATTAAACATTGTAAGAAAACAAACGAAACTAATCCACAAATACTGCATCGTCTTGACCCAGAGAGAATTCTGCTCCCACTGCCACCTGAAACGAAATAGTTCAGCACTTCTTCAGACCTGCATGGCACCAATACAACTGAGGTATAACTTGCAAATACCCAGACTGTTTGATTTATGGAAGAACTCTGTATGGTTGGTGGAGTTAGTCAAGGCTGCCAGCCTTAGGGTGGGCCATC
Organism: Ceratothoa steindachneri; assembly: GCA_963969495.1. Taxonomy (NCBI): domain Eukaryota; kingdom Metazoa; phylum Arthropoda; class Malacostraca; order Isopoda; family Cymothoidae; genus Ceratothoa; species Ceratothoa steindachneri. Next base: position 123,557,245 of record OZ018331.1, read on the forward strand.
TTAAGTAATGTGACTCTAGCATGTCCTTTTTCCCACACCATTACTCCTTTGTAGTGAGGGGCCCCCTGAGCTGATACATCCTATCCAGTAAGGGTTCCTTCAGCAGGTCTCCAGTGCTACTCTCACAAATCTGCATGGAGCTGTGTTAGTCCAATGCATAAGGCATTAGACTTCCAATGTCTAGGTGTCGGGTTCAATCTCAGTAAGAGTGAACATAAAACTTCAGCATACAGAGGTAGTTGGCCTCCAGATGAGCATCTGGCCCTATTGCCTGCAGGAGGATCTGCAGCTTTAAATCTTCCACATTTTCTTATCATTTTCAACAATTTCTTTACAGATCTCTCCTTACAATTTTCTGTCACACCCTCGTTGGTTGGTGTCAAAACACAATAGCTCCCAGCATCTTCTCACCCCAACGAAGTCCAGTACCTGGTTCCCTCAGGTTTGCCAGAAATTCTCATTCTCATCTTTATGCAAATTTCTTTATCCAATCTGGGGATCTCGTCCACAATTGAAAAGGGACAGATGCTTTAATTACTCCTCTTCACATCTATCATATATAATGTTATCCACTTGGCTATCTGCCAATCTCATTTTTCTTGTACACGCTTTCACACAAAGTGTGTGCATTGGCTAACATATGCTTTAGATAACTATGGTTCTCCCACGTTAATCTTTGATGAAACCAGTGCTGAAAACAAAATGTATTGTCCTTAATGTTCTGGCCTCTCTTTCAAAATAGCTTCTTGTTCTCATCCGGATCTTCATTCACCATCTCTCATGGTGCCTTATTTGATGCTTTCTTGCTATCATTAACTCCATTGTTTCATTTTTTTAGCCTTTATGCATTCATACCCATCTCTCCAACTCACTCAGCCTCACCTCAAAACATTTGCAAGTAAACCTGATGTTACCCCTCTGATGAAGTTCTCTCATCATTATTCCATCTCACCACCAGCGACTGTTTCAGAACCCACTTTCGAAGGGCTCCTGCCCTCTATTGGCCGGTTGGGGGTCCATTCTTACCCCACTGGTGTTGGTGGCAAAGTCTACCTTTAGCCTGTTCCATTCTTTCTTTCTCTACATTTTATTTTTGTTTATTTATTATTTATTCGGATGCTTATATTATATCCTATTACCCTCTTCACCTATCTCTTTGTTTTCTCTCTTTTCTGGAGTGTTGGCCCATCCATTTTTATTATGCCTATCATCCCTCAAGTTCTCTTTCCTTTTCCCTTCTATCGGACAGACCTATGTTGACCTATTTTACTCTTTGATAAAGGTAGGGCATGGGCTCCTCCATGATCCTCTGTTTGCCGTGCCCAAAGAGAAGGTAGTCACTGGTCCCAAACTACGCTGTGCCAGTAAATTAGGCAAGTTTTCCTTATGGTTAGCTAAAAACGGGTGCTGGATCGGTGTCTGCTTTCCCAGATGGTATACAATTCGCAACCAATTCAACAGTTGCATTAATGTGGTACCCTTGGTGATCTCCGTAGTTCAGAAATAACGAGGGAGAACATAAATCTAAATCGCATTCAAATCATCTCTGGGGCAGTTTTCCCTTCCAAGTAGGGTTTTTGTGACTAACCTTCTAAGTTTTTTTTCAGTCCTGTTAAATCAACTCGTTGGATTCTTATGCCAATGAAATGGGCCCTGAGTTCAATTACTCCCGTTTCCGAATAGTGAAATCAGTTTCTGATACTCTGATATTTTTATCTAAATGATGCTTTTGAATCTCGCTATGGTGATCCATGTCGTATATGTGCACATAACGATAGAAACATGGTGGTTGAAGCCGTTTCCAAACTCATCATGATTCTGTCTGGAAAATGTCTACCCTTGCAGATGTTCCACTTTCTGTTACACCCCTCAGCTCAATTTTTTCAAAGATGTAATAAGATCAAATGAGTTCTGTCTCGACTCCAACGCAAGTTGGCTGGTCAATGTTTAACTAATCCTTTTAGGGTGACTACCTGCTTCCTCTAATCGCTTCAATACTTACACATTAATTCTGACGTTTTTACGCCAAAACTGTCTCACTTTGTCAAGGCTGAGTATTTCTGGATCCCGCTAAGTCATTATTGTGAACTATCAAAACATCTTAACTCATCACTTGAGGTACGTAGGTTGTACGTTTCAACATACATGTACATATGTTGTGCCTCAGACTACCATGATCCCAAGTGCAACAGAACAGACCTACGTTTTGTGCTAATTGTGGCGGCCTCCACAGTGCCACAGCCAAATTTTCCCATTGTAAAGCAAGTCCTTTTGCTGCGTGACACATTACCCTTTCAAATCAGAGGTGCGCCTTTGAGTCAGAGAACAGCTCTCATTCTGGGAAACTATTCTGATGTTCCCTGTAATGCTGGAAAGAACCTTCCTTCGAATCGGAGGGTCGTTTCGTTCAAAGACTCCTACTTTATGACTGCCCTACATCATACTCTTCCTCTTCAAGATATTCTGCAACTCAGGATAGATGTATATCCACCCTAGGAATGTAATGATCATGATGCGACATTGGCTAACGTACGAGAAACCTCCTTTCACTCTATACAGCGAATGATAAACGATCCAAACCTCGGCAAAAGAGGGAGAATTCGTCTTCCGAATCCTCAGCTGCAAGCAAGCATGCAGCGCTTAATAATGAATCATTGGACTATGATTTAGCTTTGTAATAATTCACCCTATAAATGATCTTCACTTCTAAAATGAACTAAAATAACTCGCTGGACGAGGTGCCCACTATCTATCACCTCGTGGCTGAGGTGCATATGGTTCTTGGCAATCTGTCTCCGACTCCAGGACACGCTTCTCAGTAAGATGAACCAGCTCCCAAGAGCTTATTACCCTGCAGGGGAATAGCCAATTACACTTTGTACTTGGAGAAGCTGCACGTCCTCCCGGTCTGCGGGCAAATTATGGAAGCCCCATCACTGGGCCGACTTGAACTCTGATAGAAGCTGGGTAAGTTGTTGGTGCGCTTCCTAGTCGCTCTCTCTTAGCACTTCTTTTTTTTTCGACTAGCCCCCTCAAACTTTTGCTTACCTGTACTTGGCAGCGAGAGGATCCGTTCTCTTCCGGACCGAGTAAAAAATAGGAAGCCCCGTCACTGAGTTAAATTTAACTCTCCAACAGAGGCCCGGGGAAGTTCTTGTTGGACTCGTGGGAATGAGGGCGCCAAAGAGTCCGCGAAGCCTGGGCGACCAGACCAGGGTTTTGCTCTTCCTCATACCGACTACACGACAGGAATACGGGCTGCTTGACAAAGAAGATGGGAGACGGCCGAGGGGAACTTAAAGTTACGTGCTATTGCGCCGCGACTGTTCCCATGGACCTATCCCCAATTACCGCGACAACTTCAGGTTGCTTTCTGTCGTCTCGGAATCGGAGACACTCGCGGGACGCATCGCTATTTGATGGAGCGCTCGCCTGTACCTTATTGTAACGATTGCGTTGTCCCCCAGACTAGTCGGCACATTCTTGTTGAATGTCCCAAGTCTGGGTGATCTTCATGCATGTTAATTGTCCCGGTACAGGAACGAGCGGGGTCGCTATTGCTTTTCCCTTGTATTCGAGACTGGTTCGTGCACACAGACTTGCAGATTATATGACTTTTTGGAGGAGGCTGGCTTCCACTTTTTTGACTCTTGGTTGTACAACCATGTTCTTACGACGGGGGGGAGGCGAGCCTACCTCTGACGCCGTAGCGCGCTTGTTATTTTAGCTTGTTTCTTGCTTTTGTTCCTCCTTTTCTTTAACTGTTATTTGTCATTTTCATGTTTATAATATAGCCTAGTATTAAGCTTTCCGTTAATTACGGCGAATTTTGCCCTAGTTGCCAGATAGGCTCTTAACCCCCGCCCCTGCTATGGCCCCAGAATGTAAGGTACTTACTTGCTGTATTTCCCAGTCTGGTTGGGGTAACTGCGCGCGCATTACCTTTCCTGATACCGGACCGAGCAGGATCGCCACCGCCTGTCCCTTCTGTTCGGGTCTGGTTCGTATACGCCTGAGTGTGGATTGATGAAGTTTTTGTGAGAGGGTGTCCTCGTCCTTTCTATTTAGTTTGCGGAGTTGTTGGGTGCATGTTCTGGCACCGGAGCGTTTTATATTTCTGTGTGTATGCCCTCGATGGTAGAGGCCAATTGAACCTATAAAATAAAAAAAAGTGTTCTCTCAACCTTTCTTCAGCGCCACCTCCTTTTCAACTAGGTTATCTTTTAGTAGGTTCTTTCTCGTCTTAAAACTTTTTAACCAGGTCTGGTTATCTTGGCTTTTATAGTCTGATTCCTCAGATTTTAGTTTACAAGGGTGGGCTATGTCATTTGTTTCTCACTTTAATATTCAAATATAGAAGAGCGTGGTTCCACCTCCAGGATTCTGCCATGCTATTAGTCTGTCTTCAAAGCATAGTTGATCCTACAATGGTGGCGTTTAATAGTCATCCTCACAGGGAAATGCCCAGTTGTTTTGTTTTTCTTTTTCAGATTGAGTTTGTTGACTCTCTTCCCAAAACTATCAGTGGAAAAATTAGGAGAGTGGAACTTCGCCAAAGAGAAAATGCGATGAAAAAAGCTTGCTAGATCACATTTGTATCAAACACCACCAGATGTCAATAAGCAAGTATTTAATGGAATATTCCATCTGTAAATGGGCCTCAATAAAGAGTATCACTATTTCTGCTCATTTGATTAGTCAACTATCCAGTTTCAGTTGCGAGTCACTTTTCATGCAACTTCTGAAGGATAGTATTTGATGACCCAACTTCACTTTAATATTCAAAATACATTTAATGGTGTTTTGATAGTCCACCCCGTGGGAGTGTAATTCATCGTCACACAAAGTCTAGATAACTCGAGTACATCCACACAAACAAAGGCTGCAGCCTTGATTTCCCCGCGAAAAGGGACCCTTTAAATTGTATCCACTCGATTATAGAATACTTTTCTTGTCACTCCAAATACTGACTACGCTACAGAAGACTAAAAGCTCACCTATGGTCCTGTTCGTGTGATGACCCTCTTCCTAAGCTAGAATATAATCCAGTCCCATTGTGGATCTTTGCGCCCCGTGGTGGGGTACCTTATGTTTGTAGTCTGTTACACTTGGTATCCGGACGAGCTGCACCTCCTCCCGGCCTGAGAGCAATTTAGGAAAGCCCCGTCCTCACTGGGTTGATGTGGGCTGGGAAAGTTGTTGGTGCGCTTTTCCCTCGCACCCACTCAGCACTAAACCTTTTTATTAGTATTATTGTTATCATCATTATTATTTTATTATCATTACGGCTATACATTCGACCTTTTCCTTCCGCACTTTGTACAATGGGGGTGTTTCCATCTGTACAGAGTTCGGTCCGATAGCAATGATGCCTTGGTGCACTGCATGCCATCCTAGGATAATCTAGCACCAGGGTATGATAATAATAGGTGATCACCCCCCCCCCCCTCCCCCTACTCGACTTCTTTTTATTACATACCATCCTAGCCCCTTTCCCACTTGCTCTTCTATCCACAGAGGTTCTGGTTGCTTATGAAACTTAGTCAAGTGGCAGTGTATATCGTGAGTTTCCTACCTGGTGCAAGGGTCGAAAGCCCGCTGAACAGGGCAAGTCCTTCCTTATAGTTGTCTGTTGATTATGACGATGACGTCTCTTCATGCCCTTATAAGAAGTTCTGGTGGGTGCGTCTATGGGCGTGCAGCCCTATTCGTGATCTACAGATGCGATTGCATTGTCACAAGGGAATTCGCCTTCCTGGGGAGGCAGTTGATGTCGTTGTGTCCTCTTCGCATCTGCTATATTTCTTAGGTGCCTTCCCATTGGAGCCAGTCAGAGGCTATTGTCTCAAGTGTTTGCGATTGAATATTGCATTTCTTGGTGGATGTCTGCGATCTCATCATATAAGACTTTTCGTGGTAGCCTATCCACGGGCATACGGATGATATGGCCTACCCATCGTAGCTGTTTTTATAGCAGAAGGACTTCAAGGGGCTCGATGTTAGAAGTATGGAGAGGCATATTGCCTTATAAATAGTCATTTTAGTTTTGATTGTTAGGTCCTTATTCTGGAAGACTCTATTGGTAAGTTTGCCAAAAGAGGCAGATGCGAGGCCAATACGCTTATGCACCTCGCTGGTAATGTCACAGGTCTCTGTGAGGGACATTCTTCAGTTCCTGATTATTTATTTGAAATGTTACAAGTTCTTGGGACGGATCTTTCATTGCTAGAACTTCTGTTTTGGTTGTCTTGATGAGACCGGCACGGCAGTAAGTGTCGGCTAAGAGGTTCAAGTTATGATGTAGGTGTTCCAGTGAGGAGCTGACAAAAGCGGCATCATCAGCATACTGCAGATCTAAGATGGTTTCTCTTGTCACTTTGGTTTTAGCTTGAAGGTGGCGCAGATTGAACAGGCTGCCATCCAGACGATAGTTTGTGATACCAACGTCTGGAGGAAGCTTTCATTACACCGGCAAGAAAAAAGTTGAAGATGATAGGAGCGATATCACAACTCTGCCTGATTCCAGCCAGGAAGGGTCGGATTTTCCTCCTGCACTGATGATCGCGCATTTGCCCCGTCATGAAGAGCAGTTAGGACTGCAAGGAAGGTCGGAGGACAGCCAAACTTCTCCAAGATATTCCAGAGGAGTGGTCTGTTCACTCTGTCGAAGTCCTTGGTCAGGTCAACAAAGACCATATAGAGCGGTTTGTGATGCTCTCGACACTTTTCCTGGAGCTGCCTTGCTACAAAGAATCCACATTGCGTTTCTGGCAGGACTTCCTCAGTAGTATACTTGAGTAATCTCATCAGCATTAGTTTCGTAAGGACTTTGCCCGCTGCAGAGAGCAGCGAGATTCAAAGTCTGTTGGCACACATGGCAAGTCACCCTTCTTTTTGTAGATGGCACGTATTTATTTTCTCGTGGTTGTGATGATAACGTGCATACAGTTTTTTATAGCCTCACCTCCATACTTCAAAATGTCTGCAGGTATCCCAACGGGTCCTGTTGCTTTGTTTTTAATGCCATCAATTGATCTTCTGACTTCCGCAAGGGTGGGGGGACTGTCAAATTCCCAGATGGTTGGCACTTCGGGGGGGGTGATCATTGAGCAGGCCCAGATGCTGTTTCAAGGGCGGTGTAGAATTCTTGCTGATTGCCAGTGTCTACATAGGCCTGGACTTCTTGAGCAAGCTTTGTCCACCATTGGTTCTTCATGGATCTAATCTCCCACTGTGTTTTTGAGCGTAGTTCAGCAAGTTTTTTGTGCAAGGCATGGGATGGTTTGTCTAGTGCAGCTCAAGGCTTTGTTTTTCTCCTCTATCAGTTTGTGGATATCTGTAGCCTGGTCGTCGAACCAATCCTTGTTTTTCTTCCTGTTGATTCTGAGAAGCCTTTGAGATATAACAAGGATGTTGCTACATGCATTGTCTCAGCTTCTTTTGAGGTCTTCTGTGGACAAGAGGCCATGGGATTCTATGGTAAGTTCATTCTCTTACTCCATCTGGAATGTTGAGCGGATATTGGCATCCTGGAGTGCACGGATATTGAGGCGGTGCACAGCCTCGTGCAGGTGGTTGTATTTTGAGGTTCAGCTTAGTTTGTACTAGTCGGTGGTCTGTCCCTCGCATTGCGTGGGTGATCATCACGTCTTTGCGATCATGCTGGCATGTGATGACGTCTATAAGATACCATTGATTGGACTGCGGATGCATTCAGGTTGTTTTGCGCATATCACGTAGCCGGTACATGGTGTTGGTGATGACAAGCTCGTGTGTAGGGCAAAAACTGAGTAGTCTTAGCCCGTTAGCATTACAGTTGCAAGTTCCATGGCGGCCCAGCACCTTTTCCCATAGGTAGTGGTTAGTCCCAACCCTGGCATTAAAATCGCCAAGAAGGATGAGTTTGTCCTCGGGATGGCTTGTAGCGTGGTATAAAACACTGCATAAACTGGTCTTTGGTGACTTCGTCAGTAGGTAAGGTGGGAGCATATGCATTGACGATCGATAGATGACAGTTGTTTTGTCAATGGGATACGGCACTGGATAAACTTCACGTTTTTCTATGGGATGTGGTGAAGGAGAGTCGTTTTTATGGCAAAGGCAACACCATGTACGCGTGGTTGATCATCGGGTACTCCCTTCCAGAAGAAAGTGTAGCCTTCTCCATTCTCTGAGAGGGACCCTAAGCCGGAGAAACGAGATTCGTCGATTGCTGCTATATCGATAGTGTAGTTGCGAAGATCGTGGGCGATTAATGCTGTGTCTTTCCGGTTTGTTGGCAGTGTCGAGTATTGTCACGTTCCACGCAACGAGGACTAGTCTATGTGATTTGGATTTATAATTTCGACCGATCGATGGGAGAGACGGTGAGCTCGCTCACAGTGAGTAATGAAGACAGACAATGTTTGGATTACCTTTTCTAGACACCTCCCCATGTGGGGTGGGCGGTGCGGATACTAAACAATGCCACTCAACAGCTTCCAGTGATTATCTCCTTGCCTCAGATCGTCAGCGACCTTCTACCCGTGGCCGCGTTACATGCAGAACAGAGCTAAGGGCTGCCAGTTTCTCCTAACCTGCCCCTGCTGTTCTCTTTCCATCGCCGTAGGACTTTTGAAGATAGAAAAGCAAAGTTGTGAAAGAGAACAATGAGTAGTAAAGGAATAAGTAGTGCTTAGAGAGAAACTTCCACAGATGATGTTTAGAGTAGGAAAGGGGTGTGCATTCCTCTTGTCACTCCAAGATTTAGGCCGGTTGAAAGGTGGAGACTAAGACGGCCAGCCATTGTAGTGTGTTGCAAGAGACTGCCGAGTCGTCGGTCTAATAACGTTCGCCTAGTGCGCGTCGCCACAGCAGATTTTACATTAGGTGTTGACTCCCGTAGTCTTTGTCCAGTCAAGGCCATCCACAAGACAGTGGTTCAAGAGTTGGCGAGAAACTAGGGCGTATCCAAACGTCGGTGGGCCAAGGTCCAGCATCTCTGGGGCTTCCTACTGCTCTGAGATCCTCTGTCGGTTTGGCCTGGAGCCAAACTAGGGCAAGTATTAGATACAGGGTGTGCTGGGCCGTCGACTCTACGTCCCTTCATACAGTACACATACTTACCCGGCTGGTTTATCTCTGACAGCTAAGACCGTCATTCATTTCCCACATACTTTTCCCAAAATTAAAAGGAGACTAAGAGGACTAAAGGTTCCGCTCCCTCCGCGGGGACAGGTCTGGTGCCGCTTCAGCAGGTGATTAGCCGAAATTCGGCACAATCCGTCCCCGAGGCGCCCTCGGGTGGGGGGCCCCAGACCAGAGTTGCAAGTGCGCTCAGTGGAGCCTCGATTACTTCGAGGCCCCTCATGGAGAGACTATCTGGCATTTTCGATCCCGCTGGCTTCAAACGCTTTCTGGTTATTCGCTCCAGTGATGGCAACATGGTCCATCAGAGGAGAGCATTAGCTAGCTTGATTGCTAGAGAGGCAAAGTTGTCCCATTTCTTGGACAGGAGCCTACAGGCGAATGCGTCGTATCCCTCCGAGGCGGCCATGATTAGGTGTCTTTCAGACACTTAATGGTATGCCAGTGAGTGTGACGCCGCATTCTACCATGAATTTCGTGAAAAGTGATCTACGCGAAGGAACTCTTGGACTACTCAATAGATGACAGCACCTTAGTTGGCTGACCATGGAGCGCTCGAAGTCGAACGTGTGATGAGAAAACAGGAAGGGGCCTCGAGACCCACCCCTACACTCTTCCTCACGTCCGACTGTGATAAGCTCTCTCAAGTCGGTGCGTGAAAGCATTCGTGCCACTCGCGCAGAGGAGCTATTACTGCCGCCGCTTCAGCCATACGAAGCGCACTTGTAGACGTACAAAGTCGGGTTTACCCGAAGTCTATGTAAATTGCTTCGAAGCAATGTGGTGCAAATTTCCTTGAAGGAAATCCTGGCCGTTCAGGTCTAGGATAGTCTCTCATTTCGCGAAGCTAAGAACTTGGTCCTGGCGCGCCCAGACGCCGTATGCCTCAATGTTAAAGACCCTCTGCTCCCGGCCCCTCCAGGCCTACGAGCACGTTCGTTTCCGCGCTCATTGGGAAACATTCGCGGGTTTTACTAATCCCGGGCGCTCCATGGTAGAGCTGGCGGCACCACAGGATCACACCAGGGTCAGTTTCCTGTTTGACGAAACGGCCGCGCGCCTCAACCGAGTCGTTACTCACAGGAGGCAACACCCCAAGTTGCTTGAGGGGGGGGGGGGTCCCTGTCGTATCCCCCGTTTGAAGTCAGCGGGGCGCTACCAGGTGCTGTCTGTCTTCATAGCAGAGTTGCTTAGACTAGACCGCTCTGTACGGGAGATAACGCGTGGTGCCCGGTTCGGAGACCGGATTGTGATCTATAACCACTCAAAGCGCTCGAGTACACTCGGGGAATTGGAATCTTCCTACCACCTGGTTCGCGGCATCTGTGACGCCACAGTTCCCGCGAGCAGACGGATATCACAATTATCTTCTGCTGAGTTATTGGACATGTAGGAATGAGGGCGCCAAAGTAGACTGCTCACCCAGGTTTACATTTGGCTCTTCCTCACACGGACTACATGGCAGAAATCGAGACAGTCCTTCGGGCTGCTTGGCAAAAAGATGAGACCACCGAGGTAATCTTGCCTATCCAGAAGGAGTAACGAGGGCTATTCAGCCTATCCTTTCCTTCTGTAAAGGATTGTTTTTCATTTGTGGTAGGACGAATGGAATGGGTGATCCTTTAAATTACACAATATCAGCCTGTTTCTGCTTCGCCCTCGTTCCTTCAGAGACTACAGCTCGTAGAGGTGGTCCTTTGCCGCGTTCGCATCGGCCATGCGAGACTTGGCCACGTCCATCTTGTTTGGGCTGTTGCTCTAATCACCCCTTGCTGCCGTTTTTGAGTTGGGGACCAATCGGTCGCCCATCTTCTAATGAAATATCCTCATTTTGCCATTCTCCGGTCATCCTGTTTCCCAATCCTTTCAAGTATCCCTCACCTTTCCCAACCTTAGTTTTCTTCTGGCAGAGCAATCTTTTAAACCCTCGCTTTTTATTTGTTTATCTCCGTGGTATTCTCCCTCTTATAATTAATTTGCCCCTCTTTGTTTGTGCTGCCATTTAGAATCACCTTCTTCCTTAAATCCTTCATACAATACAGTTTTTTAATTTTACTGTTTACTTTCCACAGAGTATAATTCTCTTTGTTGGAAACCTTCAAGTATCCCCGTCTTTCTCAACTTATTTTGCATTTTTGGTTCACGAAAACGTGTGAAAATTAAGGATGATGAAATAAAAGATGAAAAATGTGAAACATTCAAACATTATAAAAATACAATCAAAGACATTTCTAATTATAAAAACCTCTGATAATAAATATTGCAAATTGCACAAAAAAATGGCTTTCGTGTCGCCACAGATTACAAGAATTAGTTTAAATGCCACACACCTGAACCATCGGTTCAAAATTCCTTCTTTCTATGAAAAAAAAAAAGGATTAAATATTTTGGGGGAAAGGAAGAGGATATTTGCTAAAATATGAAAAAAAAGAAAGATACAGTCTTTATGCATATATAGAAAGATCATTGCTGATTATGACCTGTAGCGACTTATCACAAGCATAACTTTAAATTGGCTCGACTCAAAGGCCAGATATCGCTCGGGTTGGCCGCTAAAGAATCTTAACCTTCGAGGATTTTTTCTTTTTTTTTAAAGCGTTCACATCTGGCGGCTACCATCAAGGGCATAAATTGCCGAATCTACGGAGCAAGGAACATTACAAATTTCCTGCGGTGGCGGAGGGAAGAGAAAAACAAAAAAAAACACTACCGTGTCGTTAGCTGGCAAGGAGATACAAATCTGTATTTTGATCACTACTCTGCAGATGTTACTGAAAATTTCTAAATGCGAGCTCACTGCTTCGGCACTCTTTCTTCCCTGATCGTCTTACTACTGATGTTTTCTGTTTCGTCTTTTTTTTGTTCTCATTCTTTCCCACACCTGGCGTTGAACCGTTTTACCCCTTCCTCTATGTGAAGTAAAGAGACAGTTGGAATTTCTTTAAGGTGTAAAAAAAAACAAAAATGGCGAATGGCCTTGAATTAGGTCAAGGGATTCGCCAGTGTCAACTTGCTTTTGGAGTTATTCGATCTCCTATTTTGAATCTTATGCCAACGAACGCAGAATTACAGGGTGCTAAATAGCATTGGTGTGTATAAAATGTCTCCTGTGATAAGTGATACAAGAACTTTTGAACTATCGCCATTCCGGAAGAGGCGTTGGACTTCCAACGTCTAGGTACAGAGTTCAATCCCAGCGAGAGAGGACACAATTTCAGCGTACGAAGGGAAGTCCTTACAAAGATAGCCAATCAGAACATTGGTCTATTCCTTTTCCTATATTCACACACATCTACACACTTCCTTAAGCTATACTAATACTGTTATAGCTATCAGCAGGATATAGACGGGGACTAACTAAGAAAATACCTCACACATCACAAACAGGTTGCTAAGGGAAGCTCCGCAAAGTGAGGGGCACAGTGCCTCCCAGTCTCAAACTATATGAGGCTACCTGGGCTTTATTCCTTCTGGACATTTCCATTTACCTTTTTTTCGCTCCAACTACTACTATGGTGAAACCAATATAAAAATCAGCATGAAAATCGTTGGTGAACCCGGGGGCACCAAGGGCCAGCCCTCGCTTGGGGAAGCAGGGAAGTATTGTTTTTGACAGGGAAGGATTAGGTAAGGACCTTCGTCACCCCGGTAGGCGAAGTTCCTATAGGACGCCGGCCTAAAGGATGGACCTTATCCGGGGATAATTAAGTACCGATCGGGCAAATTGTTCAGCTCGAAACGTTACCTAAGGAAACTGAAACAAGATTGACAAGAGATGAGAATAACCGAGGAAGAAACGAAAAAGAGGAGAAGAACCGAGGGAGAAACGAAAAAGAAGTAGTACCGAGGAAAAAACGACAAAGAGACGAACTGAGGGAAGACGAAAAAGATTAAATAGGAACTTGCCGCCCACGCCCTTACCTCTGCTTCCTCGAGGTGGGCGGACCCCAGGAAGGCCACCACGCTCCCTGGGTAGATCTAAAGATGTGTGTAGTGTGTGCTTGCGTGAAGTTTGGGCAGTAGGTGTTTGATGTTGTCTGGGCTTGGGTGCGTGTTTGTGTCGAGGCAAGGTTTATTGTGTGTTTGTCTTCCTGTAATATAGTGGTGGCTTGACTCGAGTTGATAGAGGATTACTCGGTGTGGTTTTGTGCAGTGATTTCTTTGTTAATTAAGTGGGGGCTCGTTTAGGGTGTCGTTTGGTAGTAGTATGTTCGGGTGTCTTTGGTTAAAGGTAGTGTGGGGGCGGAGGTTATTGCAGAGGCGTTGGAAGATGAAATATCTACGGGAAAAACGCCTACATTTGGTCAAAAGTAAGAACATGACTCGCCCTGAGGGTGTGGAAGAGGAGACTTCCTTCCTTGCAAAATAAAAAAGCTTAATACGGGATCTAAGCAAAACCTCACTCTTTTACATCTTTCAACCAACCTTTGGGAGGCCTAGTTTAATGTTAGATTTGAACAGATGAAGGCAGTCATTGATCGGAATCGGCACACCATCCGGACACTTAACACATCTAATGCGGCTTAACTTAGCTATGATCAGAAGCGGTGTTTACACCCGACTAAGCCTTAGTCCCTTTGGGAGATAAGCAACTATTTAAATTGGTGGGAAGGGGGAGTGGTGAACCACATCTTGCCAATGACCTGTGCAAATTACATGCATTTAGTTTAGGCCAGGTATAAAAATAGCCGATAGAAAGTGACACAATGAGGCTTGTTCCATTCACGTCCATCTCTTACCGGACCCTTCTCTCTTCCCTCTCATCCGATCACGCGTAACAACGCCAAGTCAGGTCGAAATGATCCACAGAACAAGACAACACTGTCAAAATCTTCTATAGAATTATAATACTTTGAGATTTCAACACTTTGGTTTCTTTAAGAGCAATAAAAAGTCTTAAATTTAAACAAATTAGTAGGATTTAGTTTCTATCACTATTTTGGAATGCATACAAAACTTTAGCATTTCAAGATTACAACCAGAGGCCATCGTAGATGTGCCATATGAACTCAATACACCTGTTCACGTTGTACCCCCAAAGCACATCGTATTTGAGTTACCGTATTGTTATTTTCATCCTTAAACATAAGGGTTAACCCTCATTTTATTTGGCTAGTGGATAGGAGCATCCTAAAGGAAACAGGCCTTTAAAAAAAGCAATGAGGAGGCATGCTTTTTCCAGGCGACCCCAAAATAGTCATCACAACCAGGAATTAAAACCACAAGCGGTCGCGAGGACTCAGTTTCTGAAAGGTACAGGTGCAGGTGCAGGAATATAAGTTACGCATTTAGATTTACAACCGATAAGCGAGTCGGACATGACGGTGTACCACTTTGGGGCTTCATGTAAGATGAAAAATAGACGAAATAATCGTTAAATGGAATACTCTGAAAACGTGTTTTGATCATGTTTCTTTCATTTCCCAAACAAGTATTTTGTCAACTCACTAAAATAGTGGTTCTCGAGATATTGATTATTCTTACAATTGATACTAGTAAGAGATGGACAACTTAAACTTGTGACTACAAATCATGACAAATCTTCCTTCTATTAATAGCAAACGTGCGAACTCAAAACAAAAGAACTTTGTGGAGGCACCCAATAATAAAAGTTGGATATTTTAATTTAAAAAAACATTGACTTATCCACAAAGTGAGGAACCTCACTGGAACGAGTGGGCAGAGAATAGAAATTAAAACACCAGTAATGAAAACATGAATTGAAACTAATGAGACCATAGCAAACATCCTTATCCCGAAATCATAAAAAGATGAAGCACACTCAAAAGTCCAGGAATGACTGCCACCTTGCGGGGAGATTTAAAAGCACGAGAAAATGGGTAGGGCTAACTTTACCCATATCGAATCTGCTTCAACGGGTCCCCCTCAAAAAAAAATCTGAAATAATTAATCAAATTCAATGAAATTTGGATTCAGTTTGAGGCCGTAAAGAAGAATCCCGAATGGCAATGGAAATTATGCCTTCGAAACCATTCAAAGACCAGTTTTAAGTTCTAGACGCCAATCGGTCAAAAATATTCTTTTGCAGGTTAGAAACGAGGCAAAAACTGGCCAGAATCACCGACCAAATACTGAAGATCAAAGTAAACGTATACATAGGCCCTCAGCGAGATCAACAAGTCTTCTCGAAGTGATCGGAAGGAACACGGTGCGGAAAGAACAGAAACCATGACCCGAGTGTTTAAGCGGCTGGATCAGTTTTCATAAGTTCAAGATCATGCGCAACCATATCCTTCACCAGGTCCTGAAAGGAAAATAAATTAGGTACCAAAGGCAGCCACAAACAGAATCATTTTCCCGACTTATTATTGCGAAGATGTATTTAAGTGGAGCAGGACCCATATCGCCTTACGACACGAACATAAAAGACAACTAAACCTGGATATGGGCCGATACAATGGGGAGCTACGCACCCGATAGCTTTGTTTCTGCGGCGCTGATGAGCGCCACCCTAGCTGTTGTTAAGCAGTTGATAATGCGCCCTGAAGGGCGCATTATAAATACCTATTATTATTATTAATTCCAAGATGTTTGTGCTTCGAAATTACTCAAAAATAACACATTTTTCAAAGGTTAACAAAGGTTAATGGGAGACTACGAGTTGAAGAGCCCCGGTACACTCGCACATCAATTTCCTGACAACTATACCAAACGAGTGTTCTATCAATGATTATGATATTAATAATAAGAGCGCCGAAAATACAGAAAAAAACATATCATGTTGCCAGGTCAATAAAAAATTAATGAAAAAATGGAAAGAAGCCAACAAGCAACAGATAAATATGTACAAGACGCGCTCAGGTGACAGAAGGTGTGCCTCTCTCCGGCACTTGAGAGGCATCCTCCAAAAGCTCAATCACAGCGGTCTGGAGAGCAATAATTGCAGACACATCCACTTTTGAAGGAAAGATGGGGAATGTTTCTGTTCAGTCATTCATTAGGACATAGCAACTTACCTGCAACGTGGTAGTGGGTTTCCAGCCAAACTTCAACCTGGCTTTGGTCGCATCTCCTTGAAGATATTCCTGCAAAAGAAAAGGGGATGCTCAGGTTAAGTAACACACTGACATATTAACATATTCACACAGGTTGGCGACAACCAGCTCATGATGATCGTATATAAAGGTTAATAAACCTACATCAAAGAAATGAGTTGAGAGAAATTTGTGTAAAGGTGTAGCGAAAAGAATGCAGGGTTGATGATAGTTAAGAGGGTATATGCATATTCCAAAAGGTAGGACATAAAGGAACAATATAAGTGGGAAACAAAAGAGATGAGGTAATCTGCCATAGTCTTGGGTGAGTGAGTAGACGAGGTTGTGTGAAGATAAGGCCAAACTATAAAAATAACGGGAAAAAAAGTGAAGGAAAGGAATGAGAATGAACTGATGAACATAGAATGATGTTGATAGATACCAAGAGACAAACTTCCTCTGTTACAGTTCCCTGTGTGACTGGGCAGGTTGAAATATCGCAACAAATACGGCAAGTGTGGCAATAAAGACATGTATGGCACAAATAAGGCAGGTATTGCAACAAATAAAAATACTGTAATTTGAAGGAGCAATTTTATTATTCACTGATTTTTTTTAGGAGGCTATCTGGCGAATGCCCACTTCGGCATAAATCGCCGCAATCAGACAGCCTAGCTCTAGGCTACTTTAAAATAAGAATATGAAAACAAAACCGATAAAAATGGAAGATGAAAACAATTAGGAAGCAAGCTCCGGCGTCGGGGGGAGGTCCCCCAACCCACGGCGCAGGAGCGTACGACCTACAAAGAGAACAACAATAACAAAAAACAACAACATAGTTAAATAAAAGGGAGAAGGAAGGCCGGCCTCCCCCCAAAAGTCTACAAGTCCACCAGTATATGTGCACGCACACGTCCGGAGTACAAGGGACAGGCGGTCGCGACCCCACCAATCATGGTACCGGAAGAGGTAATGTGAGCGAAGATCGCCCAGACTGGGACATTCAACAAGAATGTGCCGAACAGTCTGGGGGACAACGCAGTCTTCACAGTAGGGCGCTGGAGAGCGCTCCATCAAATGGCGGTCCGTCCCGCGAGTGTGCCAAATTTGGAGACGACAGAAAGCAACCTGAAGATTTCTCGGCATTGGGGGGGAAGGGTTAGTTCCATGGGAACAGTCGGAACTTTAGGTTCCCTTCGACCGTCTCACATCTTCTTTGCCAAGCAGCCGGAAGAGCTGCCCGTATTCCTACCATGTAGTTGGTGTAAGGAAGAGCGAAACGCTGGTCCGGTCGCAGAGACCTCGCGGACTCTTTGTCGCGCTCATTCCCCGCAATTCCTACATGTCGAGGAACCCAGCATAAGATAATCTCGACATCCGCCCGGCTCGCCAAAACCGTGGCGTCACGGATATCGCGAACCAGGGGATGCAGAGATTCAGATGCTCCGAGAGCACTCAGGGCGCTTTGCGAGTCGCTATAGATCACAATCCGGTCTCCAAACCGGGCACGTCGCGTAATCTCCCGTACCGAGGGATGTATTGCCACCAGCTCGGCCGTGAAGACAGACGCAGCGCCTGGCAGAGGCCCGCTGACTTCAAACAGAGGGGAAATGGCGTGGAAGCCGACCCCCTCTTCGGACTTGGAACTATCCGTATACACTAGCACCTTTCCAGCGTGACACGAGGTGTGCTCCAAAAGGGTCGATGCATTAAATTCGCATCCGTAGTCGATCTTTGAACGAACAAAGGATCGATAAAAAAAAAGGCATTAGCACTATCAGCGCCCCAAACGCTGAACGTCACGGAACGGAGAATATCCATGGCGGGGGTACAAGAGACCCTAATGCTGCGAATATGAGCCTACCAGGTGAGGCGTCGGTCAAATACAAGAACAAGGAAACGGTGCGATTCAACCACTTACAGGCGCACCCCAAATGGCGTGGAAGCCGACCCCCTCTTCGGACTTGGAACTATCCGTATACACTAGCACCTTTCCAGCGTGACACGAGGTGTGCTCCAAAAGGGTCGATGCATTAAATTCGCATCCGTAGTCGATCTTTGAACGAACAAAGGATCGATAAAAAAAAAGGCATTAGCACTATCAGCGCCCCAAACGCTGAACGTCACGGAACGGAGAATATCCATGGCGGGGTACAAGAGACCCTAATGCTGCGAATATGAGCCTACCAGGTGAGGCGTCGGTCAAATACAAGAACAAGGAAACGGTGCGATTCAACCACTTACAGGCGCACCCCATTAAGAAACCAGTCTGGGTCTGGGTAGAGCCGTGGATGGCGGCAGAAGTGCACCACCTTAGTCTTGGCCAAGGAAAACCGAAACCTATGCGCTTCGGCATAGCGAGAGACGCGGTTCAATGCCTGTTGGAGTCGACGCTCCAGAGTTGGCATCTGGGCCGCGCCAAAAGAGATCGAAAGGTAGTCCACGTAGAGCGTAGCGAGAACATCTTCCGGCAGCACCGAGGTGATGCCGTTGATGCTCAGGGCAGAGTGCGACAGAGAGGACACTTCACTGCGGGACGCCCTCTTCCTGCTCCATTGGGCCGGAGAGAGCTCCCCCAACCCGTACGCGAAATCGACGATCTCGCAAAAAATTCAGATATAAACATTGCGAGGCGTCCCCTCGCTCCCAACGTGTGGAGAGTCTCGATGATACCGTATCGCCATGCGGTATCATAGGCTTTCTCAAGATCGGAAAACATCGTGGCGTAGTGCTGTCTACGAAGGAAGGCCTCGCACACGGCATTTTCCAGTCGGAGCAGAGCATCCGACGTGGAGTGGAACTTGCAGAAGCCGCACTGTGCAGAAGACAGATGGCCTCCGCGGTCCAGAAAAAAGGCTAATCTAACATTTACCAATTTCTCCATCAACTTGCACACGCAAGAGGTTAGAGAGATTGGGCGGAAACTGGCCGGAGTAGAGTGATCTCTCTCCGGTTTGCAAAAGTCGAGCACAGTAGCGATTCGCCAGGAATCTGGGAGGAGATCCTCCACCCAAATCCTGTTGAACAAATCTAAGAGAAAGGCATGCCTCGCTCACCCGGGGGGCGAAGCATGGCGTACGGGACATCGTCCGGACCATGGTCGGTGTCCGCGCACGAAGCAAGAGCGGAACGCAACTCACTCACAGTAAACCTGTCGTTGAAGGGTTCTTTGCCTCTGGATGTAAAGTCCAGGCGACGGCCTTCAGCGACATCACGACGTGCAATGAATGCTGGCGGAGCAGCATCCCGGCTAGAGAATGCGGAGAAAGCGGTCGCGAAGGATTCCACCACAGACGCGAGATTGCGGTCCCATTCTCCTGGAGAACGGGAGGAGGGTCCTGCAAGAACTTGCCCCGAATCCTTTTGACTCGGTTCCACACCTCTGCCCGCCAAGTAGAGCGGCCGGCGTGCTTCGAAATATACCGGAACCTAGCCCTAGCCCGACGAAATTCAGCGACAGTGAAATCGTTCGGGCGGCGCTTATAGTGCATGTAGGCATAACGCTTCTGTTTCAGGGCCGTCTCAAACTCGGCCAACCACTATGGGAGTGGTCGGCGTGCAAAACGCCCAGAGATTCTGGGAATAGTAGTCAAGCCCGCGGCGATGAGGTTGCCAGAGAAGAACTCAACGGCCTCATCTACCGACCTAAACTCTTCGACTGAGATAGAGAATTCAGTCATTTCCTGAAATGCAGGCCCCCGCGCCAAGCACCACCGAGGTGGGCTCTCAGGCGGCAGTTGCCCTAAAAATATTTGAATGGGAAAGTGATCACTACCATGGAAGTAATCGACCACCTCCAAATCAAAATCAGGCTGTGCATCCGAAGAGCACAAAGATAGATTAAGGCAAGAAATGAAGCGGTTCTCGGGCAGTAATGCGTAACCTCATCCACATTTAGGACACCCATCTCAAGCTCTTCCATCAGATCGGCAAGGACTTGTTCCCTGGGATTTATTGAGTAATCTCCCCAGAGAGGATGTCTGCCGTTCAGACCTCCAAGCAAGAGAAAGGGCCTCGGCAACCGTGCCACGACGCGACAGAATTCCACCACGTTGAAGTCAGCTGACGGTGGAATGTACGCAGAAATAACAGTATACCTCCTATCCAGGTGAAGCTGCACAGCCACTGACTAAAAGAGGTATCTAAAGTGAAAAGAAGAACGGAGACATCATGCCGGGTGTAAACCGCGCATCTCCCAGCCCAGCCCCCATCTCGTGGTGGTGGGGTCGAAAACCCTTATACCCCTGGAGGGCGGGCAGGGGGCACGCGCCTAGCATGGTCTCCCACAGAAAAATAGCCAACGGGGAACGGGACGAAACGAGCCTCCGCAGCTCCTCCCAGTTGCCCGGAGTCCACGGCAATTCCATTGAAGGAATATGACCTCCAGGCCTAGCTCGGAGGAGACGCAGGGGCCCTCTTCGAAGAGAAGACCCCACGAGAATGGCCGTACGCTTCCCGCTTCCCGGGCACTGTTGGCCGGATAAAGCGCTGTCGCCTTCGAGGACTTATTGGGGTAGGTTGGGCTCGCCATGCTAGTCTTTTCCTCCCTCGGCCTCAAAACCCTAGGCGGGCCTTGCGGCTTCGGAGACGGGAAAGGCCCTCTTTTCGATGATACACCGTCTCCGAGCCACTCGCTCCACCACTAGGCGTGGGCGAAGGAGCCCGAGCTCCTTTGTTGCTGTCCTCCTTTTGGGGGACAGCTTTAGTAACCCCGTAAGATGACCGGGCGACCAACTTCAGGGGTGTTGCTTCCTGTGAGTCTAACGACTCGGTGGAGGCGCGTGGCCGTTTTGCCTTACGGGAAACAGTCACGCAGGGGAAAGGGGGGAGCCCTGGTTTTAGCCGGGTCTGGGTGTGAACCCTTTGTGCCGCCAGCTTTACCAGGGAAGCACCCGGGTTGAGTAGAACCCGCAGAAGGGCTCCGAATGGATTGGCCAGGAGCAGAGGGTGTCTTTCTAACCATTGAGGCATTAGACGACCCAGGCAGAGCCGGGCGCGCCAGAACCAAGTCCTTAGCCTCGCGGAATGAAAGTCGCAGGGGCACCGGTCGGAGGAGATCCCTCCCCTTCTTGTACTGCCTTGGAAACCAAGGCCGTTTGAAGAGAACCTTGTTCGGTGCTTGGCGCCGAGCCTGGATTCGCTCCCATGGAAGGCCCTACCGTCTGAGGCTGGGTTGCCTCAAGGACCATGTCTATCTCAGGGGAAGCCTCCTGTTGGCCACCCCCCCCTCCCTTCCAGGACATCGCAGGTTCCGTTGGCAGCGTTGTCACAAGGTCACGTCTGGGGAGGCACAGGTCTTGACCCGGCAAGGTTCAATATTCTTGCCAGCAGGTCTTTTGAGGGAAGCGACCGAAGGGGCCTGGCTTCCCTCTCCCCCTTAGGGGGTTTGCCCTACCGAGGCGCTTCAATGGGCAGTGGTCGGCTATGGGCTGCCTGCTGGCTTTCTTGGCAGTCCCCTTGGAAAGAAAAGGGGGGGACTGCCACTGGGAAGAGGGAGGTGCCCGAAAGCACTTCCAGAGAAGAGGCGAAGGAGAGGAGTAAGCCTCCTCTCCAGTTAGAGAAATTTGGAGGGTCCCCTGCGCAAGCACAGGGGGAGGGGATCTCCATTTTTTTCTGTGTAGCTGCCCGAGAGCGGCTCCGAAGATGGAACAGGGGAAATTGAAGGGAGATTTTTTATTTCATCATCATTAGGCATGGTGAACCTAAATTTTTCACGGGATGCATACGTTCATCACCCCTCGTAGTAGCCCGGCCTGCAAGGGGTGGCTACAGGCCTGGCAGAGCCAGGTGCCGCCATTCAGGACCACCCCTCCCGCCTGTTGGCCTGGCAGTCCCTCGGCATGGCGGCTCCACCTTGGACACGGAGTAAAAAAAATAGAGGGTGAAGTGAGAAGGAAAGGGGATGTGATGAAGGTATGGGTGGGGATGAAGCAAGTTGTTAAAAACCCACCACCCCAGACCGGAGCTCAGGAGTTAGGGAACATTGCCCCCTCCCCTTTCAGCCTCGATCCGGGACTGTTGGCTGAGAAGAAGGTTAGCATCTACCCTGTGAAATGAGAGGCTGACCAGAGAAAGTTGTGAGAGAGGTTGTATGAAAAGCGAGGAAACGGGAGGGGATGGGGAAGACAAGTGTTCTGAAGTAAGGAGAAGAGGGTAAGCTGGGGTGGGACAGGATGCTGAGTCCTGTTAGCACGGCGGCCAGGATGGCAAATCACCGCGCCCCTTACGGGGTATTATTCATTGAGGTAAAATGTGGACGAATAATGAAAAGACAAAAATGGATTAAGGCACCAAGGCTGCAAGTGCAAATCTCATGATGAGGTTACTACATCTGGCTTATAGTGAGTCATAAGCCGGCAGCCTTGACAAACACTGCCAACCAGAGGTGGGCGCTCTGGGTTAATAGGTGTGCAAGTGTAGGGCGTGTTGTGAATGAGTTTAGCTGTGGCCAGACAAATGCATTTTAAAACTACCTGAAAGATATTTTTATAAAGGTACTCAAATTAGAACCTTGAACACCTTCCAAAGCTAATGGAAAACACTGGGTTACTTGGACGATTAATTATACATAGGAATCAAATTCCAATTTGGCCATTAATTCAGAGAAAGAGGGCAATAACAGAAAACGGAAGATAGCGAGAGGAAGGCAAACTGTGGCCAATATAGCTGTGGAATAAAGGTGAAAGCCAAATCCTAATAACCACATTATCGAGGCACAGCCGTTAAAAAACGAATTCCAAAGCAACTAGTACTTACCACTTCAGCTGGTCGATAGTATTTGGGATTTATTTTGACTCGAACAATTCCAGTTTTCTTTTCTTTGCCAACTTCATCCAAACCGGAACCTTCCCATACAATTTCTCTGTTCACCTGAATAGAAGATAAATATATTTCTTTGTCATACAACATCGACTCAAGAGCAAATAAGGGTTGTGTGTTTTTTTAATATAGAATTCATGTGGCAGCGTCGACGAAGGTACATTTGACCAAGGTCCAAAAGCGCCATGCTTTAAGTTAATTTACATTAGAAAGAAAGAACAAAGACAAGAAATTTGAACTACGACGAGCCCACCTGCCATCAAGGGTACAGCGGCCGACTCCCCCCCCCCCAGAAAAAAAGTAGGTTGAGGGGAGGTCTCTAACAGATTCATACATATCCAGGAACCAATATGAAAACTTCTTTTTAAAGAGTACATCTGGCGACTGCCTACTTGGGCAAAAGTCGCCCTAATCACGCTACAGCCTAAATACTAGACTATATTAAAAAACAAAGGCAAAGAACACCCCCCCCCCCAAAAAAAAAAGTTAAAAAGCTAGAAGGAAGCACGCCTCCCCCCCCAAAAAAAGAAAAAAAGCTAGAAGGAAGCACGGCCCCCTCCTCGGCGCAGGAACATGCGACCTACAACAGAGTCAAGTGGATGCCAGCCTCCTCCAAAGAGTCATATAGTCCGCATGTCTGTGTGCACGAACCAGTCCTGAGTACAAGGGACAAGAGGTAACGATCCCGCTCAGGGAACGCGCGCCAAGATCACCCAGACTGGGATATTCAACAAGAGTGCGCCGAACAGTCTGGGGGACAACGATGTCTTCACAGTCGGGCACTCCATCAAATGGCGGTGCTTCCCGCGACTGTGTCCAGTTCAGAGATGACAGAAAGCAACCTGAAGCCGTCGTGGCATTGAAAGGTTGGTCGAGGGGAACAGTCGCGGCGCAATGGCATGCAATTTTAAATTCCCTACATGCCGTCTCCCATCTTCATTACCAATCAGCCTGGAGGGCTGGCGGTATTCCTGCCATGTAGTAGGTGTGAAGAAGCGCGACAAGCTGGTCTGGTGAACCAGGCCTCACGGAATCTTTATCACCCTCAACGGCGAGCAACACCGCGCTCTAAAAGGAGTTTCCTATGCCAAAACCCAAAGGGATTAAGTTAAGGCTGGCGTCTTTAGGCGGCACAGGCACTGTCGATATCAGCTTCTGATGCAGTGAGAGCTGTTGGGGACGGGGAGGTGCCGGGGTCGCGTGTACAGGTGAATAATGCACTGCGCAAGGCGCAAAGCGAGTGACATCTTCAAAGCGGAAGAAAGGTGGCCTCCGCAGTCCAGAAAAAATGGTAATCTAACAATTACCAATTTCTCCATCAACTTGCACACGCAGGAAGTTAAGAGACTGGACAGAAACCGGCCGGAGTAGAGTAATCTCTCCCCGGTTTGCAAAAAGCGAGCACAGTAGCGATTCGCCAGGAGTATGGGAGGGACACACACTACCCAGATCCTGTTGAACAAATCTAACAAAGGCCATGCCTCGCTCACCCAGGTGTCGAAGCATGGCGTACGAGACATCGTCCGAACCAGAGACGGTGTCCTCGCACGAAGCGAGAGCGGAAAGCAACTCACTCAATGTAAGCCTGTCGTTGAAGGGTTCTCCACTTCAGGAGGTAAATTCCATTCGGCGAACTTCGGAAACATGGCGAAGCGCATTGAATGCTGGCGGAGAAGCATCTCGGCTAGAGAAAGCGGTCACGAAGGATTCCGCCACGGACGCAGGGTCCGAGATTACGGTCCAATTGTCCTCGAGAACGGGAAGGGGTCCTGCGAAAAATTGCCCCGAATCCTTTGACTCGCTTACACGAATCTGCTAGAGGGGTCTTCCTATTAAGCGAAGACGTGTATGCCCGCCACAAAGAGCGCCGGGCGTGCGTCCAAATATACCAGAACCTAGCCCGACGAAATTCACCGACATTAAAATCGTTCGGGCGGCGCTTATAGCGCATATAGGCATAACAGTCTGTTTGAGAGCCACCTCACACTCGGCTGACCAACACGGAAGCGGGCGGCGTACAGAACGGCCAGACATTCTGGGAATAGTAGTTAGGCCAACGGCGATGAGGTTGCCATAAAACTCAACGACCTCATCTACCGACCTAAATTCCACGACTGAGCTGTTTTATCATCACACATTGACCTTGACCGCTCGTTGGTCTGCCAGCTCTAATGTGATGTCATCTATAGAGTAGTCCACGAGTTCCCTCGCAAAAAGTACTCCTTTCACAAAATTCATGGTTGAGTGCGTCGTCACACTCACCATGGTGCCATCAAGTGTCCGAAGAGCACTAATCTTGGCCGCCTCGGACGGATCTGACGCATTCGCCAGAAGGCTCCCCTCTGAGAAACGGGTCACTTTCGGCTCTACCAATCAGGCTAACTAGTGGTCTTCTCTGATGGAACATGTTGCCCTTGGCCAAAATTCTGTCATCAGTGAAGCGAATAATTAGAAAGCGTTTGAAGCCGCGATCTCGAAAACGCCAGGTAGCATCTGAATGAGGGGCCCCGACATAATTGAGCATCTGCTCTGAGCACTTTTGGTTTTTGTTAGGGACTCCCCATCCGGAGAAGCACTGGGCCGGACATTCCAATCTTGGATTGGTTGCATACCGAAACGGCAGCGGCCCCATCCGTCCCCGTAACTCCCGCGGCAGGAGCCCCTAGGCCAGATAAACCGGCCTCAGCAACATCCTTCTCCGAAATGGAGAAGGTCTTAGCTCTCACAGGGGCACCAGCTGGGAGAGGAGATCCCTCTTCTCCTTGTGAGACCTCGCGGCCCAGAGCCGTCTGAGAAGGGGCTTGCACCGGGGCGGACTGGGATTCTGTGCTTGGCACGAGCCCGGGTTTAACCGCATGGAAGATCATACCGTCTGGGGCTGGGTCACATCAGACCACCTCCATCTCAGTTAGCGGGGTTCCATGCGCCCCCCCCCCCTAAGACATCACAGATCCCATTCAAAGAGCTTTTTGTCTTGTCTTCTTGGGTCGGCGAACCAGTATTCATCGGGAAGAAGAGGGGTGCATGTACAGTGACCCCATGTAAACTTACTGTGCGCGCCAGCACGAATTTAGAGGACACGGGCCGACGCCGCTAGGGAGGGTTGGCCCTATAGCCGTTCCCACCAGGAGCGGTCAATTATGGGCCGCTGGCGTGCTTTTTTAGCGGTACCCTGGGAAAGTAAACGTGGGACTGCCACTAGTAAGAAGGAGTCACCCAGGGGCAACCTTAAACAAGGTGGTGAAGGGTAGTCCCCTGCACCCATAGACATGGGAGAGGAGTAAGCCTCCTGCCCGGTAAAACAAGTATCGAGGGCCTCCTAAGAAGGAACAAGGGGGGGGAGGGGAGAACCTCCTTTTCTACAGTGGAGATACCCAAGGGCAGCTCCGACAGAGGTGAGAGGCAAGTGGAGAGAGTGTTTGTTTTTTTAGATTTCCATCATTGGGCATGGTGAGTTTATTAGAGACACGGGATGCACACACTAATCACCCCAAGCAGTAACCCGCTCTGTGAAGGGTGAATACGGGTCCGGCAGAACCAGCTGCCGTCATTTGAGGCCCTGCCTCCTGGCCTGGCGGCTTCACTTTAGGCTCGGCGTAAAATCGATAGACATTGAGATGAGAAAGAAAGAGGATGTGAGGAAGGTGCGGGTGGGGTGAAGCAAGTTGTTAAAAACCCACCACTCTAAACCAGAGCTAAGGGGTGATTTTTTTTTTTTTTTAGAGCCCATCTACTTGGGCATAAATCGCCGTACTCACGACAGCCTAGTACTAGGCTACTTTAAAATAACAATATGCAAAACAAAACAAAAAAAACAATAACAAAAAAAAGGAAAAAGGGCAACAAGCAGGAAGCAAGCTCCGGCGTCGGGGGTTGGTCCGCCTCCCCGCGGCGCAGGAACGTGCGACCTACAAAGAAAACAACAACAACAAAAAAACCTAGTTAAATAAAGAGGAGAAGGCCAGCCTCCTCCAAAAATCATAAAGTCCAAAAGTCAATGTGGACGAACGCGTAGCGACCCTGCTCCTTCCGGTACCGGGAAAGGTAACGTGCGCGAAGATCGCCCAGACTAGGACATTCAACAAGAATGTGCCGAACAGTCTGGGGGACAACGCAGTCTTCAAGGTAGGGGGCAGGCGAGCGCTCCATCAAATGGCGGTGCGTTCCCCGTCGCGGCAGGGTACGGGGGGTAGGTCAATGGGAACAGTCGCGGCGCAATGGCACGCAACTTTAAGTTCCCCCGACCGTCTCTCATCTTCTTTGCCAAGCAGCCCGGAGAGCTAACCGTATTACTGTCATGTAATCCTCGTGAGGAAGAGCGAAACGCTGGTATGGTCGCCCAGTCCTCGCGGACTCTTTGGCGCCCTCATTCCTACATGTCCAGGAACCCAGCAGAAGATAATCACGACCTCTGCCTAGCTCGCCAAAACCGTGGCGTTACGGATATGGATGCGGAGATTCCAATGCCCCGAGAGCACTCAAGACGCTCTGTGAGTCGCTATAAATCACAATCCGGTCTCCGAACCGGGGCCCTTAGTCTTCTTAATTTTATTCTCTTTTGGGGGGGGGAGAGGAGAGTGGGGAATGAACCTGCTTCTCTCTACCGCCGGAAGGAGACTAGGTCAGATGGACCCTCCTCTGAATTTATGGATAATGTCTTGGCTGTCAAAAGGACAAGAGCCTGGGAAGGAGTTCCCTCCTCTCCTTCTGAGTCCTCACGGGGGCGAGTATAATGAGGAGAAGCTAGCACACAAGGGCGGACTCGGGTTGTGTGCTTGACAGTGAGCCCGGGTTTGACCCCATGGAAGATCTTACCATCTGGGGCTGGGTCACCACCTCAAGGACCATGTCCATCTCCTGGGAAAGGGGAAACTTCAAATGCCCCCCCCCCCCCCCACAAGACATCACGAAACACATTCAAGGTTACTTTTTTTTCATCTAATGCCGATGAACCGGCATCCGTCGAGGAAAAGAGGGGGGGCAGGTACACTCCCCTGTAAACTTGACATGCATGCAAGCAGGACATTAGGGGGCCACGGGTCGTTATTCCTTGCTCCCTTAAAGGGGTTTTCCCTATCAAGCAGCTCCCAGTCGTCCATTATGGGCTGCCTGCTTGCTCTCTTGGCAGTCCCTTTCGAAAGTAAAGGAGGAACTGCCGCTGTAGAAGTGATGGAGTCACCCAAGGGCGTCTTCAGAGAAGGCAGTGAGTGGGGGTCCACCGCACACGTAGACCTAGGAGAGGAGTAAGACTCCTCTCGGGTAGAAGTTTGGAGGGTCCCCTGAGAAAGCACACGGGGAAACTCGCTTACTGCCATCGAGCTGCTCCGATGGTGGTAAAGGGCAAGTAGAGAGGGTTTTCAGAAAATTCTCATCAGTGGGCATGGTGACCCTATTATTTCCACAGAATGTAAATGCTAATCACCCCGCGAAGTAGCCCGCTCTTTAAGAGGTGAATACGGAGCCGGCAAAGCCAGCTGCAGCCATTAGGAGCCACTCCTTCCACCTAGTGGCAAGGCAGCCCATCAGCATACTGGCTCCATCTTGGGGTGGCCATAAAATTGATAGACAGTGAAAAGAGAGAGGGTATGTGAAGAAGGTGTGAGTGGGGGTCAGGCAGGTTGTTAAAAACCCACCACGCCAAAGCGGAGCTGAGGAGGGGGAAGCGGCTGTTACCCCAAACATACTCGAGCACATTGGTGAGCCTCTCTCCCATCCAAACGCAGAGAGTCGCACAAAGCGAGGACCTCCCTTTTCATATAAGAATATTGGGCAGGTTTTCGATGCAGCACTATGAGCACCATTGCAGCTGGCACAGCGTGCGTTTTGGTGCATTCAGTGCCATGGTAATCAGAACCACAATTCACATAGGAATGGGAGTGCCAACAGGATCAACCAAATGTCCAAATTGATTGCAATTGAAGCAACCTCTGGGAAGTTCGACATAGGGGCTTACCAGGATACGAAGGTACCCAGCTTTAATAAACTGGAGCGGTTCCTGATGTTTGAACATTAAAATCAATGTGCAGTTGGGACTCTAGCAGAGCCCAAAGTTTCAGTCACTGTGTACATGTGTGACAAGTTGGGTACTAAGCTTACTCAGGAGACGGATGAGGTTGTAGTCTCTTAATTCACGTAAGCGGTTGATACCTTTGACAGAATTGAGACGTAGGTGTAGCGAAACAGTTGCGAGCGAGATGACACCTCAACCGCGATATCACCACTACCTCTTCACCACAGCGGGACTCAAATGATTCATTAACGTTAAACAAATCCACATTTGCAAGTGGGGTGTCAGATGATGAATTCAAGAGCAGAAAGCGGGGATAATCAAAATCTGGGTCCACATCGTTGAAATAGGGATCCGATGAGCAAGGGAAGGCTGAAAGGGGAACTGAAAAAGGGTTGGCGCGAGATCCCTTATGAGGACGGGAGGTTCTAGGTTTATGGCAAGCCATTGCAAAGATAATTAACTCCACATTCTCCCTCAAGACTCCCCACCATGGAGGTCAACAAGAGCCCGGCGCTACTGCAACTCTCCATTCGGTTGCATCTGGTATGTCCTCTTTGACAATGGATGCAGATCCACCACACCATCTTAATGGACCAAAGAGGCTGCCAGAGTTCTCCTATGCATGAAGAAAAGGGGCCAATGATCAGTTTCTCCTTGGCCATGAAGGAAGAATTTAGAAGTCCGAAAAAGGAAGCAGAGGTCGTGGGTTTTTTTAGGGGGGGGGGGGGATTAGGAGCTCATCTGGCGACTGCCTACTTAAGCATAAGTTGCCGTACTCACCACAGCCTACCTACTAGGCTACATTAAAAACCCAATAATATGCAAACCACAAATAACGATAAAAAAGGAGAAAGGCTAAAAAAACAACAACAAAAAAAGCAACAAGTAGGAAGCGCACTCCGGCGTCGGGGAAAGCGCCCCCACCGCCACGCCTATACCAACGAGCTTTTGCTAAAAAACCTAAATCACCACCTCCCCAATCCCTAAATCACTGCACAGAGTAATTTTAGTGCAACTAAGATTAGGCAACTCTTCCACAATACAAGCACAGAAGAAACCTCTAACATTCATCCGATGGACCCAAGACCAAGACGATATTAAACCCCTTAACTGCCCTAACCTCACACATATAGGAAACGCACTCCATCTCACTAAAGGAGATGCAAACCCGACCGGGATATGTGGTGACATTTGTGGGGATTGCGTGCCTCAGTGAATGGATGTAGAGAGGAGAAATGAAGCCCGAGTAGTTTCAATCTAGTATAAAACTGCCAGGGCCATTTTGGAATAGAATGGGTACCAGGTTCGAGGGTAGAAGCCACTCGCCAAACCAGTCTTGAACTATTACAATATCTACCTTATGATTTTCTTATATATCCTATACAGATGATCGAATTAAGTTCACATGCACAATACAGGTACAAAACTATGTGGATGTCATTTTGGATAAACATGACCGAAAATTCTTGGACCACCCCTTCCATTAACTTTTATATTGTCCAAATAAAGATAATTAATTGTGAGAACATAAGATTAGAGGCAAAACCCCCAATACGCGATTAAAATAGTAAAAGGCTTTAAGTGATGTTCACTAACCTCCTTGAAAGCTAACTGTACAAACTCTCGGACAGAATGAGCTCCTCCAGTAGCAATTACAAAATCTTCTGGTTCATCAAGCTGAAGCATCTTCCACATGGCCTTCAAAAATAAAGAAAAATAACAAAACAATCAATTGCAAAGACATAAATTTGAAAATGAGATCAAAAGTTGAAGAGATATAATCAAACGAGCGAGAAGAGTAAATTAGTTTTTAACACGTCAACTACACCCAGGCAGCTCAAAACATACAAAGATACTTAGCATCAGAACCCAATGATATTTCTCCCTCAAAATCTTTCATTACACTCTTTATAATCTAGAATTTTTTTCTTTTTCGGTTCTCACTTAGTAGGGAACAACGAAGACAACGATAAAAAAGAAAAACAATAGAACCTAATTACAACAGCAGTACCATAAAAAGAAAAAAAATATGAGGCATGCTCAGAGCCTCGGCTTAGCCTCCAAGCACACAGCCAACAATTTTAAACAATTCAAATAATATGAGGGTGAACCATCTCCTCCAAATACTCCATAGTCAGGCATGAAGGAGCATGTCTGCAGCAAGAAAGACAAGTGGTAATAACCATGCTTGTCTAGGTATTAGGCTAGTTACTGTGCACAAAGCTTACTGGGACTAGAACAATCCACCAAAATGCGGCGTACAGTCTGGGAGAATCAGCAGACTTTTCCGAATGGTTCAAGGTCCCATTAGCGTGTTTGATCCAGAGGTGACAGAAAATGGTTTGATCCAGAGGTGACAGAAAATGACTTGATACCATCGAGGCACAGGGATCAAGTCCATGAGAATGGCACACAGTGTTCACAGATACTGTGAACACTGGGAAGCTGAGATTTCAATGCTTCAAGGGCATTTAGCATGATTTGAATGGTGCTAGGATTACAAAAAGGTGTGCAAACTGAGAATGCATAATCTCCCATACTGAGAAGTCGAATATACCCACAAAAAAACCCAGACAAATTATAATTGAAGAAGTATGTTTTTCATTGTGTAAATGCATCTTGTTGATTGAAAACATCTTTAAAATTATGAAATTTTTAGCAGGTTTGCTTTAATAATTGTAAAGTTACATTTATATTAGTGAAGGTAACCAAAGTTAGGGTTGCAAAATAAAAGTGACTTAATCATTTGCTCAATCTTTGAATCAATCAAAAATGTATTAAAATGAAATAATAAAGAAATTACATTAAACAGTTAAGATTTAGACCTCACAACTCTAAACTTTTTTTTTAGTGAATTCTGGTTTTCCTTGAGCAAGTTGACTACATACATTATTCTTTCTCTCATTTAATTTACATTTTCAGGAGAGTTGGACGGCATCTTATTCTTTACATGTCCTCACAAGAAAATTGACAAGGGGTTAAAGCCAGTTATCTAGTGGGTCACTCAATTTTTTTTTTTTTAATATCCCATCTGCCGACTTCCTACTAGGGCAAGTCACCATACTCACATTACAGCCGAATACAAGGTTAGATTAAATAACAAATAAAATGAAAGAAAGAACAAAGACTAAAAAAATAAATAAAAAGATCCTAAAAAAGGCAACAAGAAGGAAGTGCACTCAGGCATCAGGGTAGACCCTTCTCCCCCTGGCACGGGAGCATGCGACCTACAACAAAGTCAAATAAAGTGGAGGAGGCTTGAAGCCGTAGCGACCCATCACCGAGACTGGGCCATTCAACGAGAATGTACAAAACAGTCTGGGGGTCAACGCAGTCGTCCAATAAGGCACAGGTGGGCGCTACAACAAATTGTGGTGCATCCCGCGAGTGTGGGCTAGTGGGAAACGACAGAAAGCAACTTCAAGCCATCACGGCATTGGGGGGAAGGTCAATGGGAATAGTAGTGGTGCAATGGCACACAACTCTAAGTTCCCCTCGGCCGTCTCCCATCTTCTTTGCCAAACAGCCCGGAGGGCTGCCCATATTCCTGTTATGTAATATCTGTGAGGAAGAGTGAAATGCTGGTCTGGTTGCCCAGTCCTCCCGGTCTTTGGCTCACTCATTCCCCGTAATTGCCACATGTCCAGGAACCCTACACAAGATAATCTCTACATCCACCTGGCTCGCTACAACCGTGGCATCATAGATATCCCGAAGCAGGGAAGGCAGAGATTCCAATACCCAGAGAACACTCAAGGCGTTTTTATGAGTCGCTGAGTGCCTGGCAGAGCCATACTAACTTCAAGCAGAGCAGATAAGGCGTGGAAACCAACCTCTTGGGACTTAGAGCCATCCATATCTACTGACACGAATCAAACATGACACAGTGTGCGGCCCAAAAAGGCCGAACGCAATATTCCCAGCGGTGTGCAAGTTTTGAGAGCAGAGGCGTACCATACAGGGTGGCGTCCTGGGCAGAACCAGAGGCGCCACTGGCCCAAGAGCTATACTGAGCTCTTGAAGAGACTCCTAGCCCTAAAGCCAAAGGGCTTAGGGTAGAACTGGCGTCTCTCGCGTAATAGACATCGTCACAATCAGCTGCAGATGTAGTGAATGCTGTTGGCTACTGTGGGAATCGCCGGGATCGCACATAGAGTCAAATAATGCACTGTACACGGCGCAGAGTGAGTGTCATTTCCCAAGCATTGACAAGTAGGCTCTCAAAGGAGGACGTATGGAAGGCAACGATCGCCAGACGTAGGCCGGTGTAGTGGTTGGCATGCAAAACGGCCAGCCGTTCTGGGAATAGTAGTCAGGCCCGCAGCGATGAGGTTGCCAGAGAAGAACTCAAGAGCCTCATCTACCGACCTAAACTACTCGACTGAGATAGAGAAGTCAGTCATTTCCTGAAATGCAGGCCACTGCACCAAGCACCACCGAGGTGGGCTCTCAGGTGGCAGCCGCCCAGAAAATGATATTTGAATAGGAAAGTGATCACTACCATGGAGGTCATAGACCATTCCCCAATCAAAATCAGGCTGTGCATCCGGAGAGCACAGAGATAAATCAAGGCAAGAACATGAAGCGATTCTCGGGCAGTGATGCGTAAACTCATCCACATTTAGGACACCCATCTCAAGCTCTTCGATCAGATCGGCAAGGACTTGTCCCCTGGGATTTATGGAGTAATCTCCCCAGAGAGGATGTCTGCTGTTCAGATCTCCTCGCAAGAGAAAGGGCCTCGGCAACCGTGCCACGACGCGACGGAAGTCCCCCGCGTCGAAGTCAGCTGACGGTGGAATGTAGATAGAAATAACAGTATACCTCCTATCCAGGTGAAGCTGCACAGCCACTACTTGAAAGGAGGTATCTAAAGTGAAAATAAGAATGGAGACATCATGCCGGGTGTAAACCGCGCATCCTCCAGCCCTGTCCCAAACTTGTGGTGGTGGGGTCACAAAACCCTTATACTCCGGGAGGGAGGGCAGAGGGCACGCGCCTAGCATGGTCTCTTGCAGAAAAATAACCAACGGGGGAGACGCGGAGGCCCTCTTCAAAGAGAAGACCCTCACGGGAATGGAAGTACGCTTCCCGGAGGCAGAATCCCGGGCGCTGTCGCCTTCGAGGACTTATTGGGGCAGGTTGGGCTCGCCATGCGAGTCTTTTCCTCCTTTTGCTTCAAAACCTTAGGCGGGCGTTGCGGCTTCGGAGGCGGGGAAAACCAACCTCCTCCAAGAACTTAAAAGAGTCCACAAGTCTTTGCACACAAATCTGTCCTTAGGCAAGGGAAAAGTGGTATCGATTCCGCTCGCCACGCTATCGGGACAGTCAACGTGCACGAAAATCACCCAGAAAGGGACATTCAACAAAAATGTGCCGAACAGTCCGGGGGACAATGCAGTAGTCATCACATCAGAATCAGGTGCAAGGGACCACTCCATCAAATAGCGGTGCATCCCATGAGTGTACCCAATTCAAAGACTACCTGAAACCATCATGGTATTCGGCGGTAGGTCCATGAGAACAGTCTCGGTGCAATGGCACACAACTTTAGCCTTCCCTTGGCAGTCTCCCATCTCCTTTACTAGGCAACCCAGAGGGCTAACCTGATTCCTACTATGTAGTCAGTGTGAGGAAAAGTGAAACACTGGTCTGGTTGCCCAGTCCTCGCAGGCTCTTTGGCACCCTCATTTCTAGCAATCCTTACATGTCCAGGAACCCAGCGAAGATAATCATGAGATCTGCCCAGCACATGGAAACTGTGGTATCACATGCTTCAAACCTAGGGGTGCGGAGATTCCAATGCTCCAAGAGCACTCAGAGCATTTTGTAAGTCACCAATAATTTTTCTTCCTTCAATTGTAATTAATTAATGGGTGTGAAATGACTTTTTTTTTTCAGATCAAGTTGGGACACCCCAGTGTAGATGTTTTATTAAATTATGATTGTGATTTGGGGGAGGAAGGAGAAGGTTATTGCCCTGGTGTTGGTAGTAAAGGGCAGGTGTTTTATTTTAATCTGGGTATCAGTGGTTTATGTAGTAAGGTGGTGGTTGGGATAGGATTAATTTAGAGCTCTGTTGAAGTGTTGAGTTCCTATCCTGTCAAGGTGTACACCAATTGATGATATTTTGGTTTCTGTAAGTGAGAGATGGAAGAAGTTTGTCTGTATCCTATAAAATTTTGTATTGTTTGGAGTTTGCACAACCATAAGTAGATTAAAAACTTGGAGCATAGAGCTGGAGAGATATTATATGAAGGACTCGAGTAAAGACAAAATAAGTGTCACACATAATTGGATACATCTCTTACTTCGACATAGTCCCTTGCATGTCCCCAATCTCGCTTGGACTCAATATTGCCAAGTTCAAAATCATCAAGGAGTCCCAAATGAATCTTGGCCACAGATCTGGTGATTTTTCTGGTAACAAAGGTTTCTCCTCGGCGGGGGGATTCATGATTGAATAAGATTCCATTGCAGGCAAACATCCCATAAGACTCCCGATAATTGATCACGATCCAATAGGCATAAAGCTTGGCTGCACCTGCAGAAAAAATGTTTTGAATTAAAACATTTGAAATTTAGACAAAGATAATAGCCAAAATATATATTGACAGCCTTCATAGTAGCTAGTTTACTTGCAGAGTACTCAACTTTCTCAATGCATTTTGCCCCAAAACAGGACCTTGGCATACATTTGCTACAGAGAGTAGATGATGAAAAAATAGGTTGCATAATGACAAGTTAGCACTGGTGAGTCCATGACTCATTCACAGGTTTATTTTATGAAAATGGATTCCCAAACAATGCCTCCACCAATTTAATGCATGGCTGCAGCCACATCTACTCACCTTGGCATCATTGTTGTAATAACAATTTTTCCAAAGATATGTGACTGAGCACATTAATTAATATTGTTCCTTTTCCAAAACTAACAATTACCAAGGGCATTTTCACTTAGTGAGGAAATGAATTATGAAGGGAGGTAAAAGTTAAGGAAAAAGATGAATACAGAGAAAATGAATGGTAATAAAAGTTAAGGAAGATGACTATAGCAAACTTCA
Source organism: Ceratothoa steindachneri (assembly GCA_963969495.1). NCBI lineage: Eukaryota > Metazoa > Arthropoda > Malacostraca > Isopoda > Cymothoidae > Ceratothoa > Ceratothoa steindachneri. The sequence goes on from OZ018331.1 coordinate 123,593,259, forward strand.
TTAATCTATTAGATTTGAGTATTAAAAAGTGCCCAACTTTACAAGATGCTACTCCAACATGCGGGTGCAGGTGAATGGGCCTTCCACTAACTTTTTAGAAATTTTATTTAGCATTTTGTTTGGGAGGGAAGGAGCACTAATTTTATGGTTAATTTAGAAACTAGAAATTCAAATTTAGGCTTTTAACTATACTTTTTAATGGTTAGCAGGTCTCAAGAATGTAAATTACTGGCAGCAAAAAGATATTTCAAGCATTTTCACCTTTATTAAAGAAGTCTCATTCAGGGAATGAATAAGAGATATCGAGTGCTTGCAGGAGTATAGTTGGTGAAATTACAAATTTATATATTTAGCTTACAGATAGGCTACATAAGTTTAAAAAATAAAATGAAACCATAAAAAAAGTAAAATGCAGTATCAGGTGTTGCATCCAAAGCCCCTAAAACTATATACAATGGAGGAGGCCCACCTAATCCCAAAATTCAACTATTTTCCAATTAGATGTGCACAAATCCATCCCAAGTACAAGGAACAAGCAGTAACAACCTGGCTCATCCCAGTACGTGGCTAGGTAATGTGTGAAGATCCCCCAGACAGTCTGGGGGCCTAAGTACTCATTGTAGTCAGGCTGAGAGAAGTACTCCCGCAAGTATGGCCCATTTGGAGGTGACAGAAAACAAGCAAACAACCTGAAGTCCTCAAGGCATTAGGAGGAAGTTCCACAGGAAGAGTAGCAGCACACATGAATGAAACTTTAGGTTCCAGTAGGCTATCTCCCATCTTCATTGCCATGCAGCCAAAAGGATTGACCTGATTCCTACCATGTAGTCAGAGTGGGGCAAAGTGAAATGTTGGACTGGTCGCCCAGTCCCAGCAGACTGTTTGGCACCCTCATCAGCAAGCTCATTTACCATAATCAATTCATGTCCTGGAACCCAGCAGAAGAAAATCTAGACATATTTCCAGCTTGCTGTAACCATGGCATCACAGATATGCATCTGCTTCCATGGCAATTATTGGTATTGGTATGATGTTTTCTGTTATTGCAAAGACTTTTCCATTGATCATCAGAAATGTCAGAAGATGAGGTGTCTTCTTGCAAAGCTTCATCTAAAATTAGTTTTCTCTTCCCTCTTCTCTTTTTAGGACTTTTCTTTCCTGAATTCGATCTTCTCTGATTTTCCTTTTTTTTAATCATTTGACTTGTTTTTACATGCACTCCTCAAATTTTCATGTGACGCCCAGTTCTTTGGTCAATAAGAAATTCATGCTCTCGACGTGGCACTTTCATGTTCTTTTCACACTTGCAACCAAGAGATCAGCCCACTGGGAGACTGCTATATCTAAAGGTTGATCCAATGATGAGATAAACCTCTTACTCTTAGTGGCATTCATTCCTTGTTTAGATATCACAGACGCTTCTTCCACTAATCGGTGCAATTTGGTTTTAACATTCTTGATTGGCTGAACTGGAATACTGGCTTTTTCCCAAATCTCGGTAAGGGCCTCGGATACTTCAGGAATAACATCCGTGTTCCTTTTGTATTTATTGTCTTTTACATACTGAATATATCTTCCAACCTGTTGTTTTGTTGACAACTCATGAGAAAGTTCTGGAAGTGGGGAGCCAAAGAAACAGTGACTTGTTATGTTCTAGTTCTTTTACTCATCTTAGCCCTGAAAATGAATCATAGAAAGCCCTGTTAGTATAAAACAGAAATAATACATGTAATGAGTGAATCTATAACATACATTCAAAAAGGTGAAGCCATATCCCTCCATAGGAAATACTCTGTAAATATCTCATAAATTTGTCATACATCGATTAATTCACAGCGGCTCCTAGTAGTTTACAAACAAGGAATTCATCAATCTAAAATTGCCTAAACCTCAGATACATAAGGAGTTTAAATGCAAATTTTCTTCCTATAGGAAAATTACCCATTTCTAGCTTCAAAGACATGAACTATAATAACTGAATACAACCAGCCTCACCCTACAAAAAAGATAATTTTTAAGCAAAATTTGGCACCCCAAAATGGGGTGTTATAATTTTTTCAGATTTTTCTTTTATCTTCATTTCCAAATTTTGGATGGTTGCTCTACAAAACCTGGAATGTGCCTTAAAATTGGTTGTGACACTACACCCTAATCCATTGGTTCGCCCAGTATGACCCAAGTAGAGGCAGGCTAGCACCACCTCTTTATGACACGAGCAGTGGAAGGATGAGTAACATTAGCCGAGTAATCTAATATAGTCAAGAAAAAGGGGAATACAGACCCCTCATTACACAAAGATTCTACTATTTTTGAGTATTTGGGGATTTGATAAGCTTAATTAATTAAAAACAGAGGTCAAGTGTATACAATCTGAAACCTTTGGTTGGAATAATTTTGATTAAAACGAGTATATCATTAATAGCGTCCCTCATTAGCAGACCCAATTACCTGCCTTAACATAACTTTATTCTGGTTAGTTTTGAGGCATCTTCCCATTTTTACTGTCTGTTAATAATTTCATATCCTTCGTTAAGGAATGGCTTGTCTTTTCCCCTCCCTATTCCCACTTACATTAATCTCATTTCTTTGTGTTTAATTTCAAATTTACCTTTAGTGGAAAATTTTATTGAGAGAATTTTGGCATTTCCATGTGGAATTGTTTGTCTCTTATCCTTGCAAACATGTATATGGAGTTGTTTGAAACTATTCTTCTTCTTCAATCAATCAATATACGTTTAATTAAGTAGATTTTTTTTAAAATTTAAAGAGCTCAACTGGCGAATGCCTAATCGGGCATTAGTCACTGTATTAAAAACTGCCTAGAACTAGGCTACTTTTAAATTTAATGCAATAACACAAAAAAAAAACCCAAACAACAACAGAAACTAAAACAAGGGAAAAGGAAACGAGTAGTAAGCAAGCTCCTGCGTCGGGGGGGAGGTCCCCCTGGCACAGGAGCGTGCAAACTATAAGGGAAAAAAACAAAACAAAAACTTGGTTAAAAAATAGGGAGAAGGCCAGCCTCCGCCAAAAAGTCAAAAAGTAAACGAGTCAAAGTGCACGCACTCGTCCCGAGCAAAAGGGACAGGCGGTAACAACCAAGCCCATCCCGGTACTGGGACAGGTAACGTGCACGAAGATCACCCAGACTGGGAAATTCGACAAGAATGTGCTGAACAGTCTGGGGGACAACACAGTCGTCACAATATGGCGCAGGTGAGCGCTCCATAAAATAGCGATGCGTCACACGAGTATTTCCGATTCGGAGACGACAGAAAGCGACCTGAAGCCATCGCAGCATTGGGGAATAGGTCCATGGGAAACAGTCGCGGCGCAATGGCACGCAACTTTAAGTTCCCTTCGACCGTCTCCCATCTTCTTTGCCAAGCAGTCCGAAGAGCTGCGCGTATTCCTGCCATGTAGTCGGTATGAGGAAGAGCGAAACGCTGGTCTGGTCGCAGAGTCCTCGCGGACTCTTTAGGCGCCCTCATTCCCCGCAATTCCTACATGTCCAGGAACCCAGCAGAAGATAATCTCAACATCCGCCCGGCTCGCCAAAACCGTGGCGTCACGGATATCGCGAACCAGGGGATGGGGAGATTCCAATGCCACGAGAGCACTCAGGGCGCTTTGTGTGTCACTATAGATCACAATCCGGTCTCCGAACCGGGCACGTCGCGTAATCTCCCGTACCGAGTGGTGTATTGCCACCAGTTCGGCCGTGAAGACAGACGCAGCGCCTGGCAGAACCCCGCTGACTTCAAACAGAGGGGATACGGCGTGAAAGCCGACCCCCTCTTAGGACTTGAAGCCATCCGTATACACTGGCACGGTTCCAGCGTGACACGATGTGTGCTCCAAAAAGGTCGAAAGCAATACTCCCGGCGCTGTACAAGCTTTGGGAGCAGAGGCGTGGCGACAAATAGCCAAATGTGGTACCCTCCAGGGTGGCGTCCTAGGCCCGAGAGCTATACCTAGCTCTCGAAGGAGTTTCCTGGCCCTAAACCCAAAGGGCTTAGGGTATGACTGGCGTCACTCGGCGGCATAAGCACCGTCGAGATCAGCTGCGGATGCAGTGAGAGCTGTTGGCGACTGAGGGAGCGGCCGGGCTCGCGTGTACAAGCGAGTAATGCACAGCACGCGGCGTAGAGCGAGTGGCATCTCCCCAGCATCGAACAACAGGCTCTCAATGGGGACAGTGCGGAAGGCACCGGTCGCAAGGCGAAGGCCACTGTGGTGGATCGAATCCACCTTCCGCAATAAACGTTCGGCTGCGGATGCATAAAACTCGCATCCGTAGTCGAGCTTCAAACGAACAAAGGAACGGTAAAAAAGTAAGGCAGTAGCTCTATCAGCACCCCAAGCGCTGAACGTCATGGAACGGAGAATGTCCATGGCGCGGGTACAAGAGACCCTAAGGCTGCGAATATGAGCCTCCCAGGTGTGGCGTCGGTCAAATACAAGACCAAGGAAACGGTGCGATTCAACCACTTCCATGCGTACCCCATTAAGAAACAAATCTGGGTCAGGGTGGAGCTGTGGATGGCGGCAGAAGTGCACCACCTTAGTCTTGGCCAAGGAAAACCGAAACCTGTGCGCTTCGGCATAGCGAGAGACGCGGTTCAATGCCTGTTGGAGTCGACGCTCCAGAGTTGGCATCTGGCCCGCGCCAAGAGATCGAAAGGTCGTCCATGTAGAGTGTAGAGAGAACATCTTCCGGCAGCACCGAGGTGATGCCGTTGATGCTCAGGGCAAAGAGTGTGACACTGCAGACACTTCCCTGCGGGACACCCTCTTCCTGCTCCTTTGAGGCGGAGAGGGCTCCTCCCACCCATACGCGGAATCGACGATCTCGCAAAAATTCAGATATAAACATTGGGAGGCGTCCCCTCGCCCTCATCGTATGGAGAGTCTCCATAATACCGTATCGGCATGCGGTATCATAGGCCATCTCCAGATCGGAAAACACCGTGGCATAGTGCTGTCTACGAAGGAAAGCCTCGCAGACGGCATTTTCCAGTCGGAGCAGAGCATCCGACGTGGAGTGGAACTTGCATAGCCGCACTGTGCAGGTGCAGAAGACAGATGGCCTCCACTGTCCAGGAAAAAGGATAATCTAACATTTACCAATTTCTCCATCAACCTGCACACGCAAGAGGTTAGAGAGATTGGGCGGAAACCAGTCGGAGTAGAGTGATCTCTCCCCGGCTTGCGAAAGGCGAGCACAGTAGCGATTCGCCAGGAATCTGGGAGAAGATCCTCCGCCCAGATCCTGTTGAACAAATCTAAGAGAAATGTGATGCCTCGCTCACCCAGGTGTCGAAGCATGGCGTAACTGGACATCGTCCGGACCATGGGCGGTGTCCGCGGACGAAGCAAGAGCGGAGCGCAACTCACTCACAGTAAACCTGTCGTTGAAGGGTTCTCCGCCTCTGAAGGTAAAGTCCAGCCGGCGGCCTTCAGCGACATCACGACGTGCATTGAATGCTGGCGGAGCAGCATCACGGCTAGAGAATGCGGAAAAAGCGGTCGCGAAGGATTCCGCCACGGACGCGGAGTCCGAGATTGCGGTCCCATTCTCCTGGAGAAAGGGAGGGGGGTCCTGCAAGAACTTGCCCCGAATCCTTTTGACTCGCTTCCACACCTCTGCCAGAGGGGTCTTCCCGTTAAGTGAAGACACGTATGCCCGCCAAGAAGAGCGGCCAGCGTGCTTCGAAATATACAGGAACCTAGCCCTAGCCCGACGAAATTAAGCAAGAGGGAAATGGTTCGGGCGGCGCTTATAGCGCATGTAGGCATAACGCTTCTGTTTCAGGGCCGTCTCACACTCGGCCGACCACCGCGGGAGTGGTCGGCGTGCAAAACGGCCAGAGGTTCTAAGAATAGTAGTCAGGCCCACGGCGATGAGGTTGCCGGAGAACTCAACGGCCTCAATTACCGACCTAAACTCCTCGACTGAGATAGAGAATTCAGTCATTTCCTGAAATGTAGGGCACCACGCCCGCGCCAAGCACCACCGAGGTGGGCTCTCAATCGGCAGTTACCCTGAAAATGATATTTGAATGGGAAAGTGATCACTAACATGGAGGTCATTGACCACCCCCCAATCAAAATCAGGCTGTGCATCCGAAGAGCACAAAGATTTGTCCAGGCAAGAAAATGAAGTAGTTCTCGGACAGTGGTGCGTAAACTCATCCACGTTTAGGACGCCGATCTCAAGCTCTTCGATCACATCGGCAAGGACTTGTCCCCTGGGATTTATTGAGTAATCTCCCCAGAGAGGATGCCTGCCGTTCAGATCTCCAAGCAAGAGAAAGGACCTCGGCAACCGTGCCACGCCGAGGCGGAAGTCCCCCGCGTCGAAGTCAGCTGACGGTGTAATGTACGCAGAAATGATAGTATACCTCCTATCCAGGTGCAGCTGCACAGCCACTGCCTGAAAGGAGGTATCTAAAGAGAAAGGAAGAACGGAGACATCATGCCGGGTGTAAACCGCGCATCCCCCAGCCCGGCCATCCCGTGGTGGTGGGGTCACAAGACCTTTATACACCGGGAGGGTGGGCACGCGCCTAGCATGCTCTCCTGCAGAAAAATAGCTAACGGGGAACGGGACGAGACGAGCCTCCGGAGCTCCTTCCAGTTGACCTGGAGTCCACGGCAATTCCATTGAAGGAATATGCCCTCCAGGCCTAGCTCGGAAGAGACGCGGGGGCCTTCTTCAAACAGAAGACCCTCACGGGAATGGCCGTAAGCTTCCCGGAGGCAGAACACCAGGCGCTGTCGCCTTCGATGACTTATTGGGGAAGGTTGGGCTCGCCATGCAAGTCTTTTCCTCCATCCGCCTAGAAACCTTAGGTGGGCATTGCGGCTTCGGAGTCGGGGGGCCCTCTTTTCGAAGAACCACCGTATCCGAGCCATTCGCTCTACCACTAGGCGTGGGCGAAGGAGCCGAAGCTCCATGTTGCTGTCCTCCTTCCGGGGGACAGCTTTAGGAACCCTAGGAGATGGCCTGACGACCAACTTCAAGGGTGTTGCCTCTGTGAGTCAACGACTCGGTGGAGGCGCGTGGCCGTTTCGCCTTACGGGAAACGGTCACGCTGGGGGAAGAGGGGGAAGCCCTGGTTTTAGCCGGGGCTGGGTATGAACCCTTTTTGCCACCAGCTTTACCATGGGAGCACCCGGGTTGAATAGAGCCCGCAGAAGAGCTCCGAATGGGCGCAGAAACAACCGTGATCGTTAGCCTGGATGGGCCACGAGCAGATGGTGCCTTTCTAACTATTGATGCATATGACGTCCCATGCAGAGCCAGGCGCGCCAGGACCAAGTCCTTAGCCTCGCGGTATGTGAGTCGATCCTGGGCCTGAACGGCCAGTATTTCTTTCTCAAGGAGATATGCACCACATTGCTTCGAAGAAGCGGGGTGCGGCTCCCCATAATTGACACACTTGGCCACACACGATTTAGACTTATCGTGTGCGACCTTGGAGCAATTTACACAGACTTCGGGTGACCCCGATTTTGCACGTCTACAAGAACGATTCGTAGAGCCGAAGTGGTGACAGTAATAGCACCGCCGCGGCAGTGGCACGAATGCCTTCAGGCGGTAGCGGTACCAACCGGCCTGCACCGACTCAGGGAGTTTGTCAGAGTCGAACGTGACGAAGAGTGTAGGGGTGGGTCTCGAGGCCCCTCCTTGTTTTCTCATCACACGTTCGACCTTGATCGCCCCATTGTCGGCCTGCTCTAAGATGATGTCCTCTATGGACTAGTCAACGAGTTCCCTCGCATAAACTACTCCTTTCAGAAAGTTCATGGTAGAGTGAGGCGTCACACTCACCGGGGTGCCATCAAGTGTCCGAAGAGCACTTATCTTGGCCGCCTCGGCGGGATTCACCGCATTTGCCAGAAGGCTCCCGTCCGAGAAACGGGTCACCTTCGGCTCTCTACCAATTGCACTAGCTAATCATCTCCTCTGATGGATCATGTTGCCCTTGGCCAACATGGTGCCATCAGTGGAGCGAATAACGAGGAAGCATTGGAGGCAAGCGGGCTCGAAAACGCCAGGTAACCACTGAATCAGGGGCCCCGATGTCATCGAGGCTCCGCCCTGTGCACTCTTGGTCTTAGTATTAGTCAGGGGCTCCGCACACGGGGAGGTAGTGGGGCCGGATGAGCCGATCTTGGCTTGGTCGCACTACCAAAGTGGCAGCAGACCCATCCGTCCCCGCAGCCCCCGCGGATGGAGAGGAGCCCAGAGTCTTTTTAGTCTTAATCTTTTTCTTCTTCTTTTTAGGAGAGGAGGGAGGGGAATGAACCTGCTTCTCACCTCCACCATCAGAAGCCCCTAGGCCAGATGGACCGGCCTCAGCCAGGTCCTTCTCCGAAATGGAGAAGATCCTGGTGGTCGCAGGGGCACCGGTTAGAGGAGATCCCTCCCTTCCTTGTACTACCTCGGAGACCCCAGCCATTTGAGGAGGACCTTGCATAGGGGCGGATTCGGGTTCGGTGTTTGGTGCCGAGCCCGGATTCCCCACCATGGAAGGCCCTACCGCCTGAGGCTGGGTTTCCTCAAAGGCCATGTCTATTACAGGAGGGGCCTCCAGTTGGCCATTCCCTCTCAGGACATCGCAGGTCCCCTTGGCAGTGTCACCAGTCTTGTGTGGGGAGGCACAGGCCTTTACCCCGACAAGGTTTAATATTCTTGCCAGCAGGTCTTTTGAGGGAAGCGACCGAAGGGGCCTGGCTTCTCTCTCCCCCCTAAAGGGGGTTTGCCCTACTGAGCCACTTTGATGGGGAGCGGTTGGCTATGCGCTGCCTGCTGGCTTTCTTGGCAGTCCCCTTGGAAAGCAAAAGAGGGACTGGCGCTGGAAGCAGGGAGATGCCCGAAAGCACCTCCAGAGAAGGGGGTGAGGGGGAGTCCCCTACACCCGTAGGCTTAGGAGAGGAGTAAGCCTCCTCTCAGGTTAAAGAAATATGGAGGGTCCCCTGTGCAATTAGAGGCTGACCAGAGAAAGTTGTGGGAGAGGTTGTATGAAAAGCAAGGAAACAAGTGTTTTGAAGGAAGGAGAAGAGGCTAAGCTGGGGTCGGACGGGGTGCTGAGTCCCGTCAGCACGGTGGCCAGGATGGCAAATCGCCGCGCCCCTTATGGGTTAATTGAGTTGAGGTATATCTATGATATTCTTTGTCTTTGGCCTAATAATCTTAATTAATTTTTAGAAATTTGGTTTCTGCAATTAAATTTACCTTGGATATATAAAATAATGTCTACCTCCCATTTTTGGACCTAATTATATAGAGAACTTTACAAGGTATCAAATATGTAGTTTATCATAAATCAATGTATTTAAATACATACACCATATTATTTTAATCACCATCAAAGTATCAAAAAAAATGTGTGTATATGTGTGTGGTGGGGAGAGGAGCAATGTTTCTTCATACTCTATGGATTGCATCTCAAATATTTTGACTAAGAAATGATTTTATAGATAATATTGGCATTAAATTATGTTACCCTCTAAAATTTTTAAATAATTGTAAAAAATCAGCTAGTCATTTAACAAACCTTTTAATAGGACTGAATCTCCCTAAGCTTCTTTAACAATATAAAAAAAAACAGGTTATTTATAAAATCCAATCCATGGATTGCCATAAGAGTTGTGTGGGCAGGCAGCAATATCAAACCTTTCCCTTCCGTCCCGATGTCTGGTGGCCTTCTGCCGGAAGAACCCACCGGCTATTTCAGCTAACCACCGCATTCCTTCCCGGACTGGTTATCAATAGATGGGAGCCCATCTAGGCTTCCGGTGGTTTCCGGAAGTTTACATAGGACAAAATGGAGGAGATAATCAAGCAGCTCTCACCCTAAGAAGGGCGCTTGACATCAAATCTACTACCAGAGCCATGTGAACCTCTCCCGAGTTTCGGGTATAAAAGATGAATTCTTTTAACCTTCAGTAGTAGAGCTTGCACAGCATCTGTCGGGGCAGAAATTGCCATCTATCTCGGTGTTGTGGTAAGTCATCAAAGCACCAAGTCTTCAGAGAGGAGACCGGTCCTAGTTAGAGAGGCTCCTTACCCCGTTGGTCTGCAAGTCAGTGCGGACCCAGGCTCGTACTCATGTTTTCAGAGCCAAAGCTACAAACAGCCTCATTCTGGTTCCCTGATCGAGAAAACTACATCCCAGCTTTTCTCTGTGACCCTACACGTTGATATGTCACTTCGCCCCCCCCCCCTCTCACAGAGGCACCCAAGATTCCCTGGAGAACCTACCTCATCATCTCCACCCCGTATCTCACCACCTTAACTCACCAGCGCCACCCAAACATCAGGTTACAAGGTAACCCATCCCTTTCACATTCCCCAACTTCACCGCGAAGCTTACCAACATTAAAAGTGTATAGGGATTTATATAGTGAACAGTTATTTACAAGCCAAGTGAGATATCTGAGCTTCAATTATTAATTTCTCTCTCAAAGAACCTTATTTGTATATATATATTTTTCTTGTTTAGTGTTCATTAAAACTTTATTTTGATATTGTTGTGTATCTAACTTCCTTTGGGTCGCTTGCTGGCAAAGTTTATTCCAAACCCTCTGTAGCAAATCTCTAAGCACTCTGAGTCAATAAACCCATTCAGGGCATGGGCCAAACGAAGTATAAGTAGTGGTACGCCATTCCCTCTGCATTTGTGATAATAGGATATATATACATATAAGAGTTGGGGAAAACTCCAACCACCCCTACGACTATTCCTCGAAATATAGTATATATATTATATATATAATTCTGGTGTCATTAGGTGTGCGGTTTGTTTCGAATCCGTCAATTTTGAAATTTCCCTTTTCTAATTGCCAAGCGCCCAAGGTTGGATAAAACAAATAATAAGACATTTTAAATTTTGTTGGTGAAATAAGAATTGACCCTGTGTCCTTTTAATTTTGTTTTTTTGTTGTATTGTCGGTATACAATATAAAAAGGGTTAGGCCAATAGTAACTATTTGTATTTTATTTTTTTTATTATTATTTTGTATATTATTTATCGCTGCCATTTAATCTGGGGTTAAGTCATAAAGCTCTTTTGTGAATCAGCAGATCCGACAGCATATCCAAGATGTCTTCCTCATTTGAGATGTTCCATAAACAGGGACAAATTTGGGGCCTTTCGGGCAAGGAATTGATCGAATACGTTCAGAACGAACAAAGGAATGAATGTGAGGAAAAAAGAGAACAACAAAAACAAGAAGAAATAGAAGAGAGGGAGAAAATTCATCAACATGAGCATGAGTTAAGTAGAGATCAAGTAGAAGTCAGTTCCATCGGGTCCAGAAGTCACCAACCTCAGGCCCCTGCATTAAAGCTCCCCCCTTATGGTGATCAAGATGACTTTTGCACTTACTTAACCCATTTTGAAAAGATCTTCGAAGTCAATGGGTGAGACATTGAGTCTGAATGAGTAGGCACCTGCTCCCGTTGCTCAACTCTCGTCTGAGAAATCTTCATTGCCCTCTCTCCAACAGAAGCCACAATAGATTATTCATCTCTTAAAGCCGAACTCTTATCCACAAATAATTTAAACCCCGAGTGCTACAGACAAAAACTTTGATTGGCTAGGATCCAGCCAGGACAGACGTATCACAGTTCAGGTTCATTCTGAAGAAAAACCTCCAATTTTGGTTGGACTTGGCTAGAGTCGGTGGCGACTACGACTCACTGCTAAATTTGTTTTTAAAGGACCAGCTAATGCACATCCTCCCTACGGAAATCCGTGCATTTGTGCAAGATACGCGTGCCTCTTCCTTTAACGAGTGACTCGAAGAAGCGGATCTCTACACCACAAATCATCAGTTCTATCCTAAGGAGCAAAGGAAGAGCAGGCCTCCATCTCCTAAGAACCAAGGACAATCACAACCAAACCCAAAGGTAACTACCATAAGAAACAAGAGGTGAAACCCCCAATTTTTAATGCTTCGTCAAGTAAACCACCCTTACCGGAGTAACCCCATTGTATGCTTCTCTTGCGGAACCCCTGGTCACTACAAATCTCAGTGTCCACAAAACTCCCACTTTCACTTTGCCTCTGGACAACAGGTCCACCAAGTCTCCGCAAATCTTGCTGCCAAACAGCCTACCACGCCTGCGCCTCTGCCATCTTCATCGACCTCTCAAGAGCACCAGGTGAACTTTCTTTTTAATAATAGTTCTTCTGGTTGGCTCAAATTCAAGTCAAAACCATTAAAGGATGTAGAGTATCCACTCTGGTGAGAGATACAGTGTACTTGTATAGTGGTATCGGACAAGCTGCTTCTCCCTGTGAACCCACAGCATAAGAAATTCGCTGTCGTACACGATTTATTGGGAAGAGCTAATAAATTCCCAGTGGTCCATTGTCACATAAAATTCTGCTTTTTTATGGGGTGGACCGACGTCGTAGCTGCCCCGATAAGATTTGTGCAATGTTTGTGGGCCAGAGCGTGCAGCTCTCCCCAACTGCTCAAGCCCCCATGCACCCCAGATTATGAGGGACTGAATAACACTCAATTCATCAGTGCCCAAAAGGACTGTCTTTCCCTGCAACCCTTATGGGAAAAGGCCAAACGAGAAGAGACAGAATCGGTTTGTGGAGACCGAAAAGTGAGGTATGTGATAGAAGATGCTTTGCTATTTCAAAATTCCCTGGATCCAGTAGGCTCCCCTCCCCATTCAAGTCCCTTTGTGTGCCTAGGGCCTACATTGTGAAGATTTTACAAATAGCACACAAAGGTGTGTTTGCAGGACACTTCGGCCATAATAAGACCTCACAACGCGTATTTAAGTATTTTTTTTTACCTGGTGCAGCCAAGGAAATTGCAGACTTTTGCAGGACCTGTGATATATGTCAAAAGGTTACGGCCAAAGGACGAGTACAATCGGTCCCCCTTCATAAGACTCCAGTTATATCAGAACCATTTTTCAGGGTTACCAGCGATCTTATTGGACCGATACAACCCCCTTCCACCAAGGACCACTCATACATTCTCACCCTCGTCGATTGGGCCACCTAGTTCCCTGAAGCAATTGCTCTCAAAAAAATTGATAGCATCTTGTGTGCCGAGGCATTAATCTCTATTTTTTCACAGGTAGGGATCCCTAAAGAGGTCCTCTCTGACAGGGGCCATCAATTTATGTCTGAATTGATGGAGCATGCGAGTAAGTTGCTCCAAATTAGGCCCATTTTCCCCCCTCTGCAAACAGTATGCGCAAGAAGTTAAATGCTACCTTTAAAAGCATGCTTAAAAAGCTGTGCCACGACCAGCCCCCCGCAATCGTGATAATAGGATATATATACATATAAGTCGGGAAAAACTCCAACCACCCCTCGGCCTATTCCTTGACAAAGAATAAAACTGCATCAATCTAATGTCTGTCGTTGGAGTAAGCACTGTTTTATTTAATATGTTCACTCAAATCATGTAATTAATGAGACAATGCCCAACAACTCTTGCATTCGAATAATAATTCATCGAGAAACATTCATGAATGTGGTTCTATGGCCTCTCTACCAATTTTCAGCTAAAGCAATTTTTTGTGGAATGAATTATCCTCATTGAGAGAAACCACTGTAAATGGCTGCCTAATAAATATAAACCAAAATAATTGAAATATTTTTAAATGCAAGTTTATTATTTAATATGCAGTGAGCCCTCTTTTAAAAGCATTTTGACAGTGGTTACTGAAATTTTAAACCATTCCTTAAGATGAGATCATTCCAGTTCTTTCAGCGATGGTGGTGAAGGAGAGCGGTACTTCACATTTTGCTCCATTACAAACTACAGATAGTTGATAATGTCAAGATCCACCAATTAAGGATACTCTGTGTTCCACTTCACTATCATACTCTCATCTCAGAGTGTTTTTAGCAATTTTAATGGTGTGGGGTCATTTTTTAATCCACTTATGTAGCTACTGGCAGAGGGACCATTTTAAGGCTGATTCAAATTTTAAAAACTAACAAGAAAAAATAAAAATAAAAAGGACACAGCCACTAGGGAGGCTGACTCTCTCAGAGGCCTAAGCATACATCCAAGACCCAAAAGTTAAATACTATCAGACCTCCTCCTAAAGCTCCCTCAATCTACAATTGGGAGTTCACAAATCTTTCCTTCTGGACTTTTTATCTCTCCAACACACCACCATACATCGGATCCCAAACCTTTAGTGAAATTGTGGAAGATATATATATTCCTGCTACAGTACCACCTACATCAAGCTCTCAACTCAAAGCAGTTTCCTAATGGTCTTAGGTTATGGATGCTGTCTCACAGTGACATAGGTCCTGTTGAGATTGGCTGTGAAGAAACGCGATTTACATTAAAAAAAAACTGTCAAACTTATAAAGTGGAGTATCAGAATCAGATTTCAGCACTAGGAAATGAGAATTATCAAACTCAAGGTCCACTTCATTGGCGTAGGGATCCAAAGGGGAGATTACTTAAGAGGATTTGAATAGCAGTGCACCAGATTTAGTTAGATTCATGCTCCCACTCATGACTCCCACCACTGAGACCTACAATCCCTGAATTTAAAGAAAAACCAATAAGAGCAAATCCCATTGAAAGTTTATGAGGAGAGATCTGTAAAGAAAGTGGTGAAGTAAGAGAAAGTGAGCATTTGGAAGACATCCACAGAACCTCCTGTAGGCTTTGAGGCTAAGAGGGCACACAATCCTCCAGATGTCAGCTACAGCCTTGATGGTTAAATAAAGAACAATGTAATCACTAGAAGAGGAAGATGGTGGAAAGAGTGCAGGAATGATAAAAACCACCACACCAACCAGAGCCAAGGAGGAAGTGACTCCTCCCACAGTCCAGACCCCATTCAGGAATGAATGGACCAAAGCTAGTCAGCAACCAGTCTGCAAAATTAGTGTCACTGGCCAAGAAAAAAGTAAGGAGCTTGAAAATGAGTTGGTTTATTTCAACATTTGACCCTTCAGAAAATGAGTGCGAAACAGATCCTGGGAGAGGGAACCTGAGACTGGCAAAGCTCCATCCCCACTAAATCGAAGTGCCCATGCTGCTGGTGCACTGGCACTTGAGAGGATCACACACAAGTGGCACACTGGCTCACAGAAAATGTGAGAGTCTGCAGTCAGAAGCACAAAACAATGAAAAAGAAATAATGGTACCATGATTAATTTTGGAGTCAGGAGAGTGCATACTAAATACCCAGCAAACAAGGATATACAAAAAAAAAAAGTCAGTTCCAGACATAACTGTACATGAGTAAACACAAGAGGACAAACCATAGGGGGATCTTGGATAAAAAGGTGTGGTCTCCTTTTGTGGAATTTCTTGGACTTTCCCATAGAGCTCTGAAGTTGATGCTTGATAGAAACGAATTTTCTCACCAAGACCACAAGTTCTAATTGCATCTAACAGTCGAAGAGTACCAAGAGCATCAACATTGGCAGTATATTCTGCCAAATCAAAAGAGACCTGAGGACAAAAAGTACAAAGAAATTGGGAATTTCTTATTGTACCTATGAAGTTTATCTTTTTGTAATCATATAATTCTAGTTAAAGATATCCTGGAAATAATATATTACCAGTTTAATGATATATAGTGGGGGGAGGGGGAGATTACATTTGTAGTGTCAATTGTATATTATAAAAGGTAAATACATATGCCTAAACCCAAGTGTGATATTAATGGGGGGAAAGGCTAAGAACCTGCTTTGTATAATAACCCCATGAAAATGTTACAAGACCTTTGAACTAACTTAACTTGATGCAAGTTAAGATGTCCTATTCTCTCTCCAGCTTATATCTACCCTTATTTCTTCATAGTATTGATCCATATAAAAGGATCGCACACAACTCCCCCAAAACATTGCATAAGCAGCAAAATCAACACAAATCTCTAGAGAACAATAACTCAAACACAGCCACAAAAACTCACCCCAACACATGAAGTTATTCTAACAAACGATAAAATTAATTTACTGGACAAAGTATGTCAGTTAGTTTAATCCTTGCACTGCAAAATATAGATTTTTGTAATATTCTCGACAGTGCATCATAAGTACAGGCAAGTGAAAATGAACTTCATGTTACATAAGCCTTTTAATTTACTTAATTACTATTACATCATTTCCATACACATAACTTGTATTATAAACCATGGCTGAAACATCATACACTTGTCAGCATTCTTCTATAGAGTAAGGGGATGTATATAGTTGAATAATGCAGAGGAAGGGAATGGTTTTTGTACAATGTGGACTAAAGTCGCATGTTGCAGTGACAGGAATAGAGTTCTCGTACTGAAAGTTACATGTTAAACAAGCCCACTACAGCAGAGAGAGAGCGCACACACACAAATCATTGCATACTTCCTCCAAAATCTGTCAACCAACTCAGTACTAAGGACACCCCTGCCTGAAATAGCCAAAGAGTAGAAATCCTCTCCAGACGCACCAGTGTCACCTCATCCAGGCTCAAGTCTGGCTACCAAATCATCTTAACAGTACTACAAGCACCTAACAAGCAAATAAAGCAATTTGCCTAAGGTGCAATAACCACAACAAAAAACAGAGCACCATCTGGAGTATGGCCCACTCTAAAAACCCTTCCATCAAACACAATGCTTCATCTGTCAGAAATCTGTGGGGGTCTGTTATAAACATGTAAGGCATTAAGTTTTGCTACAAATGTTGCAACATGGTGTGTGAATGTCATGTATATTATAAGTGAGGTCTAATCTTGTAGGTGTTTTATTCTATGGGATATGGTTATTTTCTTGTGTGATGTTAGGGTGGTAGTTTGATTCATGCCTGTGCTATTTGACGTAAATAATGTTACTGTGGATTTTTGTAGGGAGACTCAATTGGTTGTTTTAGAACTATTATTCTAATTGGGTGATATATGTATGTTTGTATGTTTCACTTGGCTGCATTTATGTTGCTGTGTTGTGATGTTACTCTGAGGTCATCTACATATGATTGTACTCTTATAAGAGGAGTGTTGAGGGTGAGTATGTCATTGAAAAAGAGGTTGAATAGTAGGAGGGAGAGAATGGTGCTCTTTGGAACAGCAGTGTTTAGTCACATATATTTTGAGTTTGGTTGGGAATGTCCCTGGATTATTTGTTTGAGTGGAAGTTAGTGAGCTTTTGTCCTTTCAGTCTATGTTTTTATGCAAGCAAGTTATGCCATCTATCCCTAGAATACTAGAAATTGACATAATAATTAGAATAGCAATCTAGTAAGCCCAAAGATACAAAGGACTGGTCTTCTATGGAGGGTGAGGGGTAAGTGTCAGGTAGTAGTGTTTTGACACTAACCAGCAATCCTAGAATCCTTGTGGTTTCACATCACAATAATGTGGATATGAGTGCTCCCCCCCCCCATAGGAAATACTACTACTCCATCAGCAGAGTTACAGAACAAAAATGTGGGTATGTTGTGGTGTGAAGACTTGTGATTTGCTATGTGCAGGATGATGTGTAAAGCGCCTTAACCCTACAGGAGTAAATGCAGCATATCTACCAATGGACAGGGAGATTGTGATGCCACTGAAGTGTTCATTGGAATTGAACACATGCCTCGACACTAGAAGTCCAATGCTGTAACCACTAACTAGGCTTGTGAGAGCTCTGTGTTTAGTATTTTTTTGTATAAGGATAAATTGGAGGACTGTGTCATACGCTTTGTATATGTATATAGCTACAAGCAGCTTTTGTGGTGAGTATTGCTTAAAACTTTCTAGTATGTCTTGTGTTGTTTATGAGTAGAGTTGTCAGTTAAAAGCAAACTACACTCCAGTAATATAGTTATTATAGCAATGATAAGCCAGCTTCACACTGTATTGAGCAAGTAGCAGTGAGTTCCTCATCTATGCCAAACAAGTGACTGCATCTAAAAATACAAAGATTGGTCTAATGAATACAATAACTTGCTTTGTGCAGACGAGAACAACCCCAAAGTAATACCCAATGCTGCGTGAAGGTGGTGGCTAATCACGACTGCACCAGAAATCTTGGTGGGAAAACCTGGAAGAGGTCATATCCTTCCTCATTGTCCCAAGGCTGCTTAGCCAAACAAACTGAGGAACATCAACAACAACCATTTGAAACAAAATTCATGCCCATAAAACCCCATCTCAAACTTGTAATGCAATTTTATATCAGGTTGGAATGAAAATAATGTCCGATTTTAGGGTATATATTAAAAATGAAAAAAAATTTAGGACTAAGGAAATATTTAATCATAAACTTAACCTTCATTGCTTCTTAGAAACTCATTCTATCTGTTAACAAGTATATAAATACCACACTTGTATAATTCTGTAAGTTTTGATGGAAAATATGAATCCATCTCATTTTTGACCTTTTCTATTGATGTCAACCTGAGACCATCCAAATGGTTCTGTAATCCTCTAAACAAATGCTAATCAGAAGTATCAATGTAGGAAGAATTTGTAGGATGAAGCAATATTTCCCAACCGAGCTCTTCCAAGAGATCTTTGGTCATTTGAGCTGTGTGAGGACGGGCATTATCGTGATGGAGAATGACATCCCTTCTGTTCAATAAGTAGGGTCGTATTTGGCCCAAAGCAGCTTTCAAATGACAAAATTGATTGCAGTAGACATTAACATTAATTGTTTACTTGTTGTCTTTCAGTTCAAAATAGACAATTCCTTCAATATCATACCATACACTAAACATGATATTTTTTGGATGCAGTCCTCCTCTTGTTGTTGAGAAATTCTGCTTCCTCAACTGATCCACTAACAAAGCTTAATATTATGATAAAGGATCGACTTATCAGTAATAAGCCCGCTAAAAATGGCGCCTGAATGTGTTGTGAAACCAATGATTTACACAACACACTGTTGCGGATTCCCCCTGGAGAGTTCATGCAGGATCCATTTTCCAATGATTGTAACCTTTCCAATCCTTTTCAGTTGGTGTAGGAAATCCGTAAAGGTTCTATTTAATTGTTCTGAAAGTTCCTTAGATGTATCAGGATTTGCTGTGAAAAGAGCTTCCAACTCTTCAGAATCAAGTTCTTTTAGATGACCTTCTTTTGGTCTCTTTTAGACTGAAATCCATACTTTAGGAAAAGGAAAAACCAACTCCTGAAACTTCTTTCATTTACTGCATCATCCCCATAATTGCTCTGAATGGATTTTGCCTTTATGAAACTCAGATTAAAACATGTCTAATGTGATCTTTAGATGGGACGAACATAGGGGGCAATACCAAATAAAAAGGTATACATTACTCATTGTAGCATCCCTAAATAACAAGAGGCACTTTAATACTATTTAAAACTTTATTATAGAAAATTGGACATTACTTTCATCCTAACCTGATAGTATCTGAAACCCAAGCCACTACATGTAAACCCATACAATCTCCAAAGAAGTATGCACAAACTCCCATTGACATACCACAGCAAGATAACCTAAATAATCCCACCATCATAGTAACCAGGCCTCCATTATCCATTATGTATACAAACCAATAGATACTAACCCAACAAAACATCCCTGGCATATCACAAACACAACACCCTCAAAGGCTCTGTGCAATCACTACCCAAAACTAAATACATAGAAATACTGCACAAGCCTGAATGCTACAAGGAACCAGACACAGTTCAGCATGTACAGTAAACCCTCGATATAACGAACCTCAATATAACGAATTTGGGATATAATGAACCAAATTTCCTGGCCGAACTCCATCAGGTTTAACGAACCGAAGTTCGTTAAATCCGATGTAATCCACTTTATTAGTAATATTAGTAATTACATACGTATTACATATCCATGCAATACAGTCTTTATATAAATATTTACGCATACAGATTAAAGAACGAACCATCGTTATTTCCATCGCTTTTAATGACAATCAGGTTTAACGAACAAACCCCCGCCCCATACAGTTTGTTATATCGAGGGTTTACTGTATTTATATGTCAGAGACAAGCACAACAAACAAAACCAGCAGATACAGAGAGTGCAGCAACTTAAGAACACATGATAAAAACAAAAGTTTAACAAACCTTAACATGACTCTGGGCTCCTAAATTATAAATTTCTTGGGGCTGAACTTTGGATATAATTTTTACAAGGCATGATGAGTCTGTCAAATCTCCATAATGAAGATGCATTTTCCCTCCTTGGTGGGTCTGAAATGAAAAATTATTAAAGTATATGAAGAACAATTAGCATTTGCTTTAATAAGCCCCTTTTACAAAATACTTTAGGTCATAGGTTGGTAAAATAAAGCTTAATGCTGATAAGTGAGCAGATATACACAAAGCTTCTTGTCATAAGGCATTTTAAGCAGTCTTAACTAGAAAAAAGCCAATATAACAATAGGAATCATTAAATAAAATGATCTATATAAGAGCTAAGAGATCATAGACATCCCAAATTTGCTTGTAATAGTAGTACTATATTTAGTCTTGGTTACCACCATGTCTAAACAAAGGTCTTCCCAATCGAGGAGCAACTAAACATGATAGGCATATAGCTCTTAAATAAACTGCTATGCTCTTCACCCCCCTACCCACACTCTCAGAACCAACCAAAATCTCAACACCAGAGTATTTAGAGCCCTCAAAAGCAGGTGCAAAATGCGCTACACAATAGTGCCACACATGCCCCCTACACAAATGTGAAGCAGCCTTAGATTGCAAAACCATAATTACACTGGCTCCCTTACAATCAGGAACCGCTGTGCCCTACAATACCCAAAAAATTGCAAATCTTATTTTATCTTTTTTAATATCTCATCTGGCGCCTGCGTTCTAGGGCATAAGTCACCGTACTTATCCTAGCCTAAATTTAGGCTATATTAAAAGCCAAATAAAAGAAGAAAATTAACTCCCCCCCCAAAAAAAACAAATAGAAAAAATATAAAGCGAGCTCCGTCAAAGGGAGAAGGCCCGCCATACCCCGGCGAAGAAGCATGCGATCCATAGTCAAATATTAAATAAGGGGGAGAAGGCCGGCCTCCTTGAAAAAGTCTAAAAGTCCACAGGTTGGTGTGCACAAGTTGCTGCACCCATGACAACCTAGGACTAGGCTACTTTAAAATAAGAATGAAAAACAATAACAAGGGAAAATCGCAACAAAGGGGAAGCAAGCTCCGGCGTCGGGGGGTGGTACCCCCGGCGCAGGAACGTGTGACCTACAAAGCAAATAACAAAAAAAAATAGTTAAATAAAAGGGAGAAGGCCAGCCTCCCCCCAAAAGTCTATAAGTCTCCAGTCAATGTGCACGCACTCGTCCCAAGCACAAGGAACAGGCGGTAACGACCTCACCCATCCCGGTACTAGGACAGGTAATGTGCGCGAAGATCACCCAGACTGGGACATTTGACAAGAGCGCAGGCGAGTGCTCCATCAAATGGCGATGCATGATATGAGTGTGCCTGATTCAGAGACGATATAAAGCAACCTGAAGCCGTCACGGCATTTGGGGAAAGTTCTATTGGAACATTCGCGGCGCAATATCACGCAACTTCCCTGGACCGTTTCCCATCTTCTTTGCCAAGCAGTCCAAAGAGCTGCCCATATTCTTACCATGTAGACTGGGTGTGGAAGAGCGAAACGCTGGTCCGGTCACCCGGTCCTCGTGTACTCTTTGGCGCCCTCGTCGGTGCGCTCATTCCCCACAATTCCTACATGTACAGGAACCCAGCAGAAGATAATCACGACATCCACCCGGCTCACTAAAATCATCGCATCACAGATATCGCAAACCAGAGGGCGCGGAGATTCCAATGCCCTGAGAGCACTCAGGGCGCTTTGTGAGTCGCTATAAATCACGATCTGGTCTCTGAACTGGGCACATCGCATAATCTCCTGTACTGAGTGGTGTATTGGCACCAACTCAGCCGTGAAAACAGACGCACCTGGCAGAGCCCCGCTGACTTCAAACAGAGGGGATACAACATGGAATCCGACCCCCTCTTGGAACTTGGAGCCATCCATATACACAGGCACGGTTCCAGCAAGACATGAAGTGTGCTCCCAAAAGGCTAAATGCAATACTCCCGGCACTGTACAAGCTTTTGGAGCAGATGCGTGGCAACAAATAGCCAACAGTCGCACCCTCCAGGGTGGTGTTCTTGGCAGAACCAGAGGCACCACCGGCCCGAGTGTTATATCTAGCTCTCAAACAAGTTTCCTAGCCCTAAACCCAAAGGGCTTAGGGTATGACTTGCGTCTCTAGGCGGCATAGGCACCATCGAGATCAGCAGCGGATGCTTTGAGAGCCACCATCCCAGGAAGTCCACCAAAAGGAGAGGAACTCCGTAGTCCTCTTTAGTCTCTTTCTTCTCCACCTCTGAAAGGGACTCGAAGGTCAGATGGGCCAGCCTCAGCTGTGTCCTTCTCTGAAATGAACAAGGTCCTGAATGGCAAGGGGGCACCAACTTGGGAAGTGCGTCTCTCCTCTCATCACTAATCAGTAGGGATATGTGCCAACTCAGGGGGATCTTGTCAGAGGCAGACTCATCCACCTCCTAGGGTGTCAGGTATCCCAACCAGGGACTTTCTCAGCCTCTGGCCTGTAATCATCATCATTGGAGCAAGTGAGTAGATCTCCATTGGG
The DNA here is from genome assembly GCA_963969495.1 of Ceratothoa steindachneri. Classification (NCBI taxonomy): domain Eukaryota; kingdom Metazoa; phylum Arthropoda; class Malacostraca; order Isopoda; family Cymothoidae; genus Ceratothoa; species Ceratothoa steindachneri. The sequence continues at coordinate 123,615,871 of OZ018331.1, forward strand.
AAGAAAAGAGGGGCAGGTATGCTGGGACAGAACAATGTCAGGACACAATGATCAATTACTGTGGCAGGCAGTTCCTCTAAGGAGGTTTGCCCTCTTGAACCATTCCCAATCAGAACTGCAAATTTAGGGCCACCTGCTCATTGTCTAAATTGGAGTTATCTGAGGGCAACTTCAAAGATGGGGGTGAAATGGAACAGCTTCACCCATAGATATAAGAGAGAGAAACTCTCTGCTAGAAGTTTAGAGGGCCAATCTCCTCTTCAGATGTGAAGCTGATAAAGGGTAGCTCAGAAAATGGCAAAGAGGAAGCCACTTTTGCCACACAAAAAAGGTTGGAGGGGAGCCTCTCCACTGGTCAGAGTGGTGCCCTCATATTCCTCATCCACCCAAACACCAAGGTCGGGAAAGGTTTCTTTTATAGGGATGCAATCTGAAATTTTGAATGCAAACCAGCATACACAAGATTCCAGTCTTGGAATGGCCTGCTCAAGGAAATGAAAAGCAAGCTGAGATATACCTCTACACCTTACCTCCCTACAACCATCACATGTGGATTTTTGATATGGATGTCAGTTACTTCCGCAAATTGACCAAAAGTTGACATAACTCCACAAGGTGATAAATAAGAAGGGAGGGATGACTAAATATTGACAGGTATGTACAATTAACTGTGGTATTTTTTAGGGTGTTGCAATATTTTGTGTAACTACTAAATTTTGAGGCCACTCGATCATGTTTTTGGTAGAGACTGTAGGTTGAGGCAACTGGGGATAGTGTTGCTGGGAGGAACTGCCACTCCTCCAGATATAATGACATAGCTTCTCTCCCCCCCTCCCAACTGAGGCATTGATCAGAGAACCCTAAATGAATGAGTATGGGGGGGGGGGCACCCATTCCAATGGCAGATATATTCTTTTATGTACCACTTCAACTGCTTATATATAATTTGCATCATTCTCTTATTCCAAAGCATTATTCTATTCTCTTATCCCAAAGTATTATTTAGTTTGAAATCAATGTAGGCATAGCAACACAAAAGGAAACCACCATTAAAAAGGGATGAATTATTTATACCTAGGGGGTTTTTTTTTGGGGGGGGGGGTTAAGGGGCTATCTGGCAACTGCCTACTTAGGCATAAGTCGCCGTAAACAAAAAGCCTAGTTCTAGGCTACTTTAAAAAATTTGAACAGGAAACAACAATAAAAAGAAATAACAATAACAATAACAAAACAATAACAAAAACAAAAACAACTAAACCTAGTTAAATGAAAGGGAGAAGGCCGGCCTCCCCCAAATAGTCAACAAGTCCACCAGTCAATGTGCACGCACTCGTCCCCGAGTACAAAGGACAGGCGGTAGCGACCCCGCCCACCCCTGTACTGGGACAGGTAACGTGCACGAAGATCACCCAGACTGGGACATTTGACAAGGATGTGCCAAACAGTCTGGGGGACGATGCAGTCGTCGCAATAGGGCGCAGGCGAGCGCTCCATCAAATAGCGATGCGTCACATGAGTGTGTCCGATTCGGAGACGACAGAAAGTGACCTGAAGCCGTCGCGGCATTGGGGGATAGGTCCATGGGAACAGTCGCGGCGCAATGGCACGGAACTTTAAGCTCCCTTCGACCGTCTCCCATCTTCTTTGCCAAGCAGTCCGAAGAGCTGCCCGTATTCCTGCCATGTAGTCGGTGTGAGGAAGAGCGAAACGCTGGTCCGGTCACAGAGTCCTTGCGGACTCTTTGGCGCCCTCATCGGCGCGCTCATTCCCCGCAATTCCTACATGTCCAGGAACCCAGCAGAAGATAATCTCGACATCTGCCTGGCTCGCCAAAACCATGGCATCACGGATATCGTGAACCAGGGGATGCAGAGATTCCAATGCCCCGAGAGCACTCAGGGCGCTTTGTGAGTCGCTATAAATCACAATCCGGTCTCCGAACCGGGCTTATACCTAGGGATATCTCTCAATTAAACAATATCAATATATAGAACTATGTCCCATCAAGTTGCCAGAGCTTGCTCAGAAATTGTACATCAATTGTGAACCCTTCCATAACATTTACAAACCTTTGAGTCACCATACAAGTGTTTTATTCTTCCAGTATTGAATGTTGAAGCTCTTCTAATTATACCATGGACTTCATACCCCTTGGAAATCAGTAGCTCAGCCAAATAAGAGCCATCCTTTAGGAAGGGAACAAAATTTAATATTAGTAGAAATCAAACTAATGGAGCAAATAATATGACTTACATCTTAAATCAAAATATATTTTATTAAAAGATAAAATAATTAAAAACAAGATATTAAACATTACAGTAGATTTCATACCTGACCAGTAATTCCTGTAATTAGAGCAACTTTTGATTGTTCATGGTTAGCCATTTTTTTTCAAGTTTCAAGCAAAATAATTGAGGATTTTTATAATTCTATTTATTATTGGTCTGGAAGTGGTAATTTGCTTTGGTAAAATATAGATCAATAATCTGAATATGAAGTGTAAAATTAATTAAGTACACTATCATGTTATGTACTTTCCAAATATTCTTATTCTTTAACTTCTGTGCTTTCTTTTCAAGCATTTTCCTTCTTCTCCCTAACTTTTGTGAAGAGATGACCTTTTTTTTTATTTCCCTATATTTAATAAAAATATCATGGTATATTATCTGGCGAGACTATTAATGTGATATTCATGCGCCAGATTTTCAGGTGACCCCAGATGTCTCCCACAATAGCAAGTTCACCAACCATCAATAAATGACTTGTAATTTTTTTTTTTAAGAGCTCATCTGGCGACTGCCTACTTGGGCATTAGTCGCTGTATTAAAAACCTGCCTAGTACTAGGCTACTTTAAAATCAAATTCAAAAACAAATAAAAAAACAACAAACACAACACCAAAAAATTTTTTAAAAGGAAAAGGCAACGAGCAGGAAGTAAGCTCCTGCATCGGGGGGGGGGGGGGGGGTTGCCCCCCCCCCGGCACAGGAACCTGCAACCTATATAAGGGGAAAAAAACAAAAAAAACTGGTTAAATAAAAAGGAGAAGGCCGGCCTCCCCCCAAAGGTCTACAAGCCCACCAGTCAATGTGCACGCACTCGTCTCGAGTACAAGGGACAGGCGGTAGCGACCCCGCCCATCCCAGTACCAGGACAGCTAACATGCGTGAAGATCGCCCAGACTGGGAGATTCAACAAGAATGTTTATGAACAGTCTGGGGGATGATGCAGTCGTCACAATAGGGCGCTGGCAAGAGCTCCACCAAATGGCAATGGGTCATACCAGTGTGCCCAATTTGGAGACGACAGAAAGCGACCTGAAGCCATCATGGCATTTTGGAATAGGTCCATGCGAACAGTCGCGGCCCAATGGCATGCAACTTTAAGTTCCCTTTGACCGTCTCCCATCTTCTTTGCCAAGCAGTCCGAAGAGCTGACAGTATTCCTGCCATGTAGTCGGTGTGAGGAAGAGCGAAATGCTGGTCCAGTCACTGAGTCCTCGCAGACTCTTTGGCACGCTCATTCCTCGCAATTCCTACATGTCCAGGAACCCAGCAGAAGAAAATCTCGACATTCCCCGGCTCGCCAAAACTGTGGTGTCACAGATATCGCGCACCAGGGGAAGCGGAGATTCCAATGGCCCGAGAGCACTCAGTGCGCGTTGTGAGTCGCTATAGATCACAATCCGGTCTCCGAACTGGGCACGTCGCATAATCTCCCGTACCAAGTGATGTATTGCCACCAGCTCGGCCGTGAAGACAGATGCAGCACCTGGCAGAGCCCCACTGACTTCAAACAGAGGGGATACGGCATGGAAGCCGACCCCCTGTTCGGACTTGGAGCCATCCGTATACACTGGTACGGTTCCAATGTGACACGAGGTGTGCTCCAAAAAGGTCGAACGCAATACAATCGGCGCTGTACAAGCTTTGGAAGCAGAGGCGTGGCAACAAATAGCCAAACGTGGTACCCTCCACGAGGGCATCCTGGGTAGAACCAGGGGCGACACCGGCCCGAGAGCTAGATATAGCTCTCGAAGGAGTTTCTTGGCCCTAAACCCAAGGGGCTTAGGGTATGACTGGCGTCGCTCGGCGGCATAGGCACCATCGAAATCAGCTGCGAATGTAGTGAGAGCTGTTGGCGAATGAGGGGGGCGCCGGGCTCGCGCGTACAGGCCAATAATGCACTGTACATGGCGGAGAGCGAGTGGCATCTCCCCAGCATCGACTAGTAGGCTCTCAAGGCCGGTGAGGTGGATCGAGTCCACCTTCCGCAATAAACTATCGGCTGCGGATGCATAAAACTTGCATCCGTAGTCGAGCTTCGAAGAACAAAGGGTCGATAAAAAAGTAAGGCAGTAGCCCTATCAGCGCCCCAAGCGCTGAACATCACAGAACGGAGAATATCCATGGCAAAGGTACAAGAGACCCTAAGGCTGCGAATAAGAGCCTCCCAGCCAACGCGTCAGTCAAATACAAGACCAAGGAAACGGTGCGATTCAACCACCTTAGTCTTGGCCAAGGAAAACCGAAACCTGTACGCTTCGGCATAGCGAGAGACGCGGTTCAATGCCTGTTGGAGTCGATGCTCCAGAGTTGGCATCTGGGCCGCACCAAGAAAGATCGAAAGGTCATCCATGTAGAGCGTAGCGAGACACTTCCCTGCGGGAGACCCTCTTCCTGATCCATTTGGCCAGAGAGGGCTCCCCCCACCCGTATGCGGAATCGACGATCTCACAAAAATTCAGATATAAACATTGGTAGGTGGCCCTTTGCCCCCATCAGGTGGAGTCTCCATGATACCGTATCGCAATACGGTATCATAGGCTTTCTCCAGATCGAAAAAAATGTGGCGTAGTGCTGTCTACGAACAAAGGCCTCACAGACGGCATTTTCCAGTCAGAGCAGAGCATCCAAAGTGGAGTGGAACTTGCGGAAGCCACACTGTGCAGAAGACAGATGGCCTCCGCTGTCCAGGAAAAAGGATATTCTAACATTTACCAATTTCCCCATCAACTTGCACATGCAAGAGGTTAGAGAGATTGGGTGGAAACCAGCCGGAGTAGAGTGATCTCTCCCCGGTTTGCGAAAGGCGAGCACAGTAGCGATTCACCAGGCATCAGGGAGGAGACCCTCAACCCAGATCCTGTTGAACAAATCTAACAGAGAGGCCTGGCCTCACACACCAAGGTGTCGAAACATGGCGTATGGGTCATTCTCTGGACCATGGGCAGTGTCCAAGCACGAAGCAGGAGCGGAACGCAACTCACTCACAGTAAAGCTGTCGTTGAAGGGTTCTCCGCCTCTGGAGGTAAAGTCCAGTCGGCAGCCTTCCCCGATATCACAATGTGCATTGAATGCTGGCGGAGCAGCATACCGGCTAGAGAATGCGGAGAAAGCGGTCGCGAAGGATTCCGCCACGGACGCAGGGTCCGAGATTCTCTTGGAGAATGGGAGGGGGGTCCTGCGAGAACTTGCCCCGAATCCTTTTGACTTTCCTCCACACCTCTGCTAGAGGAGTCTTCCCGTTAAGTGAAGACACGATGCCTACCAAGAAGAGCGGCAGGTGTGCTTTGAAGTATACCAGAACCTAGCCCTAGCCTGACGAAATTCAGCGTAGGCGAAATCGTCCGGGTGAGGCATATAGTGCATGTAGGCATAACGCTTCTGTTTGAGGGCCGTCTCACACTCGGCCGACAACCACAAGAGTGGTCGGCGTGCAAAATGGCCAGACGTTTTGGGAATAGCAGTCAGGCCCGCGGCGATGAGGTTGCCAGCGAAGAAATCAATGGCCTCATCTACCGACTTAAACTCCTCAACTGAGATCATGGAGGTCATCGACCACCCCCCAATCAAAATCAGGATGTGCATCCCAAGAGCAGAAATTTAGAACAATGCAAGAAAATGAAGCGGTTCTCGGGCAGTGATGCGTAAACTCATCCACATTTAGGACACCTATCTCAAGCTCTTCGATCAGATCGGCAAGGACTTGTCCCCTGGGATTTATTGATTAATCTCCCCAGAGAGGATGTCTGCCTTTCAGATCTCCAAGCAAGAGAAAGGGCCTCAGCAACCGTGCCACGGCGCGGCAGAAGTCCCCCGGGTCGAGGTCAGCTGATGGTGGAATGTAGGCAGAAATAACAGTATACCTCCTATCCAGGTGAAGCTGCACAGCCACTGCCTGAAAAGAGGTATCTAAAGTGAAAAGAAGAACGGAGACATCATGCCGGGTGTAAACCGCACATCCCCCAGCCCGGCCCCAATCTCGTGGCGGTGGGGTCGCAAAACCCTTATACCCCGGGAGGGCGGGCAGGGGGCACGCGCCTAGCATGGTCTCCCGCAGAAAAATAACTAATGGGGAACGGGACGAGATGAGCCTCCGCAGCTCCTCCCAGTTGGCCTGGAGTCCCCCACAATATAAAATAACAGATGACAAAAGCCTCTTTTTTAAGGCACCCAAACTCCCCGGAAAACTACATCCAGAGGATTGCATCCAGAAACAAGGGTATCACCAATCAAGGCTCATCAGAACTAAATCATGCAGCTATAGATATATACAAACAATATTAATATATACAAAACTTAGGAACCATCACAACCTTTCCTCCCCATAAACTCATCCAACCTACTCAAATACATTTAGATTTGGACTACCTACTACCCTCCGCGGCAATTTGTTCCAGAAGTCTACCACTCTATTGGTGAAAAAATATTTTCTTAAATCCAACCTACACCCTGAGATGGATAGGTGAATGGCGAACTTCCAGAAGGCAAAGAGTTGTAATACAAGGGCAAAAATCGACTTGGAGTAATATAAGTAGTGGTGTGCCACAAGGTTCAGTATTGGAGCCGATATTATTCCTAGTATTTATTAATGATATTGACAAAAATATTAAATCAAATATTCTAAAATTTGCTGATGATATAAAGATCTTCGGGACTAGCTCAAATGATGAGGAAATTAGAGTGCTTCAGGAAGACTTAAGAAAATTTCATAAATGGTTAGAGGATTGACAGATGATTTTTAATGTTAGAATGTGTAAAACTGTAAATGTAGGATTTAATAATGTAAATGCTGTATATAGCCTAGCACAAGAAGATATTGAAAATGCTGTTACGGAAAAGGATTTAGTGTAATAGTACATAATACTTTAAAACCAAGTGAACACATAGCCAAAATTTAATATTATAAATCTTTACAAAAGCTTAGTCAGACCTATTTTGGAATATTGTTCACAGGCGTGGAGGCCTACTAATCAACAAGACATAGAAAATATAGAAAAAATGCAAAGAAGAACTACTAAAATGATTACTGATTTAAGAAATGAATCATATGAAAATAGATTAAGAAGTTGTAATTTTATGACATTAGAAATGAGACGACATAGAAGAGATTTAATAGAGATTTTTAAGATAATGCATGGTTATGAAGGATTAAGAAAGGAAGATTTTTTTACAATAAGTGATGATAGAAGAACTAGAGATCATGACCTGAAAATCTTTAAGGATAGATCAAGATTGAATATCAGAAAGTTCTCCTTTAACATAACATAACATAATTTCACGGATGACAAAAGCCACAAGGGCCTATCAAAGAGTTATTGATGAATGGAACAATTTAGATAATCAAACTGTCTAAGCAAGGGAACAGTGTGGAAGTTGTGAATGATGATGAATGGTGGGTGAAAATAGATAGGATAGATAAGTTAGGACAGGTTAGGTGTGTGAATGAGAGGGACATAGAACCTGTTAGGTTGACTAACAGATTCAATGTCCTGAGAGAGGAAGAGTGTGAAAGTGATTTGCCTGGTGTGATTGTGGATGAAAGCAGGATGGGGGGTAGTGTGACTGAGAGCAGGAGGGAGGGTAATGTTAGGCCAAGACAGAATAGGAGAATGACTGAGGTGCTAGTGATGAGTGACTCTCAGATTAGGTATTTAGATAGGAAGTTGAGTGATAGCAAGTAGAAGGGAATGAGAGTTTGTCTGCCGGGTGCTGGTGTAAGTGATGTTTGTGAGAGGTATGATAGGCTGGTTTCTGGGTGTGAGAGGGATGCAGTTGTGATTACGCATGTGGGAGTGAATGATGTAAAGAAGGTGGGTACATGTGAGTTACGTGAGCAGTATAAAAGGTTAGTTGAAAGGATGAGTAAAAGCAGGGTAAAAGGTGTTGTTTCTGGTGTGCTTCTGAGATTGGATGTGGGGGTAGAATGGTTGTCGCGTGCAATTGGTTTGAATGAATTTGTGAAAGGACTGTGTGAGGAGTTAGGATTGGTGTTTGTAGATGTCTGGGGTGGGTTTTATGGGAATAGGAGGTTGTATGCGATGGATGGGCTCCATCTTAGTCGGGCAGGTGTTGAGATTCTATGGGGGGAGCTGGATAGTGTGATTAGGTCCTTACGGGTGGGAAACTAGAAGCTGTTAGAGGTAAGGGAATAACAGGAATAGAGGGCAGGTGTAGGAAATGGAAGGGATGCAGAGATAGAGGAATAGCTAGGGGAGAGGGGAATAATAAAAAAACCTTAAAAATATACTACACAAATGGTCGGAGTATAAGGAATAAGATAGATCTCTTAAGAGCGTTAGCAAGTGAAGAGAATTTTGATATAATTGCGATAACAGAGTCATGGCTTGATTTGGCAGGTAATCACTTTAAACCTGAGGTTGAGATTGAGGGCTTTAACATGTTCCATACAGATAGGAATAGGAAGAGAGGAGGAGGGGTTATTATTTATATTAAAGATAATCTCCAGTGTTGTGTAAACAGTACAATTAAATTAGATGATAACAGAGTCATTATGGCTAAATGTAAAGGAAGGTAAAAACAAGCTTGTCATAGGATTATTATACAGACCACCAAATCTTAGTAAGGAAGCTTCAAATCTTCTGTGGCAGGAGATTGAACGGGCATGTAGAAGTAAGCATGTGTGTATAATGGGCGATTTTAATTACAGAAATATAGACTGGGAAGCTCTTGTGGGTGATCAGGAGGCTGAGGAATTTTTGAATGTTGTCCAAGATAATTTTCTGAGGCAGATTATTAACGAACCCACTAGAGGTAATAATATACTGGATTTAGTTCTGACAAATAAGGAAGAAGTTATTAAGGATAATGAGATTGGAGGAAATTTGGGTAATAGTGACCATTGTGAAATTAGATTCAAGATGAAATGGAATGGTATTGATAGTAGCATGAACAATGTTAAAATTCCTGACTTTAGAAGAGCAAATTATAATGGGCTAAGGACTTACCTGGAGGCAGTTGTACAGAAACCAGGCAATGAAATCAATTCAGGAATAGATTCAATGATATCAGTTAGTGGAGACAATAATCACCAGGAGGAAGAGAATACAATTGAAGAGGAGTATGAAAGAATAATTGAGCAATTAATTACAGGTCAGATGATTAACATTCCATATAAGATTAGGACTAAAAATAATGACCCAAAATGGATGACAGATAAAATTAAGCATTATATTGGCATTAAAAAGGGTATTTATAGGAAAATAAAAAATGGAGAGGAACACTTAAGGCAGAGATATAATGAACTAGCAAGAGATGTTAAAAAGTTAGTTAGAGTAGCAAGGAGAAATTATGAAATTAAAGTGGCAAATAGGGCAAAGGAAGATCCTAAAAGTTTTTAGCAATTATACAAAACTAAGGTTTGAGATAAAATAGGCCCACTTATAGATTCCAATGGAGAATTAGTGAGTGATAGGGACTCAATGGCTGGAATGCTAAATGACTTTTTTCTCTCAGTATTTACACAGGAGGATACTCTAAATATACCCGAGGTGTCAATGATCTTTCGGGGTAATGATGAAGAGAAATTAAAGGATATCTTGATCACAAAGGAGATAGTGACAAAGGAAATTGATAAAATCAAAAGTAGTAAAGCACCCGGTCCTGATGAGCTCTTTCCTAGAATTTTGAAAGAATGTAAGGATGTGTTAAGTGAGCCCCTAGCATGCATCTTTAGAAAATCATTGGAGAGTGGCATTGTGCCAGTGGCATGGAAGAAAGCCAATGTGATACCTATATTTAAGAAAGGGGATAAAACAAATATGTCTAATTACAGACCAGTAAGTTTGACATCAGTAGTAGGGAAAATAATGGAATCTATTATAGCAAGGAATATTAGAGATCACTTGGATAAGCATAAGTTGATAAAAGAATCACAGCATGGCTTTAGTAAGGGAAAATCCTGTATGACTAATTTGCTGTCTTTTTATAGTAAGGTGTATGAAGCAGCAGATAATGATGAAAACTATGATATTTTATACTTGGACTTTAGTAAGGCTTTTGATCGAGTGCCACACTTACGGCTTCTGAGCAAAGTTAAAGCACACGGTATCGATGGCAGTATATTTAGGTGGATTCAGTCATGGCTTGGTGACAGACAGCAAAGAGTTAGTATAGATGGAGTTAAATCTGAGTGGGGGTGTGTTAGCAGTGGAGTTCCGCAAGGATCTGTTTTGGGTCCCTTGCTATTCTTAATTTATATTAATGATCTTGACATAGGTATAAGTAGTGACCTGAGTAAATTTGCTGATGATACTAAGCTAGGTAGGGCCATTAGGGCTGATTCTGATGCTGTTGTAATGCAGGAGGAATTGACCATTCTGTCCAATTGGGCCGAGAAATGGCAAATGAAGTTTAACATAGACAAATGTAGTGTACTTAGTATAGGTAGAAATAATCCATTGAATAGTTATAAATTAAATGGGAGAATTTTAGGCAGGACCGATTGTGAGAGGGACTTGGGTATTTTGGTAAGTTCAGACCTTCGTCCTAGAAAGCAATGCCTAAATGCTAAGAATAAAGCTAATAGGATATTGGGATTCATTAGGAGGAGTGTAAGCAATAAGAGTGCTGAAGTCATTCTAAAACTCTATCTGGCGCTAGTTAGGCCTCATCTAGACTATGCAGTACAATTTTGGTCACCATATTATAGGAAGGATATTGATTTGCTTGAGTCTGTGCAGAGAAGGATGACAAAGATGATTGGTGGGCTAAGGAACTTACCTTATGGTGAAAGGCTCAGAAAACTAAATCTACATACATTGGAAAGGAGAAGAGTCAGAGGGGAATTGATTGAAGTCTTCAAATGGGTAAAAGGATATAATAAAGGGGATCTGGGTAAGGTTCTTATACTTAGTGAACATGACAGGACACGTAGCAATGGGTTTAAGCTTGATAAGTATAGGTTTAGGAAGGAGATTGGGAGGAATTGGTTTACAAATCGTGTGGTAGATGAATGGAATAGGCTCACTAGACATGTGATAGAAGCCTCCTCTCTGGGTAGTTTTAAGAATAGATTAGATAAATATATGGATGCAGCTGCTAGATGGGAATGGGGAGATTGTATTTTGCGGTTGCATGAATGGACATAATCCTCTGGATGCATTTTATTTATATTGTAGATTAGATCTGACGAACTCCTTAAAGGGTGACAATGTTGATGACTTTTCTCTGGTAAGAAATCTTTTGTGTGTTGACTGCAACAGGAGCTGCCAAGTGTAGGCCATGAATGGTCTTTTGCAGTCTCCTTCTTTTTTTATGTTCTTATGTTCTTAAAAATTGGCAAATTATTTGAAGAATGTCTGGAGCTACGAATAAGTCTGCCTGGTCCATTAACAAGAAGACTGTTGGATGCTGCTTAACCAGCTCTTGCGGGGCTGGTTTTTACTGGTAAGTTTATAATAGGTTGGTTCCTCTGTATAAAATCAGAGATTGAGTTTCCTCTAGGACAATATTGTGATGATCCCCACATATAATGATGTCCATTAAAGTCACCAGTCATTAATACTGGTAAGGTAAGTTGTCTATAGAGATGACTAAGTGCTTGTGATGTTAATGGTATACGAGGGGCGGTCAATAAGTTTTGCAATTCGGATATAAGGAAACGAGATATGAGGAAAAGTGTTTTATTATTTTTTCAATATAACTACCCTCGACTTCAATAACATAACATAACATAATTTCACAGATGACAAAAACAACAAGGGCCTATCAAAGGTCATCCATATCCATCAAATCCCACCCACATAATGCATCCATAGGAATTGTCAGATCATGCATCTACAATATACAATTTAAACAATCCATAGGAGTCTGTCAAAAACAAAATCAAAGTCCCCCAAAATATACAATAAAAAGAAAACTGCATCCACAGGAATGAGTCAAGAAACATATCCACATACCAAAAAGTAAGAAATTAACCCTCCATCCCCATATAATCATCCAATCTGCGCTTGAAAACATTCAAGTTTGGGCTGTCTACAGTCTCAGGTGGCAAACTATTCCAATAATCCACCACTGTTAGTGAAAAAATATTTTCTAATATCCAGTCTGCACCTCTGTTTTTTTAATCTTTAAGTGGTGGCCTCTAGTTCTATTACTACCTTCTAACTCAAATAACTTGCTGAAATCCAATTTATCCATCCCAGAAAAGATTTTAAAAAGCTCAATCATATCTCCCCTCACACACCTTCTTTCAAATGAAAACATATTTAATACCCTCAGTCTATCTTCATATTCAAGGTGCTTCAGGGATGGTATTATTTTTGTTGCCCTCCTTTGTACCGACTCTAATAAGTTTATATCATGTCTAAAATGTGGTGACCATGCCTGTATACAGTACTCTAAATGTGGCCTGACATAAGAGTTGTATAGTTTAAGGATGACCTCCTTACTCTTGTAGCTAACATTTCTTTTAATGTAACCTAGCACCCTGTTTGCTCTATTTTTTGCCTCAATACACTGCTTTGAAAATTTCAGTGACCTATCTACTACAACTCCTAAGTCCTTCTCATCTTCAACTGAATTAAGCCAATACCCATCCATCTCATAGCTAAATTCCCTATTATCTCTTCCCATGTTAATAACTTTGCATTTATTAAGGTTAAAAGTCATCTGCCACTTCTGAGCCCAAGCTAACAGCTTATCTAAGTCACCCTGCACTTTAAAGCTACCCTCAACCTCTTTGACTACAGCTGCCAATTTAGTGTCATCAGCAAAAATTGACACTTTGCTATTTACACCTTGAGCCACTTGTCCCTGAGGCTTTGAATTCCTGACAACCAGAAATCTCCCGACTGCTGTTCAATCCACTCCTGGATGGCGAGCTGGACATCTTCATCGTCCCCAAACCGGCATCCACGCGGGGCAGCCTTGAGCTGGCAGAATAAAAAGTAGTCGCTAGGGGCCAGATCTGGACTGTAGGGGGATGGTTGAGCTCCTCAAATCCACACTCGCGCAGGGCAGCTTGTGCAACTCTGGCCTTGTGGACTTTGACGATGTTGAAGTCGATCATGGGACGTGAGGTTTCTAGGGACCCAACGGGCAGAGACCTTGGTCATAACCAAATTGTCGTGGATGATGTTCATAACACTTCCATGTGATATACCAAGTTCTCGCTCGATTTCTTCGACCTTCACCTGTCGATTTTCGAGAATCATCCTCTCCAGATGGGCCACATTGCCCTCGTTGGTCATATTTGATGGGCATCCTGGATGGGGGTCATCTTCAAGGCACTCACGACCATGGCGGAACTCACTATTCCAGTGAGCAATGGTTGCATACAAGGGGCGGTGTCGGTGTATACTGCAACTATGCGTTCATGGATCTCTTTTGCATTCTTGCCTTCCTTGGTCAAAAATTTGATCACTGCACGGTGCTCAACCTTCTGCAATATTGAAAAATTTGTGACTAACGATCTGCGACCAGCTACTGCTTCTTAAATAGACGAGGCAGGAGCGTGCGGCTGCAGGTCCTGACTTGTCATAACTTGTCCTAACACCCCCACAAACAGCCATCCCGCTTCCTCTGTTTTGCCCTACCGATTCGCAAAACTTATTGACCGCCCCTCGTATTAGGTAGGATGTAAATGGAGCATATTGTGAGGGTTAGAGATGGTAAAGTAATTTGTGCTGCTATTGCTTCTAAATCTGAATTAACAGCTAGTGGAACATATGGTACACAAGAAGCTATACCAAGCAATACACCACCTCCATGTGCATTTCAGTCTTTTTTCAAAATATTAAATCCTTTTAAATATGTATTATATTCACTATTAAGTCTGGTCTCTTGTAAAGATATGATTGATTGATGGAGTGTATTCATTTAGGATTAACTGGAGAAATGGTAATTTATTTGGGAAACTACGTATATTCCATTAAAAACCTTGAAATCTATGGGTAATTTTGTTATTTATAATATTAATCCCCAAAGAGGATCCTATACCCATCCCTACAATCTGTCTCATTTGTCAGTATATTTTTATTTTCAGAGTTGGTAATTGTTTGGGATTTTGGAGGTGAAGATTTAGGTATATTTTGGGGGGAACACTTCAGTTTCAGGGTGCTGTTTATAGGCTACAATATATCTCTTATAACGTCAGACAGTAGCTTCAGATGTGACCAATCACAGCATTATATTTTTTTTTGTTTGGGGGATTTGCAACGTTTTACTAAATATCTGGACCTCTGCTCATTTATATTTTTCTAAGTTAGGTAAGGTTTCTTGATGTCTTTTATTATTTTTTGTTTTGTTTTCAGTATTTTTTGTGGTAAACATATAGACGAGCGGCCCAGCCAGAAAAAATTATTTTTTTGTAAATATTATCGTTCACCCGTGTTTGAATATTCATGCGCGTTTGAGTTTTCTTCGAATGATAGCTGCCGCCATTTTTTGTATTACAAAAAATGCCCGAAAGTAAACAAACCAAAAACGTTGTTTACGTTAGGCCATTTTTTTTATAAAATTGCCCGAAAAAACAAATGAAACATGCTGTTTCCATACTAATTGCAGTGGTTATACTTCTGAAATAGTGAAGAGGAAAGCCTATTTATTTTGCGTGTCTGCGTCCTATTCGAAATCTAGCTGACTTGAATCACGTTTTATTTTCGAGCATCTAAATTCGAAGTTAGGGTTCCCATCTAATGCTTGGCCACAAATGTCGCATTCACTTTTAATTCGCACTAAATTATGAACATCCAAAAAGGTGTTTAATTTATCTTTATCAGAAACTAGGGTTAATAATTCCGCAATAGATGACAGACAAAGTTCACAATTCGATACTATTTTCACGTCTGAAAACATATTTAATACCCTCAGTCTATCTTCATATTCAAGGTGCTTCAGGGATGGTATTATTTTTGTTGCCCTCCTTTGTACCGGCTCTAATAAGTTTATATCATGTCTAAAATGTGGTGACCATCCTGTATACAGTACTCTAAATGTGGCCTGACATAAGAGTTGTATAGTTTAAGGATGACATCCTTACTCTTGTAGCTAACATTTCTTTTAATGTAACCTAGCACCCTATTTGCTCTATTTTTTGCCTCAATACACTGCTTTGAAAATTTCAGTGACATAAGAACATAAGAAAAGAAGGAGACTGCAAAAGACCATACATGGCCTACACTTGGCAGTCCTCATCTTCAACTGAATTAAGCCAATACCCATCCATCTCATAGCTAAATTCCCTATTATCTCTCCCCATGTTAACAACTTTGCATTTATTAAGGTTAAAAGTCATCTGCCACTTCTGAGCCCAAGCTAACAACTTATTTAAGTCACCCTGCACTTTAAAGCTACCCTCAACCTCTTTGACTACAGCTGCCAATTTAGTGTCATCAGCAAAATTGATACTTTGCTATTCACACCTTGCCCAAGATCATTTACATAGATTATAAATAATAAAGGGCCTAAAACTGATCCCTGAGGTACGCCACTAATAATATTCCTCCACTCTGACCTTACTCCATTCAGTACAACTTATGTCATAAGACATATACTGTAGCCCAAAATTATAGCCTACTAAAAGCGCCACCTACTGCGCACCTAATCTGAAGTATTACCAGTGAGTGAGCTTAAATATAACCAGGATACATCGAATTTATAAATAAACAGCCCAAACATAGAAAGAGAATCTGTCTTCCAGGAGGAAAAATATTGGATATAAAAAAGACGTGTGTAAATCAAATAGAATATACTGGAGAAAATACTCTACATATAATTAATACAACTGGAAATGACATTAAAATAAGAGATCTAAATGCTATAATAAATGAATACAAAAAACTGATTGAAATCTATAAAGAGAAGAGAAGAAAATTGATAGTCACAGAGATATTACCAAGACTAAATTATTCAGAATATTGGTATGATTATACATATTGCCTAAACAAAAAACTACAGCTTCTCTGTGAAGAAACGAATATACCTTTTATACAAACCTGGAATCATTTTGATAACAAATATAAATTATTTCAACAAGATGGAGTCCATTTAAATTATATGGGAAATAAAATATTAGGTAATATATATGAATCATTTCTTAAAGAATATAATCAGGGAAACTTGTAAATGGGGGTAAACCCCCCCTGGACAGGAAAAGAGGCCTTCATAATGGTAGTGTATCTAGAAAAGCCAGTAAGAAAATTGAAAGTGTGTGTAACATATATCTACTGAATATTCAAGGATTAACAAAGCAGAAAGCACTAGAAATTGAAGATATTATTAAGAAAACAGATGGTCAAGATATTATTTTTCTTACGGAAACACATCAAAAATACAAGAAAATAAACTTTTCAGAAAATATTAATACAGTTGAAAAGTTCCGAGATGAAAAAGACAAAAAAGGAGGAGGATTAATGGCCTTATACAGAAAAAATAATTTAGACATACAAAAAATAGAGCTTCAAAATAATGACATACTCGCAGCTTTTGTGCATATTGGAAAATATAAAATATTTGTATTATTAGTATACATGGATGTGAAATGCAAAGAAAGAAACATAAATATAAGAAAAGATATTGAAAAAAAACTAGAACAAATGAATGATGAAATCCCAATCATAATTCTTGGCGATTTTAATGCACATCTCGGCTTTGTTGGACCACAAAAATGTAATTGGAATGGAAAAATGGTTATAGATCTGATAATGAAATGGAATTTAGTACTTTTAAATGCAGATGAAAATTGTACTGGAACAATTACCAGAGAACAAAGAGGAGAAAAGAGTGCAATTGACTTTATCATTGTAAACAGGCAACTATATAACCTATTTTTAGATATGGAAATAGATGAACATAAAAGATTGTTTGACCTCTCGGATCATTGTCTTCTCAAAATGAGATTAAGAATAAAAAAAGATGAAATTAAAAAGGATCAGAGAGAAGACATAGAAACCTATAAAGTTACGGACCAATATGCAAAGACAATGTTTATGAAGGAAGTGGAGGCTGACTTAGTAAAGGATGACAATGAGGGTTCTATCACAATGCAGAAAATAGAAGAGATAATAGGAAAAAAAGCTGATAAATTCCTAATAAAAAAAATCAAAAGGAGGATAGAAAAAAATCAAAAAGAACCAGTATGGTTAACAAAAGAAATAAAAGAAGGAATAAAAATTAGAAAGATGTATAACAGGAGAAAAAGGAATAGTAAAGATAAAAAAGAAAATGATTACTATATGAATATGTATTTAAGACAAAAGCAAAAGGTTCATATACTAATAAGAGAAGCTATAGAAAAATATGAAAAAAATATTACTCAAGAAGTAAAAGATAACAAGTCAGGAGAAAAACTCTGGGAAAATATAAACAAATTGCGAGGAAATATCAGAAAGGATATAATAACTGAAATATATAATGAAAAAGGAGAAAAATTAAAAGATGATTTTCAAAGAAATAAAATGATCCTGAACTATTGGAATAGCATATATAAAAAACAACACAACAATATAACAGAAGTTTGGAATAAATCTGAAATAAAAAAATATAAGCAGTATAAAAATCAAGAAAAAATGAAAGTATTTTTCGAGAATACCAAGATTCAATATGTACCAGAAAACTTAATTGAACATTTTGAATGTATGAATATTGAACAGAGAAGTGATGAGATTAAACCTTTAAAGAAAATAATATATAATGGTAAAAAGAACAATATAAAATACAAAGAAATACCTATATACTTAAAAGAGCATTATGAAATGAGTGGAAAATCTCATGAAGAGAAAGAATTAAAAAAGATGAAACCAGTAAATTTTCAGGCAATAGAGGTAAGGAAACATATCTTGAATATTAAAAATAAGAAGCAACCAGGCCCAGATAAAATAAAAGGAGAAATTTGGAAATGGATAGGGGAAAATGATATAACATTAGAAATCATAACAAAAGGTTTGAATAAAATAATTGAAGAACAAAATGTCCCTCAAAAATGGAAAGAATCAAAAACAGTGCTACTGCCAAAGATAAAAAAGCCAACTATAAAGGATTTTAGGCCAGTTGCACTTACAAATACTAGCTATAAATTATATATGAGCCTAATAAAAACTAAATTGGTGGAACACTTGGAAAATGTGGAACAAGAAAACGAGTTTCAATCTGGGTTTACAAAAGGAAGAAGAAGAGAAGATAATCTACTAATATTGAAATATTGTATTGAAAATAGCATAAAAAGGAAGAAATGTCTTATTGTTACTTTTATTGATTTTGAAAAAGCTTTTGACTCTGTGGATAGAGGAAAGATGATTGAAGCATTAAAATACTATAAATGTGATCCAGATGTAATAGAAACAATAGCCAGACTTTATACAGATGACAGTACTACTTTATATATAAATAATAAAGTAATAGGTCAGACTGAAGTGACAAATGGAATACGTCAAGGGTGCACAGGATCACCACAAATATTTATAATGGTTATAAACATACTGATTGAGAAATTGTGCCTCATGAAATTTGGATACAAGGATGAGTCCTTTTACATACCAACATTATTCTTTGCAGATGATGGCGTATTATTGGCAAGTTCAATAGAAGAAATGGAGCAAATGATTGATATTATTACAGAAATAGCAAAGGCCTGTGGTTTGAAAATGAATAAAAATAAGAGTAAAATCATGATATTTAATAAACCAAAAGAACAAAGTAAGATAAGAGATATTGAAATCACTAACGAAGTAAAATATCTAGGAGTCACAATTATTGACAAAAAAGACTGTTTTAGAAAACATAGAGAAGAAAAAATAAATCAAGCTAAAAAGATGAAAAATCTAACATTCTCAGTTATCTCAAGATCATGTAACAAGGTAATGATTGGAAAAACCTTCTGGAAAAGCATTATATTGCCTAGTATATTGGCAGGAACAGCAGTAATATGTTGGAAAAAGAAAGAAATAGAAGAGCTACAAAGAATTGAAAATTCAGTTTGGCGGAATATATTAGGAGCCCCAGGGTTTACACCTTCAGTTGTTCTTCGTGGTGAAATTGGAGCATCATCCATGTTAAAAAGAGATATAGAAACAAAATTGGGTTACATTAAATATGTTCTGGATAAAGGTACACCATTGAGTAAAACAATCATGAAAGAAATGATGGACAAAAAACTGGACAAACAATGGAATGACATAGTAAGGAAATATATGGAGTTTATTGAAATAAATACAAAGAAGCTAAGAGAAATAAATAAAGAAAAACTAAAAGAACTGACAATGAATTTTGATACCAAGTTATGGATTGAGAATTTGAATAAAAAACACACTCTCAAATTATACCAGGAAAATAAAAGAGAGATTAAAGAAGAAAAAATTTATCGTAATGATTTTCCATCAATTCTTATGTTTGAAAATTGATACTAATAGCGCGATGTGTAAAAGTTTTGTCTGGGAACGGACGTTTACCTGACGCGTAGAAGAGACTGTACGAATTTGTTAGCCACGTATTCAAGCTTTACTAGTGCTACTATTTCACTCATCGAGTGCTTTAGTGATCAATTAAGGCATCATGGATGACGCCGAAGAAGACGGAGAGAGTCCACCAACCACCTTGCAGATGGACCCAAAACCAAACAAGCGACGTTTAGACTCTGACCCTGGAGAACTAGGGACCTCCAAAAATGCTCGCAGCGAAAACCCACCACTGCCCCCACCAGTCCGAGTGGACGAAAAAGACCTACAAGCTGAACCTGACACATCCCCTGTGACCATCTACATAAAATCAACGGAAGGAAAGGTACTAAACACCGTGCCTAGAGACCTGACGAGAGCAATCAACACATCCACACTGGGGAAATACGTGATTCAGGGCCGAGTCTTGGCCCTAGGCAGAGGAAATGCAATCAAGGTAGAAATGACCCGAGACAGCATCAACAAACTTAAAACACCCTTAGAGGAGATCACCACTCTAGGACCCTGGAAGGTGAAATGCTGGGAGTCTAGGGGCCTTAACCCTAATCTTATATATGGTAAGGTAGGTCCTTTTAGCCATACCTACACTGCAGAAAATCTAGCAGAAGACTCTGACCTTTTGGACCATGCCGAGGCAACCCTCAAAGAAATCATGCCACTTCCAATGAGAGCAGACAATACCAGATTCTACAGATTAGCCTTCCAGGGGACCCAGCTACCTAAGAAAATAGCACTAGGGCATCAAATTGTACCTGTCAACCAATACAGGTTGCCTGCTCTGCGATGCAGAAATTGCTATTTGTTTGGCCACGGTGCTTTAGCATGCAGACAGCAAACAAGGTGTTGCAACTGCAGTGGTTTCCACCCATTCAAGACCCCAGAAGGAAACCAATGCACCAATACACCATTCTGTTTTCTCTGCAGAGAAAACCATAGACTCAACAACAAGTCATGTCCAGCACAGAAGAAGGCAGAAGAAATCAACCTATCGTGTAGACAGCAAAAGCTGTCAAACCAAGAAACGAATAACAAATTGAGGGAAGTTACACCCCGCAAGCCCACCCCAAGCACTGAACCACGATCCTCTCATAATCCTTCACCAAGAGTGCCTACAACGATAGTGCTCAACAATTCATTCGCTATCCTAAGCGATATGACAGAAGACGACGACTACAACACTGATCCAAGTTGTGCCACCCCACATCCTCACACTAACAAAAGCCAACCAAAACACCAACGTCCGAGACGACACCTAACGCCTAAAAAACACCACAGGCAACACGAACTCACAAGTGGAACAAATCTACAAGGTGACATAATTATCCACCACCCATCAACACCAGCAAGCAGCCACAATCACACACCAGTTCCAGTAAGAAATGTTGGGTCTCCACAGCCAACCTACGCCAGTAAAGTTGCCGGAAAAAGGCACCCCACCAGCACCACTGCAACAAGTGCTGCTGAACCAACCAGCACAGACTGGTCATCACTCCTGCCATCACTCTTCGACATCATACGCAAAGGATTCTCTCTCTACAACCAAGGCTGCTCTGTATTCCAAATAATCTGAAAGCTCCTCCCTGCCCTTCTTGCTTTACTTGATGTATAATCATGGCACTCTCACAAAACAGTCTAATGTTCTGGAACTCGCGCTCCATTAATAGAAAACTTGCAGACATAAAACTTTATGCTAAACAACACCGCCCACTTGTTATAGCAGTGTGCGAAACCTGGCTCCAGCCACACATAAACGTGTCACTCCAAGGTTATACCATCAACAGAAAAGATAGACCTAACAGACAGGGGGGAGGACTTGCCACGTTTACACATATCTCGCTAGCAACAACAGTTTTTCCCTTGCAACCTTACCCAGGAGGACTCCTAGAGACCATGGCCATCCAAATATCCCTACCCCGAGGATGGACCACCATCTTAATCTGCTACAACCCATGCTCTGACATAACCCACCAGGAACTAGAACACTATTTTGACCAGCTGCCCTCTCCAGCCCTGATACTGGGAGACTTCAATGCCAAGCACTCATACTGGCAACCAAACCTCCCCCGCGCCTCGCACAACCCTTCAGGCATCTCTCTCTTCAACACCCTTCTTTCCTCATCATTCATACTTCTCACTCCACCAGGATTAGCCACAAGAATAGATCCTTATAAAGGTTTTACATCCACACTAGATCTGTGCCTAGGAAATGACTTCCTCACAGAAGCAGAAATAGCAGTGGGTCCATACATGGGTAGTGACCATCTTCCCATTCTAATTTTTCTGACAGGGAATCCTCCACCACCAATTTCCCTCAGAAAACGATGGATCCTGAACAAAGAGAAATGGGAAAACTACACAAAAGCCACAACTAACCTCAGTGCACCTACAACCATGGATATAGAAGACATGACTACCCAAATAACATCACAACTCATCGAGGCAGGAAAGAACAACTTTAAAAAATCCTCAGGAAACTACGACCCTCGTCCCAAAGTTCCGTGGTGGAATGAAGATTGCAACACAGCTGTGAATAATCGCAGGAAAGCATGGAACAACTGGAGAAAGTGTCCATGTGATGACCACAGAGACAGATACCATCAACAGGATGCCATCCGGACACAGATAGTTGCAAATGCAAAGAAGACTGCATGGGCTTCCCACGTCTCCTCTCTCTCCTTTAGAAGTTGCCCCAAAAGGACCTTCTCATTCATCCGTGCCATGAATGGTCGCTCAACTCTTTTTTCCCTACCCCTAAGAGGACCAGATGCCAAACTACTCCAGCCTCTTGACCAGGCAGAGCTGCTAGCAACCCACTTTCACACTATCTACAGCAAGACCGACCCAATCGCATTCTGCCTCCCAGCATCCCCCCCACAGCACAATCCTATTGAATTCTCCTCACCACTCACTCTAAAGGAGCTGAGCTCTTCAATCAAAACCCTCACCAGTAACAAGACAATGGGGCCAGATGAAGTCCTTAACGAATTCATCCTCCATCTTCCTCACACAGCCCTACCCCAGCTGTTGCATCTTATGAACACCAGCTGGATTGAGGGCACTTTCCCCACAGCATGGAAACATGCAACACTTGTTCCCATCCCCAAAGCAGGAAAAGACCCAAGCCAGCCAAACTCATATCGGCCCATCAGTTTGCTGTCCTGCCTTGGCAAACTCATGGAACGATTAATAAATAACCGTCTCACCTGGTGGCTGGAGCATAACAACCTCCTCCCCAGCTATCAGTTTGGTTTCCGTCCAAACAGAAATACAGAAGATCTTCTCCTCATCTTCGAACATGCCATCAGAAGAACGTACCAAGCCCAGGGGGTTCTCTTAGCAGTGTTTATTGACCTGCAAGGAGCTTTTGATGCAGCTTCACATGGGGGAATACTTACAAAACTAACAGCACTGGGAGTGCAAGGTAACCCCCTAAAATGGTTCCAGAGCTTCTTAACCAACAGAACTTACTCTGTATCAGTTGGCGGCAGTTACTCCGCACCACGTCCACTTAACAGAGGAGTACCACAGGGTTCAGCTCTGAGCCCAACACTATTTAATATCCTTTTAAGTGATCTACCAACCACACCAAGCTCCACACTACTGGTGTATGCAGATGATATAACACTGCTACACAGAGCCCAAACACTTCAAGAAGCCCAACAAGGCATACAAACGGCCCTCCAGCACCTCCTCCAATGGGTAACTCAATGGGGTCTTCAAATAAACCCTCACAAAAGCCGCCTAATGTGTTTCACAAAAAAGAGGGTTCCACACATACCAACAATCAATGTAGGAAGCACCTCTATAACTTATGTAACATCACATCACCTCCTAGGAGTAGTTTTTGATGGCCCTATTCTCACCTTTTGACATCACATTGAATATCTACGATCTGCATGCCTCAAGCGCATGGACACCATGAAGAAGATCTCTGGCATAAAATGGGGAGCAGATAGAGAAACCCTCCTCACCCTATACAAAACATTCATCCTCAGCAAGCTTCAATATGGATCAGCTATCTATGGAACAGCATCACCAACTACCTTAAAAAGACTTGAGACCATCCACAACTCTGCCCTAAGGATAGCCCTGGGGGCTTACAGATCCTCTCCTATCCCTTCCCTCCAAGCTGAATCTGGCATCCCTCCCCTTACCTTTGCCCGTCAGAAGAAAATGTGCAACACCCTGTATCGAGCATCTACTCATTCCTCAGAGCACCCTGCAAGCAAATTAGTAAGAGATGCCCTAATATCTCCAGAAGTTGGCCCAATGGCAAACCTCCCCCTCCTTGATAAGACGGTCTCCTTCATGCAGGATATCTCCTTACCTCTCCCCACTCTTATCAGAGAAGGCTCAACATTCCCTCCTATTCCACCCTTTTTTGATATTTCACAACACATATCCCTAGACCTTAGCTTCCCTTTTCGAAAAGGAAAAGATCCACCACAGCTTGCACAGCAACTATTCCTCAGTAGACAAAATGAACTTTACAGCTCTCACATCCAGATCTTTACTGATGGATCTTATATGCCAGAGAAACAACAGACATCAGCAGCCATATACATCCCAAGCCTAATGCTATGCAGGACCTGGAGACTCTCACCACACCATAGTGTTGTAGCAGCTGAGTTATTTGCCATTCAAAGCGCCCTGCAGCATCTCAAGCCCTTAATACCCTCAAAAGCAATCATCTGGTCTGACTCAAGATCAGGACTGGCACTGATTGGTAATCCAAGACCACACAACTATACCTTACTGGTGCATCACATCCAAAACCTACTCCTCCAATTAATCTCAAAAGGCTGGTTCATAGTGCTACATTGGATTCCATCACATACTGGAATCACCGGAAATGAGGTGGTAGACAGAGCCACCAGAGAAACCATACCCAACACAGTAGAGCCCCTTCCACTCGAACGCTGTGAAGCCCAGTCGCTCATTCAGGATAGACTGCATGAAAGATGGAGAACTGAAATAACCGTCTCGCTGCAAGAAACTGCACTTGGAGAGGTCCGCTCCAGTCCTTCCCCGGCCCCATGGGCCCGCTCAAAATACAGAAGACTGGATGTAGCCCTCCTACGCCTGAGGATTGGCCATTGCGGTCTCCAGGCACACAAATACCGCATAGGCTGGAGTGACTCCCCACACTGCAGCTGGTGTAAAAACCAACGAGAGACAGTGGAGCACTTCCTGCTCCACTGTCCAAGATTCCATTCCCTGCGCACAACTCTCCGCGCTCAACTAACCACACAGGGTGTGCGGCAGTTAACCTTATCAGTCCTGCTTGATGGGGCAGGATATGACCCACCTCAGCGATCCTGCATCATACAGTCAACCCTGGAATTCATCAAAAAGAGCGGATAGCTCTCCCGAATCTAACAAACTGCCAAGACTAGAAAAGACGCTCAACAAACCAAGAACGGTTACCCCTTCGCAATCAAATGACTTGCAATCGGGGCCCATGTGAATTTGTCCAAGTGGCCCGAACCAACAACAACAACAACAACAATTCTTATGTTTAAATGTAGAACAAACACTTTGAACCTTGAATGGAGGAAGATTTATGTAGGAGGAGATACAAAGTGTAAACTGTGTAATGAAGAAGAGGAAACTTTGGAACACTTTCTTATAAAATGTAGCAAATTGGAAAAAATCAGAAAAAAATTTGAAATAAGAGAGATAAGAATAGAGAAGTTACTACTATTTAATAATATCCAAGAGGAAGAAGAATATAAATGTAAAAATTTCCTGAAAGAGGCTTGGATGATGAGAAAAAAACTAATGGATAAAGCAATTTAATAAGATTGATAAATAGCCAAAGTAAATGATGAAAAATAGGCACTCATATATGTGTATGTAAATATATAACTAATAATGACAATAGGCACCAGTATGTGTATGTAAATATCTTATCTAATTAATAATGACGATGGTGAAAAACCTAATCAAGTGATGACAAGGACAATCCTAATCAAGTGTGCCTGATACGTAAATATATAGTTATTAATGACAAGGGTGAAAAAAGCTTAATAAGATGACAAAGATAATAAATTCTGCAAAACAAACAATACAAAAAGAAATAAACAAGACATAATGTATATTTAAGAGATGCCGAAGTAAAGGCAATATCTCGAACCTCAAACAGAACAGAACATACTCCAGATCGAATGAGGAGTCTTGTTTTGAACTGACTGTATCCCCATGGGTTGAGGATGAAGGGCAGGGTTGAGATTGTGATCTAACCTTAGGTGTTGTAGAAGCAAAGTGGTTAACAGTTTTGTCTGTCTCCTTAATTACTTTGGTAAACATGTAGAGGAGCGGCCCGGCAGGAAAAAAATTATTTTGTGTAAATATTATCGTTCACCCGTATCATTTCTGACATCATACCCCACCCCCAACCCCTATTATAATTCGTAAAACGATTAAAGGCGCTGACATGATGTAGTTAAAGCATTCATCTCTGTAACGTCAGAACATTATAAAAATTAGGATTATATACAAGTGCTTAGAGGTAGGATCCAAATCTATGCTATCATTGTCTATATTTGAACTAAGTGGCTTTAGCTTTGTTCAGCTTTCGTCCCTATGGGACATATTGCCTAAGGGGAACCAAATGCCCGAGGGCAAGGGCAGTGAAATAAAGAAAATAAGCTACAAAAGTTATTTAAAAAAAGTTAGGTCTGGTAACAAAGGATAAAAGAGTTGCCTAATTGAGAGCGGAGCAATAGAAGCCTTAACTACAAAACACATCGCCGAATAGTAGATAACTAATGGAAAGATGATGTGTCAGGGCAGATATGATTGAGCTTTTTAAAATCTCAACACCTGAATCACCACACTTCAATCTGGATAACCCGGCAGGTGCATTCGTTTTTTTCTACACTTGACAAAGTCTGTGTAATGATATATATATATATATATATATATATATATATATATATATATATATATATATATATATATATATATATATATATATATATATATATATCATTACACAGACTTTGTGTATATATATATATATATACACACACACACACACACATATATATATATATATATATATATATATATATATATATATATATATATATATATATATATATATATATATATATATATATATATATATATATATATATATATATATATATATATATATATATATATATATATATATATATATATATATATATATATATATATATATATATATATATATATATATATATATATATATATATATATATATATATATATATATATATATATATATATATATATATATATATATATGCAGATATTTTTGAAGCTCATTGTGTATTTCACCTTAATTAACTTCCTTTGGTAACTTTTTCTTCTTCTATCTTTTTTATTCCATCTTGTAGATAGTGGATCACTCGTCCGGTATTCATCTGTTTTAAATTAATGTATTTGGTAAAAAACAAACTAAATTGCTTAGCTTTCGATCTTATTCGATCATCTTCGGAGCGTTTTGATATGTTCTTGCCTCCTTTACCGATGTAATGAGTGGAGTGAGAATCTGACATCTGCTTCAGGTGCTTTAAATTAGAACACCACACCACAAAAGATTGCAAGGAACAGGGATGAAAGAAAACGATTTGTAAAGGGTATTTATTCCGCCTAGGTTGAGCGTAAAGTTAGAGGAAACGGGCCAGTCCGGTGAGTGAAATTTTAAAATAATTTTAATGTTCGATTTCAGCTTGTCGCTTGACTGGTGATGGCCGGCTTAGCTTCGTTTATTGGCGAAGCTGGAATCGAACATTAAGATTATTTTAAAATACCACTCCCTGGACTGGCCCGTTTCATCTAACGTTACGCTCAACCTAGGCGGAATAAATACCCCTTAAAAATCGTTTTCTTTTATTCTGTCAGATCCTCACCCCACTCATTACATCGGTAAAGGAGGCAAGAACATACCAAAACGCTCCGAAGATGATCGAATAAGATCGGAAGCTCAGCAATTTAATTTGTTTTTTTTTACCAAACACATTCATTTAATCGAGATGAATAAAAGACAAGTGATCCACCATCTACAAGATGGAATTAAAAAAGATAGTAGGAAGAAGTGAAAGTTGTCAAAGGAAATTAATTAAAGCGATATACACAATAACCTTCAACAAAATTTGCATTAAAGAAAGACGGCTACCCAATATAAATATATATATATATATATATATATATATATATATATATATATATATATATATATATATATATATATATATATATATATATATATATATATATATATATGTATATATATAAAGCTCACAAAGCGCACGTGAGTCAAAGTTATGGAGATACACCCACAAAGGAAAAGTTAAAAACGATTCCGAGCAGAGCATATATATAAATATATATATATATATATATATATATATATATATATATATATATATATATATAACACAAGGGAAAAAATATTTGCCATTTATGTAATTTATTTGTTTTGATACGTCAAATTAACTATTACAAGGTCAGGCTCACACAAATTACAAAGCCAGGCCAAATAAAAAAAAATGGCTCAGTGCTTAATAAGCATCACAGTGTGATCTGAGCCAGTTTTTGCTTTGGCCTGACCTTGTAATTTGTGTGAGCCCCACCCACCCGTCCAACTTGGCGAGTGGAAGGCGAACAACATGAAACTTTGGGGGTAGTGGAAGAGGAAAGTGAACTTTCCACGTGACCAATGAGGTATTCACACGCACTTGTTTTTTTTAGTGAGGTATCCCCTGCAAGCCTCTTCCTCAATGAGATGGATTATAAAGAAAACACAAATAAATATTCATTTGTTTTTTTTATTAAGTATATATAATTATGTACATATTTGACAAACGCAGTGTTGGCTGCGTTTGTGTTGCTTGATGTATATAGGATGTGGACATGGTCTGTGGTGGAAGGCGTGAAACGATGGTTTCATATAATTATCATTCGAATCACGAATTGGTGAACGAGCAAGCATCATTAATGGTATAGAATATGGTTTATTTCCTTGGACAGGCGCTGCTAGATAAAAGTCTACTTGCGGACGTTCTACAATATTTCTATTATAGGAAATATTTTTTCGATGAAAGTTGGACCTAGCAATAGGTTAGCTCTTCTTGGAACTAAACGATATACGTTTCACGACGATGTATCAGTGAGATTACATTTGTCGTAGTAGTATCCGTCAGGTAAATTTGGGAAACTAAAGTTGTGAGTTATACTTAAACCCGACTTAAAGGCGTGTGTATCGAAATATTCATTAACGTCCCATATCTTATCGTTAGTTTTGACCAGAGTATCCATTTCATTATAGGAAGAAATAGCATAATTTTTCTTTTGATTTGTATTGCAGGCTAAATATAAAGGCATTTCTGTACAAATATCTGTATTTTCGGTTATAGTTGAACCTTGTGAAATAATTTGAGTTCTAGTTGCACAATGCAAATCAATTGTAAAGGAAGCACTATTAATATAACAACCAATAGAAATATTATTAAGAGTACGTTCCATTTTGCGTTGAAACTCGTCTATCGGTGTCCAAAAGTCCAAAAATGATAGGGAATTATAAATACTGGGTGTCTAATTTGCGAGGTAAATTCAAACTGAACAAAGCGATTTGTTCATATATATATATATATATATATATATATATATATATATATATATATATATATATATATATATATATATATATATATATATATTTATATATATATATATATATATATATATATATATATATATATATATATATATATATATATATATGTATATATATATATATATATATATATATATATATATATATATATATATATATATATATATATATATATGCAAATATTTTTGAAGCCCATTGTGTATTTTGCCTTAATTAATTTCCTTTGGTAACTTTTTCTTCTTCTATCTTTTTTTATTCCATCTTGTAGATGGTGGATCACTTGTCGGTTATTCACCTGTTTTGAATGAATGTATTTGGTAAAAAACTATCTAAATTGCTAAGCTTTAGATCTTATTCCATCATCTTCGGAGCGTTTTGATATGTTCTTGCCTGCTTTACCGATGTAATGAATGGAGTGAGGATCTGACATCTGCCTCATGTGCTTTAAATTAGAACATCACACCACAAAAGATTGCAAGAAACAGGGATGAAAGAAAATGATTTGTAATGGGCATTTATTCCACCAAGGTTGAGCGTAAAGTTAGAGGAAACGGGCCAGTCCGGTGAGTGAAAGTTTAAAATAATTTTAATGTTCGATTTCAGCTTGTCGCTTGACTGGTGATGGCCGGCTTAGCTTCGTTTATTGGCGACAAGCTGGAATCGAACATTAAGATTATATTAAAATACCGCTCACCGGACTGGCCCGTTTCATCTAACGTTACGCTCAACCTAGGCGGAATAAATACCCCTTAAAAATCGTTTTCTTTTATTCTGTCAGATCCTCACCCCACTCATTACATCGGTAAAGGAGGCAAGAACATACCAAAACGCTCCGAAGATGATCGAATAAGACGGAAGCTCAGCAATTTAATTTGTTTTTTTACCAAACACATTCATCTAAAAGAGATGAATAAAGGACAAGTGATCCACCATCTACAAGATGGAATAAAAAAAGATAGTAGGAAGAAGTGAAAGTTGCCAAAGGAAATTAATTAAAGCGAAATACACAATGGCCTTCAACAAAATTTACATTAAAGAAAGAAGGCTACCCAATATATATATATATATATATATATATATATATATATATATATATATATATATATAAAGCTCACAAAGCGCACGTGAGTCAAAGTTATGGAGATACACCCACAAAGGAAAAGGGACAAACGTTTCCGAGCATATATATATATATATATATATATATATATATATATATATATATATATATATATATATATATATATATATATATATATATATATATATATATATATTATATATATATATATATATATATATATATATATATATATATATATATATATATATATAACACTCAAGGAAAAAAGCTTTACCTTTTATGGAATTTATTTGTCTTGCTACGTCCAATTAACTAATTGATAAAACATGAAATATAAAGTATAAACATTACCCTGATTCGAACCAATTATAAAGATCGAGCAAGTAAGAGCGTTAGGTTGCACAGCTGCGAAATATCACCACAGCTGCGAGATTTCACCACAGTTCAGCTTGTCTATGTAGAGATACAAATGCACACACACTCATATATATATATATATATATATATATATATATATATATATATATATATATATATATATATATATATATATAAATATATATATATATATATATATATATATATATATATATATATATATATATATATATATATATATATATATATATATACAAAGAAAGATGCAGAAACCTTGTATTGCACACTATATAACAATATAGTACAAGAGAAAGAGAAATTCGATGTGAATGAGCAATGAGACAAGAAATAGGAGTTTTTTTAGTTGTAAGAAAGAGGGACATTAGAAGTACACTTGAATCAAAGAGAGCAGAGGGCGGCACAATGAAGGCAATCCTTTACCGAAAAGACAAAAATAACGCCAGAGGGAAAAAATTGAAATTTCGAGTTCTCGTTTACAACGGCTACCTACAAGAATCCATCGACGCCACTATAAAAGAGAAAATGAACTTGGCTGCTGGTCCTGGCGTCCGGTCTATTCCGAAGAGGAATAATATCGGCCTTTATTGCAAGGTCAATATGGACACCGGCTATCGTGAAGATGATAAGCTCTCAAAACCATTCTCCTTCGTAATGTGACCCCAACCGACCCTAATAGGGATATTAATTTGATTATATAATGCCAGCCTAAGAAAACAAGTAGTTGCATCATGAAGAACAGCTGTCTCCCCCTTACGAGCAAACTCCAGGAGACTAACGCCGTGTACGAATGTTCGTGAAAAGTCAGTGACTGCGAACACCGCAATTCAAAGTACATCGGCGTCACCTCCACAACCCTGTCAAGGACCCTAAGCCGTGTAAAGCTGAATAAGGATACCTCCATCATCCTGAGACTCCGAAACCGCAGAAAATTGCCGATGGCCGAAGTCGTCATTATTCAAATGAAGAAACAGGCAATTAACGTGCAACTTCAGCCCGAAACCAAACTCCTGACATCTCAGCGTCTTCGAAGTGACCGCCGTTAAAATAAGCACGTTTTCAAACTTTTATTTTCCTTTGTTTCCTTTGCCATAGAACTAGACCGGAGCGACAAATAGTCAGACAATGAATGAATGAAGTATATAGAAAGGACAGAGAGGGATCACTGTGTAACACAGGCCAACAAGCAGTCGTAGAGGAAAGAGGGGCGCAAATAACTTGAGAGGGGATAGAAAGAGTCGATAGGTCGGTGGCTAGACACCGATGCGTGGTGTGGTTGGGTGTATCTCGAGGTGTTCGTGACTGGACAACGGTTGGAGGGTGGTCAAGAAGGACGACGTGTCTGCTTAGTCGGAAACGCGTTATTCATGATGCTTTTTAACTTATGCGAAGAACGGTATGGGTTGCGGGTGGTCATGGGCTGCGGGGTAACGCAGTACCATCGCAACATACCGTCCTGCGTGTAGTTCGGTGTATAAGGGGTCTCTAGCGAGTTTCCTGAGTTTTTTTGTGAGTCTGGTGTGAGCGCATGTGTTGAGGGGTGCTAATTTGTTGTTGTCGTGTAGTGTGGACATTCTCAGGTACAAGGGAGAGCGGCAGCGCGCTTCAGAGCAGAGTTCTGAATGCGCTGAGACTTCTGCTGCCACGTGGTACTCGCGGCTACGAGTGACAGTGGGGCGTACGCGAAAAGAGGTCGCACGAGTGTTTTATATAGGTGTAACTGTATAATATATAAATAATATATATAAGACAGTTTTTAAACCGTTGTTATCGAATGGCCTTATACGATACATGTCTAAAATACAAGTAAATCTCAAAAATAATTCTTAAATTCAGTATTATTTCTTAGCTCACGTCTAAAATCTACAATTCATATTTATTTCTTATGTGTGGAATATAATTCGGTTGTTACATAACTCTTTCTGAATAATAGAATAGAAGTATTGCTATATATATATATATATATATATATATATATATATATATATATATATATATATATATATATATATATATATATATAAGTTATGTAATAATATATAAATAATAAATATAAGACACGAGGACAAACAAACGCTAGTTTGTTTATACAGCGTCAACTGTTACGCGCCACATAAGGCAAAGACCCCCCCCCCTCCTTTTCCCCGCTGCCCCAAAGACCCTTCGAGCGTCGCTCACAAAGAAGGATTTCAGTCAGCAAATCTCGTAGTCCGTCAATATAAACAGAGGAGGGTGTAAGAACCTTTAGAATAAAAATTATGAGCAGGCTCACTGTCCCCTCCGATTTTTATGTCTATTTCTGCCAAATAGACGAAATCTAACTTTCTGAGTGTGTAAACCATAAGGGGCCAATTGTCACAACGTTGAAAATTTATGCCCTAGGAGAGAGTCTTAACTGTGAGTCCTCGTCTCCCCTCCCCTTCCCCGGGGGATAATCGGCGTATATATAGTTCGATCTTGAGAAATGAAAAAGGAAATCCGCATGGCCATCAAGAGAAGAAGCCGAGTGTCGGAGTCAACCGGGAATCAAGAAGACAGTGGAACCGAGCGCGATTTTTCTTGCCGAGGCCGTTCCTTTGGTCGCTTAGAAGAGTAGACCAGTGGTATCGAGACCCACTCCCATACCATTCAGGCTTAAAGAAATCCCCTATCTCAGTTTTCTGAATAAAAACAGAGATACCCTCACCATTGAGGAATACCAAGGTGAAGTCCTACTCGAAAAAAGATTCACCTCTTGGTCAAGTCTCATTATCGAGAAGCCCGAATTAATAACACAGGGATCGGAATAACTTCCGTTCATTCAAGATCCCCTGACTTACATTTTCAAGTCAAGAAGTATCGCGTGAGTAAGTAATAAATGCAATCACCAAGCACACAGGGAAAATTAATACGAGGATTCCAAGTACTTTCGAACTTTATTTCGAGTTATTTATTAAGGAATTACAAAAGCATTGAAAATTGTAATATACATAAGAATGATACAGAGGAGAGGGAACGCCCACAAAAAAAGCAAAAAAACAATCAACAAAATGAATTAATATGAAATGGAAACCTTAGGAAGAAGAATATAAATACAAACTAAGATCATTAAATCAGGTAAATTCAAAAGACTAAAGGTTGACAAGAGGATTAAAATACCACCTAAGCAATTAGCGAGGGAAAAATTTGAGCGAGAGATTAAGATCAGAGGTCAGGATTGAAAAACCAAGAGATAGAATAAGTACAAATTTTCTAAAGACTTTACTCAAACGAAAATAAATACACAGACATAAACATAAGGTTACATAGATGCACAAAAAAATAATAATAGTTTATTAAGATTAATATAAATATTTAGTCTCAAATTTAAAAAAATGACAATGCATTGTGAATATAATTTTAAAAATAACCATCGAGTTTATATAAGCCAGAACTTAAATTAAAATTGGGAAATTTACTAATAAAGGTCGATTTGGGGATGTAATAATTTATAAAAAAATATATTGAAAATACATATACAAAAAAATTTGAGATTTACATCACTAACTTTATAATTTAAGAACGGGATTTTTTTGAGTATTTGAATAATAATTTCCCCTTAGTTTGGTTATGAGTCGTCTTTTTTATCAAAGTTATTTCTAATAATTCTTTTATAATATCAAAAAACAAAATGATGAAGTTCAGAAATAAATATAAGTATCGAAATTTTGTGAAAATTTTAAAACTTAAAGAATTACAAATGGTGAAGTTCAGAAAATCTATTTTTATATATCTTCTCTATAACTATATTTTAGCAACGTGATATTTTGAAAGGGTGGAAATTTAGTTTAGAATTCCTTTTTAAAATTATTATAATTGGCGAAGTTCAGAAAATTAATAAAAATTTAACCATGGCTGCTTTTTTTTTTTTAGATTTTAAATTTTAATCTTAGTAGCGAAGCGCAAGCTCCCCCTGTTGATTGATAAATTAATATAGAATTATTTGAGATGATTGATAATTTATACATAAGATTGAATAGAAATGGTTGAAATTAAATGGGAAAATAATTGGATATTTTAACTTTGGATTTAAAAAGGGAAGTGTGCTAATATTTTATAGGAATGCCAGAGGGCATTGCTATAGTAGGACTATGATGTGTGAGATTTTGAATGTTATGGGGAAGTGGCCTGAGGCAAGTGAGGCGTTGAATAGCTGTATGAGGGTAGGAAAGATGTTTTCAGAGAAGTTCTGGAAAAGCCGGGGACGCGTTCGGGTGTTATTTTGATGTAGTGTTTTGTTTCTTCGACGGTGATGGGAGTGGTTAGAGTGGTTGTGTCACCGAGTATCTTCAACTGTACCAGGGGCGAGCCTTAGCTCGTGTGCAGGGTCCCCTCACCATTCCTGGATTTCCTGGAAATTCTCTTCTGCGTTTGGTTTGGGTGGGTTGTGTGTTTGCACCATCTCCCAGTGGGGCCTAAATGCGTCGAGTATCTCGTTAGTTTCTGTGAGTACACAGTTGTTTATTTGGTGTGTGATGGGTTTTGGTGGCTCTGTGCCCAGCATCCGCTTTACGAAACGCCAGAAGAACGAGTGGTCAGAGCAGCGAGGGTCATCCGCGATGCGGGTGACTTTGCGCCACTGGCTGTTCCGGTCTGGATGCGGGCTCGTAGGAGTGTACGGTTTTGTTGTCGTGGGCCACTATTGTTATGGTTGTTGTATTGTGTGATGGGTCTTTGTGTGTGCATAGAGAATGCCAAGCGTTTTGTGCGTGTGTTATTTTTGCGTGGCGTGTGCAAATTGTGTGCAGTAGTTATTGTGTCAATGATTTTGCACAATTGGTTATCTAATTGCTCTGGATTTGTGTTCTCCAGATTGAGGTTGTGTGGCGTGTTCTCGGTTATATGTCTCTTGAACTCCTCCTAGTTCGTGTTTTTATAGTCGAAGAGGGGTGGGGTGTGCATGAATATAGACGAGTAGGAAATGACAATGCATATGGATATGTGATCAGAAAGTATGTGGGGACCTTGGGCGATGTGCGTGTGAAATCCCGGCCGGGATGATTTGTTCACAGTGATATCAGCGCAAGCCATCTCCCAGGAACCTTCCAGCATCATTGGTGGTGTTAGAGAGTGGTGTTGTTTGGAAGGCGTTAGAGTCCCCTCAAAGAAGATAGGGAGGCTGTGGTTGGATAGGGCCCTGAATGGGACATCTATGTTTAGTTGTTTTCGTGGTGGTCTGTGGTGGATGGCCACTAGGATAGGGCCTGAGATCGTGTGTACTTTGCAGGCTAGGAATGAGTCATCTTGTGTACGTATGGGAGTGGTGTATGCATCGCTTTCCTAGGATTGCTGAGCCTAGGTGGGGTGTTTGTAGGGTTAGGTTGGTGTGGTAGCCTGCAATGCGGAGTCTGTGGTCAGGAGGGTGTAAACTGGTGGCGTTCAAAAGTACGATGTCTGATTTTTGCGTCTTGGGTACCCAGTTGGCAACGGTATTACGGATACTGTGCCAACTGGACACGTTTAGTTGTCTTACACTGAATCGACTGTGGTAGGGGGCAGAGTGCGCGTGAGTTGGCAGCAGTCGTTCCCCTATCCTCGGTTATGTGCCAATTAGAATGGGGAGCGCTTACCTTCACTCGTGTCTGCTATGGGTGAGGTTTGTTGGGGATAGGGTGAGTGTGTGGCGTGTTATTGGTTGCAGGGGCCGTGGTAGGGGAGGGGGTAGACTCTGTGGAAGGAAGGTGAGAAATCTAAGAGAAACTGTATGAGGCGGGCTGGGGAGAGTAGACACTGTGACAGGGAAGTCGGAGGCAGTGGAAGAAGGGGTAGAGACAGTTGAAGGGGATCGGGGGTACAGTGGGAGCCGGAGGGGAGATAGTGGAAGAGGGGGTGTGAGCAGAGGGAATAGGTTTGGATATGGTTTCGGTCGGGAGAGACATGTATTTGTGCCGGGTTGCGGCTGAAAAAATACCTTCATGGTAGCCATGCCTCAATCAAATTTACTTTATTTAATGTGATACTCCATTTTACCATACTCTTGCCACCCAGTGGCGTACCATGAGGGGGCAGGGGGGCCGGTCTGCCCCCAGGTGGCACAATTTTGCGGGACGGCATTTTGTGCTGACCCAACATATTTATATTTAATTTTGGGTGGTATTTTTCAGCATTCGCACTACTCAGCATCTATTTAATTGCTAAATGCAATTCATTTCTCTACATAATTGTCATATATTACAAAATGTGTCACATTATTGCTGTTACTTACTATTTTTTTTCTTGTGTACAATTCAAATTTCTTATTTAGTTCTATGTATACGTATATAAACTATTGTGTACCATATTTTATTTTTAATCGGACAAATTTGCTGTATCTTACCGTATTTCACTTTAGATAGAGGGAAGTAGGAAAGGGGGCAAAGAAAAAGGAAAGAATGAAAGTAGCGTAAGCGAGTTGCGAACAGCTTCCCGCGTCGCTGTTCCACTGTTAGCAAGCGGCGAATCCACTCGGCCATCCTGAGTCTCAAAAAGGACTCATTCAAGCAAAGCTTTTAAGCCGTTCGCCTGCACTTCTCGTACGCTACATCGCCATGACGTTACATGTCCTATTGCACCACTTTTTTGACACAAAAGCTACCTGGTCTTGACAGTACCAGAGTGAGATTTTACTCGCGAGGAGGTGCGCGGGTAAAAAAAGAATTCTTTTTAAGGGTAATTTACATGATATTTAGATATTAAATTACTATAAATCGATTATTGAGTTCCGTTTCTGTTTGTGTTTCTCATTTAAGAATAGTGTAAGTGTAATGTTGGGTAATGTGTGTTTATGGGTGCTTATGGCAGAGGTTTGTCCAGTAGTTTACTTGACTTATATTTAAAAATTGAGATGTCAAGTGCACATTTCTAAAAAGATATTAAATCTTTTTCAGTTTAGATTTTATTTCGCATACGATTTTTTCTTTAAAAAATATTATTATACATAAGGCATTCTTCGATTTTTTCCCATTGGAGAAAATCTATTTTATAGTTCGGCTATTTCTAGTTACACTATCATATCCCCCCCCCCCTCCTCCAATACTCCTTCATATGTGCAATTTTCAAGCCCTCACCCTGACCCCTTCCGGCTGGTGGTTGCTTTGTCGTCGAAAAGTAACCAAATTCAAAAGAAATCAACTATTTAAAACAAATTTCTAAGATTTCGAATATAAGTAATTTAGCATTTATGCAAAAGATCAAATAACGCCGTTTTTCCTTTGCACAATTTCATCCTTCTCAGGAAACGTTTTCCATCCAAACACGAGAAAAGGCGTAGAAAAATCGTCATTTTTTGCTATATTATTGAATATAACTCACCGTCGTGATAACAATGTTTACCAAACACTATGTGATTGTAAATAGAAGCATTTCCTTACGTATAGTCTTTATCCAAGTCAATTCGGGTGATAAATAACCTCTGCCGTAATCTTTGCATCTCCTCACGAGGCCAAATTGTGAGAATCCAGCGTAAAACGACGCCCTCATGACATGACGTCATCCGACCTGGATTTTTACCTTGAATGAGATAAGCTTGATTCGTAGATTAGGTGCCAAATACCTTTTTCTGGTGTTCATTTATTATACATAAAAATGCTATATCTTCACTAATAGTTGACCGTTTTACACGCGGAAAACGTGTAAATTGTCTAAAAAAAAAAAAAATTCCCTAGATAGCCAACGTCAAGAATGATGCCACTTTCTGGCAGGGCAGGTCCCTTTCATAAATATCTGTAGAGAGCTTAGAGTAGGAAAGGGGCGCAAAGAAAAATAAATAAAGAAAAGTAGCGAAACGAGTTTAGAACGCGCTTCCCGCGTCGCGGGCCGGCCGATTGAGAGAATCCTAAACCACTCGGCCATCCTGAGTCTCAAAAAAGACTCATTCAAGCTGTCGTCGTATAGGTTTCTACATACCATACATATATCTATTATATTCGATTTTTAGAGTGCGCGGGGTTTCCTTTTAATACCTTTGGTCGGCCGGGTCCGATTACGAGGTCAGATTCTCGTAAAGGAGGGCTAATCCAATATAGCTACTTTAATTCTTTATTGGCTGAGTATAGAAAGTCTCACTTTGTTACAAGCTATTACACGGCTATGATGAGCTCAAGGTTGAAAGTAAAGGAGTCGACAAAAATAGACTTTTAATAAATATTAATAATTTAGGTTAAATGGTACAACAATAAAAGACATATAATAAGGCAAATAGTTACAGTGGTTAACGGGCAAATACTAAGATTAGGTATTTAAAATGCAATAAAATGGGTAGGCTGGATGGAATTAAAATTGGGCTTTACACAGGGACATAGTAAGCACACAATGATAATAGGGGAACAGTAGGCGGCAATTATAAATTTGGGGAAGCTAAAATATATGTTACAATACCTTGTACAAAATAAAGGGGGGGGGGAAACGATGGTCGTTTCCTGCGAAGTGGGGAAACGAGGTTGAGTCACTTCGGCGTAGTCCGAGGGTCAAATTGCTCGGAGTTGATGTATTTCTTTAAGATGACTGGGGGGTGGGGGGGCAGAGCTTTCGAGAATGGAGGCTGTGAATTCTTCCGGTGTAATTTCTTCGAAGAAAACGGAGGGTGAGTTTCTTCTGAGACGTCAACGGGTTGTTTGGACGACTATGCGCAATTAAGGGGATATTACGCGAAGATCAATCTTCAACGAAGCCTTTTGTGACAAGACTTGGGTTCTTCTTTCGAGATGGAAACGTTGCACGTAGTCAGACGGGTATTCTTACGAGGAGAGGATTCTTGACTAATCCAGGGTGGATATTTATTTTATCCAAGGAGGGATATTCGGTTTTATCCTACAAATTTCTTGCCTTCGGCGTATGACAACCCGAATCGAGGAGGAGTAAGATAGTCTGTTCCGCGTGAGCTTTTCTCGCACAATCCCTTGATTCCTGGCGACACGGGTAAATATGTATGCCTGGAGTGAGGGAGCTTACCCCATAGAAGGAGGGGGGACTATCGGTCATCGTTTGATTAGTGCGAACGCGGCTTCGGCTGTCATTTACCTCAGGCGATCCCTGCGTGGCTGGAAGGGGGAATGATGCTGGGGAAGACTCCTTGTCTAAATACTCGGATTGATAAGGGATGCATTCCTCAGTCCGCTCCTGTTGTTTCTCACGCTTTTGAGCTTGGAGAAATGCTTCTAAATGGCAACGAGGTCCATCACGTGGAGGTCATGCTTAAAAGCAACATTAATTTTCCCATCACGTGTTTGTTCCCTCACATACCTCCCTTTTCGAAAGTTGGACCTTTTCTCATTAAAAAAAAGGAAATAAGGGAAGAAAAGGGACAACCAGATACTTTTTTAAGTGGGGGGAGGGCGAATCAGTTCCGACTCGTTTTCTACCGAAACATAAAGGAATTATACACAATATATATACGCTGTTACCAAGATATAAACTACAAACAGAAAAATGACCAGCATATTCTAAAATTATCATATGATCACACAGAATACTATACATACTACCAAGAAAATGAATACTTAAACAAAGACATAGGTGTACAAAAAAATTATAAAACCACACGACATATGGTTTCCACTTGGAGAGTTTAACCCAGAAATAAAACATGGAAATAACGGGGACATTCCCAATTCATATCGCGAGGACAGTTATTCTATCTTTATAGAAACATATATACTACAAAGAAATGGAAGTACACAAAATAATCAATTATCCTAAAAAATAATTTAAAAGTACCTAAGATTATTACGGATATAAAGATATACAACTACCAAAAATTTGTTTAGGGCCAATCGGGACTAATCGGGATTAGCGGGTAGCGCTTTCTGCTGAGGAAATCGGCCATCTGATTGTCTGTCCCTTTAATATACTCGTAATTGATTTTAAACTGGTACTCCTGGAGGAGCAGGCTCCAGCGCATTAATCTGCCGTTCGTGTGTTTCACGTTCCGGAGATACGCAAGGGGGCAGTGGTCAGTTTCCACGCGAAACTCTTTCCCTACTAAGTACATTTTGAATTTCTGACTTCTCCAGATTATTCCTAAAACCTCTCTTTCAATAACTGAATAGTTCTTTTCGCGGGATAATAATTCGCGACTAGCGTAGGCGACATGATGACTTTTGCCTCCGTCCTCATATTGAAGTAATACACAACCAAGGTCTTCGTTGCTGGCGCCAGTTCAAATCCCGAACGACTTTTCAGGATTGGGCAACTTCAAAATGGGGGCAGAAACTAATTTCATTTTCAGGGAGTTAAAATTAGCGGTGGCCTTCGGGTTCCAGGTTATTGAGTGAGGGGAGTTCTTTTTCAAAATCGCAGAGGGGGAGGGGGGCAGGGACGCAAAATTTGGGACAAAGCGTCGGTAGAATGAAGCGGATCTTATTGCCGGGAAGAGGCATATCGACGATCCCCTTTATCTTCTCCTCTTGGGGACTAAGTTGGTTTTTCCCAATATTAAACCCTAAATATTTAATGGTTTCAAACGTGGAGTTGCACTTACCGGGGCCAGTAGTAAGACAGTTTTCTCGCAACCGGGTCAGCAAGCCTCGAAGGGATACTAAATGTTGGTCCCAGTCGTGAGTAGCAATATAAATATTGTCAAAATAGAAAGAGTTGTCTGAGAACCTTCTTGGAGAGTGGATCGATGCGCTTATCTGTGGTTCTTTCTACGGTTCAAGTTATCTTTTTACATAACGCCTGACACGTTTGTGTTGTGTTTTAATTTTATCTTTTGCAGTGTTATTGCCTGTTCTTTCACCATTTGCTGTGTTGCTTGTTTGTGCTTTTAGGTATTGTTTACTAGCCTGCCCGTGTTTTTTTTTCAAGCCGCCTCGTTGTTACCTCCGCTCTGTCTTCCCGCCCACGCCCCCCCCCTCCTCACCGACCGCTAATTCTGATTCGTCACTATTTTTTTCCCTCGTTTCTTTTTTTCTATCGTAATTTTATTTGTTCACACTATTCGATTAATCTTTATTTTGTCTCGATTGTTGTTTCTCCCGTTATTGTGTGGCTTAAGCCACTCTACTTATATAGTTAATTTGCTTTTCTCCCATTATTGTGTCGCTTAGCCAGTATGATTGATAGGTTAACGATTCTTACCCTCAATGGAACTGCTACCAGTGTTTCTCAAAACACCCTTACTCACATTAATGCATTGGGAATTTCTCGTTCCCGCCGCCAGACTAAACGTGGTTTCCGTTTAGCTCCTGCTCTTAGAAAACTTTTTTACTTGAATCAAGCCCCCCCACTGACCCCTGATTCTTCTTCACCTCCCCTTTCACCCGTTCTCTCAGCGTCTCTCCTCAATGTCAGAAGCCTCTCGAAGAAGGCTGACTACATTCATGACCTGCTCGTTAACACTCGAGTCACTCTAATGGACTCACGGAAACTTGGCTTGCCCCTTCTGCTTGCTGTTTAAATCTCGCTACCCCTGATGGTTACGTCCACTCCCATACCTCCCGTAACTCTCGCGGTGGTGGAGTTGCTCTCATTCACAGTGCCTCCTTCCCTCTGAATAATCTGCCCTCTTCTTTCTTTTGAGGCGCTCATCAATGTCTCTGATTCCACCCCCTCTCTAACTATCTTAGTCCTCTACCGCCCCCCAGCTCTTCCCTCGAGTTTTTTCTTGATGAATTTAGTAACCTTCTCGCTGGCTTCTCCCCCACTAGTTCTCTGCTAATCCTCGGTGATTTCAACCTTCCTGGCCACAATCCTAATTTCAAAGCCTTTTCTGAAATCCTTGATCTCTTCTCCCTCACCCAACACGTTTCTTCCCCTACCCACTCTCACGGTAACATTTTAGACCTTGTAATATCTGACTGTCTTAATTCCAACCTGACGCCTACAAATTTGTCCAATGCTATATCTGATCACTTCCTTATCAACTTCAACTTCTCTTTCCCATTCCATATACCTCCCCAGCTGTCTCATAATCCTAAGCCTTTCGTCGACTAGCTTCCATTGATATTCCCTCCCTATCTAATGATGTGGCTTCCAAACTTCCTCCCATTGATGCTTCTGCCTCTCCTGACCAGATTCTCTCTTCTTTGGAGCAACCCCTTTTCACTTGTCTCGATGCCCACTCTCCCCTTGTCACCCCTTCGAACTCCCGTTGTCACCGTGCCCCTTGGTACTCTATGGAACTCCTCCGTGCTAGGCAGTCCATGCGTGCCCATGGAAGAGTCCTTAGAAAGGCTCGCACCCGTGGGCAAGACACGACCTGTCTCTCGCTGGCGTTCCGACTTGCGACAGCTTCCTACATGGCGAAATTAAAATCTGCTCGTGAAGCCTACTCACGTAATCTGCTTACTGATAATAGGAATGATCCCCGTACCGTCTTCCGCCTGCTCTCCCGTCTTACTTCCCCAGCCCAGGTCTCCCCACCCATTAGCCCTGCTACTCTCTCGAATTTCTTCGCAGATAAGGTCACTAGCCTCCGTGCCCCCTCTCTCAACCTTCTGTCCCGGCTCCTGCCATTCTCCCTGACTTCCCGCCTCAGCCGCTTATCGTTTTCCCCGCTGTGACCGCGTTGGAGCTTACAGCCCTGCTCTCACGTTCTAAGAAATCGGGCTCCCCAAAGGACATTTTTCCGCCTAAACTGTTATGTAAAATTCTGCCTGCTATCTTCCAAACGCTTCTTCACCTGTTCAACACTTCACTTGCAACTGGTCTTGTTCCCTCTTCCTTCAAACGTCCCCACATCCGTCCGATTCTTAAAAAGCCTCAACTGAACCCCACTGACCCTTCTAATTATCGCCCGATTTCGCAACTTCCTTTCCTCTCTAAGGTTCTGGAGAGAGTGGTTGCTTCACGCATCAACAGTCACATGGTGGCCTGTAACATTGATGAAACCTATCAATCTGGTTTCAAGTCAGGTCACTCCACAGAAACCGCCCTTCTCAATGTCTCCGATTGCTTACGAAGAGCCGCGGACAGGGATTGTGTCTCCATCCTCGTTCTACTCGACCTCTCCTCTGCCTTCGATACTATTGACCATACCGTCCTACTCGATCGTCTCCACTCTTTCCTCGGCATATCAGGCACCGTGCTTGACTGGTTCCGCTCTTACCTCTCGTCTCGTCCTCAATCCGTTGTGATTGACGACGTTTCATCCGACTCTACCCCCATTCGCTTTGGAGTGCCACAAGGCTCTGTCCTTGGTCCTCTACTATTTCGTATCTACCTTCTCCCTCTTAGTTCCCTTCTCCGTAATCTCGGTCTATCCTTACAC
Organism: Ceratothoa steindachneri; assembly: GCA_963969495.1. Classification (NCBI taxonomy): domain Eukaryota; kingdom Metazoa; phylum Arthropoda; class Malacostraca; order Isopoda; family Cymothoidae; genus Ceratothoa; species Ceratothoa steindachneri. The sequence continues at coordinate 123,659,920 of OZ018331.1, forward strand.
CTCTATGCTGATGACACTCAAATTTTCGTTTCATCATCCCCCACGTCTCTTGCCTACTCTATCACTGACCTCCTGGCTGCCTACTCCTCCATTTCTGACTGGCTCTCTACCAACTTCCTCAGGCTTAATCACTCCAAAACCGAGGTCCTCCTCGTCGGCACCCCTGCTCTTGTCAAAAAATCTAAATCTCTCTTTCCCTCGCTTACTCTGGGCGGTAATACTATCATTTTCTCTGACTGCGTTAGAAATCTGGGTGTTGTTTTTGATGAGCATCTCTCCTTTAAGCCTCATATCCGCAATGTCAGCAAATCCTATCTATGTTTCTTTCGTAACTTCTCTCTCATTCGCTCTCACTTTGATCGCCCAAGGTCTTGAGACTGCTGTTCATGCCTCCATCACCTCACGCCTTGACTACTGTAACTCTCTGCTGTTCATGCCTCCATCACCTCACGCCTTGACTACTGTAACTCTCTGCTTGCGTGTTCTATGGTAGAAAAGACCTCTACCAAAGGGACGGGGTGCACCTCTCCTTTAAGGGCAAGGCGTTCCTAGCTAACCTCATTCAGGATGTCGTGGAGCGCACCCAAAGGAGTGTCCGGCCCATTGGGAAGGCGGACGTACGCCAGTACGCCCGAGTCACTCCTTAAACAACCTTCTCGGAGGTTGTCAAAAATGGTGCCACGGCGACAAACAAGAAGCCGGGAAACGGAAGAGTATAGGGGGTCCTACATTAGGGGACTACTGTAACTCTCTGCTTGCGTGTTCTATGGTAGAAAAGACCTCTACCAAAGGGACGGGGTGCACCTCTCCTTTAAGGGCAAGGCGTTCCTAGCTAACCTCATCCAGGATGTCGTGGAGCGCACCCAAATGAGTGTCCGGCCCATTGAGAAGGCGGACGTACGCCAGTACGCCCGAGTCACACCCCAAACAACCTTCTCGGAGGTTGTCAAAAATGGTGCCACCACGACAAACAAGAAGCCGGGAAACGGAAGAGTATAGGGGGTCCTACATTAGGGGACTCCCTGAAAGTTCTTCTGTTCAATGCGAGGTCAATCAGGAACAAGTTTCCTGAGCTCCGTAGCCTCGTAGCGACGGAAGAACCCGAAATGGTAGCCATAACAGAATCGTGGATAAAAACCTCAAACCGAGACTTTGAAGGCGAATTCACGGTTCCTGGCTACCAACTCTTCCACAAAAATAGGCCAGACAGAGAGTGTGGCGGTGTAATGTTGTATGTCAAGGATGCAAGCAAATCTACGAACTCCAACGTTATATCCGACCACGAGCTCCTAGGCGTTGACCTAGAGATCGGTCCTGTCAGATACAGGACCCTGCTGCCTTACAGACCCCCTTCCCAACCCGTTGAGAAGGATAGGGAACTGTACCAGCTGCTGGGTGAGCTGGTTCAAGGCAGAGTGTGCATCGTTATGGGCGATTTCAACAGCCAAGTTGACTGGGAAACCAGAGCAGCCTGTGGCGAGAGCGCGCTACTCTTGGAGTTCGCCAACAACGAGTTCCTCACTCAATGGGTCAGAGAACCGACGAGAGGAGACAATATCCTCGACTTGGTCTTCACCTCTGAGGATGATATCGTTGAGGATCTCTCTGTAGGCGAAGAGCTCGGTGGCAGTGATCACCAGCTAGTTAGATTTAGCGTCAAGATCCCGAAGGTAAGGTCTGTTGCCAGTCAATCAAGGAAACTTGACTTGAGAAGAGCAGACTTTGCAAGCCTTCGTGCTAGACTGACTGACGTGAGACTAGAAGTGTGCGATGCTGTTGAAGAGTCGTGGAATAGTTTCAAAACCACATTCATGAGTCTTAAATCGCGTTTCATCCCTCTGAAATGCCCCCGTCGGTCTTCTGTTCAACCAAAGTGGTTAAATCGAGAAATCGGCCAACTGTTTAGGGAGAAGAGAACTGTGTACCGGCAATCGAAGATCTCGGGTGACTTTGACGAATACCGGAGGCTAGCCAGGAGAGTGAAGTCCAGCATAAGGGCGGCTAAGCGGTCTGAGGAACTCCGAGTGGCGAGACTCTGTAAAGAGAATCCCAAGGAGTTCTTTGGATATGTAAGCAGCCGTAAACCCATCCGTCGAACGATTGGCCCTTTGAGGAATGAGGAGGGGGCATTAAAGCATTCAGATGCAGAAAATGCTAACCTCCTCAACGACTACTTCTCTTCAGTGTTTACTGAAGAGTGTGGTCCCATCCCCCAGCCGACGGATTCCTACTCAGGGGAAAAGCTGGAGGATATGGACTTCACCGAAGGAGAAATCAAAAAGAAGATCACTGACCTAATGACGAATAAGTCACCTGGCCCGGATGGGTTTCTACCTAAAGTGTTGAAAGAAGTGCACGATCAAGTGTCACAACACCTGAGCGCAATCTTCAACATGTCAATCCGGACCAAATGCGTTCCTAGAGACTGGCGTGAGGCGGAGGTGACTCCGATCTTCAAGAAAGGAGACCGTAACCAACCGTCGAACTACCGACCTATCAGTCTGACTTCGATAGTCGTTAAACTCATGGAGAGCATCATGGTGGACAAAGTGACGTCGTATTTAGAGTCAAACCTGCTACTGAGGAGTTCCCAGCACGGCTTCCGAAGGCAACGGTCATGCCTGACGAACCTTGTGGAATTCTTCCACTTCGTTTTCAGTGAGCACGATCGGGACAAGGCGGTGGATGTGGTCGAACATAGACTTTCAGAAAGCCTTTGATAAGGTACCACACCGCCGCCTTCTCCGGAAAGTGCGAGCGCTGGGCATAGACGGAAAAGTAGCCGGCTGGATCGAGAACTGGCTAAGTGGCAGACGGCAACGGGTGGTGGTGAATGGACAGTCTTTTGAGTGGGTGCCCGTTAATAGCGGGGTGCCTCAAGGTTCTGTCCTGGGACCACTACTATTCATCATTTACGTCAACGACATGGACGGTGACATGGTTGCCAAGATTTCCAAATTTGCCGACGATACCAAGCTTGGTATGAACGTTGCAAAGGATGGAAATACTGCCCGCCTGCAGGAAGATCTTGGGAAGATTGGGGAGTGGTCGGACACGTGGCAAATGCCTTTTAACGTGAACAAATGCAAAGTGATGCACATCGGCCACAGAAACCCCTAATCTCAGTATATCCTTAAGGGCACTGCTATTGAATCCACCGACACTGAGAAGGACTTGGGTGTAACAATCACTAGTGACCTCAAGTTCTCGAAACAGTGCATTGAGGCGGAGAAAAAGGCCCAAAGGATGCTAGGCTATATTAAGCGCCAGTTTGGTTATCGGAACCAGGAGATTGTACTTTGTCTGTACAACTCACTTGTCCGACCGCACCTGGAGTATGCCGTACAATTTTGGAGTCCTTCATTGCGAAAGGACATCGCGAGATTGGAACGCGTACAAGCCAGGGCAACCTAGCTGATTCCCTCTATCCGACATAAAAGTTATGAGGATAGACTAAGGGAATTAGATCTGTTCTCCCTGGAAACCCGTAGACTGCGTGGTCAGCTCATCGAAGTTTTTTAAATACTTCGAGGGTTCGACAATGTTGACTACCGGGATATTTTCACACTGAGTGAGAACAGAACGCGCAATCACGGCTTCAAACTTGAACTGAAGCGTTACAACCGCAATCTGTGTGGAAATTTTTTCACCTACAGTATCTGCGGTATGTGGAACGCACTTCCAGTGGAAGTTGTCAACAGTGAATCTGTTGACCAGTTCAAGTCAAGACTAGACAAGGTCTTGAAAAGTGGCCGTTTTGGGACGCAAAACAATTGAACAGCCATGTGCCCGCTCGATTGCTAGTCCAAAGGTACCCTCCTTGAATGGACCGTAAGGTCTCCTAGGGTACCTTCTTTCCCTGTTGTTACTCCTTGTTGTAGAACTATGCGGCCCGGCTTCTCCTCCATCGCCCTCGCTTCTCTCCCTCGAAATCCTTGCTGCATGAACTGCACTGGCTCCCTGTCAGAACCCGTACTCACTTCAAGATACTTCTCTTCACATTTAAGGCCCTAAACAACAAGGCCCCGTCTTACCTCTCTTCTGCCCTCTCGCCACGCCATGTCCCTCGGGCCCTTCGGTCATCACATGCACCTCTTTTGAATATTCCTCGTTCATCCCTCTGCTCAATGGGGGACTGCTCCTTCTCAATCTGCGCCCCTAAGTTGTGGAATGCTCTTCCTGCTGAAATCAGGTCTTCTCCCTCTCTTACCACATTTAAGCGTCTCCTGAAAACGCATCTTTTCAATATTGCCTTCTCCCCCTCTTGAATTTCCATTGAATTTACATTCTCATCTCAGCACAACGTGCGCTCTGGGAAGGCCTCAGGCCTTGAAGAGCGCATTACAAAAGACTTATTATTATTATTAGTTATTTGGCAAACAATCAAAAATTCTCCGCATTAACCGATTATAATTGCTACAAGCGGTTATGAGTCCGAAGGGAAGCCACCGGAACTGCATAAGCCCTTTGTCAGTGGCAAACGCTGTAAATTTCCTCACTTCTTTCTTGAGCGAAACTTGGTAATAGGGCTTACACAGGTCGAGTTCTGTAATGAATTTCGCTTCATCAAACAGATGGAGGTTTTATTCTATCAGAGGGATGGGTTTGGCGTCGAAAACGGTGACTGAATTTAGTTTCCGAAAGTCGACCCACATCCTATAAGAGACATCAGGTTTCTTAACTATGACTATCGGCGAGCAATAATCAGAAGTAGAGAGCTCAATTATGTTTAATTGGAACAAATTCTCCACCTCTAAATTAAAGGCTTGCCTCAAGTGAATAGGTAATGGATAAGGCTTAGATCTAATCGGTTCCTGTGTCGTGAGCTTGATGTCGTGCTCAAACTTAGTGGCGCATCCAGGGTTTTCAGAAATGACGTCACTAAACTGACTAAGGAGGAGCTGGAGCTGATTTGGTTGTTGTGGTGTCAGCCGCTCGTCGATTTTCAGACCATCAGTGGATAGGTCGGTCTCTCCTGGCAGATACGGTAAAGGATAGTCTTCGTCCTGCTCAACACATACAGTTTGCACAATATTAAGGGATTCGGCGGGGTAATCTGATTCCATGGCGGATCTTTCATCAAGAGCTACAATATTATTAACGTGGGCACGGCGGTGGTACCTCTTCAACATATTGATGTGGAATCATTCTTCTCCGGAAGGTGTTGGGATTAGATAGGCCACAGGTCCTCGCGCTTCCAAAACCGGAAAGGGGCCCTTCCATTGGCTTAGGAGTTTATTGCTCTCGGTGGGCAGCAATAAGAGAACTTCGTCTCCCGCTTCGAGACGGCGATCTTTAGATTTAACGTCGAAGTATGTTTTGTATTTTTCTAAATTTACTTCGGCGTTCTGGGACGCGATGCTGGTGCACTGTCCTAACCTCTCGCGGAGTTCCAGCACATACGTATAGGAAGATTGCACTTCCTGGTCGAATTGAGGTTGTGAGAACAACTCCTTTAAAATACTAAGGGGGCCTCTTACGTTACGACCGTACAAAAAATTCGAACGGAGCAAAGCCAAGCGTACGATGCGGGATTTCCCTGTAAGCGGAGAGCACCACAGGAAGATAGCGGTGCCATTCACTAGATGTGGGGTGAATGGGGCCGACAAGGTCGATGGCCACACGGATGAAGGGTTCAGAAATGGTGGGACGTCTCTGAAGGGTGGCGGGTTTTACGCGACCTTGAGCAGAGGTCTTCTGGCAAATGTCACACGACTGTCAATGCTTTGAAATGTCAGCTGCTGCGCCGGGCCAAAAAAAGAAATGCTTGAAAATTCTCTGACCTGTCTTGTTATGATTGAAGTGGCCAGAAAAGACACTATCATGCGCGACCTTGAGTACCATAGGGACATAGGATTGGGAAATGTAAAAAGTGTTTTTTTTCGAACTTTACCTAACAGGGATAAAATCTTGAGAACTTGGATGATATACTCTCTATCGAAAGAGGCCGTGTTTTGTTTTTGTTGTAAGCTATTTTCAAGTGAAAACTCAAAGTTTTGCTCAGTTGGTGGTTAAAATCTTGATGGAAGTTGAACCTTAAGATACAATAACATGAATCTAGTCCTGCGTATGGGAATGCATTCACTCAATGGAAAAAGCTGGAAATTCGCCTTTCCAAAGGCAAGGTAATAGAGAAAGCACAACAAATCTTGACTAGAATCTTGGACATAATTATGTTTCTTGCTAGTAAAACCCTAGTTTTACGAGCCCTTAGAGAAGACATTCGTGTTGAAGAGGCAAATGAAAATAGCGGAACTTTTGTGGCGTTTGTTCAACTAATTGAAAAATTCGACCGAGTGCTACGTGAATATTTGGTGAAAGTAAAAATTGATAGGTTTACAACTTCCAATCACTCACTAAAAATTCAGAATGAATTTGTGAACATCCTGAGAGATCAAGTGGGAAAGAAAGTTATTGATGAAGTGAAACAGAGTAAATACTACTGCATTATTTTTGATGGTACTTCAGACATTTTTCATATTGGCCAAATGGGGCAGTTGCTACGTTATGTTAAGATAGATGAAAAGGAAGTAAAAGTAGAAGAATCCTTTCTTCATTTTATTGAGATGAATGGCAAAAATACTAAGCAAATTACATCAATGATTCTGAAACAATTAGAAATCGGCGACATTAATATTCAAAGCTGTCGTGGACAAGCATTTGATAACGTGGCAGCAATGGCAGGTCATCGATCCGGTGTTCAAACAGGCATCACAGGAGTTAACAGAAAGATTGTATTTTTACCATGCACCAATCACTCTCTGAATTTAGCAGCTGTCCGAAAAGGTTCAGTGCCTGCAGATTCAGTTACATTTTTTGGCACATTGGATCGTTTATTTTCATTCTTCTCAGCCTCAACTCATCGATGGGATATCTTGATTGAGATAACTGGTGCAACTATCAAAGTTGTACATACAAAATTCACGGAAATCATCGCTGCGTTAGAATGGTTAATGGAAGATGCAGAAAAGGCAACTACGAGATCTGATGCAGATTTAATTCTTGAAGCGATGCTGTCATTTTTTTTCTTGTCATTCCTTGACCTTTGGAGAGATATACTTCCTGAAATTAAAAACACCCAAAAGTACCTACAAACGAAAGGACTGGAGTTACAACAATGTGCCATTAAACTATCAGCCTTGAAAACTTCTCTACTTCTATGTCGAGACAAAACAGTAGATGACGGCGTTGGCCTATTCAACCAAAATTTGCTTTAGTATGGGAATCAACACAAAGTGTCGAATTCACAAAAAGAAAAGAATTAGCTGCAAAGAAAGTGTCGATGCCGCTCTCAGCTACGGCGCTGAGATGGGAAGAGAAATGTTGTAGGTGATAGATAGACTAGTTTAAGAAAGAGCCTCTAGAATCGAAAGACTTCACGATATTGCAAAGAAATACATCTTTGCAGTGCCGGATTTAGACTTGGTGAGGCCCTAAGCTATATAAAGCCCTGAGGCTCCTTCCATTTAAATTACGCCAGCTGGTACCAGAAAGGTGGGAAATATACATGTATTTTAGTTATATGAAAAGATATTACCTTTTAATTTTTATTAATATACATGTAATAATAAAGATGTTTGCAAAATTACAAAAATTATATTAGATAATTCTCTAAGTTACAACTTAAATCATTTTCTTTCTCGATTTTCCAAAGGCAAAATTATTGCTTATGTCGCCAAAAGATATGCTTCGCAACTTATCACTTCCTATGCACATGATGCTAAGGGCAGTGTGGGGGAATCCCACGTAGAATTTCTTGTCCAGCACGGAACTTCCATGCGCTGTAGAAGGTTCTGTTAGGCTTAAATTGGTAAGCCTACCCCCCCCCCTTCCTTCCACAAGCGGTAGCCTCGAACCGCGTCCACCACGGTCCACCTTTACACGGGTTAGAATAGCTTCGGCAAGAAGATTCGAGGCCATTCGAGAGTAGAGCTGTTTCCCACTAACCCCCACCCCCGCGGGGAGAGCCTCATACATATATAGTGCTCGTTTCCCATGAGGCAGACACAGAGTTGAGAAGTTTCGCCCGGACCCAAGAAGATTCCCCTAGTTCCAAGCCAGGTGCTAACAACAAAGCAAAGTGACGGCTGAACTATTTGTGTATTGGAATTAGCCCCAGCCAGTGAGGTAATTCCATTTAACTATCGCTACCGAGCGATTTTTCCGACTTCACTCATCAACTCCTGTCGAAGCCCTCCTCGTTCGCCCCTCGTTTTCGGGTGGCCGAAATACTCTCCCCTGGACCGGACGTTACCGCCCCCCCCCCTTTTTGGAGAACCGTCATCACTTGAAATTCCCGCTCAGAAGCTCCGAGCAGCCTCGCCTCACGTGCAGAAGACATCCGTGAAGTCTTACCCCGACGTCTCACCCGGAATCCTCCGTAAGCCAACCCCTCTCCTTCTTCAGTAACCCATTTGAGTTAATTCCCCCCCCCCCCCAATTTGAATAGTCTCCTCCTGTAATACCTTAAATTTTAACTTCATAGTCTGATTCATAACTATAATTCCCCCCCCTTCGTTTACCGATGTAATTTTGCCCATAAATTCTCTCATTTTTATGTAAATAAAATTATATTTTTGTACATGCCTCTTTAAGTAACCTTGAGCTTTGCCATTGCCCATATTATACCTGACCTCATTGCACTCTTATCTCGCCTTCCGCCCGTCGAAACTCGTGGTGTTCCGTCCCTTTGTCGGTTCGCCTTTAAGTTATTGGTCCCTCCCTCATAGATATAATATGGTATTGATGTAATGTAATGTCATACCACGACAGGCAGCTAATTTTCCTTGAAACATAGTTGTTCTCAGTTCATTTTTTTTCTCTTTAATTGTGAAAATGATTTCTCGCCTGAACAATTTGTTACCATCAGACATAGGAAGAGTCGTAATATTGCTTCCACATTAGGGAAAACTAAATGAATCTTGTCTTGAAAGATGATTTAATACAGATCTTTGTGTTGAATTTGTTCTTTTCCACGATAATTCTGTTTGACATAATCATGGAAATGCCTCAGTTCAGCCGTGAGGTTAATATCAACATCATGTGATCATGTGGATACTCTTTCATTAAGGTGTCTACTGCTTCACGTAGCTGTTCCTCTGAAGCTTCTAAATCAACTAAAAATGTAAATTTGTTTGCAACATAATTGTAGACTGTTGCTCTTCTTAAATTTGGTTCAAAGACATCTATGATATGAATGAAAGATTTCACTCGAAATTTTTCTCTTGGAGAAAACTCCTCACCAGCATCAGGTGAAGCTCCATCATTAGCTTGTTTGTCTCTCATCCGCTTTCTTTTTACTGTACACTTATATTCTACATCAGGCAATCAAAATTTAACTTCTTCACTATCATCAAAACTTTCTCTAATATTTTTAACATAGTGAGAAAGTGATATGTACTTTTCATTCTCATTCTCAGGAATGTGACTTAGAGCATCTATGATCGACTTAAAACTCGCATTTATGGCAGACACTGCTTTGGCATGTGCTTCCCACCTAGTGTCGGACTGACTCTTTGGTACCTTGGTGTTTGAGTCTGTTTTCATAAAAGATAGCATCACAGACCACCTCTTTGTAGAAAATGAAAAGAAAGTATATATCTCTTGGACAACAGCAAAAAAGTTTACTGCATCTAAACAGCAATCTACAGAAGCACGACTGACAAGATTTAGTGAATGTCCAGAACAGAGAATATAATATGCATACTTGTTTAACTCAAGGATTTTTTGTTGCATTCCATTGTATTCACTAGCCATATTTGCTTCATTGTCATATGACTGTCCTTGGCATTTACTGAAATCAACTTTGCAAGCATTACTTAGATAATCTACTACCATACCCGCCATACCTTCACCACTGTGATTTTCCAACTCTAGGAAAGTTAGAAAGCGTTCAATAGGTAAACTATCAGCAGTTGATACATACCTTACTATAACAGTTAGTTGATCCACATGGGAAAGATCTGGCGTACAGTCCACATACAAACTGAAGTAACCTGCTTTTCTCAGATCATCCAAAATCAATTCTCTTAGTCTATTAGCCATAAGCTGGTTAAGTTCATCACATACCGTCTTTGACAAATATGAAGGAGACCCAGATCCTTTGTTTACATATTGTTTTATGTGATATGAAAGAAATGGATCAAACTTAGCAATCAATTCTAATATACCAAGATAGTTGCCATTATTTGGGGATTCAAAAGTTTCACTGTCTCTCCTAAAAGCTAAACCACGTTCTGCTAATGTGCATATTACTCCAATAACACACCCAAGCACATTCCTCTAGTAAAGCTGTTCTTCTTTTATTTGCTTTGCTAGTCCTGAGTCTAAGGTTGAACCACGCTTTCTTGACAAGTATGTTAGCAAAGCTCTTCTATGATCTTCGGAGTTTTCGTGAGTTTGAATTGCAATAGGATTTCGCCAGTCAGAAAATCCATCAGAAGCGAGTGCTGTAGTTGATGTTGAAAACAGTTTGCATACAAATCAATAAACGTTACCAGTTGTTGGAGAGTACACAAGCCATTCCCGATCGTATACTTCACCATTAACTTTTCTGTTGTGAAAAAGACCTTTTGAACAATATTTAACCTGATTTTTGAATGAATGCTTATAGTTTTCAAATGGACCATTCCAGTGCTAACACTCCGAAGGGCCTTTAAGTATCCAATGTGATAGTTCATCCTCTGTTAAGCCACCCCATTGACTAAGATCATTGAGTTTCGTGAATTTTGTTGTTTCAACTGTAGATGAAAGTTCTGCAATGGCAGCAATGCTCACATTGGGATCAGTTCCAATATTCCCCTCAGTTGAGATTCCAGACTTTATCAGAGACAATAGGCTGTTGTTGTTTTGGACTTTGATGATCTCCTTGGGTTTGTGAATCATCATCCGTTGCTGAGGTAAAATATCTGTCAAGTTTTGGCAATTATATGAGTTGGTCTTCAAGCTACTATTTTCGTTTTCTATTTTGGCATCCACTATCAAATGTTCGCTTCATTGTAGGACTGCAAACAGAATAACAAAAATAAATGCTAGAAAATAAAAAAATATGAATAGGAAAAATAATATATAAAATTTCTGGATCAGGTCAAACAGGTGAGATTGTGTTGAAGCTAGCAAATATGTAGCAAATATTTTTTTTTAGAAAGTTAGGTGAATCAACACCTAACTTTTATTATTTTATAAGGATAGATAATTTCCAGATACCGTATATTTTATAAAATATGAATTTATAACACTTTTATAGCTTACTGAAACCAGCATGTGCCAGCTGTAGCGAATTTGCGACACGACAAGTGATAGCCTATTGATACAAATTTGCTACATTTGTAAACACCGTCGTATTTTACATTTAATAATGAAATTTCAATATAGTATTCACTGTCTGCACCAAAGGATACTCGTGAAAAAAAATCTTATAGTGTCAAGTCACCTGTTTGTTTTTTTCTTTATAAGGCACTAAACATGCACCATGAACGTTCATGAAAACTTGCATCACCCCCGTTGCCAGTTTGTTTACAACTGGCGTCGTCTGGCAGAAATCTGCACCATACACGTTCAGTACTGGCAGAGAATGTGCTGTGTATTTACTACAGTCGTCACACACAAAATATCTGTCATATTTAATATTATATGGTATTGCGAAATTTGTGTCGCAAATTTGTCGCACTCGTCGGCTAAGGGTTAAGCATGAATTTAGTTTGATTAGCATGAGTTACTTAATTTTCATTAAGCATTGAAAAATTCTTGAAAAGACCGTTTCTCACAGAAAAGTTAGATCACGTAACAGGATACATATACAAAATGAATATAAGTTTATCTTTGATTGAGCTTGCTGTGTTAAGTAAGTGTGCTGGTTTGACTGGTCTTTTTTTCAATGCATAAACAGTATTAAGTACAATAAAGTACCAGTCGCACATGACTATAATTCCACGAATTGTCCATACCTACACCCGGACATTGATCCTAAATAATACATCACCTGTAATTAAGCTGTCTAGTCAAAAGAATTATAGATGATTAATCTGCAAATTTTAATTTTAAGACAATTAAGACAACACATTGAGTAAAAGAAATTTTAATCTTGAATTTTTTGAGGCCACTACAGATTGTGAGGCTCTAAACTATAGCTTATTTAGCTTACACCTAAATCCGGCACTGCATCTTTCAAACACCGTCCAATTTGTTAGATAAAGAGTATAATTGTAATGTAGATGTTTTTGATGAGAAAATAAAGAGAGAAGACTTTCGAATTGAGAGGGCGAGACTTCAAAATTATTTGGCGGTTGCTGACGCGGACGACATTGAACGGCCTTTGCGAGTTCTTCATTTTATTTAGAAATAAAATCTTTGTGATTCAGAGTCAAATATAGTAATACTTCTAAGAATCTTTATAATTCGTTCGATTAGTGTTGCTAGCTGCGAACAGTCCTTTTCTAAACTAAAGTTGATCAAGAACTACCTCAGGTCATTAATGAGTCAAACAGGGTTGACTGATTTGGCAATACTATCCATAGATAGTATTGCAGTAGCTCTTGAGAAGATATATACTAGCTCACTAGAGTTTGGAGAGATGCCTAATGATTGGAAATTAGCGAATGTAGTGCCCATTTTGAAGAATGGAAGTAAAGAGGACCCGAATAACTTTAGACTGGTAAGCTTAACTTATATAGTTTGTAAAAAATTTGAGAAGATATTTAAGAAGGGAATTTCTGACCATCTAGAGAGTGGTAGGTCAATAAATGATGCTCAGCATGGGTTTAGAAGAGGTAAATCGTGTTTAACAAATTTACTGGATTTTAGGGATTATGTTACTAAACAATTAGATAAGGGAGAGAATGTTGATGTAATTTATTTAGATTTTAGCAAAACCTTTGATAAAGTTCCGCATAGGAAACTAGTTCACAAATTTAAAATACACGGGATATGTGGTAAAGTTTTTGAATCGGATAGCTGAATAGCTGAAAGACAAGAAACACAGAGTTCTACTGAATGGGGTGAGGTCACAGTAGAGGGACGTTCGGGGCCCTTTATTATTCATAGTTTATGTAAATGATCTCGTGGAGGCTGTAAATAGCAAAGTGTCAATTTTGGCTGATGACACCAAATGTGCAGCTGTAGTAAAAAAAGTTGAGGGTAGCTTTAAAGTGAAGAGTGACTTAAATAAGTTATTGTTTTGGGCTCAGAAGCGGCAGATGACTTTTAACCTTAAAAAATGTGTAAAGTTATTAACATGGGAAAAGATAATAGGGAATTTAGCTATGAAATAGATGGGCATTGGCTGAATTCAGTTGAAGATGAGAAAGACTTAGGCGTAGTAGAAGATAGATCACTGAAGTTTTTGAAGCAGTGTATTGAGGCAAAAAATAGAGCAAATAGGGTGCTAGGATACATTAAGTGCAATGTTAGCTGTAAGAGTAGAGGTTATCCTTAAACTCTACAAATCGTATGTCAGGCCACGTTTAGAGTACTGTATACAAGCATGGTCACCACATTTTAGACATGAAATCAACCAGCTAGAGTTAGTACAAAAGAGGGCAACAAAAATAATACCTTCCCTGAAGCACCTTGAATATGAAGATAGACTGAGGGTACTAAATATGTTCTCATTAGAAAGGAGCTGTGTGAGGGGAGATATGATTGAACTTTTTAAAATCTGTTCTGAGATGGATAAGTTGGATTATAGCAAGTTATTTGAGTTGGAAGGCAGTAATAGGACCAGGGTCACCACTTAAATTAAAAAAAAAGAAAAGATCCAGGTTAGAAATTAGAAAATATTTTTTCACCAACAAAGTGGAAGATTACTGGAATAGTTAGTCACCTAAGACAGTAGACACTCCAAACTTGAATGTTTTCAAACGCAGATTAGATGTTTATATGGAGTCGAAGGGGTTACCTTTTTTTGCGGAAGGGGGGGGAGGGAGATTCTGGACTCATTCCTGTAGATGCAGTTTTTTTGTTATTGTATGTTTTAATTGATTTTATTTTATCGAGGCCTGATTGATGATGATGCGTTTTGTTTTTTACGCATTCCTGTAGATGGTTTAAATTGTATATTTTAGATGCATGATCTGACCCAATCCTATGGCTGGTTTTAATTGTATATTGTGGATGCATGATCTGACAAAATCCTATGGATGCATTTTGTGGGCGGGTTTTGACAAATGCGGATGACCTTTGATAAGCCCTTGTGGCTTTTGTCATCCGTAAAATTATGCTATGTTATGTTATAGACCGTGACCTTGCAGATAAAATTGATTTTGATGAAGTCATTCAAGATTTTGCGAAGAGGAAGGCACGTAAAACCAATTTGTAAAACTTGTTTTTGTAATTCACTCATCTCTCTTCTTTAACATATTTTCTCTATTATTTTTTCTGTATAAACATTATAAAATTAAATTTGAGTTATATAAAGGGTTGCTACCGTTTTTCTTCATATTTTGCATACCAATACACCTGTTTTTATTGCGTTTTTGGCTTTTGGAAGTGTTGTTAGAACTTTTAAGGGGCAACCAAATCAACATCCGTCACGGACTGCACTTTTGCTAGGTACGCCACTATTGCTATCATTACCTAATATTCACCATCTTGGCTAGTTTGAGGCTACTTTTCCAGCCGCAGCCCGGCTAGCTTCACACTACTTTTCCAGCCGTAGGCCGGCTACAAATACATGTGTCTTTCCCAGCTCTCTCGCATTGTGATCCTCTCTATTCTTGCTCTACGCGAAATTAAGTAGTAACCAAACCATATATAAGTCACAGTGATCTCCAACGCCGAACTTGACTTCTTCTAGTCGCTGACACAGGAGGCAAGAAAAAGCGAAAGCCACACAAGAAATGCCATTGGCCTACAAAATTCTACAAATGAGCTGTCCGACTCAGGCATCCGCCACACTACCGGCAGCCAGTCCCCCGAACTCGCCACTCCTTCCCCCAAGAGAGTACCCTAGGAGCCGAAGCTCCTTTGGCGGGGCAAGGATTGAGTGTGAATCCTTCGTGCAACCACCTTATCAGGAGTGCAACTGGCAAAGGTATAACACGCATAAAGATTCCGACTGGGAGCGGAAGTGACCTTGCACGTAGACTTAGATGGGCCAGCAATTGTGGGTGCCTTTTTAACTATCGAGATATAAGTTGTCCCAGGTAGCGCTGTGTAACGTAACGCAAAGTCAGTGGCACGAATGCACTCACGCGGTAGCGATACCAACCCGTACGCCCCGAGTCAGGGAGCCTGTCACGATTGATCGTAACGAAGAGTATGAGGGGCTTCTCGACCCCCGCCCCCTCCTGTTTTCTCGTCACACGCTTGCCTTGACTGTTCCATATTCAGACAATTCTTCATTGATGTATTCTAAGGTGTAGTCCATGAGTTTACTAGCATAAATCAATCTTGTTATGAAGTTTATGGTAGAGTACAGCGTCTCACTCACCGGGGAGCAGTCGGAAGTCCAAAAGACATTAATAATGGCCGCTTTGGAAGAGGTAACCGTATTCGCCAGAAGGGTCCCGCCCGAGAAATGGGTCATCGTTTGCTCTCTACAAGTCAATCAAGCATAAGCTCTCCTTTGTTAGAGAACCTGACGTTTAGCCAACTAAAGTTTAGCCAACTAATGTTTAGCCAAATAAAAAACGCCAGGTAATCCCTGAATGAGGCGGCCCGACGGGCTTTCGGTATTAGTCTCCCCTCCCCAGGATGCCTCGGAGCCAAACATGCCGGTCTCGGTGTGGTTTCTTGCCTAAATGGCAGCAAACCCACCCATCACCAGAACATCCGAGTAGGGAGAGGAACCCCTTGTTCTCTTCGATTTCTAATTATTATGTTTATAATTTGGAATGGAAATTGGAGAATGAACTCGCTTCTTTCCTTCTCCTGAGTGGGTTCCAAGGCGGCATTGACCTTTCTCTGCCAAATCTTACTTCTAGATGGAGGAGATCTTGGCCGTCAACGTGACACTAGGTGGGGGAGGGAGTCCCTCTTCTCCCTGTAATTCCTCCGAAGCCCGTGCCACCTGATGGCCTTGTTCAGGAGCATGACTCGAGCAATGAATAAGTGAGATTAGTGTGGAAGCACACCTTTTAACTGTTTCTCTGGGTTTTTTTCTTTTTGGACTAAGGCTCCGGCAACTTCGTCAATTTCGTTTTTAATGATTTCCTTTACCTCACCCATTGGGTACTTCATGGGTTAAGTGTTCTTCTCTTTTATCAGTACTATATCTCCTTTGAAAGCTCGTAGTACGTTACCGGGCGAAATCGGGACCTCTCGTTGGTCGCCTGTTTGGCTAAGGTCGCATAAAATTCCGAGTGATATAATTCTTTGAGGCGTGCTAAAGATTGCTTGAGCTTGTCATATTGTTTCAAGATGTGTAAATTTGGATCTTTGCCGTCAACCCATGAAGAATCTGTTTCGACATGGAAAGAGGGGATAACATTAACGGAAATCAAATCATATCTACGTAGCAATTTCTCCGGAGTGATGATTTCCGGGAGATTTTCAATGTCATCATCCTTCAGTGAATCACAATATGTGTAATTAGAGATACTAAAATCTCAAATTCAAAGTAAGGAAGCACTAGATTCCGAATTGTGCAAAACATCAGTTTTTTGGTCAGTTTAACGCATGGCTCCACGAGAGAACCCAAAGTATGATTCCCTTTAAAATACTCTCCGAAAGTAATATGCTTTGCTCCATTCTCGTTGTAATAAAATCGTGTGTCTGCGTCTTTGAGGTAAGCTGTCATGATATTCGCCCCCGCATCCAATCGGGAACCTAAATCTGAGAGACAAAGGTCAGCCAGTCCATATTCGTGGAAATGTAGTTGTAGAGTTCTCGAAAAGGAGGAAGTTGACAAATCTAAGCAAATCTTCAGATTGATTGCTTTACTCCAGAGATAACTAATACAGAGAATACACACTTTAACTTTCTTGTTATTTAAGACGACAGTAATGGGGCCAAAATGATCAATAAAAATATAACTGAAGGGTATTTCAGGGAGCTCAATACGAAAGCCTCAATATGCATTTTGATTTAACTTCAAAATTCGACCCGAAAATCTTTTGCAAAGCAAACACTCTTTGAGAACCATTTTAACTACAGATAATTGACAAGGGACCCAAAGACATTTTCTTAATTCATTCAACACTTTGCATGTACCTACATGGGAAATTTTGTGGTGTAAATCAAGTACGATTAGTGATGTTAAGTAAGAGTCCCTTTTAAGTAAAATCGGGAATTTCTTCCGTTTGAATTTTCCATCGAATTTACTTTTCACTTTCAATATTCCCGTTTTGGTCGCAAAAAATGTTTAACTGACTGACGAGATTTGGCATATCCTTTGTCTGTTATTCTTTGCTATTCAGGAATCTTAAAATGTCTGGGTACTGTATATTTTATTCTTTTCTCAAAATTGTCTCCACAGAGAGAGAATACAAAGTTTCTTCGGAATAGCAGTGTAAGTTTATATATTTTGTTTGGTTCTTTTCCTTCAGTTTCAGTTTGCATGGATTAACAAATTTCAAGACATATGAATGAATTGTGATTAATTTGTGAAAACTTGAACATTTTTCTGGAAGGAAAAAATGGTCTTCCACACTCGGTTCTGTAAATGTGCTCAAATTTATCGTCTCTGGAACTACATCGCCTCTAGCGAATGGATTTGGAATAGTCATGTTTAGGATGCCTTCGTTTACTAACTCTTTGTTTTTTCCACAAATAAATCCGGGACCTGTTAAGTAACATGTTTTTTAAAGTTGTCTGTATAAAATGGGTCTCATGATGCAGTCTCCTGGATTTTCAAAGCCATCTACAAAGCTATACTTGATCGGGAAAGTCCAGCATAGATTGGAAATGCGGTCTAGTCTGTTCATTATGAAAATGCTTTCCTAATTCATCTTATCCATTTTGGAACCCCAAGGGTGATAGCCTGAAATTCTAAACTGGGAATGGATTTCATTTCCATCTCGCGATTTACCTTTTTGTTTTTACTAAGAAGAAAGCTCACTTTATTTGTTTCGAGATCTTGAATAAAAAGTACCGTCCCGTATATAACTTTTGAGCTATCAGTAAAAGCCACTAATCTATACTCGCTATCTCTTGCATCCACATATCGGTCTATCTTAATTTCGGGAACAGCGTTGACCTGATTTATAATCCGTTTCCACTCCCTTTGTTTTTCATCCGAAATTTAGGTATCTCAGTCCAGTGTTTTGTCAAGTTGCAATTCATGCATGAAAAGTCTTGCTCTGTTGAGCAAAGGAGCACAAAAATTGAAAATGTCAAATTTTTGGTAATCCACTGCAAAATAAGTCTCTTGGTATTTGCCGAAGGCTCAAGATGAAGAGGTTTTACCGCAAGCGAATCTTTTATCCTATTCCAAGCAAGTCCGAAAAGACTAACTTGGTTTGGAGTCCTCACTGCGGAGGTGGTATCAATTTGTTCCTGTAGTGACTCTGAATTTGTTATAAATTGTTAAAGGAAAAACTGGTACGGATTAAAGATGGAATGCAGTAATTGAAAAGATTTTGCAAAGCCCTCTTCATTATCTTCAGTTAATGTTCATGAGTTTCTTCGCTTATTCCATTATCGTCCTGGCGAAGCACATGCATGCAATGCTGATCTAAAATTTCATTAGTCGCCTTTTGTAGCTCTGAGTATGGGATAATTTTCTTGTCAAAGTTGAGAGAATATGCGTTTGTTTGATATTCTGTTCGCGGCGTATTTTGCGTAACATTCACGAGCAACGTGGGATTTTCAAATGACTCATTCTGGAAAGCTAAATTAAGAATTAAGCTATCAATCCTACCATGTAAAAGTATTCATAAGGGTGTATAAGGAACAACAGAAGGAATATGGGGGAACACGAAGAGAATTTTTTGGCTTTCCGGTAAGGAGTGGGCTGAGGCTGTTCAGATAATCATATCTAAATTGGAAATTTCTTAGCAGCCGCTGTTCAAAAATTGATCTGCAAGCTTATATCCCTTATTTTTCAGCTAGTTAACAACTTCTCTTAGCCCACTCAATTTTAATTTAGTCGTTGGGATGCAAGGAAAACACATGACCTCGATGACAAAGGTTTCATTGCCTATGCTAAGAAGAACCCCCATAAGTTGAGTTGTGATATCCTTAGAAGTATTAAACCCATTTATAGTTAACTGAAAATCACTTTTTAAGACTTTGAGTTTGTGTTTTTCGGCCTTACTCTCTAGAATGAAGTTGGATTGGCAACCCGAATCTTTCATAAGTTTAATGCTCTCTAAGTTTAAATTACCAGAAAATGTAGGTAAAATACTTTCCTCTTCAGCTTGTGTTTGTAACGCTTCGGTCACCCAAACGAACTCATTGCTAGTTTTACTAGATTTGTTTACCTTCTAGTTTGTCTTTGAAGTTTTTTGAGAACTGGGTTTCTCATTTCCAGTTTCACTCATTCTATGTTATTGATCGCTTGGGTTCTTCGTTTTTAGTCTCACTGTTCAAGGTAAACTATGGTGAGTCGATGCCACCATTGACAGCCCTTGCACTTAGAAATGAACCTAAACATACACTCATGCGTTTTGTGCGAAAACTTTGCACACTTTTCACAACCACCCAAGCTTTTAATTCCCGATTTTTTGTTCTGCTGTTTCGTAATTTTTACATTTAAAAAGGGGATGATCTGCGCTTTTCCTGGTCTCTTTCGTACACAAGGTACACGGCTTAAAATTTTGCTTGAACAAGATTCTGGTTTGGCGTAACTTACACTCATAGCTAAACTAGTCCCTTGTTTATCTGTCCTGCCTTTAGCTTTACTTTCATTGAACTTTTTTGTAACTGATAGATATCTCTCCGTAGCTGTAAACATGTTAGACGTTATGCATATGCTCAATACTATATCGTTGATACAATATTCTTCACGCATAAATTTTGATTAATTGGAGGGATTTTTGAATTATGAATAATGTAAGCCAAAGAAAACGCTTCTCACGTGGGATGGAAAATAATTGCAACGAGTTTTTAAAGAAAATAGTATATATATATTAGAGATTTACAAAACAGATTATAACAAGTTGAATTAAGTTAAATTAGGCAAGGAAGAACTTGAGTTGAAAGTAACTTCGCGTGACGAGATGAAGTGTAACGTATAAATTTTGTAAATGGATGTTGAATGTGGAAAATGATTTTGATGTAGTGAATGTAATCGTTTTGCTGTAGCGACTATAATTAGTGAATTGGGGCTGTAATGAAAGTGTGAATGGGAATTAGGATTATGGGGTGATTTTAGAGAATAAGTGAAGAGGGAACTGACTTTAATATGACGCCGACGAGAATACAAATTAGAGTCTTTTCGCGTTATTTCATAAGTGGTGAAATACGTGTGTTTGTATGTGCGTGAAATTCTAAGAGATGTTGTTTGTATCTGTGCGTTAAATGAAATCAGTTTCTCGTCAAGGAATGATTGAATTATTAAAGGTTACATAAAATATATGGATTAAATTGCAAAAAGTTATGCATAAAATAATTGAATGATTGACTTGACAAAAGTTAAGTAAAACAAATGAATGAATATTAAGTTATACATAAATTACATGAATGATTT
Source organism: Ceratothoa steindachneri (assembly GCA_963969495.1). Taxonomy (NCBI): domain Eukaryota; kingdom Metazoa; phylum Arthropoda; class Malacostraca; order Isopoda; family Cymothoidae; genus Ceratothoa; species Ceratothoa steindachneri. The sequence continues at coordinate 123,680,486 of OZ018331.1, forward strand.
GAATTTTTTACATAATATATATATATATATATATATATATATATATATATATATATATATATATATATATATATATATATAAGTTTCCCAGGGAGATTTTATTATAGGAATGTCCAGAGGTCATTGCTATAGACCTTATCTCTGCCAAAGATGGTTTATTACAACCTGTTATGAGTGTAAGTTGGGTTTTAAACGTGTCATTAAGACAATTCCAAATATAATATTGCAAAATATCTTCTTTCTCTATGTTCAGGACATCAAACGTTTGTTGAAGAATCCTCATTTCATTAATATAGGAAAATGGGTCCACTTCCTACGTCAACCTTGTTTAGCAAGTCTCTCAAGTGCTTGATATTTTTGAGACAACGGGAAAGCGAGCGCTATTGTGAGCAGTGACTTTGCATCCTCGTACGTCAGTCTGCCAGAGTCGAGCGACTTAACTGAAGTTAATGCACGGCCAGAAAGCTGTTTTTGAATTATAAAAAAAAAATGTTGTACCTGTTGTAGGAAAATTGATTCATAGTCCCTTCAAAATCGATTAAAAAACGTTTCAGATTTTCTCCTACCGATCCACTAAAGGTGGGCAATGGAACCTCTGGACGTTTAAACTGTCTATGATTGGGGGAATGACCTTGAGAACGACTGAATTCTAAGCTGTCACTCAAATGAGTGAGAGCTACAAGGAGCTACAAGGAAAATAAGTACCCTAGAAGACCTTACGGTCCATACAAGGAGGGTACTTTTGGCGTAATCCTCGAAGGTATCTTCTGCTGGCAACCTCGAATATCACTCGTGAGGGTCTTAACGGTGATTTCGCAAGACTTTATCTAGTCTTGACTTAAACTGGTCAAAAGATTCACTATTGACAACTTCCGTCGGAAGTGCGTTCCAACTACCACAGATACTGTATGTAATGAATTTCCTACACAGATCACGGTGGTATCGCTTCAGTTCAAGTTCCTAGCCGTGATTTCTTGTTCTCCCCTCGCTGAGCTGGAAAATATCCCTGTAGTTCAGTCTGTCGAAGCCTCGAAGTATTTCAAACACTTCGATAAGCTGACCACGTAGTCTCCGGGTCTCCAGCGAGAACATATTTAATTCCCTTAATCTATCTTCATAACTTTTATGTCTGATAGAGGGAATAAGTTTGGTTGCCCTGGCTTGCACGCGTTCCAATCTCGCGAAGTCCTTTCGAAACGAAGGACTCCAAAATTGTACGGCAAACTCCAGGTGCGGTCGGACGAGGGAGTTGTACATACACAGTACTATTTCCTTGTTCCGATATCCAAACTGTCGCTTTATATACCCTAACATCCTTTGGGCTTTCTTTTCCACCTTAATACACTGTTGATAGTTACACTCAAGTCCTTCTTAGTGTCACTCGATTCAAGAGCAGTGCCCTTAAGGATATAGGGTGATTGGGAATTTCGGTGGCCGATATGCATCACTGCATTTGCTCACGTTGAAAAGCATTTACCACGTATCCGACCACTCCCCAATCTTCCGAAGATCATCTTGCAGGCGGGCAGTATTTCCATCCTTTGCAACGTTCATACCAAGCTTGGTATGGTCGGCAAATTTAGAAATCTTGGCAACCATGTCACCGTCCATGTCGTTGACGTAGATGATGAATAGTAGTGGTCCTAAGACAGAACCTTGAGGCACCCCGCTAGTAACGGGCATTCACTTAGAAGCCTGTCCATTCAGCAGCACCCATTGCCGAGAGAGAGAGAAAGCGTTACAAGGATAGGAAGTACCCTAGAAGACCTTACCGTCCATTCAGAGAGGGTACCTTTGGACTAGCAGTCGAGCAGGCACAGTTCTGTTCAACGGCTTACGTGCCCAAACGGCCACTTTTCAAGACTTGGTCCAGTCTTGACTTAAACTGATCAACAGAATTGCTGTTGCCAAACTCCACTGGAAATGCATTCCAGCTACCACAGATGCTGTATTTGAAAAATTTCCCACACAGATCGCGATAGTAACACTTCAGTTCAAGTTTGTAGCCGTGATTTCTAGTTCTGCCCTCACTAAGTTGGAAAACATTAATGTAGTCTACATTGTCGAAACCTCGAAGTATTTTAAACACTTCGATAAGCTGACCACGTAGTCTCCGGGTCTCCAACGAGAACTTTTGTGTCTAATAAAAGGTAATCAGTTTGGTTGCCCTGCCTTGCACACGTTCCAATCTCGCGATATCCTTTCGAAACGAAGGACTCCAAAATTGTACGGCATACTCCAGGTGCGGTCGGACAAGTGAATTACACAAACAGAGTACTATTTCCTTGTTTCGATATCCTAACTGTCGCTTTATATAACCTAACATGCTTTGGGCTTTCTTCTCCGCCTCAGTACACTGCCTTGAGAACTTGAGATCACTAGTGATAGGTACACCCAAGATCTTCTTAGAGTGGGTGGATTCAAGAGCAGTGCCCTGAGATTGGGGGTTTCGGTAGCCGATATGCACGTTAAAAAGGATTTGCCACGTGTCCGACCATTCCCCAATCTTCCGAAGATCATCTTGAAGGAGGGCAGTATTTCCTTCCTTCGCGACATTCATACCAAGCTTGGTATCATCGGCAAATTTAGAAATCTTCGCAACCGTGTCACCGTCCATATCGTTTACGTAGATGATGAACAGTAGTGGTCCCAGTACAGAACCTTGAGGAACACCGCTAGTAAGGAGCACCCACTCAGAAAGCTCAGTTTCTAAATATTTTTTCTCTTTTGTCAAGAGCCCATTTCAGCGCTTGCATGTCTAAATCTAAGCCATCCAATTTGGTCTTACAACCCCCCAATTTTGTTTTATATTCTAGCTTTTTAGTGTTTGCGTGGGAGTGAAGCTCATTCTTTTTATCTTATCATAGACTTTTTTTACTTGTATTCGTATATGACCCCTCTGAGTACGAAGCTGGCTTAATTTATCTTTCGCGGCATCGTCGTCTAGGTCAATCATGTTAACTTAAGTTATATTTAGAAATGCAATAAGAAATAAAATTTGAATGTAATCAAAATAAATTCTTAAATCTAAACTATTAATACAAACCTGATCCCTATAATAATGCTTATTATTTAACCTGTTCGCCACTTGCAGTTGAAATATACAATGTTTAAATTTCAATCTCTTTAGGAAATTATTAAAGTATTTTCTTCTATAGTTATAGGTTTCTTCTTCGGAGCAGTTAAATCTGTTGTGAGCAGAATAAAACCTGGGTTCAATATGTGTGGCGCAGATGATAGAATTAGGTAAGCTTTCATTTATTAGCTTGGAAAAGTTTCTACAGTTTACCTATAATGTAGAATTATTATGATCATTAACAAGGTAGTTGCAACCCCAAATCACAATAATTAAATCTGGTTTGAATGCAATAGCTTCGTCCAAAATATTATTGTTTCAGAAAATGGAAGTAAATGTTCCTTCTCTTTTAAATTGAGCTATAATTCAATGATGAAATATCGGCTACATAAGAATGACCAAGCAAAAGTAATTTCATTTATCAAAAATACGTTTAAAGTATGATAATTTGTGTCGCGCCAAGTAACCTAAACGCATCGAAGTGAACGAACAACTTCAAAATCTCAACAGAAAGTCATGCAACCATCCCTGCCATGTTCTAAAAATTTTGCGGAGGGGGTTAAACTCACCATGCCAATGCAAAAATTATATTCAGCAATGATTTGCATGAACAAAATTAAAGAATGTTAAACAAAGAGAGAAAACTTTTTGTGGGTCGATTTCGAATATTGTTGGATAAGGCCTCTTAACCGAGAGGTACAAGGGGCAGTTTCCCTTCTCCGTTCCCTTCTCTGCTGAGAACAACCTAAGGAGAGTAATGAAAAATTCATAAATTTATGAAATATATGTCAGTCCTATCCTAAATGAAATATAATAAATTCGATGGTGCCAGAATCGTTTGCTCTGGTATCCTTCTAATTTGAACCTAAACTCCATGGAAATGAAAGTAAAGTACACTTGATGTGAAAATTAAAAAAAAAAATAGCGAGCCGACTATAATCTGTAAAACTTAGTTTATTTTCCCAAGAAAAATTTTCACTCGAAAACTTAAAATTTCCTTACTTTCTTAAATATTTTTGTGGGAACGATAAGACAATCCGTCGAATCGAAACCAGTTTCACGCGGAAATATCCTAATCTACAAGCTATAAGAGCCCTGATTCTAGAGTGTAGCTTGTGATCTTGAAATTCTGCCTCGCAAGAAACAAGGGTTCGAGGCCAACGATACAAAATTACTGATGATAGGAACACGACTGGCCAAACTATGAAATTATTTCTTAAAAATAGCCTTAACTTTCTAAAAAGTTTAAATATATGTCTTCAACTGAAATTTGAACAACTTCATCTTCACATTTACTTAATTTAGCGAGTTAATTCCCCCAAGGATTTATTTTAGAGAAGGGGGTTCATGACAGATTAAAGCTTTATACAAATCTTAACTTACGAGGAAAGTTGTCAATGTTAGCACCGAACCAAATGACTAGCCGTAAGCCCTCGCAAGCAAATCCTTCTATGGCGGAGGTTTGAGAAAGGCGTTCTCGATTCCCTTTGAGGTTCAGTTTTTTCTTGGACGTAAATTAGTTTGAAGTTATTTGTTCCGTGTTCAATTTTTTTTTTTGAAAGAGTTAAATAGCTGGGCTTTGTGGAAAATGCAATTCGATGATTTTCAGCCGGATAAATTAATATAACAAAATTTGGGTTAATTTAAGATATATGATGGAGAAACAAAATTGACCTTTTCAACTGTTCTAAAGCCCCTAAAGAGAGAGGGAAACTCTGAAACCACACAAAAATGTAAATATTAAATTAAACATATAAAAATTAAAAGCGATTAACTTCTTTTAAACAGATGATCATCCAACTAGCTATATCCCACCAAGGTTTCAAGTATCCCGACCTTAGACTCAAAGGTCCTCTGGTCCTTCATGCATGCCACTTGTGCCGGCATGGCGCCCCTCATTGGTAAGAGATGGCGAACAGGCACGCCGGCATGCATAAACCTAACAAACTTCGGATCGATGAGGTGTGTGGGCAAGGCCCTCATACTCATTTTAGGGGGTTGCTCCGGGTTACCTAACCACAACCGATGAAGGAGAACGAGACGCCTCGTCCTCTTTCTTACCGTTTTCCTAGCGTATCCCTAAGAAAGCAAAGGGGAGCCTGCTGCAACTCTGCAAAGGGGGTAAGGGGGAAACACCTGAACTTTTAAAATAGGGGAGGAAGAAGCGCTCTATTCACTAGGAAAGTCTTGGAAGGGCCAATAACAAAGCACAGGGGTAGAGGAGTGGCACATCTGTCAAGGAGATGGCTCTGCCAGCGGGTGGCTGTGAAGATAGCAAAGAGGAAACCCCTTTGCCGCAATCAATAGGTTAAAGGGGAGCACATCCACTTTGCGGATGTCCTTAGTTTTGCGTAATAATTATCGACCGGCAACAAGGTAGTAAAGCCCGCCCGCCTTAAGCATTAAAAGCTTATACACCCGAGAACGGTCGCACAAAGGTGGTTAGGCCATTACATGCAGGGAACTGGTTATTGGAGGTAAACCCGATATTCTCTTATTCGCGCCCGAATTTCCAGGTCCAGAATGTCGTCCTTGCACACTTTAGCCACGTTAAATTCAAAACTTTTTGAACCAGGACGCGGGCATGTGTGAAATTTGTTTTCTTTGAAAGTGAAGCCAACTAGGAATAATGTTGCTAGATTATAATGAGAAAGTATAGATGTTTAAAGCGAATACGAAAATGTTTAAATGGGATGGATAAAAGTGTTTAAATGAAATTGACAAATTTGTGTTTGAATGTTTGTAGAGATTACAGGATATTTTAAGATAGTGTGCAATCCACTAGAGACAAATTTACTCACAAAAGTTTCAGTCGAGAAAGCGAACGGGCGGCCGAACACGCCAGCAAGAGTGAGTTATATGTCTTGTAGCTTCTACCAGCTAGAGGACCTGAATGATTTTATGTGCCATTTAAAATAGGCGAGACACTCGCAGGCACAAACGTGATGCGACCGAAGGTGATTCTTTTCGCTCGATCTCTCGAAAGACATTTGGCGAGGCACGGACTGCATTCTTTTGATTGTCCGCCGTTGGTGACGAAGGTTACTGCACAAGAAGAATATGCAGTAGCATGAATTTGGACAATAAGAATGACGGTAGGAGGTATAAAGAAAACATTATCGGGGACATCTGGGGCATTTGTTTTTATAGCGGAAGGAGAAAATGAGGGCTGTTCAGGTTGAAAAATGCAGGGTCCATGTCGCCCGTAAAATATTTATTATCTGCTACATTCTACCACAAAGATTTTTGGCATTTCAAAAATCACTTGGAATAACCCCTTATATACTGGCTGTAACCTTTAGCATGCTGAGTCCCAACTGAGAAAATCATGGGGAGAAATTATAATTTCCTTTGGTACAAAAGAAACACGATTAACTTTCACTCTAGAGGTGGTCGGACGGATTTCAGCCTTCGCCCGTACTAAATTGGGGACATAGGAAGCAGGATCTAAAGAAGGTAGAGGTCGATCAGAAGAAGAGAAGAATTAACTAGAAAAACAAATGTGTGTACTATAAACATACTCTGTAGCAGAGCAAGACAAGTCTTCCTTCCGGGATAACGAATCCTCAGCATGATAAGAGGCAGTTTGCCCACCTACGTCACCTATGCGGAGCGTCAGCTTGCCGATGTAGCTACGCGTTCAAACGCGCCATTATTTTGTACATAGTAGTTTGTGGTACTTAAGCGAAATAAGCCAAAACTGACATTGGCGCTTGTTAGTGATGCGATTTGAATTGGCTTTCGCGATCGGCCATGATAATACGAAAACCAAAACACGAAATCCATTCAGGACGCCAACAAAGCGTCGCGGTGTTAATTTCTATCTAAATTTCATAACTGGCGGTGCTAGAATCATGCAACCATTCAGTAATAAATCTGGAGTAGAAATTTACCATGCAACAGAATCAACGTGGTTACTTGAGCGAAGAAGGTCGAAAAAAATCCCGAATAACAGCAACTTTGTCCTCAACAGGACGAATTCCACCATTGGAAACATAGTGTCTGAGAAAGAAGAGTTACAAGACACCAAAAGTACACTTAGATTTGTTGAATACGATAACATACTCTCCTAAACAACCAAAGACCTGACAAGTGCGAGATAAATACAATATGAATATGCTATCAGAAGGTCGTCTATATAACATAAGGCGAAATGAGACCTCTCATAACCTGATCCATGAAGCGTTGGAAGGTTTATAGCAATGCCTCTGGGCATTCCTATAATAAAAACCTCCTGGGTCTGGGCACCATTGTAGATAAAGGAGAGTAGGAAAAGGGGCAAAAAAAAATAATAGCGTAGGCGAGTTGCGAACAGCTTCCGGCGTCGCTGGACCACCGTTAGCCATCGGCGAATCCACTCAGCCATCCTGAGTGTCAAAAAAGACTTATTCAAACAAAGCTTTTAAGCCGCTCACCTGCACTTCTCGTACGCTATACATACAACCTCATATCCTTTAATCTAACACCCCAAGGGATTAACAAACATTAATGATTGACAATAAACGGGTCAACATCTACCACCTGCACCTCACTTCACTTATTCAGGTAGGTACTCACTTTTCTAATTTGACCCACACTCAATCCTCATTTCATATCGCCATCATTTCATTCAGCACTTATACAGTGCTACGTTGTCAATTCTCTCGCACTCACATAGTGCTCTCACAACGCCATTAATCCTCTCGCATTCAAATAGAGCTCTGGCAACACGCCATTACATTCAGTACTCATATAGTGCTCTGGCAACACGCCATAAACCCATTCAGCACCCACATAGTGCTCTGGCAACACGCCATAAATCATCTCGCACTCACATAGTGCTCTGACAACACGTCATCAATTCTCGCACTCACATAGTGCTCTAACAACACGTCATCAATCCTCGCACTCAAATAGTGTTCTGGCAACACGCCATTAATTCTCCCACTCATATAGTGCTCTGGCCACACGCAATTACATTCAGTACTCATATAGTGTTCTGGCAACACGCCATTACATTCAGTACTTACATAGTGCTCTGGCAACACGCCATTACATTCATCACTCACATAGTGCTCTGGCAACACGCCATTAATTCTCTCGCGCTCACATAGTGCTCTGACAACATGCCATCAATCCTCTCGCACTCACATAGTGCTCTGACAACACGTCATCAATCCTCGAACTCAAATAGTGCTCTGACAACACGCCATTACATTCAGTACTCACATAGTGCTCTGACAACAAGTCATCAATTCGTTCGCACTCGCATAGTGCTCTGGCAACATGCCATTAATTCAATCGTACTCATATAGTGCTGTGTCAACACGCCATAAACCCATTCAGCACTCGCATAGTGCTCTGACAACGCCATTAATTCTCTCTCGCTCACATAGTGCTCTGGCAACGTCATCAATTCTCGCACTCACATAGTGCTCTGGCAACACGCCATTACATTCAGTACTCATATGGTGCTCTGGCAACACGCCATAAACCTATTCAGCACTCACATAGTGCTCTGGCAACACGCTACAAATCCTCTCGCACTTACACAGTGCTCTGACCTCTTAATATCATCTTCCTCGCTGGAGGAACACCTTTCTCACCTTCGCCAAGTTTTTTTCTCGTCTTCAGGAGTAGGTATCGTACTAAACACCTCCAAATGCCTCTTTGGTGTCCCGCAAATCTCATTCTTGGGGCACCATGTCTCGAGTGCAGGGATTAGCCCACTCGAAGATAAAGTTACCGCGATGCGAAACCTTTTCTCGTCTTACATCACGCAAACAACTCAGGAGTTTCTGTGGCATGGTCAATTTCTACCACATATTCATCCCTAAATGTGCCCAGGTCATGCAACCTCTCAACTCTATGCTCACCAAGACCAAAAAGAGCTCTCTTCTTGAATGGTCTGCTGAGGCGTGCGATTCATTTTCTCGAACCAAAGAGGCTATTGCCCGCGCTGCGGAATTGGCTCATCCTTCTCCAGGAGCCCCCATCAGCGTCGCCTCAGATGCATCCTCAACCCACGTTGGTGCAACCTTGTAGCAAAAAGTTGGTGACCAATGGCAACCCCTTGCTTTCTTCTCTCGCGCTCTTACAAACCCTCAAAAGAGATATTCAACGTTCTCTCGAGAATTCCTCGGAATATATCTCGCTGTCCACCACTTCCGCCATCATTTGGAAGGGCGTGAATTTACCATTTTCACTGACCATAAGCCCTTGGTCGGTGCATGTTCGTCTCGTAGTACTTCGTCAGTACACACTGCAGATGACACTCGTCATCTTGACTTCAACCTGCAGATGACGAACGATATTCGCTACTTTTCTGGTTCTTCAAACGTCGTACCGGACGCGCTCTCTCGCATTTCATCGATTTCAGGCATGCAACTCTCCTACACTGCGCCCATCGATCAGGCAACAATAGCGCTTGCCCAAGAACAAGATTCAGCTCGCACTTCGTTACAACCAGGCTATGACGGACCCTTTCTCGTTATCTCCAGGAAGCCGAAATTCTTCGTCCTGAAGCTTGGCACCAGGCAAGATACTGTCTCTATCGACCACCTAAAACCCGCCTATACCGAAAATGTTCGTCTTGAACCCCAGTCGCCTCATTCTTCTCATACTATACCACTTAATGGTACAGTAATACCCCCAAACAACCTAAACCCCACCTTTTTAACTACTGCCTCTCCAACTCCACCTTCCGTTTTGCTGCCTCCTCCACCTTTGTTGCAGGAACTCTCGTCGGCAGAAGTGGATAGTCAGGAGCAAATCTCTCCCCAACTGGTCACTCCGTCAGTGGACAACGGGACTCAAGACTCCCACATCCCGCTTGACGCCATCTCGGAAGGAACCAGCAAGCGGATCACCTTCGCTCCGTCGACCTTCTCTCGTGCCAGTGCCTTGTTTAACGCTAATGGAACTGCCATTGCCACAGCAAATCTGTGTCCTCGTACCTACAGCCAAACCAATGGCACTGGGGGGGAGTGTTATAGCAATGCCTCTGGGCATTCCTATAATAAAAACCTCCCGGGTCTAGGCACCATTGTAGTTAGATGTGAGTAGGAAAAGGAGAAAAAAAATAATAACATATAACATAACATAACATAATTTCACGGATGACAAAAGCCACAAGGGCCTATCAAAGGTCATCCGTATCCATCAAGTTCCACCCAAATAATGCATCCATAGGATTTTGTCAGATCATGCATCTACAATATACAATTTAACAATCCATAGGAATGTCCAACCATGCATCTACAATATATAATTTAAAGCCTCCATAGGAGTCTGTCAAAAACAAAATCAAAGTCCCCCAAAATTTTCAATAAAAAGAAACTGCATCCACAGGAATGAGTCAAGAAACATATCCACATACCAAAAAGTAAGAAATTAACCCTTCATCCCCATATAATCATCCAATCTGCGCTTGAAAACATTCAAGTTTGGACTGTCTATAGTCTCAGGTGGGAAACTATTCCAATAATCCACCACTCTGTTAGTGAAAAATATTTTCTAACATCCAGTCTGCACCTTTGTCTTTTAATCTTTAAGTGGTGGCCTCTAGTTCTATTACTACCATCTATCTCAAATAATTTGCTGAAATCCAATTTATCCATCCCAGAAAAGATTTTAAAAAGCTCAATCATATCTCCCCTCACACACCTTCTTTCAAATGAAAACATATTTAATACCCTTAGTCTATCTTCATATTCAAGGTGCTTCAGGGCTGGTATTATTTTTGTTGCCCTCCTTTGTACTGACTCTAATAAGGTGAGTGGCGAACAGCTCCGCGCGTCGCTGGACCACTGTTAGCCAGCGGCGAATCCACTCAGCCATCCTGAGTCTCAAAAAAGACTCATTCAAACAAAACTTTTAAGCCGCTCACCTGCACTTCTCGTACGCTATAGGTTTGACTCTAAGCTATTCGAATGGTGATATCTGTCGTTTGGACGTCATCAAAATCAACACGGATTTAGATGAGAAAAAGTGAGCAACCGAAGAGAGAAGAGGTGAAATCCGAATGGATTTTGTTTTAGCATTCAAAGCCCTGTCATACTTTCGGTACTACAGGGATTGGAGTGGCTCAAGGTGAGTTAAATATGCGAGCTATGTCTATTTCAATTTATATAAAATTTAATTAATTCATTGACTATAACTCCCCTGGCTAATTTACTCCTTAAAAAAATAAATCCATCAATCCAGTTTTTCAAGCGTGACTTAAAGACACACCTCTTCTCTCAGGTCTTGACATGGACATGGTTATGCTAAAATTCTTTATTATTAATACCAATGTAAAGGCGTTAGTCCTAACTACAGGAATACTAGAAAACCAACTTGTAAGATCGTTTGTTTTGGTTACGAAAAAATACAACAAAACTCAGCGAGAATTTTTTCGGCAAATTTCTGATACACTACCTTAACTTGTAGATCTAATCTACAATATACATAAAATGCATCCAGAGGATTATGTCCATTCATGCAACCGCAAAATCTAATCTCCCCACTCCTTAGAAAAATATATACATATGTACATAAAAAAAAAGTCAGTCCCATCTAGCAGCTTCATCCATATATTTATCTAATCTATTCTTAAAACTACCCAGAGAGGAGGCTTCTATCACATGTCTAGTGAGCCTATTCCATTCATCTACCACACGATTTGTAAACCAATTCCTCCCAATCGCCTTCCTAAACCTATACTTATCAAGCTTAAACCCATTGCTGCTATGTGTCCTGTCATGTTCACTAAGTATAAGAACCTTACCCAGATCCCCTTTATTATATCCTTTTACCTATTTGAAGACTTCAATCAATTCCCCTCTGAGACTCTTCTCCTTTCCAATGTATGTAGATTTAGTTTTCTGAGCCTTTCACCATAAGGTAAGCTCCTTAGCCCACCAATCATCTTTGTCATCCTTCTCTGCACAGACTCAAGCGAATCAATATCCTTCCTATAATATAGTGACCAAAATTGTACTGCATAGTCTAGATGAGGCCTAACTAGCGCCAGATACAGTTTTAGAATGACTTCAGCACTCTTATTGCTTACACTCCTCCTAATGAATCCCAATATCCTATTAGCTTTATTCTTAACATTTAGGCATTGCTTTCTAGGACGAAGGTCTGAACTTACTCCAAAATACCCAAGTCCCTCTCACAATCGGTCCTTCCTAAAATTCTCCCATTTAATTTATAACTATTCAATGGATTATTTCTACCTATACTAAGTACACTACATTTGTCTATGTTAAACTTCATTTGCCATTTCTCTGCCCAATTGGACAGAATGGTCAATTCCTCCTGCATTACAACAGCATCAGAATCAGCCCTAATGGCCCTACATAGCTTAGTATCATCAGCAAATTTACTCAGGTCACTACTTATACCTATGCCAAGATCATTAATATAAATTAAGAATAGCAAGGGACCCAAAACAGATCCTTACGGAACTCCACTGCTAACACCTCCCCACTCAGATTTAACTCCATCTATACTAACTCTTTGCTGTCTGTCACCAAGCCATGACTGAATCCACCTAAATATACTGCCATCGATCCTGTGTGCTTTAACTTTGCTCAGAAGCCGTAAGTGTGGCACTCGATCAAAAGCCTTACTAAAGTCCAAGTATAAAATATCATAGTTTTCATCATTATCTGCTGCTTCATACTCCTTACTATAAAAAAACAGCAAATTAGTCAGACAAGATTTACCCTTACTAAAGCCATGCTGTGATTCTTTTATCAACTTATGCTTATCCAAGTGATCTCTAATATTCCTTGCTATAATAGATTCCATCATTTTTCCTACCACTGATGTCAAACTTACTGGTCTGTAATTAGACATATTTGTTTCATTCCCTTTCTTAAATATAGGTATCACATTGGCTTTCTTCCATGCCACTGGCACAATGCCACTCTCCAATGATTTTCTAAAGATGCATGCTAGGGGCTCACTTAACACATCCTTACATTCTTTCAAAATTCTAGGAAAGACCTCATCAGGACCGGGTGCTTTACTACTTTTGATTTTATCAATTTCCTTTGTCACTATCTCCTTTGTGATTAAGATATCCTTTAATTTCTCTTCCTCATTACCCCGAAAGATCATTGACACCTCGGGTATATTTAGAGTATCCTCCTGTGTAAATACTGAGAGAAAAAAGTCATTTAGCATTCCAGCCATTGAGTCCCTATCACTCACTAATTCTCCATTGGAATCTATAAGTGGGCCTATTTTATCTCTAACCTTAGTTTTGTATAATTGCTAAAAACTTTTAGGATCTTCCTTTGCCCTATTTGCCACTTTAATTTCATAATTTCTCCTTGCTACTCTAATTAACTTTTTAACATCTCTTGCTAGTTCATTATATCTCTGCCTTAAGTGATCCTCTCCATTTTTTATTTTCCTATAAATGCCCTTTTAATGCCAATATAATGCTTAATTTTATCTGTCATCCATTTTGGGTCATTATTTTTAGTCCTAATCTCCTTATATGGAATGTTAATCATCTGACCTGTAATTAATTGCTCAATTATTCTTTCATACTCCTCTTCAATTGTAATCTCTTCCTCCTGGTGATTATTGTCTCCACTAACTGATATCATTGAATCTATTCCTGAATTGATTTCATTGCCTGGTTTCTGTACAACTGCCTCCAGGTAAGTCCTTAGCCCATTATAATTTGCTCTTCTAAAGTCAGGAATTTTAACATTGTTCATGCTACTATCAATACCATTCCATTTTATCTTGAATCTAATTTCACAATGGTCACTATTACCCAAATTTCCTCCAATCTCAGTATCCTTAATAACTTCTTCCCTATTTGTCAGAACTAAATCGAGTATATTATTACCTCTAGTGGGTTCGTTAATAATCTGCCTCAGAAAATTATCTTGGACAACATTCAAAAATTCCTCAGCCTCCTGATCACCCACAAGAGCTTCCCAGTCTATATTTCTGTAATTAAAATCGCCCATTATACACACATGCTTACTTCTACATGCCCGTTCTATCTCCTGCCACAGAAGATTTGAAGCTTCCTTACTAAAATTTGGTGGTCTGTATAATAATCCTATGACAAGCTTGTTTTTACCTTCCTTTACATTTAGCCATAATGACTCTGTGTTATCATCTAATTTAATTGTACTGTTTACACAACCCTGGAGATTATCTTTAATATAAATAATAACCCCTCCTCCTCTCTTCCTATTCCTATCTGTATGGAACATGTTAAAGCCCTCAATCTCAACCTCAGGTTTAAAGTGATTTCCTGCCAAATCAAGCCATGACTCTGTTATCGCAATCTTATCAAAATTCTCTTCACTCGCTAACGCTCTTAAGAGATCTATCTTATTCCTTATACTCCGACCATTTGTGTAGTATATTTTAAAGTTTTTTTATTATTCCCATCTTCATTGCATCGTGCTTTTCTATTCCTAGTTATCTGCTCGTTCACTTGTGCATTAGTCCCCGTATAACGCATCAGTATGCCCTTCCCCCTAGCTATTCCTCTATCTCTGCATCCCTTCCATTTCCTACACCTGCCCTCTATTCCTGTTATTCCCTTACCTCTAACAGCCCTCTATTCCTGTTATTCCCTTACCTCTAACAGCTTCTAGTTTCCCACCCGTAAGGACTTAATCACACTATCCAGCTCCCCCCATAGAACCTCAACACCTGCCCTACTAAGATGGAGCCCATCCATCGCATACAACCTTCTATTTTCGTAAAACCCACCCCAGACATCTACAAACACCAATCCTAGCTCCTCACACAGTCCTTTCACAAATTCATTCAAACCAATTGCACGCGACAACCATTCTACCCCTACATCCAATCTCGGGAGCACACCAGAAACAACACCTTTTACCCTGCGTTTACTCATCCTTTCAACTAACCTTTTGTACTGCTCACGTAACTCACATGTACCCACCTTTTTTACATCATTCACCCCCACATGCCTAATCACAACTGCATCCCTCTCACACCCAGAAGCCAGCCTATCATACCTCTCACAAACACTTTCACCAGCACCCGGCAGACAAACTCTCATTCCCTTCCACTTGCTATCACTCAACTTCCTATCTAAATACCTAATCTGAGAGTCACCCATCACTAGCTCCTCAGTCATTCTCCTATTCTGTCTTGGCCTAACATTACCCTCCCTTCTGCTCTCAGTCACACTACCACCCATCCTGCTTTCTTCCACAATCACACCAGGCAAATCATTTTCACACTCTTCCTCTCTCAGGACATTGAATCTGTTAGTCAACCTAACAGGTTCTATGTCCTTCCTTTTCAAACACCTAATCTGTCCTAACTTATTTATCCTATCCATTTTCACCCACCATTCATCATCACTCACAACTTCCACACTGTTCCCAGTCCTAGCCCTATCTTCCACCCTCTTAGCACTAATCTCACCCTTCAATCGCACACTTGCATCTCTTCTCACCTCAAACACCAAATCATTCAACCTCTTACATTCCCCACTCAACCTTCTAACCTCCCCTTCCAGAAAACACACACGGCATTCAGTTACATTCACTCTCCTTTCAACTCCACATGCATCACACACCACATACACACTACTTTCAAACGGCATGCTCTCACCATCTATACAAACAGCCATACTCTCAGAAATTTACTAAGGACAAAGTTAACACTCGCCAAAAAATTCTAATCACTAATGTATTTATTACACAGTGATTGATGTATTAAATAAATACAAGAAAAACTACATACCCAAATCAGTATTATATCCCAATCTTACAATGAGAATCAGGAGCTTCCTGTAAGACAACCTTCCAGAACAAAGCCAGACAGCCAAAACTAAACATCACTATATCTCATAAAAATAATGCAAATGTTACACATATTTACAACTTTCTTTTAATTGCTTTGCGTAAAAGACTCCATTGTTGAAGCAAATGATGCAGTTAACCTCAAAGGTAAAAATAACCCCCCTCCCCCTCCTAAATTCTGAACCTGAAAAAAATAAAAGAAACAGCAAGACTAATAATCCAAACTTAATCAAATCAAGTAAAAGACCCATTTGTAGTAAACCTGAACCTATAAATAAAATAGATAAGTAAAATGGATAATAAAACAAACAAGATAAAAATTTTGCAATGGAATTGCCAGAGCTTATTTTCTCATCTATCGGAATTCAAAGTTTACTTATATGCTAACAAACCCCACTTGTGTTGTATATGCGAAACACGATTGGGCATCAAATCGAAGGTTAATTTTATTAACTATACAATTTTTAGAAGAGACAGATAGAAGGGGTGGAGGTATAATGATCTTAATTCGCAAAGACATTAACTATAAAATAATAAATCTAAATGACTATATTAACAAAGCCCTTGAAGCTCAGGCTATCAGAATTTATCTAAAAAATATAATACTGTAGATATACTCAATTTATATAATCCTCATGCAAACTATTTTATTGAACAAGAACTAGAATTCTATACATCTCAACTAGGTAATAAATTCATTATTTGTGGTGATCTAAATCAAAGACACTCCGCATGGGATAATCATCTCAAGTGTCAACCTCTGCAACAAGCAACTGCTTTCAATAATTATATTGCCCAATCAGATCTAACTATAGCAACTCCTCTAGGTCTTAAAACAAGATATGACCTAAGAAATAATTCTTACTCAACTATTGACCTTACTTTAGTATCAGCAATTCTTTCAGATAAAACTGAAATAAACTTTGGTAGAGATCTCGGCTCAGATCATATCCCAATCCTTATCCATTTATCTGAACTAATAACTGTATCTAACATAGGAAAAAGACCTGATTGGAAGATAAAAAATAACAAATGGTCAGAATGGATAACTAATTTTACTCCAATTCAAGCTTACATATCTCAAAATCCACTTGAAGAATTAGATGAAATAATAGAAAATATAATAGAAGCCAGCAAATTAACTTTCTAACTGTGTATTAAACCTAAAAGCACTAAATATAACAAACCATGGTGGACAGAAGAAAGCAGCAAACAGGTGGCTCTGAGGCGGAAGGCTAAATGTACTAATGAAAGAAACTTCACTCTACAGAACACCATAGCTTTTAATAGACAAAAAGCTATAGCACAAAGGTAAATTAGAAGAGCCAAAAAAATATCCAGCTAAGAAGGTTACCAGAGATCCCAATGGAGGCAAGTTTTTCCAAAAGAATACCATGGTGGACATGATCAAAGGCTTTTTTAAAGTCAAATAAGATGAGATCTACTACATGGCCTTTGTCATACCAGTAGGTAACATAATTGTATGTCAGAAGGAGCTGGTCAGTAACAGATCTATTGTGTCTAAACCCAAATTAATGATTGTCAAATAGCTGTTTGTCATCCAAAAAACTGAATAAGGACTTAGTAATGATCCTCTCCATTGTCTTGCATGGTTTAGGGTTAAGACTTATGAGAGTTTCCATGACTGTGGTAGAGTTCCAGTAGACATGGACAATTTAAAAAGGTGAAAAAAGGGGTAAGCCAGCTCAGAGGCACATTCCTTTAAGACTAGGGTGGAGATGATCGGGTCCCATCGCACTATCCGCTTTTAGGCCTTTCAATTGGAGTTTGACATCCCTGGGAGAGAACTGGACTGAGGTAAGATTGCTATGACAAATCTGATGAGGGAAGATGTTTACCAGAGTCTCAAGAATGAAGACTGATGAGAAAACCTTCACAAACAATTCAGACATTATGCTAGGATTATCTGTGAGGAAACCATTGTTCATAAGAGGGCAAACTTTAGGATGATCAGTTTTTTTATTCTTAATATATGAGTGGAAAAGTTTGGTTTAGTATAACGTTGATCAATGAGATTAGATTCATATTTGATTTGGGACTGGTGAACTAAATATCTAAGTTGAACATTAATTTAATTTAATTGAAAAAAAGTTTTTGTAGGGTTAGGTGGTACAGTGACTGGTAGTTTGAATGAGAATAGGAGTGGGGATAGAGTATGGTCTGTGGAGGTTAGGAATATTAGTCTGACTGAAGTGCTTGTGATGGGTGATTCGCGAGTTAGATATTTAGATAGAAAGTTGAATGCAAGTAGATTGAATGGTTTGAGGGTGTGTTTGCTGGGTGCTGGAGTGAGAGATCTGTCTGATAGGTATGAGGAGCTGGTGTCTGGCTGTGCAAGGAATGTGGTTGTGATTACACATGTAGGAGTGAATGATGTGAAGAAAGTGGGTGCATGTGAGTTACGTGAGAGGTACAAGAGGTTGATTGAAAAGGTGAAAGAAAGTAGAATGAAAGGTGTTGGGACAGTTGTGCTTCCAAGAATGGATGTTGGGGTAGAATGGATGTCTCGTGCAATTGGGCTGAATGATTATGTGAGGAGGATGTGTGAGATGGAAGGTGTCATGTTTGTGGATGTGTGGGATAGGTTTGTTGGAATGAAAGAAATGTATGCGATGGATGGACTGCATTTGAGTAGGAAGGGGGTAGATGTGTTGTGGGAGGAGTATGATCGTGTTATTAGGTCTTTGCGGGCGGGAAACTAGATACTAATAGTGGTCAGGGAATTATGAGAGGACATTATAGTACTGAAAGTAGAATGGACTTGGCAGATAACAGAAATAGGTTCCAAGGCGATAGAGGTGAGGTCATTCAGGTTTCAAGAGGTGCTTCAGGGATAGGGGGGTTAAATTGTTTCTATGGAGAAATACCCGATGATTGGAAGAGAGCGAATGTAGTCCCCATTTTCAAGAAGGGTAGTAAAGAGGATCCAAATAACTTTAGACCGGTTAGCCTAACTCCTGTAGTCTGTAAAATTCTTGAGAAAATAGTTAAAAAAGGGATTTGCCAACATCTAGAGAGGGAGGGGTTAATCAGCGATGCTCAGCATGGGTTTAGATCAGGTAGATCATGTTTGACTAATTTACTAGACTTTCTGGAGTTTGTAACAGATCAAGTAGATAAGGGAGAGAATGTAGATATAATTTACTTAGATTTTAGTAAAGCATTTGATAAGGTACCACATAGGAGACTAGTTCATAAATTAAAAATGATTGGGATATGTGGGGGTGTTTCAAATTGGATAGCTGAGTGGCTGAAAGACAGGAAGCATAGGGTAGGGCTAAATGGTGTAAAGTCAGAGTGGAGGGATGTTATCAGTGGGGTTCCTCAGGGATCAGTTCTCGGTCCATTATTATTTGTCATCTATATAAACGATCTTGGGGAGGCAGTTAATAATAAAGTGTTAATTTTTGCGGATGATACCAAATTAGCAGCTGTAGTTAAAGATATTGATGATAATTTTAAAGTGCAGGGGGATTTAAATAAATTGTTATCCTGGGCACATAAGTGGCAAATGACTTTCAACCTTGATAAGTGCAAAGTTATTAACATGGGAAAAGATAATAGAGAATTTAACTATGAAATGGATGGGCATTGGCTGAGCTCAGTAGAGGATGAGAAAGATCTAGGAGTCGTAATATACAAGTCATTAAGGTTTTCTAAGCAGTGTATTGAAGCAAGAAATAGGGTAAATAGAGTGCTGGGTTTTATTAAGAGAAATGTCAGTTACAAAAGTAAGGAGGTTATTCTTAAACTCTATAACTCTTATGTTAGGCCACATCTAGAGTACTGTATACAGGCATGGTCCCCACATTTTAGACATATTAACCTTCTCGAGTCAGTGCAATGGGGGGCAACAACGATTATTCCTTCCCTGAGGCACCTTGATTATATAGATAGACTGAGAGTATTAAATATGTTCTCGTTTGAAAGGAGGTGTGTGAGAGGGGATATGATTGACCTCTTTAAAATTTTTTCCAGGGATAGATAAATTGGATGTTAGCAAGTTTTTTGAGTTAGATGATGGAAATCGGACTAGAGGTCACCACTTGAAAATTAAAAAGCATGGGTGTAGATTGGATTTAAGAAAATATTTTTTCACCAATAGAGTGGTAGACTTCTGGAACAAATTGCCGAGGAGGGTAGTAGGTAGTCCAAATCTAAATGTATTTAAGAGTAGGTTGGATGAGTTTATGGGGAGGGAAGGTTGTGATGGTTCCTAAGTTTTGTATATATTAATATTGTTTGTATATATCTATAGCTGCATGATTTTGTTCTTGACAAGCCTTGATTTGTGATACCCTTGTTTCTGGACGCTGTAGCGGGCCGAAAAATTTAGACTAACCCCAATCGATCCAACCCGCTTCCTATACTAATCCGGACGTGAGAAATCGAAGGAGAATGAAACGGATTGTATGTACAGTTCTTTACTAACAGAAAAAAAGTACAATGATAATTACAGCTTATATTTACAACAATTTTATATTTACAAGGGAAGTGTGCACACTTCAAAATGAGGCTAAATTCCTCAATCCAAATACGATACCAAAAGAGAATTTTATAACCGGCGAATACAACAATTTACTTATATATCTACACAAAACATAAAAAAACACAACAACAACCGAACGAAAAGGGGGCACCCGCTATCACTTGTGTGCTGGAGGTGGGTGGTAGTAGGCTAACTTAGAAGGAGGCAGGATTGTCAACGAAGGCGGGTATGGCGGTTCAGGTGGTTAGAGAGGCACGAAAGCCCTCCGTCTCAGGGCTGGGCGGAGCACTCATCTAGAGAACCCCTCTTGCTGTTAGTCCACACTTCCACTCTCTGTAGAAGAGATATATCCTCCTTTTATGACCCATTTATTTATACATGGAAGGGAAACTAATAAGTGGGCATTACCCGAGTAAATTTATCGACTAGCTTACCTCTTTCCAGAATATGACACTTTGATAAAAGATTATTTTAAACAAAGTACAATCTTTTAATTATAGTGATATCTCAAAACTAGCTACTATCTTTCCAGAATATGACGCCTGGAAAGAAAGAAAAACATGGTAATCATTTTATACATAAAATAAACAAAAATAAAACAAACCCATTCCCATTCACACACATTCTTACAGAGGGAGGGAGAGGGTACTGAGAAAAGGGGTGGGAGAATGGCCCTTTTACACACACTCACATTCGCTCCACCACAACGCAATCCTCTGGATGTAGTTTTCCTGGGAGTTTGGGTGCCTTAAAAAAGAGGCCGTTTGACTCAGATGACCTATGATGAGCCCTTGTGGCTTTTGTCATCTGTTATATTATATTGTGGGGGACTTTGATTTTGTCTTTCCCTGGTCATGGTGCTTTTTGTGGGTGGGTTTTGACGGAGGGGGATGACCTTTGATAGGCCCTTGTGGCTTTTGTCATCCGTGAAATTATGTTATGTTATGTTATGTTATGTTAGGTCTGTCTTAATAGTTTGTACTGATTCCAAAGTTTACTATGCTGTTTAGTTAAGTTACAAGGGATTCTCTTTTCCCATAGGACAGTCTTACCTGTGGGTTTCTTAATAGGAACATACATATTAATGAGCTTATTTAAAGAAGCTGTAACAAAATATGTGGCACTATCAACATCAAGAAAGCATAAGTTCAAAGTCCCAATCAATAAGATTGAGGGCATTACAAATCTTGTCATACTTACCCCTAGCCCAGTCCAATAGGGGGGGAGGGAGGATATCACTCTGGTATAGTAGTGAGATCTTGATAACACAGTTACCATGACAGGGAAATGGGGGATAAGTGTTGACTTCTTGAATTTTGGAGTGATCAGTAGGTAGGATGAGGTCTAAAGTATTGCCTGAGCTAACAAATGTGGGTTCCAATACAAATTGACGAAGACCAAAAGTTTGGAAGAGGTCATAGAACATAGCATTGGTAGCACTAGTGTTGAGGTCAGGAACTACACTATTCTAAGAAATGGAAGGTAAGTTGAAGTCACCTATCAATATAAGTTCCTTACCCAAGCTAATATTGTAGATGTAATTAAGTGCAATGTTTGTGTCATGATGTAGCGGTCTGAAAATCTAGACTAATCCCAATCGATCCAACCCACTTCCTACACTAATCCGGACGTGAGAAATTGAAGGAGAATGAAACGGATTGTATATACAGTCCCTTTACTTACAAAAAAATACAATAATTACAAAAATATGTGGTAAATATGCACACAACGAGCCTATTTATATATAAATAAAACAATCCTATCTTGGAATCCTACCAATCAAAAATATATATTCAAATACTAAAGAACAATCCTATCTTAGAGTCCTACCAGTCAAAAATATATATACAAATACTAAAGAACAATCCTATCTTAAAATCCTACCAGTCAAAAATACAAAAGAAGAGACAACAAAAGGAGGAGTTATCCCACGTGGTACCACAGTTTGATTTACCAGCCTCACCAGGGAAAAATCTTGCCAGCAGTCACTCTCGTGACAAAATTGGGTGCACGCGTCTTATGGGACCTGGCGCCTCAAGCTCAATTTTCTTCACAATCCGGTCACGTCTTTAGGCTATTAAAGAAAGCTGGTGCCTCTGAGCTTGATACAATATATATATGGATCTGGTCGTACCTTCAGCAATACAAACAGCTCTTCTGTTCCAACAGGATGCACAACTTCTGGTGTCCTCAAGCCCTACTCTCTCTGTACAAATTTGGCAGGTAATAGTATTTATAATTTTCTAGAGTGGTCTTTCAGAAAAACAATATCAAATTTAAATAGGTGGGGGAGAAAAAAAAGATTTTAGACAAACATGAATATCAATTTATATTACTGTACAAAAAAAACAAAAAAAACATTCCCATTCACACAGACATTCTTACAGAGGGAGGTAGAGGGTATTGGGAAAAAAGGGTAGGAATAATGGACCTTTACACACACACTCACATTTGCTCCACCACAATGAGAGTAAGAGGGAGGCCGATAGACAGTTAATATGTAGAGGTTAAGTGTAGGAAGGAATAAAGTCAGTGTGTTAGGGAAGGACTCTTGAGTCATTGTAAACAACAGCCTTAATATTATTCCTAATATAAGTACAAACACCAAACTTAGGAATATGTGAAATAAAATCATTGCGAAATAAGGAATACCCATTAATATTAACAACTGAATCTTGGATAACTGGGTTTAGCCAAGACTCAGTAACAGAAAAAATTGAAATTTTATGTTCAGAACAAAAGTTTCTGACATAACTAACCTTATTAGATAGGCTGTTCAAGTTAGAAAGAGCTATATACAATAGGTTGAATCCAGTGTTAACAGAGGAAACTAGATGCTCTAAATGATTAATAGTTAATGGGTGGGAACCTGTGCCTCTGCCCCACCAACATATGGTAAAGGGGCACCAGCACCATCTATACCCAGGGCCCCAACACCATGGGAGCTCCCATCATCCTGATCACTGGGCTCCACCCTTGAGATACTAAGGGTGCGAAGAGCACCACTACTGGCATTAGGAACACTGGGCACGGGGGCTCTGGGTGCAGCCCCAGAGCTGCAAGAAGACCGATGTTCCTTGAAAGTCGAATCCCTCGTAATGTAAACATCGTTGAAAATAGAACCTTTCAACTTCTTAGCAGCTACAATTAAGGATCGCTGTGAGGAAGTGTCTTTAATCTTGGCATGTATCAGATCAGTCTTGATGGGTACTACCTCCTCAAGGGCAATGGATGTATTTCTCCCAAGAAGAATGTATTCAAACACTGATTAGATGATTTTATGGGGAGGGAGGGTTAACTTTGGGGGGTATTCCGGACTCATTCCTGTGGATGCAGTTTTTTATTATTTTATATTACGATTGATTTGGATTTTGATGAGTCTTGATGATGATGCTTTTTGTTTTTGACACATTCCTGTGTATGGCTTGAATTGTATATTGTAGATGCATGATCGGACACAATCCTATGGATTGTTTATATTGTAGATGCATGATCTGACAATCCTATAGATGCATTTTGTGGGTGGGTTTTGACAGATTTGGATGACCTTTGATCGTCCCTTGTGGCTTTTGTCATCCGTGAAATTATGTTGTTATTTTATGTTTACCGAGGCAAGACAAAAAAAAGAAATAATTTTTTAGTCAGAGTTAAGAAGTCAGGCTTCGTTAACAAACCCAATATAAAAAACCTTGAAACAGAGCTTTCTGATTAGTCATTGACGGAACTGAATACAGATCTGTGATTGGCCAGTGGGATAGCAGAAACCCCTGAAAAATAGCCCCCCAAAATAGGAATACCTATTTATATGCCCTATTTCCCTGGGAGGGCTCTGCCCCCCTTAAGGTTCTCTCAATTTTTGGCCGCTCAAATTTAGTCAAAAGAGGTGAAACATATTGGAATATGGATGAAACATTATGCAGGGAACAGTGGAGACAAGCGCGTGCCTAAAATATTGGAAATGATGGTGCTATCTTTGTCTTAAATTACCAGACTTTTTTGCTGTGACCATGAGTTCTGTTGTCTTTTACATTCAAACAAATCGGGACAATGACCATTTAGGATCTTCCAAGCCATGAGTAGGTCTGCACGGAGGAGGTATCCTTTGATGGAGAACAGGCCTAAATTAGATAATCTATCAGAATAAGAAAGATCAGAAAATCCCCAAATCTTTTTGTCCATCTCCTTTGTATAGACTCCAACAAGTGCAAGTTGCCAACATAGCCAGTATTCCACACCACACATCCAAAATCAATAATGAGTAGAATATGAGTGATGAACACTTGAACCATGAGCTTAGCTGACCTACAAATTCTGCCTCTTAGAATATTATTGACTACTCCATTTGCCTTACAGAAAGTTTCATTCACATGCAGGTGAAATTTTAGTGAAGAATCGACAAGGACTCCCAAATCTTTCACAGAGGTCTTTAAAGGAATAGGGTAATCACCAATGAAGTACTCTCCTATAGGGATAGAAATCGATCTAGTAAAGCAAATATGTACACATTTATTAACAGAAAAAGAAAGGCCCCAAGATCTGCTCCTATGAAAAAGCAAAGTAACATCCTCTTGAGAGAAAGACTAAAGCCTGTGCCAGTGATCATCTCAGTAATGGGAAGAGCAAGATATAATTTAAGATCATCCGCAAACAGGGCAAATTTGCATGTCAAACCTGCAGAAACATAATTGATAAAGATAAGGAAAAGCATAGGACCAATCACCAAACCTTGTGGGACTCCATTCGTGACATGAACAAAATAACTAGATATGCCTTGTAAAATGACACTCAGTTTATGGCTCTGTAAAAAGTCACAGCCAGCTTGACACTTTGGTTAAGAGCAAGTGATCGTTAACAACGTCAAATGCTTTGCTGAAATTGAAATACAGGACATCAATAACAGCACCAAAATCAACGTGTTTGCTAACATAATCATAGGCGAACAATAGCTGATCAGTCACTGATAAACCTGCACGAAAACCAAACTAAAAATTTGATACTAAAGAGTTAGTGTCCAAGTAGGCATAAAGCTGCAAAACTTATTCTCTCAAGAGTTTTAGAACAGATAGATGTCAAGCTTATAGGCTGGTAGTTTGAAGGGTCCGAATGAATGCCCTTCTTAAACAGGGGGGGGGGGGGGACATGTGCAACCTTCCAAGCAGAGGGAACTTTCATTGAATAAATGCTTTTTATTAAAGATAAGGAGCAAGGGATAACATAAAGAAGAGGAACAATTCCTGAAAAATAATGAAGGAAGATTATCAGGACCACAACTAGAAGAGAGTTTCAAATGACTAACTGCTTTTAGAATATCATTAATAGATATATCTTTGAATACAAATTGAGAGCCGGAACTTTGATGGGGAAAAGGATTGACCCGCACATTATCCACAAAGACAGAAGAGAAATAATCTGCGAGGTGGTTAGCCATGGAGCCATTAGCATTAACCCAACAATCGTTAATTAAGAGAGGACCTACAGATGGTTTGTCAACTTTTTTATTTTTTAGGTAACCATGAAGTCTTAGAGTCACCACATGATAGGAGAGACTCTTCATAAAGAGAAACAGCTTGCAGTATGTTTCTTTTATAGAGAATATTTAGGTCTCTGAATTGTAACCAAGCTTGAACAGTAGGTGGGGTTTTATGACCAAAGTGGCTTCTAAGGCATTTGTACCTTCTCCAAGCCAAACTCTTATGCACAACACTTACACTAGATATGATCCTAGACCAAGGAGGGTTTGTGTTCTTTGGGTGTTTTTTTAAAGGAACAAATTCATTAAATGCAGAGTGAAGAACTGACAAGAATAAAAAATTCAGAATCCCAGTCAACAAGTGAAAGAAAGTCATTGAGCAATTGATAATTACCATGATACCAATCAAACAGCTTAACGGGGATGTCAGGAATAACATGATTCAAAACTACCGAGCATTGGAACTTAACACTGTGTTCACAGCCAGGGAGAGGTTCCGTGCAGAAAAATTCAGATACTTTATCATAGCAGGATGCAAAAACCAAATATTGAATATTAGTAGATCGGATAAATGTGGGGAACATAACCTACTGAGTAAGTCCCAAAGAATTAAACATATCAAGAAATGAATGAGAGAGGGAAGAATGAGCCAGAGGCACCAAACCTGACCAGTCTATATCGGTTAAGTTAAAATCACTCATCAAAATCACATCCCTTCCAGTGCAAAAAGAATCCAAGAAGGATAACAACTCAACAACTCTACATTATCCAGGAGAGAGTAACTTGTGGTCTGTATACTACTATAACATGAAGATTGAAATCATGAAGCAGAACACCAAGTGTATTTGGATGATTATTATAAATTCGGGAGATTTTAAATGATTTATTAATGTACAGTCCAACACCATGTTTTGAAGAATTAGAGGGCGAGTCATTTCTATAAAACTGATAACCTGGGATATTAACTACAGAGGAATTAATGGAGTGCAAGAGCCAAGTTTCAGTAATGCTAACTAAATCAATATTATTAGTGATACAAAAATTATGTACAAAATGAACTTCTTTATTAGACAGACTATTTAAATTAACTAGCCAGAACAAAACAGACTCAACAATGGGGTTTAAATTCTTGATTGAAAATTTGCCACCCTTGTACGGACAGAGAAACTGGTAGTGTTGGCCCAGAGTGCAGGAGAAACTGCATTTTGACCCCCCAGGGGCTGATGCCCAGCAGCAGCACCCTCCCTCCTCTCCTCCTTTCCATCCTCTGTTTATGTCAAGTTGTGGTTGATATAGACATGACTAAATCTTGAGCCAGCTAAATATTTGGCCTTGGAGAGGATAGTTCGGCGATGTTCTTGGTTTATAATGTTAGCTCTTATTATGTTGGTCTTTAAAGCTACAATATCGGACACCAAAATGTTTCCCAACTTAGGATATATTGATGAGATAATGTCGTTGAAGGAAGTCTGGAAGCCCTCATAGGTGAGGCCACGAACAATGACGCTGTCCCGCCTCTTATCACGCTCATGGAGCTCTCAGATTTCTGTTGTGAAAATCCTTTGCATGTCTGGATTCACAACAGTCCTCCATCCGAGACAGAGAAGGATAGTCCAGCTGTAAAGGAAGCTTGCAGCTCCCTAAGTTCAGTGATCATAGCTGCTATCTGGGCAGTAAGGCTAGACACGGTCTCAAATAGTTTGGATACAGACTCACTTAGGGTATTGACAATGGAGGCGCAGGAGGAAGAGGAGTTTGTATGAGGGCGGTTACTACCAGATTCAGCACAGGGAGGGCATGCAAATTTGAAACCCCTGCCTTTATTGCTGATGATCATGTTGAAAAAAGGAGCAGAAATGCCCAAGCAGGCTTCAGCTCCATGACACCATGCATCATACAGGCCACACTATATACTGTTACCACCCACCACAGGTAGCACAAGGATATGAGGCAAAAGGAGCACCATCGAGGCTACCCCTCCCACAAACAGGATAAGACCCACCAGTGCCCTTGGCTCCACGACCAACCATAATAAATCTAAAAATGAACAACTTAATGAAAACAAAGCTAACACTTAATATAAGACAATCTAATTAACTCAAACAACAAAAGAATCAGTCACAGGATAAAAAACAGCGGCACCTAATATGTAAACAAACATGGCAGCGACAAAACTACAAGAAAAAAAAAGCTAACATCTAATAATTAACAACATAATTAACCTAATATGAAGTAAACAAGTCAACTTAGCTGACAGGAGATAAAGTAGCAGTTATCAAATAGAAATCAGAGAGAATACAAGAGCACAAATGGACACATCCAGCAGACATTTGGTCCAGCATCCACAGGAATGAGTCCAGAATAGCCTCCCTGAAAAGTTAACCTTAATCTGCGTTTAAAAACATTTAAGTTTGAACTGTTTCCCCCTCAGGTGGTAAACTATTCCAGTAATCTACTACTAACATCCAACCTGCACCTCTGTTTTTTAATTTTTAAGTGGTGACCTCTAGTCCTATTACTACCTTCCAACTCAAATAACTTGCTAAAATCCAACTTATCCATCTGCGTTTAAAAACATTCAAGTTTGAACTGTCTACTCTCTCAGGTGATAAACTATTCCAGTAATCTACTACTAACATCCAACCTGCACCTCTGTTTTTTAATTTTTAAGTGGTGACCTCTAGTCCTATTACTACCTTCCAACTCAAATAACTTGCTAAAATCCAACTTATCCATCCCAGCACAGATTTTAAAAAGCTCATTCATATCTCCCTTCACACATCTTCTTTCAAATGAGAATATATTTAATACCATCAATCTATCTTCATATTCAAGGTGCTTCTGGGAAGGTATTATTTTTGTTGCCCTCCTTTGTACTGACTAGCAGGTTGATGTCATGTCTAAAATGTGGTGACCATGCTTGTATACAGTATTCTAAATATGGCCTAACATATGAGTTGTAGAGTTTAAGGATAGCCTCTTTACTCTTATATTTAACATTCCTGTTAATGTATCCTAGGACCCTATTTGCTCTATTTTTAGCCTCAATACACCGCTTTGAAAACTTCAGTGGCCTATCTACTACGACCAGTGGCATACCTAGGATTTTAGGCCAGGGGGGGGGAAACCTAGAATTTTTATTTTGATTAGAGAAACAAAATTCTTCACTTACTCAAATTAAATCTTCACTTCAATTACTCTATTTCATCTAGCATCAAGGGTTTTATGGTCCAGATTCATGCTATCAGCAGTTAAGTTCTTGAGTTTAAAATTGAAGAAAGGCACAGAACAGAATGAAACAGAGAATTATTTTTGTATTGTTACATGTACAAAAGATACAAAACACACGCTTAAACATAGTATTTATTGTATTAATAATAATCGGCACAAATGTCAAATTATAAAATTAGTGAATTAATCACCATTAGGCAGTTAACAAACAGTTCACCAAATGACTGCCTCAGTACCTTCATGAATCATTTTGACGACCAGAACAAAATTTCAAAGCAGGAGCCTTCAATTGCCCTTATCATGGAACATATCTATAACTTTGAGTCTTTGAAGATGAGAGAAGGATCACTTGGAACTGGCGGTAGACGATGGTACAGTTCCGAACAGTCGAAGGAGTGTTCCCATGTCGGGCAGCAACATTCAAGTCGCTTCCTTGATGCACATTTCAAGAGTTCAATCCTCTCGATCTTCCACTCCACTTATTTCTGTCAACCACTCTTGAATTTGCGAGTTTCCATCAACGAGGTCTTGCTCATAGATCTTGAGGACAGGGAGTAGTTTCTTTTGAAGTGTCCTCCCGAGCAAATCAAGGTATGAGCTCTTACAATTTTACTACATGGCACATGCATTTGTCATTGAACAGGCTCGTTAGTTTGGCTATCATCGCATTCAGAAATGGGACTAGTAAGGTTCTTTCATAGTACAATTCAGGCGTCGACCCTTCTTGGGCCTGTCGAGGCACAGAGATTTCAGTCCCCATGGCGGTGCTCATCTTCATTGCTTCAGTAAACATCAGCTTAAATGCAGTTGAGGACTCCTCTCTCATTTTCTCAAGCTTCTGCCTGTTGACGTCTTTTCTTGTGTAATGATGCCATCTCATCCTTTTCAATCAGCTGCTCAAGCATGTTGGTGTGCTTTGGCGAGTTGGCGAAGAAATCGCAGATTTGGCTAATGATTCCAAAGAGTATTTTCAACTCAGGATGGTTGGAGGCCTTCCTGATCACCAAATTCAGCTGATGTGGAAAAGAGTGTACGTAGACGGCGAGAGGCTGCTTAGCCTTCACGATGGCTTGACATCCGTTGAATCTATCGGACATTGATGCTGCCCCATTGTAACCTTGGTCTTGAAAAGTTTATCATATCTAGCTTAAGAGAGTTGAGGGTGTCCAACATCAGAGTGGCCAGCCCTTGGCCCGAAGTCTCTTTGGCCTCTACCAAAGCAACAAAATCTTTGCTTATCACACCTTCTGAGTTCACAGTGCGACGAATGATTGATGCCTGCTCCATTTGAGCTGTATCTGTGGTCTCATCCATCAGCACTGAGAAAAGCCTTGCCCACTTGACTTTAGTGACACCAACTCATTGCGAATGAGCTCACCCACTACGTTGATAAATTCATTCTGGATCTGAGGCGACGCATATGAAGCATAATGGGGTGACTCAGAAAGAAGAGTCTGGAGCACCTCGTCTCGTCCGTCAACACGGAAGTGCAAAGTGTTCTGAAATATGCCATCATTTTTCGAGGCCAAGATGTCTCCGTCGCAGTGGCTGCGAAAAGCAAGACTATTGCGACCCAGAAAGAGTATTGTTGCTACGATTGATCGCAGCTTTGACTGGTTGGCGGCCATCTGGACTTTCTTCTAAGCCATAAGCTGATGGTTGATGGTCTAATCACTATCAGCAGTGTGGAGTCGCAGTCGTGCACGCTCAATGCAAGCAAGATGTGTGGCTGATTTGCCATGCTTTTGGAGTATTCCATTCACGTTTTTTAGGTCTGTTAGCACATGCATAACTACTGGGCATGTGGCTGGTATTTTCCTCCGACTTTGGCAATTTCTTTTTGGAATATAGTACAAGGAATGCAGAGGGACCAGTTGATTTCTTTGGCATAACCAAGCCAATTGAACATCTCCAGCCATTCCTGGCAAAAGCGTTGCTCTTCCTTGTCCACTGGAAATTTTTCGCCTCTGGCATCGGACGGTTCTCAAGAAGCTGGTTCACCTGATAAACATTTAAAGAAGATATTTCCAGATGTATCTTTAGTAGCTGACCAAGATTAACTGGTGACGGGGTAGCCATCACATTCTGGTTGACAGACGAAGTGGACAGAGTCCAATGAGCCAGGATATGAGCTCAAAGACAGGTAACTTTAGACTTTTTGGCATAGGTCGAAAGAAATTCGTAATACTACCACGCTTCATTGCACAAACCTGTGGTAAGAAGAAAAATGATGTTTAGTAAGAGCTAAGTTATTTTAAAAGTTATTCAATAATAATGAAAAAATATTTGAAATAATTATGTATTTTATTATAATTCAAATTATAATTAATACATTTATTTGTTAAAAGTAAAAAAAATGATTGTCACATTTCTGGGTGGGGGGAGGTCCTCCCCTCTTCCATAGAGCAAAGTTTTGAGGAGGGCAGCTACCAAGCTCAACCCCCTTTTAGGTACGCTACTGACTACTATGCCTAAGTCCCTCTAATCCTCAACTGAATTCAGTCAATGCTCATCCATTTCATAGCTAAATTCCATATTATTCCTTCCCATGTCATGTTAAGAACTTTGCATTTTGTAAGGTTAAAAGTCATCTGCCACTTCTGAGCTCAAGGTAATAATGGCACTTTAAAGCTACCCTCAACTTCTTTGACTACAGCTGCCTATTTAGTGTCATCAGCAAAACTTGACACTTTGCTATTTACAGCCTCCCCAAGATCATTTATATAAACCATGAATAATAAAGGGCTTATAACGGATCCCTGAGGTATTAAACTGATAACGTCCCTCCACCTTGACCTCACCCCATTCAGCACAACTCTCTGTTTCCTCTCTTTCAGCCATTCAGCTATCCAATTCAAAACTTTACCACATATCCCATACATTTTTAATTTGTGAACTAGTCTCCTATGTGGAACCTTTGCTAAAATCTAAGTAAATTACATTCACATTCTCTCCCTTATCTAATTGTTTAGTAACATAATTTATAAAATCCAGTAAATTTGCTAAATACGATGATCTACCTCTTTTAAATCCATTTATTAACCTACCACTCTCTAGATGGTCAGAAATCCCTGATGGCCTGTCCGGGATTCGAACCTGGGACCTCCCTACCCTCCTCTGTCTAGTTTTGATACAATTGTGTCCTCTTATATTTCCCTGACCACTATCATTACTTAGTTTCACATCTGTCAAGACCTAATAACATGATCATATTCTTTCCACAACACATTTACCCCATCCCTACTCAAATGCAGTCCATCCATCGCATACATTTCTTTCTTTCTTTCCATAAAACCTATCCCACATATCTACAAATATCACACCTTCCGTCTCACACACTCCTTACATATATATTTGCCCAATTGTACAAGTGTCCATTCCAACCCAACATCCATTTTCAGAAGCACACCTGTCCCCTCACTTTAAACATATCATCTTGCTAGATTCAATGCAAAGGAGGGCAGCAAAGATGATACCTTCCCTGATGTATCTTGAATAGGTTGAGGGTGCTGAATATGTTCTCATTTGAAAGGTGTGTGAGAGTAGTTATGATTGAGCTTTATAAAATTTGCTCTATGGTAAATAAGCTGGATTTTTTCAAGTTCTTTGACTTGGAATGTAGTAATAGGACTATGGGCCACCACTTGAAAATTAAAATACAGAGGTGTATTTTGGACGTGAAAAAGTATTATTTTATCAACAAAGTGTAGATTACTGGAATCTTTTAACACAGGAGACAATAAGCAGTCCAAATTTAAATGTTTTCAACTTCAAGTTAGTTGAGTATATAGGGTAGGTAGGCTGTCAGTATATGGGATGAGTAAGTTATCAAGGGTCAAGTCACTGAGTTAATTCTAGCTAAGACTGTCTTCTACTAAAATCAATCCTCTTAATGTCACTATATTTCTAAATAAGGTCTGTGCAACTATGGAATTACATACAGGTGCTGCACATTCCCTTATTTTTGATAATACTTTCTCTAATCTATGACCTATTGAGTGTGACATACCTGTTCTTCATCCTTTTTCTATAAACCTTAAGACATAGTGATGTTCCCTTCACGGTAGCAAATGAGATTTATGTCTGTGCTTGACTCGATTGTATTAATTCTTGTTAAGCAACTATTATTGTGGAAGGAACATCACTTATAGTGATGTTCCTTTCAAGGTAGTTAATGAGATTTATGTCTGTGCTTGACTTGATTGTATTAATTCTTGTCAAGCAACTATTATTGTGGAAGGAACTGACCCATGTCTTTTAGGGAGAGTTTTAATTAATTTCCTTCATCTAAATAATAAGAAGCTCTCAGATATATAGTGTATCAGACACTGAAACTATTTTATCAGACATATTTAACTGAGTTTGGGAAATTTAATTATTTTTATAATTCCTTTTTTGACAGTTAAGAAAATAAAAGTGTTGCTGAAGGTTGACTGGAGCTTTTATTTCATATATTACTCCTATTAAATTGTAGCCTTTAATTCTTGTTAAATTCACTATTTATTTACATCATGGATTCAAATGGCTCTAGTAGTAATGATAAAAGAAAATTAGAAGATCACTCTGATTCTCAAAGTTCAGTAAAAAAGTTTTGCTCTTTTATTACTGATGAAAATGATTCACACAATTTACCTGAAGTTAGTACAAGCAGCATCCAAGACTTGTTTGCTTCATCAGAACTTAAAGAGATTTCTCAACAGCACAGTGATGACAAACTTTCACTACTAGTTCAGACTTCATACTTGGAGAATCAATCCCATAATATTTGTTCAACTACTGAATCATTAGATGGCTCACAGAGTGAAGTGTCTTTAAATGATATTAATATTGATCCTTTTATTCCTACCTCATGTGAAACTTCACAAACTTTACCTGACACAGGTGTTGATTCAAGTGGCAATCCTGGAATTAAGACAAGTTCTGATTCAGAAGCTAATAAGATTCAGACCTCAGAAACTGAAATGGCAGTTCCAACAAGTACTGTTACTTTAACAGTAGAGAAGCATCAAACAGAAACTAGAGTTTTGCCTGACAGCAAAATAAAAAATCTGAATTTTGAAATGCAGGTTGTATCAAGTTCAGATCAAATTTCATGTTTAGAGCAGAATTTGGAGGCGGCTAGAACTAAAGAATCACCTCCCAAGGAAAAGAAAGTTGACAATGAGAAAGTTATTGAATTTAATTCAATTGTCATGAGCACAAATGAAACATTAAGTAAAACACAGCTAATTCAAGATAGTAATTTATGTAAAAAATTAAAGACTATTGAAGATGCCCCTGAACAAAGTGATTTATGTAGAAAATTGAAGACTATAGAAGATGCGCCTGAACAACCCTGTCATATGAGTGATAAAAAGTTAATTATTAGTAAAAATGAAGATTTATATGTTAAACCTACTATGACTTCAGAAGCACATTCAGACTTAAAAGAAATTTTTCCAACTGTTGGTCTAGATAATATAATAGATACTTTGAAAGAAAAGGCTTTGAATCTTGCTTCTTCATGTTCATCAAGTGTTTTTACTTCAGAGAAAAATTTGCTTCAAACTGCTGCACATGAAGCAAATACTGAAAAGCAACTTGCTGAAGATAACTTGCTCATTCATCAGTCTATAGGCAAAAGTTTGCCAAGTCCCTCTTCTACTGAAGAAAAGATGCCTAGTATTCCACATCTTTCTAATATTTCAGATGTTTCTTTTGAAGAAACTTTGCCCAGTTTTGATGCTTCAAAGCCCATCTTGTCCATTACCGAGTCTGTTAAATCCGCTGAAGATGATGATCATAATAAAACTTTGACATTCAAAAACTCATTAATAGATATAAGCTTGCCACAAACAAATATTTCTCCAAAGCAAACTGGTATAGCCACTCAACTCCCATTGGATTCCGAACTGAAATCTCAGGTATCCAATGTAGACCCCTCTTTTATGCCCATAATAAGACCAACCCATGATACAGATTCTCTAGCTGCTGATATTGAAAATGAACTTGATAAGAAATCTGAAATTTCTGCCATGGAAGTTGATTCTACAAATACTCCTGCAGAACGCTCATTAGTTGATACTCCTTGTGATTCGGGAGAAACTTCTCCTTGCCTTTCTACTCCTGCTGATAGTTGTCAAGTATCTGCTGCACCATCACCAATTCTTAAAGAGGGTACAAATATGGCTTCAGAAAGCTTAATTTATGATGAAAGCTCCATAGACACTAAAGATTTGGGAGAAGATAGTAAAGAGACTGAAGAGATTAGGCCAATTAAAGTTTCTAAAAAGGGGATTAAGAAGAAAGCTCTAGAGACTAAAAAGTCGAAAGGCAAAACAAGTAAGGTTATTTTATTTTAATTTTATAGTTTATATAGGCTCATTCATTAGGCCTATAGTGAGAAAAAAATATTCTGGTATGAGCATTTCAAACTCATAAGTTTTAAATTAAGGTTCTAAAGTTTAATTTATTTTCTTTCAAATGTTTTGAAAATATTTCTAACAAGTTTTTGAGATTAGATAGTTATCTCAAAAGATAATCTAAATATACTGTATATACTCGTGTATAAGCCTAGTTGATATATAAATAGTGCAATCCTTGATTTTTTAAATTGTAAATATGGATCTTTTAAATAGAGTTTGTGTATAATGTGACCCAAGCATTTGAGCGATACTGGTAAGTTTATTATCATAGAGCAATATCATTAATTCTTCATTTATAAAAGATATTTGTAAATTTTTAAGTGATATATAGTAAATGAGGCTCTATTCTTTATGTAGCAATAGAAAGGATATAGGCTGCAAGAGTCGGATTAAAGAAGCTTACCAGTTTTGTTAAGGTTAGCCAACCCTACTTTGAAAATATAGGTATATACCAGGCGGGCCTAGGTGATAGTTGTTGAAAATGCATGATTTTAATTACAAAAATGACCAGTATATAGTGGAATCCTCTATTTTTTTATTATACTCAAATATATACAGTAAGTAATTTCATTTGTATTGTTAACTTACCTTAGACTTATTGTTATTGATAATGATTTTTTTTCTATTTAGTCTAAGATTGAAGGAGAAAATGTTTTAAACTTTTAAGGCTTTTAGTACCTAGAAAATAGATTAGCCAAACATGGTGGTATGGATGAATATCTTAGTTTATGTATGGCTGACAGTTTTAAGAGGTTTAGTTTCAGGTATGTTCAGCAGAAATATTTGCCCTAATTTAATACATGGAATATTTGTGCAAGTAAAGTATAGCTGATTAAAAGTAATGTGAGAACTGAATTTTTTATTTTAGGATAGGCTTCTCACTTCATATGAGGAAATTTACTTAATAGGGCCCTAATATCTTTTTATATGATATACATATATCTTTTTACTATATATAGATTAGATCTTAAAAAATACAGTATCTAGGGATACATGGGTTTATAGCAACTGGGTGAGATAGACTCGTACGGGGCACAGCGATTTGCTTTCTTGTCTGCCATGCTGATGAGACTCAACACCCTGTCCGGCCCCAGCTTAGCCTCTTCTCCTTCTTTCTGATACCCTGCTTCCTCACTTTCCCTACAACCTCTCTCACAACTTTCTCTGGTTGGTCTCACCCCTGAGCTCCAGTTTGGGCTGGTGGGTTTTTAACAAGCTGCCTCATTCCCACCCTCACTTTCCTCACATACCCTATCTTTCTCCTTTCATGGTGTATCAATTTTACACCCAGCCCAAGGTAGAGCCACCATGCATTTGCATCCCATAAACTTAATAGGGTCATCATGTCCAATGCTGTAAACCATAAAAATAAACCCTTCTCCACTTACCCCTTTACTGCTGTCTGAACCATTCTCGGCAGCTCCATGGCAGAGAAGGAGGTCTTTTTCCCTCCCCTGTGCTTTCTCAGGGACCCTACAAATTTCTTCTACGGTAGATGAGGCTTACTCCCCTCCTAAGCCTATGGGTGTGGTGGACTCCCTTCACTTGATGCTCCTTCTTGCCAGCGGCAGTCCCTCCTTTGCTTTCATAGGAAACTGCCAAGAAAGCATGCAGGTGGCCCAATATTGACCATAGGGCCAACCCCCAAAGGAGGGAGGGGGCAAGGGATGGCAGGGCCTGTCGGTCCAGGCCTCTTAATATCCTGCACTCCTGCATTCTGAGTTTACAAGGGGCTAGCGTACCTGCATCCCCCCTTCTTCCTTGATGGATGCTGGTTCGCTGGCCCAAGGGGAGACAAAAGATCTCTCAAATGGGGCGTGGCCACATGGAGCCTATCCCCCCCTAAGATAAACATGGTCCCTGAGGTGACCTAGCCCCAGATAGTAGGATCTTCCATGGGGTTTTAACTAGGCTTGGTGCCAAGCACATAACCAAAGTCCGTCCAGGTGCAAGCTTCTCCTCAAACAGCTCTGGCACTCAAGGCTTTACACAGAGAGGAGGGATCTCCTTTCCTGGTTGGTTCCCCTGTGACAGCTATCTTTTTGCAGCAGACTATGCTGGGCACATGCCCCCTGCCCACCCTCCTGGGGCATAAGGGTTTTGTGACCCCACCATGGCAGGATTGTCTCCGTTCTTTTCACTTTAGACCCCTCCTTTCAGGGAGTAGCTCTGCAGCTGCTCCTGGATAGGAGGTATACTGTTATTTCTGCATACATTGCACCATCAGTTGACTTTGATGCCCGGGACTTCCTCCTCATTGTGGCACAGTTGCTGAGGCCCTTTCTCTTGCTCAGGGATCTGAACAGTAGACACCCTCTTTGAGTAGATTACTCGATCAATCCCAGGGGTCAGGTCTTTGATGAGTTGGAGATTAGACATAGGTGTCCTAAATGTGGATGCGTTTCTGCATCACTGCCTGAGAACCTCTTCATTTTCTTATCTGGCTCTATCTCTGTGGTCTCTGGATGCACAGCCTGATTTGGTGTGGATGGTAGTGATCACTTTCCCATTCAAATATCATTTTCTGGCCTGCGACCACCTGAGAGCCAGCTCTGGTGGTGCTTGGCATGGGCGCGGTGGTCTGCATTTCAGGAAATGGTTGACTTCTCTGTCGCAATTGAGGAGTTTGTCAGTAGATCAGGCTGTTGAGTTCTTCTCCAGCAACTTCATCGCAGTGGGCCTAACTAATATTCCTAGAACATCCAGCCATATTGCACAACGACCGCTCCCATGGTAGGGTCCTCAAATAGAAGCGCTATGCCTACATGCGCTATAAGCGCCGCCCAAATGATTTCACTGTTGGTGAATTTCGACGAGCTAGAGCTAGGTTCCGGTATATTTCGAAGCACACCCGCCCCTCTTCTTGGTGGGCATATGTGTCTTCACTTAATGGGAAGATGCCTCTAGCAGAGGTGTGGAAGCGAGTCATAACTATTCGGTGCTAGTTCTCGCACAACCTCCCCTCCTGTTCTCCAGGAGAATGGGACCACAATCTCCATGGTGGAATCCTTGGGACCACTTTCTCAGCATTCTAGCCAGGATTGTACTATGCCAGCATTCAATGCGTGTTGTGATGTCACGGAAGGATGACGAGTGGACTTTTCCTCTAGAAGCAGAGAACCCTTCAATGACAGGTTTACTCTGAGTGAGTTGCGTTCCGCTCTTGCTTCATGGTCCAGACGATGTCCCATACACCATGCTTCTACACCTGGGTGAGCGAGGCATGACCTTTGTGTTTGATTTGTGTTCAACAGGATCTGGGTAGAGGGTATCCTCCCAGATTCCTGGTGAATCGCTACTGTGCTCGCTTTTCGTAAACCGGAAAGAGATCACTCTACCCTGGCCGTTTTCTGCCCAATCTTTCTAACCTCCTGCCTGTGCAAGTTGATGAAGAAATTAGTAAATGTTCGATAAGCTTTTTTTTGCACAATGGAGGTCATCTGTCTTCTGCACAGTGCGGCTTACTTAAGTTCCACTCCATGTCGGATGCTCTGCTCCGACTGGAAAATGCGGTATGCGAGGCCTTCCTTCGTAGACAGCACTACGCCACAGTGTTTTTCGTTCTGGAGAAGGCCTATTATACTGCATGATGATGCGGTGTCATGGAAACTCTCCATATGATGGGGGCGAGGGAAGGCCTCCCAATCTTTATATCTGAATTTTTGCGAGATTGTTGATTCTGCGTACAGGTGTGGAGCAGGAAGAGGGTGAGCTGGTTGCAATACACCGCTCGGTACTGGATAGCTGATTGCAACACCGCTCGGTATGGGAGATAACGCAATGTGCCTGGTTTGGAGACTGGATTGTAATTTATAATGACTCACTGAGTGCTCTCAGGGCATTGGAATCTCTGTATCTCCTGGTTCATGATATCTGTGATGCCACAGTTTTAGCAAGATTATCTTCTGCTGGGTTCCTGGACATGTAGCAATTAGGAAAAATGAGGGCGCCAAAGAGTCTGCGAGCACTGGGTGACCAGACAGGTGTTTCGCTCATCTTCACATCGATTACATGGCAGGAAACAGGCTGCCCTCTGCCGGTTTTGCAAAAAGATGGGAGACAGTCTAGAGGAACTTAAAAGTTATGTGCTATTGCACCGCAATGCTTCCCATGCTCCCGCCCCCATCCCAATGCAGCGACGGCTTCATGTTGCTTTCTGTCATCTCTGAATTGAACACACTCATGGGACGCACTGCCATTTGATGCAGCACTCACTTGCGCCTTATTTCAACAACTGCATTGCCCCCCAAACTGTTCGGCACATTCTTGTTGAATGTCTTAGTCTTGGTGATCTTTGTGCACATTACCTGTCCTGCTACTGGGACAAGCGGGGTTGCTACTGCTTGTCCCTTGTACTCAGGACGGATTAGCGCACACAGATTTGTGGACTATATGACTTTTTGGAGGAGGCTGGCCTCCTCCACTTTATTTAACTGTTGTTTTTTTTATAGGTCGCACTTCTTTCTTTGCTTTTTGCCTTGTTTTCTTGTGTTAATTTTTGTAGCCTTTGTCCTTTTTTATCGTTGTTTTTTAATATAGCCTAGTTGTAGTCTGTGTTGTCTAGGGCAATTTATGCCCAAGTAGACAGTCACCAGATGTGCTTCCCCCCCAAAAAATAAATAAAACAACCTAGAGACTAGTGCAAAAATAAAACAAAACCTAGAGACTAGTGCAAAAATAAAACAAAACCTAGAGACTAGTGCATTTGAAATTGAGGAACCGCCTTGGTACTGAGAAGGCATCAAAATTTATTTTTCTTTTTACTTCAATGAATAGCCACACATCTTTTTATGGTCATGATTATGCTTAAATTTTTGCTTATTTTTTATTTACATTTTGATTACTTGTTTTGGTATCAAATTTAGTATATCCATTTGTGTTCAAGTGGACTTCGTTTATTGTAAATGTATTCTATTACAAACAAGGTATTTTCTTTTATTAAACTGAGATAATGAACATTTTATATATATTTAAACTATTATAGCTATCTAATTTCTTCAGCAGTTAAACAAGAAAATTATAATTTTTGTTGGATAGTCAATTTAGAAATTTAATTTAAATTAAAATTATTTATAAACGGACATAACATAGAAATTAAACCTGAACTAGCTGTTAGAGGATATTGTTTAGCATATTTATAACCAAAAAGAATTAGGTTACCTCTGAATTAAAAACACAACTTGAAACAGTAATATGGCTCCCCAGTCCCTGAAAATAACAGTACCTAAGAAAATAGTAGAGGCAGAATCTATTAGGAGCAGTGAATTATGAAGATCTGTGAAGTAAACAGGGAAATTATTGACCCTGATGTATAGAATTTGATATTTAATCTTGAGTTAAAATATTTAACTTTGAACTAATTAAACTCATTTGTTTAATTTTTGAATTTTCAAATAAATGTAAGGTCATTATTTAAATCATTGATTTAAAAAAATCTTTCAATTAAAATCATAAATAAATCAACTTGATTTAATGTCACCAAACTGATAAACTTAACTAAGTTGAGTCTTTATATATTACAGAGATATGTGTCATTATATGTACAGATATATTTATGAAATTTTTCATTTCTACATATTGCAGAGTTAAAATTGCAGCAAAAAGTATTAAAACTATTTCAGAGTTATGTGAAAATTTAACTATTCCACCAAAATATAACACATTTGGGATGTAGATATCTCAATAAAAGTGAAAATGAATCATCTTACATAATGAAAAAGCAATCAAGTTTAACCAATAAGAGTTTTCATGTTTGAGAGAGAATGGGCTGACTTGGTGGGGGGGAGGAGTGGATGACATTGTTTAGGACAGTTGTGTGAGTGGCATGGTTGGTAAGGAACCCTGACTGGATGAGATATTACAACACATCACATATTGTGCACATCATAATGGTCACTAAC
Organism: Ceratothoa steindachneri; assembly: GCA_963969495.1. Taxonomy (NCBI): domain Eukaryota; kingdom Metazoa; phylum Arthropoda; class Malacostraca; order Isopoda; family Cymothoidae; genus Ceratothoa; species Ceratothoa steindachneri. The sequence goes on from OZ018331.1 coordinate 123,721,862, forward strand.
ATTCAAAAAATGATGGGTGGTCTTATGTTTGATAAAGGGTGAGGAGGAGTATTTTTTGTGTTGTTGATACTAACCCTACCTTGTAAGAAAATGGTTATAGTTGAAGGATGGTTAATTAGTTAAATAAATGTTACCTTTATTTTCATAATTAGTACCTGTGCTTGTCGATGAAGAAACAAGAATGTCAGCAAATGGAACCTCTGACATTGGTATTGATGAAGATTCTCAAAGTTCAACAGGAACAAGCTCAAAAAGAGAAGTTAGACGCTATAGATGTGAAGTCATTGTTCCTGAGAGGTTTGATAAACTCCTTATTTTCACTATATTTGTATCTATGATATAGATGTATTAAAGATAGCATATATTTCTGCAGTAAGACCTCTAATTTTCAAGATTAAAATCTAGGATTTATGATACATCTTGAATATTGGGTGAAGCCCCAAATGACAACTTTTTGAGGTAGAAACTATAAGCTTAGGATTACAATACATTTATTATTTAAATCCCTACAAGAGGGGTGTAGACTGTTGCATCTAGCTCCTGGAGGAGTCAGTCCTGGTGTCCCTGATAGTCTCAAACTAGATTGTCCACCAAGGCTTTATTCCTTCTAGACACTTCCATGTTACCCTTTTTTATGCCCTTTCTCCCGCAAGCGTGTGCCCTTTATAGACACTTACATATTATGGTACCTGGAGGAGTGATGCACCCTTCTGGCTCCATTGCTCCTGGCAGTCTCTAACTTGATTGAGACTACTTGGGTTTTATTGCTTTTTAGACATTTTCAATTAGCCACTTTCTTTACAAGCATCTTCTCTCAAATCTTTATTGGCCAACAGCTAATTTGGAAGGCTAGTCACTAACTATCTTTCATCCTTGGTTAGGGCAGTGTGCATTCCACTATCACCCAACTTCGATGTGGGGGGATTCTGCTGCATCATGCTTAGTTGCCAAGGCCCTTTCTAATGCTCATGTATTTGAATGGTAACATGATCCATCATAGGAGAGTATTAGCTAGCCTGATTGTAGAGAGCTTAAAGTGACCTGTTTCATAGATGGGAGCCTTCTGGCGAATGCATCGGATTCCTCCGAGGTGGCCATGATTAGTGCCCTTCAGACACTTAATGGATCACCACTCTACCATGAACTTCGTGAAAGGAGTGGTTTATAGATGGAACTTGTGGACTACTTCATAGATGACATCACCTTACAACTGGCCAAACAAGGATAGGTCAAGGTAAAATGTGTGATGAAAATAAAACAGGGAGGGGCCTCAAAACCCATCGCTACACTTTGTCACATTTGACTGTGACAGCCCCCGTAAGGGGCGCGGCGATTTGCCATCCTGGCCGCCGTGCTGACAGGATTCAGCGCTCCATGCGGCCCCAGCTTAGCCTCTCTTCCTTCCTTCAGATAGCCTGTATTTCTCCCCTAACTCGTCGCTTTTCATACAACCTCTCCCACAACTTTCTCTGGTCAGCCTCTAACTTCACAGGGTAGATGCTGACCTTCTTCTCAAGCCAACCGTCCGGATCGGGGCTGAGGGGGGAGGAGACAATGTTCCCTAACCCCTGAGCTCCGGTTCGGGATGGGGGTTTTTTAACAACCTGCTTCATCCTCACCCATACCTTCCTCACATCCCTTTTCCTCTCCTATTCACATTCTATCAATTTTACGCCGTGTCTAAGGTGGAGCCGCCAGGCTACCAGGCGGGAGGGGTGGTCCCAAATGGCGGCGCCTGGCTCTGCCGGGCCTGCAAGCACCTCTTGCAGTGCGGGCAACTGCAAGAGGTGATTAGCGATTGCATCCCGTGATCATAAAATGATCATAAAAAAAACAATCTCCCCCTAATTCCCCCTTGCTCATCGACAGAGCTGCCCTCGTGCAGCTCAACCAAAAAAATGGAGGCCCCACCCCCTGTGCTTGTGCAGGGGACCCTCAATATTCCTTTAACCGGAGAGGAGGCTTACTCCTCTCCTACGCCTACGGGTGAAGGGGACCCCCCTCACCCCCTTCTCTGGAGGTGCTTTCAGGCACCTCCCTATTTCCAGCAGCAGTCCCTCCTTTTCTTTCTAAGGGGACTGCCAAGAAAGCCAGCAGGCAGCCCATTGCGGACCGCCCCTCGTGTAAGTGGCTCGGTAGGGCAAACCCCCTTAGGGGGGAGAGGGAAGCCAGGCCCCTTCATGCGCTTCCCTCAAAAGACCTGCTGGCAAGAATACTAAACCTTGCCGGGGTCAAGGCCTGTGCCTCCCCACAAAAGACTCATGACGCTGCCAAGGCGACCTGCGATGTCGTGGGAGGGGATGGCCAACTGGAGGCCCCTCCTGTGATAGACATGGTCCTCGAGGAAACCCAGCCTCAGATGGTAGGGCCTTCCATGGGGGGGAATCCGGGCTCGGCGCCAAGCACTGAACCTGAATCCGCCCCTATGCAAGGTCCTCCTCAAATGACTGGGGATTCCGAGGCAGTACAAGGAGGGGAGGGATCTCCTCCGGATGATGCCCCTGCGACCACCAGGACCTTCTCCATTTCGGAGAAGGACCTGGCTGAGGCCAGTCCATCTGGCCTAGGGGCTTCTACCAGCGGATGTGAGAAGCGGGTTCATTCCTCGCCCTCCTCTCCAAAAAAGAAAAGGACGAAAAAGACCAGAAAGACTAAGAAGACTCGGGGCTCCTCTCCATCCGTGGGGGCTGTGGGGGCGGATGGGTCTGCTGCCACTTTGGCAAGCGACCAAGCCAAGACTGGCACATCCGTCCCCTCTGCCCCCCTGGTTGCGAAGCCCCTGACTAAGACCAAAAGTGCACAGGGCGGAGCCTCGATGACATCGGGGCCCCTCATTCAGAGGTTACCTGGCGTTTTCGAGCCCGCTGGCTTCAAACGCTTCCTCGTTATTCGCTCCACTGATGGCACCATGTTGTCCAAGGGCAACATGATCCATCAGAGGAGAGGATTAGCTAGTGCAATTGGTAGAGAGCCGAAGGTGACTTGTTTCTCGGACGGGAGCCTTCTGGCGAATGCGGCGAATCCCGCCGAGGTGGCCAAGATAAGTGCTCTTCGGACACTTCATGGCACCCCGGTGAGTGTGACGCCGCACTCTACCATGAACTTTGTGAAAGGGGTAGTTTATGCGAGGGAACTCGTTGACTACTCCATTGAGGACATCACCCTAGAGCTGGCCGACCATGTGATGAGAAAACAGGGAGGGGCCCCTCGAGACCCACCCCTACACACTTCATCACGTTTGTCTGTGACAAGCTCCCTGAGTCGGTGCGTGCCGGTTGGTACCGCTATCGCGTGAAGGCATTCATGCCACTTCTGCGGCAGTGCTATTACTGTCACCGCTTCGGCCATACGAATCGCTCATGTAGACGTGCAAAGTCGGGGTCGCCCGAAGTATGTGTAAATTGCTCCAAGGCCGCACACGATAAGTCCAAATCATGTGTGGCCAAGTGTGTCAATTGCTGAGAGCCGCACCCTGCTTCTTTGAAGCAATGTGGTGCATATCTCCTTGAGAAAGAAATCCTGGCCGTTCAGGCCCAGAATCGACTCTTATTCCGCGAGGCTCTGCCTGGGATGTCATATGCCTCAATAGTTAGAAAGGCACCCTCTGCTCGTGGCCCATCCAGGCCAATGAGCACGTTTGTTTCCGTGCCAATTCGGAGCCCTTTTGCGGGCGCTACCCAACCTGGGCACTTCCCTGGTAAAGCTGACCGTTTCCCGTAAGGCGAAACGGCCACCCACCTCCACCGAGTCGTTAGACTCACAGGAGGCAACACCCCTCAAGATGGTCGCTAGGCCATCTTTGGGGGTTCCTAAAGCTGTCCCCCGAAAGGAGGACAGCAACAAAGGAGTTGCGGCTCCTTCACCCACGCCCTGAGGTGGAACGAGTGGCTCGGAGACGGTGGTTCTGTAAAAGAGGGCCCCCCGCCTCCGAAGCCGCAACGCCCGCCTAAGGTTTCGAGGCGGAGGGAGGAAAAGACTCGCATGGCGAGCCCAACCTCCCTCAATAAGTCCTCGAAGGCGACAGCGCCTATAGCGCTTTGTCCGGCCAACAACGCCCGGGGTTCTGCCCCCGGGAAGCGTACGGCCATTCCCGTGAGGGTCTTCAGTTCGAGGAGGGCCCCCGCGTCTCCTCCGAGCTAGGCCTCGAGGGCATATTCCTTCAATGGAATTGCCGTGGACTCGGGGCCAACTGGGAGGAGCTGCGGAGGCTCGTCTCGTCCCGTTCCCCGTTAGCTATCTTTTTGCAGAAGACCATGCTAGGCGTGTCCCCCCTGCCTGCCCTCCCATGGTATAAGGGTCTTGCGACCTCATCACCGTGGGATGGCCGAGCTGGGGGATGCGCAGTTTACACCTCGCATGATGTCTCCGTTCTTCCTTTCTCTTTAGATACCTCCTTTCAGGCAGTGGCTGTGCAGATGCACCTGGATATGAGGTATACTATCATTTCTGCGTACATTCCACCGTCAGCTGACTTCGACATGGGAGACTTCCGCCGCGTCGTGGCACGGTTGCCGAGGCCCTATCTCTTGCTTGGAGATCTGAACGGCAGGCATCCTCTTTGGGGAGATTACTCCATAAATCCCAGGGGACAAGTCCTTGCCGATCTGAGATTGGTATCCTAAACGTGGATGAGTTTACGCATCACTTCGAGAACCGCTTCATTTTCTTGCCTTGACCTATCTTTGTGCTCTTCGGATGCACAGCCTGATTTTGATTGGGGGGTGGTCGATGACCTCCATGGTAGTGATCACTTTCCCATTCAAATATCATTTTCAGGGCAACTGCCGCCTGTGAGACCACCTCGGTGGTGCTTGGCGCGGGCGCGGTGTCCTGCATTTCAGGAAATGACTTAATTCTCTATCTCAGTCGAGGAGTTTAGGTCGGTAGATGAGGCCGTTGAGTTCTTCTTCGGCAACCTCATCGCCGTGGGCCTGACTACTATTCCTAGGACGTCTGGTCGTTTTGCACGCCGACCACTCCCATGGTGGTCGGCAGAATGTGAGACGGCCCTCAAACAGAAGCGTTATGCCTACATGCGCTATAAGCGCCGCCCGAACGATTTCACTGTGGGAGAATTTCGTCGGGCTAGGGCTAGGTTCCGGTATATTTCGAAGCACTCCCGCCGCTCTTCTTGGCGGGCATACGGGCTAAAGGGGTCTTCACTTAACGGGAAGCCCCCTTTAGCTGAGGTGTGTAAGCGAGTCAAAAGGATTCGGGGCAAGTTCTCGCAGGTTCCCCCTCCCGTTCTCCAGGAGAATGGGACCGCAATCTCGGACCCCGCGTCCGTGGCGGAATCCTTAGCGACCGCTTTTTCCGCATTCTCTAGCCGTGATGCTGCTCCACCAGCATTCACGTCGGATGCTCTGCTCCGACTGGAAAATGCCGTCTGCGAGGCTTTCCTTCGTAGACAGCACTACGCCACGGTGTTTTTCGATCTGGAGAAGGCCTATGATACCGCATGGGGATACGGTATCATGGAGACTCTCCACACGATGGGGGTGAGGGGACGCCTCCCAATGTTTATATCTGAATTTTTGCGAGATCGTCGATTCCGCGTACGGGTGGGGGGAGCCCTCTCCGGCCCAAAGGAGCAGGAAGAGGTTGTCCCGCAGGGAAGTGTCCTCAGTGTCACACTCTTTGCCCTGAGCATCAACGGCATTACCTCGGTGCCTGCCGGAAGATGTTCTCGCTACGCTCTACGTGGACGACCTTTCGATTTCCTTTGGCGCGGCCCAGATGCCAACTTTGGAGCGTCGACTCCAACAGGCATTGAACCGCGTCTCTCGCTATGCCGAAGCGCACAGGTTTCGGTTTTCTTTGGCCAAGACTAAGGTGGTGCACTTCTGCCGCCATCCACGGCTTCACCCCGACCCAGATTTGTTTCTTATCGGGTGCGCCTGGATGTGGTTGAGTCGCACCGTTTCCTTGGTCCCTTATTCGACCGACGCCTCACCTGGGAGGCTCATATTCGCAGCCTTAGGGTCTCTTGTACCCGCGCCATGGACATTCTCCGTTCCGTGACGTTCAGCGCTTGGGGCGCTGATAGGGCTACTGCCTTACTTTTTTATCGATCCTTTGTTCGCTCGAAGCTCGACTACGGATGCGAGTTTTATGCATCCGCAGCCGAGCGTTTATTGCGGAAGGTGGATTCGATCCACCACACCGACCTTTGCCTTGCGACCGGTGCCTTCCGCACTTCCCCCATTGAGAGCCTGTTGGTCGATGCTGGTGAGATGCCACTCGCTCTGCGCCGCGTGCAGTGCATCACTCGCCTGTATGCGCGAGCCCGGCGTCTCCCTCAGTTGCCAACAGCACTCACTGCATCCGCAGCTGATCTCGATGGTGCCTATGCCGCCGAGAGACGCCAGTCATACTCTAAGCCCTTTTGGTTTAGGGCCAGGAAACTCCTTCGAGAGGTAGATATAGCTCTCGGTCCGGTGGCGCCCCTGGTTCTGCCCAGGACGCCACCCTGGAGGGTACTACTTTTGGCTATTTGTCGCTACGCCTCTGCTCCCAAAGCTTGTGCTGCGCCGGGAGTATTGCGCTCGACCTTTTTGGAGCCCACATCGAGTCACGCTGGAACCGTGCCAGTGTATACGGATGGCTCCAAGTCCCAAGAGGGGCTCGGCTTCCACGCCGTATCCCCTCTGTTTGAAGTCAGCGGGGCTCTACCAGGCGCTGCGTCTGTCTTCACGGCCGAGCTGGTGGCAATACACCACTCGGTACGGGACATTACGCGACGTGCCCGGTTCGGAGACCGGATTGTGATCTATAGCGACTCACAAAGCGCCCTGAGTGCTCTCGGGGCATTGGAATCTCCGCATCCCCTGGTTCACGATATCCGTGACGCCACGATTTTGGCGAGCCGGGCAGATGTCGAGATTATCTTCTGCTGGGTTCCAGGACATGTAGGAATTGCGGGGAATGAGGGCGCCAAAGAATCCGCGAGGACTCTGCGACCGGACCAGCGTTTCGCTCTTCCTCACACCGACTACATGGTAGGAATACGGGCAGCTCTTCGGACTGTTTGGCAAAGAAGATGGGAGACGGTCGAAGGGAACTTAAAGTTGCGTGCCATTGCGCCGCGACTGTTCCCATGGACCTATCCCTCAATGCCGCGGCGGCTTTAGGTTGCTTTCTGTCGTCTCCGAATCGAGCAGACTCTTGTGACGCATCGCTATTTGATGGAGCGATCGCCTGCGCCCTATTGCAACGACTGCGTCGTCCTCCAGACTGTTCGGCACATTCTTGTCGAATGTCCCAGTCTGGGTGATCTTCACACACGATACCTGTCCCGGTACCGGGATGGGTGGGGTCGCTACCGCCTGTCCCTTGTACTCGGGACAGATTCGTGCACATTGACTTGTGGACTTGTTGACTATTTGGGGGAGGCCGGCCTTCTCCCTTCATTTAACTAGGTTTAGTTGTTTTTGTTATTTTTGTTATTGTTATTTCTTTTTATTGTTGTTTCCTGTTCGAATTTTTAAAAGTAGCCTAGAACTAGGCTGTTTGTTTATGGCGACTTATGCCTAATTGGGCAGTCGCCAGATAGCCCCTTAAAAAAAAAAATTGACTGTGACAGGCTCCCTGAGTCGGTGTGTGCCAGTTACTATCGATATCCCATGAAGGCATTCATGTCCCTGCTGTGGATGTACTACTACTGCCACGGCTATGTCCATACAAATTGCTCCTGTAGATGTGCAAAGTTGGGTTTATCTGAATTCTGTGTAAGTTGCTCCAAGGCTGCAAATGATAAGTCCAAATTGTGTATGGCCAAGTGTGTCCATTGCAGAGAGCCGCACCCTGCTTCTTTGAAGCAATGTGGTGTGTGTCTCCTGGCAAAGGAAATCCTGGTTATTCAGACCTTGGATCATCTCTCCTTTGCGAGGCTAAGGACATGGTTCTGGTGCTACCTGGGACATATTAAACCTCAATTTTAAAAAAGGCATCCTCTGCTCCTGGCCCCTCCAGGCCTATGAACATGGTTGTTTCTGTGCTCATTAGGAACCCTTCTGTGGGTTCTACCCACCCTTGCTGCTCCCCTGGTACAGCTAGCGGCACAAAGGGTTCACACCCAGCCTTGGCAAAACTATGGCTCCCCCCTCCCCCAGTGTGACTGTTTACCATAAGGCGAAACGGCTGCATGCCTCCACCATGTCATTAGCCTCACAGCAGGCAACACCCCTGAAGGAGCCCACGCCCCCACACACTTCCAAAGCTACGTTGCCCATGTATAGTTTTGAGGTGGAGGGAGGAAAAGATGCTTGGTGAGCCCAACTTTCCCTAATAAGTACTCAAAGGTGATAGTGCCTTGTTCGGCCAACAGCAGCCGGCACTCTGCCCTCTGTATGCTTACAGCCAAAGCCCCCATCCCACATCCCCTGCAAGATAGGCCTGGGAACATATTCCTTCAATGGAATTGCCACAGACTCCGGCCAACTGGTAGGAGCTGCAGTGGCTCATTTCCTCCCTTTCCCCATTAGAATCTTTTTGCAAGAGACCATTCTGGGAGTGTGCCCCCTGCTCATCCTCCTTGGGTATAGGGATTTTGCGACTCCAACACCACAGGAAAAGGCTATAGAGATTTTGAGACCACCACCACAATATAGGGGCTGGGCAAGAGGATGCGTCATTTACACCCAGCATGATGTCTCCGTTCTCCTTGCTTTTAATACCCCATTTCAGGCAGTAGCAGTGCAGCTGCAACTGGATAGGTTGTATAATGTTCTTTTTGTGTATTTTGCACCATCAGTCAACTTTGACACTGTGAATTTCCATTGCACCATGGCACACTTGCCAAGGCCCTTTCGATTGCTCAGTAATTTGATCAGTAGACACCCCCTCTGGGGAGACTACTCGATCAATCCCAGGGGTCAGGTCCTTGCTGAGTGATTAACGAGCTGGAATAGATGTCCTAAATGTGGATGAGTTTATACATCAATGCCTGACCAACGCTTCATTTTCCTCTCTTGATCCTTCTCTGTGCTCTCTGGATGCACAGCCTGATTTGGGGTGGGTGGTAGTCGATGACCTCCATGGTATTGATCACTTTTCCATTTAAATATCCTTTTCTGGACTGCTGCCGCCTGAGAGATACCCCTGGTGGTGCTTGCCATGGGCACGGTGGTCCTCATTTCAGGAAATGACTGATTTCACTGGCCTAGTCAAGGAGTTTAGGTTAGTGTGTGAGCCTATTGAATTGTTCTCCAGTAAAATCTGGCCATTTTGCACACTGACCGCTTCTGTGGTGGTCAGCCAAGTGTGAGATGGCCCTCAAAAAAGTGTTATGCATACATGTGCTATAAGCACTGACAAATGATTTCACTGTGAGTGAATTTTGTTGTACTAGATCTAGGTTCCAGTATGTTTGGAAGCACACCCGCCGCTCTTCCTAGAGGGTATACGTGTCTTCACTTAATGGGAAGACCCCTCTAGCAGAGGTGTGGAAGTAAGTCAAAAGAATTTGAGGCAAGTTCTTGCAGAACCCCCATCCCATTCTCCAGGAGACTGAGACCATGGTGGAGTCTTTTGTGCCTGCTTTCTCTTCATTCTCTAACCTGGATACTGCTCCACCAGCATTCAATGCATGTTGTGATATTGCTGAATGTCGAAGGCTGGACTTTACCTCCAGATATGGAGAACCCTTCAATGACATGTTTATATTGAGTTGTGTTCCACTCTCACTTTGTGCACGGACACTGCCCCTGATCTAGATGATTAACCGTTCGCCATGCTTCGACACTTAGGTGAACAAGGCAATCATGGCCTTTCTGTTAGATTTATTTAACAGAATCTGGACAGAGGGTATCCACCCGCACTCTTGGTGAATGGCTAATGTGCTAAGATTTGCAAAGCATTGAGAGATAACTCTACCCCAACCAGTTTCTGCCCAATTTTTCTAACTTCCTGTGTGTGGAAGTTGATGGAGAAATTGGTAAATGTTAGATTAGCCTTTTTTTATGGACAGGTGAGGCCACCTGTCTTATGTACAGTGCAGCTTCTGCAAGTTCCACTCCATGTTGGATGTTCTGCTCTGACTGGAAAATGCTGTCTGCTAGGCCTTCCTTCATAGACAGCACTACGCCTCAGTTCCTTTTGATCTGGAGAAGGCCTATGATACTGCATGGTGATACAGTATCATGGAGTGAGACTTCCTATGATGGGGATGAGGAGATGCCTACCATTCTTTATATCTGAATTTTTACGAGATTGTCGATTTCACCTACGGGTGGAGGGAGCCCTCTCTGACCCAATTGACCAGGAAGAGGGTGTCCCACAGGGAAGTGCCCTGACTGTCAACGGCCTTATCTCGGTGTCGGTGCTGCCATTAGATTTTCTTGCTATACACTACATGGATAACTTTTCAATCTCTTTTGGTAAAGCCCAGATGCCAACTCTGGAGTGTTGACTCTAATAGGTATTGAACCACATTACTAGCTATGCTGAAATACGCAGGTTTCGGTTTACCTAGGCTAAGACTAAGGTGGTGCAGTTCTGCTGCCAACCACAGCTCCACCCCCACCCAAACTTGTTCCTAAACTGGGTTTATCTGGAAGTGGTGGATTTGCACAGTTTCTTTGGCCTTGTTTTTGCCCGATGCCTCACCTGTGAGGCTTATATTTGCAGCCTCAGGGACTTTTGCTTTTCTCTCCATCTTTTGTTCGTTTTAAGTTTGTTTTATGTATCTACATCTCAACTTGTATTGCGATCCATCACACCAGTCTCCACCTGGCAACCGGTGCCTTACGCACATCCCCCATTGAGAGCCTACTTGTCAATGCTGGGGAGATGCCATTTACTATGCGCTGTGTACAGGGCATCATGAACCTGTATGTGCAACCCCGGCGCCTCCCTCAGTCGCCAATGGCTCTCAATGTATCCACAGTGCATATACCGCCGAGAGACGAGACTCGTAGTCTAAGTCCTTTGGGTTTAGGGCTAGAAAACTCCTTTGAGAGCTTGGATTGGCTCTCAGGCCACCGTCGCCTCTGATTCTGCCCAGGACACCACTCTGAAGAGTACGACCTTTGACTATTTGTCATCATGCCTCTGCTCCCAAAGCTTTACAGCACCCGGAGTATTGCGTTCTGTCTTTTTGGAGCACACTTCGTATCATGGTGTATCTCCTCTGTTTGAAGTCAGCTGGACTCTACCAGATGCTTGGTTTAGTAGATAGCACTTTGTGCTCGATTTGGAGTCTGGATTGTGATCTATAGCGTCTCACAAAGCGTCTTGACTGTTCTTGGAGCAGTGAAATCTCTACAGCCACTGGTTCCCCCTTGCCAGCTAAGATCTTTTTCATTTTGGAGAATGATCTGGCTTAGGTTAGTCCATCCAGCCTTGACATTTCTTCTGGGGAGAAACCGGTTCACTCCCCTCTATCTCCTAAAAAGAAAAAGATTAAGAAGAAGAAATATAAAAGGACAAGTGGTTTGTGTCCCTATATGGGGGCTCCAAGGATGGATGAGTCTGCTGCAGTGTTGGTAAGTGACCTGGCCAAGACCATCACATCCCACCCCAAGGGGCCCAGGATAGGAAAATAATTAATCAATACTCCTGGGAAACCCAGGATAGGAACAATAAGACTAACATTGCTAGTGTGGTGAGTGGAGTTTTGATTATGCTATAGCCTTTCATTGAGAGATTACCTGGCCTTTTTGAGCCAGCTCTCTTCAAACACTTTTTAGTTATTCACCATGGATGGCAGCATGTTGGCCAAAGGCCACATGCTTCATCAGGCCCCCAACCAAGGCTGGACCAGCTGACTGAGATGCAAGACCCTACAAAAGAGGGACCTCTGAAGCCGTTATGCCTTCCGAAGGTTTTGAGGTGGAGGGAGGAAAAAACTCTCCCCAATGAGTCCTTGAATGCAACAGTGCCTTGTGCGGCCAACAGCCCATGGAGTAATGCCTCCAGGAAGCATGCAGCCATTTCAGTGAGAATCTTCTCCTTTAAGACGGCCCCTGCATCTCCTCTGAGCTAGGCCAGTAAGGCATATTCATTTAATGGAATTGCCATGGACTCTTGAACCAACTTTTAAGAGCTGTGGAGGCTCGTTCCCTCTCATACCCTGTTAGCTATCCTTTTACAGGAAACCATGCTGGGCGTGTGCCTTCTGCTTACCCTCCCAGGCATAAGCTTTTGTGACCCAGAACCACAGGATGGGGGGCGGGGGGCAGGTGGATGTGCAATTTATACCAGCATTGCTGTTCTTTTGTAACCATTTTCTCCACATTCTCTAACCGAGATGCTGATCCACCAGCATCAATCATCATTGTTATGTTGTTGAAGGCTGCCGACTAGAATTTCCCTACAGAGTTGTAGGAGAACTCTTCAATAATACTTTCATTGAGTTAATTTTGTTCCTCTCTCCCTTCATGCACAGCCACCACCCCTGGTCCAGACAATATCCCATATGCCATGCTCTGACATCTAGATGAGTGAGGCATGGCATTTCTGTTAGATCTGTTCAACAGGATCTGGACAGAATGCATCTTCCCTGACTCCTGGCGAATAGCTAATGTGCTCACTTTTCACAAACTGGAGAGAGGTCACTCTACCCCGGCCAGTTTCTGCTCAATTTCTCTCAACTCCTGCATCTGCAACTTGATGGAGAAATTGGTAAATATTAGATTAGCTTTTCTTCCCGACAGCGGTGGCCACCTGTCTTCTGTATATTGCAGGTTCTGCAAGTTGCACTCCACTTTTAATGCTCTACTCTGTCTGCAAAATGCTGTCTACAAGGCCTTCCTTTATAGACAGCACAGCAATATGCCAGTGTTTTTTGATCTGGAGAATGACTTGGATATCACATGGCAATACAGTATCAGGGACACCTTCCACATGATGGGGGTGAGGGGCTTCCTCACAATTTTCATATCTGAATTTCTATGACATTATCAATTCTCTTCTGCTCAATAGGGTAAGAAGAGGGTTTCCTGCAAGAAAGTGTCCTCAGTGTTGCACTCTTTGCCGTGAGCATCCCCTCCATGCTGCCAGAAGATGTTTTCACTATATATATAGATGACCTTTCAATCTCTTTAGGTGTGGCCCAGATACCAACTCTGGATAGTGGACTTCAACAGGCATTGAACCAAATCTCTCGCTATGGCGAAGTGCACAGACTTCGGTTTTCCTTTTCCAAGACTAAGGTGGGCACTTCTGTGGCCATCCATGGCTCCCTGAACCGGACTTCTTGTTCATAAATGGGATTCGCTTGGAACTGGTGGACTCGCACTGTTTCCTTGGTCTTCTTTTTAACCCACACCTCACCTGGGTGGCCCATATTTGCAGCTTAGGGTTTCTTGTACATGCGCCATGTACATTCTTCATTCCATGATGTTTAGCACTTGCAGTGCTGATAGGGCACCTGTTCTGCTCTTTTATCTTTCATTCAAAGCCTAACTATCGGTGCAGCGATTTTTAGCATCTGCAGCTGAGCCAAAGTGTGGAAGGTAGATGCGATCCACCTCACTGGTTTCCATCTGATGACCGGTGCCTTCCACCCATTCATTATTGAGAACTTGCTTGTTGATTTTAGGGAGATCCCACTTGATGTATGCCCTGCATTATGTGCTTGTTCTCGCAGGCTCAGCATCTACCTCAGTTGCCAACTCCTCTCGATTGCATCTGCAGCCCCCCATAAGGGGCACAGCGATTTGCTCTCCTAGCTGCCGTGCTGACAGGACTCGGCGCCCTGTCCGGCCCCAGCTTGGCATTCTTTTTCTCCTTCTGCTAACCCCTACTGTACCAATTCTCTTTCACCCTGCACCCCTTAAGGGGCGTGGTGGTTTGCCTTCCTGGCTGCTGTGTTGACGGGACTCAGTGCCCCGTCCGGCCCCAGCTTAGCCTCTTCTTCTTTCTTTCAGCACAATGAGCCTAAATAAGGACTGTGCGTAAAAACTATTAAATAAAAAAAAACGCATCTGCAGCTGATCTTGATTGTGCCTAATGCCATTAAGAGACACCAGTGATGCCCTAAGCTCTTTGGGTTAGGACTAGTAAACTCCTTCAACAGCTCGGTGTAGCTGTTGGGTTGGGGCTGCCTGTGGTTCTCCCTTGGAGGGCACCACCATTGTTTAGACATGCAGTAAAGATTTTCTTGATTGTCTTCATCATATTGTCGAGTCTCTTGGTATGGCAAAAGGGCTTTATATAGGGGCTGATTTAAACAACCACAGTCAAAACTATAAAGCTTCTGTTATGATCAATTTTTTTTACATTGTTCAGATTGAGAATATACTTGTATATATATACATAGAATATATAAATAGGCTGAGTACAAGCAGCAAAGGAAAGGGAAAGTGAGGTTTTAGATACAGTCAGTCAAATAAGTCAAAACTTAAGGTGGATGTTTCCTTCATACTGATTAAAGTTGATAATTTCCCTTTCATTTTTCTTATGATGATAGATTTTCACTTAAGGATGAATTTTGAATTATTGAAGTTAATAGGTTGGTTGAGGTTTATAAAGTGGTTGATGATACTTAAAAGGTCATTCTTTGAGAGAGTGATCAGCCCTGTTCATCCTCATAAAAACCAGGACAACCATCACATGGAATAACTCCAGAAGAATCATTCCTGCCACATCCCACATGGTTCAGTCACCCTGCCAAAGCTCTGGCACAGTTACACTGGTCACCCTGCAAAGCTCTGGCACAGTTACTACCCAAAATTAAACACATCTAAATGCTGCACTGGCATGACTGTTAAAGACATCTGCTCCCATTGGAACCAGGAAACAGACACAGTTCAACACATTCACAACATGCCCAACACAAAAATAACTGACAAAATCATCATAATGCTGGATCTCTGGTACAATTCCATCTGGTCAGCAGAATTCATTGTGGCTGCCACCATAATTGATGGATTTAGCCGTGGACAACCAAGGGTCACTATTTTACTCTATTAATTATTTTATGACTTTTAAGTTTACTTTGTGAAGATGGCCAAAATTCCTTTGTGCCTTGTTTATTGATCATTTTATCCTCAGCTTAATACCATAACTATATATTGATTAAGAAACTTGCAACTGAGACTTAATTAAGTTTTTGCTTATTTCAGTACAGAGATTTTTACTGCCAATAAAGTGAATGAATACCTTTGGCCATTGGATGGAATGGGTGAGCATTATTTTATACAAGAACACATTGCACAATACCTGGGTGTTATGTCTTTTAAACGTAAATACCCAGATCTACGACGAAGGGCAATTGAAAGTCAAGAAAAAGAATACCTAAAAGACTTAGGGATGGTGTCCGAAATAGCTTGCGATTTAGGTATGTATCCATATAAATCTTCTTTTATTTCAAAACTCTAGAAATTAAAACAATTATTTTTATAATAGAAGTTTTTCTCGCTGATTATTTTGACCTTGATTTTTATATTTCTCTTTATACAGTTCTTGATCTTTTTATAACTATTACAACTCCCATTCTCCATTTCCCCCTCACTTCTCTATTTTTACCTTTTCTATTTATAGTGATTTGTTAGTACAATTTTCTCTATTATTCCAGAAATTATATAGACTTAAATCTAAATGTAACTCTACCTTAATTTAAGCCACTTGCTTAATTTTAAATGTGTACAATCCAGCACCTGCTCTCCTTGAAGCTAAAAAGCCACCATGGAGGATGTAAAGACTGCCATTATCTAACCAGTCACAGCCAAGGTTGATGAAAATCAACAATTTGCTGTTGAAACTGATAGCTCTGTGTTAGCGATTGGAGCTACTCTTGACCAGAGTCGCTAGCCTGTCTCATTCTTCTCTCACCCTTGTCTTTGTCAGAGAGAAGGTACTGTGGAGCAGAGAAAGTGGCTTATGCAATCATCAAATCAGTTAAGCGATGGCACCACATCCTTTTTGGACACAAGCTCACTCTAATCACAGATCAATATTCAGTCTCCTACATGATGACACCCAATACCAGAGCAAAATCAAGAACAAGAAAATTGCCCAGTGGTGTTTGATACTTATGCCTTTCTGATACAGTTTGTGTATAGGCCTGAATCCTAGAACTCAGTAGCTGATGCTCTTTCATGTGGATTTTGTTCCTCTGTCATTCCCGCTGTTGCATCTTATCTCGATGAGTTACATTGGTCTCTCTGCCATCCAGGTGTTCCCCGACTGATGCATTTTTGTGAACAAGAAATTTGCTGTAATTTCTAGAAGTTAAAAGCATTGCATTGGCGTGTGACACTTGCCTCAGACTTAAGCCTCAGTACCATCATCCAGAGAGGCAAGACCTCGTTCGAACTCTCGGCCCATTCTATCAATTGGCCATCAATTTCAAAGGACTCCTTCCGTCATCTTCCCAAGACAAGTATGTATCTTCTGATCATCATCGACAGTATTCACGTTTTCCTTTTGCTTACACCTGTACGAATATACCATCATCTACAGTGATCTTGGGCTTGACTAACTTGTTCTCCATATTTGGTGTGCCAGCAGCATACATCCACTCCGAACGAGGGATGTCCTCTATTTCCTTGGACTGCAGATCCTTCCTTCATGAAAAGGGTTAGCTATGAGTCGTACTACTCCTTACAACCTGGCTGGAAATGGACAATGCGAACACTATGTGTGCATCATTTGGAAAGCAGTTACTCTTGCAATGGACTCTAGCAAACTCCCCCATTTCGACCAATTCCACTCCTCACAAGAGAGTATTTTCTTGTCCATCCAGAACTTAATTGGGACAGAGTATGCCTACTTGGCTTTCTTAACAGGATATGGTTCTCCTCAGCAAGCATATCCGCCGCAAGGACGAACCTTTGGTGCAGTAGGTGTAGCTCATCGAGGCTAACCCTGAATACGCCAACATTCCTTTTCCCAACGGTCGCGGTGATACTGTCGCTTTCCGCCCACACCAATTATAGCATGGCAGGAATATGGGCAGCCCTCAGGACTGCTTGCCAAAGAAGATGGGAGACATAGGAGTGGGATTAAAGTTCTGTGCCATTGTGCTGCGACTGTTCCCATGGACCTACCACCCAATGCTGTGACGGTTTCAGGTTGCTTTCTGTCGTCTCCGAATTGGGCACACCTGCGGGGCGCACCGGCATTTGATGGAACGTTCGCCGGAACTTTATTGCGACACTTGCTTTGTCCCCCGGACTGTTAAGCACATTCATGTTAAATGTCCCACTCTAGGTGATCTTCGCGCACATTACCTGTCCCCGAGTGGGGTCGCTACCGCTTGTCCCTTGTACTCGAGACTGGTTCGCGTGCACAGACTTGCAGACTATATGACCTTTGTAGGTCCAATTTATTTGACTCTTTGTTGTAGGTTGCATGTTCCTGCATTGGAGGTAGGCATGCCTACAACCATTGCAGGAGTGCGCTTCCTTCTTGTTGCCTTTTTGCTTATCTTGTTTTTTGTTTTTTTAGCTTGTACCCTAGCCTTTGTTCCTTTTTATCTTTATTTGTTTTTTTTTAATCTAGACTACTATTGGGCTCTAGTGTAAGTTTGACAACTTTTGCCCTAGTAGGCAGTCAGCATATGGGCTCTTTAAATTAAAAAACAAACAAAGAAACTCTCCTTCCATGACCTTGCCCCAGCGGAGAGAGCACAGAACAAAGGATAGATGGCCTAAAGAGTAACAATATAGACCCCCCTACCCCTCACATGGCCAACATCCTGAGATTCCCCTACCAGATGCTGAAAGTGAATCCCCAAAAGACCTCAAGCCAAGATGACTGAAAAATCTTTGACTCTATTATTCCATAAATTATAGACTTAAATCTAAATGTAACTTTACCTTAATTAAAGCCTTAAGGCACTTGCTTCATTTTAAATATATATACCTCACAATGGTCATAGCGATTTGGTTTGCTGTCGGCCATGCTGACAGGACTCAGCACCCCATCCGGCCCCAGCTTAGCCTCTCTTCCTTCCTTCGCTAACCCCTAATCTCTGTCTCCTATACCATCTCTCCCTCATCTTGCCCCTGCCCATACATTGTCCCTTTACATTCACCTTTTGTTGGCCCCTTCTCCTGCCCATGGACCTCCTCATGCATGACCCGGTGCTCATTTGGATCATGGAACTGAACACTCTTATGTAAAGATGTTAGGTGTGATGACCCTAATCACTCAGAAGCTGGTCTCCAAGCTAGATCCGTCATCCCGACCTGCCTACCATGCCACGTGTAGGATTTGGTCTGGATTTTTTCAAGGGGTGGCAGAGAAGGTGTATACCACCCCGCCAGTGATAGCAACTGGGGGCCAATCAAAGGTGCACAGTAGTGCTGTTCCCTTGTTGGGGTCAGTGTTGGCCGTCACAGGCAGGAGTGGCGAAATCTGTCTTTATGGCCGTGGAGAATGCCCAAAACCCTTCACCTTCTAACCCCCATTCCTGTACTTTCTTAGGGGTGCCTCTAACCATCTTCTACAAGAGAGGAGGCTTACTCCTCTCCTAGGCCTACTGGTGCAGTAGACTCCTCCCCATCCCCTTTTCTGGAGGTGTCCTTGAGTGACTCCCTCTTTTTAATCCCCAGCAATAAGTACCACCATTTCCTTTAACAGGAGGCTGCCAAGAGAGCAAGCAGGCAGCCCACGATTGACCGCTCCCACCTCGATAGGGCCAACTCCCTCAGGAGGGCAAGGGATAGCATGGCCTATCAGTCCGCACCCACTAACGTTCTGCAGTCTTATATTCTCAAGTTACAGAGGGCTAGCATACCTACCCCCCTCTCTTTCCCGATGGATGCCAGTTCGCCAGCCATATACGAGACAAATGGGATCTGTGATGTCTCGGTGGGGTTACATGGAGGCCCCCTCTGAGATGGACATGGTACCTGAGGTGACCCAGCCCCAAACGGCAGGATTTTCCTTGGGGTCGAACCTGGGCTCGGTGCCAAGCACAGAACCTGAGTCCACCCTTGTGGGACCCAGATAACTTACAAGGAGAGGGGGACCTCCTCCCCCAGCTGGTGCCCCTTTCACAGCCAAGACCTCTCTTTCAGAGGTTCCTCTTCTTCTGAGGGAGCTTCGGAGGTAGATGGGTCCACTGCCATTCCAGCATGCAACTAGGTCAAGATTGGCACATCTGGCTTCTTCCTTCAGAGGCTACCTGGCATTTTTGAGCCTGTAGGTTTTAAACACTTTCTAATTATTCGCTCACTGAGGGCAGCATGTTGGCCACAGGCAACATGTTCCATCAGAGGAAAGCACTCGCTAGCCAGCCTGATTGGTAGAGAGCCTAAAGTGACCCGTTTCTCAGATGGGAACCTTCTGGTGAATGCGTTGAATCCCTCCATTTCTCGAAACCCCTATCCACCTACACTCTTCGTCACATTCAACTGCGACAGGCTCCCTGAGTCGGTGTGTGTTGGTTTGTATTGCTATTTGTGAAGGCATTCGTACAACTGCCTTGAAGGTGCTACTACTGCCACCGCTTCGGCTATAAAAATCGCTCCTGTAGACGTGCAAAGTCAGGGTTACCAGAAATCTGTGAGGTTGCTCCAAGGCTGCACATAATAAGTCCAAATTGTGTATGACAGTTTGTCAATTGCTGAGAGCCACACCACACTTCTTTGAATCAATATGGTGTGTATCTCCTTGAGAAAGAAATCCTGGTCGTTCAGGATATGGATCGTCTCTCATTTCACCAGGCTAAGAACTTGGTCCTGGCGCGCCCGGCCCTGCCCGTGACATCTTATCTTCATTGTTAAAAAAGACACCCTCTGCTTGTGGCCACTCCAGGCTAAGATCATGGTCATTTCTGCACACATTCGGAAATGTTCTGTGGGTTTTATCGACCCTGGGCACTTACCTGCTAGAGGTGTCTGCAGAAAGGGTTCATACCCAGCCTCAGCTAAAACCAAGTTTTCGAGGCAGGTGGGGCGAGCCCAACCTACCCTGAGGCCAAGGGAGGAAAATACTCACATGGTGAGCCCAACCTCCCCCGATAAGTCCTCGAAGGCGACAGCGCATTGTCCAGCAAACAACAGCACCCGGAGTTATGCCTCTAGGAAGTGTACGGCCATTCCCATGAGGGTCTTCTCTTCGAAGAGGCCCCCCCCTCCCCTGTATCTCCTCTGAGCTAGGCCTGGAGGGCATATTTCTTCAATGGAATTGCCGCAGACTCCAGGCCAACTGGGAGGAGCTGCAGAGGCTGGCAAAAGACGTATGAAAAAAAAATTGTGCCCTTGTGCCCACATGAATGGTAGCTGGCAGGACTTTCCCTCAGTGGGTAAACTATACAAATTCAATGAGGCCTAAAAACATACAATCAAAATCAATCATACACAAAAAAGAAAAGGCCTCATGCTTACGTATTTCCCCCCAGGGAAAAGTCCTACCGGCTGCCACTCATATGGGCACAATTTTTTTTTTTTGCATGTCTTTTTTTTTTAAAGGCCTTGGCCTATGAGCTCATACAATAATTATGTGATCTTGTTGGAGTATTGAGGCTATATAAAACCTTCCGCCCAACGAAATACAAAGTATGGACAATTACGCTATTACTCCAAATCCTGCACTCTCAGCCACTCTTTACAAATTGCAGGATTAAATTTTGGAGTTCTTATCAAAATAATAGAGTGGTTTCTGCAAAGAGATAAAAAAACATTTTAAACAAAACATGAAATCAAATATCTATATATATATATAAAAACATCTCCCATTCACACACACATTCTTACAGAGGGAGGGAGAGGGTATTGGAAAAGGGGTGGGAGAATGGCCCTACAAACACTCTCACATTCACTCCCCTACACTCTCCCGTTTTTCCTTACCTATCTTTTTGCAGGAGACCATACTGTGCACATCCCCCCCGCCCAGCCTCCCGGCCGTATAAGAATTTTGCGACCTCATCATCACGGCATGGCGGCTGGGCAGGAGGATGCGCCATTTACACCTGGCATGATGTATCTATTCTTCTGTTTGCTTTAGATACCTCCTTTCAAGCAGTATATGTGGAGCTGCACCTGGATAATAGGTATACTGTTATTTCTGTGTATATTCCACAGTCTGCTGACTTTGATGCTGAAGACTTATGCCGTGTTGTGGCATGGTTGCCAAGGCCCTTTCTCTTGAATGCTAGACACCCTCTCTGGGGAGATTACTTGATCAATCCCACGGGTCAGGTCCTTGCCCACCTGATCAACGAGGTTGAAATTGGTGTCCTAAATGTGGATGAGTTTATGCATCATTGCCCGAGAACCGCTTCATTTTCCTATCTCGATCTATCTTTGTGCTCCGGATGCACAGCCTGATTTTGGGTAGGGGGGTAATCGACAATCTCCATGGTAGTGATCACTTTTCCATTCAAATATCATTTTCTGGACCACTGCCGCCTGAGTCTCCGCCCCAATTGTGCTTAGCATGGGCATGGTGATCCTCATTTCAGGAAATGACTGATTTCACTATCGTAATCAAGGAGTTTAGGTTGGTGGATGAATCCATTGAATTGTTCTCCAGTAACCCCATCGCTGTGTGTCTAACTACTATTCCTAGAATGTCTGGCCACTTTTGCTCACTGACCGTTTCCGTGGTAGTCGCCGAGTTTGAGACAGCCCTCAAACAGAAGCGTTATGCCTACATGTGCTATAAGCGCCGCCTGGACGATTTCACTGTCGGTGAATTTTTCCCGCTAGGGCAAGGTTCAGGTATGTTTCGAAGCACGCCCGCCACTCTTCCTGGCGGGCTTACGTGTCTTCACTTTAACGGGAAGACCCCTCTAGCAGAGGTGTGGAAGCGAGCCAAAAGGATTCAGGGCAAGTTATCGCAGGTCCCCCAATCTCGGACCCTGTGTTCGTGGTGCACTCCTTCGCGACCACTTTCTCCACATTCTAGCCGGGAGTGTCGTGTTGTCGCGGAAGCCCGGCATCTGGTCTTTTCCTCCACAGACGCAGAACCATTCAACAAAAAAGCTTACCTTGAGTGAGTTGTGTTCCGCTCTCTCTTGGACAACCCCCTATTCCGGACGATGTTCCATATGCTATGCTTCGACACGTGGGTGAGCAAGGAATGGCCTTTCTGTTAGATTTGTTCAACAGGAACTGGCCTCAGTATCACACTCTTTACCCTGAGCATCAACGGTATCACCTTAGTGCTGCTGGAAGATGTTCTCACTACGCTCTACATGGTCGACCTTTCAATCTCTTTTAATGTGCCCAGATGCCAACTCTGGAGCGTCGGATCCAACAGGCATTGAACCACGTCTCTCGCAATGCCGAAACTCACAGGCTTTGGTTTTCCTTGGTCAAGACTAAGGTGCTGCACTTCTGCTGCTATCCACGGCTCCACCGTGACCCTGATTTGTTTCTACATGGGGTCTTCCTGGAAGTGGTGGATTCGCACCGTTTCTTGGTCTTGTATTGACCGACGCCTCACCTGGGAGGCTCATATTCTCAGCCTTAGGGTCTCTTGTACCCGCATCATCGACATTCTTCATTCTGTGATGTTCAGGCGCTGATAGGGCTACTGCCTAACTTCTCTATCAATCGTTTGTTCATTCGAAGCTCGACTACGGATACTAGTTTTATGACTTGATCTACCACACCGGCCTTCGCCTGGTGACTGGTGCCTTCCGCACATCCCCCATTGAGAGCCTACTTCTCGATTTTTGGGAGATGCCACTCTCTCTGCAAGTGGCACCTGTACGTGCGAGCTCTGCGCTTCCCTCAGTTGCCAACAGCTCTCAGTGCATCCGCAGTTGATCTCGACGCTGCCTATGCCGCTGAGAGACGCCAGTCATACCCTAAGCCTTTGGGTTTAGTGCTAGAAAATTCCTTCGGGAGCTCCTGAGGCTGTGGCGCCCCTGGTTCTGCCTGCCTAGGAAGCCACCCTGGAGGCTACCACCTTTGACTATTTGTCGACATGCCTCTGCTCTCAAAGCTTTTACAGCGCCATTGCACCATGACTGTGCCCATGGACTTATCCCCCAAAGCCGCTATGGTTTCAGGTTTCTTTCTCTCACCTTCCAATTGGACACACTCATGGGATACTCTGCCATTTGATGGAGCGCTTGCCGGTAACATATTACGACGACTCCCTTGTTCCCAACACTGTTTGGTGCATTCTTGTTGAATGTCCCAGTCTGGGTAGCTACTGCTTGTCCCTTGTACTCAGGACGGTTTCGTGTACACAGACTTGCGGACCATATGACTTCTTTTGAGGATGTTAGCCTCCTCGATTTTCATTTTATTTGACTCTTTGTTGTAGGTCACATGTTCCTGCACTGGGGGAGTGGGGGCTACCCCTGATGCCGGAGCATGCTTCCTTGTTGCTTATTTGCTTATCTTGTTTTTTGTTTTGTTCTTTTAGCTTGTTTCTTAGCCCATGTTCTTATTTGTTATTTACTTTCTTTTTAATATAGTCTAGTATTAGACTTTTTCCCTAGTAGGCAGTCCCAGATGAGCTCTTAAATTTTTTTAAAAAAATTAAATGTGTATAATACAGACAGTACTTGCTCTCCATGAAGGTAAATTTCCAATCTTTGTTCCGAATGTCATTCCTTTTATATCTGACCTCTTCTTTGCAGGCTCCATTCTGCATTTTGCCTTATTGTAATTTATGTTTTGTTCATTTCTCTTTGTATTCAATTAAAGCAGAATGTTGCATTGTGTTTCACTTACCTCCCAACGGTCGCCCTAGTGCTCAGACTAGTAATAAATATCATGTAATTAGTTATTTAAAATACCTTTCTTATTTTAATGAAATGACATTTTTTGGTTATGCTAGACATTTGGTTTAATATTAGAAGGGTTTGAAATCTTTGGATTCTTTGTGCAATTATTTGAATGGTCTTCAGGTGCCTTATATGGCCACTGGCCACATGTAAGTCCAGTATATAGTAATGTTATATATTATGATAAGGTGGCCTTGATGAGGCCTTTGTCACCTATAATTATTTAACTAGGGAGAAACATATAAAAGGGTTATTTTATACCCAAGAAAGAGAGGTTGATGAGGCATACGCTGCTGTTACTGTGCAGATGGAATTCTCTCCACTCATGATAGCAGAAGCTTACCAACAACCTTACTGCTCATACATACCAATTCACTCAGTAATGGAGATATTTAATAAAAACAATCCAACAGTACTGCTGGGAGACCTAAATGCAAAACTACTGGAATCTGGTTAAAGAACGAAAAATAATGCAGGGCGAAACTTAGAACTCCTGATAGAAAGGAACATCCTAACGCATGCTGGCCCAGAGTTCCCGACCTTCATAAATCAAAGAGCATCATCCAAACCAGATATAGTTCTAACTAGTAATAACTTTTCCTATAACATGCATATGGAACCAATCCCTGTCCCATGTAGTCACCATATTGGAATTCTGGTGACCATTAACCAGAACCCAATACAGATCCAAATAACACCAAGAAAATCTTACAGAAAGAAAAACTGAAGTGCATATAGGACTATGCTGAAAGGTTATGCTCAACCAGAACTGGAAGGCAAAAACATTGAGGAGCTAGAAGAGATAATGGATGCATTAATAAAGTTCATCACAGATGCAGATGAAAAATGCGTTCCAAAAATTAAGTACAAAACACTCCCTCATCCGAAATGGATTGAGGAGATGAGAAGAAAGGCGTATAAAGGCTAATGAGCTAAGGCAACTAAAGAGTGACATGATATTTCTCATTGAAGAACAACAAAGAGACCAATGAAGTGAATTCATAAGTTAAATGGAAAACACGGAAGAACCAAGAAAGGCCTGGAAATTGATAAATTTAATAAAAAATAACCCCCCCAGAAAGAAGATCCAAATACAAAATGAACAAGGTGAAATCATAAAGAGCAACGAAGAAACTGCTAATAAATTTAGAGAACACTGGGGGAGAATATATTCCATAGAAGAAGAAGATAATCAGAGATATGATGTAGAAACGGAAGAAAGGGTAAATAGATCCTTAATAACAAACAGGCACAGAATTACCCCAGAAAGAAGAGTCAATTACACAGCACAGATCACTGAAGAAGAGTTGAAAAGTGCCATAAGCTCATTTAAGCAAAAGGCACCCAGGAGCACAGTCCTCACAAAATATAACTATGAGAATCTCCCAGGGAATATAACCAAGGCAATTGCTGATCTGTTCAATGCATATCTGAACATAGGAGCTTATCCAGAAAAATTTAAGACAGCTAAAATGGTCTTCCTGCTGAAGCAGGGGAAACCAACCCACTTAGTTTCAAGTTTTAGGCCAATTTCCTTACTTAACTTTCTGGGTAAGGTCCTGGAAAAGATCCTAAATCATAGGCCGGTTGATTACCTGGAGGAAAGCCAAAAATATAATTACCATCAATTTGGATTCCGAAAGGGAAGAGAGACTGCCACAGCAATAGCCATACTAACAGAAAAGATTGCACAGGCCAAGATCGAAAAAGGATATGTGGATGTGGTCCTCCATGATGTCAAGAAGGCCTTCGATAAGGTCTGGATTGAAAGGCTTAATTATAAGCTCCTCCAGCTCGTTCTTGGCATCAAGATGGAGAGAATGTTGGCTGACTATGTCACCAATAGGAAAGCCTACGTCTCCATCAAGGACCACATGGGACCAACCTTCCATCTACAGACAGGGGTCCCATAGGGGGGATGTCTGAGTCCCACCCTATATGCAATTTTCACGGCTAACCTTCCGCTCCCAATAACACCGGGATGCCTAAACATTCAGTACGCGGATGATATCAGCCAGATTATTCCATCACGGTCCACTAATCCAAGATGGCAGGCGCGAACCACAGAAAGGGAAATAAAGAATATTAACAACTACAAAACTAAGTGAAAATTAAAACTAACATCCAAAAATTCAAAATAATACCATTATCTAGGTTTAAGAAAGACCAGATATCCATTGATGGCATTGACTATAACTATGCAACGGAAGGGAGTGTACTCGGATTACACATTGAGACAAGAGGCTACCACGCTCATGCGAAGGCATGGATAGCCAAAGCCAGAGGTGCCCTAAGCCTAATGTACACCCTTTGCAGAATAAGCAAAAGAGGCTTAAAACTCTGTACAAAGCCTTTGTAGAATCAGTACTAGTATACCCACTGATCCCGTTGCACACTATCTCAAAGACAAATAACAAGAAATTACAGAGAATTCAAAATAGAGCAACCTACCATATAACCAAAACTAGAAGAGCACAAAGAAAATGCATCAGAGACTTAATCGATATAGCAAAGATTAACCCAATCAACCTAACCCTGGAGAACAGGGTGAGGAAGCTATGGCAGAAAATAGAACAAAATCACTCACAGATATTTAGAGATCTCAGGATACCAAATGAAAACTCAGCCAAGAGATTCCCAAGCAGTAGGATCCACCTATGGCAGGCAGATCTACCGATATATACATGAAAAAGTAAACCAAGACAAGTATACCAAGTAAAAGACAAAAACACAAAGGCATGAAAGCCCTAAATAAACAATAACATATAATATATATAGAAAACATGAACTAGAAGTAACATATAGATACCCAATTATATATATATTTGTATAAAATTATATAAACTAAAGAAATAGAACCTACATACCTGTAAAAAGGTCCAACTAAGCAGAAACTTTTAAAAATTTAGACAGATTAATTAAAATAATTAAAGAAAGAACAGTCAATCTCCTGGCATATATTCATCATTCATCAATCCTACTCTCATCCCACCCCCCAAAAAAACTTCTCATGCTATCCTATCATCCCTTCTTCTCTCACCTATAGAACCTTTTTGTTCACTGATTTCAGGTTTGACAGCAGTTAGAAGCGAAGATGTGTTGGATGTCATTTTCAATGATTTTCCCAGTAAATATGAAGAACTTCAAAGGGTTCTCAGAGAAAGAAAGGAGAAATTCTTGAAAGAGAAAGGCAAAGGTAACATTGTTTTTTGATTGTCATAGCTATTGAGAGCTTTTGAGGGGGGAGGGGGCTGTATATATTTACTTAAATTGTTAAAAAGCTTGAAAATTTTGAAGCCAGTGCACTTGAGTTGAATAAAGAGATTTTTTTATCAAATCAATCAGAATGTTAATTCAGCTTCATCACATTCAGTGCTGAAAATTTTTTAATAGGTGAGCGCTTGATTTTTAAATAGTTCCAATGTCATTCTCTTCATAATAGGCATGGAGAGAATGGCCACCCATTCTAAAGCAATTCTGGTTTTCATTTCTTGTCTGATAACAAGGGTAGTATGCATATTTCCAAGATTTTGAAGTATGTATTGCTTTCCTCAACTGTCAAGTTGATATGGGGCTTGTTGAATGATCTGTTAGTTTAAAAGGCTACTGCATCTCCTTGTGGAGCAGAGGAGATGTCTGGTTAAGGAAATGGGGACTTTGTCATGTTAGACTGACTTCCAGAAAGGGATGAATTCAATTAGGTCACTGAACACACCCCATTCTCCCATAAAGAAGTATCCATTGATTTTCTACTGTTTGTTATGTCTGTGCTGAGGAGATTCTCCAGAATATGCAATTGTGTAGGACTATGATCTGGCAGGTGAGGAAGCCAGGCAGTTATTTAGCTCTAATTAGTACTGCTTTTCTCTCCAATGTCATTTAATGCAGTCTCAGATTATTGTCCCAATACCCACAATTTACCCTCTCTGCCCCATTGCCTGCAGGAGGATCTGCGACTTTGCCTATATCTTCCATACATTTCTACTTTTTTTAGCTCTACCACTTTCTTTACACATCTCTTATAAACTTTCTCCCTTTTACAGCCTCTTTGGTATTGGATTTTAGATTTGAGTAAAAAAACAAACTCATATTATTACACAAGAATGACAATACAGTGGGTTGTCTTCTATGATGTGCGGCTGACACCTTGGTAATAGTGTTTTTACTGCCTCACTTACAACACTTTTACCATCCTATGACATTAAATACACAGCGAATGTAGTTAGATGATGATTATTAGAATTTGTCCTCAACTCTGTTTTTCAGTAACCAACCTTGGACCCCATCACCACTGGACCTGAGTGGGATACTTTTATGAAAGGGCAAATTATTCTGGCCATATTCTAGTTTTATCAGGTTTTACAATCCTCTGCCTTGCTGGTTTACTAATTAAAGAACTGAGGTGTTATTTCTATTGTTTGAGCAATTAGATTGAAAGATTTGATCAAATTGAGAATTGAGAAGATCATGAAATCCTCTTATTAAAGTGTTTATTTGCAGAATCATGAAAACTGGTAGACTGGATCATTAATAAACCAAATGGATTCCAGTCTGACTTCTTTTTTTTTCAGTTGAATACCAAGTGGTCAATTTGGACAAATCTAAAATGCAAGAGTACAGTCGAAAGGCAGCTTTGAATTCTTGCAAATGGAATGTTGCTTTCAACCGAGAAAGGAGTGAGGAGAGGAGGTTGGTTCATTTACTATTCTACACCTCATAAGGTATTTTAAGTTGATAATTTTTGTATTTGTGCTCCATACAAACTAGTTTTTAGAGGTTTATACCTTTTTATTCACCCCCAGGCTGGTATCATGACCAACCCCTAACCCTAAGGAAAGCCACTACTGCAGTGGACTTGACTGACAAGTGTCTCTATAATACTCCTGGATCCCATGCATTTGCACCCTTTCTTATACCTTTCCTTGCCCATTCTTCCTATTGCTTTGTTTATCCACCTTTTTCCTTATGCCTATCCATTCTTTCTTTGATGGGGCAGATTCTGAAGGATTGCATATCTTCCCATCCCTAGTACTTGCCACTAATACTCTCTTGGCTGTGTAACATACACACATTTTTCAACACTTTAAAATTTTGTCTGCAAGGAGACCTGTCCTCACTGAAGAATGAGATCAGGTTCAAGAGAGTTACGCACCCGCTCTATCTCGAGCTAACCTAAGCTGCCTAGTGATCTACCTTCTTCACGTTTTCAGTTTCCTTAACTTAACCACTTTATGATTTCCTCTTTAAAAAATTGTTGACAGATGCAACTATTGGTTTTTGCTTTTTATTCTTATCTTACGAGTAGCAACACTGTTGTCTTATTTAAAATAAAAATCATAATTACACATTCATTTCCAAGCTGGGTCCAGGAGTACTTGTGTCAGCTTGTTCCTGGATGATTTGTGTCATTTTTCTTAAATTGCCCCTGTCTAAGGCTGTCTCAGGCTGGCACCTCAATGAAATATGTCTAGAAGTTCTCCTGGCGATTCACTACTCCATGTATCTAAGCTGTGTGGATAATGTATGTGATCTGAATGTCTTTTTAAAAAAATTGTTGGATGATAAACAAAGAATCACCCATTTTTAGTGATTGGGATAGGATCGCCGTCCTGGCTAACAGTTTCTTGGGACATCCCTTTGTGGTGTAACATTTCAGCAGCAAGAAGGAATTGCCCACTTTCTCCAGGAGTTGCATTGCTGGGATGAAGATGTTTTCTGAGAGTGGATCCTTCTCCCATAGTCATGCTGCTGCTCATGTAAACCACTGGAGTCTCCTAGTGAACAAAGGGCTAAAAGACCAAAGAAAAGATGGATTTTGTGAAAAGGGTTTAAGAGAAAGAGGATTGACAGAAGTATAAGGGAAAAGAGATTAGCAGAAGTTTAAGAGAAAGGAGATTGACAGAAGTTTAAGAGAAAAGACCCCGTAAGGGCCGCGGTGATTTGCCATCCTGGCCGCCGTGCTGACGGGATCCAGCGCTCCGTCCGGCCCTAGCTTAGCCACTCATCCTTCCTTCAGATAGCCTGTATTTCTCCCCTACTTCGTCGCTTTTCATACAACCTCTCCCACAACTTTCAATGGTCAGCCTCTAATTTCACAGGGTAGATGCTGACCTTCTTCTCAAGCCAACCGTCCCAGATCGGGGCGGGGGGGGGGGGAGGGGACAATGTTCCCTAACCCCTGAGCTCCGGTTCGGGATGGGGGTTTTTTAACAACCTGCTTCTTCCCCACCCATACCTTCCTCACATCCATTTTCCTCTCATCTTCACATTCTATGCATTTTTACGCCGCTTCTAAGGTGGAGCCGCCATGCCGATGGACTGCCAGGCCACCAGGCGGGAGGGGTGGTCCCAAATGGCGGCGCCTGGCTCTGCCAGGCCTGTAAGCACCTCTTGCAGTGCGGGCAACTGCGAGAGGTGATGAGCAGTTGCATGCCCAATGATGAGTCCAACCGAAAAAACCCTTTAACTTCCCCTGTAGAAACGACGGAGCCGCTCTCGGGCAGCTCCACAGAAAAAATGGAGGTTCCCTCCCCTGTGCTTGCGCAGGGGACTCTCCATATCTCTTCAACCGGAGAGGAGGCTTACTCCTCTCCTTCGCTTACGGGTGTAGGGTACTCCCCCTCACCCCCTTCTCTGGAGGTGCTTTCGGGCACCTCCCTTTTCCAGCGGCAGTCCCCTCTTTACTTTTCAAGGGGACTGCCAAGAAAGCCAGCAGGCAGCCCTTAGCCAGCCGCTCTCCATCGAAGCGGCTCGGTAGGGCGAACCCCCTTAGGGAAGAGAGGGAAGCCAGGACCCTTCGGTCGCTTCCCTCAAAAGACCTGCTGGCAAGAATCTTGAACCTTGCTGGGGTCAAGGCCTGTGCCTCCCCACAAAAGACTGGTGACGCTGCCAAGGGGACCTGCGATGTCCTGGGAGGGGATGGCCAACTGGAGGCCCCTCCTGTGATAGACATGGTCCTTGAGGAAACCCAGCCTCAGACGGTAGGGCTTTCCATGGGGGAAAATCCGAGCTCGGCGCCAAGCACCGAACCCGAATCCGCCCCTATGCAAGGTCCTCCTCAAACGGCTGGGGATTCTGAGGCAGTACAGGGAGGGGAGGGATCTCCTCCGGATTATACCCCTGCGACCACCAGGACCTTCTCCATTTCGGAGAAGGACCTGGCTGAGGCCGGTCCATCTGGCCTAGGGGCTTCTGATGGTGGAGGTGAGAAGCGGGTTCATTCCCCTCCCTCCTCTCCTAAAAAGAAGAAGAAAAAGACTAAGACTAAAAAGACTCTGGGCTCCTCTCCATCCGCGGGGGCTGCGGGGACGGATGGGTCTGCTGCCACTTTGGTAGTGCGACCAAGCCAAGATCGGCACATCCGGCCCCACTACCTCCCCGTGTGCGGAGCCCCTGACTAATACTAAGACCAAGAGTGCACAGGGCGGAGCCTCGATGACATCGGGGCCCCTGATTCAGTGGTTACCTGGCGTTTTCGAGCCCGCTGGCCTCCAATGCTTCCTCGTTATTCGCTCCACTGATGGCACCATGTTGGCCAAGGGCAACATGATCCATCAGAGGAGATGATTAGCTAGTGCAATTGGTAGAAAGCCGAAGGTGACCCGTTTCTCGGACGGGAGCCTTCTGGCGAATGCGGCGAATCCCGCCGAGGCGGCCAAGATAAGTGCTCTTCGGACACTTCATGGCACCCCGGTGAGTGTGACGCCGCACTCTACCATGAATTTTGTGAAAGGAGTAGTTTATGCGAGGGAACTCGTTGACTACTCCATTGAGGACATCACCCTAGAGCTGGCCAACCATGGGGTGGTCAAGGTCGAACGTGTGATGAGAAAACAGGGAGGGGCCTCGAGACCCACCCCTACACACTTCGTCATGTTCGACTGTGACAAGCTCCCTGAGTCGGTGCGTGCTGGTTGGTACCGCTACCGCGTGAAGGCATTCGTACCACTTCCGCGGCGGTGCTATTACTGTCACCGCTTCGGCCATACGAATCACTCATGTAGACGTGCAAAGTCAGGATCATCCGAAGTCTGTGTAAATTGCTCCAAGGTCGGGGCAAGTTCTCGCAGGACCCCCCTCCCGTTCTCCAGGAGAATGGGACCGCAATCTCGAACCCCGCGTCCGTAGCGGAATCCTTAGCGCCTGCTTTTTCTGCATTCTCTAGCCGTGATGCTGCTCCACCAGCATTCAATGCACGTCGTGATATCGCGGAAGGCCGCCGGCTGGACTTTACCTCCAGAGGCAGAGAACCCTTCAACGACAGGTTTACTGTGAGTGAGTTGCGTTCCGCTCTCGCTTCGTGCGCGGACACCGCCCATGGTCCGGACGATGTACCGTACGCCATGCTTCGACACCTGGGTGAGCGAGGCATGGCCTTTCTGTTAGATCTGTTCAACAGGATCTGGGTGGAAGGTCTTCTCCCAGATTCCTGGCGAATCGCTACTGTGCTTGCCATTCGCAAACCGGGGAGAGATCACTCTACTCCGACCGGTTTCCGCTCAATCTCTCTAACCTCTTGCGTTTGTAAGTTGATGGAGAAATTGGTAAATGTTAAATTAGCCTTTTTCCTGGACAGCGGAGGCCATCTGTCTTCTGCACAGTGCGGCTTCCGCAAGTTCCACTCCACGTCGGATGCTCTGCTCCGACTGGAAAATGCCGTCTGCGAGGCTTTCCTTCGTAGACAGCACTACGCCACGGTGTTTTTCGATCTGGAGAAGGCCTATGACACCGCATGGCGATACGGTATCATGGAGACTCTCCACACGATGGGGGCGAGGGGACGCCTCCCAATGTTTATATCTGAATTTTTGCGAGATCGTCGATTCCGCGTACGGGTGGGGGGAGCCCTCTCCGGCCCAAAGGAGCAGGAAGATGGTGTCCCGCAGGGAAGTGTCCTCAGTGTCACACTCTTTGCCCTGAGCATCAACGGCATCACCTCGGTGCTGCCGGAAGATGTTCTCGCTACGCTCTACGTGGACGACCTTTCGATCTCTTTTGGCGCGGCCCAGATGCCAACTCTGGAGCGTCGACTCCAACAGGCATTGAACCGCGTCTCTCGCTATGCCGAAGCGAACAGGTTTCGGTTTTCTTTGGCCAAGACTAAGGTGGTGCACTTCTGCCGCCATCCACGGCTTCACCCCGACCCAGATTTGTTTCTTTTAGGGGTGCGCCTGGATGTGGTTGAGTCGCACCGTTTCCTTGGTCCCTTATTCGACCGACGCCTCACCTGGGAGGCTCATATTCGCAGCCTTAGGGTCTCTTGTACCCGCGCCATGGACATTCTCCGTTCCGTGACGTTCAGCGCTTGGGGCGCTGATAGGGCTACTGCCCTACTTTTTTATCGATCCTTTGTTCGTTCGAAGCTCGAATACGGATGCGAGTTTTATGCGTCCGCAGCCGAGCGTTTATTGCGGAAGGTGGATTCGATCCACCACACTGGCCTTCGCCTTGCGACCGGTGCCTTCCGCACTTCCCCCCATTGAGAGCCTGTTGGTCGATGCTTGGGAGATGCCACTCGCTCTGCGCCGCGTGCAGTGCATCACTCGCCTGTACGCGCGAGCCCGGCGCCTCCCTCAGTCGCCAACAGCTCTCACTGCATCCGCAGCTGATCTCGATGCCGCCGAGAGACGCCAGTCATACCCTAAGCCCTTTGGGTTTAGGGGCAGGAAACTCCTTCGAGAGGTAGATAAAGCTCTCGGGTCGGTGGCGACCCTGGTTCTGCCCAGGACGCCACCCTGGAGGGTACCACATTTGGCTATTTGTCGCCACGCCTCTGCTCCCAAAGCTTCTACTGCGCCGGGAGTATTGCGTTCGACCTTTTTGGAGCACACCTCGTGTCACGCTGGAACCGTGCCAGTGTATACGTATGGCTCCAAGTCCCAAGAGGGGGTCGGCTTCCACGCCGTATCCCCTCTGTTTGAAGTCAGCGGGGCTCTACCAGGCGCTGCGTCTGTCTTCACGGCCGAGCTGGTGGCAATACACCACTCGGTACGGGACATTACGCGACGTGCCCGGTTGGGTCACCGGATTGTGATCTATTACGACTCACAAAGCGCCCTGCGTGCTCTCGGGGCATTGGAATCTCCGCATCCCCTGGTTCGCGAAATCCGTGACGCCACGGTTTTGGCGAGCCGGGCAGATGTCGAGATTATCTTCTGCTGGGTTCCTGGACATGTAGGAATTGCGGGGAATGAGGGCGCCAAAGAGTCCGCGAGGACTCTGCGACCGGACCAGCGTTTCGCTCTTCCTCACACCGACTACATGGCAGGAATACGGGCAGCTCTTCGGACGTCTTGGCAAAGAAGATGGGAGACGGTCGAAGGGAACTTAAAGTTGCGTGCCATTGCGCCGCGACTGTTTCCATGGACCTATCCCCCAATGCCGCGACGGCTTCAGGTCGCTTTCTGTCGTCTCCGAATCGGACATACTCGTGTGACGCATCGCTATCTGATGGAGCGCTCGCCAGCGCCCTATTGCGACGACTGCGTCGTCCCCCAGACTGTTCGGCACATTCTTGTCGAATGTCCCAGTCTGGGTGATCTTCGCGCACGACACCTGTCCCGGTACCGGGATGGGCGGGGTTGCTACCGCCTGTCACTTGTACTCGGGATGAGTGCGTGCACATCGACTGGTGGACTTATTGACTTTTTGGGGGAGGCCGGCCTTCTCCCTATTATTTAAGCAGGGTTTGTTTTTTTGTTTTGTTTTGTTTTTTGCATTTGTTTTTGTTTTTTCCTTTCCCCCATTTAGGGTGTTTTTTTTCGTTTAATTTTATTTTAGCCTAGAACTAGGCCAGTTTTAATACGGCGACTAATGCCCATGTAGGCAGTCGCCAGATGAGCTCTAATAATAATAAAAAAAAAAAAAATTAAGAGAAAAGAGATTGACAGAAGTTTAAGAGAAAAGAGATTGACAAAAGTTTAAGAGAAAATAGATTAGCAGAAGTTTAAGAGAAACGAGATTGACAGAAGTTTAAGAGAAAGAATATTGACAGAAGTTTAAGAATAAGGAGATAGAAGTTTAAGAGAAAAGAGATTGGCAGAAGTGAATGCAATGTATGGTACATTTGTATAGAGGCTACTTATTGAGTCACCTCCTCATTTCTCTTCACTCAAACTGTGCAGCGCTCAAGAATGACACCAAGTCCTGTGGTCTTCTCTAGAGGTCTCCTAGAGAGGTATTGAAAGAGGTTCTGAGATGGTTGCAGCGGGGGCTGACCAAGGAGGTTGGGATTTTTGCATTCATGCAGGCCAGAGAAAATTTGTTCAGTGATCCAGAGTAGTTTTGAATTGATGAATGTTGTGGGGTGGGGCGGTGGGGTGTGTGCTTTCGAGTAGGGTGTTATGCAGCTAGTTTTGAAGTGCTATGTGGGTAAAGTGAGTGTGTATGTGTTCTGGATCAATGAAGTTGGGGAAGGTTAGCAAATAATTGGGTGTAGTGGGTGGCCGGGGTAGTTTTTAAGGTTCTAGGAGTTGGGGGGGAACAATGGAGGGGGCCTATGAAGAGAGTAAGGGGCATCATAGTTTGATGAAGAATTGTGTGCATCGTGTTTAGGTGGTCCTTGATGGGGAGAATTTTTGTTTCCGTGTGTAGGTGGTGAATTTGGGCAATTTTTGTGTTGGCATTTGTGATGTGGATAGCGCTATTTTGTATTTTGGGGACTTCTGATGCCATGGATGAACCCCAACAAGAGGTTACAGCTCATAGGACCCCATTGCTATGAAAACTCAATTTGACTTGAAAAAAACAAACAACGGGAGACTATGTGCTTAATTATGCCCAAAGGGGTGGGATGGAAAGGGTACTCTTAGTGGCGGTGATGTGCACTGTCCACATTCTTTTGAGAAAGTAGTTAAAATGATGAAGTATTGGGTCTAACTGTATAACTCTGTGGTGGGTTGAGTATGAATACCACCACCATGGTGTTAGCTGCACGATGTACAAGACTAAATATGACTTCACCCATGTTTGAAAGGAGCAGCCAAGGAGTTGGAACCCCTTTGTTTTATAATAATTTCATGATGTGTTTAATGGCTTTGGGTTGGGTTGAAAGATTGGCTTGTCCTGTCTTTAGGTTTGCCTCTTCTCTTATTTTCTTTTCTTCTTTTCCCTCAAATACTCTATTTTCCTATTATTCCTTTTTTTAAAACAAAATAAAATATTCCCCTTACTCGCTGGCGACTTTCCATGGGCCTCTTCCCACCGGTTTAGTTAATTGCATCACCTTGTCCCTTTTCAATCATAGACAAGGTCCCCGACTGGTATGATGAAATTCATATAAAGATGAGAATGACCACTTCAAACCTAAAGGCACCAGAGATCCATCTCCTTTGATGGGGAAGACCCAAGAAGAACGGTAGTACTCTATTTTGTCCCAAATCAGCTAGTATGAGAAATCTGTGGCCCAAGGGGAAGCTAACTATTTTGCATCAGTGGAGTTTGATTATTTTTTTAATGGAAAAGAATGTTGCCAAGCTGATTGGTGCAAATGCGTCCCACCCAAATGGGATTGTGGATATGGAAACCATTTTGGCAGGTTCCAAAATGAAAGTTTGGCATCCTGTGTGAAGGAAAGGTAGCGGCATGGAAAAGATGAGTGTTTTGAATGCCTGTGTATGGTAGTGTACATAGCTAGAGCTATCTGTGTGTATGCTTCAGACTTGATGCACCACCTGATTGGTGGCAGCTTCCTGTGGGCCCTGGAATTTTTGTTGCCCACTCTCAGCCGGAATCAAACTCAGTGCTTAGGTGGGGAAATCCACACCTTATGAACTAAGCTGGAGTGCTCCAAATGTATAGCTCTATGGGGCTTTCATGGAGTAAGACTTATTTCATGTTAAGCTTTTAGTATGTTGTGCATCATAGAATGGCATTGCAGTAATATACATTTATTCTAAGATATATATCTTCCACTCTTAAACTGGTGGATCTTGAGATTATCTTCTGCTCGGTTCCTGGACATGTGGGAATTGCAGGGAATGAACGTCTGATGAAGGCGCCAAATCTGAAAGGACTGGGTGACCAGACAAGCGTTTGGATCTTCCTCACGCCGACTACATGGCAGAAAACAGGGCTGCATGTCAAAGAAGATGGGAGACAGCCGAGGGGAACTTAAAGTTGCTTGCCATCGCGCTGTGACTGTCCCCATGGACCTAGCTCTCAATGCCGTGGTGGCTTGATGTTGTGACGGTTTCAGGTCGCTTTCTGCATCTTCGAATTGGGCACACTAGCGGTACGCACTGCCATTTGATGGAGCGCTCGCTCGCTCTTTATTGCGACGACTGTAATGTCCTCCAGACTGTTCGGTACCAATAAGGGGCTTGGCGATTTGCTTTCCTGGCCGCCGTGCTGACGGGATTCAGCACCCCTTCCGGCCCCAACTTAGCCTCTTCTCCTATCTGACACCCTGTCTTCTTAGCCTGCTTTTTCACTTTACCTACGACCTCTCCCACAACTTTCTCTAGATGACCTCTAAATTCTCAGGGTAAACACCGACCAGCTTTCTTCCGACCCCAGCTTAGCCTCTTCTCCTTCTTTCAGACAGCCTGTATTTCTTCCCTACTTCGTCGCTTTTCATACAACCTCTCCCACAACTTTCTCTGGTCAGACTCTACTTTCACAGGGTAGATGCTGACCTTCTTCTCAGCCAACCGTCCCGGATTGGGGCTGAGAGGCGAGGGGACAATGTTCGCTAACCCCTGAGCTCCGGTTCGGGATGGTGGGTTTTTAAAGACCTGCTTCATCCCCACCCATAACTTCCTCACATCCCCTTTCCTTCCACATCCCCTTTCCTTCTCACATCACAATGTATGTGTTTTTACGCCGTGTCCAAGGTGGAGTCGCCATGCCGAGGGACTGCCAGGCCACCAGGCGGGAGGGGTGGTCCTGAATGGCGGCACCTGGCTCTGCCAGGCCTGTACGCACCCCTTCCAGGGCGGGCTACTGCGAGGGGTGATGAGCTAGTGCATCCCGTAATAAAAAGAGGGTCACCATGCCCAATGATGAGTCAACAAAGAAAAATCCCCTTAATTCCCCCTGTTCCATCGACGGAGCCGGCCTCGGGCAGCTCCACAGAAAAAAAATGGAGGTCCACCCCTGTGCTTACGCAGGGGACTCGCCAAATTTCTCCCCCTCACCCCCTTCTCTGGAGGTGCTTTCAGGCACCTCCCTCTTTCTAGCGGCAGTCACCCCCTTTTCTTTCCAAGGGGACTGCCAAGAAAGCCAGCAGGCAGCCCATAGCCGACCGCTTCCCATTAAAGCGGCTCGGTTGGGCAAACCCCCTTAGGGGGGAGAGGGAAGCCAGCCCCTTCAGTCGATTCCCTCAAAAGACCTGCTGGCAAGAATATTAAACCCTGCCGGGGTCAAGGCCTGTGCCTCCCCAGACGTGACTAGAGACAGTTCTGTCAACGGGACCTGTGATGTCCTGGGGGGGGGGGATAGCCAACTGGATGCCCCCATCCCCTGAGATAGACATGGTCCTTGAGGCAACCCAGCCTCAGACAGTAGGGCCTTACATGGGAGGGAATCCGGGCTCGGCACCAAGCACCGAACCCGAATCCGCCCCTATGCAAGGTCCTCAAACGGCTAGGGTTTCCGAAGCAGTACAAAGAGGGGAGGGATCTCCTCCGACCGGTGCCCTTACGACTGCCAGGACCTTCTCGATTTCGGAGAAGGACATAGCTGAGGCCGGTCCATCAAGCCTGGGGGCTCCTGCCGGCGGAGGGGAGAAGCGGGTTCATTCCCCGCCCTCCTCTCCTAAAATGAAAAAGTACAGAAAAAAGACTCGGGGCTCATCTTCATCCGCGGGGGCTGCGGGGACGGATGGGTCTGTTGCTTCGGTAAGCGACCAAGCCAAGATCGGCACATCAGGCCCCTCTGCACCCCCGGGTGCGGAGCCCCCGACTAAGACGAAAAGTGCGGAGGGCGGAGCCTCGATAACATCGGGGCCCCTCATTCAGAGGTTACCTGGTGTTTTCGAGCCCGCTGACTTGCAACGCTTCCTCGTTATTCGCTCCACTGATGGCAGCATGTTAGCCAAGGGCAACATGATCCATCAGAGGAGATGATTAGCTAGTGTAATTGGTAGAGAGCCGAAGGTGACCCGTTTCTCGGACGGGAGCCTTCTGTGAATGCGGCGGATCCTTCCAAGGCTGCCAAGATAAGTGCTCCTCGGATACTTCATGGCACCCCGGTGAGTGTGACGCCGCACTCTACCATGAACTTTGTGAAAGGAGTAGTTTATGCGAGGGAACTCGTTGACTACTCCTTTTAGTTGGCCGACCATGGGGCGGTCAAGGTCGAACGTGTGATGAGAAAACAGGGAGGGGCCTCGAGACCCACCCCTACACTCTTCGTCACGTTCAACTGTGACAAGCCCCATGAGTCGGTGCGTTCCGGTTGGTACCGCTACCGCGTGAAGGCATTCGTGCCACTGCCCCGGCGGTGCTATTACTGTCACCGCTTCGGACATAAGAATCGCTCATGTAGACGTGCAAAGTCGGGGTCACCCGAATTATGTGTAAATTGCTTAAAGGTCGCACACGATAAGTCCAAATCGTGTGTGGCCAAGTGTGTCAATTGCGGAGAGCCGCTCCCTGCTTTTTCGAAGCAATGTGGTGCATATCTCCTTGAGAAAGAAATCCTGGCCGTTCAGGCCCAAGATCGACTTCATTCCGCGAGGCTAAGGACTTGGTCCTGGCGCGCCCGGCTCTGCCTGGGACGTCCTATGCCTCAATAGTTAGAAAGGCACCCTCTGCTCCTGGCCCATCCAGGCCAACGAGCAGGGTTGTTTCCGCGCCCATTCGGAGCCCTTCTGCGGGCTCTACTCAACCCGGGTTCTCCCCTGGTAAAGCTGGCGGCAAAAAGGGTTCATACCCAGCCCCGGCTAAAACCAGGGCTTCCCCCTCTTCCCCCAGCGTGACCGTTTCCCGTAAGGCGAAACGGCCACGCGCTTCCACCGAGTCGTTAGACTCACGGGAGGCAACACCCCTGAAGTTGGTTGCTAGGCCATCTTCCGGGGTTCCTAAAGCTGTCCCCCGAAAGGAGGACGGCAACAAAGGAGCTTCGGCTCGTTCGCCCACGCCTAGTGGTGGAGCGAGTGGCTTGGAGACGGTGGTTCCTCGAAAAGAGGCCCCTCCGCCTCCGAAGCCGCAACGCCCGCCTAAGGTTTCGAGGCGGAGGGAGGAAATGACTCGCATGGCGATCCCAACCTCTCCTAATAAGTCCTCGAAGGCGACAGCGCCTTCAGCGCTTTGTCCGGCCAAGAGTGTCCGTGGTTCTGCCTTCGGGAAGCGTACGGCCATTCCCGTGAGGGTCTTCTGTTCGAGGAGGGCCCCTGCGTCTCCTCCGAGCTAGGCCTGGAGGGCATATTCCTTTAATGGAATTGCCGTGGACTCCGGGCCAACAGGGAGGAGCTGCGGAAGCTCGTCTCGTCCCGTTCCCATTTAGCTATCTTTTTTCAGGAGACCATGCTAGGCGCGTGCCCCCTGCCCGCCCTCCCGGGTTATAAGGGTTTTGCGACCCCACCACCACCAGATGGGGGATGCGCGGTTTACACCTGGCATGATGTCTCCGTTCTTCTTTTCACTTTAGATAGCTCCTTTGAGGCAGTGGCTGTGCAGCTTCACCTGGATAGGAGGTATACTATCATTTCTACGTACCATCCACTGTCAGCTGACTTCGACGCAGCCGATTTCTTCCGCGTCGTGGCACGGTTGCCGAGGCACTTTCTCTTGCTTGGAGATCTGAACGGCAGACATCCTTTCTTGGGGGATTACTCAATAAATCCCAGGGGACAAGTCCTTGCGGATCTGATCCAAGAGCTTGAGATGGGTGTCCTAAATGTGGATGAGTTTACGCATCACTGCCCGAGAACCGCTTCATTTTCTTGCCTCGACCTATCTTTGTGCTCTTCGGATGCACAGCCTGATTTTGATTGGGGGGTGGTCGATGACCTCCATGGTAGTGATCACTTTCCCATTCAAATATCATTTTCATGGTAACTGCCGCCTGAGAGCCCACCTCGGTGGTGCTTAGCGCGGTGGCCTGCATATCAGGAAATGACTGAATTCTCTCTCATTCGAGGAGTTTAGGTCGGTAGATGAGGTGGTTGAGTTCTTCTCCGGCAACCTCATCGCCGTGGGCCTGACTACTATTCCTAGGACGTCTGGCCGTTTTGCACGCCGACCACTCCCATGGTGGTCGGCCGAGTGTGAGACGGCCCTCAAACAGAAGTGTTATGCCTACATGCGCTATAAGCGCCGCCCGAACGATTTCACTGTCGCTGAATTTCGTCGGGCTAGGGCTAGGTTCCGGTATATTTCGAAGCACTCCCGCCGCTCTTCTTGGCGGGGGCATACGTGTCTTCACTTAACGGGAAGACCCCTCTGGCAGAGGTGTGGAAGCGAGTCAAGAGGATTCGGGGCAAGTTGTCGTAGGACCCCCCTCTCGTTCTCCTGGAGAATGGCACCGCAATCTCGGACCCCGCGTCTCAGTGTCACACTCTTTGCCTTGAGCATCAACGTCATCACCTCGGTGCTGCCACGCTCTACGTGGACGACCTTTCGATCTCTTTTGGCGCGGCCCAGATGCCAACTCTGGAGCGTCGACTCCAACAGGCATTGAGCCGCGTCTCTCGCTATGCCGAAGCGCACAGGTTTCGGTTTTCCCTGGCCAAGACTAAGGTGGTGCACTTCTGCCGCCATCCACGGCTCTACCCAGACCCACACTGGTTTCTTAATGGGGTGCGCCTGGAAGTGGTTGAATCGCACCGTTTCCTTGGTCTTGTATTTGAACGACGCCTCACCTGGGACGCTCATATTCGCAGCCTTAGGGTCTCTTGTACCCGTGCCATGAATATTCTTCGTTCCGTGACGTTCAGCTCCTGGGGTGCTGATAGGGCTACTCCCTTAATTTTGTATCGATCCTTTGTTAGTTTGAAGCCCCACTACGGATATGAGCTTTATGCATCTGCTGCTGAGTGAGTATTGCTTAAGATAGACTTGATTTACCACACCTGCTTTCGCCTAGCGACCAGTGCCTTCCGCACGCCCCCATTGAGACTTTACTTGTCGATGCTGGGAAAATGCCACTCGCTCTGCACTGTGCACAGTGCATTATTCGCCTTTACGCGCTAGCCTGGCGCCTCCCTCAGTCGCCAACACCCTCACTGCATCAGCAGCTAATCTCGACAGTTCCTATACCGCCGAGAGACGCTAGTCATGCCCTAAGCCCTTTGGGTTTATGGCTAGGAAACTCCCTCGAGATCTGGGTATAGCTCTCGGGCCGGCGGTGCCCCTAGTTCTGGCCAGGATTCCACTTTGGAGGGTACCACCTTTGACTATTTGCCGCCACGCCTCTGCTCTCAAAGCTTCTACAGCGCAACGAGTATTGAGTCCGGCCTTTTTGGAGCACACTTTGTGTCACGCTGGAACCGTTTCAGTGTATACGGATGGGTCCAAGTCACAAGAGGGGGTCAGTTTCCACGCCGTATCCCCTCTATTTGAAGTCAGCGGGGTTTTTCCATGCTCTACGTCTCTCTTCATGGCCGAGCTGGTTGCAATACACCGCTCTGTACGGGAGATAACGCGACGTGTCGGTTCGGAGACCGGATTGTGATCTATAGCGACTCACAAAGCGCCCTGAGTGCTCTCGGGACATTGAAATCTCAGCATCCCCTGGTTCGCGATATCCGTGACGTCACGGTTTTGGTAAGCTGGGCGCATGTCGAGATTATCTTCTGCTGTGTTCTTGGACATGTAGGAATTGTGGGGAATGAGCGCGCCAAAGAGTCCGCGAGGACTCTGCGACCGGACTAGCGTTTCACTCTTCCTCACACCGACTACATGGCAGGAATACGGGCTGCTTGGCAAAGAAGATGATAGACGGTCGAAGGGAAAGTAAAGTTGCGTACTATTGCGCCGATACTGTTCCCATGGACCTACCCTCCAATGCCGCGAAGGCTTCAGGTTGCTTTCTGTCGTCTCCGAATTGGGCACACTCGTGGGACGCACCGCCATTTGATGGAACGCTCGCCTGCGCCCTACTGTAAAGGCTGTTTGTCCACCAGACTGTTGGGCACATTCTTGTTGAATGTCCAAGTCTGGGCGATCTCCGCGCACGTTACCTGTCCCGGTACCAGGATGGGCGGGGTCGCTACCCTTTGTCCCTTGTACTCGGGATGGATTCGTGCACATCGACCTGTAGACTTTTTTGGATGAGGCCGGCCTTCTCCCCTTTATTTAAATAGTTGGGTTTTTTTGTTGTTGTTTTTTCTTATTTTAGTAGGTCGCATGTTCCTGCGCCGGGGGGAGCCGTACTTCCCCCCGATGTCTGAGCTTGCTTCCTGCTTATTACCTTTTTCTTTGTTTTATTTTATTGATGGTTTTTTATTTGTTTTTTTAGCATCCTCTTTTAAAGATGCCTAATTTTAGGCAATGTTGGATACGGCGACTAATGCCCAAGTAGGCAGTCGCCAGATGAGATCTTAAAAAAAAAAAAAATGCCTCACCCCCAGCCCAAGGTGGAGCCGCCATTCTGATGGGCTGCCTGGCCACTGGGCTGGAGGAGCAGCCTCTAATGATGGCAGCTGGCTTTGCTCACTCCGTATTCACTCCTCTCAGAGCAGGCTTCTGCGTGGGGTGATTAACGTTTACATCACATGGAAATAATAGGGTCACCATGCCAACTGATGAAAAACCATTAACTCCCGCTTTATCATCGTCAGAGCCGCTCTCGGTCAGCTCCACAATAGAGAAGGAGGTTTGCCCCCTGTGCTTTCTCAGGAGACCCTCTAAACTTCTACCGGAGAGGAGTAAGCACTCCTCTCCTAGGCCTACAGGTGCAGTAGATCCCCCCTCACTCCCTTCTCTGGAGACGCCCTTAGGAGCCTCCATCTTGTTTCCAGCAGTAGTCCCTCTTTTACTTTCAAAGGGGACTTCCAAGAAAGCACGCAGGCAGCCCAATATTGACCGCGGCTCGATAGAGCCAACCCCTTTAGGGGGGCAAGGGATGACAGGGCATATCGGCCCATCCCCCCTAAAGTCCTGTTGGTGTGCATCTCAAGTTTACAGGGGGTTACCGTATCTGCTTCCCTCTCTTCCCGATTGATGCCGGTGGGCCGGCATTAGACAAGACAGAAGGCACCTCGAATGGGATCTGTGATGTCTTCGGTGGGAGGGATGGCCACATGGAGGCGGCCCCCACTGAAATGGACATGGTCCCTGAGGTGACCCAGCCTCAGACGGAAGGATCTTGCACGGAGCTGAACCTGGGCTCGGTGACAAGCACCAAACCTGTGTCTGCCCTTGTACAAGATTCTCCACAGACAGCTTGGGGTTCCCGTGGCCTCACAAGGAGAGGATGGATCTCCTTTCCCGGCTGGTGCCCTATTGACAGCAAAGAGCTTCTCCATCTGGCCTAAGGACTCCTTCCGGTGGAGGAGAGAAGCGAGTTCATTCCCAATCATCCTCTCCTAAAAAGATAAAAAAACACGAAGAAGACAAAAAAGACTCGGGGCTTCCATCCTCCTCAGAAGCTCCGGGGACGTACAGGTCCACTGTCGTTTCACGAAGCAACCATGACAAGATCGGCACGTCCGGCCACGATGCTTCCCCGGGTGCAAGGCCACAAACCAAGACATAACTCACTAGTGCGCAGAGCGGAGCCTCGCTTACGTCGGGGCTCTTCATTTCCTGACGTTTTCGACTCCTTTAGCTTCAAACGCTTTCTCGATTTTCGCTCCACTGATGGTAGCATGTTAGCCAAGGGCAACATGATCCATCAGAGGAGACCACTAGCTAGCGTGATTGTTAGAGAGGCGAATGTGATCCGGTTCTCGGACGCGAGCCTTTTGGCGATGATTAATTCCCTTCGGACACTTGATGGCATGCCGGTGAGTGTGACGCCACAGTCTACCATGAACTTCATGAAAGGAGTGGTTTATGCGAGGGAACTCGTGGACTACTCTATGGATGACATCATCTTAGAGCTAGCCGACCATGGAGCAGTCAAGGTCAACATGTGATGAGAAAACAGAGAGGGGCCTCGAGAGCAACCTCTAT
Organism: Ceratothoa steindachneri; assembly: GCA_963969495.1. NCBI lineage: Eukaryota > Metazoa > Arthropoda > Malacostraca > Isopoda > Cymothoidae > Ceratothoa > Ceratothoa steindachneri. Next base: position 123,766,559 of record OZ018331.1, read on the forward strand.
CCTCAGCGCCTTCAGCGTATTGTTCGGCTAACAGCGCCCGGAGTTCTGCCTCTGGGAAGCCCTGAGTGCTCTCGGGGCATTGGAATCTCCGCATTCCCTGGTTCGCGAAATCCGTGACGCCACGGTTTTGGCGAGCTGGGCAGATGTCGAGATTATCTTCTGCTGGGTTCCTGGACATGTAGGAATTGCGGGGAATGAGGGCGCCAAAGAGTCCGCGAGGACTCTGCGACCGGACCAGCGTTTCACTCTTCCTCACACCGACTACATGGCAGGAATACGGGCAGCTCTTCGGACTGCTTGGCAAAGAAGATGGGAGACGGTCGAAGGGAACTTAAAGTTGCGTGCCATTGCGCCGCGACTGTTCCCATGGACCTATCCCCCAATGCCGCGGTGGCTTCAGGTTGCTTTATGTCGTTTCCGAATCGGCACACTCGTGTGACGCATCGCTATTTGATGGAGCGCTCGCCTGCGCCATATTGCAACGACTGCGTCGTCCCCCAGACTGTTCGGCACATTCTTGTCGAATGTCCCAGTCTGGGTGATCTTCGCGCACGATACCTGTCCCGGTACCGGGATGGGCGGGGTCGCTACCGCCTGTCCCTTGTCCTCGGGACAGATTCTCGCACATTGACTTGTGGACTTGTTGACTTTTGGGGGGAGGCCGGGCTTCTTCCTTTTATTTAAGGTTCTTTTTTTTGTTATTGTTTTGTTTGTAGGTTGCACTCTCCTGCACCGGGGTGAGGAGGACCTCCCCCCGCTGCCGGAGAGTGCTTCCTGATTGTTAAGTTTTTCCAATTTCTATCATTGTTAAGTTTTCATATTTTTATTTTAAAGTAGCCTAGTTCTAGGCTGTCGTCTTTTTCGGTGACTTATGCCCAAGTGGGTTGTTGCCAGATGGGCTCTATAAAATATATATAAAAAAAAATGCCTCTGGGAAGCGTACGGCCATTACCGTGAGGGTCTTCTCTTTGAAGAGGTCCCCGTATCTCCTACGAGCTAGGTCTGGAGGGCATATTCCTTCAATGGAATTGTCGTGGACTCCGGGACAACTGGAAGGAGTTGCGGAGGCTCGTCTCCTCCCGTTTTCCCTTAGCTAGGAGACGATGCTGGGTGCGTGCCCCCTCCCCAGCCTCCCGGGGTATAGGGGTTTTTCGACCCCACCACCATGGGATGGGTGACGTGCAGGAGGATGCGCCATTTAGACCCGGCATGGTGTCTCCGTTCTTCTCTTTGCTTTAGATACCTCCTTTCAGGCAGTAGCTGGGTCGATATTCTTCGCTCCGTGACGTTCAGCGCCTGGGGCGCTGATAGGGCGCTACTGCCTTTTTTATCGATCCTTTGTTCGTTCGACTACCGATGCGAGGTTTATGCATCCGCAGCCGAGCGTGTATTACGGAAGGTGGACTTGATCCACCACCCTGGCCTTCGCTTGGCGACCGGTGCCTTCCGCACGTTCCCTATTGAGAGCCTACTTGTCGATTCTTGTGAGATGCCACTTCCCTCAGTCGCCAACAGCTCTCACTGCATCCGCAGCTGATTTCGACGGTGTCTATGACGCCGAGAGACGCCAGTCATACGCTAAGAGCTCTTGATTTAGGGCTAGGAAACTCCTTCGAGAGCTCGGTATAGCTCTCGGGCCGGTGTCGCCCCCAGTTCTGCCCCACGCGCCACCCTGAAGGGTAGTTTACTATTTGTCGTCACGCCTCTGCTCCCAAAGCTTCTACAGCGCCGGGAGTATTGCGTTCGACCTTTTTTGGAGCACAGCTCGTGTCACGCTGGAACCGTGCCAGTGTATACGGATGGCTCCAAGTCACAAGAAGGGGTCGGCTTCTACGCCGTATCCCCTCTGTTTGAAGTCAGCGGGACTCTGCTAGGCGCTGCCTCTGTCCTCACGGCCGAGCTGGTGGCAATACATCACTCGGTACGGGAGATTACGCGTCGTGACCGGTTCGGAGACCGGATTGTGATCTATAGTCACTCACAAAGCGCCCTGAGTGCTCTCGGGGCATTGGAATCTCCGCATCCCCTGGTTCGCGATATCCGTGACGCTACGGTTTTGGCAAGCCGGGTGGATGTCGAGTTTATTTTCTGCTGGGTTCCTGGACATGTAGGAATTGCTGGGAATGAGCGCGCCAAAGTGTTAGAGAGGACTAGGCGACTAGACCGGCATTTCGCTCTTCCTCACGCCCCTTACATGACATGAATACGGGCTGCTTGGTAAAGAAGATGGGAGACGGCCGAGGGGAACTTAAAGTTGCATGCCATTGCGCCACGACTGTGCCTCTGGACCTACCCCTCAATGCCTCGACGGCCTCAGGTTGCTTTCTGTCGTCTATGAATTGGACACACTCGTGGGACGCACCGCCATTTTATCGAGCGCTCTCCTGCATCGTATTGTGACGACTGCGTTGTCCCCCGGATTGTTCGGTATCAGGATGAGTGAGGTCACTTCTGCTTGTCCCTTGTACTCGTGACGGGTTTGTGCACGCAGACTTATGGACTATCTGACCTTTTGCAGTAAGCTGGCCTCGTTCATTTTATTTGACTCTCTTTGTGGTAGGTCGCATGTTCCTGCGGCGTAATGTGCTTCCTTCCTGTTTCTTTGTTTATTTGATATTTTTTGTTCTTTGTTTTCTTGTTTGATATTTGTTTGTCTTTGGTTTCCTGTTGTTTTTTATTCTCATTCTTTTTTCTTGCGAATTTCAGTACAGCCTAGTACTAGGCTAGAATTTTAATTACAGCGACTTATGCCCTTGAAGGCAGTTGCCAGATAACAAATAAAAAATCCTGCTCTTAAATATCTTGAAAAGAAGTCTTAATTAAAAATGTAATGCTACTGCTCTTAGTGTTACTTGCCATCTGTTAAATAACTTATGAATGCTTCATCATTCTAGGTATTCTTTCGACCTTCAGTCTTTTACTCTACACATTCCTATGTCCCGAGCAGTGAAACTTCCGGACCAGATGACCAACATTGCTTCCTATCCTGTTGCAGTTCTACCTGGCCAGTATACAGACTATTGCAAAAAGTAAGCTATTTTGTTTTTTATTACGAGTCATGGAATGTAATAGGAGGATATTTCATTACTATATTGCTCCATCTTCTACAGCCTCAACTTTTTATCTTTACCTGTCTTCCGTTGCCCATTTGTATCAGGTTGAGACAGGGTTCTACTAATTCCCTTTCTCGTAGTCTTTCCCTATTTATTTCCTTAGTCCTGTCTATGACAGCATTATGCATTAGTTCTTAAGACATTTTATTATCCTTAGGACATTTAATTATCCTTAAGTTTTTATATTTAATTTTCTTAAGTTCCTAAGACATTTTTACCCTCCATAACCCTTTCTTATGGTAGGCATTAATTGTATCAATCTACCCTCTTTCCTTTCTTTCAGCATCCCATCTCCCGCTCATTTATCACTTAAAATTTACCTTTACCACATCTTTTCCTAATCTTGTACGCCAATCTACCTGGGCTTAGTATGTTCAGAATAAAACTGCACTCCATTCTTTACAACTAGCAGCCTGGGTGGCATATTTTCAAAATACTTTCTAGCCATGATGTCCCAATTGTTTTCTCATTCATTTTTTATGATTCTCAAAAAAAAAAACATCTTGTCTCATCTATGCACATTAAAATGCCTTATAGTGAACCATTTTGACATTTCTCCACACCTGGACTCAGTCATGTGCTGTAGAATTTGATGTCTGGTAAAGCATCTTAGCATTTTATCACCTATAGTCATCTTCTTACACTAATGTGTGATTCACACGGTGCCTGAATTATTATTGGGCGTCAGCTTCTGATTATAGGGTGGTACGCCACATCGGGTGTAGTTAGTTGCCAATTAAGAGTCCCAATTTGGGTCAACTTCACGCTAATGCCCATACAGTGTATATACCTGTGGTTCAGACCCCATATTAATTGTAGGTTCCTACTGAGAAATAAATTGAGTGCAGATCGGTGGTGGCAAAACCCCTGCCAATTTCTTTTGAATTGTCATCGCCCAAATTTATTAAAGTTCTCTTTTTCAGATACTCACCAGGTGAACTCCGTGCGATGCCGCTACATACAGTTTTGACTGGACCTTTTACCGCCGAAGAATTAGCTGCTGAAGCACAGGGAGTAGAGTCTGATGATGACAGTGCTGTAGCGAGTTTTGGGTGAGTTGCATCAAATTATACATATGTGTTTTTTTTCAGCCTTTTGCATTAACACATGCTTTGTACTTGCGCTTGTGTTATGATACTAGTACTGATCTTACAAGTAACTCTGTGGCGGCACTTTTGGGGGTAGGCCGGCCTTCTCCCTATTATTTAACCAGGTTTTCTGTTTTGTTTTGTTGTTTTTTACCCTTATAGGTTGCACGCTCCTGCGCCGGGAGACCTCCCCCCGACGCAGGAGCTTGCTTACTACTCGTTTCCTTTTCCCTTTTTTTAGTTTCTGTTGTTGTTTGGGTTGTTTTTTTGTTTGTGTTATTGCATTAAATTTAAAAGTAGCCGAGTTCTAGGCAGTTTTTAATACCGCGACTAATGCCCAAGTAGGCAGTCGCCAGATGAGCTCTTAAAAAAAAAAAAATGTGGCGGCAGGCTTCGGATTACTTGCACTCACACTGCCTGCCGTGTCAGGGCGAGTCCGTCTGTGTCCGAAGAAAGAGTAAGAGGAGATTGAATATAATCTTTATTTACACACACAAATCTTATATTTACATAAATACTCACAGATTAAAAACGACAAAATTCCTGCAATAATCAAAATACAAATCTAAAGAAAAATATTGCAAACTATACAAATTAGGACAAAAATAGTACAAAAGTATAAATCAATGTGGTCACGCGCTTTGTATAATAAACTGTTGGGATGGTACCCAATCTCGTGCTCAGTTATATATTAGGGTTTAATTCTAATTTTGAGGGGGCCCCACTCTCGGGAAACTGCCCGAGTTCCCAATGGCACTCTTGGGAAATGGTCGCGGTTTCCGGTGGTATTCTTGTGCAACGTCTGCCCCTAACCGGAAGAATACGGCACCACAATCGGAACAACGCACAAGCGACGGTCGAGGGCCTTAAGGAGCTGGAAAAGCCAAGTCACTTTTAGTCACAGCTAGTTTCAAACATCCACACCAATACACACACAGGCCGACCCAAACCTTAACTGGTAACCTTCTCCAGCTCCTCTTGTCTTTGTCAGATTCAATGCACTTAATCAGTTACTCGTCTCTACTTAAATGTTCTCTTTTACTTCTTTTATAATTCCTTCTGAAAAAAGAGAACTAAATGGATGTTCATCAAACCCCTCATCATCCGGTCACTTCGCTCTCCAACATCTTGGAAAAGAAGACAGAGATTAGTCATTTACACGGGCAAGGGGAGGTGAACATACACAACCACTACATCATTCCCACCTAAGTTCGCCTCAACTCGCCATACCTAAATCTTTACCATCATCCATCACTTGTAAAAATCACAATACTTTCGGCATAACCGAGTCACACTATTTCATTCTTCCTCTCCTCCTGGTAACAGGGCCAACCTGTTCTACTGTTGTTTTCTTCCTTCTCATACTCAATCCCACTTAGATCCTCGACTAGCCTTTTCTATTTCAACCAGCAATACATCCCATTCTTTCATGACATTTACAAAATCTTGCTCCAATTGTATACTGATCCCATTTATACTCTTTTCCCCCATGCATTTTATTTTCTTTATTTTTGTGCATATTCAAGACAGACCCCTCACTCTCTCAGCGTGGAGCAGAAATAAAGTGGCGCTGGTCTGGTCTCTCTCTCTCAAACGAGACAAAAATGGGGGCGCTCACATTAACCCCAGTCACACCGCACACTGCCGACAGCGGAGCCCCACGCTTTGAGATGAGTCAGTAGGCTTTAAAGAGCAGAAATTACTCCTTGATTGTTCTACTGGTTTGTTGTTTTTTTCGGGGGGAGCAAGTTCAATTTAAATGCTACGTATCCCCCTTCGCTCATACACACACACACACATACATTTCTCACCCACACATCCCTGGATTTCTTTTCTATTCTAGCTTTGCTTCTGTAATGTGTTTCAATGATTACAATTGTTTTTTGCGCACACTTTCACTGTTCGTTAGTCTTTGATTTTTATATCACCTGTACAAACTTCTAGAGGGGGTGGGGTGGAATTACACTTCAGCCATCATGGGTTTTCACCCAGCTTTGATGCAACTCTCCCCCTCCCTCACTCATCGAAACTTGAAACAAAAGGTGGCCTAATATTAGATTGATCATATGAGGGGCGGTCAATAAGTTTTGCGAATCAGCAGGGCAAAACAGAGGAAGGGGGATGGCTGTTTGTGGGGGTGTTAGGACAAGTTATGACAAGTCAGGACCTGCAGCCGCACGCTCCTGCCTCGTCTATTTAAGAAGCAGTAGCTGATCGTAGATCGTCAGTCACAAATTTTTCAACAATGGAGAAGGTTGAGCACCGCGCAGTGATCAAATTTTTGACCAAGGAAGGCAAGAATGCAAAAGAGATCCATGAATGCATGGTTGCAGTGTACACCGACACCGCCCCTTCCTATGCAACTATTGCTCGCTGAAATAGGGAGTTCCGCCATGGTCGTGAGTCCCTTGAAGATGACGCCCGTCAGACGTGACCAACGAGGACAATGTGGCCCGTGTGGAGAGGAGGATCCTCGAAAATCGACGGGTGAAGGTCGAAGAAATCGAGCGAGAACTTGGAATATCACATGGACGTGTTATCAACATCATCCACGACAATTTGGCCATGACCAAGGTCTCTGCCCGTTGGGTCCTTAGAAACCTCACGCCCCATGATCGACTTCAACGTCGTCAAAGTCCACAAGTCCACAAGGCCAGAGTTGCACAAGCTGCCCTGCGCTAGTGCGGATTCGAGGAGCTCAACCATCCCCCCTACATTCGAGATCTGGCCCCTAGCGACTACTATTTATTCCGCCAGCTCAAGGCTGCACTGCGAGGACGCCGCTTTGGGGACGATGAAGATGTTCAGCTCGCCGTCCAGGAGTGGCTTGAACAGCAGTTGGGAGATTTCTGGTTGTCTGGAATTCGAAGCCTCAGGGACAAGTGGCGCAAGTGCATTGAAGTCGAGGGTAGTTATATTGAAAAATAATAAAACACTTTTCCTCATATCTCGTTTCCTTATATCCGAATTGCAAAACTTATTGACCGCCCCTCGTAGGTGAGTCGAGGTAGACCTAAAAACAAAAGGAACTACCGCACTATCTTTATGAAGGGTAGTGCTTTTGGTAAGAAAATAACTCACCAAAATCTAAATCTGCGGCTCTGCCTTTGTTCGTGGCTGCCTGAAGGGATTATGACCCCCCAATCCCCTCCTTCCTGAAATCAACCGCGAATCAAAGGCAATATAAACTCACAAAACAAAGCCCTTAGGTTAATTACCAAACGGAACACAAACAATCGCCATACCCCACCTAAACACAAAACAAAATTCTCCCCATTAATACATACTTAAACATGATAAGCACACAGTCCTACACCAAGACATGTGCCCAATTACACCCATCCCACAGTATCAACACAAACCCACTAGCTCCAACGACTAACAAAGAAACACCTTCAGTACCCTACAGCAGAATCTACACTTCACTGCCCCTTTGTTCACAACAACAAAAGGAAATAAATCTAATCCACATTCAAATAGTAAACCATCACTTACACAATTTCCCAAACAGCCACATACTACACTCACCTCCCCCAGATATAGTAAAGGAAAAAATATACCCTCTGCACAATCACGAATCACTTCAGACTCAGATCAGGCTAGCATCCAAATTTACAAACACCTCATAAACAAAGCAGTCAACCACCACTGCCCATCCTGCAACCAGCTCTCAAAAAGCACTGAACACCTTGTATCAACATAACCAAACCTCGAGCCTAAGAGACAGAACCACGACATATCTTCAATCAGACATTTGTCGGCTCAGCCATCAGTAGTGGCAGCCTTCTTGGTGGATACAGGTTGGCTGTATTGTAGTAGCCAGTCTGGGGGTCAACCAATTAACCTAACTGGCAAGCCTTCGGGGACAAATTTTAAAGCAGGCAACAAGAAATTGTGAAAAACAAGTCGGAAACTTTTCAACTTAATGGCTAACAAAGCGTATGAAGACACCTGCTTAAATGCCAACAAGTCTAACCACCAAACAAGCAAACACCTTCAAACAACCCCTTTTTTATCAATTAGTAACGGAACATCTGAGGTCATGAAGAGAACCATAAGCTCTTTAATAGTCATTCATAACAGAACATGACATTGCACTACAGTTCACTGCAGAATTGCTATCCCAAGCTGTACAGCAGGCAAATGTCTTTTCCCATTTATGGCCCTGACAACATAACATCCTGAAGCACCTCATTCCTAGAGGTATTTAAAATACTTAATGCAAATCTTCAATCATTCTATCTCCCACAACTTTTACCCAAATGTCTTGAAATCAACCACTGACTGGCCTTGCATCATACTACTTCATCATCTTTCTTTTCACCATTTCTCAAATCATGGAATGCCTTGTACTCAACCAACTCAACCCACACCTTCCACTAGATGCCTTCTTACATGGATTACTTCCACGCACTAACCAATATGCCTAGTACTCCTCTCCTCCCCCAATCATCCAACCGATACAAGAATGGTTTCAGATCTTGCCAATGTATCACAGACCGACACACCCAAGTGATATACCAGGACAAGACAACTTTTGCTTTAAACGCTTTAGAGATGGTAGAAGTTTAGTTAAGCATGGACAGGAGGTATTGTCATCTATATTCCACCATCTGCTGACCTCGATGTGTCGTGACGCGGTTGCTGAGGTCCTTTACCATTCCCAGCGTTTTGGAACGGCAAGCAACCCTTCTGGCGGGACTGCATATTCAATCCCAGGAGGCCTGGGCCTAGCACACGATCTAAGAGCTAGACATAGGTGTCCTAAATGATGATGAATTCACACATCACTGTCCTAGAACTGCTTTGTTTTCCTGCCTCCACCTATCCCTGTGCTCTCCCTCTGTGCAGTCAGGTTTTGGATCGTAAGTGGTTGACGATCTCCATGGTAGTGATCATTTGCTTGACTTTAGTCTTCGAATGTTTCGACATTTTGCAAGCCGTCCGCTTCCGTGGTGGTCGGCCAAGTTTGAGACTGCCCTCAAAGAGAACCAACAGTCCTTTAAGCGCTACAGACGCTCTCCTAACAATTTCTCTGTGTGAATATCTCCGGTTAAGGGCCAGATTCCATTTTGTTTTAAAAGCACTCGCTATTCTTTTTGATAGTCATACGTATCTTCACTCAATGGGAGGGCCCTTCTTGCAGAGGTGGAGAAGCGTATCTAAAGGATTCTGGGCACGTTTTCTGACGTCCCATCCTCTAGGAAGACGGGACCACCATCTCTGAACCCACGTTCGTGGTGGACTTTTCTTGTACTTTTTTCTCATTCTCCAGCCGTACCGTGTCGCAATACGGTATCATGGAGACATTCCATACTATGGAAGCAAGGGGACGCCTCCAAATATTTTTGTCTGAGTTCCTACGAGATTGTTGTTTCGGCGTAGGTATAGGAGGGAGCGCTCTCTGGTCTAATGGGGCAGGAAGGGCATCCCTACAGGGTTGTCCTCAGTCTCATTCTATGTAGATGACTTTATTTTTTAGTGCGGACCAGATGCCTATCTTGAAGCGCCGACTCCAACAGGTTCTGAACCGCATCTCTCATTATACCAAAGCCTACGGGTTTCGGTTTTCTTTGGCTAAGGTTGTGCACTTCTGCCGCCTTCCACGACTCCACTCCAACCCAGACCTGTTTCCACAGGGTCGCATCGTTTCCATGGTCTTTTTTTTCGACCGACACTTCACTTGGGAGGAGCAGAATTAGTGGCTCTTCCTGAACCTTTGTCAAGATTGCCTGGTCGCCCAGATGGTAAGACACCTTGTGGTTGTGTCTTACTCTGGTGAGCTTCGTGACTGGCGGCTCGCTATTGCCTGTCCTGAATCCTTGGCAGGGACTTGTGCACACTGGATTGTGGCTGCATGCTCAGGCTGCTGAGCGAGGCGTGGCTCCCGCCGGCACCCCAGCAGGCTTTTGAGGTGTATTCATTGTTTTGTCTTTTTAGTATAGGTTTAGTTAACTTGGCCTGAACATATTTTTCTTTGAAAGCTGTGCTCTTGCTGGCAGCTGCCCCCCCCAAAAAAAAACAAACAAAAAAAAACAAGGGAGGTAGGTGCAGGAACTGCGGTGTTACTGTTTCCCCACCAGTCAACTACCATCGGAGTTCTTGGCCTAAGGGAGAGCCACCCATTTCGCATCAGTGCAGTCTGTATTGGAAACTCCAACTTTTGTGATGTTTCAAAGCTGGAATAGTGTGTGTTCAAGGAAGAATGTAAAATAGATGAGTGGCCGTGTGGGTGGTCACAATTCTCAATGCTACTACCTGTGTCCATGCAACAGATATCACCCACTCCCCCCTTGATTGGCGGGAGCTTCCTACAAGCGACGAAATGTTCTGTGTCCAATCACGTTGCGAATCAAACCCAGTTCTCAAGTATTGAAATCCAACCCCGTATCCACTAGACTACGAGAGCTCCTAGGGTATTCACCCATGACATGAGACTTCTACAACCTGGTTGCCGTGACCTATGACACCTTTGAGCGGATGTCTTAACTGAGCAGGGGTCTGCAGGATTAGTATAGGGAAGAAGCAAGGGTTTTGCTGATTCTATGGGGACTCTTCTTCCATCGGTTTAAGATTTTACGAGTTCTTGAAAGGGAAGAATCTTAATTGGTCTCTTCCTTTTTTCTGGATATTTGATTGCCTGGGAGTACCTGCGCTGAGATTAAGGAAGAACCTGAATTTCCTCCCATGGTTGATCCTCTGTCTGCGGAGAAGCAGCCGAGATGCAAGAATTGCAATGGGGGACGAGCACGAAACAAGGATGGCAAACCAGAGCCTCTCATCATATGTGGAACCTGCAGGACGGCAAGTAAGGCAGCCCATCGTTTGTTTTATAGGTAAGCTTTACCAACTCTCAGCGCTCTCTGCCCCCCCTCCCCCTTCCCTCATCCTATCTTTGCCCCCCCCCCTATCATCCTATCTTGCCCCCCCCCCTCCTCCTTCATCCTATCTTGCCCCCCCCCCTCCTTCATCCTATCTTGCCCCCCCCCCCTCCTTCATCCTATCTTGCCCCCCCCCCTCCTTCATCCTATCTCCCCCCCCCCCCTCCTTCATCCTATCTTGTCCTCCCTCCTTCGTCCTATCATCCTCTATCCGCCCACAAGGGCATGGATGGTGTAGTAGAGGTAATACCCCTGCCCCAACCCAAACCTGGAGGAACAGCGCACCCTCCCTGCCCCGATGCCAGCAGTTGTTCACCCTACCAACTCCAATACCTTCAGGAGGACCTGCCACCCTCTTCCACACATTTGTGTTTATCATGGTATGACCCCTCTTTGCTATTATGTTTGAAATTCAAGTAAAGAAAACAAAACCCTTGAGTACCATCGGATTAAACTGAAAAGGACCCTGGTTGTGACAAAGTAGGTATACTGTCCACATATATTTATTTTGCCTAACTTCACCACTTTCTTTACATTTTTTTTTTATTCTTGTCGGTTTTTCCTGACTTTTCACTTGATGAAAATTTAAATTTATAACATCATATCTAGGGAGGAGGGTAAGAATGGGGCCAGTGTGGTGTTAGCTACTTTTTTTAAAAGTTTACAAAACTGGACCACAACCCTGTGTAAAATGATTATAAATTAAGGTTGAAATCCATCTGTATAATAATCCTTTTGATACATTTAGTGACTTTGAAACTGTGTTGATAAAGTCCCTAAGATGGCTTATTCCATCTTCTTCCTATCTCCCCATCCTCTGTCATTAATGAGTTTCGAGACTGCTCTTGCTGCATACACTGTTGCAGAATGTGTAAGAGAAAGCCCTTGAATTGGAGAGGCTTCCCTTCATGTTCCAGTCTGTCTTGTAAACAGCTTATTCCGATGTCTATAAATTGACTATCACTTCATATTACTCTAGAAATTGACTATCATTTCATATTTAGTTGTCTAGAAATTCGCCTATCACTTCATATTTGGTTGTCTAGAAATTGACGTATCAGTTCATATTCAGGTGCCTAAATTGACTTTTTCATCAGCATGCCCATTTAGTCTAAAATTGATTCACTTCTTTTTTGGTTGTCTAGAAATTTACTAGTATTTCATATTTGCTTGTCTAAAGTTGACTATTACTTCATATTCATTTGTCTAAATTTGACTATCACTTTATATTCAGGTGTCTGAAATTAGCTATCACTTCATATTCAGTTGCCCAGAAATTTACACTTCTCGTTTATTTTATTTCTCTGCTAATGGCAAATTGTGCAGGCTAGTCGCCGACCAGGTTCTCACTTATTCTCTCTTGGCTCAACTCGGGATGATGTTTTAACATGTCCTCATTCTTTCCACCCTTTGTTCTTTCTACTGACACCATCTTTATTTTCCTTATCCTTTTAGGCACCCTCATGGCGATGTCAGGTGACATCTGGAGTCTTCTGTGCCCCCAACACGTAGTTTGCTCTTCTGATTCCAATGTTTTAGCGGGATCTGTGGCTATTTATTTTCCACATATTTTCACTTGCTCAATCTTCACTACTTCACTGATAATCTCCTTACAAACTTTGTGTGATATGGCCTCGTTGCTATTGTGCTTTAAATTCCGAGACGAGATATCTCCTCCCCCCCCCCCCGGCGCGTGCTGCGTTTAAACCCATGTTGTTGTAATTTCGATTGAGTGAAAAATCTCGATTTTGCTTCAAACCTTTTGATACTGAATTTTTGTCCCAATGTTATTAGATCTTTGCGTCGTCATTCTTTATCCCTCCCTGCCACAGGTCATCCTACTTGCATCGATCTGACTTTGACTATGATTGACAAAATCGAATCGTATAGTTGGCAGTGCATGGACTGCAAGACTTGCGCTCAATGCAACGATCCCGATGATGAAGAGAGGATGATTTTCTGCGACATGTGTGATCGTGGGTAAGGTTTTAGTTCGAATAATACATTTGGATCATGAGTATAGGGGGAGAATGTTTGAAAGAATTGGGTATGTTTACTTGAAAGATTTTTACAAGGAAATACGGTTCAAGTATTTAAATGATTTAGGAAGCAGCAATCATGGTGCAAGAAAAGTTTGCAGATCATACCAAGAAGATGATTCAGAAAATATGAGACTTAGTTTTTGGAAATATTTTGGGAGGGAATGGATTGTAATATTTTGAATGCGCTACCTCAGGGATGGTAATGATTTTTAGGTGCAATTATGAAAAGCTTAGCTATGTGTCAGATATAGGCAGTTTTTCCCTTTCATATGGGCTATACTAAGCACAAAAATACATTTTTTTCAATGCCATTCACTCTCGGGGTTTCTTCCTGGGTATAAAGCCCAAAGCCCGACCTCTCACAAACCCCCTGCGTGCACACATATTGTACACGAAATTTGGAGGCATTGAGAGGGCTGTGTTAATAGAACAATCACAAAACTTTTGCAAGTTTGATAAAAAAATAAAGGAATAATAACAGAAAATTTGCAATCAAAAAATATTGATATTATATCATATCCATATATTTAATTTATATGGTTTAAACTTTGATATTTTTCATGTCACACAAGTACAGTGTTGTACAAATTAATTGGGACAGTGATAGAAAAATGCCAAATTTTACTATTCATGTATTATTTTCAAAATCATAGCATGCATATCATCTTAATGTTGACAGTTAATAAGAAATATCACCCCCCCTCCCTTTGCTTTAATAACCTCAGCAATCTAATTTGGCATGGATTTCACCAATTTCTTGCTCATATTCCGTACTTCTTCATGGTGATACCAGGCTTGTATAACAACACAGATCAGCTTTTCCATTGTGGAGCAGTCCTTCGCCATGGTCCTCCTCTTGATGATTGCCAATAGATACTCAATTGGATTAAGGTTTGGTGAATTTCTAGGCCATTCCACTACCGTAATCTTCTCGGCTCGGAAGAAACATTGCATTTTTGGGGTGACGTGGCATTGGGTGTTGTCCTGCTAGAAGATGACATCACCGTTTGGAAAGCCTTCACGAAGTGTCTGGAGTAGAGGCTTCCTTAAGGTTGCTCGGTACTTGTCTGAATTCATCATTCATTCCACTGGTACCAGTCTATCGGGTCCATTTTGCCGTGAAAGTACCCCAAAACATCATCTTAGAGGAGTGTTTGGTAGTTTGCTGGATGTGCCCCGCTCTCACTGGTTCTGCACTGCACCTCACTTGTGATCGGGTCCCATGGACTTCGAAGTGGGTCTCGTCAGAGAATATCACCTTTTTCCAATCTTCTTAAGTCCATTCTTTGTCTTTCTTGGCCCAAGTCAAACGTTTCACTTTCATACCAGCGATAAGTAGAGCCTTCTTGAGGGGTCTTCGCGCAGTTCTGCCAGCTTCAAGAAGCCTTTGGCGAATAGTTGACGAGTTGATGTGATACCAGCAGCTAATAAATCACGCTGTAAGTCTTTGCTGGTCTTTCGGGGGTCTTTTACACTATTGCATAGCAATATTTTGTCATCGTGTGCATTTCTTTTTCGACCATATCGTCCACGTCTTTCCACTTTGGATTACCGGTGACTTCGTTCTTTTTGATGATTCGACCCACAGTCGACTTGTATCAGCCTCAGCTTACTACCGGCTATCTCCCGAACTGACATACCAGCATCTTCACGCACTGCTACAATCTTTGCTCTCTTCCTGGAAGTAACGCCCATACCATTTGGCGAAATCTATATGGTTGCCACTTAGCAAAATATACTCCTGAAACAAATAACTGATTGATCACTCAAGAATCACCTATAACAGGGGTGTGTTAGAAAAATTTAAAATTTTTGAGTTGTCCCAATTAATTCGCACAGCACTGTAGTTTTTGTGACCTATATAATTTGGAATAGTCTTTAACATTCTAACAACCCTTTCTTCGGCATGCAAACTCGAGTCTTATTCTATAAGCAATCATCATGGCGAAAGGTAGTGAAGAGTAGTCTAACATTAAATTAAGAATAATAACGAAATTCCAATCTAAGATGTGCTACACAAAGATTTCTGAAGAACTATATGTCCCTAAATCTAAATTGTATTCAATAATAAAGTTTAAGTAATTGAGGACAACTGTAAATCTTTCTTGTTTTGGTCGCCCTCGGAAAATTCTACTCTGCCTGTTAACAATAACCAAAGGATGCCTAGAAGGAAATTGAACGATCGCTTAGGAGAGGAAGGTGTCGATGTTAGTTTAGACACAGTGTCCAATATGTGGCATAAAGCAGGAATGCGTCCTCATCTTGCGAGGAAGCGACCTTTATTAAAAATTATTTGAAAGCCCGTCCGAAGTATGCCAACCATCATTTGGAGAAAGATTTCAACTTTTGTAGCTATGTGCGGTAAGATGAAATGAAAATTAGGTGGTTCTGGATAAATGGTGTCAGGTATATTTGGTGTAAAAGCGGTGAAGCTGGTCTTCCAAAAAACACTTCTCACAGTAAAACATGGAGAGGGCTCTATTATGTTATGAGACAGTCTTTGTGTCTTAGGTATTGCTATACTTCATCGAATCAACAGGATGATGAAAAATACTACTACAGATTCTTGAAGATTGTCTCCTGACCTAAGACAATCACCCCCAAAACACATCAAAATTGGCTCCTTCCTGATTGGAGAGAGCCAAAATATGCGTTTTAGAATGGGCATCACCGTCACCAGACCTCAACCCGATAGAAAATATATGGCATGAACTCAAGGTCCGCAGCTATGCACAACATTCTCCCCCCCCCAAAAAAAAGATTGATACATTGGGGAAGTTTTGCAAAGACGAGTGGGACAAAATTCAATCGGATGTTTGTTTGAACCTTTTTAAAATCTATAATAGGCGTTTGAGGAGTGTCATTAAGCAAAAATGTTATACTACTGACTATTATCATTGTATAGGGCACGAATACTTTTTGATTGCAACTTTTGTAGTGTTATTATTCCTTTGTCTATCAACCTTGTTAAAATTTTAGTGTTGTATGATATATTCGGCTTAATGCCCCCAAATTTTGTTACCATGCAATAGACAGTTCATGAACTATGGCGAAGAATGGTCGTATTAGGTGGGGATATGAATACTTTCTGGGGGAAGTGTATATATCCATTCATTCGTCATTCTATCTACCCATCGCACCTAACATCCATCTCAAATTGGCCATTTGCAGCTGACATCTTGAGGACTGTGTGCCCTCGCGACCCCATGCTCAGAAAAGGATCTGCGGCTCTTTATTTTCCGCATCTTCACTCACTCTCTCTTTATACCCAAACCCACGGGTTTCGGTTTTCATAGGTCAAGACCAAGGTGATGCACTTCTGCTGCCATCACGAGCAACATCTCCACCCAGACCTGTTCCTAAACAGGACACATGTAACTGGACGAGCTCCCACCGATTCCTTGGTCTTACGAGATTCGACCGACGGCTCACCTGCTTGGCGCAGATTCACAACCTTAGGGTCTATTGTATCCACGACATGGAATTTCTTCGTTCTGTGGCTTTCATCACCCGGGGTGCGCCATATTATTTTACTGCTTGTTTGTTCGATCAAAACTGATGGTGGGATTTAGTTCTTGCATTCCAATGTCTATTGCGGATGTTGTACTTAATACCTCATAATGGTCTCCTGTTGGTGAATGATGCCTTCCACACAATCTGTATAAAGAGCTTTCTTGTCGGTGCAAGGGAGATAAAGGCCACTCCCTTCATGTTGTGCATAGTGCATGATGTGCTTGTACATGTGACTTCACCGTCTCCACACCACCTGTTAATGGCTTTTATTTCTTATTCGCCGTTCTTGACAATGTCTTTGACCAAGAGAAACGCCATTTTTTACCTAAAACCTTTGGGGTTCATGACTAAGAAACTTTCAAGAGTTCGGTGTCGCCAATAATTATCTGCTCCCAACCTTTCACAACACAGAGTACTTTTTGTATTTTGTTTAGCATACAGCATGTCACACTGAACCCAGGATGGTGTACACAGATCTTCAAGTCCATACACGGAGTGATTCTATGCTATCTCCTCATTGTTTGAAGCCCTGGTGCTCTTACAGTCGCTGTGTCTGTCTTCACGGCCGAGGCGATTGAAACACACCGCTCGGTACGGAAGATTACGCGCCGCGTTCGGATATCGTTTTGTAGTCCATAGCGACTCACAGAGCGCGTTTTGCCCTTAGGCTATTGAAATCTCCGTATCCCCTCGTTTGCAGTATTCGTGACACCTCGGCTACTCCCCGTCCGCATGGTGTAGATTGTCTTCTGCTGAATCCCTGGACATTTGGGTGGTTACTGGGAATGCACGCGCTGATGAAGGGGCCAGGCTAAGCTACCTGACTGGCGTTTCATTCTACCCAGCACCCCTTTGGGCTACATGGTAAAGATGGGAAACGGTCTCCTGGAATTCTAAGTTGCGTGCCATCTAGCCCCGACTGCTCTTGTCGTGGACCTATCCCCCAATGCCGCGACGTTATGAAGTTATTTTTGGGTCGTCTCCGAGTCGGATACACAAGCGAGGGGCACAGTTTCGGACGGAGTATTCACCTCTACCTGCGAGGATCATTTGATACTTGAAACACTGCCACTTTTTGGTTGCGTTCTTAGTCTGATAGTCTGAGCACGCTCGTGTCATTTTGGGACGAGGGCCTCTCCAGAGACATCTGAGCATGCCTCTTAGCCCATTGTTGTTTTTTTAAATTTTTTATTTCACTTCTGCGGCTTTACCCTCTTTGGTGACTGCCACTAGAGAACTGTAAATATTTTTGTCCACCTGTCCTACCTCATTGATGTCATCCAGCCCATTCTTAACTCTTCTTTTCCACACTACAAGTGGTGCTGACCACCGCACACTATCTTTACCATGTCTTGTTCTAGTTCACACTCAACTTTGCGGTGGAGGATTCTCCATCGCCTTGACCCAATTCTGAAACGAGCTCTCCGTTTGGCTACATTCTTGTCCCGTGGCCAGCCTCTGCGCGTTGTGTGACGTCTCTTTGCCCCTATCAGATAGGTGTACCTTTCTGTGCCTCACGACATTCCTTCGCTTACCCCGGATGGCCACATCCCCAATGTTCCCGCTAGTGCCCATTACCCCTTTCACCTTTAATGACAAGAGCACCGTTCTTCTCCACCCTACCACTCCCTCTGCCCCTAGTCTATCAGATCTCTTCCCTCCGTGTATAATAACGCCCGCATGAATCTGCTACCACTTGACAGTTGGTTACTCCTTGTAGCCGACTAGTGTTCTATCAGAGTTCCTTAGCTGCAGCAATGTTGTCAATGCTGCATCAGTCATCCCCTTGCGATCTTAAATAGTTGTGTATAACCCACTTCCTGCGTCATACCAGGCTAACCCATTTGCTTATATCCCGACTAGGGACATAAGCATGATTTAGTTTTCGACACCCATGATGGTGATGCCTTTTTAAGCAGTTCAGACACAATCTTGTAGATTAAGTTTATAGGTTTTGGTAGACTCGGATGACCTGTGATTAGGCCCTTGTGGCTTTTCTCATCCTTTCAATTATGTTATGTTAGGATCCCTCTCCTATGCCGGCAGCCTCAATGAACTCTACTGACTGGACTGGTTTCTCCTTGACAATCACCATGTTCACCTTATGTCCTGCGACCTTCCTCCTGTAAACCCTGTCGCACCACACTGTGTCTCTCAGGTTCTCTCATTATTTCCCATCGCACCTTCTTTCCTTTTCTTCCTACCCTGATTCGGAGCACTTGCGTCTGCTCCTCGCCGAACGCCCTTGGTTCTCTGGAAATAATCTTTTTTCCTTCCTCTCTTCTATTTCTTAAAGTGCACTTGTGTTCTCCTCCCATTTTCTCGGCCCAATTTTTCATCCTCCTCATAATAATCCTTTAGCTGAGTGTGACGATTGTGTGTCAATCAGCGGTGAAACTTCCCACATTAAAAAAAAATAATCGGGTGACGTGAAATATCAGAATGTACACGAGAGAAAGACCGATTCTAAACGACGTATGTGTATTTTTCGCAGGTATCATATTTACTGTGTCGGTCTTCGGAAAGTGCCTAATGGTCGGTGGCACTGCAAAGAGTGTGCCATTTGCTTCACTTGCGCAGCCAGGAATCCAGCAGGAAATGAGCACATAAAGAATGCCGAATGGCAACACGAGGTGGGCATATATATTTTTCTCCTGTTGATACACTTTGCTCCCTACCATCGTCGTGCTGTAAATGTATTGGTAATTCATTAGTGTCAATTGATTATCGCCTCTGATTGCGTACATAGGCAAGTGAAGAAATTGTTTCCCACTAGGGACAACTTCAAGCCACATTGGATATAATTAGTCTATGGATGGAAACCTAAATTGGTTAGACTCGTGTAGTTAAACTGTAGGTCCCTACAGACGTGTTCACAATCTGTCTGGTGCGAATCGAGTTATAATCTTTGCATATGAGCGGATCGAATGTTTTTAGATGGTTGCTGGCCGATAGTTTGAGATTCACCGAGTCGCTTGATTCAGCATGGCCGAGGAAAACAAAGCTCCCCAACGAGATCCCCCATGTGCCATACTCGCTCCCACCTTCATTAACCTCGTCAATCATTATTTACTATTCCCAATACCCAACCAGTCCGTCTAAACATCTACCCATATGCCCTATCCATCACATCCCAATCAATCGCC
Organism: Ceratothoa steindachneri; assembly: GCA_963969495.1. NCBI lineage: Eukaryota > Metazoa > Arthropoda > Malacostraca > Isopoda > Cymothoidae > Ceratothoa > Ceratothoa steindachneri. The sequence continues at coordinate 123,786,342 of OZ018331.1, forward strand.
GTACGCACAGCCTCAAGAAGCCTAAGCAGGTTTACACTAAATTGAATGTCGCCTCCACCCCAACAAACCAACTGTCACCCCATTTACCACTGACAATCACCAAACTATGATCCACACATCCTGTTCCACAGCCAACCTTTCCTATTCACAGTAAACCCATACTACTTGGTGTCACCCACACTTGACTTTTACTCAACACAAACATCTCGAAGTCCTACCCAAACTAAATACCAGCACAACACTCACAAACACCAGCTTCTGACAATTGCAAAGAAACTGAGCATTTTGTACAGATAGTTTCATCAGTACGCAACTAAATTAGGCATTGTTGGACGAACAACCGCATGTACTCACCACTCGCACTAAACTTTTTATCAACACTAGTCCCGCTGCACAGGTCAGCCATGGTACCACTGTCACCGCCTGGCCTCCGTGACGTCACAGCAAGATGGCGGCAATTGCACTCGGCCAACTATGCGTACTAACACTTCTCGTCTTCTTTTTTTATTTTGTTGAATAAGTTTTAAGCTTCCAAAGTTATATTGTGAAGAATCGCCCATTTGTTAATAACTATGTATCAATTAATACAAACTTTGGTACTTGTTACATTAAGGTAGACATTAGAAACTCTATACACTACATATTACTCCTTAAAATTAATAAACAGCTGTCTCAGTCTCTACTCAGTGCAGCACGTAGCTGCTCAGAGACCTTGTTAATTTCATGTCTAGCCCGCATATCTTGAAGCACGGCAAGATCTATCCTCAATCATTTATCTTGTACATTTTTGCACGAGTACAATGTGCACCAGACTCATCCATCTATTTTGCACAAAATAGCCACAAGATATACAGCGGTCTCAGCGCATTCAAGTAACGCCAAAGCTTCAGCAGAAAGATTAGATTTAATGAGACAACCCATCTTTTGTCTGCCAGTATAGAGGATATCTCGCACCGCCATCATCTCAGGAAGATTACAAAGCCTCCTTGGCAACCATTTCCAGCCAGGTTTGCAAAGCAAGCACCAAAAAAAACACGCAATATTGCAATCTTCTAGCGGCTGCATTCTTGGAAAGTATTTTCTGATGTTAGCGCTTGTAACTCTTGCAATAACCTTGTTGAGACGCAATAGCTCTCCGATGGTCGATCGACTGCAACAGTCAACTAACTAGCAAACATTAAAGGCAATATCCTGTCTAGTCTGTATACCTATCCAATTGAGTTGCCCTATTATTCCAATTTACTTTTCTCTCTGATTCTGATTATTCGTTGGTCTTGACTGCAACGCGATAGCGGCTCACTGTGATGGGTTTTAACGACAATGCATACTGAACCTGATCAACAGTGATATTACCATTATAATGAGAGACCACATTCAGACCGATGTATTTGAAGGCTTTTGATGCTAAACTGCTAATTAAGAACTTTTCACTCAACTTGTCTATTACATGTTTTTGAAAGTCATTTGTAACCTGCCAAAGAAAATCATCGATGTAAACACATATTATACCCTCAACTTTGCTATTCTTATACCAGGAAAACAACGCTGAATCTAAAGAGCCGCAGCTACCAATGTTAAGCAGCATCGCAAAGGCCATAAACAGTCTTCTTTAGTTTATAAATCCTACCATTAACATATGCTAGCGGGTGACGTAATTACACCACACACTGAATTTCATTGCCCTGAAGATATGCAGCTTTCACGTCTGGTGTGACAGTCCCGTTCGTTGGAGGAGGCAAACGAAAGCTCCAAACGTACTGCCTCTTTTGAGCAAGTCGGGAGATTTTTTCCGAAGCTCTGCTCTTCTTTTCAAATCCACGAGCTACTAATCGCGCTTTTATAACTGATTCGTTATTTATAATTTTCTCTGTTATGACCCAACGGACAGTTGGAGGATCTTGTCCAATGTTATCCACCTCTTTATCAATATTGTTAGCAGTCAAAACTTCACCAGAATTGAAGAAGACAAGCATTTCTGCATCATCACTCAAGACCTCCAACTTAGTGAGTAATTTCTATAAATTGTAGCAGTGTTTTCTATTTTCCAGTATCCTTACCAGCTCTTCTTAGAATTTTACCAGATATTAGTTAGCCACTTTCTGAATGTATGCCTTTTATCCTAAGACCAATAGGGTGCGAGTTATCGAGTTTGTCCAGTTTTGTCCTGGATGCCACCTTGTGTGTCCGTATTCTCTTCTGGTTTTGTGTCACTTATTGGAGCGCATGTTTAAGTGACATGCGTCCGCACGCCCATAAACACCACCATGTCTCACTAGAATTTTTTTGCCATCTTTCCCAATCACTAGTGACTATAGTTTCTTTTGTAAAAAAAAAAAAAAAAATCTCCATTTAGAATATCTCACATCATTTAACCGAACATTGTGGCGGAGAGCTCAAGCTAAACGCTCAATATACTTGTTTTTTTAAAAAAAAAACCTGTTGTCTAGACAAATGTAAAGCATTCAAATTGACCCTCACTATTTTTTATGTTGAGACAGATTCCAACGCTGGAAGGTCACTAGTGAATACACTAGGGAAAATTGTGTTGTAGCTAAACACAAGTTAGTTATGAGAAACTCCAGAACTATTGGTCAGAGCATTCCTTCCTGATATCGCCCAAGCTAGGGCAACTTTTAAGTCACAATGAAAGTCACTCGATTTTTCTTACAGAATCGCCGATCACTGCATTTTGACGCTCACACACACCGTTACTCCATGAGCTCTCAGCTTCTGATGTCATGACCTTGATATTGAAAGCTTCAACAAGCGCTTGCATTTCGTCGTTAAATTCGCAGCCATTATCTGACATTTTTCCAGGTGCACCGTAAATAGCAATCCAATAGAAATACACCAGTGTTAATCGTTGGAGCACACTTGTCTGTAATTACGGTCGCTGTACACTATGGAGTTGCCAAGTCAATACGAACCAAAAAGTAGCATCTTCCCCTAGCCTTCAAATTCAAGGCAACTGCCTCATAAACTTTGATGCCATAGGCATGCTCACCACAGGCCGAGGTTTGGGTTTTTTAAACTTGTAACAAATTTTACATGTAGTAGACGCTAAGAATAGTATTTTTCAATGCAGCTTTCTAATTAAGAGTATCACCCCGCAGTTATGTACCCAGTCTAGCCTGTTACACTTGGTATTCAGAGGAGTTGCACATCCTCCCTGCCTGAGTGCGAATTAGGGAAGCCCTGTTACTGGGTTGATGTTAACTGATATAACATGGGAAAGTTGTTGGTGTGCTTTCCCCTCGCCCTCTCTCAGCACAACTTTACTTTTTTTTATTAGTAGTATTAATATTATTGTTATTTATGTATTGAAATTTTGTATTATTATTACTGTGCATTATTATCTATTATTATTATGGTTATCCCCTTAAACTTTTCTACCCGCATTCTGTACCAAGAGGACGGTTCCCACCTGGACATAGTTCAGTCCGGTAGCCATGGTGCCTTTGTGGACTCCATGTCATCCTGGGATCACCTAGCACCAGTGTATGATAATAATAGGTGATCACCCACCCTACTCGTTTGTGGACTCCCCTATCTCTATCGCGACCGCTTTTTCCAGCCAGGAGGCTGCTCCGCCAGCATTCAACGCGCGTCGTGATGTCGCGGAAGGCCGCCGACTGGACTTTACCTCCAGAGACGGAGAACCCTTCAACGACAGGTTTACTCTGAGTGAGGCGTTCCGTTCTCACTTCGTGCGCGGACACCGCCCCTGATCCAGACGATGTCCCGTACGGCATGCTTCGACACCTGGATGAGCGAGGCATGGCCTTTCTGTTAGATTTGTTTAACAGGATCTGGGTAGAGAGTATCCTCCCAGATTCCTAGGAATTCGCTATTGTGCTCGCTTTTCGCAAACCGGGGAAAGATCACTCTACCCCGGCCGGTCCGCCCAATCTCTCTAACTTCCTGCGTGTGCAAGTTGATGGAGAAATTGGTAAATTTTAGATTAGCTTCCGCATGTATGTTCCACTCCACGTTGGATGTTTTGCTCCGACTGGAAAATGCCGTCTGCGAGGCCTTCCTTTGTAGACAGCATTACGCCGCTGTGTTTTTCGATCTAGAGAAGGCCTATGATACCGCATGGCGATACGGTATCATGGAGACTCCACACGATAGGGGTGCTCTCTTTTCGCCTCCTGCTGCCTTGTAGGATTTTCTCTGTTTAGGAAAAGGCCAGGAGAACGAAAATTCTGATTGTAAAACCTCCTACTGCTTTGTAGGGTACAGCCTTTTTAGGCAAAGGATAGGTCCTCAGTCGAGACCTGAGGTGGGTGTCAGCAAGGGGATACGGCCCATGAAAATTTGCCACTGCTACCTATTTGGAGGCTCGAAGGGTGGATGGTGAGCGGGCCCTCTAGTCATAATGTGTATAGTTGGAGCTAGAGTCTTGGGACATTTGTGTGTCAGAGGGTACAGGGTACGTGGTTTTTCAGGATGCCACTTCCGCCCATTAGTTGGAGGCCCGAACCTAGGAGGCTGCCCTTCCAGTGGGTGAAAAATGGTGGGATAGTTACAGTGCCATGTGTGCGCATGGACAGGTGTCCCTGTAGTTATCCTGGCGGGGTGCTCCGAGGCCCCTGGGAAGTGGACTCAGTCTCCTGGCTTTGCCTGTGTGCATGTAAGGGGCCCGTAGCCTGTCCTTCCCTCCAGTTAATTATACTTCTATGCTAACATGACTGTTGTACCTGAATTAGAAAGACGTAAGTAAACCTGGACCAAAATCACCCAATCAACAAGAACAAAAAATGAGGCTGAGAATTGTTAGCTGGAATGGGGGTAGTTTTAAGGGTAGACAGGGAGAGGTGGTTGACACCCTATCACAGAGAAACGTGGAGTGGACGTATGCTGTGTGCAAGGACATAGATGGATGGAGGAGGGGGGGGGGGTCAGCGAGAATGATTGTGGGAAAGGAATCGAGATATAAGCTGTTTTGGATAGGAAATGCTAACGGTTATGGCGGTGTCGGTGTTTTATTAGCAGAGAAGTGGAAGGAGTGTGTTACGTGTGTGAATAGAATTAATGACAGGATATTGGTGTTGAAGTTGAATTTCGATAAAGTAATCACATCTGTTGTATCAGTGTATGCACCCTAAGGAGGCTTGGATGCTGCGGTCAAGGATGAGGTATGGCAGAGAGTTACAAGGAGTTATAAGGAAAGAGAGCACCCTAGGAGACCTTACGGTCCATTCAAAGAGGGTGATCCTGGGGGGGAGACCTGAATGGACATGTGGGGGCGGATGCACTAGGGTACGAAGGAGTGCATGGAGGTTGTAGATTTGGTACTAGGAATGTGGAAGGCCGAGTGAATTCTGGAATTTGGAGAAGCAATGAACATGGTCGTTTGTAACACCCTGTTCCGAAAAGATAGAAGCAAACTGGTCAATATACATGTGGTGACAGCAGTAGTCAGATAGACTATTTTATGGTTAGAAGAAGAGAAAGAAAATTAGTGACAGATGTTAAAGTGATACCCAGTGAAGAGTGTGTACAGCAACATAAGTTACTGGTGTGTGACCTTTGGTTAGGAAAATCGACTGGAAAATGCCGTCTGCGAGGCTTTCCTTCGTAGACAGCACTACGCCACGGTGTTTTTTGATCTGGAGAAGGCCTATGATACCGCATGGCGATATGGTATCATGGAGACTCTCCACACGATGGAGGCGAGGGGACGCCTCCCAATGTTTATATCTGAATTTTTGCGAGATCGTCGATTCCGCGTACGGGTGGGGGGAGCCCTCTCTGCCCCAAAGGAGCAGGAAGAGGGTGTCCCGCAGGGAAGTGTCCTCAGTGTCACACTCTTTGCCCTGAGCATCAACGGCATCACCTCGGTGCTGCCGGAAGATGTTCTCGCTACGCTCTACGTGGACGACCTTTCGATCTCTTTTGGCGCGGCCCAGATGCCAACTCTGGAGCGTCGACTCCAACAGGCATTGAACCGCGTCTCTCGCTATGCCGAAGCGCACAGGTTTCGCTTTTCTTTGGCCAAGACTAAGGTGGTGCACTTCTGCCGCCATCCACGGCTTCACCCCGACCCAGATTTGTTTCTTAATGGGGTGCGCCTGGATGTGGTTGAGTCGCACCGTTTCCTCGGTCTTGTATTCGACCGACGCCTCACCTGGGAGGCTCATATTCGCAGCCTTAGGGTCTCTTGTACCCGCGCCATGGACATTCTCCGTTCCGTGACGTTCAGCGCTTGGGGCGCTGATAGGGCTACCGCCTTACTTTTTTATCGATCCTTTGTTCGCTCGAAGCTCGACTACGGATGCGAGTTTTATGGATCCGCAGCCGAGCGTTTATTGCGGAAGGTGGATTCAATCCACCACACCGGTCTTCGCCTTGCGACCGGTGCCTTCCGCACTTTCCCCATTGAGAGCCTGTTGGTCGATGCTGGGGAGATGCCACTCGCTCTGCGCCGCGTGCAGTGCATCACTCGCCTGTACGCGCGAGCCCGGCGCCTCCCTCAGTCGCCAACAGCTCTCACTGCATCCGCAGCTGATCTCGATGGTGCCTATGCCGCCGAGAGACGCCAGTCATACCCTAAGCCCTTTGGGTTTAGGGCCAGGAAACTCCTTCGAGAGGTAGATATAGCTCTCGGGCCGGTGGCGCCCCTGGTTCTGCCCAGGACGCCACCCTGGAGGGTACCACATTTGGCTATTTGTCGCCACGCCTCTGCTCCCAAAGCTTGTACTGCGCCGGGAGTATTGCGTTCGACCTTTTTGGAGCACACATCGTGTCACGCTGGTACCGTGCCAGTGTATACGGATGGCTCCAAGTCCCAAGAGGGGGTCGGCTTCCACGCCGTATCCCCTCTGTTTGAAGTCAGCGGGGCTCTACCAGGCGCTGCGTCTGTCTTCACGGCCGAGCTGGTGGCAATACACCACTCGGTACGGGAGATTACGCGACGTGCCCGGTTCGGAGACCGGATTGTGATCTATAGCGACTCACAAAGCGCCCTGAGTGCTCTCGGGGCATTGCAATCTCCGCATCCCCTGGTTCGCGATATCCGTGACGCCACGGTTTTGGCGAGCCGGGCAGATGTCGAGATTATCTTCTGCTGGGTTCCTGGACATGTAGGAATTGCGGGAAATGAGGGCGCCAAAGAGTCCGCGAGGACTCTGCGACCGGACCAGCGTTTCGCTCTTCCTTACACCGACTACATGGCAGGAATACGGGCAGCTCTTCGGACTGCTTGGCAAAGAAGATGGGAGACGGTCGAAGGTAACTTAAAGTTGCGTGCCATTGCGCCGCGACTGTTCCCTTGGACCTATCCCCCAATGCCGCGGTGGCTTCAGGCTGCTTTCTGTCGTCTCCGAATCGGACACACTCGTGTGACGCATCGCTATCTGATGGAGCGCTCGCCTGCGCCATATTGCAACGACTGCGTCGTCCCCCAGACTGTTCGGCACATTCTTGTCGAATGTCCCAGTCTGGGTGATCTTCGCGCACGACACCTGTGCCGGTACCGGGATGGGCGGGGTCGCTACCGCCTGTCCCTTGTGCTCGGGACGAGTGCGTGTACTTTGACTGGTGGACTTATTGACTTTTTGGGGGAGGCCGGCCTTCTCCCTTTTATTTAACCCGATTTAATTGTTGTTGTTGTTCTTGTAATTGTTTTTGTTATTGCTTTTTTATTGTTATTGTTATTTCTTTTTATTGTTTCCTGTTTAATTTTTAAAGTAGCCTAGAACTAGGCTGTTTTTTACGGCGACTTATGCCTAAGTCGGCAGTCGCCAGATAGCCCCTTTAAAAAAAAAAAAATGGTTAGGAAAATTGCAGGCCATGAGGCGGGTGTTTGTGCCTTAGAGGAAGTTGTGGAAGCTTAAAATTCAGGAAGTGAGGGAGGCTTTTTACGAGTTCAGTACACTAGCGGCGGAGAATAGAGCGATGACAAAAGTGTGAGTGAGCAGTATGAGAGACTGAAAGATAACCTTCTAAAGGCCACTGAACAGGTTTGTGGATGATCAAGAGGTCCACCAAGACACAAGGCATCTTGGTGGTAGAATGAGGAAGTTGAGGCTGCAGTGAATTAGAAAAGAAGGGCAAGTCGGGAAGTGTATAGGGCTAACTCAGAGGCCCCAAAACCTTCTTGAGAGCCTCAAGGATGCTATGGGCAGGAAAAGGGTGTTTAAACTGGCTAGGCAGATGAAAAATGAAAATAGTGATATGTTACCTCACATACAGTAGTACTTCATGACTATGAGGGGTTATTTTAGGGTGGCCTAAATGGTGGGTAGCTGCTTAAAAGAAGGGGGAGATAATTTTAATGTTGAAGAAGGTCAAGCCCACTTTATGGTTAAATGGTTAATTTTGATGAGGAGATCTTGTAATTTATTTTCAGTTCAAGAAAGACAAAGATAACAAGCAGTTGAAGTATACGTGCACCCTGTGCGTCCCCTGTGACAAGTATTGGAAGCGCCGCCAATTTTGCTCGGTTTGTATGAAAGTCTACAGAAGTATTCCAGAAGACGGGATGGTCAGGTGTTCCGGATGCCCAAAATACGTTCATAAAGAAGGTACAGTTTAGTGTCATTTCCCCCCTGTCTTATCGTTTAATATCGAGAGCCGTGACCAGTACAAATATGTGTACCATTGATCATTCTAAGCCATTGTGGTAACCCTGCACCATTGGGATAAGTCGTCTTGTCGTACCGTGAGATAGTTGACATTGCCAATGCTTGGAAACGTCTCCGAGTTGTCCTCTTCCTCGGCTCCTTAAAAAAAAATCTAGCCAAAGAGGTTCTAGTTGCGCGGCGCACCTTCTTCCTCATATGAGCCTTATTCGAGTGGCAGTGTATAGCGTGAGGTTCCTACCTGCCGCGAGAGCCGAAACCCGCTGGTTAGGGCAAGTATTAGGTACAGTGTGTATTAGACCGTCGACTTTGATCACTTTCCTACAGTACCGATATAAGGAGACAGCTGGCACCATCCTTTATGGTTAAAGCGCCAGGACAATTTCGCCTGATTGGTGGGCCTTGTTGGCAAAGCCCATCAACGCAGGACCTGAACCGAGTATGTGTAAATGATCACTTTCTGGCATTTTCGAATCCTATGGAGACTTTTCACTTAACCTCCAAAGTCATTGGTAGTCATAGTATCTACTTTCCATGTGTCCGTTTTTCTCTTTCTAAATTATGGTGATAATACAAGGAAAAGTGGGAATGCACTTAGGGATCCGGTTCCAACTGCGGCCTCACCCCCTCTAGTTGTTGGGGAGGACAAGGTAACATGAAAAACACAAAACACCCCCTCAACGACAAATGGGCTTCTCCTTTGGCACCGCTCTTAGGCATCTCCACCTCTGAGAAGGATGTGTTCCCCCCCTCCCTGTGCTTTCTCAGGAGCACCTCCAACCCTCTTCGATAGGGCCAAGTCCCTTAAGGGGGAAGGGAGAGCAGGACCCCTCGGTCTGTGTCTCTACAGTCCTGCATTTCAAGCTTGTAGGGGAAGACGAAACACAACAAGACACGAGTCCTCGATTGGAATCCTTGATGCCTCTGGGGAAAGGCCCCCGTAAGGGGCGCGGCGATTTGCCATCCTGGCCGCCGTGTTGACGGGATCCAGCGCCCCGTCCGGCCCCAGCTTAGCCTCTCTTCCTTCCTTCAGATAGCCTGTATTCCTATCCTACCTCGTCGCTTTTCATACAACCTCTCCCACAACTTTCTCTGGTCAGCCTCTAATTTCACAGGGTAGAAGCTGACCTTCTTCTCAGCCAATCGTCCCGGATCGGGGCTGAGGGGGGAGGGGACAGTGTCCCCTAACCCCTGAGCTCCGGTCTGGGGTGGTTGGCTTTTAACAACCTGCTTCATCCCCACCCATACCTTCCTCACATCCCTTTTCCTCTCGTCTTCAAAATCTATCCGTTTTACGCCGTGTTCAAGGTGGAGCCGCCATGCCGAAGGACTGCCAGGCCACCAGGCGGGAGGGGTGGTCCCAAATGGCGGCGCCTGGCTCTGCCGGGCCTGTAAGCACCTCTTGCAGTGCGGGCTACTGCAAGAGGTGGTGAGCGATTGCGTCCCGTAAAACAAAGAGGGTCACCATGCCCAATGATGAAAAAAAAAACCATCTCCCCTTAATTCCCCCTATAACAACAACGGAGCCGCCCTCGTGCAGCTCCACAGAAAAGATGGAGGTCCCCCCCCCTGTGCTTGCGCAGGGGACCCTCCATACCTCTTTAACCGGAGAGGAGGCTTACTCCTCTCCTACGCCTACGGGTGTAGGGGACTCCCCCTCACCCCCTTCTCTGGAGGTGCTTTCGGGCACCTCCCTATCTCCAGCGGCAGTCCCTCCTATGCTTTCTAAGGGGACTGCCAAGAAAGCCAGCAGGCCACCCTTAGCCAGCCGCTCCACATCAAAGCGGCTCGGTAGGGCAAACCCCCTTAGGGGGGAGAGGGAAGCCAGGCCCCTTCGGTCGCTTCCCTCAAAAGACCTGCTGGCAAAAATATTAAACCTTGCCGGGGTCAAGGCCTGTGCCTCCCCACTAAAGACTTATGACGCTGCCAAGGGGACCTGCGATGTCCTGGGAGGGGATGGCCAATTGGAGGCCCCTCCTGTGATAGACATGGTCCTTGAGGAAAACCAGCCTCAGAAGGTAGGGCCTTCCATGGGGGGGAATCCGGGCTTGGCGCCAAGCACCGAACCCGAATCCGCCCCTATGCAAGGTCCTCATCAAACGGCTGTGGATTCTCAGGCAGGACAAGGAGGGGAGGGATCTCCTCCGGATGAATCCCCTGCGCCCACCGGGACCTTCTCCATTTCAGAGAAGGACCTGGCTGAGGCCGGTCCATCTGGCCTGGGGGCTTCTACCGGCGGGGGTGAAAAGCGGGTTCATTCCCCGCCCTCCTCTCCTAAAAAGAAGAAAAAGACAAGAAAGACGAAAAAGACTCGGGGCTCCTATCCATCCGCGGGGGCTGCGGGGACGGATGGGTCTGCTGCCACTTTGGTAGGCGACCAAGCCAAGATCGGCACATCCGGCCCCTCTACCCTCTCGTGTGCGGAGCCCCTGACTAAGACCAAGAGTGCACAGGGCGGAGCCTCGATGACATCGGGGCCCCTCATTCAGAGGTTACCTGGCGTTTTCGAGCCCGCTGGCTTCAAACGCTTCCTCGTTATTCGCTCCACTGATGGCACCATGTTGTCCAAGGGCAACATGATCCATCAGAGGAGAGGATTAGCTAGTGCAATTGGTAGAGAGCCGAAGGTAACCCGTTTCTCGGACGGCAGCCTTCTGGCGAATGCGGCGAATCCCGCCGAGGCGGCCAAGATAAGTGCTCTTCGGACACTTCATGGCACCCCGGTGAGTGTGACGCCGCACTCTACCATGAACTTTGTAAAAGGAGTAGTTTATGCGAGGGAACTCGTTGACTACTCCATAGAAGACATCACCCTAGAGCTGGCCGACCATGGGGCGGTCAAGGTCGAACGTGTGATGAGAAAACAGGGAGGAGCCTCGAGACCCACCCCTACACTCTTCGTCACGTTCGACTGTGACAAGCTCCCTGAGTCGGTGCGTGCCGGTTGGTACCGCTACCGCGTGAAGGCATTCGTGCCACTGCCGCGGCGGTGCTATTACTGTCACCGCTTCGGCCACACGAATCGATCATGTAGACGTGCAAAATCGGGGTCACCCGAAGTCTGTGTAAATTGCTCCAAGGTCGCACACGATAAGTCCAAATCGTGTGTGGCCAAGTGTGTCAATTGCGGAGAGCCGCACCCTGCTTCTTCGAAGCAATGTGGTGCATATCTCCTTGAGAAAGAAATCCTGGCCATTCAGGCCCAGGATCGACTCTCATTCCGCGAGGCTAAGGACTTGGTCCTGGCGCGCCCGGCTCTGCCTGGGACGTCATATGCCTCAATAGTTAGAAAAGCACCCTCTGCTCCTGGCCCATCCAGGCCAACGAGCACGGTTGTTTCCGCGCCCATTCGGAGCCCTTCTGCGGGCTCTACTACACCCGGGCGCTCCCCTGGTAGAGCTGGCGGCAAAAAGGGTTCACACCCAGCCCCGGCTAATACCAGGGCTCCCCCCTCTTCCCCCAGCGTGACCGTTTCCCGTAAGGCGAAACGGCCACGCGCCTCCACAGAGTCGTTAGACTCACAGGAGGCAACACCCCTGAAGATGGTCGCTAGGCCATCTTCCGGGGTTCCTAAAGCTGTTCCCCGAAAGGAGGACAGCAACAAAGGAGCTTCGGCCCCTTCGCCCACGCCCCAAGGTGGAGCGAGTGGCTCGGAGACGGTGGTTCCTCGAAAAGAGGGCCCCCCGCCTCCCAAGCCGCAACGCCCGCCTAAGGTTTCGAGGCGGAGGGAGGAAAAGACTCGCATGGCGAGCCCAACCTCCCCCAATAAGTCCTCGAAGGCGACAGCGCCTTCAGCGCTTTGTCCGGCCAACAGCGCCCGGGGTTCTGCCCCCGGGAAGCGTACGGCCATTCCCGTGAGGGTCTTCAATTCGAGGAGGGCCCCCGCGTCTCCTCCGAGCTAGGCCTGGAGGGCATATTCCTTCAATGGAATTGCCGTGGACTCCGGGCCAACTGGGAGGAGCTGCGGAGGCTCGTCTCGTCCCGCTCCCCGTTAGCTATCTTTTTGCAGGAGACCATGCTAGGCGCGTGCCCGCTGCCTGCCCTCCCGGGGTATAAGGGTCTTGCGACCCCACCACCGCGGGATGGCCGGGCTGGGGGATGCGCGGTTTACACCCGGCATGATGTCTCCGTTCTTCCTTTCTCTTTAGATACCTCCTTTCAGGCAGTGGCTGTGCAGCTGCACCTGGATAGGAGGTATACTATCATTTCTGCGTACATTCCACCGTCAGCTGACTTCGACGCGGGGGACTTCCGCCGCGTCGTGGCACGGTTGCCGAGGCCCTATCTCTTGCTTGGAGATCTGAACGGCATGCATCCTCTCTGGGGAGATTACTCCATAAATCCCAGGGGACAAGTCCTTGCCGATCTGATCGAAGAGCTTGAGATGGGTGTCCTAAACGTGGATGAGTTTACGCATCACTGTCCGAGAACCGCTTCATTTTCTTGCCTTGACCTATCTTTGTGCTCTTCAGATGCACAGCCTGATTTTGATTGGGGGGTGGTCGATGACCTCCATGGTAGTGATCACTTTCCCATTCAAATATCATTTTCAGGGCAACTGCCGCCTGAGAGACCACCTCGGTGGTGCTTGGCGCGGGCGCGGTGGCCTGCATTTCAGGAAATGACTGAATTCTCTATCTCAGTCGAGGAGTTTAGGTCGGTAGATGAGGCCGTTGAGTTCTTCTCCGGCAACCTCATCGCCGTAGGCCTGACTACTATTCCTAGGACGTCTGGCCGTTTTGCACGCCGACCACTCCCATGGTGGTCGGCCGAGTGTGAGACGGCCCTCAAACAGAAGCGTTATGCCTACATGCGCTATAAGCGCCGCCCGAACGATTTCACTGTCGCTGAATTTCGTCGGGCTAGGGCTAGGTTCCGGTATATTTCGAAGCACGCCCGCCGCTCTTCTTGGCGGGCATACGTGTCTTCACTTAACGGGAAGACCCCTTTAGCTGAGGTGTGGAAGCGAGTCAAAAGGATTCGGGGCAAGTTCTCGCAGGACCCCCCTCCCGTTCTCCAGGAGAATGGGACCGCAATCTCGGACCCCGCGTCCGTGGCGGAATCCTTAGCGACCGCTTTTTCCGCATTCTCTAGCCGTGATGCTGCTCCGCCAGCATTCAATGCACGTCGTGATGTCGCGGAAGGCCGCCGGCTGGACTTTACCTCCAGAGGCGGAGAACCCTTCAACGACAAGTTTACTGTGAGTGAGTTGCGTTCCGCTCTCGCTTCGTGCGCGGACACCGCCCATGGTCCGGACGATGTCCCGTACGCCATGCTTCGACACCTGGGTGAGCGAGGCATGGCCTTTCTGTTAGATTTGTTCAACAGGATCTGGGTGGAAGGTCTTCTCCCAGACTCCTGGCGAATCGCTACTGTGCTCGCCTTTCGCAAGCCGGGGAGAGATCACTCTACTCCGACCGGTTTCCGCCCAATCTCTCTAACCTCTTGCGTGTGCAAGTTGATGGAGAAATTGGTAAATGTTAGATTAGCCTATTTCCTGGACAGCGGAGGCCATCTGTCTTCTGCACAGTGCGGCTTCCGTAAGTTCCACTCCACGTCGGATGCTCTGCTTCGACTGGAAAGTGCCGTCTGCGAGGCTTTCCTTCGTAGACAGCACTACGCCACGGTGTTTTTTGATCTGGAGAAGGCCTATGATACCGCATGGCGATACGGTATCATGGAGACTCTCCACACGATGGGGGCGAGGGGACGCCTCCCAATTTTTATATCTGAATTTTTGCGAGATCGTCGATTCCGCGTACGGGTGGGGGGAGCCCTCTCCGGCCCAAAGGAGCAGGAAGAGGGTGTCCCGCAGGGAAGTGTCCTCAGTGTCACACTCTTTGCCCTGAGCATCAACGGCATCACCTCGGTGCTGCCGGAAGATGTTCTCGCTACGCTCTACGTGGACGACCTTTCGATCTCTTTTGGCGCGGCCCAGATGCCAACTCTGGAGCGTCGACTCCAACAGGCATTGAACCGCGTCTCTCACTATGCCGAAGCGCACAGGTTTCGGTTTTCTTTGGCCAAGACTAAGGTGGTGCACTTCTGCCGCCATCCACGGCTTCACCCCGACCCAGATTTGTTTCTTAATGGGGTGCGCCTGGATGTGGTTGAGTCGCACCGTTTCCTTGGTCTTGTATTCGACCGACGCCTCACCTGGGAGGCTCATATTCGCAGCCTTAGGGTCTCTTGTACCCGCGCCATGGACATTCTCCGTTCCGTGACGTTCAGCGCTTGGGGCGCTGATAGGGCTACCGCCTTACTTTTTTATCGATCCTTTGTTCGCTCGAAGCTCGACTACGGATGCGAGTTTTATGCATCCGCAGCCGAGCGTTTATTGCGGAAGGTGGATTCGATCCACCACACCGGCCTTCGCCTTGCGACCGGTGCCTTCCGCACTTCCCCCATTGAGAGCCTGTTGGTCGATGCTGGGGAGATGCCACTCGCTCTGCGCCGCGTGCAGTGCATCACTCGCCTGTACGCGCGAGCCCGGCGCCTCCCTCAGTCGCCAACAGCTCTCACTGCATCCGCAGCTGATCTCGATGGTGCCTATGCCGCCGAGAGACGCCAGTCATACCCTAAGCCCTTTGGGTTTAGGGCCAGGAAACTCCTTCGAGAAGTAGATATAGCTCTCGGGCCGGTGGCGCCCCTGGTTCTGCCCAGGACGCCACCCTGGAGGGTACCACATTTGGCTATTTGTCGCCACGCCTCTGCTCCCAAAGCTTGTACTGCGCCGGGAGTATTGCGTTCGACCTTTTTGGAGCACACATCGTGTCACGCTGGTACCGTGCCAGTGTATACGGATGGCTCCAAGTCCCAAGAGGGGGTCGGCTTCCACGCCGTATCCCCTCTGTTTGAAGTCAGCGGGGCTCTACCAGGCGCTGCGTCTGTCTTCACGGCCGAGCTGGTGGCAATACACCACTCGGTACGGGAGATTACGCGACGTGCCCGGTTCGGAGACAGGATTGTGATCTATAGCGACTCACAAAGCGCCCTGAGTGCTCTCGGGGCATTGGAATCTCCGCATCCCCTGGTTCGCGATATCCGTGACGCCGCGGTTTTGGCGAGCCGGGCAGATGTCGAGATTATCTTCTGCTGGGTTCCTGGACATGTAGGAATTGCGGGGAATGAGCGCGCCGATGAGGGCGCCAAAGAGTCCGCAAGGACTCTGCGACCGGACCAGCGTTTCGCTCTTCCTCACACCGACTACATGGCAGGAATACGGGCAGCTCTTCGGACTGCTTGGCAAAGAAGATGGGAGACGGTCGAAGGGAACTTAAAGTTGCGTGCCATTGCGCCGCGACTGTTCCCATGGACCTATCCCCCAATGCCGCGGCGGCTTCAGGTTGCTTTCTGTCGTCTCCGAATCGGACACACTCGTGTGACGCATCGCTATCTGATGGAGCGCTCGCCTGCGCCCTATTGCAACGACTGCGTCGTCCCCCAGACTGTTCGGCACATTCTTGTCGAATGTCCCAGTCTGGGTGATCTTCGCGCACGACACCTGTCCCGGTACCGGGATGGGCGGGGTCGCTACCGCCTGTCCCTTGTTCTCGGGATGAGTGCGTGTACTTTGACTGGTGGACTTATTGACTTTTTGGGGGAGGCCGGCCTTCTCCCTTTTATTTAACGTGATTTAATTGTTGTTGTTTTTGTAATTGTTTTGTTATTGCTTTGTTATTGTTATTGTTATTCCTTTTTATTGTTTTCTGTTTAATTTTTTAAAGTAGCCTAAATTAGGCTGTTTGTTTACGGCAACTTATGCCTTAGTCGGCAGTCGCCAGATAGCCCCTTAATTAAAAAAAAAAAAAATCTGGGGAAAGGCCACCCCCTGAGATTTACATGGTCTCTTAAGTGACCCAGCCCTAGATGGCAAGATCCTCTAAGGGGTAGAACCCGTGTTCAGTGCCAAACATCGAACCTGAGTCCGCGCCTGTGCAAGCTTCTCTTCAGACGGCTCGGGACCCCGAAGCCTCACAATGAGAGGAGGGATTTCCTCACCCAGCTAGTGCCCCTGGGACAGCCAAGTTCTTTTCCATTTCAGAGAAGGATCTTGATGAGTCCGGCCCATCTGGCCAAGGGGCTCCTTCTAGTGGAGGAGGGAAGCGGGTTCATTCCCCACTCTCCTCTCCTAAAAAAAAGAACAGGAAGATAACAAAGAGAAGTAAGGGTTCCTCTCCCTCCGCAGGGGCTCCGGGACAACGAGTTCGCTACCGTTTCGGCAAGTGACCAGGCCAAGATCGGCACATCCGACCCCGATGGCCCCTCGGGCTGGGAGCGTAGACTAAGACGAAAGTCGCAAGGGCGCTTAACGGAGCCGCGATTAAGTCGGGGACCCTCATTGAGAGAATACCGGCGTTTTCGAGCCTGCTGGCTTCAAACGCTTTCTGGTTATTCTTGTTATCCACTGAATGAATGAATAGTGCCGAAAATAAATGCTGCAAAGCCCAAACGGACTAGCCCGTAGCCAAATTCAAGGACGGGTAATTTGCATGAGTGTTCTCAATAAAAATATAGACATCTGGAGAATATACAAAAATATAGCTATGAAGTTAAGATCAATAGAATTTAAAACCATCAAGGGGTGTAAAAGGATATAAAAAATAAACTATTGAGAACTCGACAAAAGATAAAAAGATAGACTATAGATAGATCAACAATAGATACAAGAACAGAGAATATAAAATCATGAAACAAAATATTAATTTTTGGCCAAAAGATTAGATTCTTCTAAAAATTTAAAAATTCTATTCACACTAAAAGAGACACGAGTCTCAGACAAGATGCCCCGCAGAACCTGTTGGGGAGCTATCTGCCCAGTAATGAAAAGGAAGACCCCCCTCCCAAGATTTCTCAAAAGGGGACACTCGGCAAAGATGTGAAGGATGGACAACTGCACCCCGCACAAGATGCACAAGGGTGGGGGCTGCCCATTCATCAAGTGCCCATGAGTGAGGCGGCAATGGCCTATCCTCAGTCGGCACAAAATAACTTCCAGTCTACGTGGTCCCATGGTACGTGGCCATGGGAGGACTGAAGGTTTTATGGAATGCAGCTTGGTGGGAGGAAGCTCATCCCACATCTTCTGCCATAAGCCGACTACATATTCGGTGATGAGGGGATAGACATCACGAAGTGGGACTGGGGGTGTCCCCAATGATGCCGCCTCCTTGGCCGCAGCTTCCGCCCTTTCATTACCTGGGATGCCCACGTGACGGCACCCAGCAAAAAGAAATCTTATCAATAGGAGAAAGATAAAAAAGCCACCGCTGGATCTTGGAAACCAGCGGATGGCTAGAACCAAAAGCACTCGGTGCCTCCAGAGAACTAAGGGAGTCGGAGAAAATCTTAAGACAACCAGATAGCATAGGAGCAATAACAAAGAGTGCAGCAAGAAGGGCAAAAAGTTCTGCTGTGAAAACAGAAGCTGCACTTGGTAAGCGAACCAATGTTGTCTGAGATGGGAAGACAGCAGCAGCTCCAACTCCGTCCGATGACTTGGACCCGTCGGTAAACACATAGGTGCTAGGCCGATGGTGGGAGGAGTGTTGATCATACGAGTACATGGTTCTCAAGGCTACAGGCAAGAACTGATCCTTGGGCCTACCAGTAAGCCCCTTGCATACCACTACAGGTGGTATGACCCATGGGGGAATCTTTGGTATTGAAAACAGAATAACAGAAAACTCCCTTAGACGTCCTGCGTGCTCGGCCATGCGCAGAGCAAAGAGGCGAGCCAGGGATGGAAATCTATCATATGAGGCCATTGTTCGCAAATTGAACGTGCACTCATATACTGGTGACCATTTTAATTGCTTAAGTCTAAAAAGATATTTGAGGTTAGACTTGAGCCTGTGAAAAGGAAGAGCCGTCGTTCTCTGCATAGAGACTCCACACAGGGGACGACTTGAAGGCTCCAGAGGCCAGGCGCAAACCCTGGTTACCCACAGCATTTAATTTTTCAAGGATGGACGGTGAGGCAGAGGAGTACACCTGTGACCCATAGTCTAGCTTTGACTGGACTAACGCTGAATACAGAAGCCACAGGGTCCGTCGATCACTTACCAAAGAAGTGTGTGACAGCAATTTCATTATATCCATTCTCTTCAGACAAGACCTTTTTAAAGCGTCAAAATGAGGCCTCCAAGAAAGCCTCGAATCAAAGATCACCCCTAAAAATCTGAAATGGGGCTCAAAGGTAACGGGGACACCATAGAGTGACAAATGGGCAGGGGCCCATGTCACCGATCTATGATTGTAAAAGTGAACAGCCTTGGTCTTTACTGCAGAAAAGCGGAAGCCCTTGGAAGAAGCATTATCAGCTACGGTATTTATAACCCGCTGTAGCTTACGGATGACAAATGGAAGTCTAGGCGATGAACAGATAAGCGCTAAGTCATCCACATATAGAGTTGAGCAAATCTCAGTTGGGAGATTTGCGATAATGCTATTGATGGCCACAGAGAAGTAGGTGATACTGAGGACACTTTCCTGTGGCACACCCTCAACTTGCTCTACGGGCTCTGATAGGGCATTTCCAACTTTTACACGTAGTGTGCGCCACATGAGGAATTGCTCGACAAACCTGGGGAGAAAGCCCCGCAGGCCCCAATCATGGAGTTGCTTAAGGATACCACGCCTCCAAGTGGCATCATATGCTTTCTCAATATCAAAGAAAACAGCAACAGAATGCTTCCTCTTTGAATAAGTATCCATTCTACCAAGCAGGTCGATGGTACTCTGTTTTTTTTTTCTGAACCCTGATTGAGAGGGAGATATAAGATGGTTTGTCCCCAAAAACCAGACAAGTCTTGTATTTATCATCCTCTCAAACAATTTACATGGACAACTAGTAAGGGTAATGGGTCGGTTCCGTCACATCCTTTCCTAGTTTTCGGAAAGGTAAAACCACAGCCTCTTTCCTCATAGAAGGGAAGCAGCCCCAAATCCAGATGAAGTTATAGATGTCCAGCAAATGTGAGAGGAGGGATGGATGCATATTCCTAATCATATCATAGGAATTGCCACCCGATCCGGGGGCAGTGGATCCACAGTGCTTCAGTCATTTATGGAGCTCATGGATAGAAAAGAGCCGGTTATAAGGCTCATTATCCATGTTTGGCTCCATAAAGTTGATAGGATGCTGCTCCTGTTGAAGCCTAAAGCGCTGGAATTGGATGGAATAGTTGTCTGGGCTTGAAATATTAGCAAACGATCCGGCCAAGACATCGTAAATATGGGACAAGCCTCCCAACAGTTCTCCGGCCTAAACAATGTTGGGAGCTGTAAAGCTATTGGATTTCCCCTATAGCTTTTTGACCCTCTTCCAGATTTTGTGTACATGGGTCTGCCAACATATCGATGCGATGTAACCATCCATCGAGGTCTTTCGAGCTCGTCGAAAGGTGCGTCGCCGTGCGGCCTTTGCTCGGTTACGAGCAAGTTTCTTTACCATCGTGGAGTACCGATGGTAACGTCGGCAAGCCTGTTTACATTCAGTGACAACTCTCGAGCATTCAGCAGACCACCAGGGCAATTGTGGTCCACGAGCAGTTGAGCCGGAGAGCGGGATGAAGGAATTAGCTGCATGATTGACGTGGGCTAGAAGATCATCAATAGCCACTTCAATATCTTCATGAGGGAAGGACCCATTATGGTTCGAGAGGTGCCTGAACTTAGGCCAGTTTGCTTTTTTGTATTCCATCTTTTGCTAAGTGGTGGAGGAGGACTACCTGTACATGGTGTTATTACAATAGGGAAGTGATCACTGCCTCGCAAGTCAGGATCCACGTCCCAGTCAAAATCAGCTCTAGAACTTGGTGAACAGAAAGATAACTCCACTGGAGAAGTAGAGATGGAAGTAACTCTAGGGGTCAGTTCAGTTGTCGAGGGAACAGACGATGTTGACACAGCTGGTGGTATTAGTTGGGATGGTAGAGGCGATGGTGGTGGCGAGGACATCGGCAAAAAGTTGTGAATTCGATACTGATAGAGAAGGATGTGGAGTCAGTTTTGAGAGTCCTCCTCAGATGAGGGGGTAACCTCCACAACAGCTGGATCCTGGGAAGGAGCAAAGGCTGGTTCCTTCTCATTCAGGGATCGAAGGAATTCTAAAGTAGTATCAACAAGAGGGGGGGAGTGATAACCACCTGAGGACCAACATGATCAACATCCACATGTTCTGGAGCGGTAGCAAGGTGCTCAACCATCCTTGGGGAACCAGGAGAGGATGGAAGGTTCCTCTTCTTGTTGGTAACCTCAGAAGCACTGTTAGGTGCTGACCAAGAGTGTTCATCACGAAATGTACGTTTAGGACGGGGAGGACTTTTTACCTGGTCAGGGACAGGAGAACCAATAGGAAGTCTCTGGCTTCTCCCTTTCTTTGGCCCGGTAGAACGCAGAACATCAGAAAAGCTCACACCAGGTTGGACATACATCTCCTTTATTCTTCTTCTGGCCTCTTTAAAACTGACCCTGTTCTTGTTTCTAATTGCAATGACCTCTCTCATAGAGAAAGAAAGTGCATTGCTGTGATATTGCAGGGTGTTCTCCCCCACAGTTAGGGCAACACGGCTGTTGAGAACATGGCGTCCCGTGATAATTCGATCCACAATTCACACACAACCTTGCCTGTTTACAAAACTTGCTTACATGGCCAAAGCGTTGGCAATGGAAGCATCGTCGTGGGTTTTCAACGTAAGCAGCCTTAACGTACTTTGGCGGTTCCAATCTGTTTAAGGTCAGGATTATGGTGGCGGTAGGTAACCTAGCGCCATTCACAAATTTGGAAATGCGGTGGGCACTTACAACCTTCTGATTGGTAAGTTTTGATACCAGCCTGTCAACATCGTAATCTATTAACCCTCCCGATCGGATAACATCTTTACTGGTTGTTAAATGCCGAGTGCGAAGCAGAGGACATGTCTACAGAAGCTAAAGATTGTAGGGTCTTAATCCGCTGATGCTGCTCGCTTGATTTCGCCTCGACTATCAATGCGCCATCATTTGGGTATGTTCGCCACATTTCTCAACAAATTCCTCGGAGACGTCGAAGATGGCAGCCTTACTAAGAGGACTATCGTTTACTTTCAAGACTAAAAATTGGTCGTAATCCAACTCAGGATCGACTTCTGACCCAAAAGGATCCAAGCGTCTACCGTCAGGGTCCAAGGCACGATGATCAGTCTCTGGGAGTTATGTTTGTTAAATTTACCCATATAAGTATATATTTTATTTTGGGCTGCCCCTGGAGCCGAGGGTATGCACCAAATCGTCACCGTGAGTCCAAAGAGCGCCCATACAGCCCAAACGGGATAACCCACCCCCCGACTCCCACTGTCGTTTTAAAACGCAGTCCAGAGAATCTCCGTTATGCGGGAGCCACATAACGGAGATTCTCTGGACTGCGGTGCTAAGACCTCTCAGAAACAAAATGTCGACCCAGGCAACCAAACCTCCTCTAAGGCACGGTCCTGCATACGATTCCCCCCGCCCCCCCCCCCCAGTGGGCGCATCCGTCGACTCGTACAGAGGCAAAAGTAAGAAAAGAAGAAGAGGCTAAGCTGTGGCCGGATGGGGCGCTGAGTCCCGTCAGCACGGTGGCCAAGAAGGCAAATCACCGCGCCGCTTACGGGGAAGAGAATTGGTACTGAAGATGAGATAGGGGTTAGCGGAAGAAGAAAAAGAATGCCAAGCTGGAGCCGGAGGGGCGCTAAATCCCGTCAGCACGGCGGTCAGGAAGGCAAATAGCTGCGTCCCTTACGGGGTGTTATCCACTGATGGCACGATGTTGCCCAATGTCAGCATGATCCATCAGAGGAGAGCATTAACTAGTTATATTGATCGAGAGCCGAAGGTGACCCGTTTCTAGAACGGGAGCCTTCTGCGAATAGGGCGGACACTTCCGAGGTGGCCATGATTACTGCCCTTCTGACACTTTATGGCTCGACGGTGAGAGCGATGCCGCACTCTACCTGAACTTCGTGAATGGAGTGGTTTACGCGAGGGTACTCGTGGTGTACTCCATAGAAGACATCACCTTAGAGCTGGCCGACATGGGGCGGTCAAGGTCCAATCTGTGATGAGAAAACAGGGAGGGGCTTCGAGACTCACCCCTATGCTCTTCATCACGTTCGACTGTAACAAGCTCCCTGAGTCGGTGCGTGCCGGTTTGTATCGCTACCGCGTGAAGGCACTCGTGCCACTGCCGTGGATGTGCTACTACCGCCACCGCTTTGGCCATACGAATCGCTCATGTAGACGTGCAAAGTCAGTTTTACCCGAAGTTTGTGTAAGTTGCTTCAAGGCGGTACACTATTAGTTAATATCGTGTAAGGCACAGTGTATCAATTACGGAAAGCCATCCCCGTGAGAGTCTTCTCTTCGAATAGGGCCACAGCATCTCCTCGGAGGGCATATTCCTTCAATAGAATTGCCGCGGACCCTGGGCCAACTGGGAGGAACTTCGGAGGCTCGTCTCCTCCCGTTTCCCTGCCCAACCTCCCCTGGTATAATGGTTTTGCGACCCCCTTCCCCCCACCACGGAATGGGGAGCGGGTAGTAAGATGGGTCATGTACACCTGGCATGTTGTCTCCGTTCGTCTCTTTGCTTTAAATACCTCATTTTAGGCAGAAGTGCAGCTGCACTTGGATAAGAAGAATAATGTTATTTCTGGTTACATTCCACCGTCAGCCGACTTAGACGTTGGGGAATTCCGCCGCATCGTGGCACGGTTGCCGAGGCCCTTTCTACTGTGCAGGTATTTCAACGGTAGACACCCCCTCTGGGGAGACTTGCCCAGGTGATCGACGAGCTGGAGATAGGTGTCCTAAATGTCCACGAGTTTACGCATCACTGCCAGAGAATCTCTATTTTCCTGTCTTGATTTATCCCTGTGCTCTCCGGGTGAAGTCTAATTTTGGGTGGGAGGTGGTCGATCAACTCCACATTGTAGTGGTCACTTTCCCATTCAAATATTTTCTGGACCGCTTCCGTCTAAGAGAGAGCGCTCCCCCCCCTCCCCTCCTCCCGTATGTCGCCTGCTGTGGGCGCGGTGCTCCGCATTTCAGATTATTGATTTCACTCTCCTAGTCGAGGAGTTTAGATCGGTGGATGATGCCGTTGAGTTCTACAATCTCCACCGTTGGCCAAAATAATATTCCTAGAACGGCTGGCCGTTTTTGCAAGTGGTCAGCCGAATGTGAGATGCGCCTCAAGCAAAAGCGTAGCCGAATGTGAGATGCGCCTCAAGCAAAAGCGTTATGCCTACATACCTTATAAGTGCCGCTCGAACGATTTCACTGTCGGTGAATTTCGTCGAGTTAGGACTAGATTCCGGTATGTTTCAAAGCACACCCGCCGCTCTCCATCGCGGCCATACGTCTTCACTTAACGGGAAGACCCCTCTTGTAGAGATATGGAAGTGAGTCAAGTTCTCTCAGGACCCTCCTCTCATTCTCCAGGAGAATGTGGCCACAATCTTGGACTCTGCGCCCGTGGCGGAGTCCTTCACGACCGCTTTCTCTAGCCGGGATGCTGCTCCGCCAGCATTCAATGCACGTCGTGATGTCGCTGAAGGCCGCCCACTGGACTTTAGCGCCGAGAGGCGCCATTCATACCCTAATTCCTTTGGCTTTAGGACTAGGAAAGAAACTCCGTCGAGAGCTTGGTGTATCTCTCAGGCCGGTTTCACCTTTGATTCTGCCCTGGACGTCACCTTGAGGGTACGCCCCTTGACTATTTGTCGCCACTCTGTTCCCTAAGCTTCCACAGCACCGGGATTATTGCTTTCGGCCTTTTTGCAGCGCACATCGGTGTCATGTTGGATCTGTGTCAGTGTATACAGATTACTCCAAGTCCCAGTAGGGGGTAGGATTTCACGCCTTATCTCATGTGTTGAAGTCTGCGGGGTTCTATGCGACGCTGCGTCTGTTTTACCGGGCGAGCTGGTTGCAATACACCTCTCGGTACGGTTGATAATGCGTCATGGCTGGTTCGGAGACCGGATTGTGATCTATAGCGACTCACAAAGTGCCTTGAGTGCTTTCGGGGCATTGGAATCTTCACACCCTCTGGTTCGTGACGCCACAGTTGCCGTGAGCTGGGTTGATGTCGAGATTATCTCCATCTGGGTTTTCGGATATATGGGAAATGAGGGCGCCAAAGAGTCCGCGTTGATTGGGTGACCAGACCGTTTCGCTCTTCCTCACACAACCTACATGGTAGGAATCAGGGTAGCCGTCCGGGCTGCTGTGCCAAGAAGATGAGAGACGGCCGAGGGAAACTTAAAGTTGCACTCCATTGCGCCGCGTCTGTTTCCGTGGAGCTACCCCCTAATTCCGCCACGGCTTCTAGCGTCTTCGAAATGGGCACACTCGCGGGAAGCAGCGCCATTTGACGGAGCGTTCTCCTGTCATAGTGATCTTTGTGCACGTTACTTGTCCCGTTTTCCTGACGAGTTTGTGGACTATCTGACTTTTTGGATGAGGCTGACCTCCATTTTATATGACTGTGGTAGATTATGTTCCTGCGCCGGTAGGGGGGGGGAAGCCTCCTCCTCCTTCCCGATGCCAGAGCTTGCTTTGTTCTTTTCTTGCCTTTGTTTGTTGTTTTTTGCTTTTGCGTGAGTTTTTTAATCGAGCCTAACAGTAAGTAGGTAGTCTCCAGGTCTCCGATAATTTTTTAAAAAATCGAGATTGCCATCCATGCCTTTTTACCCCCGCCTTGATTGCTGTAACACTCTTTTCTCTGGAGCTCCCAACACTACAATTCGTATGCTTGAACTTGTCTAGAACTTTGCGGCTCGAGTTTTCCTCTGTCGAGGACGGCTCTCTCATGCCACACTCCTGCTCCTTGAACTACACTGTCTGCTCATTAAATTTCGAATTCCTCCTCATTAAAATCATAAACACAGCAACTCCCTTTACCTGTCCTCCTCACTGGTTGTGTCCAGACAATAAAGCGTCCTTTGCCTTCCTTTTCCTCCGCCCTGGAGAGCGCCTCTGTGGATTTCGCCTACTCCCTTCGACCGAATCCTTCGATTCCTCTCACTCGTCTCTGTGCATGGGTTATTGTGGCCTTTATGTAGTTGCCCCTAAGCTCTTGACTTGTCTGTCCTCTGTCATACCCCCCTCTTCCTCATCCGCGCTTTCAAGCTGGCTATGACCCCTCCCCCTTCATTTTCTGTTAGGCCTATTTTTAGTCGATGCACGTGCGCGCTGCGAAGGCTGCCATATAAAACCTCTATTATTATTCTGTGACTGGCTACATGGACTTTTCGCTTTTCTAAAGTAGCCAGCCTTTCTGCGAAGACGTTCCTTCGCTTTAGCCGGACGTTCTCACTTCGTTTTTTTGCTGGTGTCCATTACCCCTTCTACTGAAGACCACGGGTACCTTCTATTCTCTCTGCCCCAACTCTATCGGATCTTTTTTAGGGGGTGATCCTCCTTGGAAGATATGTCATGCAAGAATCTACTACCAGTTCTTGCCAGGAGCAAAGTCCTTGAAGCCGATTAGTGTTTGCCCATGAGAATCTTAGCGATGCAGTCTGCCCATTTTCAGAGCAGGGCCCATCTTCACTGATGCCCAGAGCTGTAGCAGTGTCTAGTGCCTTCCCCCCCCCCCACCTCCAATATATCATACATTTACAAGTAGTGCCAGGTACGACAAATACTATTCTCAGCAGTCCCAAAGCTGCGGAATATTTACAGAAAATGTGTATTCGAAAATTTTATATTTTCATTAATAATAAAAAAAAAAAATCTCGACCACAGTGGAGCCCCTTCAAGAGCCGGGATGTTGCTACGGCTCTGCTGATGCTTACCGTTCCCTCCACAGCTTTAACTTGTGTTGGAGGAGGGGGAGGGTGCATTGGCCTTCCTTTTCCTCCGCCCTGGAGAGCGCCTCTGTGAATTTCGCCTACTCCCTTCGACCGAATCTGTGTTGCCCACTTATTCCCGAAGCGCAATTTCCGCATTGTACCATTACCCCATTCCTTTGATTCGACTTCATTTAACGAGCTCATCTTCATCTGCTAGCTGCCCTCCGACCCAGCACTCCCCAATCTCTTTCCACATGAGAAGGCGAGCCTTAATGCACAATGGGCTGTTGCTTTGCATTCGGTCGCTCACCAAACTTCACTCTATTAAACCCCTCATCCTTGCACCACTCACGCCAAGTGGTGCTAGCCCGCCCACGCCTGGATAACCCTGTCCTGTGATTTCCCTTCACCTGTCTTAACAGACTCTTCGTGTTCGTCGTGAGCCCCGTTTTCCATCACTCTCCATTCTATGTCTAGAGGCTCTTGATTGGCCTTTTGTAGGTTCCTTTTATTATGTTCTTATGTACCCTGAATCAAACGACGAGGGATAAAGTAACCCCAACCAACACCCACAATTCAATGCGACTCTTGCCATAATTGGACTTATTAGCCATCAGAAAGCCCCTCACCCAGCGATGAAATAAATAAACTGAATACTCGTGGAGACGAGTCCCTGCCGACGACGACCCTAACTCACAGCACTTGCGTTTAATCCTGACCGAAAGGCCCCAGGTGCTCCGTGAATGTCTATCTTCACTTTGATATAAATGGGTACAGTGGATTCCGGCAAGTGCGACCACGTTTGGATAGCCCAATTTGGTCCCTTTTTTAGTGGCTGGTCTATCTTAGCGAAATCTAACCCATTTCCTGTGAAGCCACAATACAAAAAAACCCCAGTATTTTAAAAGGTATATCCAGTCACGATCTCCATGTACGTTGCTTGAAACTTATACATATATACTATGCACTGGATGCATGACCCAGTTTTGCCATCCTAACGAGTTTTTCTAAGGTATAGAGAACCCTTAATCTTGATATGCGTTTGAAAAAATGAAACTGTATTAACCAAAATTTACAACTTCGTAGATATGGGAAAATGCTCCCTTGCTAATATGTACTCTATTTTCTTTGCCTTTTGAAGTCTTGAGATTTTGTTTAATCTTGGAATTTTGTTGAAGGCAAATCTTAGGATAAAATTAAATCCTCCAGTGGCAGCCTTGAACGTGACTAGTCATAATTGCCGGAATACGGCAGAGGGTAAATTAGCATGAATTATGATTTTTGTATGGTCTTAGTTGGTGCCTGGTCATATTAAGCGAAGTAAATTTTACGCAATAAAATGTTAGAATCGGGACCTTCGGAATTGGTCTTAATTGGTAACCGGTCATACTATGCGGATTCCACTGTATTTGTTCTTTCCCACACCTGCCTGCCCCTTCTCTTACCCTTCGACAATGATTGATAACTGCTCGTTGAGTACCCCTCCCCCCTCATAAGCGACAATTGGCGGGGGTACCACATGCCCCTCTCCCCCTAGAAAACTTATTTAAAGTATAATAAAATAAACCTTGATCGTTTTACCCTTCATTTCAGGTTGCTCCGTCGTGCACGAGAACGAGCGATTTTGCAACACCTGCTTCAAGAGTCGCAACAAAACGGCCCTCAATCACTCTCGGATTATTGCAGCCGCTAAAAAGAAAATGGCAACCGGGAACGTCATGTGGAAATGATTATCCAGGCAACGTTTGGAAGCGAATCCCGAAATCTTACTTCCTGATGAGAATTTCACAGAAGCAAAGGGTTAAAAAAAGTTTTCCCCTTTTCGGGAGACGCAATGAGCACAAAAGCAATTTTGAGACCCCTCTTCGATTCGCAATGTGCTGTGTTCATTTCCTGCAGAAGCAGCAATATTTCTTGTGAAAAAAAAAAGACAAAATAATTGGAAATTTTTTATTTAAAAATTATATGTATTGTTGCCTACGATTTTACAATTTATTTGTATTAAGTGTGGCACCCTATTTTTTTTTTTTGGGGGGGGGGAGGCATAAGCGCCATCCATAGCTCGGATTTTGTAAAATTAGTTTTTTATGTAGAATTCATCTTAAAGTACTTTAGAGTGAAACTAAGAATTTTAAATAACGATTTGATGTTTATATTTTAATTCTGCTACCCACCCCTTCTTCAATCGTGGACAAAGTCCTCCGATCGGATAAGAAATTCACAAAGATCAGAATGACAATTGGTGGCAAACCTGAGGGCATCCTAGTAGAGCAGCAAAGTGACAATACCGTTTTGCCGTCAACCATCAAACTCTTTCTGGTCCAGGGAAGGACACGGGTTCAACCTTCAGGGCTGTATGGATATACATCCCTCTTGGGCAGAATGTGATGGAAGAGTTATGTGTTGGGTGTGCGAAGACATCAATAGTGAATCTATTTGGCTAGCGAGAATTCCACATTTTACCTAATAATTAAAGTTAAGCCAATAAAACTACTGTCGTTCTTGTATTTTTTTTACCGGTTTAAATATTAAAACGTAAAAATTCTTGCTTTGCTGAAAATATATTGACTTTGGGCACACCCTGTATAAGCAAATGGGTGGTTATAGAGGGATGTTATGAAAGAAAAATGAATGACCCAGTCACTGCCGTTGTTCACACTACATAGTGAAAAAAAAGGCCTTAAGAGAAATGCTCTTTTAACGTCACAATCGAAAGGTTGGGCTCCATCGCGGTGGAATTCAGAATTCTAGTCAAGTGCCGATGGTGGTTTGAGGACATGGTTCAAATTTTTAAACTCATTCACGAAGTTAAAGCGATTTTTCTTCAATCGATATTACCATGACAACATAAATTTTAGCGGCTGGCTGCCTCCTAGTGATATGAAAATACCGCTCCTCACCGCAAATAAAGCTAAGCCACAATGGGTATGGTTTTTGATCACTTGTTATACGTAGAAATGACCTGTGACTCGGAATTTAAAGTAAACTGAGCTGTAGGTCGCCAGCCAGATATTTGCCGAACGTTAGTTGCAAAGCGCTGGTAAAATTCGTAAACTAGTGTTCTCGAACCTTCCTTAGTGAGTGTGTGAACGATTGGGGGTGGTGGGGGAGAAAACAAAGCATGTATAGTAAAGGAATAGCGACCAAAATACTGGTACCAGAGGAATACATGATAGTTAGGTTACCCGATGTCAGGGAGCAAAAAAAACCCCGCGAGCTCTCTGGGGGAAGGGGGGTCAAATCTCCGGAAGAAATAGCATCCGAGATTGAGGATGGTAACACTCTCTGTTCCATTAGAGGCCCACGGAACAAGCAGGAAAATAACACTGAATGACTAGTACTTTTGAGTTTTTTTTTTTTTCATGTCCTAAAAATAGAACAAAACTGATTTTATACCAACCCATCTCGACCCCCAAGTGTTCCAAAGAACATAATGGACAAGCGGTCGGACTTGCAAACGAACCATTCCAAATTGGTCGTAAATACACGGTGAACAAAACTCTTCTGCAACCAATGGCCAAGTCCGGTAACAAGCATAAATATCTGGGACTAACTAAATCTTAGTTTTCGTTTCCTCTTGAGACAATTAAAAATCCTGATGAGTCCTCAAGTACCCAATTACGTTGCAAACTCACTTTTTGTCATCCCCTGACTGCTGTTTCTTGAGAAATTCTAGCACTTCCGGCGATTGCAGTAGCATCTAAATAAAAATGTGAATCAGTGACTAGATTAAGTAAGGTATTGGCAAATGCTTAAATTCTACAAACTTCGGTTTGGGTTAACAATAATCATAACTGCACTAAGAGAGGTCACAAGTAAAAGATTTTTGTTCCTCGTACAACAACACGCGGGCAAAAGATTCGGCTGACTTATTTTTAACAGGAATTTCTTCGAAACTTTAGCCCCATTCTATTAGTTTGTTTAAAATAAGGACCCCCGCCCCCCTCCGTTATGTATCCTCCTTCAGGTTCGGCACACCCTTAAGCCTTTATTGGCAACTTTCTAACAATGCCATTCTAGACTGACGTACCATTATTGTAAACTGGGCCATGCTTTTGTGCTTCTGATTCGTGGCCCTACCAGGTGAGTTAATCGTAGTAACATACTACAAAACTACCTCCCTTATGCGTCTTTATACCCTTAACTCAAACCTAGCTATCCTTTTATTTTATTACCCACAGACCCTGCACCATGCCGTCCTATCCCCCTATAAAATTATGAAGCGTCGATTATAAAACAAAATAGACACACACACAATTAGATATAATGGAATGTCGAGTACAAAATAAAGTAGAGACACATCCCAACCCAGATTCGCCCATTGCACTCAACAAAAACTATGCTTACTAACATCATCCACAACAAACTTATATAGGGCAGTAATGGCAATAATAGACAAACAAAGCCTTCGATATGGTACCTACACACATTCAAATCAACAAAATACTTATGGGCAAGCCATCGCAAACACACCAATACAGGAAGGAGTCCCGCAGAGACCCGTATTCTTTCGCATCCTCTTTAACCTTTGCTTCCACGAAATACATCCTCGTAATCACAACCTGACACTACAACTACGCAGATAACATCACACTTTCCGCCCGACATTCGAAATGCCTAAGCTGCTTAAGATCTGCAGCTCCACTCGCAAGACTACAAACTACGAATGAAAATAAAAATCCCCACCACCAAATTCTGTTGAAATAGCAACGCACACGTGACCCTCACCTGACTACAGAGCCCAACTTTGTCGTTTCCTTTTATCTACTCAAACGTATCACTGGTTAAGGCAAGAGGACCGAGGAGCTTCGTTACGTTTGGTGTTCATCCCTTGACGTGACAAACTTCAAGCAAATCCTGATACGAATCTTCTCCAAGTACACCTGCCAAACGGTTTTCACCATTTTCACACGCTCTCTAAATCAATACACCTTATTCGCAGTCGAGCTACCCTTTCTATGCCATTACAAACACATAAATCAATACACCTTATTCGCAATCGAGCTACCCTTTCTATGCCATTACAAACACTAGTACAACTTCTCCACTAATTGTTCTAAATCCAACATACGCGACAATTTTCTAGCATTTTTTAGTTGTTTTTTTTTAACAATTGAATAGCTGCATGCAACATCGATGATAAGAATGGCATGGTACTTGAGAGCAATTGGGGGGGGGAATGTCATTTTGGAAAGAGGGCAATTGGAAGTCAAGAGTAAGTAGGTAACGCGATCGGTCGCTTGGCTGATACAAACCACCTAACTTATCATTCCCTTTAATATGTCTTATGGGGTATGGTATCGTTAGTCGCCAGATGAAGTCCCAATTCAGGGTGCCTTCAGAGACTGCCATATACTATAGCGGCCCGTTGTTTCCTCATTAAAGTACCCCACTCCAGTAGAAAATAAATGCCTCAAAGTGTACACGTCCGAGTTAAAACGCCTACCAAATTATTCCTTACATCTTTCTTATTATGCCGGAACAGAATTCTTACCACTATTGTTAATAGAAAGTTTAAGTGAAAAAAGAAATCATGGCTCATGCCATATGACAGCTTACCATCTTTTTATAAGACAAAACCTGATCTAGGGTGTTACTATTGAATAAAAGTTGGTTTTCAAGAGAATTGGATTCTTCAGGTACAGCATTAGTAGGATACAGCATTTCTGAAAATAAATATGAAAAAGGTAAGCTTTGTCTAAGTTGATCAATAGAAATTCAAAATAGTTAGGCAAATTTGCCAGATCCGACACTATAACTATTATAAATTCCATGCAAATGGTTGATATTCAGAATCGCATATGTCTGGAAGAGGTGAAAATTAGATTGCGAGAGCAATTTGATAAACTGCTTAATGTGGATATGGAAGATGAAGCAAATGTGAATGGGATTGGCATCGGGGCTGCAAAGTGGGTTTTCTATCAAGATGTTACATATCTTACATAAAATGCCCCCCCCCCCCCACCCCTCTAAGGTTCATACCTTAGGCCAGCAACCTCGACAAACTCCAACTGTACAAGGTTCTTTGAGATCCAGCATTTAGTGTATCGGAGGTTTTGTCTCAGATGTACTTGTGCCAGGCATGTTGTGAATATGTTTGAATTATGCATGTTGGTCAAGCCGGAGCAGTATTTGTGTCTTTAGTGTTGGCTGATGACTATACAAGAGCCTTTCCAAGGCTACCTGTATGCCATGTGGAAGGAGTCTCTTCATGGTTCATATCTGGTGGAATGGTATTGAAGAAATGGCTTGTACCCAGAGATTGGATGCTATTCTGTGTTGTGTGTGCGGACAGTAGTGGATGATGGTCGTCTGGTTACAGGGAGGTGGAGTTCCTTAAAGTATCAACTATATTATGTTTTTGGAGTTTGGTACACACGTTTCTTGGAGGATGGTATTGGTCTAACATTTAATAACATGGGTAGCTACTGTTTAGCATACTATATGCAGGTCTAAAGTTCATACTTGGCACCCGCCCCCCTCCTCCACACATGCAACTCTGAGGATCAAGGTCAGAAAAATAAAAGGTAAAATGGTTATCGGGTACTTCCGAGAGAGTAATATTTGATGGGGTGTCCTTTCCGCTTGATACACTCGAGATAATTAGGGACTGACTACGAGAGGCTCTGGAGCAAGGAGGGCTCAAACTGCTCCAACTCCTGGAGATGATAGATGGGCTTAGGCAGAAGTGGTGTTGACTCAAAGCCTTATCATTCACTAACACTGATCACTCCTGAAACTTTCTTACCATTTAAAACCTTATGATCACAATTGGACTCATCTTTACCACTATCATTGACGATACGTCCTAGATACTTAAAACTGCACTTGTTGAGGGCTAACCTATATCAGATAGGATAGGGTTTTGGACATTTGGCAAATGCCATTCAACTTAAAAAGTGTGAAGTAATGCACGTCGGGCATGCAAACCTCCAGTTGGACAAATAGCTAAAATGGCATGGGGAAAAAATGTCACTGATGTGGAGAAAGAGATATTTGCCGATTATCAGTGACTTAAAGTTCTTGAGCCATTGCATTGAATCAGAAAAAGGAGTTCATCCACTGTTACATCTAATCCATTGGCGCAACTTAACTAGGAGTATGCAGTTTTGCTATGGTCCCACAGTATTTGAAAAACACATCCCAGATTCTACTACAAGAGCTCAGTCTCTTCTCACTAGAGACCAGACGACTGGTAAAAGAATATTTAAAATTCTTTGAAGGCTTGAAAATATTGACCACCACCAGAAGGTGTTTAACTTTAAGCAGAATGGGAGTAAGGACCACATTTTAAAACTTGACCTTCTGCAATTGATGACTACATGGATGGACACTACTTGACATATAGAATGTGGGAGACATGGAATGAACTACCTGCAGCAGTTAATAGTTCAGGCATTGAACAATATAATAGAATTGACCGAATGTCTTTTAGTGCACAATAAATTGTATATAACTAGGTCAATATATTTTTCTAGTGGACCTTTACAATCAAAATTCCATGATTGTGTGCCTTCCTTGCCTCAATACATACAGCTCAGATAACTTTTCCACTTTACCATACCTAAATGTCTAAAGGATTGGGATGAGCCTTTATGTTATGAATTTTTCAAGCTGCCTGACAAGGGTGTCCCTATAAATGACCTCTTCAGTATGGATACTGATGTCCTTTGAGGTACCCCTATTCCTTATGACATCCTTTTTATCCACCCAATCATTTTTTTTTTACATACACTTTACCTACCACACTCAAAATTATCTCCCTGTAGTTCTGACACTCTTTTCTCCCCTTTAACCTTTATACAATGCCACTATCACAGCCTTTCCATTTTCAAATATTTACAACCAACAGACGCATTCCAACATACTGTCAACATTCAGTATATAATCTACCCCTGACCCTCGCTATTTTCAAGACCTCTCCCATTAATAACAACCTCTTACATATTTATGGGTTCCATATCTTGATACAGCACCCAGTTTACACCCTAGAAGCGACAAAATCATATTGACATTCGCTTCATCTTCCAGACCCACATTATACAAGTCAAAGGGATCGGGCAGCGTGTGCAACTTAGGCCAGAGGGAAAGATGATGAAGTCGACAGTTCAAGTACCAAAAATCTCCACAAAAGGGGCTACAAAGAGGAAAACAGCTCAATACCCACCAACCCCTCAAATTTAAAGCACAATGCAGAATGTATCAAAGTTTGTAAGGAGAGATCTGTAAATAAATTGGAGAAGTTAGAGAAATGAAAATGTCTGCAAGATATATAGCTACACATCCTCCAGCAGGCCTTGAGACTGGGAAGGCAAACTGTGGGTGCTGGGGCTGGTAGAGCACACAATACTCCGCGGATCAGCTGTAGCAAGGTTGCCCATGTTACACCTGACATCCCCTTGCAGACGGCAGAAACAACTAATATTACTCTCGCTGTGGTGAGTCGTCAATGTATTAATGGTAATGGAAACTATTCTCCATTTTTCTATATAAATTTTCACCACTCTGCCTTTGTCATTTTACTCTCTCTTTCTTCTTTTCTTTGAATTTAGACTCCCTTTCCGGAAACCTTTAATCTTCTCACTATGAAAGAAACGAATTAAAATTAATTATAAAATTATTGGTGGCCACACAGATTCTCATCAGTGAAACCCAGTAGTGGCCACAAAGGTCTACATAAGTTATGAGGTTAGGTGAAAGGTTATAGTGAAGAGGTTCTGCGATATTTAAACAAAGTACAATTATGTTATGATATATGATGAGAGTAGGACAAAGGATGACACCTAGGGAGACCTCATTGGGAAGCTTTTGGATTTTGGATTGGGCATGTCTATTTGTGTGATGGTATCCATTAATTTTGTGAGATGTGGTCTGGGGTAGTGTCAAAGGTTTTGCTGATGTCTATTACAGCCATGAATGGCATTATGGTGGATGGTTTTCTATATCAAGCCATGAAAACCATTACAAAAGGGACTGATGACTAAGTGCATAGAAAAAACAATTACAAATTTGCCAATCCAGCAAAGATGGACATCACAGTTGTCCCATTATTTGGTCAGCATCCACCACCTTATAAAGACTGGCAACTGAAGGGAAAAAGATGACGTGCTCTATCTTGTAGTTGCAAGAAGATTTACCCCTCTCACTCTTTGGAAGACCAACACACTAACAAATCAGGTGACATTTACATTTGATAGTAGCAGTTAGAAGATCCTCCATATGCTTGAAGTGTGTGAATAGCAGTGTTTAATGGTGTAAAAGATGAAAAAGAAAGGATGATGCAGAATATGTTGTATAAGCAATTGTAATCATAATACTGTGAAGTTTATTTCTAAAGCTATTTTGTATTAGCCTCATGTTGATTCCCCAAATGACCTCCAATATTCCCTATTAGGTCAAAATTTTGAAATAAAACTTTCTAAAAATGTTTTATTTTATTGGTAGTGAGTCAGTCATCAAGTAGCATAATTCAACTGCTATATATATGGTTTATAATTCTTATAGATCTCTGGAAGTATACAAAACACTATAATCGTCTAATCAAAGATGAATGGCCTCTTCAGGGACTTCTGCTTGTGCTGGGAAGATCCCTCTTCAGGCACCAGCAGTAGTTGGCAAGAAAGTTGACATCAATCAGCCTTGATAGTGTTTTTCCATCACTTGGATGGCCTTGTAAAAATGCTCCCCTTATTCTTCAGAGAAATATCCACAATTCTCTGTAAAATAGTCAATATGAGATTTGAAGAACTGCATTTTGACTGTCATGCATGCACCCATGGAAATTTTTTTTTTTATTTTTTTTTTTTTAAGAGCTCATCTGGCGACTGCCTACTTGGGCATTAGTCGCCGTATTAAAACTGGCCTAGTTCTAGGCTACTTTAAAATGAAATTAAAGAGAGAAAAAAAAAAAATAACACCCCAAAAGGGGGAAAGGAAGCAAGCTGGTGCGTCGGGGAGAGGTCCCCCCGGCGCAGGAGCGTGCAACTAAAGAAAAAAAAACAAACAAAAAACAAAAAATGCAAAACAACAACAAAAAACAAAACAAACAAACCTTGCTTAAATAATAGGGAGAAGGCCGGCCTCCCCCAAGAAATCAACAAGTCCACAAGTCAGTGTGCACGAATCTGTCCCGAGCACAAGGGACAGGCGGTAGCGACCCCGCCCATCCCGGTACTGGGACAGGTATCGTGCGCGAAGATCGCCCAGACTGGGACATTCGACAAGAATGTGCCGAACAGTCTGGGGGACGACGCAGTCGTTGCAATAGGGCGCAGGCGAGCGCTCCATCAGATAACGATGCGTCACACGAGTGTGTCCGATTCGGAGACGACAGAAAGCAACCTGAAGCCGCCGCGGCATTGGGGGATAGGTCCATGGGAACAGTCGCGGCGCAATGGCACGCAACTTTAAGTTCCCTTCGACCGTCTCCCATCTTCTTTGCCAAGCAGTCCGAAGAGCTGCCCGTATTCCTGCCATGTAGTCGGTGTGAGGAAGAGCGAAACGCTGGTCCGGTCGCAGAGTCCTCGCGGACTCTTTGGCGCCCTCATCGGCGCGCTCATTCCCCGCAATTCCTACATGTCCAGGAACCCAGCAGAAGATAATCTCGACATCTGCCCGGCTCGCCAAAACCGTGGCGTCACGGATATCGCGAACCAGGGGATGCGGAGATTCCAATGCCCTGAGAGCACTCAGGGCGCTTTGTGAGTCGCTATAGATCACAATCCGGTCTCCGAACCGGGCACGTCGCGTAATCTCCCGTACCGAGTGGTGTATTGCCACCAGCTCGGCCGTGAAGACAGACGCAGCGCCTGGTAGAGCCCCGCTGACTTCAAACAGAGGGGATACGGCGTGGAAGCCGACCCCCTCTTGGGACTTGGAGCCATCCGTATACACTGGCACGGTACCAGCGTGACACGATGTGTGCTCCAAAAAGGTCGAACGCAATACTCCCGGCGCAGTACAAGCTTTGAGAGCAGAGGCGTGGCGACAAATAGCCAAATGTGGTACCCTTCAGGGTGGCGTCCTGGGCAGAACCAGGGGCGCCACCGGCCCGAGAGCTATATCTACCTCTCGAAGGAGTTTCCTGGCCCTAAACCCAAAGGGCTTAGGGTATGACTGGCGTCTCTCGGCGGCATAGGCACCATCGAGATCAGCTGCGGATGCAGTGAGAGCTGTTGGCGACTGAGGGAGGCGCCGGGCTCGCGCGTACAGGCGAGTGATGCACTGCACGCGGCGCAGAGCGAGTGGCATCTCCCCAGCATCGACCAACAGGCTCTCAATGGGGGAAGTGCGGAAGGCACCGGTCGCAAGGCGAAGGCCGGTGTGGTGGATTGAATCCACCTTCCGCAGTAAACGCTCGGCTGCGGATGCATAAAACTCGCATCCGCAGTCGAGCTTCGAGCGAACAAAGGATCGATAAAAAAGTAAGGCGGTAGCCCTATCAGCGCCCCAAGCGCTGAACGTCACGGAACGGAGAATGTCCATGGCGCGGGTACAAGAGACCCTAAGGCTGCGAATATGAGCCTCCCAGGTGAGGCGTCGGTCGAATACAAGACCAAGGAAACGGTGCGACTCAACCACATCCAGGCGCACCCCATTAAGAAACAAATCTGGGTCGGGGTGAAGCCGTGGATGGCGGCAGAAGTGCACCACCTTAGTCTTGGCCAAAGAAAAGCGAAACCTGTGCGCTTCGGCATAGCGAGAGACGCGGTTCAATGCCTGTTGGAGTCGACGCTCCAGAGTTGGCATCTGGGCCGCGCCAAAAGAGATCGAAAGGTCGTCCACGTAGAGCGTAGCGAGAACATCTTCCGGCAGCACCGAGGTGATGCCGTTGATGCTCAGGGCAAAGAGTGTGACACTGAGGACACTTCCCTGCGGGACACCCTCTTCCTGCTCCACTGGGGGAGAGAGGGCTCCCCCCACCCGTACGCGGAATCGACGATCTCGCAAAAATTCAGATATAAACATTGGGAGGCGTCCCCTCGCCCCCATCGTGTGGAGAGTCTCCATGATACCATATCGCCATGCGGTATCATAGGCCTTCTCCAGATCAAAAAACACCGTGGCGTAGTGCTGTCTACGAAGGAAAGCCTCGCAGACGGCATTTTCCAGTCGGAGCAGAGCATCCGACGTGGAGTGAAACTTACGGAAGCCGCACTGTGCAGAAGACAGATGGCCTCCGCTGTCCAGGAAATAGGCTAATCTAACATTTACCAATTTCTCCATCAACTTGCACACGGAAGAGGTTAAAGAGATTGGGCGGAAACCGGTCGGAGTAGAGTGATCTCTCCCCGGCTTGCGAAAGGCGTGCACAGTAGCGATTCGCCAGGAGTCTGGGAGAAGACCTTCCACCCAGATCCTGTTGAACAAATCTAACAGAAAGGCCATGCCTCGCTCACCCAGGTGTCGAAGCATGGCGTACGGGACATCGTCCGGACCATGGGCGGTGTCCGCGCACGAAGCGAGAGCGGAACGCAACTCACTCACAGTAAACTTGTCGTTGAAGGGTTCTCCGCCTCTGGAGGTAAAGTCCAGCCGGCGGCCTTCCGCGACATCACGACGTGCATTGAATGCTGGCGGAGCAGCATCACGGCTAGAGAATGCGGAGAAAGCGGTCGCTAAGGATTCCGCCACGGACGCGGGGTCCGAGATTGCGGTCCCATTCTCCTGGAGAACGGGAGGGGGGTCCTGCGAGAATTTGCCCCGAATCCTTTTGACTCGCTTCCACACCTCAGCTAAAGGGGTCTTCCCGTTAAGTGAAGACACGTATGCCCGCCAAGAAGAGCGGCGGGCGTGCTTCGAAATATACCGGAACCTAGCCCTAGCCCGACGAAATTCAGCGACAGTGAAATCGTTCGGGCGGCGCTTATAGCGCATGTAGGCATAACGCTTCTGTTTGAGGGCCGTCTCACACTCGGCCGACCACCATGGGAGTGGTCGGCGTGCAAAACGGCCAGACGTCCTAGGAATAGTAGTCAGGCCCACGGCGATGAGGTTGCCGGAGAAGAACTCAATGGCCTCATCTACCGACCTAAACTCCTCGACTGAGATAGAGAATTCAGTCATTTCCTGAAATGCAGGCCACCGCGCCCGCGCCAAGCACCACCGAGGTGGTCTCTCAGGCGGCAGTTGCCCTGAAAATGATATTTGAATGGGAAAGTGATCACAACCATGGAGGTCATCGACCACCCCCCAATCAAAATCAGGCTGTGCATCCGAAGAGCACAAAGATAGGTCAAGGCAAGAAAATGAAGCGGTTCTCGGACAGTGATGCGTAAACTCATCCACGTTTAGGACACCCATCTCAAGCTCTTCGATCAGATCGGCAAGGACTTGTCCCCTGGGATTTATGGAGTAATCTCCCCAGAGAGGATGCCTGCCGTTCAGATCTCCAAGCAAGAGATAGGGCCTCGGCAACCGTGCCACGACGCGGCGGAAGTCCCCCGCGTCGAAGTCAGCTGACGGTGGAATGTACGCAGAAATGATAGTATACCTCCTATCCAGGTGTAGCTGCACAGCCACTGCCTGAAAGGAGGTATCTAAAGAGAAAGGAAGAACGAAAACATCATGCCGGGTGTAAACCGCGCATCCCCCAGCCCGGCCATCCCGCGGTGGTGGGGTCGCAAGACCCTTATACCCCGGGAGGGCAGGCAGGGGGCACGCGCCTAGCATGGTCTCCTGCAAAAAAATAGCTAACGGGGAACGGGATGAGGCGAGCCTCCGCAGCTCCTCCCAGTTGGCCCCGAGTCCACGGCAATTCCATTGAAGGAATATGCCCTCCAGGCCTAGCTCGGAGGAGACGCGGGGGCCCTCCTCGAATTGAAGACCCTCACGGGAATGGCCGTACGCTTCCCGGGGGCAGAACCACGGGCGCTGTTGGCCGGACAAAGCGCTGGAGGCGCTGTCGCCTTCGAGGACTTATTGGGGGAGGTTGGGCTCGCCATGCGAGTCTTTTCCTCCCTCCGCCTCGAAACCTTAGGCGGTCGCTGCGGCTTCGGAGGCGGGGGGGCCTCTTTTCGAGGAACCACCGTCTCCGAGCCACTCGCTCCACCTCGGGGCGTGGGCGAAGGAGCCGAAGCTCCTTTGTTGCTGTCCTCCTTTCGGGGGACAGCTTTAGGAACCCCTGAAGATGGCCTAGCGACCATCTTCAGGGGTGTTGCCTCCTGTGAGTCTAACGACTCGGTGGAGGCGCGTGGCCGTTTCGCCTTGCGGGAAACGGTCACGCTGGAGGAAGAGGGGGGAGCCCTGGTTTTAGCCGGGGCTGGGTATGAACCCTTTTTGCCGCCAGCTTTACCAGGGGAGCGCCCGGGTTGGGTAGAGCCCGCAGAAGGGCTCCGAATGGGCGCGGAAACAACCGTGCTCGTTGGCCTGGATGGGCCAGGAGCAGAGGGTGCCTTTCGAACTACTGAGGCATATGACGTCCCAGGCAGAGCTGGGCGCGCTAGGACCAAGTCCTTAGCCTCGCGGAATGAGAGTCTATCCTGGGCCTGAACGGCCAGGATTTCTTTCTCCAGGAGATATGCACCACATTGCTTCGAAGAAGCAGGGTGCGCGGCTCTCCGCAATTGACACACTTGGCCACACACGATTTGGACTTATCGTGTGCGACCTTGGAGCAATTTACACAGACTTAGGGTGACCCCGACTTCGCACGTCTACATGAGCGATTCGTATGGCCGAAGCGGTGACAGTAATAGCACCGCCGCGGCAGTGGCACGAATGCCTTCACGCGGTAGCGGTACCAACCGGCACACACCGACTCAGGGAGCTTGTCACAGTCGAACGTGACGAAGAGTGAAGGGGTGGGTCTCGAAGCCCCCCCCCCCTGTTTTCTCATCACACGTTCGACCTTGACCGCCCCATGGTCGGCCAGCTCTAGGGTGATGTCCTCAATGGAGTAGTCAACGAGTTCCCTCGCATAAACTACTCCTTTTACAAAGTTCATGGTAGAGTGCGGCGTCACACTCACCGGGGTGCCATGAAGTGTCCGAAGAGCACTTATCTTGGCCGCCTCGGCGGGATTCGCCGCATTCGCCAGAAGGCTCCCGTCCGAGAAACGGGTCACCTTCGGCTCTCTACCAATTGCACTAGCTAATCCTCTCCTCTGATGGATCATGTTGCCCTTGGACAACATGGTGCCATCAGTGGAGCGAATAACGAGGAAGCGTTTGAAGCCAGCGGGCTCGAAAACGCCAGGTAACCTCTGAATGAGGGGCCCCCGATGTCATCGAGGCTCCGCCCTGTGCACTTTTGGTGTTAGTCTTGGTCAGGGGCTCTGCACACGAGGGGGTAGAGGGGCCGGATGTGCCGATCTTGGCTTGGTCGCCTACCAAAGTGGCAGCAGACCCATCCATCCCCGCAGCCCCCGCGGATGGAGAGGAGCCCCGAGTCTTTTTCGTCTTTTTTGTCTTTTTCTTTTTTGGAGAGGAGGGCGGGGAATGAACCCGCTTTTCACCTCCGCCGGCAGAAGCCCCCAGGCCAGATGGACCAGCCTCAGCCAGGTCCCTCTCCGAAATGGAGAAGGTCCTGGTTGTCGTGGGGGCACCTGTCGGAGGATATCCCTCCCCTCCTTTTACTGCCTCGGAGCCCTCAGCCATTTGAGGAGGACCTTGCATAGGGGCGGATTCGGGTTCGGTGCTTGGCGCCGAGCCCGAATTCCCCCCCATGGAAGGCCCTACCGTCTGAGGCTGGGTCTCCTCAAGGACCATGTTTATCACAGGAGGGGCCTCCAGTTGGCCATCCCCTCCCAGGACATCGCAGGTCCCCTTGGCAGTGTCGCCAGTCTTGTGTGGGGAGGCACAGGCCTTGACCCCAGCAAGGTTTAAAATTCTTGCCAGCAGGTCTTTTGAGGGAAGCGACAGAAGGGGCCTGGCTTCCCTCTCCCCCCTAAGGGGGTTTGCCCTACCGAGCCGCTTTGATGGGGAGCGGCTGGCTAAGGGCTGCCTGCTGGCTTTCTTGGCAGTCCCCTTGGAAAGAAAAGAGGGGACTGCCGCTGGGAAAAGGGAGGTGCCCGAAAGCACCTCCAGAGAAGGGGGTGAGGGGGAGTCCCCTGCACCCATAGGCGAAGGAGAGGAGTAAGCCTCCTCTCCGGTTAGAGAAATATGGAGGGTCCCCTGTGCAAGCACAGGGGGGGAACCTCCATTTTTTTGCTGGAGCTGCCCGAGGGCGGCTCCGTCGATGGAACAGGGGAAGTTGAGGGTTGGGTTTGTTTTTTTTTATCATCATTGGGCATGGTGACCCTTTTTTAAACACGGGATGCAATCGCGCACACCTCTCGCAGTAGCCCGCACTGCGAGAGGTGCTTACAAGCCCGGCAGAGCCAGGCGCCGCCATTTGGGACCACCCCTCCCGCCTGGTGGCCTGGCAGTCCATCGGCATGGCGGCTCCACCTTGGACACGGCGTAAAAATTAATAGATTGTGAAGAGGAGAGGAAAAGGGATGTGAGGAAGGTATGGGTGGGGATGAAGCATGTAGTTAAAAACCAGCCACCCCAGACCTGAGCTCAGGGGTTAG
Organism: Ceratothoa steindachneri; assembly: GCA_963969495.1. Taxonomy (NCBI): domain Eukaryota; kingdom Metazoa; phylum Arthropoda; class Malacostraca; order Isopoda; family Cymothoidae; genus Ceratothoa; species Ceratothoa steindachneri. Next base: position 123,829,259 of record OZ018331.1, read on the forward strand.
GGAACATTGTCCCCCACCCCCTCAGCCCCGATGCGGGACGGTTGGCTGAAAGGAAGGTCAGCATCTACCCTGTGAAATTAGAGGCTGACCAGAGAAAGTTGTGGGAGAGGTTGTGTGAAAAGAGAGGAAACAAGTGTTTTGAAGGAAGGAAGAGAGGCTAAGCTGGGGCCGGACGGAGCGCTGTATCCCGTCAGCACGGCGGCCAGAGTGGCAAATCGCCGCGCCCCTTACGGGGCCCATGGAAAGAAACTTTCCATCAGTTCATCCATAGATTTCTGATACTCTGGACTACCTTATTTGCCCAGGAAGTTTGCAGTGACTGATTTCAGAGTGAGCCAAGCAGAGTTCAGTGTGATTCAATGCTTAATCAAAGCGAGTGTCCTTGATGAGCTGTCTTGTCTAAGGGCCATCAAATATCTGCCTTCAGTTTCTCTCTGCTTACTCTTGAATTTTCTGGAGTAGAAAAGTGAATCCTCCACTCTCTTAGTCCAGCTCTTTCATAAGGTTCTTCATGAGAGTAGTTTGATGTTCAATGGTGGAAGTAGAATCTTGTGAAGTTGTAGTAGTTGTGGTTAGTTAAGAGTTAGCCTCCCCTCACCACTACAACTGCCTAATCCCTTTCTTCTTTTTCGGGGTGCCTGGGATGACTGAGAACTGGGTGATCATGATCTGAGTGGGAGACTCAATGGACTTCCATCATGCACCCCCATTGATTGATCTCTTCTCACAGGAGTATCTTGCAGCACATTTTTTAAATTAGTATATTAAAATTGTGGACAGATAAGATTTGTGATTGTTGCCTGGCCATTGACCATTAGTGTAAGCAAGAAAGGGAGCTAGATAAAAGACCAGGTGAGTAATAATCTGTGTGAGCAGGTATAATTGTATATATGTTAGTGGTAGGGATGTTTGAGTGTGGCAGTGAATCCTTGATTGAATTGCCTTCTTCTCCTTTTCAGCACATTGGGACTAGTTAGACCAAGTTGTGACAAGCCGTAGTGGAATTGTTGCACCTCCAAGTTCCTTATAAGCTCAGAACACTCCAGTGAGTCCCCCTTCCTGAACTGTAGGGAATAATATATATATATATATATATATATATATATATATATATATATATATATATATATATATATATATATATATATATATATAACGGAAAACTGCAGAAAATTCCTGAAGAGGTTGTTGACTTAGCTGCCGACTTCACTAGGGATAAATATCCAGACAATAGGGATAAATATAAATATCTAGACAAATGGGAAGCAAGAGAATGAGGAGAAAGGAAAGCCAAAGAAATTAAGAGAGTTAAAACTATGTTACATAGTAGCAGGACAAACCCATAGATTAGAAAGATGCACAAGCTCCTTTATGCATGGGAGAGATGGGTATACACTTGTATGCTCCTGTTTTAGTTGCTAACTTTCAAGTAATGATCATACCCACACATTTTGCTTCATAACCAAACTTCTCCCATTTAACTGTAACCCCATAGTACTTACTGGGTGTTATCCTAGACCCACACACAAACAATATAAAACAGGAGAAAAGTAAGGACAACCCATAAACCAGCTAGTTTCTGTAGAAATGTGGTTCAAGAGGACCTGCAAAGCATCAATATTAAATAGTATTAAGAAAAATAATTGAAAGAATGCAGATGGATGGAATAAAACTATCAGTGAATAAGTTTTAAAATGTTGGATATAGTTTTGGGTGGCATCTCTGTTATTATGATATAAATAACTAGAAATTATATGGTTTGATTTAATTTCTCCCACTCATTTTACCTGGAATGTCTTCCTGGATTCTTGGAATGAGAACACTTTCACTATTTCTCATTTGAGATTCAATGATAGGATCATGTTTCATCGCTTCCCCCACCAAGTTTTCAGGGCAGGAAACTTTCTTTTTTTGTTTTCGTCTTCCTCTGCCCCTGGATTTAATGCTTGAGAGAGTAACTGGAGGTGTGGTCTCTTCCAACTGTGCTCCAGGGCCACTTAACCCCATTCCTAGTGCATGATTCTAGAAGATAAAATAACTGCCTCAAAATCTTTTGTTTTGTTTTTATCAAAATAAGATTATCTTAAGCAAATATAACTAATAGCATCATATGATTATGGGTGGAGAATTGGTAACTATCAAGATAAACAACTCTAGAGAAAGCCACGGTGCAATTATATTACAATTAAGTAATGAATCACTACAAGACATAATAACCTACATCATATACCAATATAACTTACCTCAAATAATATTTGGAGAGGAAATCTTTATTTTTTTAAATGGTATATGAAGAACAGGTACAGGGCTAGGTCAAGTAAAATGTGGGCGCAACCATTGTTTACATGTAAAATATGGATGCAACTACAGCTCTGGCACTCTTGATATGTGAAATCAAGGTACATAATAGTAAAGTGAGCAATGATCATACCTCATGCTTCTTTTTTATAAAGTGCCAATCTGGTGACTGCCACAAAGGGTGAAAGCCACCACAATTTAATTTTAGCCAAGTGAGAGGCTATTTTAAAATTCAAAACATATATAAGAAATAATGAAAAACCACAAACCAAAGCAAACAACTCCATCAAAAATGAACTAATCTAGAATATGCCTCCATCTCATAATAAAGTAGATGTTGTGGTGAGTAGTGACTGTATGTCAATCTGTGTGGGGGAGCCATTCTTCCCACTTTTGTCCACTGTGGATTTTCACCACTTTGCTTTAGTCTGTCTTTTAACCTACTTTTCTTTGTTTACGATAGAGGAGTATGAGTGTTTAGCTAGGAAGGGGGGGTTGGGATAGACTAGATCAGGGTTAGGGAACCTTTTTGTCCATAAAGGCCATCTTACAATTCATCATCACTTCTAAAGGCTGCATTGAAAAGATTTTTAAAGTTATTTTATCCCTTAAGTAATTTATTAGTAATCTAATAAAAAAGACAGTTTTATAGAAATCAAAAGCATAATAATTTCAAATATTACTCCTGTTTAAGTAAGTACTTTTTATACAAGTAATATGGAAATGAAAAATATTGAAAACGTAGAATTTTCAAATATTTTATTTATATAAGAAGTTTTCAAAATAATAAGTAAATGAATAATATCGAAAGCATGACAAAAATCAAATTATTTTAATTAAGAAAGAAGGTTCTTTGTATTCAGGGAACAAGTAAAGGAATAATAATCTTATAAAAAGATAGTATATAAACATCGAGAATATAATATTTTCAAATATTCAATATACAGTAGGCGAGCATGTACATTTTCTATACAAATTAATGACTTCTTTGAGTTTGCTTCTTTTGAGAAAGCATTTTGATACCAGGCTCTAACATAGTAGTTCTTAGTCTCAATAGGTCCCTCTAAATGCTCGTCTGTCAACTGTGTACTCAGTGAATTCTTGATTTGCGCCAAGTACGAAAATGTGGATTCACAACAGTATGTTGAAGAAAAACAGGAAATCAGTCGTCGTGCAGGTTCACGAAGACGAGGATATTCTATCGCGTTTTTTCAAATTTCGACGGGATTTTCTCTCTTGTCAAACAGAGACTTCAGGATATTATCCTCAGACATTTCAATAAGCTTCATTTGTAACTCTTCAGGAGCCTCTGATACATTAACCTAAGTGAGGTTGAAAAGCAAGTTTCAGAGTGATGTTATGCTTTTCAAAATCATTGAATCTTTTATTGTATTCTTCAATCAGTGTCTAAAACCGACTCATTCTTCAAAATATCCAGATATCTTCATTTTCATTCATTACCTTGGTAAGCTGGGGAAAGTGTTCTGAAAATTTTGATTGAGCCAAAAGGGACTTGAAATAGAACAGTTTCTTTCTAAATGCCTAAATTTTTGGCCACATATCATAAATACATTTATTTCTGCCTTGCAATGAAATGTTTAACTCATTTTGTTTTGACATCACATCACATAAAAAGGCAACATCTATGTAAAAATTTGGATCTGATAAATTACAATACTTGTTTTCTTTGAAAAAGTAAATAATTTGCCTTCATAAAGACAAAATTTTGACCAATACTTTCCCTTGCGACAACCAGCATACTTTTGAGTGATATGGCAAATCTACACTAATTACTTCATCATCCATCATCAGCATGTTTCGAAATTAACGATGCTTTGAGGCATTCACTCGAATATAGTTAACAATGCTTATAACCTTTGGTAAAGTGTCATTTAAAGTTACAGATTTTGCTGATGTAAAATACAATGAAAAGAAATCAGTACATTTGGTTCTTGGGTTTCTCTCTTAAGATGTCCAATAAATCCTTCATTTTAGCCATCATAGCTGGGGCAGCATCAGTGCACACACTTACCAAATTAATAAAATTTAGTCCTATTTTATGACATTGTTCTTTGAAGTTGTTAAAAATATCTATCCCACGTGTCCTTCCTTTAAGGGTGCCTAAAGCAAACAATTCTTCCTATAATTGAAAATCATCTGTTATGGCACAAATAAAATACAATAATTGTGCTGAATCAGTGAAATCTTTTGATTCATCCAAAACTACTGAGTAATATATATTCTCTTTTTTTATTATATCTTTCAATTGTTCTGTTACATTTAAGGCCAATTCATGTTGTTGATCTGTGTTACTCCTTCTTGAAAGAGGCACTTCATTATACTTATTAACTTTATCGGGATCTATATATCATCCTACCACTTCTAAAATACATTCCTTTATGAGTTCTGCATCGCCAAATGGCTTACCTTTTTTCCAAACAGATATGCAACTTTATAGCTTGCTTCTATCGGAGCATTCCCTTAATGTAACACAGACTGGAAAAATTGTCTTTGCTTCTGTTTTTCATCTTTCAGTTTCTGCAGTGCTATCTTTCGAGGCTCACCCTCTAATTTGACATATTTATTGTCTTTATGAAGAGCATAGTGTTGCTGTGCATTGAATTTCTTAACTGTTACAATTGCAGTATCACAAATCAAGCAAGATATTTTGCCTCCAGTATTCACTAAAAAATATTGCAGTTCCCATTCTTCATTAAAGATCCTGTTTTCTTCTTTCAAAGTCTGTTTTAACTTTTTTTGACATAATTATGGGCCAAAAAGAAATGTATTTATTCTGAAAAGCCATAAAAAAGGTTAATAATGAATTAGTAAGGCCAGCCGCACACTGACCCAGACAAAACAGTCTTAGACAAGACATTGATAAGCCTGCATCCACAACCATGTTATAATAATTATAATTATTATTATTATAACAACAACAACAATATAGATTAGTTATATTTTTTTCTGTGCTTAGTATTATTATTTATCATTACCTAATTGTTGCAGAAACTAACTCAGTCTCACAAAACAAGTTGGTATGAAATAAGCCACGACAACACAATTACTGAGTAGAGTACGTAGTTATTCGGAGTAGCACAGACCACAGTGAAGAGGCGGACGAGACAGGAACTCTTCCTGTATCATACATGAAATCACTCACTCCCACTAGGCTAGTGTAGCTTAAATGGAAACATTGCCTTTATATAGCAGTTGCTTTAAATTTAGATTGACTGAATTTAAGAAAAATGCTTCCAATCTCTGGGAGCAACATCACTAAACACACAACTTTCCTTTTGTCTGTGTGTGTATGTGCATAATGATTTTAGACAAAATGTTCAATGTCAAAAAAGAAATATATATCAAAAGACCATAGAAGGCCGCAGGTTCCCCATCCCTGGACTAGATTGTATAAACCATATATTTTAATATACAAATTACAAAGTCTATGCAATTAATTGAAGGATCTCTTCTTTTGTCCCAGATTATATTTATATTAAACTTATAATAAATAGATAATATTGAATGTATGAGTTGAACTAGTATATATTTAGTTTTTTAAATTTAAAACCATGGTTAAATGCTTATTATTATAAATGCCCTGGAGCCCACCACTACTGGATGACTCTTCATCCAAAGCCCAGACTTTATTCCAATTTTTGGCTCCTATTTTGGGTCACTTGGCTCAGCCTTTTTTCCATTAAGTTAGAAACCCTGGTACTACTTCCCTTGACAGTTGGTGTAAGGGTAATGCCCCTGAGACACCTGAGTGAAGCCAGTGCAAGACGGCTTACCCTTCCCATTACTCCCTTTTTTCTCAATGGACTGAAGCTTATGAAAGCTGGAAGTAATATATTTAATATATATAAAGGTTGTTTTGAAGTAACAGTGCAAATATATATTATAAAAGTTGCCTTAAGTAACTCTCTATAAATGGTGTTATCCATTTGTTTGTAAGGCTGAGGAGTGGCCAATTAAGACTTAAGTTTGTAACAATGTAAATTGTTATAATTTTGGCCTATATAATTTATGAGAGGGAAATAAACTTAGATAAGGATTGAAGCAAGTATCTGTCTCCTTGCTGCCACACAAAAATGGCTTTTTATCCCCCTACCATAATACAAGTCCCAAACCTTGTGAAAAAGTGTGGAAGGAACTTTTTATCCAGCCACAGAGTATTTAAAATTTCCTGTAAAAAATGCGATGATATTTACATAGGACAAACTGGATGTAGCATATCTCAAGAGGATTTATGAACACAAATATTATATGTATATACATGGACAATGTGTCTAATGCAACCACTAAAAACATGTCTACAACAAAGCTGGTGGGTCCTTATTGTGTGCTGCTTGTCTTCACAGCGCTAAGCTAGTTGCAAAAACACTTTACTCAGTTTAAATCATGTGTTGTACCCCTTCTGGAGACTGGATAGTGATTTATAGGGCCTCACAGACTACACTGCACCCTCTTGTTTCTAGTAACTGATGTCACAGAAGCTGCAAGCCAGAAGGATGTTGAGATTATCTTCTGCTGGGTTTCTGGAGATGTAAGGATTGTGGGAAATGGCCTGTAAGGATTGGGTGACTGGACCAACATTTTGCTTTCCTCCACTCTACATGGCGGATCTCATAAGGGGCATGGCGATTTGCTTTGCTCACCGCCATGCTTACAGGACTCAGTTCTTTGCCCGGCTCCAGCTTAGTATCATCTTCTTTTTGACAGCCTGTCTTTTTACCCTACCTTTTTACTTTCCCTACAACCTCTCCCACAACTTTCTCTCATCAGCCTCTAATTACACAGGGTAGATGCCGACCAGCTTCCTTTCATCCAACTATCCCGGATCGGGGCTGAGGGGACATCGTTACCTCACCCCTGAGCTCTGGGCTTCATCTCCACCCACACCTTCCTCACATCCCCTTTCAATCTCTATCTATTTTTATGCCGAGCCTAAGGTGGAGCTGCCATACCAATGGGCTACCAGGCCACTAGGCAGCAGGAGTGGCCTCAAATAGCAGCAGCTGGTTCTGTCAGCCCCTATTCACCCCTCACAGAGCAGGCTACTGTGTGAGGTGATTAGCGTTTGCATCCCGCTAAAAACCAGGGTCATCATGCCCATTTATGAAAAATTGCTTACTCCTCTCATATGCTTACAAGTGCAGGCAAATCCCCCTCACCCCCTTCTCTGGAGGGCGACCTCCTCTTTACCCATAATTGACCAGGACCGGCAAGATAGGGCTAACCCCCTTAGGGGGGGAAGGGAAGACAGGGCCTGTCGGTCCATGACCTCCAAAGACCTGCAGGCACATATAATGAACTTACGGGGCATTGCTATACATGCCCCCCTCTCTCCCCCAAAGGATGCCAGTCCACTGGCCAAAGACAAGATGACTAAAGGTACCACCTCGAATGGGACCTGTGTTCTTGGGAATGGATGGACACATGGAGCCCCTACCACCCTGAGATAGACATGGTCCCAAAGGTGACTCAGCACCAGACGGTAGGATCCTTCATGGAGTCAAACTCGGGCTCAGTGCCAAGCACAGAACCTGTGTCCACTCCTACACAGGCTCCTCCTCAAGACCTCACAAGGACAGGAGGGATCTCCTCCCCTGGCTGGTGTTCCTGTGACAGGAAGGACCTTCTCCATTTCGGAGAAGGAACTTGCCAAGGCCGGCTCATCTGGATTAGGATCTCCCGCTGGTGGAGGAGAGGGCATCTGTCTTCTACACAGTGTGGCTTCAGCAAGTTCCACTCCATGTCAGATGCTCTGCTATGTCTGGAAAATGCAGTCTGAGAGGCCTTCCTTCATAGACAGCATTACGCTGCAGTGTTTTTCAATTTGGAGAAGGCATATGATATAGCATGGCTTATACAGTATCATGGAGACTCTCTATGAGATGGAGGAGAGGTAACACCTCCCAATCTTTATATCTGAAATTTATAAAGATTGTTGATTCCGCATATGGGTGGAGGGAGCCTTCTCCAGCTGAATAGAGCAGGAAAAGTGTTTCCATTTCCTGCAGGTTAGTGTCCTCAGTGTCACACTCTTTGCCCTTAACATCAACAGCATCACTTTGGTGCTGCTAGAAGATGGTCTCGTCACACTTTACATGGATAACCTTTCAATCTCTTCTGGGGAGGCCCAGATGACAACTCTGGAGCGTTGACTCCAAACAGCATTGAACCACATCTCTTGCTATGCCGAAGCACACAGGCTTCAGTTTTCCTTGGTCAAGACTAAGGTGGTGCATTTCTGCCGCCATCAATGGCTCCACCCAGACCCAGACTTGTTTTTCAATGGGGTGCGCTTGGAAGTGGTGGACTCACACTGTTTCCTCAGTCTTGTATTTGACTGACGCCTCACCTGGGAGGCTCATATTTGCAGCCTTACTGTCCCTTGTACCCACACCATGGATATTATCTATTCTGTGACAATCAGCACCTGGGATGCTGATAGTGTTACTGCCTTACTTTTTTATTGATCCTTTCTTCGTTCAAAGCTCGACTATGGATGCGAGTTTTATGCATCCACAGACAAGGGTGTATTGCAGAGCCTACTTGTGGATGCTAGGGAGATGCCACTCATTGTGCGCTGTGCACAGTGCATTGTTTGACTGTATGTGTTAGCCAGGCGCCTCCCTTAGTCATCAACACCTCTTGCTGCATCCGCAGGTGATCTCGACGGTGCCTATGCCACCGAGAGATGCCAATCATACCCTAAGCCCTTTGGGTTTAGGGCTAGAAAACTCCTTCCAGAACTAGGTATAGCTCTCTGGCCAGTGGCGCCCCTGGTTCTGCCCAGGACACCACCTTGGATGGTACCACCTTTAACTATTTGTCGCCACACCTCCGCTACCTAAGCTTCTACAGCGCCGGGAGTATTGCATTCTGCCTTTTTGGAATATACTTTGTCTCATGCTGGAACTGTGCCAGTGTATACCGATGGCTCCAAGTCCCAAGAAGGGATCAGTTTCCACACTGTATCCCCTTTGTTTGAAGTTAGCGGTGCTCTGCCAGGCACTGCGTCTGTCTTCACCGTCCAGCTGGTTGCAATATACCGCTCAGTATGGGAGATAACGAGATTTGCCCAGTCCAGAAACTAGATTGTGATTTATAGAGACTCACAAAGTGCCTTGAGTGTTCCATAACCCCTGGTTCATGATATCCATGACACCACAGTTTGGGTGAGCTGGGCGGATATTGAGATTATCTTCTGCTGGTTTCCTTGACAAGTAGGAAATGGGAAGAATGAGCATGCTAATGAGGGCGCCAAAGAGTCTGCGAGGACTGAGTGACCAGACCAGCGTTTCACTCTTTCTCACACTCACTACATGGTAGGAATACAGGCTACCCTCTGGGTGGATTGGCAAAAAAGATGAGATACGGTTGAGGGGAATTTAAAGTTACATGCCATTGCGCCGTAACTGGTCCCATGGACCTAACTCCCAATGCCCCAATGGTTTCAGGTTGCTTTCTGTCATCTCTGAATTGGATACACTCACAGGATGCACCACCATTTAATGGAGTGCTCGCCTGCTCCTTACTGTGACGACTGTGTTTTCCCCCAGACTGTTTGGCATATTCTTGTTGAATGTCCCTGTCTGGGTGATCTTTGCACGTGTTACCAATCCCAGTACCGGGATGAGCAGGATCACTACTACTTGTCCCTTGTACTCGAGACTGGTTTGTGCACATTGACTTGCGGACTATACGACTTTTTGGATGAGGCTCGCCTCCTCCACTTTATTTGACTTATTTGTGGGTCGCATGCTTCTGCGCCGGGGGGAGGCAGGCCTACCCCCAATGCTGGAGCGTGCTTTCTTCTTGTTACCTTTTTGCTTTGTTTCATTTTTAGCCTTGTTATTTGTTCTTTAATATAGCCTAGTCATAGGCTATAGTGAGTGCGGTGACTTATGCCCAAGTAAGCAGTCGCCAGATGGGCTCTTTAAAAAAAAAAATCTACATGGCAGGAATAAGATCAGCCATTTGGGCTGCATCGTAAAGAAGATGGGATATGGTAGACAGAAATCAAAAGTAATGTGACCTTAGTTGATTAGGTAGTGTACACACTGATAATAATGGAAAACAAAAACTTTGGGAATGGCTTTTTTATTCACAAGTACAGGCCTAGTTATGGAGCATTTTTTTTTTTTTTTTTTAATTAAGGGGCTATCTGGCGACTGCCGACTAAGGCATAAGTTGCCGTAAACAAACAGCCTAATTTAGGCTACTTTAAAAAATTAAACAGAAAACAATAAAAAGGAATAACAATAACAATAACAAAGCAATAACAAAACAATTACAAAAACAACAACAATTAAATCGCGTTAAATAAAAGGGAGAAGGCCGGCCTCCCCCAAAAAGTCAATAAGTCCACCAGTCAAAGTACACGCACTCATCCCGAGAACAAGGGACAGGCGGTAGCGACCCCGCCCATCCCGGTACCGGGACAGGTGTCGTGCGCGAAGATCACCCAGACTGGGACATTCGACAAGAATGTGCCGAACAGTCTGGGGGACGACGCAGTCGTTGCAATAGGGCGCAGGCGAGCGCTCCATCAGATAGCGATGCGTCACACGAGTGTGTCCGATTCGGAGACGACAGAAAGCAACCTGAAGCCGCCGCGGCATTGGGGGATAGGTCCATGGGAACAGTCGCGGCGCAATGGCACGCAACTTTAAGTTCCCTTCGACCGTCTCCCATCTTCTTTGCCAAGCAGTCCGAAGAGCTGCCCGTATTCCTGCCATGTAGTCGGTGTGAGGAAGAGCGAAACGCTGGTCCGGTCGCAGAGTCCTCGCGGACTCTTTGGCGCCCTCATCGGCGCGCTCATTCCCCGCAATTCCTACATGTCCAGGAACCCAGCAGAAGATAATCTCGACATCTGCCCGGCTCGCCAAAACCGTGGCGTCACGGATATCGCGAACCAGGGGATGCGGAGATTCCAATGCCCCGAGAGCACTCAGGGCGCTTTGTGAGTCGCTATAGATCACAATCCGGTCTCCGAACCGGGCACGTCGCGTAATCTCCCGTACCGAGTGGTGTATTGCCACCAGCTCGGCCGTGAAGACAGACGCAGCGCCTGGTAGAGCCCCGCTGACTTCAAACAGAGGGGATACGGCGTGGAAGCCGACCCCCTCTTGGGACTTGGAGCCATCCGTATACACTGGCACGGTACCAGCGTGACACGATGTGTGCTCCAAAAAGGTCGAACGCAATACTCCCGGCGCAGTACAAGCTTTGGGAGCAGAGGCGTGGCGACAAATAGCCAAATGTGGTACCCTCCAGGGTGGCGTCCTGGGCAGAACCAGGGGCGCCACCGGCCCGAGAGCTATATCTACTTCTCGAAGGAGTTTCCTGGCCCTAAACCCAAAGGGCTTAGGGTATGACTGGCGTCTCTCGGCGGCATAGGCACCATCGAGATCAGCTGCGGATGCAGTGAGAGCTGTTGGCGACTGAGGGAGGCGCCGGGCTCGCGCGTACAGGCGAGTGATGCACTGCACGCGGCGCAGAGCGAGTGGCATCTCCCCAGCATCGACCAACAGGCTCTCAATGGGGGAAGTGCGGAAGGCACCGGTCGCAAGGCGAAGGCCGGTGTGGTGGATCGAATCCACCTTCCGCAATAAACGCTCGGCTGCGGATGCATAAAACTCGCATCCGTAGTCGAGCTTCGAGCGAACAAAGGATCGATAAAAAAGTAAGGCGGTAGCCCTATCAGCGCCCCAAGCGCTGAACGTCACGGAACGGAGAATGTCCATGGCGCGGGTACAAGAGACCCTAAGGCTGCGAATATGAGCCTCCCAGGTGAGGCGTCGGTCGAATACAAGACCAAGGAAACGGTGCGACTCAACCACATCCAGGCGCACCCCATTAAGAAACAAATCTGGGTCGGGGTGAAGCCGTGGATGGCGGCAGAAGTGCACCACCTTAGTCTTGGCCAAAGAAAACCGAAACCTGTGCGCTTCGGCATAGTGAGAGACGCGGTTCAATGCCTGTTGGAGTCGACGCTCCAGAGTTGGCATCTGGGCCGCGCCAAAAGAGATCGAAAGGTCGTCCACGTAGAGCGTAGCGAGAACATCTTCCGGCAGCACCGAGGTGATGCCGTTGATGCTCAGGGCAAAGAGTGTGACACTGAGGACACTTCCCTGCGGGACACCCTCTTCCTGCTCCTTTGGGCCGGAGAGGGCTCCCCCCACCCGTACGCGGAATCGACGATCTCGCAAAAATTCAGATATAAAAATTGGGAGGCGTCCCCTCGCCCCCATCGTGTGGAGAGTCTCCATGATACCGTATCGCCATGCGGTATCATAGGCCTTCTCCAGATCAAAAAACACCGTGGCGTAGTGCTGTCTACGAAGGAAAGCCTCGCAGACGGCACTTTCCAGTCGGAGCAGAGCATCCGACGTGGAGTGGAACTTACGGAAGCCGCACTGTGCAGAAGACAGATGGCCTCCGCTGTCCAGGAAATAGGCTAATCTAACATTTACCAATTTCTCCATCAACTTGCACACGCAAGAGGTTAGAGAGATTGGGCGGAAACCGGTCGGAGTAGAGTGATCTCTCCCCGGCTTGCGAAAGGCGAGCACAGTAGCGATTCGCCAGGAGTCTGGGAGAAGACCTTCCACCCAGATCCTGTTGAACAAATCTAACAGAAAGGCCATGCCTCGCTCACCCAGGTGTCGAAGCATGGCGTACGGGACATCGTCCGGACCATGGGCGGTGTCCGCGCACGAAGCGAGAGCGGAACGCAACTCACTCACAGTAAACTTGTCGTTGAAGGGTTCTCCGCCTCTGGAGGTAAAGTCCAGCCGGCGGCCTTCCGCGACATCACGACGTGCATTGAATGCTGGCGGAGCAGCATCACGGCTAGAGAATGCGGAAAAAGCGGTCGCTAAGGATTCCGCCACGGACGCGGGGTCCGAGATTGCGGTCCCATTCTCCTGGAGAACGGGAGGGGGGTCCTGCGAGAACTTGCCCCGAATCCTTTTGACTCGCTTCCACACCTCAGCTAAAGGGGTCTTCCCGTTAAGTGAAGACACGTATGCCCGCCAAGAAGAGCGGCGGGCGTGCTTCGAAATATACCGGAACCTAGCCCTAGCCCGACGAAATTCAGCGACAGTGAAATCGTTCGGGCGGCGCTTATAGCGCATGTAGGCATAACGCTTCTGTTTGAGGGCCGTCTCACACTCGGCCGACCACCATGGGAGTGGTCGGCGTGCAAAACGGCCAGACGTCCTAGGAATAGTAGTCAGGCCTACGGCGATGAGGTTGCCGGAGAAGAACTCAACGGCCTCATCTACCGACCTAAACTCCTCGACTGAGATAGAGAATTCAGTCATTTCCTGAAATGCAGGCCACCGCGCCCGCGCCAAGCACCACCGAGGTGGTCTCTCAGGCGGCAGTTGCCCTGAAAATGATATTTGAATGGGAAAGTGATCACTACCATGGAGGTCATCGACCACCCCCCAATCAAAATCAGGCTGTGCATCTGAAGAGCACAAAGATAGGTCAAGGCAAGAAAATGAAGCGGTTCTCGGACAGTGATGCGTAAACTCATCCACGTTTAGGACACCCATCTCAAGCTCTTCGATCAGATCGGCAAGGACTTGTCCCCTGGGATTTATGGAGTAATCTCCCCAGAGAGGATGCCTGCCGTTCAGATCTCCAAGCAAGAGATAGGGCCTCGGCAACCGTGCCACGACGCGGCGGAAGTCACCCGCGTCGAAGTCAGCTGACGGTGGAATGTACGCAGAAATGATAGTATACCTCCTATCCAGGTGCAGCTGCACAGCCACTGCCTGAAAGGAGGTATCTAAAGAGAAAGGAAGAACGGAGACATCATGCCGGGTGTAAACCGCGCATCCCCCAGCCCGGCCATCCCGCGGTGGTGGGGTCGCAAGACCCTTATACCCCGGGAGGGCAGGCAGCGGGCACGCGCCTAGCATGGTCTCCTGCAAAAAAATAGCTAACGGGGAACGGGACGAGACGAGCCTCCGCAGCTCCTCCCAGTTGGCCCGGAGTCCATGGCAATTCCATTGAAGGAATATGCCCTCCAGGCCTAGCTCGGAGGAGACGCGGGGGCCCTCCTCGAATTGAAGACCCTCACGGGAATGGCCGTACGCTTCCCGGGGGCAGAACCCCGGGCGCTGTTGGCCGGACAAAGCGCTGAAGGCACTGTCGCCTTCGAGGACTTATTGGGGGAGGTTGGGCTCGCCATGCGAGTCTTTTCCTCCCTCCGCCTCGAAACCTTAGGCGGGCGTTGCGGCTTGGGAGGCGGGGGGCCCTCTTTTCGAGGAACCACCGTCTCCGAGCCACTCGCTCCACCTCGGGGCGTGGGCGAAGGGGCCGAAGCTCCTTTGTTGCTGTCCTCCTTTCGGGGAACAGCTTTAGGAACCCCGGAAGATGGCCTAGCGACCATCTTCAGGGGTGTTGCCTCCTGTGAGTCTAACGACTCTGTGGAGGCGCGTGGCCGTTTCGCCTTACGGGAAACGGTCACGCTGGGGGAAGAGGGGGGAGCCCTGGTATTAGCCGGGGCTGGGTGTGAACCCTTTTTGCCGCCAGCTCTACCAGGGGAGCGCCCGGGTGTAGTAGAGCCCGCAGAAGGGCTCCGAATGGGCGCGGAAACAACCGTGCTCGTTGGCCTGGATGGGCCAGGAGCAGAGGGTGCTTTTCTAACTATTTAGGCATATGACGTCCCAGGCAGAGCCGGGCGCGCCAGGACCAAGTCCTTAGCCTCGCGGAATGAGAGTCGATCCTGGGCCTGAATAACCAGGATTTCTTTCTCAAGGAGATATGCACCACATTGCTTCGAAGAAGCAGGGTGCGGCTCTCCGCAATTGACACACTTGGCCACACACGATTTGGACTTATCGTGTGCGACCTTGGAGCAATTTACACAGACTTCGGGTGACCCCGATTTTGCACGTCTACATGATCGATTCGTGTGGCCGAAGCGGTGACAGTAATAGCACCGCCGCGGCAGTGGCACGAATGCCTTCACGCGGTAGCGGTACCAACCGGCATGCACCGACTCAGGGAGCTTGTCACAGTCGAACGTGACGAAGAGTGTAGGGGTGGGTCTCGAGGCCCCTCCCTGTTTTCTCATCACACGTTCGACCTTGACCGCCCCATGGTCGGCCAGCTCTAGGGTGATGTCTTCTATGGAGTAGTCAACGAGTTCCCTCGCATAAACTACTCCTTTTACAAAGTTCATGGTAGAGTGCGGCGTCACACTCACCGGGGTGCCATGAAGTGTCCGAAGAGCACTTATCTTGGCCGCCTCGGCGGGATTCGCCGCATTCGCCAGAAGGCTCCCGTCCGAGAAACGGGTTACCTTCGGCTCTCTACCAATTGCACTAGCTAATCCTCTCCTCTGATGGATCATGTTGCCCTTGGACAACATGGTGCCATCAGTGGAGCGAATAACGAGGAAGCGTTTGAAGCCAGCGGGCTCGAAAACGCCAGGTAACCTCTGAATGAGGGGCCCCGATGTCATCGAGGCTCCGCCCTGTGCACTCTTGGTATTAGTCTTCTTTGTCAGGGGCTCCGCAACCGGGGGGGCAGAGGGGGCGGATGTGCCGATCTTGGCTTGGTCGCTTGCCAGAGTGGCAGCAGACCCATCCGTCCCCGCAGCCCCCGCGGATGGAGAGGAGCCCTGAGTCTTTTTCGTCTTTCTTGTCTTTTTCTTCTTTTTAGGAGAGGAGGGCGGGGAATGAACCCGCTTTTCACCCCCGCCGGTAGAAGCCCCCAGGCCAGATGGACCGGCCTCAGCCAGGTCCTTCTCTGAAATGGAGAAGGTCCCGGTGGGCGCAGGGGATTCATCCGGAGGAGATCCCTCCCCTCCTTGTCCTGCCTGAGAATCCACAGCCGTTTGATGAGGACCTTGCATAGGGGCGGATTCGGGTTCGGTGCTTGGCGCCAAGCCCGGATTCCCCCCCATGGAAGGCCCTACCTTCTGAGGCTGGTTTTCCTCAAGGACCATGTCTATCACAGGAGGGGCCTCCAATTGGCCATCCCCTCCCAGGACATCGCAGGTCCCCTTGGCAGCGTCATAAGTCTTTAGTGGGGAGGCACAGGCCTTGACCCCGGCAAGGTTTAATATTTTTGCCAGCAGGTCTTTTGAGGGAAGCGACCGAAGGGGCCTGGCTTCCCTCTCCCCCCTAAGGGGGTTTGCCCTACCGAGCCGCTTTGATGTGGAGCGGCTGGCTAAGGGTGGCCTGCTGGCTTTCTTGGCAGTCCCCTTAGAAAGCATAGGAGGGACTGCCGCTGGAGATAGGGAGGTGCCCGAAAGCACCTCCAGAGAAGGGGGTGAGGGGGAGTCCCCTACACCCGTAGGCGTAGGAGAGGAGTAAGCCTCCTCTCCGGTTAAAGAGGTATGGAGGGTCCCCTGCGCAAGCACAGGGGGGGGGGACCTCCATCTTTTCTGTGGAGCTGCACGAGGGCGGCTCCGTTGTTGTTATAGGGGGAATTAAGGGGAGATGTTTTTTTTTTTCATCATTGGGCATGGTGACCCTCTTTGTTTTACGGGACGCAATCGCTCACCACCTCTTGCAGTAGCCCGCACTGCAAGAGGTGCTTACAGGCCCGGCAGAGCCAGGCGCCGCCATTTGGGACCACCCCTCCCGCCTGGTGGCCTGGCAGTCCTTCGGCATGGCGGCTCCACCTTGAACACGGCGTAAAACGGATAGATTTTGAAGACGAGAGGAAAAGGGATGTGAGGAAGGTATGGGTGTAGTTATGGAGCATCATGCTCCATCCTTCAGCTGTACAAAGCCTCACAAAATATTACTGTGACACATTCCTTATCTATGAGAGAAAAGTAGAAAATGTCAAACAAGTAAAATAAAAGCAACATACACAAAAATGCATTGAGGCAATATTTATAAGGAGCTGGCTCCTCTTAGGGTTCAAGTGATACCTATTTAAGAGGCTATAAGTGACCTAACTACAGGAATAAATTAAAAATTTCCTTTAGACAGGTTAAAGTTTGGAAGAGAATTGGATTAGTGTGGATTTGACAACCTGTAGCTGATCCCCTCTTCAGATTAGGAGCTATCCAAGTATACTAACAATACTCCCAGTGCTGTAGAAGCTTTGGAAGCAGAGGTGGAGTGACAAACATTCACAGCTGGTACACACCAGGGTGGCGAGCCAGAGGCGCAAATGGCACAAGAGCTACATTGAACTCTCAGAGTTGTCTTGCTTTAAATCCAAAAGGTTTAAGATGTGATTGGCATAAATGACATAGGCACTGTCGACATTAACTGTAGATGAAATGGCAACACAAACAGACTGGTTTCTCAAGAGCCACAGCTCCCAACTGGACAACAGTGGATCCCTTACAAAGTTATATAGTCATTCACAAAGTGGTTAGGATCTGAAAATATCATGTGGCAGTACATGAAACAACTGCAGGGAAGTGGTTATTGGAGAAAAAATTGATCTTACCATTAATCGTGCCCCAATACCCAGGACCCCTCAAGCCTTATCTCTTGCAACCTATGGGTGTGGTTTATATAAGTTTCAAAGCCTCTTTTCTGATACTATGAGATAGCTGGGCAGGTCCTTAAACTTAGATAAGAGAAAATAAGGAGGGTGTTGTGATTTTTTTAATTCTTTGTTATTCCAGAAGTTATACAGACTTATGCCTTAAGCCACTCATATAGTTTTGATATGTGAAATACAGCACCTGCTCTCTTTGAAGGTAGGATGCCTGGTATTGTCGTATTATCATATCTAAGCCCATCTTTGCAGGGTGCATTCTGTATTTTGCCTTGCAATTTTGGGGGATTTCTCTTTCTAGAGAAGTGAAGCAAAATGTTGCTTGGATTTTCCTTAACCTCTCGATGGTTATGACAGAGGGGGATACTATTAACAAAAGGGCTGCAGAGAGGAACAGGGGAAATGCACCAGCTTTTTCTGGCCCTTTCAAGTGACCTGGCCTTTTCTAGTGGCACTCAGGCTAGAAGGACATGCTGCTCATCCAGCCATCTCCCTCTGTGGGGACAAACCCTACTTCAACATGCTACACAGCTAGTTCACCACAAAGACTCAAAAAAAGCCCCAATCAAATCCACAACTACCCTCCTCACTAGTGATTAATGGGAATGCCAATAGACACCTCACCTAAACAATAACTACCCCCCCCCCCCCATACTACCCATCCCAAATACTTGGTGTGACATACAATACCTAAATGGCACTCAAAATCATTTACAAACACAAAAAATAAATATATACCAAGAATATAACCTTCAAATCACTTTCAAACTCATTCAGACAAAATAAAGAAAGAAACCATAGAAAAACAATTAATACACTAGCTAATGCTAGCTCCCTAACTTCTCTCAAACATTCCTCAACACTTCAGACTATACAGAACAAAGCTCAAAATCTAATTACAGGCTGCACAACTACTAAACCTACAGACTGTCTCTAATAAGAAACCAAAGTCCTCACACTCAAGGAACACCTTGACACAAGATGCAGAGAATACTAGCCACATCCTCCACTACATTACATTTGCAGAATACCCACTCCCAAAGAGGAAAATTAAAATAATACTCGGCATATACTACATTAGAGACAAGCAATTGGCAGCCTGACCCACATCCATAAAAAAAAATACAGATAAGCTGTCACATCTTCCACCCTAAACCAGCTTCCAGAAACATCCATACTCATTTCACTCATCAACAGCACTCTTCTGAATCTAGTCAAGAGTCTATGTTACACTTTTTGGCCAGTTGGAATAGTATTAACTTCTTTAAACAGACAAATCTATGATGTTCCTTCCAAACAAATTAGCAATGATAGTGTGATAGCTCATCAAATGTATCTTCTCTCAAACAACAGTTTTAATCTAGAAGACCTTAAAATATTGTTTCTTTGAAATATCTCCATAATGCTAACTAAAGTTATAAATGAACAAATGTCTGACATTTCAATATATTCAGAGCTCTTTCCTGATCCTGACCCTCTTACAGATATACAGTACTGGCACAATTATTATCGATTTTTGAAAAAAAACATACTTTTTCTACAAAAGTGTCATGTAAAACAATTTGTCACTAATAGTTCATTTACTTTACTGCACCAGTACAAAACAAGTATTTAATAGTTATTTTAACTGGGTTTTATAGTCTTATATGGCAGTGTCAGGCAATAGAGAGAGAAAATGTATGGCAACACTGACACAATCACTGCATCATCTTGTGAGAGCTCAGTAGTAGTCTTGCATTTGCATGGGATGGTGTGTGTTTGTTGCGTTTCTGACATTTTATTTGGCTGTAATTACTTTAGTTCTGTGTATTTGTTTATTTATTTTTTAAACCAACACCATTTTTTCAGCTTTCAGAATAGTTTATGCAATTGAGTAGAGATGGGCAAAGTTAGTGATTTGAGTCCTCGAAAGATTGGACAGATTAGTGTTTTATTGAAAGAAAGTACATTCAAACAGAAAGAAATAGCTAATAAACTTGGAATTTCAACTCAAACGGTCAGTAATATTAAGAAGAAACTAGAATATGGCCACAGTTTGGAATCAAATAGAGTGAGAAAATGTGGTAGACACAAGAAAACAACACCAAGGACGGACAGGAAAATAATTAAAATGGCAATAAACAACAGAAGAGCATCTTGTAGAATGATTATCAATGAACCGGCAGTAGAAGGCATTACCATTGCCTGAAGAACAGTAAACAAGAGAGTATTGGAAGCTGGACTAAAAGCATATCATCCCAGAAAAAAGCCATGACTCACTGATAAGATGAAGCAGGCTCATAAGGCCTGGGCACAGGCTCACATTGATTGGACTTCTGAGCAATGGAAGCAGGTAAGAGTTGAACATACAGTATTTAATTACTCTATTACACTATTACTTGATATTCTATTGCTTCCATTACTTTCTTTAGCTGTTCAATGCCTTATTTTGTGCTCTGTATTGTTGCAGGTTGTGTTTTCTGACGAGTACACCATTGCTGTGCTCGATATTCTATTGCTTCCATTACTTTCTTTAGCTGTTCAACGCATTATTTTGTGCTTCATATTGTTGCAGGTTGTGTTTTCTGATGAGTCCACCATTGCTGTGCTTGACAACCCTATGCAGAGTGTAAGAAGGCAAGCAGGTGAGCAATTTAAACCGGAATGTCAAAAGAAGACAGTGAAATTCCCTCAGAAGGTATGGGGAGCGATTTCTGTGCATGGAACAAGACATTTGCAGATTGTTGACGGTACCATGAATCAGTTTAAGTACATATAAGTACTAGAAAGACATTTGCTACCTCAAACAAGGCAATGGTTTGCGGATAGACCTTGGATTTTTCAACAGGACTCTGCCCCGTCACATGGCAAGGTCAGTGAAGACCTGGTTTGAAGAAAAAGGTGTAGAAGTGCTTTCATGGCCTGGAAATTCCCCAGATATGAAGCCCATTGAGAGTTTGTGGTCTCTATTAAAAAATAAAATACACGAAGTCCCCACTATGACCAAAACACAACTCATACAACGTCTTATCCAAGTCTAGTTTCATTCAGAAAGAATTTGGGAATTTTGCAGAACGTTGATCACTGGTATGCCCAGTCGTGTTAAAGCACTCGTTAAAGCAAAAGGTGGACAAACTAAATATTAAAATAGTTGTTTAATATTGACGTGTGAGCTATTAGTGAATAAAATAGTTTTACAGAACACTTTGTAAAAAAAATGGTTTTTTTTAAAAAAAATCCATAATAATTGTGCCAGTACTGTAAGTAGTATACAAGAAAATCTGGGTGAAGGTAATATAAATGAAGATCACATAATAGGAGGATTTCCCCAAATTCTACATTATGGTGATAAAAATGGAATAAGAACTTTTGATACCTCAGTTAAACCCAGGAATTCATATTGTACAAAGACAAAAAGAAAAGCCAAACTAAATCAATTGCAAAGTACATTAGGAACAATCAGGCCTACAAGCAGCATGAGCATTTTCTTTAATGTGTATTTTCATTATGAAGATTCAATCCAGGCACTATTAATACCTTATTTTTTAGATGTTACTGCCTTTAATGACACTATATAATTAAAAAGCTTAAATAAGTAAAGCTAACACAATGTCAAATATCTCATAAAAATTTATTAAAAATTTGGAAGTCTCATATATTCCCACTTAAAAAATTGCTTTTATATATGGTAGTCATCAAAATCTGTACCAAATTTGGGTCCCATACAATCACTATATATCCATTATGGTTTAAATAAGCTCAAAAGTAGAAAATATACTACTAAAATCATTTTTAAACTAAAAATCATTATAAAATATTAAATTTTTTAGGAATAATATAAATCCTTTACTTTTAACTAATATATGGAAAATATACAATACTCACAGTTGTGTAGCTAGAAGACTGCTGTTCAGAGGTACACTTTTGGTAAAATGCAGATGATCCGTTAAAATTATAGCCTTGGTTATCATTGGTAATATTGGAAAAATTATTTGAAGCCATTTTTATACCTATAAGGAGTATATATTAAGATTAAAAAATGTCCTGAATATATTCAAATAAATCATCTTTTCCTCATGAGGTGACATTATAGATATCAATGCAACAAAGGAAACTCTCTCATCAATATTAACCACAAAACTCATATTTCCCATGCTATTGGCCTTTAATAGAAATGGAGCTCTATGTGCTATAGAATCTTATCAAGTCATGATTGATTTCCAAGCTCACCATCTCACACAGTACCACAATCGTACTTTTGCAATCCCAAATTTGGATTTGTCTATTACTACCATTTTCCTGGATTACCAATTTTCTCTGAGTACTTTTCAAAATAATAAATGATTACCTGCCAAGAAAAACTAAACCAGTCCACCAAGGTTCTGAGTGAGACTCAATTTAGGCACTTTTTTATTATCTTGAGAAATACAGTTTATCACAAGAAAAATGAAATGGTTCATTAATTTTAAATTCACTCCCACACAATGAACCATTGGACACCAATTATTTCTGTACAAGTTTATGTTCAAAAATAAAGTTAATAAACTTCAATTTATCCTCACACAAAAGGGTTAGGTCATGAATGTTAAAACAACAACTTTGACAAATGGTTTCCATAATGAAAATAGCATTGTGTTGAGAAAGAAAAAAGGTACAAAAATTCTTTTGCAAAGGAAGAGAAGGGGAAAGGTAAAAAAAATAAACAAATTTCCTAATAGCATTTTGAATTTGTGGTAGTATACTTAATCAGTTTAAAGATATTTACATAAAAAAATTAACAATGTTAACATTAAAAAGAAACTTCTTTGGTTTGCTATCTTCAAATGGGTGAGCGTAACAGTCCATTCCAATTGTGTTGAAATATTGACTTTTCATGACTTTATAAGGGGTGATAAACCCTCTCCACCATCAAAATATTACTCCTAGGACACTATCGTAATGATACAAGGTAGTACAGGATTTAGTGGCTTAAAATGCAGCCATCTCTCTTATTCTAAATTATAAAAAAGTTCTACAATGCAATTACAATATTAAAATATGTACAATCAATACTCAAGATAAAACTCAAAACCATAATCTTCCTTTCCCATATGCTTGACCAACCTGCTCTTGAAAATATTTAGATTTACTACTTTCTATTACCTCCTGTGGCAAATCATTCTAGAAATCTACCACTATTTATAGCCCTCAAATTTTTTACATCCAACCTACACCCGTGTTTTCCAAATTTTAGGCATGACCCCTAGGCCTATTACTACCCTCTAACTCAAAGAACTTTCCAAAATCCAACTTAATCATCACAGAGCAAATTTTAAAAAAGCTCAATCATATCCCCTCTCATACACCTTTCAAATGAGAACACATTTAATACACAAGTCTATTTTCACTGATGACACCAAATTGGCAGCCCTGGTAAAAGAAGTACAGTACTGGTGGAATTATTATGGATTTTTCCCAAATTTGACTTTTTTTCTACAAAAAAGGCAGTGAAACCAATTCCATTGATTGCAAATGGATTTATTTTATGCACCAACACCCAGCAACTATTTTATTTTTATTTTCAAGAGCCTTAGGTTACTTTGTAAGTATAATTGGTAACACTGAAGGAACAACACTGCATTGGACCATTTCAATGAAGTCACAGCCAGTTGTGTAGTCAGTTGGTATCTTGGCTTTAGAGTGCAAATAGGATGTTTTCTGTTATTATTTAACCTGTGATTGTTAACAATAGTGTTTTTGTGTATTTCAGATAGTTTATTAGTTATTTTAATAGTTTGATTTTGTTCATTTCAGGTAGTTTTTTAACTATAACTGAATTAAACCAAAATGGGTAAACAGTGATTTGAGTCCTGGAAAGATCGGACAAATAAACATTTTACTGAAAAAAACTAAATTAAAACACAAAGAAATAGCAAAAAACAAGGTGTTTCAACTCAAACAGTCAGTGTTATTAAGAAAAAAAAAAATTATAACGGTAAAGATTTAAACAAAAGGGATTGGAAAATGTGGTTAAAAGAAAAACAACTCCAAGAACAAATAGAAAATTAATACAACAGGCTCTTAAGAACAGAAGAACATCTTGCAGGAAGATTTCTATTGAGCTGGCAGCAGAGGCTTTTTGAAGCTGGATTGAAATCATATTGCATAAGAAAGAAGCCTCAACTCACAGAAGCAATGATGAAGGCACATAACATAACATAACATAACATAATTACACGGATGACAAAAGCCACAAGGGCCTATCAAAGGTCATCCGCCTCCGTCAAAACCCACCCACAAAAAGCACCATCACCAGGGGAAGACAAAATCAAAGTCCCCCACAATATAATATAACGGATGACAAAAGCCACAAGGGCTCATCATAGGTCATCCGAGTCAAGCGGCCTCTTTTTCAAGGCACCCAAACTCCCAGGAAAACTACATCCAGAGGATTGCATCCAGAAACAAGGGTATCACCAATCAAGGCTTGTCAAGAACTAAATCATGCAGCTATAGATATATACAAACAATATTAATATATACAAAACTTAGGAACCATCACAACCTTCCCTTCCCATAAACTCATCCAACCTACTCTTAAATACATTTAGATTTGGACTACCTACTACCCTCTGCGGCAATTTGTTCCAGAAGTCTACCACTCTATTGGTGAAAAAATACTTTCTTAAATCCAACCTACACCCTTGCTTTTTAATTTTCAAGTGGTGACCTCTAGTCCGATTTCCATCATCTAACTCAAAAAACTTGCTAACATCCAATTTATCTATCCCGGAAAAAATTTTAAACAGCTCAATCATATCCCCTCTCACACACCTCCTTTCGAACGAGAACATATTTAATACCCTCAGTCTATCTTCATATTCAAGGTGCCTCAGGGAAGGAATAATCTTTGTTGCCCTCCGTTGCACTGACTCAAGAAGGTTAATATCGTGTCTAAAATGTGGGGACCATGCCTGTATACAGTACTCTAGATGTGGCCTAACATAAGAGTTATAGAGTTTAAGAATAACCTCCTTACTTTTGTAACTGACATTTCTCTTAATAAAACCCAGCACTCTATTTGCCCTATTTCTTGCTTCAATACACTGCTTAGAAAACCTTAATGACTTATCTATTACTACTCCTAGATCTTTCTCATCCTCTACTGAGCTCAGCCAATGCCCATCCATTTCATAGTTAAATTCTCTATTATCTTTTCCCATGTTAATAACTTTGCACTTATCAAGGTTGAAAGTCATTTGCCACTTATGTGCCCAGGATAATAATTTATTTAAGTCCCCCTGCACTTTAAAATTATCATCAATATCTTTAACTATAGCTGCTAATTTGGTATCATCCGCAAAAATTGACACTTTATTATTAACTGCCTCCCCAAGATCGTTTATATAGATGACAAATAATAATGGACCGAGAACTGATCCCTGAGGAACCCCACTGATAACATCCCTCCACTCTGACTTTACACCATTTAGCACTACCCTTTGCTTCCTGTCTTTCAGCCACTCAGCTATCCAATTTGAAACACCCCCACATATCCCAATCATTTTTAATTTATGAACTAGTCTCCTGTGTGGTACCTTATCAAATGCTTTACTAAAATCTAAGTAAATTATATCTACATTCTCTCCCTTATCTACTTGATATGTTACAAACTCCAGAAAGTCTAGTAAGTTAGTCAAACATGATCTACCTGATCTAAACCCATGCTGAGCATCGCTGATTAACCCCTCCCTCTCTAGATGTTGGCAAATCCCTTTTTTAACTATTTTCTCAAGAATTTTACAGACTACAGGAGTTAGGCTAACCGGTCTAAAGTTATTTGGATCCTCTTTACTACCCTTGGGCAAAGAATCACCTTGAGATGACTTCAGAACAATTCATAAAAAAGCATTAATACCTAATAATTTTAACAGTGCCACATTTTTGTAATGCCTCCAATCTTTTCAAACCATAAAGTTTAATTGAAGATTCATTAATTCAATGGCTTTTCCAATACTTCTATGGCTGTTCAACTACTATTGCAGGTAGTTTTCTCTGATGAATCAACCATTGCAATACTAGATGACCACATGCAGTGTGTAAAAAGGCATGCTGGAGAAGAATTTATGGCTGAATATCTGAGGAAAATAGTAAAATTTCCAACAAAAATCAGGGTGTGGGGAGACATTTAGGTGCATGGAACAAGTCATTTGCATATTGTTGAGAAAACTATGAACCAAGAAAAGTATATAGAAGTTCTTAAAGGTTGTTTACTGCCTCAAATTAGGGAATGGTATGGCAACAGACCTTGGATAATCCAACAAGACTCAGCCCTGTGTTATACAGTAAAATCAGTGAAAGCATGGTGTGCACATAATGGAGTTCAGCTGCTTCCATGGCCTGGAAATTCCCCAGACATGGATCCGATTGAGAGTTTATAGTGTGTTGAAAGATGAAATACAGACAGAGTCTATTACGACCAAACAGCAACTCATATGCCATCTCATTGAAGTTTGGTTCAGATCTAAGCAAATCCAGGAAATGTGCTCTCTATTATCTCTTTCCATGTTAATAACCTAACATTTTTAAGGTCAAAATTCATCTGCCACTTTTGCGCCTAACTTAATAACTTAATTAAGTCAGCCTTCATTTACTACAGCCGCCAATTTTGTATCATCAGTGAAAATTGATGCTTTACTATTTACACCCTCTGCAAGATCATTTATATAAACTATGAATAATAAAGGGCCTAGAACAGACCCCTGAGGTGCGCCAGTGATAATGACCCTCCACTGTGACCTCACCCTATTCACTACAACTCTCCATTTCCTGTCTTTTAGCCATTCAGGTATCCAATTCAAAACTTTACCACATATCCCATGAATTCTTAATTTGTGAACTAATCTCCTATGTGGACCTTATCAAAAGCTTTGCTAAAATCTAGGTAAATTACATCAACATTCTCTCCCTTATCTAATTGTTTAGTTACATAACCTATAAAATCCAGTAAATTTGTTAAACACGATTTAACTCTTTTAAACCCATGTTGAGCATCATTTATTAACTTACCACTCTCTAGATGTTCAGAAATTCCTTTCTTAACTATCTTCTCAAGGATTTTACAAATGATAGAAGTTAAGCTTACTGACCTAAAGTTATTCGGGTCCTTTTTACTTCCCTTTTTAAAAATTGGCATCACATTCACTAATTTCTAATCATTAGGAATTTCTTCCAACTCTAGTGATTTAGTATATATCTATTCAAGAACTACTGCAATACTATCTACACATTCTTTGAGTAACCTAGAATGAATGTTGTTTGGGTCTGATGACTTACTAGTATTTAACTCCAATATAAGCCCTTTAATTATTTCCCTGTTCAGATTAATGGTATTCAACACTACTTCCCTTGACCTAGAATTATCATCAATTAATCTATCTGGATTCTCTTCTGTAAATACTAAAGAAAAATTACCATTAAGAACTGCTACTATTTCCTCCTCAGATTCTTTCAAAACCTCTTCATATCTAATTGGCCCTATTTTATCACTGTTAGATTTGTTATTAATTCTATAATAGCTAAAGAATTTTCTTTGATCTATAATCTCCAGTATGCCCTTTTCTTCTTAGAAATTTTCCTAGCTATCTCCTGATTCTACTACAATGGCTTCCTACATTTCTTCCTAATAGCCTTCATTGGAATACACTGCTCCTGGACTATTTTTCATATAGTCTTAAAAGTGTCCCACATCTCGTAAGTATTCTTTTCCCTGAATTCTATATCCCACCTAATCTGATTTAGCAAGTTGCATAATTTATCGTAATCGCTCCTATAAAATTTGGACTTTTTGTGGAGTTTGTTGATGTTCTACCTTTCACTATTCCCAAGTTAAAACGAACCATCTGATGATCACTATTTCCCAATGCTTCCCTGACAGTCAATTCCTGAACCAAGTGATCATCATTTGAAATAACCAGATCAAATATATTGGCACCCTTTATTGGTTTATTAACAAACTGGGTCTCTATAAACTTGCAACTTGCTCTATCCCTTCCTATCAAATTTTCCCAGTCCACAGAATTTAAATTAAAGTTACCAAGAATAACTCTACTTCACATCCTTTACCTATTTTCCTGATCATTAACACATCAATACAATCAGTCTGTCCGGGTGGGGTGGTCTGTAAAAGCCTCCCAAGAGCATTATCCTATTTTGACTGACCCTAATATCTATCCACAGATTCTCCTTGCTTTATAGAATTATTTTGATTTGAAGAAATGTTATTTCTGATATAAATAATCAACCCACCACCAGTCCTATCTCTCCTTTGACTGATGTACATATCATAACCATGTAGTTCAAATCAACTCAGGTTATCATTAAATTTATTTTCATTAACCCATGATTCTATTACACCTATTATATCTATATCTTCATTAATAATATAACTAAACAACTCATCCTTCTTATTTCTTAGACTACTCAGCCTTCCTATCCCTGAAGCACCTCTTATAGAATGTATTACCTTACACTCTATCTTCTCTGCATCTCTTTCCTTTCCCTGCCCCATCCTGTACTCTTATATTTCCCTGACCACTATCAGTAACTAGTTTCCCATCTGCAAAGACCCAATAACACTAACCTCTGCCACAACACGTCAACTCCAGACCAACTTAGATGGAGTCCATCCAATGCCTTGCTTACCTAGTTCAATTGCATGAGAGATAAGATTCCTCTTGTGTGGCTCCCATCTCAACTCCTTGTCTTCAGTACGGGTTACCTTAAATCCTTTTAGTACTAAATATATATAATTACATACTTGCTTGGGAATTCTACCCTTGTATTTTCATTTTATGTCAATCTTCCTTGACATACTCCACTATTATCACAGTGATTCCTTTTAAAGCTAGCTTGCACTACCATTTAGATACATTATCACAATTTGGCTATCTCATGTCCCATTCACATTGATCCAGTCTTGACTTGAAGGTAACAATTGATAGAGCATTAACTACTTGAGCAGGTAAACTATTCCATATGTTAACCACTGTTATGCTAAATGTATTAACTCTTACCACTGTTATCCAATGACCTCTCTTCTGTAATTTGCATGTGTTAGAGTGGGTGAAAGACTCACATTTCTCAAAGAAAATATTATAATCTATGTTTTTCATCCCATTCAAAATCCTGTATATCTCAATTAAATCTCCTCTCTGTCTGAGTTTTTCCAGTGATGTTAAGTCCAGCTGCTTACATCTCTCTTCATACTTAAGGTCTTTCAACTCAAGTACTAGTTAACATAACATAACATAATTACACGGATGACAAAAGCCACAAGGGCCTATCAAAGGTATTCCTACAACTTTACGAACTTTTAGAGGAAACTGTGGTTGAATGGATAGTCAAGAAAGTTTTCATCAAGGTAACGTTGCTTTCACCAAGTTATGACTTTTGCAGCTACTCGTAGGTTGTCATCATGGTGAAATCGAAGTAGCTCTCTATTGAATATAACAATGAAATTGTTAGCCTTTACAATGAAGGATTGAGTTACCGAGACAAATAGAAGAGGCTAAATATTCTGTTCAGTGTCATTGGTTATCATATTATTTTGAAATGGAAATAGGCTGATACTGTCTACAATCGTCCTAGTTTGGTCATACTCCTTTGAACCTTTTCTATCTCCTCTATGTCCTTCTTGTAAAAAGGAGACCAACACTGTACAACATATTCTAAATGTGGTCTGACTAGAGAGCAGTACAAAATCTTACACATTTCCTTATCAAAGCAATCAAAGCTCTTCTTGATTAAACCAACCATTCTGTTAGCTTTGCTACAAATTGTTCCAATATGATGCCCTGATTTGAGATCTTTAGAAATGAATACACCAAGATCTTTTTCAACATCAACTGCTTGTAGTTCCTCCCCATTCAAAAGGTAAGTCATCTCTGGATTTCTGTGACCCACATTAAGAGTAGCACATTTTCACTGTTAAATTCCAATAGCCACTTTTTGCTCCCTCCCTGTATTCTCAGCAAATCTCTCGTCATGGCTTGAATGTCCTCATCATTATGTATCTCCTTAAATAGCTTAGCATCATCTGCAAATAGCAATGTTGGACATTCAAGGTCATTAACAAGATCATTGATGAATACCAGGAAAAGGACAGGCGCTAGCACTGACCCTTGTGGTACCCCAGAAGTGACCTCTAAACTATTTGATTTTTTTCCTCTTATTTCTACAATCTGTTGCCTATCTGACACAATCCTATGGATGCATTTTATGGGTGCGTTTTGACAGATACGGATGAACTTTGATAGGCCCTTGCGGTTTTTGTCATCGGTGAAATTATATATACTTTTAGCTTCTTTATCCAAGTAGTTTTTTCTTTTTTGTACCTATTCTTCTAGGAAGATTTCTCTCATCAATTCATTTCTGTTCTCTTTTAATATATGTTTGGTAAACAGGATTTTTATTGTTGCCAGCCTCCTCAGAGGAATACAACACAAACATAAGAGGCAATCACAGCAATGACAAACCAAGAAATGAGTAAATTCTTGACCTGTGGAGATTTCAACTTCAGGGAAATTGACTGGCCTGAACATACGGTCACTGAGGGACATGAGGATCAACAGATGCTGTTCTACAACACCTGCCAGGATCTGTTACTCCACCAGCATGTAAACCAGTTTACTCAAGCTCAAGGAAGTGATGCCCCTTCCACCCTTGAACTTGACTTCATGAAATGAAGGTGGATGAGATACAGTACAAGTCACCAATAGGGTCAAGTGACCATGCGGTGCTGGTCTTTAATTTTAAGTTAGAAGGGAACAACAGTGTAAACAATTCTGCTTCATGGAAATACAACTTCTTTAACATGAATCAATACCTAGACCGGATGGACTGGACCAAATACTTTAATGAAAAATCAGTTGAGGAAATGTGGGTATTCTTTTTTATCCACTTACAACTCAGCAGTCTCTGAATATGTGCCTTGTCAAACAAACTTCCAACAGGAAAACACCCAGAAGCCAAAGTGGATGACAGGCTCAGTACAAGGTAAAATAGAGACAAAGGAAAAGGCCTGGAAAAGATGCAGGATGAGAAAGAACAGAACTCGAAACCAGGCCTACTGCAAAAGAAATCTCTCCACAGCAGCTATGAGGACTGCCAAGCAAAGATTTGAGCAAAGTCTTGCTCAAGAAGCCAAGACTAACCCAAGAGCATTTTACGCTTACTATCAGAGCAAAACTACCATCACAGAAGAGGTGACACAGCTGAGGAGAACAGATGGGTCTCTAACCACAACAAATTTAGATGCCTGTGAACTCTTAAATGAGGAATTCCAAAAAGTTTTCCAAACAGAGGATGACAATGTCCCGAGGATTGCAAGGGTTTTCAAGGGATAAGGACTGATGACATGAACTTTCACAATAGATGACGTGAAGGAACTTGTGGATAACCTTAAGCCAGCTTCTGCCCCGGGACCTGATAGAGTGCAACCTACTGCAGTGTTGGTAAAAAAAAAATTGGGGGGAAAAGCCAAATAAAACCCAGGTTTTATTCTGGGTTTTTTTCAAAAAACAAATGCTAAAAGCATTAGAATAACATAGAAAAAGAATAGCTATCTGTATTTTTATATAATATTAATGATTACTTAGTTTAATAATTATATTAAAGTAAGAACAGATCAGTGATCGAGAATTGTGGATACCCATAACTTGTAGGAGAGATGAATTATGAGTCAGTATCAGAGAAATAACCTTAATTTGATACATATTTGTTGAAATTATAAACATAAATATGCATTTTGAATAAAATAATGATAAGTAGCATTCATTTCTTGAAAAAAAAAAACCCAAGTTTTTTCAAATTTCATTTGAAAAGGCCCCCCCAAAACACCCAGTTTTGGGGGGGCCTTTTCAAATGAAATTTGAAAAAACTTGGGGTTTTTTTTTCAAGAAATGAATGCTACTTATCATTATTTTATTCAAAATGCATATTTATATTTATAAATTTGCCAACCCTGCCCTACTGTCCTGAAGGAATGCAGCTTCAGTCTTGCTAAACCACTGTGTGGGGAGGGGGGATTCTGGACTCATTCCTGTGGATACAGTTTTTTATTATTGTATATTACGACTGATTTGGATTTTGATGAGTCTTGATGATGATGCTCTTTGTTTTTCACACATTCCTGTGTATGGTTTGAATTGTATATTGTAAATGCATGATCGGACAGAATCCAATGGATTGTTTAAATTGTATATTGTAGATGCATGATCTGACACAATCCTATGGATGCATTTTGTGGGTGAGTTTTGATAGATGTGCATGACCTTTGATAGGCCCTTGTGGCTTTTGTAATCCATGAAATTATGTTATGGAGGTCAGGTTCAGGTTGTTGAGCCACCCTTTGTATCGGGATATGGCATTTGACTGTTAAAAAATACAAAAACAAAAAAAAAAAATAGGAAAAAAAACAATAAAAGACATCAAGAAACCTTACCTAACTTAGAAAAAACTATAAAGGAGCAGAGGTGCAGATATTTAGTAAATAATACAGAATAAAGGTTATAAACCCCCAAAACAACAAAAAATAAAACACTGTGATTGGTCACAGAGGAGAAATAATTTATTAGCCTTGTTCATTTCTTGTTCATTGTAGCCTACTAACAGCACCACGGTAGGTGGTGCTGTTAGTAGGCTACAATTTTGTGCTACAATATGTCTTATGATGTCAGATGGTAGCTTCAGATGCGACTAATCACGGCATAATATTTTTTTGTTTTGGGGGGGTTTGTAACGTTTATTTTGTATTATTTACTAAATATCTGTGCCTCTGCTCCTTTATAGTTTTTTTTCTAAGTTAGGTAAGGTTTCTTGATGTCTTTGTTTTTTTTTCACTGTGAACGATAACAGCTTTTTACTGGCAATGTCGTAGCTATAAATAGGACCTGCTGCGCAAATGTTTTGGTTTTGTCATAGCTTCTTTGTGTTCTAGTAGTGCTTCTTAGTTATTCGAATTCAGGTTTATTTTGCATGACTGCGAAAAAAATTTAAAGGTGCATAAACTAATTGAGAAAACTATAAAATTCCCAAAATGCAGTGCAAATTTGTATTTTTCAGAGAATTTAATGTTTCATTGCGATTAAATATCTGTAAACGAAAACAGTAAGCAACAGCGGTGTTGTTTCAAATAATCAGTGCATAGGGGTAGATTTTTCGCGGGTTACTATTTAAGTTTTAAAGACATTGTTGAAATTTCATATTTTTTCATAATTAACCGTTTTACGTAAGTAGGTATTGTTTATCATTAAGTTACCAGTTTTTTTTCTGTCAGTAAAACGCTGCTGTCATTCACAGCAAAACAAAAAATACGAAAAATAAAATGGGAAAAAATAGTAAATTCAAGGGGACTGCTTGTGGGGGAGATATCCTGAGTTTCAATCAATTGAGGGGGTCTAGGGGGGCACAGCCCCCCAGTATATACTCATATACAAAAGAATATAACAATGTGATTGGTTACATCTGACGCTACCATCTGATGTCATAAGACATATTGTAGCCTATAAACAGCATCACCTAACATGCACCCCTAAACTGAAGTGTTACCCATTTCTCTTCTTCCACACACACTGCAAAAATTTCTTTGTTGCTCTTACTACTCTTATTCTCATATCATCTATATCTTTTTTTCCACACTCAGTCCATAATCCTCCCTTCTCTCCACCTCCTCCCACTTTTCTCTTCCCAGCTCTATCACTAATTTTTCTTTCAATTTCTCCCTCTCGAGACTGTGCCCCACACATTCCACAATCAAATGTTCTATAGATTCTCTCTGCCCCAATAGACACCATTCACATCTGTCCTTTCCTCCATTCCATCTGTATGTTCTCCCCTTCACCTCCAAGGATCCAGTCCGTGCCTTGAATAGTAGCTGGTTTGCAAAACTCCCATCATACATATTCTCAATGCAAGGCTCCATTTTGACTCTGTATATGTTCAGACTTCTCTTTTCTCTTTCCATTTATTCCTCTTCTCCAGAGCTTTTCTCCTGAATCTTTTGCTCTGTTCTCTATATAGATTGCTTCTAATTCATTCGAACAGGTAGCACGTGTTTTATAGAGCTCTCAGTCTGTTGATCTATTTTTCAGATTTTTCTATAGTTTGTTTGTTTTTTTGTTGTTTTTTTTTCTCACCACAATCAGCGAGAGCTAAGTTGCTCTTCTTTTTTTATTTCTTATTGCTACTTAAATTCTTTCTTTGTTTGAATAAGTGATGGAGTTTGGGGATGAAAGTGAGCATGAGTGTCGGAATGTATGCATTGGTTGTGGTGTATTAGGTGAGGGGTATACATGTGTTGTATGTGGGCTGCGTGAATGCATTGTAGATTTAGAGGGGATGAGAAGGCAGGATTTAGACAGGATATGTAGGCTGGAGGGGTTAGTTGCTGAGCTCAGGAGGGAACTTAGTGTTAGGCCTAGAGCTGGGAATAGGTTAGGTGGTGAGGTAGGCCAGTTAGATGTTTCAGGTGAAGGTAGAGGGCCAGTGGAGGAGGTAGGATGTGATAGTTCTAGTGATAGTGAAGTTAGCCCCCTTAGATTAGTTAGAAATAGGCCTAGTGAGGATAGGGGACAGTGGAGGGTGGTTAGGAAACGTGAAGCTAGGGAGGCTTCTCCTGTTCTTTGTGAGAATAGGGTTGCCTCTGTTGAGGTTGTTAGCCAGGGGGAGAATAGGTGTGTGAGTCAGAGGGACACAGAACCTATTAGCTTGACAAATAGATTCAGTGCCCTAAGAGAGGAAGTAACTGGAAGTGATATGACTGATGGGGGTGGGGGTGGAGTTCGAGTGACTGGTAGTTTGAATGAGAATAGGAGTGGGGATGGAGTTAGGTCTGTGGGGGTTAGGAATAGGAGTCTGACTGAAGTGCTTGTGATGGGTGATTCGCGAGTTAGATATTTAGATAGGAAGTTGAATGCAAGTAGATTGAATGGTTTGAGGGTGTGTTTGCCGGGTGCTGGAGTGAGAGATCTGTCTGATAGGTATGAGGAACTGGTGTCTGGCTGTGCAATGGATGCGGTTGTGATTACACATGTAGGAGTGAATGATGTGAAGAAAGTGGGTGCATGTGAGTTATGTGAGAGGTACAAGAGGTTGATTGAAAAGGTGAAAGAAAGTAGAATGAAAGGTGTTGTGACAGGTGTGCTTCCAAGAATGGATGTTGGGGTAGAATGGATGTCTCGTGCAATTGGGCTGAATGATTATGTGAGGAGGATGTGTGAGATGGAAGGTGTCATGTTTGTGGATGTGTGGGATAGGTTTGTTGGAATGAAAGAAATGTATGCGATGGATGGACTGCATTTGAGTAGGAGGGGGGTAGATGTGTTGTGGGAGGAGTATGATCGTGTTATTAGGTCTTTGCGGGCGGGAAACTAGATACTAATAGTGGTCAGGGAATTATGAGAGGACATTATAGTACTGAAAGTAGAATGGACTTGGCAGATAACAGAAATAGGTTCCAAGGCGATAGAGGTAAGGTCATTCAAGTTTCAAGAGGTGCTTCAGGGATAGGGGGGTTAAATTGTTTCTATACAAATGCTCGTAGTCTTAGAAACAAGAAGGATGAGCTATTTAGTTATATTAGCAATGAGGATATAGATATATTATGCGTTACTGAATCATAGGTTAATGAAATAGAATTTAGTGACACTATAAGTGAATTTGATTTTCAGGGCTATAATATGTACATTAGTCAAAGGACAGGTAGGATTGGTGGAGGAATAATTATCTATATAAAAAACAACATTGTTTCAAGTTTAAATACTTCAATAAAGCAGGATGGAGTTGAGTCACTTTGGATAGATATTAGGTTCAGTAAAAATAGAATGGTGCATTTGGGAGCTTTTTACAGGCCACCTGGGCAGACTGATGATATAGATGAACTAATGATAAGGGAAATAAGTAAGGGATGTGAAACAGATGCAGTTATTATTGGGGACTTCAACTTAAACTCTGTGGACTGGGAAAATATGATAGGTAGGGATAGAACAAGTGGCAGGTTCATAGAATGCTTTGAGGATAATTTTTTGAATCAATTTGTTAACGATTCAACGAGGGGGGACAATATATTAGATTTAGTACTTTCTAACAGTGATCATTTAGTTCAAGAATTGACTGTTGGGGAAGCATTGGGAAATAGTGACCATCAGATAGTTCGTTTTAACTTGGGAATTGAGAAGGGTAAAATAACTGAGAATGCTGAAAAAGTTCCAAATTTTCATAAGGGAGATTATGTAAAACTTCGAAGCTTGCTAAATTTGGTAGACTGGGATATAGAATTCAGAGGTAAAAATGCTTATGGGATGTGGGATACTTTCAAGCATATAATAAATGTAGTCCAAGAACAATGTATCCCAATGAAGGCCATTAGGAACAAAAGTAGGAAACCATTATGGTGGAATCAGGAGATAGCTAGAAAAATTTCAGAGAAGAAAAGGGCATATAAAAAATTACAGGTAGAAAATAATATTCAAAATTTAAGTGATTATAGAATGGCTAGGAATGAGTTAAATAAGATTATAAAGAAGAACAAAAGGGTGTCAGAAATTAAATTAGCTCAGGATAGCAACAAAGATCCTAGAAAGTTCTTTAGTTACTATAAAATTAATAACAAGTGTGGCAGAGTTAAAATAGGACCTATCAAATATGAAGGGTTTGTGAGAGAAACTGATGAGGAAATAGTTGAGGTACTAAATGGTCATTTTGCATCAGTATTTACAAAAGAGAAACTAAATAGTCCTATGTATAGGAAAAGAGGTGTTTACTAACATTTGTGTGGATCGGAGGATGATAAAAGGACTAATAGGTGATTTAGATACTACCAAGACCTCCGGCCCTGATAATATTCATTCTAGGATACTTAAAGAAGGGGTATAAAGTATCTCAATAGCTCTGGACAAGTTATATACTAGGTCATTGGAATATGGAGAAATACCCGATGATTGGAAGAGAGCGAATGTAGTCCCCATTTTCAAGAAGGGTAGTAAAGAGGATCCAAATAACTTTAGACCGGTTAGCCTAACTCCTGTAGTCTGTAAAATTCTTGAGAAAATAGTTAAAAAAGGGATTTGCCAACATCTAGAGAGGGAGGGGTTAATCAGCGATGCTCAGCATGGGTTTAGATCAGGTAGATCATGTTTGACTAACTTACTAGACTTTCTGGAGTTTGTAACAGATCAAGTAGATAAGGGAGAGAATGTAGATATAATTTACTTAGATTTTAGTAAAGCATTTGATAAGGTACCACACAGGAG
Organism: Ceratothoa steindachneri; assembly: GCA_963969495.1. NCBI lineage: Eukaryota > Metazoa > Arthropoda > Malacostraca > Isopoda > Cymothoidae > Ceratothoa > Ceratothoa steindachneri. The sequence goes on from OZ018331.1 coordinate 123,866,326, forward strand.
ACTAGTTCATAAATTAAAAATGATTGGGATATGTGGGGGTGTTTCAAATTGGATAGCTGAGTGGCTGAAAGACAGGAAGCAAAGGGTAGTGCTAAATGGTGTAAAGTCAGAGTGGAGGGATGTTATCAGTGGGGTTCCTCAGGGATCAGTTCTCGGTCCATTATTATTTGTCATCTATATAAACGATCTTGGGGAGGCAGTTAATAATAAAGTGTCAATTTTTGCGGATGATACCAAATTAGCAGCTGTAGTTAAAGATATTGATGATAATTTTAAAGTGCAGGGGGACTTAAATAAATTGTTATCCTGGGCACATAAGTGGCAAATGACTTTCAACCTTGATAAGTGCAAAGTTATTAACATGGGAAAAGATAATAGAGAATTTAACTATGAAATGGATGGGCATTGGCTGAGCTCAGTAGAGGATGAGAAAGATCTAGGAGTAGTAATAGATAAGTCATTAAGGTTTTCTAAGCAGTGTATTGAAGCAAGAAATAGGGCAAATAGAGTGCTGAGTTTTATTAAGAGAAATGTCAGTTACAAAAGTAAGGAGGTTATTCTTAAACTCTATAACTCTTATGTTAGGCCACATCTAGAGTACTGTATACAGGCATGGTCCCCACATTTTAGACACGATATTAACCTTCTTGAGTCAGTGCAACGGAGGGCAACAAAGATTATTCCTTCCCTGAGGCACCTTGAATATGAAGATAGACTGAGGGTATTAAATATGTTCTCGTTCGAAAGGAGGTGTGTGAGAGGGGATATGATTGAGCTGTTTAAAAATTTTTCCGGGATAGATAAATTGGATGTTAGCAAGTTTTTTGAGTTAGATGATGGAAATCGGACTAGAGGTCACCACTTGAAAATTAAAAAGCAAGGGTGTAGGTTGGATTTAAGAAAATATTTTTTCACCAATAGAGTGGTAGACTTCTGGAACAAATTGCCGCAGAGGGTAGTAGGTAGTCCAAATCTAAATGTATTTAAGAGTAGGTTGGATGAGTTTATGGGAAGGGAAGGTTGTGATGGTTCCTAAGTTTTGTATATATTAATATTGTTTGTATATATCTATAGCTGCATGATTTAGTTCTTGACAAGCCTTGATTGGTGATACCCTTGTTTCTGGATGCAATCCTCTGGATGTAGTTTTCCTGGGAGTTTGGGTGCCTTGAAAAAGAGGCCGCTTGACTCGGATGACCTATGATGAGCCCTTGTGGCTTTTGTCATCCGTTATATTATATTGTGGGGGACTTTGATTTTGTCTTCCCCTGGTGATGGTGCTTTTTGTGGGTGGGTTTTGACGGAGGCGGATGACCTTTGATAGGCCCTTGTGGCTTTTGTCATCCGTGTAATTATGTTATGTTATGTTATGTTCATATCTAGTCTCATTACCTTTTTGTGCCACTCAGTCCTATCATAGGCAGCATACACATATCCTACCCACATCTCTATTCCCATCCCTTGCAGTCTCAACGTATAGTTTGCTTTAATCCTTGCCACCCTCTCTTCATACCTACTCTAACCCATTTCTCCTCTCAGTGCCTCTACTACTACAATTCTAGTGCAATTCTTGCCACTTTGTTTTGGAACTTTTCCATTCTCTCCAATTCTGTCTGTCACTTTGCAGACTTCATACCAATAAAGGCTTCTTGGGACTGTTATCCCTTTCCACAGTTTCCTTATCATTTTAAACTTATTTGCTTGCTTAGTTGCCACGTTCCTCAGCATGCCAGTCATTTTTGCATATTTACCTCATTTTGTCTTGTATGCTTCTCAAATATATCCTTCTGGTTAAAGATTGTCACACCCAAGTATCTATAATCATTTACCACTTCTAGGATGTTGTTTCCTAGGATCCATCCTTCATTCTCCAAATATCATTATTTTGCACTTTCCTCTACTAAATTTGACTCTCCATTCTTCCCCATACTGGTACAACACATTCAAAAGTCTCTGCAAACCCTCTGCTGTTTATATAAATGAACTTGGGGAGGTTGTAAATAGCAAAGTGTCCATTTTTGCTGACACTAAATTGGCAGCTGTAGTCAAAGAAGTTGTTGGTAGCTTTAAAGTACAGGGTGACTTAAATAAGTTACTGGCTTGGGCTCAGAAGTGGCAAATGACTTTTAACCTTAAAAAATGCAAAGTTCTTAACATGGGAAAGAATAATAGGGAATTTAGATATGAAATGGATGGGCATTAGCTAAATTCAGTTGAGGATAAGAAGGACTTAGGCGTAGTAGTAGATAGGTACCTGAAGTTTTTAAAGCAGTGTATTGAGGCAAAAAATAGAACAAATAGGGTGCTAGAATACATTAACAGGAATGTTAGCTACAAGAGTAAAGAGGTTATCCTTAAACTCTATAACTTGTATGTTAGGCCACATTTAGAGTACTGTATACAAGCATGGTCACCATATTTTAGACATGACATCAACATGCTAGAGTCAGTACAAATGAGGGCAACAAAACTAATACCTTTCCTGAAGCACCTTGAATATGAAGATAGAGACTGAGGGTACTAAATATGTCCTCATTTGAGAGAAGATGTATGAGGGAAGATATGATTGAGCTTTTTAAAATCTGCTCTGGGATGGATAAGTTTGATTTTAGCAAGTTATTTGAGTTGGAAGGTAGTAATAGGAATAGGGATCACCACTTAAAAATTTAAAAACAGAGGTGCAAGTTAGATGTTAGATAATATTTTTTCATCAATAGACTGGTAGATTACTGGAATAGTTTACCATCTGAGACGGTAGATAGTCCATACTTGAATGTATTCAAATGCAGATTAGATGATTTTATGGGAAGGGAGAGTTAACTTTGGGGGGGTATTCTGGACTCATTCATGTGGATGCAGTTTTTTTATTATTGTATATTACGATTGATTTGGATTTTGACGAGTCTTGATGATGATGCTCTTTGTTTTTGACACATTCCTGTATATGGTTTGAATTGAATATTGTAGATGCATGATCGGACACAATCCTATGGATTGTTTAAATTGTATATTTTAGATGCATGATTTGACGCAATCCTATGGATACATTTTGTGGGTGGGTTTTGACAGATGCAGATGACCTTTGATAGGCTCTTGTGGCTATGTTGTCTGCAAATCTCAGTGTTGTCAATATGAGATTTCCAACCATGATTCCTTGACCTTCCCTCTTTACTCTCTCCAAAGTTCTTCAATGAAGAAGCTGAACAAGCTAGGAGACATGGTACACCCTTGTCTAACCCTGATGTCATTTACCATCCAACCTGTTTCTATGTCTTTCAGATTTAGTTTGACTTTGTTATTCTCCTATAGTTTTTGTATTACATTTAGAATATTTGCATCTATCCCCAAGTCTCTTAGTCTTGCAAACAATTTTATTCTATCAACTCAATCAAAGGCTTTCTCTATATCAAGAAAGCAGACATATAAGAACATAAGAAAAGAAGGAGACTGCAAAAGACCATTCATGGCCTACACTTGGCAGCTCCTGTTCCAGTCAACACACAAAAGATTTCTTACCAGAGAAAAGTCATCAACATTGTCACCCTTTACAGGAGTTCATCAGATCTAATCTACAATATACATAAAATGCATCCAGAGGATTATGTCCATTCATGCAACCGCAAAATATAATCTCCCCAATCCTTAGAAAAATATGTACATAAAAAAAGTCAGTCCCATCTAGCAGCTTCATCCATATATTTATCTAATCTATTCTTAAAACTACCCAGAGAGGAGGCTTCTATCACATGTCTAGTGAGCCTATTCCATTCATCTACCACACGATTTGTAAACCAATTCCTCCCAATCTGCTTCCTAAACCTATACTTATCAAGCTTAAACCCATTGCTACGTGTCCTGTCATGTTCACTAAGTATAAGAACCTTACCCAGATCCCCTTTATTATATCTTTTTACCCATTTGAAGACTTCAATCAATTCTCCTCTGACTCTTCTCCTTTCCAATGTATGTAGATTTAGTTTTCCTTGATATGTAGATTAGGGGCTCAGCCAAAAAAGTGGTTTTTGTATGTTTATATTTCGTTCACCCTTTCCTGAATATTCATGTGCGTTTGAGTCTTATTTTGTACAAGAAATGCCCGAAACTAAACAAACGAAAAACGCTGTTTACTTATGCCACTTTTGGTTAAATCATTCACTTCTGTAAACATTAGAACATTATTCTATAAACAATTAGCCCCCCAGACCCCCTCAATTGATTGAAACTCAGGATCATCGTAGGGTGGTCCCCCCATTGTGTTTACCACCACACGAGCCATCCCCTTAAATTTACTCCCAAAACGTGAAACATTTTGGAACACGGACAAAATAGTACGTCCCATTGTTCGAGCCGCCAATCTACATATTTACCTTTTTTCCCCATTTTACTATTTTTATTACCTTCTTTTATCGTTTAAATCTAATTAGCTAGCTTGTTTATAGGAATTACTTTTTTTTAGCCATTTGCGTATCATAGAGACGTTTTATACGTAGTTTCAAAATCGTATTGGTTGGCGAAGTGTGTCTGTCGTTTATTTCCGAATTATTAACTCTTGTTTCTGATGAGAAAAATTTGTGGCTGGGCATTAGATATGGTAAATATGTAGATTATGACTTGAACGGCGGGACGTACTATTTCATCCGTAGTTCAATGCCTACATACGGTAGAAAAAATGAACAGTTTGATGCCTATCGGTAAATGTGTAGATTATCGGCCCAGCCGATCCCGGCCGCTAAACCGTAGTTTTTTCGTACGTGTTCCAAAATGTTTCACGTTTTTGGAGTACATTTAAGGGGACGGCTCGTGTTGGGGTAAGCACAAGGGGGGGACCACACTACGATGATCCTGAGTTTCATTAAATTGGGGGGGGGGTCTGGGGGGCACAGCCCCCCAGTATATAATCCTAATTGTTATAATGTTCTGACATGTACAGAGGTGAATGCTTTAACTACATCATGTCAGCGTCTTTAATCGTTTTGCAAATTATAATAGGGGGTGGGGGGTATGACGTCAGAAATTCTCGATTTCACTTTTAAGGGGACGGCTTGTGTGGGGGTAAGCAAAAGGGGGGAGCCACACTACGATGATCCTGAGTTTCATTAAATTGGGGGGGGTCTGGGGGGCACAGCCCCCCAGTATATAATCCTAATTGTTATAATGTTCTGACTTTTACAGAGGGGAATGCTTTAACTACATCATGTCAGCGTCTTTAATCGTTTTGCAAATTATAATAGGGGGTGGGGGGTGGGGGGTATGACGTCAGAAATGATTAATTTCAATTTTTTTTTCATACTTAATAGCTTTTTATTATCCCCATTCGGAGTCATTTTTATTTTTCAATATATTTTTCCCCATTTTACTCTTTTTATTACCTTCTTTTATACAATTAAATGTAATTAGCTAGATCATTTCAAGGAACTACTTGTTTTTTAGCAGTTTGGGTGTCAAACATTCCCCTTATACGCAGTTTGAAAATCGAATTGTCAAGTTTGCCCATCGTCTATTGCGGAATTATTAAGCCTAGTTTCTGCTAGAGATAAATTAAACAACTTTTTGGAAGTGCATAATTTAGTGCGAACTAAAAGTGAATGCGAAATCTGTGGCCGGCAATTAGAGGTGACCCCAGAATATTGAACGCGTCTGGTGAGATGCGAGAGGTTCAATTCCCAAATACGGGAGAAAAACTGCTCAATTCGACGCCTATCTTGCAACCGCCATCTTCTGCAAGCGCTTCCCGTTGACCAAAACGGGAATTGAGGAACGATTCCACGCCTTCCTCATCGCTATTTCTGAAGTGTACCCCCCGAAATAAAGTAAGTTAACAGCGCTTATCGTTCTTTATTTTTGGATAAGAAAGATGGCGTCAGCTAGATTTCGAATACGACACAGGCGCGCAAAATAAATAGGCTTCCCTCTCCGCTATTTCGGAATGATAACCAATGCAATTAAGTACGGGAAACAAAGTGTTTCATTTTTTTTTCGGGCAATTTGGTAAATAAAATGGCCTACGTAAACAGCATTTTCGGTGGGTTTAATTTTGAGATTTCCCACCAAAAAATGGCGGCAACTAGCATTCAAACAAAACTCAAACGCGCATGAATATTCAAACACGGGTCAACGATAACACGAACGAAGATTCAAACACGGGTGAACGATAATATTTACACAAAACAATTTTTCCTAGGCCGGGCCGATAATCTACATGTTTACCTGCCTATCTTGCAAGCTATATTTCGAATAGGACTCAAACAGCATGTTTGGTTTGTTTTTTTCAGGCAATTTTGTAAAAAAAATGGCCTGCGTAAACAGCATTTTTGTTTTTTTACTTTTGGGCATTTTCTTTAGAAAAAAAATTGCGCCAGCTATAATTAAAAAAGGACTCAAACGCACATGAATATTCCAACACGGATGAAGAATAATATTTACACAAAATATTTTTTTCCGGCCAAGCCGCTCGTCTACATGTTTACAGGGAAAAATATATTGACAAATAAAAATGACTCTGAATGAGGATAATAAAAAGCTATTAAGCAGAACAAAAATTGAAATCAAGTATTTCTGACATCATACCCCACCCCCAACCCCTATTATAATTTGCAAAACGATTAAAGGCACTGACATGATGTAGTTAAAGCATTCACCTCTGTAAACGTCAGAACATTATAAAAATTAGGATTAAATACGCCGATATTGTTCACATTTGACGCTACCGTTTGACGTCATAAGAGATATGCTATAGCCCAAAATTGTAGCCGACTAACAGCGCCGTCTACCGTGTGCCCCGAATCTGAAGTGTTACCCTTTAAATTTTTTTCTGGGATAGATAAATTGGATGTTAGCAAGTTTTTTGAGTTAGATGATGGAAATTGGGGTATACCGAAATTGGACTAGAGCTCACCACTTGAAAATTAAAAAGCAAGGGTGTAGGTTGGATTTAAGAAAATAATTTTTCACCAATATAGTGGTAGACATCTGGGTATACCGACTTCAGAAACAAATTGCCACGGAGGGTAGTAGGTAGTCCAAAGTTAAATGTATTTAGGAGTAGGTTGGATGAGTTTATGGGGAGGGAAGGTTGTGATGGTTCCTAAGTTTTGTATATGATGATGATGATGATGGCTTCTAAGGGCTTTGATGCCTTTCGGCGTATGTGCCCTGTAGTATGGGTCCCACCACTTTATAGTCGTGAGAGCTGTTGAGACTTCCTCAGGAATAGGCAAGTGAGGTGGATGACTTTGGAGCGGGTTTGGGGGGTAACGGGTGGGGCTGCTGCCAGTAGGGTGGGCAGATTGAAGGTTGGGATGCCTAAGGTGCGGAGACTATGTTTCAGGGCTAGTCTGTGCGAGTGGAAGCGGGGGCAGTGGAGAAGGAAGTGTTCCACTGTTTCTTCAACGTTCGGACACCAAGGACAAAATGGATCAGGGGATAGGTTTAGGCGGTGGAGGTGGGCATTGAGGGATGTGTGGCCTAAGCGAAGTCTGGTCAGGGCGACATCTAGGGCCCGTGATTGTAGCCTGATCCATGGCTGTGGGGTGGAGTCAATGCGGTATCTGCCCATGGAGGTGGTGTTGAGGGAGTTTTGTAGGTTGGCATCCCATTGGGATTGGCAGGCAGCAGAGAGCAGTTTTTTTGCTACCGACAGAGGGGGTGGTAGTGGAGTTATGCTCTCTAGGGACAGACCCTTCTTGGCAGCAGCATCCACTATCTCATTCCCTCTGATGTCAGAGTGTGAGGGCACCCACTGTAGGGTGATGGCCCATCCTACTAACCTGAGGGATAGTAGCATGCTTTGGATGGAGTGGGAAGAGTAGGTTGGATGAGTTTATGGGAAGGGAAGGTTGTGATGGTTCCTAAGTTTTGTATATATTAATATTGTTGGTATATATCTATAGCTGCATGATTTAGTTCTTGACAAGCCTTGATTGGTGATACCCTTGTTTCTGGACGCAATCCTCTGGATGTAGTTTTCCTGGGAGTTTGGGTGCCTTAAAAAAAGAAGCCATTTGACTCGGATGACCTATGATGAGCCCTTGTGGATTTTGTCATCTGTTATATTATATGGTGGGGGACTTTGATTTTGTCTTTCCCTGGTGATGGTGCTTTTTGTGGGTGGGTTTTGACGGATGTGGATGACCTTTGATAGGTCATCCACTGACCTTCGAACAGGTAGCACGTGTTTTATAGAGCTCTCAGTCTGTTGATCTATTTTTCAGATCTTTCTATAGTTTGTTTGTTTTTTTGTTTTGTTTTCTCACCACAATCAGGAAAGCTAAGTTGCTCTTCTTTTTTTATTTCTTATTGCTACTTAAATTCTTTCTTTGTTTGAATAAGTGATGGAGTTTGGGGATGAAAGTGAGCATGAGTGTCGGAATGTATGCATTGGTTGTGGTGTATTAGGTGAGGGGTATACATGTGTTGTATGTGGGCTGCGTGAATGCATTGTAGATTTAGAGGGGATGAGAAGGCAGGATTTAGACAGGATATGTAGGCTGGAGGGGTTAGTTGCTGAGCTCAGGAGGGAACTTAGTGTTAGGCCTAGAGCTGGGAATAGGTTAGGTGGTGAGGTAGGCCAGTTAGATGTTTCAGGTGAAGGTAGAGGGCCAGTGGAGGAGGTAGGATGTGATAGTTCTAGGGATAGTGAAGTTAGCCCCCTTAGATTAGTTAGAAATAGGCCTAGTGAGGATGGGGGACAGTGGAGAGTGGTTAGGAAACATGAAGCTAGGGAGGCTTCTCCTGTTCTTTGTGAGAATAGGGTTGCCTCTGTTGAGGTGGTTAGCCAGGGGGAGAATAGGTGTGTGAGTCAGAGGGACACAGATCCTATTAGCTTGACTAATAGATTCAGTGCCCTAAGAGAGGAAGTAACTGGAAGTGATATGACTGATGGGGGTGGGGGTGGAGTTCGAGTGACTGGTAGTTTGAATGAGAATAGGAGTGGGGATGGAGTTAGGTCTGTGGGGGTTAGGAATAGGAGTCTGACTGAAGTGCTTGTGATGGGTGATTCGCGAGTTAGATATTTAGATAGGAAGTTGAATGCAAGTAGATTGAATGGTTTGAGGGTGTGTTTGCCGGGTGCTGGAGTGAGAGATCTGTCTGATAGGTATGAGGAACTGGTGTCTGGCTGTGCAAGGGATGCGGTTGTGATTACACATGTAGGAGTGAATGATGTGAAGAAAGTGGGTGCATGTGAGTTACGTGAGAGGTACAAGAGGTTGATTGAAAAGGTGAAAGAAAGTAGAATGAAAGGTGTTGTGACAGGTGTGCTTCCAAGAATGGATGTTGGGGTAGAATGGATGTCTCGTGCAATTGGGCTGAATGATTATGTGAGGAGGATGTGTGAGATGGAAGGTGTCATGTTTGTGGATGTGTGGGATAGGTTTGTTGGAATGAAAGAAATGTATGCGATGGATGGACTGCATTTGAGTAGGAGGGGGGTAGATGTGTTGTGGGAGGAGTATGATCGTGTTATTAGGTCTTTGCGGGCGGGAAACTAGATACTAATAGTGGTCAGGGAATTATGAGAGGACATTATAGTACTGAAAGTAGAATGGACTTGGCAGATAACAGAAATAGGTTCCAAGGCGATAGAGGTGAGGTCATTCAAGTTTCAAGAGGTGCTTCAGGGATAGGGGGGTTAAATTGTTTCTATACAAATGCTCGTAGTCTTAGAAACAAGAAGGATGAGCTATTTAGTTATATTAGCAATGAGGATATAGATATATTATGCGTTACTGAATCATGGGTTAATGAAATAGAATTTAAGGACACTATAAGTGAATTTGATTTTCAGGGCTATAATATGTACATTAGTCAAAGGACAGGTAGGATTGGTGGAGGAATAATTATCTATATAAAAAACAACATTGTTTCAAGTTTAAATACTTCAATAAAGCAGGATGGAGTTGAGTCACTTTGGATAGATATTAGGTTCAGTAAAAATAGAATGGTGCATTTGGGAGCTTTTTACAGGCCACCTGGGCAGACTGATGATATAGATGAACTAATGATAAGGGAAATAAGTAAGGGATGTGAAACAGATGCAGTTATTATTGGGGACTTCAACTTAAACTCTGTGGACTGGGAAAATATGATAGGTAGGGATAGAACAAGTGGCAGGTTCATAGAATGCTTTGAGGATAATTTTTTGAATCAATTTGTTAACGATTCAACGAGGGGGGACAATATATTAGATTTAGTACTTTCTAACAGTGATCATTTAGTTCAAGAATTGACTGTTGGGGAAGCATTGGGAAATAGTGACCATCAGATAGTTCGTTTTAACTTGGGAATTGAGAAGGGTAAAATAACTGAGAATGCTGAAAAAGTTCCAAATTTTCATAAGGGAGATTATGTAAGACTTCGAAGCTTGCTAAATTTGGTAGACTGGGATATAGAATTCAGAGGTAAAAATGCTTATGGGATGTGGGATACTTTCAAGCATATAATAAATGTAGTCCAAGAACAATGTATCCCAATGAAGGCCATTAGGAACAAAAGTAGGAAACCATTATGGTGGAATCAGGAGATAGCTAGAAAAATTTCAGAGAAGAAAAGGGCATATAAAAAATTACAGGTAGAAAATAATATTCAAAATTTAAGTGATTATAGAATGGCTAGGAATGAGTTAAATAAGATTATAAAGAAGAACAAAAGGGTGTCAGAAATTAAATTAGCTCAGGATAGCAACAAAGATCCTAGAAAGTTCTTTAGTTACTATAAAATTAATAACAAGTGTGGCAGAGTTAAAATAGGACCTATCAAATATAAAGGGTTTGTGAGAGAAACTGATGAGGAAATAGTTGAGGTACTAAATGGTCATTTTGCATCAGTATTTACAAAAGAGAAACTAAATAGTCCTATGTATAGTACTCATAGGTCAGGAAAAGAGGTGTTTACTAACATTTGTGTGGATCGGAGGATGATAAAAGGACTAATAGGTGATTTAGATACTACCAAGGCCTCCGGCCCTGATAATATTCATTCTAGGATACTTAAAGAAGGGGTAGAAAGTATCTCAATAGCTCTGGACAAGTTATATACTAGGTCATTGGAATATGGAGAAATACCCGATGATTGGAAGAGAGCGAATGTAGTCCCCATTTTCAAGAAGGGTAGTAAAGAGGATCCAAATAACTTTAGACCGGTTAGCCTAACTCCTGTAGTCTGTAAAATTCTTGAGAAAATAGTTAAAAAAGGGATTTGCCAACATCTAGAGAGGGAGGGGTTGATCAGCGATGCTCAGCATGGGTTTAGATCAGGTAGATCATGTTTGACTAACTTACTAGACTTTCTGGAGTTTGTAACAGATCAAGTAGATAAGGGAGAGAATGTAGATATAATTTACTTAGATTTTAGTAAAGCATTTGATAAGGTACCACACAGGAGACTAGTTCATAAATTAAAAATGATTGGGATATGTGGGGGTGTTTCAAATTGGATAGCTGAGTGGCTGAAAGACAGGAAGCAAAGGGTAGTGCTAAATGGTGTAAAGTCAGAGTGGATGGATGTTATCAGTGGGGTTCCTCAGGGATCAGTTCTCGGTCCATTATTATTTGTCATCTATATAAACGATCTTGGGGAGGCAGTTAATAATAAAGTGTCAATTTTTGCGGATGATACCAAATTAGCAGCTGTAGTTAAAGATATTGATGATAATTTTAAAGTGCAGGGGGACTTAAATAAATTGTTATCCTGGGCACATAAGTGGCAAATGACTTTCAACCTTGATAAGTGCAAAGTTATTAATATGGGAAAAGATAATAGAGAATTTAACTATGAAATGGATGGGCATTGGCTGAGCTCAGTAGAGGATGAGAAAGATCTAGGAGTAGTAATAGATAAGTCATTAAGGTTTTCTAAGCAGTGTATTGAAGCAAGAAATAGGGCAAATAGAGTGCTGGGTTTTATTAAGAGAAATGTCAGTTACAAAAGTAAGGAGGTTATTCTTAAACTCTATAACTCTTATGTTAGGCCACATCTAGAGTACTGTATACAGGCATGGTCCCCACATTTTAGACACGATATTAACCTTCTTGAGTCAGTGCAACGGAGGGCAACAAAGATTATTCCTTCCCTGAGGCACCTTGAATATGAAGATAGACTGAGGGTATTAAATATGTTCTCGTTCGAAAGGAGGTGTGTGAGAGGGGATATGATTGAGCTGTTTAAAATTTTTTCCGGGATAGATAAATTGGATGTTAGCAAGTTTTTTGAGTTAGATGATGGAAATCGGACTAGAGGTCACCACTTGAAAATTAAAAAGCAAGGGTGTAGGTTGGATTTAAGAAAATATTTTTTCACCAATAGAGTGGTAGACTTCTGGAACAAATTGCCGCAGAGGGTAGTAGGTAGTCCAAATCTAAATGTATTTAAGAGTAGGTTGGATGAGTTTATGGGAAGGGAAGGTTGTGATGGTTCCTAAGTTTTGTATATATTAATATTGTTTGTATATATCTATAGCTGCATGATTTAGTTCTTGACAAGCCTTGATTGGTGATACCCTTGTTTCTGGATGCAATCCTCTGGATGTAGTTTTCCTGGGAGTTTGGGTGCCTTGAAAAAGAGGCCGCTTGACTCGGATGACCTATGATGAGCCCTTGTGGCTTTTGTCATCCGTTATATTATATTGTGGGGGACTTTGATTTTGTCTTCCCCTGGTGATGGTGCTTTTTGTGGGTGGGTTTTGACGGAGGCGGATGACCTTTGATAGGCCCTTGTGGCTTTTGTCATCCGTGTAATTATGTTATGTTTATGTTAGGCCCTTGTGGCTTTTGTCATCCGTGAAATTATGTTATGTTATGATCTGTAGCATTGTTGTCGATACATCAATAGTAAGTGTCCTCTCAAATTCCTGTAAAATGCCTAGTGAGTCTAAACCCTTCACCCACTCTATGAAGATAAACAGGGGTCTACTTAAGAAAAAACTATAGGCACAACAACTTTACTCAATCTGTTTCTATAATAACCTAAGTGTCTATATTATACTCTATATAACACTTTTATCGTGACAAATATTACCATATTTGACAAGTTACATCATTTATGGTTAATGTTGTTAATTGTTGTTAACAGTTGTTATAATTAATTAAGTTCATAACCAACCTGTGTTTCTTTCTTTAGGTTTGAATATTGAATAAAATTAAAACATATAACGTGTCCTAATGTGCCATGGTTCCCATAATGTATAGAGATGAACATTTTGCAGTTCATCTACTAACTGGACTCCTAGATTTGTGAAACCAACATTATGCCACTTATATTAATTCTTTGTTTTTGAAATGTACATGTGAACATATTTGTGTGTGCTTATGTAAAAATGTGTTCATTTTATATATTATTTTCTTTGTATACGAGGAGCGGTCAATAAGTTTTGCAATTCGGATATAAGGAAACGAGATATGAGGAAAAGTGTTTTATTATTTTTCAATATAACTACCCTCGACTTCAATGCACTTGCGCCACTTGTCCCTGAGGCTTCGAATTCCCGACAACCAGAAATCTCCCGGCTGCTGTTTGATTCACTGCTGGACGGCGAGCTGGACATCTTCATCGTACCCAAACCGTCGTCCACGCAGTGCACCCTTGAGCTGGCGGAATAAAAAGTAGTCGCTAGGGGCCAGATCTGGACTGTAGGGGGATGGTTGAGCTCCTCGAATCCGAACTCGTGCAGAGCAGCTTGTGCAACTCTGGCCTTTTGGACTTTGACAACGTTGAAGTCGATCATGGGGCGTGAGGTTTGTAGGGGCCCAACAGGCAGAGACCTTGGTCATGACCAAATTGTCGTGGATGATGTTGATAACACTTCCATGTGATATTCCAAGTTCTCGCTCGATTTCTTCGACCTTCACCCGTCGATTTTCGAGGATCTTCCTCTCCACGCGGGCCACATTGTCCTCGTTGGTCATGTCTGACAGTCGTCCTGGACGGATGGCATCTTCAAGGGACTCACGACCATGGCGGAACTCCCTATTCCAGCGAGCAATGGTTGCATAGGAAGGGGCGGTGTCGGTAACACTGCAACCATGCGTCCATGGTCTCTTTTGCATTCTTGCCTTCCTTGGTCAAAAATTTGATCACTGCGCGGTGTTCAACCTTCTCCATTGTTGAAAAATTTGTGACTGACAATCTGCGATCAGCTTCTGCTTCTTAAATAGACGAGGCAGGAGTGTGCGGCTGCAGGTCCTGACTTGTCATAACTTGTCCTAACACAACACAAACAGCTATCCCCTTCCTCTATTTTGCCCTACCGATTCGCAAAACTTATTGACCACCCCTGGTACTTATGTTCTGTAATTGTTTATTTCAGTGAAAAAAAGCCGAACTTTGGAACCTTCCTTAACCTTACCTTAATAAAAGTAAAGAGGCAAGAGAGTCAGGGTTCATAAGGGGTGCCCTTTTCAGTTTAAGTTCAGTCTCAAACTGGTCATATCTATTCTTAAACATGTTGACACATGTACTACTGACTACATACTCAGTGAGACCTTCATTTGTTTACCACCCTGGAGCTGTGTCCCCTGCTTTGAAGGTGCTAGTTTTTAGGAGCTAACTGTAGATAGTTGTTGTCACCAATCTTGTCGAAGTCCTTTAGGATCTTAAAGGCTTTAATCATATATCCTCTGGTTCTCCGTTCTTCAGGGGTAGTGAGATCTAGTTGGGTTAGTCTCTGTCCATACGTGTATCGCACTAACTCTAGGAATAAACTGGTGGCTCTCCGCTTAACTTGCTCCAGTTTCTGTATATCCCCTCTGTCGTGTGAGGACCATGCATGAATACAATATTCAAGGCGTAGTCTAACCAGGCTCTTGTATAAGACTGGCAGCATTATGGGGAGGAGGTTTTAAAGGTCATCCCTAATTATGGGGGAACCTTGAAGATAATCGTGAGGACAACCCAAGAGCTTTGGAAGGAAAACGCTCATTGCCAGTAATGGTGATAGATTACCGAGTTATCGCGTAATCTTTTAGCAATGACTCCGGCTGATACAGATGCCCTTCCTTATTTCCCGCGAGAGTTATTTTGTTGATTGCTATGGGGTGCCCTAATCCGAGGGGTGGTCTTATTTTAGCAACGAGGTCAAATAGCCCGGAGGATGGGGATAGACCACACCAAGGTGGAACACCAGTATTACGGGAGTTATGTAATCGCGAAGAATTGCGATTAACGAGGAGAATGCGCAACGACTTATAGTATATGGTTATTCAGGTGATTTATTTTCTGTTAATAAATCAGCCTAAATAGCGTTTCGAAAACCATAACCATAAATTTGTTTGATCGAAGTTGTCGGCTGATAGTTTTTAGGCCTAAGACGACAGCGAAATAAATTTTGAAATAATGAACAGGGTTTTAAGAAAAACAATTTTAACAAATATAAATATTTTCATAGAATCAACGAATGTACAATGAGATAAGAAGATTAGGTATACAATGTAAGATAATGTAACATGATTTACAGTAACAAGATGCGAAGAGAATTGATGTATGTGAAATAAATATGAAATAATATGGTGGAATAATATGGTGAAATAATATGGTGAATAATATAGTGAATAATATAGTGACTTTGGTGGACTGTGAATTAGGCAGTGCAATATGAGAAGTAAATATAATTAGGACCTACTCTCGTATGGCCGTTTGCAAGGAATTGTGAGAGAAAGTGGAATTAAACTAAGTATGATTTGTTTGGAAGTAAATGACTAAATGTAGAAGGAATGACTACTGACCTTCATACGAAGAAAGTTGCGAGTTGACTGAGGAAGAATAGTGTGCTATTTGGTTGAACTGAAAGCGTGTGTTTGTTTGTTTTTGTGTGAAATTTTAAGAGATGTTGTTTGGAACAGTATTACGTTAAATGAATTGACAAGTAAAATAAATGAATTAATTAATTATTAAGTTTTACATAAATGATTTAATTTACAAAAGTTAAGTAAAATAATTGAAAGATTAAATTGACAAAGTTAGGTGAAATAATTGCATATGAATTTTACATAATAATTGATGTATATAATATTTAAGTTTCCCAGGTTTTTATTATAGGAATGCCCAGAGGCATTACTATAGGCTGTATTCCCGATTAATAAGGCCTTGAAGCAGGAAGATTGAGGAATGTCAGGATATTGAAGTTACCAAAGCAAAAATATAATTATTATTGAACTAGATCTTATTGCACTTTACAAAAGTTCTTTAATTAAGTTTTAAGTTCTAAGTTATGAAATAAATTAAGTTCGAGGTTAAGTGTGGGCAAGGTCTAAAGGAGGCCGGACGAATAGAGCCTTTAAGAGTTACGGCTTAATGTCTGCGTTATGTACACGACTATATACAAAGATGAATTATGCGAATCTGAGAGATCGGACTGAACGATAGAAAACGCGATCTATTGCTATATAAAACAGTCATCTAATTATCATCTTTGTTCTGGCTTAACATAGTAATATATTCAATTTAAGCCTACGCCGTACAAGTTCCTCGTCCAACTAAGCCACACCTCCCTCTTATGTACCGGCCTGTTAATTTGTCAGTATTAACATATCTCGACCTTTGATTGGCTACTGCCGAACATATTGATAAGGAAGGAACTCCGACTATTGGGTAAAATTCTCTGTGGGTGGTAGCATGTTGCCATGGAGACAGCTTCCTGACCTGGCTTGTATTTACTTAATCGTGATAAGTACAAGGTTTATTCTGGATTCTGCCTTGATTATAATGTTTGCCTTAAGATTGTTTTGACCAACTCTAACAGAGATAACTGTGTTCCGTTTACTACCCTGAGACATTCTCGTAAACGGAGCTAACTTTACTTCTTTCTCTTTTTCTCTCTCTCTCTCTCTCTCTCTCTCTCTCTCTCTCTCTCTCTATCTATCTATCTATCTATCTATCTATCTATCTCTCTCTATCTGTACTTTATATGTGTAGCAACTCTCGCGTGTGCCCTATTTTGGAGATATACGCCGGTCGATACAGCATCTCCAAATCTAGACAGGTCATACTTTTGTTCAGGAGTCCAAGCATTGATTTGGAATTCGCTGCAGCCTTGGTTACCTGCCTTGATGGTTTTAGGTCGTTGCTGATGATGATCTCAAGATCATTTTCCTCGCCTGTTTGTTCTAAAGCGGTTTGTCCCAGATAATATTCATATCCTGGGTTATTCCTTCTAATATGCCTGACTTTACATTTATCTTCATTTAACCTGAGTAGCCATTTCTGGATCCATTCCTGTAATTTATGCAGGTTCTGTTGCAGTGTCAGGCAATCTTCCGCACCCTTGATCCTCTTGTATATTTTAGCATCGTCAGCAAAGAGTTTACCATTTATCTGTGTAAATGGTTGATATAAACCAAGAAGAGCACTGAACCCAAGACACTTCCTTGTGGGACCCCAATTCACACCTGCAGCCATTTTGAAAAGTCATCCATCATACTGACTCTCTGCTTCATGTTGCTTAAGAGCTGTTGTATCTATCGGGAGACATTTCCCCTCACTCAAAGCGCCTCCAATTTGGCTAGTAGGCGGCTGTGAGGAACAGTGTTAAAGGCCTTCCGACAATCGAAAAATACCACATCAACACGGTCTCCTTCGTCTACCGCATTTTCTACGTCTTCTAGGTATTCCAGCATTTGGGTTAGGCAAGATCTTCCAGTTATGAACCCATGTTGATAACTCTTGAGCAAGTGATTATTTTCTAGATGATCTACTATATCTCTTCTCAACAGCTTTTCCATTATCTTACAAGATATGGAGGGGAGGCTTACATGTTTGTAGTTCAGAGGACTGATCCTGCTCCCTTTCTTGAAGATCGGACTTACGTTGGCTCTGCTCCATTCTTCTGGTAGTTCCACTGTACCTATTGAAGCCTGGTATATCATCCAAAGTGGATATGATAGTTCTACAGCGCATTCATTCAACACAGTTGTGTGTATTCCGTTGGGTCCAGGGGCCAATTCTGCCTTGAGACCTCCTATCGAAAAGACTCTCAAAGCCATTCTTCATCGTAACGTGACGCCAACCGACCCTAATACGGATATTAATCTAATTATATACTACAGGACCAAGAAAACAACTAGTTAAATCATGAAGAACAGCTGTCTCCCTCCAACGGGCGAACTCCAGGAGACTAACGTCGTGTACGAATATTCGTGCAAAGTCGGTGACTGCGAAAACCGAATTCAAAGTACATCGGCGTAACCTCCACAACCCTGTTAAGGCGACTGACAGCTCACCTTCAAGATGGCACGATTAAAAAACACGCCCACTCTCATGGCACTACCCTAATCCGTGAAAAACTGGATCAGGACACCTCCATAATCCTGAGACTCTAAAACCGCAGAAGATTGCGGATGGCCAAAGCCGTCATCATTCAAATGAAGAAACCGGCAATTAACGTGCAACTTCAGCCGGAAACCATACTCCCGACATCTCGGCGTCTCCGAGTTGACAGCCGTTAAAAGAAGCGCGTTTTCAAACTTCACTTTCCTTTCATTATTTCATGTTTTATTTCGTCTGGGAAGTGTTCTCCCACCCGTGATTCTACCTTACGGCATACGATGCTTCGGTTGGCAATAATCTGGGGTGGTTCTTTAGCTTCTAAGTCGATTTTCCTTGAAGTGATAGTTCCTGCCGATGAAAGTAGCAGTTTGACATCGTTGTTTTCCGCACAGATGACAACAAATCCATTAGCTGTTTCTATGCATTTGATCAGGGCGATTTGTAAATCCTTGAAAATGTTTTGTGCTACATCTTGTGGTCTCCTTTTTATCCCGTTCTGAATTAGCCGAAGTGGGGGCCTTTTGAGGAAGTTCTGTGGGTCCATTTTCAATTTTTCCCACCCTTGGGGTTCTCTGGAAAAATAAGGCAGTATATTATTTACCCCACTATCTGTTCCTAATACTATCTTGCCTGCCTGCTTTGGAGCGCACACTCCCTGACCACCCTACGTAATTATGCCTAGCCCTGTAAGTGGTCCTGCAGTCAGATTCGTGCTCGTCACCGATAACCGGGCTCCTTCTCTGGCCTCCTAACGGGTTCGGGAGTTCACTACACCCTACTACTGACTGTTTCTGAGACCTTGTTGGTGGTCAGGTTATACTGTGCTAGATGGAAATAAAATAGGAGAGTTTCAGATATAAAAAGGTATAGTATGAGATAGGAAAAATTTAATAGGATCACCGCTTTGGGGTGATGTCCCGCGAATCAGAAACAGGAGGTCTCTCCAATCAGTCCAATTCGCACATATATTTCTTCTTTCTTCTCTTTGGTATATACTTAAACGTATATAGAAAATGCTCTCTTCGTAAAGTTATTTCAAGTCAAAAGATTGATGTGACTTAGCAGTGCGTAGATCGCTGTGAGTTGTCAGATGAACTGAGCCGTCAAATAGTCAAGAAGAAGATGGTATACTCAATTTAGTAGATGATGGGATAGTAGTAGATAAAAGTGGGTGAAATTTAAAGTGGGAAGGGGTATTTTGCCCTAGTAGAAGGGCATCGCATTATGTTGTTTCTTTTGATTTTTCCTTTTTGTCTTATTTGTGTTATGTCGTGTTTTTCTATATTTGTTTCATTTTGTGTTGTTAGACTGTTCTTGTTAGTGTTTCAATTCTTGTGTACTTATTTTGAAGTTAAATTCTTGAGCATTCAAGCCTTTAATATCTGTTAGCTCAGCAATTTACCTTGTGTTGTGCCTTCCAATTTTATATGTTTCTTGTAGCGCTTAAAAATTTCCCGCGGCATGATTGGCCAATTTTTGTAATACTTATGCTCGGGAGAAATACTATATATAATGTAGCAATTAGTAAATTAAGAATTCTACAGATAAATACGAATTGCTGGAAGGATAAAGAAGACACATACGGAAAAATCTTTAGAGAAATAGATCCCGACATCATTCTAATTTCAGGTCATGGGATTAACCTTGAGACTCACAAACTAAAAATATGGAACTACGACGTAATAGCGACTAATCACACAAACGAAGCACATGACGGAGCATCAATAGCAATAAAGAAAGGAATAGAGTACGAAACAAAGCAAGGACTAACTGAATCTTACCTCGCATTGCGGTAAAAGTGGAATTAACCAATATAATAATCGCTACGGGATACCAACCACTGCGACTCCCAATAAATAACTTTGTGAGAATATTTAACAATAGACTTCCAACTTTGTTTTGGGGAGACCTGAACGCAAGATGCACGTACACAGGATATATGAACAGAAATCAAACAGGAAAAGACCTACAAGCTCTAATAGGCAGACGGATAATAAGAAGACTAGGACAAGAGTACCCAACGCTAATTAAAGACAGAACAGAGACAACTCCAGACATTTGCCTAGCAAACAATAAAATTCCTTTTAACTACCACATAGAACCTGTAGATGTTATCTGCAGCGACCACACAACAAAACTACTCACCGTGAATCAGCAACCAATACAAATATCCGCTAAAAAAATGGAAGGCATACCATAGAGCAGACTTGGAAAAATACAAACAAGAATTGAATGACTACGCACCAAACAGACTAAATGAAGCTACTACAGAAGAAATCGACGGCGAGCTGGAAAAAATACGGACGCGAATACAAACAGCTGATATGATTGCAATCCCCAGAAACACATAAAAAAAAGTTAAATACTTTATATAGACAGATGAAATGAAAGCTAAGAATGCAGAAATAAAAGCGATAAACGAGGACATAATAATAAACGGAACGTCAAGGAAAAAATACTGCAATCTGAGAACGAAGAAGAGAGAACTACTAAGCGCAAAACCAGACAAACAAAGAGAATACTGGGACATAGCCGTTCAAAATATTGACAACAGGCTATTGCCCCGAGAATTTTGAAAAAAGATAAAAAGAATAGGAAATGCTAAAGGTAAAGAAAAGATAAAGATTAAGGACAGAAACGGGAAATTAATCGAAGATGAGCTTGAGATTGAAAAATTGTTCAGGGAACACTGGAAAGGAGTGTTCAACATCGGCGAAGAGGAAAACGAAAACTACGAAATAGACTTCGAAAACCAAATAATTGACGAACTAAATGAACGGATTGAGAGGACTTTCCGATATCACTACGTAGAAGAGGAACGGTATGCGAACGAAGGATTTAACGCCAAAATCACAATCGAGGAATTAAAGAATACCATTTCAAATTTTAAACAAAAGGCCCCTGGGAAATCGGGCCTCACCAGAAAAATACTATATAGAAGCTCCGGATGATATACTCGAAGGGATAAGGAACGTGTATAACGCCTGTATAAACACGGGATGCTTTACCGATGAGTTAAAGATAGCCAAAATGCTATTCATCCCGAAGCTGGGAAAACCACCTTCGGAGGTCGAAAACTTCCGACCTATATCCCTTCTCGGCTTCATCGGGAAGGTGTTTGAAAAAGTCCTGAACACAAAATTAAATGAATATCTCACAGAAAACTATCTCTGCAACAATCAACAATTCGGCAACAGAAAGAACATGAAGACGGAGATGGCCCTCAGCATGATTAAAGAAAATATAAGCAAAGTGAAAGGAGAGAAATGCAGTATGGACATTGTATGCCGGGACGTATCGAAAGCATTCGATAAAGTTTGGCAATGAGGCATACAGCATTAAATTCTAAATCTGGAAATGAACAAATATTTGGAAATAATTTTATGCGACTACGTCATGGAAAGATATGCATACATAGACACGGGGAATTGCTAAGATGAAAGATTCAAGCTTAATGCGGGCCTCGCTCAGAGAGGGTGTTTAAGTCCTTCGCTATACTCAGTGTATACGTCGGACATTCCCCCACCCAGGAACGAGGGCTGTGTGTACAGACAATACGCAGATGATTTGACTCAATCAATTCCCTGTGTTTATCGGAACCCTCAGATGCAGGCCAGAGTAAAGGCAACATAAATAGAAAATCTAAACGAGTATGAACGCAAATGGAAAATTAAAACGAATAAAAATAAATTTCAAATGATACCTATGTATCACCCCAAACTATCCAACGTTTCCCGAATAACCATTATACAGGTATAATGGTGAAGGCAAGATTTTGTGACTAACTATTACCAAAAATGGTTATAAGAAACACGTGACTGAAAGAATAAACAAAGCATGAGGCATGCTAACTTTACTCTGCAGATTAAGAAATCTATTCATGAAAAATAAGAAAAAGATATACCAGGCCATGATACAGCCTACCTTGATATATCTAACCATTGCCATGTACACGGTTTCAAGAACAATCTAATAAGAATGCAACGTATACAGAATAAGGCAGTATACATAATTACGAACATACGTCGATTAGAGAGGAAAAAACAAAGAGACGTACACATCGCAGCGAAAATAAACCATTAAACAAAATAATTAAAGAAAGAGCCAAGAAGAAATAGGAGAGGTACTAAATAATAAAATAACACGAGGGGCAGGATGGAGACACCATATGCTGTTTTCTAGTACTAAAAACAAAGCGCAACAAAGGGAAGAGGAGGAGATTTACATGTAAACCAAATAAGGAAACCGGATTGTGACAAAAATTTTCCGAATAATGACAAACTCACTTGATTGGGCTTGATACCCACACAGAATGACAAAACTAACCAAAAAAGTGCAAATGAACATAAAAGGAAAAACAACATGAATAAAGAAGATAATTAAACAAATAAATAACCAAGGGACATGGGCCCACCCAACAGATACAGATACGAGAATTATGCTACAAAAATCACAGAAACTCGAGTTATTAACATAGCAGGAAAACAAATATCGCTAACAACGGTTTGAACGCCTATCTCATACACACATAACATAATAACCAAACATCAACATAAATAAACAAACAGACACACTTTCACTCTAACCTATTTCAAACTTAACTCTAAAATTATTTTTCAGAGATTAGCGTGACCTCCACGCTAGTTGCACCTTTCTGCAAACCCTTAACTTCCTTACACTTCAATCATCTTCTTCCTTTACCACTATCCAAAGATGGGCCAAACACTAACACCAGGAATAGGTACAGCAAATCGTAACAATTAAAATTTAAGAAAACAAAAAAACTGTGGTCCGGGTCCCACGTTAAGCAGGTCCACAGACCAACTTGGTTACCTTTCAAGTCTTTGACTTTATTTCAGTCTGTCCTATCCTTACTTCTTTCTTCTTCCCTTCCCTCCCTCCTCCCCTCCGGAGCTCTTTTTTTCCGGTTGCTTCAGGCCCAGAGGGAGGAGGGAGCCGAGGAAACTCGGGGAAACCGGGCCTCTTTCCCCTTCCAACCGGGTCCCTCCTCCAGGAGGGACTGGTCAGGGGGTGGGGGAGGGGAACGGGGATCTAAAACTTTTCCTCCTGCTTCCCCTTTGAATAATTCCATTTCTGTTCATTCCCTGAAGATGACCTAGCATGAGATATATATATATATATATATATATATATATATATATATATATATATATATATATATATATATATATATATATATATATATATATATATATACATATATATATATATATATATATATATATATATATATATATATATATATATATATATATATATATATATATATATATATATATATATAGATACATACATACATACATAGTGTTACTATGTCGGTCTATGACACTTAATCTAGCATAAAGAACACATTTGAAGTAATTAAAAAATGATTTCGTATCGTCACCTTCCACTCTTTTTAACCAGTTTTTGTATTTTGGATTTGACATCCATTCTCCTCTAAAGTGCTGTGAATATTTTTTACTCACCTAGAAGGGTAAAGAATAATTAATTTCATATAAACACTTATTGTCCTATTTCACACATGTTACTAATAAATAAATCATTAAGTTAGCCTATTTAGTTCTCTTATATATTCATCATATTAAATTTTTAAAGAGTATATATAATATATATATATATATATACATACGAGAGGGAGTTAATAAATTTTGCGAATCGTTAGGGCAAAATAGAGGAAGGGGGATGGCTGTTTGTGGGGGTGTTAGGACAATTTATGACAAGTCAGGACCTGCAGCCGCATGCTCCTGCCTCGTCTATTTAAGAAGCAGTAGCTGATCGCAGATCGTCAGTCACAAATTTTTCAACAATAAAGAAGGTTAAGCACCGTGCAGTGATCAAATTTTTGACCAAGGAAGGCAAGAATGCAAAAGAGATCAATAGACGCATGGTTGCAGTGTACACAGACACCACCCCTTCCTATGCAACCATTGCCCGCTGGAATAGGGAGTTCCGCCATGGTCGTGACTCCCTTGAAGATGCCATCCGTCCAGGACGCGTGTCAGACGTGACCAACGAGGACAATGTGGCCCGTGTGGAGAGGAGGATCCTCGAAAATCGACGGGTGAAGGTCGAAGAAATCGAGCGAGAACTTGGAATATCACATGGAAGTGTTATCAACATCATCCACGACAATTTGGCCATAACCAAGGTCTCTGTCAGTTGGGTCCCTAGAAACCTCCCGCCCTATGATCAACTTCAACGTTGTCAAAGTTCAAAAGGCCAGAGTTGCACAAGCTGCCCTGCGCGAGTGTGGATTCGAGGAGCTCAACCATCATCCCCTACAGTCCAGATCTGGCCCCTAGCGACTAATTTTTATTCCGCCAGCTCAAGGGTGCACTGCGTGGACGACGGTTTGGAGTCGATGAAGATGTCCAGCTCGCCGTCCAGGAATGGATTGAACAACAGTCGGGAATTCGAAGCCTCAGGGACAAATGGCGCAAATGCATTGAAGTCGAGGGTAGTTATATTGAAAAATAATAGAACACTTTTGCTCATATCTTGTTTCCTTATATCCGAATTGCAAAACTTATTGACCACCCCTCGTATATATATATATATATATATATATATATATATATATATATATATATATATATATATATATATATATATATATATGAATGCAATGTCACGCAGGAAAAAAAATGAAAAGGTGTTTCCAAGTACTTTCCTACTTTATTAAGTTCCTTATTAAGGATAACTACAGGAAATAATATTATATTAGAGGAATATATACGAAAGAAAAATATGAAAGACCGCCTCAAAAACAAGAAATCACCAAGGAGGAAGACGGAAGGGGGAAGGTGAAGAAACACATTAAGAATTACCATCCCCCTTCCGTCTTCCTCATTTATGATTTCTTGTTTTTGAGGCGGTCTTTCATACTTTTCTTTCGTATATATATATATACCTCTAATATAATATTATTTCTTGTAGTTATCCTTGATAAGGAACTTAATAAAGTTCGAATGTACTTGGAAACACCTTTTCATTTTTTTCCTGTGGGACATTGCATTCATTTGCTGCCCTCATGTGATACTTTGTGAGTTTTTCATATATATATATATATATATATATATATATATATATATATATATATATATATATATATATATATATATATATATATATATATATATATTTATATATATATATATATATATATATATATATATATATATATATATATATATATATATATATAATCAGCGTGTGTCATTTCCTAAATAATCAAAGTTTGCATTAACTGATAATAAAAGGCACTAAAATTACGCGCGCGCGCTAAACTATAATTTTGGGCACTGAAAGTAACGAAAAACACTAAATTTAATGCCCAAAACACTGAGTTGGCAATCCTGGACTGTGGCGTCAAGCTTGCCTCAGCCCACGCTCGGAGTATACACGCTAAGAACTGTTGTCTGATTTGCCGGTACAGGTTTGTCCTGTAAAATAAAATTAAATTTTAGAGTATTAGATATCGTTAGACGCGGGGCGGGTACTTACGTTCTTCAGGCCGGTGTATGAAAATCCACCCTTTCCCGAAGATTACCAAAGTTATTGACGCTGAACCTTAGCTCGAGGGCACAAAATCGAGAAAACGACCCTTACCCGGTAGACATATTTGAATACAAATCGCTACACTTATCGTACGGAAAAGATTTAGATATTAATTTGAAGGTAATATGATCTCCCATACGCTCGAACCGAAACTTTCGGCCAAACGTACTGTTGTAAAAATTTGAATAAGGGATCATTTGGCGTTCAGGAACGGATTAATCTATTTTACATTGATTCCTATGGGGAAAATTGTTTCAGTTTTCGGACTTTTTGGTTCTCGAACGGCCTTCTGGAACGAATTAAATTCGAAAACCGAGGTTCCACTGTATGTATAGATTTTGAATACCTTTTGTAAATAGATTTAATATATTTTGTACATATTGTATTTTGATGCCTATATATACCTTTCATGGATCTTCTTTTTCGGTACATAAGTGTTTTAAATGATTAAGACATCCTTTACCATTCGAATTTATTATTTTGAAAAAAAAGTAAAATGATATATATATTTCACTTTATTTTTGGCGGCCTAGATATTTAGCTGGCCCTAAGGCAATTGCCTTGTTTGCCTAGTAGTTAATCAGGCACTGCGGGGGCGGGGGGGAGCAGAGTCAAAGGTTTCCCAGGCTTCGGGGCTTAGGCTTAAGGTCATTCTGGGGATTCACCTTCACCATCTCGTGGGCAGATATAACGATGCTGGCCGTCTGAAGGGAAGGTCTCTATATTGCCAATCCTTGGGACGTCTATCCTTTGTTCCGTGATCGCTCCGGCCGAGACAAGGTCACAGAAAGCGATAGCATCCTCGCGACCATTGGCAAAACGAATATGGGCGCATCCAGGATTAACCTCGATGAGATCCACCTCTTGCGAAAAAAAGTTCGTCCTTGCGGCGGATATTCCTCTGGAAGCTAACCCTACCCTATGATGGAAGTCAAGTGGGCATACTTCGTCCCGAGGAAGTTCTCCGTGGGAAGGAAAAATATTCTCGCGTGAGGCCTGGTATTGGTCGAAATGCAAAGAAGAGAGCAAATAGAATGTAAAGCTGTATGTAACACCGACTCTCAGGCTGAAACTGGGAGTTTGCTAGAGTACAATGCCAGAGTAACTTATTTCCAAATGGTGCCCACATAGCACATAGCTTTGTTTATTTCCAACTAGGTTCTAAGGAGTAGTGCGACTCGTAGCTATCCTCTTTTAATGAATTAAAATTAATCATCCCGAGAATATAAAGTATATCCCTTGGTCAGACTGGACGTATGCTGACACGTTAAATATGCGAACAAGTTAGCCAAGCATGATACCACAGGAGACGATGACATATCCGTACAGGGGTAAGCAAAAGGGAAACACGAACATTCGTCGACGCTTATCAGAAGGTACTTTCTCCGGGAAGATGAATGAAGGGATATCTTGAAATCGATGGCCAACCGATTAAATGGTCCAAAAGCTCGCACGAGCTCTTTCCTCTCTGGACGATGGTACCGAAGCTTACGTCTGGGGTAGGTGTCGCGCGTCAATACAATGCTCTAATTTCTTCTAGAGATTAGGGCAAATTTTTTGTCCTCACAAAATTCATCAGTCGTGTAACACTTGAATGGCAGAGGGAAAGATGTAACTCGGAGAGATTACGTGGAACAGCGAGAATGACAGATGAGGAAAATTCACGCGAAAGAGCGTCAGCGACTGAGTTCTTGGATCCAGGCCTATATACCACATCGCATCAGAAAGGCATAAGTTCCAAACGCCACTGTGCGATTTTATCGTTCTATATTTTGTTCTGGTGCTGGGTGTCGAATATATAGAAAACTTAATGCTCATCTGTGATTATGGTAAACCTGCATCCGAGAAGGATTGCATAAGCCTCTTTCTCTGGTGCTCAGTACCTTCTACCAGACGAACTCAGGGTTCGAGAGAAGAATGGGAGAGGCCGGCAACTCTAGTTGAGAGTAGTTCCGATCGCTGACTCAGAGATATCAGTTAGTTTCGACAGCGAATAGTTCCTTTTCGTAGACCTTCGCTCTTATTGTTGAGATAAATGCAGACTTCACGTCCTTAATGGCAGTTTTTTGCCTCGTCATACAAGGGGAAGTAAGCGTTAATTAAGGGCGGTATTCTATAGAAGAACCGTGGGACACATTAGGCATAGTATGCAGAGGCCGAGTAGCCGTGAGAAAATTTTTGTATCAGGGAGGGGGAGCAAGGTCTGTTCGGAGCACCTGATACCACGGTAGGTTGATGGTGTCTGTGGAGAAATTGCATTTTTCTTTGTGCACTGTTAAGTTGTAGGTGCGCGCGGCTTCAAGGAAACTGGCTAGATTATAGTCATGATCTTCTAAGGTATGCCTGCAAATCATGCTATCGTGCTCTTCTACACGAGCGAAGACCTGGCGAATGTGAGATAGATGTTCATCTGAAGATGATGCTATCAGGAGGTCATCTATATACCAAAAGACGAAAGGACCACATCTCAGAACCTGATCCAGAATGCGTTAGAAGATCTGAACAGTGTTGGGAAGATCATAAGGCATTTGAACCACAACGAAGGAGCCAAAAGTAATGGTGATAACCATCTTTTCAATGTCGTCAGGAAGAACATGGATCTGAATGAAAGCAAGAACTAAATGTAAACTAGAAAATAGGGAGAAAATGAAGAGAGAAGAGTTGAGATCCGATAAATACGGTCAAAGGTATTGATTGGGTTTTGCCCAAGTATTCAAAGCTCTATAATCGTTCATTGCACTGAAATCACCAGGTGTAGCTTTCGGTACAAACACTACACCTGGAGATGCATATACTCAAACTCATTTTCATTACCGAGTTCATCTAAGGGTAGACGTTTAGGACGAGCGAAAACAGGTCATTGTGTCGTCTCAATCCGTTAAACCACAGTGTTTCACAGGCCTATTCTTGGAAGTAGGAAGAGTAAGCTCAGAAAACTCCTCAAGTAGGCGCTGGAAGCGAGCCTCAGCTGAATGGAGACATATATGCAGGAGAGGACATTGTGAAGGACAGTAAGAGATGCCGTAATGTCGACAAGCTTGCGTTGACGAGAATCTACCAAAAGGTCGTAGACAGAAGCAAACCAAGGCCCGAAATAGGACAATTTACCTCAGCAATAATGAAGGTCCATCGAAAAACGCGATAGAAACCGAGTGGAGGTGAAGGTTACACATTACATAACTCCTAATGGCAAAATTGTTGGCCATTCGAAAAGGTAAGCCTAGGAAGACACTTCATTGAAGACCAGTGTCTACTAGGAATGAAAAGCTAGAACATGGGTCATATATGGGGGAAGGTAGATCAACCTTCAGAGGTAAAGGTTTTAAAGGTGTTGGAACCATTTATAACTTGCATTTTCATTTTAAAGTAGACTGAGCGAAATGAGAAAAATGGAAAGTGATGTGCTAAAGAGGTGGAAAATGTCAGTTGGATTATGTCGTGGTATAGATATATATATCATACATACATCTATTATATTTGATTTTAGAGTGCGTGGGGTTTCCTTTTAAATGGTTTGGGTAGGCCGAGGTCTGGTTACAAGGTCAGATCCTCGTAAGGGAGGGCTAGTCCAATAGATGCTACTTTAAACTTGGTATTGGTTTAGAGTTCCAAATCTTACTTGGTTATAGGTTTTCGTTATACGGCTATGATGAGCTCGAGGGTGGGAAAGTAAAAGGAGTCGGCAAAAATAGATTTTAATAAATATTAATAATTAAAGTTAATATGATACAAAAATACACAGTTAATTAAGACACATAGTTGCACAAAATGATAATGGGGAACGGTAGACGGCAATTATAAATTTGGGGAAGCTAAAATATTCGTTACGATACCTTGTACACAAATGGAGGGGTTGGGGAAGACGATAGTCGTTTCTGGCGAAGCGGTGAGATGATGGTTGGGTCACTTCGACGGGGTGCAAGGTCAACTTGCTTGTAGTGAAATATTCTTTTGAGATGACGGGGGGTGGGGGTGGGGCAGAGTCTTCGAGAAGGGAGGTTGGGAATTCTTCCGGTGTAAATTCCTTTGAAGAAAACGGAGGGTGAGTTTCTCCGAGACATCAACTGTTTGTTTGGTTGGATATGCGTAATCAAGGGGGTATTACGCTAAGATGAATCTTCACTGAAGCCTTTTTGGTTAAGACTTGGTTCTTGTTTGGAGATGGCGTCGATGAGCGGAGTCGGACGGGTATTCTTACGGGGCGAAGAGTTCTTAACTAACTCTAGGGGGTGGATATTTGTTTTATCCAAGAAGGGATGCTTTTTTTTGTCCCACAACGTTTCCTTGCCTTCGGCGTATGACAACCCGAATCGAGGAGTAGTAAGATGGTCTGCACTCGTGAGCGTCTCTCGCACTAATTTGATCATTCCTCGTTACGCGGGTAGATATGGACACTAGAAGTGAGAGAGCTTACCCCATAGACGAAGGGGGGACTATCACACATCGTTTGAGTCATGGCGAACGCGGCCCGGGTGGCGATTGTTTCAACCGCTCCCAGCGTGGCTGAAAGAGGGGGGGGGGAGACTTCTCGTCTTGTTCAAATACTCGCCTTGAGCTTCGAAAATTGTTTGTAAGCTATACGAGGCCCATCACGTGGAGGCAATGCTTTAAAGCGACTTTATTTCTCCCCTCATGTGCTTGTTCCCTCACAGATTATTATAGCAGCATTGGTGTGTACTCTGTAGAGCTTTATGTACGTAGTTGCGATGGTACTAACATACGTCCGCCAATATTTAGTGAAGTGAAGAGTACTAGTGTGAAATGAAGAGTGTGGAAAATTGGCATGGGTGTACGTATCCTACGGCGTTATTGCAAAATTCTAGAGATATAAGCATGCATCAGATAAATAAAACTAAAAACTAGGTTGAGGACTGAAGTAAGAAGTAGTAAAGGAATTAGTATGCCGTGCTTCACGTTTTTTGCTGGATTGCTTCCGCTGGTTACGTGGATGGGAGGAAGAACTGTGCCTCCACTGATGCCTATGTTTGTCGTGATGCTGGATGCGCCTGTCCTCTTGTTGCAACTGTAAGACGCAAAGCTGTATCCCCTCTACTGCAGTTGCAAGTTTCGATAAGAGAGTCGCCTCCCCCTGGTTGGATTCTGGGAGATGTTCGGAACTTCCGTTGGTACTTGGACCTGCGAACCAATACTTTAGGATAGGAGTTGCAGAATGAGGTCTTCAATTTGAATAATGATAAAGTTGATCAGCCACCTTAGCTATTTCATCCAAGTTACGTGGGCCCACAATCAGCAAAGGGCGAATGTGGTCAGGGATTACCCAAATGAATATCCCATTTGAATGAAGTTATAGACCATTAGGATTTGAACCTTCGGCCCGTGCTAATTATCTCAAATGGCATAGAAAACGATCGAAGCACCTGTGCCCAATAACTTGAGTGGCCAAAAGCTTCACGCAAATTGTTTGAGACGTTTCTTTTGTGGCCTACCCCTTAGCCGAGTAGAAACAATAAATCAGTTGAGTGTAGTTACATTGTGTGTGATTAGTTGACGGGTTAGTCTCAATTCGTAGTCCCTTTGTAGTGGCTGCCCTGGACCGACCTGTGGTTCAGATTTTATGTTAATCTGTAGGCGTAGACCCTCTCACTGAGATAGGCATTGAGCGGTGGAATGATAAAGACTGTGTTAATAACAAATATGTTCTTTTGTCTTTTAAAATTGTCATACATAAATACATATTTCACCGGGTATATTCCCATAAGATAGCTAAAGTTGGCACTTTCAAGTACCTGTATTCTTTGTATCCCTTGTTCCTAGTAGTTTACAACGAATTTTAAAAAATGTCACATTTTTTTAAATGTTTCGGATAAAACTGAGCTAACTATGATGCAATTATTTATATGCTTTATAAATCTTCGAATAGTTATTTGGAAATTTTGGCTTGAAATACCGCAATAACAACAAAAAAATCACTAAATTTAATTTATTATTTTGATAAATGTCCCCTTCTTTTGAAGGTTTGATACGAGACTAGTGCTTTAGGGGGGACGGGGGCCTTTCGTAGCCCTTTCCCGGACTGCACGTCCTCCTTCACGACAAAATTAATCCCTCTCGGATATTCAAACTATCCTGTTGTTTACGGGGGTCGAAAAACACTCCCGGTGATAATAAGATTTACTCACTAAATTTTTATGTAAGCTTTAAATTATAAATTGAAAGGATTAAATTTGTATTTTAAGAATTGTAAATATTAAAAATAAAGTAAAATACATTTTTAAAAAAATCAAGTTCTTATCTCCATCGCTCTAACAACCTATTCAATTCTAGTGGAAATTGAAAATTAAAAGTTCTCTGATTTGAATAAAAAAACAAAACGGAAGTTGAATGGATGAGAGAAGAGAATTTTTCTATGGGGGGGGAGGGGATGAACCAACCCTTCTCTATTTTAACTTAGACGGCGGAAGATGATTTCTTCTTTAAACACGCTACTCGACCGTATACACAAGGCACTGGCACTTTTGTAGAAGTTGTCATGACTTCTCTTTTGGTGAATTACGAGTACTACCAAGGAATCACTTATATTTCATTCTCTTTCCTTTATATCAATTACTTTATCCTTTCTATGCAAGCCACCGCCCCTTTGGTCGGGATCTTTCCTTTTCCAGGTCATCCTTCGCTAATGTCCATGTAAAACATTGTAATTGGATAACTCCCAAATGTTCTTTGGTTGGCCCTCTTGCAAATTCTATGTCTGAAACGTGGGCATAGTGACCCAAATAGGGGTCCCTTTATCTATTTCCATTTTACGTCAGACGTAATTTTTTTATTTCCTTATTTTCAAAATGGTCGTACTCCTTTAAAAACATGAAGATAATAGGTTAATTTCGGTATCACATAAACAGGCAGGAAAAATTTCCCTGGTTTTAATTTAGATATGCTACCGTATTTTGACTGGTAGAGACCAGTGGCAGATCCAGAATAAACATGGGGTGGGGTGGGGGAGGCTAACCTGAATTTTTCCTTTTGAGTCGTCTGAAAAAAGGTCATTGATAATTAATAATGGTTATCTTACACACCACTTATAATAAATAACAGTATCCCACCCAGGAATGAGTACTAAGCTCTCTCAGATCCGAAATTTTTTCACACATCAGAAAATTATGAATTGTGGTTTATTGTAGTTTTTGGATGTATTACTACATAGCTCTTTCTGAATAGCAGAATACAAGTATGACTCAAAAAAGAAATATAAACATAAAAAGGTTTTAAATTTGGGGGGGGGAGGCTTCAGCCCCCCCCCCCCCCCCCCGCTGGATCCGCGCCTGGCGCAGACACCCTTTGTTGTTCGCGTCAATAGTTTCAATAAACCGCCCCATTAAATTCGAGAAATGTATTTCCTTACCAAAGGAAACATTAGGGAACCATTTCTCCCAGATGTCTGTGCCTGTGGTTATCCTCCCATCTCTCTAAATATACATTAGCTGCCCCATTTCCTTACTGTTT
This sequence comes from Ceratothoa steindachneri, assembly GCA_963969495.1. Taxonomy (NCBI): domain Eukaryota; kingdom Metazoa; phylum Arthropoda; class Malacostraca; order Isopoda; family Cymothoidae; genus Ceratothoa; species Ceratothoa steindachneri. The sequence goes on from OZ018331.1 coordinate 123,899,620, forward strand.
AGATTTGGTTAATGTATTCGGACTAATTTTCATATTACGAAAATACACAACTATTTCCATCCAGTGGTCATCATTTTAACTGCCTCTCTGGCTCCAGTACTCTGTTGAAGAGGGTTGCTTTTGGGCTCTGTCGTCACTCTACTCTCTCTCCATTCTTCATTTTTTGCCACTGAGTCTACCTTCGTTAGTAACTCCAGTTTCCTTCAGAACGGAGCTTAGCCTGGGAGTCTTGACAAATTCGAGAGATTCGTATGCCCCCCTCCATGTCCATAGTGCATCAAATCGTCTCCTCTTATCGTTCATCGGTCAACGTCACTTCCCACACTTTTACTTTAATAAGCCACCATATTTTTCGACAAAATAGTCTTTAAAAGTTTGATGAAGATGTCCTTGATTTTTGCATCTTTCAAAAAAAAATCTTAATTAAAAAAATCACTTTTCCTTATTGATGATGATAATTAAACATCGATATTAACTATATCTTATCTTAGTCATAAGATATATTCTGTGATAAGTTTTTTTTATCACTTCTTCTATGCGCCTGAGTTCTATGTAATTTCGCAGGTGTTCAACGGGTGTTTAGTCCCATCTAACTTCGATGCTCAGTGCGAAGACGCTTGCACTTTAGAGGCGACATCTATAGAACTAAGTAACTCTGCTCGAACATCGCATAAGTGGTAAAGTTACACAATTTTATGTTAGTAACATCATTAACCTAGTGTTTGGTAACTATTGACTACCCAATATGGATCAAATAAAGTTTGTCAGACACAAGAGAAAACAAAAGTGTTTATCTTGGTTAAATTTGTGAGTGCTTATCTGCACTAGGGATCGTTTGGAATGTTCATCTTTACAAAAGAGTCGTTAAGATTCCTCATCTTTACCAGGGGTCGTTAGTAATGTACATATTTACTAGGACGTTTTGAGGGAATGCAAATCTTTACTACAAGGTGGTTGGGATTGCTCGTTTTTACTAGAGGACATTGAGATACTAATTTTTATTAAGGGGATCTTGGTAGCGTTCAGCTTTACTAGGGCGTCGTTAAAAATCTGATTTTTACTAGAGGTCGTTGGGAATGCTAATCTTAACTAGGAGGCGTTTGGCAATACTCATCTTTACTAGGGATCGATGGAAATGCTCATTTTTATTAGAGGATCATTGTGAATGCTTATCTTTACTTGGAAGCTCACTTTATTAGACGTTGACAAGTCTAATCTTTACTAAGTGTCCATTGGGAATGTTCATTTTTAATATTGGTTAGCTTGAGCGTAAACATCATGAGCAAAGCAAGTTAGCTATTGTGGTAAGTGCTTGGTAAGTTACCGGTTAGTTGTTTTCGTTTGATTTTCTGCAAAAGTAATTTAACCTCCCGAAAATTCGAAAAAAAATCGATTTTGCAAATGTTAGGTTAGGTAATCAAAATTAACTCCAACAAGCATCCTAAAGTAATGTGACTAAAAGATCTTTTTTGTAATTTTTAGTTAAAATAAGGTTCTTTTTACAATTTCATTTAATAATATCTCTCCAATGTAAATTGGTTTCTTATCAGCTATATAGGTCGTTATCCCAATGCATATCATTATATCTTTTGTGTTCCGATAAAAGAGTTCATATTCGTACTTCTAAATACCAGCACCATCTGTAGGTTACATGTTCCATCGAAGCTTTCGAGCGTATAAAGAGAGTGTCACCTTGACTTGCCCGCCTTACAGAGTCGTGCAAGGCAGACACCCAGCATATGTTTTGAGGTTACTGAAGCAGAACGCCATTATCCGTTAATAGGCTTTGCGCTTAGGGATAATGAGTGTTGCTATTAGAGTATTTGTCATCAATAATCTTTTTTAGTAGCGTGCACGCGACTTATAAGTTACTATGTCGGTCGGATGGTAACCATTTTACTTTTCAATGAGTTTTTGAAGGTTGTAAGGTCAGATGTTTGTTAATTGATAATAAGTTTGTTAATTATTATTTTTATTTTTATTGAAATAATTGAGATCACGCGACTTAGGTATGTCGAGCTTATTTACTTTTCCATGACATCCTTCAGAGTATATGGTTATTCTTTTTTCAATGAGTGACCATAGATAGCCGCGTTTTTCTCAAATATGGCTTATAAATCCCATTGCCTCTGCTCCCTTCTCTCTCTCTCTCTCTCTCTCTCTCTCTCTCTCTCTCTCTCTCTCTCTCTCTCTCTCTCTCTCTCTCTCTCTCTCTCTCTCTCTCTCTCTCTCTGAGCAAATACAAAGTGATGCATATCGGCCACCGAAATCCCCAATCATCCTATATCTTTAAGGGCACTGCTCTGAAATCCACCGACACTGAGAAGGACTTGAGTGTAACAATCTCTAGTGACCTCAAGTTCTCGAAACAGTGCATTGAAGCAGAGAAAAAGGCCCAAAGGATGCGAGGCTACATAAAGCGCTAGTTTGGATATCGGAACAAGGAGATTGTACTGTGCCTGTACAACTCACTTGTTCGACCTCACCTGAGTATGCCGTACAATTTCGGAGTCCTTCATTTCGAAAGGACATCGCGAGATTGGAACGCGTGCAAGCCAGAGCAACCAAACTGATTCCCTCTATCAAACATAAAAGTTATAAAGATCGATTAAGGGAATTAGATCTGTTCTCGTTGGAAACCCGTAGACTGCGTGGTCAGCTCGTCGAAGTTTTCAAAATACTTCGAGGGTTCGACAATGTTGACTACGGGGATATTTTCACACTTGCTGAGAGTAGAACAAGAAATCACGGCTTTAAACTTGAACTGAAGCGTTACAACGGCGATCTGTGTGGAAAATCGTTCACGTACAGTATCTGCGGTAGTTGGAACGCACTTCCGGTGGAAGTTGTCAACAGTGAATCTGTTGACCAGTTCAAGTCAAGACTAGACAGGGTCTTGAAAAATGGCCGTGAAAGGACGTAAAGCATTTGAGCAGAGATGTGCCCGCTCGACTGCTAGTCCAAAGGTACCCTCCTTGAATGGACAGTAAGGTCTTCTAGGGTACCTTCTTTCCTTGTTGTTACTCCTTGTCCTTGTTGTTACTCTCTCTCTCTTTGTTTTAGAAATCTATTTACCTTTTCTTTATATTTGTTTCATTGTGCCTTGACTACCCATACCTTTATCGCTTTTGCTCTTCGCACTCCTTCTACTCTTCCTTTTCCTCCATCCCTCATATTCTCCTTTGTGTTCTCGTACGAACAGGTGTGTCTATTGTTTTGCAGCTAGTAATATTTTCGATAATGTTTCTATTATGTTAGCATCATTAATATTATTATCTTTTATATATGCTCTTGCCGCTGCTGAAGAGTCGTTCTTCTATATGTTCATTCTATTATTATTAGGTTGGTTATTTTTTTTTCTTCCTTTACTTCTTTTTGCGCCCTTTCCGCCCGCTTGCCATAAACTATGTTACCCTTATCCCTTTCTTCTAAACTGTCTTCACTCTGCAAAAAAGACGTTCTATAAAACAGCTCCTACTATCCTTTTTAAAGTAAAAACATTTTGGTTTTACCCTTCTGTTTGTTTCATTGACCTTCCCCGTCTTTTAAAAAACTTTAACATTTCAGTTGCTTTCAAATACGAGTCAACTATAAAAAACATTCTAGTTCATAATAATTGTAATAATATTGGGGGAGTCTATTCGGTTGAATTTTCTGTTTATCCAAGCAAATATTTTGGACAGACAGGAAAGCAATTATCTGTCCGTATTACTCGGCATAAATACAATGTTAGGAGAGCTGTAAATAATAGTGCGTTTTTGTGCACATATTCGAAAATAACCACTTAATTAATTGGAATTCAGCAAAATTTATTTTTCGCTCAAATGACTCAATTCAAAGAAACCTTGTTGAATGTTCATGTATAAGCCAATTTAATAACTTTAACATTTTCCATGGCCTTTTTAAAATTGATGTTATTATGAAAAAACTCTTTCTTAAAGAAATTAGCTTTGACTTATGTTCTGAATTTTTTTTTCGCAATTTTCATTTTTATTGGAACCCGATTTGTCAATTTAATTATTGCATTGATTTTGTATTAACATTATTTTATTTCTTTTCCTCTCTCTTTGTCCCTCTCCCCTTCGTTTCAATTTACTTATCGTGTCTCTCCTAATCTCTGTCTTTAAAGTATCGCTTTATCCTTTAATCGTTTTTAACCCTTTTGGCTCTGTTCTTGCCTCTTTCTTGCCTCTCGGTTTGACCTTGCTACCTGTTATAGCTAAATCTTAATGTAAATTTACCCATCCCTCTCCTACTTCCTCATTGGTGATTTCTTGTCTTAGAGGTGGTCCTTTATCTGTTACTAGCTTATATATACTCTTATTATATTATTTTCTCTTGTTGTTATCCTTGAGAATGAACTGAATAAAGTTCGAAAGTACTTGGAAGCACCTTTTCATTTTTCCTGCGAGACATTGCATTCATTGCGAACCTCACGTGCTACTTTGTGAGTTATTCATTTCATATATATATATATATATATATATATATATATATATATATATATATATATATATATATATATATATATATATATATATATATATATATATATATATATATATATATATATATTAGGTAAAAGGCCATGTGTATGCATGTACTATTGAAGTCCACAGCTGTGGCAGCGTTATTAATTTTAACTTGTAAATTCTTAATATTTCTTACAAGTTTTGTAACGGGGTCTTCGAGGCGAGAAAAAAGATCCGCGAATGACATTTCTGATTTCTATTCATTTCCTGAAGATGACCTAACCTTAACACGATCGAAAGACGTCTAGAAATAAAGAATGTCATTCGCGGATGTTTTTTCTCGCCTCGAAGACACCGGTAAAAAACTTGTAAGAAATATTAAGAAAATACAAGTTAAAATTAATAACGCTGCTGTACTTCAATAGGATATATATATATATATATATATATATATATATATATATATATATATATATATATATATATATATATGCACTGTTTCACTCAATAACGAGTAAATTAAATGTACAAATAGAAACACTGTTTTGGAGCATAAAGTTTATTAGAACGGGACTAGTTACGATAGATAGCTTCTCATATCATCTTCAGCCGTAAACTAATAGAAATTGACAAAGAAAATTGAAATACTAGAATATGTATATAATAACAGGTAACTGATATTAATCTGGAGGCGTTAGCTTGAGGTGATCTACAATATCCTTTCAAACGAGCTTTGAGACTTAGGGACTGCATTTATGCTGCCCTTAAGATAAATTGAAATTTGGAATTTCTTTAATTAATGAGGATTCAATCATTTTTCTTTAATAATAATCATTACAATTATTATTAAAGAAAAATGATCGAATCCTCATTAATTAAAGAAATTCCAAATTTCAATTTATCTTAAGGGCAGCATAAATGCAGTCCCTAAGTCTCAAAGCTCATTTGAAAGGATATTGTAGATCACCTCAAGCTAACGCCTCCAGATTAATATCAGTTACCTGTTATTATATACATATTCTAGTATTTCAGTTTTCTTTATCAATTTCTATTATTTATGGCTGAAGATGATATGAGAAGCTACCTATTGAAACTAGTCCCGTTCTATTATAGTGCCCAAGATAATAAGCAGAAGACTCATCTGACCTTTGATCAAAAACGTCTTCCTGCACGAGCGCCCTGATTAAATTCCGAATTGTAAATTCGTGTCTCCTTAAGTTGGACATCTTTCTCGATCCATTAGTTTGCCAACAACGGTTTAAGATGACGGATTTCCCCTTTGAAACCTGGGTTGGCAATAAAATGGTCCAAAATAGTGTGGTTTCTTTCCTGCATTTATATGTACATGACTGTACTTCTTTGGATATATATATATATATATATATATATATATATATATATATATATATATATATATATATATATATATATATATATATATATATTAGTGTAGATGGGTAGCAGTCTTTCATGAATGCAAATTTGTTGAAAACCATGGTGTATTTCGCCTTAATTAATTTCCTTTGGCAACTTTCTATTCTTCTAACTGTCTTTTTTATTCCATCTTGTAGATGGTAGATCACTTGTCCTGTATTCACCGCTCTTTTAAATGAATGGTTTTGGTAAAAAAAAAACAACTAAATTGCTGAGCTTTTGATTTTATTCAATCATCTTTGGAGCGTCTTGATATATTCTTTCCTTCTTTACCGATGAAATGTGTGAAGTCAAAATCGGTTGAATGAAAGAATTTTATTTATTTTATTTATTTAGGGTTAAAGTGGTGAAATTGTGTGGTAGGTATATAAAGGTGTGAATATGTTTTCTAGTTTGCCCTGGTGTTAGGGCATCACTAGCATTCTTGTTAATTATTTTTAAAAATATAAAATTCCTCCGTCAAAAAGTAGCTGACTGTCTTTGACAGCCAGTTTCCTACGTTATAATAAATATATATATATATATATATATATATATATATATATATATATATATATATATATATATATATATATATATATATATATATATATATATATGTGAAAGAACGAGTTAATTTCAACTCCTATCCCATATTATTAAAAACCACGATGCTGCCCACGTGCATCTTCGATTCGAGGCTTGGAATCTTATCTCAGCTACCGGATGCCAATGTTTAAACAAGGAGGTTATCGTCCCCCCGTTCACCCCCATACGCCGACCTCGCCAGATCGAGTTAGGCTTATGAACAGATAAGGCATTTTTCTCCGGCCCGGCTGTGCGTTCCCTCCAAGCTTTCACTCCATTTTCCCCCACGCCAAGGAGATGTCCTGGCTATTTATATGGAAACTTTACCACTAAGATCAGATTGGAGATCCAGATTTTCGTCGCGAAACATCACCACGACCCTCTCTCCCTTTGTGCGCCAAGGGACCTCGGCCTCGAGATTCACCATCACTTATCCAGAAGGAGGACAATATTCCTTGAGTGACAAAGGTTCGAGCCTTTCCAACGCCAAGTCCCAAGGCTTCCCCCCCCCCCTGTTGTTCAAGGAGAACAGCATTAGAACAGCCATTGTTCGTTTTGAGCCCTTCGCCAAGAAACGGTTCTCATCCCCCCCTGTTGTTCAAGGAGAACAGCATTAGAACAGCCATTGTTCGTTTTGAGCCCTTCGCCAAGAAACGGTTCTCATCCCCCCCTGTTGTTCAAGGAGAACAGCATTAGAACAGCCATTGTTCGTTTTGAGCCCTTCGCCAAGAAACGGTTCTCATCCCCCCCCCCTGTTGTTCAAGGAGAACAGCATTAGAACAGCCATTGTTCGTTTTGAGCCCTTCGCCAAGAAACGGTTCTCTCCCCCCCGCCTGTTGTTCAAGGGAGAACAGCATTAGAACAGCCATTGTTCGTTTTGAGCCCTTCGCCAAGAAACGGTTCTCTTCCCCCCCCTGTTGTTCAAGGGAGAACAGCATTAGAACAGCCATTGTTCGTTTTGAGCCCTTCGCCAAGAAACGGTTCTCTTCCCCCCCTGTTGTTCAAAGGAGAACAACATTAGAACAGCCATTGTTCTTGAGCCCGTAGACAAGAGACGGTTCTCATTCCCCCCCTTTGTTCAGAAGAGAACAAAGTAGAACAGCCATTGTTCTTCAAGCCGTTCGTCGAGTAACGGTTCTCCTTTCCAAGACGCCTCGTCAGGATCCTTTTATCCCCTCCCTTCGGCTGGAACTCGCCAGCGGACCGAATATTCCTTCAAGTACCTTCCACTGCACCCTAATGAAAAGTTACGTAAGCCAAACGTCACCTTTTGAGTATTGATCCCTTTTTGTCAATTCTATCCTGTGCTTTAAATTGTTTATCGAACCATCCCATCTCTTTAACTCTATATTTGTTTTACCTTTTTTTAATCCTTTAAATCCTCGGATTAGCCCGAGTCTCCACGACCCTTTCCATTCTGTTTATGTCAATATTTTCCGTTTTTGTGTATTGTTTATAGTTATTATTAATAAAACTCTATTTTATTAATGATAGCAATATTATTATCCTTGAGCTCAGTTCCACTTCTTAAGCATATCGAAGATATATAATATCGGCCGCCAGACAGTAACGCACTCTAAAGATAATTAAGGAAGTTCCCTCAACGAATAGTGTAATATATGGTATCGTCGGGAGTCATTCTACGACATATATATATATATACTGATTTAAATTTGGTATCAGGTGTGTAAGGTTTAACGCTATATCTTTGCAAACACTGGTCTCAGTCGAGTAAAGCATAGTGTTATTCGTTATAATAATAGAATATAGCAGTTCCCTTTTGTTTTAACGATTGCTATCCCCTTTTTTTTGAAACTTAAGAAGCTGGAGTAGCTCAAGGAACGGTTATAATAATTTGTTTGTGTTTTTTTTGTGATTTTAGTCAGTGGTTATTTAGATCGAGAAACCAAGTACGAATAGTTCAGTGCCCATATTTAGGTAGGCTAATTCTATAGAGGCATAATTCTTGTTGCAAGGAATTTTAGTTGGTTGACTAGTGCGCCCCCAAGTGCAAAGATGACTCAGTTTGAAATCTTTAAAGCGCAAGGAAAGTCCTGTGGACTTTCCGGAAAAGAACTGATGGAGTACATTCAAGAAGAACGTGAAAGAGAAATACAACGAGAAGAAAGAGAAAGAGGGGAACGGATAAGACAAGCTGAGCTTCAGATTGAATTAGCTCGGATTAAAGCAGAAGTTCAAAGAAAAAAGGTAGAAAAAGAAAGAGAAAGAGAGGAACAGGAAAGAGTAATCCAAAGAGAAGAACGAGAAGTAAAAATACAACGAGAAGAACGAGGAAAAGAAATCCAACGAGAAGAAAGAAGGACGGACTCGCGCTCCTTCCCAGGGAAGCTGACAAAGTTTCCGAGCCCCGTAAAACCCCAAAACTTCTTTCCCCAAAACCAACAACGGGACTCCAAACCTCCCGTTAAGACTTCTCCTCCATCTCTCTTCCCGAAGCGACCAACCATATGCTTCACCTGTGGTGTAGAAAACCACATGAGCTGGAATTGCCCCCAAAATTCTAGGCTTAAAAGCGGACCAGCCCACCAAGTTCACCAGATTAATGCAACCCCGGCTCCCCCGGTGGTGCAGACCCAAGCATCAACTTCTCCCCCTCCGTCAGGCCACCAGGTAAATTTTGTTTTTGGTAAAAGTTCATCGGGAACTTTGAAATATGAGGAGGGCAGCGTGGACAGCTGTCGAGTATTGACTCTCGTCAGGGACACAGGATGTACGTGCTTCATCGTGTCCGACGAACTCCTCCCAGTGGCCTCTAACCACGAAAAATTTGCGGTGGTACATGACCAACTTGGGCGGGCGAACCGATTCCCCGTCGCTAGATGTTACCTGCAGTGTCAATATTATAATGGCTGGGCTGAAGTCATTGTAGCACCCATAAAATTCTGTTCCGTACTTATAGGACAGAGCCCCCAAGTAAGTTTCGACCCTGTGTTTCAGGCCGCCCTTCCTCAAGGCCGAGATAAGAAAGAAGCCCAGGAGCCCGTCCCCATCAGAACCCCGATACCGTCCGATTTCTCGGAGACCCCTAACCAGGACTTTAGGACGGAAAATGAGGAGTGTGAATCACTAACACCCTTAGGTGATAAGGCCCAAGACAAGGACACGGAGACTGTCCCTGGACCCCAAGAAAAAAAGAACCCCCAACGCGCCCATGGAGATACCTTCGTAGAACTGGACGAAGCATCGGCGCTTGAAGAGGATTGCCCCGCGGAGTCCCTTAATGTAATCCAGACAGTGTGCATCCAACCTGATGCCGATTACCCTCCTCCTTCCCTACCAGGCGAGTCTTTAGAACCCTCTGACCTGGATAGTGACGCGCAGCTGACACCACGTCCGAAGAGTCAGCTACAAGAACTAATTAAATGGAATCACCATTTACCCGCCCTATTAGCTCTTTTCGAGCAACTGCGTGAAAATGGCCTCACCATTGGCCCCAGCAAATGCCAGTTTGCCCACGAAACCATCAAATATTTGGGTTTCAAAATAGGACAAAGCAAGTTAGGTCCCCACGAGAACAAGATTAAGGCAATCGCCGACATGCCCCTCCCGATTACAAAGAAGCAATTAAGATCGTTCCTAGGATCAGCTTCTCCCTATCAGCGATTTGTTCCGAATTTCGCTGCAATTTTGGCTCCCCTATGCCCCCTTCAGGAAAAGAATTTCTCCGATCGTTTACGTTGGAATGATGTCGCTGTTTCCCATTTTAATCAGCTCAAAAGTAAGTTCATTTCTGCCCCCATTTTTAAGTTGCCCGACCCGGAAAAATCCGTTGGGGTTAAGACCGACGTGATCAACGAGGGCATTGGAAGTGTACTCCTTCAATACGTGGATGACAGAACGAGTCATCCAGTTGCATATGCTAGTCGTCAATTATTACCACGCGGAAAGAGATATGCCACTAGAGAAAAGATAGCTCTATCAATTATCTGGGTCATAGACAAATTCAAGCTGTACTTAAGATGTAAAGAATTTCAAATAGGAACCGACCACCGTCCGTTAGCCTATATTAGGAATGTGAGACACTCAAACGGCCGCATCATGCGCTGGAGTTTACTCTTGCAAGAGTATCAGTTTAAAATAAATTAGATAAAAGGTTCCGATAACCAGGTCGCTGACGCACTCAGTAGGAATGCGTTACCGAATAGCGTAGAATAATTGTATTCATAGGATTAGTATCTCCATGTAGGTATATACCGTCTTGTACGTCTTAATTTAAGATTCTTTTGTAATATAATTAATTAATGTATGTGTCTGAATTTTGTAACGCTCAATGTCTAATTTTTTGTATGTCTATATATTTGTTCTTATTAATTTACGTATAAATTATTTTGTCCCGTATGTACTAAGTTTATATCACTTCATTGTTCCATGCCCTTTTTTTTTCCTTGATTAAGTTGTATTAAAGGTTATTTTCCCCTGTAATCTAAAGATCAAAATAATCATATGTATTGAGGTAATACTAGTTAGGTGCAGAAAGGTACGGTTGGTACAAGAAAACGAGTTCCCCACAACGGAGCTCTATCATTGTCCCTTCTCTCTTTTTTTTCGAAGTGACAACTTCCCCTGGAATGGAGGGGTGTGATAGAACGAGTTAATTTCAACTCCTATCCCATATTATTAAAAACCACGATGCTGCCCACGTGCATCTTCGATTCGAGGCTTGGAATCTTATCTCAGCTACCGGATGCCAATGTTTAAACAAGGAGGTTATCGTCCCCCCGTTCACCCCCATACGCCGACCTCACCAGATCTATTTAGGCTTATGAACAGATAAGGCATTTTTCTCCGGCCCGGCTGTGCGTTCCCTCCAAGCTTTCACTCCATTTTCCCCCACGCCAAAGAGATGTCCTGGCTATTTATATGGAAACTTTACCACTAAGATCAGATTGGAGATCCAGATTTTCGTCGCGAAACATCACCACGACCCTCTCTCCCTTTGTGCGCCAAGGGACCTCGACCTCGAGATTCACCATCACTTGTCCAGAAGGAGGACAATATTCCTTGAGTGCCAAAGGTTCGAGCCTTTCCAACGCCAAGTCCCAAGGCTTCCCCCCCCTGTTGTTCAAGGAGAACAGCATTAGAACAGCCATTGTTCGTTTTGAGCCCTTCGCCAAGAAACGGTTCTCATCCCCCCCCTGTTGTTCAAGGATAACAGCATTAGAACAGCCATTGTTCGTTTTGAGCCCTTCGCCAAGAAACGGTTCTCATCCCCCCCCCCTGTTGTTCAAGGAGAACAGCATTAGAACAGCCATTGTTCGTTTTGAGCCCTTCGCCAAGAAACGGTTCTCTCTCCCCCCCTGTTGTTCAAGGGAGAACAGCATTAGAACAGCCATTGTTCGTTTTGAGCCCTTCGCCAAGAAACGGTTCTCTCCCCCCCCCCCTGTTGTTCAAGGGAGAACAGCATTAGAACAGCCATTGTTCGTTTTGAGCCCTTCGCCAAGAAACGGTTCTCTTACCCCCCTGTTGTTCAAGGGAGAACAGCATTAGAACAGCCATTGTTCGTTTTGAGCCCTTCGCCAAGAAATGGTTCTCATCCCCCCCCCTGTTGTTCAAAGGAGAACAACATTAGAACAGCCATTGTTCTTGAGCCCGTAGACAAGAGACGGTTCTCATTCCCCCCCCTTTGTTCAGAAGAGAACAAAGTAGAACAGCCATTGTTCTTCAAGCCGTTCGTCGAGTAACGGTTCTCCTTTTCAAGACGCCTCGTCAGGATCCTATTATCCCCCCCCTTCGGCTGGAACTCGCCAGCGGACCGAATATTCCTTCAAGTACCTTCCACTGCACCCTAATGAAAAGTTACGTAAGCCAAACGTCACCTTTTGAGTATTGATCCCTTTTTGTCAATTCTATCCTGTGCTTTAAATTGTTTATCGAACCATCACATCTCTTTAACTCTATATTTGTTTTACCTTTTTTTAATCCTTTAAATCCTCGGATTAGCCCGAGTCTCCACGACCCTTTCCATTCTGTTTATGTCAATATTTTCCGTTTTTGTGTATTGTTTATAGTTATTATTAATAAAACTCTATTTTATTAATGATAGCAATATTATTATCCTTGAGCTCAGTTCCACTTCTTAAGCATATCGAAGATATATAATATCGGCCGCCAGACAGTAACGCACTCTAAAGATAATTAAGGAAGTTCCCTCAACGAATAGTGTAATATATGGTATCGTCGGGAGTCATTCTACGACATATGTATATATATATATATATATATATATATATATATATATATATATATATATATATATATATATATATATATATATATATATATATATATATATATATATATATATATATATATATATATATATATATATATATATATATATATATATATCAATTTATGGATTTGGTTGTTTCTGTACCTCCTTCGAAGCATTCAAGCCTTTCAAGGATGCTTAAATGCTGAATACAACTCTCAAGTTGTTGAGGTTTCAGTGAACTGATCAGTTTGGGCACTTCGCCTCTTTTTATCGTTTGAATTTGGTTGACAATATCTTCTTATTTTAAGGGTTATGGGAATTGGGCACTTCGCCTCTTTTAATTCAGAAACTTTGTTGATTTTGATGTTTTGGATTGGGCACTTCGCCTCTTTTATACTTAAATTTTGTTTTAATTTTTTAATTTCGACTTTGTTTATATTAGGGGGGGGGGGGACTTTAATGTGGGCACTTCGCCTCTTTTTTCAACTGTTATTTATAGTTGTTTACTTGGTTAAGCTAGTTGTCAATTTTTAAGTTTTACGATCAGAGTGTTTTTAGAGAAGTGGACTATTACTACGTAAACATAGGTAGTACCACTTCTCTCGCGCAGGTTCTACTACTAGGGAACAGAGCAGTTCTACCTATAGCGCGCCTACGGTTTGCACGTATGTTGATGTCTAGATTCATGTTTGGGAGTATTTCTTGATCTACCTTGTCCCAAGTCTTTCTCCCTAGCCTTTGGATCTCCGTGTTGATCGGCTTTAGTCCGATTCTTTGGTGAAGAATGGATTGTCGAGTACGGTCGATCCTTCGCGTGCCAGTGATCAGCAGCGTGGCTTTATTCTGTACTCTCTGCATCATTCTGAGAGAGGTACAGCTCGCCATTTGCGTGATCACGGCCGGGTACACCAGGACTGAGCGTACCAAGGCCATGTACAGTTTTTTGATGTTAGGCACGCTGAGGCCTCGGAAACGGTAAAGTTTCCTCAGCTCTCTTTTGGCTAGGGAGACTCTGGTATTTATGTGCGTCTTGTATCCGCTTTTGAAGAGTCGTAAGCCCAGGACTTTACCCTCGTTGGAGTACGGATAAATCTCGTTATTGACAACGACGTCGTCTACTTTCCGGCGGTTCATAGAAATAATAGTGAACTTCTGGCGGTTGGTCTTGATTTTCCACTTCTTCTCATATCTATTGATATTCTCTATTTCGACAGCTGTCGCCCTCGCCTGACTTCCAGAGTTCCTGAATGGACTCAGGACGATTTGGGTGATGTCGTCTGCGTATTGCAGATACATCGAATCGTACCTCACTGGACCAGGCAGGTCAATAGTGTACACGAGGTACAGCAGAGGGCTGAGACAGCTGCCTTGTGGAACTCCCGCCTCGAGTTCGAATTCGGGTCCTTTGCAGCCCTCGATTGAAATTCGGGCTCTCCTATCGGAGATGTAGTTGCAAAGGATCCTTTCCAGGAGTGGGTTAAGCTGGAGGTTGAGGATCTTGTACTGTAATCCTCTCAGCCAAACCTTATCGAAGGCCTTCTTTACATCACGCAGCACCACGTCTACGTACCGCCTCTCAGCTTTACTGCAAGCGAGTTTCTCCGCAAGGAGGGCGAGGGCTGTTTCCGTTCCTCGTCCCTTGCGGAACCTGTGCTGCTGAGGGTTGTGGGATCCCAGCTCGGCAAGTTGTTCTTGAAGCCTGTCAGCTAGGAGTCTCTCGTAGACTTTTGCAACGAACTCCAGCAGGGCGATTGGCCTGTAGTTTACCAGTTGATCAGGGAGTTTACCTCCCTTGGGTATGAAGATCACCTTCGCAATCTTGAAACCTTCCGGGAAGTAGCCCGTGTTCAGGGAAGCGTTGTAGATGTTAACGATTGCCTGAATGATCTGCTGTGGGGCGTTAACCAAGTTATTTCTGGTGATACCCGTCCAGCCTGGTGCCTTTTGTCGAAAGGCTTTTACAGTGGCCATGACGTCCTCTGATGTTATGGGACGTCCATGGCCCGTCATCTCCCTGCCTTCGTTGACTTGCTGTAGCGGGTGCGTGCGATGCATTTCCTGATTTAGTTGTTCAATCAGTTGGCCTTCGAATTCCTGGTCGAACTCATCGTTTCCCTTGGGGGTAATCCTGAAAACGTTTTTCCAGAAGTTCCTGAACATATCCTCGAGAACCACCGGGTTCTCTCTGTAGTCTCCGTTCTCCTTTATCCGAGCCTTAGGTCTTGATGTAAGTCCCTTTAAGTTCCTGACTTGGCGCCAGAACTTAGCCGGGCTAAGTTCGCTGTTGACTTTGGCTATCAAGTTGTTCCATATTTCCTCCTGTTGGAGGTTGATGGCCTCTCTAAGCTCTGAGCTTAGGCTTCGAAGCAGCAAGCTCCTTTCCCGGCTGGGACCCTCCCGTCGTACTTCTTCGTACACTTCCCTGTGAACGCGAGCGATATCTCTCATCTCCTCTGTCCATCTGGGCTGAGGAGGTGTTTTATACCCTGTTACGGGTATGCTCTCGCGGTCCGCGTTTAGTATGGACGTTGTTATCCTCTCCAACTCCCTGTCAATCTCCTCTAACGACGCCGTGCTGAGGTCAGCCGGCGCATAGTCACTGAGTCGCTGCTTGTAACGATCCCAGTTGGCCGGGGCGTAATTTTTTCGGAGAGGGGCTGGGAGCTGGATTGGTGCGAGAGATACTGTTGTGAGAATCGCTATGTGATCACTAGAGACTGCTGGGCCTGGCTCACTATGGTAGTTGAAAGGGAAGCCTTCACTTGTTAAGATTATGTCAGGCTTGGTTGCTGATCTGGAAGTGATATAGGTCGGGAAATCCGGCCCTATCCTTTGAATGTTTTTTCTTCCCATAATCAATTCCAAGTTTCGGCCTCTATCGTTGGTGCTACCATAGCCCGCCGTACGGCATCTGGCATTGAGGTCTCCCCCTAAGAATGCCCTTCTGCGGTGCCCGAACAGTGTGTAGAAGTTGCATAACGGGAGATATGCTCGTCGAGGGGGTTGATATGCTGCAGCTATCTTTTTCCTTGATATTTTCCAGTCTTCTGGAACAGTACCCTCCTCTAATATCTTATTATACATCCATTTTAGAGCATCCAAACATACATCACTCTTTAACAATGCTTTGTACATCTCTGGTTTTAGTTCATCTGGTCCTGCCACTTTTTTGTTTCTCAGGGCCTTCAATACATTTATGATATCCTCTCTCTCTATTGTGGTTTTCTGCATAGCCTGAATACCGCACCTCTTACTTTTTATCACCATATCCATGTGTTCCTCTAGTTGTCTGGGAAATCTCACCCTGTCAAACACCATATCCATGTGATCCTGCAGTTGTCTAGGGTACCTCACCAGTTCTTCCTCCTCTACATCTTCCCGATCATATTCTTGCCTGTATTTCTCTTTTTCCTCCTTTTACCATAACTCTTTCATTTTATTTTCATTTCTGTTGTAAATTCCTCCCCAAAACTCCTCAAGAGCCTTCCTGGCTTGTAAGTCACTCATAATGTTCTCTTGGTTATCACATTCTCGTAGATGAATGTCATCATCCTTTTTCTGTTCCTTGCTCCTAAGTTTATTGATCTAGCTCCACATTTTTTTACTTTTGTCCTTACACATTTTGATTTCATCTGTAATCTACCTCTCGTGAATATAAATTTCCTGCTTTATTACCCTCTGCACTTTTTTATTATGCTCCTGGTATTGCATTTTTAATCTTTCTTTTTCCTCATCTGATTGTGCATTTCGCCTTTGTCTGTTTATCAATTTCCTTTTCTTTATTTCCTTTTATTTCTTCTGTCATCCAAACAGGCTACACGCTTTCCTTCTTCATGTCCTGCTCCATTCTATATATCCTCTTCAGCTTCACATCTGCCAGCCACTTCATCTCATTTAACTCACTATACAGCTAATATTACTCCTTTAAACCTCTTGCTCTAGTGTATTCACAAACTCCTCAAGAGCACCGTTTTCAATTGTGTAGTATTCATTTGCTCCCCTTTCACATAATTAGGTTTTATTTTCCTTGGTACCACTAGTGTGACTTTTACGAGGTTATGGTCAAACACATCAATAGTACTTTGTTCCTCATCTATTATCATTTTCTAAACAAAGTATATGCATTTTGATTTGTCAGGACATAGTCTATTGCACTCTTCTGATCATCTCTACTCCATGTATATATTCCTTCACAATCTGGTGTGCCATTTAAAATTGTTAAGTTATACCTCTCCATCACTTTAAGCACCAATCTTCCATTTTCATTAATCTGCTGATGTCCCATGAATCCCACATGACCATTCATATCACTCAGGATTATCACAGCTTCATCACTTACAATAGTATCCATTATTTTATTTATCTCTTCTATCATCAATATATTCCTTGTCCTGTCTGTAACTTTCAAATACACGAGCAGCACAACCAGGTTCACACTTTCTACCTTCAAATTCACATACATTACATCCTCATTTCTCGTCTTGTGGTTCTCGGCTTTCCTCATACTAGCTATCTCACATATTCCATCTTTTTGTTGGATTTTATCCACTTTCAATTGTGCCTCAGTCAGAAAAACCATGTCAGTATCTTCTATTAGCAACTTTTCCACTTCTACTACCTTAGTTTTTGTTAGGCCCTGTATATTAAGTAGTTTTAACTTTAGTTCCTCCTGTTCACTTTTATAGCAGCTCTGCAGCTACAAATATATATATATATATATATATATATATATATATATATATATATATATATATATATATATATATATATATATATATATATATATATATATAACAATAAAATTTCTCAGTTTTCTTAATTATTATATATTTCTAAAATGTCTTCAAAACCAATTGGCAACATTTACACGCACGTACTAACCCTTCCAAATATTCCGCACGGGAGACAAAATTTTCACTTGTTCTCTAGCCAGCACCGAGCATCAAGACTCATATATTTTTCCTTTTAACCATCGTGATTTCTATTAGTTACAATTACATTTCAATTAGTTACGATTACATTTCAATTAGTTACAAATACATCTCAATTAGTTACAAATACATTTTAATTAGTTACCTTGATACCATTACCTGATTACCCATTTACCATTACCTTTGTTACCAATTTACCATTACAGTTGTTACCTACTTACCATTACCTTGTTACCTATTTACCATTACCTATCTACCTTACACAAGTTTAGTCACGACGAAATTTTGTATAATTAAATTCAAATTCAAGCAACATAATTTCAAATATGTTCCATTCTTGTTAATCTCTAATAATATATATTTTGTTCTATCCTCGTTGTATTTCATCCATTCCTTAACGATTTCGTGTCCAACCGTTAAGCCTAACTTCGCCATAAGCCTAGCCGCTCGAGCCTTTTTCACGATTCAATAACTCTCCTCAAAAACTTATAGATATAGGTTTGTTGTGAAGTATCTATCTAGGTTCATACCACGATGGCACTATATCCATATTTTGTTCGTTTTTCTGTCCGCCAATTCATTCTCTCCTATTATTCATCCTCACCAGCACCCTCCTTTTTATCTTCCACCACCTCTCTCCAATTTCTCTTTTTTCTCTTAACTCTTCTCTTAGTAGTTGGTTCTTTTCTCTCTTCTGGTGTCATATCAGGGCCAATTCCAACTTTCCTCATCTGTTCACTCACTTCATTTCTTAAATTTTTTGCTCTTCCAATAATGTTCCACTTTTCTCTTTCATTTCTCATCTTTACCAGGACTGGCCTCTTCTTTCCCTCCTGTCTTCTTCCCAATCTTATCACCTTCATTATCTCAAAGTCTTCCACTTGCAGCTTTTCCTCAAATATTTCTTTGAAACATTCAATGTCTTTCTTCTCTCTTTCATTGGGGTTTTCATCATCAACTTCTGGTAGATTTTATGTTATTTATCCTTTTTTTTCTCGCTTAGAAGCCATTTTAATAAACGAAGAAAAGCCAGCCATCAATAGTCAAGCGTTAAGCTTGAATCGAACATTAAAGTTGTTCTAAAATTCCACTCACCGGATTGGCTCATTCGTTTCCTCTAACGTTACGCTCAACCAGACGGAATAAATAGTTTATGTGCAATTGATCAAATAATAGCCCGAATGTACATCATAGTTGCTAAGTTGATATAGAAAATATCAGACAAAAAAATCAATGGAGTGAAAAATGATAATCAATTGCTAGCTATATAATGTAATTAATGTCATGGACAAAATATTAACGAACAAAGGTATAAAAATTGATAACCAGTGAGGTCATAAGACAATAATAATTATTAGATACAAAATATGATAACAATAAGGGTGAAACATACAGTACATGTACTCGTAAATTGATTCCTCAAAATATGTCCAAGTTTCTTAAACCTATCAATGTATCTTTTCTGTGTGACAAAGCAACATAATTTAATATAAAAAATTCAGTTAAAACTACGAGCAAGGATTGTCCTACTAATCATGATATAGATTTCAATGTGACTGTTTAGATGTATTTTGTTTTGTTTGCTCTTAAGTTCTATCGGAGTGTCTTTGTCAGTTGTATTTGAAGAATTTTTATGTTGGATTGCAAGTGCTATTTTTGTTAGATTGCGCCTTGTTTCGTAAGTGGTCACGGATATTTCCTTTGCGTCCCTGAAGGATATAGGCAAGTTTCCGCCTCTGTAAACCATTGTATGGCTTACAGACGGATACCGAAGTACAGCATTCGTATTCTGACCTCTTGGCGGAAGAAAAAATGAGGACGGGTCATGAGGTAGTACTGGTGCTCACCTGCATACTATGTTGGTCCGTAGTCGGGCGGTCGGGTGGTAACCATTTTACTTTTCAATGAGTTTTTGAAGTTTTGATGGTCGTAAGGTCATATGGTCATAAGTCAGAATAATTGAGAGCATGCGACTTAGGTCTTTTGACCCTAATTAATGTTTATGGAAGAGCCAAAGGGCGAGAAAGGAAGGGAGATGAAGAAAGAGAAAAGATACTCTGGGTGTTGATGACGTCATGACTTGATTCTCGTCACTGAAATAATTATAAGAAAGAGTTATCATTATTTTTATAAATGTTATAAATTTTTTTTAGAAAATTACGCGATAATTTCCTGTGTAAGAAAGAAAGAATAAAAAATGAAGAAATAAAAGGAAACCGAGTAGAAAGAAGGGAAGGGTAGAGGAGCATAGTTGAGACACTCGCGCGAGCGCCTAAGGCTCATATTTACGCAAGACGGATGACCTATTTAAGGCTTATCGCTATAAGTACACTTACGCATGCGTCTATTGGTCATATTTGTCAGTACGGTTGATTGTTTTAAGCTTATTGCTAATCTCATAGGCCTATCCCCATCCGTTCATCTCCATTAATCCGATAACTATCTCTCACAAAGGACGTTCTGCGCATCGTACCCTGTTTTACCATGTACACCTAAATCATATATATATATATGCACGCAAACGAAAGTCGCACATGGTCATGAACCTAAAGTACCATGTAAGGGTGACACCAGTACTTTAAAGTAAGGATAGGTCTGTCAAAAGAAGCCCCCGAGGCAGTTTTTCGGACAGTGGCAGAGGTCAATGACAGAAAAGCTGTTGTTATGAGATCGATAATGTATTACGTGGCCGTTGTTTAGTATATGCACATTTTTTTTTCTATATTAATTCAAAGACAATAGGGCACGGCTATTATTCCTTTCGTCACCCCAGACGCAGTGTGAATCCTAAGTTGAAGTTACCGAGAATAAGGTGTCGATGTGGGAGCTGGTCGGCAAGTTGTTTTCTGTCGGTCTATTTTATACCTAGATTTGGAGATAGATATACAGAATATTTTGTAGTTAGTTGATTACATTGCCATTATTTAGTTCGAAGTGACAGCGAAATTAGTTTTTAAAGATATGATCAGGTATAGATGCCTAATCTCATTAAGACAGATGCATATGAGGTTATATTCTGCGAATATTCGACTACAGGAAACTGGTGAATAGTCTGCTTTGGTTTGGTTCAAGATCTATCTTGGATTGTTCGTCGGCTCGGGTTGGGCAGAGATATTACTTCCTTATGCGACTTTTGGCACGTCTAGTTTAGACGTCCCTGGTGGTGTAGTTAATATCAATTTTGTTGTTGTTGGTATTCAATGCTGATTATGCGCTGGATAGATATTTCTTTGAATTTTCGGGGAGTTGTAACCTCGGGCGTGGTGCACGTGATCCTTCAGGTTGATTGTTTTTATTTGTTTGCGAGGCATAGATCGTTGGTTGACTATGCGAGGGCGAGGGAATGTTTTTGTTCACCATCATCGCAGATATTAGTTTATTCAACCGCCGATATCGCTTTCAAAGTCAGTGTAGCTGATCTGATAGCCTTGTGTAATAGTTCTGCTGAACATCCTAGTTGATCTCTATTTCTATTACTTTTTTTTTATTTTTATATTGTTAGGGATCTCGGTTTCATTTTTCAGTAAATTAGCACTTCTAGCTCATTTTTCTATGTCCCCTGCCCGAGTACTTAAAGAAGAGTTGAGGGTCCTTGGTGCAATATTTTGCGGCATATTCTAGGCAAGATTTGCACTCAATGGATGTTGGTAGATTATCTTGAATGATTATGATTGTAGCCGCGAATTTAATTATGCGGGGAATGGAATGCAGTTTGAAAACAAGTTTCACTATTCTTAGAGGGATCTTGTGGGTGATCTTTTTTTTAAGATTGGCCCCAAGTCGACTAAAAAGGCTCTTCGGGTCCAGGTTGAAGTGTGTAAGAAAACAGTCCCTACGCTTGTACTATCTTTGTTCCTATATAATGCTTTGAGTTGTTACTCACTTAAGGCGGCGAGGGCCAGTAGTTTTTTAGCTATCTCTGTGTCTTTTTAGCCTTTAACTGTACCTTCTATTCTATTGGAAATTATTAATATTCCAGCTGCGCCTCTTCGGTTACGGTTTGCAATCGTTCTCGGACATCCAAGCCGCAAAATGGGTTATTTCCCTGTTTTTTTTTTATGGTAATATATCGTCACCGGCATGCTATTCCAAATAATTTTAATAAGTCTACGTTTTGGTTTGTGTTTGAGTCTCTCTCCTAGTAAGTGGTAAAACTTCCATTATTTTTATCTATGCACCCCCCCCCCAATTAAATTCGTACCCATGGCCCCAGTGGCCCTACTTTAACCTCCCAATGATGGATCGGCGTTACTCGGGCATCTTTCTTATACTCCTGTCGATAATACTAGGGCGGGTGGTATACACCTTCACCGTCACACAGCCGCAACCCAAGACCAGTCTCACACCGGGCACGGTGGGAGGGACTAGGTGACGGATCCAATTTAGTGACCGGTTCCAGAGATTTCCGGTTACCACGATTGACATCATGAGAGAGAAGCAAGTGCGATGTTCTATATGGTTGCCCGGTTGTCATCTAGGAGATCTAAGGCAGGAAGAGGGCGTGCGGTTAAATGGGTAAAGAAAGAGACAGTATTAGTAAAAAGAGTATGTTGAAGGGCAAAGGGGACATCAGCTACCCTAGACACTCCAATGAAATCTACTCAGTGGGTTGAGACTTACTTTCAGGCCTCCGTATGCCAGCTGCAGCTGACACTCCCTTGCCGGAAGAAAATAGTTGGAAAGGGGTACGTGAAGAAAATGTGGGAATAAGGGTAAAAAGAAGCTGTTTAGAAGTAATTAACCTCAGGTAGTTTAATCTACTTTAAAATTACCGGCAGCACGGGTCGGAAGAGCGTACCGCTCCTCCAGGTGCCACGTGGAACAGTCTACATGTACTGCCCCCTTCCAGGAAGCCTCCTAAAATGATGGTATGAAAGCGTAAGCAGAAAATGACAATGGCGTAAGTGTACGTTATTAAATTAATTCCAAAGCTAAACTACAACAAACCATATGCACATATATCGCACAAATTATTGGCAATCGATAAATAATAATTAAAATAAGGTTGTTGGCGCCTCTAAGACTGTAAAGGTTAGGTGACTTATAGATTCGATCCAAGAATCACCAACAGCAAACTAGATCTGGTTAGGCCTCCATAAAACATAGACCAACCAGTCCCGGTAAATGGAAATCGTCAACGTGAACATTAAGTTAAATGGAATCATAAATTGGAACACTCCCTATAAATGGAGATCATCAACTTGAACATTTCTTTAAATGGGAAACATCAACTTGAACATTATGCCTAAATGAAGCGCATGGAGATGAAAACAAGCTAATGTGACCGTTAATGTCATCTGTGTCCCGAGTTAGGCAGAAATTAAGCGGTTCTAAGTCGAATTAATTCCACTCAGTTTGTTACGACAAACCGGAACCTCCAACGTACATAGGACTACACTAAAAAAAAAGGAGTTGAAGCGAGCGAACGTACCAAAGAGGGAACCAATAGGTACACTTACAGTCCGGTGTGCAAACTGTTACCAAGGAATTAGAGGCAACGTAACTATAGTACAAAAGGATGATATCCTAGGATTATAGCCTGATATAGTACGCCGAAGGTACTTGAATTAACTTAAAAAGTAACTAGGAAGCAGGTCGTCAAAAAAATAGGTTCATAATTTCATATATCTACCGGTTGGACTCCACTACCAGACAGAGGCTGAATGGAATGCTCGCATGCATTAGGTTGACAGGGCGTCATAATTATGTTGTGCTTTCACAAGCTATTGTCAATCTCTATTATGTATTCCACATTCAGAACAAAGTCACCAGGTTAGATTTTAGATAGTTAATATTATAACTCTATTAACATGAGATTCTTGTTCTATTTGTTTATTACTCAATTAGTTATATTAACAATTCGTATCAGGCTATCATTAAAAAATGAATTGTATATTAATTTTATTTATAAATAAGAATTTAATATTTACTAATTGTAATACTAATTTTATAAACAACTTGGATGTTATAATATTTCAGGAAATAACAAACAATGGCAGAAACTTTGTGAAGGCCTTTGTCCAGTTTAGACTAGATGCTGACACACTACCGACCTACTAGTGACTTTGGATGTGGAAGACCACGCTGATTGTGATGACGATATTGTGGGTGCCTTGTTGGCTGGATCCGTGAACGAGCAGGAATTTGAGTAGGTCTCCCCGACTGACCTCCTGGCTGTGCTTGCGGCTAACCCTGGGCCTCACGATGTCAACACCATCGTTGACAATCCTATCAACCTGCCAGCTTACATGAATTATGGTGCCCACACCTTTAACCTAGAATAAAGCAAGGATAAAGATGCTCCACTGCAGTATTCAATGTAATTAAATGGCTTCCATAGCCAAGGCACGCGCCATTTGGAGCCTGCAAGATCATAGCATTATGGCAGCAGACAGCATTTACGCTGAGGTGGGAACTAGGCTGGTTGTCTCCAACACAACGAGATGGAATTCCGAATATGACTGTGGTATTGCTAAACACCATCCTGCAGAGTAAGAGGCCTGCTCTTCACAGATTCATGATCCAGCTGAAGGTCAACAGCTTTAACAACCAGAATGTCGGCTTACTGAAGGAGTAGGTTATTAAATTAATAATAAAAAATTATAAAATAAATATTGACATTTAATTTATTTCATTTAGTAATACGAAGGGCGGTCAATAAGTTTTGCGAATCGGTAGGGCAAAACAGAGGAAGGAGGATGGCTGTTTGTGGGGGTGTTAGGACAAGTTATGACAAGTCAGGACCTGCGGCCGCACGCTCCTGCCTCGTCTATTTAGGAAGCAGTAGCTGATCGCAAATCGTCAGTCACAAACTTTTCAACAATGGAGAAGGTTAAGCACCGCGCAGTGATCAAATTTGTGACCAAGGAAGGCAAGAATGCAAAAGAGATCCATGAACGCATGGTTGCAGTGTACACCGACACCGCCCCTTCCTATGCAACCATTGCTCGCTGGAATAGGAAGTTCCGCCATGGTCATGAGTCCCTTGAAGATGACGCCCGTCAGACGTGACCAACGAGGACAATGTGGCCCGTGTGGAGAGGAGGATCCTCGAAAATCGACGGGTGAAGGTCGAATAAATTGAGCGAGAACCTGGAATATCAACATCATCCACAACAATTTGGCCATGACCAAGGACTCTGCCCGTTGGGTCCCTAGAAACCTCACGCCCCATGATCGACTTCAACGTCGTCAAAGTTTGGAGGAGCTGCTGCTCCTGTACAACCAAAACCCGGCGGGATTCGAGTCACGCATAGTGACAAGTGATGAAACTTGGGTCCATCCCTGGGAAGATTATGGCCACCATCTTCAGGGATTATGAGGGAGTGTTGATGGTGGACTATGCGCCTCGCGGAAGGACCATCACAGGCCAATATTACGCCGAGGAACTGGCTGGGTTAAAGAAGTGCATCCGTCAGAAGCGGCGCGGCAAGTTGACACGCGGTGTCCTGCTCCTCAACGACAATGCCCCTGTCCACAAGGCCAGAGTTGCACAAGCTGCCCTGCGCGAGTGCGGATTCGAGGAACTCAAACCATCCCCCTTACAGTCCAGATCTGGCCCCTCGCCACTACTTTTTATTCCGCGCCAGCTCAAGGCTGCACTGCGTGAACGCCGGTTTGGGGACGATGAAGATGTCCAGTTCGCCGTCCAGGAGTGGATTGAACAGCAGTCGGGAGATTTGTGGTTGTCGGGAATTCGAAGCCTCAGGGACAAGTGGCGCGAGTGGATTGAACATCAGTCGAGAGATTTCTAGTTTTCGGGAATTCGAAGCCTCAGGGACAAGTGGCGCAAGTGCATTGAAGTCGAGGGTAGTTATATTGAAAAATAATAAAGCACTTTTCCTCATATCTCGTTTCCTTATATCCGAATTGCAAAACTTATTGACCGCTCCTCATATATTCTTTATTAGTCTGCTTCCCTACAAATGTTAATTTCGAAAAATTTACTAAATTAATAATAGTTAATACTCCATTGCTTTAATTTTATAAATGTCATCTGTGGTCTAAGCTATCGACAAGACCCAGGAGGAGGAGCAATCTTACCTTGTGAATACGCTATGAACAGTTGCTGCGACAGTGTTCAGGCTCAAGGACTGGAAATCAAAGTATCTCGTCTAGTGCACCTCGCGGTTGACGCACCTTTAGTAGGCATCGACAAAAGGTTTCGGAACCTCCTAAAAGATGATGAATATCAGCTGGCTGTTGCCTTCCACCCCAAGTTTCGTCTTTTGTCGTTAGAGAAGTATGACAAAACCAAGGTCGTCAAGGTGAGGAAAAGCATGGGGAATAAAGTGTAGGAAGTCTTAAGGCAGCACATGGACTAATTGAACAGAATTAGTGGAAACAGTAACAATGAAGATGAGGAATATGACTTATATACTACCGATACCCTGCAAAAAGAGAACCGCAGGAGCCACAGGTCAATGAAGGCCGAGTCACTGAACTTGGTCAAAACCTAGCTGGAGACCAACTCCAAGGACTTGCTGACAGATGCTTCTTTCTTAGGAAAGCAAGTGTCGGTGGACTTATTCGTCAGATTTAGCACAACCATCCCCTCTAGTGCTACAGCGGAGTATTTGTTCTCTTTTGACAAGGGCATCTTGAGAGCCAAGAGCTCATCCCTGTCTGATAAAAACTTTCAGATGCTACTTTTCACGAATGAAAACATGTATCTCATGGAAAAAATAGTAGAGATCCAGTTTGTTTCATTCGGTACTTTATTAATATTTTTTTTTAGTTTAATACTAATATTGTGCTTCATTAAAGTATTATATGCTTTCTCATTTTCTTTTGTACTTAGTAATTTTGGCAATTTTTATATTTTTTAGTTTTGAGGTGGTTTAAGAGCAAATTAAAAACGTTTTCTGTATTGTTTTATAATACTAAAATAATAGTTAACGCTTTAATTGTAACTTCTGCTATATTTTTAAGGAATTAATGATTAACGAAGTTAAATTTATGATTAAGTGTTCTCACGTTTGTTGTTTGCTTAAAAAATAGGGTCCCAATTGCCATTCCCGTATAAAAGGGAAACCTATGAAATCAATAAGGCAACATACGCCCCACACGTGTTCGGCTACACCAGGGGGGTGAGCACCACGGACTGCCTCATCACCCTCCTGGCTCACGCCAACCACCAGCCCACCATCGTAGTCTTCCTCGACCTCGAGAACGCTTTCGAGCTGGCCAACTTTCCCCGCCATACTCGCCACCCTTGTGAGGAAGGGCATGAGGGAGACTGCTGGGCTGGCTCCAGGACTACCTTGAGCAGCGCCGTGCCCGTGTGAAGTTCCAGGGTCACAAGTCTCCCTACCTGACTTTCGAGAACGGGACATCCCAGGGTGGCATCCTCAGCCCGTTCCTCTTCAACGTGCTGATGGAGCAGCTGGTGGCGCTCCCCTATTGGCAAGGACCATCCTGCTCAGCTACACCGACGACCTTGCCCGGGCTCAAGAGGCGCTACACCTCATCACTGCAAAGTGCGAAGAGCTGAGGCTCAAGATCTCGGCAGAGAAATCCCGTGCCATGGCCATCAAAACTACCACGCCATCTGGCCAGCAGCCGCGCGTCCAGGGAGTCGGGCTGGCCTGGACCGACTCATACCAGTACCTCGGGGTGTGGGTGGACAGGCAGCTGTCCTGCACGCAGCATGTCACGCACCTGAGGGAACGGGCGCAGGCCCGGCTGAACGTGATTAGGGCCATGACGCGGCCGAGTGCTGGTGCAACTTTCCCCGTCCTCCGCCTCTACTACCTGCAGGCAGTGCGCTCCCTGGTGGACTACAGTGCACCAATCCTTGTAGCGCTGCCCCGACAGCAGCAGCAGCGGCTGGAGGTGGTGCAGAACACCGCCGTGAGGACCATGTTAGTGGCACCGAGGTGGTGCAGTGCCTGTGTCATGCTGAGCGAGACCCGCCTGGTGCCCCTAACCGCCAGGGTGGACTGCATTGCAGCCTGTCAAGTGGCCAGAGTGCTTTAGCGCGACGTGGAGGGTGTGGCGCAGAGGAGACTCCGGGTGGCTGTGGCGCAGGGCATCGAGTGCCTGCGTAACAACAGGTGGCTCATAAACGTCACCTTAGCAGCCTCCACCCTTAGCCAGGCGGGGAACTTGTTGTGGCGCTACCCCGACACCCCCACCCAGCCTACACTCCACCACCACCATGGGAGCCCCTCGCCACCGACATCACAGCATCACAGCTGCCCGCCAGCAAAGCCCACTGTAGTGATACACACGGACTCCCGGTCGGGGCTGCAGGCGCTGCAGCACGCGCACGCCCATACCAGGGACAACATTCGCCTCACCACCACCATCCTGAGCACCATGCAGGACCTGGCAGAATAAGGAAGGCGGGTCCGGCTGCACTGGATTCCAAGCCACGTGGGCATGCGCGGCAATGAGGCTGCCGTCGAGGCTGCCAAGCGGGCCGCCCACGGCCCCACCATCACCTGGACCGTGCGCCCCAGCCTGCAGCAGCTCAAGGTGCAGGCCAAACTCAGGGCTGCCCACAACGCCCACCAGCAGCACCAATAATAAGAGGCAACCAAAAGGCAAGTGGCGTGGTATGCTGCATCCACAGCCTATCGCACACTGGACGCAGCCTAGAGCGAACGGCGTGCTGCTGAGCGTGTCAGGCTGGGCTACTCCACGCGGGAAGAGCTACACACCGACTTTGTGGCAGGAAGGTGCGAACACTGCGGTGGCCGCTCCCGGCGCCCAATGGTGCACTACCTCCTCTCCTGCCCAGCCACCGCCTGCCTCAGGCCAGAGCCAGCACCAGCCCCTCACCCTGTAAGAGGCGCCCTACTGAGGGCGCGAGAGGCAAGAGCCGCCCAGTTGGTCCGCCTCACACCGACGATCGAGCTGCTGGAGGTGCTGAGAACAGCACCTCCGCCGCGCTGATCGCCGCCCACGCCCAGCCGGGCGACGGGTGGTGAGGACCACCGCCAAACACTAGTAGCAGACAAGCCACGCGTGGGACACTCCGCCTCGTCTTGTTGCACGCCAACACTGGCGGGCTCCCCGCTTTGTGCAATGTATTTAGGCGTATTTGTATATTCTTTTATATATTATATTATATTTACATACTATGTATAAATGTATTGCACAATAAACCTATACTAACTAACTAACTAAGGCAACATACACAAATTTTGTTTCACATATAATATTGAGAACACAAAACACGATCCCAGGCCTGTATAAATCCTTATGCTAAATGTTCCCAAATTAATGTAAGAAAATTCGAAGATATACCTAGTTTTCTCTGCACGGTTGAAAATTTTACTTACGGAGTAAGGGTACCTGAAACTCAAAATTAAAGAAATCTAAAATACTGAATTGATTATATATGTCGATTGATTATTTTATTTTAAGGTGCATGTCAACCATAAGCACATGTTTGTTTTTATGTTTAATGTGCGCAAACGCGTGAAATCAATGTGCCCGTTATAGACGGTGAAAATATTAGTTAGATGGGGAGCGACAAATTTCGGATACTTTGTGCTCGGATTGGGAAAATAAATAGTATTTAACCCTAATTATTGGAGCATAAGGGAAAAATTTCCGACATCTTCCCCCGACAATATCGAATTCAAAAGTCTAAGTTGGTATCGTCGACAGAAATCAGATAAGGACCTTGGAGTAAAGGTTATTCATCGAAAGCTCATTAGGATTGAGAAAGTAGCTTGCCATATATAGGTTTGTTGCAAAGGTTAAAGTTTTCAATTTGTCTTAAAATACCACAAACTCTGTGAATTTAGTTAATACCCTGGTGAGAAACTACGGTACTCTGGTTGTAAGATCTTCCTGAAGTCCATATTCATTATTTGTGAGATTCATATTAAGAAAATCAAGGCGAGTGTAGAAGTTACTGGATAAGCGAAGTGAATGTTCCTACCAGGGCATAATTTAACTTAAAATATAGCTACTGATTACAGTATAAATAAAACTTGATAGTAGGCTGCCTTTAAAACTTCATTTTTCTATCATTCATTTTAATGTCTTTTTTTATTTTACTTGAAACGCTGTTTTACTGACTATTGAGAAAAGATGCAAACGCCCGTTTCTTTATTTAAAATACTCGTAGGTAAATTTAGAAATAGCGAACCCCAAATTTTGAGGTAAATACAGGAATTTTTCGTTATAAGAGTTAAGAAATTATGATAGAATAATTTCTGCTAAAGATTATAAGTTGTTTCCATGCATTTAAACTCGAGGTAGTTGTCACCCTCACAATGAGAAATGTACCCTGCTAATCATTGGTATGCTGCTAATTCTTAACAACCAATATATATCAGACATTGCTATACATATACGGATGCTACTATGCCATATACAAGAGCCAGGGACCTAGTGCTGAAGGTTTCTCTCTTCTAGGGATTTGGGTTTATTATAACCGTCCAATGAATTTTGAAACATTTAGATTTGATATATAATCAAATCGTATCCTACCACTTGCCTTGTGATTTCTAGCACCTTTCTTTAAAACTTCTCTTTAGCAGTGACCATTTAGAAGAGGACTATGGCACTCAAATCAGGACACACTGTTGTTTCTTTAACTAAAGAGGAGCAAGAAGAGCAGAGCTGCCAATTCCGAGCCTTTCAGTGTGGATTAATTCGTCTTCAACCTGATGGATGGTTTTTCACTAAACCATTTGTCGAATATGCGGACAAAATATCCAGTTTTCAGGTGAACCATAGATAAAACCAATTTTTAATTTTAAGTATTTTATCATTGTAAAATTCAATTATTAATTAACTACTAAACAAGGTTCAATAGTACTTAAATGTCTTCTTTGTATAAGTTGGAAAATTTACTACCATTAGTAAATATATTTCTCCAAGTATTTTTATAGAACTAACTTATACTGAAAGCTTTTTCCATCTTCATATGGGGTTGCTGTTTCCTGGAGCCATTTCTACTTTCTCCGGTCCAGCAATGCCTCTTTCACTAAGCTTACATCGCGTATAATTATATAATACGCAAACATCAGCTCCTTTATAATTTTTACGAACTACCCTCTATTTTATAGTTCAGACCAAAAGACGTTGTCATTATGTCTTATCCGAAAAGTGGTACTACTTGGACTCAAGAGATTGTTTGGACCATGATGAAAAATCCAAATCTAGACAATCCAGCGTCAGCAATTCCGATTAATCTACGTTCACCATATGTAGAGTAAGTATCCTTTAGTGATATAATTTTACACCATCGTGTTTAACCAACGTTCCTTTAATGTTAGCTAATAAATAATCTTGAATTTTAAGACTTGAAATCAGTTCGATCCATGTCTGTTTGTTTTTTGTTTTGGTTCTTTAGATTTGGACCAGAGTAGAGAAGTGCCGAAATTCATCATTTTTAGTTCTCATACTTTGTTTATATATAATTTTACTTGTGGAAACTTCAAAGCTTTAAACCTAGCTATTTACGAGCATTGAATTAATGCACATTGACAAAGGTTTCGTGCATTTTCTTCATTCTAGCGGTTTTGATAGATCCTTTGAGCAATAATCTCTAGACGATATTTTAATTGTCTAAATATGTTCATTCTATTCCTATAAATAGTACTAGTTAGTATTTTTTATTTTACTTTTAAATATGAACTAATATTGGTATAGTTTTGGTTAATACAATTGAGAAAAAAATTGAAAAATGCAACTTTTATCAAGTACATGCTTTTTGTGGGACATGTTACCTTTAAGTTCCTGAAGCTTGAGTCTAATTGCTCATAAAACAATAAAAGTACACTAATTGAAACTGTTAGTGTACCATATTACGTTCAGACAAGAATTAACGTGTTAAGTAAACCTCTTAACTTTGTCCGACTTGGGCGACGAAGGTTCCTCCTGAACGCTGTTTGGTGTCAAAACATTATACTTCTTGGCACTTCTCCCCAAAGAGGACCTCGGGCTCACCAGCGATTGTCATACTGACCTGTATTCTATTTCATTATCCGGTCGGGATTCGCTTGAATAAAGACAGATTGGATAACCACTATACTACGGACAAAATACACCAGATTTGTCATATAAATCTCCTTTAAAATAACACGTCAATTTTAATTTACTTTTATTTTCAACAGTGGCGATTTTATCTTCAAGCACCATGGCCTCCCTCCACTTAAGCCTGGTTCTCAAATGTATGATAGATTCGTTCAACAGTTCCCGGACAAAAATCCTGAAGATGGAATTCTCTTAACTCAAACGGAAGTGGCCAAAGACCCACGTGTGATCAAAACCCACTTGTCGTTTCCTCTGCTCCACCCGAAGCTTCTAGATACATGTCAGGTAACCTAAAAAAATAATAAATATCTAAGTAAGTCAAGTCATATTACTAGTTTATTGATAGAACCAAAACTACTTCGAAAAATGAAAGGTTTCACTGGCCTAAATTTTCTACAACTGGTCTACATTATTTTACCAACGTCCTGTGCACTGAATTTAGTTCAGAGAGTTAGAATTTAATATATTTACCAGGTAATGGCTTAGCCACTCCCCCCTGAGGGGGGCGCTTGCGCTTCGCTACTAAGATTAAAATTTAAAATCTGATAAAAGCAGCCATGGTTAAATTTTTATAAATTTTCTGAACTTCGCCAATTATAATAATTTAAAAAAGGAACTCTAAACTAAATTTCCCCCTTTTCAAAATATCACGTTGCTAAAATATAGTTATGGATAAAATAAAAAAGCAGCCTTACTTAAATTTTAATAAATTTTCTGTAATTCATTTCCTTGTAAAACATTATAAAGCATTGGATAATCATATTTATTTTTTCTGAACTAAACTATTTTGTTTTTTCAAACTCTAAAGAAATTCTTAGAAATTACCTTGATAAAAATTTAAAATATACTTAAGTCATAACCAAACTAAGATGAAATTATTATTCAAATACTCAAAAAAATCACGTTCTTAAATTATAGAGTTAGTGATGATGATGATGATATGGAGTTTTTAGAGCAAATTTAGTTATAAATAGAATAGGATATTTACCAATAAAATCAATTAAATTTAGTAAATTTTTTTACGTTATTTCAATTAATACTCTCTGAACATTTCGAACGATTTTATTTCAAAACATGGGTGCTAAATTTCCTTCATTTTTCTTTTATTACAACTTAACTTTATACATTTATTTAGTTTTTAATATTCGATATCACAAAAATATTCGCATTAACATTTGGTTATTTTTTATAATTAATTTTCCAACATAACATGTTATGAAAAATATTATTTCTTGGCAAGACAACGCAGTAAACCTACCGGCAATCATCAAAAACTATTCGAGTATTTATAGAATATATAAATAACTATATTATAGTTAACTTAACTTTGCTCGAAACATTTTGAAACTTGTGACATGACTAATTTTGGAACTGTAAGTACCACCTTGGCCAAAAGTATGCCACACCTCAATCTTTTTAGTTAGCCCTCACAATGTTAATAAAACGCGTGTATATGGTTGTTGTATGGTATATTTCAGAATATACACTTGATAAAATTCCTTATAGACCCCCATTAGCTTTAATTACTGATGCAATACGACAATGCATCGAGTCAACCAATTTCATGCAAACATCAAGTGTAATTTTAGCCCATTCTTCGTGCAGTTTCTGGTACAAATCCTCTTCATTTTTAACTGTCATATTTATAATAGCCTTACCAAGGACTGCCCATAGGTGTTCAATGGAATTTAAGTGCCATCTTTGAGCTGGCCACTCCATAGGAATAATGGCCTTGTACTTTAAACCAATTGACCCTATTCTTGGCTGTATGGCACTGGGCATAATCCTTTTGACATGCCTGGATGTAATTTAGCAATTAATGACTCTAAAATATCCGATAACATGGAAGCATATGTAGGCGAATTTATTCTGCCATACCATGACGAAACCACCTCCATGTTTTACTGTAGGGACGAGACATTCAGGCTGAAAAGCTTCGCCAACTCTTCGACGGACGAAAGTCTCCCCAGGTGTGCCAAAAACCTGAGGCAAATAACATGAAATATAATCAAATGCATTATTATGTATGTGTCTCATAATTTTCGGCTTCAATACAAATATTATAAGTTAATATGTTAGTTCCAACCTTCTACTATCTTATCTCATAGTTACTTTCATCAGACCATACGAATTTTGACTACTGCTCAGTATTCGATTTGGAATGGTTTTTTACCCATTGAAGAAGTTTCTTCTTGTTTGTATCAGAGAATAGAGATCCATGGCTTCTTCCTGGCTTTGCAACCTATGAAGCCATATCCTATAAGCCTCATTCTTACAGTTCCAGTCGATATTTGTGAGATATTCGCTTCATGAAGTCAGCACAGAGCTCTGAAGATGTTTTTCTCCTATTTTCAAGAGACTGGCGGATGAGATATCTGTCTTCACGAGGAGATGTGGCCCTTTTCCCCACAGTTCTTGGTTTTGATTTGATACCTTTAGTCTTCCTGAAGCGCCTGAGAATCGTTTGGACTGCCTGACGAGAACCATCTCATCTTCTGAGCTATTTGCGACATCCCATTTCGATGGTGATTTACAATTAGTACTCGCTTAGCTTCACTCAACTTAAAATTTATGGGCATCTTAGTTATTATTAACTATAATTACTACATATTATGGCACAAACCCGTGTAAAATAAAAAGAAATAATTTTTTTTGCAATATATGGGTTATGCACATTTATGGCTAAATACCAGAAAATGCTAAAGATAAAAAAAATATGTTAGAATATTTGGGTGGTGTTTATGCTAAATATGATAGTAGCATGCGCCCACAAGTCGTAGTTTAAAGACAAAAATGAAGGGTGGCTGCATACTTTTGGCCAAAAGGGTATATAAAAATCGGTTGTTTTGCTTAAAAGAAAGTTCCCTTAGGTTATTTCGGCTCCGCTTGGCCACATCTTTATTTTGATTGGGAGATAACTAAACTGGTGGAGCCAAGTTCGAGGATGATTATTAAGTTACTAATCGAGATTTTCATCTTCCTGTGGGTTTTTCTTGTAGCATTAGGTGATTGCGGTTTTTATTTTTAAGGAATTATTTCTTTTGTGGTTAACTTTGGCCAATTTTCCTTAATATATACTCCAAAGTGATGGGAGTGATGTAGATGAGAGCAGTAAATCTTTTGGTGAGAGATTTTGGTTTGAAAATGTCTAAAAAAAAATTTAAGGAAGGGTTTTGGTACTGGCTCTCAGTTAATTCGAAATAATTGCCTTAAAAAATTTAAAACTATCATCTGAATAGTCGGCTCATGAGTGGAGTACATTATACGAGTGCGCTAAAAATGGTTTTAGTAATTTAGGGCCAAAATAGCTCTCAGATTCTTGGTGATTAATTGAATCCGTATGGGATCTGAAACCCAATGAAGAAGCGTCTGATACACAATTTAAGAGTTTAGTATTTTCAACTTTACTTTTCTTTAAATAGAAATTAGTGAATGGGAGCCAAGCGTAATTTATTGGGTGACATTTGAGCCGCGATACATTTATTGGATATATTTAGAGAAATTCTTCTTTGTCATATCATCCTATCATTTGCATAGTATTTATGTTAAATAATAATTGAGTAAATTAGGGGGGGCTTATAAGTTTCAAGTGATAATTCAAGTAAATAATTAGGCGTTAAAAGTATTATCTTCAGTATGAGTGCGTGTGTATAGTTCTGGAAATGATGATCCGATTAGAGACAATATTTCTCTGCAACATTTAGGGCCAAGTAGCATTTCCAAATAAGAAGTGTCACCCGCTAGAATATATTTATCTATTTTTAACCGACCATATAATTGCGAAAATTATATTAGTTACTAAAAATACGCGGAGCAATTCCTCAAGAAGGAAGCCGAGGTGACCGCTACAACATCTCTCCTTGGAAATAAGAGTAAAACTGAATAAAAAAAGTAGTGTGTATTTTAAGGAATTTAAAAAAAGGAATAGCTATGATTTTTTTATCAGAGATATGATTAGATGGATTGTATTAGGATGGATCCAGAAAAATGTCACAAAAATAATTGGTTGTCGATTTAAATAGTTTAGAAAACGCTGCTTTGAACAATTTCTCTGGTATCAAATGGATTATGGATCTATTTAAGGTCCTGGTATTGTATGAGGTTTTCCAGGATCTCGGCGGTCTACGATCTAGCGTGATGTAAATGACAAGTGAGCAAGCTAAGCTTCACAGAAACAACTAATCCCGAAATATGAAACCTACTTAAGTCTTGGCTCCCTCATTTGTTAATGACGTCACGCTGTTCGTAGATTGCCGAAACCTTGGCAGCTCGCATACTATATCAACACTCAATTTTGGCTGTTGTATGTTCACTGGAGGAGACGAAGTTATTTCTGCCTCATAGTAGTGTAACTACTTTTTATCTCACTTGACTTTTTTCCTCTGGGATTCCTTCCCCTAAAAAGATGGAGATGTCAATAATATTATATATGTAATCTTAGATTTAGATCAGTTTGGTGGTTTATTCTGCACTCTCAAACTCGGTATGCGAACAAGGAGTCAAATGAAATTCCTTATTTAATATTTAAATTACAATTTTTTAAACATCTAAGAACAGAAAGCTCAAATATAATCAAGCGAAATGGAGCTTCTCGTTCTTTTATTATTATTATTATTATTATTATTATCAAGCTACCAAAGCCTTCCCCCATGGGCAGATACAACAGAATTGAATTCGCACAAAATACCATGGGTACTAGAGAAAGGCAGACGCAACAAAAGGAAACAGGCCCCTAGTAAGCCCAAATAATGAATGAAGAGTTACTGTAATAAATAAACATTTAATCGAGACTTACATGTAGAGATGTTAGGAGAAGAGACAATATCATTGGGTAATTGATTCCAAATTTGGACCAATGAAGGAACAAAACATAGAGAAAATTACACAGTGCAATCATTCATAGCAAAATCATTAAGACTAAGAGTATACCTTGTCACACAGACGGGATTGAAAGCACCAGACAAGACACTATGTAACGGATGCCGATTGTTATTCAAAACTTTAAATAAAACACTAAGTGCGCCGACTTGCAACCGATGGTACAAATTAAGGAAAATCTCAGGAGAGATGAACTTAATAGAATTCAAATCTCTATTCAGCAATATCAAATGGGAGTTGTCCGCAGACGTCCAAACAGGAAAACAGTACACAAAATGAGGCAAGATGAAAGCATAAAAAGATTTTATTACTGTGGAGTCACGACCAAAGGTTTTCAAGCATTTTCGAAGTAAGCTCGTCTTCTGGGAAATTGAGGAAGATAAGAAACGGATGTGCTTCTCAAAGGTCTGCCTAGAGTCAAAAAATACCCCCAACAAACGCAAACTAGAAACTTCCTCAACCTGCTCACTAGAAATATGCAAACAGAGATGAGGTGGATCCAATATACGGGATCTGCTGATAGTAATAGAATACGTTTTGCTAGCATTAAGTTTCATGCCCTAAAGTTGATACCAATGTGATTCTCGTCGTCATTCCCAATCCTCGACGCCCTCTGGTTGCGCCACAAGCTCCCCCTGTGTCACATTCCCCGAATCCCGAAAATATATTGCTCCCTACAACTCTTGGTCTGGGGGACATAATCAATCCGCTTCTGCTTCTGAAGTGGATGGGCAGGGTTCGAATCCTGCTTTTTTTTCCGGAATTCTGCCTCGGGACTGCATTTCCTGGTGGATTGTAGTTGCACCTCTCCTTCATCGAAGGAGGAGAAGAAACGACCACACATCTCTTTATTGCTACATGGTGCATCACGCCAGCTAATTCTTGTCTATCACAGGAAACTTTTCTCCCTCACTCTATATCCTGGTCGCTCTCTTTCATGGCAATTTTTGATAGCAGACGTTCGTCACTCCACCTTAAAGGCGGACTTTCGGCAACATTTTTTACTCATCCTTGATTTTAGAGAATGTACTTTTAAGGATCCATTGCCCGGATGCCTTCCTTATTCAGGGTATTCCTACTTTTCATGCCCCAAGTCAACTTTACTGCACCTGTTCAGGGACTTGACTCAGTCCCACTGATAATCTTTCAGTTGTTCATTCCAAACTTCACTCTCAATACGCAAACATATTTGCATCTTGCCTTGAATTATCCTCTCCTCGAGTAGGAGGTCAAAAAGTAAAGCACAGAACAAAACACTAAATACATAATCTGGTCCGCCTGTACACTTCCGGCCGTGCCGTTTGCCATCTGCACGACTGAAGGCATCAAAGAAGAAATTCTTCGAAGATGCAAAAAGGAAGATATTGTTCGACCATTCCGTTCACTATGGGCTTCATTTATGTACCTTGTTTCGAAGAAGAATGGCACTTAAAGTACAGTTTTGACTCTTGTGCTTTAAGCATGGTCGCTAAGCCAGACTGATACCCCCTTTTGCTTTGACTTTGCATCACTTATTGAAGGTGGAAAACTCTACCAAGTTTGTTTTTCGGAAGGCTTTTCATCAATTAACGCTGCAGTTGTACCCCCTTTCATTTTCTGAATTCTTTTCATCCCACATGGTTTGAGATCTTTATCCCCACGTTTGTGAGTTTCTTAAATGGAATACTAGGTGATCGTCCTTTTTTATTCCCCTTTATAGACGACATACTTTTATCTTCACCAAACCACGAGAAAACAGATTATATAAATGACACAAGTCTACGACTGCGTACATGTTTATGGCTTGAAAATCATCCCACCCCCACAAATGCCAATTGGGTATGTAAGGGTTATAGTTCCTCGAAAATCTTCTAACCAAAGGAATCTCACCGCTTCAAGATAGGGTCAGGCAATTGAAGGTTTTCCCAAACCGACAACTTATAAATCCCTGGCAGAACTTTTGGTCCTCTTCATTTCTTAGCAAGAGCATGTAAAAAAACGCGACCACTATCTTGAGACTCCACAAATAACTTCTCAGATGTGCATATTAGTCGTTGCACCTACCCTTTGACTCGGTCCACTAATTCCAACCACGCACTTCAAATTACAAATCCTACAATTGCTAATGCCACCGAACTCCATCACACATTAGCTAACACACCGATTATAATGGAAACTCATGTAAGCAGTATTTGAGCTGCTACAAGGAAATAAATTGGACCCATTCATTTTTTACTAGAAGCCAGTAGTGTGTATAAAGGGGGCCAGAGGTGCGGCGGGCTTGGACATCTAAATTAAGGGGGGGGGGGTCATCCAATCAAAGAGTGAAAAATAAGAGAGTGGTTCTTAGCAGTGTGAAAAGCATATTTTTTTTAGACTAGACGGAGTCGGTGGTTAACCCTTTAACGTGTTGTACCCTTTATGTACGAAGAAAATGGGCCCCCACGCCACACATGCGGATGTAGGGCACCCATAAACAATAAGCCGAGTTCATGGTCACTCGTTCCTGATTTTCTTCGAGCTATAACTCCTCTTTTCTCAAGTTTTTAGTTCATCCGGTTTTGTTTTTTTGTTTTTTTTTATTCTGGTGCTTATATCTCTATGCCATTACATGAATTCGCAGAACTCCTCAAGTTACATATGGAGGACCTTTGACCTCTGTTTGCGCGTAAACTCCCTGACAAACAGAACGCGTGTATCTCGGGAGATCTTCGAACTTGCAGGCATTTGCTCGTTAACAACTTGAAATGCTCCTTAAAGTTTTACGAACAATTCCAGGAGACTTACCCGGTAAATATTAGAGGTTAAAACCTATTAGCCGTCCAAACCGATTCAAATTCTCTTAGAACCCTCTATACCTGCAATCTTAAGCCCGCAAGATTACCTTTCGTTTGGAATAAAGAGCTGTCCAATTTAATTATACAAAAAAACTCAGGTTAGAAGCGAGTCAACCGCTTCCATTTCACCTTGAAATGGAGAAGACTGACACCTTTTCGATTTCGCACAGCACACCCGAAACTTTACAGACTATACTTTCACACAGTTTCTCTCTGAACATGTAAACAAAGGAATTTGCCTTAGCTAAAAGCTCATGTTCATGATAAATGTTGGGGAATCGTCACTCCCCCGTTCTCTCGCAGTGGAGACACGGGACGGTAACCGCAAGAACATCCGGGTCAGGCAACGTGGGTCAAGCTCGTAACCACAGCCCCTCACCACTCGTCTCTTTGAAAAGCCGAACGGTTTTAAACTGCCAGATCTCCCCTACGAGAGTGTATTCAATTTCACATCAAGTAAGAAATTGGAGACGCGTTTCTCTCAAGCTCGAAGGCCAACGACAGCCGAGGTAAGACTTGGTGAGAAAAACCGTTGGAATAAGAACCCTCCTGCGGCTTGTCCACAAGCCCCACCCTCTCCTACCCCTACCCCAGTGGGGTGACGAGATATAAATAAGAAACACTTGGGAAAAACGTGGTAGAATACGTGAGTCTTCAGGCTACGAAGTCCCCGGATTGAGGCTGGGCTACCAAGACTG
The DNA here is from genome assembly GCA_963969495.1 of Ceratothoa steindachneri. NCBI lineage: Eukaryota > Metazoa > Arthropoda > Malacostraca > Isopoda > Cymothoidae > Ceratothoa > Ceratothoa steindachneri. The sequence goes on from OZ018331.1 coordinate 123,939,652, forward strand.
GACAGGTAGAATACGTGAGTCTCCAGGCTACGAAGTCCCCGAATTGAGGCCAGGCTACCAAGACTGGACAGGTAGAATACGTGAGTCGCCAGACTACGAAGTCCCCTGCAAGAGAGGCAAGACTACCAAGGGGGCTAAGAAGCAGCTCATCCTCGAGCTAGTTCCTGGTTACCAAACTGACCTTTAAGTTAACTTGTTCAAGTTCAACTTATTCTCGTCAGAGAAACCCCCCTCCTCTATCCTCGCCCTTGAAGAAGAACCCCCCAGTATAGTCCTCGCCCATGAGGAATTACGTAACGAAGGAGAAAAAGCTCCCCCTCGAGCCCGTTACCCGGGGGTCACACCGAACTCTAAGTTAACTCGGTTTAAGAACCAAGTTCAACTTACTCTCGCCAGGGAGACCCCGCCTACCCTGGTGTCTCCTAAAGCACCGTGATTGTTCTCGCCCTTAAAGACCCCACCCCCCCATTGAATACCGGGTGGACCCCCATCTGCTACACTCGCCAAAGTACCTTGTGATCTCGACCACCTCCAACAATCTGGTCGAAGCACGCGTCAAAGGACCTACCAGATTCCTGTAGTGTCTAGGGCTCATTGAGTTTAAGGTCAAACTCAAACCCGCCGCCAGAGCAACCAAGGTATTTACACTCCAGTAGAGACAATTAGCCTTTTCCCTGTATATTGAAGTGAGTAGCGAATTAGCCAATATTAGAGGATCAAGTTAATTGAAATCATTTTGTGTATTTTAAAATTCGTAGTATTTCTGTGGTTCATGTTTTGTTTTTGTGTAGTAAATTGTTAAATTAAAATATAAGTTTATTTTTGGAACTCCTGTGCGTTTCTCTATATCCTTACGTGTTTGAAGCGGCTCTTCCTTAACACAACAAAAATTAGCACTCTTATATCAAAGCCTACTTCATCAAAGAAGTACATCACGTTCCACTAGGTATACCACGACAAAAGTGGTGTCCGGTGTGGGGTGATCAAAAGCGACATTTTACGACAATACAAATATGTAAGCTCTTGTCCTATCAAGCTACCGCTCATGTTCGCGGATCATTGAAAACTACCACACATTCTGTGTAAGCACACATCGAAATTGATGCTTAATGATCTCTAGAGATTACATTATATAAATGCAATATTTTTACTAATCCCAGAGCTCTTGCTAGTCGAGTGGATACGGCGTTGTTCTGTCAACGTCACGGTACCGGGTTCGATCCTGGCATGGGTGGACGGACACAAACATCAGCGCACGTAGAGATTTGGCTACCAATTAGTGGACGCCCTGTGCTCAATCTACATATGTACATCTGGCGTGTAACATGTCTCTCTGCCCTGGGGCGACGAAGGTTCTAGTCTGAACGCTGTCTGATATCAAAGCATATTACTTCCTAGCACCTCTCCTCCAAAGAAGACCGGTCCCTGGTGCCTTCGGGCTCACAATCGATTGCCATACTGACTTTTTATACTAATCCTATTTATACTAATCCTAAATCTTTCTAACTTCATATAGATATTATAATCCGATTACATTCTCTTTGGTAGTGTAATGCAATTCACGTATAGTCATGAGAATTACTCACATTGGAATATCAACCGCACAAAATTTACCCATTTATACAAACACGCTGACATACATCATCAATCATCACTCGGTCCATGGACGTGCCCTTGATCAGGCGTGTCGCGCGCATTAGTTCATTACATGTGCAGGGCTTTTAGTATTATACTGGGCTGAAACTCGAAGCCTAGACTGCTCTTTGAAAATAATTTTAAATTTGTTTACATGCCATTAATTAATTTCTTTATTGCATGCTCTGTCAGGATTTATTGTATTTGGCGAATCAAAGTGTAAATTCATACAAAAACAACACCCGTTTACAAGTATGACTGAAAAATGTGAAAGATTTCCACCCTTGTGAGTAGATCTGGAGTTTATAAAACTTTCAAACAGTTTGAAGAGACAGAGAACCAAGAATGAGGACCACCCTGCTCCGATCAGTGAGAATCCCAACCCTTTATCAAGAACAAGATGAACAAGATCATGCGAAATTCAAGTATGAGTGCCAGAAAACTTGCTTTGTAGGCTAAAGTGAGTCATGTGACGATGCAAAATTTGCTGAAAGATGATATGAAATTTCCGTCATTCAAGATAGCTAAAGGACATCTGCTTTCCAACCCCAACAAAATGGAGAGAGTCGAAAGAGCAAAGCTGCTCCTCCAACGACTCCTTGATGACACGCAGCCTCTAGTTGTGTGGATGGATGAGAATTTTTTCACTGTCCAAGCTACACACAACACACTGAATTGTCGTGTTTGGGACACAAAATAAAAATGAGATTCCGGTTAAACAGCGGACTTCTTTCAGGAGACAGGAGACAGTTATGACGATGGCTTGCGCGGGCGTAACATCAAGGGGCCAAAAAACACCTCTCATCTTGATTGAAGAGGGGGGGGGGGGATAAAGATAAATCATCATGCTTATTTGGGAATGCTGAAGGAGAAACTCATCCCCTAGTTTAATGCCATCATATGAAATGCCGGTGTAAGCCTTCAGCAAGATGAAGCAATCTCACACACAACCAAAAGAAGTTCAAGACTTGTGACAAGCAAATTTTAAGGAGTTTTGGTCAAAGGAACTTTAGCCTCCTCATTCGACTGATTTGAATCCCATGGAGTTTAGAGTGTGGTCAATGTTTGAAGAGAAGGCTTGTACCAAGTCTCATCAAAGAGTCGAAGTTCTGAAGTAAAAGCTGGAAAAATGCTGGCCAAAAATAACAGCAGAAACCCTGCGGGCCACTTGAGCTTGTGTCATCGACACAAAGGGCGATCCAATTGAATATTAGTTACATCAACTTAGAGCATATCATTTTTCCTTTCATTTTAGTCTAAACCTTATCTAATATTACGTTGTCTTCTGATAATAATTAAATAAGTATCCGGCTACATTTTGTGTTTCGATCTTGTATGATAAACATGATAAAGAACTTGGTGCGTTTCAATAACGAAGGGCACTATTGCTTCAAATCTAAATTGATGTTCTACGACAAAAAATTAACCTTCTTATGCAAAGTTTCCATTTTCGGCTCATTAAATTATGTACCTTTCACGCGTTTTTACGTCTACTTTCTTTAAAAACCTCTGTTTGAGAACGATGCTTCCACAATGGTTCACTTTTGGGAGGACAAACAAAAGTCGAGTAAATTTTGATTTTTGTCGCAAATATATCTGAGAGTTCCTAAGGAAAATATCAGCATAGGGGTAAGTGGGTGAATTGATTGCATTTGTAGGCACTTTATTAGCACTTGCATGTAGTTATCATACTAAAATTATCTCTTTAAAATGACCATCAATTCCATTCCGCACTATATCTAGAAATGAGTGATTATTTAAAAAATCTCTACAGGGGTGGGCTTATATAGCAAATCATTTACAGGTGATTTATGTTGCAAGAAATCCAAAGGATGTTATAACGAGCTGTCATCATCACTCAAGACTGATGAAATTCCGGGATTTCGTCGGAACCTTTGATCAATTTGTTGACCACTTCTTAAACGACAACAGTAAGTAAATACTACAATCTGGGTAAATTGGTAATGGTTTATTAGGTTATAAATCAATAATTTAGCAATCCAGGTTGATTCTCATCTTTTTTTTTTACAATACTTACTGGGGTTCGGATTCTAATGTTTCAATTCTGACAATTGAATGAAATTTACATAAGCTTTGATTCACATTGAATGTTAGTATCTTTAATATCACTTTGGTGAGAAATAAACACAATGCTCTCACTGTGTAATGCATTTTATTTACATTCTAAGTTTAGTCACAAACGTATGACATCCTCAGAGAAACTAAAGGTTATTTGTTACATTAGCGACTCAGGCGTTGTTGTTGTTGTTGCGTTTCGTTCCAAATTGAATGATATCGTGTTTCATCTTTCGTTCATCCGCGCATGAAGGCGCCATTTTTGTTGGAGTGAACATCGGGAAAAATTAGAATAACTCAAAATGTTTTTTTTTACTGGAAGCCGGTTTCGAGCCATTATGGGGGACTCCCCCTCCCCCACGCACACATACCCCCCCGCTCGCCCTCAGGAAAAGTAATACAACGAAAGATTTTGGAACAAAGGACGAAGCATTATGGGATAAAATGAAAAAAACAGCCGAGTCGTGAATGTAAAAAAATACCAAACTAAATAATATACTATCCCGCCCGATATTCAAGAGACTCGGTTTTAATGCGAAAAAGATATTTCGCAAATTATAAGTAGAATGGCAGAAACAGAACAAGTAGAGTTGTGAGATGTGACTGAAATGATTGACATTTTCAGCCTTGTGAAACAACTTGGCTGGAGGACTTCGATTTGTAATCACGCATAAGTACTAATACACGCAGGAAAACCCCCTATGATTCCAAGCGCTTTCGCTTTAATTTAACAAAGGCTATTTTGGGAATGAAGAACAAGTAGAATGAAATATCTGATATTCTAGAGAAAGTGGGAGGAGTCAGGACTTTTCTCATTTGTGATTTTCTGTACTAAAGAATACATGGTTCAAGGGCGACCAGTAAGGATTCATGTTTAATTTACTCCTCTTTATTCTTGGCTATTCTCTCTTCTTCTGGATAATTTTCTCCTTTGATTCCCAGGACACGAGTAAAAGAATGTCTGGCGAGGGCGTCTTCAGTTTTACACTTAACCTTGCCTCCTTTGCCACGACTAGACATGATGAAAGCACTATCTTACTAGTCTCCAATCTACTCTACTCGAATGAGGAATCTACCTAAATTTCGGGAGAGATACAATTCAAATACACTTAAGAATGTTTCTGGGCACGTAATTAATAAAATGCATAAGTACTTTTGTAATGCCACAGTTGCGCACATTTTCTAAGTTTCTTATAATGGGGTGTATTTGTTCTCTCTAGAGCAGTGATTCTCAAACATTTATGGACCACGCTTCCTTTTCACCATATATGAGAATGCCATTTACCCCTTTTAAATATTAATTCAAAGGGTACATTAAAAATAAAATTAAGACAACTATAAATGGATTCTTTTTCAGCAAAAAATCATTTATATTTTAATTTAATCTGCCCTTCAATAAAATATGTTCTGTGGATTATGTATGATCTATAAAATAGTATTTGTAGATGTTTGAGTCTATCAATCTATGAGCCTAATTCTCGTCTAGCTGAAAAAACCCTGCCCTATAGGGTCAGCTGCGCGTCGTTTATGAATGCTGCGCCATTTATCCATTTAGACTAAGCTTAGCGTTGTAAGTGAATAAATGTGGATGAACTCATTCGTGAAATAGGGTAGAAACGTTGCATCGGGAAGTTGTTCTAAGGAATAATAATCCCATGAACGCCTTTGAATGAGTTGCGTAGTGTCAATGCTGATTGTCTCTTGGCAGGCTAATCATCAACCAGCTTTCTTCCACTCATTCCTGGTAGGGGCTGAGAGAGTGGAGAGGTCACCCCCTCCCTCTATGCCCCAGTTCGCCGCCCATGCCCTCGCTGGTGTTCGCCAAATGAGGACGCCAAAATTAAAATATTGGCTGATGTGTTATTTAGCATGCCCTCTCCCCCCTTATTGCCACCCTCCCCATCTTTCTTTTATATTAACCCCTAAGGGAAAGGGTGTTAAGTGCAGCATGGAAACTATGCTGGGGCTGACATTTGGAGGAATGCGTGCCCTCCCGGCCCCAAAGCTCTCTCATGCATTTCATCTCAGTCTTAATAGCTGTAGAAGGATCGGCGGCTATTTATCTTCCCCGCATTTTCACTTCTTCTATTTTCACCATTTTCATTACAGATCTCGACTTACAAACTGTATGAGGGGAGATGCCCTCGTTGGTTTGGGCTTAAATTGTTGAGAAAAAAATTTCCCTTGTCTGTCCTCCTCATTTTCCAAACCGTGAACGTGGCATCGTCTATAACACGAGTTTCCTTTCTCAATTAACAACAATCCAAGATTTCTTGATCTCAAGCACGAGTTGTTCAATACTGGGCGGGCGTGGACATCCATCAATGGCTAAGCAATGAAATAGATAGGTTGGTAGGAAGATAGACTGGCAGGTGTACGGGTAGATAGAATGATAGATAAGCAGATAGATACATAGGCTAATTGCAATGCAAATCGAGAGGAAGGCGGCCAGACAGATAGGCCAACAAGGGCAGGATAGACACAGAGACAGGAAGGAATAAACCTAGATAGACAGGGATAGACAGATAGAAAAAAAGGAAGGCGGCTAGAAAGATAGAAACAACGTAAGACTGCTATAAAGGCAGATGGATAGATAAATAGGCTAATTGGGATACAAATCGAAACGAAAGTGGCCAGGCAGATATAAATAGATAGAGCGATAGATATATAGAGGGATAGGCAGATAGAAAAAAAGGAAGGCGGCTAGACAGGTAGACAGAAAGTAAGACGCCTATATAGGTAGTTGAACATACAGGCAAGCAGATAGATCAACAAGTGTAAGGGTAGACAGATTGACAGAGAGGCATATGAAGAGATAAATAAGGCCAACGAGTAGACAGAAAGAAAGATGGTGGTGCAAGCGGTAAAAAAGGATATAATTCTGTAAAAAATAAGCAATGCATAGATGTATAGAAATGCGAAAAAGCTGAGATAGAAGTTGGAAGAGAATAACGATAGAGGGAAAATAAGTGATGGATTATGTCGTCTAAGACAGATAGGGTCTAACAAGGCTATTCTCACTCATAGCATTATAAAATAACTAGGTTCCCAGCCTAGTATCCCTTGCCATTTCATATTCACTCGCGTTCTGGACGCGCAGATGACATCAGTTCTGGTAATTTCACCTACCCACTCCCTATCTCCACCAACACTACAGGCAGAGTTAATGTTATTTTCCTGAGCAATATTCTTCTTTCTTTTTTTCCCTCCGACAGTGCTTTTCAGCCCTTACTGGACTCATGTAAAAGAAGCCTGGAAAAGACGGGATCACCCAAACATGCACTTATGTTTCTACGAGGACATAAAAGCCGACCCCAAAGCTGAATTGCAACGATTCCAGAAGTTCTTAGGAACCGAGCTGACTGAGAAACAAATTGAACAGGCAAGGATGTGGAAGGGATAATTTTCTTTTACCACGGAAATGATGCATTTTAAACCCGTTTACGTCACTCCGCAAGAGTTAAACAGTTGGTTGGTTTGTTCACAATTTGATTCGGGCGGATTTTTATTTTATGAAAGCTGAAAATAATTGATTCTATAATTGCTATGTGTAGTTACGTTATAATCAAATGGATACAGGATTATGACGGTCATTCGATGCTAGTTACTTCGCTCAGCTCAACCAGCCGATTAGTGTGTAGGGAGAGGAGGGTGGGAGACAAGGAAAAGGTGTAAGGCAGAAGTGGGGACCCCTTTTCGTTACCATGGACAAATTAAAGTCCATGAGAAGTTGCGTGGAGACAAACGAATGACTCTCCAATTTTTTAGATTATTTTAAGTTTTCACATGTTCAGAATTTTTGCAGACATGTTCGGCTGGAGAGATTGATTAATCACACTAATGGTGATACTGTGAAATATAAATAGAGAACAGGGATTTATGAATAAATATTTTATTTTATGTGTAATAAACAGATGCGTTAAAAATGGTCTTAATGCCATCAAGGCGTCTATATTCCGACTTCGTTAGTAATAGTAATGGTTCGTCAACCTACCTTTATCCAGGCGGATCCCGGACCGGATCATGAAATAGACATAAAGGTCAGTATGACAATCACTGGTGAGCTCGAGTGCACCAGGGGTAGGTCCTCTTTGGGAAGAGGTGCCAGGAAGTATTATGTTTTGACACCAGGGTAGCGTTCGGGTGGAACCTTCGTCGCCCCGAGGCAGAGGGACCTGTTCCGGGTCAGAGGTATGTGGATATAGGTACCCATCGACAGGAAGCGACATTTCGCTCGCGGGCGACTGCTCCCCCACCCCATCCATATTTTTAGGTGACGTCGAGGAGAGTCTGGGGATGGTCCAAAGAGGGCTTCCGGACGGAAGGTCCAGGAAGGTTCAAAACGTGTTCAGGAAGGGCTTATTGAGTGTTATGAGAGGGCCCAATGGATGATATGGGAGGGCTCATTGGCGTGATATCGGAGGGCTCATTGGGCATTATGGAAGGGCTCAAGAAGTGTACGAAGAGAAAGGAAACAGAAATGTGGGAAAGAGCCGCAAATCCACTTTCAGAGATTGAGGTTGGAAGGGCACACAATCTTCCAGATTCAGCGTGGTTACCAATGTTGTACCTGATATCCCTTAGAGAACTAAGTGTGAGAGAAGATAACTCTTTAAATCAGCTAAAATGAATCATATCTGTGCAATTATTGCTCTAATTATTCTCGAATATTATATTCCTAAGTATTCTTGATTCTTGTGACTTTTCTCGAGATGTTCTGGATATAATGTGTATTCTTCCAACTCATACCCGAATCTAAAACATGCTTTCATTCTTCACACGTTTTAAACTGGTCCATCTTTTATTTTCTCTTAATTATGCACCATTTTTATTCCGCATTCAAATTTTCGTAGGTTGTACATTATACAAGCTTTAGTGAAATGCAGAAACGGGATGTTATATTGAAAAACGATGACAGGGCGAAGGCTGCTTTCACCAACACGGATGTTGAAAAGCAAAAGGCTGGATTCTTCAGAAAAGGTAAGCATAAAACCACGTACATTCAACATTAGCCATTCTTTTGTCTAATTGTTTTTTTAATTTTCTGCTTAAACCCTTGCGTATTTATACGTTTCATTGCGTCAGTAAAGACGCACCAATTGAAACTCGGACCACATATTATCGTTACACTCCAACCATAAATACACAACTTTCTTACAAAATGTTTAATATGTTTTTACTTGGGTGAAAAATGACCCTTTTCCTAGACTGGTCTTCACTTGAGGCCACTACTGTACTTACGTTTCTGTGGTAAAAGTTGTGTTTGCGACAAAGTGTTCCCCTTTCTTCCCTATCACCCAGCTTTTCGGGTTACGCACTTTCTACACACACTTTAGGCTTAAGCAGTAGTCATGGTTAGATTAGATGAGGCAGAAGTAGTAGGCCTGGTTACTCAAATGAAGACTAGACAGTAGGCATGGCTAGCTTAAATGGACCCTAAGTAGTAAGTATAGATAGATTAAATGAAGCTTAAGCAGTAATCATTGCTAGCTTAAATTAGGCCTAGGAAGTAGCCATTGCTAGCTTAAATTAGGCTTAGTTAGTAGCCATTGCTAGCTTAAATTAGGCCTAGGTAGTAGCCATCGCTAGCTTAAAATAGGCCTAGGTAGTAGCCATTGCTAGCTTAAATTAGATTAGGCCTAGGTAGTAGCTAATGCTAGCTTAAATTAGATTAGGCCTAGGTAGTAGCCATTGCTAGCTTAAATTTGGCCTAGGTAGTAGCCATTGCCCACTCAACCATAACAGTGTCATCCCACACCGAACCAACCGAAACAACTAGCTCTTTTACACCTTCCCCCCCACACTGCAAGGGTGTGTTTTGTGTAGCAGGGGCAACCATGCCCTACAGACCCCAAGTGGATTTGCAGCTAGACATCTTCCATCTTTCACTTCCTGCACCTTCAACACTTTCCTTACGCATCTCTCGTTGTCCATTTCCTGGCGGAGATGCCCTCATTGGTTTTCTATTCCTAATTTTAAGTAATAATAATGCTCTCACTCTAACACTATTCCTGCCTTCACACTACTCCACGTTCCTTTCCCATTTGCGTCAGTGCAAACAGGTGGAGTTACAATTTCGGAACACCCTAGCAATTTCCACACTTCTTTTCCCTGGTTTAACACCCATACACACACAGACTATGCGGCCGCCTTCAGGTACGTCAGGACCACCGAGATCTTTGGTTAGATCCGAGTTCTTTTAATGGATCCGTGGGATTATTATATTAGGCCAGGCTTCCCCACTGTAGGCTAATCCGTGGGATTATTAAATAGGGCGAGGCTTCACCCAACCATTTCTTACATTTCAGTTAGGTAGGTAGCGTCATTCGTCTCTCCCATTCCCACTTCGTTCACATAAACAACACATCACTCTTCCGTCTCGGAACCTGCCAAGGGGGCTTTCATATCCATATTTTCCTGATGCATAACTGGTGTCTCTCCCTCGGGGCATGAACAGTTCCCTGTTCACAGGTCGTTGGCAAAACACTACTACCGCTCTTTCTGTAACATCCCCTACCTCCTAACACGAAACGTCCCCTGGTGCCTTAGAGCTTGCCAACGTTTGTCACTCTGACGCCGACCATTCGCGATTACAAATGGACGAGTGCTGAAATTAAATAATGAACGGTATATCCCCAAAGTAGGTTGGTAATCTTTCTGCTGCGACATCACAGTGTAGCAAAATCTTTTATACACTTCAGGTGAGGCTGGTGACTGGAAGGAGGCCTTGTCAGAAGAGCAGAAAACTCGTATCAACAAATGGATCAAGAAGAACATTGAAGCGTTCGATCCAAACTACAGATACGCCAAAGGACTTTAGGGCCAATAAACAACTTTATTCTGGTGTTAAATTCTTTATCAAAATAAAATTAGGACATAACATTTTTTATTTGGATATGTCCTCCAACAAGCGGACGAAAAAATAGTAATTTGAATTATTTTGTCCTCATACCTGAATATAGTAATAGTGAAAGAATATGGATATTAAACAATTACATCTATAACCGCTTTGACATAAGACAGGATCGGCGCTGGTCAACGTCATTAAAAAACTACCTACTCTCTCCCATCCCTCAATCGCCTATCGAGCACAAAGCTATTCATCGGTCCTTCATAATGATGGGGGTGCTATAAAATAGGACGTCATCCTATCCGATTTTTCTAACAAGAAAGTAAATGAAAATTATTTTCGATGATTATATCGGAATGTATAGTGTTCGGGCTAAATTTGACTATTTTTAATGTTTTTTCTTCCAGAAACATGTTGATGTATTGGTAACCAGTCAACGGCGTTAGCTAGTGTCGCGGAATTCCTTTGTGGTCGTGCTGTACTTCTTTGATGAAGTAGGCTTTGATCTAAGAGTGCGAATTTTGTTGTTTTAAGAAAGAGCCGTTTCAACACGTAAGGATATAAGGAAACACACAGGAATTATCCCAAAATAAACATATATTTTAAATTTAACACTTAACTATGAAAAACAAACCGTAATCACATTTATATCATCGTCCTACGCTAACCTAGACTATCTCGGTTGGCAACTAAGCCTATTACAATATCTTCAATGAGAAAAGTAAACAAATAGGCTCCCGGTAAACACACCTATTGCCGATTACTATTTTTATCGTGACCCTTAGATTAGTGTTAAACATTAAATTAAAGTACTCTCTTCTACCAACAAATATGACAGGGGTTCACGCACAATTGTTTTTACTTCTATTAAATCGTGAAACGTACTAAACTCATACTATCGCAATATGAATATAAATGTTCTTGCTAACTCACATGATAGACGAGATCAAGGGTTGCCGGAAGTCGTTGGAGGGCTTATCTCGCACTTCGAGGATTTAGAGTATAGCGTACGAGAAGTGCAGGAGAGCGGCTTAAAAGCTTCGTTTGAATGAGTCTTTTTTGAGACTCAGGATGGCTGAGTGGATTCGCCGCTGGCTAACAGTGGTCCAGCGACGCGGGAAGCTGTTCGCAACTCGCCTACGCTATCATTTTTTCTTTGCCCCTTTTCCTACTCCCCTCTATCTACAATGGTGCCCAGACCCGGGAGGGGGAGCGTTAGCCCTTGGATAACAATTCCAAACGGGCTCTCTTCATTTCTTCATTCACGCTCCGCTTCTAGGAAGGGGGTTGTATAGCGTACGAGAAGTGCAGGCGAGCGGCTTAAAAGCTTCGTTTGAATGAGTCTTTTTTGAGACTCAGGATGGCCGAGTGGATTCGCCGCTGGTTAACAGTGGTCCAGCGACGCGGGAAGCTGTTCGCAACTCGCCTACGCTATCATTTTTTCTTTGCCCCTTTTCCTACTCCCCTCTATCTACAGGAGTGCCGATGATAGAATTTCGCCGAGATGTGATGGAGAGAGCGAGGTAGGGCGCTGTCAACTTCTTATTGCAACCTTGCCTCTGGTTAAGTTAAGAAGACGGAGAGAGTTACGATGCTCTTCGCTCCAAGTCCTCTTCTCGATGATCTTGAAGCCTCTTGGTGTCTTATTCTTCGACGTAGAGTGCCCAACTAGATTTTGGGGGTATTCAGGGGGGATTTTTACCGTAATTAAAGAACGGAACCTCGTAGGGGCTGGGTTCTTCTCCTCTCATTCTTACGGAGCTTGAGATGTGAGAGTCACTCGAGTGTGAGCGGGTTTTCTTTTCTCCAGTCAGACTTCTTCTAAGTCTGTAAAGGATTCTTCGGTATAGCACCGATACAAAACTTGACGATTTATGTTAACTCGGCCCGGGGAGGGGGGGATCGATCTTCTCAATCTGATCCTTTATCGTTTCTCACGGAAATCGTCTTGTCCGGCTGAAGGATCGATCTTCACGAACTGATCCTTCGTCTTTCTTACTGACTTCTAATCCCTTCTCTTTCTTTCCGGGGCTTATTTATAGGCGGACCACCGTCCCATCTAAGGGGGAAGGGGCGAGGCCACAGAGGGGAGCGCGAATGGTGAGTTCGCATCTGGTGAGATCGAGAAGTGCAGAGGTTGGCACTGAGGTGCCCAAGTCGGCTTGTTAATTAGTGAGACCCTCAACCGCCACACTCCTTGGCGTGCCTTTTGACTAGTACCGCTTTTTTTTTGACATAACCACGGGTTTATGGATCTCGTAAGTAATTGGATCGTCAGAGCGTTATTTAAGGGCTTTAGGTGATTGCATTAACACAGCTGGTCGCTCCAACTACCTAAGCGGCGGGGAGATCAAACATGGTAGGCAGTTACGGTTATTCGCCGGCTACCGTTCCCACGAGTCTCCTCATAGGGCTCGCTTCTCCGGCGTTCTCCACAAGGAGGGGGGGGGGGTTAAGGTATATGTCCGCCTGGCCCTCCGGGCGGCTTTATGTAGTCATTTCTCTACAGATAGCATACGGACTAAAGTTTTAGTAGATAAAAAGTTAGTTGACATAGAGGGCTGAAAGCCATCTGAATATTGCAAAATAGTTACCCGTCTTATGATGATTTGCGGCAGGTTTCAAAGTGCCTACTTCATGCCTAGTGTTTAATGCTCCGTTAACACCATAAAGGCTGTAAGATATCAAATATGCACGCTGCCATTTGTGTGCCCAATTGCCTCATCAATGTCCTACGTCAAAACGCAGCACCTACGATTCATGTTGATAGGAAATAATTTTAACCTTTAACTCTATACGCATTATGCACCCACCTGCAGCTATCAGTAGATCTATCGAAGTATGCCAGTAAGAAAAGGCTACTAAGACATGGGCATAGGCTGCTTCAACGGGGACTATGAAGCCGTGGCCAACAGAAAGGAGCACAACAGGCTTTCTGGCTGCGTCTGCACGCCGGAATACATCCAATAACTGCATGACAATGTGATGGAAGACCAGAGCAAGGGAATCCGGGCTTTGGCGAAAGAGGTGGATGTTGTAGTCACTACCATGGAACTAGCCATGAATGAGGACCCTTGCTACCACTCGAACAAGAGGCTCAAAGGACAAATTCTGACAGCCAAGTCAATAAGAACCACTTGACGAAGCCAAAGAAGCTCCTGAAGAAGCTGAAGCATTCTGTTGAGCCGATTACGATCAAGTTCTTCTCAAATAAAAAGAACTTCTCACAACTCCAGAACAACAGGTGGCTTGCATATAAATCTATGCGACGTTCCACTTATTGTGAAAACCAAGTTCCGCCAAACTGTGATGGTCTATGGGTGTTTCTCCAGTGAGGGCGACGCCGTGTCACCCTACATGTTTGATCAGGGTCTTAGGGGCACCTCAGGCGGATATGTGGAGTTGCTGAAGAGTGTGGTCAAACCTTGGCTGGTGAGTGTTGCTTCTGAAAGGCCATACTTCCAGAAAGAGTCAGAAGTGGTTGGTGAAGAACTTCTACTTCACCAGCCACAATTTCTAGCCTCCTAGATCCCAGCTTGTGTGAGGTGCGGTTAAGAAAGACCTCAAACACTCTACCTGTAGCACCAAAGCCGAGCTGGTGGCCATGATCAAGGAGCTGTTCGAACGTCATTCCTTCCCTGGACCGTCTTGAGGCTGTGGTGTAACCTGAGGGCGCCTACTTCGACTAAACTGCTATCTCCCAAAAATAATTTAGTTGATAATTTAAAATTTTTTAAAATACTTTATTTTTGTCGGATATCTTTCAGGTTTTTTCTATTATCTTAACCGTCAAATTTAGCCTGAACACCCTGCATATGGATCATCTTGAGAAATTAGATCTAGATTTCAAAGAGCTGTTCGAAAATATTCAAAATCCTGATAAGGATATGTAAATGTAAACAGGATTGGGAAATTTCAGAGGATAATGACAAGATGTTCCTATTCCAGTGTCGGGTTATAGGCCTAGAATGAGCCATTATTCATGTAGCGAAGGCGAGAATGATGGAAGTGAAAATGGGGTTGGGGGGCTAGGACGAGCGGTAAAATACGGGTGAGGATTGGGGGTGGGGATGTAGTATTCTCTTTTGACACCACCAGCCGCTCGTAGAACCCTTCGTTATCCCAGGGACTGGCACGCGATTGACGTCAGGGTTATGTGGATACGAGTAGCCTATGGGCAGGGTTCTGGGAGTCAGGGGAAAATGGATATGTTGTGTTCTGAAAACTGGAAGGAAAATGATAGCGGTGTTGTGATTGGTTATTTGAATTATGCCGTGTGTCGGAGCCACCTACTCCGAGGCGTTAGGCACGACACATCCACCAATAGGCGCCCAAATCATGACGGCGTTGAATTTTTGTGTCCACCCTAGCTTGAATTGAACTGGCCACCTCTCTTAATCTGTGAAAAGGTCTTAATGCAACCTAAAACCTTTTATTTTATATTAAAAACCTATACTTTGTTATAGATATTTGGCATATACCTTTTGTTTTGCCAAGACACGAAAATAATTTTTCTCTCCCCCTCTTATAATTACGATTTACTTCTCCGCAAGAATGGCTCCAAAGAAACGAAACTGTCGAGTCTGTAGTAGCCTTTTTCTTACCTACATACTTCGATGGATCTACTGATTGCTGCAAGTGGGTGCATAATGCGTATGGAGTTAAAGGTTAAAATTATTTCCCATCAACACGAATTATAGGTGCTGCGTTTTGGCGTGGGCACACAGATGGCAGTGTACGTATTTGGTGGCTCCAAGTTGATGATTGAAGACCAGATGCGGCTGGTTCTGTTACTCGAGAGAGCTTGCCAGCCAGGTATTCTGCATCAGAGGGCGACGCTTTCACATGTTCTTTGGGGAGCTCCAACAAGATAGTCATATTCAAGATTGGCAGTAATAATGATTAATAACTTCAGTTTTAGTTTCTGAGCAGGATGAAGTTGATTTGAAAGTTTGTTTTGTAGGGAACTTTATACTAGGGGCCAACCGTAGGACTTCTGCGGAAAGAACCTAGCGAGACGGAGAAGAAACTGCGATTTGGGAGGCAGAGTTAAATAGCTGGCCTATTCATTGGACGATTTCACCAACTTATCTACCCAGACAATTTATATTATGCATGTAGGAGCTAATGATGTTTTATCAACAAGGTTTATGAAAGTTCTGTTGAGGTTCTGCACTAAGAAATATTAAGGAAGAGAGTAGGAAGGTAGCGTTTACAGGTTTTCTTCCGAGAATAAGTGCGGCAAAAGTTTTCCATGGAAGAGCTTCATACATTAAGAACTCTCCTAGCGGTCGGCACGCAACTTTAAATCAGATTCAGCCGTTTTCCCTCTTCACTGCCAGATAGCCCGGATGGCTCATCTGATTCGTACCATGTAGTCAGTGTGAAGAAGAGCGAAACGCTTATGTGGTCGCCAAGTCCTTGCGGACTCCTTGGCGCCCTAATTCCCCACAATCTCTTCAGACATCCGGAAACTTAGCAGAAGATATTCTCGACATCTGCCCAAATCGCGAAAACCCTGGCGTCACTTATACCATGAGCCAAGGGTGGCTGAAACTCCAATAACCCGCGGACTCACAGAGAAATTTCTGAGTCACTAAAGATCATAATCCGGTCTCTGAACAGGGCACGAGGCGTTATCTCCCTTACCGAGCGGTGTATTGAATCCAGCTTGGCTACGAAGGCAGATTCACTGTTTTGTAGAGCCCCACTGACTTGAAACAGAGGGAATATGACGAGAAAGACGACCCCTTCAAATAACTTTAAGCTATCCATGTACACTGGAACGAATCCAACGTGACACGAAGTGTGCTAAAAAAAGTCGGATGCAATATTCCCAGCATTCTGGAAGTTTTGGGGAGCAGGGGCATGGCGACATATACTCAAAGGTGGAGTAAAGCCAACAAGAAACCTCACAAATGAGCACCCCCTTGGCCCTAATGAAATCTTAAAATTGGGCACACAAATCGAACACTGAAATAATAATATGCCATGTTGTAACAATGAACGAATGTAGAACAAAGTAAATACTTGTAAATGTTAAATCGCAATGTGTCACTGCAAAATATAATATGTTGTAATGAAGCAAGCAAAATCGTTGGGGTTCGCACGTGAATGTACAAACATACACACATTAGGAGATGTGAGCCGAAGTTCTGGAAACAGATAACCGAGGCAGTGGAAAACAGCTTGACACATAGTCTGATCTGACCAGCCAAAGTTTACATGAACCTGTGAAACGACGAAGTCAATCTTGCTATGGATGTCGGCTCGATAGGCACGGTCAGGTGGCCAAAATGCAAATGCTCTTTTGGGGCACACGTGCCTACACTGATCATGAACACACCATTTGACTCTGCCGAGCAGTCTAAGTAGAGAACACACGCACATACTTCTGACCTTATAAATGTCCGTCCCGCGTGCCGATTAAAAAAAAGTCCCGCTCCCTTAACTGGATTTGATATAGACGGGCTGAAACATTCTGATGATTATTATTCATTCTTCTCATTCTGATTTGTATATTAGTAGCATCACTAGTCCGTTCCTCAGCCTCAATCCATCTGTCCATAGACCCAACAATCTGACGCAGGAGGAGGCTTACAAGAAACATGGAACATTAACATTGATAGTCAGCCCATAGGCGTGAACACACAAAACGAACCACTGAAAACTTAACGATTTCGCTTGACCGAACTGAGGTAGCCCTACGCAGAGATTAAAGCCTACAAAGCCGCCATTTTTCTTCCGAGTCCTTCTTTCTGCCAAGTAATAACCAGGTTAAAATTCGAACCCAGCCTACAAGCGGAATACCCGAAAGAATCCTTTGGAGTCGGACCAAACTCAAATGTAAGGCCACCTTAACCGCCTTAGCCCGACACCCATACACTGGTAACCCATCGTCACCCCAAAACTGGTGATATCTATAAACTGCAAACAGCTTTTGGGGCAGAACCAGAGGTGCCACCAGCCCGAGAACAACACCAAGGTCTGGCAGGAGTTCCATAGCCTTAAACCCAAAGGGATTAGGGTATGACTATTTTGGGGGGACGCTGTAGGCACCGTCGAGATCGAATGCTGATGCGTGAGAGGCGTTGGTGAGTGATGGAGACACTGGGCTCGCGCGTTCAAGCGTATAATGCGATGTGTATGGCGCAGAACTAGTGAAATCTTGTCGGCATCGACAAGTAGGTTCTCAAAATGCCCCCGTGCGGAAGGCACCGGTATCCAGATAGAGACCGGTGTGTTGGATCGAGCCCACCTTCCGCAATACACGCTCGGCTGCAGATGTGTACAATCTTCGAACAAACAAAGAATCACTATAAAGTAAAGAGGCAACACTATCAGTGGCCCAAATGCTGAATGTCAGGGAACGAATAATATTTATGGCGTGGGTAAAAGAAACCCAAAGGGTTCTAATATGAGCCTCCCAGATGAGGTGTCGGTCGAAAACAAGACCAAGGAAACTGCGAATCCACCACTTCCAGGCAAACTCCGTTTAGGAACAAGACCGGGTATAGTTGATCCGTGGATGGCGGCACAAGTGCACCAGTTTAGTCTTGGCCAAGAAAAACAGAAACCTGTGCGTTTCCGCATAGCAAAGATATTGCTCAATGCTTGTTGGAATGGACACTCCAGAGTAGGCATCTGGGCCGTACCAAAAAAAGAAACATCTCGGCTAGAGAATGTGGACAAGGGGTTCGAGATTGCGGTTCCGTTTTACTGAAGAACGGGAGGGTGATCCTACGAGAACTCGCTTCCATACATCTGCAAGAGGGGTCTTCCCATTAAGTGAAGACACGTATGCTCGCAAGGAAGAGCGGCAGACGTGCTTTGGAATATCCTGGAACCTACTCCTAGCTCGACCAAATTCACCGACGGTGAAATCGTTCGGGTGGCGGTTATAACGCATGTAGGCAAATCGCTTCGGTCTGAGAATCATCCCACACTCGGTCAACCATCTAAGCAAGCGGATGGCGTGCAAAAGACCAGACGTTCTAGGAAGAGTAATTAGACCTACGGCGATGTTACCGCAAAAAAATCAACGGTCTCATCTACTGACCTAAACCGCTCAGTAATTTCCTGAAATGTGAACCACAGTACCTATTCCAAGCACTACCGGAATCGGGGTTTTCAGGCGGTAGCAGCCCAAAGAAGGATAGTTGAATGGGAAAGTGGTCACACCATGAACCTCAACTATATGCCCAATTCGAAGACAGAAACGACCCGAAGGAATTGTGACATGAGGGTTAAGTTCATGGGATCAGTGGCGGCGCAATGGGACGCAACTTAGATCCCCTCGGCAGTCTCCCATTTTCTTGGCCAAGCAGTCCGGAGGGCTGTCATGGTTCTTGCGATGTAGTTGGTTTGAGTAAGAGCAGAACGCTGGTCTGTTCGTCCAGTCCTCGCAGACTCTGGCGGCTTCGTCGGAGCGCTCATTCCCCGCAATTCCCACATGTCCAGGAACCCAGCAGAAGATAATTGCGACATCCACCTAGCTCGGGGAAACAGTGGCGTCACGGTTTCCGCGAGTTAGTAGCCTTATCAGCATAGTGTTGAACGTCAAGGAACGAAGAATCTTCATAGCGCGGTACAAGAGACCTAAGGGCTGCGAAAATAAGCCTCCCAGGCGTCGGTCGAAAACAAGACCAAGGAAACAGTGCGAGTCCACCACTTCTAGGCGAACCCCGTTTAGGAACATCCTCCGGGTTGGAGTGGAGCCGTGGATAGCGGCAGAAGTGCACCACCTTAGTCTTGGCCAAGGAAAACCGAAACCTGTGCGCTTCGGTATAGCGAGAGACACGGTCAATGCCTGTTGGAGTAGACGCTCCAGAGTTGGCATCTGGGCCGCACCAAAAAGACCGAAAGGTCAACCACGCAGAGCGTAGCGAGAACATCTTTCGATGTGATACCGTTGATGCTCAGGGAAAAAGTGCGTTACACTGAGGACATTTCCATGTTCCATTGGGCAGGAGAGGGCACTTTCCCCATTCGTAGCCGAATCGACGATCTTTCAAAAATAAAGAAATAAAATTGGGAGGCGTCCCATCGTCCCGATCGTGTGGAGTCTCCATGCGGTATCATAGGCCTTCTCTAGTTCGAGAAACACCGTGGCGTAGTGAGGAAGGCCTCGCAGACGGCATTTTTCAGTCTGAACAGATTATCCAACGTGGAGTGGAACTTATGGAAGCCGCGCAGCAAATTCCATTCCACGTCGTGGGAGATCACCACCGATGGGAGGGATGAATGGCGTTACTACCTACAATTAAGCGTCATGTTTTAGATGTAAAAACTGTCAGGATGTAGAGGATTTTCTGAGCCTTTATTTATGGATACATTATATAATACAGATTACATTTAAATGTTGATAATATTCAAGTGTTATCTTCATTTGCCATATCTGAATTCAGGACCAAAGTCCTGAGTGTTTCTACTCGTCCACTCGTCGATTCTGAGAATTTGTTCCTTTGTCAACTTGCTTTTCCACTCTCCTGCAATCCCTGGGACACCAAAAATAAAAATAATCTTAATTACCGCCATAGTAGGCTACGTTTTAGGGCGTGGAATCACTGCCCTACGGTCTAGATACCAATGTTTCGGATCCCACGTTAATCAGTAGATCCCAAACTGTGAAATAAAGGTATCTTGAATGAGTGCAGATCGGTGGTAAAACCTCATATCCATGGATTTGGATGCCACGTTAATCAAGAAGTCCAAAAATTAGAAATAGAGGCCAAATAACCACTTAATTCCAAGCTTATATCTGAGGGAGTGATGGATGGATAGATTGCACACAAGTCCCTTTGCGCTCACTGCGTGTAATTGCGCTGTCTGAGGTAGTGGCAGTGAGAATTGCGTGTGACTACCAGTTTCTGTCAACCCCAATCTGGGATTTGAATACCTATCTTTAACATAACGAAAAAGATAAAAATATGTCAATTAGAAGAATTCTTGGACTCCGTAGTTTGAATAATTACTTTATTATTATTATTAGACAAAGGCATCCTTTTTTTAACAAATTAAGTCTCGAAGTTTCCTGAAAAAAAAGACCATTGCTTCAGTTGACCCGAGCGAAGATCCCTGTCAAAAGACCGGCAGTTTCGAGGTGGTTCTTCCGAAGATCCCGACTCTGTTGTATTTGCATACATACGAGGGGCGGTCAATAAGTTTTGAGAATCGGTAGGGCAAAACAGAGGAAGGGGGGTGATAGGACAAGTTATGACAAGTCAGGACCTGTAGCCACACGCTCCTGCCTTGTCTATTTAAGAAGCAGTAGCTGATCGCAGATCGTCAGTCACAAATTTTTCAACAATGGAGAAGGTTAAGGAGCACCGCGCAGTGATCAAATTTTGACCAAGGAAGGCAAGAATGCATGGTTGCAGTGTACACCGACACTGCCCCTTCCTATGCAACCATTGTTCGCTGGAATAGGGAGTTCCGCCATGGTCGTGAGTTCCTTGAAGATGACCCTCGTCCAGGACGCACGTCAGACGTGACCAACAAGGACAATGTGGCCCGTGTGGAGAGGAGGATCCTCGAAAATCGACGGGTGAAGGTCGAAGAAATCGAGCGAGAACTTGGAATATCACATGAAAGTGTTATAAACATCGTTGGGTCCCTAGAAACCTCACGGCACCATGATCGACTTCAACGTCGTCAAAGTCCACAAGACCAGAGTTGCACAAGCTGCCCTGCACGAGTGCAGAGTCGAGGAGCTCAACCATTCCCCCCTACTGTCCAGATCTGGCCCCCAGCGACTACCTTTTATTCCGCCAGCTCAAGGCTGCACTGCGTGGACGCCGGTTTGGGCACGATGAAGATGTTCAGCTCGCCGTCCAGGAATGGATTGAATCGCAGTCGGGAGATTTCTGGTTGTCGGGAATTCGAAGCCTCAGGGACAAGTGGCGCAAGTGCATTAGAGTCGAGGGTAGTTATATTGAAAAATAATAAAACACTTTTCCTCATATCTCGTTTCCTTATATCCGAATTGCAAAACTTATTGACCGCCCCTCGTACGGCCTGTTGTGAATACTTGTTACCTGCGACGAAGCAAATCTATGGGTCATGCAAATCTCATGTTTTGTTCTTCTTCTGTCCGCAACGAGTCGCTGGCTTAATGTAGCCAGCTAAAACCAATGCTACCAAAGGTAATTGCGAACACCGAGTTCAAATATAAGTTGACCACCAGGTGGCAAGACGTGCTAAATCGGCCATTTTCGCCGCAGGTCCACTAGATCATGTCCCTCTAGTCTAGCAATTGAATTGTGTCTGGGTCCTGGGAGGGGGAGGGGGGTAGCAGTCAGCAAGGTGGGCTATTTTTGTTTAGTTTTGAGAGATAACCGCACCGGATCATTGCCAGAGGGACACGTGATAGAGTTTTCTTTCTACATTGATATCTGCAGCTGGTTACTAACCTTAGTAAACAGCTGAGATCCCTAATACAAGAAACATCGTTTCTTATCTTGAGCAATCAAGGGATTATAATGGATTCTAATTAATAAAATTTTATAAACCCATGTAGTTTTTTGAAGCTTGTCTGCCTCTATGTGGAGGAGGAAGAATACACATACCGTTGTCCAGAGCGTCTCGCAAAAGACGACAAAACTTGGATATGGGCCGTTATCTTGTCATACGAGCAGGATTTTTTCTCTCAAAATTTAGCCTCTCGTGCCAGCGACCAAAACCAGAAACAAGCCTATTTCTAGGGATATTTTAAAAACACATTAAAAGGAAACAAACTCCCTGCCCCAAACCAACAAAAAAAAAGAAGAGAAAAAAACGCGCTCAGATGCTGAAGTGAGACCCGCTCCTTCAGGGAGGGGAGGGCCCTGGGTGTGCACTAAACACCATAAAATTAAATACTAGGGAGAAGGCCACTCCTCCCGGACAGACAGGGGGACTAAGCAGTCGTCGCATTAAGGTTCAAAGGAGTGTTCTATCAAAGGGCGATACGTCCTACGAGTGAGCCCGATTCGAAGGACAAAAACCGACCTGAAGCTGTTGAGGCAATGGGGGGCTAGGTGCTAGGTTCACGGGAAAGGTAGCCGCACAATGGCAAGCAAATTTAGATTCCCGTCGGCCGTTTCCC
This sequence comes from Ceratothoa steindachneri, assembly GCA_963969495.1. Classification (NCBI taxonomy): domain Eukaryota; kingdom Metazoa; phylum Arthropoda; class Malacostraca; order Isopoda; family Cymothoidae; genus Ceratothoa; species Ceratothoa steindachneri. The sequence continues at coordinate 123,962,298 of OZ018331.1, forward strand.
ATCTTCTTTGACATGCAGCCCGAATAGCTGACCTGATTCCTGTCATGTAGTCAAAGTGAGAACAGAAAAACGCTGGTCTGGTCGACCATTCCTCAGAAACAGCTTATCGCCCCCATTTTATGCAATCCCTAATGTCCAGGAACCGAGTAGAAAGCAATCTAGATATCTTCTGGTTTGCAGCACCCGTGGTGCGAACAAGAGGGTAGAGAGATTCCAATGCCTCAAGGGCACTTAGTGAGCTTTGTTGAGTCGTAATAAATCACAATCAGGTCTCCAAACCGAGCACAGCGCGTAATCTCCCGTAGCGACCGATGTATTGCAACTAGCTTGGCGATGAAGACACGCAGCACCTGGTACAGCCAGGCCAACTTCAAATAAGGGAAAGGTGTGAAAGCCGTGTCCCTTCAGATTTGGTGCCGTGTACAATGGAACGGCTCCAGTGTGACACGATGTGCTCCAAGAAATACGAACGCAGTAGTCCCGGTGATGTAGAAGCTTTGGGACCAGAGGGGTGGCGGCAAAGGTTCAAAGGTGGAATGCTCCAGGGTGGTGTCCTGGGTAGAGCAAGTAGCACCACTGTCCAGACTTATGTCAAGCTCTCGAAGGAGTTTCCTTACTCTAAATCCAAAAGGCTTTAGATAATATTGGCGTGTCACGTCCGCATAACACCGGTGAGGTCGCTCGTGGACTCATTGAGAGGTGTTGGCAACTGAGGAAGACGCTAGACTCGAGCGTACAAGTACATAATGCATCGTGTACTCCGAAAAGCGAGTGGCATCTCCTCAGCATCGACAATGTGGCTCTACTCAGGCGAAGTGCCGAAGGTACCGGTCGCCAAACGGAGATCAGTATGGAATATCGAGTCCACCTTCCGCAATTCACTCGCGCTTACGAATGCGTAGAACTCGCAGTCGTAATCTAGGTTAGAATGAACAGAGGGGTAACAACACCCTAAGTCCTGAACGCAACGGAACTAAGAATGTCCATGGTAGGGGTATTAACGACCTTAATTCTGCGAATGTGCCCATTAGTAGTGAGGCGTTGGTCAAAAACAAGACCAGGGAATGTGCGAGTCTACTACATCCACGCGAGCGCCACTTAGGAACAAATTCGGGAGGAGATGGGGCTTAAGTGCACTACTTAGTTTTGGCCGGAGAAAACCGAAACCTGTGCGCTTCGGCGAAACGAGATGCAGTTCAATGTCTGTTAGAGATGACGATCTAGAGTTGGCATCCGGGCCACACCAAAAGGGATCGAAAGGATGTCCACACATATTGTACCGAAATGATACCGTTGATGCTGAAGGGAAAACAGATAAACATTGAAAATACTTCAATTGGGTACTCCGAATTCCTACCTCCCCCCGGCGCAGGAACATGCGACCTACAACAAAGTCAAATAAAATGGAAGAGGCAAATAAGATGGAAGACGACCGAGGGGAACTTAAAATTGCCGCGACTGTTCCAATGGACCTACCCTCATAATCCGCTACAGCTTCAGGTCCTGCCTTATTGGACTGGACAGCTCCCTCCACCCGTACGCAGAATCAAGTATCTAGCAGGAACTTTGACAGGAAAACTAGGAGGCGTCCCCTAACCGCCAAAGTGAGGGGGGTCTCCATGGTACCCTATCGCTATGCGGCATCAAAGGCCATCTCCAGATCAAAGAACACTGTTGCAAAGTGCTCTCATTTTTTTTTTTTTAAAGAGCTCATCTGCCAACTGGGGCAAAAGTCACCGTAATTAGCGGAAAGCCTAATACTACGCTATACTAAAGAAAAAGAAAATAACAAAAATGTAAAATGAAAGAAAGCAAGAGACAAGCTAAAAAACAACAATAGAAACAAAAGCAACAAGGAGACACACTCCGGCGTCGGAGGTAGGCCCGCCTCTTCCCGGCGCAAGAACATACGACTCACAAAAAAAAACCAGTCAAAAGAAGTGGAGGCAAAAAGTCGTATAAACCGCAAACCTGTGTGCACGAACCAGTCCCGAGTACAAGGGACAAGCGGTAGCAACCCCGCTCAACCAGGTACCAGGACAAGTAACGTGCGCGAAGATCATCCAGACTGGGACATTCAATAAGAATGTAGCGAACAGTCTGGGGGAACACGCAAGTGCAGGGAAGCGCTCCATCAGATGGCGCTGCGTCCCGCGAGACTGTCCAATTCGGAGACGACAGAAAGCAACCTGAAGCATTCGCAGCATTGGGGGGGTAGGTCCATGGGAACAGTCGAGGCACAATGGCACGTAACTTTAAGTTACCCTCGACCGTCTCCCATCTTCTTTGCCAAGCAGCCCGGAGAGCTGCCCGTATTCCTGCCAGGTAGTCGGTGTGAGGAAGAGCGAAACGCCGTTCTCGTCGCCCAATACTCAAGGATTCTTTGGCGCCGTCATCAGCACGCTCATTCCCCTACAATTCCTACATGTCCAGGAAACCAGTACAGCAAGTCCTCGCTTAACGACGAGGTTCCGTTCCAACGACCCCGTAGATAAACGAACCCCCCCATAGACTGACGCATAGCGTCAGGCCCATTAATGAAGTCGTGTGTTATCTGCAATCTCGGCACTTATTCTCTTTATTTCGACTAATACTGATTGGACTTATATAATAATTTGTACTCGTGTGGAAGACACGAAAACATGTGCGCAAACAAGTCCGACACGGCAATCTCTCGGCACTAGGAAGGTTATGCGCGCGTCGTAACTTCGAGAGATTTTTGTTAAACGAATATTGGACCGGTCGTAACTCCCAGTCGTCGTTAAGTGAGGACTTGCTGTAGAAGATACTCTCGATATCCGCCGGGCTCACCTAAACCATGGCGTCACGGATATCGCGAACCAGTGGACAGGGAGGCTTCAGTGCCTGGAGAGCACTCAGGGCGCTTTGAGAGTCACTATAAATCACAATCTAGGCTCGGAACCCGGCACGTCGCGTTACCTCCCGTACAGAGCGGTGTATTGCAACCAGCTCGGCCATGAAGAGAGACGTAGCGCATGAAAAAAACTCGCTGACTTCAAATAGAGGGGATACGGCGTGGAAACTGACCCCCTCTTGTGACTTGGAGCCATCCGTATACACTGACACGGTTCCAGCGTGACACAAAGTGTGCTCCAAAAAGGCCGGACTCAATACTCGTTGCGCTGTAGAAGCTTTGAGAGCAGAGGCGTGGCGACAAATAGCAAAGGTGGTACCCTCCAGGGTGGCATCCTGGGCAGAACCAAGGGCACCGCTGGCCCGAGAGCTATACCCAGATCTCGAGGGAGTTTCCTAGCCCTAAACCCAAAGGGCTTAGGGCATGACTAGCGTCTCTCGGCGGTATAGGAACTGTCGAGATTAGCTGCTGATGCAGTGAGGGTGTTGGCGACTGAGGGAGGCGCCAGACTGGCGCGTAAAAGCGAATAATGCACTGTGCACGGCGCAGAGCGAGTGGCATCTTCCCAGCATCGACAAGTAAAGTCTCAATGGGGGCGTGCGGAAGGCACTAGTTGCTAGGCGAAAGCCGGTATGGTAAATCGTCCATCTTACGCAATACTCACTCGGCAGCGGATGCATAAAGCTCATATCCGTAGTGAGGCTTCGAACGAACAAAGGATCGATACAAAATTAAGGGAGTAGCCCTATCAGCGCCCCAGGAGCTGAACGTCACGGAACGAAGAATATCCATGGCGCTGGTACAAAAGACCCTAGGCTGCGAATATGAGCGTCCCAGGTGAGGCGTCGTTCAAATACAAGACCAAGGAAACGGTACAAGTCCACCACTTCCAGGCGGACCCGATTTAGAAACAAGTGTGGGTCAGTGTGGAGCCGTGGATAGCGGCAGAGGTGCACCAGCTTAGTCTTGGCCAAGGAAAACCGAAGCCTGAGCGCTTCGGCATAGCGAGAGACGTGGTTCAATACCTGTTTGAGTCGACGTTAGAGAGTTGGCATCTAGAGCCACGCCAAAAGAAATCAAAAGGTCGTCCACGTTTAGCGTAGCGAGAATATCTTCCGGCAGCACAGAGGTGATGCCGTTGATACTCAGGGCAAAGAATGTGACACCGAGGACACTTCCCTGCGGAAAACCCTCTTCCTGCTACAATGAGCCGGAGAGGGCTCCCCCCACCCGTAAGCAGAATTGACGATATCGCAAAAATTCGGACATAAAGATTGAGAGGGGTCCACCCCCAGCGTGTGGAGAGTCTTTATGATACTGTATCGCCAAGAGATATCATGGGCTTTCTCCATGAAATGCTGTCTACGAAAGAAGGCCTCGCAGACGGCATTTTCCACTCAGTGCAGAATATACAAAGTGGAGTGGAACTTGCGGAAGCCACACTGTGCAGAAGACAATTGCCTTGGCTGCCTCCCTTCCTCCCCAAAGGCAAATCTAACATTTAACAATTTCTCCATCAACTTGCACACGCAGGAGGTTAGAGAGATTGGGCCGAAACCGGCCGGGTAGAGTGATCTCTCTCCGGTTTGCGAAAGGCGAGCACAGTAGCGATTCGCCAGGAGTCTGGGAGGATACCATCTATTAAGATCCTGTTGGCCAAATCTAACACAAAGGCCATGCCTCGCTCACGCAGTTGTGGGAGCATTGAGTACGGGACATCGTCCGGACCATGGGCGGTGTCCGCACACGAAACGAGAGCGGAACGAAACTCACTCAAAATAAACCTGTCGTTGAAGGGTTCTACCCCTCTGGAAATCCAGTTGGCAGCCTTCCGCGACATCATGACGAGTATAAAATGCTGGAGGAGCAGCATCCCGGCTAGAGAATGCGGAGAAAGGGGTCGCGAAGGACTCCGCTACGTATGCGGGGTCTGAGATTGCGGTCCCTTTCTCCAGGAGTACGGGACGGGGCTCATGCGAGAACTTGCCACGAATCTTTTTGACTCGCTTCTACACAAGAGCTAAAGGGGTCTTTCCCATTAAGTGAAGACACGTATGCCCGCCAGGAAGAGCGGCGGGCGTGCTTTGAAACATACCGGAACCTAGCCCTAACCCGACGAAATTCAATGACAGTGAAATCGTTCGGGCGGTGCTTATAGCGCATGTAGGAATAACGCTTGTTTGAGAGCCATCTCACCACTACGGAAGCGGTCGGCGTGCAAAGCGGCAAGATTTTCTAGGAATAGTGTTAGGCCCACAGAGAAGAACTCAACGGCCTCATCCACCGACCTAAATTCGTCGAGTTAAAAACAGAAATACATCATTTCCTGAAATGCGAACCACCGCGCCCGTGCCAAGAACCGCCCGGGGCAGGCTCTCAAGCGGCAGCGGCCCAGAAAATAATATTGGAATGTGAAAGTGATCACTATAATGGACGTTATCGACGACTCCATCCGGTGAGTACAGAGATATATCAAGACAGGAAAATGAAATGATTCTCGGGCAGTGATGCGTAAACTCATCCACATTTAGAACACCTATCTCCAGCTCGTCGTTCAGGTCGGCTGACGGCGGAATGTACGCAAAAATAACAGTATGCCTCCTATCCAGGTGCAGCTACACAGCTACTTCCTGAAAGGAGATATCTAAAGCAAAGAGAAGAATGGAAGCATCATGTTAGGTGTAAATGGAGCATCCTCCTGCCCGGCCCCCATCCCATGGTGCTGGGATTGAAAAACCCTTATACTCCAGGAGGGTCGGCAGTGGGCACGCGTCCAGCATAGTCTCCTGCAAAAATATAGCTATGGGACAACGGGAGGAGACGAGCCTCCGCAGCTCCTTCCAGTTAGCCCGGAGTCCGCGGCAATTCCATTGAAGGAATATGCCCCCCAAGCCTAGCTTGGAGGAGATGCGGGGGACCTCTTCCAAGAGAAGACCCTCTCGGGAATGGTCGTACGCTTCCCGGAGGCAGAACTCCAGGTGCTATCGCATTCGAAGAATTATCGGGGAAAGTTGGGCTCGCCATGCGAGTCTTTTCCTCCTTCCGCTTCGAAACCTTGGGCAGGCAGGGGTCCCTCTTTTGAAGGATTCCCCGCCTTCGAACCACCCAGCCATCAGTCAGTGGGGGTGTAGGAGCCAAACTCCTTTAATGCTGTCCTCATTAAAGCGTTTGCCTCCTGTGAGTCTAAAGACTCTGTCGAGGCGCGCGGCCGTTTCGCCTTACGGGAAACAGTCACGCTGAGAGAAGGGGGTGGGGAGCCCTGGTTTTAGCCGTGGCTGGCTGTGAACACCTTGTGCGGCCAGCTGTGTTAAGAACATCTGCGCACGCTTACCTCTGAACGACTGCTGCGGAGCGAGCATCCGGCCGCCATTACACCACCGGCCACACGGCTATGACATCACGCAAAGGCATGCCATAAACAAATGAACAGCGCGCAGCGTACAATTGCGCGCCATTATTACTCCGTCAGATATTAACACAACTCGTCTTCTCTTCTTTTCACTGCCTGATCCTGTTCGCAGTGAAAGGTTTGATAAACAACCATTAATCTCTACTGATAGCGATCCGTAGCCGCTGGGTGGACGCTCAACGCTTGGTGAAACTGTCTGCTAGTTGTTGTGACCTGTCAACCCAAGTCACCGATGTTATATCCTTTCTAGCAAGCATATTCCGTAGAACAGCCACATCAATTCTCAGTCTTCGATCATCAACATTTTTAGAAGAGTACAGATAAATCAAACAAACTGTCATTGTTCATAAAACAATGTTAATAGCAGCGCAGCGAGATATTTCAATAATGATACAGGCGATGTACACTGCAGCTTGAGCGCACTCGAGAAGAGCCAGGGCCTCAGCAGACAATGTTGACTTGACAACACGCGGGACTTTCCTAGTCTGCCAGTAGATTGGACAACGAGCACCACTATCATTCTCCAGGAATACAATAAACGCTCCTTGAGAACCACCATCAGCCAAATTAGCAAAAGCTGCATCCGAATAAAACTTTAGAGAACAGGCTTCGAGTGGCTCAAGCTTAGGAAAGTCTCTTGTCACTTGCACTATTAATCTATTCAATCTTAGCAAATCACCAACAGTTGCCTTGTTACACGCAACGCTCAACTGAAAAGTTTCAAAAGCAATGTCATGTCTGGTCTGGTATGTCTTGCGATCCAGTTCAATTGTCCAATCAAAGTTCTGTACTCAGTTTTTTCCGCCAGTGTTAAGTCGCATGTTTTAAGAAGAGCACGCTGATGCCTGATGCCAACAGGTGTCAAAGTTGAAGCATACTCGAACAGATTAACAGTCAAGCCATCAGCAGTCGTGTTGATGTTCAAACCTATACTTGAATGATGCTGATGCTAAGCTGCCAATCAAGAACATGTGATGTAATTCTTATGACAGCGCCCTCAAATGCAGCAGTTCTCGCACAGAGAAAATCATCAACATAGACACAAACTATGCCCTCAACATTGTTGTCATTGTACCACGAAAACAAAGAATTATCTAATTAATACATGTGAACACACCAAGCATCAATAATTCATCCTTCACTCTTAAATACCAATCTCTGGCTGCATCACACAAACCGTACACAGTCTTCTTTAATTTCCGCAAGTTACCATTAAAATATTCAGGTGGTGGTTTCAAGTACATCTCACGTTCAATGACATTGCCCTGCAGATAAGCAGCCTTGACATCAACGGTGTGACACTTCCACTACTTGGAAGATGCCAGAGACAAAGCCAGACGTACTGATTCCCTGGAACACGTAGGCGAATCCTTGCGCAACGAGTGTCCTCTTCAAAGCCACACGCTAGCTACTAATCTCGCTTTAGTAACCGTCTTATTATTGGGTTGAGGAAAAAGTTCTTGCGGTTTTATCAAATTTATTCATTACCATTAACAATTTTAGAAAAACTTTATTTTTGATTGATAACAATATGCAATTTAATCAATAATGTATTCTCCGTTGTTATTTACGACTTCTTCCGAACATTCAAATAGTTTTTCGATGCCTCTGCAATAAAAATCTCTGGATTTTGACTAGAAGAATTCGTCTAACTAGGTTCTTAATTCCACCTCAGTAATGAATGAAACGCCGCGCAAATTGTTGGAGAGCGATCGGAACAGATGGAAATCCGATGGAGCCAAGTCTGGCGAATATGGAGGATGCGTCAGGATTTCCCAATTAAGCGTTTGCATGGCGTCTTTTTGTCATATTGGCAATGTGAGGACGAGCATTGTCGTGTTGCAGAAGGACTCCATAACGTCGATGAGGTCGCTTTTCACGAATAGCTTCGGCGAGTCGATATATTTGTTGAATGTAGAGTTCTGCATTGACAATCTCGTTGTTTGCAAGGAGCTCATAAAGAATGATGCCTTCACAATCCCACCACACACACAGCATCGTCCTTCGTGGATGAAGTCCTTGCTTTAATCGCGGAAGTGTTTCTTTATTGGGGCTAAGCCATTGTTTTCGATGGTTCATGTTGACATAAACACACCACTTTTCGTCACCAGTGATGACGCGGTGGAGAAATCTGTTCTTATATCCACGAGTAGCCTTGTGAAGAGCAAGCAAACCTGCGGCAATCGTGGAGCGTTGAAGTTTGTTGCTTTCGCTGAAAGCGTGCGGAACCCATGCACCGAGTTTTTGAACTTTCCCCATCGAATGAAGGTGATTCACTACAGTTTTATGATCACACGCCAATTGTACAGCAAATTCTCTAGTCAATTGCCGAGGATTTTCATTAAGAAGGTCGTTCAATCGACCTTCATCCAACTTAATGGGGCGACCAGAACGTTCTTCATCATTAAGATTGAAATAACCGTTTTTGAAACGTGAAAACCACCATTGAGCTATCCTTTCTGATAAAGCATTTTCTCCGTACACAGCACAAATATCGCGACGAGCTTTGGATGCGTTTGCATTGTTCCCGTCTCGATTGAAAATGAATACCAACAAGTGTCGAAAATGCGTCTTTCTTTCAACTTGACATTCCATTTTGAGGGTACAGAACAAAAATTAAATTAACACAACTTTTAAGTAAACCGCAATGACTCAACTTCAAGACGTAGCCTAATAGTCTACGCTGTTAAGAGACGAAGCCTAACCTTTGCAAATTTTGCTCTCATTATTTATTATTGTTTCTTAATATGTGCACAAATCACATCAACAAAACTTAAATCAAAACAACATTAAAAAAAACGCAAGAACTTATTCCTCAACCTAATATTTTGCACTTTCTCAGTTATCACCCACTTCACTGATACAACATCTTGCCCAACATTTTCAACTTCTTCATAAACATTGTTTTTTCTCCAGTTTTGCATTTCAGCTTCTTTCGTTGCCAACACATCATCACTATTAAACATTACAACCATATATACATTGTCAGGTATCACAGACAATTCAACAATATCATTGAAGTCAATCCAACCAACAGTACCATCCGAATCGTACCTGACGTTGAAACAATTACGATATTTGTTACTTGTGGCCTTTCCCGCTCTACTTATCACCCTACCAGAGACAAGGTCACCAATAGCTCAACTCACAGCTTGAAATCGCTGTCCAACTTTGATTTGGGGTGCAGAATTACCGCCGATGTGAACGCAACTATCTTCATGTTGATTCTCATTACCATCAGCGTGCTGATGCACTTCAGCAGCCTCATCACTACCGTCGTAGTCGCTGTCATGGCTGTGATCATCATCCACAGGAGGATAACAGTCCTCTTCGCCAGACTGCTGTTGATCTACACCATCTGGTGTAGTGTCACTGAACATGGTTGTGCTCAGTGGAGCATGGGTTAAGCGACAAGCATGAACTCTTAAATAGACGTCATCGTGACGAACAAACACCTGCTTTCCGTCGCGTCCGATCACAACACCGGGCTCGTGCCATTCGTTATTGTCATTACGCTTATAGAAAACCTCATCACCATTACTTAGATTTTCCGCATCAGTAGTACGCACATTGCTCGCGTGTTTGACTCGATCTTCAAAAACTGCTGCTTGGCAGAGTGAACAGCATTCAAATTATTTCTTACAATAGTAGAAGCCGTCACCGGTTCGCACGCAGGAAGTTTATTGAAAAACACATTAGGCATAGCAGGGTTAAAACTAAATATTAGTTGCTTACGTGAAAATCCTGAATTATTCAACAAGGCATTACGAACAGAAATTGCCCAGGCAAGCGCTGTCTCCAGATCACAACTAGAATCAGCCAATAATTTTATTTACTAGATTACGAATGACTGCATTGAGCCGTTTAAAATCACCTTTATATTGAATGCTTCACCAAGGGCTCTCATCTCATCATTATTAAACTCAACCCCGTTATCAGTGAGGATCTTCTGGAGAGAACCAAATAGACTAATCCAACACATGAACGAACCTTTAATGATTGTTGAAGCAGTTTTGTTTTTTTATTACTGTTGCTGTACAAAATCTTGTAGCCATGTCGACTATCACAAGAAAGTAAAATGACCTCACATTTTGAAATCCACTGCAATACTTTCGTTAAAACTCGTCGCCATTGGTAAACATACAACTGGTCTAGGAACAGGTCTTTTAAATTTAACACATGTTTCACAAACGCTTGATAAAAAATCATTCATTTCATTTTCATGATTAGTATTATTGCTGCTCGCATTTCTTAGAAGTTTTATCAATTTTTCAGCTGTGGGTGTCCAAATTGTTTGTGTAGCTTAAAGGCAATACTGATTTCTGAAAAGGCTATCCTAGCCCTTCCAGTCAAGGAAAGATACATCGCTAACGCACGTTTAGTTTTCGACAATTCAGTAAGTTCGCACCAAATACCCAAATCTTTTTTCCAACTGTGATAGCACCCATCATTGTCAAGTTTAGGCATCCATTTCTATCAACAGGCACCAGTATTAACGCTTTCCATAACATAGGCCATGAGGTAAGAGCTCTGCCTCGACTATTAAGAACGTCTGCGGACGCTTACTTCTGAACAACGACTGCTACGGAGCGAGCATCCAGCCGTCATTACACCACCGGCCGTACGGCTATGACGTCAAACCACAAACAAATGAACAGCGCGCATCGTACAATTGCGCGCCATTATTACTCACTAGATATTAATAAACTGCACCAGGGCAGCGACCGGGGTGGGTAGAACCCGTAGAAGGGTTCTGAATGGGTGAGGAAACGACCGTGCTCGGAGGCGTGGAGAGGCGTGGAGAGGCCAGGAGTAGTGTGCATTTTTTAACATTGAGGCATAAGACGTCCCAGGCAGCGCCAGGCGCACCAAGTCCTTAGCCTCGCGAAATGAGAGACGATCCTGGGACTGCACTGCCAGGATTTCCTTCTCAAGGAGATACGCACCACATTTCTTAGAAGAAGGGTGGTGCGGCTCTCCTCAATTGACACACACGACTTAGACATCGTGTGCGGCCTTAGAGCAACGTACACAGACTTCGGGTAACCCCGACTTTGCGCGTCTACACGAACGATTTGTATGGCCGAAGCGGTGGCAGTAGTAGCATCTCCACAGCAGTGGCACGAATGCCTTCACGCGGTAGCGATACCAACCGGCACGTATCGACTCAGGGAGCTTGTCACAGTCGAACGTGACGAAGAGTGTATGGGTGGGTCTCGAGGTCCTTCATTGCTTTCTCGTCATCAGTTCGACCTTGACTGCTCCACGGTCAACCAGCTCTAAGGTGATGTCCTCTATGGAGGAGTCAACGAGTTCCCTCGCATAAACTACTCCTTTCACGAAGTTTATGTAGAGTACGGCATCACACTCACCGGTGAGCCATCAAGTGTCCGAAGGGCACTAACCATGGCCGCCTCGGAGGTATTCGACAGAATCGTTAGAAGGCTCCAGTCCGAGAAACGGACCACCTTGGGCTATCTACCAATCACACTAGCTAGTGCTCCCCTTTAATGGATTAAGGTGCCCTTAGCCAACATGCTGCCATCAGTGGAGCGAATAACCAGGAAGCGTTTGAAGCCAGCGGGCTCGAAAACGCCAGGTAGCCTCTGAATGAGAGGCCCCCACGTAATCGAGGCTCAACTCTGCACACTTGCAATTTTAGTCTTTGTCAGGGACTCCGCACCCGGAGTAGCAACGGGCCAGACGTGCCGATCTTGGCTTGGTCGCGTACCCAAACGTCAGCGGACCCGTCCATCCCCATGGATTCCGCGGAGGGAGAGGAGCCCCGAGTCTTTTTGGTCATTTTCCTATTCCTTTTCTTTTTAGGAGAGGAGAGTGGGGAATGAACCCGCTTCCCTCCTCCACTAGACGGAGCCCCTTGGCCAGATGGGCCAGACTCAGCAAGATCCTTCTCTGAAATGTAAAAGGACTTGGCTGTCCCAGGGGCACTAGCTGGGTGAGGAAATCCCTCCTCTCATTGTGAGGCTTCGGGGGCCCGAGCCGTCTGAAGAGAAGCTTGCATAGGGGCGGACTCGGGTTCTGTGCTTGGCACTGAGCCCGGGTTCGACCCCATGGAAGATCCTACCGTCTGGGGCTGGGTCACTTCAAGGGAGGCCTCCATGTTGCGCCCCCCTCCCGCAAGACATCACGGATCCAATTCAAGGTACCTTTTGTCTCGTCTTGGACCGGACCATCCGGTATCCATCGCGGAAGAGAGGGGGGCACGTAGTGACACCCTGTAAACTCTAAATGCACGCCAGCAGGACTTTAGATTCCAGAGGAGTGGATAAGGGGGAGCCCCTTGTACCCGTAAGCCTAGGAGAGGAGTAAGCCTCCACTCCTGTCTGAGAAGTTTGGGGGGTCCTCTAAGAAACCACAGGGAAAGAAGCCTCCTTTTTTGCAGTAGAGCCGCCCGAGAGCAGCTCCGACGGTGGTAGAGTGGAAGTCAAAAGTTTTTTTTCTATTTCCATAAAAGCACATGCGTATGAGAACAATAATAATAGGGTCACTAAAGAAGATGATCAGACTGAAAGTGTGAAATTATCAATGTTTGTGGGTGATGTACACAACGAAGTAAGGGAAACTAAGTTGCTTTCCATAAAATCCTATAAAATTCACCGGACGCAAACGATAATCACCCCACGCAGTAGCCCGCTCTGCGAGGGGTGAAGTCTTTGCTGATAAAGCCAGCTGCCACCAATCAAGACCCCTCTTCCCGCCCAGTGGTAAAGCAGCCCTTCGGCATAGTGGCTCCACCTTGGGCTGGATGTAAAATTGATAGACCTTGAAAGGAGAGAGTAAGGGTATGTGAGGAAGCTGAGGGTTGGGGTGAGGCAGGTTGTAAAAAAAACTCGCCACCCGAAACCGGAGCTCAGGGGTGAGGCGGCGTTGCCCCCTCTTCCCTCAGCCCCAATCCGAGATGGTTAGGTGAGAGGAAGCTGGTCGGTGATGACCCTGTGAAATTAGAGGATGACCAGAGAAAGTTGTGGGAGAGGTTGTAGGGAAAGTGAGGAAGCAGGGTAGGAACACAAGGTGTCAGAAAGGAGAACAAGCTAAGCTGGGGCCGGATGGGGAGCAGAGCCCGTCAGCACGGGAGACAGGAAAGCAAATTGCTGTGCCACTTACGGGGCAAAGTGCTCTCAACGAAGGAAGACCCCGCAGATACCATTTTCCAGCCTGAGTAGAGCATCCGACGTGGAGCGGAACTTGCAAATACAGCACTGTGCAGAAGTCGTTACCTCTGCTGTCAAGAAAATAAATTAACCAAACATTTACCGATTTCTCCATCAACTTACACATACAGCAAGTTAGAGAAATTACGCAGAAACAGGTCGGGGTAGAGTGGTCTCTCTGTGGCTTGTGAAAATAAATCACAGTAGCCATTGCCAAATTCTGGGGAGAAACTCTCCGATCAGAACTTGTTGAAAAATGCAAATAGAAAAGACAAACTTCGCTCACCTAGGTGTCGAGAGATGGTGTACGAGATATAATCGGGAAAGGGAGAGGTATCTGCGCACGAAGCGAGAGCGAAATACAGCTCCCGTAGTGTAAGCGGGTCGGTGAAGGGCTATCCGCCTCTGGAAGTGATGTCCAGTTGGCGCCCTTCCGAGAGCCTACGACGTGCTTTAAATGATGGCGGAGTAGCATCCTGGATAAAGAATGCCGTCATAATGGACTCTAACAATGACACAGAGTCCAAGATTGCAGTCCTGTCCTCTAGGAGGGAGGGAGAGGACCCTACAAGAACTTGCCTCGAATCATTTACGACACGCTTCCACACTTCTGCAAGAGTAGTCGTTTCGTTGAGTGAATATATGTATGCCACAAGGAAGAGCTGCGAGCGTCCAACAAATTCATACATGAAATCGTTTCGGCGGTGCTTGTAGCGATTATAGGCATATTGCTTCTCTCTGAGGGTCGTCTCACACTCGGCCGACAACTAAGAAAGCGGATGGCGTGCAAAAAGGGCAAGACTTTTCCTTTCGATGATTGCAAGAGAACTCAACGGCCTGAAAGCGCGTGTGATAGCCGCCAAAAGCCTGGATGGGGGACGCTAGCCAGGGAAACTGGGCACCCCAATTTCCTTTTCCTAAGCAAAAGTGTTGATGTATGCCGACAATACATTTTGGCGAAATTGTTTCATTAAAACTCCAATCAAAGAAGCGACAAAGTAGGCATCTCTGCCATATAATTTTGAAGACGTTTATAAAATAGTAATGTTAGGGAAAGTGGAGGGTGTGAAAGATAACCCAAAATGCCTACTTGAGTGCTCGTGACTGGGAGGGGAGCAAGTGGGAAGGAGACAGATGAGCGCGCCTGTATGAAAGTAGGAATCGTATGTCAGCAGCGACGGAAAGACACCGCAGAGCTACATAGAGATACCTGATCAGAGTGAGCCTTGGATGCTCTACAACCACACCGAGTGTGTGTATATGACAGAACGATCTAAAAGAGAGAATCCTGGGTAATGTTGTCCTCACCTTTACGGAAGAATCCTCCGTCCTTCTGAATCGTCTCGTAATCCATGAGGGACAACTCTTCTCTATCCTTTGGTTTCATGAGGAATCCGAACACGTTATCTCGCGACTTCATCGCATCAAAGCTTGTGTACTTCACCACCTGTTAAAAACGTAATAATTACTCTTAGAATGCCCATACCTCACGAGCTCGCACTACACACATCTCTTCTCTTAGGGACCTGTGGACCCACTCATGGAGCTTGGTGGAGGAGAGGTAGGGAGCGGAGGTGCAAGTAAGTTTAACCCAAAGGATCAAAATCGAGGCAAGTACAGGGTGACTGTGCGTTTGCGTCAATGTCATAAGATGAACAAATAATGGGATTCACTCTACGAGCACGTGCCCTTACATGTTTCCTACTACACCCATCATCGACTATTCTTCTTGTTTGCTCAAGGAAAATCTCTCTCAGTCACTCACATTCCCATAGTTACTATTGGGATGGTTAGCCAACTTCACACAGCATCGACATACCTGGGTGACGTTCATTCAGAGTCAGCGAGTGACGGTATCCAGCAAGCGCAATTAGCAGTTCGACGAGTTTAAACTGGCCACTTTAACCTTCCATTGTGCCGGGTGTAATGCGACAGAAAAAGGTTAAGATAGCTAATTGAAAGATCATAGAGACTGATAGATTGGTCTGTCGGATAATCCTTACTTGGCGTGGATGAAGAACGTCACCCAGGCGTGCACGATGTGCTGTGAAGGATTTTTTTTTTATTTTTTATTTTTTAGGAGCCCATCTGGCGACTGCCTACTTGGGCAAAGTCGCCGTACTCTCAACACCCTAGCACTAGGCTATATTAAAATAACAATATGCAAAACAAAAAACAACAATAACAATAAAAAAAGAAAAGAGAAACAAGCAGGAACGTGCAACCTACAAAACAACAACAACAAACAAACCCCAGTTAAATAAAGTGGAGGAGGCCAGACTCCTCCCAAAAGTCAAAGTCCATAAGTCAGTATGCGCGAACTCGTTCCGAGTACAAGAGACAAGCGGTAACAGCTCCGCTCGTCCCGGTACCAGGGCAGGTAGCGTGCGCGAAGATCACCTAGACTGGGACATTCAACAAGAATGTGCCCAACAGTCTGGGGGGTACGCAGTCATTACAATAAGGCGCAGGCGAGTGTGTCCAATTCGGAGGCGACAGAAAGCAACCTGAAGCCATCGCGTGTGAGGAAGAGCGAAACGCTGGTCTAGTCGCCTAGTCCTTGCGGACTCTTTGGCGCCCTCATCGGCTCGCTCATTCCTACATGTCAAGGAACCCAGCAGAAGAAAATGTCGACATCCTCCCGGCTCGCAAAAACCGTGACGTTACGGATATCGCGAAGCAGGGGATGCGGAGATTCCAATGCGCCGAGAACACTCAGGGCGCTTTGTGAGTCACTATAAATCACAATCCGGTCTCCGAACCGGGCACGTCGCGTAATTTCCCGTAACGCCGGGGTATTGCAACCAGCTCGGCCGTGAAGACAGATGCAGGGCCTGGCAGAGCCCCTCTGACTTCAAACAGAGAGGATACGGCGTGGAAACCGACACCCTCTTGGGACTTGTGCCATCCGTATACACTGGCACAATCCAGTATGACACGAAGTGTGCTCCCAAAAGGCCGAACGCAATACTCCCGGCGCTGTAAAAGCTTTGGGAGCAGAGGCGTGGCGACAAATGGTCAAAGGTGGTACCCTCCACGGTGTCGTCCTGGGAAGAACCAGGGGCGAAACCGGCCCGAGAGCTATACCTAGCTCTAGAAGGAGTTGCCTGGCGTCTCTCGGCGGCATAGGGAGACACCCGGCTCGCGCGTACAGGCGAATAATGCACTGTGCACGGCGCAGAGCGAGTGGCATCTCTCCAGCATCGACAAGTAGGCTCTCAATGGGGGAAGTGCGGAAGGCACCATTCGCCAGGCGAAGGCCGGTGTAGTGGATCAGGTCCACCTTCTGCAATACACGCTCGGCTCTGAATGCATAAAACTCGCATCCGTAGTCGAGCTTCGAACGAACAAAGGATCGACCAATAGAGTAAGGCAGTAGCCTGGCGCTGAACATCACGGAGCGTAGAATATCCATGGCGCGGGTACAAAAGACCCTAGGCTGCGAATATGAGCATCCCAGGTGAGGCGTCGTTCAAATACAAGACCAAGGAAACGGTGCAAGTCCACCACTTGCAGGCGGACCTCATTTAGAAACAAGTCTCGGTCACAGTAGAACCGTAGATGGCGGCAGAAGTGCACCATCTTACTCTTGGCCAAGGAAAACCGAAGCCTGTGCGCTTCGGGCATAGCGAGAGACGCGGCAAAATGTCTATTGGAGTCGACGTTAGAATTGGCATCTGGTCCGCGCCAAAAGAGATCGAAAGGTCGTCCACGTAGAGCGTAGCGAGAACATCTTCCGGCAGAACCGAGGTGATGCAGGTAATGCTCAGAGCAATGAGTGCGACACTGAGGAGACTACCCTGCGGGACATCCTCTTCCTGCTCCATTGGGCCGGAGAGGGCTTCCCTCACCCGTATGCGGAATCGACGATCTCGCAAAAATTCAAATATAATGATTGCGAGCCGTTCCCACGCCCTCATCGTGTGGAGACTCTCCATGATGCCATATCGCCATGCGGTATCATAGGCCTTCTCCAGATCGAAAAACACTGTGGCGTAGTGCTGTCTACGAAGGAAGGCAGCGCAGACGGCATTTTCCACTCAGTGCAGAATATACGAAGTGGAGTGGAACTTACGGAAGCCGCACTGTGCAGAAGACATATTGCACCCGCTGTCGAGAAAAAAAAGCTAATCTAACATTTACCAATTTCTCCATCAACTTGCACACGCAGGAAGTTAGAGAGATTGGGCGGAAATCGGCAGGGGTAGAGTGATCTCTCCCTGGTGTGCGAAAAGCGAACACACTAGCGATTCGCTAGGAATCCTGTTGAACAAATCTAAGAAAAAGGCCATGCTTCGCTCACCCAGGTGTCGAAGACGGGCATACGGATCATCGGCGGACCAGGGGGCGGTGTCAGCGCGCGATGCGAGAACGGAATGCAAATCACTCAGAATAAAAGGGTCGTTGAAGGGTCTCCACCTCTGGAGGTAAAGTCCAGTCGGCGGCGTTCCGCGACACGACAATGCGCATTGAATGCTTCAAAATATACGGGAATCTAGCCCTAACCCGACGAAATTCACCGACCGTTAAATCGTTCGGGGGGCGCTTATAGCGCATGTAGGCATAACGCTTGTTTGAGGGCCGTCTCACAATCAACTGACCACCAAGTGAGTGGTTGGCGTGCAAAACGGCCAGACGTTCTTGGAATAGTAGTTAGGCCCACGGCGATGAGGTTGACGGAGAAAACTCAACGGCCTCATCAACCGACCTAAACTCATCGACTGAGATAGAGAGATCAATCATTTAATGAAATGCGGACCACTGGGCCCGCGCCAAGCACCACCGGGGCGGGGTCTCCATGCGGCAGCGGCCCAGAAAATGATATTTGAATGGGAAAGTGATTACTACAATGGAGGTCAAGGACCACCCCCAACGCGAAATCAGGCTGTGCATCAGGAGAGCATAAAGATAGATCGAGGCAGCAAAATGAAGCGGTTCTCGGGCAGTGATGCGTAAACTCATCCACATATAGGACACCTATTTCTAGCTCGTCAATCATGTCAGCAAGAAAAAGACCCCTGGGATTAATCGAGTAGTCTCCCATTCAGATCTCCGAGCAAGAGAAATGGCCGCGGCAACCGTGCCACGATTCGGCGGAAGTTCCTGCGTCGAAGTAGGCCAACGGTGGAATGTACGCGGAAATAATAATATACCTCGGATCCAGGTGCAACTGCACAGCTACTGCCTGAAAGGAGCTATCTAAAGTGAAGAGAAGAATGGAGACATCATGCCGGGGGAAAATCGCGCATCCTCCTGCATGGCCATCATCTCGTGGTGGTGAGGTCACAAAACTCTTATACACCGGAAGGATGGAAAAGGGGCAAACACCCAGCATGGTCTCATGAAAAAAGATAGCTAACGGGAAACGGGACGAGACGAGCCTCCGCAGCTCCTCCCAGTTGGCCCGGATTCCGCAGCAAATCCATTGAAGGAATATACCCTCCAGGTCCAGCTCAGAGGAGATACGGGGGGGCCCTCTTCGAAGAGAAGACCCTCATGGGAATAACCTTACGCTTCCCGGAGGCATAACTCCGGGCGCTGTTTGCCAGACAATGCGCTGTCGCCTTCAAGGACTTATCAGGGGAGGTTGGGCTCGGCATACGAGTCTTTTCATCCCTCCGCCTTAAACACTAGGTGAGCGGGGGCTCCTCTTTTGGAGGATCCACCGTCTCCGAGCCGCCCAGCCTACCACTGGGTGTGGGCGAAGGAGCCGAAGCTCCTTTAGTGCCGTTCTCCTGGAAGATGGCCTCACGACCAACTTCAGGGATGTGGCCTCCTGTGAGTCTAGCGTCTCGGTGGAGGAGCACGGCCGTTTGGCCTTACGGGAAACGGCCACGCTATGGGAAGGGAGGGGAGCCCTGATTTTAGCCGGGGCACAGGGTGCGAACCCTTTGTGCAGCTACCAGGGAAGCACTCGGAGTGGGTAGAACCCGCCGAAGGGTTCCTAATGGGCGCGGAAACGACCGTGCTCGTAGGCCTGGAGTAGATGGTGTGTTTCCTAATATTGAGGCATAGGATGTACCAGGCAGGGCCGGGCGCGCCAGGACCAAATCCTTAGCCTCGCAAAATGAGAAACGACCCTGTGCCTGAAAGGCTAGGATTTCCTTCTCAAGGAGATGCGCACCACATCGCTTCGAAGAAGCAGGGTGCGGCTCTCCACAATTGACACACTTGGGCACACACAATTTAGACTTAATGTGTGCGGCCTTAAAGCAACTTACACAGAATACTGGTAACCCCGACTTTGCGCATCTACACGAGCGATTAACATGGCCGAAGCGGTGACAGTAGTAGCACCTCCTCGGCAGTGGCCCGAATGCCTTCACGCGGTACCAAGACCAACCGGCACGCACCGACTCAGGAAGCTTGTCACAGTTGAACATAACGAAGAGTGTAGGGGTGGGTCTCGAGGCCCCTCCCTGTTTTTCTGTTTTTTCATCACACGTTCGACGTTGACTGCCCACATGGTCGGCCAGTTCTAAAGTGATGTCATCTATGAAGTAGTTCACGAGTTCCCTCGCATAAACTACTTATTTCCGAAAGTTCATGGTCGAGTGCGGAGTCACACTCACAGGCGTGCCATAAAATGAACGAAGGGCACTAATCATGGCCGCCTCGGAGGGATTAGACGCATTCGCCAAAAGGCTCCCGTCTGAGAAACGGGTCATCTTCAGCTCTCTACCAATCACAGTAGCTAAAGCTCTCCTCTGATGGATCATGTTGCCCTTAGCCAACATGCTGCCATCGGTGGAACGAATGACATGGAAGCGTTTGAAGCCAGCGGGCTCGAAAACGCCAGGTAGTCTCTGAATGGGGGGCCCCGATGTAATCGAGGCTCCGATCTGCGCACTTGCA
The DNA here is from genome assembly GCA_963969495.1 of Ceratothoa steindachneri. Classification (NCBI taxonomy): domain Eukaryota; kingdom Metazoa; phylum Arthropoda; class Malacostraca; order Isopoda; family Cymothoidae; genus Ceratothoa; species Ceratothoa steindachneri. Next base: position 123,982,609 of record OZ018331.1, read on the forward strand.
CTTTTGGTCTTTATCAAGGACTCCACACCCGGGTGAGCAACGGTGCCAGACGTGCCGATCTTCGCTTGGTCGCTTTTTAGGAGAGGAGGGCGGGAAATGAACCCTCTTCTCCTCTCCTCCGGCAGGAGCTCCCTTGCCAGATGGACCTGCCTCAGCAAGATCCTTCTCCGAAATGGAAAATGTCTTGGCTGTCACGCGGCACCAGCCGGAGGAGGAGACCCCTCCTCTCCTTGCAAAGCCTTGGAGAGCCAAGCCGTTTGAGGACCTTGCACAGAGGAGGACTCGGCCGAGATTCGTCCCCATGGAAGGTACTAACCGTCTGGGGCTGAGTTGCCTCAGGGACCATGTCCATCTCAGTGGGGGGGGCGGCTCTATGTGGGCAGGTGAACACACAAGAAGGCGCAGGGATGACAAAAAGAAATTACAAGCTAAGAAGTAAAAACAATGAGGGCATCTCAAGAGAGATCTGGCGAAGTTGGATGTGAAAGTGTGTGGAAGATAATAGTACAGCAGCAGATCCCCCTACAAGGATTGCAGCAAGGTGGGCACACAAACCTCCATATGTCACCTGACACCCCTTTGCGGGTACATAAAAGGATCGATAAGTAAAAGATTGGGGGGGGCGGGCGGCAGTAAGAATTCAGACCGGAGCTAAGAGGGAGGAACCTCACTGGCCCCAACCAGGAAGGAATGGTTCAAACTAGATCGACGACTAACCTGCGAAATCTGGTGCCGGGCAAGTGAAAAGAGGTTGTGAAGATATGCGGCGACAAAAGGGTCAAATGGGGATCTCTAGAAGGAATAAAGTCCAGGTAGTCTTAATCTAGTTCGAGACACGAAGGCATTGAGCCGTGAGGGTGTGCCCATCTTCTGGTACCAGGTACAACAGCCTAAACAAGGCAACTCTTCGCGGGACTGGTGCCATATGTGTTCTTTTTTATCTAAGCAAAAAAAAAAGAAGTCCAAAAACGAAGTGGTGAAGTTAGTAGAAGTCAAAATGTGTGAAGTTTGAGTAGTGCAGAGAGAGGAATATTTGGTGGACTACAGACAATGAGGAAATGCAACTCTCCTGAATATGTCCAAAAAGTTGCGATATATAGTTTCAACAAGAGAAACAACACTTTCCCTGCAGGTGGATTTATAACACAATCAACACCACTTTTTAGCATTTCAGCAATTCTATCCTCTACTCCAGATGACTTCCCTTTTTTTTTACCTCCAGCTCTAATAACCTCTTGCATGTTTATATCTTCCATACCCGATACAAAACTTGATTTATGCACACAAAGCCAATCATATTTACATTTTTATCATTTTTCTTTCCCACATTATACAACTCATCACAGCAATCACGCCATCTATGTACTTTTGACCTACTCAATGCTCACAAGTTCCCTGCCATTCTTGGCTTTGATGTTGACAAAGATATTCATCTTGTTTCACACGTCTCTCAATTCCTTCCAGGATAGCTTCCTGTTCCCATTCAGGTATTCACACATCTTCTATCTAACGGCCTCATTTGCTGCTTTCCTACTCTGTTTAATCACTTGTTTCACTTTTCATTTCACATCTCTCTGACATCCTCACTACTAAACATTTGCAAGTATGCCTCCTTTTGCTTCCCACTATCCATTACACATCATCCTTCCACATTTTTCTTCCTCTTTCATGTTTCGGTGCACCCACACACAACTCTTAAACTACCCACTACCACTTCCTTAAATTTGTTCCCCATTAGCTCTCCATGTTGGCACTTATTTTCTCATCTAATGTCCTCTTTCTCAGATTCAATCATTTTTCCCTTCTTCACATCTCATCCAAGCATCTACCATTTTAACTTTACAGAACACAATCAAATAGGTTCTGCAACATCATATTCTTTCTTACGAAGCACACATCAATCATACTCTTAATTTCTCCCCCTCTCCTTTGCCCAGCTCATGGGTATTTATTCACATCTTTGTGTGGAAAGGATATGTTCGTTACAGGTTTCTTTCAGCACAGAACCCTCCATTTTCATTCACTCTGTGTGTACCAAAAGCTCCAGTTATCCCCTCTCTCATAGATTGGGCTGAGAGACTCATCCCCTACCATCTGTCTTCGCATGGCCAATTCTACAAACCACACTTTTTTATCATTTACTGACACATACCAAGGATTACATTGTGATTCATAGAATGATTTGACCATTTACATTGTCAATTTGGATCTCGGTGAGGTTTGTTCCCAAAAAGTGTTGCAATTTCATGATTCCAGACTGGGGATCCTCCTTTAGGTCTTCGTAGAAACAGAAGTGGAGGTTAGGGTGATGGCGCTTATCCCACCCTGCTTTTACATGCTTCCACATAGGACTGTAATTCACTGAAAGAGAAGCACATTAATATGTCAATGTTCAAAATGAAAAAAAACTAGTCACCATCTGAAATAAAGATCTATACGCAATAATTGGAAACAAAAGCTTTCAAGAGGAGGATGGGGGGGTCCCTATTTAGCCCTTGTTGCGGGAGGACAGTATATTTTTCCCCGACAAAACCTAACATGGACATCAGTAAGTGTTTGAAGGTTAGTAAGGAGAGGTATATAGTCCAAATACCCGGGAGAAGACTCGTGATAACTAGGGCCAGGAGTGGATTTTCTTGCCGCCACTCTATTAATGAAGGTGATCCTCCAGCAAGGAACCTAACACCAACATGGTGGCAGGGTCAGTTGATTAATTTAAATGCGTATTGAAAAAGAACCTTAAAAGTACTTCAAATTTCCATAAGGGTTCCATTTGTCTAAAACCAGAGCAGCTCATGTAATCACATTGGAATGCCTTTATGTCTCCTTCTGTATTTCAGCCAATTATTTATTCAATAATTATTTGATGAATTTCTTTCTTCTAGTAAGAGTTAACATGTACTTGACAAAAGCACTACTGATTTTACATACACTGATCATTGAGAAAGCAATTTATGAAGGCATCCAAAGTCGCATCATTTCTAAGACTTTTGAAGATTTTTGAATGATGGTAGTAACTAATGGCAATATCCTTTGGTTCTCTCATTACATATATTACCTGAAAAAAATTTTAAAATATGATTACAATGTCATTTTTTTTTTTGTCTTCAGCAGTTCAAAAATGAGATAACAGTTTAAAGGCTACAAAGTATTTTAAACATGTATTCCTTGTGAATCCTTTCCCACTGCAACAAATGCTCCTTTGTCAAACTCTGCTTCTACTAAAATTTCCCTTATAATTCTTGCTACTCTACAAATTCTCATCTCCGAAGACAACCCAACAAAAAAAACTGAGATATTTTAGTCCAAGTATGATGGAAACAAGTTAAATTAATGAGCTTTAGCAGGATTGGAAGAAAAAATAATTGAAAATATCTCTCATTTCTTTCTATTAGAGTCACATTCATGAATCTGGGGTTACTATAGTTTCAGATGTGAGTAAATATTAGTTTTTAATAAAAGTGATTTAGAAAAATGCTGAATCATTTTAAATATATAAGAATTGTGACTGTTCATACTTAGTTGTATAGTAGAGCACACACTCAATGTTAAAATGTCATTTCTATTCTCTTAATCAAGTTGGGTTTAATCCTAGTAATAAAAATATCTTTTTCAGGCATATATTATAAAAGGTAAAAGAACCAGGGTAGGCTATGACATAGGAAACTGTGCAGCAAATTCTTTGTCCTGCCCCTCTAATATGAAATGGCAGTAATAAGTAAGGTTGTCACAAGTTAACCCTGTTAATTCACCATGTACATCAGGTGGATGTATGCAATGGAGGAAAGAGTGGAGCGATTGAGTTTAAGAGGAAAGTACAGATGCTAGCATTATTTGAGACAGAAGTGAAGGAGGAAGAAAAGTGGCTGGGGGTGAGATTAAATGAAGTATAATCAGATGACTCATGGTGTCAGGGCTAAAGGGGTAGCCAAGCAGTTGAGTGAGGAGTGATATATACAGGTTGAGTATAAATGTGTGAGCTCAGGAATTATGTGGATGAACTTTACATTTGCAGGGGCAAAATGGTGTATGGTTGTAGGTATGGCTTCTATAATGACAAGTATAGCAGAGAAAAAAAAAGAGGTTCTGGAATGAGCTGGGATGAGTGGTGGATAGAAATAAGAATGGTTAGGAGTTGATTGTTCTAAGATACATGGCCAAACTGGTTGACATATCTTTCTTATAGATCAGTGACATCAGTCATCCACCAGTCCAATGGAGCCTCACCCCGATGCCAGAATACATTTAGATCATAGGTGGGGTGCCACCTCTCTCTCTCTCTCTCTTGACCTCCACAGGACTTCAATTGATTTGGACAGATTTAGTTGCTCCACCTGGGTCTCTACCTTATTGTTGTCTACTAAAATTTCCTCTAAATTATTTGCCTCATCCACAAGTTTCACAATCACTTTCATAAAAACTGATGAAAAATAATGGCTGAGGGAGATTGGTAGGTTTCTGTGCTAAGAAAAACTTGGGTTTGGCAAACATTCTTTCAGCAAAAAGGCGTGCACAAGTACACAGTTTGGAAAAATAGAAGGGGGCAAAAGTAAGATGGAATATGTTTAGATGTAAAAGCAATGAAAGGTGAGTTTGGAACTATCTTATTATATGATTGTGTTGTGTAAGGCTAAATTGGTTGGTGTGTAGATGAAAAGACATGAGTGCAGCAACGAGAACAAGGGAATCAGAAAAGAAAAGCTAATGAATCAGCGAAGGAGGCCAGCATATGTATGTGCGAATTCTCAACAGCAAGAGAAAGCGTAAACATGGAAATAAGAGAAAATGTGGAAGAAATTTAAGGAAAGAATAGTGGTCAGAACAAAAGCTAAGCTATACAATACTACCCCAAAAGATCACAATGCCTATATTTCTATCACAGCTTCTTCCATAACTTTTGTCAGAGAAAATCATATGCTTCCAAAACTAGTGCATGATAACCTGCAGGTATAAGCTATGTATGGGTAAATAGTATGGCTGAATAAAATGTTATAAGCAGATAAGCAATTTCCTAGAAAAATTGAAGTGCCCAAAATGATCTGAATGCTTAAGTTTCTTGTTGAGAGAACTGGCATGCTTTATATATCAACAACTTCAGTTCATTCTCTTACCAGATGTTGTCCAGATTATATACCAAACAAATCTGTCATGCCTTTATCTGATGGAAATTTGATGGTAAAGTTGCACCACTAAGATGGTCTTTCAATTGGAGCAATTACAAAGACTGTCAAGTACTCCAAAAGTGTAGTCCATAATATTGTATCAACCTATGACAAAACAGATTTATGTAAGGCTGGCAAATGAAATGGTAGGGCAAGGAAGACCTCACAAAGGGATGACTGAGCCATTACTCAAACTGTGAAGAAGGACCATTTCAAGACAGCTACAGCAGTTTCTCATTTTTTATTTTTTGGAGAGCCCATCTGGCGAATGCCTACTAGGGAAAAAGTCTCCATACTCAGCAGGTTCTCAAGAGATTAGTAAGATTTTGGGCATCAATGTCTCCAGGCAGACTGTCTCATTGACTGGAGGAAGACAATCTTCATGCTTGCACACCTGCAGTCAAGTCATTGATAAGTCCAAAGAACAAAAAGAATCATCTTGCATTCGCCATTGAACACACTACATAGATGGATGACCAATGGAGCCAAGTCCACTACAGTCACGAATCTTAGTTCTATTTGTTTGGATCTGATGGCAGGAGGTTCATTTGTCACAGAGCAGGTGAAAGATTCTTTGCCAATTGCGCAAAAAAAGAGCATGATGTTTGGTAGAGGAAATGTCATGGTCTAAAGCACAATTTTGGTGGAAGGCAGTGTGCCACTTGTGTGCTTAGGCACACAGTGAATACAAAGTGTAAAAATAATTACTGCACTCCATCAGATGCTTTGCCCCATCTGAAAGCTTCCAAATCCCAACCTACAATTTTTATACAGGATAATGCTGTACCACATGCCCAAGTTAAAGACCTTCCTGGATGACGATATCCGTTACTAACTACCTGCAAATAGTTTAGACCTTAGTTCCATTGAAAACATTTGGAAGACAGAGAGATCTAAAGTGAGGAATCTGAAAACTGTTCCAAGAAGTTTGGGAAATCCTTCAAGATAAATGGAGCAACATTACTGGACAAGAATGTCAACAGTTGGTTCATTCCTGTGATGATGTAAAAGCATCATCAAGAATAAAGGCCTCCACACTAAATACTAATTACTTATGTACAAATATTTTCCACCGGCAATTTAATTGTTATATTACCCCTAGAAATTTTTCCCCGCTGTCAGCCAGATAATTTTGAACAATTTTTCATAGTAAATTGCTTATCTGGCAATAAATTTCATTTTATTTATCCAAATTTGTATAACTTTTACCCATAATTAGTTTAATAGCTGTATGTTATCATACACCAATTTTGGAAACCTTGGATTTTCTCTGGTAAAAGTTATAGAAGATGTGATAAAAATACAGTCATTCTCATCTTTTAGGATGGTGCTGTACATAGCAGATGATAATGTCAGGAAGATATAGATGATTAGATAATTAGAGGCATAAGGGAAAGTGAAATGAGTGAGGCATCAGAATGAGAAATAAAATGTAATTTATATAGGTCAATACCGATCCATATGAGAAGAGGTTGTTTTGCAAGGCATGGAGAAAGGCAGGCGAGTGTCATGACTGTTGGAGGGGGAGGGGGGGTTAAGGACTATGCAAATTTTTGCTTAATTGACTGCAAAGAGATAGAAAAAAAACAAATTATAAAAAGGCAAGATGCAGAAAGCACCCTGCAAAGAAGAGGTTAGATAACATAAGAATGACATTTGTATCAAAGATAAGCATTTTACCTTCAAGGAGAACGAGTGCTGTATGGTACACATTTAAAATGAAGCAAGTTGTGGTATTTGGGAGAGGCAGTTGCCTCAACTCCCCTGTGCTCACTCTAATACCTAACTTTTATTTCAGGTTCTGGGGAAGGAGGGAGGGAGGACAAGCTGCAGGGAAGCAGTGTCAGGCCCACTTCTTTCGCTGGATCTTTTCCCTCCTACAGGTCGTGAATGAAAATTTTGATGAAGCACAGGGTGCGAACCCTTTGTGCAGCTAGCTTTACCAGGGAAGCACCCGGGGTAGTAGAACCCGCAAAAGGGGTTCCGAGTGGGCACGGAAACGACTGTGCTCATAGGCCTGGAGGGGCCAAGAGCAGAGGGTGTCGCTTAACATTGAGGTATAAGACGTCCAAGGCAGCACCAGGCGTGTCAGGACCAAGTCCTTAGCCTCGCGAAATGAGAGACGATGTTGGGTCTGATTGGCCAGGATTTCCTTCTCAAAGCGATACGCACACACATTGCTCCGGAGAAGCGGGATGCGTCTCTGTCATTGTTGGAGGTATGGCAGAGTGAGATGGTGATCCTAAGGGGCTAGACCTGAATGGACATGTGGGGGCGGAGGCACAGGGGTACGAAGGAGTGCATGGAGGTGGTGGATTTGGTACTAGGAATGTGGAAGGCGAGCGAATTCTGAAATTTGGGGAAGTAATGGACATAGTCGTTTGTAACACCCTGTTCAGAAAAGAGAGAAGCAAACTGGTCACATATGCATCTGGAGACAGCAGCAGTCAGATTATTTTATGGTTAGAAGAGAGAGAAAATTAGTGAAAGATGTTAAGATGATAGCCAGTGAAGAAGGTTGTTTACAGCAACATAAGATAGTGGTGTGACCATTGGTTATGGAAATTGCAGGCCAGGAGGAGGTTGTTTGTGCCTGGGAGGAAGGTGTGGAAGTTAAAAAATCAGGAACTGAGGGAGGCTTTTTACGAGGAGTTCGGTACACTAGCAGCGGAGAATAGAGCGATGACAAAAGTGTGAGTGAGCAGTATGGGAGACTGAAAGATAACCTTCTAAAGGCCACTGAACAGGTTTGTGGATGGTCAAGAGGTCCACTAAGATACAAGGCATCTTGGTGGTAGAATGAGGAAGTTGAAGCTGCAATGAAGGAGAAAAGAAGATCGTTTATGGCATGGAAGCAGGTTGGGACTAAGGAACTTTACTTGGCAGTGAAAAGAAGGTCAAGTCGGGAAATGTATAGGGCTAAGTCAGAGGCCCCCAAACCACTTCTTGAGAGCCTCAAGGGTGCTGAGGGGAGGAAAAGGGTGTTTAAAATCGCGAGGCAGATGAAAACGGAAAATAGTGAGAAAGCGGGTGAACAGTGCATTAAAAATGATGGTAGAGTTGCGGTTGGGCAGGACGATATATAAAAGGCTTGGAGGGAACACTATAATAGTTTATTAAACATAGAATTTGACTGGGACAGGAGACTTGTGGATTCCGCAGAACCTGAGGCTGGACCGTGGCCATCAATTGAGGACAAAATGGTGAGCAGAGCCATCAATCACATGCCACAAGGTAAGGCAGCGGGTGTTTCTGAGATAAATGTCGAGATGTTGAAAACCTATGGAGATATCGGCGTGCGGTTGGTCACGGACCTTATAAATGCTGTCATATATGAATGTGCTGTACCAGAGGGCTGGTTGAAGAGTGTGATTGTGTATAAGGGTAAAGGTGATCCGCTAGAAAGGGGTAGCTACAGAGGCATAAAGCTCCTCGATCATGTTAGGAAAGTTATAGTGTGTTCGAAAAGAAATGATTAAGGACAGGATAAACTTTGACGACATGCAGTTTGGGTTCATGCCTGGAAAAGGAGCCACGGATGCTATATTTATAGTTAGACAGCTCCAGGAGAAGGACATCGCTAGGAAAAGAGCGTTGTATTATATTTTTGTTGACCAAGAGATGTGATGAGGGGGGGAAATGAGAAAATTAGGGATCGAGGAGTGGTGGTTAGGGTGGTCATGGCTATGTACGAAGGTTCGACAACCCAGGTGAGGGTAAATGGAGAATGGAGTGATGACTTCTCTGTGTGCATCAGGGATCCGTTTTGAGTCCCTTGCTCTTTGTTATGGTCCTGGAAGTGCTGTCACAGAATTTTAGAGCAGGATTGCCATTCGAGTTGTTCTATGCTGATGACCTAGTGCTGATTGCTGAGGATGAGAAGATAGCACTTGAGAAGTTCAGGTTGTGGAGGGAAGGGATAAATTCCATGGGGGTGAGAGTGAATTTGGATAAAACAAAGATGATGATTTCAAGAGTAGGTGGTATTAATGACATCATCGAGGGTATGTGGCCATGTGCAGTCTGTCACAGAGGGGTGGGGAATAACTCTATCCTATGTAATGAAAATGGCTGGTGAGTGCAAAAAAATGAAGTGGTATCAGAGGTAGGCTGCAGAATGATGGAGAATTTCAGTGCACTGTGTGTAGAGGAGTTCTGCTATCTGGGAGATATGATCGGTGCAGGGGGATGTGCTGAGGCGAGTTCAGTGGAAAGGGTTAGAAGTGGTTGGGAAAAGTTGAGAGCTGCTTCTTCTCTTGTAGCCGAGGGGTTTTCCCTCCGAGCTAAGGGACGTCTGTACGCTGCGTGAATATGGAGTGCAATGTTGTACAGCAGCAACATTGCACATTGAGAAAAGGAATTTTAACTTATTAAATAACCAGAAGAATGGAGACTTATTTTGAAGCATGGAAGGACAAAATAAGAAAAAAAGTCTTTGGCCAAGATGTTTATAATATAAATATTACCACTATTGGACATTAGGGTTCAATTCCTGGTGATCAGTTACAAAAAGATTTTACGCTTGAGGGAGCATATGTTAAATGAGGTGGGGAAGTGTCTGAAGCATGTGTACAGACAGGGTAGGCTACATAGTTGATAATCACAACACTGCTTTATCTCACATCCCCCTTATTTCAAACAAATTATTTTGGTGTGGAAAAGTGGAGAAAGGGTTTCCATATCCATACACCCATGATGAAGCTTGTAAGGCTTCCCCTTGGCCCATTAAGATTTTTTTTTCACTTGATACTACTTTTCCAGTACCTTTTCCTTGAAACAAGGTCAAGTCACTGGTACCTTTAGACTTGCCAGTAATTGTTCTTCTGATCTTTATGTAATCTCATTATCTATAGTCAGAGGACCTTCATCTACAAATGAAAAAGGATGGGTGGTGCAATTAATTGGACATTGGGTTTTAAAAGAAAAACTAAATTACAAATCAATCATCATTTTGTGAGTGGAACTCAATAAAAATGAAATACTTTCTCATATACTTCATAAAACATCAATAAGCAACAAGACAACTATTAGTTCATTATAATCATCTCTGGAATGATTTTGCAGTTGTCAATGTCATAGGGGAGAGAAATGGAAAACACACCATCTATACACACCGCTTATATCATGATAAAAAACTAAACATTTCAAAACTCTTTATTTTTATTTTTTGCTGTCACCCAACATAGGAGACTTAATTTTACACAGTTTTAAAAAGATTTATCATTTAAATGTTGGCCTCCATTGTCAATAAACTGATTCAGACAAATTTAGAAGTTTTGGTCCACTCTTTCAAGCATGTTCACTGGTATATTGGCAATTTCGGTTTGGATGTTATTCTGTAGGTCTTTCAGGGTCTGTGGACGATAATTATAAACCATGGATTTGAGATAACACAGGAAATAATCACAGAGAGTTAAATTTGGTGAGCGCGCAGGCCAGGTTACGTCCCCTCTCAGGGAGATCAGTTGCCTGGGGAGGGCTTTTCTCAAAAAATCCATTGAAATCCTGGCAGTGTGGGCTGTGGCCCCCTTCTTGCTGAAGCTACATATTGTCCAGTTCCATTTCTTTGAGAGCAGGCAAAAAAACCTCCTGGATCGTTGTAAAATAACGGTCTGAATTCACGGTTAAAGCGCAACCGTTTTCTTGGAAGAAGTAAGGACCAATGATCACTACTCTTGAAATTGCACACCATGCTGTGACACAATCCGAATGAAGGGGCCTCTCATGAAGTTCCCTGGGATTTGTTTCACTCCAGCACCGCATATTCTGTTTGTTAACATAGCCAGGCGAAAATGTGCCTCGTCAGAGATGAACACAGAGATGAACACAAGTGCGTCATTGGGTAAGGTGTCAACCAGCTGCTCACATGATGTTTGTCGGGTTACCTAATCGCGTTCCATCAGATGCTGGTCCAAAATCCTATTGTATGGGTGAAGATTTAGTTCATCGTGAAGAATTCGACGAAGAGAACGTCCCGACATGCCAAGACCAACTGCATGTTTGCAAGCAGAACGCTTGGGAGACCACAGCATAGACTGATGAACTCTTTCGACATTTTCAGGTGTTGTGACGGTCCTCGTAGGTCCTTTTTTTTTCTTTTGAACGCATTCCCCATTTCCCTGAAGGCATCCACCTACGATAAAATAGATTTACAATCAAGAACACGGCCTCGCGGGGAAATTTCGAAGTGACGACAAGAAGCGCGTTGCACCGCGATGACAGTGTGGCCGTTAGAAATACGCCTCTACGTCAAAATCGCGCTGTTCCTTCAACCACAGCATTTTTGTGACTGAAGCGAGAGTGGACCCCCTCCCCCCCCATCCAGCCCCTTCCCCACTCCACTGTGACCATCCTTAACTACGCCTCCTGTTCAAATAAGAAAGTTCCTATGCCCCACACTGTATCTCATCTCAGAGGATTGATCATGGCAACCAGAGCAAGCAATCTTGACATTTTCGTGGTAGTTCCATGAAAATTTATCAGCAACTCACAAATTTGCATATCTAAACGAACACAGATTTCAATATGGAATGGAGCTATGTTGAGTACCCCCAGACTTCTAATAGTCCATTCTTTCAGATAGATGGGCTATGTATGCACTTTCCTCACACTTCCATTTCCCTTAAATTCACTACTTTGAATATAAATCAAACCTCTTTCCAAAAACCTTTTGAGGTACAATCATTTTTAGTATCCTACGATGTACTGATGCATTTCATGGATATATATTCTTCTTCCTTTTTAATACGGAAGAGATTGAGATGGGAAAGAGATGCCAAAATTAAACTCAGAATCTTTGAAAATGAAAAACAAAAACCGAATGAGATGGACAACAACAAAGAAGTGTTAATGGACTGGTCTCTTCGGGCGATGGCATACCGGCCTCTTTAAGAGAGGCAGCTTATAAGAGTCTGGAAAACAGAAGGGTGCAAAGGGTTCCATATTATAGCTAGCTATGGCAGGAATGAAGAAATTATCAACTTGCTTTAACCGGAAATTTCCTATTGTCACACTGTATGCGTGAGTGGAGTGGAGGAACACACATGCAATCAGTAGAGCAATGCCCAAAATATTATCTTTCCTCAGTAAAATAATGGGTGAATGGAAAAGCCATCCTTAAAAGGAACAAATACACATGCAGGGGTTCATTGCCTGGTGCATTCTTTGGTGTGAGAGCTTGAACGGTTTATTTCTTACTTAAAGAACTTTCGCCTGTATGCGAGGCAGAAATAATACTGAGAAAAGGGTGCTTTTGATATTTATTAAAACAATGAGACCATGTTTCGGAAGTATCATGCTTCCATCATAATAAAAGCAACCTCCTCACCCCGAAGGCATCCTTTTCTCAGTATTTTAAAGTTCTCAAGAGTACTAGAGTAATAATACCCTTACTGTAGGAGGTACTGGGCTAGGAAGGTGTACACCCATTTTGTTACAGCAAATACAATACAAAAATGTCAGTAAAGAGTGGGGTTGATGAACAACCCATCCAGTCATGGTGGAAGTGGCATGATGCATGTCAACCCTACCTTGTTGGAAAGTGGTTAATGATGAAAAATAAAACAAAATCCTAAGGAATATCAGCTCCAAGGTCTGATCTGATTCCTGCCAAAGAGTCAGTGTGGAGAAGAGCGAAACGTTGGTCTGGTTTCTAAGCCTCACAGATTCTTTGGGGCCCTCATTAGCAGGCTCTTTTCACCCAATTTCCACGTTCAAGAACCCAAAAGAAGATAATTCCGACATCCATTCGGCTTGCAGCAACAGTGGTGTCTTGGATACTGCAAACCAGGAAGGGTGGAGATTTTAATGCTACGAGAGCACTCACAGCATTTTGTAACTAAAAATCACACTCCGGGCATCATGTGCTATCTCCAGTACCGACCGTTGTATTACAACGAGCTCGGCCGTTAAGATAGATGCATCGCTTGGAATACAACAGCTGACTTCACATAAGGGGGATACGGTATGGAAGACGATATCTTGCTCAGATTTGGAGCGATCCGTGTAAACTAGCACGAAATGTGCTCTCAGAATGTCAAGCGCAATCTTCCCGGCACTGTAGAAGCTTTGGAATTAGAGGCGTAACGGCAAATATTTAAGGATAGTACTCTCCAGGGTGGCGTCTTGGGTAGAACCAGAGGCACACAAACCTGAGTCACACCAAGCTCTCAAAGGAATTTGAGAGCTCAGTGTGTGTCTATGCAGCATGAGCACCGTCGAGCTCAGTATGTCTCTATGCGGCATGAGCACCGTCGAGCTCGGCCGCGAATGCAATGAGAGCCGTTGATGGGCTGGCGCGTATAAGCACATAATCCATAGTGTACGAGGCAAAGCAAGTTCCAATAGGGTACATGCAAAAGGCAAGTCGCAAAATGGAGACCGGCGATGTAGACCGCAGCCACCTTCCGCAAGCAATTCACGCTCGGCTGCGGAAAACTCAAACAAGTAGTCAAACTATAAAAAAACAAAGGAGTAATAAAACACAAAACGATAGCTCTATCAGCACCCCAAGTGCTGAATGTGATGGAATAAGGAATGTCCATGGTGCTGGTCAAGAAACCCTAAAACTGAGGGAATGGTCAAAAACAAGAACAAAGAATACAATTTCATAGCGCCCATCTGGTGACTGCCACCATGGGCATACTCGTAAGTCACTGTAATTAATTTTAGCCAATTTTTAGGCTACATTAAAAACAAAACAACAGAAGAAAACAATATGCACTAGACAAAAAAGCAGAGGCGGCACACTCCGGTGTCGAGGGCCCGCTTCCCCCCCAGCACTGGAGCACGCAACCAACACTAAAGCCAGTCAGATAAAATGGAGAAGCCCAGCAGCCTCCTGGAGAAAGTCCATAAGTCTTGGGCACAAATCCGTCCGAACAGAAGGGACGAGCGGTATTGGAACGGGTAACGTACGCGCTGATTCCCAAGGCAGGAACATTCAAAATAAGATTCTGCCAAACAGTGTGGGGGACAACACATCTGTTGCAGTAAGGTGCAGGGAGCGCACCACCAAATGACAGTGCATCCCGCGAGTGTGAACAATGGAAAGACTGAAAGCAACCTAAAACCACTGCGGCATGGGGGAGAGGGGTACGTCCATGGAGACAGTGGCTGCGTACGATACCAAGGAACTTTAGGTTCCTCTCTGCTCTCTCTCATCTTCTATGTCAGGCAGCTTGGATGGCTGATACAATTCTTGTCATGTAGTGAGTTCGAGAAAGTGTAAAAGATGGTTTGAACGTGCAGTCCTCGTGGACTATTTCGTGTTCTCATTCCTTACAATCTCAACATGTACAGGAACTCAGCAGAAGATAACCTAAACACCCGCCCGGCACGAGGCAACCATGGACTAATGGATGCCGCGAAGCAGGTGATGTGGAGACTACAATGATCTGAGAGCACTCAGAGCGCTTTGCGACAAATAGCTAAGGGTAGTACCCTACAAGATGGCTGGGCAGAAACAGAGGCGCCACTGAGCTCTCGAAGGAGTTTCCTAACCAAAAACCCAAAGGACTTAGAGTATGACTGGCGTCTCTCGGCGGCGTAGGCACAGTCGAGATCGGTCGCGGATGCACTGAGAGCCGTTGGTGACTGAGGGAGACACCGCCAGTGCGTATAAGCGCATAATGAACTGCAAGGCGCAGGGCAAGTGGCATCTACCAGGGCATCGACAAGTAAGCTCTGAATAGGGAACGTGCGGAAGGCACCAGTGATCATCCACCTTCCGGAATTCACACTCAGCTGAAATGCATAAAATTCGTAGCCGTAGTTAAACTTTGAATGAACAAAGGAATGATAAAACAACAATGCGATATTCCTATCAGCATCCAAATTGCTGAATGTACAGAAGAGAGAATGTCCATTGTACAGGTACAAGAAACCCCAAGGCAGTGAATATGTGCCTTCCAAGTGAGGCGGGCAAAACTGAGACGCAAGAAAACAGTGCTAGTCCACGGCTTCCACGCGAATCCCATTTAGGAACAAGTCCGGTTTGGGGTCATTTTTTTTCTTTTAGCTTGTTCCTATCTAACAACTGCCCAGAGGGGCATGTCACCGTAATTAATTAAAAAAGCCTAATACTAGGCTACATTAAAAAAATTTCACCCTCTCCAAAAAAATAAATAAAACACAAAGCAAACAAAAGCAAAAAACAAGAAACAAAGCAAAAGAAAAAAAAGGAAACATGTTCCGGCGTCGGGCCTCCCCTCCGGCGCTCGAACGTGCAAAGAAAGTCGAATAAAGTGGAAGAGGACATCCTCCTCCAAAAAGTCAGATAATTCACAAGTCTGTGCTGAGTCGGTTCGGGGTAAAGCTGTGGGGGGCAACAGAAGTTCACTCTCTTAGTCACACCAAAAGAGATCAAAAGGGTGGTCTCCCCAACCCTTATGCGGAGTCAACAATCGATAGAAATTCAGATATAAAAATTAGGAGTCGTCCCCTAGCTCCTATCGTGTGGAAAGTCTCCATTATACGACATTGCCCTACCGTATCAGGCCTTTTCCACATCGAAAAACTGTGAGGTAATGTTATCTACTAAAAAGGAAGGCGTCAGAGAAGAGCATCTGACGTGGAGTGGAACTTGCTGTAGCCACACTGTACAGAAAAAAACATGGATATGCGAGGTTAGAGAAATTGGGAGGAAACCAGCGGAGGGAAAGTGATATCTCCCTGGTTAACGAAAAGGGAAGGCCGGTGCCATTTGCCATGAGTCTAGGAGGATACTCTCTGTCCAGATCCTGTTGAATAAATCTAGCAGAAATGCCATGCCTTGCTCACCAAGGTGTCCAACTATGTATTGCATATGGGACATCATCTGGATCAGGAGCAGTGTCCACGCACGAAGCGCGAGCGGAACGCAACTCACTCAATGTAAACCTGTTGTTGAAGGGTTCTTCGCATTTAGAGGTAAAGTCCAGTAGTTAATATCACGAAGTGCACTGAATACTGCCGAAGCAACATCTCGGCTAGAGAATGTGAAGAAAGCGGTCGCGGAAGATTCCGCCACAGACAGGAGGTCTGAGATTGCAGTCAAGTTATCCTGGAGAATGGGAGAGGAGCCCTGCAAGAACCTACCATGAATCTTTTTGACTCTCTTCCACACTTCAGCAGGAGGGGGTTAAGTGATGACATGTATGCCCACCGGGAAGAGCGGTGTGCGTGCTTCGAGACAATACCGAAACTTAGCGCGAGCTCGATGAAAACCACAGATGGTGAAATCGTTCCAGTGGCGCTTATAGAAGGTGTAGGCTTATGTCTGAGAACCGTATCACACTCGGCCGACCAGCAATCAAGTGGACGGCGTGCAAAACGACCAGATATTCTACGAATAATAGTTAGGCCAACAGCGTTGAGTTTGCCCGAGAAGAACTCACTGGCCTCATCCAATGACCTAAATTCCGTGACTGCGGAGCTTAGGATTTTGGGCTAATCAGTCATTTCCTGAAATGCAGACCACTGCACCAGCTCCAAGCAACACTGAGGCGGTTTCTCAGGAAGCAGCATCCCAGAAAATGATAGTTGAATGGGAAAGTTGTCACTAGAATGAAGGTTATCGATCACCTTTCACCCCAAACCCGGCTGTGCATCCTGAGAGCACTGTGTCAAATCAAGGCAGGAAAAAATAAGCGGTTCTCAGGCAGTGATGCAAACTCATCCACATTTACGACACACATCCATCTTGTCGATTAGGTCATCAAGGACTTGACCCCTGTGATTGATTGTGCCGTCCCCCTAGAGGGGATGCCTACCAATCAGATCCCAGAGGCTGGAAAAGGGCTTCGGTAATGTGCTATTATGCGGCGGAAGTCGTCCGCGTCTAAGGCGGCTGACGGTGGAATGTATGCAGAAATAACATGTATACCTCTTTTTCTGGTGTAGCTGAACTGCCACTGCCTGAAAAGACGTATTTATAGCGAATAGAAGAATCGAGACATACTAGGTGTAAATCGCGCCTCCTCCTGCCCATCTCTCATCCCATGTGATAGCGTCACAAAAACCCTTATAGCATAGGAGGATAGGCAGGGGTCATGCGCACAACATTGTGTCCTGAAAATATATAGATAACGGCCAACAGGAGCAGACGGGCCTCCAGGCATAGCTCGCAGATGCCGGGGCCCTCTTTGATGAGAAAACCCTTATGGGAATGATCATATGCTTCCCGGAGGCAGAGCTCCGGATTATTGGAGGCACAATATGCTGTCGTCTTCGAGGATTTATAGGGAGATGTTGGGCTCGCCATGTGAGTCTTTTTCTCCCTTCGCCTTGGTGTGGTAGCAATACCAACCGGCATGCACTGACTTAGGGATCCTGTCATGATGGAACATGATGAAGAGTGCAAGGTTGGGTCTTGAGCCTCCCTCCCTGTGTTCTCATCACACGCTTGAGCTTGACTGCTCCTTGGTCAGCCCACTCTTCAGTGAAGTCTTCCAAGGAGTAATCCACGAGTTTCCTCTCATAAACCACCCCCTTCACAAAATTGATGGTAGAGTGCAGTGTTACCTTAACCGGCAAATCAATGAGTGTCCGATGAGCACTATTAATGGCCATCTCTCAAGGTCCGCCTCATTGGCAAAAACCTCCCATCAGAGAAACAGGTGACCTTCGACTCTCTAGCAGTCAAGTTAGCTAATGCTATCTCCTCTGATGGAACAAGTGGCCTTTGGCCAACATGCTGCCATCTGTGGACAAAATTATAAAGCGTTTCTAGCCAGTAGGTTCAAAAACGTCAGGTAATCTCTGAATGAGGGCGGCCGACGTATTAGTCTCCAAGCACCACATTTGCAACTTTGATTTTTATCCGTCTCTCCCCTTCTGAGGGCGAGAAGACTCAGGAGGAGAGGAATGGCTAGTCCTTTTTGATTTCTTCCTTTTAGGTGAGGAGGGCAGGGAATGATGCCACTTCTCTCCATCCCTCTAAAGGGCTCCAATGACAGATAGGCCAGCCTCAACCATGTCCTGGCCAGCAAGGGGGAACCAGGCAGAGGAAGGAGGTTCCTCCTCTCCTTGCGAGTCCCCAGGTGACAGTGCCGCTTTAGGAGGACTTTGCACAAGGGCGGACTCAAGCTCAGTGTTTGGTACCGAGCTAAGGTTGATCTCCAAGGAAGACCCTACTATCTGCGGTGGATCACCTCTGGTATCATCACTGCCTATTGTCTGTCACAGACATTCAGTGGGAAAAGGGGGGAAGCAGTCATGCCGGCTCTCATCAGTCACGATCCTCTAAACTACGAATTGTCTGGGAAACGCCCAGCTGGCAACACCTTCCCTTACACCTCTAAGTGATTTTAGGTGGTTCACTTAACCCATATGTGGGCATGAAACCGAGGTGGCGCATCTTCTGTCCCAGTGTTTTTAAGGGTTCCCATGAGAAAGAGAAGGGGGACCCACCGCAAGTTGAGAATCACTTGGAAGCAACTCTCCAAAAGGGATTAAGGGGCAAGTCCCTGAACCACTAAGTAATGTAGAGGGAGAAACGCCCCCTCTGCTTTAAGAATCTTGAAGGTGCCCCTGAGAAAGCATAGGAAGGCCACCTCCATCAGAGGTGGAGTTGGCCGAGTGCAGCTCTCTAAAAATAGCAAAAGGTAAACCCTTATGCTAGAGACAAATGGTTAGAGGGAGCTCCTCGACCAGTTAGAGTGGTCCTACCACTGTTTACTTCATCAGCCCCAACACAAAGGTCGAGTGAGGATTTTGAGGGGCGTAGATAATCAGAAATTTTAAGGACCTGCCAACACACAAAAGAACCTAAATGTGTGACGAATGAGAAACAAAAGGGGGATGGCAGGCTATATATATCCAGTATCTAGCCACTCATACCTATCCTATCTCAGGTTTTCAAACTTTTAAGGTCACCATCCTGGGTGCCTTAAAGATTGGTGCTCCCACCTGTGCAGTGAAACACACCGACCAAGAGTGGACTTTTTGACCCCCAAGGGTTGCATCTCCCAAATGAGCAGCCAGAGAGACACCTGGAGACCCCTAAGTCTTAGTCTCTTGTGACCTGTGGGAATTAAAGGATGTTGTGTATAGAGGTTCCAAAGCCTCTACTCAGACACAGCATGAGGTAGCTGGTCAGATCCTTAATGCATGAGCTTTCCCAGCCACTGCCAGAGTTCAATTCAAGCCAGTGAGCCAGGCCTTACCTATTTGAACTCAGCCAGTGAGGATGTGCTGTCCCTCTGGATACAGGGTGTAACAGTCCACACAGAGTGCTCCCCTGTAGGCACTCGGGCCAGGATGCTTAACTTCTCCAGGCTTTCAATGCAGCGGGAGGGGGGGGGTACCCTTGCTACACCATTCATCCTCTTGTGGGTATGGAAAATTAAGAGGGAAGAGTAGTAGAGAATGTGGGTGCATAGAGGAAAAGGGTACACATCAACTACCCCAGCCATTGCTAACGAGTTAAATTCAAGCCATTATCTGGATGTAAGATGTAACATTCTACACACAGGGTATACCCCTGTGGGCACTCGACCAGGAGGCTGTGCTTGGCCTCCAAGTTTCACTTGTAGCAAGAGTGTTTGCGCTGGCTACACCAGGAAATAGACATAGAAAAAGTGGGTATATAGGTGGAGGGAAAGTGGATTTTTTTTTTTTTTTAATTAAGGGGCTATCTGGCGACTGCCGACTTAGGCATAAGTTGCCGTAAACAAACAGCCTAGTTCTAGGCTACTTTAAAAAATTGAACAGGAAACAACAATAAAAAGAAATAACAACAAAGCAATAACAAAAACAATAACAAAAACAACAATTAAACCGGGTTAAATGAAAGGGAGAAGGCCGTCCTCCCCCAAAAAGTCAATAAGTCCACCAGTCAAAGTACACGCACTCGTCCCGAGTACAAGGGACAGGCGGTAGCAACCCCGCCCATCCCGGTACCGGGACAGGTGTCGTGCACGAAGATCACCCAGACTGGGACATTCGACAAGAATGTGCCGAACAGTCTGGGGGACGACGCAGTCGTTGCAATAGGGCGCAGGCGAGCACTCCATCGAATAGCGATGCGTCACACGAGTGTGCCCGATTTGGAGACGACAGAAAGCAACCTGAAGCCGCCGCGGCATTGGGGGATAGAGCCATGGGAACAGTCGCGGCGCAATGGCACGCAACTTTAAGTTCCCTTCGACCGTCTCCCATCTTCTTTGCCAAGCAGTCCGAAGAGCTGCCCGTATTCCTGCCATGTAGTCGGTGTGAGGAAGAGCGAAACGCTGGTCCGGTCGCAGAGTCCTCGCGGACTCTTTGGCGTCCTTATGGGCGCGCTCATTCCCCGCAATTCCTACATGTCCAGGAACCCAGCAGAAGATAATCTCGACATCTGCCCGGCTCGCCAAAACCGTGGCGTCACGGATATCGCGAACCAGGGGATGCAGAGATTGCAATGCCCCGAGAGCACTCAGGGCGCTTTGTGAGTCGCTATAGATCACAATCCGGTCTCCGAACCGGGCACGTCGCGTAATCTCCCGTACCGAGTGGTGTATTGCCACCAGCTCGGCCGTGAAGACAGACGCAGCGCATGGTAGAGCCCCGCTGACTTCAAACAGAGGGGATACGGCGTGGAAGCCGACCCCCTCTTGGGACTTGGAGCCATCCGTATACACTGGCACGGTACCAGCGTGACACGATGTGTGCTCCAAAAAGGTCGAACGCAATACTCCCGGCGCAGTACAAGCTTTGGGAGCAGAGGCGTGGCGACAAATAGCCAAATGTGGTACCCTCCAGGGTGGCGTCCTGGGCAGAACCAGGGGCGCCACCGGCCCGAGAGCTATATCTACATCTCGAAGGAGTTTCCTGGCCCTAAACCCAAAGGGCGTAGGGTATGACTGGCGTCTCTCAGCGGCATAGGCACCATCGAGATCAGCTGCGGATGCAGTGAGAGCTGTTGGCGACTGAGGGGGGCGCCGGGCTCGCGCGTACAGGCGAGTGATGCACGGTACCAGCGTGACACGATGTGTGCTCCAAAAAGGTCGAACGCAATACTCCCGGCGCAGTACAAGCTTTGGGAGCAGAGGCGTGGCGACAAATAGCCAAATGTGGTACCCTCCAGGGTGGCGTCCTGGGCAGAACCAGGGGCGCCACCGGCCCGAGAGCTATATCTACATCTCGAAGGAGTTTCCTGGCCCTAAACCCAAAGGGCGTAGGGTATGACTGGCGTCTCTCAGCGGCATAGGCACCATCGAGATCAGCTGCGGATGCAGTGAGAGCTGTTGGCGACTGAGGGGGGCGCCGGGCTCGCGCGTACAGGCGAGTGATGCACGGTACCAGCGTGACACGATGTGTGCTCCAAAAAGGTCGAACGCAATACTCCCGGCGCAGTACAAGCTTTGGGAGCAGAGGCGTGGCGACAAATAGCCAAATGTGGTACCCTCCAGGGTGGCGTCCTGGGCAGAACCAGGGGCGCTACAGGCCTAAGAGCTATATCTACGTCTCGAAGGAGTTTCCTGGCCCTAAACCCAAAGGGCTTAGGGTATGACTGGCGTCTCTCAGCGGCATAGGCACCATCGAGATCAGCTGCGGATGCAGTGAGAGCTGTTGGCGACTGAGGGAGGCGCCGGGCTCGCGCGTACAGGCGAGTGATGCACTACACGCGGCGTAGAGCGAGTGGCATCTCCCCAGCATCGACCAACAGGCTCTCAATGGGGGAAGTGCGGAAGGCACCGGTCGCAAGACGAAGGCCGGTGTGGTGGATCGAATCCACCTTCCGCAATAAACGCTCGGCTGCGGATGCATAAAACTCGCATCCGTAGTCGAGTTTCGAGCGAACAAGGGATCGATAAAAAAGTAAGGCAGTAGCCCTATCAGCACCCCAAGCGCTGATAGTCACGGAACGGAGAATGTCCATGGCGCGGGTACAAGAGACCCTAAGGCTGCGAATATGAGCCTCCCAGGTGAGGCGTCGGTCGAATACAAGACCAAGGAAACGGTGCGACTCAACCACATCCAGACGCACCCCATTAAGAAACAAATCTGGGTCGGGGTGAAGCCGTGGATGGCGGCAGAAGTGCACCACCTTAGTCTTGGCCAAAGAAAACCGAAACCTGTGCGCTTCGGCATAGCGAGAGACGCGGTTCAATGCCTGTTGGAGTCGACGCTCCAGAGTTGGCATCTGGGCCGCGCTAAAAGAGATCGAAAGGTCGTCCACGTAAAGCGTAGCGAGAACATCTTCCGGCAGCACCGAGGTGATGCCGTTGATGTTCAGGGCAAAGAGTGTGACACTGAGGACACTTTCCTGCGGGACACCCTCTTCCTGCTCCTTTGGGCCGGAGAGGGCTCCCCCCACCCGTACGCGGAATCGACGATCTCGCAAAAATTCAGATATAAACATTGGGAGGCGTCCCCTCGCCCCCATCGTGTGGAGAGTCTCCATGATACCGTATCGTCATGCGGTATCATAGGCCTTCTCCAGATCAAAAAACACCGTGGCGTAGTGCAGGTCTACGAAGGAAAGCCTCGCAGACGGCATTTTCCCGTCGGAGCAGAGCATCCGACGTGGAGTGGAACTTACGGAAGCCGCACTGTGCAGAAGACAGATGGCCTCCGCTGTCCAGGAAACAGGCTAATCTAACATTTACCAATTTCTCCATCAACTTGCACACGCAAGAGGTTAGAGAGATTAAGCGGAAACCGGTCGGAGTAGAGTGATCTCTCCCCGGCTTGCGAAAGGCGAGCACAATAGCGATTCGCCAGGAGTCTGGGAGAAGACCTTCCACCAAGATCCTGTTGAACAAATCTAACAGAAAGGCCATGCCTCGCTCACCCAGGTGTCGAAGCATGGCGTACGGAACATCATCCGGACCATGGGCGGTGTCCGCGCACGAAGCGAGAGCGGAACGCAACTCACTCACAGTAAACTTGTCATTGAAGGGTTCTCCGCCTCTGGAAGTAAAGTCCAGCCGGCGGCCTTCCGCGACATCAAGACGTGAATTGAATGCTGGCGGAGCAGCATTACGGCTAGAGAATGAGGAAAAAGCGGTCGCTAAGGATTCCGCCACGGACGCGGGGTCCGAGATTGCGGTCCCATTCTCCTGGAGAACGGGACGGGGGTCCTGCAAGAACTTGCCCCGAATCCTTTTGACTCGCTTCCACACCTCAGCTAAAGGGGGCTTCCCGTTAAGTGAAGACCCCTTTAGCCCGTATGCCCGCCAAGAAGAGCGGCGGGCGTGCTTCGAAATATACCAGAACCTAGCCCTAGCCCGACGAAATTAAGCGACAGTGAAATCGTTGGGGTGGCGCTTATAGCGCATGTAGGCATAACGCTTCTGTTTGAGGGCCGTCTCACACTCGGCCGACCACCATGGGAGTGGTCGGCCTGTAAAACGGCCAGACGTCCTAGGAATAGTAGTCAGGCCCACGGCGATGAGGTTGCCGGAGGAGAACTCAACGGCCTCATCTACCGACCTAAACTCCTCGACTGAGATAGAGAATTCAGTCATTTCCTGAAATGAAGGCCACCGCGCCCGCGCCAAGCACCACCGAGGTGGTCTCTCAGGCGGCAGTTGCCCTGAAAATGATATTTGAATGGGAAAGTGATCACTACCATGGAGGTCATCGACCACCTCCAAATCAAAATCAGGCTGTGCATCCGAAGAGCACAAAGATAGGTCGAGGCAAGAAAATGAAGCGGTTCTCGGACAGTGATGCATAAACTCATCCACGTTTAGGACACCCACCTCAAGCTCTTCGATCAGATCGGCAAGGACTTTTCCCCTGGGATTTATGGAGTAATCTCCCCAGAGAGGATGCCTGCCGTTCAGATCTCCAAGCAAGAGATAGGGCCTCGGCAACCGTGCCACGACGCGGCGGAAGTCCCCCGCGTCGAAGTCAGCTGACGGTGGAATGTACGCAGAAATCAGAGTATACCTCCTATCCAGGTGCAGCTGCACAGCCACTGCTTGAAAGGAGGTATCTAAAAAGAAAGGAAGAACGGAGACATCATGCCGGGTGTAAACCGCGCATCCCCCAGCCCGGCCATCCCGCGGTGGTGGGGTCGCAAGACCCCACCACCACGGAAGGGCGGGCAGGGAGCACGCGCCTAGCATGGTCTCCTGCAAAACGATAGCTAACGGGGAACGGGATGAGACGAGCCTCCGCAACTCCTCCCAGTTGGCCCGGAGTCCACGGCAATTCCATTGAAGTAATATGCCCTCCAGGCCTAGCTCGGAGTAGACGCGGGGGCCCTCCTCGAACTAAAGACCCTCACGGGAATGGCCGTACGCTTCCCGGGGGCAGAACCCCGGGCGCTGTTGGCCGGACAAAGCGCTGAAGGCGCTGTCGCCTTCAAGGACTTATTGGGGGAGGTTGGGCTCGCCATGCGAGTCTTTTCCTCCCTCCGCCTCGAAACCTTAGGCGGGCGTTGCGGCTTTGGAGGCGGGGGGCCCTCTTTTCGAGGAACCACCGTCTCCGAGCCACTCGCTCCACCTCGGGGCATGGGCGAAGGGGCTGAAGCTCCTTTGTTGCTGTCCTCCTTTCGGGGAACAGCTTTAGGAACCCCGGAAGATGGCCTAGCGACCATATTCAGGGGTGTTGCCTTGTGAGTCTAACGACTCGGGGGAGGCGCGTGGCCGTTTCGCCTTATGGGAAACGGTCACGCTGGGGAAAGAGGGGGAAGCCCTGGTTTTAGCCGGGGCAGGGTATGAACCCTTTTTGCCGCCAGCTTTACCAGGGGAGCGCCCGGGTTGGGTAGAGCCCGCAGAAGGGCTCCGAATGGGCGCGGAAACAACCATGCTCGTTGGCCTGGATGATCCAGGAGCAGAGGGTGCCTTTCTAACTATTGAGGCATATGACGTCCCAGGCAGAGCCGGGCGCGCCAGGACCAAGTCCTTTGCCTCGCGGAATGAGAGTCGATCCTGGGCCTGAACGGCCAGGATTTATTTCTCAAGGAGATATGCACCACATTGTTTCGAAGAAGCAGGGTGCGGCTCTCCGCAATTGACACACTTGGCCACACACGATTTGGACTTATCATGTGCGACCTTGGAGCAATTTACACAGACTTCGGGTGACCCTGACTTTGCACGTCTACATGAGCAATTCGTATGGCCGAAGCGGTGACAGTAATAGCACCGCCGCGGAAGTGGCACGAATGCCTTCACGCGGTAGCGGTACCAACCGGCACGCACCGACTCAGGGAGCTTGTCACAGTCGAACGTGACGAAGAGTGTAGGGGTGGGTCTCGAGGCCCCTCCCTGTTTTCTAATAACACGTTCGACCTTGATTGCCCCATGGTCAGCCAGCTCTAGGGTGATGTCCTCAATGGAGCAGTCAACGAGTTCCCTCGCATAAACTACTCCTTTCACAAAGTTCATGGTAGAGTGCAGCGTCACACTCACCGGGGTGCCATGAAGTGTCCGAAGAGCACTTATCTTAGCCGCCTCGGCGGGATTCGCCGCATTCGCCAGAAGGCTGCCGTCCGAGAAACGGGTCACCTTCGGCTCTCTACCAATTGCACTAGCTAATCCTCTCCTCTGATGGATCATGTTGCCCTTGGACATCATGGTACCATCAGTGGAGCGAATAACGAGGAAGCGTTTGAAGCCAGCGGGCTCGAAAACGCCAGGTAACCTCTGAATCAGGGGCCCTGATGTCATCGAGGCTCCACCCTGTGCACTTTTCGTCTTTGTCATAGTCAGGAGCTCCGTACCCGGGGGGGCAGAGGGGCCGGATGTGCCGGTCTTGGCCTGGTCGCTTGCCAAAGTGGCAGCAGACCCATCCATCCCCACAGCCCCCGCGGATGGAGAGGAGCCCCGAGTCTTCTTAGTCTTTCTTGTCTTTTTCTTCTTTTTAGGAGAGGAGGGCGGGGAATGAACCCGCTTCTCTCCTCCACCGACAGAAGCCCCTAGGCCAGATGGACCGGCCTCAGCCAGGTCCTTTTCCGAAATGGAAAAGGTCCTGGTGGTCGCAGGGGCACCAGTCAGAGGAGATCCCTCCCCTCCTTGTGCTGCCTCGGAGGCCCCAGCCGTTTGAGGAGCACCTTGCATAGGGGCGGATTCAGGTTCGGTGCTTGGCGCCGAGCCCGGATTCCTCCCCATGGAAGGCCCTACCCTCTGAGGCTGGGTTTCCTCAAGGACCATGTCTATCACAGGAGGGGCCTCCAGTTGGCCATCCCCTCCCAGGACATCGCAGGTCCCCTTGGCAGCTTCACCAGTCTTTTGTGGGGAGGCACAGGCCTTGACCCCGGCAAGGTTTAAGATTCTTGCCAGCAGGTCTTTTGAGGGAAGCGACTGAAGGGGCCTGGCTTCCCTCTCCCCCCTAAGGGGGTTTGCTCTACCGAGCCGCTTGCACGAGGGGCGGTCGGCAATGGGCTGCCTGCTGGCTTTCTTGGCAGTCCCCTTAGAAAGCAAAGGAGGGACTGCCGCTGGAGATAGGGAGGTGCCCGAAAGCACCTCCAGAGAAGGGGGTGAGGGGGAGTCCCCTACACCAGTAGGCGTAGGAGAGGAGTAAGCCTCCTCTCCGGTTAAAGAGGTATGGAGGGTCCCCTGCGCAAGCACAGGGGGGGAGAGCTCCATCTTTTCTGTGGAGCTGCACGAGGGCGGCTCCGTTGTTTTAGGGGGAATTAAGGGGAGATGTATTTGTTTTGCATCATTGGGCATGGTGACCCTCTTTGTTTTACGGGACGCAATCGCTCACCACCTCTTGCAGTAGCCCGCACTGCAAGAGGTGCTTACAGGCCTGGCAGTCCATCGGCATGGCGGCTCCACCTTGGACACGGCGTAAAATTGATAGAATGTGAAGAGGAGAGGGAAAGGGATGCGAGGAAGGTATGGGTGGGGATGAAGCAGGTTGTTAAAAAACCTCCATCCCGAACCGGAGCTCAGGGGTTAGGGAACAATGTCCCCTCCCCCTCTCAGCCCCGATCCGGGGTGGTTGGCTTGAGAAGAAGGTCAGCATCTACCCTGTGAAATTAGAGGCTGACCAGAGAAAGTTGTGGGAGAGGTTGTATGAAAAGCAACGAGGTAGGGGAGAAATCGGGCTATCTGAAGGAAGGAAGAGAGGCTAAGCTGGGGCCGGATGGAGCGCTGGATCCCGTCAGCACGGAGGCCAGGATGGCAAATCGCCGCGCCCCTTACGGGGGAGGGAAAGTGGAATGCACCAACTTCTCCATCCATCACCAAAGAGTTCAACTCAGCAGGACCTTCTCTTTCACTCAAACTGGAGGACATGCTAATCCTCCAGGCGTTGAACAGGTGCAACATGGCTACCCATACAACACCTGAGAGCCCTACTGGGGGCAAGCCTGATCCAGCAGGATGCTGATTCTTCCATTTTGCACAATCTAAAGATATGTGGCTTACTTTCCCCTCAGTAGCAATGCGGTTTTTTTTCTTGTTCTCTTTCTATCCATGCTCTCTTATTGTGTAGCATGGATGACCTAGTTTCAACTTTCCTCTCATTTCTCCAAGTGATTCAAGAAAACAGTTGGTGGCCAGCAAGACATACCTGTGGTACAAGCCTCTATTCATATGACTTGGAGAAACAAGTTTATATGAATGGACATCGTTCTAAAAATGGATTGAAACCAAGCAAAATACTTAATGCATTTTGATTAATGAATAAGAATAGCCAAACTGTAACCTGTAAAAAACAACAACAACAACAACTTATAGGGAAATTGCTTATTATGAATAGCATAGTAATAATTAATGAGTATAACATAATAGATAAGAAATACCTTGCAAGTGTTGAGAAGATCTGGGTGAAGAAGATCAAAGGAAAGGTGAGTTTTTATTACCCTCGGAGCCCCAGCTGCTTCAGCAATTTGAAGGTAGATCCCCCTTTGGGGATCTTTTCCTGGATGCTTGCAAAGAAAATCGTCATAAATTTCATTTCCAGGTTGAAGGGGAGGAGAACCAGGACCCTTCAAAAATAAGTCAAATCTGAGAAGATGGTGAAGAATTAGTGAGTTTAGGTATTCACTCTCCTACCACATTCATTACTCATAACTAAGGGAAACTACCTGAACAAAACACTAACGATGAGCCAATAAAATCTCTTTATGTTGGAAGCTGTGGGAGATGGAGGTTTAGTAAGGATCAGAGATTGCGAATAAAAAAGCCATTGTAAGTATAGGATTTTCCAAAAACATGACATGAGAGAGCAGAATGAATATGGACAGATTGGATTGAGTCAAAACATGTACAGCCAGCCAGCTCATTATAAGTAGTACAATGTGGGAGGTCACCCAGCAGAAGGTAATTGTCTTCCATGAGTCCATAAGTTCTTGC
Organism: Ceratothoa steindachneri; assembly: GCA_963969495.1. Taxonomy (NCBI): domain Eukaryota; kingdom Metazoa; phylum Arthropoda; class Malacostraca; order Isopoda; family Cymothoidae; genus Ceratothoa; species Ceratothoa steindachneri. The sequence goes on from OZ018331.1 coordinate 124,010,990, forward strand.
AGTAGACAACAAATCTTGTGGATCAGATGGCGAAGATACACATACTAAGAGACTAGAGATGTTGCTTATGGAGTCCATGTATATTACAAAATTGGGGGAGTGGGTGGATAATATGAAGTACCTCATGGATGGCATAGAGTTCTGCATTTTTTTTTTTTAATTTTATAGAGCCCATCTGGCAACTACCCACTTGGGCATAAGTCGCCGAAAAACACGACAGCCTAGAACTAGGCTACTTTAAAATAAAAATATGAAAACTTAACAATGATATAAATTGGAAAAACTTAACAATCAGGAAGCAATCTCCGGCAGCGGGGGGAGGTCCCCTCACCCCGGTGCAGGAGAGTGCAACTTACAAACAAAACAATAACAAAAAAAGAACCTTAAATAAAGGGAAGAAGCCCGGCCTCCCCCCAAAAGTCAACAAGTCCACAAGTCAATGTGCACGAATCTGTCCCGAGTACAAGGGACAGGCGGTAGCGACCCCGCCCATCCCGGTACCGGGACAGGTATCGTGCGCGAAGATCACCCAGACTGGGACATTCGACAAAAATGTGGCGAACAGTCTGGGAGACGACGCAGTCGTTGCAATAGGGCGCAGGCGAGCGCTCCATCAAATAGCGATGCGTCACACGAGTGTGTCCGATTCGGTAGAGTTCTGCAATTAAAAAGAACTCTCAGGGTGGAGGCATAAAGAAGAGGAGCACCAAGTCTAAGTTTCTACAACAATAGGCATTATTTGAGCTGGAGGAGCAAAAGCCGAGGGTGTATCTTGAAAGAGGGCAAATGCATGCATACCTGAAAAAGTCAGCTCAGAAAACACTGGCTTGTTTCAAGAACTTGCAAATTGGCGTGAGATGATCCCAGACTCTTGCTTGAGTCAATAGCCAAAGAAGGACCCCAGTGATGCAGATCAGACAGATTGAGGGCAAAGAATATGGGATGGTGGTGATAAATAGGAACACCACCCTCAGAGGGGATAATGGTCTTCCGCAGAGGAGAAAATAGATACCAACTAAGAAACTCATCAGAAACAAAGAAGCGCCTTTGCTGAGGAATGCAAAATGATGACCTGAGAGAAGAGGGACAATGGATTCTATGCAAAGGCTGAAGATGGGTGAAGACTGAAAGGACTTTGAAGCCCAACAACAAAGGGCATGTTTCTGGAATGGATGAAGAAGGCATAGTCAGAGGAGAAGCATATTTGATGCAGCCAAAGTCTAGCTTGTACAGGTCAATCTAAAGAAGTGTCAGTGTGGAATAACATGCGGTGGCAGAGATGCACCATATCAGGATTCCAACAGAGTATCATCAAAGATACAACCTAGGAATCACATCAATTACTTTGCCTTGATATGAATGCCTTACCCATACGTGTAGAGGTATGGGACAATGATGACCAATTAAAAATGATGCAGGTGGAAAAGGGCCCAAAAGGATTTATGGATAGAAAGTGAAAATCCCTTGGAAGTCACCTACTTAATGGTGACAGTGATGTTAAGGTGAATCTACTGGGTATCCAAGAGGAGGTATCTACCAAAGAAGTAACCCACCAGGTCATCTGCTGAGACAGCACACACACACTATAGACAGAGAGTGAAAGGAAAGAGACGCGCATTCTTCATGAAAAAGAGGAAAATGTTTAGGACTGAACCATGGGAAATTCCCTTATTTTGCAGAAAAAAGGCTTAATTTGGAAGAACCAAGGCCAAAGAGTAGAGAGAATAGCCTTTTCCTTTAAATTTCAAGTGCAATAACAATGAAGCTGTATTATGCAGAAAGTTTATAAGAAGATATCTGTAAAAAGAGTAAAAATGTGTGGAAGATGAATAGCCACAGATTCTTCTGCAGGCATTGGGGCCAGGAGGGCAGACAATCTTCAAGATGTCAACCACACCCCATATCCCCTTGTAGATGCATAAAAGGATAGATAAGGAAAAAAAAAGATGGGGTGAGGGAGTTGGGAGCAGTATAAAGAGAAAAGGGTGAGAAGAATGCAGAGATGTTAAAAACCACAACTGAGAGTGAAGGAAGATCCCCTACCTTTGAGCCACGACCCAGAATGAATGGATGAATGCTTTTCACTAACATGCCTGTGAAATCAGCTGCCAGCCAATAAAATGGGCAAGAATAGGCTTGCAAAAGAAAGTGACAAAAAAAAGTGGAATGGGAATGTCTAGAAGGAATAAGTCCCAGGTAGTTTCAATCTAGTTTAAGACTGTCATGAAAATTGTGGTCAGAAGGGCATGCCTACAGCACTTCCAGGTACTAGTGTAGCATTCTACACAGAGCCCCGCTTGCAGAGAAAGGAGTACAGGTGTAATGTATTTGCACCAATCGAAGGAAAACCTACCCTTCAGCGAGATTCACTAGAATAGGTCAAGGGGAAAGGGGAGCCAAAATATAAAGGTGTTGAAGGAATCAATATGGAATTCTTTTGAGAGAACCTGGGGTGCAAGATCAAAAAGATTAGTGAATTTTTTAGTTGTCAATTGTGAAGGGGCAAATGTAGCATCATCCATTATAAGAAGGTGGGGGGAAGGGGGGGGGTTACAATGATAACTTCATAATGTAGGCAAAGTGGCATGCCACATGTATGAACATAAGAAAAGGAGTCTGCAAAAGACTAATCAATAGCCTATGTGAGGCAGCTCCAGTTCCCATCACTCAGTTCAGTGCCACCTAGCATCCTCATCCATAAATCTATCCAGTATATTCTTAAAATTCTGCAGGTAGTGCGCTTCTATCACATAACTCCTGAGCCTATTCTATTCATCTACCACTCAATTTATAAATCAATTTCTTTTTTCTAAATCTAAACTTGTCCAACTTAAACCTATTACTATGTATTTTACCCTGTTTGCTAAAAATAAGAACTTTACCTATGTCTCCCTTATTATAATAACTTTTTACCCACTTGACTTGAATCAAGTCCCTTTGGACACTTATCTTTTCTAATGTATAATGATTTAGTCTCGTAAGCCTTTCTTCACTATATAATTTTAGTCATCCTTATTTGCATAGATTCAAGCAAAGCAATATCCATCCTAAAATATGGTGCCCAAAATTGGAGTGCATAGTCAAGATGAGGCCTAACTGATGCCAGGTAGTTTCAGAATGACATCAGCATTATTATTACTTACATTCCTCCCAATACCCTTTTAGATCTATTCCTAGCACTTATGCACTGCTTTCTCAGCCGGAGGTCAGAACTTACCAGGACACCCAAGTGTCTTTCGCATTCTGCCTTCCTAAAACTCTCCCATTCAATTTATAATTATTCAGTGGATTACACCTACCTATACTAAGTACACTACATGTGTTTATGTTAAATTCCATTTTCTATTTGTCTGCAAATTGGGATAGTTTGGTAAATTCATTTGTAATAAGTACATCAGCATTTGAGTTAAACCTTATATTCCTACCTCACTTAGAGTAATCTGCAAACTTGAACAGGTTGTTACTTATAACAAAGTCAAGATCATTAATATAAATCAAGAACAATAATGGCCCCAACACTGACCCTTGAGGAACCTCCACTGATAACATTCCTGCACTCAGATTTCATCCCATATATAGTAACTCTTTGCTGTCTGTCACTAAGCCACAACTGAATCCACCAAAATATCCTTCCATTGATCCATTGAGCTTTAACCCTTTGGCTGCTGCTGGTCTCTATATGGTCTCTCTCAGAAACAGCGATTGACTACTCCCGATCCAAAAATGGGTTCGGCCTTCTCTCTTGCTCTATACCAAGTCAGTTCCTCTCTATGACAAATAGATATATGTTGACATGTATTAAATAAAATTTTGAGCAGAAGATAATTTAATTATTTTTTTACACCTCTAGCACTGAGAATAATGCCTTGAATTATAACTGCTGCAGTCAAAGTGATAATTTTATACAAAAGTCATGTGTGGAACCATGTCAAAAGCCTTACTAATATCCAAATAAACAATATCATAATTCTCATTTCTATCAGCAGTATCATACACCTTCCTATAAAAAGATAGTAAATTAGTCAAACACAATTTGCCCCTAGTAAAGTCATGTTGAGATTCCTTAATCAACTTGTTTATCTAAGTAAGCCATAATAAATTTTTCTATTACAGATTCCATCATCTTTCCCACTACTAACTACTGGCCAGTATTGGACAATCATTTTACCCCTGTTCTTAAATATAGGTATCACATTAGTTTTCTTCCATGCCATGGGTACAATGCTAGGTAGTTTCTAATGATTTTCTAAATAGGCATGCTAGGTGCTCACTTAACACATCTTTACATTCCTTCAAAATCCTAAGAAAAATCTTATTAGGGCTTTGTGCTTCACTAGATTTAATTTTATTTCTTTTGAGAATATTTCCATTGTAATGAAAATATCTTCTAATTCTCCTCCTTGTTACCCCTGAAGATCAAGGTCCCCTTAAGTGTAAATACTGAAAGAAATTATTTTTTTAACACCCTGGTCATTGCATACAAATACTCTTATCTCTAGTTTTAGATAGGCCTATTTTATTGCTAGTCTTAGTTCTTTATAATTAAAAGGAACCTTTGGGCTCTTCCTTTGCCACTTTAATTTCTCTTTGTTACCCTAATTAACTATTTAATGTCCGCATTAGCTCATTAAATCTTTGCCTTAATTGATCCTAACCAATTTTTATTTTCCTATAAATGTCCTTTTAATGCGAATATATATTTAGGGTCAACAGTCTTGGTTCTAATTTTCCTATATAGAATATTCATTTCTGCCCCTGCCAATTAAATGCTTAATCATTGTCTAAAATTCCTGATCTACACTATTCCTCTTTAACTGAGGGTTATCTTCTCACTCGACTGCTCTCATTGACATCACATTTCCTGACCTAACTTCACTCACTAGTCCCTAAACAATTCCCCTTAGGCTCAGACCACTATAATTTGCTTTTCTAAATCTGGGATTGTAACCTTTATTTAATCTGCTGAGAACCCCGTTCTATTTTAACTTAAATCTAATTATGCAATGGTCATTATTTCCTAAATTTCCCCCAAACTCTGTATCACTAATACCATCTTCCTTATTTGTTAGAACTAAATCTAATATATTATCACCCCTAGTGGGTTGTTTTACAACCTAAGAAAATTATCCTGCACTATATTAAAAGATTATTCAGCCTCCTGATCACCAACAAGAGCTTCTCAGGCTATATTTCTATAATTAAAATCACCCATTATATACTGGAGATTATATCTAATATAAATAGTCATCCCTACTCCTTTCCTCCTGTTCCTATCTCTATGAAACATATTATAACCCTCAATTTGGACCGGTCTAAAGTTCTTTCCTGCCAAATCAAGCCATGCCTCTGTTATCGCAACATCAAAATTCTCTACACTCACTAGCACTCTTAACAAATCCAGCTTATTACTTATGCTCCTACTATTTGTGAAGTATAGGTATTTTCAATGTATTATTCTTTATGGTCTTACCACTACTAGACTACCTTCCTAGTCCTCTGCTCATTTACCCACCTGTTCTCTCTATATTTATCAGAATGCCCTCACCTATACCCGACTCATTCTACTTACCCCTGACAGCCGATACTGATACTCCCTCGAGACAGTCGCTTAACACTTTCACACCCTTGCAACTCAAGTGCAACCCATCAATTGCATACAAATCCTTTCTTCCAAAAACTCACTCTATGTATCCAATAACACTAGTCCCATCACACAATACTTTAACTCTAGACACTAGCTCCTCCAACCTAGTTTTCCATCATTCATTCCCACATGGAAAGCAACAACCGCCTCCCTTTCTCCTCCACCTACTATACTTTCAATTCTTTCACTCACATCCAATACACATACATCTGGCAAACAAACCCAATCCTCTCCTTACGCTAACATTCACAAAAAGTCCTGTCTAAATACCTAAAATGTGAACCATCTACCACAAGCACTTCAGGCACTTCATTTGCTTCACATACACCAATAATCCCTTCTCCTAGGTCTCCTAAGACACTGAACCTATTACTACAAGTAATAGGTGCAAACCTAGTGTCTCTCTAACTGGGTCTACTATCGCCAGCTTTTCAATACTGGCATCCCTACTTTCATCTACCAGTTACTTGTTTCCTTCCTCCCTTTATCATCCTCAACTACCCCTACTTCTAACTAATGTAAATAGATTAACTTGGCAATCCCCAGAATTCCCTTTGGGCTTGGTGTTGAGATCCCTCCTAAGCCCACTGACTAACTCCTCCAACATGCACTTCTTTCCAAATCCTGAACCCATCCCTCTTCTAATTCCACTACACACTCTTGCAGCCCACATACAAACAAGCAGTCCCAACTCCTAACATTCCACATTGAGCACAAACACACCAAGATTTATGCTCAACCTCAGTCATCCACCTCTCTCAAATCATTGGACTCAGCCATTTTTGACAAATATTTAAAATAAGTCCTTGACTTATATAAAAAAAAGGAATAAATACAATTACAAATGTGAAAGAGCAGCATACTATTAACACTTTAAATAAAGAGCTGAAAAGAAAACTAATTCACTATATGAATTAACTTAGCATGAAGCCATTCATTCATTGAGTGACTTACCTTAGGTCAAAGAGGCTGCACAAAATAGTTCTATACTCCTGGGAGCATGGGTACATGTGTATGTGAGAAAGAAAGAAAACATCAGGTGTTAAGGTGAGTGTAAAGTTAATGAAGTTATATAGCAAGAGTAAACAAATGAGTAAACTAATTAACTAGAAACAGAGCATTTTATTCTCCTAAATCTGCGCCTGTTCTTAAATCCAGGAAGGTCCCCTTTTAAAGTTGTCAACACTCAAGCATAAATCCAATGTTCATTCATTTTGTTTGTAAATTTTTAGAAAGCTTCAAGTATCTGCTCTTCACTATAAAAGTGTGAACTTAATTTTTTTATTTACAGTTTTTCCAATAAACTAATATCTCAGGTCCTTGGCCAATCAGATTATCAAGATTGTCTCTTTGTATTTCTCTGTAGATATGTTAGAAGTCTTCTGAGATGCACTTGCTCATACCCGCAAAAATGCAGCTCACTGCCCATCTCATCCTATCATACCATCCACCCTTGACTATCTTGGAGCCTCTTTCACTATAACCTACTTAGAAGAGCTCTGGAGAAGACCATATGCTGTGGTAGCCTTACTAAGAGCTGCTGGGTTCGATTGAAGAGAACCCGGGGAGTGAGATAAGTTCATCAATGGTATTTTCTGGTGTACTCAATAGTAGATTTAGATAGTAGTAGAAGATAGTTGGTGAAAGTAAGGTAGGGTTGCCCTTGTTTGAGAGGCATCGCAGGCATTTTTATTCTTTAGTTATTTTCTTTTTTGTTTTGTTGATGTTGTCTATTGTTTGTCTCTGTGTGCGTTCTTCTTTTTGTGTTCTTCTCTGTATTTGTCTCTTTGTTTTATATTCTAGTTTTTGCGTGAGCTTGAGCTTTTGAGCCTCTATTAGCATTCAAATTTTGTGTTATACCTCGTGCTTTGATATGTTGTATTTGCTTGTTATTCATTGATTGTGAGTTTAATCTTGTCTTGTAGTTTATTGTGCCATACTCTGTGTTGTTTATGTTTATGTGTAGATTGGTATTATGTTTTCCTCGGAACAGAGTCTAATGCTTGGGAAGCGCAGGTTTCGAGCGACCTTCCCATGCAATCTGGCAGGGATGTAAATTCTGCCACCAGTTCTTCTTAATTCTGGGACCTTTTTGGCCAGTTTCTGGGTTGCGACATTAATGGGCTCCAGTCACTGCCTGCGGTGCAGGTCCCTCTGCCAAAGATGCTCTCTTCGTCTGGTTTTATTTATGCAGAGTTCTGCACTCGCTGGAGCTTTCTCATAGCGGTTTTGCTGGCCATTTGAGTCACTACTGCAGGGTAGATGAGCTTAGCCCAGTTAAACATCAGGTATATTTTCCTGAAATTCGCCGAGCTAAGATTTCTGAAACTATATAGCTTAGAGATTTCTCTCTTCGCCATATTCTGCCTCTCCTGGTAGCGACTCGAGTATCCGTGTTTGGAGATTTTTAGGCCCAGGATGGTGCCTTCGGCGGAGTAGCCATATCTCCTCCCATCTATTACAATGGGCCACATCAACTTGCGGCACAGCGGGATGATCTTAAATTTCTCCCTGTTTGTCCAGATTTTCCTCTTCTCTCATATTGGTTGATGTTTGAGATCTCTGCAATGGTGTTGTTCGCCTGATCCCTTTCTCTCCTAACCCTACTGGGGACAATCTGCGTGACATCATCTGTGTATTGCAGATACATCGTGTCCCTCTGTATTGGAGTAGGGAGGTCGATGGTGAAGACCAGGTAAAGCAAGGGACTCAGGCAGCTCCCCTGGGGAATGCCCGCTTTGAGTTCGAATTTTGTCCTTTGTGCTCTTCGATCATGATAAGCACCCTTCTGTCCATGATGAAGTCACAAAGAACCCTTTCCAGGAATGGGTTTAGCTGGAGACCTAGGATCTTGTATTGTAGTCCTCTCAGCCAAACCTTGTTGAAGGCCTTCTGCATATCCCTCATCACGATGTCTACATATTGACCCTTCGCTCGGCAGTGTGCGATCTTTTCTGTTAGGAGCACTAGGGCTGTTTCAGTACCCCTTTTTGGTCTGAACCCATGTTGTTGTGGGTTATGCGCTCCCAACTCGTCGAGTTGATTTTGTAGCCTGTTGGCTATAATCTTCTCTAAGATCTTGTCGAGTATTTCTAGGAGAGAGATTGGGTGATAGTTAGCCACTTGGTCTGCGGGCTTATTCCCTTTCAGGATAAAGATGATTTTAGCCACCTTATACCCATCATGGTATTCACCATGCCCTGAATAATTTGCAGTGGGGCATTCACTAGGTTGTTCTTAGTGAGCCCAGACCAACTGGGGGCCCTTTGTTTGAAGGACCTTATGGTATTAATGGTCTCTTCAATGTTAATAGGGCGCCTGTGGTTAACCATCTCTCTCTCTCTAGATACTTGCGGTTGTGGGTGGGTCCTATGTATCATCGCTCCGAGGTCCTTGAGCAGTTGGTCTTCGAAGCCCTGGTTGAAATTGTCATTCTCCTCAGGTGATATTGCAAAGACCTCTTTCCAATGGCTTTTGAGAGAATCCGGATCCTCTATGATGATGTCACCTTCCTTTATTTTTATCCCAGGCCTGGGAGGCAATCCCCTAAGTCTTTGGATGCTAATCCAAAAACTTACAGGATTTCTCTCCCTGTCTAGTCTGTCTATGATATCGTCCCAGATTTCCTTCTGTTTCTCAAGGATTATGTTTTTTAGTCCCTCACTTAGCTGTCTCATTCAGGCTGCCCTTTCCCGGATTGGGGGTGTCCTACCAACTTCCTCGTAGATTTCTCTGTGTTCTCTAGTGATATCCCTCATTTCATCCATCCACCTGATTTTTTTTTTTAATTCATTTTTCATTTTATATCGATAAGCAGATGCAAAGGACATTATTTTAAACAACATTTTTATCAGTTATCCTGTAAATAATCTTGAATACACTGAATGGCTTTGGAGTGAATTAGTGAAACTTTGGCCCAAACTTGCCTTCTTCTAGCTCCTATTCCTCTTTTGTTTCTATACTAAGGCAATAATAAATTTTACCACCCTTTTGGGTTAACACTATCCAATCTCCATTTTTGGGGCAGTAACATTATGTGTTGAGTAGATAAACACAAAATTTTATAGAATAATGGATAGTGTTTCAAATTTCTATATTATTTTGATAAAACTCAGAAATATTCAGGCTTTTCAAATACGTTGAAATAGAGAGTACTCACTCAAGAAAAGGTGACCGAGTATTAATTGGGAGCCTAGCTTCAGGGTGATTCAAATCTGGGTTATTCAACAATGTCCAAACAATCTCTTGAGCCCATGTTGTGCCAGATTTTGGGAATGTCATAATAACAACATCACTTTGCTGAAACTGAAATAGGTAAAACTTAAATGGTAATGCCATTTTAAGGTGTTTTGGAATCAATCTTGTAGATACAGTTTATGGGGGTGTATTGATTTGGATGACCTCTGATAGGTCCTTGTTATGCTATGTTAAATAATATTTTCATTGTTACAAGGAGGAATCATTACAGTTGATCTGAAGATTTATGATATCTATAGGTATTTGTCTAACAATTAATAGCAGATATCATTGAAAATTAATGGATTAATAATAAATGGAAGACATTAGGAATATATTCATTTGATGTTAACTAATTTAAATTTTTTAGTTACTAGTAAAAATATTCTAGGAAAGTACTTAACATAAGTGGAATTAGTTTATGATTTATATTTTTTATATATATTTTGAAATACATCAGATTCATTAATACCTGACTTAGGTTTTGATAGTTATTGGTTTAATTTAGTAGAATGGTCTATTTCTAGAAATTCTTAAGTCAAATGGTTAGAAAGTAAAGCGTTATAAGATAACATAATTTCACAGATGACAAAAGCCACAAGGGCCTATCAAAGGTCATCCGCATCCGTCAAAACCCACCCACAAAAAGCACCATCGCCAGGGGAAGACAAAATCAAAGTCCCCCACAATATAATATAACAGATGACAAAAGCCACAAGGGCCCATCATGGGTCATCCGAGTCAAACGGCCTCTTTTTTTAAGGCACCCAAACTCCCAAGAAAACTACATCCAGAGGATTGCGTCCACAAACAAGGGTATCACCAATCAAGGCTTGTCAAGAACTAAATCATGCAGCTATAAATATATACAAACAATATTAATATATACAAAACTTAGGAACCATCACAACCTTCCCTCCCCATAAACTCATCCAACCTACTCAATAAACTTAGTCAATAAATAGATGAATGGCTGCTATACGTTTTTCTAGAATTCTAAAAAGTGAATGAAAACAAATAGGTTTATTCTGGGCAAACTACAGCCGGCATGCTGCCCCCCAAATGTTAGTAAATTTGAAAGAGAAGTTACCAAGCAATGGTAAATAATATTGTGAGCATTAACACTTTACCCGTAAATGGTGTGACGCAACCCAGCGTGTATATATATGTAAATCTATTTTTATCTGTGTATATTAATATTATAAACATATTTGTCTGTCTGTTTTGGTGAAACAGTGTGTGGGTGATGGAGCCCTTAGTTTTGCCCCTCCTTTGTTTTCTTCCCGCAGGTGTGCGTATATGTGGGAGAGTGCCGATCAAAAGGCTACACACACTGACAGTCTTCACTAGGACTGAGTGACTCCCAACTCAAACTCAAGCATAAGTTCGTAACAATGGCTAATCTGACAACTTTGTTACCACATCAATGATTTTATTGCCTTTCATTTGAATCATTTCAGTGTCCTGGGAGATGCCAAGGAATTAAGACATGGGGCATTTTATTTCAGCCTAGCTTTTATTATCTTACAAACTTTACCCAAAATGAGTTATTTGAAGCAATCTAAAGAGCAAAAAAATAAGATAAATGAAGAGTGTTTAACAAAGAGTGGACTGAAAGGTATTTCTTTATTGACATTAGAGTTAAAGCTGTATGTTTGATTTGTCATGAAAGTTTGTGTGTTCAAGGAATAGAATTTGAAATGGCACTTTCAAACCAAGCATGCCAACTTTGGACACAATTCATCAAAGCAAGAGCTGCAAAAGAAGGCAACTGATCTGGTAAAAAGTTTGAAGCAACAGTAAACTGTGTTTGAGAAAACTTCATTTATACAAAGGAATGCAACAAAGGCAAGTTTTGTAATGACAAATAAAATTGCAAAGCAAAACAAGTCATTTGCAGAAACAGAATTTATTAAAGATTACATTGTTGATGCTGTCAGTGTTCATCACATAGATGCAATTGAAATGAATATTAAAGAACAGCTGTTAACAGCCAGTGGTAGTTTTCAGTGGTTTTCTATTGCTTTAGATGAGAGTACTGACATTCATGATACTGCTCAGATACTTATTTACATCAGAGGAATTGACAAAAACTTTGAAATTACAGAGGAATTGTTATTTATGGAGTCTCTCAAAGACACTGTTACTGGAAAAGATTTGTACAACAGTGTCATTAATAGTCTAATCAGGTTTAGATTAAGCCTGGGTAAATTGGCAAGTATTACAACTGATGGTGCTCCTTCACTCATAGGCAAACATTGTGGCCTTGTGACCTTGATGAATGATAAAATCAAAGAAGATTTTCCAGCGCACAGTGCGTTATCTTTTCACTGCATCATACATCAATCAAGAAAGCCTCTGTAAGCCTTCTTTAAAACTCAAACATGTTATGGATTCAGTGATGCATGTAGTGAATTCAATAAGAGCACAGGGACTGGAACACAGGCAATTCCAAAGTTTCTTGAAAGACATCAAGGCAGATTTTACTGATGTGTTGTACCACACAAATGTCCACTAGTTAAGCATGAGAAAAGTACTAAAGAGGGTGTAGGACGTTGAAGCAGAGATTGTCATGTTTTTTAATATGAAAGAAATCTCTTGTGACAATTTAAAGGAAATGGAGAGTGACAAATGGGTTTGTGATTTTGCATTTGAGGTAGACATTATACAAAAGCTGAATGAGTTAACACAAAACTACAAAGCAAAGGTGTATTTGCTCATAAATTGTACGTGGAAGTAAAAGCCTTTCAAATGAAACTTGAACTTTGTGCCAATCAGCTTAAAGAGCAAAACTTTGTTCATTTTCCTCTGTTGAAAACACAAGCTGTTACAGAAGCATTATCAGACAAGTACAATTCCCAGTTGATGGCTCTAAAAGAGGAATTTACAGAAAATTTGCTGATTTCAAAGCAATTGAAAGCCAGTTCAATTTGCTCAGCTCACTTTTGCCTGTGACATTGAAACAGCTACTGAAGAACTGCAGATGGAACTGATTGATTTACAAGCTGACAACTCTTTAAAGAGGCTGTTTGAAAATAAACCACTGGTCGAGTTTTATGCATCTCTGCACTTAAAAAAGTTTTGAAATCTGAAAAATTTTGAAAGAAAGATGTTTGTGTTGTTTGCATCAATTTGCATTTGTGAGCAGACTTTCTCCATATTGAAAGTTAACAAGTCAAAGAACAGATCACTTCTCACAGACTTGAATCTTCAGTCAGTGTTGAGGATCAGCACAAGCAACTTGACACTTAATTTTAACAAACTGGTAAATGACTGCAGTCAGATGCATCATTCTTATTGAGATCATTTTGTTGCTGAGTTATTTGTTTTTCAAATAAATGTGTTTCATAGAAAAATTATTACTTTAAAATATCAATAATTTTTTTTTTCTTTAAATTGAGTTACTTTGTTTTCAAACAAATGTGTTTCATATGAAGTTTCTACACTAAAATATAAATTGATTTTTTATTAAAATTGAGTTACTTTATGCGTTTCATTTGAAGTTTCTACTTTAAAAATTAATTAATAAGAATTGTTTGTTTTTTTCTTTAAACAGAGCTACTTTGTTTTTCAAATAAATAGGGTAGTGTGAAAATTAGTTTGGACAGTATCAAATTTTTTGACTATTTCATAATGTCTTAATTTTTGGCAACACTAATTAAGTCTTTTTTGTTTTCCATTCAGAATAATGTACTGGTAATATCTGACAACTGTTTTGTTGTGCCCTAGCTACACTAAGCCCGACAGTGCTACACCAGAGCTTGTTGTGAATGATTATTGCTGGGAGTGTGCTACGTGGTGTACTTGGTTCTGCCGGAATATTCACCTTCCAATTATTATTAGACTATAAATTTATTCACACCCAAGAAAATGTGGAAGAAAATGGAAGACAATACTTCACGTTGACAAGGGTCTCAACAGAAATAGTGTGAAGGATCCCAAGAAAACCAGTATTTTAAAAAAAAAATTTAAGAGCTCATTTGGCAACTGCCTAGTTGGGTATTAGTCGCAGTATTAAAAACTGCCTAGTACTAGGCTACTTTAAAATAAGATTAAAAAAAAAACAAAAAAAAACACAACACTAATAATAAAAAAGGAAAAGGCAACGAGCAGGAAGCAAGCTCCTGCATCAGGGGAGGTATCCCCCCGGCACAGGAACATGCAACCTATAAAGAAAACAAAAAAAACCTAGTTAAATAAAAGGGAGAAGGCCGGCCTCCCCCCAAAAGTCTACAAGTTCACCAGTCAATGTAGTGACCCCACCCATCCTGGTACTGGAACAGGTAACGAGCACGAAGATCACCCAGACTGGGACATTAGACAAGAATGTGCCGAACAGTCTGGGGGAGAATGCAGTTGTTGTGGTGGAGCGAATGTGAGTGTGTGTTAAAGGGCCATTCTCCCACCCCTTTTCTCAGTACCCTCTCCCTCCCTCTGTAAGAATGTGTGTGTGTGTGTGAATGGGAATGGGTTTGTTTTGTTTGTTTATTTTATGTATAAAATGATTACCATGTTTTTTCTTTCTTTCCAGGCGCCATATTCTGGAAAGATAGTAGCTAGTTTTGATATATCACTATAATTAAAACAAAATAGTACTTTGTTTAAAATAATCTTGTATCAAAATACTACTTTGCCCTAAGTAAAGTTAGCGAACTAAATGTTGAATAGTTTGTTGAAAGACCACTCCAGTAGACTTAATCGCCACCATTTGTAAGGAGTGGCGGAGGTGGTAGGGTTCTGCTAACTGAGCAGAAAGAAGAAATTGTCAAGTCCCGCCAGGACAGAGAGAGAGAGGGCTTTGATAGCTTCAAGACGTTACCAAATTATATTGCATGTTCGAAGGCACCAGTTTTGGTTTGTAAAGCGCTTGAGATCCCAATACCCACCTGGGTAACATGTGAGCCCTTCCTTCTTTTTTCTTGGTCCCCTTGTTTGCTTTAGGCCTCCTGTTAGTGACTTCTTGTCTACTGTGTGATCGTTAGTGGCAAAGATATTTTGTTGTTAGACTTAGGCTATCCCTTTTACATATACACATAGTCTAATTAAAGGTTGGTTATATAAATTTTGATTGGTATTCTGGTATTTGTCAGGTAATATTGTGTGTATAGGAGAATAGCTATATATATTTGTTGTGTGAATATTTACCCCATATTTTTGTAAATATAAGCTGTAATTATCATTGTACTTTTTTCTGTTAGTAAAGGACTGTACATACAATCCGTTTCATTCTTCTTCGACTTCTCACGTCCGGATTAGTATAGGAAGCGGGTTGGATCGATTGGGGTTAGTCTAAATTTTTCGGCCCGCTACATTTGGCGCCCGAATAGTGACGTGAGACTTCTAAACCTGGAGCGTGACAGGATTGGATTGCAGTCCATACCCAATTTGTGTGACAAGTAGTTTGACTGATTTTTCCCTCCTCCAATCTTTTTACTAACTTGGGAACAATGGCTGTAGCGGAAACATTGAATGAAGAAGTAGTGCGATTGAGACTGGAGTTGAGAAAGAAAGAAGAGGAGTGTGAAATGTTGTGGGGAATGATGGAGGGAATGGAGAATAAAATAAAAGGGACGAATGAAAAGACTGATAGGATAAAGAAGGAAATGGGAGACCAACAGGATCAGACAGACCGACGGATGCAGGACCTGTATAACATGATGACAGGGGCTGGATCAGCCCCAGGACCTACAACCCTGACCCCTGCTCCGACTGAAGGGGATAAGACTAATGGGATCAATGGGAGTGTGTACGAGTCTAGAGAGGATAGGGTGATTATGGGTGATAGGAAGGACGGAGAATGGAAGAGAGTTGAACGCAAGAGAAGAAGGAAGAGTGGTGCAAAGGGGAAGGATAGGAAGGTAAGAGGCAAGAGTGTGGACTCATTGTACTCGGATGAAGGAGAGAGTGATGGTATGATTGAATATGAGTGAGAGTGAAGGCCGCTCAGTGAGAGTGAAGTGATTGTGGGAAAGGGTATTTTGATAAGGGAAGTGCCAAAGATAGATCGATTTAGGTTACATGGTGGGAAAAGTGTAGAAGAATTCTTCCCGGAATTTGAGCGTTATTGTAAGCTCAAGTACCCGGAGAATAAGGGATACTGGATGAATGTTTTGGGGGAATGTTTGGAGGGAAAAGTATTGGAGTTTTTCCGTGTGATTACAAGTGTGGGGGAACCAAGGTACAATGTGGTGAAGGAGAGATTGATTGGGCAGGTGAAATGAATGAAAGAGAGCGTGAAGTATAAAAGGGTGAATGAATTTGAGAAGGCTCGAATGGGGAAAAGTGAAAGTGTGAACATGTATGCACATAGGCTTGAAAGTATGGCAAGAAAGAGGTATGGTGATGATGTAAAAGAATGTAAACCACTCATGAGGAAGTTTTTGGACACAATCCCGCGAAAGGTGAGTGAATGGCTGAGTGGAAAGAGAAAGGAGAGAGTGAGACTGACAGTTGAACAGTTGATGTGGGAGGATGTGTTGGAACTATTAGAAATATGGACGATTTGATGATGAAAGCGATCTAGAAGAGGATGGATGGTACAGTGTGAATGTTGGGGGTAAGAAGCCCAGGAGCTTTCATCCACCCCAACAGTTTGTCAGCTACAGGGATGCCCTGAAGGCTGCACCAGCTGGAGTGATGTCGAACTTCCTGGGCCGGCAGAATGGAAGGGGGCAGATGAATTTCAAGCGTGGAAACGGATATATGAGAGAGAAACTGAGGTATGTCCCAGCAAACGAGAGACCAAATGGTGGGAGAAAGATTGTGGAATGTCGTCGGTGTGGAAGGAAAGGTCATATGTTGGCAGAATGTAGGTGGACATCTGGTGCATGTTTTGGGTGTGGTAAGAAAGGGCATATGATAAAGGATTGCCAGGAAAGTGTGAAAGAGTGCTTCGAGTGTAAAGAAATAGGCCATTTGAAGAAAGATTGTCCGAGGTTGAATGGTGGAGCAACTGGTGGGGAAGGTATGAAATATGCATGTGGTAATTGTGGAAAGGCTGGTCATTATGCAAGGATGTGTCGTGACCAGAGGAATCTATGTAGCTATTGTGCAATGGAAGGTCATTCAAGTGAAAAGTGTTGGATTAGACTGAGAACGCAAAGTGTGAATGGAAAGTCTGAAGCGGGAAACTGAATGGTAAGAGGGTACCTGCTGAAGTATCCTCTGGGTGCATGAGTGTGAGTAATGTGTTGGTAAGTCTGTCTAGTGTGAAAGTGCTGTCTGGTAGGAAGTATGAGTGTCTGAGTGTGAAGGTGGAATTGAATGGAATTGAGTGTTTGGTTTTAATAGATTCTGGATGCAAGGCGAGCTTGGTGTATAAAGATGTGTATGACAAGGTTAGCGAGAAAGCCCTCCTGTCTGAGTGCAAGGGTAGTTTGGTAGGTATTGGTAATAGGAGAGTGCCTGTGATTGGAATGATAAGGTCAGCTGTTCGAATGCATGGTATGATGATGAATGAATGCAAATTTTCTGTGATTGATAAGGTGAGTAGTGAGTATGGTGTGATTTTGGGGTATGATTTTATGAAAATGAATCGTATGGTTGTGCATCCTGCGAGTGATCAGATTGAGAGAAAGATTGGTAAAAATGGGGTGTATATGTTGTATGTAGGGAAAGATGGTAGCATTTTGAGGAGTGTGTTTACTGGTATTGAGGTGACTGCTATGGAGAATGTAAGGCTTGTGAAGGGTGAAAGGGTGTCTGTTAGAGTGAGTTGGAGTAAGGATGTTAGTTTGAATGTGGGTGAGAACACTGTCATATTGGATGGAAAGGATGCGTGTTGCTTGTGTGTTTGATGGCTTGATGAGAATGAATGATCCTTTTGTATGTGTGCAGGCGGACCCGTGTGAAAGGGCAGGTGAGGGGAATCCAAGTCGGAGATGTACTGGGTCACCTCTCCACTGTCACTGAGGTAGGTATGGATGATAGTACGGATGTCAGGGTGAATGTTGCAGGTGGAGAGATGTGTGAATGGACGTATAATGATGTGAAGAGCATGGTGGAATTGGATGGATGTTTAACTGAGTATGAAAGGGAGGATGTGTATCAAATGATATTTGAATGAATGGGAGCCCTCAGTAAGGGTGATCTGGATTTTGGGGTTGCAAAGCTCCCGGAATTCAAGATTGTCCTGAAGGAGGACTCCCCAATCTATCAGCGGCCAAGGCATTTCCCATGTCCGGTTGCTGATGAGATTGAGGAGCAGTGCTTGGAATTGGAGCAATTGGAGGTGATTGAAGAGAGCGAGAGTGCATGGAATAGTCCAATTGTACCTGTACGTAAGCCGGATGGAAGATTGCGTCTGTGTGTGGATTATAGAAAGGTGAATGAAAAGACTGTGAAAGAAAGGTTTCCGATGTGTGTGGTATCTGAGTGTGTGTATAGTATGCATGGGATGGAGTGGTTTACTAAGCTGGATCTGGTACAGGGGTATTACCAGATGCCCATTGCTGAGGAGAGCCGGCCGGTAACCGCCTTCTCTTCCTCAAAGAGGCATTACCAATTCCGGAACCTCAGCTTTGGGTTGGCTAATGCTCCCGGAGCCTTCCAGCGGGCAATGAATGTTGTGTTGAGTAAGTTTGCGAGTAAGAATGTGATTGCATTTATAGATGATATTTTGATTATGACTGAGACTTTTGAGGAGCATATGAGATTGGTGAATGATGTGTTGAGAACGTTGGAGAGTGTTGGTGTGAAGGTGAAAGTGGCGAAGTGTGAATGGTTTGCCAAAGAAGTGGAATTCCTTGGGCATATGGTGAGTGAGAATGGGTTGCGAAAATCGCCGAAGTATGTTGAGAAGGTGCGAATGTTTCCTAAACCGGTGACTGTGAAGCAACTGAAGTCGTTTTGGGGTTTGATTGAATTCCAGCGAAAGTTTATACGTGATTGTTCTGGTGTGAGTAAGCCTCTGACTGAGTGGATGGGCAAGAAAGGTAGTACGGTTGTCAAGTGGAATGATAAGATGAATGAGGCGTATGAGAGACTGAAAGAGGTAGAGGCGGAAGATGTTGAATTGGCTTACCCAGATTATAGTGTGAATGCTAAAATGCTTGAATTGTATACAGATGCAAGTGGGTATTGTATGGGAGGTTTTCTGATGCAAGAGCAGCGTTTGAATGGATAGAATGTCAGGCGAATAATTGGGTATGTGTCCAAGGCTATGAATGTTGCAGAACGAAAGTATTCGACTGTGGAGCGAGAGTTGGCTGCGATAAGGTATTGTTTGAAAGTGTTGTGTCCGTTTTTGTATGGTGTGAGGTTTGTGATCAAAACAGATCATCAACCTCTTGTGTATCTGCAGCGTATGAAGTGGGCTGATAGTAGGATTGCAAGGACTTTGGAAGATTTGAGTGACTTTGACTATGTGCTTGGTGAATGGAATGGAGTGGCTGATTTGATGTCAAGGTATCCTGGTACGAATGATGAAAATGTGTGTGGAGTGAGTGATCCTGAGTATTTGCCAAAAGGGATTATGAATGGAAAAGTGAGTAAGGGTGGTGGTGATTCCTTGTTTGAGAGTGTATGGAATAGTTTGAAAGATTTGAAGAGTGATGGAGTAGACATGAGAGTGCCCGATAGTGTGGATGATTTAAGGAAGGAGGTAATGAATGAAGTGTGTAGGAAGCCTGAAAGCATTGGTATGGCAAAGGTGCGGAACTTCATGAAAGAATTGAGAGCGATGTGTATGCAAGGGGTCCCACCATTTCAGGAAGTGTTGATTGTAGTGAGTCGTTTGTATGGAGTGATTGTTTATGTGCACTTTGGTGGTGAGAGGCCGATTGTGTATAAGGATGAGAAGATGAAGGGTTTGAATCCTAATGTGGTACATCTGCAATGTTTGAGCGGTGTGCACTACAATTGGGTGATTGAAAAGTGTTCATATATGAGAGAAGAATGATTGCCTGGATGAAGATGAGTGTGTGGTGAGTGATGATATGGGAGTTAATGACAGTGTGGATATCAGTGCTGATGTTGGTGTGCTTGTTCCTTCGGTGTATTGCAAACATGGTGGACCTGATATGATGGAAGCGAGAGTGAAAGTTGGTGAAAGGTTGTTCTGTGGTTTGATTGATACTGGAGCGCAGGTGTCTTTAGTGAATGAGAGGATTCTGAGTAAGTATGATGAGTTTAAATGTTGCGAGCATAAACCTGTGAAGTTACGGATAAGTGGATTAGGGAATGGCATGATAGTGGCATGGAGACAGGTTAGTCTGAAAGTGAGTTTGGGTAATGGTGTGAATGTGAAGCATGACTTTGTGATTCTGAAGGATGAGCAAATGCGGTGTTGTTTCTTGCTTGGTGTAGACTTTATGAGATTGAATGATTTGTCTTTGGATGCTGATAAGGATTGTCTTATGAAAGGTGAATGTGAGTTGATGAGGTTGAATGAGTGTGCAAAGAATGTTGTCAAGTTTTGCGGTATGATTGAGTTGGTCATGGATGATGAGAATGAGATTTTAAGTGATGAAGATATTCTAGAGATGCAAGAGATATGTCCTTTTGTTAGTGAGTTGAAGAGGTGTGTAATGATGCGTGTTGATTTGAATGAATGGCCAGAGTGTTTAAGTGATTTTAAAAGGTATGCTAAGGATTTTGTTGTTTGTATGGATGTTGTATATTTTGTGAGGCATGTGAAGGGTCATGATGATATGTATGTACCTGTGATGTCCTTAGTTGGTATGATTGGTCTGGTGAAGGTTGTGCATGATAATTATGGGCATATGGGTAAGTTTAAGCTGTGGGAGTGTATGAAGGAGCGTGTGTTCCATCCATTTCTGAGAACTGTTGTGAATGATGTTGCAACTACGTGTGAAAGGTGTCAGAAGCGAAAGGTGCAAGGTGTGCAAGTAAAACCAACGATGTTGAAAGTTGATGCGAAAGAACCGTTTGAATTGGTAGTGATTGATTGTGTGTCTTTGCTGCGTATGAGTGCTGGGAATGTTGGTATGGTTGTTATGGTTGATCATAAAAGTAAGTTTGTGTATGCAGCGCCTGTGAGAGATAAAAGGAGTGTGACTGTTGCGCATGTGGTTGAGCAGTTGTTTTTTCCTATGTGTGAATGGAAGCCTAGAAGATGTCTGAGTGATAATGGGCCTGAATTTGTAGGGGAAGTGTTTGAGCAAATGTTGAGAGAGAATGGTGTGGAGCATGTGAGAACAACTCCGTATGTACCGTCTTCAAATGGATTGGTTGAACGTACTATAAGAACCTTGTGTGAGATGTTGAGAATGATGAGTACAACAGTGAATGACTGGGATGTGTGTCTGGGGAGAGTGTTGTGGGCGTATAATTCAACTGTGCATAGTGCAACTGGAATGTCCCCATGTCAGTTTGTGATGAATTTTGAAAGGCGAGTGAAAGATAGGTTTCGTTTGAGTGAAAGTGAGCAGAGTGTATGGCGTGAGGCGCATGAAAGGTTCCATTCATTTGAATTAGGTGCAAAAGATTGAAGGTGAAAGAAGTGAAGGGTAGGTTGAATGTGTCAAAGATGAGTGAGAAGTTTGATGTACCTTATAGAGTTGTGAGGGTTTGGGAAAATGGGGTGACGTATGTTCTGGAGAGTTTGAATGACGGTATGACTGAGAGAGTGCGGGCTCATCAGAGTCAGTTAAGGAGATGGAGAGAACCTCCTGACTACCTGGTGAGCCATCCGGTGTATGGACTGTGTAGAGAGAGAGGTAAAGGGCATGATGATGAGATTGAATGTGATAGTATGGATCTGTCTGGGGAAAAGCTAGTCTTAGTCTCGAGGAGTAGAAAGCGTACAAAGAAGAGTGAAAGGAAGAATGCAAGTACGAATGAAAATAAGTCTGAGCAGAGTGTTTCTGGTATGGGGGATCTTGAGTTTTGTGTAAACAGGTGAGTGATTTGGCTGGTATAAGTAGACGAGTGAGTGAGCTGCCTGTGCCTGATTTTTCTGGTTTTGGGAACAGTATGAATGATAAGTGTGTTTGGGCAGAATGAACCTAGTGTGGCTGATTTTTCGGGTTTTATGAATGGTAATAGTAGGGGTGAGTTTGATGTAGTGAATGATGAAGTGGCTGATTTTTCAGGTCTCTGGTGGGAACCAGTCAAAGAGGTTTCTGGTATGCCTGTTGAGAATACAGGGGATGTGAGTGACCTGTCTGTTTCGCAAGAATGTACTTTGAGTTGGATGAGAGCTGTGAGTGAGGAGCTGATGAATGGGGGTATGATGAGTGAAGGTTCTGAACGGAAGAGTATGAAAGAATTCTGTCGTGAGATGGGAGAACTGGTAATGAGGACTAAAAGTATGGTGGACGATATGATAAATAGTGACAATGAGACTGACGAACAAACCCGACCAATTGCTACGCGTAGCCAGGGACCAGTAGAAGAGTGTGAATGGGTGCAGAAGGGTGCGATTGAGCACAAGTGGTACCGTGAAGAGTGATTGAAAGGGTTTTGTGAGTGGCTGGTCGAATGGCTTAAGGAAGGAGGGGTGTGGTGGAGCGAATGTGAGTGTGTGTAAAAGGGCCATTCTCCCACCCCTTTTCTGAGGTTAGTCTAAATTTTTCGGCCCGCTACATTGTCACAATAGGGTGCAGGTAAGCACTCCATTAAAGGGGCAATGCGTCACACGAGTGTGCCCGAATTGGAGACAACAACAAGCGACCTGAAGCCATCGCAGCATTGGGGAAAAGGTCCATGGGAACAGTCACAGTGCAATGGCACGCAACTTTAAGTTCCCTTGGACTGTCTCCCATCTTCTTTGCCAAGCAGTCCGAAGAGCTGCCTGTATTCCTGCCATGTAGTCTGTGTGTGAAAGAGCGAACTACTGGTCCAGTCACCCGGTCCTCGCAGACTCTTTGGCATCCTCATTGGCGCAATCATTCCCCGCAATTCCTACATGTCCAGGAACTCAGCAGAAGATAATCTTGACATCCACCCGGCTCACTAAAACAATGGCATCACAGATATCGCAAACCAGAGGGTGCGGAGATTCCAATGCTCCGAGAGCACTCAGGGTGCTCTGTGAGTCGCTATAAGTCACAATCCGGTCTCCAAACCGGGCACATCATGTAATCTCCCATACCGAGTGGTGTATTGCCACCAACTCAGCCATGAAGACAGACGCTCCGCCCAGTAGAGCCCCGCTAACTTCAAACAGAGGGGATACAGCATAGAAACTGACCCCTTCTTAGGACTTGGAACCATCTGTATACACTGGTATGGTTCCCGCATGACACAAGATGTGCTTCCAAAAGGCCGAATGCAATATTCATGGCGCTTTACAAGCTTTGGAAGCAGAGGCATGGTGACAAATAGTTAACGGTGGTACCTTCCAGGGTGGCGTTCTCAGCAGAACCAGGAGAGCCACCGGCCCGAGAGCTATATCTAGCTCTCAAAGAGTTTCCTAGCCCTAAACCCAAAGGGCTTAGGGTATGACTTGCGTCTCTCAGTGGCATAGGCACTGTCGAAATCAGCTGTGGATGCTTTGAGAGCCGTTGGCGACAAAGGGAGACGTTGCGCTCATGCATACAGATGAGTAATGTACTGTGCATAGATAATGGCATCTCTCCAGCATCGACAAGCAGGTTCTCAATAGGGAAAGTGAGGAAGGCACCAGTCGCCAAGAAATGGCCAGTATAGTGGATTGAGTCCACCTTCCGCAATACACACTCAGCTGTAGATGCATAAAACTCACATCCATAGTCGAGCTTCGAACGAACAAAGGATCAATAAAAAAGTAAGGCAGTAGCCCTATCAGCTCCCAAGCACTGAATGTCACCGAACGAAGAATATCCATGGCATGGGTACAAGAAACCCTAAGGCTGCGAATATGAGCCTCCCAGGTGAGGCGACGGTCAAATACAAGACCAAGGAAACAGTGCAATTCAACCACTTCCAGGCGTACCCCATTAAGAAACAAATCTGGGTCAGGGTGGAGCTGTGGATGGCGGCAGAAGTGCACCACCTTAGTCTTGGCCAAAGAAAACCAAAACCTGTGCGCTTTGGTATAGCAAGAGACGCAGTTCAATGCCTGTTTGAGTCAATGCTCCAGAGTTGGCATCTGGGCCGCGCCAAAAGAGATCGAAAGGTCGTCCACATAGAGTGTAGCAAGAACATCTTCTGGCAGCACCGAGGTAATGCCGTTGATGCCCAAGGCAAAGTGTGTAATGCTGCGGACAGTTCCCTGCGGGACACACTCTTCCTCTTCCATTAGGCAGGAGATGGCTCCCCCCCCCGTACACGAAATCGGCGATCTGGCAAAAATTCAGATATAAAGACCGGAAGGCATCCCATTGCCCCCATTGTGTGGAGGGTTTCCATGACACCATATCGCCATGCGGTATCATAAGCCTTCTCCAAATTGAAAAACACTGTGGCAAAGTGCTGTCTATGAAAGAAGGCCTCGCAGACAGCATTTTCCAGTCAAAGTTGAGCATCCAACGTGGAATGGGACTTGCTGAAACCGCACTGCGCA
This sequence comes from Ceratothoa steindachneri, assembly GCA_963969495.1. NCBI lineage: Eukaryota > Metazoa > Arthropoda > Malacostraca > Isopoda > Cymothoidae > Ceratothoa > Ceratothoa steindachneri. The sequence goes on from OZ018331.1 coordinate 124,035,316, forward strand.
CAACACAAATGTCCTCCACTGTCCAGAAAAATGGCTAATCAAACATTTACCAATTTCTCCATCAACTTGCACACGTAGAATGATCTCTCCCTAGTTTGCGAAAGGATAACACAGTAGCAATTCGCTAGGAGTATGGGAGGTTACCCTCTACCAAGATCCTGTCAAACAAATCTAGCAGAAAGGTCATGCCTCGCTCACCCAGGTGTCGAAGCATGGCGTACGGACATCTCTGGACCATGGGCGGTGTCTGCGCACGAAGCAAGAGCAGAACGCAACTCACTCACAGTAAACCTGTCATTGAAGGGTTCTCCGCCTCTGGAGGTAAAGTCCAGCCTGTGGCTTTCCATGACATCATGACATGCCCTGAATGCTGGCGGAGCAGCATCCCTACTAGAGAATGCGGAGAAAGTGGTTGGGAAGGATTCCACCATGGATGCACAGGCCAAGATTGCGGTCCCATTCTCCTGGAGAATTGGAGGGGGGTCCTGCGAGAACTTACCCTGAATACTATTGAATTACTTCCACACATCTGCTAGAGGGTTCTTTCCCATTAAGTGAAGACATGTATGCCCGCCAAGAAATCGTTAGGGCGACGCTTATAGCGCATCTAGGCCTAACGTTTCTGTTTGAGGGCCGTCTCACACTCAGCTGACCACCACAGGAGTGGTAGGTGTGCAAAATGGCCAGACATTCTGGGAATAGTAGTCAGGCCCACAGCGATGAGTTTACCAGTGAAGAACTCAATGGCCTCATCTACCAACCTAAACTCCTCAATACAGATAGAGAATTCAGTCATTTCCTGAAATACAGGTCACCCCACCCGCGCCAAGCACCATCAAGGTGGGCTCTCAGGCGGCAGCAGCCCAGTAAATATTTGAATGGGAAAGTGATCACTGCCATGGAGGTCATTGACCACCCACCAATCAAAATCAGGCTGCCTATCTGGGGAGCACAGAGATAGATCAAGGCAAGAAAATGAAGCAGTTCTCGGGCAGTGATGCGTAAACTCATCCACATTTAGGACACCTATCTCAAGCTCTTCGATCAGATCGGCAAGGACTTGTCCCTTGGGATTTATTGAGTAGTCTCCCCAGAGAGGATGTCTGCCATTCAGATCTCCAAGCAAGAGAAAGGGCCTTGGCAACCGTCCCACAACGTCGCAGAAGCCCCCACATCAAAGTCAGCTGATGGTGGAATGTAAGCAGAAATAACAATATACCTCCTATCCAGGTGATGCTGCACAGCAACTGCCTGAAAGGAGGTATCTAAAGTGAAAAGAACAGAAAAATCATGCCGGGTGTAAACCGTGCATCCCCCAGCCCAACCCCCATCTCATGGTGGTGGGATCGCAAAACCCTTATACCCAGGGAGGGCAAACAGGGGGCACACACATAGCATGGTCTCCTGCAGAAAAATAGCTAACGGGGAACGGGACGAGACGAGCCTCCGCAGCTCCTCCCAGTTGACCCGGAGTCTATGGCAATTCCATTGAAGGAATATGCCCTACAGGCTTGGCTCAGAGGAGATGCGGGAGCCCTCTTCGAACAGAAGACCCTCACGGGAATGGCCATACGCTTCCCGGAGGCAGAACCCCAGGCGGTGTTGGCTGGACAATGCGCTGAAGGTGTTGGCTGGACAATGCGCTGAAGGCGTTGCCACCTTCAAGGAATTATTGGGGGAGGTTGGTCTCACCATGCAAGTCTTTTCCTCCCTCTGCCTCTAAACCTTAGGCAGGTGTTGCAGCTTCGGAGGCAGGAGTACTTCTTTTCGAGGACCCACCATCTCCGAGCCACCCAGCCCACCACTAGGTGTGGGGGAAGAGCCGAAGCTCCTTTGTTGCTGTCCTCCTTTTGGGGGGCAGCTTTAGGAACTCGGGAAGATGACCCGACAACCAACTTCAGGGGTGTTGTGAGGCCATTTCGTGTTACGGGAAATGGTCATGCTGGGGAAAGGGAAGGGGAAGCCCTGGTTTTAGCCGGGGCTGGGTATGAACCCTTTGTGCCACCAGCTTTACCAGGGGAGCACCTGGGTTCAGTAGAACCCGCAGAAGGGCTCTGAATGGGGGCGGAAACAACCGTGCTCGTTGGCCTGGATGAGCCAGGAGTAGAGGGTGTCTTTCTAACCATTGAGGCCTAAGATGTCCCAGGCAGAGTCAGACATGCCAGGAGCAAGTCCTAGGCCTCGCGGAATGAGAGTCGATCCTGGGCCTGAATGGCCAGGATTTCTTTCTCAAGGAGATACGCACCACATTGCTTCGAAGAAGCGGGGGGCGGCTCTCTGCAATTGACACACTTGGCCACACCCGATTTGGACTTATCGTGTGCGGTCTTGGAGCAATTTACACAGACTTCGGGTGCCCTCGACTTTGCATATCTACATGAGCGATTCATATGGCCAAAGCGGTGACAGTAATAGCACCTCCGCAGCAGTGGCACGAATACCTTCAATCGGTAGTGGTACCAACCAGAATGCACCGACTCAGGAAGCTTGTCACAGTCGAACGTGACAAAGAGTGTAGGTGTGGGTCTCGAGGCCCCTCCCTGTTTTCTCATCACACACTAGACCTTGGCCACCCGGTGGTCGGCCAGCTCTAGAGTGATATCTTCTATGGAGTAGTCCACGAGTTTCCTTGCATAAACTACTACTTTTGCAAAGTTCATGGTAGAGTGGGGCGTCACACTCACCAGGGTGCCATCAAGTGTCCGAAGAGCATTTATCTTGGCCACCTCGGAGGGATCCGCTGCATATGCCAGAAGGCTCCTATCCAAGAAACGGGTCACCTTCAGCTCTCTACCAATTATACCAACTAAAGCTCTCCTCTGATGGATCATGTTGCCCTTGGCCAACATGCTGCCATCAGTGGAGTGAAAAACTAAGAAGTGTTTGAAGCCAGCGGGCTCAAAAATGCCAGGTAACCTCTGAATGAGGGGCCTCAATGTAATCGAGGCTCCGCTCTGTGCACTTTTCGTCTTATTCTTGGATTCCCGGCCCAGGCGAGTACTGGGGTCGGATGTGCCGATCTTGGCTTGGTCGCATTCAAGGATGTTAGTGGCTTCATCCATCCCCGCAGCCCCCGTGGAGGGAGAAGAGCCTCAAGTCTTTTTTTTTATTAGGCCTTTTCTTTTTAGGAGCTGCCAGGCCAGATGGGCCAGCCTCTGCAAATTCCTTCACCGATATGGTGAAGGTCCCAGCAGTCATGGGGGCACTGGCCGGAGGAGGAGATCCCTCCACTCCTTGTGATGTCTTAGCAGCCAGATCCTTCTGGCGAGAGCCCTGCACAGGATCAGAATCGGGCTCGGTGTTTGATGCCAAGCCTGAATCTGCCCCATGGAAGGCTTCACCTTCTGAGGCTGGGCTGCATCAGGGAGCATGTCTATCTCAGGGTGGGCCTGCATTTGGCCATCCCCTTCCCCATGACATCACAGGTCTTGTCAGTTTTGTCCATATTCTTTGGGGAAACATAGGCCTTCACCCTCGCTAGATTTAATATTTTGGGAAGTGGCCGATGGAGCCTTTCTTCCCTCTCCCCCCTAAGGGGGTTTGCCCTACCGAGCCGCTTGTACTGGGAGCGACCAGTTATGGGCTGCCTGCTGGCTTTCCTGGCAGTCCCCTGTGAAAGCAAAGGCAGGACTGCCAGATATGAGATGGAGTCACATGATGACTCCAAGGAAGGGGTAAGGGGGAGCCCTGTGCACCAGTAGGCACTGGAGAAGAGTAAGCCTCCTATCTGGTTGAAGAATTATGGAGGGTCCCCTGGGAAACCACAGGGGGGGGGGACCTCCATTTTCTCTGTGGAGCTGCCTGAGGGCGGCTCTATTGTTCTTAGAGGGGAAATGCGGAGAGATTTTGGTTTTGGCAGGTCTTCATTCATGGGCATAGTAACCCTTTTTTTGTACAGGATGCAAACGCTAATCACCCCCTGCAGTGGCCCGCTCTGTGAAGGGTGAGTAGAGGCCTGGCAGAGCCCGGGCTGCCATTTTGGACCACTCCTCCCGCCTGGCAGTCCCTCAGCATGGAGGCTCCACCTTGGACACGGCGTAAAATTGATAGAGTGTGAAGAGGGAAGGAAAAGGGATGTGAGGAAGGTATGGGTGGGGATGAAGCAGGTTGTTTAAAACCCACCATCCCAAACTGGAGCTCAGGGGTTAGGGAACATTGTCCCCTCCCCCGCAGCCCCGATCCGGGATAGTTGGCTGAGAAGGTCAGCATCTACCCTGTGAAATTAGAGGCTGACCAGAGAAAGTTGTGGGAGAGGTTATATGAAAAGTGAAAAAATGAGGTAAACACAAGTGTTATGAAAGAAGGAGAAGAGGCTAAGCTGGGGTTGGACATGGTGCTGAGTCCCGTCAGCATGGCAGCCAGGATGGCAAATCGACGCACCCCTTATGGGAAAGAAAACCAGTAAAGCCCTCCAGAGTGATTATGGCTATTCACAAGGGATGAACCAATTAATCAGTTTATAATTAATTAGTAATCAGCAATAATGGTATTATATTGCTTAATCAGTTTTCATAATCTGCCATGTGCTTATTACAGACATTTCACCATGTTCCCTATCTACTTAAAGTTCATTTTAAATCAAATGGCAATAGAAATCTTCTGTCATTTGTTTTTTGGTATTTTTACTTTTGGGATCACATTCATCTTTCACTACAACCTCTTCCCTTCAGAAGTAAATCACAGAGGTTATAGTTAATTTTGGCAGTAGCTTAATTTTTTATTTTTAGTAAAAATCTCAACCTAATTTTTGGCTGTTCTATACATCTTGATTCACAATATTAGTTTTGATAGTATTCATAGCATAAATTCCTTCTAACAAAACATACATTCATGAAATTTGATGATAATACTTGTGATAAGATGGCAACACATAGGTTTCTTTACAGTTGTGTTTCAGTTTGTTTAGTAGCTAAACAACTTTCATCATTAACACATGAAATCCCAATGATAGTTCATTGAGTCCATGGAAATAGACAAGCAATGCTGGAGACAAGCAACGAGATGCATATCCATCAAGTCATGGAAGAGTTCATTCCCTTCCATAGGATATGGGAAGACCCATTAACACGAGACACAGCATCGCACCTGTACTATAAAGTTGCTAATTGTATCCTGGAGGATTGGCAACATGTTGCGTGCTCTGAGTCACAACTTGCTATTTCAAACTGATGGCAGGGTTTGGGTATGCAGCAGACACTGGGGCTAAGGACTGGAACTGTCAACAAGGAGCAGTGCAGGCTGGTAGTGGTTCTATACTGGTGTGGGGGAGGGGGTGTTTACGTGGCATGGTTTGGATCCACTGGTCTGCTTGAAGACCTTTTGCAACCATTCATGAACTTCATATACCCAACAATGATGGTATATTCTAGCAGGATAATGCAATATGTCATCGGCTCAAAATTGCCCAGAATTGGTTCAAGGAGAATTCTGGCAAGTTCCGATAAATGGCATGGCCACTACATTCCCTTGACATGAATCCCTATTCACACCCAAGGTCATGCCTCTACAAATAGCAAAGACCTGTCGACAGCTATCAAGATGACAATGGTGAACATCTCTCCATTAGTTCTATTATTTATTCAGGAGTTCATCCTAGTGACTGCCTGCATGGGCATAAGTCAGTGTAGTGAAGTTAGTTTAATAATTAGGCAATATTAAAAAAAAAGAAGCAAAAAACAAAAATTAACCAGAACCACAGAAACCAGGAAAAAAAAACTAAAGAAGAGGCAGAAGAAAGCGTGCTTTGGCATCATTTATTTTGGGAACCTATCTGGTGACTGCTTACTTGGGCATAAGTAACTGTACATAACACTGCCTACAACTAGGCTATATTAAAAAAAAATAACGATATGTAAATAACAAATAACGCTAACAAGAAAACAAAGAATAAAGGCAAGAAGGAAGCATGCTGTGGCATTGGGGGCAAGCCCGCCTCTTCCCGGCACAGGAACATACAACCTAACAAACAAACAAACAAACAAACAAAAGAAATATAAAAAAGTCATTTAATCCAAAAGTCAGTGTGCACAAATCCATACTGAGTACAAGAGACAAGCGGTAGTGACCCCACTCATCCCGGTACTTGGACAGGCAACGTGTGCGAAGATCACCCAGACTGGGACATTCAACAAGAATGTGGGAAACAGTCTGGGGAACAACGCAGCTGAACACTATCAAATGGCGGTGTGTCCAGCAAGTGAGCCCAATTCGGAGATGACAGAAAGTAACCTGAAGCCGCCACGGCATTAGGAGGGTAGGTCCATGGGGACAGTCACGGCGCAATGGCACGTAACTTTAAGTTTCCCTTGACCGTCTCCCATCTTCTTTGATGAGCTGCCCATATTCCTGCCATGTAATTGATATGAGAAAGAGCAAAAAGCTGGTCTGATCACCCAGTCCTCACAGACTCTTTGGTGCCCTCATTCCCTGCAATTCCTACATGTCCTACATAAGAACACCTATGATTCTGGCAGTTGGGTTGAAGTGGGCAAAGGAATTTGATGAGAATCTAGGAAGAGTGTGGGGGAAGACTAAAGGAAGTTTTATTATAGGTGAGAGAAGGGATGAAGGAAAGAGACAGTGGAGAGAAGAAAATTGATGTTTGAAGGAAAGATAAGTGAATTTTAATCAAAATATATAATCTAATCAATTTTCTATCTATTTACAGGCATAGACAATTAGAGATATAAAAATTTTGATAATAAAAATGGATATTATATTATATATGATATATAATTAAGGAATTTGTCAATAAGTGAAGTTGTATTTTGACAAATTGTGGACAAGAAAGTGTTTTTGTTATTACCTGGTCGTGGTAGAGCTGAATTTTTCCTAGAGGAGGAGTTAATTATATTCTTTTACAATTTTTCCTGAACTAACTTTTGTATACAACACTTTTACACACCCTTACATATTATAATTTATTTCTTTAACTCATGCGGATAAGCTTGTTTGTAGAAAGAAGAGGACCACAAATAGTGAGTGTTTTTTTCTTTAGAAAAGAAAGAAAGAAAACCTTTTATTTTTTTCACTTTTTTTATAGCTCCACAACGTTTGAGTTATGCCATTTGATAACGAGGACAGCAAGGAGAATGTTGTACGAAACATCAGAGGGTTGACAGAAAAAGTTAGGTGTCCCTCATTTGAGGGAAAAAAGGATGAGTATGAACTGTGGATGACTGGTTAACAGTGTTTGGACATGTGGAGTATTTTGGTGTAGAAGTAAGACTAGGTTTGGTGGATAGAACTTTAGAAGTAGCAAGGAAAATGTCAAATAAAGATTTGAAAGGAGAGAAGGGAGCTAGAGAATTGATTAGTAGGTTAGATAGAGTTTACAGAAAGGATTGTCTGAATGAAATATATTGAAAGGTAATACAATATTGAAAAATCGAAAGAAGAGGAGAATCTGTAGGGGACTACATCATTAGCTTGAGAGAGCAGCAGAAGGGAGTAAAAAGGCATGGGGAAGTGGATTTCCAGAAGTAGTGAAGGGATGTCACCTTACGGAACAAGGCAATTTAAATGAAAATCAAAATAGGATGATTCTAGCTGCAGTGGACACATGGACGTTAGACTATGAAACAATATACATGATTATGAAAAGGAAGTTTAAAGGAGTTTGGAATGAAGAAAGAGATGAGTGCTGGGAGGAATGAGGAGAAGAGAGGAAAAATGTAACCAAAGAAAGACAGTATCTCAAACAAGGAAATAAGGAAAACAAGAAGAGAACAAATCCAATTGGAAGAAATGGAAAAATTTCAAAATGTGTAATTTGTGGGTCAATATACCACTGGGCTAACAAGTGTCCCAAAAATTATAAGAATAGAAAAGCAATGGAGGCAGAGGAAAAAAAGGAAACATCCTTCAGGGGTGACAGTGTTTTACAGTAAAGGTGAAGGTGATGAATGGGAGGACTTAACAGCCATTTTAGATACAGGATGCAACAAGACCCTTATAGGAGAGTTGTGACTAGCAAGGATTGTTGGTAGATTGACAGGAGATTATTTAAAACAATTAAGAAGATCGAGAGAAGAACTTTCAAATTTGGAGAGATCGAATATAAGGCCCTGATAGAATTAGAGATGCCATGTGAAGTTCAAGGAAGAAGGTTCTGGATAAAGACCATAGTTGTAGAAGGTGGTAATCCCTGGCTAATAGGAAGGGAAACTATGATAAGAATGGGAATGGAAATTAAATTATAAGAAACAAAATTGTAATTACTGAATTGGGAAAAGTGGAGGTAGAATTAAAACAGGACAGTAACGGCCATTTAAGAATAGCTCTTATGAGATTTATACAAGGAAAAGAAGTTTGGTTGGAAAGAGGAAAAACAAGTAAAACTGATATAAAAAAGAAGTTATATAAACTACACTTACAATTTGGACATCCCTCTGGAGAAATTTAATGAAAATATTAATAAGAGCAGGAGAGAAGAAAGAAGAGATAGACAAAACAAATTGAAGAACATCATAGAATAGGAACCCACTTTCAAAGGAAGGAATCTGCAGAAATAGCAATAGAAGACTCAGAAAAAATAGAACAACACAATGAAAAAAGTGAAGATGAAAGAGATGCAGCAAAGGAAGAGATTGAAGCCAACAAGGGGTGCCAATATATTAAATCTGGTTATTTCAAATGAAGATCACTTGGTTCGGAATTGACTGTCGGGGAAGCATTGGGAAATAGTGATCATCAGATAATTTGTTTTAACTTGGGAATTGTGAAAGGTAGAATATCAATAAACTCTACAAAAACTCCCAATTTTTATAGGGGCGATTGCGATAAATTATGCAACTTGCTAAATCAGATTAGGTGGGATATAGAATTCTGGGGAAGAATACTTATGAGATGTGGGACACTTTTAAAACTATATTAAACATAGTCCAGGAGCAGTGTATTCCAATGAAGGCTATTATGAAAAAATGTAGGAAGCCATTGTAGTGGAATCAGGAGATAGCTAGGAAAATTTCTGAGAAGAAAATGGCATACCAGGGATTATAGAGAGAAAGTACTTCTGACAATTTAAATCATTATAGGTCAACCAGAAATAAGCTAAATAAGATTATTAAGAAGAGCAAAAGCGCGGCAGAAATTAAATTAGCTCAAAATAATAATAAAGATCCAAGAATCTTTTTTAGCTATTATAGAATTAATAACAAATCTAACAGTGATCAAATTGGGCTTATTAGATATGAAGGGGTTTTGAAAGATTTTGATGATGAAATCGTAGAGGTTCTTAATGATTATTTTTCTTCAGTATTTACAAAAGAGAATCCAGATAGATTAATTGATGATAATTCTAGGTCAAGGAAAGTAGTGTTGAACACCATTAATATGAACAGGGAAATAATTAAAGGGGTTATATTGGAGTTAAATACTAGTAAGTCATCTAGCCCAGACAACATTCATTCTAGGTTACTCAAAGAAGGTGTAGATAGTATTGCTGTAGCTCTTGAAAAGATATATACTAGATCAATAGAGTTTGGAGAAATACCTAATGATTGTAAATTAGCAAATGTAGTGCCAAGTTTTAAAAAGGGAAGTAAAGAGGACCCCGAATAACTTTAGGCCGGTAAGTTTAACTTCTATAGTTTGTAAAATTATTAAGAAGATAGTTAAGAAGGAGATTTCTGACCATCCAGAGTGTGGTAGGTTAATAAATGATGCTCAGCATGGGTTTAGAAGAGGTAGATCGTGTTTAACAAATTTAGTGGATTTTATGGATTATGTTACTAAACAATTAGATAAGGGAGAGAATGTTGACATAATTTACTTAGATTTTAGCAAAGCTTTTGATAACTGAATGGCTGAAAGACAAGAAACAGAGTTGTGCTGAATGGGGTAAGGTCACAGTGGAGGTACTTTATCAGTGGCATACCTCAGGGATCCGTTCTAGGCTCTTTATTATTCATAGTTTATATAAATGATCCTGGGGAGGCTGTAAATAGCATAGTGTCAATTTTTTGCTGATGACACTAAATTGGCATCTGTAGTCAAAGAAGTTGAGGGTAGCTTTAAAGTGTAGTGACTTAAATAAGTTATTATCTTAGGCTCAGAAGTGGCAGATGACTTTTAACCTTAAAAAATGCAAAGTTCTTAACATAGGAAGGGATAATAGGGAATTTAGCTATGAAATTGAAGGGCATTGGTTGAATTCAGTTGAGGATGAGAATGATTTAGGCGTAGTAGTAGATAGGTCACTGAAGTTTTCAAAGCACTGTATTGAGACAAAAAAGAGAGCAAATAGGGTGCTAGGATACATTAACAGGAATATTAGCTACAAGAGTAAAGAGGTTATCCTTAAACTCTACAACTCATATGTTAGGCTACATTTAGAGTATTGTATACAAGCATGGTCACCACATTTTAGAACTGACATCAACCTGCTCGAGTCAGTACAAAGGATGGCAATGAAAATAATACTTTCCCTGAAGCACCTTGAATATGAAGATAGACAGAGGGTACTAAGTATGTTCTCATTTGAGAGAAGATGTGTGAGGGGAGATATGATTGAGCTTTTTAAAATTTGTTCTGGGATGGATAAGTTGGATTTTAGCAAGTTATTTGAGTTGGAAGGCAGTAATAGGACTAGGGGTCACTAATTAAAAATTAAAAAAAGAAGAGGTGTAGGTTGGATGTTAGTAAATATTTTTTCACTAATAGAGTGGTCGATGACTGGAATAGTTTGTCATCTAAGACAGTAAACAGTCCAAACTTGGATGTATTCAAAGGCAGATTAGATGATTTTATGTGGAGGAAGGGTTAACTTTGAGTGGTATTCTGGGCTCATTCCTGTGGTTGCAGTTTTTTATTATTGTATATTATGATTGAATTTTGAGGAGTCTTGATGATGATGCCTTTTGTTTTTGACACATTCTTGTGGATGGTTCTAATTATATATTGTAGATGCATGACCCGACACAATCCTATAGATTGTTTAAATTGTATATGGTATATGCATGATCTGACACAATCCTATAGATGCATTTTGTGGGTGGGTTTTGACAGATGCGGATGACCTTTGATAAGCCCTTGTGGCTTTTGTCATCCATGAAATTATGATATGTTAACCAATGAGGAGCCTAGTCTACAAGTATTAGAAAATCTTAGGGAGATGTAAGATGCAGAAATAGTAGAAAAGAAAAGAAAAATACCTGTTGTAAAAGCTGGAGATGAAATAAAGACCTGGAGTGAAGGAAGGGGAGAGGAGAGAAGAAGGCTAGTCCTAGGTAGAGCAGGCAATAGAAATAATTAGAAATATGGAGATTGTTATAATATAAAAAACCTAAATAGTAGTAGAGAAAAATAGATAAACTTTAGAAACTATGACGCAGTAGAGAAAATTCCAGATATAGATGATAGTTATCTGGGGTTTGAGAAGGGAAAATTTTTAGAAGCAAAAATCAAAGAATTACAAAGTTGCGAAAATAATGGTGTTTTTCAAGAATTAAAAGATGAAGGACAAGAAAAACTGTCAGTAAGATGGATAGTAACGAAGAAACTAAGAGGGAAGATTACAGTGGAAGGCATTATTAGTGGTCAGAGGGTTTGAAGATAAACAGAGGTAGTAAGAACAGTAGCACCAGAAACGCTAAAAATATGTTTGACTATCATAATGAGGAAAGAATGGGAGTGCTAGTCAGTTGACGTAAGAACAGCATACCTGCAGGAAAATGAATCAGAAAGAAATTTGTATATAAAAACACCTGTCAAATCAGGCTGTCAAGGGATTTGAAGATTAAAGAAAACTGTCTATTGGTTAAAGGATGAGGCATTCACATGGTATAGAAAGCTGGAAGAAGTTTTAATGAAACTCTTGAGGAAAAAGAAGCAAATTAGATCCTGTGGTATTTTATTGAGGAAGGAGGGAGAATTAGAGGGTATATTATGTTCTCATGTTGATGGCCTGTGTTTCGGAGGAATGGAATGGTTTTTGAATGAAGTAATTAAAAAATCAGAATTGAAACTAAAAGTAGGAGAAAGAGAAGTGGGTAACTTTAAATACATAGGGGTTAACATAAATCAAGGAACCAATTCGATGAATCTTGATCAGATAGGGTATAGTAGAAAGTTGGAGAAGATAGAACTTGGGAGCATCAAATGTGAAGAAGAGATGGATGAGGGAGAACTTAATTTATTTAGATCCAAAGTGGGATAGTTAAACTGGATAAGTCAACACACCAGGCCGGATTTGGCCTTTGAAGTGAGTATATTGGGTAGAGCATTTCATGGAAGAAATAAAGACTGCTTGTTGGCAATTAACAGGACAATAGAAAAAGCAAAGAAAAGAGAAATTAAAGTAAAGATAGAAAAGGTAAGAGAAGAGGAAGCTGAATGGGAAGGCTTTGCTGATGCAGCGTTCAGTAATTTGGAGGAAGGAAGATCTCAAATAGGGTATATAGTAAGCTTGAAAGATAAAGAAGGAAGATTAGGGCTTGAAAGATAAAGAAGGAAGATTAGGTCTTGAAAGATAAAGAAGAAAGATTAGGTACCATTTTTTTGGAAATCCCAGAAAGCAAAGAGTGTCACAAAATCAATACTTGAAGCAGCAGCATTGGCATTGGAAGAAGGAGCAGATGGCTATATATCTTAATAGGTTGATGAAAGAGTTAATATGAAGGGAATTAAAAGTAACAATATTAACAGATCGTAAAACACTTGAAAGTCATGAATACAGCAGAACTCTTCCAAATAAAAATTTAATAATGAAAAAGATTTGAAAACTCTACTAATTTAGGAGTTATCATCAGAATGAATCAATATAAATTTCCTAACAGATAAATAATATGTAAAGTAGATAAGGGAGTTAAAATCTTGTGAACATACTGTTACTTTTTCTTTTAATTTATACTTACTCCATAACTGGGGTCTCCCATTTTTTAATTTTGAGGACAAAAAATTTAGGTTTCCTCACACTAAACTTAATAACGTTTTGAATTCAGTAATTCTGAATTGTTTGCTAAAAAAATAGCTATTTTTTTATCTGAAAAATCTTAACTTATTTAATTAAAATCCTTTAACTTTAACTTAACTAAATATTTAGTATGCATGCAGCGTACAGATGTCCCTTAGCTCGGAGAGAAAAAACCTTCAGTGTCAAGAGAGGAAGCACATCTCTCAACTTTTTCCAACCACTTCTAACCCTTGCCCCAGCACTTCCCCCTACATGATCATATCTCCCAGATAGCAGAACTCCTCTATGCATTCAAGCAACACACCATCAAATACAATCCTCTCCTCTACACAGAGTGCACTGAAACTCTCCATCATTCTGCAGCATACCCCTGATACCACTACATCTTTTATACACCCACAAACCACATCCATTACACAGGATAGAGTTATTTCCTACCCATCTGTGACAGACTGCACAGGGCCACATACCCTCAATGATGTCATTACGACCACCCACTCTTAAAATCAACATCTTTGTTTTATCCAAATTCATTCTGAGCCTTAAGGAATTCATCCCTTCCCTCCACAACCTGAACTTCTGAAGTGCCATCCTCTCATCCATCCTCATCAATCAGCACTAGGTCATCAGCGTACAACAACTTGAATGGCAATCCTGTTCTAAAATTCTGTGACAGCACTTCCTAGACCATAATAAAGAGCAACCTTCACAAAGAAGTCATCACTCAATTCTCCATTTACCCTCACCTGGGTTGTCGAACCTTTATACATAGCCATTACCACCCTAACCAACCACTCCTCAATCCCTAATTTTCTCATTGCCCACCTCACCACATCTCTTGGTACCCTATCAAAAGCCTTTTCTATGTCAACAAAAATATAATACAAAAACAATTCAAAAAATTATTTTTTTATATTTAAGGAGTTTAGGCATGATATGAGGCAGTTCTTCAACAGGATCCCTTCTACAAGTAATGGGATGAGTGTGTAATGGTAGTAGTTGTGTTTGTTATGACAGAGAAACCAGAAAAATTGGGAGGAAAGGTTCATTCAAGGTCAGATACTTCAGTCTTCTAAAGGGTAAAGGAAAGTTTCAGAAGAAAAGATAGATATGGCTGAAGTTTCTGAAATATCACTTTCAAGTGATACATCCCAATCCCTAGTTGCAACAATATTTTGGATTAGATTCTTAGAAGAAAATGAAATATGTTGATGTACATTTAAAGAACAACCATCAAACGACAAAACCTCAGGTATTAACTTGGATAAATCAGGATGGATTGGTGAAATGTCATCAGATAATTGTGGAATTAGAACTGATCCTGACTCAATTCCAGATGGAAATAGAGGTTGAGGGTCAGTCATAGATATTAATTCAGAGGACACTGAATCAATTTCACTCACACTTTCATGAACAGAAGTCACAGATACAGGTACAGTTTTTCAAAGTCTGAGTTTTAAAATTACTCAACATAATTTGGCATTTTTTATACTGATCAACAGACATGGGAGACATAACATAAAAACATAACATAACATAATTACACGGATGACAAAAGCCACAAGGGCCTATCAAAGGTCATCCGCCTCCGTCAAAACCCACCCACAAAAAGCAACATCACCCGGGGAAGACAAAATCAAAGTCCCCCCACAATATAATATAACAGATGACAAAAGCCACAAGGGCTCATCATAGGTCATCCAAGTCAAACGGCCTCTTTTTTAAGGCACCCAAACTCCCAGGAAAACTACATCCAGAGGATTGCATCCAGAAACAAGGGCATCACCAATCAAGGCTTGTCAAGAACTAAATCATGCAGCTATAGATATATACAAACAATATTAATATATACAAAACTTAGGAACCATCACAACCTTCCCTTCCCATAAACTCATCCAACCTACTCTTAAATACATTTAGATTTGGACTACCTACTACCCTCTGCGGCAATTTGTTCCAGAAGTCTACCACTGTATTGGTGAAAAAATATTTTCTTAAATCCAACCTACACCCTTGCTTTTTAATTTTCAAGTGGTGACCTCTAGTCCGATTTCCATCATCTAACTCAAAAAACTTGCTAACATCCAATTTATCCATCCCGGAAAAATTTTTAAAGAGCTCAATCATATCCCCTCTCACACACCTCCTTTCGAACGAGAACATATTTAATACCCTCAGTCTATCTATATATTCAAGGTGCCTCAGGAAAGGAATAATCTTTGTTGCCCTCCGTTGCACTGACTCGAGAAGGTTAATATCGTGTCTAAAATGTGGGGACCATGCCTGTATACAGTACTCTAGATGTGGCCTAACATAAGAGTTATAGAGTTTAAGAATAACCTCCTTACTTTTGTAACTGACATTTCTTTTAATAAAACCCAGCACTCTATTTGCCCTATTTCTTGCTTCAATACACTGCTTAGAAAACCTTAATGACTTATCTATTACTATTCCTAGATCTTCCTCATCCTCTACTGAGCTCAGCCAATGCCCATCCATTTCATAGTTAAATTCTCTATTATCTTTACCCATGTTAATAACTTTGCACTTATCAAGGTTGAAAGTCATTTGCCACTTATGTGCCCAGGATAACAATTTATTTAAATCCCCCTGCACTTTAAAATTATCATCAATATCTTTAACTACAGCTGCTAATTTTGTATCATCCGCAAAAATTGACACTTTATTATTAACTGCCTCCCCAAGATCATTTATATAGATGACAAATAATAATGGACCGAGAACTGATCCCTGAGGAACCCCACTGATAACATCCCTCCACTCTGACTTTACACTATTTAGCACTACCCTTTGCTTCCTGTCTTTCAGCCACTCAGCTATCCAATTAGAAACACCCCCACATATCCCAATCATTTTTAATTTATGAACTAGTCTCCTATGTGGTACCTTATCAAATGCTTTACTAAAATCTAAGTAAATTATATCTACATTCTCTCCCTTATCTACTTGATCTGTTACAAACTCCAGAAAGTCTAGTAAGTTAGTCAAACATGATCTACCTGATCTAAACCCATGCTGAGCATCGCTGATTAACCCCTCCCTCTCTAGATGTTGGCAAATCCCTTTTTTAACTATTTTCTCAAGAATTTTACAGACTACAGGAGTTAGGCTAACCGGTCTAAAGTTATTTGGATCCTCTTTACTACCCTTCTTGAAAATGGGGACTACATTCGCTTTCTTCCAATCATCGGGTATTTCTCCATATTCCAGTGACCTAGTAGACAGACTTGAGGAAAATCCCCTGAATCTATACTAATCAGATACTCCCTCCTGGTCTGAATCATTGGATTCTTTCTGGTCTATATCATCAGACTCTTCAGACCAATCAGAACTAGGTGAGTCTCAAAATTCATTCACAGTGTCAGAAGCCTGAGTAATGAAAACTCCCCCCCTCCCAATTTTTTAAAATTCAGAATGGAAATATAGATCATGAAACAGATACAGTAAACCCTCGATATAATGAACTATATGGGGTGGGGGGTCATTCGTTAAAGCCGAAAGTTTGTTAAACCCGATGGGCATTAAAAGCAATGGAAATAACGAACCAAGTTCATTATGGATATGTAATACATTATATAAGTACTAATAAAGGTAAATGGACTACACAACATAGTATTGATACAAACCTTGCACTGTAGGAGACATGTGACACACCAACACTCACTCAGGCTGGTCATAACGCTTGCCTGTTAAACCCGATGGAGTTTGGCCAGGAAATTTGGTTTGTTATATCCGAAATTTGATATATCGAGGGTTTACTTTACTTTGGAACATCAATCCATTTCTTCAACAGAAGATGGTGAACTCGGAGTAGTGGATTCAAATGAACAGATTCAGAGTTAACTTTCTGGATGACATAAGTTTCCTTGTTCGAGTCAGAATGGACAATCACATATGGACCAGAATATTTAGGCCTGAAGTTTCTCAACATTTAGATGTCCAGAAGAGTGAATTTTTAAGGCAACCTTTTGCCCAACAGAATAAGATACATATTTTGGATGTCCTTCACACCAACCTTCCTGACAAGTTGAAAGAGAAGTGGAGTGATGGTCATATTATCAGATTGGAGCATAATTAGTTTACTGGGATTGTTCAGTCCAATTGTGGATCATATTATTATAATAAATGACAACTTTGAGTAAAACCAGATCCCAGTCAGATGTTTGTTTGGCTCTTAAAAGTTGAAGCAAGGTTCAATTAACCCTTTTATCTACACCAATGGAAGAGGGATTGTTATGAGTTATCAACACATGAGTGATGTCAAACTGAGGCAGGTCACTGAAAAGTTGACTGGTAAATTTAGGACCATTATCTAAAAAAATATGGTGCAACAGGGATGGCAAAAATGGAAAAAACATGATTTTTGAGAGCACTAACCACAAATCTAGATCGTTTAGTCCTGAGTGAAACTACAGATAACCATTTTGAATAATGGTCAATGACCACAAGACAACAGCAAAATTGACAGGGAGATTTAATAGGTCCACCAAAACCATTTCAAATGGATAGGAAGTCATGATTTTCAGAGTTGATGGTTTCTCCTGGGTACACTGACAGACAGGACAAGACTTGCAGATATCAGATACCATTTTGATGGTGTATGGACTGCAAAACTGAAACTTAACTAGATCAATCAATTTTTCATGACCCACATGAGAATATTCATAATGATAAGCTATGGCCAGACAAATAAATAATAATAAGTCTTTTGTAATGCACTCTTCAAGGCCTAAGGCCTTCCCAGAGTGCACGTTGTGCTGAGATGAGAATGGAAATTCAATGGAAATTCAAGAGGGGGGAGAAGGCAATACTGAAAAGATGCATTTTTAGGAGACGCTTAAATGTGGTAAGAGAGGGAGAAGACCTGATTTTAGCAGGAAGAGCATTCCACAACTTAGGGGCGCAGATTGAGAAGGAGCAGTCCCCCATTGAGCAGAGGGATGAATGAGGAATATTCAAAAGAGGTGCATGTGATGACCGAAGGGCCCGAGGGACATGGTGTGGCGAGAGGGCAGAAGAGAGGTAAGACAGGGCCTTGTTGTTTAGGGCCTTAAATGTGAAGAGAAGTATCTTGAAGTGAGTACGGGATCTGACAGGAAGCCAGTGCAGTTCATGCAGCAAGGGTTTCGAGGGCGATGGAGGAGAAGCCGGGTGGCATAGTTCTGTAAAAGTTGAAGGGGGCGGAGAGAGGAGGATGGCAGATTCACAAGCAGTGAGTTACAGTAGTCAAGGCATGAGGTGATGAAGGCATGAACAGCAGTCTCAAGACTTTGGCGATCAAAGTGAGAGCGAATGCGAGAGAAGTTACGAAGGAAACATAGAGAGGATTTGCTGACATTGAGGATATGAGGCTTAAAGGAGAGATGCTCATAAAAAACAACACCCAGATTCCTAACGCAGTCAGAGAAAATGATAGTATTACCCCCCAGAGTAAGCGAGGGAGAGAGATTTAGATTTTTTTTTACAAGAGCAGGGGTGCCGACGAGGAGGACCTCAGTTTAGGAGTGATTAAGCTTGAGGAAGTTGGTAGAGAGCAAATCAGAAATGGAGGAGTAGGCAGCCAGGAGGTCAGTGATAGAGTAGGCAAGAGACGTGGGGGATGAGGAAACGAAAATTTGAGTGTCATCAGCATATAGGTGGAAGGATAGACCGAGATTACGGAGAAGGGAACTAAGAGGGAGAAGGTAGATACAAAATAGTAGAGGACCAAGGACAGAGCCTTGTGGCACTCCAAAGCGAATAGGGGTAGAATCGGATGAAACGTCGTCAATCACCAGAGATTTCAGAATAACAAGTAATAGGGCAGAACCAGAGGTATAGACAAGTAAACTTTCATTAAATGAAAGATTTTGGACAGAAAATCGGAAAGGGGTCAAGACAGGAAACCAATTTGAAGCAAGTATTTTTTGCATGATAATGGATCTTAACTTCCAAACGACAGAATTGTGCTTTTGGAAAGTGATTAAAGAATCCAAATCAAGAAGATGGGAGAAAAACAGGTGAAAAACAACTGAATTGACCGGCTGCTACAGAAGGCAAAGGCAAAATGGACTCAGAAACATGATTGACTTGGTTAGAAGAAGAGGTACTGATAGTTTCAGGGTTCTCATCCTGAGATTGCTCAACAACCAGAATATGCAGAAGAGACAGAACAGGGGAGTAATTCAGGGAAAGGTAGATCAGGATGTGATCAGAAAGGAATTAATAAATTATAATGAATACCGCTCTGGTACATCTGAGCACCCATAAATCAGAGGATCAAAACTCCCATGGTAAACAATAATTTCCAAGTCATATAATTGACAAATAGCCTAACATACTGATTCTGAAGGTAACTGACCCAAATTTCTCATTAACCTCATGTCTCAAAGTGAAAAATTTCAGAATATCGTCCAGATAAACTAATGCACAGGAAGTTGGAATGCCAGACAAGGCAATGGTCATAGCTCTCATTAACTTTGTGTCTCAAAGTGGAAGCTTTCTGATCATAACTGTATTTAGTAGGATCTTTTAATATTTTATCATAAACAGTCTGGTGATTAGAAACATTCCCTGTTTCGTAATGTGAGATGCTCATAAACAAAGAATTTCCATCTCTAGGGATGGAAATCACTATAAATCAAGCCAGGATGGTCTGGCAGATATTGAATCAGACTATTCTTCCTTCAAGTCAAAGGGATTTCAGAACAAAGTGTCAGCAATCACATTAGAAGGGCCTGGGGTGTACCACAACTCATAATTAAACTCAAACATCCTCTACAGTACAGTCCAGATGAAGTGACTCTAATTGTATATTATGTAGATAAATTAAAGGGTGGTGGTCATTATACAGAATAAAATGGATACCATACAGAGACTCTTAAGGAACTTAACAGTCCACCTCAGAGCTGCTAATTCATGCTTTGTGGTTAAATACTTTTATTGTGACTCAGAAAAGGTGCCTGAAATAAAAGCAAAGGGTCAATTAGCTCCATCTTGAACCTGAGACAGAACAGCACTGGCACCAGTGTTAGAAGCAACTACTCATAATTCTAATGGAGAAACAGAATTAGAGTTATCTGGATAGGCTAACATTATCAGTGATACCAACATTTATTTGTTTTTTAAAAGACTGTTGGCACCTGATGCAGAGGCAAGACTTCTCTGACCAGTAAATGCAGAAAGAGGTTTTGAGATTTTGGCCCAATTGGGCAGATGCCGATGGTAGAAGTTTACCATGCCCCCAAATTGCCTAACCTGCCTAACAGTAGTTGGTACAGGAAATTTTTGAATTCTAGATGGGTTACTATCCAAAAAGAGAATTCCAGGAATGGAACTTGGGGTTTACAGAGATCAGTTTTCCCAGATTTTAATTTAAAACCATAATGTTTCAGAGCAGAAAGCACCAATTCCAAACTAATCAGATGGTCTTGAAAATGACCACAATCAGAATATCATCCAGATAAACTAATGCAAAGGAAGTTGGAATGCCAGATAAGGCAATGGTCATAGCTCTTTGAAAGATTGGCGGCTCATTTGTCACTCCAGAGGGTAGTCTCAGAAATTAATAATGTGCCCTTGGGGTAGAAAATTCAGTTTTTTTTCCTATGTTATCATCATCCATCAAAACTTGATAATAGCCTCGTACTAGATCAATAAACAAGAAATACTTCCCTCCATGTAACCCATATATCAAATCAGTCAGATTCAGAGTTGGGAACTTATCTTTCTTAGTCACACTGTTGAGTTGATGATAATCAATACAGAGTCTGAGTTTTCCATCTGGTTTTCAGACAAGAAAAATGGGAGCAGAGTAAAGAGAGAAACTAGGATGGATAATACTGGCACTCTCCAACTCCTCACAGGCTTGCTCAACTTTATCAGCAACCGGTGGAGCTAACTGCTGAATGGGCAGAGCAACAGGAGTAACATCAGTGACCTGGATCTGGTGTCTGATAGCGGTGGTAGTGCCCACATCATGATCATCCTTACTGATTACCTCAGGATACTGCAATAACATCAGTCAAACAGGATTTTTTACAATTGCTCAGATCAGACTCACTCAGATAGAATGCACCATAGATATATTCAAATGTCCATTCATCTGGAGAATGATCAGATTCAGACAAACCAAACAAGGAAGCAACAACCCCAGACAGTCTCTACAGATGCAGAAGGCAGATCTCTAACAGAACCCAACTTTTGTAATTGTTGGATGACCTGAGGGTGGGCAGTGTTGTTGAAAACAGGAACCTGCTGGTTTTGGGAAGTCATATTTAGAATTCCAGGAGAGAGCTCCAGTTTGGAAAATACATCCTGATTAAATTCACCAAAACCAGGAGAAATAGGAAAGTCATCCAAGTCTATCTGAACAGATATGGTCATCCAAAAATGAGGATCAATACAGACAGACAATCAAAAGTAACCAACTCAAACAGATATGGGTCTCAGGCAACAGTTATATATGACCCATTTTCAAAAGATAACAATTTCAAGTCAACATCAGGTAACAACTTATTTAATCTCAGAAAATCTGCACCTAATATAAGAGCATGTCTAATACACCATTGGGTGCAATGATGAATGGAACAGGTTTAGAAGTGTACATCTCAGAAAACTGAATAGAGATACACTTGTTCACAAGTCTCAATCAGATTAGATCCAATTCTTTTAATCCCCTTCATTTAGGAGGTTCTCTGGAGAAGTGACTACCAAATACCTGTAAAGCTGTCTCAGAAACTAAACTTCCACAGGCACCAGAATCAACAAGCATGTCAGGAGTCAAATTGCTTTGACTATTACAAATATGATCATAGACTGTTAATCTATTGAGGTCAGAGGAAAAAGAATTGATCTGCAGAATATCACCAGATGGAATTTCAGAAGTCAGATCTGAACAAACACAAATTTCATCTTCTATTGGTTTAGGTGTGCATTCAAGTGTGAAGTATGAATTTCTGCTCCCACAATAATCTCATTCGGATCGGGATTAGGTTCAGAAACAAAGGCCTGATTATTTTCTGGATTTATTAATTCCTTTGACTCTGAGGGACGGCCTTCATCCTCGGAGGATCCTAGTTTAAAGTAAGGCCAAGGAGAATAGGAGAATAAGATCATATTACGCCGCCTGCTCCAGAATGATTTGAGTTGTGGTGCTGAAGAGGTTGCATGCTGGCTATTGTGTCAAAGGATATTGCTGGATTGGCCTCAGGTGGTTGTTGAGGTTGAGGAGGGTGTGAAATTGGGCGGCCTGGGGGTGTTGGGAGTGAGAGAGGTGTTGGGCAAGGATAGATGAGGGTGTGGGATGAGGTGGGGTGGGGTGGCAAGGATGGGGTTATCCCTGTGTTGGTGGAAATATTTTGGGCAGAGTTTTGGGTGAGGGTTGTGGGTTTCATCTTGATGTGATGGGCTTTGGGCAGGGTGGTGTTTTTTGAGTCAGGTGTGGTTAAGTGTCACTGTGGTTGTGAGGACCTAGGGATATGAGGGGCTTCTTTTCTGAATTAACTGGGCTGGGCTACTGATACCCTGGGGATGAGCTGGAGTGGTGCAGGGGTGGGTTTGATGGCTGGTTGTGGGGGTAAGGTCATTGCTTGCCTAAGAGTTGAAGTGGTTGGTGTCTTTTGTTTGGGGTGATAGGATCCTGGCTTGATGCACCTGAGCCTTTGTTTTGCTTCAAGGGAGGCAATTTCTTAGTCTTGCATTGTATGACTTCTGCCTCTCCATGAGTGGCACAGTGACTGGAGGTAGGCCTATGGTCAGAGTCACAGAAAATACATCTAGGGCCCCTCATGCAATCACTGGCATCACGGGGGCTACTGCAGATGCAATACCTGATCTTACCTCAACATTTTGCAGTACAGTGCCTGTACTCCAGGCAATGGTAGCACTGTAGTACTGGAAGGTGTGAGGTCTGACCAAGTAAGAGGTCACAAACAGTCAGGGAGGGGACGAGTCCTTTTATAGGGCTGAGTTGTGAACTCAATCACCATCTAGGTGGTATCGATGGTGGTTGGTGTGGCTGGGGGGTTATATCCCGAGGTAGAGAACTGGGGCGAGGTAGGAAGAAGTGTGGCAATTACAGCAAGGGAGTAGTCTACCAGCATCTAGGCAGCCATGCTGGGTGATGATGGAGAGATCATGTTGCTGGAGGCAGCTGTAGGGCCCCCTCCTGTTTGGGCTTGCATTGCCCTGCTATTTGATTCCCTAGTGATTATCTTCACTGATCGGTCTCAGCGGTATCTATTAGCACTTCATTGTTTGATGATCGCAAGTAGCACATCCACTCAACAAGGCAGCAAGTGGCTTGAACACAGATAAAACCAATAAATAACCAATAATTACTATAACAGTAGAGTATTGAGTATTTTTTCCTCAGGCAAGCATTTAATATTTTATTCACCAATTCTATTTATATTTATTTCTTTTTAAAATTATTTTACTGAAAAAAAATCTTAAAAGAATTAGATATGTTTAAATCAAAATGGAAACATTCCTTCAATATTTTTAACAGTGAATATTTAAAAAAATGTCAGTCCTACCTAGCAGCTTCCAACAAGGGCACAGCTACACACTAGTGAAACAAACTAAATTTACTATATAATTTATAGAATCTAGTATTAAGTATTAAAAGAATACGCATTTTCAAAAATTAAATACAACTACCTTGAAATCATAAATGGAATCAGCATATTCAATGAATGGTGAAAGGAAGAACCAATTATCAGGATGAAGTCGCACAGTACCAGTTATATATCCTGTAAAATCCTTGACAAGATTTTCCTGCTCATTGCCAGCTACAGGAATAATCCTATGCCCAGATTTCAACGACATCCAAACAAAAAGTATTTTGAGCTGAAAAGGGGAAAAATAAGCATGAATAATACAACAAATTTTATAGTTTAAAGCATTTCTAAAGTTTTAAGTATAAGAGTGTTTGAATGGGGCATTTGAGACAAGTAGAAACGTAGCACCATGCATCACTACTATTGTGGATAAGATCCCCTGGCTAGATAAAATGCACATATATACCAGAATGACAATTACTGGTGAGCCTGAGGACACTTGGGCTGGTCTTCATATGGGTGTCCAGATACTATTGTGCACTTTTGGCATATACCAGGAAGAGGAGCAAGTTTCGTGTCATATAACATATAACATAATTACACGGATGACAAAAGCCACAAGGGCCTATCAAAGGTCATCCGCCTCCGTCAAAACCCACCCACAAAAAGCACCATCACCAGGGGAAGACAAAATCAAAGTCCCCCACAATATAATATAACAGATGACAAAAGCCACAAGGGCTCATCATAGGTCATCCGAGTCAAGCGGCCTCTTTTTCAAGGCACCCAAACTCCCAGGAAAACTACATCCAGAGGATTGCATCCAGAAATAAGGGTATCACCAATCAAGGCTTGTCAAGAACTAAATCATGCAGCTATAGATATATACAAACAATATTAATATATACAAAACTTAGGAACCATCACAACCTTCCCTTCCCATAAACTCATCCAACCTACTCTTAAATACATTTAGATTTGGACTACCTACTACCCTCTGCGGCAATTTGTTCCAGAAGTCTACCACTCTATTGGTGAAAAAATATTTTCTTAAATCCAACCTACACCCTTGCTTTTTAATTTTCAAGTGGTGACCTCTAGTCCGATTTCCATCATCTAACTCAAAAAACTTGCTAACATCCAATTTATCTATCCCAGAAAAAATTTTAAACAGCTCAATCATATCCCCTCTCACACACCTCCTTTCAAACGAGAACATATTTAATACCCTCAGTCTATCTTCATATTCAAGGTGCCTCAGGGAAGGAATAATCTTTGTTGCCCTCCGTTGCACTGACTCAAGAAGGTTAATATCGTGTCTAAAATGTGGGGACCATGCCTGTATACAGTACTCTAGATGTGGCCTAACATAAGAGTTATAGAGTTTAAGAATAACCTTCTTACTTTTGTAACTGACATTTCTCTTAATAAAACCCAGCACTCTATTTGCCCTATTTCTTGCTTCAATACACTGCTTAGAAAACCTTAATGACTTATCTATTACTACTCCTAGATCTTTCTCATCCTCTACTGAGCTCAGCCAATGCCCATCCATTTCATAGTTAAATTCTCTATTATCTTTTCCCATGTTAATAACTTTGCACTTATCAAGGTTGAAAGTCATTTGCCACTTATGTGCCCAGGATAACAATTTATTTAAGTCCCCCTGCACTTTAAAATTATCATCAATATCTTTAACTACAGCTGCTAATTTGGTATCATCCGCAAAAATTGACACTTTATTATTAACTGCCTCCCCAAGATCGTTTATATAGATGACAAATAATAATGGACCGAGAACTGATCCCTGAGGGTGTGTGTATATGAGTGCCCCTTTAGAGGAAACTAGTATATGTATATTTTTTAAGAGCCCACCTGGCAACTACCTACTAGTGCAAAACTCACCATAATCATGCTAGAACCTAATACTAAGTTAGATTAAAAAACAAACAAATAACAAGAAAACAAAGGAATCCAAAAGCAAGAAGAAGAAGAAGGAAGGTCAATCCGGCATCAGGGAAAGGGCCAGCTCCACTGGGTGCAGTAACATGAGACCTACCACAAAGAGAGTCAAATAAAAGAGGCCAGCTTCCTCCAAAAAAGTCAGATAGTCCATAAGTCTGTGCATGAAGCCATCCTGAGTACATTTTTTGAAAAAAAAAATTTAGAGCCCATCTGGCAGTTCTCCCTCGGTACATATCCTCCTTGATTTCAGTTAACCCTTTAATCTGAGCTGTTCTTTCACCACCGGTTACTGGTTTGGCGCAAATGGACAAGGTTTCCATAGTTATCTTTGTAGAAAAAAGGTAGATAGACCTACTATTGGCCCACTGCTTATTGTTGATGGTGCTGATATGGCAAATTGTCTTGCTGGTGTATTTTCCTTTGTATTTTCAAATATTACCTGACTTGCCTTCTATATTTTTAAAAAGATGTGCTTCCACTAAACCTGCCAAGAGACACTTTCACATATGTCAGTGACGCATGGGGTTCAAAATCTTGGTTGGACCACTGCATTTCATCTGAGGATGGTCATAAATTAATTTCGGATATGTATGTATTATATGATTCTTTTGAGTCTGATCATCTTCCATTTGTGTCAAAATTGACTCTTAAATTAATACCTAAAGTCTCAACAAAAAATTCTTTTGAGAACTTAGCTAACTATAATAGGATATTTTGGGATGAGGTGCCACAAAATAAAAAAGATGAATACACTGACATGAGTGGGTGTTCCTCAAGAATGTGGAAATTCCAAGCGAGGCCTTTAGTTATAAAAATTTGAACTGTAGAAATAATGAACATATGGAAAAAGTCACTTCTTTCTATAATAACATAATTTCTGCACTCTCTGAGACATCAAAAATTGTATTTGAGAGTGCATCAGATAAAAATAAGAAGTACAGTCGGCCTGGTTGGAATGAACACTGTCAGGAATTGTATGAGAGATCCAGAGAGGCTTATGCTCTGTGGTTAGAAGTAAGCAAACCTAGGAGTGGTCCAATTTTCCATCTAAAAAATTCCACAAAAGCCAGATTTAAAGGGGCACTTAAATTTATTAAATTAAATAAAGAAAATCTAAAAAAGGAATCCTTAGCCCGCAAGCTCTTTAATATGAAAGTAGATAAAAGAGAATTTTGGAAAGAAATTAAAGTGCATAACAACAAAAAATTAAGTCCACCTGATGAAATTGAAGGTAATTCAGGAGCTGAAAATATTTGAAACATGTGGAAAACACACTATCGGGAACTGTTTAATTGTTTGCACGATAGTTCACTATCCTTAGACAACAATTATGCAGTCTCTGATAACTATAAAAAGGTTTTTAGTATCATGCGAAGAGGTGGCAACCATGATAAGAAAACTTCATTTAAATAAAAGTTGTGGATTGGATGGAATTTAAGCTGAACATATTAAATTTAGTAGTACAAAAATTATTCCATTATTAGCTATGTGTCTCACTGGATGTCTCGTACATGGAGTCTTACCTGAAAGCATATTGTCTGTTGTGTTAATACCTATTATTAAAAACAAAAGTCAAAGTATAAATATAAAATCCAATTATAGGCCAATTGCGTTAGCTAGTATCTGTAGTAAAATTTTAGAAAGAATCATACTTAGTAGAATAGAATCATTTATCTTAACAACGGACAACCAATTTGGATTTAAGAAAAATCATGGTACAGATATGTGTATTTACTCATTAAAAGAAATGATATTGAAATATAATAGTCTTAATAGCAATATATATTCCTGTTTTTTGGATGCGTCAAAGGCTTTTGACAGAGTAAATCACAGAGTTCTAATAGATAAGTTAAGTAAATTTAAGGTTCCATCATATATTATAAGAATAATTAGTTACTGGTATGCTACTCAAAAAATGTGTGTAAGATGGTCAAATACCATATCTGACTTCTTTACCGTAAGTAATGGTGTTCGACAGGGAGGAATTCTTTCTCCTTACCTATTCTGTATGTATATAAATGATTTATCCATAAAATTAGGCAAAATTAAAGTAGGTTGTATAATAGGTAATGCAAAAACGAATCATTTTATTTATGCAGATGACATTGCACTAATTGCACCATCTGCAAGTGGTCTAAATAAATTAATTAACGTTTGTAATGATTTGGGGATAAAAAATGATATCAAATTTAATAGTCCTTAAAGTGCAGTGCTAGTTTTTAAGTCTAAATTTCTTAAATGTTGTAAATATGATAGTTTTAACCAACTGCTCTCGCCTCCCCAATATGGTTTCAGGGCTGGTAGATCAGTCAGTGATCAGCTTTTATTTACCTATAATTATCCAATTCAAATCGTTGACAATTATAGAGATCTGGGTATTCATATAAAGTCCTCTCTTAAATTCCATTTACATGCGAGAAAAACTACTGCTAAAGCAGGTGGACTTGCTTACAGTATCTTAAAAGGTATTGTGTCATTCACCCGAGTTTATGAGTAACTTTTTATACAATTCCAATAGTGAGCAATATAAAGTATTTAGGGCATATAATTAGTGATGATCTCAAAGACACATTAGATATAGAACGCCAGCGTAACAAGCTGTATAGACAAAGTAACATGATTAAAAGACATTTCGGACATTGTACTGAAAGTGTAAAAATTAAACTGTTTAGGTCTTATTGTGAGTCAGTTTACGCAGCTCATCTATGGTGGAATTATGCAAACGCTACACATAGTAGATTTATTGTTGCCTATAACAATTGTCTCAGAATTATGTGTGGTGAACCTAAGTATTGTAGAGCTAGTCCGATGTATGTATGTAGAAATATACCTTCGCCTAAAGAAGTAATCAGAAAACTTGTAATTGGTTTTTTAAATAGGTTAGAAAGCAGCTCAAATAAAATTGTATCTGGTATTTTTCACTCAGGCTGTAGGTATCTTTCTGAAATTACTACTCACATGATAAATATTACCCATTGCATTAATCCGGCAATATTAAATATTAGTAGATTGACAGTTCATATAAATAGGTGAATAAGTATTAGCAGTAAGATAGTG
Organism: Ceratothoa steindachneri; assembly: GCA_963969495.1. NCBI lineage: Eukaryota > Metazoa > Arthropoda > Malacostraca > Isopoda > Cymothoidae > Ceratothoa > Ceratothoa steindachneri. Next base: position 124,063,813 of record OZ018331.1, read on the forward strand.
GTATACTTCAAAATTGTAATGTATTTTTATTTTTTTTAGGGATCACCAAAATCCACAATAAAGTTGTTTGTTTGTTTGTTTGTTTGTTATTCAGAAAGTCTCTTCTTTCACATCAGGTCTCACTTTATTGGAAGGATGCAAATGTCATGCCTTTATTCAAGATTGGTGTGCACTCAGAACCTCTAAACTATAGACCAATGTCTTACTTCAGTATATTCTAAAACACTCAAAAGAATAATCGTCTCTCAATTGTATACTTACTTGCATGAAAACCAACTGCTCTCGCCTCCCCAATATGGTTTCAGGGCTGGTAGATCAGTCAGTGATCAGCTTTTATTTACCTATAATTATCCAATTCAAATCGTTGACAATTATAGAGATCTGGGTATTCATATAAAGTCCTCTCTTAAATTCCATTTACATGCGAGAAAAACTACTACTAAAGCAGGTGGACTTGCTTACAGTATCTTAAAAGATATTGTGTCATTCACTCGAGTTTATGAGACTCTCTTTTATTACCCACATAAGACCAATTCTTGATTATACCTCTGTAGTTTGGTCTACTAGTTATTTTGGTGCCCTCCATTTATTGGAGGCGTTCAAAGGAGATGGACAAAAAAGATTATGGGATTTCAGAATTTGCTGTATGGTGAATGTCTTTCTAGATTGAATCTCTACTCATTATGGTTTTCAAAATTTTAAAAGGCCTTTGTCCCCATTTAGAGCATTCCTGGTTAAAAATTTGAATGGCATAACTAGGGACCACTCAGAGAAATTAGTTGTCCAGCGCTGTAACACCGAGGTTAGAGCATGGTTCTTCTCTCATAGGGTCATTAATATTTGAACAGTTTGTCAGATTCTGTAGTTTCTGTGAGGTGTGTTAATTCCTTTAAGCGCCAACTCGACTTACATATTGGTCACTTTTTATTTCTCACTTTTTATGTCCAAGTCCAAGGCTTGAGTTAGTTACATATATCATTATATTAGAAACAAACTTTTTATCTTAGCAATGCCATCTAATTAAATAAATCAGAAATAAAATTCATGTTAAAAGTACTTCTTTTAGGGCATTTAAAAATAATAATAGTAAAGCTTATCTTTAAAACTCAAGAATCATTAGTTTCATATATCATTATATTGCAAACAAAATCGCTGAGTTGGCCCAGCAACTACAGTCCTCTAAAGGTTGGAAAGTGCATCATAAGCAGCTACTAGTTCAACCCTGTTAATATAGAAGGATGTGTTTTATGGAACTCCCAACTTTAGATGTTATACAAAGTTTTTCAAATCTACTGCCTGGTGGGTTATACTATACTGATCATGATTTGAGGTAAGGGTGTTTCACAAGGCAGAGGTATTGGTGGTATTGCTATCCAGTCCCCTTCTCTACCAACACTACTGATGCATCACCAGCCAACAATCACTCCCCCATAAACAACTCAGATATTTCATTGCCCACTCCCTTGACCCTTATTCCATCCAATAATCCTGCTTTGGTCCCATATGGTACATGTAACTCTCCTGTTGGTAATGAGGCTATAGGCTGTGATAGATGTGATAGATGCGATAGCTGGTTTCACCCTACGGCTATGTGCTTGTGACTTCCGGAAAAGTACATTGCAGATATCATTAGACTGGAGGGTGATGGAATCTTGTTTGTATGTCTTAAACGTCAAATAAGTAACCACAGCAGTTCCAGCTCTCGCTCTGATACTGTAAATGGGGGTGCATTTAAACAGTTGTCTGAGATGGTACTTGCACTGTACACAAGTGTAAAATCACTTAGTGCGCAGATGGAGAGTTTTCAGAGGTCTGTGACTAACTTAATCACATCTGGTACTATGTCTCAGTCTGCTCCTGCAGAATCCTCCACCAGTGTAGGTGGTTCTGCTGTTCTCTCATCTCTTATTGATGGCGGGGCACTAAAGTTAGCTATTAGAGAGGAGGTAAAAGAAATGAGGGATAGGGAGCGCAGACAAAACTCCCTCATAATAAGGGGCCTTCCTAATGCCACCCATGAAACTGTCTCTAATAAATTCAAAGATATCACTCATCATTTGCTCAATAAAGAATTAACGCTGAATTCTATATTTACCATTGACCGGGCTAGGGGTATATTCAGAGGTGACTTACTCATCCTGATAGGCAGTTGCTGCTTACCAAGGTCAAAACACTAAAAGACACTAATTTTAAGGGCATATTTATACATAAAGACGACCTACAGACAAAGGTAGGACCTATTACATAGACGAAACTTAGCCACTAGACAGTCATCTAACAATACCACTATTACTAATGGTTCTGGAGCAGCTTATGTTAACATACACTCAATAGTAAATTAGATTCATTATATTTCCTCCCTCCTGCATGAACATAATGTTTCACTATTGGGTGTGGATGAGACTTGGCTGTTGCCTTCAGTGCTCTCTTCCATAATTAACATTCCTAATTACTCAATAATTAGAAAGGACACAGGAGGCAACACAGCCAAGCATGCTGTTTGCATATATATTAAGTCAAATTTAAGTTACACTGAGATAGAGATCAAAGTGCCCAATACTTTAGATATCTATTTGTTTGATTACAATGTCTACCTTGTCACTCTCTATCACCCTCCCTCTAACACTTTTTTGGATAACCGGCTTCTACTTGATTTTATTAATAAATTCTGTCCGAATAAGGAAATTATCCACACAGGGGATTTTAACCTTCCTTCAATCAAGTGGGTACAGGTGCTTCCTAATACAGGTATATCCTGCAATGATTCCCAATTCCTAAACTGTTTTACCTCACTTGGTCTCACCCAGTTAGTATTGGAACTAACTTTTATTCCTCAGGAAACACACTGGATCTATTTCTTGTTTCTATGGCCTATAGAACAGGTGAGACTGATGTTCTGCCCCCTTTTCCTAACTGTGGCCACAGTCCAATCAGCACCAACTACATGTTTCAATTCCTAAATAGTACTGTTCACTCCCCAGCTATTAAATTGTGGCAACATAGAAATTATAAGGCAATCAATTACCATCTCAGCTTAGTCAACAGGGATTTTGAACTTGACCACATGAGTCCAGACAAGATGTTCACCCGCTTTACTAAAATTTTAGATCCCCTCTTAAATAGGTTTGCCCTGACTAGTCACCTATAATCTGCAACTTCAAAACCCCCTTGGCCTGTCAGACCACCAGCGGCACTCAAACGATATAGGGCTGACTTATGGAAAGATTATAAAGGCAAATGACAGTTATTTGGTCGAACTTCCCTTGAGGCAGAAACAGCTCTCACTTCCTATCTCAATGAAAATTAGCAATATCAAAATTTTGCTAGCAACAATAAAGTAGGTTGGATGAGTTTATGGGAAGGGAAGGTTGTGATGTTTCCTAAGTTTTGTATATATTAATATTGTTTGTATATATCTATAGCTGCATGATTTAGTTCTTGACAAGCCTTGATTGGTGATACCCTTGTTTCTGGATGCAGTCCTCTGGATGTAGTTTTCCTGGGAGTTTGGGTGCCTTGAAAAAGAGGCTGCTTGACTCGGATGACCTATGATGAGCCCTTGTGGCTTTTGTCATCCGTTATATTATATTGTGGGGGACTTTGATTTTGTCTTCCCCTGGTGATGGTGCTTTTTGTGGGTGGGTTTTGACGGAGGCGGATGACCTTTGATAGGCCCTTGTGGCTTTTGTCATCCGTGTAATTATGTTATGTTATGTCATAAATGATCATACAGCTATGTCAGAGCCTTTTGCAGCAGGCTTTGTGTCAGTCTATTCCACTACAAATCTCACTTCTCCCTCTCCTCACCAGATGCACAACTTCTATGCCTGATTTGGATATATCTCTTAATGATATTATTTTGGCTTTAAATCAACTGGACCTAACATCTTCCATGGGGCCAGATGAAATTCATCCTCTTTTGCTAAAGTCCTGTGTGTCTATTGCTTAACCACTTTTACTTATTTTTAGACATTCCCTTGAGTGCAGTTCCCTCCATTGAATTTGGAAAAAGTCCCTGTTGATTCCTATCTTTAAAAAGGGTTCAAAAAGATATGATCCTTTAATGTGCAGACCTATTTCCCTTACTTCTACATGTGTCAAAACTACAGAACACATTTTGGCTAAATCATCATCATCACTAACTATGATTTAAGAAGGGGATTTTTTTGAGTATTTGAATAATAATTTCATCTTAGTTTGGTTATGACTTATAGTTTTTTTATCAAAGTTATTTCTAATAATTCTTTTATAATATCAAAAAACAAAATGGTGAAGTTCAGAAAAAAATATAAGTATCAAAATTTTGTGAATTTTTTAAAACCCAAAGAATTACAAATGGTGAAGTTCAGAAAATTGATTTTTATATATCTTCTATAACTCTATTTTAGCAACATGATATTTTGAAAGGGCAGAAATTTAGTTTTAGAGTTCCTTTTTAAAATTATTATAATTGGCAAAGTTCAGAAAATTTATAAAAATTTAACCATGGCTGCTTTTTTTAGATTTTAAATTTTATTAGTGAAGCGCAAGCTCCTCCTGTAGGAGGGAGTGTTGAATCCAATAATATACTAACCAAAGATCAATTTTGATTTAGGTCTGGTTGCTCTCTGGAAGACCAACTTATCCTAACTTACAACAAAATCACATACTGGTTAGACCAGGGTTATAATACTGACCTAATCCTCTTCGATTTTTCCCAAGCCTTTGATGTAGTTAACCACGACATTGTTCTAGATAAATTATACAAACTTGGCATAAGTAACAAACTAATGGAATGGCTAAAAAAAAAATTATTTGATCGCAAAATGTCTGTCGTCGTAAACCACCACCAAAACAACAAGGGGGATGCTTTGAGTAGAGTTCCTCAGGGTTCTGTCCTCGGATAATTACTTTTTCTGATGTATGTGAACTATTTAACCCACAATGTCCACTCCTCAAAAAAAAAAATTGCAAATGACCTCAAACTGTATGTAAAGATATATGTAAAGGATGACCAAAGTATACTCAATGATGTAAATGACTTGTCAGACTGACATTAACACATTAGTTACTAACTTTGAATAGTGAGAATGTGTATTACTCCACTTTGTCAGGAAACCCATATCTTGGGATAGATTTAATCTCTCGGGTACTGACTACTTAAATAGCTCTCCTATCCCAATGAAGCATTATTGCCCTCTCTGAAGTTAAACCTAAGCACTTTAGATATAGAAGGGAACTTGAAGAATACAACATCGAAGGGTATGAGATAGAGGAAAGTAATGTTTTGGGTAATGAAGGTAGAGGTCTCTTGATATACGTGAAAAGTGGCATTAAGTATAGTAAGGGGGATTTGGTTTCATGTTTCTGTGAGTATTGCTGTCTGGAAATTATGCTTCAAGGAGAGAAACTTAACCTAAGACAGTACGACTGGGACTTCGAACTACTATACCTTAATATTGACGACGCATCACAAGTTTTTGTCAACATTTTAACTAAACTTGTTCAGCAGCATATCCCTAAGAGGTCCTACAGGAAAAAAACATCCCCATGGTTGAAGTCCATCCCCCGTAGCCTCTATAAGCAGCGTACCAAAATGTGGAATGAATTCAAATTAACGAGACAGACTTATGGCAGACATTCTTACTTGGCACTACAAAAACTATTTAAGTTTAATGAAGCTAGTTCTGCGCTAAGATTTGAAGTATTAACCGCCCAAATCAAATATGAAGAAAATCTTGTGCAGAACAGGGCTACTAAACCTAAACTATTTCATTCCTATATTCGGAACAAAAAACTCGATAGACCTAGAGTTGGCCCCCTTAGGGTTGACGGTGAACTATCTGATGATCCTATCACCATGGCCAATACTTTTGTTGAAGCGTTCTCTACAGTGTTTGTTGTTGAGACATCTTTGAACCCTTTTCCACATCAAGCGTGCCAGGGCATTATTTCATCTGTCCAATTTCACCCCGAAGATGTTGTATCCCAACTCAAATCACTTGATGTTGATAGTGCCATGGGTCCTGATAACCTCCATCCCCGCCTTCTAAAAGAATGCGCATCAGAACTGGCTTACCCTCTGTCCATCATTTTCAATAAGTCTATGTCATCTGGTTCCGTACCTCAGACTTGGAAAACATCTCATGTTTGCCCAATCTATAAGAAAGGATCCCGTAGTGATCCACTGAACTATCGCCCGATTAGTTTAAACCCCACTCCCTGCAAGACAATGGAACGCATTATTTGCAAGTCACTATTTGGATTCATAGAAGATCATCTAATTTTTAATGAGTCCCAATTTGGTTTTAGGCCCAACCGTTCAGTCACTGACCAACTTTTACTCACTTATGACTACATAACTTACTGGTATGATCAAGGACAAGTGGTTGATTTAATTCTATTTGACTTTGTTAAGGCGTTTGACCGAGTGCATCACCAGACACTCATTGACAAACTAGTGGCGATTGGTATCTCTGGCAATCTGTTACAGTGGATCAGCAGTTTTCTACTCGGCCGCTCAATGAAGGTCTCAATAAATGGATACACAAGCCTGGCAAAACCAGTCTTAAGTGGAGTTCCCCAGGGTTCGGTTCTGGGCCCATTGTTGTTTCTCATATTCATAAATCACACCTGCTTCCAAATTCGGTGCAACTTTAAGATGTTTGCTGATGACCTCAAATTATATTTTCACTCCTCAGCCCCATCCCTTGGCTGCTCCTTATCTCTTCCAGGTATGCAGGATAATATTGATTTACTATCTTCCACTGCTGCTTCTTGGGGGCTAAGGTTTTCTACCAATAAATGTGTCCATCTCCGCTTTGCTAGACAGCGCTGTGTCCAGTCAGATGATCTCCTTTCTCCCATATACATCCTAAATGACATTCCTATAAATCAATGCTTCTTTCACAAGGATTTGGGAATAACTGTGGATAGGAAGCTGGAATTCCACCAGCACATAAGCTGTGCAACTGCTAAAGCCGGAGGTATTGCCACTAATCTTTTAAAATCAACTGTTACTCGCTCGGCTAACTTCATGTCAACCCTTTTCATCTCTGATGTCCGACCGATTCTAGATTTTGCATCTCCAATTTGGAATCTTGGGTTCCAGGGCCAAAATCAGCTTCTGGAATCTGTTCAACGCAGATGGACAAAACAGGTTGCTGGTCTGACTGATCTTCCATACCTTGACAGGCTGACAACTTTGGGATTATTCTCTGTGAAGGGTAGGCTGTTAAGGCAGGACCTTATTTATTGCTATCGTATATTCCACGATTTAACCATCATCTCCCCTTCCGACATCTTCACAATGGCACCTACTGTTGGCACAAGAGGTCATAAATTTAAGATTTAGATGCAGCATTGTCAGTTGGAAGCTCGTAGACGATTTTTCTCTTGTCGAATTATCCAAAAATGGAATTCTCTACCCCAAGATATTGTTGATGCTCCGAGCCTCACTGCGTTTAAGTCTAGACTGCAGTACTTTCTCGGTGAAGAATTGTTCCACCTTTGACCTACTGCCAGTTCATTTCAATCTCAATTTGTTATATTTTCAGGGTATTTTATATGGAGGATACACTTAGCCAGTCATTAATGATATATTTGAGTAAACCTCCCGTGTAGCCTGACTGGAGTATCTGTCTTGGACTTTTGGGCCTGTCCCTCTCCTATCAGGTCTGGCTGGACTAGAGTGGTAGGGCCCTACTAGGTAATAGAACCAGGTAATAGTATATCGGAGTCCAAATAGCCAGGAGGAAAATGACCAACTGTTGCTGGATTTATTGCAAGAGGTAACTGAGATGAAGGCTACATTTAAGATTTTGATGGGAGACTTTAATTTGCCACAAATAAATTGTAAAAATTACACGACTAACACTGTAATGAATGATTTTGGAACAAAATTTGTGGAAAAGGTGCGCGATTGCTTTTTGACCCAGCATGTGGAGGAAATTACAAGAATAAGAGGTGAAAATGTGGGTAATACCCTAGATTTATTTTTCACAAATGAAGAATCAATAGTTGAAGAGATCATGATTAGAAATCCACTGGGGAGAAGTGATCATGCTGTGATACAAGTTACATGTAATATGGAGGAGATCGTGGCTCATGATAGAAAAACTATGTATTTGTATGAAAAAGCAGATTATGAGTTGCTGAGAAGGAAACTTAGTATTAATATTGACTGGGTGAAATACCTATCCGAGGCTACCAATATTGAGGAAATGTGGAGCAGATTCAAGTCAAAATTGTATGTTGGAATAGATAAGAGTGTACCCACAAGAAAGATGGGGAATTTAAATCAATCCAGGAAAAGGACGAATAGCAATCTACCAATGAATAAGAAATTATGGTCTAAGATAAAGAAGAAACAGAGGTTGTGGATGAGAATGAAATCCTTGAAGAGTAATCTGAATGTATCTACTAAGAACGAGTATTTAGAGACTGAGGAGTAGTACAGAAAACTGAATAATCAAATTAGAAAAGAAACCTGAAATGCTGTAAAACTAAAAAAAAGGGAGATTGCAAAAAATGTGAAGGATAATCCTAAAATATTTTGGAAATATGTGCAGACTAAGACAAAAAGGAAACCAAGGATTCCTGACTTATACAAGGGCACTGCTGAAGATGAAAAAACTGAAAGTGATCTGGAAAAAGTTGAAGTTTTAGCAAAGCAATTTTCGAAGGTGTTTGTCATGGAGCCAGAAGATGAGGTACCATATTGTGTGATAAAAAATGTACCAACACTGAATCACCCGGAAATTAATAAGGAAAAAATTAAGAAGATCATTAAAAATCTAAAGAGGCATAAATCCCCAGGGCCTGACAGAATCCACTCTAGGATTATAAAAGAAGCTATGGAACAATTAGTAGAGCCTTTAGAAATACTTTATCAGTACTCCTTTAAACATAAGGAACTCCCTCAAGATTGGCTAATTGCTCATATTACTCCTATATTTAAAAAGGGTTCCAAGTGTGATCCAGAGAATTATAGGCCAGTCAGTTTAACAAGTATAATCTGTAAGATATTTGAGACAATGATAAGGGAGGAGATAATGGCACACATAAGAACCAATAGTTTATTTAGTGACAAGCAATATGGCTTTGTCTCAGGACGATCAACGTTGCTACAGCTCATAAAGGTTCTGGACAGATGGACTGAAATTATTGATGATGGACATGCAGTGGATGTAATATATTGTGATTTTATGAAGGCTTTCGATAGAGTTGCACATAGAAGACTATTCCGTAAAATTAGTAGTTATGGAATTGGAAAGGAGTACCAAGAATGGATTGCAGCATTCCTAACACAAAGACAACAAAGAGTGGTGGTGAAGGGGAAAATGTCAAGATGGAAGCCAGTGACAAGTGGAGTGCCGCAGGGCACTGTTCTCAGACCATTGTTGTTTGTTTTGTTTATCAATGACCTCCCCGATAGTATAGTAAATGACAGCGAAGTATACCTGTATGCAGACGACACAAAGATATTTAGATGCATAAAAGATCAAGAGGATTGTCAAAAGCTGCAGCAGGATGTGCAGGAGGTATAACATAACATAATTACACGGATGACAAAAGCCACAAGGGCCTATCAAAGGTCATCCGCCTCCGTCAAAACCCACCCACAAAAAGCACCATCACCAGGGGAAGACAAAATCAAAGTCCCCCACAATATAATATAACGGATGACAAAAGCCACAAGGGCTCATCATAGGTCATCCGAGTCAAGCGGCCTCTTTTTCAAGGCACCCAAACTCCCAGGAAAACTACATCCAGAGGACTGCATCCAGAAACAAGGGTATCACCAATCAAGGCTTGTCAAGAACTAAATCATGCAGCTATAGATATATACAAACAATATTAATATATACAAAACTTAGGAACCATCACAACCTTCCCTTCCCATAAACTCATCCAACCTACTCTTAAATACATTTAGATTTGGACTACCTACTACCCTCTGCGGCAATTTGTTCCAGAAGTCTGCCACTCTATTGGTGAAAAAATATTTTCTTAAATCCAACCTACACCCTTGCTTTTTAATTTTCAAGTGGTGACCTCTAGTCCGATTTCCATCATCTAACTCAAAAAACTTGCTAACATCCAATTTATCTATCCCGGAAAAAATTTTAAAAAGCTCAATCATATCCCCTCTCACACACCTCCTTTCGAACGAGAACATATTTAATACCCTCAGTCTATCTTCATATTCAAGGTGCCTCAGGGAAGGAATAATCTTTGTTGCCCTCCGTTGCACTGACTCAAGAAGGTTAATATCGTGTCTAAAATGTGGGGACCATGCCTGTATACAGTACTCTAGATGTGGCCTAACATAAGAGTTATAGAGTTTAAGAATAACCTTCTTACTTTTGTAACTGACATTTCTCTTAATAAAACCCAGCACTCTATTTGCCCTATTTCTTGCTTCAATACACTGCTTAGAAAACCTTAATGACTTATCTATTACTACTCCTAGATCTTTCTCATCCTCTACTGAGCTCAGCCAATGCCCATCCATTTCATAGTTAAATTCTCTATTATCTTTTCCCATGTTAATAACTTTGCACTTATCAAGGTTGAAAGTCATTTGCCACTTATGTGCCCAGGATAACAATTTATTTAAGTCCCCCTGCACTTTAAAATTATCATCAATATCTTTAACTACAGCTGCTAATTTGGTATCATCCGCAAAAATTGACACTTTATTATTAACTGCCTCCCCAAGATCGTTTATATAGATGACAAATAATAATGGACCGAGAACTGATCCCTGAGGAACCCCACTGATAACATCCCTCCACTCTGACTTTACACCATTTAGCACTACCCTTTGCTTCCTGTCTTTCAGCCACTCAGCTATCCAATTTGAAACACCCCCACATATCCCAATCATTTTTAATTTATGAACTAGTCTCCTGTGTGGTACCTTATCAAATGCTTTACTAAAATCTAAGTAAATTATATCTACATTCTCTCCCTTATCTACTTGATCTGTTACAAACTCCAGAAAGTCTAGTAAGTTAGTCAAACATGATCTACCTGATCTAAACCCATGCTGAGCATCGCTGATTAACCCCTCCCTCTCTAGATGTTGGCAAATCCCTTTTTTAACTATTTTCTCAAGAATTTTACAGACTACAGGAGTTAGGCTAACCGGTCTAAAGTTATTTGGATCCTCTTTACTACCCTTCTTGAAAATGGGGACTACATTCGCTCTCTTCCAATCATCGGGTATTTCTCCATATTCCAATGACCTAGTATATAACTTGTCCAGAGCTATTGAGATACTTTCTACCCCTTCTTTAAGTATCCTAGAATGAATATTATCAGGGCCGGAGGCCTTGGTAGTATCTAAATCACCTATTAGTCCTTTTATCATCCTCCGATCCACACAAATGTTAGTAAACACCTCTTTTCCTGACCTATGAGTACTATACATAGGACTATTTAGTTTCTCTTTTGTAAATACTGATGCAAAATGACCATTTAGTACCTCAACTATTTCCTCATCAGTTTCTCTCACAAACCCTTCATATTTGATAGGTCCTATTTTAACTCTGCCACACTTGTTATTAATTTTATAGTAACTAAAGAACTTTCTAGGATCTTTGTTGCTATCCTGAGCTAATTTAATTTCTGACACCCTTTTGTTCTTCTTTATAATCTTATTTAACTCATTCCTAGCCATTCTATAATCACTTAAATTTTGAATATTATTTTCTACCTGTAATTTTTTATATGCCCTTTTCTTCTCTGAAATTTTTCTAGCTATCTCCTGATTCCACCATAATGGTTTCCTACTTTTGTTCCTAATGGCCTTCATTGGGATACATTGTTCTTGGACTACATTTATTATATGCTTGAAAGTATCCCACATCCCATAAGCATTTTTACCTCTGAATTCTATATCCCAGTCTACCAAATTTAGCAAGCTTCGAAGTTTTACATAATCTCCCTTATGAAAATTTGGAACTTTTTCAGCATTCTCAGTTATTTTACCCTTCTCAATTCCCAAGTTAAAACGAACTATCTGATGGTCACTATTTCCCAATGCTTCCCCAACAGTCAATTCTTGAACTAAATGATCACTGTTAGAAAGTACTAAATCTAATATATTGTCCCCCCTCGTTGAATCGTTAACAAATTGATTCAAAAAATTATCCTCAAAGCATTCTATGAACCTGCCACTTGTTCTATCCCTACCTATCATATTTTCCCAGTCCACAGAGTTTAAGTTGAAGTCCCCAATAATAACTGCATCTGTTTCACATCCCTTACTTATTTCCCTTATCATTAGTTCATCTATATCATCAGTCTGCCCAGGTGGCCTGTAAAAAGCTCCCAAATGCACCATTCTATTTTTACTGAACCTAATATCTATCCAAAGTGACTCAACTCCATCCTGCTTTATTGAAGTATTTAAACTTGAAACAATGTTGTTTTTTATATAGATAATTATTCCTCCACCAATCCTACCTGTCCTTTGACTAATGTACATATTATAGCCCTGAAAATCAAATTCACTTATAGTGTCACTAAATTCTATTTCATTAACCCATGATTCAGTAACGCATAATATATCTATATCCTCATTGCTAATATAACTAAATAGCTCATCCTTCTTGTTTCTAAGACTACGAGCATTTGTATAGAAACAATTTAACCCCCCTATCCCTGAAGCACCTCTTGAAACTTGAATGACCTCACCTCTATCGCCTTGGAACCTATTTCTGTTATCTGCCAAGTCCATTCTACTTTCAGTACTATAATGTCCTCTCATAATTCCCTGACCACTATTAGTATCTAGTTTCCCGCCCGCAAAGACCTAATAACACGATCATACTCCTCCCACAACACATCTACCCCCCTCCTACTCAAATGCAGTCCATCCATCGCATACATTTCTTTCATTCCAACAAACCTATCCCACACATCCACAAACATGACACCTTCCATCTCATTGGGATACATTGTTCTTGGACTACATTTATTATATGCTTGAAAGTATCCCACATCCCATAAGCATTTTTACCTCTGAATTCTATATCCCAGTCTACCAAATTTAGCAAGCTTCGAAGTTTTACATAATCTCCCTTATGAAATTTGGAACTTTTTCAGCATTCTCAGTTATTTTACCCTTCTCAATTCCCAAGTTAAAACAAACTATCTGATGGTCACTATTTCCCAATGCTTCCCCAACAGTCAATTCTTGAACTAAATGATCACTGTTAGAAAGTACTAAATCTAATATATTGTCCCCCCTCGTTGGCTCATTAACAAATTGATTCAAAAAAATTATCCTCAAAGCATTCTATGAACCTGCCACTTGTTCTATCCCTACTTATCATACTTTCCCAGTCCACAGAGTTTAAGTTGAAGTCCCCAATAATAACTGCATCTGTTTCACATCCCTTACTTATTTCCCTTATCATTAGTTCATCTATATCATCAGTCTGCCCAGGTGGCCTGTAAAAAGCTCCCAAATGCACCATTCTATTTTTACTGAACCTAATATCTATCCAAAGTGACTCAACTCATGGAGTGAAAAATAATTGTTGAGTTTTCATCCGGATAAGTGTAGTTATATGAGAATAGGAAGAACGACTATTGAAGATCAAGGCTACCAAATGGAGAAGCAGCTGAAAAAGATTACTTCTGAGAAGGATGTGGGAGTAATAATCAATGATAAATTGAGTTGTGTAGATCACCTGGCAGAGAAAGTAAATAAAGCCCACAAATTAGTGGGAATAATCAGAAGGACCTTTGTTACATTGGATGCAACGATATTTAAAGCTTTGTTTGTAGCTTTAGTAAGACCGCATATAGAGTATGCTAATCAGGTATGGAGTCCTCACCTGGTTAAAGACATTGAGATGGTAGAGAAGGTGCAACAAAGGGCTACAAGGATGGTGCCAGAACTTAAAGGACTTAATTATGAAGAGAGACTAAGGAAGCTGAACCTACCAACACTGGCATACAGAAGAGCACGGGGAGACATAACATAACATAATTACACGGATGACAAAAGCCACAAGGGCCTATCAAAGGTCATCCACCTCCGTCAAAACCCACCCACAAAAAGTACCATCACCAGGGGAAGACAAAATCAAAGTCCCCCACAATATAATATAACAGATGACAAAAGCCACAAGGGCTCATCATAGGTCATCCGAGTCCAACAGCCTCTTTTTTAAGGCACCCACACTCCCAGGAAAACTACATCCAGAGGATTGCATCTAGAAACAAGGGTATCACCAATCAAGGCTTGTCAAGAATACTCACTGGAAAATATGATGGGCAATGTAGTCAAGGCATATTGAAACTTCAAGAAGAAAACATCAGCAGGGAAAATTCACTAAAGCTTTTTAAGACAAGGTCACGGCTGGATATAAGGAAGTATGCTTTCCCGTGTAGGGTGATAAATAACTGGAATCAGTTGCCTGAGTGGGTGATTGCAGTAGCATCAGTCAACCAGTTTGAGGTCAGACTGGATAAATTTTGGTTTAATCAAGAATTGAAATACAATTACAAGGCAAAGATAATCCACCACACGCTGCCGCAGGTTGATAATATAGATCTGGAGTCACAGGCATAAGCCTCTTCCATGAAGTCTTCTGCAAGTATCTGTAAGTATGTAAGTATACTCAGGTATACTGTGAATAGAGACCATCATTTATGGTGTTACTATACACATCACACATTCGTCCCCTACTAAAATACACTTCTTCCCTATGGAACACTGGTTACATAATGGACCTTCACTTACTGGAGCCAGTTCAGCGCAGGTGGGCAAAATTACATATTGAACAATAATAGCTTTACTGTTGACCTAATCTTATTTGATTTTATCAAGGCATTCGATCTGGTCCATCACTCGTGTCTTATTGGATAAACTTGCATGTCTTGGTATTGGTGGTAATTTGCTTGCATGGATTCAGAGTTTCATCACCCACAGAACAATGAGTGTTGTCATCAAGGGTAACCAGAGTAAATCTCTCCCAGTTACCAGTAAGGTCCCTTAAGGCTCAGTTCTGGGCCCCGTTCTTTTCCTACTCTTCATTAATCATCTTGGTAAAAGTATTACTAGCTTGCCTCATGTGACTTACATTGTTTTTTTTAGAGGCTATCTGGCGACTGCCAACTTAGGCATAAGTCGCCATAAACAAACAGCCTAGTTCCAGGCTACTTTAAAAATTTAAAAAAGAAAACAATAAAAAGAAATAACAATTAGGAAGCAATAACAATAAAACAATAACAAAAACAACAACTAAACCTAGTAAAATGAAAGGGAGAAGGCCGACCTCCCCCCAAAAGTCAACAAATCCAGACGTCAATGTGCACACACTCGTCCCGCGTACAAAGGACAGGCGGTAGCGACCCAGCCCATCCCGGTACCGGGACATTCGACAAGAATGTACCGAAAAGTCTAGGAGAAGACGCAGTCGACGCAATAGGGCGCAGGTGAGCGCTCCATTAAATAGCGATGCGTCACACGAGTGTGTCCGATTCGGAGACGACAGAAAGCGACCTGAAGCCGTCGCGGCATTGGGTGATAGGTCCATGGGAACAGTCGAGGAGCAAACGCACGCAACTTTAAGTTCCTTTCGACAGTCTCCCATCTTCTTTGCCAAGCAGTGAGGAAGAGCGAAACGCTGGTCAGGTCGCAGAGTCCTCGCGGACTCTTTGGCGCCCTCATCGGCGCGTTCATTCCCCGCAATTCCTACATGTCCAGGAACCCAGCAGAAGATAATCTCAACATCCGCCCGGCTCGCCAAAACCGTGGCGTCACGGATATCGCGAACCAGGGGATGCGGAGATTCCAATGCCCCGAGAGCACTCAGGGCGCTTAGTGAGTCGCTATAGATCACAATCCGGTCTCTGAACCAGGCACGTCGCGTAATCTCCCGTACCGAGTGGTGTATTGCCACCAGCTCAGTGGTGAAGACATACGCAGCGCCTGGCAGAGCCCCGCTAACTTCAAACAGAGGGGATACGGCGTGGATGCCGACCCCCTCTTGGGACTTGGAGCCATCCGTATACACTGGCACGATTCCAGCGTGACACGAGGTGTGCTCCCAAAAGGTCGAACGCAATACTCCCGGCGCAGTACAAGCTTTGGGAGCAGAGGCGTGGCGACAAATAGCCAAATGTGGTACCCTCCAGGGTGGCGTCCTGGGCAGAACCAGGGGTGTCACCGGCCCGAGAGCTATATCTACCTCTCGAAGGAGTTCTCTGCACGTGGCGCAGAGCGAGTGGCATCTCCCCAGCATCGACCAACAGGCTCTCAATGGGGGAAGTGCGGAAGGCACCGGTCGCAAGGCGAAGGCCAGTGCGGTGGATCGAATCCACCTTCCGCAATAAACGCTCGGCGGTGGATGCGTAAAACTCGCATCCGTAGTCGAGCTTGGAACGGACATAGGATCGATAAAAGAGTTAGGCAGTAGCAAGATCAGCGCCCCAAGCGCTGAACGTCACGGAACGGAGAATATCTATGGCGCGGGTACAAGAGACCCTAAGGCTGCGAATAAGAGCCTCCCAGGTGAGGCGTCGGTCGAATACAAGACCAAGGAAACGGTGCGACTCAACCACATCCAGGCGCACCCCATTAGGAAACAAATCTGGGTCGGGGTGGAGCCGTGGATGGCGGCAGAAGTGCACCCCTTTAGTCTTGGCCAAAGAAAACCGAAACCTGTGCGCTTCTGGAGTCGACGCTCCAGAGTTGGCATCTGGGCCGCGCCAAAAGAGATCGAAAGGTCGTCCACGTAGAGCGTAGCGAGAACATCTTCTGGCAGCACCGAGGTGATGCCGTTGATGCTCAGGGCAAAGAGTGAGACACTGAGGACACTTCCCTGCTCCTTTGAGCCGGAGAGAGCTCCCCCGACTCGTACGTGGAATCGACGATCTCGCAAAAGTTCAGATATAAAAATTGGGAGGCGTCCCCTCGCCCCCATCGTGTGGAGAGTCTCAGTGATACCGTACCACCATGCGGTATCATAGGCCTTCTCCAGATCGAAAAACACCGTGGCGTAATGCTGTCTACGAAGCAAGGCCTCGCACACGGAATTTTTCCGTCGGAGCAGAGCATCAACGTGGAGTGGAACTTGTTGAAGCCGCACTGTCCTGCTAGACAGATGGCCTCCGCTGTCCAGGGAAAAGGCTAGTCTAACATTTACCAATTTCTCCATCAACTTGCAGACGCAAGAGGTTAGAGAGATTGGGCGGAAGCCCGTCGGAGTATAGTGATCTCTCCCCGGCTTGCGAAAGGCGAGCAAAGTAGCGATTCGCCAGGAATCTGAGAGAAACCCTCCACCCAGATCCTGTTGAACAAATCTAACAGAAAGGCCATGCATCGCTCACCCAGATGTCGAAGTATGGCGTACGGGACATCGTACGGACCATGGGCGGTGTCCGGGCACGAAGCAAGAGCGAAGCGCAACTCACTCACAGTAAACCTGTCGTTGAAGGGTTCTCCGCCTCTGGAGGTAAAGGAGTCGCTAAGGATTCCGCCACGCACGCGGGGTCCGAGATTGCGGTCCCATTCTCCTGGAGAACGGGAGGGGGGTCCTGCGAGAACTTGCCCCGAATCCTTTTGACTAGCTTCCACACCTCTGCTGAAAGGGTCTTCCCGTTAAAGTAAGGACACGTATGCCCGCCAAGAAGAGCGGCGGGCGTGCTTCGAAATATACCGGAACCTAACCCTAGCCCGACGAAATTCAGCGACAGTGAAATCGTTTGGGCGGCGCTTATAGCGCATGTAGGCATAACGCTTCTGTTTGATGGCCGTCAGACACTCGGCCGACCACCATGGGAGTGTTCGGCGTGCAAAACGGCCAGACGTCTTAGGAATAGTAGTCAGGCCCACGGCGATGAGGTTGCCGGAGAAGAACTCAACTGCCTCATCTACCGACCTAAACCCCTCGACTGAGATAGAGAATTCAGCCATTTCCTGAAATGCAAGCCACCGCGCCCGCGCCAAGCACCACCGAGGTGGTCTTTCAGGCGGCAGTTGCCCTGAAAATGATATTTGAATGGGAGTGATCACTACCATGGAGGTCATCGACTACCCCCCAATCAAAATCAGGCTGTGCATCTGAAGAGCACAGAGATAGGTCAAGGCAAGAAAATGAAGCGATTCTCGGGCAGTGATGCGTAAACTCATTCACGTTTAGGACACCTATCTCAAGCTCTTCGATCAGATCGGCAAGGACTTATCCCCTGGGATTAATTGAGTAATCTCCCCATAGAGGATGCCTGCCATTAAGATCTCCAAGCAAGAGAAAGGGCCTCAGCAGCCGTGCCACGACACGGCGGAAGTCCCCCACGTCGAAGTCAGCTGACGGTGGAATGTACGCAGAAATGATAGTATACCTCCTATCCAGGTGCAGCTGCACAGCCACTGCCTGAAAGGAGGTATCTAAAGAGAAAGGAAGAACGGAGACATCATGCCGGGTGTACACCGCGCATCTTTCAGCCTGCCCATCCCGTGGTGGCGGTGTTGCAAGACCCTTATACCCCGGGAGGGCAGGCAGGGGGCACGCGCCTAGCATGGTCTCCTGCAAAAAGATTGCTAACGGGGAACGGGACGAGACGAGCCTCCGCAGCTCCTCCCAGTTGGCCCGGAGTCCACGGCAATTACATTGAAGGAATATGCCCTCCAGGTCTAGCTCGGAGGAGACGCGGGGGCCCTCCTCGAACAGAAAACCCTTACGGGAATGGCCGTACGCTTCCCAGAGGCGTAACCCCGGGCGCTGTCACCTTCGATGACTTATTGGAGGAGGTTGGGCTCGCTATGCAAGTCTTTTCCTCCCTCCGCCTCGAAACCTTAGGCGGGAGTTGCGGCTTCGGAGGCGGGGGGGGGGGCCCTCTTTTCGAGGAACCACCGTCTCCGAGCCACTCGCACCACTTCTAAGCGTGGGCGAAGGAGCCGAAGCTCCTTTGTTGCTGACCTCCTTTCGGGGGACAGCTTTAGGAACCCCGGAAGATGGCCTGGCGACCATCTTCAGGGGTGTTGCCCCCTGTGAGTCTAACGACTAGGTGGAGGCGCGTGGCCGTTTCGCCTTATGGGAAACGTTCACGCTGAGGGAAGAGGGGGGAGCCCTGGTTTTAGCCGGGGCTGGGTATGAACCCTTTTTGCCGCCAGCTTTACCAGGGGAGCGCCCGGGTTGAGTAGAGCGCGCAAAAGGGCTCTGAACGGGCACGGAAACAACCGTGCTCGTTGGCCTGGATGGTCTAGGAGCAGAGGGTGCCTTTCAAACTATTGAGGCATATGACGTCCCAGGCAGAGCCGGTGCGCGCAAGGAACAAGTCCTTAGCCTCGTGGAATGAGATTCGATCCTGGGCCTGAACGGCCAGGATTTCTTTCTCAAGGAGATATGCACCACATTGCTTCGAAGAAGCGGGGTGCGGCTCTCCGCAATTGACACACTTGATTTAGACTTATCGTGTGCGGCCTTGGAGCAATTTACACAGACTTCGGGTGACCCAGACTTTGCACGTCTACATGAGCGATTCGTATGGCCGAAGCGGTGACAGTAATAGCACCGCCGCGGAAGTGGCACGAATGCCTTCACGCGGTAGCGGTACCAACCAGCACGCACTGACTCAGGGAGCTTGTCACAGTCATACGTGTCGAAGAGTGTAGGGGTGGGTCTCGAGGCCCCTCACTGTTTTCTCATTACACGTTCGACCTTGACCGCCCCATGGTCGGCCAGTACTAAGGTGATGTCCTCAATGGAGTAGTCAACGAGTTCCCTCACATAAACTACTCCTTTCACAAAGTTTATGGTAAAGTGTGGCGTCACACTCACCGGGGTGACATGAAGTGTCCGAAGAGCACTTATCTTGGCCGCCTCAGTGGGATCCGCCGCATTCGCCAGAAGGCTCCCGTCCGAGAAACGGGTCACCTTCAGCTTTCTACCAATTGCACTAGCTAATCCTCTCCTCTGATGGATCCTGTTGCCCTTGGCCAACATGGTGCCATCAGTGGAACGAATAACGAGGAAGCGTTTGAAGCCAGCGGGCCCGAAAATGCCAGGTAACCTCTGAATGTGGGGCCCCGGTTTCATTGAGGCTCAGCCCTGTGCACTTTTCATCTTTGTCATAGTCTGGGGCTCCGCAACCGGGGGGGGGGGAGCAGAGGGGCCGGATGTGCCGATCTTGGCTTGGTCACTTGCCAAAGTGGCAGCAGACCCATCTGCTCCCGTAGCCCCCACGGATGGAGAGGAGCCCCGAGTCTTTTCTGTCTTTTTCTTTTTTGGAGAAGAAGGCGGGAAATGAACCCGAAACGCAGGTGCTTTATTTTGAATTGGTCGAAACGCAGGTGCTTTATCTCTAATTGATCGAAAAGAAGGTGCTTTATCTTGAATTGATCGAAAAGCTGGTGCTTTATCTTGAATTGATCGAAACGCAGGTGCTTAATCTTGAATTGATCCAAACGCAGGTGCTTTATCGAATTGATCGAAAAGCAGGTGCTTTATCTTGAATTGATCGAAATGCAGGTGCTTTATCTTGAATTGATCGAAACGCAGGTGCTTTATCTTTAATTGATCGAAACGCAGGTGCTTTATTTTGAATTGGTCGAAACGCAAGTGCTTTATTTTGAATTGGTCGAAACGCAGGTGCTTTATCTTTTTTAATTGATCGAAACCAGGTGCTTAATCTTGAATTGATCGAAACGCAGGTGCTTTATCTCTAATTGATCGAAACGCAGGTGCTTTAATTTGAATTGGTCGAAACGCAAGTGCTTTATTTTGAATTGGTTGAAACGCAAGTGCTTTATTTTGAATTGGTCGAAACGCAAGTGCTTTATCTTTTTTAATTGATCGAAACCAGGTGCTTAATCTTGAATTGATCGAAACGCAGGTGCTTTATCTTGAATTGATCGAAAAACAGGTGCTTTATCTTGAATTGATCGAAATGCAGGTGCTTTATCTTGAATTGATCGAAACGCAGGTGCTTTATCTTGAATTGATTGAAAAACAGGTGCTTTATCTTGAATTGATCGAAACGCAGGTGCTTTATCTTGAATTGATCGAAATGCAGGTACTTTATCTTGAATTGATCGAAACGCAGGTGCTTTATCTTGAATTGATCGAAACCAGGTGCTTAATCTTGAATTGATCGAAACGCAGGTGCTTTATCTTGACTTGATCGAAAAACAGGTGCTTTATCTTGAATTGATCGAAACGCAGGTGCTTAATCTTGAATTGATCCAAACGCAGGTGCTTTATCTCTAATTGATCGAAAAGCAGGTGCTTTATCTTGAATTGATCGAAATGCAGGTGCTTTATCTTGAATTGATCGAAACGCAGTTGCTTTATCTCTAATTGATCGAAACGCAGGTGCTTTATTTTGAATTGGTCGAAACGCAAGTGCTTTATTTTGAATTGGTCGAAACGCAAGTGCTTTATTTTGAATTGGTCGAAACGCAGGTGCTTTATCTTTTTTAATTGATCGAAACCAGGTGCTTAATCTTGAATTGATCGAAACGCAGGTGCTTTATCTCTAATTGATCGAAACGCAGGTGCTTTATTTTAAATTGATCGAAACGCAAGTGCTTTATTTTCAATTGGTCGAAACGCAAGTGCTTTATTTTGAATTGGTCGAAACGCAAGTGCTTTATCTTTTTTAATTGATCGAAACCAGGTGCTTAATCTTGAATTGATCGAAACGCAGGTGCTTTATCTTGAATTGATCGAAAAACAGGTGCTTTATCTTGAATTGATCGAAATGCAGGTGCTTCATCTTGAATTGATCGAAACGCAGGTGCTTTATCTTGAATTGATCGAAAAACAGGTGCTTTATCTTGAATTGATCGAAACACAGGTGCTTTATCTTGAATTGATCGAAATGCAGGTACTTTATCTTGAATTGATCGAAACGCAGGTGCTTTATCTTGAATTGCAAATGCGGATGAGTGGAGATCGTATAAGGAGTTGAATAATAAAGGATTTACTCACAAGAGAGTTAACGATTCATTAAATTTTGTTGATAAAAATACTGATGTTCACACACTAAACGTAGAATATTATTAGAATAAGCAGAAATAAAAAAATAAAACAATTAGATGTTGCAAACGAGATTTTCTACATACATATGTTTCTATGCATATGGCAGGACAGGTTTTCATCAAACCCATTTCAAAACTTATGTAATCATATAACTGCACAATATGGTATTTAAATGATCCTTTAAATATTTTTCTATTCAATAAAACTTTACCTAGTAATTTGCAATTTTTTTTATTTTCCCTTACAAGTCACCTTGTGAGTCATTAACAAACCAACTTTAGGTGCCTTATCTTGAATTGAACGAAATGCAGGTGCTTATTCTTAAATTGAGTGAGTTTAGGCCTCTAATTTAAATTAATCCGAGAAAAATACCCTTAGCTTACATACATTAGATTGGAACTAGTTTTATTTGTGATGTGAAATTCGGCCCTTTGCATCGTTATTGGCTAGTTTTGAATCTGGCTAACTATCAAAAAATCTTTCCGTTCCACCATGCCAGAATCGCAAAATAAGGATGTAGGCATCTATTTAATCTCTTGTAAAGCCCTAAATTGCCCCTCCTTCTACGCGTGAGAGAGCGGAAGGTCACTAAATAAACGCATACATGAACATAGGGGGGACATTCGTTGAGGGAGCAATGCTTCCAGTCTTTTTAACCACGTAAAATACGCCAATCATACTATAGATTTCCCTAGTGCTCAAATAATTTACCATTGTAGCGATTATAATAAAAGAAAAATAATTGAATCCTTACTAATTAAAGAAATTTCAAATTTCAATTTGTCAGAAGGCCAGCATAAATGTAGCCCCTATATATTAAACCTCATTCTAAAGGATATTGTTAATCACGTGAAGCTAACGCCTCCAGATTAATGTCAGTTGCCTGTTATTGTATATTCCAATATTTCAGTTTTGTTTGTCGATTTCTCTTAGTTAACGGCTGAAGATAATATGCTAAACTCTATATCGAAATTATTCCCGTTTTAATAATGATAACTTTATGCTCCAATAACAGTAGTTTTCTTGTATATTTATTCACTCGTTATTGAGTGAAACAGTGTTTTCATATATATATATATATATATATATATATATATATATATATATATATATATATATATATATATATATATATATATATATATATACAAGCTTTGTACAATTTTTCGTTATTCCTTGATAATGAACTGAACAAGTTTGAAAGGACTTGGAATCCGCCTTTCATTTTCCTGTGAGATTTTTTTGGTAGCTCTGGCGATGAGCGCTCTATTGATTTTCATATAGCGGTTAAAATAGTTTGCCCTATCTTTCCGCTCTCTACTTCTCCCATTCTCCTTCTTAAGCTTTCATTGATACATCTAATATTCTCCTTAGCGTTTTTCCGGGTTGTGTTAACAAATTGCATTTTCCTTGGGGCTTTAAATACACACACACACACACACACACATATATATATATATATATATATATATATATATATATATATATATATATATATATATATATATATATATATATATATATATATATTGTTTTCAGCCGACTCGGGGTAAAGGATGGAAGCCAAGTTGGGCGAGAAAATTGTTTCATATATGTTAATTGAACGAGAATTTTGTAACTAGCCAAAATCCTATGTTTAGCTAACCGGCTAGACTACTTAAAAGCGTAAGGAAGATGAGAAAAGAATTTGGGACACATGATGCAATGGATGCTAAATATTTTACAGTAACGCAATGCCTACGTGAGAAATTGACTTTGCGAAGTAAGCACAACGAGGTGTAAATGCAAAATGGATGTTCGCGTTGAAGTTGTAGTTGGGAGAACGACAGGAGGTTGCATTTACTATATAAATGTAAATGAATAAATTAAATTTAACTATCGCCTGGTGATAAGATTACGTATAAATAACGAGACCTTAAAATAGATTTGGAGAGAGAAAATATCACGAAACATGATGGAACTTCCTAGGAGTATAGTAATAGAAATGGTAAAGTAGAATAAAAGAAAGGCAAATTAAGTTACTCGTAACACTTACATTGGACAGAAACAAATAATACTTTATCAATTCGCAGTTAATTGTTGGAAGCAACCTGTTCGCACGATAGCTGAAAGTACTAGAAATTCGTATAAAAGAAAGACCCCTAGCTTGTTTTTTTAGAGCATATAAATTCTTCGCTCTGATTGACCGAAATTCAAATCACATGGTGTGACGTCACAAGGGAATTCAATCGCCCTACAAGAGATTGCTATTTGAACGTTAATAGTATTGTTGTACTATACAAAATTACGTTTCATTGGGGACGAAATTAAATCGCTTCAGTGGTCGAAGTATCAATGATATGATATTTCATTATATCATTGAAGTAACTAAATAAAATATATATTAGCGTCAGTTGGCTACACAGGGCATGAAAATCTCCAGAAACTCGAAATTTGAATCGGAGTCTTCTTGGGCACTAAATAAATAGAAGCGAAAGCTGAGCGAGATGGGCGTATAATAACATCACTGAAAATACCTTGAATGTTTCTTTCTATGGTTTGATTTTATCCGAGGGATAGGTAATGGCCGAGCAAACACTGCTGTTGCATGACCAGTGTCATTGGTGTGTGAAACCGAACTGATTACGGAAGGATGGTACACTGACGTATGCGACTGGGAGGAATTAGAAACAGGCATAAGAAGATAAAAGAAATTTTATAGTGGCAGAGCCCAGTTGAGTGTCAACGTATAGTAAATTCCGCTTGCCCTGGCCGGCGGTACTTGTTTAAATCGTCTGGTAACAAAGGAGTCTGGGGGAGAAAAAATCCGGAAGTAGTTGGGCTTACTTGCTTAAACGCCGAATGACAGGGTGATCTGGGTGGTCGACGCGACGTTGGTGTTCAATAATGGTTGGTTGCCCCTGGATAGTCGAGCACTGTACCTGTACCAAAGCCATGAACTCATCCGTTAATTTTCCCAATTGAGCAGAGGATAATTCTCGTTGACTAGGCACGAGTGAAGTGAGAGAAGCGTACAGGGACTATAGAAACCTGTACCAGATTAATTTTTTTCTCACTCCGACCTTAGTAGCAGACCACTGAATTTCTTGGAAGTACTCTTAGGTACTCATAGAGGCGACTAGGAATTGGCGTGGGAGATAAAAGTTTTTTTAAAATTCCTGGTTTAGTTTGCTCGAATAGAATTAGGACTTCACGCTAGAGATCAGTAAGTGAGCGTGCGGCTCTGCACGACGAAGGGAGTAGAGTGACGATGTCTGAGAGAATTTGGTCTTCTCCGAAGTTATCCTGGCCAATTTGAACTGGGCTTCGAGGATCTCGAAGTATGCGTCTGTTGAAGATTCTGACCATTCTGTCGGCTTTACCGTTACTTGATGGTTTCCGGCAACTGTTTTTCTCCATGAGTGAAGTCTGCTGGGAGACGTATAATGTCAGTTTTAGTGTCGCCGTAGCTGCGATCTGTGCGAAAGAAAGAGGGGAGGAGTCCTGGAGACCGGGCGAGGAGCCAAACTACACTCCTGTTGAAGGACTTACGCCGTAGTTAGACCGCTAAGGTTCTTGTCGGCAAGGATGGGATGCTGAGCCAAGTTGTAGTCATATAAAAGACGTACGCAGAAGTTAGACCTCGCACGGCTCCTGGTGGGGGAGAAACAGAGCCAAATTTCTCGATGATCACCAGTTATGGTGTTCGTACTAAGTTTTGGATGTGATGTTGGGAGTAGCAAAAGAGGACTTACACTTCCTAGTTCCCAACTTTATTGTCAAAGAGAATATATACAAGATAATTTTTCATTTACATAGGAGAGAATCAATTTTAAATTAAAATAAAGAAATATAATAACTTTATGTTATATGGTTATAGGCGGGGATAGCTCAAAGTTCTAAATAGCCACCATAAGATGATTAAAGGAAACATGAATAGAAACAAGTCAGAACGGAAATAAATGGACACGAGATTGGGAAATAAATATATTAGGAAAATACGGAAATATAACATATTTTAAATTACATGGATCGGTATATTTGAAATGTAATAAATGGGTAAATAATTAAATATACTAATATGAAATTACAACATGGAAGATTAAGGAATACAACAAGAAATTACTACAGTGTAAGAACCCATTTAATACTTTATGTACTTCGAGGGAAAGTAACGATCCACCTGGAATTAAATAATTAATATATTTTAAAATCAGTTAATTTAGGGTTTGTAAATCATCCATGAATACAATGAAAATAAGACAAATAAGATAAGTAAGTGACGTAAAGTAAGTTGTATACGAATTTTTATATTTAAGTAAATGGTTTAAGTTAGTTGAGGAAATGGTATATGTAAGTATTTATATAAAGTTTAGTATGTTAAGTAAATGGTATGAGTTGAGTAACTTAAGTATGTTTTAAGTATTTAGATATGTAAGTTTATTATGTTAAGTATATTTTAGGTAACATGATTTAGCCAAGAGGAGCCTGTTAAAAAGAGCAAAATAATGATCTTTTAAGAGCACTTACATTTGGAAATAGAGAGTCTTTCAACAAGGACACTCGAGCTTTGTCAGACGATGGTGGCCATGGTGTTAAAGCGACATCTGACAACCTCATTGTGAACTGTTCAGTAGTACTTAGCAAGTCACGATGGAAGGTTATAGCGTTGAACAGCGTGTGAAGATCATCAAAAGTTATTATCAAAATCAGTGCTCGGTTCGACAAACGTTCCGCGCATTAACTTCGCCACAGCGACGAGGCCCATTTTTGGATGAATGGATTTGTGAACAATCAAAATTGTCTGATTTGGGACGAAAACAATCCACATGAGATACACCAGCACCAATTGCATCCCAACAAAGTCACTGTTTGGTGCAGATTTTCGTCTAACGGAATCAGCGGTCCGTATTTTTTTGAGAACGAAGATGGGGTTTGCCATAACCGTCAATTGCGAGACCTACAGATCGATGATAAGCAACTTCTTGTGGCCTCAACTGGATTATATCCTGATAAGGATACTGACGACATGTGGTTCCAACAGGATGGCGCTACGTGCCACACTGCGCACGCCACGATAGACATTTTGCACCAGCGATTTCAGGGCAGGGTCATCCGCGCGGTGGCGACGTCAACTGGCCACCGAGATCATGCGATTTAACGCCATTAGACTATTTTCTTTGGAGCTGCCTTAAATCGCAGGTCTATGCGAATAATCCGCAAACGGTTGATGTCCTCAAAGTAAACATAACGAACACCATCCAGCAAATTCAACCAGATTTATGCGACAAAGTCATCGAAAAATGGGCCTCCCGAATACGTTCCACCAAGCGGAGTCGCGGCGGACATTTGAACGAGGTCATATTCCACACTTAATGCCATAAAATATACTTTAAAATTCAGAATAAATTGAGTGCATATATCACACACAATTTATTTTATTTACATTTGAAAATCGAGCGCCCTATTGAAAGACCTTTTACAAACAATTTACACAGTGCAAGCCAAAACTAACATATCAGTGGGCGACGATCAGAGAGAGTGGCAGCGAGCAATTTTGCGTTCAGCCGTGGTCCGACAGTAAAGTAATTTTTCAAGGCTATGTGGGCCCTGAAGTAAGCCTAGTTCAGGGAAGCACTAAAGAGAGCAGCGCATTGCGGCCGTTTACATATTAAAGAGTTTTTCTGTAGGTACTTATGAAGATTTAGGGATTGTAAAATATCATTATTGTGCGAAAATGCTATCCAAGATACCAATAAATACTACCAACCAAGGGAAAGTACGTGGGCATTTGACAAAAGGTATATATATATATATATATATATATATATATATATATATATATATATATATATATATATATATATATATATATATATATATATATATATATATATATATATATAATATATATCAAGAATTATTTGCAATGACGCAATTATAATTATGTTGTAGCTAACTAAGCTCTTCATCAAGCACTCGGAAGGAACTCTTGTCACAATCACGAGAGGATATAGCATAAGCCAGCCTTCTAACGCAAACAAAAAACTGCGTATCAATTAACTGTTTTAATTGTTATCCCTGCTTTCAAAGATAATAAAAAAATAACTTTTATTCTTGCTCAATTATAATTATGCGGTTGAATTAGCTATTTTAATTGTTATCCCTGCTTTCGATGAAAATGAAAAATGAACTTTTATCCATTCTGGCTCGGTCTTAGAAATCGATAATTATTTGCAATAGCGCAATTATAATTTTACGGTTAAAAAGGCAATCTTGTAGCTAACTAAGCTCTTCATCAAGCTCTCGGAAGGTGCTCTTCTCACAGTCACAAGAGGATATGGCATGAGCCAACCTTTCTAACGTACCCTCCCCCCTAAATTGCGAATGAATTAGCTATTTTAATTGTTATCCCTGCTTTCGAAGAAAAGGAAAAATTCACTTTTATTCTATATTACAATGTGGACCCTACACCTTATCTCAATCACATTGTGGTAAATTTGGCCATTTTGTTCACAATAATATATGCCAAAATATAGGCATTACGGCTAGTTGTGTAGAAGTCAGTGCCAGATTAACCACTATGCAAACAAGGCAGCCAAAAATGCGAAGTAAATATGTTAATTTTGTAAAGAGTTACAGTAACTCAATCTATATTGTGAGTGCAAAATTAACTAAAATGTTCCTTTATGAGTAATAATTTCAGAAGAATAATATCTGGAATCCTGGTCCTTCTTAAAGGATAAGTGGAAGTGTAGTGGTCAAACTACACCAAAAGTAGGCTTTGTGCTGGATTCAAAAGGTCCGAAAACACCTCCACAAGGTGGACGCGAATTGGTCCGATTTTATTCAAGTATGCCTTAATAAAATGTAATGTAAAGATTCAATATTGTATTGGTTTGTAAATGTACATATATATTTGTATTTAGGCATGAGACCGTGAGATTCAAGGGAGCAAAGGCCAAACGCTCGAGATAAAATTATCACACATGGAGGTTTATTTAGGAGACAGAATAAATACAGTTGCTGATCGTAGGAGGCAATGCAACGAGAAACATATTAAATGACACGAATAAACATTGGATCTAAAATTTAGACACGGTTTACAGGCACCTTTGCTCTGCCCATGGGGTGGAGAGTTGAGACTCCCAATATGGACGCAGGTCCATTCTGGCCACGCCCTCTGTATTTCAAGCATATATAAAGAAGAATCAGACTAGGGAACAGATAGATAGAGAGATAAAGATCAGATCAGACTACTCGTAATCATTAGTCGGATTACCATTGCAATTGTTACTTAGCTTTCACGCTCCCGTATTCGCGTTGTTAATATTTAGATATACTAGTCTCCCGTCGAATAAGCTCTGCAATTGCGCAGCTTATAATATAACTCTCGTTATTTAAATAAAGTGTTTATTTTCCTAAGTTCATCTTGGCCTAGAGCCTTCGCTAAGCCCAAGCAAAAGAACACCTGAAAATTATTCATCTTTGGAGTCAGATTAATAAATCACTGCAATGAAACCCATCACTCAAAAGTTACGACCTCGTTGTTGCTTCCTACAACTGGTGACCGTGTCGTTCCTCAACCATAGCTGGTAACTATTTATATATATATATATATATATATATATATATATATATATATATATATATATATATATATATATATATATATATATATATATATATATATATATATATATATATATATCCATTAAACCACGTTGAAAGAGAAAACGGAATAATTTTTCCTTTCAGTAATATTTTTGTTATCTTTTTTCGAAAAAATCCGTGCAGGGAAGCGATTCGAACCAGGCATACTGAGGCAGTGAGCACCGCTTTGATCACAGTTAAAAGTATGCCGTTAGTACACTACGCTACGCAGAGAACGAAAAAAATCTCTGAATAGAATAGCTTTTAAAGAACACTTTCGCCAGCTCGAACGGAGACTATTAAAGAAATAGAAAATTAATTGGGAATTCAAAGAATAAATGAGGAATAGGTAAACGCGTGGCAGATATACAAATGTATATATCTCTCAAATTAGCACGAGAGAATGATGAAAATGAATCCATTAAACCACATTGAAAGTGAAAACGGAATAATTTTTCCTTGCAGTAATATTTTTATTACCTTTTTCGGAAAGATCCGTGCAGGGAAGCGATTCGAACCAGGCACACTGAGGCAGCGAGCACCGCTTTGATCACAGTTAAAAGTATGCAGTTAGTACACTACGCTACGCAGAGAACCAAAAAATTCTTTGAATAGAATAGCTTTTAAGGAACACTTTCGACAGCTCGAACGGAGACTATTAAAGAAATAGAAAATTAATTGGGAATTCAAAGAATAAATGAGGAATAGGTAAACGCGTGGCAGATATACAAATGTATATATCTCTCAAAGTAGCACGAGAGAATGATGAAAATGAATCCATTAAACCACATTGAGAGATATGTTTGTTTAGGTGTCTAGGTAGCAACGGTTCAGTTCATCTGACAACTCACAGCGATATATACACTGCTAAGTTACATCAATCTTTTGACTTGAAATAACTTTGCGAAGAGAGCATTTTCTATTTACGTTTAAGTACGAGTATATACCAAAGAGAAGAAACAAGAAATATATGCGCGACTCAGAGTGATTGGAGAGACCTCCTGTTTATAAATCGCAGGGAACCATCCCAAAGCGGAGATATCCCTAAATTTTCCTATCTTATACTATACCTTTTTATATCTGAAACTCTCCTACTTTATTTCCATTAGCACACTATAACCTGACCACCAGCAAGGTCTCAGAAGCAGCCAGTAGTAGGGTGTAATGAACTCTCGAAGGAGACCCCGTTAGGGGGACAGAGAAGGAGCCCGGTTACCGGTGATGAGCCCGAATCTGACTGCAGGACTGCTTATAGGGCTAGGCCTAATTAGGTAGGGTGGTCAGGGAGTGTGTGCTACAGAGCAGGCAGGCGAGATAGTATTAAGAATAGATAGGGGGGCTTTTCCCACTAGTGGAGTCGTGTAAATAATCTACTACCTTATTTTTCCAGAGCCCATCCCCCTGGAAGGGGGGCGGGTCCTGAAAAATTTAACATGGCTCTACAATTGAATAGGCTCCCACTTCGGCTAATTCAAGTCACCAGATAGCCCCTTCAAAAAAAAATAATAAATCGGCTAATTCAGAACGGGATAAAACGGAAACCACAGGATGCAGCACAAAACATTTTCATGGATTTACAAATCGCCCTGATCAAATGCATAGAAACAACTAATGGATTTGTTGTCATCTGTGCGGAGAACAACGATGTCGACCTGCTACTTTCATCGGCAGGAACCATCACTTTAAGGAAAATGGACTTAGAAGCTAAAGTACCACCCCAGATTATTGCCAACCGAAGTATCGTATAATGGAACAACAACCCTGGATGAAGATACACGCCATAATGAAATTTAAGGAACACACAGATGTATTCAAAATAGTGTGCGAGTCAACCGAGATTGCAACAGAGGCACTCTAGAAGGGAATCCTCGCATAAGTTATGTTAATTCCGCCTTGTAACATTCAAAGGGACCAGTATCACAATATACAAATATGTTTTAGATGCTACAAAATGGAAGACCACATCACCGCAAACTGCCCAAGAACGGAAGGAGAAATATGTTCAGAATGCAGTGGCTCACATTCTTGGAGGAACTTCACAAACTCCACGAAAAAGTGTGCTAATTGCGGAAGGAACCACAGAACAATGACAATGACATGTCCGAAGCGAAAAGAAATAATAAAGAGAAAATAAACTGAAACACAACAAATAAAAGAAGGTACAAGAAAAACCTCATATGCGGTGGCAGTAGCAACGAAAAACAATGGAACAACCACTCAAGTGACGCTTGACGGAAGTCTGAACGTAAAAATACTGACATGCACTCTACATTCACACGTTTTAAACATTGCCCAACCAGGATCATATGCCACCACGTTGAACTCCGTGCTCAAGGAAAATGGGCTGGAGCCAATGAAATTCCCGCAAAATATTGATTCATCGGCTATATCTAACATAAAAATTTCAGAAGATGCAAGAAAATAAACTTTTGGAAGAAACACAAATAGAGCAAAGCTAATCTGAACAAGAGAAAGTCACAGAAAGCGAGGAAAAAGATCTGAGAGCAGCACCGATGAGAATAATACGAAAAACATAAACGAAACACACGGAAAAAAACAAAAAAGAAAATCGACTAGGGATACTTCGCTATGTGACCAAAGACCGGAAATACCAACGGCGAAATGTGAAACGGATAAGAGTCAGTAATCAGCCAGGACAAAGTTGAAAGGCAGAAGTACCAGGAAAAGATACAAATAAATTTACGTAATACCTCCACTCTCCCCAAAATAAGAAACGCTTAAGAACATAGAAACAAGATGGATACTGGAAAATAAAAAATTCTACAAATGGCTGGAAGGATGAAGAAAACACATACGAAAATACTTTTAGAGAGATAGATCCCGACATCATTCTAATTTCAGATCACGGGATTAACAAACTAAAAATAAGGAACTACGACGTATAGCGACTACCCAAAAAACGAAGTATACGACGGAGCAGCAATATCCATAAAAAGAAAAGTAGAGTAGAAGACAAAACAAGGACGAACCGAATCTTACCTCGCAATCGAGTTTAAAATGGAACTAATTAATATAATAATTGCTACAGGCTACCAACCACCGCGACGCCCAGGTCTCCCAATAAATAACTTTGTGAAGATATTTAATAATAGACTACCAACCTTGTTTGTTGGAGTTCTAAACGCGAGATGCTCAGATACCGGCTACAAAAGGAGGAACCAAACAGGAAAAGACCTACAAACCCTAATAGAAAGAAGAAATTGAGAAGATTGGGACCACACCTCTCAAAATATATCGCAAACACAATGGCAACTTACTCCAGATATCTACCTTGCAGACTAAAATTTACCTTTTACCTACCATAAGGAACCTGTTGATGTTCCGGCTGCGACCATTTAACAACGCTATAACCATAAACCAACAACCAATACAAATACCCGTGGAAGGCGTATCATAGAGCTCACTGAGGAAAATACAGACAAGAATTGAATGACTACGAATCGAATAGATTAAATGAAGCCACTTTAGAGGAAATGGACGATGAGTTTGAGAAAATAGGACGCAGCTATAAACAGTCGACAAAATTACATACCAAGAAACATCTACAAAACTATTAAATACTTTATATGAACAGACGAAATGAAGACTAAGAATGCATAAATTAATGATAAACGAGGACATCATAACAAATGGAATATCAAGACAAAAATATCATAATCTGAGAACGAAGAGGAGAGAACTACTTAGGGCAATATCGGACAAACAAAGAGAATATTGGGACATAGCCGTTCAAAATATTGACAACGAGCTATTGCTCCGAGAATTATGGGAAAAAGATAAAAAGAATGGGAAGTACTAAAGGAAAAGAGAAAATAGAGATTAAGGACAGAGACGGGAAATTAATCGAAGATGAACGCGAACTTGAAAGACATTTCAGGGAACACTGGAAAGGAGTGTTCAACGTAAGCGAAGAGAAAAACGAAAACTATGACATAGACTTCGAAAACCAGATAATTAACGAACTAAATAAACGGATTTAGAGGACTTTTCCACATCACTACGTATAGGAGGAACTATTTGTGAACGAAGGATTTAACACCGATATTACAATAGGGGAATTAAGGAACACTATCTCCAATTTTAAACAAAAGGCTCCTGGAAAATCGGGACTCACCAGAAACAAATTATATAAAAGCACCGGTTAAAATACTCGAGGGGATAAGGAACGTGTTTAACGCTTGTATAAACACGGGAAAATTCCCCGATGAGTTAAAGTGTAGCGGTCTATACCCCTACAAGTGTAAATATTTATTTCTAACTAACTAACTAACTATATATATATATATATATATATATATATATATATATATATATATATATATATATATATATATATATATATATATATATATATATTCAAGAAGGGTTGGTAAGCCAGACTGTGATAGAACGAGTTCAGAGCTGCATTCATTTCAACTTCTATCACATTTTATCTAAAACCATGAGGCTACCCACGTGCATCTTCGATTCAAGGCTTGGAGTCTTATCAACAGCTACCGGACGCCAATGTTTAAACAAGGAGGTTATCGTCCCCCCCGTTCGCCCCCATACGCCGACCTCGCCAGATCGAGTTAGGCTTATGGACAGATAAGGCATTTTTCTCCGGCCCAGCTGTGCGTTCCCTCGAAGCTTCCACCCCATTCTCCCCCACGCCAAGGAGATGTCCTGGCTATTTATATGGACTCTTTACCACTAAGATCAGATTGGAGATCCAGATTTTCGTCGCGAAACATCACCACGACCCTCTCTCCCTTTGTGCGCCAAGGGACCTCGACCTCGAGATTCACCATCACTTGTCCAGAAGGAGGACAATATTCCTTGAGTGCCAAAGGTTCGAGCCTTAAGTGACGCCAAGTCCCCAAGGCATCCCCCCCCTGTTGTTCAAGGAGAACAACATTAGAACAGCCATTGTTCGTTTTGAGCCCTTCGCCAAGAAACGGTTCTCACCCCCCCCTGTTGTTCAAGGAGAACAACATTAGAACAGCCATTGTTCTTGAGCCCGTAGACAAGAGACGGTTCTCATCCCCCCCCTTTGTTCAGAAGAGAACAACCTAGAACAGCCATTGTTCGTTTTGAGCCCTTCGCCAAGAAACGGTTCTCATCCCCCCCTGTTGTTCAAGGAGAACAACATTAGAACAGCCATTGTTCGTTTTGAGCCCTTCGCCAAGAAGCGGTTCTCACCCCCCCTGTTGTTCAAAGGAGAACAACATTAGAACAGCCATTGTTCTTGAGCCCGTATACAAGAGACGGTTCTCATCCCCCCCCTTTGTTCAGAAGAGAACAACCTAGAACAGCCATTGTTCGTCAAGCCGTTCGTCGAGTAACGGTTCTCCTTTCCAAGACGCCTCGTCAGGATCCTTTTACCCCCCCCCCTTCGGCTGGAACTCGCCAGCGGACCGAATATTCCTTCAAGTACCTCTTACTGCACCCTAATGAAAAGTTACGTAAGTCAAACGTCACCTTTTGAGTATTGATCCCTTTTTGTCAATTCTATCCTGTGCTTTAAATGGTTTATCGAACCATCCCATCTCTTTAACTCCATATTTGTTTTACCTTTTTTTGATCCCTTAAATCCTTGGATTAGCCCGAGTCTCCACGACCCTTTCCATTCTGTTTGTCAATATTTTCCGTTTTTGTGTATTGTGTAAAGTTATTATCAATAAAACTCTATTTTATTAATGATAGCAATATTATTATCCTTGAGCTCAGTTCCACTTCTTAAGCATTTTGAAGATACATAATATCGGCCGCCAGACAGTAAAACGCACTCTAAAGATAATTAAGGAAGTTCCCTCAACGAATAGTGTTATATATAGTATCGTCGGGAGTCATTCTACGACACAGACATAAATCGTGAGATTGTTACTCCCGGTCTCCCAAAGAGTCTAAAATATTAAACATGAGATCCGTTGTCCTCGTCTCGGTGAATCAGATCCTTCCAACTCCGTTATAATCTATTTATCATCCCAAAAAACAATTTAAACTATAATCTATTTAACAATTACAACTTACAAATTACTTATAATACAATCTTTGAAACCACTATTTAACCAATGTAATTGCAATCTACCAATTACTATCTATCAATTATCTATTAGCCAATTACTATTTAATATCTATTTATCATACTATATAATCTATTTCCGCATTTAACGATTTAGCAACATTTACCAATTTCTAATCTATTTAATATTTATTATGTATCAATTGTAAATCCATTCTCGTTAACTCATGCAAATTTAATTCACACGCGTAATTCAATCCAATCATAACTGTTAGTGTATAATTTCACTTTTCCATAATAGCTGTTGATTTCATAATATATATTTTTCTTAACTCTTTGATTTTAATACGTTTTCCTGACCGACGCCCAGATTTAGGCCTAACGGAGTCGTCTGCAAAAATTTAGATTTCGCGTTATCATTTAACTTCATTCCCTTGAATAACGAAATATAGGTTTTGTTGTTTATTATGATCAGAGCTATTTAGTGTATTGACGCATACACATCTAAAACCCTATAAATGGTGCCCAGAATAGTTTAATTATCTCCCATTCATTCATTCGTAAAATTAATTTTCACCGTCACGTGTGTTGCATTTTTTCGGACGACGCATTCCGCCTCACTCAGTCCCATTGTTTTCTCGCGTGGACTTTCATTTTTCATGAGTGACTTATCGACACGTGCTCGTTTTCTATCCTTAGTGATCTTAACATCCTTAAGTTCCCCCTTGACAATTTCGTGAAGTTAATTATAATATACAGTAATAAATAGAACGAGTGACCAATTTTCAATAATTTCTTTTAAAATTGTTACGTTCAAGCGCGTGAATTGAATTTGTGCATACACACACACACACACTTTTATTTTTCTACAAATGGATTATAACAGAGCCCTAAGCTACGCCCCAACTTCGGGCACAGTAACAACTAAGCAAGCATCCTCCCCAGCAACAACAACGACGTATTTATCCACCTTCGCCCCCCACGCAAGCATTCTCCCTCATTCGCCTCCCACTCAACGCCATCTCCCCACTTCCTCTCCGATTCAGCTTCCGCCATTCGACCCACAAAATCACATCGGCTGGTGGGAATTAGTGGAACTCATCCTTCTGCACCAGGCAGTTCCTGTGGACCATAGAACAATCATCGTAGCCCAGAAATTACCTCTAAGTATTTTTTCCCCACTTCTAAGAGTATTCTGCTTGATGGGGGTAATTTCTGGTTCTTGGAGAAGGTTCAAGAGGGCGTTCATGGACGAATTTGGGAGGTCGCAAATTGAGGACTTGCGGCTCTTTCTCGATACGCAGAGATGGGGAACAGGCGCCCCACCCATTTTCTGGACCATCTCAAGGCCCTGGCACATGCTAAAGGAGCAAAGCTCGACCAACTCGAGCCACTCATAATTAAGATATCTATGCGTGAGATGCCGGATCAAATTAAGCCCTTCATACTAATGTCCTCCCCATCGAACGTGGAGAAGATGGCAGAGGCGGCTGACGCCCTGTATACTAATCCATTCGTCAGCTGGGGAAATGCGGGCACAAGGTTGTTTAGCGATGAAAATAGGGGGCGTAGCACATCATACAACTCTAATGTTAAACACCACTTACATGTATCCATTTCTCAGGTTAGGTCACCGGCCGGAGCTCCTTACAACCAGCCAGGATTCCCAAATGATAAATCGTGCCAGGCTTCGGGTCTTTTATTCGTTCTGGAGAGGATATTCGTGCCCTAAAGGTGCGAACGGGTCTTCACCAAGAGCAACATTGTGAGCAGGACGGAGAAGCCAGACGTCGTTCCTCGTCCCGAAAAGGGCAACACCAACGAGGGACCTCCAGTACAAGAGATGAGGCACAGCAGTTTCATTTCAAACCTAAGCCTGATTCCCCCTAGCCTGACAACTCTCAGTGTAGCTGCCGGTACCAGTCTAATTGTGGCAGCAACGCTGTCCGCTGTGTTCAGCCTTGCAGATTTTACCGGGCATCATCTCATGCACACAACCTTAAGACTCATTCTGGTCGTGCTGCTCATACTACTATATTTCAGCCTTCAGGCTTTTGCTGGTACCACCTCAAATTTGGTGCGCGAGCAGAAAAATGCTCAAGCCCATGCTCGTACCATCAAAATGCTCAATCTTCATCTCAAACTGCCCCTAGACTAACTTCACCACCTTCAAACCTACAAAATTCTACGGGTTCTCTTTCCCAGTTTTTACCTTCAGCACAGGGACCTTTAAACTAAATTCGCAAGTGATACGTGGGTCTGTCACCTCTGCAACCTCATCTCTTCAGGCTGATCCTCCTTTTAGTATTCATGAGCCATTCCCTGGTTTCTTCATCCTGGTTGATACTGGCGCTCAATGCAGTGTCATGCCAGCTTTTTCAGTCGAAAAAGCTTGCAATTCTTTTGATCTTGTCCTTAAAGCTGCCAATTCATCGGACATAAGGACTTATGGGAGTCGTATCCTCGAGCTCGCTCTCCGGTTATGTCGTGTTTTCCTATAGACATTCATCATAGCCGACGTCGACATTCCAATTTTGGGCCTCGACTTCCTTTCCGCGCACGACATTCTCGTCGAATCTCGTCGCCGCAAGCTTATCGACAGCACCACGACACTAATAGTTGCTGGTTCATTCTTTCCTTCCACCAGCTCTCTCCTCTCTGTTTATCTCCATGCAACTGCTCCCCACTTCCAGCAACTTTTGCGGGAGTTCTTAAGCCTCTGTCTGCCTCCTTCTAAGGACAGTCCTATTTTGCACAATGTGGTGCACAGAATAGAGACGAGAGGAGGACAAATTTTCTTACGTCCCCGTCGACTGGCCCCGGATAGACTTGCCCTAATGAAGCAAGAATTTAAGTTTATGATGGGGGCCGGGATCGCTTCCCAATCCACCTCCCTATGGGCTTCACCGCTTCATGTAGTACCTAAATCTACTCCGTGTGAATTCAGAGCTGTAGGTGTCTACATGCGACTCAATGGCTGTGCAGTTCCGGATAGGTATCCCCTGCCTTTCTTATCAGATTTTAACTCCGCTCTCTTCGGTTGCTTCATTTTTTCTCGGCTCGATTTGGTTCGCGTTTTCAACCAAATCCCGATTCACCCAGATGATATCCCCAAGACGGCTATCACTACTCCATTCGGTTCCTTCGTCATGAATCGAATGCCCTACGGACTTCATAACAGTAGTCAGACCTTCCAACGCTTCATGGATCAGTTTCTGAGAGGTCTTCCCTTCGTATTTTGTTATACAGACGACCTCCTGATAGCATCTTCGTCTTTAGAAGAGCATTTTTCTCACTTTCGCCAGATTTTTGCACGTTTAGATGAGTATTATATCGTACTCAACCTTTCTAAGTGTATCTTTGGTGTCATACAGATCTCCGTTTTGAGACACCACTTTTTCCCTTAGGGAATTCGTCCTCTCGAGTATAAAGTTGAAGTTATCCGGGGTTTTCCCCGACCTTCTTGACTAAACAACTTTGTAGATTCTGTGGGATGGTAAATTTTTATCACAGGTTCATTTCGAACATCTCCCACATTATGCAACCTTTCTACGAATTGCTTTCCAAGTCCAAGAAGAACCTTCCTCTTTCTTGGTCCCCCGAAGCTTGCGAGGCTTTCTCTCGCACGAAAGAAGCTATGGCTTCCGCTGTCACCCTGGCCCATCCTTACCCAGGAGCTCCCATAAGCGTTGCTTCGGACGCGTCCGCTACTCATATCGATGCGACGCTACAACAGAAGGTTGGTGACTCTTGGCAACCTCTCGCCTTCTTCTCTAAGGCTCTTCTTCCTTCCCAACAGAGGTACAGTACTTTTTCCCGCGAATTACTGAGCATATACCTCGACCCCTCGTCATTTCCAACAATGCTTGGAAGGGCGTGAATGTACTGTCTTTACCGACCACAAGCCATTGGTTGGTGCGCTTGCCTCTAATAGCACCTCCCTTGTGCACTCTGCAGTTGATACTCGGTACCTTGACTTCATCTTGCAAATGACAAACGATATTCGCTACGTTCCTGGTTCTTCAAACATCGTACCATATGCGCTCTCTCGCATTTCATCGATTTTGGGCACGCATCTCTCCCAAACTTCGCCGATTGATCACGCGACAATAGCGCTTGCCCAGGAACAAGATGAAGACAAGCAAACCCTGCATCACTCTTCTCAACTCGTCGTTCGCGAAATCGACTTGCCGGGCAGTCCTTCTAGGCGCATCCTGGTTGACTATTCATTGCTGACTGTCCTCGTCCACTCATGCCTCTCGCTTACCGTCGGCACATTTTTGACCAGACTCACGGTCTTTCTCATCCTGGTATTCGAGCAACTCGCAAGCTCAGCACACAACGTTATGTGTGGCCAGGTATGAACGCCGACGTGGCCAAATGGGCCCGCGCCTGTCTGCCTTGTCAACGTGCAAGGGTTCAACGCCACACAAAGTCCCCTATGGCTGCTTTTCCACTTCCATCGGCACGTTTTGACGCCATTCACATCGATCTGGTTGGCCTTCTGCCCTTTTCGCGTGGTTGCACTTACCTTCTCAGCATGATCTATCGTCTTACCTCTTGGACAGAGGCAGTTCCTATCCCCGACATCAGAGCTTCCACTGTAACTCGAGTCTTCGTCTCAACATGGATTGCTCGTTTTGGTGTCCCAGCAACGATCATGACTGATCGAGGTAGCCAATTTGAATCCCACCAATGAGATAAACTTATGTCAGTGTTTGGCCCCCTCCCCAGAGTAACTCTAAAGTGGAACCTTTACACAGGACTCTCAAGGAAAGCTTACGCTCCACTGACCCTAACATCACTTGGGTGGACAAGCTACCCTTAATTC
The DNA here is from genome assembly GCA_963969495.1 of Ceratothoa steindachneri. Taxonomy (NCBI): domain Eukaryota; kingdom Metazoa; phylum Arthropoda; class Malacostraca; order Isopoda; family Cymothoidae; genus Ceratothoa; species Ceratothoa steindachneri. Next base: position 124,104,287 of record OZ018331.1, read on the forward strand.
TCCTAGGAATTCGTGCTTCCATGAAAGAGGATTTGAATTCCTCTGGTGCGGAAACTCGTCTATGGTACGCAACTTCGTCTTCCAGGACAATTCTTTTCTTCCGCTGACTGTCCTCTTCCTTCCGAAATACATCCTGCTGCATACGTACAGAATTTAGTACGGGCGATGTCTGAGGCAAAGCCTACCGCCACAAGAGTGCCTGCTAATCAGAAACCTTTCGTGTCAAATGAGATGGCAAATTGCTCTCATGTGTTTGTCCATCGCGATTCCACTCGCACATCCTTTCAAGCTCTCTATGACAGACCCTTTCTCGTGGTCTCCAGGAAGCCGAAATTCTTTGTACTACAGCTTGGCACCAGGCAGGGTACGGTTTCCATCGATCGGCTTAAACCCGCTTTCAAAGAGGCCGTTCATCTAGAACAGCCACTACCTTTCTCTTCCACTATATAGGTCCAGTGGTCATCCCAGCATACATTCCGCACCAACTATTCATTCAACACTTTCCAACCAACTAACTCCAATTCCAAACCCTTCTTCGCCTCCTTCAACTCAAACTGCAACTTTTCCTTCCACCTCTTTACTCGCAAACCCTCCGCCAAACATCTCTAGACCCCCCCTAATTCTTCTCCCCAACTGCTGCCGCCTCCCTTTTTGTTGCAGGACCACTCGACAGCAGCTGGAGAACACCAAGCGAGCAACGCGTAACTCCCGACAGTCGCCTTTTCGGGAGGTCCAGAACAGTCGTCTCCCGACGCTCCGGTCCTCGCTCACGACAATCTCCTGCATCAATCGAGTGGCACTACTAATCGCCACCTGACCCGCAATTCAAGTCAGCCAATTGGCACCATAACCCGTTTTGGACGCGCTGTAAGGAGGCCTCGCCGCTATATAGACTAAAAATTTATGTAAATACCTTGTGTTGTGTGCGAGCTTTTTCCTCGGTGGGGCAGTATTGTAGTGGTCTATACCCCTAAAAGTGTAAATATTCATTTCTAACTATATATATATATATTTTTCAAGAAGGGTTGGTAACCCTGACATAAATCGTGAGATTGTTACTCCTGCTCTCCCAAGCGTCTTAAAATTATAAAATAAAAATGAGATCCGTTGTCCTCGTCTCGGTGAATCAAACCCTTCTAACTCCGTTATAATCTATTTATCATCCCATAAAACAATTTAAACTATAATCTATTTAACATTGTCGTAGAATGTACTCCCGACGATATACCATATATCACTATTCGTTGAGGGAACTTCTTTAATTATCTTTAGAGTGCGTTAATGTCTGGCGGCCGATATTATGTATCTTCAATATGCTTAAGAAGTGGAACTGAGCTCAAGGATAATAATATTGCTATCATTAATAAAATAGAGTTTTATTAATAAGAACTATCAACAAACACAAGACGGAAAATATTGACATAAACAGAGAATGGAAAGGGACGTGGGGACTCGGGCTAATCCGAGGATTTAAAAAGGTAAAACAAATATAGAGTTAAAGAGATGGTATGGTTCGATAAACCATTTAAAGCACAGGATAGAATTGACAAAAGGGTTAAGTACTCAAAGGTGACGTTTGGCTTAAGTAACTTTACACTAGTGGTGCAGTGGAAGGTGGCGCGAAGGAATTTTCGGTCCGCTGGCGAGTTCCAGCCGAAGGAGGGGGGAAAAAGGATCCTGACGTGGCGTCTTGAGAATGAGGACCGTTTCTCGACGAACGGCTTGAAGAACAATGGCTGTTCTACGTTGTTCTCCTCTGAACAACAGGGGGGGGGGGTGAGAACCCTTTCTTGGCGAAGGACTCAAAAGAACAATGGCTGTTCTACGTTGTTCTCTTCCTGAACAACGAGGAGGAAGCCTTAAGGACTTGGTGTCACGAAAGGCTCGAACCTTTGGCACTCAAGGGATATTGTCCTCCTTCTGGACAAGTGATGGTGAATCTCGAGGTCGAGGTCCCTTGGCGCACAAAGGGAGAGAGGGTCGTGGTGATGTTTCGCGACGAAAATCTGGATCTCCAATCTGATCTTAGTGGTAAAGTTTCCATATAAATAGCCAGGACATCTCTTTGGCGTGGGGGACAATGGAGTGGGAGCTTCGAGGGAAATGCACAGCCGAGCTTGTGGACAATGCCTTATCTGCCCATAAGCCTAACTCAATCTGGCGAGGTCGGCGTATGGGGGAGAACAGGGGGACGATAACCTCCTTGTTTAAACATTGACATCCGGTGACTGTGATAAGGCACCAAGCTTCGAAACGAAGATGCACGTGGGCCCATCGTGGTTTTAAATAATATGTGATAGAAGTTGAAATTAACGCAGCTTCAACTCGTTCTATCACACCCATCACTACTTACAAATTACTTATAATACAATCTATTTAACCACTATTTAACCAATGTAATTGCAATCTACTAATTACTATCTATCAATTATCTATTAGCCAATTACTATTTAATATCTATTTATCATACTATATAATCTATTTCCGCATTTAACGATTTAGCAACATTTACCAATTTCTAATCTATTTAATATTTATTATGTACCAATTGTAAATCCATTCTCGTTAACTCATGCAAATTTAATTCACACGCGTAATTCAATCCAATCATAACTGTTACTGTATAATTTTACTTTTCCATAATAACTGTTGATTCCATAATATATATTTTTCTTAAACCTTTGATTTTAATACGTTTTCCTGATTGACGCCCAGATTTAGGCCTAACGGAGTTCGTCTGCAAAAATTTAGATTTCGCGTTATCATTTAACTTCATTCCCTTGAATAACGAGATATAGGTTCTGTTGTTTATTGTGATCAGAGCTATCTAGTGTATTGACGCAATGTGCATCTAAAACCTTATAAAAGAGAGCCAAAATGATATTCATACCGAAGCCGGGAAAACCACCTTCAGAGGTTGAAAACTTCCGACCTATATCCCCTCTCGACTTCATCGGCAAGATGTTTGAAAAAATCCTGAACACAAGATGAAATAAATATCTCACACAAAAAAATCTCTGGAACAATCAACAATTCGCCTTCAGAAAGAACAGGAATACGGAGATGGCCCTCAGCGTGATTACAGAAAAAAATAAGCAAAGTGAAAGGAGAAAAATGCAGTATGAAAATTGTATTCCGGGACGTATCGAAAGCATTCCATAATGTCTGGCAAAGAGGCATGCGACATAAAATCCTAAATCTGGAAAGAATTTTATGCGACTACGTCATGGAAATATATGCATACATAGACACGAGGAATTACCGAGGTGAAAGATTCAAGCTTAATACGGGCCTCGCTAAGGGAGGGTGTTTAAGTCCTTCACTATACTCAGTGTATACCTCGGAAATTCCCCCACCCAGGAACGAGGGCTGTGTGAACATACAATACGCAGATGATTTCACTTAATTAATTCCCTGTGTTTATCGGAACCCACAGATGCAGGCCAGAGCAACGGCAACAGAAAAAGAAAATCTAACCGAATATGAACGCAAATTGAAAATTTAAACGAATAAAGATAAATTCAAAATCATACCTATGTATCGCAAAAAACTATCCGCCGTTTAGCTAGATGGAGAGCGATACAGGTATAACGGTGAAGGCAAGATTTTAGGCCTAACTCTTACCAAAAATGGTCACAAGAAACACGTGACCGAAGGAATAAATAAAGCACGAGGCATGCTAACTTTACACTACAGATTATAGCAATGCCTCTGGGCATTCCTACAATAAAAACCTCCTGGGAAACTTATATATATATAATTATCCATTATTATGTAAAATTCATTATTCTGCATTTCTTTAACTTGTCAATTTAATCATATAATTATTTTACTTTAACTGTTAATTTAATCATTTTACTTAACTTTGTCTATTTATTCTTCCAAATTAAATTACTTCAACTTTTGTAAATCAAATCATTATGTTAAACTTAATAATTAATTAATTCCTTTATTTGCTTGCCAATTCACTTAACCCATACTGTTCCAAACAACATCTCTTACATTTCCCACACAAACGAACAAACACACGTTCCCAGCTAGCCCGAATAAGCACGTGAACTCTCCCATTAGACTCGCCACTCTCGTGGTCTAAAGGTTTGTAACCATTCTTTCTACAATTATTCATTTACCTCCAAATAAATCATACTGAGTTAATTCCACTCTCACATTCTTTCCAAACGACAATACGAGAGTAGGTTCTAATTATTTTTACTTCTTGCAGTCCCAATTCACAGTCCATTATATATACTTTAAAATACTCTAAATTACGACACTATATTACTTACAACTCAATATTATTTACTATATCAAAGATACTCTATATTATATATTATTATTTACTCTATCATTTACTCTATATTGTTTCACCATATTATTCACCATATTTACTTAACCTACTTATCTCTGTACATTCGTTGAATTTTATAAATATATTTATATAATTGTCCTTAAAGCCCAAGTCTTTATTCCAAAATTTACTTCGTTGTCACATTAGGCCTAAAGCTAACGGCAGACATCTTCGATCTAATGAAATTTATAGTTATGGTTTTCGAAACGCTATCTAGGGTGATTTATTAACCGAAGATAAATCACATTGATAACCATACTCTATAAGATTAAGAAATCTAAACATGAAAAATAAGAAAAAGATCTACCAGGCTATGATACAGCCTACTTTGATATATCCAACAATTGCCATTTATACAGTTTCAAGAAGCAATTTAATAGGAATAAAACATATACAAAATAAGGCAGTATTCATAATTACGAACACGAGACAATTAGAGAGGAAAAAACATAGAGACTTACATAACGATGTAAAAATAAAACCATTAAACAAAAAAATTGAAAAAAGAGCCAAAAAGTCATAGAAAAAAAACACAAGAAATAGGAGAGGAACTAAATATCAAATAGCACGATAGGCAGGATGGAGACAACATATGCTGTTTCCTAGTGCGAAAAACAAAGTGGACCAAAGGGAAGAAGAGGAGATTTACATGTAAACCAAACAAGGAAACCTGATTGTGACCCCCCAAAAAATCACGAATAATGACAAACTCACCGGATTGGACTTGATACCCACAATGAATGACAAAACTAACCAAAAAGTGAAAATGAACAAAAAAGAAAAGAACATGAATAAAGAAGAGAAAATAAACAAATAAATACCCAAGGAACATGAGCCCATACAACAGATACAGATTCGAGAATTATGCTACCGAAATCATAGAAACTCGAGTTATTAACATAGCAGGAAAACAAATAACGCTAAAAACGGTTTGAAGACTTATACACACATAACATAATAACAAAACAACCACCTAAATAAACAAACTGACCAACTTTCACTCTAACTTATTTCAATCTTAACTATAAAATTAGTTTATAGTACAGAGATCAGCGTGACCTCCACGCAACTTGCACCTCTCTGCAAACCTCCAACTTCCTTCCGCTTCAATCGTCTTCCTCCTTTACCGCTATCCAAAGATGGGCCAAACACTAACACCAGGGGCAGGTACAACAAATAGTAACAATTAAAAGCTAGGAGGAAAACATAAAAACACCGTGGTCCGGGTCCCACGTTAAGCAGGTCTACAGGCCAACTTGAATAACTTTCAAGCCTTTGACTTTATTTCAATCTGTCCTATCCTTGCTTCTTTCTTCTTGCCCTCCCTCTCTCTCCCCCTCTTTGGGAACTCTTTTCCCTCGGTGCCTTCAGACCTCGAGGGAACCGGGCCTCGCCCCGCTCCCCCGACCGGGTCCCTCCTCCGGAAGGGACTAGTCAGGGGTGGGGAAGAGGCATGGGGATCTAAAACTGCCTCCTCCGCTGATCATCACAGCGGGGGCCCCTTCCAAGACCAGAGAGGGACATACAACCGTCTCTATGGTATGATGGGCTGCGGTCACAAGTAAAAGACCCTCGGGGGGGGGGTCAATAAGTCCGCCATACAATCATATCCTTGAGAGGATCTCACCCGGATTCATCTCATCCATCGTTATCATTCACCCTAAAAGGCAAATCCTTCATCCATCGAGGCGGCGGGCAAGCGAGGGGTGGGATCTCTCTTCTCCCCAAGGCAAATAAATTGAAAACTATAAGTAAAAACCTAAAACTCTGACAAACATACAAATTTGTAGGTCCCCATACAAAAACAACGAATAAGGTAAGCGAGAAATTAAGTGCACTCCCCTCTTCAAGGGGCTGAACACAGACCGAAATGGCGGACTCCTGTGCCTCAATGACTCCGCTGAGAACCATAGGTGGCCTAAAAAAACTGAATAAGGGGGAGGTGTATAAAACCTTATTCAGCAGGCTAAATGTGGCAGTCCTCCGCCTAATCGACTCTCCGACAGGATATGTCGCTTTATGCGAGAAGGAGAAGGATATAGAAACCCTCACAAAGGATGCAGGAATTAAGATATTGAGGGAAATAAACCTCCAGCCCAGTACCCCTCCTCAGATCCAGGCTCACAGAAGTGTGATATGCCCAAGGCTGGACCCGTGGATCGGTCAGCATACAAAAGAAGATATAAAAAACGAAATATAGAGAAATTAGCAATGTGCTAATATAAAAGAGATAGTGAAGTTCAAGAACAGAAGAGATCATACGGAATACCATCACGTGTTCAAAATAATCTTTGGAGACACAACAATGTCAGTTAAAGCGAAGGATAGTGAATGGCTGCTATTCAATGCAAAAATAAGCGGGGGATAAATTGAGAGGGAAGAGTTTACCCTAGTGCAAATATGTTTTAGGTGCTTCAAGCTTGAACACTACACGACAAAAAAGTGAAAAGAGCAGCATTTGACTTGCTCTATATGCAGTGGAAAAGGGCTGGCGGGCGGGAATGCCCAGCAGCCGCAGAAAAATGCCCCAAATGTGAGCAAAAAGCACGGGGCAATGGCCATGTCTGGCTCAAGGCAGGAAGAAATATTAAAAAGGAAAGCAGAGGAGAAAAAGGTGGAGGGAATTAGGAGAGCTAATACCTCCTACGCCCAAGCCACAAAGCCCCCCCCCCCCCCCCGCAAGGACCATATACTGTGCAGCTCCAAAAACATACCTGAAGTTTGGTAATGAAAACTCCACAAAAATTATCACGTGTATTCTATAGGCTCACGTAAGGAACCTTACTAACCCAGGCTGCTTCGCCAATGAACTTAACACCATGTTCAAGAATAATGGACTTGAAGAAATGTGGTTTCCGAACAACCCTCCATCGAGGGACGTCCTACAACTACAATATCAGCCTGAGGAAGAAGTCCCAGCGACGCCGTTTCCAGCAGATGAAGAAAGAGCGGAAGAGAACGAAGACCAGGAAACATCACAAGCCCCTCTCAAGTCTATAAATAGGGACCCGAGAATAGAGGCCAGAAGAAAACGGGAGATGAAGGAGAAAAAAGCTGCTAGGAGAATAAAGCAAGCTAAGGGTAACCTCTCAAGCTCCGCATCCTCCTCTGAAGATGAAGAATACGCCCAACCCCTCAAAGAAAACAAGAGATCGAGGAGGAAATGCAGGGAAAAGGCTTTCCAACAAACCATCAAATATGATGGAAAAGAGCTCAGAATGCAGTTCTACATAACTGATCTGACCCCCTTCCCAGCCAACCCCAGCATTAGCGAGATTGTTGAAGTGGTAAAGACAGGACACCTAAAGTGGACTTACGATGCACCGGCCATAGGTGGGCATTAACGCGATAACGATATCGGGTTATCGGTTATCCGATATTTTTTCTCGCGTTATCGATTCATCGGTATCGCCGATACTTTTAGTTCCAAACTAGTGATAATCGATAATTTCAGTTTTTGGTTCCAGTTTAGCACAGGAGCAAGCCGCGCAATGCCTTGGATGCAGAAATAGGTAGGTCCGAGCTGGGGAGTATGATCTTCAAAGCCTATGAGGAGATGAAGGAGAGCTTTACCAGGTAAGAAACTAAGAAACGGTATTCCAATATTCTTACTATTGTATTATAAAATAACGCTATATATAGTCAATAATCAATATTGTATTATAATTTTTGGATTTATCGGTTATCACCTTATTGGGCAATAAATTTATCGCTAGTTATTGATTATCGGTTATCGCCGATAAGGTTATCGTTATCGATTTATCGCTTATCGTGATACATTTTTTCGTTATCGCACGCACCTATGGTGCCGGCACAAAAAGCTATAGTAGAGGAGGCGCAAAAACAGCGAAAAAAATCTGCATAGGGATTCCTGCCTCACTATAAGTGAAGCAGAGTACGAAAAATAAAAACAAACAAACAGGAAAAAGAGACGCGCTAAAAAGTAAAGGGAAATACACAGACTCACATAAACTAATAGCACACCAAACAAACAAAACATGGAGAACATAAACAACACACTAAAATTCTCTACCTAAATGTAAACGGATGTGAAGGGAAATCCATTCCCTACGGAAGCATATTCCGTACAGAGGATCCCGACCTGATTCTCATTTCCGAACACGGTGCAAACATAGAAACTAACACAATAAAAATACAAAACTACACTGTGGCTTTGTTCTGGAAGGTTGTCTTACAGGAAGCTCCTGATTCTCATTGTAAGATTGGGTAAAATACTGATTTGGGTGTGTAGTTTTTCTTGTATTTATTTAATACACCAATCACTGTAATAAATACATTAGTGATTAATACTTTTGGGGAAGATAACTGGCAGCAATCCTGAGCAAGAATTTTTTGGGGTGAGTGTTAACTTTTTCCTTAGTAAATTTCTGAGAGTATGGCTTTTTGTATAGATGGTGAGAGCATGCCGTTCGAAAGTAGTGTGTATGTTGTGTGTGATGCATGTGGAGTTGAAAAGAGAGTGAATGTAACTGAATGCCGTGTGTGTTTTCTGGAAGGGGAGGTTAGGAGGTTAAGTGGGGAATGTAAGAGGTTGAATGATTTGGTGTTTGAGGTGAGAAGAGATGCAAGTGTGCGATTGAAGGGTGAAATTAGTGCTAAGAGGGTGGAAGATAGGGCTAGGACTGGGAACAGTGTGGAAGTTGTGAGTGATGATGAATGGTGGGTGAAAATGGATAGGATAGACAAGTTAGGACAGGTTAGGTGTGTGAATTAGAGGGACATATAACCTGTTAGGTTGACTAACAGATTCAATGTCCTGAGAGAGGAAGAGTGTGAAAGTGATTTGCCTGGTGTGATTGTGGATGAAAGCAGGATGGGTGGTAGTGTGACTGAGAGCAGGAGGGAGGGTAATGTTAGGCCAATACAGAATAGGAGAATGACTGAGATGCTAGTGATGGGTGACTCTCAGATTAGGTATTTAGATAGGAAGTTGAGTGATAGCAAGTGGAAGGGAATGAGAGTTTGTCTGGCGGGTGCTGGTGTAAGTGATGTTTGTGAGAGGTATGATAGGCTGGTTTCTGGGTGTGAGAGGGATGCAGTTGTGATTATGCATGTGGGGGTGAATGATGTAAAGAAGGTGGGTACATGTGAGTTACGTGAGCAGTATAAAAGGTTAGTTGAAAGGATGAGTAAAAGCAGGGTAAAAGGTGTTGTTTCTGGTGTGCTTCCGAGATTGGATGTGGGGGTAGAATGGTTGTCGCGTGCAATTGGTTTGAATGAATTTGTGAAAGGACTGTGTGAGGAGTTAGGATTGGTGTTTGTAGATGTCTGGGGAGGGTTTTACGGGAATAGGAGGTTGTATGCGATGGATGGGCTCCATCTTAGTCGGGCAGGTGTTGAGGTTCTATCGGGGGAGCTGGATAGTGTGATTAGGTCCTTACAGGTGGGAAACAAGAAGCTGTTAGAGGTAAGGGAACAACAGGAATAGAAGGCAGGTGTAGGAAATGGAAGGGATGCAGAGATAGAGGAATAACAAGGGGAGAGGGCATACTGATGCGTTATAGGGGGACTAATGCACAAGTGAATGAGCAGATAACTAGGAATAAAAAAGCACAATGCAATGAATGATAGTAACATGAACAATGTTAAAATTCCTGACTTTAGAAGAGCAAATTATAATGGGCTAAGGACTTACCTGGAGGCAGTTGTACAGAAACCAGGCAATGATATCAAATCAGGAATAGATTCAATGATATCAGTTAGTGGAGACAATAATCACCAGGATGAAGAGATTACAATTGAAGAGGAGTATGAAAGAATAATTGAGTAATTAATTACAGGTCAGATGATTAACATTCCATATAAAGAGATTAGGACTAAAAATAATGACCCTAAATGGATGAGAGATAAAATTTAGCGTTATATTAGCATTAAAAAGGGCATTTATAGGAAAAGAAAAAATGGAGAGGATCACTTAAGGCAGAGATATAATGAACTAGCAAGAGATGTTAAAAAGTTAATTAGAGTAGCAAGGAGAAATTATGAAATTAAAGTGGCAAATAGGACAAAGGAAGATCCTAAAAGTTTTTATCAATTATACAAAACTAAGGTTAGAGATAAAATAGGCCCACTTATAGATTCCAATGGAGAATTAGTGAGTGATATGGACTCAATGGCTGGAATGCTAAATGACTTTTTTCTCTCAGTATTTACACAGGAGGATACTCTAAATATACCCGAGGTGTCAATGATCTTTCGGGGTAATGATGAAGAGAAATTAAAGGATATCTTGATCACAAAGGAGATAGTGACAAAGGAAATTGATAAAATAAAAAGTAGTAAAGCACCCGGTCCTGATGAGGTCTTTCCTAGAATTTTGAAAGAATGTAAGGATGTGTTAAGTGAGCCCCTAGCATGCATCTTTAGAAAATCATTGGAGAGTGGCATTGTGCCAGTGGCATGGAAGAAAGCCAATGTGATATCTATATTTAAGAAAGGGGATAAAACAAATATGTCTAATTACAGACCAGTAAGTTTGACATCAGTGGTAGGGAAAATGATGGAATCTATTATAGCAAGGAATATTAGAGATCACTTGGATAAGCATAAGTTGATAAAAGAATCACAGCATGGCTTTAGTAAGGGTAAATCCTGTCTGAAAAATTTGCTGTCTTTTTATAGTAAGGTGTATGAAGCAGCAGATAATGATGAAAACTATGATATTTTATACTTGGACTTTAGTAAGGCTTTTGATCGAGTGCCACACTTACGGCTTCTGAGCAAAGTTAAAGCACACGGGATCGATGTCAGTATATTTAGGTGGATTCAGCCATGGCTTGGTGACAGACAGCAAACAGTTAGCATAGATGGAGTTAAATCTTAGTGGGGGTGTGTTAGCAGTGGAGTTCCGCAAGGATCTGTTTTGGGCCCCCTGCTATTCTTAATTTATATTAATGATCTTGACATAGGTATAAGTAGTGACCTGAGTAAATTTGCTGATGATACTAAGCTAGGTAGGGCCATTAGGGCTGATTCTGATGCTGTTGTAATGCAGGAGGAATTGACCATTCTGCCCAATTGGGCCGAGAAATGACAAATGAAGTTTAACATAGACATATGTAGCGTATTTAGTATAGGTAGAAATAATCCATTGAATAGTTATAAATTAAATGGGAGAATTTTAGGGAGGACCGATTGTGAGAGGGACTTGGGTATTTTAGGAAGTTCAGACCTTCGTCCTAGAAAGCAATGCCTAAATGCTAAGAATAAAGCTAATAGGATATTGGGATTCATTAGGAGGAGTGTAAGCAATAAGAGTGCTGAAGTCATTCTAAAACTGTATCTGGCGCTAGTTAGGCCTCATCTAGACTATGCAGTACAATTTTGGTCACCATATTATAGGAAGGATATTGATTTGCTTGAGTCTGTGCAGAGAAGGATGACAAAGATGATTGGTGGGCTAAGGAACTTACCTTATGGTGAAAGGCTCAGAAAACTAAATCTACATACATTGGAAAGGAGAAGTCAGAGGGGAATTGATTGAAGTCTTCAAATGGGTAAAAGGATATGATTAAGGGGATCTGGGTAAGGTTCTTATACTTAGTGAACATGACAGGACACGTAGCAATGGGTTTAAGCTTGATAAGTATAGGTTTAGGAAGGAGATTGGCAGGAATTGGTTTACAAATCGTGTGGTAGAGGAATGGAATAGGCTCACTAGACATGTGATAGAAGCCTCCTCTCTGGGTAGTTTTAAGAATAGATTAGATAAATATATGGATGAAGCTGCTAGATGGGACTGACTTTTTTTTATGTACATATTTTTCTAAGGAGTGGGGAGATTATATTTTGCGGTTGCATGAATGGACATATTCCTCTGGATGCATTTTATGTATATTGTAGATTAGATCTGACGAACTCCTGTAAAGGGTGACAATGTTGATGACTTTTCTCTGGTAAGAAATCTTTTGTGTGTTGACTGGAACAGGTGTGCCAAGTGTAGGCCATGAATGGTCTTTTGCAGTCTCCTTCTTTTCTTATGTTCTTAAAACACTACTAGACTTGGAAGAATCATTCGTGGCTGTCGAAATCCTAATCTTGGCAGTTGCCTATCAGCCGCCCCGTCGAAACTACCTGCCGATTTCCAATTTCTTCAACATCTTCGGGCGCTAAAAAAATGGCATTGCTGGACGGGGACCTAAACGCCGGATGCAGAGTGTCTGGTTACAGGCGCACCGGCCAAAAGGGAAGGGATCTGAAACTACTCGAAAGAGAGAGACTCCAGAGAGTCTGAGCAGATTTCCCGCCCTTCCTAACACATCGTTCGGCAACAAAACCGGATATAGTGTTAGCGAGCGGGAACTTCCCATTTAACATCAGCAATGAGCCCGGACCTGTGGTACTGAGCGACCACATTCCGATAATCACAACAATCTCGCCTGATCCAATAATCAAGCCCGTCCCACTTTGGAAAAGTTATGCGAAAGCTAAATGGGAGCTATATATAGATATTTTCAGCGAATACCAACCTGCTGACCTGGGAGACGCCTATCTCAAAGAGATCGATGAGGAGATAAACACTATCACTAATCTCCTCATTCAAGCCGCCTAGAGATGCGTTATCAGGATCTCCTATAAAAGGCTCACACAACCTAGGTGGTAAACGAGACGAGGGAAATCGCCCGGGAACATAGAAGAATCTACGAGGAAATAGGCAGGACAGGCCCAAATCGGGAAATCACAACCATAATACGACAACTAAGCGAGTTGCTAAAACACACGATCACAGAGAAACAGAAAGAAATCTGGAATGACATCATTAGTAGGCTGGACAGGAAGGGCAATCCAGTAAGTTTTTCGAACAGCATTCGCAGACTTAGGCGACTGCCCACCAATACCAGAATAGAAATAAAAGACGGAGTAGAGATCATTAAGGATCCAGAGTCTCTCGAAATAAGATTCCGGACAAACTGGAATAAGATTTTCGCTATAACCCCTGAGGAGAACGACGACTTCGACCAGGACTTCGAAGACCAACTGCTCAATAACCTCGGTCCAGTGATACATAGAACCCACCCCCGCCCGCAACTATCTCTGGAAAGAGAGATGGTTGACCACGGGTGCCCAATCACCTTCGAAGAGACTATGAACACCATAAGGTCCTTCATGCAAAGGGCACCAGGCTATCTGGGATCACGAAAAACAACCTCGTGAATGCCCCGAGGCAAATTATTCAGGGACTGGTAAATAACCTGTATGCCGCCCTGAAAACAGGATAATTTCTTGACGGGTACAGAATGGTAAAATTCCTCCTCACTCCGAAAGGAAACAAGCCCCCAGACCAGGTGTTTAACTATCGCCCGATCTCTCTTCTGGAGATGAACGACAAAATCTTCGAAAAGATTATAGCTAATAGGCTACAAGCTCAACCGAGCGAGTTAGGAGCGCATAGCCCCCAACAACACGGGTTCCTTTCAAAAAGATGCACAAAAACAGCCCTCGCGCTCCTAACAGAAAAGTGACCTTTTGCCGAGCGAATGGGTACTATGTAGACATTGTGTTGCGGGATATGCCGAGGGCCTTCGATAAAGTCTGGCTGAAAGGACTGCAATACAATATCCTGAACCTCCAGCTAGACCCAATCTTGGAAAGGATCCTTTGTGACTTTGTCATGGACATAAGGGCATGTCTCATGATCGAAGGATAGAGAGGATCTGAATTCGAACTCAAGTCGGGCGTTCCCCAGGGAAGTTGCCTGAGCCCACTGTTTTACTTGGTCTTTACCATCGACCTCCTAACTCCGGTGCACAAGGACACGATGTATCTGCAATTCGCAAGGGATCAGGTAATACGCACAATAGCGGAAATCAATATCATCAACCGGTATGAGAGACGATGGAAGATTAGAAGAAATAGGGACAAGTTCAAAATCGTCCCACTGAGCCGTAAGTCGACGTGGCCCATCATTATAGACGAGAGGATCAACGGCTACTCCGCCGAATGCACTGCCTGAGCCTAAAGATATCAGACCACTGATACTCAAGACACTACACGGAGAGGCGGAACCTAGCAAATAGAGAAATCTCCAGCTCTTCAGATTTAGAGATCTTAGCTCGGCTAACATTAGGAAAATATACCTGATGTACGTCCAGGCTAAGGTTATCTAGCCCGCAGTAGTGACTCAAGCGGCCAGCAAGACCTCAATGAGTAAACTCCAACATGTTCAAAACTCCGCATCTCTAATAATCAACAAAGCCAGAAAGCGTGACTACCATCGGCAAAGGGATCTTCATAGGAGGAAAAGACTGGACCTTATCAACATATTCACCCCCAAACTAGGAAGAAAGGTAGGGTCAACCCAAACGAGTGTTGTCATTCCGGAACTACAGGGAACTGGTAGCAGACTTAACATACCTGCACGACTAAGGGAAAAAGTCTCCCCTGTAGCAAGTTCCCAAGTACTAAGATTTGCTCTCAAGAAAACATTAAATCACTATACACATAACAGAAACTAACTCAGTACAACCGAAACCATAGCAAAGAAAATAAATAACAATACAGTAAACAACACAAGCTAAATTCCAGAGCCAAAAGCTATCAAAGGCTTGAATGCTCAGAGAATATAACCCCCCTAAAATACACAAATTTGGAACACTAACAATAAAAAAAAACACGCTAAGAACACATAAATAAAGAAACAGAAAAACACGACCTACCAAAAATAAGACGAAATGAAAATCTAAAGAAAACATAAAGTGATGCCCTCCTACTAGGGCAAAATACCCCCTCCCCGCTTTAATTTTCACCCACTATTATCTACCACTATCCCACCATCTTTCAAAATTGAGTACACCATCATCATCGTCCAGGTAGATGTTTAGCATTTTCGTTGCTGCTCCCTCTCTTCAGATTACGTTATGTGGTGAAAATATTTTGTTTTCATTGTACCTTGCCTGTTACTTATTTTTTAAAAATAAATCTACAAAAAATGGTATATACTCATTGATAACATATAACATAGGTATTAAATTCTATAAAAAGGTTAATTTTCAGTACATTAACCTACTAGAGTCGGTAAAAAAGAGGTCAACAAAAATATTAGCTTTCCTGAAGCACTTTGTATATAAAGATAGACTGAGGGTAGTAAATATGTTCTCATTTGAAAGGTGTGTGAGGGGAGATATAACAACATAATTTCACGGATGACGAAAACCACAAGGGTCTATCAAAGGTCATCCGCATCTATCAAAATGCACCCACAAAATGCATCCATAACACTGTGTCAAACCCATTGCTCTAACAAATAATTGGTAAACATGTAGATTGGCGTCTCGGCTGAAAAAGTAGATTTTTGTTTGTTTATATTTCGTTCACCCTGCCTGAATATTCCTGCGTGTTGGAGTCCTATTTGAAATATACCCAGCGCCATTTTTTTGGTAATATATAGATTGGCGGCTCGAACGATGGGACGTATTATTTCGTCGGTGTTCCAAAATGTTTCACATTTTTGAAGTAAATTTAAGGAAATGGCTCATGTAGGGGTAAACACAATGGAGGGAGGCCACCCTACGATGATCCTGACCCCCAGTATATAATCCTAAAAAAAAATGGCGCCGGCTATATTTCAAATAGGACTCAAATGCGCATGGATATTCAGGCAGGGGTGAATGAAATATAGGTAAATATGTAGATGAGCGGTCCGTTCAAAAAAAATTATTTTTGTGTAAATATTATCGTTCACCCGTGTCTTTATATTCATGTGCATTTGAGTTTTCTTCAAATGATAGCTGCTGCCAATTTTTGTATTAAAAAAATGCCTGAAAGTAAACAAACCAAAAACCCTGTTTACGTAGGCCATTTTTTTTTACAAAATTGCCTGAAAAACAAATGAAATACGCTGTTTCCGTACTTAATTGCAGTGGTTATACTTCCAAAATAGCGAAGAGGAAAGCCTATTTATTTTGCGCATTGCGTCCTATTCAAAATCTAGCTGACTTGAATCACGTTTTATTTTAGAGCATCTAAATTCAAACTGAGGGGTTACATCTAATGCCCAGCCACAAATGTCGCATTCACTTTTAATTTTAACTAAATTATGAACATCCAAAAAGGTGAACAATTTATTTTTATCAGAAACTAGAGTTAATAATTCCAAAATGGAAGATGGACAAAATGCACAATTCGATACCATTTTCAGTCTGCTTAAAAGATGTCTGGTTGATCATTTTCAAACTGCGTAAAAGGGGAATGTTTGACACCAAACTGCTAAAAAACAAGTAAGTTCCTTGAAATGATCTAGCTAATTATATTTAAATGTATAAAAGAAGGTAATAAAAATAGTAAAATGGGGAAAAATATATTTACAAATAAAAGTGACTCTGAATGAGGATAATAAAAAGCTATTAAGTGGAAAAAAAAATTGAAATCAAGCATTTCTCATTTCTAATGTCATACCCCACCCCCAACCCATATTATAATTCGCAAAACGATTAAAGGCGCTGACATGATGTAGTTAAAGCATTCACCTCTGTAAATGTCAGAACATTATAACAATTAGGATTATATACTGAGGGGCTGTGCTCCCCAGACCCCCCCAATTTAATGAAACTCAGGATCATTGTAATGCAGTCCATGTATCGTGTTTACCCCCCACGAGCCGTCCCCTTAAATGTACTCCAAAAACGTGAAACATTTTAGAATACGGACGAAAATAGTACGTCTTATCGGCTGGGATGCTTGTCTACATATTTACCCTAAATATAAACAGACGGTAACACTTCAGATTCAAGGTGCACGGTAGATGGTGCTGTTAGTTGGCTACAATATATCTCTTATGACGTCAGATGTGAACAATCATGGCGTAATATTTTTTTGTATATGAGTATACCAGACCCCATCCCAATTGATTGAAACTCAGGATCATCGCAGGGTGGTCCACCTGCAGTGATATCTCCCCCACGAGCAGTGCCCTGGAATTTACTGGGGATTTTTTTCTCCCCAACAGCTTTTTGACTAACTTACTAGACTTTCTGCAGTTTGTAACAGATCAAGTAGATAAGGGAGAGAATGTAGATATAATTTACTTAGATTTTAGTAAAGCATTTGATAAGGTACCACACAGGATAGTTCATAAATTAAAAATGATTGGGATATGTGGGGGTGTTTCAAATTGGATAGCTGAGTGGCTGAAAGACAGGAAGCAAAGGGTAGTGCTAAATGGTGTAAAGTCAGAGTGGAGGGATGTTATCAGTGGGGTTCCTCAGGGATCAGTTCTCGGTCCATTATTATTTGTCATCTATATAAACGATCTTGGGGAGGCAGTTAATAATAAAGTGTCAATTTTTGCGGATGATACCAAATTAGCAGCTGTAGTTAAAGATATTGATGATAATTTTAAAGTGCAGGGGGACTTAAATAAATTGTTATCCTGGGCACATAAGTGGCAAATGACTTTCAACCTTGATAAGTGCAAAGTTATTAACATGGGAAAAGATAATAGAGAATTTAACTATGAAATGGATGGGCATTGGCTGAGCTCAGTAGAGGATGAGAAAGATCTAGGAGTAGTAATAGATAAGTCATTAAGGTTTTCTAAGCAGTGTATTGAAGCAAGAAATAGGGCAAATAGAGTGCTGGGTTTTATTAAGAGAAATGTCAGTTACAAAAGTAAGGAGGTTATTCTTAAACTCTATAACTCTTATGTTAGGCCACATCTAGAGTACTGTATACAGGCATGGTCCCCACATTTTAGACACGATATTAACCTTCTTGAGTCAGTGCAACGGAGGGCAACAAAGATTATTCCTTCCCTGAGGCACCTTGAATATGAAGATAGACTGAGGGTATTAAATATGTTCTCATTCGAAAGGAGGTGTGTGAGAGGGGATATGATTGAGCTCTTTAAAATTTTTTCCGGGATAGATAAATTGGATGTTAGCAAGTTTTTTGAGTTAGATGATGGAAATCGGACTAGAGGTCACCACTTGAAAATTAAAAAGCAAGGGTGTAGGTTGGATTTAAGAAAATATTTTTTCACCAATAGAGTGGTAGACTTCTGGAACAAATTGCCGCAGAGGGTAGTAGGTAGTCCAAATCTAAATGTATTTAAGAGTAGGTTGGATGAGTTTATGGGAAGGGAAGGTTGTGATGGTTCCTAAGTTTTGTATATATTAATATTGTTTGTATATATCTATAGCTGCATGATTTAGTTCTTGACAAGCCTTGATTGGTGATACCCTTGTTTCTGGACGAAATCCTCTGGATGTAGTTTTCCTGGGAGTTTGGGTGCCTTGAAAAAGAGGCCGCTTGACTCGGATGACCTATGATGAGCCCTTGTGGCTTTTGTCATCCGTTATATTATATTGTGGGGGACTTTGATTTTGTCTTCCCCTGGTGATGGTGCTTTTTGTGGGTGGGTTTTGACGGAGGCGGATGACCTTTGATAGGCCCTTGTGGCTTTTGTCATCCGTGTAATTATGTTATGTTATGTTAACCTAATAATAAACAATTCTTACTTTTATAGGTTTCTTGATTAGTTTATAGGCCTCTAGATGATCTAAAAGTTTTTCGCGATTATACAAAGTAAAGCCGAATTCGAATAACAAAGAAGCACATGGAGAGCACGAAAACACAATAACAAAAGAAAAACATTTGCAAAACGGGTCCTACCTTCGAATAGGTAGAAAGTGTTTCATAGAGCTCTCAGAATATTTTGATTATTTGATATACTTTGGTGTGTGACATAAACATAAATATTAAGTTATTAGATCATATATTTGGTTGGTTAATATAACAAAGTTAAATTGTGGTTATTTGGGTATAAAAATTGTGGTTATTTTGTTTTGGTGAGAAAGTGACTTTTGTTTACTTTAGTGGCCATCTTGATTAGCAGGTTTTAAACTTGTTCGCACAAATTCGGGTCAAATTCTTGTTGTTTGTAAGTTTTTGTTTCTATTATTGTTCTTGTTTAAGTATGGCTGACTGTTTGGATGTAGAGAGTATGCCTTTTGAAAGTAGTGTGTATGTAGCGTGCGATGTCTGTGGTGTAGAAAGGAGAGTGAATGTGTCTGAGTGCCGTGTATCTGCTTTGACTGAGGAGGTGAGTCGATTATGTGCGGAATGCTTGAGACTGAATGATTTAGTGTCAAAGTGAGAAGAGATGCAAGTGTACGTTTGAAGAGTCAGATTGGGACCAGAGGGAGGAAGTTAGGCCTAGAACAGGGACTGGAGAGAAAGCAGTAAGTGAAGTAAGTGATGATGAGTGGTGGGTGAAAGTGAACAGAATAGATAAGTTAGGACAGGTTAGGTATGTGAATGAGAGGGACATGGAACCTGTTAGGCTAACTAACAGATTTGATCCCTGAGAGAGGAAGAATTTGAAAGAGATTTGTCTGGTGTGGCTGTGCCTGAAAGTAGAATAGGAGGTCGAGTGAGTGAGAGCAGGAGGGAGGGTAATACTAGGCCTAGAGAGAATAGGAGAATGACTGAGGTGATTGTGATGGGTGACTCTCAGATTGGGTATTTAGATAGGAAGTTGAGTGAAAGTAAATGGAAGGGAGTGAGAGTTTGTCTGCCGGGTGCTGGTGTAAATGATGTGTGTGAGAGGTATGATAGGTTGGTATCTGGGTGTGAGAGGGAAGCAGTTGTGATTACACATGTCGGAGTAAACGATGTAAAGAAGGTGGGTACTTGTGAGTTACGACAGCGGTATAAAAGGCTGATTGAAAGGATGTGTGAAAGTAGAGTAAAAGGCGTTGTTTCAGGTGTGCTTCCGAGAATGGATGTGGGGATGGAATGGTTGTCTCGTGCAATGGGGTTGAATGAATATGTGAAAGGTTTGTGCGAGGAGTCAGGATTGGTGTTTGTAGATGTTTGGAGTGGGTTTTATGGGAATAAGGGTTTGTATGCGATGGATGGACTCCATCTGAGCCGAGATGGGGTTGAGGTTTTGTGGCTGGAATTAGATAGTGTTATTAGGTCTTTAGAGGCGGGAAACTAGGTTTTGATAGTGGTCAGGGAAATTTAATGGCTCAAAGTGAGGCAGGGATAGGAAGCAAACAGATTTGTAGAAGGTAGGCAGGCTAATGGAAGTGCTTTAGGGTTAAATTACTTGAGTAGTGATAGTGGTCAGGGAAATACAAGAGTACAGGGTCGGGGAAGGAGAGAAAGGAGATGCAGAGGAGATAGGCCCTCAGGTGCTTCAGGGATAGGTGGGCTGAGTTGTCTTTACACAAATGCTCGTAGTCTTAGAAATAAGAGGGATGAATTATTTAGTTATATCATTCATGAAGATATAGATATAATATGTATAGTTGAATCATGGGTTAATGAAAATATATTTAATGATAATGTCAGTGAATTTGAACTAGAAGGTTATACTATGTACATTAGTCAAAGGAGAGATAGGACTGGTGGTGGATTGATTATTTATATTAGAAATAGCATTTCTTCAAATCTAAATAACTCTATAAAGCAAGGAGAAGGCGAATCATTATGGATAGATATTAAGGTTGGTAAAAATAGGAAAATACACCTGGGAGCTTTTTATAGACCACCGGGACAGACTGATTGCATCGATGAGTTAATGATTAGGGAAATAAGTAAAGGATGCAAAGAAGATACAGTTATTCTGGGTGACTTTAATTTAACTTCTGTAGACTGAGAAAATATGATAGGAAGAGATAGAGCAAGTTGTAAGTTTATGGAGTGTTTTGAGGATAACTTTTTGACCCAATTTGTTAATAAGCCAACAAGGGGTGCCAATATATTAGATCTAATTCTTTCAAATGATGATCACTTAGTTCAAGGATTGAGTGTAGGGGAATCATTGTGAAACAGGGATCATCAGATGGTTCGGTTTAATTTGCAAATAGTTAAGGGTAGAACATTAACCAACTCCACAAAAATTCCAAACTTTTATAGGGGAGATTACGATAAATTATGCCGCATGCTAAATCAGATTAGGTGGGATATAGAATTCCATGGAAAGAATACTTATGAGATGTGGGATATTTTTAAGACTATATTAAACATGGTTCAGGAACAGTGTATCCCGATGAAGTCTATTAGGAAGAAATGTAGGAAACCATTATGGTGGACTCAAGAAATAGCTAATAAAGTTTCAGAGAAAAAAAGGGCATACCAGAGATTACAAAGTGAGAGTAGTTTAGATAATTTAAACCATTATAGGTCAACCAGAAATTAACTAAATAAGATTATTAAGAAGACCAAAAGGACAGCAGAAATTAATTTAGCTAAAAATAATAATAAAGATCCTAAAAAATTCTTTAGCTATTATAGAATCAATAATAAATCTAACAGTGATAAAATAGGGCCTATTAAATATGAAGGGGTTTTGAAAGAATCTGATGAGGAAATAGTAGAGGTCCTTAATGATCATTTTGCTTCAGTATTCACAGAAGAGAAACCAGTTAGATTAATTGATGATAATTCTAGGTCAAGGGAAGTAGTGATAAATTCTATTAATATAGACAGAGAAGAAATTAAAGGGCTTATAATGCAGTTAAATACTAGTAAGGCATCTGGCCCTGACTACATTCATTCTAGGATACTCAAAGAAGGTGTAGAAAGTATTGCAGTAGCTCTTGAGAAGATATTAGATCACTAGAGTCTGGAGAAATACCAAATGATTGGAAATTGGCAAATGTAGTGCCAATTTTTTAAAAGGGAAGCAAAGAGGATCCAAATAACTTTAGACCAGTAAGCTTAACTTCTATAGTCTGTAAAATTATTGAGAAGATGGTTAAGAAGGGAATTTCTGATCATCTAGAGAGTAGCAGGTTAATTAATGATGCTCAGCATGGTTTTAGAAAAGGTAGATCGTGTTTAACTAATTTACTGGATTTTATGGATTATGTAACTAAAGAATTAGATAGGGGTGAGAAAGTTGATGTGATCTACTTAGATTTCAGCAAAGCTTTTGATAAGGTTCCACATAGAAGACTAGTTCATAAATTAAAGCTGCATGGGATATGTGGGAACGTTCTAAATTGGATAACTGAATGGCTGAAAAATAGGAAACAGAGAGTTGTACTCAATGGAGTGAGGTCAGAGTGGAGGAATGTTATTAGTGGCGTACCTCAGGGATCAGTTTTAGGCCCTTTATTATTTATAATCTATGTAAATGATCTTGGGCAAGGTGTAAATAGCAAAGTGTCAATTTTTGCTGATGACACTAAATTGGCAGCTGTAGTCAAAGAGGTTGAGGGTAGCTTTAAAGTGCAGGGTGACTTAAATAAGTTGTTAGCTTGGGCTCAGAAGTGGCAGATGACTTTTAACCTTAATAAATGCAAAGTTATTAACATGGGGAGAGATAATAGGGAATTTAGCTATGAGATGGATGGGTATTGGCTTAATTCAGTTGAAGATGAGAAGGACTTAGGAGTAGTAGTAGATAGGTCACTGAAATTTTCAAAGCAGTGTATTGAGGCAAAAAATAGAGCAAATAGGGTGCTAGGTTACATTAAAAGAAATGTTAGCTACAAGAGTAAGGAGGTCATCCTTAAACTATACAACTCTTATGTCAGGCCACAATTAGAGTACTGTATACAGGCATGGTCACCACATTTTAGACATGATATAAACTTATTAGAGTCAGTACAAAGGAGGGCAACAAAAATAATACCATCCCTGAAGCACCTTGAATATGAAGATAGACTGACGGTATTAAATATGTTTTCATTTGAAAGAAGGTGTGTGAGGGGAGATATGATTGAGCTTTTTAAAATCTTTTCTGGGATGGATAAATTGGATTTCAGCAAGTTATTTGAGTTAGAAGGTAGTAATAGAACTAGAGGCCACCACTTAAAGATTAAAAAAACAGAGGTGCAGACTGGATGTTAGAAAATATTTTTTCACTAACAGAGTGGTGGATTATTGGAATAGTTTGCCACCTGAGACTGTAGACAGCCCAAACTTGAATGTTTTCAAGCGCAGATTAGATGATTATATGGGGATGCAGGGTTAATTTCTTAATTTTTGGTATATGGATATGTTTCTTGACTCATTCCTGTGGATGCAGTTTCTTTTTATTGTATATTTTTGGGGACTTTGATTTTTTTTTGACAGACTCCTATGGAGGCTTTAAATTATATATTGTAAATGCATGGTTGGACATTCCTATATATTGTTAAATTGTATATTGTAGATGCATGATCTGATAAAATCCTATGGATGCATTATGTGGGTGGGATTTGACAGATGCGGATGACCTTTGATAGGTCCTTGTGCCTTTTGTCATCCGTGAAATTATGTTATGTTATGTTATGTTAACTCAAATAACTTGCTGAAATCCAATTTATCCATCCCAGAAAAGATTTTAAAAAGCTCAATCATATCTCCCCTCGCCCACCTTCTTTCAAATGAAAACATATTTAATACTGTCAGTCTATCTTCATATTCAAGGTGCTTCAGGGATGGTATTATTTTTGTTGCCCTCCTTTGTACTGACTCTAATAAGTTTATATCATGTCTAAATTGTGGTGACCATAAGAACATAAGAAAAGAAGAGACTGCAAAAGACCATTCATGGCCTAGACTTGGCAGCTCCTGTTCCAGTCAACACACAAAAGATTTCTTACCAGAGAAAAGTAATCAACATTGTCACCCTTTACAGGAGTTCGTCAGATCTATTCTACAATATACATAAAATGCATCCAGAGGATTATGTCCATTCATGCAACCGCAAAATATAATCTCCCCACTCCTTAGAAAAATATGTACATAAAAAAAAGTCAGTCCCATCTAGCAGCTTCATCCATATATTTATCTAATCTATTCTTAAAACTACCCAGAGAGGAGGCTTCTATCACATGTCTAGTGAGCCTATTCCATTCATCTACGACACGATTTGTAAACCAATTCCTGCCAATCTCCTTCCTAAACCTATACTTATCACGCTTAAACCCATTGCTACATGTCCTGTCATGTTCACTAAGTATAAGAACCTTATCCAGATCCCCTTTATTATATCCTTTTACCCATTTGAAGACTTCAATCAATTCCCCTCTGACTTCTCCTTTCCAATGTATCTAGATTTAGTTTTCTGAGCCTTTCACCATAAGGTAAGTTCCTTAGCCCACCAATCATCTTTGTCATCCTTCTCTGCACAGACTCAAGCAAATCAATATCCTTCCTATAATATGGTGACCAAAATTGTACTGCATAGTCTAGATGAGGCCTAACTAGCGCCAGATACAGTTTTAGAATGACTTCAGCACTCTTATTGCTTACACTCCTCCTAATGAATCCCAATATCCTATTAGCTTTATTCTTAGCATTTAGGCATTGCTTTCTAGGACGAAGGTCTGAACTTCCTAAAATACCCAAGTCCCTCTCACAATCGGTCCTCCCTAAAATTCTCCCATTTAATTTATAACTATTCAATGGATTATTTCTACCTATACTAAATACGCTACATATGTCTATGTTAAACTTCATTTGCCATTTCTCGGCCCAATTGGACAGAATGGTCAATTCCTCCTGCATTACAACAGCATCAGAATCAGCCCTAATGGCCCTACCTAGCTTAGTATCATCAGCAAATTTACTCAGGTCACTACTTATACCTATGTCAAGATCATTAATATAAATTAAGAATAGCAAGGGACCCAAAACAGATCCTTGCGGAACTCCACTGCTAACACCCCCCCCCCCCCCCACTTGGATTTAACTCCATCTATACTAACTCTTTGCTCTCTGTCACCAAGCCATGGCTAAATTCACCTAAATATACTGCCATCGATCCTGTGTGCTTTAACTTTGCTCAGAAGCCGTAAGTGTGGCACTCAATCAAAAGCCTTACTAAAGTCCAAGTATAAAATATCATAGTTTTCATCATTATCTGCTGCTTCATACACCTTACTATAAAAAGACAGCAAATTAGTCAGACAGGATTTACCCTTACTAAAGCCATGCTGTGATTCTTTTATCAACTTATGCTTATCCAAGTGATCTCTAATATTCCTTGCTATAATAGATTCCATCATTTTCCCTACCACTGAAGTCAAACTTACTGGTCTGTAATTAGACATATTTGTTTTATCCCCTTTCTTAAATATAGGTATCACATTGGCTTTCTTCCATGCCACTGGCACAATGCCACTCTCCAATGATTTTCTAAAGATGCATGCTAGGGGCTCACTTAACACATCCTTACATTCTTTCAAAATTCTAGGAAAGACCTCATCAGGACCGGGTGCTTTACTACTTTTGATTTTATCAATTTCCTTTGTCACTATCTCCTTTGTGATCAAGATATCCTTTAATTTCTCTTCATCATTACCCCGAAAGATCATTGACACCTCAGGTATATTTAGAGTATCCTCCTGTGTAAATACTGAGAGAAATCCAGCCATTGAGTCCCTATCACTCACTAATTCTCCATTGGAATCTATAAGTGGGCCTATTTTATCTCTAACCTTAGTTTTGTATAATTGATAAAAACTTTTAGGATCTTCCTTTGCCCTATTTGCCACTTTAATTTCATAATTTCTCCTTGCTACTCTAATTAACTTTTTAACATCTCTTGCTAGTTCATTATATCTCTGCCTTAAGTGATCCTCTCCATTTTTTCTTTTCCTATAAATGCCCTTTTTAATGCTAATATAACGCTAAATTTTATCTCTCATCCATTTAGGGTCATTATTTTTAGTCCTAATCTCTTTATATGGAATGTTAATCATCTGACCTGTAATTAATTGCTCAATTATTCTTTCATACTCCTCTTCAATTGTAATCTCTTCATCCTGGTGATTATTGTCTCCACTAACTGATATCATTGAATCTATTCCTGATTTGATATCATTGCCTGGTTTCTGTACAACTGCCTCCAGGTAAGTCCTTAGCCCATTATAATTTGCTCTTCTAAAGTCAGGAATTTTAACATTGTTCATGCTACTATCAATACCATTCCATTTCATCTTGAATCTAATTTCACAATGGTCACTATTACCCAAATTTCCTCCAATCTCAGTATCCTTAATAACTTCTTCCCTATTTGTCAGAACTAAATCCAGTATATTATTACCTCTAGTGGGTTCGTTAATAATCTGCCTCAGAAAATTATCTTGGACAACATTAAAAAATTCCTCAGCCTCCCAATCACCCACAAGAGCTTCCCAGTCTATATTTCTGTAATTAAAATGGCCCATTATACACACATGCTTACTTCTACATGCCCGTTCTATCTCCTGCCACAGAAGATTTGAAGCTTCCTTACTAAGATTTGGTGGTCTGTATAATAATCCTATGACAAGCTTGTTTTTACCCTCCTTTACATTTAGCCATAATGACTCTGTGTTATCATCTAATTTAATTGTACTGTTTACACAACACTGGAGATTATCTTTAATATAAATAATAACCCCTCCTCCTCTCTTCCTATTCCTATCTGTATGGAACATGTTAAAGCCCTCAATCTCAACCTCAGGTTTAAAGTGATTACCTGCCCAATCAAGCCATGACTCTGTTATCGCAATTATATCAAAATTCTCTTCACTCGCTAATGCTCTTAAGAGATCTATCTTATTCCTTATACTCCGACCATTTGTGTAGTATATTTTTAAGTTTTTTTTTATTATTCCCATCTTCATTGTATTGTGCTTTTTTATTCCTAGTTATCTGCTCATTCACTTGTGCATTAGTCCCCCTATAACGCATCAATTTGCCCTCCTCCCTAGCTATTCCTCTATCTCTGCATCCCTTCCATTTCCTACACCTGCCCTCTATTCCTGTTATTCCCTTACCTCTAACAGCTTCTAGTTTCCCACCTGTAAGGACCTAATCACACTATCCAGCTTCCCCCATAGAACCTCAACACCTGCCCGACTAAGATAGAGCCCATCCATCACATACAACCTCCTATTCCCGTAAAACCCACCCCAGGCATCTACAAACACCAATCTTAACTCCTCACACTGTCCTTTCACAAATTCATTCAAACCAATTGCACGTGACAACCATTCTACCCCCACATCCAATCTCGGAAGCACACCTGAAACAACACCTTTTACCCTGCTTTTACTCATTCTTATACTGCTCACGTAACTCACATGTACCCACCTTCTTTACATCATTCACTCCCACATGCGTAATCATAACTACATCCCTCTCACACCCAGAAACCAGCCTATCATACCTCTCACAAACATCACTTACACCAGCACCCGGCAGACAAACTCTCATTCCCTTCCACTTGCTATCACTCAACTTCCTATCCAAATACCTAATCTGAGAGTCACCTGTCACTAGCACCTCAGTCATTCTCCTATTCTGTCTTGGCCTAACATTACCCTCCCTCCTGCTCTCAGTCACACTACCACCCATCCTGCTTTCATCCACAATCACACCAGGCAAATCACTTTCACACCCTTCCTCTCTCAGGACATTGAATCTGTTAGTCAACCTAACAGGTTCTATGTCCTTCCTTTTCAAACACCTAATCTGTCCTAACTTATCTATCCTATCCATTTTCACCCACCATTCATCATCACTCACAACTTCCACACTGCTCCCAGTCCTAGCCCTATCTTCCACCCTCTTAGCACTAATCTCACCCTTCAATCGCACACTTGCATCTCTTCTCACCTCAAACACCAAATCATTCAACCTCTTACATTCCCCACTCAACCTCCTAACCTCCCCTTCCAGAAAACACACACGGCATTCAGTTGCATTCACTCTCCTTTCAACTCCACATGCATCACATACACACTACTTTCAAACGGCATGCTCTCACCATCTATACAAACAGCCATACTCTCAGAAATTTACTAAGAAAAAAGTTAACACTCACCCCAAAAATTCTTGTTAGGTTTGCTGCCAGTTATCTTCCCCAAAAGTATTAATCACTAATGTATTTATTATACAGTGATTGATGTATTAAAAAAATACAAGAAAAACTACACACTCAAATTAGTATTATATCCCAATCTTACAATGAGAATCAGGAGCTTCCTGTAAGACAACCTTCCAGAACAAAGCCTGTCATGTTCACTAAGTATAAGAACCTTACCCAGATCCCCTTTATTATATCCTTTTACCCATTTGAAGACTTCAATCAATTCTTCTCTGACTCTTCTCCTTTCCAATGTGTGTAGATTTAGTTTTCTGAGCCTTTCACCATAAGGTAAGTTCCTTAGTCCACCAATCATCTTTGTCATCCTTCTCTGCACAGACTCAAGCAAATCAATATCCTTCCTATAATATGGTGACCAAAATTGTACTGCATAGTCTAGATGAGGCCTAACTAGCGTCAGATACAGTTTTAGAATGACTTCAGCACTCTTATTGCTTACACTCCTCCTAATGAATCCTAAATGTGGCCTGACATAAGAGTTGTATAGTTTAAGGATGACCTCCTTCCTTACTCTTGTAGCTAACATTTCTTTTAATGTAACTTAGCACCCTATTTGCTCTATTTTTTGCCTCAATACACTGCTTTGAAAATTTCAGTGACCTATCTACTACTACTCCTAAGTCCTTCTCATCTTCAAACGAATTAAGCCAATACCCATCCATCTCATAGCTAAATTCCCTATTATCTCTTCCCATGTTAATAACTTTGCATTTATTAAGGTTAAAAGTCATCTGCCACTTTGAGCCCAAGCTAACAACTTATTTAAGTCACCCTGCACTTTAAAGCTACCTTCAACCTCTTTGACTACAGCTGCCAATTTAGTGTCATCAGCAAAAATTGACCCTTTGCTATTTACACCTTGCCCAAGATCATTTACATAGATTATAAATAATAAAGGGCCTAAAACTGATCCCTGAAGTACGCCACTAATCTGAAATCTAAGTAGATCACATCAACTTTCTCACCCCTATCTAATTCTTTAGTTACATAATCCATAAAATCCAGTAAATTAGTTAAACACGATCTACCTTTTCTAAAACCATGCTGAGCATCATTAATTAACCTGCTACTCTCTAGATGATCAGAAATTCCCTTCTTAACCATCTTCTCAATAATTTTACAGACTATAGAAGTTAAGCTTACTGGTCTAAAGTTATTTGGATCCTCTTTGCTTCCCTTTTTAAAAATTGGCACTACATTTGCCAATTTCCAATCATTTGGTATTTCTCCAGACTCTAGTGATCTAATAAATATCTTCTCAAGAGCTACTGCAATACTTTCTACACCTTCTTTGAGTATCCTAGAATGAATGTTGTCAGGGCCAGATGCCTTACTAGTATTTAACTGCATTATAAGCCCTTTAATTTCTTCTCTTGTCTATATTAATAGAATTTATCACTACTTCCCTTGACCTAGAATTATCATCAATTAATCTAGCTGGTTTCTCTTCTGTGAATACTGAAGCAAAATGATAAGTAAGGACCTCTACTATTTCCTCATCAGATTCTTTCAAAACCCCTTTATATTTAATAGGTCCTATTTTATCCCTGTTAGATTTATTATTGATTCTATAATAGCTAAAGAATTTTGTAGGATCTTTATTATTATTTTTAGCTAAATTAATTTCTGCTGTCCTTTTGGTCTTCTTAATAATCTTATTTAATTAATTTCTGGTTGACCTATAATGGTTTAAATTATCTAAACTACTCTCACTTTGTAATCTCTGGTATGCCCTTTTTTTCTCTGAAACTTTATTAGCTATTTCTTGAGTCCACCACCATAATGGTTTCCTACATTTCTTCCTAATAGGCTTCATTGGAATACACTGTTCCTGAACCATGTTTAATATAGTCTTAAAAATATCCCACATCTCATAAGTATTCTTTCCATGGAATTCTATATCCCACCTAATCTGATTTAGCATGCTGCATGATTTATCGTAATCTCCCCTATAAAAATTTGGAATTTTTGTGGAGTTTGTCGTTGTTTTACCCTTAACTATTTGCAAATTAAACCGAACCATCTGATGATCCCTGTTTCCCAATGATTTCCCTACACTCAATCCTTGAACTAAGTGATCATCATTTGAAAGAATTAGATCTAATATATTGGCACCCCTTGTTGGCTTATTAACAAATTGGGTCAAAAAGTTATCCTCAAAACACTCCATAAACTTACAACTTGCTCTATCTCTTCCTATCATATTTTCTCAGTCTACAGAAGTTAAATTAAAGTCACCAAGAATAACTGTATCTTCTTTGCATCCTTTACTTATTTCCCTAATCATTAACTCATCGATACAATCAGTCTGTCCTGGTGGTCCATAAAAAGCTCCCAGGTGTATTTTCCTATTTTTACCAACCTTAATATCTATCCATAATGATTCACCTTCTCCTTGCTTTATAGAGTTATTTAGATTTGAAGAAATGCTATTTCTGATATAAATAATCAACCCACCACTAGTCCTATCTCTCCTTTGAATAATGTACATAGTATAACCTTCTAGTTCAAATTCACTGACATTAAATATATTTTCATTAACCCATGATTCAACTATACATATTATATCTATATCTTCATGAATGATATAACTAAATAATTCATCCCTCTTATTTCTAAGACTACGAGCATTTGTGTAAAGACAACTCAGCCCACCTATCCCTGAAGCACCTGAGGGCCTATCTCCTCTGCATCTCCTTTCTCTCCTTCCCTGACTCTGTACTCTTGTATTTCCCTGACCACTATCACTACTCAAGTAATTTAACCCTAAAGCACTTCCATTAGCCTGCCTACCTTCTACAAATCTGTGTTTGCTTCCTTTCCCTGCCTCACTTTGAGCCATTAAATTTCCCTGACCACTATCAAAACCTAGTTTCCCGCCTATAAAAACCTAATAACACTATCTAATTCCCGCCACAAAACCTCAACCCCATCTCGGCTCAGATGGAGTCCATCCATCGCATACAAACCCTTATTCCCATAAAACCCACTCCAAACATCTACAAACACCAATCCTGACTCCTCGCACAAACCTTTCGCATATTCATTCAACCCCATTGCACAAGACAACCATTCCATCCCCACATCCATTCTCGGAAGCACACCTGAAACAACGCCTTTTACTCTACTTTCACACATCTTTTCAATCAGCCTTTTATACCGCTGTCGTAACTCACAAGTACCCACCTTCTTTACATCATTTACTCCAACATCTGTAATCACAACTGCTTCCCTCTCACACCCAGATACCAACCTATCATACCTCTCACACACATCATTTACACCAGCACCCGGCAGACAAACTCTCACTCCCTTCCATTTACTTTCACTCAACTTCCTATCTAAATACCCAATCTGAGAGTCACCCATCACAATCACCTCAGTCATTCTCCTATTCTCTCTAGGCCTAGTATTACCCTCCCTCCTGCTCTCACTCACTCAACCTCCTATTCTACTTTCAGGCACGGCCACACCAGACAAATCTCTTTCAAATTCTTCCTCTCTCAGGGCATCAAATCTGTTAGTTAGCCTAACAGGTTCCATGTCCCTCTCATTCACACACCTAACCTGTCCTAACTTATCTATTCTGTTCACTTTCACCCACCACTCATCATCACTTACTTCACTTACTGCTTTCTCTCCAGTCCCTGTTCTAGGCCTAACTTCCTCCCTCCTGGTCCCAATCTGACTCTTCAAACGTACACTTGCATCTCTTCTCACTTCAGACACTAAATCGTCCAGTCTCAAGCATTCTGCACGTAATCGACTCACCTCCTCAGTCAAAGCACATACACGGCACTCACACATTCACTCTCCTCTCTACACCACAGACTTTGCACACTACATACACACTACTTTCAAAAGGCATACTCTCTACATCCAAACAGTCAGCCATACTTAAACAAGAACAATAATAGAAACAAAAACTTACGAACAACAAGAATTTGACCTGAATTTGTGTGCACAAGTTTTAAACCTGCTAATCAAGATGGCCACCGAAGTAAACAAAAGTCACTTTCTCACCAAAACAAAATAACCACAATTTAACTTCGTTATATTAACCAAATATACGATCTAATAACTTAATACTTATGTTTACTATGTCACACACCAAAGTATAGCAAATAATCAAAATATTCCGAGAGCTCTACGAAACATGTGCTACCTGTTTTGGGGGTTTGTAACCTTTATTCTGTTTTATTTACTAAATATCTGGGTAATACTTCAGTTTAGGTGCGCACAATATGGGGTGCTGTTTCTAGGTTACAATCTAGGTCTTATGACATCAGACGGTAGCGTCAAAGGGGGCCAATCACGGCGTTATATTTTTTTTGTTATTTTATTTTTTCTTACTTCTATATTATTTAGTAATGCATTGATTTTTTATAATTACTAATGTATTAAACTTTGTATATTTCGTTTAACTATTTTTGTGAAACTAAACCATTAATTTCACACACTGGCTACCCTTAATTCAACCTTATTTCAAACATTGGAACCCTTAAACCGAGCAGTTAAAAGAGCGCGATACCTGTGAATACGGTTTGTTCAACTTCAATACGACTTTATAATAGTGAAAGGTGGAGATAGAGTAAACCTGAAGATCTGCATCACACGCTCGCCTCTGCTGTCAACATAACATAACATAATTTCATGGATGATAAAGGCCACAAGGGCCTATCAAAGGTCATCCGTATCCATCAAATCCCACCCACATAATGCATCCATAGGATTTTGTCAGGTCATGCATCTACAATATACAATTTAACAATCCATAGGAATCCATAAATTGGATGTTAGCAAGTTTTTTGAGTTAGATGATGGAAATTGGACTAGAGGTCACCACTTGAAAATTAAAAAGCAAGGGTGTAGGTTGGATTTAAGAAAATATTTGTTCACCAATAGAGTGGTAGACTTCTGGAACAAATTGCTGCGGAGGGTAGTAGGTAGTCCAAATTTAAATGTATTTAAGAGTAGGTTAGATGAGTTTATGGGGAGGGAAGGTTGTGATGGTTCCTAAGTTTTGTATATATTAATATTGTTTGTATATATCTATAGCTGCATGATTTAGTTCTTGACAAGCCTTGATTGGTGATACCCTTGTTTGTGGACGCAATCCTCTGGATGTAGTTTTCCTGGGAGTTTGGGTACCTTAAAAAAGAGGCCGTTTGACTCGGATGACCTATGATGAGCCCCTGTGGCTTTTGTCATCTGTTATATTATATTGCGGGGGACTTTGATTTTGTCTTTCCCTGGTGATGGTGCTTTTTGTGGGTGGGTTTTGACGGATTGGGATGACCTTTGATGGGCCCTTGTGGCTTTTGTCATCCGTGAAATTATGTTATGTCCAACCATGCATCTACAATATATAATTTAAAGCCTCCATAGGAGTCTGCCAAAAACAAAATCAAAGTCCCCCAAAATATACAATAAAAAGAAACTGCATCCACAGGAATGAGTCAAGAAACATATCCACATACCAAAAAGTAAGAAATTAACCCTCCATCCCCATATAATCATCCAATCTGCGCTTGAAAACATTCAAGTTTGGGCTGTCTGCAGTCTCAGGTGGGTGGCAAACTATTCCAATAATCCACCGCTCTGTTAGGGAAAAAATATTTTCTAACATCCAGTCTGCACCTCTGTTTTTTAATCTTTAAGTGGTGGCCTCTAGTTCTATTACTACCTTCTAACTCAAATAACTTTTTGAAATCCAATTTATCCATCCCAGAAAAGATTTTAAAAAGCTCAATCATATCTCCCCTCACACACCTTCTTTCAAATGAAAACATATTTAATACCGTCAGTCTATCTTCATATTCAAGGTGCTTCAGGGATGGTATTATTTTTGTTGCCCTCCTTTGTACTGACTCTAATAAGTTTATATCATGTCTAAAATGTGGTGACCATGCCTGTATACAGTACTCTAATTGTGGCCTGACATAAGAGTTGTATAGTTTAAGGATGACCTCCTTACTCTTGTAGCTAACATTTCTTTTAATGTAACCTAGCACCCTATTTGCTCTATTTTTTGCCTCAATACACTGCTTTGAAAATTTCAGTGACCTATCTACTACTACTCCTGTTCCCCGTTCTTAGCTTCATAATATTTCATCCATGTCCCAATATGTTTCACCTTTTTGACTAATTTCAAGTTATGGCTCGTGAAGGGAATGACCCTGAGATTTCAATCAATTGTGGGGGTCTAGGGGGCGCAGCCTTCAGTATATAATTGTAATTCTTTATAAAATAATGTTCTCACATTTTTGCTTTTTTAACAAATCGTTTCTGTGCATCTGAATGAAACATAAAAGCAACTTGCCAGAGTTAGGTGTTTATGCAGGATGGTGTATCTGTCCACATGACTAAGCTTATTAAGGAGTGATTTGATATATGTTGTAGGGTGTTGTACCATCCCCCCACATTGCAATTTTTAAATAAACTCATAATATTTCTAATTCAAAAGCCTAGCATTATATTCTAATTCAAAGACAATTGCCAGATGTCATTAGGCCTCTAATTTTTATACTGCGTTTCTTAACTACAGACACATAAAAGCCTTATATAACTTTCCTTTGGCCCCCGACCCCCCAGATATGGTGTGTTTCCTAGCCCTCTAATTTACCACAAAAGATAACCAACAGTTTCATTTCCTTACCTTGAATTATTTAATTTTAGAATAGTGTTACACTTAGGACAGTTATATGTGGCTGTTATAATACTGTGAGCAACTAAAAATGCCACTGTAGACTTGTGATTGCACAACACATTGGTAAATAAATGTTTGAGATTGCACTCTCCTTCACAGGCTATATTGAAAGAATGAGATCAAATATAATTAATTTAAACACAATCGCCTATATAAAATGCATTGTGGGTCTAGGCCTATCTGCCTTGTGATTGGTCAAAAATGATGATATTCCAGCTTATACATGGGTCGCTGGGTCGCTGCTGGTTAACCCAAATCGGAAGAGGAAGCAAGACCTTGGTATTTTGAAGGCGGTATAAAGAGCTCTCTGAACTTAGAAAAAGTAACAAAATAGAGAGAATTAATTTCTTCAGAATTGCATAAAAAATATGTATTTGTATGTAATTTAATGAGATGAATAACATTTGTTTTATAACCCTTGTTAATTAGAAGGTTCTAAAACCTTGGGAATGATGCTATTATCATCTCAAATTGCCCAAAATAATTGTTTTTAACCCATTCAACATTCAAGGGCCTTTTGAGGCCACTGACTCAGTACTCAGTGCTTCATAACAGCCAGAGGGTCTTTTGTGGCCTTCTTAACTCGTGTTAACGCTCATTTTTATGACTATTTTTTGTTTCAACTCTTATGTTAGTGATTGATCATTCAATTAAAATACAGAAATGCCTTAGGTCAGACCTTCTTTGTTTGTAAACATAGATTTAAGAATGAGAGTAACATGACACAGTTTCAACCAATTTTGTTTGATAGTGACCACACCACACGGTTGATTTATGCTTCAAACATTTATAAACACTTGCGTTTTTCTCACTATTTCATTTTGGGGGCTCAACACACATCTTTGTGGTTTTTCATCCAAATAAAATGTACCATGCCTTAGGTTAGCATGTTATTCAAAGCACACTAACGAGGAAGGACAGGAAAGTAATGCTACTAGCGTCGGTAGCGATAAGACCTTGTTCTCAGCGAGCTCTCTATTTAGTGACGTTTTTTCATTTGGGAATTTTTGGTGTAATATATGTAAGTTCAGGAAGATAGTTAACTATGAGTAAACATAATAGTAAAGGAATTTTTAATTATATTTTGAAAAGTTTCTCAGTATGGGTGTTGATTTGGACAAAGTGAGTATGCCTTTTGATGTAAGCAGTGTGTATGTAGTTTGTGATTTTTGTGGTGTTGAAAGAAGAGCAAATGTATCTGAATGCCCGGTGTGTTATGTGACTAATGCAAATGTGGCTTTGGTAGAGGAGGTGAGTCGGTTGTGTGATGAGTGCAAGAGATCAAGTGAGTTAGTGAATAAAGTGAGAAGTTATGCGAGTGTATGCATGAAGAATGCAGAAGGGACAAAGAGATTGGAAGATAGGCCTAGACTAGGGACTGGAGAGAAAGTAGTAAGTGAATGTGAATGGTGGGATTTTATGGATTATGTTACTAAACAATTAGATAAGGGAGAGAATGTTGATGTAATTTACTTAGATTTTAGCAAAGCTTTTGATAAGGTTTCACATAGGAGACTAGTTCACAAATTAAACATGCATGGGATATGTGGTAGAGTTTGGAATTGGATAACTGAATGGCTGAAAGACAGGAAACAGAGAGTCATGCTGAATGGGGTGAGGTCACAGTGGAGGGACATTATCAGTGGCGTACCTCAGGGATCTGTTCTAGGCCCTTTATTATTCATAGTTTATATAAATGATCTTGGGAAGGCTGTAAATAGCAGTGTCCATTTTTGCTGATGACACTAAATTGGCAGCTGTAGTCAAAGAAGTGGAGGGTAGCTTTACATAACATAACATAATTTCACAGATGACAAAAACCACAAGGACCTATCAAAGGTCATCCGCATCTGTCAAAACCCACCCACAAAATGCATCCATAGGATTGTGTCAGATCATGCATCTACAATATACAATTTAAACAATCCATAGGATTGTGTTCGATCATGCATCTACAATATACAATTCAACCAGACCACAAGCTTGCCATGCTGTGATACCAAAAGTACCCCAAACTAACACTATTAGAGGGTTTCATGGTGGCCTGAGTGCACCTTGTGTGGAGAGGATGCTAATGATTATTAGTACTATATCCCAATTGCTTTCTCTCTCTCTATTTCTCTTATCTTTTGTATGAATTAGAAGATAATTGTTATCACATTATTTTACTCTCTCCCCATGTAATGAATATTTCATGTTTATAATACTTAACAAAAGAAAAGCCTCTCTGCAGACCTCCCAAATTCATTCTCGGTTCTCAGTAACAATAAATGTGGCCCCATCTCTCCACAACCCCTGCCCCTTCAATGGGTCCCAAGCTAAGTATTTCTTATCCAAAGCCACCCACATTTTCTCCAGGAGGAAGTTACAAGTGGTTTCCTGAGGGGTGCGCATGTTGAAATGGAGATCATCACTGGATGATCCTAGCTGCAATGAGTCTCCTGTTACCCCACCTGACTTGCATGCCATGGCATTTTCCTTGGATACCTTCACCCAAAACCCAAAATACTTGGCATAACATCATTTTGTAACAATTTATTAATTGTTCAGAATTCAGAGCATGAACTTTCTTGTTCTCAAATTCCTAGAATGTTCAGTGCTAAGGATGCGTCTCTTCAGAGTTCAACAGTAATCAACCATCATGACTCTATCTTAGCATCCCTGATACCTGGTCTCCATCTCTTTAATGCCCTGATGGAATCTCTCCTCCTACTTATCGCTCATTGATCCCAGATTCTCAGGAAACTGATCCATTTGTGAGAATAAGTAATGCATTTTGATGCTCATGCTGCATCCAAGATTTCTGAAAGCAGTCAGCATATTGGGGACAAGTTCTGTGTAGTTCCTGGTCTTCTTGTCACCAAGAAAGTTCTTTTTGACCAGAACAAAAGCCTTCCACTCTTCCAGTTCCACTTCATTTATTGAGTTTTCAAACTCTGGATCTCTTCTGAGCTGACGGGAGTTGAGGACAGTCAAAGATGCCAGCTTTCAAATTCTCCATGGTCAATCTTCGATAAGCATGGCACAAGTCAGTGAAGCAGCCAGCATCCTTGTCAGGGGCTTTGGTGAACTGTTTAAGTCAAGTTGATGTGCAGTGAGGGAAAGAATATCCTGTCTCTGTCCACCAGAGGGTTGTTTATGACATTCCTTGCTCTACAAGGCACCAATTCCTCCCATATCCCCTGTAAGGGGTGTGGTGATTTGCCATCCTGGCCACTGTGCTGACAAGACTCGGCACCCTGTCCAACCCCAGCTTAGCCTCTTCTCCTTTCAGACAGCCTGTATTTCTCCCCTACTTCGTCGCTTTTCATACAACCTCTCCCACAACTTTCTCTGGTCAGCCTCTAATTTCTCAGCCAAACGTCCCGGATCGGGGCTGAGGGAGGAGGGGACAATGTTCCCTGACCCCTGAGCTCCGTTTTGGGATGGTGGGTTTTTAACAACCTGCTTCATCCCCACCCATACCTTCGTCACACCCCCTTTCCTTCTCTCTTAACACTCTATCAATTTTATGCTGTGTCCAAGGTGGAGGCGCCATGCTGAGGGACTGCCAGGCCACCAGGCAGGAGGGGTGGTCCGAAATGGCACCTGGCTCTGCCAGGTCCTGTACACACCCCTTGCAGGGCGGGCTATTGCGAGGGGTGGTGAGTGATTGCTTCCCATGGAAAAAATAGGGTCACCATGCCCATGAATGAAAACCTAACAAAACCAAAATTTCTCCCCATTTTCCCTGTAAGAACAACGGAGCTGCCCTCAGGCAGCTCCACAGAGAAAATGGAGGTTCCTTCCCCCTGTGGTTTCCCAGGGGACCCTCCATAACTCTTCAACCTGGAGAGGAGGCTTACTCCTCTCCTTTGCCTACGTTTGTAGGGGACTCCCCTTCATCCCCTTCTCTGGAGGTGCT
The DNA here is from genome assembly GCA_963969495.1 of Ceratothoa steindachneri. Taxonomy (NCBI): domain Eukaryota; kingdom Metazoa; phylum Arthropoda; class Malacostraca; order Isopoda; family Cymothoidae; genus Ceratothoa; species Ceratothoa steindachneri. Next base: position 124,143,084 of record OZ018331.1, read on the forward strand.
TTCGGGCACCTCCCTCTTCCCAGCGGCAGTCCCCCCTTTTCTTTCCAAGGGGACTGCCAAGAAAGCCAGCAGGCAGCCCATAGCTTACCACTCCCCATTGAAGCGGCTTGGTAGGGCGAACCCGCTTAGGAGGGAGAGGGAAGCCAGGCCCCTTCAGTCGCTTCCCTCAAAAGATCTGCTGGCAAGAATATTGAACCTTGCTGGGGTCAAGGCCTGTGCCTCCCCAGACATGACTAATGATACTGCCAACGGGACCTGTGATGTCCTGGGGGGGATGGCCAACTGGAGGCTCTTCCTGAGATAGACATGGTCCTTGAGGCAACCCAGCCTCAGACGGTAGGGCCTTCCATGAGAACAAAGCCGAATCCGCCCCTATGCAAGGTCCTCCTCAAACGGCCTAGGTTTCCAAGGCAGTACCAGGAGGAGAGGGATCTGCTCCGACTGGTGCCCCTGTGACTGCCTAGGACCTTCTCCATTTCAGAGAAGGACCTGGCCCAGGCTGGTCCATCTGGCCTGGGTGCTCCTGCCGGTGGACGGGAGAAAAAACAAAAAAAAACAACAAAAGACTTGGGGCTTCTCTCCATCCGCAGGGCCTGCGAGGATGGATGGGTCTGCTGCTTCGGTAAGTGACCAAGCGAAGATTGGCACATCCGGTCCCTCCATCCCCAAGGGTGCGAAGCCCCTGACTAAGACCAAAAGGGTGCAGGGTGGAGCCTTGATGACATCGGGGCCCCTCATTCAGAGGTTACCTGGTGTTTTCCAACCTGCTGGCTTCAAATGCTTCCTTGTTATTCGCTCCACTGATGGCAGCATGTTGGCCAAGGGCAACATGATGGATCAGAGGAGAGCATTAGCTAGTGTAATTGGTAGAGAGCCCAAAGTGACCCGTTTCTCGGATGGGAGCCTTCTGGCGAATGTGGCGGATCCCTCCAAGGTGGCCAAGATAAGTGCTCTTCGGACACTTGATAGCATCCCAGTGAGTATAATGCCACACTCTACATGAACTTTTTGAAAGGAGTAATTTATTCAAGAGAACTCATTGACTACTCCATAGAGGACATCACATTAGAGCTGGCCGACCATGGGGTGGTCAAGGTCGAACGTGTGATGAGAAAACAGGGAGGGGCCTTGAGACCCACCCCTATACTCATCTCGTTCGACTGTGACAAGGTCTCTGAGTCAGTGCGTGCAGGCATTCATGCTACTGCCATGGCGGTGCTATTACTGTCACCGCTTCAGCCATACGAATTGCTCATGTAGACGTGCAAAGTCAGGGTCACCTGAAGTATGTGTAAATTGCTCCAAGGTCTCACACGATAAGTCCAAATCGTGTGTGGCCAAGTGTATCAATTGCGGAGAGCCGCGCACTGTTTCTTTGAAGCAATGCGGTGCATATCTCCTTGAGAAAGCAATCCTGGCCGTTCAGGCCCAGGATCGACTCTCATTCCGCGAGGCTAAGGACTTGGTCCTGGCATGCCCGGCTCTGCCTGGGACATATTACGCCTCAATGGTTAGAAAGACACCCTCTGCTCCTGGCCCATCCAGGCCAATGAGCATGATTGTTTCCGCACCATTCAGAGCCCTTCTGTGGGTTCTACTTAACCCGGGCACCTTCCCCCCTTTTAAAGCTGGTGGAACAAAGGGTTCACACCCAGCCCCTGCTAAAACCAGGGCTCCCCCCACTTCCCACAGCATGACACTTTCCCGTAAGACGAAATGGCCACACACCTCCACTGAGTCGTTAGACTCACCAGAGGTAATACCCCTGAAGTGGATCTTCAAAAAGAGGGCCCTATGCCTCCGAAGTCGCAACGCCCGCCAAAGGTTTTGAGGGGGAGGGAAGAAAAGCCTCACATGGCGAGCCCAACCTCCCCCGATAAGTCCTTGAAGGCAACAGCGCCTTCAGCGCATTGTCTAGCCAACAATGCCCAGGGTTCTGCCTCCGGGAAATGTACAGCCATCCCTGTGAGGGTCTCCTGTTTGAAGAGGGCCCCTGCATCTCCTCCGAGCTAGGACTGGAGGTCATATTTGTTCAATGGAATTGCCGTGGACTCTGGCAGGAGCTGCGGAGTCTCATCTGTCCTGTTCCCCGTAAGCTATTTTTCTGCAGGAGAGCATGCTAGGCGCAAGCCCCCTTGCCGCCCTCCCTTGTTATAAGTTTTTTGTGACCCCACCACCAAGAGATGGTGGATGCACGGTTTACACCCTGTATGATGTCTCTGTTCTTCTTTTCACTTTAGATACCTCCTTTCAGGCAGTGGCTGTGCAGCTTCACCTGGATAGGAGGTATACTATTATTTCTGCGTACATTCCTCGTCAGCGGACTTCGATGCGGGGGACTTCCGCAGCGTCGTGGAACGCCGTTTTCCGAGGCCCTTTCTCTTGCTTGGAGATCTGAGTAATCTCCGGAGAGATTACTCAATAAATCCCAGGGGACAAGTCCTTGCCGATCTGATCGAAGAGCTTGAGATAAGTGTCCTAAATGTGGATGAGTTTATGCATTACTGCCCGAGAACCGCTTCATTTTCTTGCCTTGATTTATCTCAGTGCTTTTCGGATGCACAGCCTGTTTTTGATTGGGAGGTGGTTGATGACCTCCATGGTAGTGATCACTTTCCAATTTAAATATCATTTTCAGGGCAAATGCCGCCTGAGAGCCCACCCTGTGGTGCTTGGCGTGGGCGCGGTGGCCTGCATTTCAGGAAATGACTGAATTCTCTATTTCAGTCAAGGAGTTTAGGTTGGTAGATGAGGCCGTTGAGTTCTTCTCCGGCAACCTCATCGCTGCGGGCCTGACTACTATTCCCAGAATGTCTGGCCATTTTGCACCCCGACCACTCCTGTGGTGGTTGTCTGAGTGTGAGACGGCCCTCAAACAGAAGCGTTATGCCTACATGCGCTATAAGTGCCGCCTGAACGATTTCACTGTCAGTGAATTTTGTCAGGCTAGGGCTAGGTTCCGAAGCACGCCTGCCGCTCTTCTTGGCGGGCATACGTGTCTTCACATAATTGGAAGACCCCTCTAGGAGAGGTGTGGAAGTGGTCAAAAGGATTCGGGCCAAGTTCTCTCAGGATCCCCTCCCATTCTCCAGGAGAATGGGACCGCAATCTCGGACCCCGCATCTGGGGCAGAATCCTTCGCGACCGCTTTCTCCGCATTCTCTAGCCAGGATGCTGCTCTGCCAGCATTCAATGCACATTGTGATGTCACTAAAGGCCACCAACTGGACTTTACCTCCAGAGGCGGAGAACCCTTCAACGACAGGTTTACTGTGAGTCAGTTGCATTCCACTCTTGCTTCATGCACGGAGACACTGCCCATAGTCCGGAAGTTTCCTGTACACCATACTTCGACACCTGGGTGAGCGAGGCATGGCCTTTCTGTTAGATTTGTTCAACAGGATCTGAGTGGAGGGTCTCCTCCCAGATTCTGGTGAATCACTACTGTGCTTGCCGTTTGCAAACCGGGGAGAGATCACTCTACTCCAGCTGGTTTCTGCCCAATCTCTCTAACCTCTTGCATGTGCAAGTTAATGGAGAAATTGCTAAATGTTAGATTAGCTTTTTTTCTGCACAGCCGAGGCCATCTGTCTTCTGCACAGTGCAGCCTTCCTTCCTGTGTGAAGCCTTCCTTTGTAGACAGCACTATGCCACAGTGTTCTTCGATTTGGAGAAGGCCTATGATACTGCATGGCGCAGTCTAGGCGATCATACGGCACGTTACCTGTCCCGGTACCAGGATGGGCAGGGGTGCTACCGCCTGTCTCTTGCACTCAGGATGAGTGTGTGCACATTGACTGGTGGACTTGTACACTTTTGGGGGGAGGCTGGCCTTCTCCCTTTTATTTAACAAGGTTATTTTTTCCCCCCTTGTAGGTCGCACATTCCTGTGCCAGTGGAACCTCCCCCCGATGCAGCAGCTTGCCTCCTGCTTGTTGCCTTTTCCCATTTTAGAATTTTTTTTAGTGTTTGTTTTGTTTTTTGTGTTTTTGTATCTGATTTTAAAGTAGCCTTGTACTAGGCAGGTTTTTAATACGCCAACTAATGCCCAAGTAGGCAGTCTCCAGATGAGCTCTTAAAAAAAAAAAAAATCCTCCCATATAGGCCAGTCCTTCATGTAATGCTGAGGAGCCTGGTCCCTACTATTCCACATGCACAGAAAGCATTGGTACTCAGTGAACCCAGACTGTTGTCCCAACAAAAAGTTCACTATCTTCAAGTCAACACAAATCAACCACTCATGCTGATCGTAACCAGTTTTCTACAGCATGTACGTTACCACTTCATACTTCCTCAGTGTAGTTGAGTGAGTGAGGGGTACAGAGGCAACCTGGTTGTTGTTGTGTAGAGGAACACTTCACTAATTGCTTGCTGCTGTCAATGAACTGTCTCCAATCTTTAGGTTGGTACTTAGGCAGTCCCTGCTTGTGCAGAAGCTGTGCAATATCTGTACAGTATACCAAGGCCTTCTCTTGAGAGAAAAAAGGGAGGTACTTGTGATGTCTGTTGCAGTACTAGATCATTTAGCTCCTTTTGAGAAAAAGGATGTGAAGCATCATCATCAAAATACACTTCTTCATTTTCTTCAATGCTGGAGGAATTTTTGTCACTGTCAGAAAATTCTCCAAAGATGGGTACTGGAATTTCATCACAATGAGCTACAGGACCACATGCTGATTGAAGATTAGGCTGCTCCAGTTCTTTCTGTTGATTTTAATCAAATGAATAGTGCACAAGTAGCAATCAGTGCCATGGTTTGTCAGCTCCCTCCAAACCAAGGGAATTCCAAACTTCAGACAACCCTTGGTCCAATGATGCAGATACTTGGTGCATGTCTCACATACTATATGTGGCACTCAAGCTTTATCCTGGTCACCAAGTTTCATACCAAAATATGGATGATATGCACGCTTTATGAAACTTGTGACTGGATTCCTGTTAGGAAAAATGGTGGATTCACCGCACATGTAATTGAATACATCAGGCTTATTTTTGCAAGATCTTCTGGCTGAATCTTATTTCATTCACCTGCAAAAGAAAAATATAAAGTTTGTCAAAAATTGCTGCATGTAAAGTAAACTCTTTAAAATTTATTTATTTTAAGAAATAAGAAACATTTTTTTCATCATATAAATAGGAAATACCTGTACATATAAAAAAGATGTAAAAACATCATGTGGCAATAAATCAAAAAGTTAACCTGATTGAGCAAAACAATGAGGATTTTTGGATCAGCTAAAAAAAAATTAGACAAAGTTGGTGTTGGCCAGTATAATCCTTATAATACTTGATATTTTTATTTAGCTCTTATATTTGTAGTAGAGAATTTTTAGGCATATTTCCTGGATTCACTTTTTATAATCATGATTATTTAATGTATAATAACTAAATATATATATATTTTTTTCAGTTAGATTTGAACTTTTCAGAAATGTCTCTAGGAAAAATTATCCTGAAGTCAACGACTAAAATTTCACTCAATGACAGGTGCGGTATCTTGTCACTATTAAAAATGATTGAATTAATTTTAGGACTTCATTATGCCATTAAACATGGTATGGTATCTTCTTTCTGTATTTTTTTTTCATAATTGAGCTCAGTAATGCTTTGAAATAAGGTTGGACAGTTTAACTTAGTTGTTTAAACACTGTTACATTTCTAGTCCATCAAAGAAAAAAGAAGGGTTAATTATTAGATTTGGACAGTAATTTATTTCATTTTCTTTTGTTCCTTTTATATGGATCATGTTGGGAATTATTTGAAAATTTGGTAATAACAGGAATCAAATTATTTTTATTATTCTTTGGACCTTTTTTTTTAAATTCCATCTATATAAGATTTATCATTTAAAGCTATAACCATAATAGTACTTGATTAGATATTTGCCAAATGTCCTGAATACCTAACCAAAATGCGAAAAGTTTCCTAATTTTAAAATTGGCTTTAAAAATTAATGTAAAATAAACCAGTATACTTTTATTTAAATATTACTCTTTACAAGGGATCTATATTTACTACATAGGGCCAGATTTGGAAGAGTTGTGCCCTTCTACCTTAGTCATCTCCTCTGGGCATCCAAGCTGTGAACTTTCATTTATCCTAGCTATACCTATATAACAAGTATGTTCTTCATTTCTTCACAATTTTTGTCCATTCATCATACAGTGAATAAAAAAATCTGAATAGGTCGTTGATTATGGCCATTCAGATTTCTGGAAAATGCAGATTCTCGGACAGTAACCTTACAATTCATGTTATGAAGGAAAAGAATAAAAAAACAAAAAACAACATAAATATTGTAATAAGTAAATTAAAGACACTTATTATGGATATTTGATAATACTGTAATAATGTATTTGCAAATCTTGCTTCTATACTTCAATCTATTGCATCAACTGCAGCTAACATCTGCTTGTTGATGGAATACTTTTATCTGCAGGCACTTTATGTAAATAATACTTTATATCAGCTTGTTTCAATTCTTTTTCATCATCATAATCACTAACTATAATTTAAGAAGCGGATATTTTTGAGTATTTGAATAATAATTTCATCTTAGTTTGGTTATGACTTATGTTTTTTTATCAAAGTTATTTCTAATAATTCTTTTATAATATCAAAAAACAAAATGGTGAAGTTCAGAAATAAATATAAGTATAGAAATTTTGTGATTTTTTTTAAAACCCAAAGAATTATAAATGGTGAAGTTCAGAAAATTTATTTTTATACATCTTCTTCTATAACTATATTTTAGCAACGTGATATTTTGAAAGGGGTGAAATTTAGTTTAGAGTTCCTTTTTAAAATTATTATAATTGGCGAAGTTTAGAAAATTTATACAAATTTAACCATGGCTGCTTTTTTAAAAATTTTTAAATTTTAATCTTGGTAGTGAAGCGCAAGCTCCCCCCATAGGGGGGTAGTGGCGAAGCCATTGCCTGGTTTCTCAATATAGTCAGAACTGCTCAAGAATCTGAATAAGCATAAATTGCAAATTAGGGTTGCTAAAATTACATTTTAAGCTTTAAAAAGTTCAGATTCTCAAGCGGTTTGGATTTTTAAAACTTTTACTGTATTCCATACAATCCTTCATAATCTCTATATGTGTCAAAGTCAACTTCAGTTAAGTTTACCTGCAAGAGTAATTCCCCTGCTGCAACTGAAACCTGGAGGAGTGGCACACCCTCCTGGCCCCAGTACCTGCAGCAGTGGCACACCCTCCTGGCCCTAATAACTGCTGGAAGACCTGCAGTTATATATCTTACACTATGTATATTCACCGCTTACTTTTGAGACTTACTTTGCAGATCTCATTACTTTCTGCATGATCAACTGGTTACAGCATGTTGGCTAATAAACTAACTGGCTATATTTAGAATAGGGAATTTGAAGTTATAAAATTTGGCCAGCTGTTTGCAGCTTATTTGCTGTTAACTTTCACTTTATTCATCTTATTCATCCAAATTTGTATCTAAACAATGCAGGAATTAAAAGATTATTTATTGCCTTCCTCCTTTCAAATATCTTACTTAAAATGCTAGAAACCAACCTCATATTTTGGGGGTTATTCCATTTGAAACTTTCATTGCTATTATGGTAACAGCCCTGAAGATATGTTAATATGCTTGACCATAGATAACGAATACTTGATTGGTAGTTTCCACTAATTCCGGAGTCAGCTGCTTCCATAGTCGGGCGACAGTCAATGCGGGTGTTTGCCGCTATGCCTGCCAGGCAGTGATCCCAGTCATTATTACGACTTAGTCTGGGTGAGACCCGGCTGCCATCTTGGAAAATTTTAAAATCATAAGTTAATTGTATTTATTTGCCGTTGTAGGCCTGTTAGCTCTAGTACTTGTAGGTAGTGATTATGTGGACTCCTACTATTTAAGTGAATAAGTTATGTATGTTAAATAAAGGAAGCCAGCATATGATACCTATCTGTTGCTTGGGGAGGGACGCTGCTGCCCATGGTAATTGCACTTAAATACTTCACATTTTATGCCTGTTAGCATGAGTACTTATACCAAAATGTTGTTTAAGTATCCAGGAGTGGGTTAAAGTTAAAATACCCTGTGAAATATTAATGAACAATCATAATATATGGTGTGACACAAGCCTATAAATTATCTGATATATTTTTATTATACGCTATCTATGGTAGAGTTGCACCGATAATATCGGCAAGTTATCGGTATCGCCCATATCATCCACTTTGCCGATATATGAGTATCGGTCATATCTTGCCGATATATTATAGGCTTGCTTATCAGCTAATCCTATAAGTATTCCAATATGAGCTTATACAGCACATACTTCTCTAATGGAGTCTCAGTACCATTACTTTGTTTTTCCTTTCATTTCTACGAATATTGTATTAATACTACAAAGTTAAACTTCAAAACTTCTTAAAATTTACTCAGAAAAATGTATAAATAATTATAATGGTTGATAACTTTATAAGAACATAACTTAGAATAAGAGGGCAACACCCTTATGCTCTCAGTGCAGGTGGCCGACCCTGACAAGTTACCAAAGACCTTCAGAGAGATGATTGAACTCCCGGACCACGGCGGTCTCCTCTACCCCTCAAACGAGTGCATCCACATGGCCATGATGGCCGTGGAAGTCTTCAAGGCAATGACAACACCAGGCGAAAGGAGGGCCAAGTTCCTGGCAGCCTACTCTTCAGAAGAAGTGTTTGTGAGTGTCTACAAGGAAATAATGAGCAATGACTTAGACATGTCCCTGCTGGACTGTGAAAAGGGTTGCAGCCTGGTCAACACCGTTGTTCCTGCCATCGCCAGGTCCCTCTTCCATGTCATGGGCAAAAATATGGTGTCAAAAGCTAACAGTGATGCCCATGCAAAAGTCAAAAGAAGAGGCATAAAAAGAGGTAATCTGGATGCACCCAAGAAAGCTACCAGGATCAAAAGTGACTACAAGAAGAAACTTTCTAGTGAGAAAAAGTCCTAAGTCAATTTAAGTGTGCGTAGCCACTGACATTTTTTATGTATCTTTATTTTATAGGGTAGATATTAAAATCCAGGTTAACCATGAAATAGGTTACTAGTACAGGTTGTCCATACCTTAGATTCTTACTAGCTATTACTTTATTATACCTATTTCAGAATAATATAGTCGGTGCTCACCCATGGGCTATGAAAAAGACTTATAAAGGTTAAAAAAATGAAATCAAACCTGGGGGTCTAGGTAAATGATACCTAATGGAAATATAATTGTTTGCTAGATTGGTCAGGTGTGGGCCCTGTAGGGATTTTTTTCTTTAATTGGTGCTACCTACTTTATTGCATTTATTAGAATATACCTTGAATATACAGTTTTAATTAGAAATTTTGCCATTTTTTTTTTTTAAGTACCTGGAAAACCTATGGAATTTTGAAATTTGATATTAGTAGACACCCTGTAGTATCGAAGAATCCCATTGTAAACAGGCTTATTAAATTAAATTGAATTGAATATAACCAACATTGGTTATAAATATAAGTTTTTTATTTATCATTAAATAAGTCACACTTTCGTTTGTCATGCCAAATCTGTTCGTTGGATAAAAATATGACTTATAGCTCAAAGTACATTGGTCCCAGGGTGCTTCATGCCAAATTTGGGGTGAATATCTTTAAAAATAAAGAAATGAGAATGATTTGGGTTTTTTCCTGGCTAGCCTGACTATGGAATCCCCCGATTTTGAGCTACCAATCAAGTATTCGTTATCTATGGCTTGACAAACACAATTTTATTTATTAAAAACAAGGTCATTCTAGATTTACAGTTTTGAGAAATGAGAAGCCATCTTCTATCAATAATGGGCACTTTGATACAATTCAACAGCCAAGACAGATCGTTCAAGCTTCTCGTAGAAATCAGCGTCTTGCTGCACAAATGGAAAGAAGACCAGCGGTAATGGCTGCTCTTCAGTCAAAAAAGGTATGATAGGTTTTGAACTTTGGGTATGAATCTAGAGGTGATAGTTTTCTGCACATTTAAATCTATCAGTTCACCATTAACTAAATATGTGAAAGTCATAACTTAAATTGATTGTGATTAGTTATTATATAGAATATAAAATGCAATTATTTTACACTTCTAGTGGATAAGGTGTTGGATTTTCCTGCCTAGTTAACAGGGTCAATTCCAGCAAGAGCTATTGTTTGCAGGCTGAGTCTAATCTGTGAGCTCAGGCAGTTGTATTTATACATGCCATTAGCCACACCCATTTGCAACACTAGTTAGTCTCTTCCATCATCCTCTTCACACATTAGTCTTCTATCTCGCAACCTGTTGAAGTGGTTTCTATATCCACATGCCTGATGCATAATGGGTGGCCCTTCCTTCGGACATATATGGTTCCCTACTCACTGGTTAGGGGACAAAATACACTACTACCTCTCTTTCAGCACCTTTCCTAGCTCACTATCCTCTAGTGCCCTAGGACTCCTAGTGTTTGTCATTCCCATGTTTATGTGAATTCTATTATCTGATGGTATGGCCTTGACCATGATTGAAAAGGGATGGGTGGTGCGATTAACTTATTAATTACATAGCGTACTAATTACCTAATTTACTAACATACTTTTATTATAATTAACTGAAATTAATAACCTATTCATTAATTTTTTTAATCTTATTTACATTTGACTAAGAATTTCATTACATATTTTCCCCTTTGGGATAGGATCATGGCCAGCCCATGTCCTGCACGTAAGTCAGTGCTACAGTGGGCCAGGTCCACATTCTCTTTCAGGCAAAACATGTTTGATGGATGGATTCTATTAGTGGGTAGTGCTCTGTTTTTGTTGTTGCATTATTGACTTGATTTGTTAAATGCTTGTAGTACTGTAGGGATGGGGGTTGCCTAGACCTGAGCCTGGATAGGGTGACTGTGGTGTGTCTGGGGGAGACGTTCCTTCTCTATGACTATTTCATATGAGTGTGATTGTAGTACTTTAGTTGTTTGGGAGGTGTTGTGCAATTCCTTAGGTTTATGTGTGGTATATCTCTGCCATGGGGGGCAGGGAGGAGAGAATGGTAGGGTAATTTGAGGGTGTGTGGGCTTTTTAGAATTGGGCACCAAGAGGGTTTAGACATGCTGTTGGCAAGTATTTTTCTTATGCATGTAAGTGATTTATTGGTGTGGATTGGCTACATCCAGTGATTATGGTGAGGGTTTTGTTTTGTGAGTTGTGTGTCAGCTTCCCCGGGTTGCTGTTAAATGTGCGGGTCTCCTGTTCATCAACGGGAATGACCCATAATTTCTTTAATTTTTAATGTGGTGGGGGCTTAGCACTGTTTTGGACAACGGTTCTTAGAGATACAAACAGGTGCTTCACTTGAGGGTGACTTCTTAAAGTGTAACTTAGTTTTTGTCATGGCACCAAGTAGGCAGTCATCAGATGAGCTCTTATAATAAAAAAAATAAAAAATGTTGTCATGGCAGGTAGTTAAGCAGTAGGAACTTTGCATTGACTAAGGAAGTTCCAACCAATAGATAAGGAACAAGCAGGAAAGATTTTTCTTAAGGTTTATTATCACTTTAGTTAACTTCTTTGCCAAATTTTACAGCATTCAAAAGGTCCGATATCAAACTAATAGGTGGTTAGCCTTTGGAGAATTATGAGCTAAGCTACTTTTACAACATATGACAAATTCCGAAGTAGGTGGAGCCAAAATCATTTTACAATTATTATTACAAAAAGTCTTATTTTACTGCACATGCACTAGGAGGGCTTTAAAATGGAAAATCCAATGAAGACATACTAGGGTGATATATGGGCATTATTCTTAAGATCAGCCAATCACCACCTGTTGAAGAATTTCATCATCAAGCTAGGGTTAGGTTCTGGTATATTTTGAAGCTTGCCGCTCTTCTTGGCAAGCATAAGTGTTTTCACTTAACTGAAAGAGCTCTTTGTAGAGGTGTGGAAGAGAGAGAGAGAGCCCCCCACCCCCTCTTATTCTCCGGAGAATGGGATAGCAATCTTGGACTCAGCATATGCGATGAAATATTTTGCGATTACTTTCTTCATTCTTTAGCCAAGATGCTGCTCCACCAGCATTCAATATTCACCTTATGATATCGCTGAAGGCTGCTCTCTGGACTTCATCTCAAGAGGTGAAGAACCCTTTAATGATACATTTACGTTATTTGCTTTTCATCTCAAGAGGTGAAGAACCCTTTAATGATACATTTACGTTATTTGCTTTCCACTCTCTCTTCATGCATGGATACTGCTCCAGGTCTGGATGATGTCTCGTATGCAATGCATAGGCGAGTGATGCATGATCTTTTTCTATATTTCTTCAACAGGATCTGGACAGAAGGTATTATCCCACACTCCTAGTGAATGGCTACTATGTTTTCTTTTTACAAACTAAGGAGAAATCATTCTCCCCTTCTTTGCTTCTGCTCAATTTCTCCTAACCTGAGTGTCTAAGTTGGAGAAATTAATATATGTTTGATTAGCTACAGTGTTTTTTGATCTGATATGCTATCAATGAAACCCTCCACCCAATGGGGTGAGGGGATGCCTCCCAATTTTCTTTTCTGAATTTCTTAGATCTTAGATTCCTCGTACAGGTCGGGGGGCATCCTTTTCTGACCCAATGAGACAGGAAGTGTCAACAATATCACCTTGGTACTGCTAGAAGATGTTCTTGCTAGGTTCTACATAGACAAACATTCAATCTCTGATGGTGCAGTCCAGATACCAACTCTGGAACGTTATTCCAACATACATTGAACTGCATCTCTCTCTCTCAATGCTGAAGCGCACAGGTTTGGTCTCCCTTGACCAAGATTAATGTGCACTTTAGGGTTCACAAGAAACTGAAGTGAATCAGATACACTCCAGCACATATTGCCCTTGATTTCTCTCATGACAAATTCAAACTGGAAAATTTTCAGCTTCCTTACTCATCTTTTGCTGGTAGTGCATTTCATTTAGTTTTCTGCTTCGCATCAGAGAGTGAGGTTGTGCTAGGGTGCTTGCATTACTTCAAAAAAGTTAGAACAAACTATCAAAAAACTATTCTGGTCTCTTTTGTGTTTCCAGGTCTAACAAGGTGTGTAAAACACTAGATAAGGACGTTGCTACCTGAGAAGTCCTCAACATTGTCATTCTCAGGGAATTGTCTTACATCAAGAGGCGAAGTTCTCCAGGTGTTTTTGTTCCACCACAAGATCCAAAAGGAGGTTCTTCTTGCTGCAGCAGCTTCTACCGCTGAGAAGGTCTTGGAAGTGTGGTGACTGCGAACATTCCGACATTAGATGTGTTGTGGGTGAAGAAGATCCTCAAACTGTACAATGAGTACGGCACCTTGGAGAAATCCATGTCATGAAGACAGAGGCAGAAGAAATGAAGAGATGCATCTTCAGAGATGAGACAGCCTCAAAGACATGTTTGACATCACGCATTCCAAGGCAATGGAAGCGAAGATCCCTGAAGAAGACAAGGTGTTCTAGGAGGCTCAGAGGGAGGACCAGTAGAGCTGTTCAATGGCTGGTGTGGATGAGAAGCTGAAGCAAGCGACTGAGAAGAAGTGATGTAAGAGAAAGGAAGGGAGAGATGAAGAAAAAGGACGCGACTATTTCAGCATTCACTCTTGATTGTGACATGGCTTGGGAGTCTTCTACTTCATCCCCATTGCCGAACAAAGACACCAATGATGACTTCAAAGCTCCGAGCCAACTAAATCTCCATGCAGTCGACCTCCTCAGGAGAACAAGCTCACCAAGGAGCTGACCCTTGCTTGGGAGTGCTACAATCTCTCCATCCGTGCTGTGACATATCCTCCTACGCTGCTGCTACAATGAGCCTCGGCCACAACATCGAACATATCACTTTGTTCCTTTTGTCGATCCACCGGGCCAGAATCAAGAACTGTGAAGAGATTGCCATGTCTCTCTCCTTAAAGCATCAAGTCCCTTTGGTCCTGCATTGGGATGACAAGTTGTTACCCACTCTGAGGGACAGAAGGTCATTGGAAGAGAGGGTGGCTGTCTTGGTGTCCAGGGAGGAGACTGAGGAACTTCTGAGTGTTCCTGTGTCTGCAGATGAGACAGGACCAGCTGTTGTGGAAACTTTCTTGAAGCTAGTGCGGTAAAGTAGCTTGGAGGGCAACATCATTGGAATAACATTCAACATGACAGAGGCCAACATGGGGATGGTTCAAGGAGCTTAAATATCAGAATTGAATGTGCACTGGAGAAGCCCCTGGTGTGGTTGGCATGCCACCACCACCACATCCTGCAAGTTTTTCTGAAGGATGTCATTAAGGCTTTCATGGTCAATAATCTGGTCCTAACATTCCTCTTTTCAAGAGGCTCCAGAATCATTGGCCTTTCATTAAAAAGACCCCGTAAGGGGCGCGGCGATTTGCCATCCTGGCCGCCGTGCTGACGGGATCCAGCGCTCCGTCCGGCCCCAGCTTAGCCTCTCTTCCTTCCTTCAGATAGCCCGATTTCTCCCCTACCTCGTCGCTTTTCATACAACCTCTCCCACAACTTTCTCTGGTCAGCCTCTAATTTCACAGGGTAGAATGCTGACCTTCTTCTCAAGCCAACCACCCCGGATCGGGGCTGAGGGGGGGGGGGGACATTGTTCCCTAACCCCTCAGCTCCGGTTCGGGATGGGTTTTTTTTAACAACCTGCTTCATCCCCACCCACATCTTCCTCACATCCCTTTTCCTCTCCTCTTCACAACCTATATTTTTTACGCCGTGTCCAAGGTGGAGCCGCCATGCCGAAGGACTGCCAGGCCACCAGGCGGGAGGGGTGGTCCCGAATGGCGGCGCCTGGCTCTGCCGGGCTTGTAAGCACCTCTCGCAGTGCGGGCAACTGCGAGAGGTGATGAGCTATTGCGTCCCGTAATCAAAAGAGGGTCACCATGCCCATGTATGAAAAAAAACAAAAACCCCAACCCCCAACTTCCCCAAAAACATCTACGGAGCCGCCCTCGGGCAGCTCCACCGAGAAAATGGAGGTCCCCCCCCTTGTGCTTGCGCAAGGGACCCTCCATAATTCTTTAACCGGAGAGGAGGCTTACTCCTCTCCTACGCCTACGGGTGTAGGGGACTCCCCCTCACCCCCTTCTCTGGAGGTGCTTTCGGGCACCTCCCTATCTCCAGCGGCAGTCCCTCCTTTGCTTTCTAAGGGGACTGCCAAGAAAGCCAGCAGGCAGCCCATTGCCGACCGCCCCTCGTGCAAGCGGCTCGGTAGGGCAAACCCCCTTAGGGGGGAGAGGGAAGCCAGGCCCCTTCGGTCGCTTCCCTCAAAAGACCTGCTGGCAAGAATTTTGAACCTTGCTGGGGTCAAGGCCTGTGCCTCCCCACACCACCTGACTAGTGACAATACTGCCAAGGGGACCTGCGATGTTCTGGGAGGGGATGGCCAACTGGAGGCCCCTCCTGTGATAGACATGGTCCTTGAGGAGACCCAGCCCCAGACGGTAGGGCCTTCCATGGGGGGGAATTCGGGCTCGGCGCCAAGCACCGAACCCGAATCCGCCCCTATGCAAGGTCCTCCTCAAATGGCTGAGGGCTCCGAGGCAGTAGAAGGAGGGGAGGGATCTCCTCCGACAGGTGCCCCTACGACAACCAGGACCTTCTCCATTTCGGAGAGGGACCTGGCTGAGGCTGGTCCATCTGGCCTGGGGACTTCTGCCGGCGGAGGTGAAAAGCGGGTTCATTCCCCGCCCTCCTCTCCTAAAAAGAAAAAGACTAAAAAGACTCAAAAGACGAAGAAGACTCGGGGCTCCTCTCCATCCGCGGGGGCTGCGGGGACGGATAGGTCTGCTACCACTTTGGTAGGCGACCAAGCCAAGATCGGCACATCCGGCCCCTCTACCCCCTCGTGTGCGGAGCTCCTGACTACGACTAAGACCAAGAATGCACAGGGCGGAGCCTCGATGACATCGGGGCCCCTCATTCAGAGGTTACCTGGCGTTTTCGAGCCCGCTGGCTTCAAACGCTTCCTCGTTATTCGCTCCACTGATGGCACCATGTTGTCCAAGGGCAACATGATCCATCAGAGGAGAGGATTAGCTAGTGCAATTGGTAGAGAGCCGAAGGTAACCCGTTTCTCGGACGGGAGCCTTCTGGCGAATGCGGCGAATCCCGCCGAGGCGGCCAAGATAAGTTCTCTTCGGACACTTCATGGCACCCCGGTGAGTGTGACGCCGCACTCTACCATGAACTTTGTGAAAGGAGTAGTT
The DNA here is from genome assembly GCA_963969495.1 of Ceratothoa steindachneri. Taxonomy (NCBI): domain Eukaryota; kingdom Metazoa; phylum Arthropoda; class Malacostraca; order Isopoda; family Cymothoidae; genus Ceratothoa; species Ceratothoa steindachneri. The sequence goes on from OZ018331.1 coordinate 124,159,317, forward strand.
TATGCGAGGGAACTCGTTGACTACTCCATTGAGGACATCACCCTAGAGCTGGCCGACCATGGGGCGGTCAAGGTCGAACGTGTGATGAGAAAACAGGGAGGGGCCTCGAGACCCACCCCTACACTCTTCGTCACGTTCGACTGTGACAAGCTCCCTGAGTCGGTGCGTGCCGGTTGGTACCGCTACCGCGTGAAGGCATTCGTGCCACTGCCGCGGCGGTGCTATTACTGCCACCGCTTCGGCCATACGAATCGATCATGTAGACGTGCAAAATCGGGGTCACCCGAAGTCTGTGTAAATTGCTCCAAGGTCGCACACGATAAGTCCAAATCGTGTGTGGCCAAGTGTGTCAATTGCGGAGAGCCGCACCCTGCTTCTTCGAAGCAATGTGGTGCATATCTCCTTGAGAAAGAAATCCTGGCCGTTCAGGCCCAGGATCGACTCTCATTCCGCGAGGCAAAGGACTTGGTCCTGGCGCGCCCGGCTCTGCCTGGGACGTCATATGCCTCAATAGTTAGAAAGGCACCCTCTGCTCCTGGCCCATCCAGGCCAACGAGCACGGTTGTTTCCGCGCCCATTCGGAGCCCTTCTGTGGGCTCTACCCAACCTGGGCGCTCCCCTGGTAAAGCTGGCGGCAAAAAGGGTTCATACCCTGCCCCGGCTAAAACCAGGGCTCCCCCCTCTTCCCCCAGCGTGACCGTTTCGCGTAAAGCGAAACGGCCACGCGCCTCCACCGAGTCGTTAGACTCACAGGAGGCAACACCCCTGAAGATGGTCGCTAGGCCATCTTCCGGGGTTCCTAAAGCTGTTCCCCGAAAGGAGGACAGCAACAAAGGAGCTTCGGCCCCTTTGCCCACGCCCCGAGGTGGAGCGAGTGGCTCGGAGACGGTGGTTCCTCGAAAAGAGGGCCCCCCGCCTCCGAAGCCGCAACGCCCGCCTAAAGTTTCGAGGCGGAGGGAGGAAAAGACTCGCATGGCGAGCCCAACCTCCCCCAATAAGTCCTCGAAGGCGACAGCGCCTTCAGCGCTTTGTCCGGCCAACAGCGCCCGGGGTTCTGCCCCCGGGAAGCGTACGGCCATTCCCGTGAGGGTCTTCAATTCGAGGAGGGCCCCCGCGTCTCCTCCGGGCTAGGCCTGGAGGGCATATTCCTTCAATGGAATTGCCGTGGACTCCGGGCCAACTGGGAGGAGCTGCGGAGGCTCGCCTCATCCCGTTCCCCGTTAGCTATTTTTTTGCAGGAGACCATGCTAGGCGCGTGCCCCCTGCCTGCCCTCCCGGGGTATAAGGGTCTTGCGACCCAACCACCGCGGGACGGCCGGGCTGGGGGATGCGCGGTTTACACCCGGCATGATGTCTCCGTTCTTCCTTTCTCTTTAGATACCTCCTTTCAGGCAGTGGCTGTGCAGCTGCACCTGGATAGGAGGTATACTATCATTTCTGCGTACATTCCACCGTCAGCTGACTTCGACGCGGGGGACTTTCGCCGCGTCGTGGCACGGTTGCCGAGGCCCTATCTCTTGCTTGGAGATCTGAACGGCAGGCATCCTCTCTGGGGAGATTACACCATAAATCCCAGGGGACAAGTCCTTGCCGATCTGATCGAAGAGCTTGAGATGGGTGTCCTAAACGTGGATGAGTTTACGCATCACTGTCCGAGAACCGCTTCATTTTCTTGCCTTGACCTATCTTTGTGCTCTTCGGATGCACAGCCTGATTTTGATTGGGGGGTGGTCGATGACCTCCATGGTAGTGATCACTTTCCCATTCAAATATCATTTTCAGGGCAACTGCCGCCTGAGAGACCACCTCGGTGGTGCTTGGCGCGGGCGCGGTGGCCTGCATTTCAGGAAATGACTGAATTCTCTATCTCAGTCAAGGAGTTTAGGTCGGTAGATGAGGCCGTTGAGTTCTTCTCCGGCAACCTCATCGCCGTGGGCCTGACTACTATTCCTAGGACGTCTGGCCGTTTTGCACGCCGACCACTCCCATGGTGGTCGGCCGAGTGTGAGACGGCCCTCAAACAGAAGCGTTATGCCTACATGCGCTATAAGCGCCGCCCGAACGATTTCACCGTCGCTGAATTTCGTCGGGCTAGGGCTAGGTTCCGGTATATTTCGAAGCACGCCCGCCGCTCTTCTTGGCGGGCATACGTGTCTTCACTTAACGGGAAGACCCCTTTAGCTGAGGTGTGGAAGCGAGTCAAAAGGATTCGGGGCAAGTTCTCGCAGGACCCCCCTCCCGTTCTCCAGGAGAATGGGACCGCAATCTCGGACCCCGCGTCCGTGGTGGAATCCTTAGCGACCGCTTTTTCCGCATTCTCTAGCCGTGATGCTGCTCCGCCAGCATTCAATGCACGTCGTGATGTCGCGGAAGGCCGCCGGCTGGACTTTACCTCCAGAGGCGGAGAACCCTTCAACGACAAGTTTACTGTGAGTGAGTTGCGTTCCGCTCTCGCTTCGTGCGCGGACACCGCCCATGGTCCGGACGATGTCCCGTACGCCATGCTTCGACACCTGGGTGAGCGAGGCATGGCCTTTCTATTAGATTTGTTCAACAGGATCTGGGTGGAAGGTCTCCTCCCAGACTCCTGGCGAATCGCTACTGTGCTCGCCTTTCGCAAGCCGGGGAGAGATCACTCTACTCCGACCGGTTTCCGCCCAATCTCTCTAACCTCTTGCGTGTGCAAGTTGATGGAGAAATTGGTAAATGTTAGATTAGCCTATTTCCTGGACAGCGGAGGCCATCTGTCTTCTGCACAGTGCGGCTTCCGTAAGTTCCACTCCACGTCGGATGCTCTGCTCCGACTGGAAAATGCCGTCTGCGAGGCTTTCCTTCGTAGACAGCACTACGCCACGGTGTTTTTTGATCTGGAGAAAGCCTATGATACCGCATGGCGATACGGTATCATGGAGACTCTCCACACGATGGGGGCGAGGGGACGCCTCCCAATGTTTATATCTGAATTTTTGCGAGATCGTCGATTCCGCGTACGGGTGGGGGGAGCCCTCTCCGGCCCAAAGGAGCAGGAAGAGGGTGTCCCGCAGGGAAGTGTCCTCAGTGTCACACTCTTTGCCCTGAGCATCAACGGCATCACCTCGGTGCTGCCGGAAGATGTTCTCGCTACGCTCTACGTGGACGACCTTTCGATCTCTTTTGGCGCGGCCCAGATGCCGACTCCAACAGGCATTGAACCGCGTCTCTCGCTATGCCGAAGCGCACAGGTTTCGGTTTTCTTTGGCCAAGACTAAGGTGGTGCACTTCTGCCGCCATCCACGGCTTCACCCCGACCCAGATTTGTTTCTTAATGGGGTGCGCCTGGATGTGGTTGAGTCGCACCGTTTCCTTGGTCTTGTATTCGACCGACGCCTCACCTGGGAGGCTCACATTCGCAGCCTTAGGGTCTCTTGTACCCGCGCCATGGACATTCTCCGTTCCGTGACGTTCAGCGCTTGGGGCGCTGATAGGGCTACCGCCTTACTTTTTTATCGATCCTTTGTTCGCTCGAAGCTCGACTACGGATGCGAGTTTTATGCATCCGCAGCCGAGCGTTTATTGCGGAAGGTGGATTCGATCCACCACACCGGCCTTCGCCTTGCGACCGGTGCCTTCCGCACTTCCCCCATTGAGAGCCTGTTGGTCGATGCTGGGGAGATGCCACTCGCTCTGCGCCGCGTGCAGTGCATCACTCGCCTGTACGCGCGAGCCCGGCGCCTCCCCCAGTCGCCAACAGCTCTCACTGCATCCGCAGCTGATCTCGATGGTGCCTATGCCGCCGAGAGACGCCAGTCATACCCTAAGCCCTTTGGGTTTAGGGCCAGGAAACTCCTTCGAGAGGTAGATATAGCTCTCGGGCCGGTGGCGCCCCTGGTTCTGCCCAGGACGCCACCCTGGAGGGTACCACATTTGGCTATTTGTCGCCACGCCTCTGCTCCCAAAGCTTGTACTGCGCCGGGAGTATTGCGTTCGATCTTTTTGGAGCACACATCGTGTCACGCTGGTACCGTGCCAGTGTATACGGATGGCTCCAAGTCCCAAGAGGGGGTCGGCTTCCACGCCGTATCCCCTCTGTTTGAAGTCAGCGGGGCTCTACCAGGCGCTGCGTCTGTCTTCACGGCCGAGCTGGTGGCAATACACCACTCGGTACGGGAGATTACGCGACGTGCCCGGTTCGGAGACCGGATTGTGATTTATAGCGACTCACAAAGCGCCCTGAGTGCTCTCGGGGCATTGGAATCTCCGCATCCCCTGGTTCGCGAAATCCGTGACGCCACGGTTTTGGCGAGCCGGGCAGATGTCGAGATTATCTTCTGCTGGGTTCCTGGACATGTAGGAATTGCGGGGAATGAGCGCGCCGATGAGGGCGCCAAAGAGTCCGCGAGGACTCTGCGACCGGACCAGCGTTTCGCTCTTCCTCACACCGACTACATGGCAGGAATACGGGCAGCTCTTCGGACTGCTTGGCAAAGAAGATGGGAGACGGTCGAGGGGAACTTAAAGTTGCGTGCCATTGCGCCGCGACTGTTCCCATGGACCTATCCCCCAATGCCGCGGCGGCTTCAGGTTGCTTTCTGTCGTCTTCGAATCGGACACACTCGTGTGACGCATCGTTACTTGGTGGAGCGCTCGCATGTGCCCTATTGCAACGACTGCGTCGTCCCCCAGACTGTTCGGCATATTCTTGTCGAATGTCCCAGTCTGGGTGATCTTCGCGCACGATACCTGTCTCGGTACCGGGATGGGCGGGGTCGCTACCGCCTGTCCCTTGTACTCGGGACGAGTGCGTGCACCATGACTGGTGGACTTATTGACTTTTTGGGGGAGGCCGGCTTTCTCCCCTTTATTTAAGGTTCCTTTTTTTGTTATTGTTTTGTTTTAGGTTGCACTCTCCTGCACCGGGGTGAGGGGGACCTCCCCCCGCTGCCGGAGATTGCTTCGATTGTTAAGTTTTTCCAATTTATATTGATTGTTAAGTTTTCATATTTTAACTTTAAAGTAGCCTAATTCTAGGCTGTCGTGTTTTTCGGCGACTTATGCCCAAGTGGGTAGTTGCCAGATGGGCTCTATAAAAAAAAAAAAAAAAAAAAAAAATCATTAAAAAGAGCTGACACCAACCGCTCTGTTATCCGATGAAGAAGCTCACTGCCTTGAGATGGTCGGCCAATTGAAATGTTTACTTGACTGTGGGAATCATCCATGGGAAGACTACAAAGAGATCAATCATCCTGCTCAGCTTGGCCTACCTCCTCGGAGGAGTTCCTACATCCTTCTGTGCTCCTGGTGCTTACCACATGGCCAGATGGATGGCCAAGGCCATCTATGCTGTGAAGATTAGGCTATTCCATGACCAGCTGGAGATGAGTAGGTGGGAGTTGGCTGGGATCCATTGAATTGCGCTCTTTGTGATTATGGTCTACATGAAATACGGGAATGAGGCAATGATTTCGTCCTATGCAGCCAAGGATGGCCTGGACTTGATCACTGACATTAAGAGGATCTGCAACAATGGGGTTACATCGCTATGGAATATGTGATGCGGCACCATCTCCATAACCTTTCCGAGGACCTAATCAGACTGGCCATCTTCGATGACTGCATAAAAGTCTCCTAGGATGCCAGCAACCGACCTTTCTTGATCTGAGTCCTGAAACATGGAACATGGATTCGTGTTTCAAGTGCACAAAGAAGCAGGCTGGTGTCCTGAAGGTCACTACTGATCTTGCAGAATAAGGAATAGTCCTCATTCAATGCTTCTTCAGCAATTGGATGGACGAACGGCAAACCCAGTTCCTCTTGAAGCTTTTCCCACCTTGGGATGAATACTGTCCCGAAAAAAATGAAGGTGGAACTCAAAAAGGTGTTGGAGTAGGAAGAAGAGAAGCAGCTCTTTGTTTTCCCTGGGAAATCATAAGCCCATGCATTGGTTATATTATTGATAAACATTCATTGTCTTGTGACATAATTATTGATATATTGATGGAAATTTAGGTTGAATTTTAGAGGAGCTATCAAAGCACTTGTTTTGCGCAACCATTAAATATTGCACTGCACAACTTTCATGAAAATTTGGTGGAATCGCTTTCATTTGACAAGGAACCAGAGCAGCCTGTGCTGGACTTGATATCATTAATTTGATGTACTACTAATACAAGCCTTGGGACACCCTAGTACACTTATGCCACCATACACAGCTCCACCAGACCCAGACTTGTTCCTAAATGGGGATAGCATAGAAGTGGTGGATTCGCACCATTTTCTTGGTCTTGTTTTTTTACTGATGCCTCAGCTGGGAGGGCCATATTCGCAGCCTTCTTGTCAAGATGAGTTCGTGCACATTGACTGGTGGACTTATAACGACTTTTGGGGGAAGGCCGGCTTTCTCCCCTTTATTTAACTAGTTGGGTTTTTTGTTGGTTTTTATTATTTTAGTAGGTTGGAGGGAGGTCCGCCTCCCCCCGACGGCCGAGATGCTTCCTGCTTATTGCCTTTTTTATTTTCTTTTAAATTTTTTCTTTTTTTTGCATCTTATTTTAAAGATGCCTAGTACTAGGCAGTGTTGAATATGGCAACTAATGCCTAAGTATGCAGTCGCCAGAGGAGCTCTTAAAAAAAATACAGCTCATCAAAGTACTCTTGCCACTTACTCTTGACCTCATTGCCCCCGAAGTTCTCTTCTATTCTTATCTTTGAGATTCAATAACTCTTTTCACTCTTTTCATTGTTTCTCAACTCCTCTCAAGGTAATTTCCATCTTCCCACCTTCAGCTTAACTGGATTTCTATTAGCCATCTTTGATTGTTCCTTCTGTCAATATATATTACTCATCTCCACTTACTCAACACCTTTTTATTTTATTAATTTATCTATTACTCATGCTTGCACTTGGTTTTCAACTAGCTCTCTTTGCCCTGCTGAAAGGGGTGCTTAGGGCCTTCTACCAAGGGATAAACCATGACTGGATAAGATGCTGCTGCATATTGCACTCTCTATCAAGGGCCATTTTGCATGGACAAAATAATGGGCGGGCATAAGGGGGTGGGAGTGGGTAAATAGTCAGGAGTTAGAAGCTGACCAAATATAATGTATTCTACTTTTTAGTCGCATGCATGTCAGTCAGTTGGATGGTAACTATTTTACTTTCAATGAGTTTTTTGACAATAGCATCGTAACTAATCAGTTGATTGTAACGAAATTTGAAACCCTCTTGTTTTTTTCATTCTCTTTTGAATGATATAATTGGGTGTGAATAAAAAGGCAATATTGGAACAAGTTTTTATAACTCAATACTAGTATATGTGTGTTTAAATGTGATGAGATCTATAAGAACCTGCAAGGTGATGGATGGCGCTGCAAGGGTAAAGCCTCAGCCCCCTGCTAATCATGGTGGTCTTCACTATATGTCACTGATGGATTAGCAATGAATAAACCTGTGGATGACTTTGTGTGAACACCTGCTGCGAGGCTCTCTCATTTGCCTTCTCTCATCTATGACTAAGGTGTGAGTTTTATTACTGGTGGCAAGAGAATATCCCTCTCAGAACATGGTGTTAAATGAAACTTGCTGTGGTATACAGGTCATTTGGTAACCACAGATAGGCTGACACATACTGTATCTATTTTTTAAAAAGTTATAAGTCCCAGAATAAAGGAAAATTGGCCCATCCAAATCCTCATCATGGTGAAATTTTTTAAAAACACAGAAAAGGGACCTCTTTAGCATCTTTATCTTAAGTTGTGGCAGCCTAAATTAAATTTTAAAATATTTTGCATCATAATTTTTCTCAAAGAAAGATCCCTGAAGGAATCGAGTGATGTATTCTCATTTTATGAGCTTCGAATAGTTATTAGAAAAGCTACATGATAGTCTACTGGTAAAGGGAATGTAGGTACACTACAATAAAGCTTGGTGTAAGAGATGTTACTTTAGCAAATGTGAAGAATTATGTATGATATGCGGATGTGGAGTTCTAGTGTGCTGGGGGCTAAACGACTGATGTGAGCGGGAGATACTTAGGCTCTTGTTGTTATGAGCGAAGTAAAGCTTATAGGTGATGTTTGTTTGTTTTTTTTCCTATGATTTCAGAACCTTCAAAATCGTTTGAATAGTCAACAATCATTATCTGTGAAACAGAGGTTAGCGTTGCCCGGTCGCTTGAGGGTACCCGAAAGCATCAGGGGCTCGTTCAGAGGTTCCAGAAGAGGACAAGTTAATTTGAGAGCAAGAGGAGGTATGCCATTAAAAAAGAATGATTATTTTTCTTCTTTTTTTACAGGTTCTCTCCCTTATTTGCACCGTTTGAGGTCAATGTTTGTGTAGATCTACACTTTATTTGGGTTGTGAATTGAAGGTAACTACATTATATGGGAACAGCTGCATTATTTACTTGCTTGAAATCTTGTGCCCATCTGTCTGCTCCCAAAGCTTCTACAGCACCAGGAGTATTGCATTCAAACATTTTTGGAGTGCATTTGTCACGCCCGATCCTGTGCAGTGTACATGTGGTCGTCTTCCATGCTGCTGTATCCCATCTGTTTGAACTCAATGGGGTTCTTCCAGGTGCTGTATCTATTTTCATGGTTGAACTGGTTGCACAATACTTTGCTTGGTATGGGAGATGGTGCATCATGCCTGGTTTGGAGACTGGATAGTGATCTATAATGACTCACAAGGTGCCCTGAGTGCTCTTGAGGCATTGGAATCTCTGGCCACAGTTGCTGCGAGTCTGGATTATATTGAGATTATTTTGTGCTGGGTTCCTGGAGATGTACCCCGCAGGTGGGTACCCCATGTAGCTTATTACACTTGGCATCTGGAGGAACTGCATATCCTCCTGGCCTGAATGCAAATTAGGGAAGCCCTCTCACGTGGTTGATGTGAACTGTCCGATGAGGACTGGGAATGTTGTTAGTGTGCTTTTCACTCACCCACACTCAGCACTGCTTTATCTTACCTCTTTATTATTACCCCCGTTGCCTGGTCGCCGTGCTGACGGGACTCAGCACCCCGCCCGACCCCAGCTTAGCCTCTTATCCTTCTTTCAGACAGCCTGTATTTCTCCCCTAATTCGTCGCTTTTCATACAACCTTGCCCGCAACTTTCTCTGGTCAGCCTCTAATTTTACAGGGTAGATGCTGACCTTCTCAGCCAACCGTCCTGGATTGAGGCTGAGGGGCCCCGACTAACAACCTGCTTGATCCCCACCTATACCTTCCTCATATCACTTTTCCTTTCCTCTTCACATTCTATCAATTTTACGCCGTGTCCAAGCTGGTGCCACCATGCCGATGGACTGCCAGGCTACCAGGCGGGAGGGGTGGTCCTGAATGGCGGCACCTGGCTCTGCCAGGCCTGTATGCACCACTTGCAGGGTGGGCTACTGCGAGGGGTGATGAGCTATTGCATCCCCTTAATTTACCCTTGTACGAGGGGCGGTCAATAAGTTTTGCAATTCGGATATGAGGAAAAGTGTTTTATTATTTTTCAATATAACTACCTTCGACTTCAATCCACTTGCACCACTTGTCTCCTGACTGCTATTCAATCCACTCCTGGACGGCGAGCTGGACATCTTCATTGTCCCCAAACCGGCGTCCATGCAGTGCAGCCTTGAGCTGGTGGAATAAAAAGTAGTCGCTAGGGGCCAGATCTGGACTGTAGGGGGGATGGTTGAGCTCCTCGAATCGGCACTCGCGCAGGGCAGCTTGTGCAACTCTGGCCTTGTGGACTTTGACGACGTTGAAGTCGATCATGGGGCGTGAGGTTTCTAGGGACCCAACGGGCAGAGACCTTGGTCATGACCAAATTGTTGTGGATGATGTTGATAACATCTTCAAAGGACTCACGACCATGGCGAAACTCCCTATTCCAGCGAGCAATGGTTGCATAGGAAGAGGCGGTGTCGGTGTACACTGCAACCATGCGTTCATGGATCTCTTTTGCATTCTTGCCTTTTTTGATAAAAAATTTGATCACTGCGCGGCGCTCAACCTTCTCCATTGTTGAAAAATTTGTGACTGACGATCTGCGATCAGCTACTGCTTCTTAAATAGACGAGGCAGGAGCCACCCTTGGGCAGCTCCAAAGAAAAATGGAGGTCCCCCGTCCTGTGCTTGCGCAAGGGACCCTCCTAACTTCTCTAACCGGAGAGGAGGCTTACTCCTCTCCTATGCCTACGGGTGTAGGGGACTCTCCCTCACCCCCTTCTCTAGAGGTGCTTTCGGCACGTCCCTGTTTCCAGCGGCAGTCCCTCCTTTTCTTTCCAAGGGGACTCCCCGTAAGGGGCGCGACGATTTGCCATTCTGGCCGCCGTGCTGACGGGACTCAGCACCCCGTCCGGCCCCAGCCTAGCCTCTCTTCCTTCCTTCAAAACACTTGTTTCCTCTCTTTTCACAGAACCTCTCCCACAACTTTCTCTGGTCAGCCTCTAATTTCACAGGGTAGATGCTGACCTTCCTTTCAGCCAACCGTCCCGCATCGGGGCTGAGGGGGTGGGGGACAATGTTCCCTAACCCCTGAGCTCCGGTCTGGGGTGGCTGGTTTTTAACTACCTGCTTCATCCCCACCCATACCTTCCTCACATCCCTTTTCCTCTCGTCTTCAAAATCTATCATTTATACGCCGTGTCCAAGGTGGAGCCGCCATGCCGATGGACTGCCAGGCCACCAGGCGGGAGGGGTGGTCCCAAATGGCGGCGCCTGGCTCTGCTGGGCCTGTAAGCACCTCTCGCAGTGCGGGCTACTACGAGAGGTGTGCGCTATTGCATCCCGTATTAAAAGAAGGGTCACCATGCCCAATGATGAAAATCACACCAAAAAAACCCAACCCCCAACTTCCCCAAGAACAACGGAGCCGCCCTCGGGCAGCTCCAGCAAAAAAATGGAGGTCCCCCCCTCTGTGCTTGCACAGGGGACCCTCCATATTTCTCTAACCGGAGAGGAGGCTTACTCCTCTCCTTCGCCTACGGGTGCAGGGGACTCCCCCTCACCCCCTTCTCTGGAGGTGCTTTCGGGCACCTCCCTTTTCCCAGCGGCAGTCCCCTCTTTTCTTTCCAAGGGGACTGCCAAGAAAGCCAGCAGGCAGCCCTTAGCCAGCCGCTCCCCATCAAAGCGGCTCGGTAGGGCAAACCCCCTTAGGGGGGAGAGGCAAGCCAGGCCCCTTTGGTCGCTTCCCTCAAAAGACCTGCTGGCAAAAATATTAAACCTTGCCGGGGTCAAGGCCTGTGCCTCCCCAAACAAGACTGGCGACACTGCCAAGGGGACCTGCAATGTCCTGGGAGGGGATGGCCAACTGGAGGCCCCTCCCGTGATAGACATGGTCCTTGAGGAGACCCAGCCTCAGACGGTAGGGCCTTCCATGGGGGGGAATTCGGGCTCGGCGCCAAGCACCGAACCCGAGTCCGCCCCTATGCAAGGTCCTCCTCAAATGGCTGAGGGCTCCGAGGCGGTAGAAGGAGGGGAGGGATCTCCTCCAAAAGGTGCCCCTACGACAACCAGGACCTTCTCCATTTCGGAGAGGGACCTGGCTGAGGCCGGTCCATCTGGCCTGGGTGCTTCTGCCGGCGGAGGTGAAAAGCGGATTCATTCCCCGCCCTCCTCTCCAAAAAAGAAAAAGACTAAAAAGACTAAAAGGATGAAAAAGACTCGGGGCTCCTCTCCATCCGCGGGGGCTGCGGGGACGGATGGGTCTGCTGCCACTTTGGTAGGCGACCAAGCCAAGATCGGCACATCCGGCCCCTCTACCCCCTCATGTGCGGAGCCCCTGACTAAGACCAAGAGTGCACAGGGCGGAGCCTCGATGACATCGGGGCCCCTCATTCAGAGGTTACCTGGCGTTTTCGAGCCCGCTGGCTTCAAACGCTTCCTCGTTATTCGCTCCACTGATGGCACCATGTTGTCCAAGGGCAACATGATCCATCAGAGGAGAGGATTAGCTAGTGCAATTGGTAGAGAGCCGAAGGTAACCCGTTTCTCGGACGGGAGCCTTCTGGCGAATGCGGCGAATCCCGCCGAGGCGGCCAAGATAAGTGCTCTTCGGACACTTCATGGCACCCCGGTGAGTGTGACGCCGCACTCTACCATGAACTTTGTGAAAGGAGTAGTTTATGCGAGGGAACTCGTTGACTACTCCATAGAAGACATCACCCTAGAGCTGGCCGACCATGGGGCGGTCAAGGTCGAACGTGTGATGAGAAAACAGGGAGGGGCCTCGAGACCCACCCCTACACTCTTCGTCACGTTCGACTGTGACAAGCTCCCTGAGTCGGTGCGTGCCGGTTGGTACCGCTACTGCGTGAAGGCATTCGTGCCACTGCCGCGGCGGTGCTATTACTGTCACCGCTTCGGCCACACGAATCGATCATGTAGACGTGCAAAATCGGGGTCACCCGAAGTCTGTGTAAATTGCTCCAAGGTCGCACACGATAAGTCCAAATCGTGTGTGGCCAAGTGTGTCAATTGCGGAGAGCCGCACCCTGCTTCTTCGAAGCAATGTGGTGCATATCTGCTTGAGAAAGAAATCCTGGCCGTTCAGGCCCAGGATCGACTCTCATTCCGCGAGGCTAAGGACTTGGTCCTGGCGCGCCCGGCTCTGCCTGGGACGTCATATGCCTCAATAGTTAGAAAAGCACCCTCTGCTCCTGGCCCATCCAGGCCAACGAGCACGGTTGTTTCCGCGCCCATTCGGAGCCCTTCTGCGGGCTCTACTACACCCGGGCGCTCCCCTGGTAGAGCTGGCGGCAAAAAGGGTTCACACCCAGCCCCGGCTAATACCAGGGCTCCCCCCTCTCCCCCCAGCGTGACCGTTTCCCGTAAGGCGAAACGGCCACGCGCCTCCACAGAGTCGTTAGACTCACAGGAGGCAACACCCCTGAAGATGGTCGCTAGGCCATCTTCCGGGGTTCCTAAAGCTGTTCCCCGAAAGGAGGACAGCAACAAAGGAGCTTCGGCCCCTTCGCCCACGCCCCGAGGTGGAGCGAGTGGCTCGGAGACGGTGGTTCCTCGAAAAGAGGGCCCCCTGCCTCCAAAGCCGCAACGCCCGCCTAAGGTTTCGAGGCGGAGGGAGGAAAAGACTCGCATGGCGAGCCCAACCTCCCCCAATAAGTCCTCGAAGGCGACAGCGCCTTCAGCGCTTTGTCCGGCCAACAGCGCCCGGGGTTCTGCCCCCGGGAAGCGTACGGCCATTCCCGTGAGGGTCTTCAATTCGAGGAGGGCCCCCGCGTCTCCTCCGAGCTAGGCCTGGAGGGCATATTCCTTCAATGGAATTGCCGTGGACTCCGGGCCAACTGGGAGGAGCTGCGGAGGCTCGTCTCGTCCCGTTCCCCGTTAGCTATTTTTTTGCAGGAGACCATGCTAGGCGCGTGCCCGCTGCCTGCCCTCCCGGGGTATAAGGGTCTTGCGACCCCAACACCGCGGGATGGCCGGGCTGGGGGATGCGCGGTTTACACCCGGCATGATGTCTCCGTTCTTCCTTTCTCTTTAGATACCTCCTTTCAGGCAGTGGCTGTGCAGCTGCACCTGGATAGGAGGTATACTATCATTTCTGCGTACATTCCACCGTCATCTGACTTCGACGCGGGGGACTTCCGCCGCGTCGTGGCACGGTTGCCGAGGCCCTATCTCTTGCTTGGAGATCTGAACGGCAGGCATCCTCTCTGGGGAGATTACTCCATAAATCCCAGGGGACAAGTCCTTGCCGATCTGATCGAAGAGCTTGAGATGGGTGTCCTAAACGTGGATGAGTTTACGCATCACTGTCCGAGAACCGCTTCATTTTCTTGCCTTGACCTATCTTTGTGCTCTTCGGATGCACAGCCTGATTTTGATTGGGGGGTGGTCGATGACCTCCATGGTAGTGATCACTTTCCCATTCAAATATCATTTTCAGGGCAACTGCCGCCTGAGAGACCACCTCGGTGGTGCTTGGCGCGGGCGCAGTGGCCTGCATTTCAGGAAATGACTGAATTCTCTATCTCAGTCGAGGAGTTTAGGTCGGTAGATGAGGCCGTTGAGTTCTTCTCCGGCAACCTCATCGCCATAGGCCTGACTACTATTCCTAGGACGTCTGGCCGTTTTGCACGCCGACCACTCCCATGGTGGTCGGCCGAGTGTGAGACGGCCCTCAAACAGAAGCGTTATGCCTACATGCGCTATAAGCGCCGCCCGAACGATTTCACTGTCGCTGAATTTCGTCGGGCTAGGGCTAGGTTCCGGTATATTTCGAAGCACGCCCGCCGCTCTTCTTGGCGGGCATACGTGTCTTCACTTAACGGGAAGACCCCTTTAGCTGAGGTGTGGAAGCGAGTCAAAAGGATTCGGGGCAAGTTCTCGCAGGACCCCCCTCCCGTTCTCCAGGAGAATGGGACCGCAATCTCGGACCCCGCGTCCGTGGCGGAATCCTTAGCGACCGCTTTTTCCGCATTCTCTAGCCGTGATGCTGCTCCGCCAGCATTCAATGCACGTCGTGATGTCGCGGAAGGCCGCCGGCTGGACTTTACCTCCAGAGGCGGAGAACCCTTCAACGACAAGTTTACTGTGAGTGAGTTGCGTTCCGCTCTCGCTTCGTGCGCGGACACCGCCCATGGTCCGGACGATGTCCCGTACGCCATGCTTCGACACCTGGGTGAGCGAGGCATGGCCTTTCTGTTAGATCTGTTCAACAGGATCTGGGTGGAAGGTCTTCTCCCAGACTCCTGGCGAATCGCTACTGTGCTCGCCTTTCGCAAGCCGGGGAGAGATCACTCTACTCCGACCGGTTTCCGCCCAATCTCTCTAACCTCTTGCGTGTGCAAGTTGATGGAGAAATTGGTAAATGTTAGATTAGCCCATTTCCTGGACAGCGGAGGCCATCTGTCTTCTGCACAGTGCGGCTTCCGTAAGTTTCACTCCACGTCGGATGCTCTGCTCCGACTGGAAAACGCCGTCTGCGAGGCTTTCCTTCGTAGACAGCACTACGCCACGGTGTTTTTCGATCTGGAGAAGGCCTATGATACCGCATGGCGATACGGTATCATGGAGACTCTCCACACGATGGGGGCGAGGGGACGCCTCCCAATGTTTATATCTGAATTTTTGCGAGATCGTCGATTCCGCGTACGGGTGGGGGGAGCCCTCTCCGGCCCAAAGGAGCAGGAAGAGGGTGTCCCGCAGGGAAGTGTCCTCAGTGTCACACTCTTTGCCCTGAGCATCAACGGCATCACCTCGGTGCTGCCGGAAGATGTTCTCGCTACGCTCTACGTGGACGACCTTTCGATCTCTTTTGGCGCGGCCCAGATGCCAACTCTGGAGCGTCGACTCCAACAGGCATTGAACCGCGTCTCTCGCTATGCCGAAGCGCACAGGTTTCGGTTTTCTTTGGCCAAGACTAAGGTGGTGCACTTCTGCCGCCATCCACGGCTTCACCCCGACCCAGATTTGTTTCTTAATGAGGTGCGCCTGGATGTGGTTGAGTCGCACCGTTTCCTTGGTCTTGTATTCGACCGACGCCTCACCTGGGAGGCTCATATTCGCAGCCTTAGGGTCTCTTGTACCCGCGCCATGGACATTCTCCGTTCCGTGACGTTCAGCGCTTGGGGCGCTGATAGGGCTACCGCCCTACTTTTTTATCGATCCTTTGTTCGTTCCAAGCTCGACTACGGATGCGAGTTTTATGCATCCGCAGCCGAGCGTTTATTGCGGAAGGTGGATTCGATCCACCACACCGGCCTTCGCCTTGCGACCGGTGCCTTCCGCACTTCCCCCATTGAGAGCCTGTTGGTCGATGCTGGGGAGATGCCACTCGCTCTGCGCCGCGTGCAGTGCATCACTCGCCTGTACGCGCGAGCCCGGCGCCTCCCTCAGTCGCCAACAGCTCTCACTGCATCCGCAGCTGATCTCGATGGTGCCTATGCCGCCGAGAGACGCCAGTCATACCCTAAGCCCTTTGGGTTTAGGGCCAGGAAACTCCTTCGAGAGGTAGATATAGCTCTCGGGCCGGTGGCGCCCCTGGTTCTGCCCAGGACACCACCCTGGAGGGTACCACATTTGGCTATTTGTCGCCACGCCTCTGCTCCCAAAGCTTGTACTGCGCCGGGAGTATTGCGTTCGACCTTTTTGGAGCACACATCGTGTCACGCTGGTACCGTGCCAGTGTATACGGATGGCTCCAAGTCCCAAGAGGGGGTCGGCTTCCACGCCGTATCCCCTCTGTTTGAAGTCAGCGGGGCTCTACCGGGCGCTGCGTCTGTCTTCACGGCCGAGCTGGTGGCAATACACCACCTCGTACGGGAGATTACGCGATGTGCCCGGTTCGGAGACCGGATTGTGATCTATAGCGACTCACAAAGCGCCCTGAGTGCTCTCGGGGCATTGGAATCTCCGCATCCCCTGGTTCGCGATATCCGTGACGCCACGGTTTTGGCGAGCCGGGCAGATGTCGAGATTGTCTTCTGCTGGGTTCCTGGACATGTAGGAATTGCGGGGAATGAGCGCGCCGATGAGGGCGCCAAAGAGTCCGCGAGGACTCTGCGACCGGACCAGCGTTTCGCTCTTCCTCACACCGACTACATGGCAGGAATACGGGCAGCTCTTCGGACTGCTTGGCAAAGAAGATGGGAGACGGTCGAAGGGAACCTAAAGTTGCATGCCATTGCGCCGCGACTGTTCCCATGGACCTATCCCCCAATGCCGCGGCGGCTTCAGGTTGCTTTCTGTCGTCTCCGAATCGGACACACTCGTGTGACGCATCGCTATCTGATGGAGCGCTCGCCTGCGCCCTATTGCAACGACTGCGTCGTCCCCCAGACTGTTCGGCACATTCTTGTCGAATGTCCCAGTCTGGGTGATCTTCGCGCACGATACCTGTCCCAGTACCGGGATGGGCGGGGTCGCTACCGCCTGTCCCTTGTGCTCGGGACAGATTCGTGCACATTGACTTGTGGACTTATTGACTTCTTGGGAGAGGCCGGCCTTCTCCCTATTATTTAAGCAAGGTTTGTTTGTTGTTATTTTTTGTATTTGTTTTTTTTTGTTTTTTGTTTGTTTTTTACTTTAGTTGCACGCTCCTGCGCCGGGGGGACCTCCCCCCGACGCACCAGCTTGCTTCTTTTCCCCCTTTTGGGTGTTGTTTTTTTTGTTTGTTTTTTTTCTCTTTAATTTATTTTAAAGTAGCCTAGAACTAGGCCAGTTTTAATACGGCGACTAATGCCCACGTAGGCAGTCACCAGATGAGCTCATTAAAAAAAAAAAATAAAAAATTTGTTCGCTCGAAGCTCGACTACGGATGCGATTTTTATGCATCCGCAGCCGAGCGTTTATTGCGGAAGGTGGATTCGATCCACCACACCGGCCTTCGCCTTGCGACCGGTGCCTTCCGCACTTCCCCCATTGGTAGCCTGTTGGTCGATGCTGGGGAGATGCCACTCGCTCTGCGCCGCGTGCAGTGCATCACTCGCCTGTACGCGCGAGCCCGGCGCCTCCCTCAGTCGCCAACAGCTCTCACTGCATCCGCAGCTGATCTCGATGGTGCCTATGCCGCCGAGAGACGCCAGTCATACCCTAAGCCCTTTGGGTTTAGGGCCAGGAAACTCCTTCGAGAGGTAGATATAGCTCTCGGGCCGGTGGCGCCCCTGGTTCTGCCCAGGACGCCACCCTGGAGGGTACCACATTTGGCTATTTGTCGCCACGCCTCTGCTCCCAAAGCTTGTACTGCGCCGGGAGTATTGCGTTCGACCTTTTTGGAGCACACATCGTGTCACGCTGGTACCGTGCCAGTGTATACGGATGGCTCCAAGTCCCAAGAGGGGGTCGGCTTGCACGCCGTATCCCCTCTGTTTGAAGTCAGCGGGGCTCTACCAGGCGCTGCGTCTGTCTTCACGGCCGAGCTGGTGGCAATACACCACTCGGTACGGGAGATTACGCGACGTGCTGTGTTCGGAGACCGGATTGTGATCTATAGCGACTCACAAAGCGCCCTGAGTGCTCTCGGGGCATTGGAACCTCCGCATCCCCTGGTTCGCGATATCCGTGACGCCACGGTTTTGGCGAGCCGGGCAGATGTCGAGATTATCTTCTGCTGGGTTCCTGGACATGTAGGAATTGCGGGAAATGAGGGCGCCAAAGAGTCCGCGAGGACTCTGCGACCGGACCAGCGTTTCGCTCTTCCTCACACCGACTACATGGCAGGAATACGGGCAGCTCTTCGGACTGCTTGGCAAAGAAGATGGGAGACGGTCGAGGGGAACTTAAAGTTGCGTGCCATTGCGCCGCGACTGTTCCCATGGACCTATCCCCCAATGCCGCGGCGGCTTCAGGTTGCTTTCTGTCGTCTCCGAATCGGACACACTCGTGTGACGCATCGCTATCTGATGGAGCGCTCGCCTGCGCCCTATTGCAACGACTGCGTCGTCCCCCAGACTGTTCGGCACATTCTTGTCGAGTGTCCCAGTCTGGGTGATCTTCGCGCACGATACCTGTCCCAGTACCGGGATGGGCGGGGTCGCTACCGCCTGTCCCTTGTGCTCGGGACAGATTCGTGCACACTGACTTGTGGACTTGTTGACTTCTTGGGGGAGGCCGGCCTTCTCCCTATTATTTAAGCAAGGTTTGTTTGTTTTGTTTTTTGTTGTTGTTTTTTGTTGTTTTTTTGCATTTTTTGTTTTTTGTTTGTTTTGTTTTTTCTTTAGTTGCACGCTCCTGCGCCGGGGGGACCTCTCCCCGACGCACCAGCTTGCTTCCTTTCCCCCTTTTGGGGTGTTTTTCTTTTTTTTTTCTCTCTAATTTCATTTTAAAGTAGCCTGAACTAGGCCAGTTTTAATACGGCGACTAATGCCCAAGTAGGCAGTCGCCAGATGAGCTCTTAAAAAAAAAAAAAAAAAAATCCCCTCTGTTTGAAGTCAGCGGGGCTCTACCAGGCGCTGCGTCTGTCTTCACGGCCGAGCTGGTGGCAATACACCACTCGGTACGGGAGATTACGCGACGTGCCCGGTTCGGAGACCGGATTGTGATCTATAGCGACTCACAAAGCGCCCTGAGTGCTCTCGGGGCATTGGAATCTCCGCATCCCCTGGTTCGCGAAATCCGTGACGCCACGGTTTTGGCGAGCCGGGCAGATGTCGAGATTATCTTCTGCTGGGTTCCTGGACATGTAGGAATTGCGGGGAATGAGCGCGCCGATGAGGGCGCCAAAGAGTCCGCGAGGACTCTGCGCCCGGACCAGCGTTTCGCTCTTCCTCACACCGACTACATGGCAGGAATACGGGCAGCTCTTCGGACTGCTTGGCAAAGAAGATGGGAGACGGTCGAAGGGAACTTAAAGTTGCGTGCCATTGCGCTGGGACTGTTCCCATGGACCTATCCCCCAATGCCGCGGCGGCTTCAGGTTGCTTTCTGTCGTCTCCGAATCGGACACACTCGTGTGACGCATCGCTATCTGGTGGAGCGCTCGCCTGCGCCCTATTGCAACGACTGCGTCGTCCCCCAGACTGTTCGGCACATTCTTGTCGAATGTCCCAGTCTGGGTGATCTTCGCGCACGACACCTGTCCCGGTACCGTGATGGGCGGGGTCGCTACCGCCTGTCCCTTGTACTCGGGACGAGTGCGTGCACTTTGACTGGTGGACTTGCTGACTTTTTGGGGGAGGCCGGCCTTCTCCCTATTATTTAAGCAAGGTTTGTGTTTTGTTTTGTTTTGTTTTTTTGTTTGTTTTTTTCCTTTAGTTGCACGCTCCTGCGCCGGGGGGACCTCTCCCCGACGCACCAGCTTGCGTCCTTTCCCCATTTTGGGGTGTTTTGTTTTGTTTTTTTCTTTAATTTTATTTTAAAGTAGCCTAGAACTAGGCCAGTTTTAATACGGCGACTAATGCCCAAGTAGGCAGTCGCCAGATGAGCTCTAAAAAAAAAAAAAAAAAAAAATCCATAGTAGTGATCACTTTCCCATTCAAATATCATTTTGAGGGCAACTGCCGCCTGAGAGCCCACCTCGGTGGTGCTTGGCGCGGGCGCGGTGGCCTGCATTTCAGGAAATGACTGAATTCTCTATCTCAGTCGAGGAATTTAGGTCGGTAGATGAGGCCGTTGAGTTCTTCTCCGGCAACCTCATCGCCGTGGGCCTGACTACTATTCCTAGGACGTCTGGCCGTTTTGCACGCCGACCACTCCCATGGTGGTCAGCCGAGTGTGAGACGGCCCTCTAACAGAAGCGTTTTGCCTACATGCGCTATAAGCGCCGCCCGAACGATTTCACTGTCGCTGAATTTCGTCGGGCTAGGGCTAGGTTCCGGTATATTTCGAAGCACGCCCACCGCTCTTCTTGGCGGGCATGCGTGTCTTCACTTAACGGGAAGACCCCATTAGCTGAGGTGTGGAAGCGAGTCAAAAGGATTCGGGGCAAGTTCTCGCAGGACCGCCCTCCCGTTCTCCAAGAGAATGGGACCGCAATCTCGGACCCCGCGTCCGTGGCGGAATCCTTAGCGACCGCTTTTTCTGCATTCTCTAGCCGGGATGCTGCTCCGCCAGCATTCAATGCACGTCGTGATGTCGGTGAAGGCTGCCGGCTGGACTTTACCTCCAGAGGCGGAGAACCCTTCAACGACAGGTTTACTGTGAGTGAGTTACGCTCCGCTCTTGCTTCGTGCGCGGACATCGCCTATGGTTCGGACGATGTCCCGTACGCCATGCTTCGACACCTGGGTGAGCGAGGCATGGCCTTTCTGTTAGATCTGTTCAACAGGATCTGGGTGGAAGGTCTTCTCCCAGACTCCTGGCGAATCGCTACTGTGCTCGCCTTTCGCAAACCGGGGAGAGATCACTCTACTCCGACCGGTTTCTGCCTAATCTCTCTAACCTCTTGCGTGTGCAAGTTGATGGAGAAATTGGTAAATGTAAATGTTAGATTAGCCTTTTTCCTGGATAGCGGAGGCCATTTGTCTTCCGCACAGTTCGGCTTCCGCAAGTTCCACTCCACTCCAGATGCTCTGCCCCGACTGGAAAATGCCGTCTGCGAGGCTTTCCTTTGTATACAGCACTACGCCACGGTGTTTTTTGATCTGGAGAAGGCCTATGATACCGCATGGCGATACGGTATCATGGAGACTCTCCACACGATGGGGGCGAGGGGACGCCTCCCAATTGTTTATATCTGAATTTTTGCGAGATCGTCGATTCCGCGTACGGGTGGGGGGAGCCCTCTCTGGCCCAAAGGAGCAGGAAGAGGGTGTCCCGCAGGGCAGTGTCCTCAGTGTCACACTCTTTGCCCTGAGCATCAACGGCATCACTTCGGTGCTGCCGGAAGATGTTCTCGCTACACTCTACGTGGACGACCTTTCGATCTCTTTTGGCTCGGCCCAGATGCCAACTCTGGAGCGTCGACTCCAACAGGCATTGAACTGCATCTCGCTATGCCGAAGGGCTCAGATTTCGGTTTTCTTTGGCCAAGGCTAAGGTGGTGCACTTCTGCCGCCATCCACGGCTTCACCCCGACCCAGATTTGTTTCTTAATGGGGTGCGCCTGGATGTGCTTGTTCGCACCCTTTCCTTGATCTTTTATTCGACCGACGCCTCACCTGGGAGGCTCATTCGCAGCCTTAGGGTCTCTTGTACCCGCGCCATGGACATTCTCTTCTCCGTGACGTTCAGCGCTTGGGGCGCTGATAGGGCTACTGCCTTACTTTTTTATCGATCCTTTGTTCGCTCGAAGCTCGACTACGGATGCGAGTTTTATGTATCCGCAGCCGAGCGTTTATTGCGGAAGGGGGATTCGATCCACCACACCGGCCTTCGCCTTGCGACCGGTGCCTTCCGCACTTTCCCCATTGAGAGCCTGTTGGTCGATGCTGGGGAGATGCCACTCGCTCTGCGCCGCGTGCAGTGCATCGCTCGCCTGTACACGCGAGCCCGGCGTCTCACTGCATCCGCAGCTGATCTCGATGGTGCCTATGCCGCCGAGAGACGCCAGTCATACCCTAAGTTCTTTGGGTTTAGGGCCAGGAAACTCCTTCGAGAGGAAGATATAGCTCTCGGGCCGGTTGCGCC
The DNA here is from genome assembly GCA_963969495.1 of Ceratothoa steindachneri. Classification (NCBI taxonomy): domain Eukaryota; kingdom Metazoa; phylum Arthropoda; class Malacostraca; order Isopoda; family Cymothoidae; genus Ceratothoa; species Ceratothoa steindachneri. Next base: position 124,181,316 of record OZ018331.1, read on the forward strand.
CCTGGTTCTACCCAGGACGCCACCCTGGTGGGTACCACATTTGGCTATTTGTCGCCACGCCTCTGCTCCCAAAGCTTGTACTGCGCCGGGAGGATTGCCTTCGACCTTTTTGGAGCACACAGTGTGTCACGCTGGAACCGTGCCAGTGTATACGGATGGCTCCAAGTCCCAAGAGGGGGTCGGCTTCCACTCTGTTTGAAGTCATCGGTGCTCTACCGATGCGCTGCGTCTGTCTTCACGGTGGAGCTGGTGGCAATACACCACTCGGTACGGGAGATTTCGCGACGTGCCCGGTTCGGAGACCGGATTGTGATCTTTAGCGACTCACAAAGCGCCCTGAGTACTCTCGGGGCATTGGAATCTCCGCATCCCCTGGTTCGCGATATCCGTGACGCCACGGTTTTGGTGAGCCGGGCAGATGTCGAGATTATCTTCTGCTGGGTTCCTGGACATGTAGGAATTGCGGGGAATGAGGGCGCCAAAGAGTCCGCGAGGACTCTGTGACCGGACCAGCGTTTCGCTCTTCCTCACACCGACTACATGGCAGGAATACGGGCAGCTCTTCGGACTGCTTGGCAAAGAAGATAGAAGACGGTCGAAGGGAACTTAAAGTTGCGTGCCATTGCGCCGCGACTGTTCCCATGGACCTATCCCCCAATGCCTCGGCGGCTTCCGGTTGCTTTCTGTCGTCTCCGAATCGGACACACTCGTGTGACGCATCGCTATTTGATGGAGCGCTCGCCTGTGCCCTATTGCAACGACTGCGTCGTCCCCCAGACTGTTCGCCACATTCTTGTTGAATGTCCCAGTCTGGGTGATCTTCGTGCACGACACCTGTCCCGGTACCGGGATGGGCGGGGTCGCTACCGCCTGTCCCTTGTACTCGGGACGAGTGCGTGCACTTTGACTGGTGGACTTATTGACTTTTGGGGGGAGGCCGGCCTTCTCCCTTTCATTTAACCAGGTTTAATTGTTGTTTTTGTTATTGTTTTTGTTATTACTTTGTTATTATTGTTATTTCTTTTTATTGTTGTTTCCTGTTCAATTTTTTGTTTGTTTACGGCGACTTATGCCTAAGTGGGCAGTTGCCAGATAGCCCCTTAAATAAAAAAAACAAACCCAGCTTGGCATTCTTTTTCTCCTGGTAACCCCTACTTCGTCTTATGTACCAATTCTCTTTCACCCTGCCGGGTGCGGCGATTTGCCTTCCTGGCTGCCGTGCTGATGGGACTCAGCCAGCACCCCATCCAACCCCAGCTTAGCCTCTTAACCTTCTTTCTTTCAGCACACTGAGCCTAAATAAGGGCTGTGCGTAAAAATTATTTAAAAAAAAATAACGTTGCTCACTGTGAGAATGGTGTTTCCATTCGATTAGGTTGTAGCCTATAAGATCTAATGTAGGACTTCTGGGATCAAACCCACTTTTACTTGTTAGTTTATGGCCTACATTTGCATCTCTTCCCTACAGTTCGCAATAAATTCTTGGGCCGAATCACCACAGATAATCGTCCCTCCCCATCAAGCGTGAGAGGAAGGCCCCAGGAGTTCATCATCGGAATCCAACGGGGTAGAGGTGGACTCAGAGGAAGAGCTCGGGGAAGAGGAAGAGTCCTTCAAAGAACTAGGGGATCCTCACGGATATTCAGGTAATCAATTATTCAACTATTGAGCTGAAACACATGGCAGCCATATGAGTAAATGATTATAGTTTGGATGTTTCTGATCCTGTAAGGAATTTTCCTATGTACCTCCCAAGGAATTAGGTGGCTATAGTATCTTTCCATGCAGGCTTTTTTTTTCTTAATAAATATGTATGATGGTCACAATCAAAGGAAGTACCGTGATGATAATAGAGGAAGCTTCACCTCCATATGCTGTCTCACCTCACCTTGGATCCTGGATGGGAGGGAGGTGATAGCACGCCTTTGACTGGTGAAGGGGCCTCAAGTGACTCCAAGAGATGGCCAAATGTACCATGCCCCCCCAGCCCCCAATAAAAAAAAAGAAGAGAATAGTCTCAGAGACATCAGTGCTCCTTTTCTAGCGGCTACCCAATGTCTTCATACTCCCTGGTTTCAAATTTTCCTGGTCTTGTCTTTCGTGTGACTGATAGATTAAACCCTTCAGACAGAGGCATGCTCCATCAGCGCCAGGCATTAGCCAGGCTTTTCGGTAGAGAACTGGGGATGAGATTGTCTTTTTAGCCTAAAGGTGGGGAGCTTTCTCCTGGCACAGGCCAAGAGGAGGGTGTTCCACAGGGAATTGTCGTCAATGCCATTGTCGAGCATCACAGTATAACTGGTGCTTCCAGAATATGTCCTAGATTACATTTCCATTTCCTAAAGTGCAATGGTTTTGGTTTTCTTTGGTCAAGACTAAGGCTGTACACTTGTGCCACCACTTGTGGTCACCTGAACCCTGACTTGTTTCTAAATGGGGTTTGCCTGGAGGTAGTCGATTTGCAATGTTCATTGTCCATGTTTTGGATCAATGCCTGACTTGGTAGGTGCACATTCGCACCTTTAGGGTCTCTTGTACCCACAACAAGGGTATTCCTCACTCTGGTGTTTAGCACGTGGGCTAATGATAGGACTATGGTCTTAATGTTCTAGCCCTCCTTTGTACATTCCAAGCTAGACTATGAATACAAGTTTTATTCCTACACATCTGTAAGTTTACTGTACAAGGTGGATTTGTATATCACCGTTATTGGTGCCTTCCAGAGGTCCCTTAAAGATAGACTACCTGTCAATGTCCCTGCAGTGAGCTACCTTTTGTAGTCTGTTACACTTCACACATGGGAAAGCTGCATGCTCTCCTAGCCTGAGGGCAAATTAGGGACACCCACTCACTAGATTGACTTGAACTTTGATGGGCCTTGGGAAGTTGTTGGCACATTTTTCCATTGCTCCATCTCACTGCTTCCTTATTTTTTTTATTTATTCTATGACTATCCCCTCTACCTTTTGTCTACCCATACTTGGTACCAGGAGGGACTGTTCTCACAGACAGAGTGATTTGAATTCAACTCTTTCACGGAGCCTGGAGTAGTGGTTGGTGTGTGTCCTCTCAGCATTCCCTTTTCTCTACAACTATTGCCTCAACCCTCTATTGAGGCTTAAGGACCCAACCAGCTAATCTCATGCTGTGTCAGAAGAGATTCTTTGGAACCTCTATAAACAATGCCTTCAGGTTGCAAGGGACCTGGGTGTTGTGGTGCAAATAATTGGGATATCAGTTTTGTCCCAATAACCACTTTCCTGCGCGTAATGGATTGACTGCTTTCCTGTGGCTGTTCTTGGTTGCATAAGGCTGTACTGCTTGTACTGGTCGGCTTTTACTGCCTTGTTGGGTGCCAGGCCAACCAAAAGTTTTGCGTCTTGTCTCATCACAGATCTTCAGATCCTGGCCATACCGTTGAAGATTAGTAGTTCCTAGTAAGGATATCCACTCTGGCTTCCTACTTGGGAGCTGTGACCTTTAGGGGATGACAGGCCACTGGATAACTTGTGGTCAGTGTGAGTCGCTGTCCTAGGTTGCAAACACCATTCTTTAATGCATCCAGGGCGGATCTCTGAAACCCTGAAAAAACCTGAGACAGGATAGGCGGGACTGTCTGGATATAGCCCACCAACCCCCGACTTTTTTCTTTAGTGTTCACAAATGTAGGAGTTTTTATTGTTTTTGTAGGTCCACAAACTTTCACCAAAATATTGGACTACTTCCCCTTATGTAAATCTTCGCCTGACCTTAGTGTTAGGGCAGATGAAGAGCTAAGATACAACACCACTCTGACAGGTGGAGGGGCTTCCCTCCTACCTTCCGAATGCAGCAAGGGACTTTCCCTTATGCCATTTAATGTCACCCTGGGATGGAAGTCGCCTCCCCCCCCCTCTGTCCGCTCTCAGGGACCTCTTCAAGACTCTTTTAGCTAAGAGGGGTTTCCTCCCTTACCTACTTTTGCAGAGTTGCCTCCAGGCGATTCGCCCCTTTGCTTTCTCAGGGACCCGCTAAGAACACAGTGAGGCAGAGGACGCGCCGCCTCACTTCCTGACCTTGCCGTTAGGGCCAGGTGACCCACCACCAACCCCTTAGAGCAGTGAGAGGCTGCATCCTCCCCTGGACCTTTTCAGAGCACCATTGACCCAGGCTTGTCAAGTTGATGGAGCCAGCATGCCTGGTCCCGCTTTCTTACCAATGTGGGTAGTCATGTCGGCCCTAGTGACAGGCCATAGGCCTTATAAGTCCCTGGTTGGAATACCTGACAGCTTGGGGCTGTTTAAGCCCCCTCCTGAGGTGGAGTGGAGATGACCCCACCTCAGATGGCAGGGTCTTCCAAGGGGGCCACCCTTGGCTTGGTGTCAGACACTGAACCTGAGTCCACCCTTCTGCAGGGTCACCCTGCCCCAACTGGTGCCCCTTTGATGACAAAGATCTTTCTTGTAGACTAATCTTTGGAAGACCACTAAAGAGCTAGCTGACAATGGAGCAGTCAGGGTTGAGCGAGTAAACAGGCAGGGGCCTTGAGACCCACCCCTACTTTCTTCAGGCTCGTTCATTCATGACAGGCTTCCTGAGTCAGTGCATGCTGGTTGGTATTGCTACTGCATGAAGGCATTCATACTACTGTCACTGAGGGACTACTACTGCCACCACTTCGGCCATATGAACCTCTTCTGTAGATGTGCAAAGTCTGTGTAATTTGCTCCAAGGCCATACACGATAAGTCCCTATCACATATGGCCAAGTGTGTTAATTGCTGAGAGCCGCACCCTGCTTCCTCGAAGCAATGTTGCGTCTATCTCTTGAAGAATAAAATCCTGGTTGTTTAGGCTGCAGATCTTTCTCCTTTCGTCATGCTAAAGACTTGCTCCTTGCGTGCCCAGTACTACCTAGGACGTCTTAGCCCAGAAACCACTTGCCACAAGTGTCTGTTCACTCACTCATGAGGCACCCGTTAGATCAGAAGGAGGCTAAGGAGATGCTGATATTTATTTATTTATTTTTAAATATATATGTATATAAATACCTTAATCTTATCACCTATGAATAAATATACCTACACCAATATATAATTCCCAGCCCGAGTAAATATTGGCAAAAAAATGAAACAACACAAATATATATCGCGATATGCTTACTTTCAACAAAGCACCAATTGGGTGCTCTCCCTCTCTCCACTTATTGCTCAGTCAACGCAAAAACCTTAATTGAGCTGGCTCATTTTTACTAAATAGTCTCTCAGTTACCTTAGAACAGTCTCTTTTTCGTGTGTTAACAGGGAGGTACCCTCACTCTGGGGAGGGGGGGGTTGCTGGCGGCTGACTGGATCCGTCTCATCCTCATTCTCACTAAAGATGGACCAAGGGGAAGGATGGCTGTGACTCTAAAATCGCGCCACACACAAGTTTCACTGTCCCACACTCCCTGTCTCACTCCAAAATGAGAGCAGTCAGCGGTACCTTAGGAGCTGGAAAGAGGGGAAAAGAAATTGCCTCCTCATTCCTTGGTGGTATTACATATTTCCCCCTCCCTTATATACATAATACCACACACACACACACTATTCCCCACTTTACACACCTGGCTTTTAATCCAGCTCTTTATGTATTGGTGCACTCACTCAGGAATAAAATTTCCAAGTCTTTTTTTTATTTTATTTTTTAAAATTTCACAACTGTTTCACAATTACTTTTATTTTCAAATTCTCATTCATGACCTTTGGGAGAGAAACGATCAGTCTGTCGAAAGCCTGTCCTCCCTCTTTTGCACCGCCTCTTCTCCTACTAACAGGCCTATCAATGTCTCAGTCATGCGTTGTGATGTCTTCTCTTCTTCACGTCGGTCTGCGTCCCCTTCTACATGCGCTTCATCTACACACACTTCTAACACCCCGATCAATCCCACTCAAATCTTCAACCAGCTTTTCTACTGTGTCAATCAATCGTTCCCATTCTTTCATAGCATTCATTGAATCTTGCTCTAATTGCACACTCATCCCGTTTATACTCACTAACATAGACTACTCACTCATTCAATGGAAACTTCTCTCCTGATCTGGCAAAAATCCAGAAAACTCATTCACCTCACTCTCACCAAACTGTTCCATCCATCCATCTTTTCTCATGTGGTTTTCCTTACGCTTTCCCCTTCCATGCTCAACCAACACTAACTGATTCCCCTCTAAAGCACTAGCTATATCATTTACTCCTTCACAGTCTTCCCTGATTTCCAAAAGATGCTCATTCACCAGGTGTTGCAACAAATATTCAGGAAGTTAACGCCACTTCCGCAACTGACACTGATGCACTCTAGTTCATCCAAACTTCCATCTTCTCTCACGCTACACACATAAGAAACTTCCCGCAATATTCTTTCATTCACCTTTCGATAATAAATACAAATTTCCATCAGGTTTCCTTACAGGCATAACTGGGCTATTCCACGCACTCTCACTTGGTTCAATCACACCGATCTTCTTTAACTCCTCACACTGCTCTATCTCTTGAGCAGCAGTGGGAGGGAAATGATGAGGCCATTGTTATATGGGTGTGTCATTTGTCAACACTATATTAAATTCCAGTAAATGAGAATTACCGAAATCTTCATCCACCTGGCTCAAAGCACCTCTTCTCTCCCATAACAACCTGTAAATCTTCTGCCTCACATTCACTCAGCCATTCTCCCAATTTTACTTTAGCAACTAACTTCATTCTTCCAATCTTTCGACAACACACTCCCAGAAAACATGCTTATATTCACCACCGCACTCAATGTACCCAACTTATCTCCAGCGCATATCCCTCTCAAACTTTTCTTTCATAACCAAGGCAACACTTTCACACACATTCTCGCATTCTTCAGATCAATCACCCCATCAAAAACATACGCAACCCTTCATACTTGATATTTTGTACTATTGCCATTCAAAACAAACATATTCTCATCGTCATCGCATATTCTTATCTCCAGACTCCATCCTACTTTCACGCTAGACACTCCATCCCTTTTCAATGGTACATTCTCAATAGCAAACATGTCCAATGCGTTTATCAAATTCAGTCTTACTTTTCCATCCTGATTTGCATACCATTGGCACCTCAAGCTTCCATTCCTCTTACATTCTATCATCATTTGCTCTGGATCTATCACCATACCATTGTCTTTCAGAAACTTGTACACTAACAACATATACTTGTTATTCGCACCATCTACCACACAAAATTCATCCTCTCTCATTTGAACAGTGCTAACTAACACCTTAAATCTGGAAATTAATTGCACCTCTCTCTTTCCCAATCCAGCTAAGTTACACCCACTTCCATAAGTTCCATTAACATTCATGCCTTCAAATGCTTCTTGAAATACCACAGTTACCTGACAACCTGTATCTATCAATGCAAGTATCTCTTGCCCTCCACATTTAACTATCACACAATACATTTATTCTCTCTCTCACTCCAATACACTCCGTCTCAAGAATCCTTCTCTCACATTCAACACATTCAATATCCGCACACTAGAGAGTTCCACAGGAAAGATCCTCTCACTTCTCAGTTTTTCTGACTCGTATTTTCCCCAGTAGTCACAGGATTCATTCTGTCATTTCCCTCGCTTGCATTCTCTGATATCCTTCAGTCTCACACAACCTGGTCAGGTGATCAACTACACACCACACTTTTTACACAAGCTTCTTGGGCTAGTATACATTCTAGCATAATGTCCTGTCTGTCCACATTTTTGTCATACTCCATGCCCATTTGCATTCATTCTTCCACACATTCTAGCATAATGTCCCATCTGTCCACATTTTCCACATACTCCATGCCCATTTGCATTCACTCTTCCACCTTTGGCGGAGGTTCGAGCAAAATGTCCCATCTTCCCACACTGGTAGCACCGGATCATTCTGGCAATCCTTAATAAGGTGGCCTGATTGACCACATCCAAAACAGGACCCCGCTACCAGGTGACATTCTGCCCTCACATGGCCAACCTTGTCACACTCCCAACACCTCATTTGTTGATTCATACATCCATCTACTCTGCTTACATTCCTGTTCCCTTCAGTCATATGATTTCTACCTGTAAAGTTCCTCTCATTACCAGTCATACTACTATTACCCCTGCTTCTCACCATGCTACCACTTTGACTTAGTGCCTGCTCCCGACCCTCTTAAACCCTTCTTTGCTCCTTTAAGTCTTCCTCTTGGCCATAGTATTCCTCCAGGAACTTGGCCATGACTTTGCCTGGGTTTGACATCAATGCCTCCTAATAAAATTGTAATTCAGGTATACCACTTTTATGTTTCCTTCCTCCTACACACACAGTAGCTTCCTCTCATCCATACCCTTCAAACTTGCAATTTTCTACAATTTCCAAAACATCTTCCCACAACGATCTTTGCTCCACCCATCACATTTTTTCCTTTCTCGCATTCACATATTCATACACATCACTCGGGAGTGTACTCAAAAAATTTCTCATTAACTCCTTGTTATCATTTACCCCATCATTGCCAAACTTCTTCCTTGCTAAAGTTTCAAGCCTATGCACATACAAATCAATTCTTTCATTTTTGACCATTTTCACTCCTGAAATTTGTTTCTTTTAATATTTCACGCCAGCTTTCACCTACACTCACAATAGTCTTATAAAAATCACCCAACTGATCTTCCAAAAGTTCACCTAATTCTTTCACCCAAAGCCGAATATTCTTCCCCAACTTTTCCATACAATAACCTTCATACTCCTTGAAAAATTCCTTAACATCCTTTGGCCCATAGACAATAAAATTACTCACCTTCAGGACCCCTCTTATCAAAACACTCCTGTGCACTTCCACCCCATTTTCACTTTCATTCTCTTCACTTTCTCACACACAGATCCATCACTTCTATTGATACTAGAGTAGAGAATCTATGCTCTTCGACTTCGTCTGTACTAATCTGTCCCCTTAAGGGGCGTGGCAATTTGCCTTCCTGGCCGCCATGCTGACGGGACTCAGTGCCCTGTCCAGCCCCAGCTTAGCCTCTTCTCCTTTCAGACAGCCTTTGTATCTACCCTAGACGCCGACCAGCTTCCTCTCACCCATCCATCCTGGATCGATGGGACAATGATCCCTCACCCCTGGGCTCCAGTTTGGGGTGATGGGCTTTTAACAACCTGCTTGAGCCTCACCCACACCTTCCTCACATAGCCCTTTCTCTCTCCTTTCAATCTCTATTGATTTTACATCCAGCCCAAGGTGGGCTACTGGGCAGAAAGGTGTGGTCCTAAATGGCAGCAGCTGGTTCTGCTTGCCCCGTGTTCACCCCTCGCAGAGCGGGCTACTGTGGGGGTTGATTAGCGTTTGCTTCCTGTATAACTAATAGGGTCCCCATGCCCGATGATGAAAATCTCTTTCACCACAGATGGAGCCGCCTTCGGGCAGCTCCACTGCAAAATGGAGTTTCCTCCCCCTATGCTCTCGCAAGGGACACTCCAAATCTCTAACCAGAGAGGAGGCTTACTCCTCTCCTTTGCCTACGGGTGTAGGGGACTCCCTCTCACCCCTTTCTCTGGAGGTGACCTTGAGTGCCTCCCTCTTTCTAGTAGCACTCCCTCCTTTACTTTCCAAAGGGACTGCCAAGAAAGGCAGGCAGACCATAATTGACCGCTCCCGGTAGGAGTGGTATGATAGGGTCAACCCCCTTAGGGAAAGGAGGGAAGACAGGGCCCAGCCCATTACCCTCTTCCATCCAAAGACCTGCAGGCTCGAGTTTTGAGCTTAGAGGGGGTCACCCTATGTGCGACCAAAGATGATAGGACATGTGATGTCCTGGGGGGGGGGATAGACCCATGGAGGCCCCCCCCCTGAGATGGACATGGTCCCTGAGGCAACCCAGCCCCAGAAGGTAGGACCTTCCTTGGGGAAGAACTTGGGCTTGGTGCCAAGCACCGAACCCGAGTCCGTCCCTGTGCAAGGCCCTCAGATGGCTTGGGTCTCCAAGGCTGTACAAGGATGGGAGGGATCTCCTCGTCCGGCTGGTGCTCCTGCGACCGCCAAGACCTCCATCTCGGAGAAGGACCTTGCTGAGGCCAGTCCATCTGGCCTGGGAGCTCCTGCCAAAAAATAGAATAAGACCAAAAAGACTCGGTGCTCCTCTCCATCCATGGGGTCTGCGGGGACGGATGGGTGCGCTGCTATTTCAGTAAGCAAACAAGCCAAGATAGGCATGTCCGGCCCTGTTGCTTCCCCAGCTGTGGAGTCCTTGACAAAGACAAAAAGTGCAAGTGTGCAGAGCGGATCCTCGATTACATCGGAGACTGCCAAGAAAGCCAGCAGGCAGCCCATAGCCAACCGCTCCCCATTGAAGCGGCTCGGTAGGGCAAACCCCCTTAGGGGGGAGAGGGAAGATCGGGCCTATCGGCTGCTTCCCTCCAGAGACCTGCTGGCTCATATACTGACTTTAGCAGGGGTCAAGGCTTCTGCCTCCCCATACTCGACTCGTGACACCGCTGCCAATAAGACCTGTGATATCCTGGGGGGGGGGATGGCCAAATGTTGCCCCCCCCCCCCTGAGATAAACATGGTCCTTGAGGCAACCCAGCCTCAGACGGTAGGGACTTCCATGGGAACGAATCCGCCCATATGTAAGGTCCTCCTCAAACAGCTCGGGTAAGGCAGTACAAGGAGGGGAGAGATCTCCTCCGGCTGGTGCCCCTGCGACTGCCAGGACCTTCTCCATCTGGCCTGGGGGCTACTGCCGGTGTAGGGGAGAAGCGGGTTCATTCCCTGCCCTCCTCTCCTAAAAGTAAAAAGACTCTGGTCTCCGCTCCATCCGCGGATGCTACGGGGACAGAAGGGTCTACTGTCATTTCAGTAAGTGACCAAGCCAAGATCGGAACATCCGACCCCTCTGCTCCCCCGCGTGCAGAGTCGCTGACTGAGACCAAAAGTGCTAGTGCGCAGCCTCGATTACATCGGGGCCCCTCATTCAGAGACTACCCGGCGTTTTCGAGGCTGCTGGCTTCAAACGCTTCCTAGTTATTCGCTCCACTGGGTTTCAAACTCTTCCTGGTTATTCGCTCCACTGATCGCTGCATGTTGGCTAATGGCAACATGATCCATCATAGGAGAGCTTTTGCTATTGTGATTGGTAGAGAGCCGAAGATAACCCGTTTCTCGGACGGGAGCCTTTTGGCGAATGCATCAAATTCCTCCGAGGCGGTGATAATTAGTGCCCTTTGGATAATTGATGGCATGCCTGTGAGTGTGACGCCGCACTCTACCATAAACTTCGTGAAAGGAGTAGTTTATGCGAGGGAACTCTTGGACTACTCCATAGAGGACATCACCTTAGAGCTGGCCGACCATGGGGCAGTCAAGGTCGAACGTGTGATGAGAAAACAGGGAGGGGCCTCGAGACCCACCCCTACACACTTCGTCACGTTCGACTGTGACAAGCACTCTTAGTCAGTGCGTGCCGGTTGGTATCGCTACCGCATGAAGTCATTCATGCCACTGCCGCGAGGTGCTATTACTGCCATCGCTTCAGCCATACTAATCACTCCTTTCGATGTGCAAAAATCAGGGTTACCTGAAACCTGTGGAAGTTGCTCTAAGGCCACACACGATAAGTCCAAATCGTGTGTGGCCAAGTGTGTCAATTGCAGAGAGCCGCACCCCGCTTCTTCGAAGCAATGAGGTGCATATCTCCTTGAGAAAGAAATCCTGGCCGTTCAGGCCCAGGATCGTCTCTCATTCCGCGAGGCTAAGGACTTGGTCCTGGCGCTACCCGGGACATCCTATGCATCAGTGTTGAAAAAGACACCCTCTGCTCCAGGCCTATGAGTACGGTCATTTCCGCGCCCATTCTGAACCCTTTGCAGGTTTTACCCACCCCGAGCGCTCCCCTGGTAAACCTGGCGGCACAAAGGGTCCACAGCCAGCCCAGGCTAAACCAGGGCTCCCCCCCTTTCCCCCAGCGTGACCGTTTCCCGTAAGGCGAAATGGCCACGGTCCTCCACCGAGCCGTTAGACTCACAGGAGGCAACACCCCTGAAGTTGGTGGCCAGGCCATCTTCCAGGGTTCCTAAAGCTGCTTCCCGAAAGGAGGACAGCAACAAAGGAAATTAGGTCCAGTGGTAGGCTGGGTGGCTCAGAGATGGTAGATCCTCGAAAAGAGCCCCTCGCCTCCGAAGCCACCCCGCCCACCTAAGGTTTCGAGTCAGAGGGAGGAAAAGACTCATGGTGAGCCCAAGATCCCCCAATAAGTCCTCGAAGGTGACAGCGCATTGTCTGGACAACAGCCCCTGGATTTCTGCCCACGGGAAGCGTACGGCCATTCCCGTGAGGGTCTTCTCTTCAAAGAGGATCCCTGCGTCTCCTCCGAGCTCGGTCTGTAGGGCATATTCCTTCAATGGAATTTCCGCAGACTCCAGGCTAACTGGGAGAAACTGCGTAGGCTCGTCTCCTCCTGTTCCCCCTAACTATCTTTTTGCAGGAGACCATGCTGGGCGCATGCCCCCTGCCCGCACTCTCGGGATATAAGGGTTTTGCGACCCCACTACCAAGGGATGGGGGCCGGGCGGGAGGATGTGCGATTTACATCCGCCATGATGTCTCCGTTCTTCTCTTGGCTTTAGACCCCGTAAGGGGCGCGGTGATTTGCCATCCTGGCCGCCGTGCTGACGGGACTCCGTCCAACCCCAGCTTAGCCTCTTCTCCTTCCTTCAAAACACTTGTTTCTCTCCCGGTTTCCTCTCTTTTCATTTTTCATACAACCTCTCCCACAGCTTTCTCTGGTCAGCCTCTAATTTCACAGGGTAGATGCTGACCTTCTTCTCAGCCAACCGTCCTGGATCGGAGCTGAGGTGGGAGGGGACAACGTTCCCTAACCCCTGAGCTCCGGTTTGGGATGTTGTTTTTTTTAACAACCTGCTTGATCCCCACCAATACCTGCCTCACATCCCTTTTCCTCTCCTCTTCACAATCTATCCTTTTACGCCGCGTTCAATGTGGAGCCGCCAGGCCACCAGGCGGGGGAGGTGGTCCCAAATGGCGGCGCCTGGCTCTGCCAGGCCTGTAAGCACCTCTTGGAGTGCGGGCAACTGCAAGAGGTAATGAGCTATTGCGTCCCGTGGCACAAATAGGGTCACCATGCCCATGGATGAATTTATAAAACACCAAACCCCTTTAACTCCCCCTTAAACAGCGACGGAGCCGCCGTCGGGCAGCTCCAGCAAAAAAATAGAGGTCTCCCCCCCATGTGCTTGCGCAGGGGACCCTCCATACTTCTCTAACCGGAGAAGAGGCTTACTCCTCTCCTTCGCCTACGGGTGCAAGGGACTCCCCCTCACCCCCTTCTCTGGAGGTGCTTTCGGGCACCTCTCTTTTTCCAGCTGTAGTCCCCTCTTTTCTTTCCAAGGGGACTGCCAAGAAAGCCAGCAGGCAGCCCACTGCCGACCGCCCCTCGTGTAAGCGGCTCGATAGGGCAAACCGCCTTAGGGGGGAGAGGGAAGCCAGGCCCCTTCGGTCGCTTCTCTCAAAAGACCTGCTGGCAAGGATATTAAACCTTGCCGGGGTTAAGGCCTGTGCCTCCCCACAAAAGACTCTTGATGCTGCCAAGGGGACCAGCGATGTCCTGGGTGGGGATGGCCAACTGGAGGCCCCTCCTGTGATAGACATGGTCCTTGAGGAGACCCAGCCTCAGACGGTTGGGCCTTCCATGGGGGGGAATTCGGGCTCGGCGCCAAGCACCGAACCCGAATCCGCCCCTATGCAAGGTCCACCTCAAACGGCTGAGGGCTCCGAGGCAGTACAAGGAGGGAAGGGATCTCCTCCGACAGGTGCCCCTATGACTACCAGGACCTTCTCCATTTCGGAGAGGACCTGGCTGAGGCTGGCACATCTGGCATGGGGGCTTCTGCCGGTGAAGGGGAGAAGCGGGTTCATTTCCCGCCCTCCTCTCCATCCGCGGGGGCTGCAGCAACGGATGGGTCTGCTGCCACTTTGGTAGGCAACCAAGTCAAGATCGGCACATCTGGCCCCTCTACCCCCTCGTCTGCCGAGTCCCTGACTAAGACTTAGACCAAGAGTGCACAGGGCGGAGCCTCGATGACATTGGGACCCCTCATTCAGAGGTTACCTGGCGTTTTCGAGCTCGCTGGCTTCAAGCGCTTCCTCATTATTCGCTCCACTGATGGCACCATGTTGTCCAAAGGCAACATGATCCATCAGAGGAGGGGATTAGCTAGTGCAATTGGTAGAGAGCCGAAGGTGACCCGTTTCTCGGACGGGAGCCTTCTGGCGAATGCGGCGAATCCCGCCGAGGCGGCCAAGATAAGTGCTCTTCGGACACTTCATGGCACCCCGGTGAGTGTGATGCCGCACTCTACCATAAACTTTGTGAAAGGAGTAGTTTATGCGAGGGAACTCGTTGACTGCTCCATTGAGGACATCACCCTAGAGCTGGCCGACCATGGGGCAATCAAGGTCGAACGTGTGATGAGAAAACAGGGAGGGGCCTCGAGACCCACCCCTACACTCTTCGTCACGTTCGACGGTGACAAGCTCCCTGAGTCGGTGCGTGCCGGTTGGTACCGCTCCGCGTGAAGGCATTCGTGCCACTTCCGCGGCGGTGCTATAACTGTCACCGCTTTGGCCATACGAATCGCTCATGTAGACGTGCAAAGTCGGGGTCACCCGAAGTATGTGTAAATTGCACCAAGGTCGCACACGATAAGTCCAAATCGTGTGTGGCCAAGTGTGTCAATTGCCGAGAGCCGCACCCCGCTTCTTCGAAGCAATGTGGTGCATATCTCCTTGAGAAAGAAATCCTGGTCGTTCAGGCCCAGGATTGACTCTCATTCCGCGAGGCAAAGGACTTGGTCCTGGGGCGCCCGGCTCTGCCTTGGACGTCATATGCCTCAATAGTTAGAAAGGCACCCTCTGCTCCTGGCCTATCCAGGCCAACGAGCACGGTTGTTTCCGCGCCCATTCGGAGCCCTTATGCGGACTCTACCCAACCCGGGCGCTCCCCTGGTAAAGCTGGCTGCAAAAAGGGTTCATACTCTGCCCCGGCTAAACCTAGGGCTTCCCCCTCTTTCCCCAGTGTGACCGTTTCCCGTAAGGCGAAACGGCCATGCGCCTCCACCGAGTCGTTAGACTCACAGGAGGCAACACCCCTGAAGATGGTCGCTAGGCAATCTTCGGGAGTTCCTAAAGCTGTCCCCCGAAAGGAGGACATCAACAAAGGAGCTTCGGCTCCTTCGCCCACGCCCTGAGGTGGAGCGAGTGGCTCGGAGACGGTGGTTCATCGAAAATAGGGCCCCCCGCCTCCGAAGCCGCAACGCCCGCCTAAGGTTTCGAGGCGGAGGGAGGAAAAGATTCGCATGGTGAACCCAACCTTCCCCAATAAGTCCTCGAAGGCGACAGTGCCTTCAGCGCTTTGTCTGGCTAACAGCGCCTACAGCGCTTTGTCCGACCAACAGCGCCCGGGGTTCTGCCCCCGGGAAGCTTACGGCCATTCCTATGAGGGTCTTTAGTTCGAGGAGGGGCCCTGCGTCGCCTCCGAGCTAGGCCTGGAGGGCATATTCCTTCAATGGAATTGCTGTGGACTCCGGGTCAACTGGGAGGAGCTTGTGAGGCTCTTCTCGTCCCGTTCCCCCTTATCTATTTTTTTGCAGGAGACCATGCTAGGCGCGTGCCCGCTGCCTGCCCTCCCGGGGTATAAGGGTCTTGCGACCCCACTACCGCGGGATGGCCGGGCTGGGGGATGCGCGGTTTACACCCGGCACGATGTCTCCGTTCTTCCTTTCTCTTTAGATACCTCCTTTCAGGCAGTGGCTGCGCAGCTGCACCTGGATAGGAGGTATACTATCATTTCTGCGTACATTCCACCGTCAGCTGACCTCGACGCGGGGAACTTCCGCCGCGTCGTGGCACGGTTGCCGAGGCCCTATCTCTTGCTTGGAGATCTGAACGGCAGGCATCCTCTATGGGGAGATTACTCAATAAATCCTTGGCGATCTGATCGAAGAGCTTGAGATGGGTGTCCTAAACGTGGATGAGTTTATGCATCACTGTCCGAGAACCGCTTCATTTTCTTGCCTTGACCTATCTTTGTGCTCTTCGGATGCACAGCCTGATTTTGATTGGGGGGTGGTCGATGACCTCCATGGTAGTGATCACTTTCCCATTCAAATATCATTTTCAGGGCAACTGCCGCCTGAGAGCCCACCTCGTTGGTGCTTGGCGTGGGCGCGGTGGCCTGCATTTCAGGAAATGACTGAATTCTCTATCTCAGTCGAGGAGTTTAGGTCGGTAGATGAGGCCGTTGAGTTCTTCTCCGGCAACCTCTTCGCCGTGGGCCTGACTACTATTCCTAGGACGTCTGGCCGTTTTGCACGCTGACCACTCCCTTGGTGGTCGGCCGAGTTTGAGACGGCCCTCAAACAGAAGCGTTATGCCTACAAGCGCTATAAGGGCCGCCTGAACGATTTCACTGTCGCTGAATTTCGTCGGGCTAGGGCTAGGTTCCGGTATATTTCGAAGCACGCCCGCCGCTCTTTTTGGCGGGCCTACGTGTCTTCAATAACGGGAAGACCCCTTTAGCTGAGGTGTGGAAGCGAGTCAAAAGGATTCGGGGTAAGCTCTCGCAGGACCCCCCACCCGTTCTCCAGGAGAATGGGACCGCAATCTCGGACCCCGCGTCCTTGGCGGAATCCTTAGCGACCGCTTTTTCCGCATTCTCTAGCCCTGATGCTGCTCCGCCAGCATTAAATGCACGTCGTGATGTCGCGGAAGGCCGCCGGCTGGACTTTACTACCAGAGGCGGATTACCCTTCAACGACAAGTTCCGTGTGAGTGAGTTGCGCTCCGCTCTCGCTTCGTAAGCGGACACCGCCCATGGTCCGGACGATGTCCCGTACGCCATGATTCGACACCTTGGTGAGCGAGGCATGGCCTTTCTGTTAGATTTGTTCAACAGGATCTGGGTGGAAGGTCTTCTCCCAGACTCCTGGCGAATCGCTACTGTGCTCGCCTTTCGCAAACCGGGGAGAGATCACTCTACTCCGACCGGTTTCTGCCCAATCTCTCTAACCTCTTGCTTGTGCAAGTTGATGGAGAAATTTGTAAATGTTAGATTAGCCTTTTTCCTGGATAGCGGAGGCCATTTGTCTTCCGCACAGTTCGGCTTCCGCAAGTTCCACTCCACTCCAGATGCTCTGCTCCGACTGGAAAATGCCGTCTGCGAGGCTTTCCTTCGTAGACAGCCCTACGCCACGGTGTTTTTTGATCTGGAGAAGGCCTATGATACCGCATGGCGATACGGTATCATGGAGACTCTCCACACAATGGGGGCGAGGGGACGCCTCCCAATGTTTATATCTGAATTTTTGCGAGATCGTCTATTCCGCGTACGGGTGGGGGGAGCCCTCTCCGGCCCAAAGGAGCAGGAAGAGGGTGTCCCGCAGGGAATTGTCCTCAGTGTTACACTCTGTGCCCTGAGCATCAACGGCATCACCTCGGTGCTGCCGGAAGATGTTCTCGCTACGCTCTACTTGGACGACCTATCGATCTCTTTTGGCGCGGCCCAGATGCCAACTCTGGAGCGTCGACTCCAACAGGCATTGAACCGCGTCTCTCGCTATGCCGAAGCGCACAGGTTTCGGTTTTCTTTGGCCAAGACTAAGGTGGTGCACTTCTGCCGCCATCCACGGCTTCACCCCGACCCAGATTTGTTTCTTAATAGGGTGCGCCTGGATGTGGTTGAGTCGCACCGTTTCCTTGGTCTTGTATTCGACCGACGCCTCACCTGGGAGGCTCATATTCGCAGCCTTAGGGTCTCTTGTACCCGCGCCATGGACATTCTCCGTTCCGTGACGTTCAGCGCTTGGGGCGCTGATAGGGCTACTGCCTTACTTTTTTATCGATCCTTTGTTCGCTCGAAGCTCGACTACGGATGCGAGTTTTATGCATCCGCAGCCGAGCGTTTATTGCGGAAGGTGGATTCGATCCACCACACCAGCCTTTGCCTTGCGACCGGTGCCTTGCGCACTTCCCCCATTGAGAGCCTGTTGGTCGATGCTGGGAAGATACCACTCGCCTGTACGCGCGAGCCCGGCGCCTCCCTCAGTCGCCAACAGCTCTCACTGCATCCGCAGCTGATCTCGATGGTGCCTATGCCGCCGAGAGACGATAGTCATACCCAGGGCCAGGAAACTCCTTCGAGAGCTAGATATAGCTCTCGGGCCGGTGGTGCCCCTGGTTCTGCCCAGGACGCCACCCTGGATGGTACCACATTTGGCTATTTGTCGCCACGCCTCTGCTCTCAAAGCTTGTACTGCACCGGGAGTATTGTGTTCGACCTTTTTGCAGCACACATCGTGTCACGATGGAACCGTGCCAGTATATACGGATGGCTCCAAGTCCCAAGAGGGGGTCGCCTTCCACGCCGTATCCCCCTCTGTTTGAAGTCAGCGGGGCTCTACCAGGCGCTTCGTCTGTCTTCACGGCCGAGCTGGTGGCAATACACCACTCGGTACGGGAGATTACGCGACGTGCCCGGTTCGGAGACCGGATTGTGATCTATAGCGACTCACAAAGCGCTCTGAGTGCTCTCGGGGCATTGGAATCTCCGCATCTCCTGGTTCGCGATATCCGTGACGCCAAGTTTTGGCGAGCCGGGCAGATGTCGAGATTATCTTCTGCTGGGTTCCTGGACATGTAGGAATTGCGGGGAATGAGCGCGCCAAAGAGTCCGCGAGGACTCTGCGACCGGACCAGCGTTTCGCTTTTCCTCACACCGACTACATGGCAGGAATATGGGCAGCTCTTCGGACTGCTTGGCAAAGAAGATGGGAGACGGTCGAAGGAAACTTAAAGTTGCGTGCCATTGCGCCGCGACTGTTCCCATGGACCTATCTCCCAATGCCGCGGCGGCTTCAGGTCGCTTTCTGTCGTCCTCGAATCGGACACACTCGTGTGACGCATCGCTATTTGATGGAGCGCTCGCCTGCGCCCTATTGCAACGACTGCGTCGTCCCCCGGACTGTTCGGCACATTCTTGTCGAATGTCCCAGTCTGGGTTATCTTCGCGCACGATACCTGTCCCGGTACCGGGATGGGCGGGGTCGCTACCGCCTGTCCCTTGTACTCGGGACTGATTCGTGCACATTGACTTGTGGACTTGTTGACTTTTGGGGGGAGGCCGGGCTTCTCCTCTTTATTTAAGGTTCTTTTTTGTTATTTTTTTGTTTATAGGTTGCACTGTCCTGCACTGGGGTGAGGGGGACCTCCCCCCGCTCCCGGAGATTGCTTCCTGATTGTTAAGTTTTTCCAATTTATATCGATTGTTAAGTTTTCATATTTTTATTTTTAAAGTTGCCTAGTTCTAGGCTGTCGTGTTTTTCGGCGACTTATGCCCAAGTGGGTAGTTGCCAGATGGGCTCTATAAAATTAAAAAAAAAAAAATCTACGTGGACGACCTTTCGATCTCTTTTGGCGCGGCCCAGATGCCAACTCTGGAGCGTCGACTCCAACAGGCATTGAACCGCGTCTCTCGCTATGCCGAAGCGCACAGGTTTCGGTTTTCTTTGGCCAAGACTAAGGTGGTGCACTTCTGCCGCCATCCACGGCTTCACCCCGACCCAGATTTGTTTCTTAATAGGGTGCGCCTGGATGTGGTTGAGTCGCACCGTTTCCTTGGTCTTGTATTCGACCGACGCCTCACCTGGGAGGCTCATATTCGCAGCCTTAGGGTCTCTTGTACCCGCGCCATGGACATTCTCCGTTCCGTGACGTTCAGCGCTTGGGGCGCTGATAGGGCTACTGCCTTACTTTTTTATCGATCCTTTATTCTCTCGAAGCTCGACTACGGATGCGAGTTTTATGCATCCGCAGCCGAGCGTTTATTGCGGAAGGTGGATTCGATCCACCACACCGGCCTTCGCCTTGCGACCGGTGCCTTCCGCACTTCCCCCATTGAGAGCCTGTTGGTCGATGCTGGGAAGATACCACTCGCCTGTACGCGCGAGCCCGGCGCCTCCCTCAGTCGCCAACAGCTCTCACTGCATCTGCAGCTGATCTCGATGGTGCCTATGCCGCCGAGAGACGCTAGTCATACCCAGGGCCAGGAAACTCCTTCGAGAGCTAGATATAGCTCTCGGGCCGGTGGCGCCCCTGGTTCTGCCCAGGACGCCACCCTGGATGGTACCACATTTGGCTATTTGTCGCCACGCCTCTGCTCCCAAAGCTTGTACTGCGCCGGGAGTATTGTGTTCGACCTTTTTGGAGCACACATCGTGTCACGCTGGAACCGTGCCAGTGTATACGGATGGCTCCAAGTCCTAAGAGGGGGTCGGCTTCCACGCCGTATCCCCTCTGTTTGAAGTCAGCGGGGCTCTACCAGGCGCTGCGTCTGTCTTCACGGCCAAGCTGGTGGCAATACACCACTCGGTACGGGAGATTACGCGACGTGCCCGGTTCGGAGACCGGATTGTGATCTATAGCGACTCACAAAGCGCTCTGAGTGCTCTCGGGGCATTGGAATCTCCTGCATCCCCTGGTTCGCGATATCCATGATGCCACGGTTTTGGCGAGCCGGGCAGATGTCGAGATTATCTTCTGCTGGGTTCCTGGACATGTAGGAATTGCGGGGAATGAGCGCGCCTAAAGAGTCCGCGAGGACTGCGACCGGACCAGCGTTTCGCTCTTCCTCACACCGACTACATGGCAGGAATACGGGCAGCTCTTCGGACTGCTTGGCAAAGAAGATGGGAGACGGTCAAGGGAACTTAAAGTTGCGTGCTATTGCGCTGCGACTGTTCCCATGGACCTATCCCCCATTGCCGCGGCGGCTTCAGGTTGCTTTCTGTCGTCTCCGAATCGGACACACTCGTGTGACGCATCGCTATTTGATGGAGCGCTCGCCTGCGCCCTATTGCAACGACTGCGTCGTCCCCCAGACTGTTCGCCACATTCTTGTTGAATGTCCCAGTCTGGGTTATCTTCGCGCACGATACCTGTCCCAGTACCGGGATGGGCGGGGTCGCTACCACCTGTCCCTTGTACTCGGGACGAGTGCGTGCACTTTGACTGGTGGACTTGTTGACTTTGGGGGGGAGGCCGGCCTTCTCCCTTTCATTTAACCAGGTTTAATTGTTGTTTTTGTTATTGTTTTGTTATTGTTATTTCTTTTTACTGTTGTTTCCTTTTCATTTTTTAAAATAGCCTAGAACTAGGCTGTTTGTTTACGGCGACTTATGCCTAAGTCGGCAGTCGCCAGATAGCCCCTTAAATAAAAAAAAAATCCTCTTCCTAATCCAGTCAAATGATATCCATGATCCTTAACTTCACTTACTTTCATTCCTACAAATACTTCATAGTACACCACATTCACCTTACATCCTGTATCAATCAATGCCCTAACTTCTCGTTCTCCACACTTAATTTTAACACACACACCTATTCACTCTCTGACCCCAATTCACTCCACGATTTGACAATCCTTCTCTCACATTCATCACTTGCACTATAGAGAATTTCCCAGAAGGAACCCTCTCATTACTTAGTTTTCCTGAGTCGTATCCTCTCGATTACTCGCATCATTCCCATCCATTCTTTCATTCATGCGTCTTTTACCAGTCCTACACAACCTTGTTGCATGACCTCCCATTCCACATTTACCACAGGTAGCTCTTCGACTGGCACACATCCTGGCATAATGCCCTATCTGCCCACAATTACCACACAATCCAGGTCCACTCATATTCACTCGACCACTTTCCCTGCAATCTCGTATCAAGTGGCCCATTCTTCCACATCCATAACACGCTCTTTCCCTCGCATGACTACAATCTTTTATCATGTGCCCCATTTGCCCCCGCCTAAAGCAACTTCCTTGTGACCAGCGACAGTCAGCCCTCATATGCCCAACTTTCTTTCACCTCAGACACCTAGGCTCATTTACTCTAGATCTACTGTCATTCCTACCATTTGTGCGACCACTATTCCGACCATTCTGAACCCTACTCCAACCATTCCGACTCTCACTCCTACTTTTACTCCCTCTCGGTTCACGGCCAACATACACACTCTGTTGTTCATTCTGCCCGTAATAATTTTTCAAAAATCTCTAGATCACTTCATTTGGGTTCTCTGTCAATGCGTCCCGATACAACTGGAACCTGGGCAACTTACTTCTACTTGAGTTGCGCACAGTGTGAATCGAGGCCTCTTCCCTTCCATAATCCTCGAATTCACGGTCCTCTAACATCTCCAGTACATCCTTCCATAGCAATCTTTCACCAGCCCATTTCATCTTTTCTTTCCTCTTATACGTCACATACTCACTCACTTAATTCAGAACCGTATTTAAAAACTTCTTCATCAGCTCCTTATTCCCATTTATTCCGTCATCTCCAAATCTTATTCTATATATATATATATATATATATATATATATATATATATATATATATATATATATATATATATATATATATATATATATATATATATATATATTTTTGGCCTCACAATACTCTGGCCAACCACCACACGTATATATTTACAAAATGGCCTTACACAAGATCTTGGCCACGCAAATGTATAGTATAATCAAAATATCGCGACAGACGGGTGCACCCTTAACTATCTAATAAAGTGAGACGAGTTGGAGAAAGTGGGAGATGGCTCACTTTCTGCTGGATTCTTAGGGGTCCAGGACTTGTCAAAGCCGAGGATTTTGGGTAGCTGGGACGCTTGTTGGTTCCAACTGCTGGGTCACAGTCGGTTGGATGCTGCTTCAACCACTCCCTGGAGACTGGAAGGTGCTGGCCAAGGTCTACACCTTAGAAAATCGAAGGTAGGCGCACTTGCGAGCGTCAGGATTGGCTTCAGCCGTCTCCGAAAACCAGATGTCGGCGACAATCGGGACCACAGAACTGGAAAAGAGAAGGCACATTCAGTCACCTATTCACTGCCACACTCAAACATCTTTACTCCTAACTCATTCAACCATATCCACTCTTACATAATCTTCACTCACCTATCCTCCGTCTAGGCGGTTCTTCCTTCTTCAGTCAGAACTAATGACTTCCAAACTATTACACTTTTTAAAATATTTGCCGAAAGAATCCACCTAAAAAGAAAACAGGATATGAATGGGGGAGCACAATAGAGACCCATCGAGTCCCCCCACACAAAGCAAAGACGATGATCACACGATCCACACACACATTCTGCAAAAGAAGAAAGAGATTAGACATAGAGGAGGGGAGGCGGACAACCAAACTACTACAACCAGATTGTTGCTTTAAATTGCCACTGTGGGCAAGATGGTATGTCGTGTAATTTTGGTGTCTGTCAGTTGCCAACTGCTCTCATTTCGTCCTTGGCCAACCTTGATGGTGTATATGTTGATGAGAGACATCAATCAAGTGATAAAGTCTTTCGGGTTTAGGGATACTCAACTTGTGTTTGCATGCCTGGGGTAAATCTTATGTTGTTGGCGCTGCTGGTTCTGCTTAAAAAGCCCTCCAGGTGGATACCAACTTTGAACTCTTGTCAGTACGCCTTTGCTCCTAAGCTTCTACAGCACTGGGAGAACTGTGATCATATTTCTTGGACACGCATGGCTTCAAGTCTAAAAGATGGGTGCCCGGCCCCATCCAGTTGTGCCACTTACTCTGCGTCAATGGGTGAAACTATGGTGTGTGTAATGAGATGGGTATATGAAGTGTTTGTGATAGATCAGGGTGGTTGGATCAAAGAGGGTGTTGCAGTACTTTTGAGTGATGAATGACATTATGCAATGGTTGGGTGTGTAAGCTGATGAATTATGTGGGTGAATCTGAGATTTGCAAAGTTGAAACTGTGCATGATTGTATTGTATGTAACGATAAAAGTGAAGCTGAGAAAGCAAACTTCTGTTTTGATGATTTGTGGATGGATTTGGGAATGAGCATCAGTTAAAGTTTGTAGGAGATGAATGGAGGAAGAAATGACAGAATGAGAGAGGGGATAATTGGTATGGCTCTGTGCTGAAAGAAACTTAAGAGTAGCAAACAAATTATTTAAGTGCAAGGATGTACATAAATACACACGGTTTGTGCAAAAGAGAGAATCTAATGATATTATTGATTTTTGCATATTAAGGAAGAATGTGCTTGTCGTGTGATTTTGATTTGAAAGTTGTAAGAAGCATATGATATAGTCACGAAAATTATAAAAACTGTGTGTTTGTGTGAAACAGATTAAGCTAATGATACATATATGGGATTGATATCAGTCTGTGGGTGTCACCCTATGAACAAGTACTCTCTTAACTATCTAGGATGCATTGTAAATGATAATGATAGATGAAGCAGATTGTAACCACAAAGCTTAAAAGAAATGGTAGGAATGTGCTAGGAAACTTAAGTGAGAGCATGCTGGTTTTAGGATTGTATGGGACTGATCATATGGTATGGAAGGATGAGGGAAGATCTGAAGTGAAAGCAGTGCAAATGGACAACTTTAGAAGGATGCTTGGTGTTTGCGAAAGGTGGATAAAGTGAGAAAGGATGGGGTAAGAGAGATTTATAGAGTGAATGAGGTGTTCTGAAGTGGTGGGGTCTTATTACAAGAAGAATGGATGGAAATGGACTTATGAACAGAGTATTCAAGAGTGAGTGTCAGGGTGTGATCATGGTTTTAACACCACATAAAAGGTGAGTTGGTCATTTGAATGATGAAAGAAATGACTGACTGACGAGGGAGTGGATGATAATTGTATTGTAAGTGTACATGGAAGGGGTTTGTGAGGAGTGAGCTTAGTGTCTTCTGACCCCCACTTTAATGGAAAGTGGTAGATTGTGAACCATATTTCAGCTCCGGGACCAAGAGTGTTGCGCACCCTTCAGGGCCCTGGCTTCCCTGGTAGTTTCCTCTTAACAATTCGAGCGCTTTTCTCATATTTTCACATTCCCTAACTCACCACTTTCTTGGTTAACCTTTCCAAAGCACATTTTAGCATACAGTGGGTGCACTAATCTGATACATGGTCAAAAGTTTATTTACCATAATTACACAACAGCAAAGTAGTCGAAAATTGAATATCTTATGTATTTTGTACGTTGGATACAAATTGGTATCATATTGCAAAAATAGTAAAACATTACCATGATTAAGACAAAAATATCAAACGAACGTTTCAAAAAGTATCCGTCCGATACATCTATGAAAACCAGTTAGTATTTGATCATATGACCTTTCGTCGCTAGTACAGCTTCCAACCGTTTGGGATATTTACTTATGAGGTTCTTACAAATATTTGTAGGTATCTCTTCTTGGCATATTCTTTTTAAATCTGTTAGATTTCTTGGGTTCATTTTCTGAATCTTTAGTTTTAATTCTCGCCACAGGTTCTCAATAGGATATAGGTCTGGCGACTGACGTGGCCATCACATAACCCTTATTTTCTTCTGCTGAAACCCTGCTGCAGTGCCCTTGGCTGTATGTTTTGGATCGTTGTCCTGCTGGAATGTCTATCCTCTTGGCAACTTCAAGTTGTCTGTAAACTGTAAGAGATTATCATCCAGAATCCTGTGATACATCTGAGCATTCATTTTCCCTTCAATAATATGGAGTCCTCCAGGACCTGCAGAGGAGAGGGGAAGCAGCCCCATACTTGACTAACACTATTCCGCCCAAATATCTCAATCTTTGTCTCGTCAGACGATGGTACAGCGTCCCCCAAACTTTCAGGCTTCTCTAATTGGTTTCAACAAAGGTGTCTTTCTTGGTGTGCGAGAATGGAATCCCTTCTTCTAAAGAACTGCTCTAATTGTATTTTTGCATACATTTGTCCCAGCTGCTTCCAAATCTGTCTGAAGTTCAGATTGAGTCATTCGAGGATTCTTCTTTACTTTACGGACTATATGTTTAGCTGCACAGTTTTAAATTTTAGATGGACTCCCTGAACATGTAGACTTACAGTGGACTGTTATGATGTGAACCGGTGAATCGTGTCACCAATGGTTGAGATTGGTATTTTTAGCATAGATGAAATTTTTCTATAGCCCAAACCACTTTTATGTAACTGAACAATTAGTTCTCTGCTTCTTTTTGGCAATTCTTTAATCTTCACCATATTAGAATTATAGTGTTGAACGATGACCTCCTTCTCATGCAGCTCTCAGACACTGACTGAGGTCTGCTGTTTCACATGGACGAAGTAGATTATTTTTCTAGAAAGTTCTACAGCATTCCTGTCACTTAACCACTCTGAAATGTTCAAGAACTATTTATTATCGCTTTAAAACTAATTTTGTGGGTGTGTTGGATACTTTTTAAGGCGATAATCTAACACTTTTGTCGATATAATATCAATGCTTTACTATTTGTGTATTCTAATACCGAATTTGTATTCAACATACAAAATACATAAGATGTTCAATTTTCGATTACTTTGCTGTTGTGTAACTATGGTAAATAAGCTTTTGACCATGTATTGGATATTTATTGCACTCACTGTATATCCCCTATCAGGGGTAGGTAGCATGCTTAAGTCTGCTGAGCCTGATACCTGTAAAATTGTTTGCCCTCCAGCTGTTTATATGATTATTATTATTGGTAAGGGTTTTAACACCGATCTGCCCTCAATTAAGATTCCTTTTATTTCTCAGTGTGGTTTGGACCTGCTGATTAATGGGGGATCCGAACCATGGTTGGCAAAACCCCCCAAATTTTGAAAAAGTCCCCAAAACCCCAGGTTTTATTCTGGATGTTTTCAAATCTCGGTATTTAAAAAAAAACAAAAACCTACAAGCATTAGAATACTGTAGAAAAAGAATAGCCATCTCTATTTTTATAATATTAATGATTAATTAGTTTAAAAATTATATTATAGTAAGAACATATCACTGATTGAGAATTGTGGGTACCCATGATAGCCATAACCTGTAGAAGGAGAGATAAATTGAGTCTGTATCAGAGAAATAACCTTAATTTGATACATATTTGTTGAAATTATAAACATAAATATGCATTTTGAATAAAATAATGATAAGGAGCATTCATTTCTTGAAGAAAAGAACAAAAAACTCTGTTTTTTTCAAATTTCATTTGAAAAGCCCCCCCCCCATCCCTAATAAAACCCAGTTGTTGTTTTTTTATTTGCCAACTCTGACCCAAACCACGGCTATTTCATCACCAAGATGACCCAAATTGGGACTCCATCAGGTGACTAACCACACTGTTCTGGCTTAACTTTGACTACTAAAATCAGGTGTTCCCACTCCACTAAGCCATGTCAAAGATAGTTCCACACATTTTGGGGGTCCTCCATCTTCACTCCTACATATCCCTCCTTACAAACTTTGTTTGGGATTGACCCACGTTAGTTCCGGACGATGTCCCGTACGCCATGATTCGACACCTGGGTAAGCGAGGCATGGCCTTTCTGTTAGATCTGGGTGGAAGGTTTTCTCCCAGACTCCTGGTGAATCGCTACTGTGCTTGCCTTTCGCAAACCGGGGAGAGATCACTCTACTCCGACCGGTTTCTGCCCAATCTCTCTAACCTCTTGCGTGTGTAAGTTGATGGAGAAATTTGTAAATGTTAGATTAGCCTTTTTCCTGCACAGCGGAGGCCATCTGTCTTCCGCACAGTTCGGCTTCCGCAAGTTCCACTCCACGTCGGATGCTCTGCTCCGACTGGAAAATGCCGTCTGCGAGGCTTTCCTTCGTAGACAGCACTACGCCACGGTGTTTTTCGATATGGAGAAGGCCTATGACACCGCATGGCGATACGGTATCATGGAGACTCTCCACACGATGGAGTCGCCAGATAGCCCCTTAATTAAAAAAAAAAAAAAAATCCACACGATGGGGGCGAGGGGACGCCTCCCAATGTTTATATCTGAATTTTTGCGAGATCGTCGATTTCGCGTACGGGTGGGGGGAGCCCTCTCCGGCCCAAAGGAGCAGGGAAGTGTCCTCAGTGTCACACTCTTTGCCCTGAGCATCGACGGCATCACCTCGGTGCTGCCGGAAGATGTTCTCGATACGCTCTACGTGGACGACCTTTCGATCTCTTTTGGCGCGGCCCAGATGCCAACTCTGGAGCGTCGACTCCAACAGGCATTGAACCGCATCTCTCGCTATGCCGAAGCGCACAGGTTTCGGTTTTCTTTGGCCAAGACTAAGGTGGTGCACTTCTGCCGCCATCCACGGCTTCACCCCGACCCAGATTTGTTTCTTAATGGGGTGCGCCTGGATATGGTTGAGTCGCACCGTTTCCTTAGTCTTGTATTCGACCGACGCCTCACCTGAGAGGCTCATATTCGCAGCCTTAGGGTCTCTTGTACCCGCGCCATGGACATTCTCCGCTCCGTGACGTTCAGTGCTTGGGGCGCTGATAGGGCTACTGCCCTACTTTTTTATCGATCCTTTGTTCGTTCGAAGCTCGACTACGGATGCGAGTTTTATGCGTCCGCAGCTGAGCGTTTATTGCGGAAGGTGGATTCGATCCACCACACCGGCCTTCGCCTTGCGACCGGTGCCTTGCGCATTTCCCCCATTGAGAGCCTGTTGGTCGATGCTGGGGAGATGCCACTCGCTCTGCGCCGCGTGCAGCGCATCACTCGCCTGTACGCGCGAGCACGGCGCCTTCCTCAGTCGCCAACAGCTCTCACTGCATCCGCAGCTGATCTCGATGGTGCCTATGCCGCCGAGAGACGCCAGTCATACCCTAAGCCCTTTGGGTTTAGGGCCAGGAAACTCCTTCGAGAGGTAGATATAGCTCTCGGGCCGGTGGCGCCCCTGGTTCTGCCCAGGACGCCACCCTGGAGGGTACCACATTTGGCTATTTGTCGCCACGCCTCTGCTCCCAAAGCTTGTACTGCGCCGGGAGTATTGCGTTCGACCTTTTTGGAGCACACATCGTGTCACGCTGGAACCTTACCAGTGTATACGGATGGCTCCAAGTCCCAAGAGGGGGTCGGCTTCCACGCCGTATCCCCTCTGTTTGAAGTCAGCGGGGCTCTACCAGGCGCTGCGTCTGTCTTCACGGCCGAGCTGGTGGCAATACATCACTCGGTACGGGAGATCACGCGACGTGCCAGGTTCGGAGACCGGATTGTGATCTATAGCGACTCACAAAGCGCCCTGAGTGCTCTCGGGGCATTGGAATCTCCGCATCCCCTGGTTCGCGATATCCGTGACGCCACGGTTTTGGCGAGCCGAGTGGATGTCGAGATTAACTTCTCCTGGGTTCCTGGACATGTAGGAATTGCGGGGAATGAGCGCACCGATGAGGGTGCCAAAGAGTCCGCGAGGACTCTGCGACCGGACCAGCGTTTCGCTCTTCCTCACACCGACTACATGGCAGGAATACGGGCAGCTCTTCGGACTGCTTGGCAAAGAAGATGGGAGACGGTCGAAGGGAACTTAAAGTTGAGTGCCATTGCGCCGCGACTGTTTCCATGGACCTATCCCCCAATGCCGCGACGGCTTCAGGTCGCTTTCTGTCGTCTCCGAATCGGACATACTCGTGTGACGCATCGCTATCTGATGGAGCGCTCGCCAGCGCCCTATTGCGACGACTGCGTCGTCCCCCAGACTGTTCGCCACATTCTTGTCGAATGTCCCAGTCTGGGTGATCTTCGCGCACGACACCTGTCCCGGTACCGGGATGGGCGGGGTCGCTACCGTCTGTCCCTTGTACTCGGGATGAGTGCGTGCACATCGACTCGTGGACTTATTGACTTTTTGGGGGAAGCCGGCCTTCTCCCTATTATTTAAGCAGGGTTTGTTTTTTTGTTTTTGTTTTTTGCATTTGTTTTGTGTTTTTTTCCCCATTTAGGGTGTTTTTTTTCGTTTAATTTTATTTTAAAGTAGCCTAGAACTAGGCCAGTTTTAATACGGCGACTAATTCCCATGTAGGCAGTCGCCAGATGAGCTCTAATATAAAAAAAAAATGACTCACGTTGGTTTTTGGCTTCTTAGTTTTCATGTCGCAACTGCAATCTAGGGTAGATCCCCCCCCTCTTTAATTTTTACTTTTATCTCAATGACAACTTGTGGGAGAGGATTAAGAATATCACTACCGCAATGTCAGATGGCATTGTGTAGACTGTGTATTGATGCTGGCTTTGAAATGGCCCTGTATAATAATCACATGGGTTTCATTCGAGGCCTTGGAGCCGGGAGACTCCCAGACTTACAAATACATTATTTTTTTTTTAGACATGCCTGGAGCTCTCACTAGCCTAGTGGATAGGGCGTTGGTCTTCTAGCATCTAGGTGTCGGGTTCAATCCTATGAAAGAGTGGACAGAAATGTTAACGCATGTAGAGGTGTGGCCACAGTATGGTGAATGCGTTGTCCTTACTCCTGCTGGGCTAGGCAGATCTTACATAGCCAATCACAACACTGCTGTCTCTTCTCTTTTATCTTCACACTGCAACAACACACACTTAAAATGCACACTGCTTCTCTACTCCCCCTCCCCCTCTCTCAAAACGAGGATCGGACCCTGTGGCCCACATGCTAACCAACGATTGTCATACTAATTTTTTATATTCGCTTTACTATCTGGTTTGGTGATTTCATCCATAAGAGAAATGTGGCTGGTAGTCGACGCATGAAAGTGTGCCTGGTGTTTGAATATGATGTCTAGGAAGGCACCCTCTTTTATCTCCGACATTTAATATTATGCCTTTGTCTTATCCCATACCCTTTTTTTTCTGTTCTGTCCGTCCGTCTAGCTCCGGCGAGCCTTTGGGGATTAAAGTTACAATGAAGAAAAATCATTAAAACCCCTTTTTCTTGATTGAGCCTCCTATGAGCAGATGAACCCTTCATGCTCCGAGCACTGGGAGATTAAAGGAGAAAGCTTTAATCTTAGCCTGTGCTGCAGGATCACGCCAACGTTTTCACAATTAGGTGGTACCGAGGTTTGTGTGAAACTGTCTTGAGAGGACCAGGGTAGAGTGTAGGGAGACTGTTTCAAGGTGTCGGAATTTTATAGCCCCCATCCTCCCTCCTCCTAATGCCTATTAATTGGCGCAAGTCCCTAAGTATTATTTACAACTTCTTTTTGTCAACTAAAATTTTCTTACAAATGTCTAATTTCTTTTTCAGGAGAGGAACCTGAACTATTTGTCTTAATCAGATCTCCATAGGGCTAAAGATAATTAGATAAAACACGCTATATTGGGTAGCCTGATAATCATTTCAGTTCTTAAAAGACTAAAAATTAACATACTTTTGTTTTTAATAATGTGTGTCTACTTTTAATGATAAACTGTTCATTTTGGGAGCAACTTCATATGAACGAGTGTTAATTATTCTCTTTATAATAATTCTAAATTTTGTTCTTGTGTCTCATATTTCGCAAATTGTGATGTAAAATTTTTCTAAATTGTACAATTTTTTTTTTCCAATTTTAGATATTTAAAGTAAACAAACTGTGGGAAAAATTATTTTTTTAGATTTGAACACTTAATAGATTGAAAATTAATGTAGACTATTTATAATTCAAAGTTGACTAGTCTTGGAGCAAGTAAATTTTATATCCTTATTTAATTGATTTGAAGGTTAATATTACAAATTTAATCTTCAAGAGTTGTTTGTGACTATTTTCTATTATTGCCATGTATATTCATGATATCCCAAATATAACTATTATAGCCTAAAATCATTTTTGAGGGGTAAATTTTTAAGAATTAAACAAAAAAGTTGCTTTTTTTTTATTCATTTATTTTTTTCCCTTCTAAACTGAAAAGGAACAAGGTCAACAGACCTAAATCGCCTGCCCTCAATTATTCTGACTTATGACCATATGGCCTTACAACCTGCCAAACTGTCAATATTTCCTGGACTAACATTGGGAGGACTTTGGTAATTATATAATTCAAAAGAGAATATAAAACAACATAAGGGTTTCAAATTTTGTTAGAATCGGCCGAATAGTTAGGACGTTATTGCCAAAAAACTCATTGAGAAGTAAAATGGTTACCAACCGACCGACCTATGGACCAACATGGCTCGCGTGCATGTGTAGGGGTACGAAGATGTATCAGATAAAAATTCCTTCCAAATCGATAATATAAATAGCCCATTAAATTACCAACTCAATACGGACTCGCTGTAGCGTGATGGCTAGAGTGCTGGCATTTGGATCCAAGGTCCCACGATCGAAACTCATAAGTCCACAATTTTTACGAAGAAAACGGAAATCAAGGAAAACGCTTTAAGAACAACTTAACATAAATGGATCGCCTCCAGAAGAAAACGGAACTCAAGAAAAAAACGACTTCGAGGGCTAACTCATCTCAACTCATCAAGCATCAAAGAAGAAATCACGTCAAGTTAATTGGAAGATGCATCACGAAAGGAAGGATACGAAGATCAAGAATTAACCCAGCAAACTTAAATGAAGAAGGAATCTCCGCCAACTAGAATATTAAGTCAAGATAAATGGAAGACCAATGTTAGAAGGGCCAACTAAAAGATAAAGGAATTTCAAGTTAAGAAAGAAGTAAAAACAGATTAAATCAAGATGAATGATATTGATATAATAAATGGCCCCCCCATAACTCCTTCAAACATTGCCTTGCATTTACTAGGGATGTTAATCTCCGTTGACTGGGCATCATGGTGTGGGCGGTAGGTGGAGCTCGTAGCCATAACAGGCAGTCCACCTAAGTGAAGAATAACTCTGATTTCAAAACCCTGGATCCACAGGCATAATTGCCTCTTCCACAAGATCCTTTCTGATTATCTGACAGTATAAACTTATGAAGTATGATAGAAGCAGCAATAAAGAGTATAAAGCCATTTAAGTACGTTCATCATGTTCTAGGAACCACCTTTCATATGAATGGGCTCTCCGAACGACCATGCCCCTTTTACAGTCGCCAAATATGAAAGATTTCGACTACCCCTCGATGATTATGAGGATAGCAGATTTTTCACCGACACAGCCCTACTTCGTCACTTCTAAAAATGATTAGTTTTTAAATCATAGCCGGTCAAATTTACTGAGGTTCTAATGGGGACTGCAGGAAAAACATTAATAGAATTGTGACATTAATGAAAATAAATTATCAACCACTTTCCACCTAAAGTCAATACTGGAATCAAAGGAGCAGGGCGGTAAGTTGACACTAAATTAAAAAAAATGAAGTGTATGGAAATTGACTTGAGTATTAGAGTTGGCAGATAAAATCATCAGTTCAATTACTCTGTTGAAATAACATCCTCTCACAACTGATGTTTCGCGACAAGGTTGGTGTGGGCAATAAACACATGTTGGGAAAATGTCACCGAGTCCATGAACTTTCTACGATTAAAGAAAATCGAAAGGGATGGATATAAAGATAAATGTATACTTCTTTTCATTAAGGTGGGCTTGAACTTATAGGAGACAGGTATATCGCCTAGAAATCTCTATCCGTAGTAAACGTGTCAAAAACGCGACGGAGTTGAAGAAAGGTTTTTCAGAGAAGCTTTAGCGTGACGATGGACTTTAGCGCGCTGGTAAGAAAGGCAGGCGCGACCCTATTTTCGATGTTGAAGTTCATACATTAACAAACAAAAAGTCTTGTTATTAGCTCAAAGTAGCTCGAATAAAGAATGAGAAGACCATGAATTTAGTCTACAGCATGCTGACGGTTTGTTTGCAAAGGCAAGAGTAGGTGAGGACAGCCAAACATATAAAATTCTACTAGGAGACACCTGGCAAGGCTGTCCTGTAGTTTGATTTCTCAAACATCGAGTTAAGACAAATGATGTAACGGGTTTGCATCTGCATCTCCTGGTTCTGAACACTCGCTGGAGGCGCTGTATGATCAATGGTCAAGGAAATAGCGTGCCCGGAATTGCTGCCATGATAGAAAGTGAGTTTGTTACAACGTTAAAGAAGCCTGGACAATAACGAACATAGCTCAGAGACTGACTGAAGTATTTTAAATGACGAATATAAAATCAGAATACAAAGATAAGCTAATATATCTTAGAGAGCACCTAACAAAGGCTTAAAATGGGTGAGCATTATGAATTAATACCCTACCAGATACTGCCGGAAGTAGCGAACGTTGAGTTTCATTTCAAGCAGCTCACGAGAGAACGTACTATACCACCTTTGCGAAGTAGAAACATGACCATAGAAGAAAGCAAGAGGTTAGCAGGGGTCACGAATCTTTAGCTGTAGCGTCATGCCGACATA
This sequence comes from Ceratothoa steindachneri, assembly GCA_963969495.1. Taxonomy (NCBI): domain Eukaryota; kingdom Metazoa; phylum Arthropoda; class Malacostraca; order Isopoda; family Cymothoidae; genus Ceratothoa; species Ceratothoa steindachneri. The sequence goes on from OZ018331.1 coordinate 124,215,521, forward strand.
AGATGAAGAAGATTTCGAGGCAACGTTGATGGGGGCCCCAGCGAATAGATGAACCAAATAGGGGGTTTAAGCAATGGTCTCTTGGGTGCAAGATAAAGTTATTTTTGTCTTTGATAGTAGAGCGTTTTGCGGTTGGCTGATATAAACACAGTTATGGGTGAATTTCGATCTAGTTGAAAGCACGAAGCAGATTGAGAAGAGAACTGATAGAACATCCGTATAGAGAAGAGGTGAATTTGGATAAGTACGATAAAAGATACATGTCCGGGTGTAGACCGGCTCCAGAGATCTGCTCGGACGGACATTCTGCGGCCAGTACTTTCCCGTCGTACTCGTAAGCTTTTGATATTACCCGCTTGTATTAGGCCTATCATTTTTCTTAATGTTTTAAGGCCCACCCTTTACAAGACCGTAATATTTTCAGGTGAAAGTCTGTCCTTAACTGCAGCTCGCGACTTATTTTTGAACTTATTGTTCAGGTTCAAGGTATGCACAGATTATATTTGTCACTAATTACTCAAATACTTCTTTAAAAAAATAGACCTATAAAAATTAACTAAATCGTAAAATGATTTAATTTTGTACTAAATGAATTCATGTAAGTTTCACCTTTTCAGATTTAAACGAATACACAAAAGATCATCAACATTTTACTTGTTTATTTTCATTTTCATTTTTAAGCCTACTAATATCATTAAAATATGTTTGCGTAACTCAAGGATTTAATATTTAGATCTGACTGTTTTTCTCTAATTAAGATGGCTTCGGCTAAGCTAAGGTCTTGCTCATATTTGGGATTTGTAAATGGTTTTGAAAATTTCTAATATATTTCCCATTTTAAATTATCTATGTAGGTATTATTCTTAACTACTCGTTGATTTTACTTGGTTTGAATCGGTGTTGATGCGTTCTTGTTCGTGCATTGCTGGTGTTTATAGCTCCCCGGGAGCAGATGAAATCTCTGCTTCCTCCGACCACTTGGGAGATGAAAGGAGAAAACTTTTACCCTACAGTCTAAAATGGAGGCCCCTCCAACGTTACCACAATTAAGTGGGGCCGCGCTTTCTGTGAGGTTGTCCTGAAGGACCAGGTTAGAGTAGAGGAATGTTGTTGCATGCTGTGGGAATGTTATACCCCCCCCCCCTATACTAGCAGTTCATGCAATAGCTAGGAATTGGAAGTTCTATTTCAACTTAACCTCACGTGGAATACATCAAAGTGTGGTGGTTTCACTCAAGGATTGCACCCAGTTTGGGTGGTTGTGTCATTTCCACTTGGAAAGAACTGACTCCTCTACAACTCGTTTTCTCTTGTCTTACACGGTGGCTTGAGTTTAAAACAGAGCCTTGTTTGTTGGGTGCTAAGCTATTTTTGGTTATCCAATATATTATGACGTACTGTATGACGTCCCCGGGCAATTTAATTGATATACCGAGTGATTGTCGCTTTTAATTTTTGACTTTGTGGAAAATTTCTAAAATAATATGTTGCTCTTATGTTACATCGGAGTTATTTTGGTATCGTGTTCTTTGCCATGAAATATTGTTTTAAGTGTTTTTTCAGCGGTTTCACTTTCTCATTCATCTTTTCTGGGTTCTGTTATTGACAGTAAAAAAAACAAACCTTTTATCCTTTTGGTTTGTTTTATAATCTTTCCTCTCGCATAATATTTCTTTTACTTTTGATAAGTGTTTTTTTTTCTTGGTTTATTTTAGTAAAAAGTCATTGTTTATGATATTTTACCAAGTCTTCAACATTGTGAACTGAATCGATTAAAATCTTTAAAAAAACAATGGCTTTCCACTTCTAAACACACACAAAAAATTCAAAACTAACGAAACGTTAATGCACATAAGGAATAATAAAACAATAGTAAAAACATGCTGTTTATTAGTGTCGAAAGGCATCTTGAAGAAATTAAACGTAAAAGGTAAATAAATATTTTGTAAATTAGGAGATAAAATCAAGAAAAACAATAATAGTTATTTATATAGACTTGTTGATAATAAAATGCATTGATCAAATTTCAGAACTCCAATCCTTAAATGAAAATGACTTTCATCTGGAAATAGTTAGGCAATGATAGTAATTATCGCGAATTAAAGTTGATTCTTCCTGATAAAAAATACTATCCATATAATTAAACCAGGCAATGGGTTCGCAACTCTCCCCGGGGAGCTTGTGCTTCGCTACTAAGATTAAAATTTCAAATCTAAAAAAAAAGCAGCCATGGTTAAATTTTTTTAAATTTTCCTAACTTCACTAATTATAATCATTTTAAAAATGAACTCTAAACTATTTCCTCCCTTTCAAAAAAATCACGTTGCTAAAATATAGTTATAGATAAAATAAAAAAAGCAGCCTTACTTAAATTTTAACAAATTTTCTGAACTTCAGCAATTGTAATTCATTTTCTTTTAAAACATTATAAAGATTTGGATAATCATATTTATTTTTTCTGAACTAAACTATTTTGTTTTTCAAACTCTAAAGAAATTCTTAGAAATTACCTTGATAAAAATTTAAAATATACTTACATAAGTCATAACCAAACTAAGATGAAATTATTATTCAAATACTCTAAAAATTCCCGTTCTTAAATTATAGAGTTAGTGACGATGCACTCACTTAACAAGAATTTTATTTCTCAGTAGATACTTACCTATTAACATGGGATACGAATCACGGGTATGGCAGGCGCCGTGAAGTCTAACCCATACGAGACTATCCTGCGACTAACCATATTCGATGTGGCTTAACTTCGCCAAAATCCGGTGTGTTTCCACTTGGATATGCCGTAGCCCCTAAAAAATTCTAACTCAAAAATTTGAAATAAAAAAAATGCATTTTAGGGCTAAAAAAGGTGAGAATTTATTGATTAAATCTTTTGATTTTAATTATCGATCCCTCGTTATTTTTGGAAGTGCGTATCAACAAAGCCTTTAGGATTGCAGTTGGCCTATTTAGTGAATAAGCGCGTTTCAGAAGTGTTGTTTTAAGGTCTTTCCAACCTTTTTTTTTATCTCTTACAAAAGCATAAGTTAATTTAGTGATTAAACTAAGTGTATTATTTAACTTAAAGTCTTTCTGTCACCTACAGAATGTTTAAGCAATTGAAAATATTTTTTAACGGCTCCGCCTAACTTTTGAATGGTATTTTTCGGATGCGTTACCTTGACAACGAATCATAACAAACCCAGGTATTCGATATATGCTAATGAATGACGTAACTTAAGAGTTTAATTATATGTAAATAGCTTAATTGTTATCTAGTAAAAATATAACGATCTAAATTTGTTGCCAAAGGGTGAAATATTTTTTCCAAGTATTATAATCTGTAAATCCTGTAACTTTTGTTGTTAAGGAAGCATCATTAAACCAGTATTCAGTAAATTGCAAATCTTAAAAATGTTGCAGTTTGTCGATATTGTGTGAGATAAGGAGACGGAGTAAAAATTTGAATTACTGGGGCCGGCCCACATTGCTTAGTCGTAGTCTCCCATGGCAGGTTGCTTTGAAAGTTTCGTCCTAAAGTTTGTTATTCATTCAGGCCACAATATATCTTAGTTAAATATGTTGAATGTAATGAAAACGTCTCTGAATCCATCTGAAGTGTTTTTTTAATTATCTCCACGACCAATTGCTACAATGGAAACACTTGGAATGCTAAAGTGAGTATCTTTGTGTTTGAATATATCAGAAATCTGTTAAAATATTTTCTTTACCGTGAGGTGCCCAAATCTTTGAAAAGGTTTCAACGAACTTAAGTCGTATCGTAGTTAAATATTAATGATTTTTACCTTTGAATGTCAAGGGGGGATTTCAATGGCAAAATGCATCACTAAGTCCCCGTAATGCTTTACTTAAAGCCATTTCATATAATGTTAAAATAAAGGCTATATACAAAATTATCAAGAAATGAATGTAGTTTTTTTTTAAAGATAAGCAAAATACTTTTTAATATACAAAATAAAACATTTATTTAGCAAAGTAATAATATCCAGCATTATTGGCAATTCTCTCCTCGGCAGTGGCTTCCTTTTCTTGAATGATTCATTCTGTTTGGATGAAACGCCTGATTTGATCCACCTTCCTATCAGAGTAAACTTTGCTGTTTAGGTAAAGGTATAATAACCCAAATAAATGGTAATCACACGGTGCAACGCTCGGTAAATCTGGAAGATATTACTAATGAACGCATTCATGATTTTGGGGGTCAAACGTGCCCCGTGTGGCCGTGCATTGTCATGAAGGAAGAGGATAACCCTTTCAGTCCACAAGTGAAGGACGTTTTTTTTCTGAGAGCTTCATCTAAACGTTGCAATTGTTGAACAGTTAGGTCTGGGGTAGGTAGCTGTTTACTTATTATTGAGGAGTTCATGATAAATAACTCATTCCACATCCCACCAAATGGAAAGCCGTATCCTTCTGTCTTCAGAGACCTTGTCTAGGAGTAGGAATGTTGTTTTTTTCACCATCAAACCTTTGTGTTTTTTTTATCTTAATATTCCAGTAAAGAACCCACTTTTCATCTCCAGTACTAATTCTCTCCAGCATGGCCATTGGGCATTTCGAGCCAATAGAGATGACATATATTCGTACCTTGTAACGTCGTCCTTCAGGTTGTTCAATTGGAACCCAAACACCCTTTATCTTTCTTAAAAAATGTCTAAAGATTCCTAATTTAAAAGTCATATAGGCAATTTTAACGGTTAAAAATGCTCATATATTATTACAGTTATCTTCAAGCAGCTTCCAGCACATTTGGAACAATTTAAACAAACCCAAGAATTTTTTTTGTCTTATATAAACGATCTAGGCACATGTAGTTTTGTGCAAATTTGTTTTAGATAACGGTGTCAAAGGTTATCTTTGACCCATTCGTGCATTTACACCCGCAGACGCCCCCTCGCCTCAAATGTCAAATCAGTATATTATATATATATATATATATATATATATATATATATATATATATAAGCCCACATGGATAATTAATACGAGGATATTCCAAGTACTTTCTAACTTTATTTCGAGTTATTTATCAAGGAATAACAAAAGGTTTGAAAATTGTAATATATATATATATATGTATAAGGATGATGGATAGGAGAGGGAACGCCCACAAAAAAGCAAAAAACCAATCAACAAAATGAATTAATATGAAATGGTAAACATTAGGAGGAGCGAAAAGTGACATTAAAAAAAGGGAAGATAAATACAAACTAAGGTCATTAAATTAGGGAAATTCAAAAGACAAGGTTGACAAGAGGATTAAAATACCGCCTAAGCAATTAGGGAGGGAGAAGATCTGAGCGAGAGATAAACATCAGAGGTCAGGATTGAAAAAACGAGGTAAAATAAGTACAAATGTTCTAAAGACTTGACTCAAACGAAAATAAATACACAGACATAAACATAAGGCTACATAGATGCCAAAAATAAAATTAAATAGTTTATTAAGATTAATATAAATATTTAGTCTCAAATTAAAAGTTTCGACAGTGTATTGTGAATATAATTTAAAAAATAACCATCGAGTTTATATAAGCCAAAACTTAAATAATTAGAATTTTGGAATTTACTAATAAAGGTCAATTCAATGATATTTCGTGAAATTACATGTTATTATGACAGATGGTTTTAGCAGAATTCCAATCAATATTATGATTAAGATATGACATATGAACATAAAATGAGCTGCTTTCTTCGCCACGACGGACATTATGTTTATGCTGAGAAATTTGTTTTTTAAAACATTTACCGGATTGGCCAAAGTAATATTTAGAGCAATCGATACATTTTACGCAATATACAATACCAATAGGGAAAGGGGCGTTCTTGACTAATAGTTTAGAGATAGTATTATTATAGTTAAATACTACACGAATGCCTAGAGATTTTAAAATATGAGGAAGAGAAGCAAATGATGGATTAAAAGGAAGTAAAAGAGTATTAAAAGGCGCGCGAGGTTCAAAACGATAAACGACTTTTTAGCTAACTGAAGGCATTTATCAAGGAAATGAAAAGGAAAGCAAAGTTTATGGCCAATGCAAATTTTGGAAACTTCAGAGTCAAAGAATTTAGGACTAACCACACGAAGTGCACGGAGAAACATTGAAATAAAAATCGATCTTTTGACTTTAATATGGTGAGAGGAGTAAACGTGAATATAAGAACAAGAATTAGTTGGTTTCCGATAGACAGCGAATTTGAAACCAGAAGGCGTGCAGTGTTTTAATAAATCAAGGAAAGGAATTCTTCCATTCTGTTCTATTTCAAGGGTAAATTTGATGGAATGTACAAGTGAATTAAGTTTGTTCAAAAAAAGAAAAATATTTTTAGAATTGGGCCACAAGCAAAGGATATCATCAATATAGCGCAACTAGATTATAGGAAAATCTACAATAGAGGGAAGGAAAACCGTTTCGAAAATTTCTATATATATGTTAGATAAAACGGGAGATAAACAATTACCCATAGCTAAATCAAATTCTTGGCGAAAGAATCTACCATTGAAAGTAAATGGTAAATTCTTTCGTCAAAAGAAGACCATTGAAGTCACCTACGCCACTGTAGAGGAATTACAACATAAAGCCTCCCGGGGGGCCAGGCGGACATATACATCAAAGTCCCCGCCCCCCTTGCGGAGGAAGCAAGAGAATCGAGCCTCATGTGGACAGTCGTGGGGAGGTTACCCTGTTTGATCTCCCCGCTGCATAGGTAGTTGGAGCAAGCCGCTGTGTTGAGGTGACCACCAAAAGCCCTTAAACAGCGCTTAAAAGATCCAATTACCTACGAGATCTGTAGGGTCGTGGTTAAATCGCCAAGAAGCGGTTCCAGTCAAAAGGAACGCCAAGGATGGTGACGGTTGGTGGTGTCTCTAATTAACAAGCCGACTTGGGCACCACGGTGCCAACCTCCTCACCCCTCTCTCTCCCCGATGCGGCCTCACCCCTCGCTCTCCCCTCTGCGGCCTCGCCCCTTTCCCCTTAGATGGGGCGGAAACCAGGATTATTCGAGGAGAGATGATAAAGGATCAGTTCGAGAAGATCGATCCTTACCCCAGTGTCGAATTAACTTAAAACGTCACGTTTTGTATCGGTACCAGACCGAACCATTCTGTACATACTTAGAAGAAGTCTGACTGGATTACCATTTCTAGTGCCAAACCAGGAATATCGGCAGCAAGAGAAGAAGTCTGACTGGATTACCATTCCTAGTGCCAAACCAGGAATTTCGGCAGCAAGAGAAGAAGGATTATTTCGGTGCCAGCCCGAAGCATCCTGCCTAGGCTTAGAAAGAAGCTTAGCAGGACCAATATTCCTAGTGCCAAACAGGAATTTCGCAAGTAAGATAATAGAAGAACCAGTCACCGTCGAGTGATTCTCAAATTCCGATCTTAAGACCGAAGAATTAGACATCAGATTCCCTTACCTCCATCCTATCTCGAAGAAAATCTACCCTCGGCAGTTCCAACACTCCGAAGCGCGAGAAAAGACATCTAGTGACATCCGGCAAACCCTAATCCGTTCTTTCATGTAAGTTAGAATGACCATTTATATTCGTATTGCGTTAGTATGAGTTTATTACGGTACTCAAATTAACTGAAGTAGAAGCAATTGTGCGTGAACCCCGTCATATTTACTAATAGAAGAGTGTAATTTAATTTGATGTTTAACGCTAATCTAAAAGGGTCACGATAAAATAACTAATCGGCAATTGGTTTGTTTACGTGGAGCCTATTTTTTATTTTTGTCATGAATAGATTTTGTAATAGGCCCAGTTGCAAGTATGTTTAACCTCGTTTAACTTATTAGGTGAATATAAATATTTTTACGTTTTTTTTTTAGTTAATTGATAAGTTTAAAATATATGTTAATTTTGGGATAATTCTGGTGTTTCAATGGAACCTTACGTGTTTAAAACGGATTGAACGCTGTGACACTCTCTCAACAATAAAATAATTAAAAAGTCCACTCAGCCAATATTGAAGTGTTTTTGTCTTACATAATTAATAGGATCAGACCGGCTTCCTTAAAACAACAAATACAATACGATTATACGACAGCCACATACCACGACAGTCCACAACGAGGGAAATATGAGATCGGACCTTATACTTTGCATAATGTATGCACATTTTGTCAATATAGCAAAACCAAGAATTCTAAGCCAATGAACCGAACACCTTGCAGGAGAAAAACACTAAAAAAATGTGGTTCCCGGAGAACCCTCCCTCAAGTGACATCTATAATATATAATATTTAACCCAAAGAAAACGAAACAATTACGGAAAATCGAGAAAAAACCCGAATGGAAACCGAACAAGACACAAAGTAAGCACAACTGACGAAGAGATCTTGAAAGCAAATCAAAGCTTGAAAGAAAAACAGAACCAAAGATGCAAAATGAACACGCAGGAACTAAATAGCAAAAAATATACGGATCACACGCATCCCGCCTCCCTAACGTATGCAAACAAAAGGAAATCGTCGACGGCTTAGTAAAGGGAAAGTTTAAATCGGACTATGATGCGGACTTCGACCAGACAAAAATACATAATACATTGAAGCAGGGAATGATTTTAATCGACCCTGAATCCTGCTACAATCTCTCGAACGACCAGTTCAAGAAACAAAAGGAAATCGACCGCTTAGTAAAAGGGAAGTTTAAATAGGACTATGATGCGGGCATCGACTAGACAGAAATACATAATACATTGAAGCAGGGAATGATTTCAATCGTCCCTGAATCCTGCTACAATCTCTCAAACGACCAGTTCAAGAAACAAAAGGAAATCGTCGACGGCTTAATAGGGGGAAAGTTTAAATAGGACTACGATTCGGGCATCGACTAGACATAAATACATAATACATTCAAGTAGGGAATGATTTTAATCGTCCCTGAATCCTGCTACAATCTCTCGAACGACCAGTTCAAGAAACAAAAGGAAATCGTCGACGGCTTAGTAAAGGTAAAGTTTAAATAGTACTACGATGCGGACTTCGACTAGACAGAAATACATAATACATTGAAGCAGGGAATGATTTTAATCGTCCCTGAATCCTGCTACAATCTCTCGAACGACCAGTTCAAGAAACAAAAGGAAATCGTCGACGCCTTAGTAAAGGTAAAGTTTAAATAGGACTACGATGCGGACATCGACTAGACAGAAATACATAATACATTCAAGCAGGGTATGATTTTAATCGTCTCTGAATCCTGCTACAATGTCTCGAACGCCCAGTTCAAGAAACAAAAGGAAATCGTCGAGGGCTTAGTAAAGGTAAAGTTTAAATAGTACTACGATGCGGACTTCGAATAGACAGAAATACATAATACATTGAAGCAGGTGATGATTTTAATCGCCCCAGAATCCTGCTACAATCTCTCGAACGACCAGTTCAAGAAACAAAAGGAAATCGACCGCTTAGTAAAGGAAAAGTTTAAATAAACTACGATGCGGGCATCGACTAGACAGAAATACATAATACATTGAAGCAGGTGATGATTTTAATCGTCCCTGAATCCTGCTACAATCTCTCGAACGACCAGTTCAAGAAACAAAAGGAAATCGTCGACGGCTTAGTAAAGGCGAAGTTTAAATATTACTACGATGTGGACTTCGACTAGACAGAAATACATAATACATTGAAGCGGGGAATGATTTTAATCGTCCCTGAATCCTGCTACAATCTCTCAAACGACCAGTTCAAGAAACAAAAGGAAATCGTAGACGGCTTAGTAAAGGTAAAGTGTAAATAGGACTACGATGCGGACTTTGACTAGACAGAAATACATAATACATTGAAGCAGGGAATGATTTTAATCGTCCCTGAATCCTGCTACAATCTCTCGAACGACCAGTTCAAGAAACAAAAGGAAATCGTGGACGGCTTAGTAAAGGTAAATTTTAAATAGTACTACGATGCGGACTTCGACTAGACAGAAATACATAATACATTGAAGCAGGGAATGATTTTAATCGTCCCTGAATCCTGCTACAATCTCTCGAACGACCAGTTCAACAAACAAAAGGAAATCGTCGAGGGCTTAGTAAAGGTAAAGTTTAAATAGTACTACGATGCGGACTTCGACTAGACAGAAATGCATAATACATTGAAGCAGGGAATGATTTTAATCGCCCCAGAATCCTGCTACAATCTCTCGCACGACCAGTTCAAGAAACAAAAGGAAATCTTCGACGGCTTAGTAAAAGGAGAGTTTAAATAGGGCTACGATGCGGACTTCGACTAGACAGAAATACATAATACATTGAAGCAGGTGATGATTTTAATCGTCCCTGAATACTGCTACAACCTCTCGAACGACCAGTTGAAGAAACAAAAGGAAATCGTCGACGGCTTAGTAAAAGGAAAGTTTAAATAGAACTACGATGCGGACTTCGACTAGACAGAAATACATAATAAATTCAAGCAGGGAATGATTTGAATCGTCCCTGAATCCTGCTACAATCTCTCGAACGACCAGTTCAAGAAACAAAAGGAAATCGTCGACGGCCTAATAGGGGGAAAGTTTAAATAGGACTACGATTCGGGCATCGACTAGAAATAAATACATAATACATTCAAGTAGGGAATGATTTAAATCGTCCCTGAATCCTGCTACAATCTCTCGAACGACCAGTTCAAGAAACAAAAGGAAATCGTCGATGGCTTAGTAAAAGGAAAGTTTAAATAGGACTACGATGCGGACTTCGAATAGACAGAAATACATAATACATTCAAGCAGGGTATGATTTTAATCGTCTCTGAATCCTGCTACAATCTCTCGAACGCCCAGTTCAAGAAACAAAAGGAAATCGTCGAGGGCTTAGTAAAGGTAAAGTTTAAATAGTACTACGATGCGGACTTCGACTAGACAGAAATACATAATACATTGAAGCAGGTGATGATTTTAATCGCCCCAGAATCCTGCTACAATCTCTCGAACGACCAGTTCAAGAAACAAAAGGAAATCGACCGCTTAGCAAAGGAAAAGTTTAAATAGGACTACGATGCGGGCATCGACTAGACAGAAATACATAATACATTGAAGCAGGTGATGATTTTAATCGTCCCTGAATCCTGCTACAATCTCTCGAACGACCAGTTCAAGAAACAAAAGGAAATCGTCGACGGCTTAGTAAAGGCGAAGTTTAAATACTACGATGTGGACTTCGACTAGACAGAAATACATAATACATTGAAGCGGGGAATGATTTTAATCGTCCCTGAATCCTGCTACAATCTCTCGAACGACCAGTTCAAGAAACAAAAGGAAATCGACCGCTTAGCAAAGGAAAAGTTTAAATAGGACTACGATGCGGGCATCGACTAGACAGAAATACATAATACATTGAAGCGGGGAATGATTTTAATCGTCTCTGAATCCTGCTACAATCTCTCGAACGCCCAGTTCAAGAAACAAAAGGAAATCGTCGAGGGCTTAGTAAAGGCGAAGTTTAAATACTACGATGTGGACTTCGACTAGACAGAAATACATAATACATTGAAGCAGGTGATGATTTTAATCGTCCCTGAATCCTGCTACAATCTCTCGAACGACCAGTTCAAGAAACAAAAGGAACTCGTCGACGGCTTAGTAAAAGGAAAGTTTAAATAGGACTACGATGCGGACTTCGAATAGACAGAAATACATAATACATTCAAGCAGGGTATGATTTTAATCGTCTCTGAATCCTGCTACAATCTCTCGAACGCCCAGTTCAAGAAATAAAAGGAAATCGTCGAGGGCTTAGTAAAGGTAAAGTTTAAATAGTACTACGATGCGGACTTCGACTAGACAGAAATACATAATACATTGAAGCAGGTGATGATTTTAATCGCCCCAGAATCCTGCTACAATCTCTCGAACGACCAGTTCAAGAAACAAAAGGAAATCGACCGCTTAGCAAAGGAAAAGTTTAAATAGGACTACGATGCGGGCATCGACTAGACAGAAATACATAATACATTGAAGCAGGTGATGATTTTAATCGTCCCTGAATCCTGCTACAATCTCTCGAACGACCAGTTCAAGAAACAAAAGGAAATCGTCGACGGCTTAGTAAAGGCGAAGTTTAAATATGACTACGATGTGGACTTCGACTAGACAGAAATACATAATACATTGACGCGGGGAATGATTTTAATCGTCCCTGAATCCTGCTACAATCTCTCAAACGACCAGTTCAAGAAACAAAAGGAAATCGAAGACGGCTTAGTAAAGGTAAAGTGTAAATAGGACTACGATGCGGACTTTGACTAGACAGAAATACATAATACATTGAAGCAGGGAATGATTTTAATCGTCCCTGAATCCTGCTACAATCTCTCGAACGACCAGTTCAAGAAACAAAAGAAAATCGTCGACGGCTTAATAGGGGGAAAGTTTAAATAGGACTACGATTCGGGCATCGACTAGACATAAATACATAATACATTCAAGTAGGGAATGATTTAAATCGTCCCTGAATCCTGCTACAATCTCTCGAACGACCAGTTCAAGAAACAAAAGGAAATCGTCGACGGCTTAGTAAAAGGAAAGTTTAAATAGGACTACGATGCGGACTTCAACTAGAGAGAAATACATAATAAATTCAAGCAGGGAATGATTTGAATCGTCCCTGAATCCTGCTACAATCTCTCGAACGACCAGTTCAAGAAATAAAAGGAAATCGTCGACGGCTTAATAGGGGGAAAGTTTAAATAGAACAACGATTCGGGCATCGACTAGACATAAATACATAATACATTCAAGTAGGGAATGATTTTAATCGTCCCTGAATCCTGCTACAATCTCTCGAACGACCAGTTCAAGAAACAAAAGGAAATCGTCGACGGCTTAATAGGGAGAAAGTTTAAATAGGACTACGATTCGGGCATCGACTAGACATAAATACATAATACATTCAAGCAGGGAATGATTTTAATCGCCCCAGAATCCTGCTACAATCTCTCGAGCGACCAGTTCACGAAACAAAAGGTAATCGACCGCTTATTAAAGGAAAAGTTTAAATAGGACTACGATGCGGGCATCAACTAGACAGAAATACATAATACATTGAAGCAGGGAATGATTTTAATCGTCCCTGAATCCTGCTACAATCTCTCGAACGACCAGTTCAAGAAACAAAAGGAAATCGTCGACGGCTTAGTAAAGGCAAAGTTTAAATACGACTACGATGCGGACTTCGACTAGACAGAAATACATAATACATTCATGTAGGAAATGATTTTAATCGTCTTTGAATCCTGCTAAAATCTCTCGAACGACCAGTTTAAGTAAAAAACGATCTGATCACACTCGATTCCTAGCCCAAACTGATAAAGTAAAAGCTGGAAAGGAACAAAAGTAAGAACAAAAACCAACATGTACACGTATCAACGAAGGATAAAAATATTCACGCTCAACGTGAACGGTTGGAAGAAGAAACGGACAACATATTTAAATATAATAAGAAAAGAAGAGCCGGACATTGTCTTAACCGCAGAACATGGCATTAATATGGAAACAGAAACAATACGATGGTGCAATGATCGGAGTTAAAACTGGGATACATTACACAGAAATAAAAGCTCTTGGAGAATCCTAACTTGCTGTAAAGATAAAAATGATTACAGGTGATCTAGTAGTAGCCGGAGCATGCCAACTCCTGAGGCGCCCGTACCTTCCCACCCCCAACTTCATTAAGCTCTTTTGCCGACTAGCATCAACCACACTAGTCGGAAATATCGACGCCAGATGAAGGTAATCTGCTATACAATCCAAATCAACGGCACAGGTAGAGCTCTGCAATTATTAATGCAAATAAATCTGGTTCACAGAGAAGGACCAGACTTCCCAACATTTCTAACCGACCCAGCATCTACCACTCCAGATATTGTTCTTACAAACCGCAACTTCAATCTCTACACTGAACCTGGACCCGCAATGCCATCCGACCACCTAAGCATGTTCAACACTATATTCACCTTCCCCATCCAAATCAAGATCCCAACAAAAACAGCAATCAGCAAAACATTGGAGAAAATATAAAGAACACCTAAATTCAATAGAAACCGGATCTCTAAACAATCAAGGAACAAATGAAATAGAAAGACAATTACAACTAGTAACCGCAAAATTAACAGAAGCAGACAAAGTTTACACTACAATAATAGGATACAGAACCCACCTGCACCGCGATGGGACGATGGGATTAAAGATAAAATGAAAGAATTCCAGAATCTAACGAACGAAATTATGGAATTGGGAAATACTATGGAAATGTATCACAGGCTAAGAATAATCAGAAGGCAAGTAGGAATACTAATAAAAGAAAAATCAGATCTGGTCTGGAACAACATAATAGAAAAAAGACATTGAAATGGATCCAATGAAATTTTGGACCCAGTAATGAAAACTACGAGGATCACAACCAAAGGAAAAAGATAAAAATCAAAGTACAGAAGTGCAACGATGAACTACAAGAACACTTCCAAAGAGACTAGAAAAAAAATATTCTCCATTTCTCCGGAGGAAAATCTCGACTATTATAAGGAACACGAAGAAGAGATTATACGCAATCTGCAAACACAAGAAAAGTTCAGACAGTAAATTGAGATGACGATAGCGCTGTAATTCCCAAGATTTTATAGCCTTCTAATCACTAAAAGTTATAGAAGAAATTTTGTTCAGCTCATCAAATTATATAGGAATACCCGTTTTTGGTGCAATTCTGATGAAATTAAATTTATCGACGATACTTGTTACTTTTTCTAAGTTCTGACCTTACGTACTTGTTGACGAGAGGAGATGGAACCCTTTAGAACAAGGAATGCCTTTTACAATGAATGAGAACGTGGCAGCGTTCAAGTCCTTCAAGCAAAAAGCACCACGATTAAGTGGCATAACTAAGCCACATTTAGCAAACACACCGAAGATTCTAATCTTAAATTCATTTTTGAACATTGGATATTTTCCTCAAGTGTTCGAAACGGCAAAGCTGATCTTCTTAATGAAACCGGGCAAACCGAAGCACCAAATCGAAAGCTACAGCCACATCTCACTATTGGAGTTTCTTAGGAGATTCCTCTAATAGCTCCTAAACGAAAGGTTAAAAAATGCCTAGAAAACAGGAACCTTTATAACCCACAACAACATTGATTCAGGAGCAAGCGAGGGAGGGAAACTGCGCTAGCAATTATAACAGATAAGATCGCCACTGAAACAGCGCGAGGCAACAGAGGGGACATCATACTGCTCGATGTTGACAAATGTCGTGGTATGACCAGGTGTACGCGGTTATACGCATGCTGGCCTATTGGCCGACTGAAATTAAGGCTCCACCTGGGGATGGCTTTAAGGGTGCTTTAAATACACAGTTGCTAGGCCAAGGAATATTCAAACACGGCTACACAAAATATACTTCAATAGGATTAAAGATTACATATAGGGAAAGTTAAATGGCAATGCAATTAAATATTGACGGTTCAAGGCTAAGATGATTAACACTATCAATTAAGTTTAAACCGAGAGATAATTAATTAAGAAATGATTTTTTAATTATGCAAGTTCTAGAGCAAAGGAGAACCTTGAAAGGAGCGTAACAAAGCAGGAGGGGGATGGGGGATAAATCTATTTTACCTTGATGTACGGCGAGTAGGACCAGGAAGGTAAGTTCGACCTTGAACTTGTGTGCGTCTCACGAGACGCTCAATCCAACTTTGCGAAATCGAAGATAGGGGGTCTCTCATCCTTTAAGAGGCAAACGGATGATGCTTCGGGGGTGGCTTTTCCGATACTTAAAATCCGGAGACGTGGTGAGAAGGGTTGAAGTGCGCCTAAAACTACCTCCACGAACAACACTGAGTGACGACTAGCTCTTCCTTGGCTCTTCGACAATCACTCAATTCTTCTCTGGACGAGAATGTAGTCGATTCCTTCTCGACTACCGAAGACGTTACGGCAGCTTCAGACACAATCTGCCTGCGAATTCCGAAGTCTCGAATATATACTCCGAAATTATCTAGACGGGGAGAGAGATTCATCGCCAACAGACTTCCTTAATTGCCTTGGGTCGCAATAATGGTCCATAGCGAGAAGTCGCGATATCCCCTTAATGGTCTTTCCATTGTTCTAATTTTCACATTATATAGGGCAGATGAATTTAGACCGGTCAACGGCAAACTACGAAAGTCATGAGGGAGGGGGGATCCCTTTTCTCTCCTTATTCTTCTAAACTCCTTCCTTTTCTGGAAGACATTTTTTTCCCACAAGTCGGGTGCGAACAAAAAATGTCTCGAACTAATTTAACTTCAAGGGGAAGATTCTAAAAAAATTGAATTAGTGAAACGAGATACAAACAAAATTCGGACATGAGCGGAGTTAGCAAATAATAATAATTATTTCAGACTATACACACAGGTACAACAACAAAAACAAACTAAAATTAAAATTAAGCCATACAACACATTGAGTATCTAAATAAAAGAAAAAAAAGCATTACTAAAGACACACTACAAACAGAGAATAATTATACAACACTTTAAACAATTAACCTATATATAAAACAAATCAGCAAACATATTTACAAAGAGATACGCTAATGGTATATTTAATTTATGGCAATAGGGTCTTCTAGAGGATTTCTACTTAAACTATCCGCTAAACAATTTTGAGTACCCTTGATATACACAATACGGAATTGATCTTCCATGAGCAACAGACTCCATCGCATTAGTCGTACATTTTGACTCTTGAAATTACGAATGTACGGCAATGGCTTATGGTCACTCTCAATTAAGAATTCGGTTCTTATAAGGTACATTCTAATATGTTGAATCTAACCTACTTGTAATTTACAATTAACCCCTCCCCCCAAAGACTTACTAAAGGTTCCAATTAATTATGCACACCAGAAAAATAAATTACCTAATGAGAGAACCTGACTCAGGACTGAGTCTTCTGGTAATTTTACCACAGCAGAACCAAAATTTGGCCGCTATTCTTGCCGTTAATTACTGCTATCTTGACTCACGTAAATACGCTCAACTAAACAAAATTCTAATTGCCTATTAAAAAAAAGTCCTATTATTTTTGCTTGAATATTCTTGACACTTGCAACTGTATAGAGTGGAAATAATGATCTTTTAGGATATATCAAAAGATAAAGTAGGGTGGAATTTTTTACAAACCCAAAGATCTGACGCCAGTTTTATGTCGTGGTATGACCAGGTGTACGCGGTTATACGCACACTGGCCTACTGGCCGACCGAAATTAAGGCTTCACCTGGGGATGGCTTTAAGAGTGCTTTAAATACACAGTTGCTAGGCCAAGAAATATTCCAATACTGCTACAAAAAATATACTATAATCGGTCTAAAGATTGCATATACATATAGGGCAAGTTAAATGGTAATGCAATTAAATATTGACGGTTTAAGGCTAAGATAATTAACACTATCAATTACGTTTGAACCGAGGGATAATTAATTAAGAAATGATTTTACAATTATGCAAGATCTAGAGCAAAGGGGATCCTTGAGGTTCGACGCGGTAAAGGTGGGAGGAGCGTAACGAAGCGGGGGGAAGGGAAATCCCTTTTACCTTGATGTACGGCGAGTAGGACTAGGGAGGTAAGTTCGACCTTGAACTTGTGTGCGTCTCACGAGACGCTCAATCCAACTTCAGGAAATTGAAGATGGGGGCCTCTTATCCTTTAAGAGGCAGACAGAGGATACTTCGGGGATGGCTTTTCCGATCCTTAAAATCTGGAGACGTGGTGAGAAGGGTTGAAGCGCGCCAAAACTATCTCCACGAACAACACTGAGTGACGACTAGCTCTTCCTTGGCTCTTCGACAATCACTTAATTCTTCTCTGGACGAGAATGTAGTCAATTCCCTCTCAACTAACGAATACGTTACGGCTAACGTACTGGCCGGCGGCTTCAGACACAATCTGCCTGTGAATTCCGAAGTCTCGAATATATACTCCGAAATTATCTAGACGGGGAGAGAGATTCATCGCCAACAGACTTCCTTAATTGCCTTGGGTCGCGATAAGGGTCTATAGCGAGAAGTCGCGATGCCCCCTTAATGGTCTTTCCATTGTTTGAATTTTCGCATTATATAGGGCAGACGAATTTATAGCGGTCAACGGCGAACTGAGGAAGTCAGGGAGGATGGGGGGGGGGATTCCTTCTCTCTCTCTCCTTATTCTTCCACAACAAGGCTTTCGACAAGCCTTGTGTAGGCCATGAATGGTCTTTTGCAGTCTCCTTCTTTTCTTATGTTCTTATGTTCTTATACCCGTCCTGAAAGCTAAGATCAGCAGAATTAACATAGAAGCCAGTCTATGTAAAGTTTCTGCAGCTACCTGGACGGAACAAGAGCTATTCTGCCCCTAAATAGCCAGATGGGGGAGGCATTTGAATTAGAATGCCTGTGAAATCACATAGATCATTAACAGCAATAAAAAAAAAACCCAGAGCCATTACACAGATGACAGCAAGAGAAACTATGCACTTAAACTCCATAAAAAATAACAAAATTAAAACAAACAGAAAAAAGTTCAAATTGATTCCCGTAAACCGGAGAAAAACAGCTGCTATAACAGTAAATAGAGAGGCGCGTCCTTATACCACGGAAGGGCGAGCCCTCGGACTCAAAATAACGACAATGGATATACCTCTCATTTAACACAAAAGATGCCGGAAGCTAAAACGATCCTATCAACACTGTACAGATTCCTTGCAAGCAATAAATATCAAAAGGAAATTTTACCCCCCTTCCCTTCCCTGTTTGCTCCAAGATGCTTTACCCGATAATCCCTACACATATGTACATTAAGCAATTCAAAAATAAAAAAAGGCCCCGAAAATACAAAACTGGGCCACTAAATTCATTGCAAACCAGGGAAGACAAAATCGACTAACATCAGAGGATCTATGTGGGGTCGCCATTGATGGGGTGTTAGGTAAATGGTATTGTAAAATGTAGACAAGGTTCTCAGCTATGTAGATCCGGATCACGGCGAATTAATTGTACGTGAATGAAATGAGGTTCCGTAACCACCACCTTATAAGGGCGCGGCGAGTTTCAGTTTATAGGTGAAGGGTGACGTTACGGCGAATTATTCATCTGACTTCAAAGATAAATGATTTTAAGGTGGTGTTCTACTTAGTTGGGCTTACCGAAGGTTTTAAGGTTAAATAAACATACGAAAATAAACACTATTCTAATAACGTAATATTACGGTGCAAGCGGCACAACACGGAGCGTACTAGTACGGCTTAAGGGCGAGACAAGACTTAGTGGATTAAACGGGAGCGTGAACGCGAGTCAATTCGTTACGATTGAATGTCTTAATCATTGAATGAAATTTGAATCTCTCTTACTCTTATTTATATATGCGTTCCTAATGCAGAAGGCTTGGCCTAGAAATGACCGTGGAGGGACTACCTCTGTGTTTATTCGGGCTCTTCATTAAACATCCATCTTTGATAATTCTATCTCGAGACTCAACTTGGGAAGTTTTATCAAAGCAGGTGTTCAACCATTTTTCTTTGCTCCTTCTTGTGTCTCACACTCGCTTGCTTATATAAAAATATATATGTACATTTACAAATCCTATCATATTTCTCATACAATATTTAATCTTTACATTATATATATATATATATATATATATATATATATATATATATATATATATATATATATATATATATATATATATATATATATATATATATATTAGTAAGGTTAACGAGGAGCCGATGTTTGACTTCTTGGGAAAAACCGTTGGCCAAAAGAACTCTCCTGGGGCCATCCTCAAGCCCCTCTCCACCTTACCACTGCCCCAGTGGGGTGACGAGGTATAAATGAGTAACTCTGTGGAAAATCTTGGTAGTATACGTCAGTCTCTAGGTGACGAAGTCTTCGGATCAAACCGAACTACCGAGACTGGAGAGGTAGTGTACTTGGCTCGCCAGACCAAGAAGTACCCTGCAAGAGAGGCAGGGCTACCTACCTTAAGGGGCTAAGAAGAAGCTCATCCTCGAGCTAAGTCATTGGTTATCAAACCAAACGATAAGTTAACTTTGTTAAGTTCAACTTACTCTCGCCAGAGAGACTCCTCATATCCTGGTGCACCTTAAACACCAGGGGTATTCCTCGTCCTTGAGGAATTAAGAAAAGAAGAAGGAAAAGGCTCCCCCTCGAGCCCGTTACTCGGTGGCCACACCGAACTCAAAAGTTAACTTGGTGCTGAACCAAGTTCAACTTGTTCTCGTCAGAGAAATCCCCCGCTGTTATACTCGCCCTTGAAGAAGACTGGAACTAAAAAGAAGCTCATCCTTGAGCTAGTTCCTTGGTTACCAAACCGATCTTTAAGTAACTTATTCTCGCCAGAGAAATCCCCCTCCGTTATCCTCACCCTTGAAGAAGACCCTCCCCGAGTTCAGTCCTCTTCCATGAGGAAATAAGTAACGAAGGAGAAAAGCTCCTCCTCGAGCTCGTTACTCGGTGGCCACACCGCACTCCAAGTTAGCTTGATTTAAGAACCAAGTTCGACTCACTCTAGCCAGAGAGACCACGACTGCCTAGGTGTTGCATAAAGCACCGTATTGGTTCTCGTCCTTGAAGAACACCCCCCCCCTCCTCGGAAGAACGTGTGGACCCCCCCAGCTGACACCCTCGCCAAAACAACCGTGTGATCTCGCTCATCTACATCTGGCCGGCGGCACGCGTCGAGAGTAAATAACATTTCTGAGGCCTTTAAACTCAACCTGAGTCCGTAAGCCTAATTCTTATATTATTGTTGTGTGTAGAGAAAACGTTAACCAATTTTGGTGGGTAAACTAATTTAATTAATTCTTGTTTATAATAATATTTAGAGTATTGCTGTAGTTAATGTCTAAATGTTATGTATTCATTTGATAAAGGTAAAATATAAGTTTATTTTGGGATTAATGTTCGTTTCTCTTTTATATCCTTACGTGTTTCGTAACGGTTCTGTTCGTTAAGATATTCTTATAATATCAATATATTAGACACTCTTAGCACTCTTAGAATAGAACAAAAAGGAGGGGAATTCTACGACAATATATATATATATATATATATATATATATATATATATATATATATATATATATATATATATATATATTAGTAAGGCATGCTTGGATTTAATAGGACCATTTCGCGTCCACTTTGCGGAGGTATCTTTTGGGCCTATTGAAACTAGCAATTTGGTGCCAGAAGCATACCTATTGCGCAGTCCGATTACTACAAGCCTACACCGGATAACCAGACTAGAACCAATAAACGTAGTCTTACATACATGTACGACCTGCCACAGTCGTTATGTAGGCCAAACTGGCTTACAACTCAAAAGCAGGATCGCAAAGCACTTAGGTTTGTCCAATAGGACTGGTATTCCCATTTCTAAACCTGAAGCATTTTCCATCAGGCAACACCCTGAGTATCACCATCATCCTCTTAATTCTGATTCATTTATCATATTATCTTCAGCCTTAACTTCTCTCGATTTGTAAATCTTAAAGTCACTGTACATCAATTAAATAAATCCAACAAACCTAAATAACTAAACTATTCACTATATAACCAACCAACACTTCAATACATTAACTAGCCAACCGACCAATCTCGTTAGTAGTTTTTCTATCGTTAGTTAGTTGATTTCACAACTCCTACGATAAAGGTTAGTCCCTCTGTTTAATTCGTTCACTTTTGTTTTCTTTTTTGTTTATAATTTAATATAATAGGTTATTTTATTGTTTAATCCAGTTACTTTTAATTTTTGATATTCGAGTCAGTTTATGTTAAAACTTCACTTCTTCCTATTATTTTTCAAAATTACACTGGATAGTATTAATTAATTCTATATATTGTTATTTGTGTCTTTACTTTCCTCTTAATAATTGACAATTTTATTGATTTACCTTGCCTTCTCCCGCTTTCTTAGCCATTATATAATGCAGGTTTCTAACTGTGGAATTGGCAGAAAGGTTTTCAGATTTTATGAACTCAAAGACATTCACAAGGAGCAGACAAAAGAAGTGGTGGCAATGGAAATGGCCCCAGTTAAGGACGAAGGGTCAAGTCCGTAAATCTGTAGTTTTCCACTGCAAAAATCAGAAAAATGTTTTTCATTTGGTTTGAGCTGATTGGTTATTTTATTAAAAATATAAAGTAGGAGAAAAAGACAATATTAAACATTATATATATATATATATATATATATATATATATATATATATATATATATATATATATATATATATATATATGGAAAACTCACAAAGTATCGCGTGAGTAAGCAATAAATGCAACAAAGCCCACAGGCAAAAATTAATACTAGGATTCCAAGTACTTTCGAACTTTATTTCGAATTCTTTATCATTCCTTGATAAAGAACTCTAAATAAATTTCGAAAGTACTTGGAATCCTTGTATTAATTTTCCCTGTGGGCTTTGTTGCATATATATATATATATATATATATATATATATATATATATATATATATATATATATATATATATATATATATATATATATATATATATGACCAGCATAATAATTTCCTGATGTTTTCATGGAAGGTGACCCACCTTTCAATGCACTCTACTGAGTAAAGGTTTTTCACAGTTCTTTTATTAATTTACTTTTTAAAGGAATTATCGTTTTTATGTTTATATCTACATATATTATTAGTGTTTATAGTTTTAATATCTTTTTATGTAAAACCTTATGGCTGCAAGTCATTCATTTTTAATTCAATGTATTTCAATAGAGAATGTTGTACTGCTTTTGTTATTTTTTACTTTCGGTTCATTCGAATTTGAATGGATCTTGTTTTAGCCCGAATTTATAGTCGCGTGTGATTATATCTTACTATTCGGTCGGTGGGTCCCGTTTTTCCTTTTTTGTAATAACATTGTAACTATTCGGCCGATTCTAACGAAATTTGAAACCCTCATGTTGTTTTACATTATCTTTCGAATGATATAATTACCAAGTCCCTTCTAAGGTTACCCCAGGAATGATTTTGTTTTGGCAATGAAATCATAACTATTCAGCCGATTCCAAGGAAATTTGAAACCTTTATGTTGTTTTACACTCTCTTTTGAATGATATAATTGTCAAGGTCCTTCCAAGGTTACTCCGGGAATTATTGAGAGTTTTAAAGGTCGTAATGTCATAAATCGAAACAAGTGAGAGCACGTGACTTTTTGGTCGGCAGACCTTGTTATTCCTACATGTCTGGCCATGCTAAGACTTACACACCATCCTTTACCATAGAAAACGTCCAACAAACCATCCAATCGCTCAAAAACTCTGAAGCCACTGATCCAGACAACATATCTAACATTCATCTCAAGCACCTATGCAAAAGAGCAATCTCAACCATTACATAAATTTTCAGCCCCCCTTATCTCACCAACACAATCTCCTCAATCTGGAAATTTTGCACACATCATAGCTATACTCAGACCAAACAAACCTTAACACAATTTAAGTCCTATCGCCCAATCTCACTTTTGTGCAAACTAATACACCAAAGAATCAGCCAGCCTAAATATAGCTCTGTCTCAGACACAGCACGGTTTCAGGAAAGCACTCTCAATCACGACCCTCCTCACCAAACTCACACAACACTTAAACGATGGTTTCAACCATCCCTTACTCTACTGACGTATAATCCTCTCCGCATTAAACATAAATGCACGCTTCAAAACACTATCAAAACACATCTTAGCACACAAAATAGTGAAAAAATCCCAATAATAGCAAAAAGTAGCTAAAAAACTTAATCTTTGGCTGGTAGGGCAAAATCCCCCACCAAACCCCTAGATCGTACACCCGACCCCTCCACAATGGCGTCCCACAAAGAGCCATTCTCTCGCCTTTACTATCACTGCAAAATAGGGCTTGTCGATAGCTTAGAGTAGGGAAGTGAGAAAAGAAAAATAAAGAAAGAGAAATAGCGAAACTAGTTTCGGACGTGCTTCATGCGTCGCTGGACAGTCGTTAGCGAGAGCCTTAAACCACTCGGCCATCCTGAGTCCCCCAAAAGACTCATTCAAGCAAAGCATTTAAGACGCTCGCCTGAACTTCTCACACGCTACAGGTTAAATGAACAATACCTGCCACTAAATATAAAAACCATCACATTATTGAGACTTACACTAGACACTTACATAACATTAAAACCCCACACAAAAAACATTAAAAACAAGACCGCAAATAAAATCAACGCCATCAAAGTAATCTCAAGCATTACATTTGGACAACAGAAAGAACCTCTCACTACTCTATACAAACAATTCATCCGCACCTCCTTCAACTACCCAGCAACAGCATGGCGTCCAACCTCAGCCAAATGTCAGACAAACAAACTCCGAACCACTCAGAAAAATGCACTCAGAATAATGATTAAATACACACACCACATCAACGCCACACCTACATGCTGAAACAAAAATACTCCCAATCAAAATACCTAGAAATAATTGGAACCCAACACTTCAGCAGAGCACTGACCACTCCTCACCCCAACTACAACCATACAGCAAAGCCCCACCATACAGACCAGCACACTAATGGTCTGGAAGCCCCAGCACACTACTTCCAACACTTCTATGAGCCACCCACCTCGCAGAAGAGAGATGTGTCTGTATGGTGGGGGTGGGTGGGGGGGTGGTGGGGGCAAGTAAAAAGTCTACGTATATGCGCGACATAGAGACCCGTTTATGTTTATGTTTCTCTTTTAAACCATACTTGTAGTCTATTATTAAGAAAGAGTTATGTAATAATATAGAATATATATAAAAACAGTTTTTTTAAACCGTTGCGATCTAATGTACCTTATATGATACATGTATAAAATAGTGGTAAATCTCAAAAATAATTATTAAATTAAATGTTATACCTTAGCTGACCTCCACAAACCACAATTTACCACCATTCATAATTTTGTGATGTGCGAAAAAAAATCGGAGCTAAGAAAGTTAGTGCTCACTTCTTTATGAGATGCTCTCATTTATTATCAATGCTGTGTAAGATAACCTTTATTAATGATCAATTCTCCTTTTCTCAGAAGATCAAAGGAAGGAATTCAGGATAGCCCTTCCCCCCCCCCCCCACCTACTTTTTATCTTGAATCCGCCACTGCCTGACATCTGGAAGCTGGCGAGTCCTTCGAGCTTTAACGCACGCAGAGGGTTCTGTCTTAATTCCGCCATATTCTCTCTTTCTCGATCGCGCCAAGCGGTCTCTTTCTTAAAGAAAATAGGGCAGTACATCTTGCAAAAAATTTAATTTCCTCCATCTTCACCTCCATGGGGGGATGGGGGCGGTCCTTGTTGGCTTTTTTTACCTTTATGCGAATAACAACAATTATTATTTGGATATATTGGCGGTGAATAGCTGCGCATTTAAGACTAATAGGAATATATAATCCCACGATGAATTTATTAAGACGGATTGAAGGGACCTGTGCTATTCGTTAACCAATGCAAAATTCATGGTTCATTTTTCAATAAATCAATAATTGGTGAGATTCCTGGCATTCGCCTTCCCTTCAGAGATTACCTCCATTTTGATTAATGATCTTCTGCAAAATTGAGATTAAGGTTCGTAACTATAAGTTCAGACTTATATGTACGGACTTCATATCGGTGTTTAACTAATATATATTTTTATTTGTTAATAAAAACTAAAATATCAAATGAAACAATAAAATCTAGGTTAGAAAATATATTAGTTTGTTGGCAACATTTTTATGGATTTTATAATTGATACTCGAATTATTAATGACGTCTTATAAAAATACCCCTCATAACTGATTTGTTGCGATTTTTTGCGCCTTTTTAGTTCAAGACTACAAGGGGTAGAGATTCGTCGTTTGCATTTTGGAGTCGATGAAATGACGTAATTGATGTGAATTCGATTTTGAAGATATCCGCCACATTAATACAGTCAATATAATGATATTGAAATCATTTTTTTAATCAAAATATATTTATTGCATCCATTATTTTTTCTACGTGTAAATGGGGCGGTACTTTTATAAGTGAATCGAAGATTCGGGAGCCGGAAAGTATATTCAGAAACAAAAAAGGATTTGCAACTTCCAAGTCCTGTAAAATATTATTTTCTTCCTGTATTTACATTAATTTTCCCCAATCTGATTGATCTCTTACTAAAAATAATTAATACTAAACAATTTAATATCTGAAATTCAGTAATAGAATTGTCGTTTTAATTTCAGTTGTTCTGCAACTTCTCTTGATATTTTGATGTCCTCTCAATCAGCTTAAACCGTTTTCTTACACCATTTCCACTGCAAATCTATACTAATTATGCCAGTCATATTTTAAGGCTTCTGGGCAATATTACCATTTCATTGATTTTTTTTACAACTTCTATGGATAATTTAGCTCTCTAGCTAATAAATATTAGGATACGTCTGGCCGCCATGTTTGTTGGTTTCCGCCAGAGACCATTAAAGCAAAAAGAAGTGTAGAGTGGTCAGTCATTTACAAGTGGATATGACACGGACCACCCTACCTGGATGCAATCTATGGAGTGGAATCCCCCCATTTGGATGTATTCCATTCGAAGTTAAGTTGCAATAGAAATCCCACTTCTTAGCTACTGCGTGAAAAGCTAGTACAGAGTAGGGCTATAAAACTCCCACATCATGCAACAGCCTCTCCCCCTCAGGACAGTCTCACAGAAAGCGAGGGTCCACTTAATCGTGGTAACGTTGACGGGGCCTTAATCTCCCAAGCGATCGGAGGAAGCAGACATAATCCGCTACTGGGGAGTTATAAGCAACAACAACCATTAAAGTAATAATGAAGGAAAGGTGGATCATGTCATACCAAAATTACTCATGTCACAAATGGCGAACACAAAGGCATTGGGTTTAATGTTCTTGACATGATCCGTATAGGTTAGGTGTGATAATGTGGTTGCTAAAGGAGTGACTCCTTTGTTCAGGGGTTAGTAGTACCCTTTAGTGTATCATGTTTAGTTTATGTACACATTCGTAGTATAGACTTATGTTTAAGATCGCTTAAAATTATAGATGTTTAGGGTTTATTTGAGATTTTTTACTTCCTAACTTCACGCAAAACTCATTTACAACATTGATGCGAAGGTACTTTCGAATTTGGCACTTGTTTCCATCATAATTCACTCGTTTTTCAGTCGTGGTCTTAAAAGGGGCAAATGGCCCGTAAACGGGAAGAAATCTGACAACACGGCCGTCAGGTATGACGTCGTATTCATTCACGAAGCATTTCAAACACAAAATGACAAACCCGCAAATACCCCAAGATCCACCGAGATTAGTTCATGAGAGAAAGGAAAGGGTGGAAGTCAGAGGCGATAGATAGTTAAAAGGGACAGAGGATATGCAAAAGGTATCAATTTAAAAACTCTTGTTTCTAGTTATATTTTAAAGAGATTTATAAATTCTATTTCCTAACATATTGAGTGTAGTACTTTCAATGACATCTCGAGACAAGTTATTTTATTTTTGTGTCATTTTATATTAAAACTAGCTTTTAGCCATTATTTCTACTCGACACTCGGTTATCAAGTTAAAATATTGAATTATAGGTCATATTACTGTACCTGTTTAGTATTTTAAATATTCCTTTATTGACCTCAAGATGCTTTACAATCGAATCTCTAACAATGAACTGCAGGAGCTTACCTACAACAGAAGTTAGGGAAATGAGCCGAGAGATTTCAGGATCAGTCTTCATTTTTTTTTTTAAATCTTAGGTCTTACGTATGCTTCCCTAATGTTTTTTTTTAACCCTATACAAATGGTTTTTAATAGTTCGCTTTCTAACTACTTAAGGTAGAGTGTATATAATGTAGCGGGACGCGAAGCTCTGGAATTTTTTTTTTCAATATAAATACTAATTTCATTTTTAGTTAGGTCGAATTTTGAAAGTAAAAAATTCTTCCTTAAAAATGATTACGTCCTGTATTGTAAGTAAATAATATGTATTTTTTATAGTAAAAATATTTGCAAAATATTCATTTGATTTCTTTGTTACGGTAGTCCGGATCTTCATTAATGGCTCCCTCGGCCTCCTGGAGAGGCCTAAGGCACTCCCTATTTAGCTTACGGGCATTTGCATATCTATAAAATCCCTTCGGCTCGTTTGACACCGATGCTACCTCCTATTCATAGTTCATTTTGACTGTTCTTTTTTTGTGTTTAATAAGGCGATAATAATAAAGTTGTTGGTTTCTATTCAGCATTACTACTAGTTTGTTTTCGAAATGTTATTTTACAATCTATTGCATTTTCTTCTAAGATTTTATTCTCACTATTTATCAACGGTACCTAATTTGATTTATTTTAATATTTACGTCTAAAGTGCACTATTTTATTATTTATATCGAAAAATGAACGCTGAATTTAAATATACATTTTTTGAAAGTTTTCAAAGTTTGAAATTTCATCCCAATTTAAAAGTTTTAAACGGGTGCGAAAAAAATTGCAAACTTTAAAGTTCAGAATGAGTTGAGAACTCTGGTGAACATTTCCTGGTATATTTAGATTGAATTGAACTATGTTATGGTCACTATTCCAAGCGTTTCATTAACATGTATATTATCAACTAACTTCATTTTATTTGTCAAAATTTAGTCTGTGATAATCTGTTTGTGTGTCGGTTCCTCCCCTACTTGAAGCAGGAAACTGTCGTTTCTAAGTTCGAGAAGTCTCTTTCCTGCATTATCAGCCGTTTCTTAAAAAAAAAAAAAATAATCTCCGGTTAGAAAATCGAAGTTATCAAGTATAGCCGGGATGTTTGTTCTAGTGAATAATTTCATGCTTTACCGTTTGTCAAGGTGGTCTGTTGACAAGAAGAAAACTAATTTTATTACTAAATATTAGGAACTTGATAGCTAAAATCTCAGACATAATATCAATATTGATATCTTTCATTAACGTGACTAGCTCGTTTTTAAATTTCAATTATCGCCACCGCCATTTCTTCTAGACTTATTTCATTAAATATTTTGCAGACTGCCAAGTTAGATTCCCCAATAAAATCTCTTTTACTACTTTCGATCCATGCCTCTGTAACTTCAATAATATCAAACTCTTCCGCTGTAACGAATACTTCAATTTATTAATTCTGTTCTTTAAACTTCACTGCTGTTTAGATGCAGTCCATCTGTCATAAAATAGTCGCGTCGTTAATAAAAATGATCTCAAAAGTTGACGAAATGTGCTGCTTCTTTCTGACAAAGAGCTTTTAATATAAAATGTTCTGCCTAGAAAGCTGCTGCCGGAACCCATTTGTGGCAGTATACTCGAATTAATCATTTTACGGGTCTATCTTTAAATTCCAATAGAGTTCTATAACGCACAAGTAACTCTTACGACCAAGTAAAAAATATTAGTTTTACTCATATGATTTATAAAAGAAATATTTTCGGTAGTTTCGTCTGCAAAATCAAAAGTGGAATTAGTTCTTTTCGATTTTACCCCTACCAGTAACGCTTACTTTTAGCCAGACATCTGACACAAAATGCAATAATTTGGTTCTGCATAATAGAATCGCTGACCAGAGGAACTTCATTCGCGCCCCCACCTTCAGAGAAACTAAAAATGAGTAACTATTAGTTGTGATTATCGGTAATTTCTGCTTAGGGGATCTGCGGGAGGAAGGGGGGGAGCACCTCGACTCACCAGTACCAGCTGAAAGAAAGACTAGGCCTAGTAGGTGTAGGTCATCCTACACCTCCTTTGCAGTGCTCAGACTTACGATTCACGGCATCCAACTTAGCCGAAAGATGCGCGATTTCCGACCTTAGGCGAAGAAGCTTTACCTCAAACTGTCGCCGACTGGCACAGATTCGACATCGTCTTAAACCACCTTGGAAGTGAGGTCTAAGAAATTGTTACGAGCTCGTGTGTCAGTCTTTCTCCTGGGTGGGGGGGGGCATTAATTTTAGTAGTTGCTTCGAAATATGATTGATTCCGGAATAGATAGTAGGTGCTATGAGGAGACAAAAGATATTAAAAGTAAAGACAAGGTCTGCTGACCAAAGTCGCTTGCTCTCACTTATTCTGATTTATAACCTTACGACCTTCAAAACTTTCGATAATATTTCTGGAAAAAATGTCTGACGACCTTCGTGGAAAATTTTGGCAATTATATCATTCAAAAGAGAATGTAAAACAACATAAAGGTTTCAAATTTCGTTAGAATCGGCCAAATAGTTATGATGTTATTGACAAAACAAAATAATTTCCGGGCTAACCTTCGGAGGAACTTAGTAATTATATCATTTGAAAGAGAATGTAAAAAAAAAATAAGGGTTTCAAATTTCGTTAGAATTGGACAGATACTTACAATGTTATTACAAAAAAATAGCAAAACGGGGACCGACCGACATGGTGAGATACAGAGTCGCAAGCGAATAATCGCACGCGACTAAAAATGAGTTGCATATCTGATAAAGATAGAGAAAAAGCTCTTGTTATTTAATAAGCTGTAAATAAGCTAATATTTCGCTTCTGCTACCAGAAACAAAGATAAGATCTATAAAAACACAAACAAACGTACACAAAGGCTTTAAAAGTGTCACTTGAAAACGAAAAGAATTAAATCGAGAACAATACAAGTTATATGGATTTCTGCTCGGTAAAATATTTAGCTGTAATGAAAAAATACATTTATTAATTAAGGGAAAGCAGAAATGGATTTTTTTTTACGCGAACTTGATTTTAGGATTTCTTTATAAATTTGGAGACGAGCATGTAAGAACCACTGGTCTTCGAAAATCGGTTCAAATTAGACGGATCATCGCCCAATTAAAGTAATGCAATGATTTGATGGGCTACTTTTTACACCTCGATCTCTACCAACTATATTTACAAAGAAGTAGGAATAAAATAATTAGGTCAATAAATAAGTTAAGAACTAAAGAACATAAAGACGTAATCCATGATAGCACCCATACTATGAATAACTGAAAAAGTACAAAATTTCGAAAAGATGTTTATTTCCTAAATACCTTTCTTAATGAAAGTTTATTTCCTCCTCTGGATACTTCAAAGTACCTTCTAATTTTTGCTGCATAAGAATTTTTGAACCTTAAAAATACCGACACTTGATTTTTCGTAACCAACGTAAAAAAGTGGTCATAATATTTCAAGTTTAGTAGGCTTTTTCTATAACCCTACGATTAAGTAGCTTTCCAATGCATCTATATTGATTAGAAGAGCCCCTTTCGTCCTAGTGACCCCATTAGGTAAGGTTTGTATATATATTTTATTTATCTTTTATAGTTCTATCAGTTATTTGATTACAATAACTAGAATAATTAAGGATAAA
Source organism: Ceratothoa steindachneri (assembly GCA_963969495.1). Taxonomy (NCBI): domain Eukaryota; kingdom Metazoa; phylum Arthropoda; class Malacostraca; order Isopoda; family Cymothoidae; genus Ceratothoa; species Ceratothoa steindachneri. The sequence goes on from OZ018331.1 coordinate 124,246,917, forward strand.
ATTGATCCAAGTTATGTGAAAAGCACGGTCAAATCAATATAGCCTCCTCGAGTGTAGTGGTGGGACTTATTTCGTGAATGCTTAGCTAGAATCGCCTTTGCTTGATTAAATTATTGTTAACATCAATTTAGCCGTGGAATGAAAAGGGAGAGAAATTTTTATCGAAGAGAATATTTTTGATGAAAATATGATCTTTAGTAGGAATTTATTAAGAAATTACATGATTCATCAAATCACTTTGATTCACAGTGAAGTCTAACATATACAAGTCAACCCTACTTTAACTTAGAAGGAAGAAATGAAGTAAAAACAATGAATGATCAGTAAATAACAAGAGTAGTAATATGAAAATGCCATGAATATTTAAGAAGATACATGTATATTTGATTGGGGGGAGGGGTGGTGAGGATACCAGGGTCAAACACATGAATAGCACAATGGTTTGGAATGGCCCTAGAAAAAGTATTTAGAGTGGACTCTAGGAACTGTTCTTGAGTTCACCGACAGAACATAGTAAAATTAACGGGCGAGTCCCGCAATCCGGTGAAGATTCCGATTTAGAGCTTAAATAATTGACTATCATCTTCGACATGCTCTAAAACTCTCGAATTTTTCTAATTGTAAAGATTCTGGTTATGAAAATGGTGATTGTGATTATGGTCCTAATAATAACAGTCAAACTGACACTATTGTTATTTTTTCCACAATTATTATTATTACTATTGTATTTTATTCAATATTGATATAGTGTATTATGATAATAATGTACAAAGGACGAGGATTCACCTTGGATTTTGGAGATTTGCTGTTTCTTTTTATGAACATTAATTTATTTAAACACACACGAGTGTATATTTCAGTGAAGAATTGGTTGCATAGAGTATAAGAATATTCCATAATGACGAATCTAATACTGATGAAATGAAATACCGATAACATACACATAAAATGAAATATTGAATAAAGTATCGTGGTGAAATGGGAGATAAATTCTAACTTGAGAATCCCGCTACGAAATGGTTAAAATACGATCTCGAGAAGTTGGCGAAGAGAAGGAGAATTCTCCGATTTCTCTCTAGATTCTCTCAACCCAGAATGGTCATTTTTATCAAGAGCTCATGCTAGCCGAGTGGATACGGCGTTGGCCTCTCAACGTCGTGGTACCGGGTTCGATTCCGAATCCCGGCATGAGCGGACACAAACGTCAGCGCACGTAGAGATCTGGCTACCGATTGGTGGATGAGCTGTGCTCACCCCGTTTTCGGGTGGGTAGATCTTACACCTCACACCAGCGATGGTGATACTGACCTTATATAAATTTCATTATCCGGTCGGAGATCCTTCCAGTATCATGGAAGGATAGACGCTGACTAACTAACTAACACTCTTATCAATAGGAAGTTTGGAGATGAACTATAAAAACAAACGCAAATCAAAATGAGATGAACTATAAAAAGAAAGGTAAACCCAAAAGAGATGAATTATAAAAATAAAAGCAAACCAAAAAGAGATGAGCTATAAAAAGAAAGGTAAACCAAAAGAGATGAATTATAAAAACAAAAGCAAACCAAAAAGAGATGAGCTATAAAAAGAAAGGTAAACCAAAAGCGATGAATTATAAAAATAAAAGCAAACCAAAAAGAGGTGAATTATAAAAAGAAAAGCAAACCCAAAAGAAATGAAGTGGAAAAAGAAAAGAAAACCAAAAAGAGATGAAGCATAAATAAAAAAGCAAACCCCATAGACAATCGAATGGAAAATAAGATATAAGTTTAAATGTGCCACGGATTGCATGAACTGCGGTAATATCCGAATGTCTAGTCATTATGATGGTACGAAATTAGTTCAAATGTTTGATGGAAGAGAGCCTTCAACCATTTTCATTTTTACTTTAATTTAGATTCTAGAAAGAAACGAAACTATTTGGTTTTTGTATTTCCACATAGCCACACACTTGAGGGATCAATACGTGTGCTTGAAATGACCGTGACCAAGATCCATTTAAGAAGACCTAAAATATGTATTTGAGAAAGCGAGGCACTATAGAGGTAAGTGCCGTGTACGAAGCGTCTCTTGCCGGGCACGTTCCGGTAAATATGATAAAACTTTAAAGAAATCTTGAAATTTAAACTAAATAAATGCTCTTTCTAATCAATGACTGAACCGGTAGAATACATCGTGGTCTTAGAGCACTAATTTTTTTAGTACTCAAACCTTTCATAATGCCTTTCCGCATTATGATAATAAATAGTATGTGACGTCGTGTACGGATCATTATTTTAGCTCTATATTTTGGAAGCATCGCGTGCTTTCAAATATTTTAAGGGGGGAAGAATACGCTTGTCATTACAGAGAAGTGATACATCATGGTATAATCTATTTTACAACTAGGATAATGAGGACTCGTTAGAAATAAGATAATTATGAACCAATAGGGAGGATAGGAAAGTTTGTAGCACCGCCTAGTCACGAATATAATACCTTGGTATTGAAATTTAGGCAAAGGGAATCAAAAGGAATTAAAATGAGTCTTAAAATTGTCACGGGGTGTTAAGCTATTAACAATTACATTTAGCTAATTGTCAGCAGAAGAATACGGCTTAAAGTGGTCTTATTATTGATGGCTTACATATTCGACTAAAATGGAACTAAACCGATTCTTTAAATTGCTGTAAGCAAGTATTTTTTTTATCAATTTCTAATAAATAAAGAATTTCGGATGGTGAATATAATTTGTTCGCTGAACCGTTCGAGGATTATTTTATTTTTATTTTAGAATCTCTTATTACATTTGATGGTACTTTACACTACCATAAATTAAAAAATATTGTGGAGATGGCTTAACATAGGGTCCCGATTTTTAGGAGAGGATAGTATTATATGGCAGTGAATATTGTAGACATTTGTGGTGTTGATGATATTGTCTAGCGATCAGCATCATAGAAGTAAACATGTTTACATCATAGATCATGGGATACATATATAATAAATAGTAAATTGAAACTGAAACTATTCCGAAGAAAATCCCAATAACAGGATCGTAAATATTTTGGAATTGTTATAGGAAATAGTCACATGGCGAAAGCTTGGGTAGGATTTACCCGTAGAAAACTCTACGGATTTGAATATTCATCTTCCGAAACACTTTGGTAGTGTTTGCATTGCACCGATCTTAAACCTTATTATGAACCATCGATTGTTTACCATCGACCAAAGTTAGATTCTTTCTTCCATTGTCATTGTATGTTTCTTCCAATTTATTCATCCTTTATTGATAAATAAAAGCGAAAGCGCTTGGAATAGCAAATCGCTTTTTTGTTTCATACTATTCCTCCATTTACTTTCTCAATTAAGTTCTAAGTTCAATATTTATAGAAGCTATTTAAAAATAAATAAAGAACGTTTTATAAAAAAGTATATCTTGCGTTATTGCGCATGCCTACTTTCTGGGTTCTTCCGCAGCCCTCCACTTACCCTGATGAATTAATCAAGGACCGTAGAATCCGTAAACTTCTTTAATGCTTCATCACTTCGTTCCGTCTTAAAGATACAGCGTGAGGTCGGAAGCGAGATCGATCCGACCGGATATTGGACATAATAAGGTAATAAAATAAATAGTAGAGTAGGTAATGTAGTGAAAGAAGGAATAGTAGGGAATAGGGGGGGAGGAGGAATTTAGATAGGGTTTGAAAAGATTTCATTCCCTGGTGAAAGGGTATCTCGGGCTTGTAAAAATATAATATTACGATAGTAATTAAGATAAAGAGAGTTGTAGGTCCCTGGTGAAAGGGTATCTCTGGCATTGTATTTATTATTTTTTTCTTTGAGTGTATTTATGTTACACTCAGTGGCATTCAAGCCTGTGTAGCAACGGGGTATTTCCGCCACTACGGTAAATCAAAATCAGTTTATCGAAATCGGGATTATAATTTAAGAATTGGGATTTTTTTGTGTAGGTAAGTTAGTTTACATTTTGGTGTCTTTTTTTTTTTTAATATGCGGCTAACATTTGGACACTACGCTCGCCATGTAGCGTAAGTGTTTGAGTTAGTGCATGTTATTCTCTTTCAATTTTAGCTCCGGGGAGGGGGGGTCCCCCTGGCCCGATCTCTTCTTACGGAACTCAGCGTCCGTCAGCAATACAAAACGATCGACCAAGAATCCCTCGAGTCCGTGGATGAGGGCCTCTTCGGCCAGTTTCTCTGATGTGTCGTCCGAGTAGTCCCATCATTTGAATTGTCCGGTCTTTAGACCATCGACAATCACTTCTGGTTCACCCTCGCTACGAAAATGGACTCCTCTCAGCAGTATATACTCTGAGATTTAGCATCCTCGAGTAGTCCATGGATTTGAATTCCTGTTTGCATGATAAGGAAAAACTACTCGCATGACGCGACTGCGTGGCCTTTTGGGGGCGGGATGAATGCTCCACCTTTTTTAGGCCTCACCGCCGCGGCCTCCATCCGCTCGACACATGAATCAGTAGGTGTTGTTGTGGCTGTGTTTTTGGGTGTATTTGTACCTTACCTCGCTGCCATAACCTGGACTCGAGGATCCCGTGAAAGGGCATTGCTCGGGGCCGGAGCTTTTTGGCAGCTCTTTTCTTTCTGGAGTTGGAAATTAGCACGTAAGATTTCATCCGAAGGACGGTTTTCAGGAAACAACGTTTCCTCCTTCCGTTCTTCACGAGCATCGTGCTTATTTCCTTTGGGAAAGTTCCAGGACAGGTCAGGTTAGCGATGTGTGCATAATATATGGGGCACATTATTTTGGTGGATTTTGGGGGCCACACTACTTTTAGCAACCACTGCCTTCGCAACATTCGCTTTGGTTGTGTTAGATTTTTTCTCCTCTTTTTTTCCGATTCTCTTTTGTCAAATGAATCATGTCCTGTTTTACTGGACAGCTCATCGACATTGTTCTAAGTGGGCCATTATAATTAATGCATTTTTGTAAGTCACTTTTATAATCACGCGAGACGTGACTTTGTAGGGTGCACACAAACATATCAAGGTGTTTGCAGTGGGGCATGTAGCAGACGTGTGTTTGTTGTACCTATATCACTTAAAGTACATTTTCAGGTTAATGAATTCCTCACATTTGATCTGCTCGGAGCAGACACCAGATGCGTACATTAAAGATGAGGAGGCCATTTTATTTTGCTTTGAATGTCATTATAGTCTCCGTGAAGCAGGGCCATTCCTGACTCATTTGGCACCCTAGGCAAGACATTTTTTGGTCATCCCCGAGGAGACTAGCAACTCTCCCCGACAATGCCCCTCCCCCATCACATCTACAAAAAAATAAGCACAAACTAACTTTGAGCATTTTCAATCTATTGAACAACATAAATTACACATTTCAAAAACAATCAACATGAAATAATTTAGGATGACATTTTCAATAATGGATTGCACAAGCATAAGTATTGAATCAATAAATCAGAGGAAAATTAAAGACATGATATCACTCAAACAATTGCACAACATATACACAACATGGGATAACTTAAATAAATATTGAAATAAATTTACAAAAGCGTAAAAAAATTGAACACAAAAAATATAGCAATATTGAGAGAAGTACAATGTATTGCACAGACATTAACATGTAAGCATTGAAATAAGTGAGGAGGCTACTGTACACAAACAAAAATATCTCCAAATAAAAGGGAAAAGATATTTTTTACACATCTGACAGCTATTTACAGTGCAGTTTGTCTAAAAGAGAGGGCTGTTTATTTGAAATGATTTAATGTCCACATACTAAGTTCTACAGCTTTACTTGGCTTGTCTTCTTAGCAGCAAAAGCATCAAGACATCATCATAAGACACCTGTTTTGAGACCTCACGATTTATACTAATGATTACAAGGCCGCTGACCCGTTCTTGCCACATAGAAGATCTGAGGTAGTTTTTTTTATCAATTTGAGCTTTGAAAAGCTCTTCTCTGGAATAGTTACTGTGACAGCTTGAGTGTTAGAAATCCTTAGTGCCACCCACCTATTTGGATATACTTCAGTAAGCTTCTTTTAGTGTAAGAAGGTCAGAGGTTCCATATTTGTCATGCTCAGTGAAAGAAGTTGTGGAAGATTTTCCATTTCCCTTACAAGTTCGGTAACATCAATATCTTGCTTACCATCATGAGTAAAAACAGGAGTCAGGGACTGGCAGAGCTCAAACAGCTCTTTCTTTTGCATTTTTTCGAAATTGAGTAGCACTCCGAATTTCTCATGCACCTTTTCTAAGGTGCATCTCATATTGGCACCGTTATCATAGGATTGTCATCTGTAATCCTCAATTGGGATGTTAAGGTTCAGCTTTTTGAGGATGTTAGTTGACAAGGCTTTTCCTGTTGACTCCTCAGCCACAAGAAAACCCTCAAAGTGTTCTTTAATTTGTGGCTTGTCATCTTGTATCACGGTCCTGACAATCACAGTTTGTGACTCCTTCTCTGTTCAGTTCAAATTCTGTGACTAAAAAAGGTTTACAACAAAAACAATGTAAACTGTCTGTTTTTCTTGAGTACATCAGCCAGCTTCTTTGGATTTTCGTTCATTTTTAACTGTCTGGTGAAATAATCATGCTGGTAACTTCTACCATCGCTGTTTTGGGGAAAGGTGAATGTTTGCTAATTGGAATGTTCTCCTTTGAATGATCGCCGTTCTAAGTTTGTCAAATATAACAGATGGTCAGTCTGCAGGGTCAATTGCAGGAGCTGATATACCAGTGTGTTGTCCTGAAGTGAATATGGCAGGTTGTCTTACCTCTTTGAAACTAGGCAGCCCCTGGGTGGGGATAGATAAAGGTGTACCTATTTCACTGACAGGCTGGTCTGATGTAGAGGGGATTGTGGGTAGACTTTCTCTGGTTCCAGGTTGGGTGTCAGAGAGCCCTCCATGACTGGGTACAAAGGTGGATGTGGCTGCTGGCCTAGGAGTGGCAGAGGTGGGTGATAAATATTTCAGAAGTGAATGTAAAAAGAGGCAGTAAGGTATTTAATTAACTGGATATTTACATGGGAAGGTAAATATATGGTAATTGTGAAACCAAAATTTCATAACCTGTACCTTACACCTGACATAATAACATCCCCTGACTTAGGACATCCTAAATATAGCAGCAAGCTAATGTCAATATAAACACCTCAGAATTGTAACATGTAATAAATTACTGTATATATAACAACAACTTCAGTACACCTGTTCTAATTAAATTTAATACAATGGTAATGACATATTTCTGATCAAGATTAAATATTTTCAGGTTATGTTGATATTCTCAGAAAGTAAATTACGTTCTGTATGTTTATTAGGCCAACTGAGATCATACAGGACTTAATTTTATTTCGTGACGTTGTTTTCAGTGCACTAGAGTGGGTGCCATAATAGTATGTAGTGCTGCCAAGAAGTTGGTGGACACAAGTTAATGAAATAGCCTACTACTGATAGCAATACGAGTGTTTTTCTGCTTTCATTTTAAACGGTACGGCTCAACAAAGTCTTTGTTGACGCTTCAACATTGGCAACATTGAAATTGAAGCATCAAGGAAGTTCGACATCTCAGAGAGTGCATGTTCGATCATTTAAGCCAGTTGGTGAGATTCAGTGACGGTAGGCCCTAGCCACTAGGCTACACACAGGCAACGGTATGAGTCTTTCGGTGCGTTATAGCACAAACTTTAAAAGAGACGATCTCTATTAACAATGTTATCACTACATGCATTTCGTACAGAAGTAGCTTTAATCATCATATTGAAAGTAAACTAACGAAGCAGCACTAACGGTACTGTCACTACGAGTACTAAGGTTAGCCCATTACCATTATGAGCTAGCCTAAATGCCAGAACACACGTTCGGTTCTGTTGATGCAATTTCCACCAAGATATTTCATGACAATTACCTCGGCTTCTCTCTTGTTTCTCCTCATCTTCTTTGCGTTTTTTTCTCGAATTGAGCTCCAGAGGGCTTTTGTCTTTTCATTTTGGGAGAGGCAGTTAGGTGTGTCCATCAACATAACTTCAATTTACGCACCTGTAGATGCAATTAAGAGAGATCAGAGGGGTGGGGTGGAATGGTCCACTTGATGGGAACATGCTTCGAGGTAGTGGATAATCCAAAATCGAAGAACAATTTTAGGAATCGAAAACTTACGATTCAGAGAGGTGTTATTGTTTATTATATTCTTTTTAATCTTTTTCTAAAAGAGCCATTATAAAAATAGGCAATTACCAAAAAAAAACAAAAGCACGACAACGCCTGTAGTTCCGCTTCCCGGCTGGCTGGCGCCCCTAGTATTTGCCTAGCCTGCCTTTAGGGCGGCACGGCCTTGTCGTGAAGACTACGTTGAAGACGTTGGTGTAGCCTTTGAATTTGATTACTTCGGGTACTTTCTCCCACGAGTGATTCCTAAGAATCTTCTCCGTGATCTCCTCAGTCGTGTGGTCTCTAACCCAGAAGTCGAGGCGGCGACAGATCACACTCCTATGGGAGCGTATTTAAGGCGGTGTATGGGGTCGTAGATTAATTAATTTGAGCTACACTGCGGACGCGGGGAGGTGAAGGCTTCAGTGTCCTCTTTCCTCGCATAGATCGCTGAGTATCTATTGAGAATGTCTAGCAGTCTGACGAGCGCAATATATTCATTTCATCGTATATTTTCTCAAAAAACTTACCCCTGTCCGTGTTTTTTTTCGGTCAGGTAAGGTTCTCAGGGCAATGGGCCGTGTTTCCTTCATCTCTCCTCCACTTCACCTAAGGATGGAATTTGAGAGGGAGTTCCTGGAAAGACCCGAGGTGGGGGTGTGAGTGTATGTATTAAAGAACCGTTTTGGAATAAAAAGAGGGTGTCTGAGAGAAATAGCGTGTGAAAAAGTAAAAAAAAAAGCAAGCGTTGGTCACCAAATTACCTTTATGTAGGGCCGCAAAGAAAAGTCGGTTACACTCGTACTATATCTCTTTCTCTCCCTTTACTAGCCTTCATTGAGGCCAGTTAAGGCGAAAAAAACCCCTCTCGAGTGAAAGGCTGATCTAGGAGTCTTTTTGGGGTCTCACACAATCACAGCGATATAACAATCCACTCGGGAAATATCACAGAAATAATTCAAAATTAAGGAAAGCACTTTACCACGTAGTGAAAAGTAGAACAATATCGTATCTAAATGACAAGCAGTCGTTCCGACCGGAGGACTACCACTCTATTTATAGCTGTTGTGCGGCTTGTAATGAAACAACACTCAGTTGACCATCTCTTGTAGTGGAAGACAGGACATAGGAGAGAAAGGTAAATATAGAGAAAGTGGACCTGTCGCTGGTAAAGTAGGCAAAGGTATGAGTAAGGAAGGTCAAATTGTTTGAGTATAGAAGAACAGAAGAATCATTTAAACATTAACATATAGGTAGCGAATAGCAAATGAAAATAAAATAAATCTTTAATGACATCCAACTAAGTTTCTAGCGGAGAGGGTCTTAACAAAGACTGACTTAAATGAATCGGTCGATGCAGCTGTCAGCTGTTAGCCATGAATCTAAAAACTTTTCGCCTTTCTTGGTACTGGTTTGAGAAGCCATCTTTGCTTCTTCCCACTTCATTTCGTATATGTGAGTGAGACAATGGGGTGCGACTGCCAACAGGGGATTTCTGCTTCGGAGGGTTTGGGATGCTCTTTAACCCGCGTCCAGAGCTGCTTCGAAGTATGACCGAAATATATGACAGCAACCCACCACAGTGGAGTTCAAACACTATATCCGACTTCTCCTGGTTAAGAATCCTGTCCTAAACACTCATGAGGTGGTTGCACAAAGTGCTAACCTTAGTGCGAATGGGTGGAGAAGCCGCGACATGATATTGGAAGTCTTATGTACTTATGGAAGGAACGCCCTTCTTAGTTATGCTTCCTGGTCAGCTCGTTTATGTTGTAGTCTCCATGTAGCGTTGTCAAAACATTCCGGGTAGTGGTCGGCTATACCGCTGCTTTGAGGTGCTTCTCTTCCTTCAAACAAGGCTGAACATCGCTGCAGTCGGTTGTGGCCATTTTGGTTCAGTGGATTAATGTTCTCGAAGTCCAGGAAACAGTCAGCATGAGTCTACTTCCTGTAAACTGTCATTCGGAGACCACCGCCACAGCCTCGAAAAACTAGGCCTCCAAAAAGGGCAAATATAAGTTCTCCCATTGCTCCATTGTAAACTGTATCTCGGGGAATTCAAGTAACTTCTCCAGGTTCCAAATCGCAAATGTGTCATCGACATACCTCATCCACATGGCGAACACGTGAGGGCTAGTGAGAACAAGCGTCTCAAATCGGCGCATAACGAGCACAGCATCAACAACTGAGACAAGAGTGCACATTTGGGATTCACTCCTTCTGGTGATAATTCCTGTTGTTATAAAAAGGAAAGGCTGAATCTAAGCAGATTTTAAGATACTCGTTGTGTGTGTGCTTCTTATTCTCTAAGAATCCTTGGTCGCTCCTTATAGGTGGAGAAGCAGTTTTTTAAGGTAGGTTCAATGGTATGAATGTAAATAAAGAGGTTACACCGAAAGAGAAGAGGACTCTATGGTTTTACCAACAACTGGGATATGGAAATAAACCGAAAGTTTACAGGATAAATCTTTATGCCCATTTAAAGATTGTTGTTACATTTGTCTCTTTGAACTCCTTTGGACCTATTACTTCGCTAAAAGATTTTTTTGGAAAATTGTACAAATTATTTATTTAGTTCGCTTCCCAATACTTTAAAGTGGTTTGAATAGATTATATTGGGACCCAGCTCTTTGGAACATTTTATTTTCTATATAAACTATATTTATTTTATTGAAAGTGTACTGTTCTCCTCAAAATTTCTTATCTCCTGTTATTTGTTTCCACGACGGTCGAAATATTTGCAAAGTGTTAATGTTCTCCCCAGGTGGTTTAGATCGTCACCAGTGACACCCGTGGTATCCTGAATGGGCCCGATGCCTCTCCCTAATTTGCTTGGAATTATTTACAAATTTATATACTCGCTTGGGCTCATGTTTTGACAAATACACTAGTATTTTTTTGTAGTTCTTTTTTTTTAGTTGAACAAGAAGACGATAACACAGTTATTGGTTTCAATTTTCAACACTGATGCTAGTTTTCCAAATTCCCTTATGTACTTTTTAATTTCACTATATATCCAGGACACTTGATTTGATCTATTAGAACCCTAGGTTTATAACACAATATTTCTCTATTTATAGTGAAAATTGAGCGCTGAAAATCATTATAAATTTCCTGGACATTTTCAACCAAATTAAAAATCTTTATCGGGCGAGAAAAAGATAACAATTCCAACATTTAAAGTGTGGAATGAGTTGAGAGCTCTTGTGAACATTTTTAGGAATATTTAGATTCAATTGAACTTTGTGGTGATCGCTTTTCTTAAGTTATTGTTTATCAATTCTCTAAGTAAATTCCCTGCATTGTCTGCTTTTTTATTTAGAAAATCTACGTTCGAAAAATTGAAGTCATAACATATAATCTTTAACACCCTATCTAATCATTCACTCCCTTCCAGGTTGAAGAGAGAGAGTTAGGAAGATAGAGAAACGGATGTGAGGGCGATCGATTTTACATATTTGATACTTTTCCCAAAGGAATAATCAATTGCAAGAATTAATTAAGACATGATTAGTGTTGTTCACGTAAATTTATGTGCAAATTATGTTCTTCATAGCCACCCTCTAGAGCTTATTCACCACTCGCTATTTGTTTATGGATGGCACCGAAGCAATAATCACAATTCATGGGTACGCAATGCCGTCTCTTGCAAGAATTGAGGACAAAGTTGATGGTTAGACGTCGATAATTCGGTCAAGGTTCTAATCCTTGTTTTTGCGTGCTGTAGTTGTGCTTTGCATGTTTAATCAGTGGAAGGCACCGGAGGATATAGAAGGGTTTATTTAAGGATTAGAATGGTACTTTTCAATTTGATATAAGTTACATTAGGAATTGTAAAGAGACGTGTAAGGTGTTAATAAATAGCAACTATTTTGCTATTATTTTGTTTAGAATTCAGAAAATGGAATAATTCATGGGATCATATCAAGAATTTGGAACACAACATTTACAGAAGTCGTTATTTATGATAATGAAATTTTGGAAGTCGATATTCTTGAGATGGTTAAATTGGGTTGCGATTCTTTACATGGGAAATCTTCAAGGATGTTTACATATCCTTAGAAGGCTGGTTTAGGTTGTTAGGTCAGCCCATGTTAAGCTAACATAATCAAAACACCATAAACGTCAGGGCCTTAGTAGATGCTAGTTATTCACCAGAGTTGAGTATATGAAAGTAATTGAACACAGAGACGAAGAAACCCTTTTACCAATAATCGAAAAAGTGGTGAGAGATGGATAAATTATCCACAATGATGAATGGCAAGACCACATAAATCCGGCCAATAATGTAAATTGCCAATACAGAATCCTCAACCACACTTTTTACTTTGTTAATCCACAGATAGACGTTCATATACAATATAATGATCATATTGAAGAAGACATAAAGGCAAAAAATAACAAATCCGAATTTCTTCCAGGTTATTCACAAAAGTGTATGTGGATGGCAAGAAATAAAGTAAGCAGGTTAATGACTTTCCATAACACAATTGCCACTCAATTTACTTTTTAATAAGTTACACTAGAGATCAAAATAAGAGAACGACTGTCCTTTATTAAAATATTTTTTTAAATATGAGATAAATCAAATTTCTATGGTACATAAAGGCCTGCACTTAATATATTTTATGGAGATTTCATATGATACAATCGTATAATCAAGAAATTAATTACTAAATAAACTAACAAAATAAAATATTGACATGTGCAAAATAAGAGAACGATCATTCACAGACTTGCTTAGCAAGCAAATGCACTAGAAACAAAGCAAGATTTCATAAAGATTAAACTTAAAACAATTAATACGAGGTGTTGAAGCCTTTGTTTCTATTACTTCGGCGCAACGACGACCACAGGACCTCACCAGGTTGTTGGAAAATTTTGGTGCTATTTTGGTCTCTTCTTTCTCAATTTTCGTCCATAAATCCGCCACATTTGATGGTTGCTGGTCTTGAACTTTGTTTTCCATTATCTTCCAGATGGTCTCAATTGGGTCCAGGTCCCGGCTCTGAGCAGGCCACTTCATTACTTCGATATCTTCTTGTTCGAAATAGTATTTTACTCAGTTTGAAGTATGGCAGGGCGAGTTGTCCTGCATAAATAATACTGGTTGGTTCAGAGATGCTCGGAGTGAAGGTATAATATCTTGTTGTACAAGGTTTAGGTACACATCCACCTTTCCAAGCAGTCGCACTAGACGAAAATATGCCTCATACCATGACACTGCCTTCTATATGCTTGGCAGAGTTTTTAACACATTTAGGGTTAAGCCTGTCAGCTACAGCACGTCTGAAAAAGCGTCTGCCATCAACCACAACAAAATTAAATTTACTTTTGTCGCTGAAGTAAATTCTCACCCAATCTTCATCCATCCAAACAACAGGAGCTTTAGCATATTTGACTCACGCCTTCTGGCCCCGTAAGGGGGACGGCGATTTGCTACCCTGGCCGTCGTGCGGAGCGACTCACCGCCCCGTCTAGCCCCAGCTTAGCCTCTTCTACTTCTTTCTGACACCCTTTCCTCTTACCTTGCTTCCTCACTTTCCACAAAACCTCTCACACATCTTTCTCTAGTTAGTCTCTAATTTCACAGGGTAGACGCCGACCAGCTTCCTCTCACCCAATCAACCCGGATTGGTACTGAGGGAGGAGGGGACAACGGCACCCTCACCCCTGAGCTCCGGTTTCGGGTAGTGGGTTTTTAACAACCTGCTTCATCCCCATCCATACCTTCCACATATCCCCTTTCTTTCTCCTTTCAATGTCTATCGATTTTACGCTGAACCTAAGGTGGAGCCGCCATGCTGATGGGTTGCCAGGCCACTAGGGAGTCGGAATGGCCTCAAATGGTGGCAACTGGTTCTGCCGGCCCCGTATTCACCTATAGCGTACGAGAAGTGCAGGCTAGCGGCTTAAAAGCTTCGTTTGAATGAGTCTTTTGTGACACTCAGGATGGCCGAGTGGATTCGCCGCTGGCTAACAGTGGTCCAGCGACGCGGGAAGCTATTCGCAACTCGCCTACGCTATTATTTTTTCTTTGCCCCTTTTACTACTCCCCTCTATCTACACACCCCTCGCAGAGCTGGTTACTGCGTGGGGTGATTAGTGTAGCCATCCCGTGTCATAATAGGGTCACCAAGCCATATGATGGAAATCTAAAAAAAAAAAGCCTCTCCATTTCCCCTCCACCACCTCCAGAGCCGCCCTCGGGTAGCTCTACGGTAGAAAAGGGGGCTTTTCCCTGTAACATTTCAGGGGACCCTACAAACGTCTTTTACCGGAGAGGAGGCTTACTCCTCTCCCATGCCTACGGGTGCATGAGACTCCCTCTCACCCCATCAGTGTCACACTCTTTGCCATGAGCATCAGCGGCATCACCTCGCTGCTACCGGAAGATGTTCTCGCTACGCTCTACGTGGACGACATTTCGTTCTATTTTACTGCAGCCCAGATGCCAGCTCTGGAGCGTCGACTCCTACATTGAACCGCATCTCTCGCTATGCCGAAGCGCACAGGATTCGGTTTTCCTTGGCCAAGACTAAGGTGGTGCACTTCTGCCGCCATCCAAGGCTCCACCCCGACCCAGATTTGTTTCTTAATGGGGTGCGCCTGGAATTGTTTGAATCGCACCGTTTCCTTGGTCTTGCATTCGACCGACGCCTCACCTGGGAGGTCATATTCGCAGCCCTAGGGTCTCTCTTATACCCGCGCCATGGATATTCTTCGTTCCGTGGTATTCAGTTCCTGGCGCGCTAATAAGGCTACTGCCTTACATTTTTATCGATCCTTTGTTCGTTCGAAGCTCGACTACGGGTGCGAGTTTTATGCATCCGCATCCCAACGTGTATTGCGGAAGGTGGACTTGATCCACCACACCGGCCTTCACTTGGCGACCGTTGCCTTCCGCACGTCCCACATTGGGAGCCTACTTGTCCATGCTGGGGAGATGCCACTCGCTCTACGCCGTACACAGTGTATTATTCGCCTGTGTGCGTGAGCCCGGCGCCTTCCCCAGTTGCCAACAGCTTTCAATGCATCCTCAGCTGATCTAGACGGGCCTATGCCACCGAGAGATGCAAGTCATACCCAAAGCTCTTTGGGTTTACGGTTAGGAAATTCCTTTGGGAGCTCTGTATAGCTCTCAGGCCGGTGGCGCCCCTTGTTCTGCCCAGGAAGCCACCCTGGAAGGTACCCCATTTGACTATTTGTCGCCACACCTCTGTTCCCAAAGAATCTACAGCGCCGGGAGTACTGTGTTCGGTCATTTTAGAGCATACTTCGTGTCTCTCACGCTGGAATCGTGCCATTGTATACAGATTGCTCCAAGTTCTAAGAAAGGATTGGTTTCCACGCCGTATCTCCTATGTTTGAAGTTAGCGGGGCTCTGCCAGGCGCTGCATCCCTCTTCACGGCCGAGTTGGTTGCAATACCCCGCTCAGTACGGGACATAACGCGACGTGCCTAGTTCGGAGACCGGATTGTGATTTATAGCGACTCACAAAGCGCTCTGAGTGCTCTCGGGACATTGGAATCTCCCCATCCCCTGGTTCGCGATATCCATAACGCCACGGTTTTGGCATGCCGTGAGGATGTCGAGATTATCTTCTGCTGGGTTCCTGGACATGTGGGAATTGCGGGTAATGAGCGCGCCGATGAGGACTGTGCGACCAGACCAGCGTTTAACTCTTCCCCGCACTGATTACTGGGCAGGAATACGGGCTGCCCTCAGGGCGGCTTGGCAAAGAAGATGGGAGACGGTCAAGGGGTTCTTAGAGTTAGGTGCCGTTGCGCCGTAACTGTTCCCATGGACCTACCCCACAATGCCCCGAGGGCTTCAGGTTGATTTCTGTCGTTTCCGAATTGGACACACTCGGGACACACTCGCCGGACGCACCGCCATTTGATGGACCGCTCGCCTGCGCCCTACTGTGAAGACTGCGTTGTCCCTCAGACTGTTGGGCATATTCTTGTTGAATGGCTTAGTCTGGGGGATCTTCGGGCACGTCACCTTTCTGGACGAGCGGGGTCGCTACCGCTTGTTCCTTGTACTCGGGTCTGGTTCGTTTGTGCGCACGGACTTTCGGATTATACGACTTTTTGGAGGATCCTGGCCTCCTCCACTTTATTTGACTGTTTGTTGTAGGTCGCATGCTCTTGCGCTGGGGAAAAGCGGGCCTACCCCTAACACTAGAGCGCGCTTCCTTCATGTTAGCTTTTTATTTTTGTTGTTAGCCTATGATGTTTTATGATTGTTATTTGTTATTTACTTGTTATTTTTTTTTTAATATAGCCTAGTCGTAGGCTGTAGGGAGTACAGCGACTTGTGCCCTAGTAATCAGTCGCCAAATGGGCTCCTAAAATTAAAAAACCAATCTTCACAATGGACCGTTTTGTTATTAGGTCCCAAAGCAAGAAAAATAATACATCTGCTCCCCCCTCCCTCTTGTGGCTTACCTACACACACTTAACTAATTGCATAATCAAAGAATTATTCAAAATAACAAATTGTATGACAATATTTGAACCTTCGTTTTTGACGACGCAAAACTCTCCTGTTTTCGTGATAAACAACCGCAATGGAGTGAGTTCTAATACAAAGAATTATGCCTTATATTTACGGGCGGATGTTTGGTCTCAATAAAAATCAACCCGTAAATTAACGTTATATCTGTATTTTTGGTCGTTTCTCAAAACAAACACATTTCTTTAGGTTTCTCAGACATGATTTTTTTTTTTAAATATGTCACAGCTTCTGTGCGTGTTTTTCCTATTTTTTAAAAAATGAGCTGGGGTGGGGGAGCAGATCCTCCTCCCTTTTGTTTTGTCCTCCAGCCTCGATCGGAGTAGAGAGGAGGAGAAGGCCTGCGGCGGACTTGCTGAAGACCAATAAGGATGCTTAGGATAAGTATCTGCGTTAAAATAATTACAATTAGCCCCTAAATTATGATTGTCGAGGTTTAGTGAGTGGGTAATCCCAGTCCCACTTCCTGGACATATATTTTATTACCTCACCGAGGTGAAGCGGAGGTGAAGCGTATCCAATACACCTACCTTAACCACAAGCGGTGAATAAGAATAACCCCGGTGCGTACCTTTTGATCAAAACTAAGATAATGATACCCTGAGTGTGTTCACTGAGTAAAAGCCAACCATGAATGGATCAGTGTAATATTGAGATTTAAGCCGAGTGGATTGCTTAATAATTGCCAAAGGATCGTCCAAAATAGTTAAACACACAGATACAAAAATAATCTTTAATGTACATGAATTTGAAATAAGCAACAGCGTATATAAATATAAATATAATTAATCTTGCACTGAATAAATAAGTCTACAAAAATGTCGTGGGGATTACTTGAAAATTACTCACTGGGATGCTTGCGTCTTAATAACGCCGACAGCATGAATGGAATAGTATTAGTGAATTAAACACTGAATTTAGTAAGCACTTCTAATACTCGAGGTTACGGGCTCGGGATGGGAATTCTAGTTCACAAATAAACTGGTGAAGTTAGGGAGGGGGTTAATTCAATTAACGATACCTTTTGACTTCGTAAGTATTTTGAAGTGGACGGTTAAGATCTTTTTCTGGTGACGATGATCGCACCTAGTCGGGCCCGTAAGGTTACCAAATGAGAGAGTAATCCTAGGCCGGTGATATAATGATCCTTTGCCGGATCACAAAGGTGAGCCAAACGGTGACTCAAATCGGACTTCTTCCTCGAAGTACCTGTCCGATTATTCGGCTCCTGGAGTGGGTAGCCCAAACCGATTACCTAGCTACGTCTAGGGTAATCCGCAGAGGGAGGTCATGTGTAACCTCTGACTCTGAAGGAGATGGAGCTGCGAGAAGTTTGGCACCTACAAGTACCGTGACGGCAACAACCAATTCCCCGAGAAGTTCCTTCCTTGCAGCGGGCGAACGGTTTCCTTTGTGGATCGGGCTCCACACAAACTCGACGTAGGTCCAAAATCTTCTGCCTGAATCCAAAGAGATGTTTTCCTTTTATTTCCTTCACGAGCAGAAATCGAGAGATAGAATCGAATTCTCGTAAAATCCGTATCGTCGCGCGAAAGGCCTTTTTTCATCTTTGGGCAGACAGTATGTCTTTCACGCTTTCGAGCCATCTCGGAGTTTACGGTGGTGCGAAAAAGGGCGACAGAGAATTCGAGGCGAGAGGTGCATTTAGAGATACGAGAGGGCACGCAGCTTGTGTCGGAGTATTTCTGCGTACACTTATGTACGCGGTATTTAGACTTTTACATCGATACTTACTTTGAAATGGAAAGACAAAACATATATACACATATAAAAATTCTTAAATTAATTTGACCTCTAAATTATTTGGAGGCTTTTTTATGCGGCAGTACTTCCATTTCCCGCCATAAAAATAGATAATTTGAGGCAACTTTCCTCAAAATAAATAGTTCATTATAAGGATAAATTTAATACGTTAATGGAACTACGCAAACGTTACAATTTCTCCGATGTTTTTAATTTGTAAATGTAACTCACTCACCGCACAATCAGAGCCTATATACTGTTTACATGAATAGTAGAAAGAGAATTAAAATTAATTAATTTATGTGTTTAATTAAATATTTGTTAAAAAACTATA
Organism: Ceratothoa steindachneri; assembly: GCA_963969495.1. Taxonomy (NCBI): domain Eukaryota; kingdom Metazoa; phylum Arthropoda; class Malacostraca; order Isopoda; family Cymothoidae; genus Ceratothoa; species Ceratothoa steindachneri. The sequence goes on from OZ018331.1 coordinate 124,265,679, forward strand.
CCATGATTAAAATAATAATAAGGGTAAAAAATAAAATCCATGAACAAATTACGAATAATATGTCTATTACCTATTCAAAATATATTTATACCAGGCAATGGCTTAGCCAGCTTGCGCTTGGCTACTAAGATTAAAATTGAAGCTAAATTTTCACCCCTTTCAAAAGATCACGTTGCTAAAATATAGTTATAGAAGAAAATATATAAAAATAAATTTTCTGAACTTCACCATTTGTAATTCTTTGGGTTTTAAAAAAATTACAAAATTTCGATACTTATATTTATTTCTGAACTTCACCATTTTGTTTTTTGATATAAAAGAATTATTAGAAATAACTTTGATAAAAAACATAAGTCATAACCAAACTAAGATGAAATTATTATTCAAATACTCAAAATAATCCCCTTCTTATATTATAGAGTTAGTGATGATGATGATGATGATGATGATAATGATAATCTGTAGGTTTAATTTTTGAATACACGAATTCCTTAAATTAACGACTAACCAATAATTCAATAGATCTCTTGTTCGAGGGAAACTTGTGATCTTTTTACCATAATTTTCAAGTTTGTAACTGAACTATTACGATTATATTTTAATATACCTAAAACAAATTTAATATGCTATTACCAAGTTGGCATATCATCATCATCATCATCATTATCACTAACTATAATTTAAGAAGGGCATTTTTTTGAGTATTTGAATAATAATTTCATCTTAGTTTGGTTATGACTTATGCTTTTTATCAAAGTTATTTCTAATAATTCTTTCATAATATCAAAAACAAAATGGTGAAGTTCGGAAATAAATATCGAAATTTTGTAAATTTTTTAAAACCCAAAGAATTACAAATGGTGAAGTTCAGAAAATTTATAAAAATTTAACCATGGCTTCTTTTTTTTTAGATTAAAATTTTAATCCTAGTAGCGAAGCGCAAGCTTCCCCCGTAGGGGGAAGTGGCGAAGCCATTGCCTGCTATATTTAAAATATTGAAGTAGTCCTAAGTAGATTTTTTTCATTTAGTTTTCCCGCTAAACCTGGAGTCTTTTGTTTTCATTTGAGTAGTTGAGTCTCTAGCTAAATAGCAAATATTTGCTCACCTATTAAAACAGAGCCGAGTATTGCGAAGATTGTGGTCTCGTACCTTAAAACCACTAATCACTGGTTCCGAGCGCAGTCCACTCTCTTCAAATACTCAGCTGCTCTGATGGCTTGTAGTTCATATCATCAGAGATCAGCTCGATATTTTATCACTCTTTGACTAAAGGGCTATTAATTCCTAAGTTAAATTCTCTAAACAAATATTATTTCAGTAATATAATCGTTCAGTCTTAGAATGCATTCATTACCTTGGGGATGTTGTAAATAGCTCTATTTGAACATCATTCAAAGGAAAGCTAGACAAGTATGTGGGTGAGAAGACTTATGTAGGCATATATTTTTTTATTAGTATTTGCATGCTTAAAGTCTTGTATTATAAACTCAATATGACTAACCTACTGGTTCATGGTTGATACCGCAATCCAATGCATGGTGATGGCTTGATGGGTTTTGGGATGCTTTGACTGGGATAACTTTGATAGGTCCTAAGTGACTTTTTTCATCTTTTATTTTATGTTATGTTATACTCATTTAAGTTGTATGTTTCTTTACAAATTATACATAACGGCACTTTCGTGGAGTGGGGTTTCCTAAAAGGCGCATATGTTTAATATGTTGATTATCCAACGGATAGGCCATCCTTACAAACTTTAAAACGATAACAAAAAGATGGCGACAGCGCAAACATTAGTAAAATGAAAGATTCATTTTATAACTTACATTTGAACAGGGTTCTTTATTTCGATCGACTCAGTAGCAACCTTATATCTGTGAGTAGGGGACTGCATTGGTCTACTTCGATGGTAAAATCTACAAAAAGAAAAGGGAGAGGATCGGAAGACAGTTGTATTTGAACGGGACGAACCTGGTCTATCTTCCTCCAGAATGAAGAACGATCTCCACTTTCCGTAATATGATTCACTCGCTTCTTAATTTAATAAGAAAGTAGGCTGTTCAATACACACAAATGTCACTCTCTTTGCTCTTTCACATTACACTATAGATGACATAGGTGATCTTGACTCCGGCTAGACGCTCATTCTACTTTAGCGGAAATACTATCCATTCCCGTCGTCTAGTTACATACCCACGTAACTCGTAATTTACGGCAGTCTCAGAGCAATTTGTCCTCAAAATCGGCAAGCGAAGTGCGGGGCTTTTTCTCCGTTAGTGCGGCGCCTCATGCAAGCTCTTGACAGATATTTAGAAATTAGTATTTCTACATTGTTTTTTCAGCAGATTGCATGGTATGTTATATATCAATAGAATGCAAAAAGAATAAGGAATAAGAATTTATCAATCATTATCTAATTGCATCAAAATAGAGTTGAAATAAATTGGCATAAAGTGAGAGGAAATTTTTTTGTGAAAAAAAAATCAACTTTCGGAAGAATTGACGCTTCCATTCACGTGATTTTTAGATTTCTTTGATTGCACAAGGGCGAGTGGCTTTTGCTCCAAACATTCAAACAAAATAAAACACATTTTGATTCTTAATTCCCTAGGTAATAAGAGTGGAAGTAGTTCACGCGCATTGGAGAACTACCGTTTTGGTCAGATTTTATCGGAGTCTCTCTTTTTTTTGGGGGGGAGGGGGGATTTACACGCTTCCCCTTTTAGGCTGCCCTTGCGAGTAGGATTTAAAACGCTTCCTTATTGGTTCCTTTATAAGTGACCAGAGGCTATTTCAGCCAATCAGCCACAGTCTCTTAGTTGTTTTGGTTTGAAAGTGAACCAACTCAATTTGAGCTTCCGCACTCGGGCCGCACAAAAAACAGCTATTTTTGATCTGGTCCGCACGTCGTGGTTAAATGACGAAAGTCCTCCGATCAGTAATGTTGAGCCGTTTTTTGCAACCATTATTAAATTTTATAAATAAGTCCAGTGTTAGGAATGAATACGATAAAGATTGCCCATAAATACATGTATGCAGATGACCTAGAGTCATTCTTGGTAGGAGGACTTAGCGAAACGTTCCCGTGGAAAGCAACGCAAATATTCCTAACCAAGTCAGATTTGGGGATGGAGAAGTCATCAAAGTTCAAAGAAATTACAATATTATGACTACTATGTCATGGTTGGGGTGGGCAATAACCATAAGTCTTGGTATGGTTTAGCTTAAAAAATAAGAACAGGGAGATGAGGCTAATTTGAATATCATCATTATTATCATCACTACATCATCATCACTTCTCACTAACTCTATAATTTAAGAAGGCGAATTTTTTGAGTATTTGAATAATAATTTAATCTTAGTTTGGTGAGGACATGTTTTTTTATCAAAGTTATTTCTAATAATTCTTTTATAATATCAAAAAGCAAAATGGTGAAGTTCAGAAATAAATATAAATATCGAAATTTAGTGAATTTTTTTAAAACCCAAAGAATTACAAATAGTGAAGTTCAGAAAATTTATTTTTATATATCTTCTTCTATAACTATATTTTAGCAACGTGATATTTTGAAAGGGGGCAAATTTAGTTTAGAGTTCCTTTTTAAAATTATTATAATTGGCGAAGTTCATAAAATTTATAAAAATTTAACCATGGCTGCTTTTTTTTAGATTTTAAATTTTAATCTTAGTAACTAAGCGCAAGCTCCCCCCCCGGCGAATCCATTGCCTAGTTATTGTTAGAAAATTAAAAGACCCAAGGACTCCTAGAGGATTCGTGGCAGATAAAGACAGGTATGTGATAGAATAGGGCTGGTGGCCAAACCCTGTGTGAAGCTATACCGGAGATAATCAGTGTCGAAGGAGACGCTGTCCATATGGACAGATTGTGTACCAGAGGTGTGGCGAAACTGAGGTTTCACCATGAGCATGAAAACGAAGAGATGCTTCTTGTTATTATAATGATCCTAGCGCGCGCGCGTGTGTGTGTGTCTGTATGTGTGGCCGTCTGTGCAAGACAAACATGAAAATTGCTGTTGAAAAAGTCAGAGATTTTGTTTGTAATGTCTGACACTGTTGCGAAATGATTTTTAGTAGCGTGCGAGTCAGGTCGCGAGCAACTCTACATCTCACTGTCGGTCGTTCCCCGTTTTGCTTTTCTTTTTGTTTTTATAATAACATTGTAACTATTTGGCCGATTCTAACGGAATTTGGAATACTTATGTTGCTTTACATTCTCTTTCGAATGTTATAATTACCAAAGTCCTCCCAAGGTTAGCCAGGAAATTATTTTGTTTTGGCAATAACATCATATCTATTCGGCCGATTCTAACGAAATTTGAACCCTTATATTGCTTTACATTCCCTTTCAAATAATATAACTGCCAAAGTCACCCAAAGTTAACCAGGAAATTTTCTTTTTAAGGGGGGCAATAACATCATAACTATTCGGCCGATTCTAACGAAATTTGAAACCCTTAAGGTGTTTGCATTCTCTTTCGAGTGATAAAATTGCCAAGGTCCTCCCAAGATTAGTCCGGGAATTATTGAAAGTTTTCAAAGTCGTAAAGACATAAATCATAATAAGTACGGGCACGCGACCTTTTGGTCAGCAGACCTTGTATTCCTGCACACCAATTTTGAATGTATTTAGAAATAAAAAAAAACTTTTTCTCGCGTACATTTTCTTACTTTTGTGAGCGAAGGGTACAAGGGCCGCTGGCCTTAGCAAAAAACGGCCGTAAGGCGGATTTTTTATACTACTTAGAGAGAAAATAGACCTCAAACATTTTCATGAAGTTTGGAAATGAGTGATAAAGGTAGAAAATATTGAAATTTTTTAGTACACTAGTTTTTTTTAAGTTTTTTTTTTGGGGGGGGGGGATTTGGGCGTAAAATTTCAGCGAAGTTATTAGGGAAACGATCAGCTGTGGTTACACGGCAAAAAAGGTCATAGGAAGAAAAGGCAAAATGTAAGAAAGTATGGATAGGTCAATGTGGGAAAGAAGGAGGTGAAATCGGTGAGTAAAACCCATCCCTTCATCTGGTTGGCCGGTTGAGGACCTGGGGGGGGGGGGCAGAGGGGCACGCGAGTAGAATTAGAATGAAAAGAGAACCGTATTTCAGCCAATGCATAAAAAAGAGGTGCTGGTAGAGGGATGTAGGGTGGCCACACATTGGGAATTCGGTGTTAGGGAAGGATTGTTGTTGTTGTTTACTTAAAACTAAGAAGTGAAAACTACGAGGGGAGACACGTAAAGAGATGGGTGAAGATGAAGTGAAAATATATGGAAGATAGTAGCCACAAATCCACCTGTGAGCGTTGGGAAAGGGAGTCCATGCAATATTCCAGATGTCATCTGCAGCATGAATGTCAATATTAAACCTGCACTCCTTTACAGGGAGGATGGGGGACGGATGTTGATGAGAGCGTCAGAGAGCAAATTTGTAATGGGGGTGGTGTGAAGGAGGAGAAGGATATGATGTTGATGCAGTGACTAGGCTTAAGTGAACAAGATATTTGGCGTTTGAAATGAAAAGTTTGTTGCATCGGTGTGTGATAATCCCAGGGCCATTAACCTTCAATACATATTTACCTCCTTTATTTTGTTTATTTATGAAATATCTTTTCAAAGTCTTTTTAGAGCGAATGCACCAGTCTGTTCTCGCCTTTAATAAATCACTAATATTTAGAAACCATTGCGGAAACTAAATATAAAGTGAAGTTGTAGTGGCCCATCTCATTGGAGAAAAAATAACAAGGTTGCAATGAGTTTAGATATCCCAAGCACATCAGCGCAAACGAAGACAGACTGCCTCTCTTGATAAGGAAACAGCCGTATCCAAGACAAGCTCATCTATCTTTTTTTCTGGTGAGACGAAACCCAGTGTTTAACTGAATTCCTAGTGATTAGAACGTTCTTACCACTATAAGTACGGGAGTTCCCGTTAGTTTATCATGGACTCAAATAGAGAAGACAAGAACATCACGTCTCCCTGTCGAGGCGAGGCCTAACTCTGTATGACGGGGAATTCAATCCTCTCCCACCATGAAACACCTCAGCCTACTCGCAGGAAACCATAAAGCGAAACTGGTAATGCTCGTCGTATCTTATACGAGGAAGTCAATATCGCAGACTACACTGCCCTGCTTTGTTTAGAGGAGCTCACTTGAAATAAGTTTTGGTACGGTCAGCTCCATCTTTGCCTGCAACTCTCTCCACCTCGACTGGTAACTGCTTATTTCCCTCGTGAAGAACCTGGCCTTTCTTCGTCTCTCTTGCCGACGTCCTCCTTCACGATGAGGATTCAAACCTATTAAATAATCTTGCCTGTCGTCTATTGTTATCCTTTCCTTTATGCCTAATGCTTAAGGATTGTCATTTTCTCGCTCCTAAGAGGAACTCCTCATGACAGAGTTTGGGCTTCGTTAATCTTTTAAAGTCCGTCCACTCTTATCATCAACGCCTCTACGTAGAGCCACTTTTCCTCTCGATTTGCTTTTCTAAGCCAATCTCACCACGTTAATCTTCGCCATACGCATTCTGCCGTTATCAACCTCTATGAGTTTTTGTTTCCTCACTTCGGTCTTACTCTTACTCCACTCTGGGAAGTAGCACCGTTTCCATCATCATCTGCGATAGCGTTCAGGCGCCTTTTTAATTTTATTGTAGTCGAATTCCCTTCATTTCTAAGCATTGCGGTTAGGTGCGATTAACAGTCATACGTTTTTGCTTATTAATTTATATGTTATTGTTTGAACTCTTGAAGAGTTGTCTTTTGTTAGACATCTATGCCCCTTTAGTATTTTCTTCATCTATCTTTGGTATGTCTCTAATCTTTTCAAAATGGAAGCTTCCAACCAGTCATTATATTTATATTACATTTCACTCCTGGTTGTAACCATCTTAGAAACCACAAGTCGTGTTCCAGCTGTTTACATTGTCTCAATTGCCATTGATTTCCAAGAACCTTCATTTGTAATATATCATTAGACTTCACAATTATCCTTTGTATCCTGACACTGGTATCGACTTTTGCCTGGTATAGTGACACGAAAGCTTGCTGTTAGATGTCCCTGACGAAACAAGAGAAAGTTGCGTGATGATCCTGGTTTGCCGGCATTTTCTAGCTCATCCGTGACTCACCAGGGATCGCTAATTTTTCTACCCCTTTCACTGCCATCAATGCTTTGAAGATGATTGAATAAATAAAAATGTCTTGGCTCTTCGATAATTAAAGTTTCTTAGAATATGTATTGTAAGGACATACCCTTATGTTTAAATTAGTTAACTACTAAAGAACAGATGACATTTATTGAAAAGGAGAATGACCACTGGTGTTAAGAAAGCTTGTTCATTCAGTGGATGTGTAGAGAGAGTGATAAAGAGGGAGAGGAAAGGATAGATTAGGAATATGAGTAAATAGGTAGAAAAATTAGGGACAAATATGCTAATTTATTACGTAGGAGGGGTATAACTTTGGTAATTGTTGCATTTTCTAAGTTCATGGTAATCGAAGACCAGATCCAGTTTTGAAGATTTGCTTATCCTGGTAGAGATGGACCTGGTTCATTCCAACTAGGGTTCTTGGTCCATCTCTATGAGGATTTTTGACGTTGTCAGACTATCCGTTGATTAGGACTTGCCGGTATAAACCTTGTACAAAGGGGGTTTAAAGGAATATCGGTTAGGTCAAATAGTACGAAATTGAACTTCCTTTCGGTGTAGTGCAGAGTACTACTTGATAGTTTACATGTTACATTAACACAAGAGACATCTTCGGTCGCCTCACGTTAAATTATTAAATCGTCTTTTGCTTAAACGTATGATTTTCAGCTTCTTGTGGTGCGCATTACCTCATGAGTGCATTATAATTTTGATGCCTGGTTAATTTAATCAGTTCGAACAAATCAATTTATTCCCCAAAACATTTTTTAGAAGTATTAATTTGTATTAATTTCTGAAACATTTGATCAAGTGAAGAAATCTACTTTATGACTCAACAGAGCCCTCTCAATTTATTATACTTGAGAACCCTTTGATTAAAGTTCTTTAACTAGGACTAGGTTATGTCCACGCGAGAACAATGTCAAAAGATGGATTTTAAAGTACGAGTGAAATATGGCAACCTTAAATTTGGTAAGGGGAAATTAAAGCCTCTGGGGATATATTAGTGTAATAGCCGCATTCCAATTTACGAATTAAATCTAAAGATAGAACACAGAAAGATGAAGATTGTAATTTATGATATTCATACTCTGGATTATGGAGAGTAATTATGGGTAACTAGAGAAAAAGATAAACCAGTCAGGAAGCGACAGGAAAAAAAGGTCGCCGTCACTTTTCTCTACAATTAAATCAGCCAAGATTTTCCAAAGGAGGGAAATCTGATTGTTTAAGTGGGTAAAGATGCTGCAGATGTTGAGATGATGTAAATAGTCATTGCTATAATGAATTGATGTAAAACTGAGTGGTTAAATATATGAAAAGCAGAAAATAACTTGGCGTTGCGTTTGAGAACACGAAACCGTAATGGTACTGGATACATATATGGGGAGGGAAATGAAAGGAGGTCAATTTTGTATGGTAGGAGGAAAAAGATAGCTACGTTACACAAAAGAGTATCTTTGATTGTCACAGCTTCGGAAAAGGATATTAAGCACACGAATCTGCCTCCTGGCGATAGTGAATTTAATCCTCCTTTATAGAGAGAAACCAGACAATGTCTTCGCTATTAAGATTAAAATTTAAAATCTAAAAAAAGCAGCCATGGTTAAATTTTAATAAATTTTCTCAACTTCGACAATTATATTAATTTTAAAAAGGAACTCTAAACCCCCAATTTTCTCCCTTTCAAAATATCACGTTGCTAAAATATAGAGTTATAGAAGATATATAAAAATAAATTTTCTCAGCTTTACCATTTTGAAATTCTTTGGGTTTTAAAAAATTCACAAAACTTCGATACTTATATTTATTTCTGAGCTTCATCATTTTGTTTTTTGATATTATAAAAGAATTATTAGAAATAACTTTGCTAAAAAAATATAAGTCATAACCAAACTAAGATGAAATTATTATTCAAATACTCAAAAAAAATCCCCTTCTTAAATTATCGAGTTAGTGATGATGATACCCTAATAAAAATAGAGATAGATTTTTAGAAGTATTATTCGAGAATATGGTCTGTTATGGTCGTGGTATAGTCGTGTATTTTAGTGCCGTTTCCGAGCAATGTCCGTAATTTAAAGTTCGAATTCTCTTCCGTAGCCACGGAAGTTCCGACCAACTGTTACCAAACGAAATACACATCAAAATTGTACTAGGAACTTGTGAACCTATTATAAGTCTAATATTTATATCGATCGAGATAAAAGCGCGTAGCCCACTCATGATCGCAACGTTGGCCGCGGATGTGTTTTGCAACTAGAACACGACCGTACACAACTAATTCTGCGGTAAAATCGGATAACACGACCATATCTTGTCCTCGATTTTGTTTTAAAGTTAATAGAAAGTTAATATCCTAGTGGAGAAAAGAAGGCGGTAACAAGTTATCTTTATTTGAGTCATCTCTCGCTCATCATGCACCTATTTACAACATAGGTCTGCAGGTTGAGGATGTGTGAGGAGCCTTCTGCCATAACACCTAAACGCTCGGAACCTTTTTTCCTATAGCGCCTGTCTGGCGACTAACACCAATGGCATAGTTGCCGTCGTACAGAGTTATTATGCCTCTCATTATTCCAACATGTAATACCACATAATATACCAGCATATTTATACCCGCCTATTATACCAACATATTTATACCGGCCTATTATTCCAACATATTTATACCGGCCTATTATACCAGCATATTTATACCAGTCTATTATAGAAGCATGTTTAGACCGGCTCATTATACCGTTTTGGTTCTTCTTTCAGCAGTGCGTGAGGTGGAGACTGAAGAAGCAAGTTCAGAGGCAGGTTTGTGATCGAAGGGGGCGGAATTTATCCGCGACCATGAGCAAAGCAATCCCACGGCGCAAAGAGCTGGATTTGAGAGACAACTCTTTCTGTACGCTGCCGCCGAGAATGACGTCAGCCGAGATTATCCGAGAAGCGAAAACCGCCCTTGACTACGACAAGCAAATGAGACCCCAAGGTGTAGCTCGGGTCGGGGTTAAGACCCTCCATACAATGAGACCTTTCACTCCCCGCGAGAAGGAAAGGACCCTTTTTGGAAATTTGGCCGATGGTCTGCGAGAAATGCGGCCCCCTAGCTCTTTCACGTAAGTGGCTCGCTTTTGATAAAAAAAAATGTCTCCTTTAAATAGATTTAATCTTGTTTCCTTTTAAGCCTCACCTTCTTATTGAGAGAGTCCCTTATCCTTATGTTAGATTTGATCTTGTTTCCTTTTGAGATTTAACCTCGATATACGAAGGTCCCTTATTTAAGATTTGATCTTGTTTTTTTTTCTTGGGGGGGGGGGGATTATGCCTTGTTATTAAGAGGTCTCCTTGTTTAAGGATGATATTTTCTTTTTGAGATTTAGCCTCGTTATTACGAAGGTCCCTTATTTAAGATTTGATCTTGTTTTTTGGGGGGGATTATGCCTTTTTATTAAGGCGGCCCCTTATTTAAGTTTGATATTGTTTATTTTTGAGATTTAGCCTCGTTATTACGAAGGTCCCTTATTTAAGATTTGATCTTGTTTATTTTGGAGTTTATGCCTTGTTATTAAGAGGGCCCTTTATTTAAGATTTCATATTGTTTCTTTTGAGATTTAACCTTGTTATTGAAAGGGGCCTTTGTTTAAGGTGTGATCTTGTTTCTTTGTGAGATATAGCCTCGTTATTACGAAAGTCTTTTATTTAAGATTTGATCTTGTTTTCGCGGGGGTTTATGCCTTGTTATTAAGACAGTCCCTTATTTAAGTTTGAGATTGTTTTTTTTTGAGATTTAGCCTCATTATTACGAAGGTCTCTTATTTAAGATTTGATCTTGTTTTTCGGGGGAGATTATGCCTTTTTATTAATAGGGCCCCTTATTTAAGATTTGATATTGTTTTTTTTTTTAGATTTAGTCTTGGAAATTCAGAGGGGCCCTTGTTTAAGATTAGATCTTGTTTCCTTTTAAGACTTAGCCTTGTAATCAAATGAGTCTCTTATTTACAAACATTAAAATGGATGGTTGTGTTTTTAACCTACATTTGCAACTTCGAATTTTATTCTCAAAATCAAGTTGAACTCAGTGTTAAATAATTGTTCAATAAATGTGCGTTGATCCCTTATATGTCTATCTAGGAGGTGCCAGGACCATCAGGTTCATAGCTCATAAACTTGCCAGGAGCATCAGGTTCATATATCATGAACTTGCCAGAACCATCAGGTTCATATCTCATGAACTTGCCAGAATTATCAGGTTCATATCTCATAAACTTGCCAAGACCATCAGGTTCATATCTCATAAACTTGGCAGGACCATCAGGTTCCTATTTCATGAACTTACCAGGACCATCAGGTTCATAGCTCATAAACTTGCCAGGAGCATCAGGTTCATATATCATGAACTTGCCAGAACCATAAGGTTCATATCTCATGAACTTGCCAGAATTATCAGGTTCATATCTCATAACTTGCCAGGACCATCAGGTTCATACCTCATAAACTTGCCAGGACCATCAGGTTCATACCTCATAAACTTGCTAGGACCATCAGGTTCCTATTTCAGGAACTTGCCTGGACCATCAGGTTTATACCTCATAAACATGCCAGGAGCATCAGGTTCCGATTTCTTGAACTTGCCAGGACCATCAGGTTCATAGCTCATAAACTTGCCAGGACCATCAGGTTCATATCTCATGAACGTGCCAGGACCATCAGGTTCATATCTCATAAACTTTCCAGGATCATCAGGTTCATACCTCATAAACATGCCAGGAGCATCAGGTTCCGATTTCTTGAACTTGCCAGGACCATCAGGTTCCTATTTCATGAACTTGCCAGGACCATCAAGTTCATATCTCATAAACTTTCCAGGATCATCAGGTTCATATCTCATAAACTTGGCAGGACCATCAGGTTCCGATTTCTTGAACTTGCCAGGACCATCAGGTTCCTATTTCATGAACTTGCCAGGACCATCAGGTTCATAGCTCATAAACTTGCCAGGAGCATCAGGTTCATATCTCAAGAACGTGCCAGGACCATCAGGTTCATATCTTATAAACTTGCCAGGACCATCAGGTTCATATCTCATAAACTTTCTAGAATCATCAGGTTCATATCTCATAAACTTGGCAGGACCATCAGATTCATATCTCATGAACTTGCCAGGACCATTAGGTTCATAGCTTATGAACTTGCGAGGACCATCGGGTTCATATCATAAACTTGCCAGGACCATCAGGTTCATATCTCATGAACTTGCCAGGTCCATCAGGTTCCAATTTCATAAACCTGCCAGGACCATCAGGATCATATATCATAAACTTACCAGGACCATCTTCGTATCTCATGAACTTTCCAGAGCCATCAGGTTCATATCTCATAAACTGGCCAGGGCCATCAGGTTCATATATCATGAACTTGCTAGGACCATCAGGTTCGTATCTCATAAACTTGGCAGGACCATCAGGTTTATATCTAATAAACTTGCCAGGACCATTAGGTTCATAGCTCATAAACTTGCAGGACCATCAGGTTCATATCTCATAAACTGGCCAGGACCATCAGGTTCATAGCTCATGAACTTGCAAGAATTAGCAGGTTCATATCTCATAAACTTGCCAGGACCATCAGGTTCATATCTCATAAATTTGACAGGACCATTAGGATCACACCTCATAAACTTGCAGGGACCATCAGGTTCATATCTCATGAACTTGCCGGGACCATCAGGTTCATATCATGAACTTGACAGGACCTTCAGGTTCATATCTCATGAAATTGCTAGGACCATCAGGCTCATATCTCATGAACTTGCCAGGACCAACAGGTTCATTTCTCATGAACTTGCCAGGACCAACAGGTTCCTATTTCATGAACTTGCCAGGACCTTCAGGTTCACATCTCATAAACTTGCCAGGACCATCAGGTTCATATCTCATAAACTTGCCAGGACTATCAGGTTCATATCTCATGAACTTGCCAGGACCAACAGGTTCCTATTTCATGACCCCGTAAGGGGCGCGGCGATTTGCCATCCTGGCCGCCGTGCTGACGGGATCCAGCGCCCCGTCCGGCCCCAGCTTAGCCTCTCTTCCTTCCTTCAGATAGCCTGTATTCCTATCCTACCTCGTCGCTTTTCATACAACCTCTCCCACAACTTTCTCTGGTCAGCCTCTAATTTCACAGGGTAGAAGCTGACCTTCTTCTCAGCCAATCGTCCCGGATCGGGGCTGAAGGGGGGGGACAATGCCCCCTAACCCCTGAGCTCCGGTCTGGGGTGGTTGGCTTTTAACAACCTGCTTCATCCCCACCCATACCTTCCTCACATCCCTTTTCCTCTCGTCTTCAAAATCTATCCGTTTTACGCCGTGTTCAAGGTGGAGCCGCCATGCCGAAGGACTGCCAGGCCACCAGGCGGGAGGGGTGGTCCCAAGTGGCGGCGCCTGGCTCTGCCGGGCCTGTAAGCACCTCTTGCAGTGCGGGCTACTGCAAGAGTTGGTGAGCGATTGCGTCCCGTAAAACAAAGAGGGTCACCATGCCCAATGATGAAACAAAAAAACATCTCCCCTTAATTCCCCCTATAACAACAACGGAGCCGCCCTCGTGCAGCTCCACAGAAAAGATAGAGGTCCCCCCCCCCCTGTGCTTGCGCAGGGGACCCTCCATACCTCTTTAACCGGAGAGGAGGCTTACTCCTCTCCTACGCCTACGGGTGTAGGGGACTCCCCCTCACCCCCTTCTCTGGAGGTGCTTTCGGGCACCTCCCTATCTCCAGCGGCAGTCCCTCCTATGCTTTCTAAGGGGACTGCCAAGAAAGCCAGCAGGCAGCCCATTGCCGACCGCCCCTCGTACAAGCGGCTCGGTAGGGCAAACCCCCTTAGGGGGGAGAGGGAAGCCAGGCCCCTTCGGTCGCTTCCCTCAAAAGACCTGCTGGCAAAAATATTAAACCTTGCCGGGGTCAAGGCCTGTGCCTCCCCACTAAAGACTTATGACGCTGCCAAGGGGACCTGCGATGTCCTGGGAGGGGATGGCCAACTGGAGGCCCCTCCTGTGATAGACATGGTCCTTGAGGAAAACCAGCCTCAGACGGTAGGGCCTTCCATGGGGGGGAATCCGGGCTTGGCGCCAAGCACCGAACCCGAATCCGCCCCTATGCAAGGTCCTCATCAAACGGCTGTGGATTCTCAGGCAGGACAAGGAGGGGAGGGATCTCCTCCGGATGAATCCCCTGCGCCCACCGGGACCTTCTCCATTTCAGAGAAGGACCTGGCTGAGGCCGGTCCATCTGGCCTGGGGGCTTCTACCGGCGGGGGTGAAAAGCGGGTTCATTCCCCGCCCTCCTCTCCTAAAAAGAAGAAAAAGACAAGAAAGACGAAAAAGACTCGGGGCTCCTCTCCATCCGCGGGGGCTGCGGGGACGGATGGGTCTGATGCCACTTTGGTAGGCGACCAAGCCAAGATCGGCACATCCGGCCCCTCTACCCCCTCGTGTGCGGAGCCCCTGACTAAGACCAAGAGTGCACAGGGCGGAGCCTCGATGACCTCGGGGCCCCTCATTCAGAGGTTACCTGGCGTTTTCGAGCCCGCTGGCTTCAAACGCTTCCTCGTTATTCGCTCCACTGATGGCACCATGTTGTCCAAGGGCAACATGATCCATCAGAGGAGAGGATTAGCTAGTGCAATTGGTAGAGAGCCGAAGGTAACCCGTTTCTCGGACGGGAGCCTTCTGGCGAATGCGGCGAATCCCGCCGAGGCGGCCAAGATAAGTGCTCTTCGGACACTTCATGGCACCCCGGTGAGTGTGACGCCGCACTCTACCATGAACTTTGTAAAAGGAGTAGTTTATGCGAGGGAACTCGTTGACTACTCCATAGAAGACATCACCCTAGAGCTGGCCGACCATGGGGCGGTCAAGGTCGAACGTGTGATGAGAAAACAGGGAGGGGCCTCGAGACCCACCCCTACACTCTTCGTCACGTTCGACTGTGACAAGCTCCCTGAGTCGGTGCGTGCCAGTTGGTACCGCTACCGCGTGAAGGCATTCGTGCCACTGCCGCGGCGGTGCTATTACTGTCACCGCTTCGGCCACACGAATCGATCATGTAGACGTGCAAAATCGGGGTCGCCCGAAGTCTGTGTAAATTGCTCCAAGGTCGCACACGATAAGTCCAAATCGTGTGTGGCCAAGTGTGTCAATTGAGGAGAGCCGCACCCTGCTTCTTCGAAGCAATGTGGTGCATATCTCCTTGAGAAAGAAATCCTGGCCGTTCAGGCCCAGGATCGACTCTCATTCCGCGAGGCTAAGGACTTGGTCCTGGCGCGCCCGGCTCTGCCTGGGACGTCATATGCCTCAATAGTTAGAAAAGCACCCTCTGCTCCTGGCCCATCCAGGCCAACGAGCACGGTTGTTTCCGCGCCCATTCGGAGCCCTTCTGCGGGCTCTACTACACCCGGGCGCTCCCCTGGTAGAGCTGGCGGCAAAAAGGGTTCACACCCAGCCCCGGCTAATACCAGGGCTCCCCCCTCTTCCCCCAGCGTGACCGTTTCCCGTAAGGCGAAACGGCCACGCGCCTCCACAGAGTCGTTAGACTCACAGGAGGCAACACCCCTGAAGATGGTCGCTAGGCCATCTTCCGGGGTTCCTAAAGCTGTTCCCCGAAAGGAGGACAGCAACAAAGGAGCTTCGGCCCCTTCGCCCACGCCCCGAGGTGGAGCGAGTGGCTCGGAGACGGTGGTTCCTCGAAAAGAGGGCCCCCCGCCTCCCAAGCCGCAACGCCCGCCTAAGGTTTCGAGGCGGAGGGAGGAAAAGACTCGCATGGCGAGCCCAACCTCCCACAATAAGTCCTCGAAGGCGACAGCGCCTTCAGCGCTTTGTCCGGCCAACAGCGCCCGGGGTTCTGCCCCCGGGAAGCGTACGGCCATTCCCGTGAGGGTCTTCAATTCGAGGAGGGCCCCCGCGTCTCCTCCGAGCTAGGCCTGGAGGGCATATTCCTTCAATGGAATTGCCGTGGACTCCGGGCCAACTGGGAGGAGCTGCGGAGGCTCGTCTCGTCCCGTTCCCCGTTAGCTATTTTTTTTGCAGGAGACCATGCTAGGCGCGTGCCCGCTGCCTGCCCTCCCGGGGTATAAGGGTCTTGCGACCCCTCCACCGCGGGATGGCCGGGCTGGGGGATGCGCGGTTTACACCCGGCATGATGTCTCCGTTCTTCCTTTCTCTTTAGATACCTCCTTTCAGGCAGTGGCTGTGCAGCTGCACCTGGATAGGAGGTATACTATCATTTCTGCGTACATTCCACCGTCAGCTGACTTCGACGCGGGGGACTTCCGCCGCGTCGTGGCACGGTTGCCGAGGCCCTATCTCTTGCTTGGAGATCTGAACGGCAGGCATCCTCTCTGGGGAGATTACTCCATAAATCCCAGGGGACAAGTCCTTGCCGATCTGATCGAAGAGCTTGAGATGGGTGTCCTAAACGTGGATGAGTTTACGCATCACTTTCCGAGAACCGCTTCATTTTCTTGCCTTGACCTATCTTTGTGCTCTTCGGATGCACAGCCTGATTTTGATTGGGGGGTGGTCGATGACCTCCATGGTAGTGATCACTTTCCCATTCAAATATCATTTTCAGGGCAACTGCCGCCTGAGAGACCACCTCGGTGGTGCTTGGCGCGGGCGCGGTGGCCTGCATTTCAGGAAATGACTGAATTCTCTATCTCAGTCGAGGAGTTTAGGTCGGTAGATGAGGCCGTTGAGTTCTTCTCCGGCAACCTCATCGCCGTAGGCCTGACTACTATTCCTATGACGTCTGGCCGTTTTGCACGCCGACCACTCCCATGGTGGTCGGCCGAGTGTGAGACGGCCCTCAAACAGAAGCGTTATTCCTACATGCGCTATAAGCGCCGCCCGAACGATTTCACTGTCGCTGAATTTCGTCGGGCTAGGGCTAGGTTCCGGTATATTTCGAAGCACGCCCGCCGCTCTTCTTGGCGGGCATACGTGTCTTCACTTAACGGGAAGACCCCTTTAGCTGAGTTGTGGAAGCGAGTCAAAAGGATTCGGGGCAAGTTCTCGCAGGACCCCCCTCCCGTTCTCCAGGAGAATGGGACCGCAATCTCGGACCCCGCGTCCGTGGCGGAATCCTTAGTGACCGCTTTTTCCGCATTCTCTAGCCGTGATGCTGCTCCGCCAGCATTCAATGCACGTCGTGATGTCGCGGAAGGCCGCCGGCTGGACTTTACCTCCAGAGGCGGAGAACCCTTCAACGACAAGTTTACTGTGAGTGAGTTGCGTTCCGCTCTCGCTTCGTGCGCGGACACCGCCCATGGTCCGGACGATGTCCCGTACGCCATGCTTCGACACCTGGGTGAGCGAGGCATGGCCTTTCTGTTAGATTTGTTCAACAGGATCTGGGTGGAAGGTCTTCTCCCAGACTCCTGGCGAATCGCTACTGTGCTCGCCTTTCGCAAGCCGGGGAGAGATCACTCTACTCCCACCGGTTTCCGCCCAATCTCTCTAACCTCTTGCGTGTGCAAGTTGATGGAGAAATTGGTAAATGTTAGATTAGCCTATTTCCTGGACAGCGGAGGCCATCTGTCTTCTGCACAGTGCGGCTTCCGTAAGTTCCACTCCACGTCGGATGCTCTGCTCCGACTGGAAAGTGCCGTCTGCGAGGCTTTCCTTCGTAGACAGCACTACGCCACGGTGTTTTTTGATCTGGAGAAGGCCTATGATACCGCATGGCGATACGGTATCATGGAGACTCTCCACACGATGGGGGCAAGGGGACGCCTCCCAATTTTTATATCTGAATTTTTGCGAGATCGTCGATTCCGCGTACGGGTGGGGGGAGCCCTCTCCGGCCCAAAGGAGCAGGAAGAGGGTTGTCCCGCAGGGAAGTGTCCTCAGTGTCACACTCTTTGCCCTGAGCATCAACGGCATCACCTCGGTGCTGCCGGAAGATGTTCTCGCTACGCTCTACGTGGACGACCTTTCGATCTCTTTTGGCGCGGCCCAGATGCCAACTCTGGAGCGTCGACTCCAACAGGCATTGAACCGCGTCTCTCGCTATGCCGAAGCGCACAGGTTTCGGTTTTCTTTGGCCAAGACTAAGGTGGTGCACTTCTGCCGCCATCCACGGCTTCACCCCGACCCAGATTTGTTTCTTAATGGGGTGCGCCTGGATGTGGTTGAGTCGCACCGTTTCCTTGGTCTTGTATTCGACCGACGCCTCACCTGGGAGGCTCATATTCGCAGCCTTAAGGTCTCTTGTACCCGCGCCATGGACATTCTCCGTTCCGTGACGTTCAGCGCTTGGGGCGCTGATAGGGCTACCGCCTTACTTTTTTATCGATCCTTTGTTCGCTCGAAGCTCGACTACGGATGCGAGTTTTATGCATCCGCAGCCGAGCGTTTACTGCGGAAGGTGGATTCAATCCACCACACCGGCCTTCGCCTTGCGACCGGTGCCTTCCGCACTTCCCCCATTGAGAGCCTGTTGGTCGATGCTGGGGAGATGCCACTCGCTCTGCGCCGTGTGCAGTGCATCACTCGCCTGTACGCGCGAGCCCGGCGCCTCCCTCAGTCGCCAACAGCTCTCACTGCATCCGCAGCTGATTTCGATGGTGCCTATGCCGCCGAGAGACGCCAGTCATACCCTAAGCCCTTTGGGTTTAGGGCCAGGAAACTCCTTCGAGAGGTAGATATAGCTCTCGGGCCGGTGGCGCCCCTGGTTCTGCCCAGGACGCCACCCTGGAGGGTACCACATTTGGCTATTTGTCGCCACGCCTCTGCTCCCAAAGCTTGTACTGCGCCGGGAGTATTGCGTTCGACATTTTTGGAGCACACATCGTGTCACGCTGGTACCGTGCCAGTGTATACGGATGGCTCCAAGTCCCAAGAGGGGGTCGGCTTCCACGCCGTATCCCCTCTGTTTGAAGTCAGCGGGGCTCTACCAGGCGCTGCGTCTGTCTTCACGGCCGAGCTGGTGGCAATACACCACTCGGTACGGGAGATTACGCGACGTGCTGTGTTCGGAGACCGGATTGTGATCTATAGCGACTCACAAAGCGCCCTGAGTGCTCTCGGGGCATTGGAATCTCCGCATCCCCTGGTTCGCGATATCCGTGACGCCACGGTTTTGGCGAGCCGGGCAGATGTCGAGATTATCTTCTGCTGGGTTCCTGGACATTTAGGAATTGCGGGGAATGAGCGCGCCGATGAGGGCGCCAAAGAGTCCGCGAGGACTCTGCGACCGGACCAGCGTTTCGCTCTTCCTCACACCGACTACATGGCAGGAATACGGGCAGCTCTTCGGACTGCTTGGCAAAGAAGATGGGAGACGGTCGAAGGGAACTTAAAGTTGCGTGCCATTGCGCCGCGACTGTTCCCATGGACCTATCCCCCAATGCCGCGGCGGCTTCAGGTTGCTTTCTGTCGTCTCCGAATCGGACACACTCGTGTGACGCATCGCTATCTGATGGAGCGCTCGCCTGCGCCCTATTGCAACGACTGCGTCGTCCCCCAGACTGTTCGGCACATTCTTGTCGAATGTCCCAGTCTGGGTGATCTTCGCGCACGATTCCTGTCCCAGTACCGGGATGGGCGGGGTCGCTACCGCCTGTCCCTTGTGCTTGGGACAGATTCGTGCACACTGACTTGTGGACTTGTTGACTTCTTGGGGGAGGCCGGCCTTCTCCCTATTATTTAAGCAAGGTTTGTTTGTTTTTTTTGTTGTTTTTTTGTTGTTGTTTTTTTGCATTTGTTTTGTTTTTTGTTTGTTTTTTTTTTCTTTAGTTGCACGCTCCTGCGCCGGGGGGACCTCTCCCCGACGACGGACCAGCTTGCTTCCTTTCCCCCTTCTGGGGTGTTTTTTTTTTTTTCTCTTTAATTTCATTTTAAAGTAGCCTAGAACTAGGCCAGTTTTAATACGGCGACTAATGCCCAAGTAGGCAGTCGCCAGATGAGCTCTTAAAAAAAAAAAAAAAAAAAATCCTATTTCATGAACTTGCCAGGACCTTCAGGTTCATATCTCATAAACTTGCCAGGACTATCAGGTTTGTATCTCATTAACTTGGCAGGACCATTTGGTAAAAATATCATAAACTTGCGAGGACCATTTGGTTCATATCTCATAAACTTGCCAGGACCATAAGCTTTGCAAAAATCTCAATATCTCCATGCATTAGTACGTGCATAAATACACCGACACAGCTGCGTGTCCCCCTTTCTCATCGAATCCCCTTCACCCCTTTCGTGCCTTGAGACAACCAAATTTGCTGCCGGCCACACAGGCAAATCTCTACCTCAAAGCACACCTGCCAGTCGACGAAGGCCCGAGTTTCTTCGCGCTGTTAATAACTTGCGGCTTGAGATGAGGAAAGCTCAGATGGCGCCGAGGTGTGAATACTTGGCATTCCCTGGCGGCAGACGACAAGTCTTTTCACGCGACGATCAGGATCTTATGAGAATTCGGTGTTCTCTCGAGAGAGGGAAATAAAAGGGAAAATTTTCCCTGGAGTCGGGCAGAAGATCTTGGACCTACGTTGTGTGTGGAGCTAGTCCCACAAAGGGAACATTCGCCCGTTGCAAGGAAGAAACTTCGGGGAATTGGTTGTGGTCGTCACGGTACTTGTAGGTGTCAAACTTCTCGCAGCCCTCTCTTCCCTTTCAGAGTCAGAGGTTACACAGAACATCCCTCTGCGAATTACCCTAGATACAGCTAGGTAATCATTTTGGCTACCCACTCCAGGAGCCATGATCGGAACGAACACTTCGAGGAGAAGAATTCCGATTTGAGTCACAGTTTGACTCCCCTTCGCGATCCGGCCTAGGATCATTACATCAGGACGCCGGTTTAGGATTCCCCACACATTCGGTAACCTCAGACGACCGGGCTAAGTGCGAACATCGTCAGAAGGAGAAGACATTCCCCGTCACCCTCCAAATACTTACGAACTCCAAGGTATCGTTAAAGTGAATTATCCCCTCCCCTAACTTCAACAGTTTAACCGTTAACTAGAATTTCCATTCCGAGCTCATAACCTCGATTATTTCAAGTGATTAATTCAGTGCTTAATTCCATAATATTATTCAATTTATTCTGTCGGGTGCAATTAAGACGCAAGTACCCTAGTACGTAAAATTCAAGTGTAATCCCCACGGGATTATTTATAGACTTACCTATTCAGTGCAAAGACTAATCCTATTTATACCTATATACGCTATTTCATATTTCTAATTGATGTATATTAAAGATTATTTTTGTATCTGTGTGTTTAACTATTTTGGACGATTCTTTGAAATTGTAATCAATCCACTTGGCTTAATTCTCAATATTACATAAGTCCACCCATGACTTGCTTTTACTGAGTGAGAACACACTCAGGGGATCATTATCTTAACTTTGATCAAAAGGGAAGCTCCGGGGTTATTCTTATTCACCGGAAGTGGCTACACTTCACCTCCACTTCACCTTAGTTCGGGATTATAATATAATCCTATGAAGTGGGACTGGGATTACCCACTCACTAACCCTTGACATATATAAGTGGTATCAGGTGTGTGGGGTTATTACTAAAAGCAACATCTATAAAGTTATGCACATCTAAAAACTTTAATTACACAATTGCCAACGTCTAAATTAGTCCAAATACTCAAACATTAACAGCAATTATTGTTTTGGGCTCAAAAAAAATAGATAGGTTAGAGTGATTATCTAATCTTGTTTGCTTTATTTATTGTTTTCTCTTGTCTAACACGATTTGATAGGGAACTATAATAACCCCTTTCTTTAAACATGTTACGCTATAGCAACTCTACCATTGCATACTCTTATCTTTGGATCGATAAGATGGCTTCCACATCGTTCGAAATATTTCACAAACAAGGGCAGATCCTAGGATTATCTGGGAAAGATTTAATCGCTTACGTCCAGGGAGAGAAACGTATCGAACGTGAAGAAAGAAAAGAACAGAGATAAACAGACGCAAGAAGAGCACAGAGAGAAAAAGAAGCTCAAAGGCAGACAGAAGAAAGACTAATACGGATCAAAAGGGAAACAGAAGAAAAGCAACTACTGATGGAGAGAAGAATAGAAGAAAGAAGAATACAGACGAAAAGAATAGTAGACGAAACAAGAGTACAGTGGAAAATAGAAGAAGACAGAAGAATACCGAGGGGAAGTAAAACAAAAGAAAGAATAATACAGTTGAAAAGAGAAGCAGAAGAAATAAGAATAAAGATAGAACTAGAAGCCGAAGAAAGAAGAATAAAGATAAAGGAGAAGATGAATAAAGAAGAAATCAGATAGAAAGAGAAGCCGAAAAAAGAAGAATAAAGTTAAAGGGAAGAAAAAAGAAGAAGACAGATGGAAATAGAAGCCGAAGAAAGAAGAATAAAGATAGGAAGAGAAGTATAAGAAAGGAGAATACAGATGGAAAGAGAACTAGCACAAGCAGCTAAGAGAGTCTCGCCTCTGACCCCTCAATCTCCTCTGGATCACCAAGAATAAGAAGAGCTCAGTTCTAAAGCCTTCGCGACCGCGAAAAAAGAAGGTCCGTCTCTCAGTCCTATGTGCGAGAAATTAACCACAACCGTGAAGAGTGTCCTCAAGAAGCTGTGCTATGAGCAGCCCCAAGCATGGCACCGGTATCGCCCTATTCGCGTGCCGCGAAATTCCATAGGACCCTCGGTTTCTTCCCATTCGAGCTCCTTTACGGACGAAATGTCAGAGGCCCATTATGTATCTTGAAGGAGTTCCTAACTAATTCCCGTGTGGGAGAAGAGATTAATGACACCTACTCTTGTGTCCTAAATCTGCGAGAAAGACTGAGGCATGCTCAGAAATTGCATTCAAAATACGGAGAGCAATTTAGATAATTACTGCGCCTATTTTGATATAAAGGCTAAAACTCGTCAACTAAAACCCGGAGATAAAGTTTTGCTCCCTCTCCCCACAAACACAAACAAGTTGCTTTCCCAGTGGAAAGGACCGTACCCTGTAATAAAAGTCCATGGAGCCGTCGACTATGTCATCCAGACCTCATCGGGTAATAAGCTTTACCATATAAACATGCTAAATAAATGTCACAGGCGAGCATGCATTAATAATATTGTTGCGTTCGACGAGGAAGAAGTCATTGACACCGTTTTTTCCAAGAATTCCCTTGAACATCTTTAATAGCATGTGTGTGGAAATGGACAGGGACTACCAGCTTCCCACTCTCCGTTCTACCCACCTTATCCAGGAATAACCCTCCCCCGAGTTAGACGTGATCCGCATTATGCGAAAAGTTGTATAGAAGGGCTAGAAAACGTCACATTCTGTTTTGACAACGTGTACGTAGCCACGTGTACATGGGAAGAACACCTTGCGGGTCTTTGCCCACTCTTAGACCAACTGAGGTCTCACGGCTTAATAATTAAACCCTCCAGGTGCCATTTTTCTTATAGCACTATTGCGTATTTAGGGTTGAAGATTGGCAAGAACCGCATATCCCCACAGAAGGATAAGATAAAAGCAATAACCGATATGCCGCTCCCAATCTCGAAGAAGCAACTCCGATCCTTTTTAGGAGCAGCTTCCTTCTATCGTCACTTTGTCCCCATTTCGCGTCCGTTGCCTTCCCTTAAATGACCTGCTTAAAAAGAAACCTCCAAACCCTATTAAGTGGAACCCCATGGCTATTGCCAGTTTCGACAGACTCAAACAGAAACTAGTATCTGCCCTTATCCTGCACTTACCTCATCCCGAGAAGAAATTCGCCATCTGGACCAACGCATCTCATCTTGGAGTTGGATGCACCTTGTTGCAATACGAGACAGAAGTGGCATTCCCGGTGTTTTTTGCAAGTCGGAAGCTTTCCGATCAGGAAAAGAAGTATGCCACTGTGGAGCTAGAAGCCTTAGCTATCGTGTTCTGGGTACAAAAGTTCCGCATATATTTGATAGGTAGACCATTCTCCATAGAAACGGATCACAAACCTCTAGCGTACTTAAAAAGTTGTAAGAGCCAGAATGGACGACTCATGCGATGGGCCCTGTTATTATCCGAATATCAATAGGATATCCTATACCTAAAGAGATCTCTTAATGTACTCGGGGATAGTTTGTCTAGGAACCCGGTAGACGAGCCCAGTGAGTCTTTGTAAATAATCTGTATTATAGCTATGTAGTTTTGGATAACGGTTTAGGGTCCACCCACTAATTATTCATATGTTATATATGTAAAATTAATAATCTGACATGCTCTATAACTGTCGTGAATAATTTTAGATTGTTTTCCTTTTTTTTTAATGTGATTCTTATATCATACTACCCGGATTAATGTACCGAATATAATCCTTTATTTCTTTTGTACTTAGACATCAGCTCTTAATTATTCAGGAGTTTCCTGTATATGACCGGT
Organism: Ceratothoa steindachneri; assembly: GCA_963969495.1. Classification (NCBI taxonomy): domain Eukaryota; kingdom Metazoa; phylum Arthropoda; class Malacostraca; order Isopoda; family Cymothoidae; genus Ceratothoa; species Ceratothoa steindachneri. The sequence continues at coordinate 124,290,235 of OZ018331.1, forward strand.
AATCCGTGTGTTCTTTTACCGTCATGATTATTTTGTTGTTCTTGTATTCGTTGAATTCCCGTTTTTTTTTCTTTTATTGTGTTGTTCGTGTAGCCAATGTTAAAGGTATACATTATTCCTAGTCTAAATACCTCCATGCATTAGTACGTGCATAAATACACCGACACAGCTGCGTGTCCCCTCCCCCTCCCTTATTCTAAATTCGCCTTTTCGCATCAAATCCCCTTCACCCCTTTTCGCGCCTTGAGACAACCAAATTCGCGGCCGGTCACACAGGAAAATCTCTACCTCAAAGCACACCTGCCAGTCGACGAAGGCCCGAGTTTCTTCGCGCCGTCATAAACTTGCGGCTTGAGGCGAGGAAAGCTCGGATGGTGCAGAGGTGTGAATGTTTGACATGCCCTGGCGGCAGACAACAGGTCTTTTCACGCGACGATAAGGATTTTATGAGAATCCAGTGTTCTCTCTCGAGAGGGAAATAAAAAGGAAAATTCTCCCTGGAGTCGGGCAGAAGATCTTGGACCTACATTGTGTGTGGAGCTAGGACCATCAGGTTCATATCTCATGAACGTGCCAGGACCATCAGGTTCATATCTCATAAACTTGCCATGACTATCAGGTTTATACCTCAGCCGAGAAACAATGGCAAAAAAAGCGAGGGCAGCAGTTGATAAATCCACTCATGGGGACGAATAAGAGAAGAGATTAAAAAATAAGTTTTTGCAATATTTTTTTAAATAAATGAAATCGAAAATAGGAAAAAATATAGAATTAAAGGACATAAATTATTTGAACTTTGTAGTAAAATGAGATTAGTTCTAAATAATGTTTTGAGCTGAGTACATTCAATAAAAGGGTATTATATCCTGTTTGGGTTTGGACCTTAAAGAAGATTCACTATTTATAATAAAGTTAATCATCCAGACTACATCAAAGTGTTAATATATTTTCCCAAAATGACATCCTTCTGGGCGATTGCAACGTACCAGCTGTTCAATTGTGATCAAATATATACCGACGTAATTTAAAGGAATCAATAATAAGAAAAGCAACATTGCCATTCACAACTTCAGAGTGAGTAGTATTAGGAGTACTATGTTGTTATGTGAGACCAAACATTGTTTATATTTTAGAGGGGTTCATTTTCATCCCTTAAGCTTTACACATCAGTTAAGAATTCTTCTAACACCTTCAAAGAGTGAGTAACCGAAGCCATGTGAATGAGAGATGAAATAATAGAGATCGATATAATATCTCAGCATATGCATATGCTTTCCCAACCCCTACAACAAAACACTACTAAGGATTATAAATAGAAGAGGCTAAAGAAAAATCTACCTTGAGGTACACCCCAAACTATATTTCTTAACTCAACTTCTCAAACATCACATATCTTTGTGGATTTATTGGTCAGAAACCAAACTACTAAGAGGTAAATCGCAAATTACAATCAATAGCTGCTTATTTATGAGAGCTTTTGTGATTAACACACTCAAATGTAGCATTGAACTTAATCGCTCCAGTCGTGCTACCTCCTGACCCAAATCAATTCATATTTGAAAATCAGACGAAGCAAAATTTTCAAGTGAGGTTATTTCTCAAACTTAATATAAAATAAGTTTATTTTCTTTCTTTGAAAATATTTATTAATATATATTCGAATGAAATATATATTTTAGAAAATTTTTGATAAATATTAAGAAATATAATTAATATAGGAACTTTGGTAGACTGCATAATAAAAACACGCCTTAGGATCAACTTTCCCTCTAAGTTGCTGATGTGGATCACATAATATTACGTTGTACCAAGTTTTTCGAATATAAAAAATCGCATTTAATTAATGCGATTACAATGTAACGTTATTTCGAAATTGTATAAACTTTTTATGCTCATCACTTTTACAAGATATTTATTAGCCACAACACATCGAATGGCATTACATATTAGAAAGAGATTTAGCCCCTTCCCCCTGCCCCCAGTGACTTGAAATCTACTCTTATTTTTCTCTATGAATTCCTCTGCTACACACACGTATAATTTGCGTTCGTCAAAAAGAAAACATGCATATATGGGGCCGCAGGCACTCATCTTAGAGGGAAGTTGCCTTGGATATACCATTTCATCAAGATAACCATCATCCGAATTTAATATTTTTCTTATTCAATAATACCTGATTGATTTTAGGCTGTCGCCGCTTCACTTCGACCCCAGTGATATAAGCCACCGTAGCTCCTCCGCTCCTTTAATCCAACGGCCAGTGAGGAAGCTGCTTCCCCTCCTCTCACTCTCCGGGATCGAAACCAGCAGTACAGGACCGGCCGCCAAGCGTCGCGTACACAGATACCAATTTCGATCGCCTCAATCTCTGACCGACCGTGAGTTCTCTCGTCGCCTCATCGCCGTTGCTCGAAAATCGCTTAAGTTTCTTGTTTTGAGGTGCATCCTAAACGCTCATATCTATTACTCGCATCCCCCGAAATATTTCATTTAATCAACCTTCTCTGGACTTCAAAACAAAGGAACACCCCATATTTTTTGCGACTTTTCGTCTCTTAAGCTTCCCCACTCTAGATTCCACTTTCATTTATTTGTTCTTAATCTCGTTCTTTTATTTTATTTACTGTCCTCCATGACGAGATTCGGCGAAGGTATAGGCGTTGGGAACCCCTTTCTTTATTGTTGGTTGCCTATATATTTTATTCAAAGGGAAGAATAATGATTCTTGCTGGATTTTAAAGTGGTAAATTATTTATTTGATATAAACTATAAATTCTGACTTCGCCCCCTTCATCTTCAATGTTTTCGCATTTCTTCCCATTGCAATTTGACGTATACTCATCATAATTCCATCATGAATGATATTTTTTCCATTTTCTCTTGATGTCCTTTAAAGATTCATTGTCCACATTCATCGTAATATGCGACCCAACCTCCTGCTACACATAAATAAGCTGCTGTGTGTGATGATATTCAATAATTATGAGACAAAATAACTTCGTATCACTCCCATTTAAAGTTTTTCTCTCTATTATATATATTCAGTTCCAGAAGAAGCCGAAGACAAAGAAGACAACAAGCAAACACACAGAAAAGCATTTGGTTTCCTGTCACGAAGTTCAACCTTCCCAGCGCTTCAGGTATTACTGTAATTCTCTCTAAAAAAAAAAAAAAAACACTGGATATTCAAGACAAATCGAAATACTTTAAGGAGTTTTTATCAAATAGGATCAGTTTTAGTACAGCCTCCAACTTACTGGAGTTTTCTGATAAAAGCATGCTTTAGAAATTAAATTTTAACTATAATTTTATATATTATTCACTCTTACCTGTATATTTTACATTGGGCGTCATTCAATAATACAAGGTTTTCTCTTCAAAGGCTGAAAGTAGTACAGATTTTTCTTCTGGATCGTCATATTTAAATGGAAGTCAGAGCACTGGTTTAAATAAACACCCAGCCATTGAACGCAAACTGAGCCAGTCGATAGAAAAGTCCACTCAACCAGGTTCCCGAGACCTGGGGCAAAGTAAAGAAATTCAAAATACAATAAACACAGGACCAAAAGTAGATCAGACTATATACTATGAAGAAAAAGTTGCTCCCTTAGTGGATGAAATCAACAGAGCGCTAAAATGTGGTAAGTTTTGTGATTAAATAAAATAACACCTAAGGAAAGAGTTGCCGAAAGGTTTTTAAAAAAGGGAGGTAAAAGTGAGAAAGTTTGATGAGATAAAAGTGTGCGGAAACTATCATTGTCTGAATAATTAGAAAAAAGATTCCTTGGAGATAGGAGATAGTAACCAGGAAACCAGGCAACTCATGACCCTAACTATTTCACTCTGAAGGCAAGTCCATAGCGTGATGCAGTAAGTGCAATGCCTATAATATTCAATAATGCATATATCTTAATAACTAGTATCCCATTTTTTGCTAAATTAAAGACAAAGGATAATTTTCGTTTGAATATATTCTTTACTAGAGCAAAATAAAAATCGTAAAAAAACAAGGAATAAAAATTTTCCACTCTCCATTAATTTCCGAAATATGACGAACCCCAAAATAAATTAAAAGGATTTTACACAAGGAAAGATAGAATTTAACTATTAATACCGAATTTTCTTGTTTATTCGAACAGCTGTCGACGACATCGTATTGGCCGAACTGATACAAAAACTATATAGTTGCTTGGAAGCTGGAGGCCTTCTAGGGCGCCATTTCCTCTACAGAACCCAAGTATTGAAGACAATTTTCAAGCTTGTTGATCGAGAACAGGGGCAGCTGCTCGCAAACGTGGCAAGAGTGATGCTTGCTGTAAGAAAATTACTATTTCCCTTCACAAGCTGTTGTAACAAACTAAGAAAATATTAGAAATGAATCTATTTTTTTCTGCTATTGTGGGCCGTAGGTAGATGGGAGTAGGAAAGGGGACAAAGAAAGAATGAAAGTAGAGTAGACGAGTTGCGAACAACATCCCACGTCGCTGTATCTCTGTTACAGAGCGGTAAATCCACTCGGCCATCCTGAGTCTAAAAATACTCATTCAAGCGAAGCTTTTAAGCCGCTCGCTTGCACTTCTCGCACGCTACACAAACCCCTTTTAGAAGTGGAGCGTATTTTGAAATAAAGAGAATGCCGTTTGGAAATGTTATCCAAGGGCTAACGCTCCTCCTTCCGTGTCTGGGCACCATTGTATATAGAGGGGAGTAGGAAAGGGGGCAAAGAAAGAATGAAAGTAGCGTAGGCGAGTTGCGAACAGCTTTCCGCGTCGCTGGAACACTACTAGCCAGCGACGAATCCACTCGGTCATCCTGAGTCTAAAAAAACATTTATTCATGCGAAGTTTTTAAGCCGCTCGCTTGCACTTCTCGCACGTTACATGGTTCTTTCTCTTCTTTTCCTGCTTCTTGCCTTTGATGGTCTTGATCTGGCGCTCTGGAACGGCTTCCCGTTCTAAAGATTCTTTTTATATAGCACATTATTATTAGTATTATGGGGCTACAGCACAGCTGAGGGGAAACACCGCTTAGGATTTTAGCAATGTTAGATTAGATTGGGTGTGTTTAATCGCCGAGAGGAGTACCAACCCAATGGTTTGGATCCCATTTTAAATTGCAAATCCTAAATGCGAACTAAATGACCTCAAAAAGGGTCCACATCGGTGCCAAAAATCCCAATTTTAATTTTTCTTCCTCTTCTTTTTATTTTTGAATAATGATGTTCCTAAAATATGAACCTGCCCTACCTAATAAAAATCATTAACAAATTATAGTACTCATACTTTATTTCCTGCATTAATTTATTACGAATTGATGAATTATTTACCACAACTGAGTGTACCACTGGTGTGCTCACTTTTGATTATTATTATTGGTGCACTAAAATGAAAAAATAGTTATGTAATATTTTCGGGAGAAATTCGATGTAGTAAATGCACGTCAAATTTTATTAACTCATCATGTGAATAATATTACAGTTAGAGAAGATATTCATAACTATTTAGATTCTAGGTTTATTAATTAATAATTAACATAATCCTGAATTCAAAATATAGGGTAAAACAAAAAGGTTTCATGAAATTACAAAATATATGATAAAGTAAACCAATTAAAAGTATAAATAATAGAATTAGTACTATAGCAAAATTAAAAATTAAGAAAAAAAATATTCAGGCTCCTGAAGTAGATTTACTTTGAATCAAATTTCTCCATCTTCAAAAAATCCGATGTCACTTTCAGTTAAAAGCGAGTGGCAGTAATTTGACTTCAGTCTGTAAATTGGTCTTCAAAGTAACGCGCCAAGACATCAATGACACCATTTTTATGGAAGGAAATCTCTTGGACCTCGTTCTAGAAGCTGTAGCCTGTGCTTCTCCTCTCGACCATTCAGAAGCGTGCATATACGGCTACGGGGCCCTCAAATTTCTTACCATGAATTCCCAGCTTGTTGCACGTCTCCTCCATAGAGGCGTTCTAGAGTTACTCGTTCTTCACATGAAACTTATTTCTACTCAGGTACTTAAATCGACGTTAGTCAATAATTTAAATAAACCACCCCGGGCGGACGTAAATTTATGTTTAACCTAAGCAAAACACGAAAAGATTATTCCTTAAAGAAAACCAAAGGGTGAGACGAAACAGTGAATTTCTTATTTTTGTATTCCTTTAAATAGATTTAATAAATCTTTTTTTTGCAGAAAGAAGAAACTGGATCTGTTCCCGATCAAACGGGTTATGCTCTGGTTCAACTAACTGCAACATTACGTCACGTAAGCAGCTGTGATAAAGCATTCAAACTGCTCCTCGTAACAGGAGCCGTAGAGCAAGTTTGTAAACTCCTCATAGCATTCCACGAAGATGCTGAAATAACCGCCAATGTCGTTAGAATTTTAAGGTAGAGATGCAAGCGTATTTTTTAACAATATTTTGATTGCGATTTAAGTTTTCTCATTCATTCACTAACTCTATAATTTAAGGAGATTTTTTGAGTATTTGAATAATAATTTCATCTTAGTTTGGTTATGACTTATGTTTTTTATCAAAGTTATTTTGAATAATTCTTTTATAATATCAAAAAACAAAATCGTGAAGTTCAGAAATAAATATAAGTATCGAAGTTTTGTGAAATTTTAAAACCCAAAGAATTACAAATGGTGAAGTTTATAAAATTTATAAAAATTTAACCATAGCTGCTTTTTTTTAGATTTTAAATTTTAATCTTAGTAGCGAAGCGCAAGCTCCCCTACCCCGTAGGGGGAGTGGCGAAGCCATTGCCTGGTTTTCATTATAATTTGACACTGGGAATTTATTATTTTGCAACAAGTTTCCTCATTAATTTTCAGGTTTTCATATGATACCCTTTTCCATCGTTCTTTCCACTTTACTCCTTTTTTTTCTTATTCCATGTCTGTTTTTTCACCCCTAAACATGGTAGCATATTTATATGATATCTTCTGTATAGACGAAAAGTATCCCAGCAAAAGCACCATCTTTATCATTATATTGGTCTTTTATGGTCACGGAGAAAATTGTTCTCATTATATTTTTCTGTTTTTTTAGCATTTTGTCTACGCAAGAGGAATGCTGTAATGCCACCATTTCTGTGCCCGGGATGCTTCCTGCGTGTGTTCGAGCCTTGAACTACCAAGCTGACCGCCCGGCTGTGGTTGTCAGGCTAGCGTACGCTCTCGGGAATATGATGGCTACCTCGGACGAAGCCAGATTGAAAGTGAGTTAAAACGATACATTTGCACACTGAATGCGAATGTCTGCGATGCAATTTAATGACATTTGATTCAAACAAAATTTCATTACACTAAATATCATCGTTGAATGGTATTTCCTTAAGTCATTTTCTTTCGATTTCCTTAATCGAGTGGGACAAAAAAAATGCACTCACAAAGCTATATCCTGTCTCAAATTTTGTCTTTCCTCATAAAATAAACCCTTCTAAGATTTCTCAATGATTTTTTTTTTATTAAACGAATAAATTTGCAAACTGTAAATTGTAAACGAAGGGAAAAGGAGGAAATAGAATATAGATATCAGAAAGTTAGCTAAGAACAATAGCTTTTACTCTCATAAGTTAGTTGAAGTAGACGCTCGAAACGATTCAATATATTCCTGTTCACAGAATTCAAGTTGAATATATACGATTATTCTTACAATTATTTGTAAAAATTCGTAAAGAACTTTCCTGCCAGGTATCTTAAGGTTCTTAAGGTATATAAAGGTAGAAATTAGTAGTAGGTAATATAGAATAGTGATGAACTTTGGAATATATGTAAAGAGGTGTGTTGGAAAGTAGTAGATATATATGTATTAGTTTCCAGGAGACTGGATTATCTTTTCCCTTATTGATTACTTCCCATCTTTCTGTTTATTTAGTTACATTATTTTATGTTAAGCCTTTATCTAGACACTAGTTTTTACTCCATCACCCTTTCCTTAATTCACTTGTACCCTTGTATTTTCACTTAATTCATAGCTTAGGTTTGGACATACTGCGGACCTGGGCATCTGTCTATCTTCCTCCTATTGCTTAGAAATTAAATTTTCATTACAATTTCCCCTATTAGTCTCAGTCTATCCTCCCCTTAATTCCTCCTTGTTCTTCTTCCATATCTTCTTCGCCCTTTTATGTAGCACGATATTGACCGGTTTCATTTTCACTTCTCGAGGTAGTTCCTCCTGCCTCCTCATTTCTCTTCTCCTACTGCCTGTAATCCATCGGATACCTTTATTTTGTACCCTATGGATTTTAGTCATGGCCCTCCTCGATGTACCATGAAGCAGAACGGTCGGGTATAATACGGTGGCCCTAACTATCTACAGGTAAACTTTTTTTTTATGCCTGGGTGACAATCTTGTGAACCTCCCTAACTGCGCCAACTTTACCTTTGCTGCTCTTATCCTTTCCGCTTTAAGTATTTTGTACCCGATTTTCGATATTTTTAGCCTCAACACTTTCGTTTCGTCAGCTTACTCATATCTCTTGCCCTAAACTTTAATAATCTCTACCTTTCTTCTGTTGATCGGTATCACTACGAACTTATCTCTATTCGTCTTTATCTTCGAAATTTCCTTTCATACCTATTTCGATTCAAAATTTCCTTCGCTGTGGTTTTCGCCGCCTTTCTTGCTGTTCTCGTCGAGGTCACGATAATTTGGTTGACGTCGTCCGCGAAAGGCACATAGGCTTTTCTTGGCTTGGCGGGAATTACAAATCATTAGTAATGTTAAGGAGCGTAGATGACTAGGGAAAGACAGCCCCCCTGAAGGAGATCCTTTCCAGCCTATCAACCAATCCTTCTCATATGCTCTCTTTACCTTCTCGAATGACTTCACTTACTTTCCTTTGTAGTTCTCTTTTCCGTAGGTACAACTAAGCTGTTTAACTTATTCATTTCGTTATCTGATTACTAAGCTCTATTTCTCTTATAGTTGTTTTTAGTTTGGGCAACCATCTTGGAGCAGGGATGGTTCTCAACGATACTTTGAGGATACATTTCTCTTCTGCTTCCCTTATCTTCTCATCTATCCTTTCAATTTCCCGGTCAATATCCTATGTTCCTTTCCTTTTTAACACTGGCGGCCGGTAGTCCACCAGTTTGTACCGAAACTCGCCCCAACCAGATTTAGAGTAGTGTTTCCCAACCGAGTTTGAAACTTAGATAGGGCTAGGTGCCAGCAAGACTGGGCTCGCTTGGAGATAGATGTTCCAGTGGAACCCCCTACTGGTCAGTACTACCTATGTCTGGCTTGGTTGTTGCTCTTTCTGTTACGTACCTACGTGGGGTACTCCGGTCCATCTCAAACCACTATTCCCCTTTGGATCAACAGATTGATATTTTTCCCTATCCTATTTTCTGATGTATATCCTGAATGCCGGGAGTGAGCATTCCATCCGCAAAGGAAAATCACCGGGTGTTCCTTCCAAATAGCCTGAAAAGTTATGGAAGGGAAAATAAATTCTTCTTTGGGGTTAGTACCCATCCATCACTACTACTGAGCTATATAACTCTCCTCTAACTCTTCCCACTCTTTTTACCTTTCTTAACAGCAATTATTACACCGTAGAATCTCTCATTGGAGTGACTCTTCGTATATGAATAATAATTCTGCAGCTTCACATCATACTTCTCTATCATTAACCCGTGCTCACATATCCCTACCACATTAGGGTCATCCCTGACTAGCACGTTCCTAAAAGGGCTTTCTTTTTCTGTATTCCGTTAATGTTAACCTCCACTATTTTCAGCTTTTTTCTTTACTCTAGTCACCATCCTATATTTAAACTCTAAACTTCTTTGGCTGGCCATTCCTTAATTTCTAAAGTTTTCCGTCCTAGGGTGGTGGCATCTATCCGCTGTGATTTTGAATCTTCCTAGCAGTAGCGCTCTCTGTACCATGTGTGACGAGAATTCTAATTGATAAGACCATTTGTGTTTCCCACCGACTATGTCATTGATGATTCTCACTACATCGAGGTCCTTCAGAAACTCGTTGCCAAGTGTGGTGCAGCGGTGTAGCTCTAACTCATCGTACGTTGAAATTTCCTCTGAAATTTCAACTAATTTTTGTATTTCCCTTATTTCATTGATGTTTTCGTTCTTCTCCTCTCGTTGGCTTTTCTCACTTTCAGATTACAAAGTGGAATATTTGCTTGCTTTCTTGTTCATTTTTTCTTAGTTTTCTCCTTCTCTGCCATCCCCTCCTTATCAACAGCCTTCGTTACCATTTCCTCTTTTATGATCTTAATCTTCAGTGTGTCCTTCGTAAGGGGATTGATTGTCCGGGAACCACGGTGTCCTTTTCATGTCGTTCTTTTCGAGTAAGGGATAAGCTTCCCGGGTTTGCTATGTTTGCCATGTGAGTGAACATGATTATTGTCATGATCTCCATGGTATAGTTTTCCACCATTACACCATTAGTTATGGCACTTTAATCTCCTACAGAGGATAAATTCTAGCTTCTCTTATTATCGGGCATTGACTTCTTTCTCTCTTTTTTAAAAATTTCTAATCGTTTGTCTTTTTGCAGGGCAGCTCATAACCCTTGCTCCGTGAGGTCCTTGGTAATTTGGACACCTATTTACCTCGCTTTTACACTCCATGAAGTCGTGACCCACCTCAATACATTCTGAGAACCTTTTCTCCCCTATACTTTCTCGTGTGTTCTGATCCTCAATCGCGTAACAATTCGCACATATCAGAATATTCACGTATTCCTCTGCCTCTATCTGAGAGGGGGAAATTCTCAAATCAAAAGCCAGGAGAACTTGTGGCTTGGCCTTATTTTTAGTCTCCACATCGATGAAGGTGATCACGATGAAATTGTTAAATCTCCCAAGCTTCATTACTTCTGCTACCTTTTGCTATGCCTGCTTCGCCTCCACCTCTCTCGTAATCTCCTCCGCTGTGTTCTCCCGTATCAATGGATTAATCTGCCTGCATATCACCGCCCTATGAGCCATGATTTCCGATGGAATAGCAGATTCTATAGCATCTCCTGTAATATCTTCCTCATCTCACTACCTGACAGCCTCTCTCTATCCTCACCCTGATGACACATCGCCACATACCCCATATACGAGTCTATTAACCTGATAAGCGCCACATTTAGCCTCTCATTTATGACCAGTCATCTTGGCTCTGTGGGCTTATTTCCTATTCATCCTGTTAATAATGTGTCCAGGTTCTAAGACGTATACGTGAAAATCGAACCTTAATAATACCATATCTTTGTTCTCCTGCTGTATCCTGCTGGTTAACTGATACGGATTGATCCGCCGCTCGATATAGGAACACTGGAGCTTGTAACTAAGATCAACCACAGTTATTACGACCACTTGTGCTACCTGTTTGCACAGTTAGTGATATTGTAATTCGCTACGTTAATCTTAACTTGATCCTAAGTTTGCACTTCTTAAGAAAAATTGATTTAAACGCTGGATAAAAATTTCACGTTCGTCCAAGTTTTCTATTTAACTTTGTGCCGTCTTTACCGCGTTATGTGCCTGCGAAAGGGAAGCCGACTACACTTGACGAGATTTACAGTAGACTCATGATAGCCATACATCGCCAGATATTTTGGCGTGTTCAACCTTTTAATAAAAGCACATTGCCCAAAGTTAGGGCTCTATCACTACTCTAGTTTTTTGCATCACTCTTTTTCTTCTACCTCTATCCTTAATCATTTTATTCACATAGTATCTGTGTTTTCACTAGGGAAATACAATCTTATTTTGTACTTAAATTAAAAAAAAAAAAACTAAAACATGCTCTTTTATACGATGCAAGCTCTTTAATGATGAAAATTTCGTCGAAAAATCTCTCTCACTTCTGGCGGAATACATTCGTAGAGATCGAGAAGAGGACGGAGATTCGGTTATGGATCCTCTAACGCCCTCCTCTGGAACCCCGGAAGATGTCATAATTAAAGTAAGTCTTAAGTCTTGCGAAATCTAATACTTCATCAGTCGTTAACTTTAACACTGTAAAATAGCTATACCATGGTACATTTAATTTTTTTCAGTTATTACGTGTGGTAGCAAATATGTCAGTTCAACACAAAGTAGGGTCGGTGTTAGCTTCGAACAAAACCCTACTTTCAATGTTGGTGTCTCTGGTCAACCATAAGTCAGTGGATGAAAGTGAAGAATTGGTCTTATCCGCTTTGGCTACTTTGAATAATCTCACCTTTTACACACGGCTTGACCCACCAATGGCCCTACACACGAAACTAACAGAAAGTAAATAGTTGTGAATATTAATCATATTTGTATTTATAATTAAGATTTCTATAAACTAATTCATATTTACGAGTCCTACAAGGAAGACTCAAATTTTGGCAATTAATTGATTGGAATCTAATTCTCAGGTTTGTCGGAAATACTACCCATGGAACACGTAGAAGGCTTAATCGAAATGATACGTGTTTTTGGCAACCTGACTCATTCCAGAGAAGTTAGAGACATTTTGGTCAGAAAGGATGGTAAGAACTACCATCAAGATAGTTTTTTTTTTAACTAAATGGGAAATTGGACAAACTGCATAAATCTTGTGAAATATAACGTGTTTTGTGTGGCTCTAAGAATATCCAATCTATAAATTTCATGGCCAAATTATGCCATATATTTAACAAAAAAATAACCTTCAATACAGTAAGACATCTTAGTATGTAAATATAGAATTAATCTATCTTCAAAGGGAACATAATAATTAAATATCGGCAATAAACGACCGAAATCCTTGCCAAAAAATATAACTGGTTTATTTGTTTGTTAAATTCATTGTTCACTATGCTTACGTTAAGAATACTTGTTTTGTATAGATGCTTTCTTTACTTATATGAATTAAGAGCAAAATTATACTAAAAGGCTGAGATTATTTAGTAAAGAAAATCAACTGATTAGATGAGGAGTATATATGATATAAACTAATGATAATTTTAGGAATCAATTTGTGATGCTATAATAAATCGTAGGTGATAATACTTCGATCCCCTCTGTTTATTACACATCCTTATTTATTTAGGTGAATTCACTACGCAAATATTCCCAATTCGTGGCTGCCATATACATTTATTCGTTATATAATTTTATTTGTTTTGTTTTCTAGTTTTGCAAATTCTTATCGAGATGCTTGACTGCGACTCGAGGGAACTGGTCTTTGTATGTGCCGGAGTTCTGGTCAATATGATGAGCGATACAGACAAGAGGCTTGTGTTTCGTCAAGAGAATGGTATCCTCAGGTAATTGATCTAGTTACAGAGAAGTACTCTCTTATTTTTATATAGTTAAAGTAGCAAAGCTTTATAACAGAATAGTAAAGCATAGATAAACCTCCATACTCTTGGAAGAATCTTATGACATGTAGAGTTGGGACATAAACTATTGAAAATAATTTTGGAAAATATTTCCAAAAGAACTAATTTTAATGTTGATTACCACTCTAAAAATATTGAAAAAAAATTATGTCTCCCTCAGAATAATCGACGTTCTTCAGTATTTTGGCTATGGTGACTGGCAGCTTTCATGCCTCGTTTGCCAAGTCTTGTGGAACTTCTGTGCATCCAATACGAACATATATGATGCCTTCACCGATAAAGAAACAACAAGACTCACATACATCTTAGAGGAATTTCTAGGTAACTCTAGATTGAAAATCAAATTTTGTATATGTTGGGGACGATGAGCCAGAGGGGTATGCGATTACTACCCGAATAAATAAATAATAATATTTTTCTATATTGTAATAATATATTGTGTAAAGGTTTTAAAAATTGCGCATCCTGATATTAGAGCAAAGTTCATATTGAAAAATGGAGGGAGTAATTAGTATCTAAATGAACAATAATTGTTTGTAAATTAATGAATAAAATTTGGTGCAAGAGTGTTGAGAGAAATTAAAGATAATTTGTCACAATTTTCAGTTTTGTTTAAGGACTCAAGGTTATCATGTTTTCACCTAATAGGGAATTATGTCCATTTACGAGTAGTTTGTTTCTCATATTGATTCTAATAAATAAATGTATTTAATCTTTTAGTATATTTAAGTGAAGTAAATTTTAAATATTCTTAGTATTTATTCTTAAATACTATCGTTTCATAGACTCCATTACCTATTTTAATAGTTTCAATTTATCGCATTTAAGGAGACAAGTATGCCACCTGAAAACAATCTTAATATTTAATTTCATGTACATATCATATTATCTTACATAAATGAGACTCGTTAATGATACTTGTTGCATGCAAAGCAGACTATCCTACCGAAACGTACAATGCCCACGAAATAATATTGAAGGTGAATTAATAAGTATCATTATTTTACAGACGACGATACGTATTTCAATAACCCGGAGATGCTTGCATTCCAAAATCCAGCCACTCGCGAAGCGGTCTACACCCTGTGGGAGGACTTTGCTGCTGTCGCCACCAAGCTCCTGGACCGAATCGAAGAAAATGGCAATTCCTCAATGAGGGAAGACCCTTAACTTTTATGGAGTCCCTAGCACACTAGGAATCACTCCACCGAATCAAAACACAACAGACATTCTAATTTCCGAATCTTGGAAATCTCGGATCTTTTATGTGTCAGTTGGATTCGATGTGTCTGGACTTGGCAAGTCGGATTACTGAAGTTGTTTAAAGTTGGTCTTCATTTTCCATTTTCATCAGTATGCCTTGTCCTATTTGTTTTACCTTCGTTTTGTTTAAGTTTATTGCATGATTTTTATGAGGAGATACTCTTCCCTTTCACAAAAGTCTTCGTGAGAGGTTGAGTTCGCCGCTGAACAAGATTCAATATGAGTGGCATTATATAAACAAATGCAAAGCAATTTGGGGGCCATTTTAAGGTTAATTCCGGCAATTTCTTGGTTACTCTGACAATTTTATGGCTATCCCCGCTGTAGTGTACCAGCAAGTCTAACTCGCACACTCAACCAAGTAGGCCGGTGATAAACAACCACGATTTCCGCCTTTAGGATACAAATAATATAAATGTCTCCTCTTCCATATCACTACCGAGCAGAACTTCCCCCCCATTCCCCTCTGTGACCAACCCTTGAAGGTGGTACATAACATCCGCTGCTTAGAGCTGACCTTCAAAGGAAAATTACAATGCTCTTTCCACAGCCGCTCGCTAGAGCGCGATAATCCCTAACCTCTGACTCTACTAGACTATCTTTCTCACTCGATTTCGGGAGCACTCAGGGGTAGTCTAATGTGCTCATACTCCTCCTTTATCACCCAGAGTTTGACTACTGCAGTGTAATATACAGCGAAGCCTCAGCCAATAAAATTACGATCCATTAACCAGATTCTATCCAGATGTTTGCGTGTGTTTTCGGTCTTTGACAGTCGTAAGTCAACAAACCGAGTTCAATGTTGCCCCTCTCGTTCTTCGACGATCCATTCTGATGTTTCGTAGATAAGTCCTGACAAAACACTTGCCTTCCCAACTGAGCAAAAAATGACCACAAAACCATGTTTAATTTGAAGGAGGTTCATCCAACTGGACAAAAATTTACTTTCACAAAACAATGTTTAATTTGAAGATGTTCACCCAAGTGGGCATAAAGTTACTTTACAGGACTATGTTTAATTTGTGGTTCATTAACCCAATTGTGTAAAAATTACTTTCACAGAACCATGTTTAATTTGCAAGATGGTGGGACAACTGTCCAATTCTCTTTCCCAATTATGCCACGGACTATCATATATTTTTCAGTTTCGTTCCTTTGGGTTCCGTTCCTTTCCATTTTCTGATTCTTACATCGCTTTATTGAAGTGAATTTTTAATGCATCTAAACAGAGCAAATTTTTAGTTGCATATGTATGATGTAGATTATGCACAATCCCCGCCAATGGATCTGAGAAAACGTGTATGTACATATACCATAGTTTTTAATTTGGTTATAGGTGATTAAACTCTTTCAAAGAAAGTAGTTATAAATAGACATAATGATACGACTGCGTATAGATGTATGCAAAGCCATGGTTATTTAAACATTATAAACATAATCACTGTGATGCTATGAGAAAATAAAGTTTTTAATTAACTGTCGTCACAACTTCCTTAGTGCGTTCCTATTGTGATATTAAGGTTTCGAACATATGTACTTGTAGTCGGGGATCGAGTTGGGGGGCATCCCCCCAGAAATAGAAATGGTCAAAATCATCCCCCTTCTAAAACTGCCATCCTCCCTTTCCACCCTCCTTTAAATTTTACAAGTTTAATTATTATAACTTATAAGTACCATCAACTGATCCATCTGAATAATCAATTACAAGATTGATTTGGGGACTTTTTTTACTGCTTTGTATAACGTTGGATTGCAATGCAACAAAGAGGACTTCCATTACAGCTGCCTATGACCCTAACTATAAAAGTATTGGTGCCATGACAGCCCAGACAGGGATCAACTCCAAATTTTGATGTTCCTTGGCCAAGAGCAATGACAGACAGCAGTACCTGACACCTAACATCCAAAGCATGTACCGGTATATATGTTGTTTTAGAGGCAAATTATCCTAGTGGTTACAATCATCAAAAAGTACAGTGCACTGTTGGTCCTCTGTGCGGTTATCAGCACAACTTGAGTACTGCTTGTAGTCCTATCTTATCCTCAATACTCTCTTTATCATGAACGTAAAGCAGTTTAAGTCGTCATCATCAGTGATTGTTTATAATCTCCATTACTTATATGATTATATGCTGCTGATTTAAAACAGATACCCTCGAGCCGCTACGCCCCTCTCAACATGCGATTGGCACCTTTACCAGAAAAATAGCAACTTGTGCATCAAATTTTCTGTGGTCACTATGTTGTACAGGTTCTAACAAGGTTCCATTATTTTAATTAGTTCTTGACAACAAATAAAACTAACCTAACCTTTAAAAGACCAAGCTGATCTTTAATATATATTTGGATTACTATTTATCTGAATTTTGTGTTGTATCCTTTATCTCAGGTTGGGACCTATATCAAATAGTGTAATTTTCTTATTAAAGTAATTGAATTATGTAGGGTAAAAAAACGTAATTTTTGCCTACGTACTTATCCCAGTGTGTGGGAAATTAACTGAATCGCAAATGTTTGTTAACACATCGAGACAGAAATTAGGACTGTTAAAGCAGTACAAAACTTCATTCATCGGCTACATATAAATTACAAACTTAAAATTAAGTAATTCGTATTAATATTGAACAAGCATATTGCTCGTAACTTGCAAGTGCAGGAGTTGAGTTACATACGTTGCAACAGCATTTCAAATAAATGTATTTATTTAAAAATGAATAGGAAACGTAACTGTAGATTTTGTGTCAACGAGAGATGTAAACTCCCTGTTTCCAAACCTAAAACACAAATCGGTTTTTAGAGGCAAAAAAATTCCGAGAATTCTAAGCCTCAAATCAGGATTTTTTTAAAATGCCCAAATAGACGAGGATATTCTGGGCAGAAAGTTTATATATAAAAACTTGTAAAGAAATTGGTGAAGATAAAAGGGAAAATGTGTAGAAGATATACAGCGTCATGTCCATCTACGCGCATTGGGACGAGAAAAGAACGCAATCTCCCGCCCTCAAGTCGGGAGATAAGGGAACAAAAATGTTTTTATTTGCCAATATAAATACCATGTCGGTAGAAATGCCAGTGGCACCAGTCAAGGGATTAACAGTAGGGTAGAAGATAATGGGAGTAGTCTGGAATCCGCAATAAAATATTCAGTTCAATTTTTGTAATTTATTCTATGTAGGCCAAACTTCCAAAAATGTTTCCATAAGGACCCAACAACACAAAAATGCAGTAATTAAGGGTTATCTGAATAATGCCTTAGCTGTCCACAATTCCAATATGGGACACGAAATTAACTGGCCAAAAACTGATACTATAATCCCTAGTAATGATTTTATAAAGAGAAATATCCTGGAATCATTTTTAATCTCCCACACAAAGGAGAGTAATCTCAACATTAGCCCAGGGCTGTTTTCGCTAGATCCAATTTTATCACTTTTTCTAAAATCTGATTTATCTGATAGCATTAAAATGTTGACCTCATCCCAGGGAAACGTGCTTTGTATAAATACTGGGTGTCTTATTTTTTCTTACCATTGAGTTTGAAAATGTCGAATAGACGAAAGAACTAACTCCAATCTGCTTTTTATTCAGTTTCCTTCCGTGGTACATATTCATATATATATATATATATATATATATATATATATATATATATATATATATATATATATATTCACCTAGATTTATTCTACAAAGCAGGAGTCTTATATTCAGTAAAAGGACAAAACAAAGAAAACAAAGAAGGCGGGTACCATCTTTAATTCTAACGTTTCGAGTTATTAAAAATTTTATGGCATAAAAATTATTTAAGGACACATCTGTTTTCCAATCAATAGCAGGTTTCCTGATGGAAGAAAACTCTTTGTTACTTAATGTTTTACCGGTTCTATGGCTAATTCCCATGTGAGAACAAAAACGCGACTGAAGAGTACGTACTGTGCTTCCTATATAGGTCCCCAACTTACAGCTATGGCAAATGAATTTATATACAATGCACGAACTAAACAGCGTGGGAATACTGTCCTTCACTTTAAAGAAATTACCAATATTTTTTGTTATTAATGAATATAAGGTTAAAATTAATTTAACAATAAAATTTCCTAAAAATGGAAATTAAACGTTTTCGGAGAAGGTCATTACAAGGACTGATGTCTGGTAGCACGACATACCTGATTTCCTTTGAGACATTAAAAGAAGTGGAGGGGTTATAAAGCCTGAAGAGGAACTTCCTAATACAGCTTTCAACTAAAGATAAGGGGTAATCATTTTTTTATAAAGTATTCTTTTAAAAAATTGAATTAAAAATGCATACTAAAATAAGTGGAAGACAAATTAAAACCTCTGAAGAGAAGTGTTTTAATGGCGCAAATTTTGTATGTTAATTCACAGAAACTAAAGAAATTTAAAACCCTGCCTGTGAAAGTTGGTTTTCTAAAAACACACGTTTGAATGCCGGAAGGGGGACGAGAGACATACATCTAGAAATGGCAACATATTATTAATCTCATGTTCTTGAGTGAAAGTAATATTAGGGTGTAAATTGCTTATAAAATCGAAAAACCTTTTTGAACAAGAACCAGAAGAAAAAACCGCAAAGGTATCGTCAACGTATCTTTTGTAGAATGAGGGACGAAATTGAGAGGGGCAATCACGAAAGAGTGGTGTTAAGGCATCACTAGCATGCTTTCTTCTTGTTTGTTTCCAAAAAAATTTCCTCAGTTAATAATGTTTCTGACCGTCGATGACGGTCAGTTTTTTTTTTGTTATATATATATATATATATATATATATATATATATATATATATATATATATATATATATATATATATATATATATATATATATATATATATATATATATATATATATATATATATATATATATATATATATATATATATATATATATATATATATATATATATATATATATATATATATATATATATATATTTCTTGGATTTGATTAATATGTTCCTCCGTCGTGGCTTTCAAGCCTTTCAATTGGTTTTGATTCTGCTAATTATCTCTTGTTTTATTGTATTTATTTATTCATTTATTATTTTCGGTTTAAATCTTAGTTTGGGCACTTCGCCTCTTTTCGTTTATGTTAATTTATTTTTCTTTTCTTATTATTATTTGGTTAATTTTGTTTATTATTTATTCCTCTGCACTTATTTTTGTTTGTTAAATTTAATTTGGGCACTTCGCCTCTTTTTGTTAAAGTTTATTGTCTTTTATACTTCCTCTCTTCGTTTGTGTTAGTTAAATTTTGATTTTAATTTGGGCACTTCGCTTCTTTTTGTTAAAGTTAATTGTCTTTGATTTTAATTTGATTTGAATTGAAATTGCATTTTGAATTGAATTTGGGCACTTCGCCTCTTTTTATTAAAGTTAATTTCCTTTTATATATTTTTAGGTGTAAATAGGTATTATATTCACTCTTGCACAGGTTCTTCCGCTGGGGAATAGAGATGTTCTTTCTACTGCGCGTATTCTGTGATCCAGTATGTCCAAATTGTTGTTAATAGTTATGAATATTTGGTGGTCTAGTTTGTCCCAAGTTTTTCTCCCTAGCCTTTGGATCTCCATATTGATCAGTTTTAGTCCGATTCTTTCATGTATAACCAATTATCAAATATGGTGGATCCTTTTCGTGCCAGTTATAAGCAGTATGGCTTTATTCTGTACCCTCTGCATTGTCCTGAGAGAGGAACAGCTTCCATCTGCGTGATCACAGCCGGGTACACCAGGGCAGAGCGTACCAGGGCCATGTGTTGTTTTTTTCTTATTTGGCAGGTTGAGGCTTCGGAAACGGCTCAGTTTCTTTAGCTCTTTTAGCGAGGGAAACTGTTTTTACGTGGGCCTTGTATACTGATTTATAGAGTCGTAAGCCTAGGACCTTTCCCTCGTTAGAGTACGGATAAATTTCGTTGTCGATGAGGACGTCGTCTACTTTCCGGTGGTTCATTGAAATTATAGTGAACTTCTGGCGGTTGGTCTTTATCTTCCACTTTTTTCATAACGATTGATGTTATCAATCTCAGCAGCTGTCGCCCTTGCTTGACTTCCAGCGTTCCTGAATGGACTTGGACGATATGTGTGATGTTATCTGCGTATTGTAGATACATAGAATCGTACCTCACTGGATCAGAGAGGTCAATTGTGTACACGAGGCACAACAATGGACTCAGACAGCTGCCTTGTGGAACTCCCGCCTCGAGTTCGAATTCGGGTCCCTTGCAGCCATCGATCGCAATTTGGGCTCTCCTATCCGTGACATAGTTACAAAGGACCATTTCCAGGATTTGGTTCAGTTGGAGGTTAAGGATCTTGAATTGTAGCCCTCTCAGCCCTACCTTATCGAAGGCCTTCTTTACATCCCGCAGCACCATGTCTACGTACTTTCTCTCAGCTTTGCTGCATGCAAGTTTTTCCGTTAGGAGGGGGAGGGCGGTTTCCGTTCCTCACCCCCTGTGGAACCTGTGCTGCTGAGGATTGTGAGCTCCTAGCTCGGCTAGTTGCTCTTGAAGCCTGTCAGCAGGAAATTCTCGTGGACTTTCGCAACTAATTCCAGCAGGGCGATTGGCCTGTAATTGACCAGTTGATCAGGAGATTTACCTCACTTGGGTAAGAAGATTATTTTAGCGATCTTAAAACCCTCAGGGAAGTAACCCGTATTCAGGAAAGCGTGGTAAACGTTTATAATTCCCTGAATGATCTTCTGTGGGGCATTTACCAAGTTGTTTCTGGTGATGCCCGTCCAGCCTGGTGGCCTTTGTTGAAAGGTTCTTACAGTGTCCATGTCCTCCTGTGTTGTTATGGGACGGCCATGGTCTGCCATTACCCTGCCTTAGTCTCCTTGATTTTGTGGGTGCGTGCGGCGCATAACCTGATTCAGTTCTTCGATCAGTTGGCCTTCGAATTCCTGGTCGAACTCTTCATTGTCTTCTGGACTGATTCTGAAGACGTTTTTCCCAAAATTCCTGAATCTGTCTTCTAGAACCGCCGGGTCCTCTATATAGTATCCATTCTTTTTTATTTGAGCCTTAGTTCTCGTGGTTAGTCCATTTAGGTTCTTGACTTGACGCCAGAATTTAGCCGGGTTGAGCTCGTTATCGATTTTGACTATTAGGCTGTAACATATTTTTCCTTGTTGGAGGTTGATAGCCTCTTTTAGCTCGGTGCTTGGGCGCCAAAGGAGCGATCTTCTTTCTCGGTTATGACCTTCCCGTCTTTCATCTCCTCTGTCCATCTGGGCTGAGGAGGTGTTTTATACCCAGTCTTGGGTATGCACTCTCGGTCCACTTCTAGTATGGAAGTAGTTATCCTCTCCAGTTCCTCGTCTATCTATTCCAAGGCCGTGTCGCTTAGGTCAGCTAGGGCGTATTGACTGAGTCGTATCTTGTAACGTTCCCAGTTGGCCAACGCATAGTTTTTTTCAGAGAGGGGCTGGAAGCTGGATCGGAGCGAGAGATACTGTGCTGAGGATCGCTATGTGGTCACTTGGGACTGTTAGGCCTGGCTCACTATGGTAATTGAATGGGAAGCCTTCACTTGTTAAGATTATGTCAGGTTTGGTTGCTGATATGGAAGTGATATAGATCAGAAAATCTGGCCCTCTTCTCTGGATGTTTTTTCTTCCCATAATCAGTTCCAAGTTTCGGCCTCTTTCGTTGGTATTACCATAGCCCGACGAACGGCATCTGACATTGAGGTCGCCCCCTAAGATTGCCATTCTGCAGTGCCCAAACAGCGTGTAGAAGTTATTTAACGGGAGATAGGCTGGACGAGGGGGTTGATAGGCTGCAGCTATCCCGAGGTCTCCTACCAATGTGTGGAGTTCAACCGCCACAAAGGATTTATCTAGTTCTGGTAGATTTTTGAACGAGATGTTCCCCTTGATAGCTATTGCAGCACCATCAAACCTTTCATGAGGATGATTCTTCATGACCACTCTGTAGCTCGGTATTTTAATTTGATCAGATGTAGTGTCAATACCGTGCTCCGTTATAAGAATGATGTTGGGGTTAAGCACTCGGAATATGTTTCCATATGCCGTAGATTTTCCCTCCCATCCGTTTACGATGAGTGCCAGAATCCTCATTCTATTGCTTACTCTTTCTATGTTGTCTCTTTAGTGTTTCTGGGTTACGTTCTTCTTCCTCCCATTTTACTTATTTCTGAGCTCGGCGTTAGAAATCTGCTCGCAGTTATTGTGATGTAGGGTCACATTCTGGCAGAGCAGAGCTTCTTCCACTGTTTCAGCGTCGACTTCAAAGTCGTATTCCCATTTGAACACTTTTGATTTTATCCCATGGAATATTTCCCTGGGTTCCATTTCTTCGGGAAAGGGAAACTGGTCGCATGCGTAAACTTTAAGATGATACTATGGGCACCCAATCTTTTGTTTTTCGCTTCTTTCCCTTGGCCTTCTTTGTTTGTGGGACTTCGATGTCCGATGAGTCTGAGAACTCTGAGGAGCCATTTGTATCAGACCCAGCATTTTCCCTCCATTCGCTGATTTCTTGTCTCTGTTTAGGGGTAGGAGTTTTCACTTTGACTGCTTGTTTCTTCTTTTTCTTGTTTCCAATTTTGGTGGTGTCTTGTACGTTTATTTGTTAGTTTGGGACCATCTGCAATTGCAGGACATCTCCAGAGGGGGGTTGTCCGGGAACCACATTTGGTCCATACCATTTTTGGCTAACATTTGGTTCAGCTCTTAAGCGAGCGTGAGATTCATGACGTGCGCGGGAAGGATGCACGTCATAATCCTCGTCGAGTTCTCGTTCTGAAGCTTAAGATATGTTTTCTTTGTGTCCACTTCTGAGAGGGCCACCTTTGCTGCTTGAGCGTAGGATGTATTTGACCTACGCATTTCCTCTTGCTTCTTTAATTCATGCTTCCTTTTAATAATCTCTTTTTTTTACAGGGCAGGCCATGACCATTAATCTGTGTCCTTTCCCACAGTTAACGCACTTCTCGAAATTATTAGTGCATGTCCTCCAATTGTGTCCCTTTTCGCTGCATCTGGAGCACGTTTCAAGTGGCTCCTTGCAGTCTTTAGTCGCGTGTTCCTCCATTTTATAACACCTAAAACAGAACTGGACTGGAGAGAATTCTCCCTTCTCTATCTGGTCGCCACTAACTTTGGCATTGAACATGAGTAGGCCATGTTCTTTTGCCTTTTGGGCCATAGTGGTTTCAGTGAAGACTACCTTGAAGACGTGAGTGTAGTCGCTATTATCCCTTCTGTTTTTGAATTTTATTACTTCGGCTACCTTGGTTCAGGTTTGCCCAAGCTGGATCTCCTCCTTAATGTTTTCTTTCGAGTGCTGCCTGATCCACGGATCGAGTCGCCGACATACCACGCTCCTGTGGGCCAGGATCTGTGGTGGTACTGCAGGCCGAAACCCAATTTCCGTAAGGACCCCTACTCCCTTTTCCTTAATGATAGCCTCGATGTCCTTTTCTTTTTCGCAGATTGCGAATACCCCGAGGCCACCTCCAACAGTCTCACTATGGCAATGCTCAATTTGCCATACACAACCTCGAATACTTTTTCTCTGTTGGGCTTGGGCTGTCCGTCGACTGCCCGCAGAGGTATTCTAGTTGTATTCTCTTGGGCAACCTCTTCGAGAGAGTGGCCCCTCTGAACTGTATTCTTCTTCTCTTTAATCTCTTGGTCGCGGCGACTTGATTCGAGGAAAGGTTCGTGCTCCCTTTCTTCTTACAATGGTGTCCTGTTCTGTATTTGTTTGTGTTGACTCCCTCTAATTCGTAACTCAGCTTCTATGAACATGAACTGCCAAAAGGAGGGATGAATGATGATTGGTGAACCCGGGAGGTCCCTCAGACGGGTGAAATGTGGCGGACTTAATGATGGGTGGTGATTGAATCGATGCTGCTTCCAACTTACACAGGGACGGTTGCATGTCCCCTGTGGTCTTGACCGGAAACTACCCTTAGAGATTAGAGCGAACTCTTTCTCAAAGCTTTGTAACCGGGTGGTTTCTCCCGTAGAGTTACACAGTGGGCTAATCCTCAAATCTGCTTTCCTTTACGTCTCCAATTATGTCTACTAAAGTGGACCGACATAGTTGGAGCGAGAGTAGATGAATGGCATTTCAGTTCATTTCAGTTTCTTTACTCCATCGAGGGAGGGGGGGGAGGTAGGTCGACGTAACGTCGCCTAGGAGCAGGTTCAAAATGTCTTCTGGAAAATCCCCGTGGGAAAAATGATGAGGATGTTGACGTTTTTGAGGCAGTCTTTCCCCTTCCTTTACCTCCTTTATCGGGTAAGAGATATAGAGATATGTTGATTAGCATAGTTTACTGAAAGAATTCTTCAACGTCAGTGAAAACGATTTTTAAGGGGTATTTATTCCGTCTTGGTTAAACGTTACATAAAAGGAAATGGGCCACTCCTGTGAGTGAAATTTTAAAATAGTTTTAATGAGCGATCCCAACTTGTCGCTTGACTGATAATGGCCAGCTTATCTTCATTTATTGATGAGTAGGTAAGTACCTTACCTTTTGATAGGTCGAATTCATAATGTCTGGTCGTGGCAAAGGAAGAAAAGTTAAGGGTAAAACTGAGGGCGCCCATGCCAGACATTCCTTTTGGGAGGAAAAGGAGACAGTTATCAGGAAGAGAAATGACGAATAACCAAGGATAAACAAGAGGTCCGCTACGCAAAGGGAGCCATGGGGCCACCCACCATGGACTTCAAACAGATCGCCCTCCGTACCATCAGTGGGGCAACAAAACCAAGTCGGTCAACAGACGTGGAAACAATCTTTGGCGCGCTCAATGTAGCCCTCATAAGACTAATTCAGATGCCCAATGGCTGGGCAGCATTATGTTGGACTCCCGAGAACATCGAGAAGATCGTGTCGGATGAAGCTAAAGAGCCCCTTCGGAAGATTGGACTTGAAGCTTCCATCCCCCACGAAATCAGAGTCCGTCGAACAGTCATCCTCAGAAAGCTCGAATCCTTCTTCACGGACAACAGCTGTGAAGACATCAAGGCCAAGCTTTCTAAGCACCAAAAATGCACGAAAATTGCCAAGGTGGAAAAGTTCGGAAAAAATATTGTCAAAATTATCTTCGCAAGCACCGAGATGGCGCAACGGACTATAAAAGAAGGACTCTTGGGGTTCTAACTCCGAGTAGCCCCTGAGCAGATAGAAGCAGAGGAGTTCGTCCAAGTAGAAACTTTCTTCAGATGCCTAGCAGTAGAAAAACACTCCACGAGTGAATGTCTAGCGACCGAGGTCACATGCTCTGTCTGTTCCAAACCAGGACACGGATGAAAGGAGTGTGCCTCAGCAAAATCACGTTGTGTAAACTACGGAGGGGACCACAGGGCCTTGGCCATGAGGTGTCCTGTCCGCAAAGAGGCAATCCGGGCAAAACGAGAAAAGTTCAAAAAAGAAAAGGAGGCAAAGGCAAAGAATTACGCGGAAGCAGCAGCGGCTACAAAAACCACGGTCTCCGAAACAACGGCACCAAAGCTGGTGATGCCAAGTGAGTGTAAGGAAATAATGACGATGGTCATTGTTGTTCACCTGGCGAACCTACCCAACCCTTGCACTTTTTTCGGATGCATTAAATCGTCTCCTACAAAAGAACGGGGTTGAGAAAAAGCTATGGTTCCCGCCCAACCTCGCGTCGCAGGAAATATTAAAAATTCAATTTGTCAACGACGAAAAACAAAAAGACCCAAGCAGAGAGGATGAAGATAAAAAAACAACAACAAAAACACAGAGGAAGAAGCAATCACAGAGGAAAAAGAAACGGAAAAGAACGGAAACTCAAAAAAGAGCCAGAAGAAAAAACGACCAGGGAATAAGAAGAAGACGGAAGTGAGACTAGAAACAGAGAAGGAAGAGAGTAAAGAAGCAGAAAAAAGCACAGATGAAGACGAAACCCTGGGCTATCCTGGAGTACCCCTCACGGAGAAAAAGGACATCCTGCTGCAGGGTTTCTTCTTCGACGCCCAGAACGTGAATCTCAAAGTCTTCGGCGCAGCTGTGTGCAGACCTTCAAAGGGAAACGTAGAAAACCTGCTCGAAGGCATCTACCGTGGCGACTATAAGTGGACCTACGAAGGACCTTGTTCGCCGAAGGAAATAGAAGGACTACTGATGGAGCGCGCGATGTTCGTCCCGGACTTGTGCATTCACACCGTCAAAATGTCCACCTACAAAAAGTTAAAAAGTGGCCAAAAAACATCGGAAATTGAGTGATAAACTATAGTACGAAAAAGTGTAGAATAATGAATAAATAGTGATAATAAAGTGACATGTGCGAAAACTAAATAGCAACGGAAAGTGAATAACGAAAATAAGTAAATAAATAGGGATAATAAAGTGACTATAATAACGAAAAGTGAATAAATAAAGTAGAATAAATAGCGATAGTAAAGTAACTATAATAATGAAAAGTGAATAACTAAAGTAGAATAAATAGCGATAATAAAGTAACTATAATAACGAAAAGTGAATAAATAAAGTAAAAAAGCGAATAAATACGGATAATAAAGTGATTAAAACAAGTGACTAAAATAAGTTATTGATAAATAATCTAAAGTGAGAGAAGTAAATAATATTAACAAAGAGTGAATAAATAAAGTGATTAAAATATGTTTAAAATATTTTTTATTACAATTTAACAATGTTAATAATAATGTAAACAACCTATTCTAAAAATTTAATAATATGATTTTATACAAAAACGAACCCTATTAATGTGTAATTAATGTGTAATAGCTGATCTGCGATCAGCTACTGCATCTTAAATCAACGAGGCAGGACAGTGCGGTTGCAGGTCCTGACTTGTCCTAACTTGTCATAACACCCCCTACAAACAGCCATCCCCTTCCTCTGTTTTGCCCTACCGATTCACAAAACCTATTGACCGCCCCTCGTATGATCCCCTGCCAATTCCGGAGGAAACCCATTTATTTTTTTCTTACTCATACTCATATCTTACTCTTCTCCGTTAATTTAACAAAATATTTCACCACTATTACCATTTATTTTTACATATATGTTTTAAAATTTTAAATATTTTAAATTTTGAATATTTGTAAAAACTTATTGTTGTCTAAGATTTATGCCAGGGAATGATTTTCAGTCTCGGTAGTCAACCTTAGCTCCTTTTTAAAATTTGAGGGCAATTTACCATAAATTACATGGGATATCATGATATTTCCGGCGCTGTCTTCCTTGAAAAAATCAATCCCAAATCCTTTCAATTCGTACAAGATGGCCCGTAATTCATTGAGGAACACTGATAGTTTGTGAAGACTCGAGTCGGGGATAATCTCGGAGTTTAAGATCTTAGACAAATACGAATCGATAACCGCGTTTTGTCGAATTCTAAAGCAACCGCATAATTGGCATATGTACTTCCCAGATGCTTGAACCTACAAGGTTTTCGAATTGTGATATAAAGGAATTATAATTAAATTTATCTGTCGTACCGTGAAAGGCGATGTATCGTAATACAGGCGTGGGGAGTTCTCGTACTACGTGTTTGCCCAAGTCGCTCAAAATCTCTTTGAGATCCGAGAATTTAACATTAGACTCCGAGGATGCCTGATGAGGTGGGGGTGAGGAGGGGTTCTTATTCATCGAAAACTCGTTTAATTTAGATTTAAAATTAAGATCGTATTCGACTTGAGCAGAAAGCTCCCTGTCTACCATTTATTCATCCCCTCCCTCTACTTAGAGGAATTCGCAAGCTTCAAGAATCTGACTATCTAAATCATTCACGGAAGCAAAGTGGGAATTGACCGTGCTATCTTAGTTTGCAATACATCAGGGGCAATGACTTCAGCCTTTTCTAACTCAGAGTTGATTTTATTAAAGTTCACGGTGATTTTACGTTTAAACAACGCCCTATTTCTGCCCAAGACTTTGATGTGGGATTCAATTTCATCCGAAATGGAAATTTGAGGATTTTTAGCCATTTTGAGTTTGAAATGAAAACAGGAAGCTCGGTTGAGCAACAAGGTAATCCAACGAGGGTATCTCTGGGAAAATAGACTTCTTCAAATCAATCTGAATTTCTCTTAGAATAACTAATGGAAATGAATGGATAGAGTTGAAGGACCGAAGGTTAAATGAATTTAGGCGAGAGAGGGGGCCAAACGAGAGAGAGAGAGTTTGATGGGAATTCGAGGGAACTCGCAGAACCAGTGCGAGGAAGAGGGTATAAGAGCTTACCTTGGTCGGAGAACCCGGACGAGGACCTACTTGTGAGTTGGAGTCGTTCACGGTACCGCCCTCTTCCAAAGTTTTGTCCCGCCGAGTCCAGGAGTTTGAGGGGAGTTTGAGAGTTTTGAGTTTGGTTCTTTCTTCAAGCTTGAGAACAATCCCACCCAGAGTCCAAGAGTTTGCGAGGAATTTCAGATAGTTGTTTCTTAATCCAGCGTCTGATCTAGAGTGGCTGTTTGTCGCTCCTACAAGAGGGTTTTCAAGGAACGGGAAAGGACGGGGGAGTTGGGGGATAATTAGGCGGGATGACCAGGCCCATAGCCAGGCCGTGATTTTTTTGGGGGGTGCTATTTCTATTTTAGGGGGGGTGGGGGCTAATTTTTTACAAATACCATCTTGATATTTTAGTTTTCGGTTCGCCGTAATTACATATATCTAAGGTTGGGAATGGAGTGATAAGAAAACCTCACTTACCAGCCGGTTCAATATTAGCTACCGCGACTACCAAGCCAACAAAACTTGAAAAGTTCAGAGACAATAAGTAGCATTATTGTTGTAGTTTTTTGAGTTGAAAATTAGATTTTGTTATGATAATACATACAAACACTTATATTTTTATCATAAAATTGATTTATAAAATGATGTTTAATATTATTAGTTTGGGAAATAGAATTGCAAATGGGATTTTAGGATTTCTCTCTTGTGAAGATGATGTTTGCTACAAAATTATTGGAATGGACTTCCAGAATTGGCGATGAATTCTTAGAAAGTTTGAATGTATTTTAACTTATGGAATGGCTAGGGGCAAAATATAATTACAGGGCTTTATTATGCAGTCAGTTCTCCCAACAAGTAAGCCAACCAGGTAGTTCACAAAACCAAAGTGATAATATGAGGCTGGAGCCTAGACAAAATAACATCTCCCAGAAGATATCTGTGAGTAAATGAACATGCTTGCTGTGTAATGTTTCACACAAGGGAGAACTTCTCCCTTGTGTGTAATTGAAATCATATTACTATTTTAAGCTAATTTTTTTTTTGGGGGGGGGGATAATCAGATTTGGGGGGGAGTATAAGCCCCCACGTGGCTACGCATAGGTGGGCGTTATCGCGATAACGATATCGGGTTATTGGTTATACGATATTTTTTTCCCGTGTTATCGATTCATCGGTATCGCCGATACTTTTGGTTCCAAAATAGCGATAATCGATAATTTAAGTTTTTGGTTCCAGTTTAACACAGGGGCGAGCTGCGCGTGCCTTGGAGGCACCAATAGGTAGGTCCGAGCTGGAAGGAGGATCCTCAAAACCTATGAGGAGATGAAGGAGAGCCTCACCAGGTAAGAAACTAAGAAACAGATTCAAATATTTTTACTATTGTATTATGAAATAACGCTATATATAGTCAATTATCAATATTGTATTATAATTTTGGATGTATCGATTTATCGGTTATCACCTTATCGGGAGATAAATTCATCGCCAGTTATCGATTATCGGTTATCGCCGATAATGTTATCGTTATCGATTTATCGGTTATCGTGATACACTTTTTCGTTATCGCGCCCACCTATGTGGCTACAGGCCTGGGGATGACACGAGGAAGGCCGGCGTGCGAGGTCTGAAACGCGTAACTTCCTGTGCACACAATAAATCAATAAACCACCTAAGTGGGGAGCGGCGGTAGGCGTAAGCGTCTCGTCTCGATGCTCAAATGCCCTTTCCCCATTGTATAACCATAAAACATTTGGTCTTTGATAGCCTAGAGAATAGGCCCGAGAGAGGGGGAAGGGAAGAACCATCCAAGCTATTCTCATTTGACTTACATGCGTTCATGCACGCTCACACAGACACATGTGAAAAATGGCGTAATAGGCTTTAATCATAACACAGGTTCAATAAAAGGAGCGGGATTTATTGGCTGCAATTACTTACTTGAAGTATGTGCTGGCAGAAATGTAATCAGCTTGCAAATACAGGTTCCCTTTACTAAATTTATACTCGGGCTTAGCCCGAACAGCCCGAATGCTGGATTCGCCACTGATATATATATATATATATATATATATATATATATATATATATATATATATATATATATATATATAACACAAGAATGCCGAAAAGAACGCACTAACCATCTGCTATCAATATAGACGGACACCAACTCTTTTCATGAAAAATAACCCCAAACCTCCTCCTCAACCAAAACAGGGAAAGTGTGAGCTCTTACTTAACTCGAATATCGGAATGACTGAAACCACACTCTCAAGAAGAATTTCATACCACCTCCACACTGGTGCACCTAAAAAACATATACAAGAAATACATGTAATTTGCCTTAACATAAAAATTATGGAAAAAACACCAAAATTTTATACTATTCTCCCAACAGACGCCAATTATTCCTCCTTGAAGCAATATATATTCAAGAAAACTAGCCAAGTCTAAATATACAATCTAACTCACAAGAAATCCTGCCAACTGCAAGAAGAGTAAATGGAGGGACCAGGTACATTTAGGACAGCTGCCTCTCACTCTAAAGATGATACTTGTCGTATCGAAACGTGTCAGTATAATAAAAGAAAATGCTAAGGTGCATTAATTTCCTCTCACCTTTTTGCAATTAATAAATATCAGTCTCTAATGAACTTCAGTAGGCTTATTCACGGGTTGAACAATGAAGAAAAGGCGAACATAAGACAAATCGAGAAGATTGAAAAGAAAATTATTAACACGAGACTAGCGGTCGCTTTCAATAAAACCTGCCATAATGAAAATATTCCTCCCAAATTCACACACACACTATATATATATATATATATATATATATATATATATATATATATATATATATATATATATATATATATATATATAATATTGAAGTCCACAGCTGTGGAAGCGTTATAAATTTTAACTTGTACTTTTGTGATTACAGTATCTCAATGCGGTTTTGTGTGTTTGTGTTTTTATTAATATTATTCTGTGTTATTCTTCTTGTGATAATAACAGTAATAGTTATGGCTGGCCATAGTGGTGATTATGGTAGGTCTACCAAGATCTCTAAAGCTTTATTTTGTGGAAGGCGATAGTAGTTCCAATATTAGCAGCACAGGCGCTAGTATCGACGATCCCACGTGTGTTTTTGACAATATAGAAGATGGTGGTGAAGCTGGTGATGATGATGTGCATACTGCTAGTGGTGATGATAATAATATTGCAGTGCCATCAACTAGTGCTGGTGATGTTGATGTTCCTCCTAGTAGTGGTGATGATAATAATGTAGTGCCGTCTACTAGTGGCGGTGATGCTGGTAGTGGAGATCAGCAGCGTGGTCGTGGAAAAAGGAGAGAGAGGGATAGAAGGGTAAGTGCTATGGCTAAGAAACTGGGTCGTAAGCGTATGCCTGGTGAGTGGAAGCAGGTGGAAGCTAAAAAACTACGCAATTTAGGTAAAGAATACGAGTCAGTTCGTACTGGAAAGAAATTCTATGGTCTCAAAATCAGGGCTCCATGAGGTGATGGATGCTTCAAGAAGCTTGGAGAAGAAGCTAGGAACGCCATCTTTAAAAAATTATGGGAACTAGGAGACTATGATACCAGGAACGCATACATTTAACAAGATGTGCGTTCAGTACCAGTGGAAAGAAAACGTGCCCAGGTGTCCACACGTGTTAATTACGAATATTCGTTGAAGTACTACGATGAAGCTTTCAAAGTGTGTCTGCGTGCATTCCTTTCATTGCATGACAGCGGAAAAGAGACTAAACATCCACATAAAAAGGATGAAAGAATCTCAAACTGGCACCCCCGAAGGAGACAAACGTGGACGGAGACCCAATGTTCGAAAGATAACAGGTGTTCGTCTGCAAAGTGTTCACGAACATATCCATAGCTTGCCAACCACTTCAAGCCACTACATACGTGCAAAGTCTCCGCATTAAAATTATTTTGAAACTGATGCCACAATAAGAGGCCCTTATCAACGATGTACTTATTGGATGTCTGAATGTCATGCAGGTGAAGAACTTGTCACTGAAAATTTTTATAGTGATGTTTTCACCAAAGAATATTTCATTGCTTTTCAGAAGCCAAAAAAAGAGACCTCTCGACATGTGACAAGATTAAAGCTGATATTGAGGCTAAGGTCGCTGCCAATTAAAATTGCCATAATTTGCAGGCGAGGTTGGATGAGCATCAGGCAGATGCGAAGTTGGTCCAAAATTTATTGTCGGCACAGGTCGACATAAACATTAGTGCTGAACTGCGTGTCAGAGTTGTCTGTATGGACCTACAACAGATCCTTCCATGCCCGAGGTTGTCAACGGGGATGGCTTATTATCTACGCAAGTTGTGGGTTTACAACATTAGCATCTACGATGTGACGAAAGGCACCATTTTTGTATGGGATGAGGTAAGGAGTGGCAGGGGATCGGATGAGGTGGGTAACTGTATCACGAAGTGGCTGCGGTTGAGGCAGGATGAAGAAGAGGATGAATTTGAAGTGTTCTGCATATTTTGTGATAAGTGTACGGGACAAAATAAAAAAATCAATGTTTTGTTGGCAGCCATTCGGGTAATACACGAAAAGAAATTGTTTCGCATTGAAATTGTGTTTATGGTTAGTGGACATAGCTACCTCCCGTGTTACAAGGCATTCGGTGTAATTGAAATAAGGTTTCGGGGTGCAGATGTTGTGCATATCCCCGCCCATTATGGAAATGTAATCAGGCGAGCAGCTAATCCTCCTTTTGAAGTATCTATCCAGAGAGATGATATCATAGATATCAAAGGTTTGCCAAGCTTTGTGACTAAAAGGCAAACACCTGTTTCCTTTGCCAAAGCCTGCCAATTAGTTGTATCCACTGGATACAAAGAGGGATACTTTATAAAGACGGATTATAATTTTGAAGACAGAAAATAGTGTGTATCGTTGCCGTCTAATGAAGGGTAACATGAGGTATTCGGCCAAAGCATTTGATTTGTCTGAATTCCACCTGCCTCTCAAATACTCACATGAACGCCACCTCAACCCAACAAAGGTAAAGGACCTTGAAACACTTGCGGGCTTTATGGGTCCCTCGTCAAAGCAGTGGATGCTTGATCTAACCGGCAACAAAAGGAGATGGCGAATGAAAATGTTCCCGTAGGGAAAACTGATGATGAGGACTATGGGTCTGACTATGAGAATGATCTTCAAGACTATGATGATCCCCTCTCAGCAGTAGTCATTTATACCCCCCACATAAACTTCCCCGAAGACGAACTAGGCATGGATAATGGAATATTCTATTAGAATAATCTTCAAGAATCTTCACAGCCCTCTGGTGGAGAGTGTTAACTATTATGATTTTCGTTTATTTTTTGATTACTATTGCTTGTTCGATCATTTTGTATTGTCTATAATATTCGAATATAATAATACGAATATTCGTGCAAAGTCGGTGACTGCGAACACTACAATTCAAAGTACATCGGCGTAACCTCCACAACCCTGTCAAGGCGACTGACAGCTCACCTTCAAGATATCGCGATTAAGAAACACGCTTACTCTCATGGCACTACCCTAACCCGGGAAAAGCGGAATAAGGACACCTCCATCATCCTGAGACTCCCAAACCGCAGAAGAGTGCGGATAGCCGAAACCTTCATTATTCAAATGAAGAAATCGGCAATTAAGGTACAACTTCATCCGGAAACCATACTCCCGACATCTCAGAGTTGACCGCCGTTAAAAGAAGCACATTTTCAAACTTGATTTTCCTTTGCCTCCTTTGCTAGAGACCTAGATCGGAGCGACAAATAGTTAGATTTTTGATTGATTGATGTACAATGAATAAAAAAGTGTAGAGGATAAATATAGGTAAAATAAAGGGTGAGTTTTGCCCTGGTGTAGAGGGCATCTCTAAGGTACTTATCTTTTCTTGTTTTGTCTCATTTGCCTTCTTCGTGAACACTATCAGTGATTGCTTCTGGTGCTTGTTTGAACGCATTGCCACTTTTGCCTTTGACTTTACCTCTCTAGTTGTTCTTTGGACTTTATTTATT
Source organism: Ceratothoa steindachneri (assembly GCA_963969495.1). Taxonomy (NCBI): domain Eukaryota; kingdom Metazoa; phylum Arthropoda; class Malacostraca; order Isopoda; family Cymothoidae; genus Ceratothoa; species Ceratothoa steindachneri. Next base: position 124,325,102 of record OZ018331.1, read on the forward strand.
TATTTTATTTTTGTAATACGAGGGGCAGGCAATAGTTTTGCGAATCGGGTGGCAAAACAGAGGAAAGGGGGTGTCTGTTTGTGGGAGTGTTAGGACAAGATATGACAAGTCAGGACCTGCAGCCGCACGCTCCTGCCTCGTCTATTTAAGAAGCAATAGCTGATCGCAGATCGTCAGTCACAAATTTTTCAACAATGGAGAAGGTTCAGCACCGCGCAGTGATAAAATTTTTGACCAAGGAAGGCAAGAATGCAAAAGAGATCCATGAACGCATGGTTCCAGTGTACACCAACACCGCCCCTTCCTATGCAACCATTGCTCGCTGGAATAGGGAGTTCCGCCATGGTCGTGAGTCTCTTGAAGATAAGTCCCGTCAGACGTGACCAACGGGGACAATGTGGCCCGTGTGGAGAGGAGGACCCTCGAAAATCGACGGTGAAGGTCGAAGAAATCGAGCGAGAACTTAGAATATCACATGGAAGTGTTATCAACATCATCCACGACAATTTGGCCCTGACCAAGGTCTCTCTCCGTTGAGGCCCTAGAAACCTCACGCTCAATGATCGACTTCAACGTCGTCAAAGTCCACAAGGCCAGAGTTGCACAAGCTGCCGTGCGTGAGTGCGGATTCGAGGAGCTCAACCTTTTCCCCTACATTCCATATCTGGCCCATAGCGACTATTTTTTATTCCGCCAGTTCAAGGCTGCACTGCGTGGACGCCGGTTTAGGGACGATGAAGATGTCCAGCTCGCCATCTAGGAGTGGATTGAACAGCAGTCGAGATATTTCTGGTTGTCGGGAATTCGAAGCCTCAGGAACATGTGGCGCAAGTGCATTGAAGTCGAGAGTAGTTATATTGAAAAATAATAAAACACTTTTCCTCATATCTCGTTTTCTTATATCCGAATTGCAAAACTTATTAACCGTCCCTCGTATATATGTATGAATATAAATAAACTCTCTATTTCCTCATTTACGGTATTCGAGCCTTTCAAGTGTTATATTTGCTCTCTATTAATGTATCTTTATTTTCTCTGATAATTTATATTTTTTTTGTATTACCGATATGTAGGCATTTCGCCTCTTTTGTTAATTTCTTTGTTGTTTGTTTTTGGATGTGGGCACTTCGCCTCCTTTTCTTCTTATTTTTTATTTTAATTAGTTGGTTGTAGATGGGTATTTCCCCTCTTATGTTCTTGTCTTTGTAGTGGATTTATTTTTATTGCTGTTGTAGTTACTTTTTCCTCTTTTGGTTGTCGTATTTATGTGAAGAGTCCAATTAGGTTCTCTTGGGAGCAGATTCTTCCACTTGGGAATAGGGCTCGCCCGGTGACGCGTTCCCTAGACGCTCTCGGAATGTCAAGATCAATTTCAATATTTGGAATTATTTCTTCTTCAATTTTGTCCCAGCGTCTGAAGTTCCATATTCAATGGCTTCATACCTGCTCTTGCGTGCAGATCTGTGCGCCGAATATGGTTCGCCCTGCGCGATTCAGCTATCAGCCGGGCTGCTTTGTTCTGCACTCTCTGCATTTGCCTGATAGAGGTAGAACTCGTAGCCTGCATGACCAATGCCGGGTACACTAATGTCGAGCGTACCAGAGCAGTGTACAGCTTTTTGAGATTATTGGAACTGAGGCTTCGGAATCTATATAGTTTCCCAAGCTGTGTTTTATCTAGGGAGATTCTGTTCTTTATGTGCGCTCTGAACCCTTTTGAGGTGATGCGCAGATCCAGGATTTTGCCCCCGTTGGTGTACGGGTATACTTCGTCGTTCACTAAGACATCGTCAAGCTTTCGGCGGTTTATTGGAAGGATCTGGAACTTTCGGTGGTTGGGCTTGATCTTCCCCTTTTTTCGTATCGATTGATGTTGTCGGTTTCGGTGGCTGTCTGCCTTACTTGAACTACTGCATTTTTGTGGGTACTGGGGATGATTTGGGCGATGTTATCCGCAAACTGAAGATACATCACATCCTTCCCTACTGGATCAGACAGGTCCAATGTGTACACTAGGTACAGCAGTGGACTCAGACAGCTACCTTGTGGAACCCCCGCCTCAAGTTTAAATTCGGGTCCTCTGTAGCCCTCAATCGAGATTTTGGCTTTCCTTTCCATGACGTAGTCACAGAGGACCCTCTCCAGGATCGGGTTTAGCTAGAGGCCTAAGATCTTGAATTGAAGACCTCTCAGCCAAACATTGTCGAAGACCTTTTGGACATCTCGCGACACCACGTCTATGTATTTCCCTTCAGCTTTACAGCGGGCGAGTTTCTCGGTGAAGAGAGCAAGGACTATATCAGCCCCCATTCTCTTACTAAACCCGTGGTGCTAAGGGTTATGAGCTTCTGGTTTTGTTAGCTGGTCTTGTAACTTGTTAGCTAGAAGATTCTCGTAGACTTTTCCTATGAACTCAAGGAGGGATATTGGATTGTAATCCACCAGTTGATTGTGGGGCTTCTTACCTTTAGGTATAAAAATGATTTTTGCCACTTCAAGACCGTCGGGGAAGTAGCGCGTATTCAGTGAAGCGTTGTAGATATTCGTGATTCCCTGAATGATCTGCCGGTTGGCATGTAACAAGTTGTTTTTGGTGATGCCCGTCCATCCTGGTTCCTTCTGTTGAAAGGTTTTCATAGTTTCAATGACCTCTTCTGTTGGAATTGGTCGGCCATGGTCTACCATCACGCTTCCTTCGTCGACATAGGCCTGTGGGTGCGTTCGATGTATAATTTAATTAAGGCTTTCAATCAGCTGGTTCTTGAAATCCTGGTCGAATTTCGCATTGTCTTCAAGTGTAATTGTGAAGACTTCCTTCCAAAACGTGTGGAATCTCTCTTCCAAAACCGCCGGATCCTCCAAGTAGTCATTGCCGTCCTTAATCAGGGTCTTTTCTATACTTGGTAGGCTTTTTAACTTCCTCACTAGTAGCCAGAACTTGTCGGGTCTCACCTCGCTGTCTACTTGTTCAATCAAACTGTTGCTAGTTTATGGCCTGTTTCAGCTCTTCACTCAGGCGACGTAACAGCGATCTTCTTTCCCGATTTCTACCTTCTCTTCTGGTTTCTTCGTACATCTCTCTGTGCACCCTAGATATGTCTCTCATTTCCTTGGTCCACCTGGGTTGTGGAGGAGTTTTGTACCTTTTCATTGGTACACACTCGCGATCCGCATTGATGATGTGGGCACTTATCTTCTCCAATTCCTCGTCGGTCTCCTTTAGTATTGCTTCGCTTAGGTTCACTGGTTCGTATCTGGCAAGGATTTCCCTGTTGCGTTCCCAGTTGACCGAAGCGTAACTTTTGCGGAGAAGGACCGAAAGCTGGATCGGTGCGAGTGAGATAGTCGTCAAGATCGCTATGTGGTCGCTGGGTAGTATTGTGCCTGGCTCGCTATGCTAAGTAAAATGGAAGCCTTCGCTTTTCATGATTATGTCAGGTTCGTGGCAGCCTTTGAGGTGATGTAGGTCTAAAAATCCGGTCCTATCCTCTAGGTGTTCTTTCGACGCATAATCATTTCCAAGTTGTGCCTGTGTTATTCGTGTTTTTATAGTCAGCCGTTCTGCATCTGTCATTGAGGTCACCCCCAAGGAATGCCATTTTGCCATGTCAGAACAGGGTGTAGAAATTTGTGAGGGGCAGGTACGTTCGTCAAGGTGGTTGGTATACTGCCACGATTACGAGATTATCCACTAGTGTGTGCAACTCTACTGCCACAAAGGAATCGTCCAGTTCTGGAAGGTGTCTGAACGAGAGATTCCTTCTGACGTCAACGGCAGCACCGTCGAACCGCCCCTGATAATGGTTTTTCGTGACTACTCTGTAGCCCGGTATCTTTAGTTGACTAGTAGTAGTATCGATACCGTGCTCTTTGATTAGTATGGTGTCGTGGTTAAGCACGCGGAATATGTTTTCGTATGCCACGGTTTTATCCTCCAATCCATTCATGCTGGGCGTTAGGATCCTTAACCTGTTGTTCGGGTTTTCCATTCTGTCTTGGCTTTTTGTGTGTGTCTTAGTGCTTGCGATTGGTTGATTTACGCTTACCTTCCTCTTCTTTTTGAACTCTGCTGGGGATAGTTCTACAAATGCTTCCCGGTGGAAGGCGACGTTCTGGTTGTTTATGGCCTCCTCAATCAATTATTCGTCGCATTGAGCGTCGAAGTCCCATTTGTAGAATTTCTTTTTGATTCCCACGCAGACTTTGTTTGCGCCCCAGTCCTTCGGGAGGGGAAATTGATCGGTAGCGTAGATAGAGAGGTTGACTTTTTCAGCATCTAGCTTCATATTGGTCCCTTTTTTACCTTTTTATTGTTAGAGTTCTCTGAGTCCGAGGTGTTGGAAGTGTTTGTGGTGTCAGAGGATTCTATATATTCTCTCTTCTTATCCTTTGGGCTGGTAGTGTGGGCTGCTTTTGCGGTTGCCTCCCTCTCTTTTTTGGCCTCAATCATTTTGTCTGACAGTCTGTTTTCGTTTAATTATATTGACTTTTTCCTGACATCTGTTTGTGAGTCAGCTGCAATGGGAGACACTTTCCCTGATGGTGGGTTTTCATGAAACCACATCTCACTCATGCCGTTCTTAGCGAGCATTTGATTCAGCTCCTCCGCAAATGTTCACGGTTGTGTCAGGTTCCTGACATGGGCATACAAGATGCAGGTCAGGATTTTTGTCGAGTTTTGATTTTCGATTCTTAAGTAAGTCTTTTTGGCTTCCGCCTCGGTAAGGACTGCTTTTGCTGCCTGTGTATATGTGGTATTGCTTTTCCACATTTGCTCGTCTTTCTTTTGCAGTACCCTTTTCTTGATAAGCTCTTTTTTCAGTGGGCAGGCCATAGCCATGGAGCGATGTCCTTGGCCGCAGTTGGCGCATTTCTCCCTGGGACTGTTGCAGTTCTTCCAGTGGTGTCCTTGCTCCCTGCACCTTGAACAAATTTCCTGCGGTTCACTATATTCCTTTATCGTGTGTGTCTCCATCTTGTAACATCGAAAGCAGAATTGTATGGGAGTAAATTCTTCATTCTCTGCCTGCTCCCCACTGAACTTTGCATAAAAAGGTAGGAGATCCTTTTCTTTGGCTTTTTGAGCCATCGCAGTTTCGGAGAAGACAATCTTAAATACGTGTGTGTATTCAGAATTGCCTCTCTTGTTTCAAAACTTTATGAATTCGGAAACCATGTCCCACGCTTGGTTCTTCATGAGTTCTTCTTTGATTTGCTCCTTTGTATGTTGCCCAATCCAGGGGTCCAGTCGCCGGCAGACGACGCTCATGTGCGTTAGGATAGGCGGTGGAATTGCCGGTTGCATACCTATTTCGCGGAGTGTTTCAACTGCCTCTTCTTTAGTTAAGCTTTCCACGACCTCCTCCTCACAGATCGCCACATAACCTGTGGGGACCTCGAGCAGTCGGAACATCGCGATTTTTAATTTCCTATACACTATTTCAAAGACCTTTTCTCGGCTGGGTCTGCTGCTTCCGCTGATGGTACGCAGCGGGATCCGAGTGGTCCTATTTTGCTCCATTTTCCCGAGGGAGTGGTCCCTCGGGCTGGTTTTCTCGTCGCCGTCTCTTCTGTGTGGATTGTGGTTGTTCGTCGATATGTTAATCCGATGTATTCCATTTACTGTAGGGTCTGCTTCTTCTTGGTAGAGCGCTTTGAGAGTAGTCCTTTCCTAGTTGCAAGCACGTTTCTGTGAACGTGAACTGCCGGATGGGATGGTGGAATGATGTTGGGTGAACCCGGGGAGGCCCCTCAGAAGTTAACATGTGGCGGACTTAATGATGAATGGTGATCGAATCAACTATCACCATCAAGGGGGGCCGCCCCTTCTGGGGTTTGGTTATTGATGCTGCTTCCAACTTACACAGAAACAGCTGCGTGTTCATCTGTGGTTCTAGCCGGAAACTACCCTTAGGGACTAGAGCGAACTCTTCCCCAAAGCTTTCAGCATCGCTTCTTAACCGGGCTGCCTCTGACGTGGAATTCCACAGTGGGCTAATTCTCAAAGCCTCCAATTATGTCCATCAAAGAGAACGACATAGTTGGATCGAGACTAGATGAATAACACTTCAGTTCACTTCAGCTCCCTTGCTTCAATATATATATATATATATATATATATATATATATATATATATATATATATATATATATATATATATATATATATATAGCCAGACATAGGTCTGCTATGCGTGGCTCTATATATTATCTCCTTTTTGAAAACCACGTGGGGAAAATGTGGGCAAAGTTCAAGTTTTTCAGCTGGCCTCTCTTTTTTTTCCTCTTGCCGATGGTGAACTTCTTCAAAGAGCTTAATTTTCTTCAGTTTTTCTGTCCAGTCAAATAGTCAGACAATTTGAGCATTCCAATTTTATATGTTTCTTGTAGCCCTTAGTTTGCCCTTAAAAATTTCCCACGCCATGATTGGCTATTTTTTGTAATACTTATGTTCATCTAGAAAGAATATATATATAATTATATATATATATATATATATATATATATATATATATATATATATATATATATATATATATAGTGTAGCAATTTGTGAATAATTCCATTTCTGTTCATTCCCTGAAGATGACCTAACGCAGTCGAAAGCGTCTAGGAATGAAAAATTATATTCGTGGACGTTTTTTTCTCCCCTCGAAGACCCCGTTGAAAAATATATATATATATATATATAGTGTAGCAATTTGTGAATAATTTCATTTCTGTTCATTCCCTGAAGATGACCTAACGCAGTCGAAAGCGTCTAGGAATGAAGAATGATATTCGTGGACGTTTTTTTCTCCCCTCGAAGACCCCGTTGAAAAATATTAAGAAAATACAAGTTAAAATTAATAACTCTGCCACAACTGTGGACTTCAATAGTACATGCATACAACATGGCATTTTACTTAATTATATATACATATGTATATATATATATATATATATATATATATATATATATATATATATATATATATATATATATATACATATATATATATATATATATATATATATATATATATATATATATATATATATATATATATATATATATCTAGTAGCTTGATGTTGTACGCGCTCTCCATAGGATTTCTAGGCCCTCCGCTTTGTAGATGCTCGTTTCCTTTGACGTTACGCTTAATCGAGGCGGAATAAATATCCCCTAAGAGCCGTTCATTTTCATTCAGTCTGATTCTGATTCCACCATACTTCATCGGTAAAGGAGGAAAGAATACTTAAAGACGCTCCGAAGATGATCGAATAAGATCGAAAGCTCAGCAATTTAGTTTGGTTTTTACCAAACGCATTTATCAAAAAGAGATATGAATATAGGACAAGTTATCTACCATCTACAAGATAGACTAAAAAAGACAGAAGAATAGAAAGTTGCCAAAGGAAATTGATTGTACTTCGAATTAGTATATCTCAAAAACTATTGGAGATTTTTAGTGCCTGCCAAAATTGTTTATTTAACAACTATCTATCTGTCAATTCTGGAAATTTCATTAAATTCCCTTTTATGATATTGATACACTAATGGGTTGAGTGAAGGCTATCAAAAATATGTTTGCGCAAGGAAGTAAAATAATGAAACGAAGCCTAGGAAAGCTAGACCACCGTGCACTTTCAAGAGAAGCGTAGGGAGCCTAGGTCACTATGCGATTCTTCAAGCAAAGCCTAGGTCATTTTACAGTGTTTTTTTTTTAGCCACGCTGTGGTATGGTCTCGTCATTATTGCTTACTAAGCAAATTAAATCGTTTCTGTGTAAAAGTTTACTTTCATAGAACTTTTTTAATCATGCAGTTAACAAAAGATCAACGCGTATTTGTAGTCACAAACTTTATTAAGACTGGCAGTATTAAACAAGTACAAGATTCATTTGAACAACGTTTTCCAGGTAGGCACCCACCAAGCAAGCCCACAATTTGGAAAAATGTTCACAAATACCAACATGAGGCAATATGATTAAATCTAAATAAAGGTCGTTCGGGTCGTATGAGAACCATAAAAACAACAGAAAATATCGAAAATGTTCAGATGACACTTCTTTCAAAATCCACATGTATCAGTCAGAAAGAATGGGTTACAATTGTCAAAGTCATCATTTAACAGCATTATTAAACATGACTTAAAATGGCATCCCTGTAAGATGCATGCAAGACACCAGCTTCTTGAAACTGATTTCCCTTGTAGACAATTTGTCGAATGGCTTCTCCATAAGCCTGCTTATTTCTTGGAAAACATTGTGATTGGTGACGAGGCAGCCTTTTTCATGAATGGAAAAGGGCTTTTTCGGAAAAATGCGCTGTTGAACCACCCCTAGCATTCAACTTATTTGGCACACTTATTTGTCAGCATAAAGTGTCTCTATGGATCGGTATATGCGGGAATGGCTATCTTGTCGGCCCATTGTTTTACGAGAATAACTTGAATGGTACTGCCTACCTGAGCATGATCGACGAAAAGATCTTTCCGGAACTCCGCCAGATTTACGGCAATCAATTCAATAGACTTTGGTAGATTCAGGATGGCGCACCAACTCATAGTCAGCTTGCTGTAAGAACAAAACTAAGAGAAACGTTTGACAACCGCATTGTCGCGCTAAATCATGCAATTAAATGCCCTCCCCTCCCCAAGATCCCCTGACTTAACACCGTGCGATTATTTCTTATGGGAATATCTAAAGAATAAAGTGTATTCGCCTCCACCACAAAACATCAACCAGTTAAGAGATAGTATCACACGTGAAGTCAATAGACTTAAGGAAAATCACAAGTTAATCAAAAAAGTTGTTCAATCAATGCGATCAAAGGCGCAACTGTGCTTGGAAAGAAATGGAGGACATATCGATGGAAACGGTGCTTAAAAAATTAAAAAAAGGAATTTGTATTACCCATATGAAGATGTGTTTTTGTTAAAAATGGATTTAAATATATTTGTTGATTATAAACTTCGAAGTTTCATTATTTTACTTCCTTGCACAAACATAATTTTGATAGCCTTCACTAAACCCATTAGTGTATCAATATCGTAAAGAGAAATTTAATGAAATTTCCAGAATCACAGATAAATAGTTATTAAATTTGTTTTCTTTTACAGGACTCAAAAATCTCTAATATGTTTTGAGTTATACTAATATAAAGTACGGTGAACTTTTTCTGGGCCACCTTGTATATGTATATATATATATATATATATATATATATATATATATATATTACCATCTGGCATCTTCTGACACTCAACTTTCCGGCTCTGCGATAGTTGGGTAATTGCTTCGGGAGAAAACATCTGCGGTAGTGTTCATACGGACATTTTCTCGTTTCGTCACATCACTAATCCCCGCTCAACAATTCATTATGGGTAATTCTAACTCTACCTCCTGGTTTTGAAATTAAAAAACAACAAAAGTAAGCCTTTTTTAAATAGTCTTTGGATAGTCATTAATCACTACCTGTTCATCATTCCATTGTCCAACTATACTTGCGTATAGTCTATACAAAGTATCGACCGATTTCTACCAGATTTTCAATTCAGGCCCTAAGCGCAACCATAATCTCGACTTCATTCAACATCGTGCCTTGATTGGAATTCAAGATTCATAGACTGGTGGAATCGTCAGGTCGATACTGAAAAATTGTTTATAAAGTGGTTATATTTATATTATTTGTTATTAAAGAGTTGTTGCAAAAATTTAATTTCTCTCGATCTATATGGAAAACAGGGAAGATTGATTGATTTCATAGCAGACAAGCTGTGAATCACTTGGGCCAGAAGAAAAGAGAAAGTGGAAAGCGGTTACAAAAGCTACAAAATTCAGCTCAATCCTAAGAATCAAAGCATCGTAGAGTCTAATTAACGTGCGGTGGTCAGCACCCTATATAAGTCATGTGAGATAGATAACTTAGAAGGTTCAAAGTGGACTCGTTGGCGGTAATAAGGTGGTTGACGTGTCTTCCATGAAGACTTCTCATCGAATATGAGGCTTAGAAACTTCACGGATTGTTTCGCCGATATTGGGTTCCAAGGTAAAAATAAGGTCCTAGTTTCAGTCTGTTCTTTTTGGCGAGGACGAAATATTTTTGGGGATGTAGTAATCTGGCGACCCTGACTAAAGACATAGTCGTCGAAATGGCAGAGCTGGGCGTTGCGACTTTGCCGTACTATGAATGTCGAAGTCGCAAACGTTTTTGAAAAAGTCGGACTAAGCAATTTTCCGCGACTTTGAACAGGAACAAAGACGACTTTTTTTTAAAGAAATTGCCGCAGCTGTTTTAAGCCAGTTTTAAAGCCCGATTTGGTAAAAATGTCAAATTTGAGTTGGTGACAGCTAACTTTATTTTTATCTGATTTTTAACTTTCATTTTACGAGAAATTAAATTCTTCACATTATATGATTTTATTAGAAATTAGTAAAATTACATACACTTTTCACGCGTGGACCAAGGTTTAAACCTGTCTTGTCAGTTAAAAACGTTCGAGAACGTGTTATGCCTTGTGGCATTCATCGTGCGAATTAATCTCATTTTCTCGTATTTTAATATGTGTGTGATAGAACGGTCTGAGGCCGCTTTAATTCAGCCGCTATCACATGTTTAGAAACACATGCTACCCACGTGCATCTGCGAGAAAAGCAGAGTGCGTTATCGCCACCATAGCAAATATTTAATCAAGGAGGTTCATTCCCCCGTTTCGCCTCCATACGTCGATCTCGCCAGATTGAGTTAGGCTTATGGGCAGATAAGGTATTTTCCCAGGCGCGACCGGGGCATTCCCCCAAAGTCCCCCACTCAATTATCCCCTACGCGCTCTGGGTACTTATACATAGCTTTCCCCGATTGAAGCAGATCAGATCCCGATTATCTGCGCGAGGCATCACGCCGATCCGGTCTCCCTTGTGCACCTAGGAACTCTCTACCTCGAGAACCCCCTTATTGTCCAGAAGAGGACAATATCCCTTGAGTGCCAAAGTTCGTGCCTTCGAGACGCCAAGTCAACAAGGCCCCCCCTTGTTGTTCAGAAAGAGAACAACGTTAGAACAGCCATTGTTCTTTGAGCCCGTTGACAAGAAACGGTCCCCCCCCCTATTGTTCAGAAAGAGAACAACGTTAGAACAGCCATTGTTCTTCAAGCCCGTTCGTCAAGAAACGGTTCTCGTTCCTAAGACATCACGTCAGGATAATTTAATTCCCCCCTTTTTAACGTTCTTCAAGAGAACGCTTGGTTTCAACAATAACCTCCATTGTTCATCTAGAACATCCCCGATTTGCTGTCACAAAGATCGCTCGTACTTCCGAGCCCCACTTCCCTCTCACTCTTCGAAGACAGTCCTTTCCCTTCGCTAAGGATAACCCCCCGAATAACCCTTCTGCTGGAAATCGCCAGTGGACCGAAGATTCCTTCGCATCGTCTTCCTCTGCACAACAACTTTGTAATTACGTAAGCTGAGCATTACCTTTAATCATCTAACCTTTTGTCAACGCTACCCTGTGCTTTAAATGGTTTAGCAAACCATTCCCCCCCCTTTAATTTTTATTTGTTTACCTTTTTAAATCTCTCAGAATCTTAATCCTTGGATTAGTCAGATATTCCCACGACCCTTTCGATTCTCCGTTTATGTAAACATTTTTTTTGTGTTGTTGATAGTTTAATTAATAAAACTCTATTTTATTAATGATAGGCATATTATTTATCCTTGTGCTCCGTTCCACTTCTTAAGCATATTGAAGATAAATAAGCCTCTCCAGGCCCCCTCCCCTTTCGGACTAACCTCGGTCAATCAGATTACCACGCACTCGAAATATTAGAATAATTCCCTTAACGAATAGTTATATATGGTATATCGTCGAGAGCCTATTCTACGACAATGTGCTTATACTTTTCTTGTGGCTAAGACGAAAAAAATACTGTAAAGTGTAAGAAGTAATTAAAATCTAACAGGAGTCTCTACCTTTAACATGCCTAAAATTAAACAGGCCACTGGTGCAGGCCCTCTTCAGGGGCTATGAAAAGAGGTTTGGCCACCTCTTTGAGGATGATGACCTCCTTATGGCCACAGCCGTACACCCCAACCTCCCCAAGACCCTGGAGAGCATTGCCCGTGACAAGGTGGAGGAGATCAGGGACACGATCACCAGGGAGCTAACTGCAGCCATCAAGCCCAGGGAGGAAGAGCAGCAGCAGCGTCAGCCTGGCCAGCCATAAGTGCAGGAACCCCAGGACTTGGACGCCCGCCTCTTCAACAAGTTGTTTGCTAGAGCCCCGGCCAACCAGCAGCAGGATTTGAGGGAGGTCATGGGGAAGTCTATGGAGGAGTAGGTACCCTCTAAAGGCGAACTGGACTGGACCCTCTTCCTCTACCAGCACAGGAAGGTATGGGTGGACTTATTCATTAAGTACAATACCTCCTCCACAGCTCTGTAGATGTGGAGAGGCTATTCAGCACAGCTGGTGACGTCCTCAGGGCCAAGAGGTCCTCCCTGGATCAAGTCAACTTTGAGGAGCTTGTGTTCCTCAAAAGGAACATGGACCTTCTGGAGGAGAAGATGGGCCAGGAGGAAATGGAGGATGAGGATGACCTGTAGATATTAGTTTAGGCTGTGTTTTAAGTAAAACAAATAATAAATATGTGTTTTTCTCCCTTATAAAAACATGTTTCTGTTATCGCGCTAAAGTTTACTTTGTAATTTACCGGAGTCGCACGGGAAAAAAAGTCGCAAATTTGCAAGTCGCACTGGGTGGGCCCAAAATAGTTAAAGTCGCACTAGATCCGGCGGCAAAGTCACACCTGAACAAAATAATGTCGCACCCAGTTATGCGAAATGGACAAAATAGGACAGGGCAAGACTTATAGGAGGAGAATGAGAGTCCCTGAGAAACAGCCAGATCAACAGCCGAGGTAATGGCTATTTGGACCTGTCTGAGAACAGTGGGAAAAAACTTACCGCAGTAGTAGATTACTAGGTTGTTAACAGAGTGTGCTGTTAATTAAACGCCCTTCTCACAAAGAAGAGAAGGACGCTTAGGTCCGAATTAGAAGATGACTTAAAAGGAACCTACACGGACCTTGAGAGAAGGGTCATAAAAGAGCTGAAAAATGAAGACGGGTAGAATATTATGAAGTCCAATATTGAACAAACTATTGGGAATAGATCGACCATTAGTTTCTTAGGCTTTAAGGATGTTAAAGAAGAGAGCCGGCGTGGCACTGCGGCCGGAAAATGCCTCATGGATGCGGTCGATCAATCTGAAAAGTGGACCCAGAACATTGCCAAATTGGCGGAAACCAGCCTGGCAGCCAGGAAATGGGACTCTGCCTGGAAGTAGAGGCGCAAAGCCATCTTTTTCTTCATGATTTTGCATAAGCAGCAGGTTATGGCAATGAGATGTTAGGATGAAACGTCCAAGTGGCCAGAGTCCGGCTTAAGGACAAGCACAAAGGTCCTTCATCAGGCTGAGGGAAACTGCCCTCTGGTCATATCCTGTTGTAGAGAAACGTTTAGGTGTTGAACGAGGCAGTAGGGAATTCTGTCAGGAGGCATTGTCCCGACACGAGGAGGGCATGGCAGCTTTTTTTCTTAGATAAGAGCCGGTTATACTCACACTAGCGGGAGGGAAGCGATGGAGAAGTTTTCTGATGAGGACTATGGGATTAGGCAAAGTTGAGGGCCATAGGAATGAAGTCTCGTCCCTTAAGACAAGTAGGCGTGTGTTGGCTGGTTTCTCCCCCACGCCACGAACATTACGCCAGACATCGTTTGATGAGATGGACTTGGAAATCCCTGATACGTACCTCTTCCAGGTGGAGGGTCCAGGCTCTTTAAGAAAACGTCGTAGAACTACTCTTACCTTGTCTGCCTGCATTTTATGTTTAGGTAGACAAAACAAACCGTTTTCTGGTTCTGAAACCAACCTCATCAGCGACCTCCGTGCCCACAAATATGGTCTTTTTCAGGCGCTGCACATAAAAACCTCGATAAGGGTTTGACATCCGGCCCGTCAGACGGGTCGTTACTCATAAGTCTCGTTCGACTGACTGCACGAACATCACCTACACCCTTTGAGAGTTAACGGGATCGGCGGTCTCGGTAAAACAACGTCCTTGCATCCACTAGTGACAAGGTACTATTTTGAAAAAAGCCTTCATGACATACCTATCGAGGATCTCTCGTTTTGCAGTCACGAAGGTCAACCGCTTCCAACAGTAATACATTGGAATTGCCGTGGTCAACTGGCTGAGAGAGCATTAGTTCCTATCTAACTTTCTATCAACCTAACTACCTGTGTCACCAGTAACTAATCTTGGGTAGCAGCCAGATCTAGGGGATCTCGAATTACCTTCCTTTCCTCTCAAAGTTCAGGTTAGATATGATCGTTGCAGTATAGCCTCCCTGAAAAGACCTTCAGGCGGGGCCTGGCCGCATTTTTCCAGAGGACTACACTTTATGCTCGGTCTGCATTCCCTCTCAAGACCGTCCTTCAACTTACCTTATTCGCAAATTAAACTTCCTGCTCCTCCGACCCTTTCTCCTCTACGGAAATTCCAACAGCAGTGACCCTGCCTTAGGAGAGTGCTGCTCGACTTACCTTGCGTCCACTCTCCTATCCCTCATGAATGAGCTCTTATTCTCTCGTTTTATTTTTGGCTCATCGACATATCTCCACCCTACCACTGACACTCACTCCTCTTAGTTTAGTTTAAGGGAAAGCAAGGTGGCAGCTGCCCAATGCTAATGGATTCTTAATGGCAGCACTGTTAAAACGGGGTCGCCCGAAAAAAGTCAGAAGAGGTGTGGGAGACACTCAATAAAAATTGGGAAAAACAAAGGATTAAAAAAAAACAGTGCAACAGAGAGAGACGCACACTTAAATTACAGGCATACAGCACGCATTCTAAAAACAAGGGCGGCTGGGCAATAAACAAATGACATGCGCCAGCCGCAGGGAAGGGCACAGGATAAAAGATAAAACAATAAACCTAAACAGAAAAATGGAAAGAATTTATAAAAGGGATAAAACGCCACTTCGTGATAAAAATGTAAGGAGGGAGGAAAACCGAAGGGAGTCCTCTGATAAAATAAAGCGAAGTCGACGCCAGAATTTCGAAGAGAAGCAAGGCGGGGACAAACAAAAGACATACGCCCTGATTACGGGGTAGGAATCCCTAAAGAGCAGAGGGGTTGCATCCAGCACCTTGAGGGCGGCTGATCAGCCGTCTCGTTGCCTGGGACCCCAGCATGCGCCGGAGCTCAACCGAACGCCACCCTGTAACGGGAGTCATTTCTGACCAGCCAGGAGTGAATCCGTAAAACCAAAGGGTGTGTGGACGTAAAAGAGCGAACTGCCTCCAAAGCAGGCCGGGACTCGCTAAAAAAACCCAATAAAATCTGAAGGATTGAGGGGTAAAATCAAAGTAAAAGCCAAAAGAATGGCCGTCAACTCTGTGGTAAAAACGGATGCTACAGGAAGACGGGCAGGCCGAAGAGACTCCGTGGAGGACACCGCGGCTGCCCCAGCACCGAGGTCCGACTTCGAGCAGTCAGTATCGATGGGACGCTAGTGAGCATGAGAACACGCATGTTCAAGAAACAGGCACTTTAATAGACTAGAGTCACTAGACCCTTTCTCGAAATGCCAAAAAGCAGTACAGACCTCAGGAGGGCGGACGGTCCAACACGGAGCCGGAGGGAATGGGAGGGACAACACCCAGGGAGGTCACTCCTCTTATCTCTGATGAAGTGCTGTTAATCTTTCCTTAGGGAGTATCTCAGGAATATTTTAGTGGCGCCCAGTTGTTTTTTACTATCGCTCCACCCAATATGTCGTTGGGTAGACAGGCAATATTGGTATTCATATTGTGCAAGACTTTCTTCCCTCTCTAATACTCAGATCTTCCCATTCCTTTATCTCACAGCAGAGTTCACCGAGTCTAGTGAATCAGTTTGGGCTAGGAAGCGTGTAACTCGCAGATATTACCACGCGTCTTCTGCAACATCAAGTTCCAATAAACCATGACCGAACTGTGCTCCAGTGCCCTTTCAAAGAGGTTCGCCGTTCTTCTTAGAGGGCGTGTCCAAAATTTCACTCTTCCATTATCGACGCCTGGTGCCAGGTTAGCGGTGTTGCTGGTAATCCTGCCCAATCGTACCTAACTATCCTTACTGATAGTGACTCGCTATTGTTCGAAGTAGTGGTTGTTGAGGGGCTAGCCCTCTTCTTCATCTAAATTTCGAAATCCTTAGAAAGCGCGTTCTCGGCCCATATCCTACCCGAAAGAGAAGAGTTGCAATAACCTCTCTTCCATTGGGAAACTGTAACACACCCTTTCCTTAAGTCTAGCGACTGACACTGGTCGCGATGGAATCCCGTACTGCCTCTGACACAACGTATCTGCCTTTTTACCTACTTCAACGTCTTTATAATCGGATCTGGATTGAAGACATATTCCATTCTGCCTGTCCTCAACCCGGACTCTAATCCCTGTCCCATAGTCATGACTCGCTGATTATGGTAGTCTCGCCTCTCATTTCATTCATAACCTCGTTCGCTTTTTCCAGGCAGGTTTCGGCCAATTTCAGTGTTCACGAATAGGCTTCTGCTTTAGCCGAGTTCCAAGAGGCATTCTCGCACCGTATTATCACGGTGGCTGTATTTTTTTGACATTAGAAAAGCCTATGGACTATAAACCGCTCCACCATCATTTCCACTCTACATTCTGCCCAGCTTCACCTCTCAATTCCTGCGTGATCGTTCCTTCCAGGTTCGAGTAGGTTCCTCCTACTCAAAGGTTATTTGGGCAGGAGGGCATCAACAAAGCTCAATCCTGAGCTTGCTCCCGTTGCCTTCGTGATGAATGCGGTTATCTTCTGCCTTCCTAGTTCCATCAGCAGCTAACTCTAGGCTGACAACCTGGTGATCTCCTTCTCCCCACCATCGCCATCCTAGCGGCTGTTGAGTGCGCCGTGTCAAAGGGATTCGTTCTTTTCCCTGACAAATCTTCCTACGTCCGACTCATTGTTGTTTAGGTCTGAGTTTCCTATACCAGAGACCCGTCAGAGTTCTCTGGCCTACACAGAAAACTCTAGTCTCTCCTGCATCGTTGCCGCCACCCGGTCCACTCTCAACATGCTCACTTCACGGCCGTCTAAACCTGACTTTGGCAGCGCAGTATACGGCTCCGTATCTTGCCTGAGCTTACATCGCCTTGACTTAATTTTAAACAGAGGTCTTGGTCTGGCCTCGGGTGCTTACCCCTCCTCTCCAGTGGCCATAATTCGCGTGTGTCTGCGAAGAACTTCCTCGGCTTCTGCCGCATGTCAAAGAATCCAACGTTCCTATTGGTGTCCGCTTGCCCTTCCACTCCTCTTCTCGGCACTCCCTATTTGTCAATGTTTAGCGGTTAGCCCTCCGTGGAGGGTGACCCCTGCGAGTTTGCAACCACTCCCTAAAGCCGGCTAGGTTTCTCAGATCAGAGTTCCATAACTATGCAACCGATAACGCTCAGAACGGCCATCTTGACAGACGGCAGGCTCCCGCTCCTTCAACTGTTCGTCCACTGCCATCGCGGTCAAGACGATGCCTTCTGTGTTCATTACATTCAACAGAATGGTACGGGATCCGGGATGCCTTCCGTATTCATGTTATTCACGAAGGGCCATCTCTCTCTCCTCTTCCCCTACTGTCATCCCCACCTTCTGCTGGGTGCCCTCCCAAGTTGAGGTGCATGGGCAACAAAGAAGTTACTCGGTCAGCCTTCGCTCCAACACCCCTTCCTTTTTCCGCAGGTGAAGCTCCTTAATTCATAATGGCTTGCTGCCTGGCAAACTCCACCGCATTAAGCTACTCCACGACTAATATGGCTCTTCCTTCCACCACTTCCGTCATAAAAGGTAGTACTGGCCCGCCTACGTCTGGGTCATACAAAGCTAAACCCAGGGATACCTTATGTCCTCTCGCCCTGCCCCTGTCGTACCAGACTCGCCGTATCCCACATCCTCTATCACCCGTCGCCACTTCTTTGTACCCACAATGTGAGCATTTAAGTCTGATCCTAACCGAAGCCCGCCCCGATTTTCCGTGAATGACCTATTTTCCTTCCTCACTGCCACTCGTCTCCTTCTTCTAATATAGTCTCACTTGTGCCCACCTATCACTCCTCCCCCCCCCCCATCTTCCTTTCTTTAACTTAATCCTAGCGAACTTCACTGAGTGGGACACGACTGCGTCAGTCGGTGGTCATCATCCCCACTCCCACTTCTCTAGTTCTGACGTTTTCATGTTGTAGCAACACATTTTTACTATTAGCTGGGGGAGGGAGGGGGGGATAAATAAATGTATCATAAATATTCATTTTTGATCAGATAAAATTTTGTTTTTACTGTTTTTTTAAAGTTTCTTCAATCTCTCTTAAATTTGTAGAAATTAGCGAGAAAGGATGACGACGCGGGGTGTTTTCTTTTGTTGAGTAGATTCATATACTGACTCAAGCAATGATGGCGCAAGTATATTTTGTTTTGTTGGGCGAAGATGAGAACTTCGTTGGCTGCAGAAAAATTCTCCGCCGTACCTAGAGAAAATAGAAAAGATAACTGTTGCATTAGAGTTTTCAACAGCTGGAGCTACGCTATGCAAACCCATATAAAAAGTGTCAAGAAACCATAACTAAGAAATATCCACCGAATTAATTTATAAAATGAACCGAAACAGGCAGGGAAAATATACAGGGAACCGACTATTCGTTTTAATTCCTTAACCCTTTGCCTGTCCAAAGCATTTTCATAAGTATTCTCAGAAAGTCCATGATTGTTTTCAGACCTTTAGTTATAGGTGGTTTATTTGGCTTTATGGGTGGGTAATATGTGATCATAGAATATATCTCATACAAAAAATATGTGTATCATGGATGCCTGAGTAATATGTCCCGTGCATTGCATGTGATGGACGGGGCAAATAAAGTGTTAATAAAGCCTGAAAAGCGTCGAACCACATTTTCTTTTAATGAGGTCAAATGAAAATATCTAAGTCTATCTCAGTTTCCTTCTAGCCGTTTCGATAGCTTGGATAAGTTAATTTTATATGGCAAGTCTCAATGGCCTATGGCATAGCCGGTCATCCGTGAGGAAGATCATAAAAAAGACTGTACCAAACCCAACAGATACCAAAGAGCGGAGTCGCGGGACTTTGGAATCACTAGCTCAAGGCGACCCTTTTCTATTCACTTTTTGGTTTTCATTCTAGGGCAACGGGAGTTGCCAATGCCCGGTTACTTGAAAAGTGGAAAGTAAAGATTAAGAAACTTGGACTTCTGTTGGACAACTGGGTACCGAGTGAGTCACACTGACTAGCCATACAACCTGAAGCCGGCGAAGCATTGGGGGGTGGGTCCATGGGAACAGTCACGGCGCAACGGCACGTAACTCTAAGAACCCCTCAACTGTCTCCCATCTTCTATGCCAAGCAGCCCGTATTCCTGACATGTAATCAGTGTGAAGAAGAGCGAAACGCTGGTCTGGTCGCCCAGTCCTCGCGGACATTTGGCGCGCTCATCCCCTGCAATTCCTACATGTCCAAGAACCCACTATAAGATAATCTCGACATCCACCCGGCTCGCCAAAACCGTGGCGTCACGGATATTGCGAACGAGGGGATGCGGAGATTCAAATGCCCCGAGATCACCCAGGGTGCTTTGTGAATCTCTATAAATCACAATCCGGTCTCCGAACCGGGCACGTCGCGTAATCTTCCGTACCGAGCGGTGTGTTACAACCAGATCGGTCGTGAAGACAGATGCAGCGCCCCGCTGACTTCAAACAGAGGGGATACAGCGTGGAAACCGACCCCCTATTGGGACTTGGAGCCATCTGTATACACTGGTACGGTTCTAGCATGACGAAGCGTGCTCTAAAAAGGCGGAACGCAATACTCCCGGCGCTGTAGAAGCTTTGGGAGCAGAGGCGTGGTGACAAATGGTCAAAGGTGGTACCCTCCAGGGTGGCGTCCTGGGCAGAACAAGGGGCACCACCGGCCCGAGAGGTATACCTAGCTCTCGAAGGAGTTGCCTGAAGGGCTTAGGGTATGATTGGCGTCTCTCGGCGGAATAGGCAACGTCGAGATCAGCTGCGAAAGCAGTGAGAGCTGTTGGTGACTGAGGGAGGCACAGGGCTCGCGCGTACAAGGGAATAATGCACTGTGCACGGCGCAGAGCGAGTGGCATCTCCTCAGCATCGACAAGTAGGCTCTCAATGGGGCAAGTGTGGAAAGCACCGGTCGCAAGGCGAAGGCCGGTGTGGTGAATCGAGTCCACTTTCTGCAATACACGCTCGGCTGCGGATGCATAAAACTCGCATCCGTAGTCGAGCTTCGAACGAACAAAGGATTGATAAAAAGTAGGGCAGTAGCAATATCAGCACCCCAGGCGCTGAACGTCACGGAACAAAGATTATACATGGCGCGGGTACAAGAGACCCTAAGGCTGCGAATATGAGCCTCCCAGGTGAGGTGTCGGTCAAATAGGAGACCAAGGAAACGGTGCAGTCCACCACTTCCTGGCGCACTCCATTTAGAAACAAGTTTGGGTCAGGGTGGAGCCGTGGATGGCGGCAGAATTACACCACCTTAGTCTTGGCCAAGGAAAACCGAAGCCTGTGCGCTTCGGCATAGCGAGAGACGTGGTTAAAAGTCTGCTGAAGTCAACGTTACAGGGTTGGCATCTGGGCCGTGCAAAAAGAGATCGAAAGGTCGTCCACATAGAACGTAGCGAGAACATCTTCCGGCAGCACCGAGGTGATGCCGTTGATGTTCAGGGCAAAGAGAGTGACATTGAAGACATTCCCTGCCGGACACCCTATTCCTGCTCCATTGGGCCGAACAGGGCTCCCCCACTTGCACGCGGAATCAACGATCTAGCAAATTTTGAGATATATGTAAAGATTGGGAGGCGTCCCCTCGCCCCGATCGTGTGGAGTGTTCATGGTACCGTATCGCCATGCAGTATCATAGGCCTTCTCCAGAACGAAAAACACCGTGGCGTAGTGCTGTCTACGAAGGAAGGCATCGCAGACGGCATTTTCCAGTCGGAGCAAAGCATCCGACGCAGAGTGGAACTTGCGGAAGCCGCACTGTGCAGAAGAAAGACTCCGCTGTACAGAAAAATGGCTAATCTAACATTTACTAATTTCTCCATGAACTTGCACAGTCAGGAGGTTAGAGAGATTGGGCTGAAACCGCCCGGGGTAGAGTGATCTCTCCCTGGTTTGCGAAAAGCGAGCAAGTAGCCATTCGCCAGGAATCTGGGAGGATACCTTCTACCCAGATCCTGTTGAACAAATCTAACAGAAAGGCCATGCCTCGCTCACCCAGGTGTCGAAGCATGGCGTACGAGACATCGTCCGGACCAAGGGGGGTGTCCGCGCACGAAACGAGAGCGGAGCAATTCACTCAGAGTAAACCTGTCGTTGACGGGTTCTCCGCCTCTGGAGGTAAAGTCTAGTTGGCAGCCTTCCGCGACATCACGACGCGGAATGAATGCTGGTGGAGCAGCATCCCGGCTAGAGAATGGGTTCGCGACGGACGCGGGGTCCGAGATTGCGGTCACATTCTCCTGGAGAACGGGAGGGGGGTCCTGCGAGAACTTGCACCGAATCCTTTTGACTCTCTTCAACACCTCTGCCAGAGGGGTCTTCCTGTTAAGTGAAGACACGCATACCCGCCAAGGAGAGCGCCGGGCGTGCTTCGAAATATACCGGAACCTAGCCCTAGCCCGACGAAATTCACCGACAGTGAAATCGTTCGGGCGGCGCTTATGGCGCATGTAGGCATAACGCTTCTGTTTGATGGCCGTGTCACACTCGGATGACCACCACGGGAGTGGTCGGCGTGCAAAACGGCCAGAGGTTCTAGGAATAGTAGTTAGGCCTATGGCCATGAGATTGCCGGAGAAAACTCAACGGCTTCATCAAATGACCTAAACTCCTTGAATGAGATAAAGAGATCAGCCATTTCCTGAAATGCGGACCACTGCGCCCGCACCAAGCTCCACGGGCTCTCGGGCGGCAGTGACTAGAAAATGATATTTGAATGGGAAAGTGATCACTACCATGAAGGTAAATGACCACCCCCCACCCAAAATCAGGCTTTGCATCCCGAGAGCACAAAGATAGATTGAGACAAGAAAATGAAGCGTTTCTCGGTCAGTGATGCGTAAACTCGTCGATCAGGTCGGCAGGGACTTTACGCCTGGGATTAATCGAGTATTTTCCCCAGAGGGGGTGTCTACCGTTCAGCTCTCAGAGCAAGAAAAAGGGCCTCGGCAACTGTGCCACAACGCGACGGAAGTCCCCCGCATCGAAGTCAGCTAAGGTGGAATGTACCCGGAAATAACAATATACCTCCTACCAAGTTGCAGCTGCACAGCTACTGCCTCAAAGGAACTATCTAAAGCAAAGAGAAGAACGGAGACATGCGGGGTGTAAATCGCGCATCCTCCTGCCCGGCCCCATCCCGTGGTGGTGGGGTCGCAAAACCCTTATAACAGGGGAGGGTGAGCAGGGGACACATGGCCAGCATGGTCTCCTGCAAAAAGATAGCTAACGGGGAACAGGGGTAGGAGTCGAGCCTTCGCAGCTCCTCCCAGTTGGCCCAGAGTCTGCGGTAATTCCATTGAAGGAATATGCCCTCCAGGCTTAGCTCGTAGGAGAAGCAGGGGTTCTCTTCAAAGAGAAGACCCTCACGGGAATGGCCGTAGGCTTCCCGGAGGCAGAACTCCAGGCGCTGTCGCCCTACGAGGACTTATTGGTGGAGGTTGGGCTTGCCATGCAAGTCTTTTCCCCCCTCCACCTCAAAACCTTGGGGAGGTGGGGCAGCTTCGGAAGCGAGTATCCCTCTTTTGGAGGACCCACCGTCTCCGAGCCACTCAGCCCACCAATGGGTGTGGGCGAAGGAGCCAAAGCTCCTTTAGTGCTCTCCTTCTTTCAGGGGGCAGCTTTAGGAACCTCGTAAGATGTCCTCATGACCAACTTCAGGGCTGTTGCCTCGTGTGAGTCTAGCAACTCAGTGGAGCCACGCGGCGGTTTCGCCTTATGGGAAACGGTCATGCTGGGGGAAGGGAGGGGGATCCCTAGTTTTAGCAGGGGCTCGGTGTGAACAATTTGTGCTGCCAGCTTTACCAGGGTAGCACCCGGGTTGGGTAGAACCTGCAGAAAGACCGTGCTCTTAGGCCTGGAGGGGCCAGGAGCAGAAGGTGTCTTTCTTAATATTGAGGCATAGGATGTACCAGGCATTGCTGGGCGTGCCGGGACAAAGTCCTTAGCCTCAGGAAATGGGAACCGATCCTGTGCTTGAACAGCCAGGATTTCCTTCTCAAGGAGATATGCACTACATTGCTTTGAAGAGGCAGGGTGCGGCTCTCCTCGATTGACACACTTGGCCACACACGATTTAGACTTATTGTGTGCAGCCTTGGAGCAACTTACACAGACTGTGTAATCCCGACTTTGCGTATCTACACGAGCGATTAACATGGCTGAAGTGGTGACAGTAGTAGCACCTCCGTGGCAGTGGCACAAATGCCTTCATGCAGCAAACCAGGGTCAAACGTGAAGAAGAATGTAGGGGTGGGTCTCGAGGACCCTCCCTGTTTTCTCATCACACGTTCGAACTCGACTGTCCCATGATCAGCCAGCTCTAAGGTGATGTCATCTATGGAGTAGTCCATGAGTTTCCTTGCATAAACTAATCCTTTCATGAAGTTCATGGTAGTGCTTCGTCATATTCACCGGCGTGCCATCAAGGGTCCAATGGGCACTAATAATGGCTGCCTCAGAGGAAATTGACTCATTCGCCAGAAGGCTCCCATCCTAAAAGGGTTGACCTTCGGCTCTCTACCGATCACTTAGTTAAAGCTCTTCTCTGATGGATGATGCTGCCATCAGTGGAGCGAATAACCAGGAAGCGTTTGAAGCCAGCGGGCTCGAAAATGCCAGGTAGCCTCTGAATGAACGGCCCCGACATAACCGAGGCTCTGCTCTGGGCAGTTCTGGTCTTCGTCTGGGACTCCCCACCCGGGGAAGCAACGGAGTCGGACGTGCCGAGCTTGGCTTGGTCGCTTACCGAAACTGCAGCCGACCCATCCGTCCCTGTAGCTCCCATGGAGGGAGAGGAGCCTCGAGTCTTCTTAGTCTTTTTTTTGTTCCTTTTCTTTTTAGGATATGAAGGCGGGGAATGAACTTGTTTTTTTTCCTCAGCCAGGAGGAGCCCCTAGGCCAGATGGACTAGCCTCAACAAGATCCTTCTCTGAAATGGAGAAGGTCTTAGCTGTCATAGGGGGACCAGCGGGGGAAGGAGATCCCTCCTCTCCTTGTAATACCTCGGGGGGCCCAAGCCATCTGAGGAGGTCCTTGCACAGGGGCAGACTTGGGTTCAGTGCTTGGCACCGAGCTCAGGTTCTACCCCATGGAAGTTCCTACCATTTAAGGTTATGTCACCTCTGGGACCAAATCCATCTCAAGGGTGGTGGTCTCCATTTGGCCAAACCCCTAAGACATCACAGATCTCATTTAAGTTTCTTTTTTATCTTCCAATGGCACGAACCGGCATCCATCAAAGAGAGAGGGGCAGGTACACTGACCCCAGGCAAACTTGTGCCACACGCCTGTAAGATATTAAGGGGCACAGGCCCTGGCATCCTTTGCTCCCCTAATGGGGTTTGCCCTATCAAGCCTCCCCAACTGGGAGCGCTCAATTATGGGCTGCCTGCCTGCTTTCTTGGCAGTCCCCTTGGAAAGTAAAGGGGGGTACTGCCATTGGAAAAAGTAACAGAATATGGGGTGAGGGGGGAGGAGTCCCATGACCCATAGGTAAAGGAGAGGAGTAAGCCTCCTCTCCAGTAAAAGAAATTTGGAGGGTCCCCTGATAGAGCACAAGAGGGAGGGGGGACCTCCTTTTTTTGCCGTGGAGCTGCCCTTGGCAGCTCTGGTGATGGTAGAGGGAGAGATTTTTTTTATTGACTCAACATTGGGCAAGGTGACCCTTTGTAATTCACAGGATACACACACTCTTGCCCCCATGCAGTAGCCCGCTCTGTGAGGGGTGAATATAGAGCCGGCAGAACCAGCTGCTGCCATTTGAGGCCACTCCTCTTGCCTAGTGACCTGGCAGCTCCACCTTAGGCATGGCATAAAAAATGATAGATAGTGCAAGGAGAAAGAAAGGGGTTGTGAATAAGGTGAAGGTGGGGGTCAAGCAGGTTGTTAAAAACCCACCATCCCAAACTGAAGCTCAAGGGTGAGGAGGAGTTGTCCCCTCCCGCCTCAGCCCCAATCCGGAATGGTTGGCTGAGAGGAAGCTGGTCAGCGTCTACCCTGTGAATTTAGAGGCTGACCAGAGTAAGTTGTATGGAAAGTCAGGAAGTGGGATAAGAAGAGAGGGTGTCAGAAAGGATAAGAGGCTAAGCTGGGGCCAGATGGAGCGCTGAGTCCCATACGCACGGCGGCCAGGAAGGCAAATCGCTGTGCCCCTTATCGGTAAGAGAGTCAGAAGCCTAGTACACTCCCCACCTCATACCTAAAATAGTCAGCAGAATTTCGACCCTCATAGTAATTTCACTGATGAGAAAAGCCACAAAGGCCTATCGAAGGTCATCCACATCTGTCAAAACCAACCCACAAAATGTATCCATAGGATCATGTCAGATCATGCATTTACAATATACAATTTAAACAATTCATAGGATTTTATCAGATCATGCATCTACAATATACAATTAGATCAACACAGGAATATGTAGAAAACAAAAAGTATCATCATCAAGACTCGCCAAAATCCAAATCAATCATAATATACAATAATAAAAAACTGCATCCACAGGAGTGAGTCCAGAATACCTCCCAAAATTAACCCTCCCTCCCCATATAATCATCTAATATGCGTTTGAATACATTAAAGTTTGGACTGTCTACCTTCTGAGATGGCATACTATTCCAGTAATCTACCACTCTATTGGTGAAAAAATATTTTCTAACATCCAAACTGTACCTGTGTTTTTAATTTTTAAGTGCTGATCCCTAGTCCTGATACTACCTTCCAACTCAACTAACTTACTAAATCCACTTATCCATCCCAAAACAGGTTTTAAAAAGTTCAATCATATCTCCCCTCACACATCTTCTCACAAATGAGAACATATTTAGTACCCTCAGTCTATCTTCATATTCAAGGTGCTTCAGGGAAAGTATTATTTTTGTTGCCCTCCTTTGTACTGACTCTAGCAGGTTGATGTCACATCTAAAATGTGGTGACCATGCTTGTATACAGTACTCTAAATGTGGCCTAACATACGAGTTGTAGAGTTTAAGGACCAATGGCGAGGGGGAAACATATGAATAGATTTGCATTTAATGGTGAAAAGGGTTGAGAAAAGGGGAGGGTATTTAAAGGAGGTCGTTGCAGCTCGAAGGTCATCTGTTGTAATAAGTACGGAAACCCATCAGGGTTGTTTGTTTTAGACCAATTCGGAAAAAGTGTCTCTTAAGTAAAGCAGAGAAAAGTCTGAATGGTTGGGTGGTGCATAATCCGAGTATTGGCAAAACAGTTGGGTAGAGCATTAGAGAAGGGGGTGCATTCAAATCTATTTTCCCTTCAATCTTTCCCAAGTAAGCCCTATTTATTTGTAGGAATGACAACAAATAGTGACAAATGACTAAATATTTGCTCTGGCAGAGCATATTATAAGCCTTCATAATTAGGTTGCTACAGCGAACTTGGATATTGTTGTCACAGCCAAAATTCAGCGAGAAATGTCATTCGCTCTATTAATACTCTCATTATATTAAGAAAATTTAAGAGGCAACATGGATGGTTCGAGCAACCTAAAAATCCTTAAGACACTGAAATCCTATGAACTTGAATAGCCCTAAGCGACAAACATGCCGTAAGAGTACTAAAGGGACATATGAAAACAAAATTAAATATGTCATTACAGGCCTTAATTAGCAAAAGCATAAGCATTACTTGAAGGAAACTATAGAGGGGTTATAATTTGCTAGCGTGGAAAACATGCAAAGAAAATGGTCTTTTATGATTTTCTAAATGAAGAAAGAGAAAAGCAGGTGGATTTTTATTTGCTCTATTTTTGCCTCAGTACACTGCTTTGAAAACTTCAGTGACCTATCTACTACTATGACTAAGTCCTTCTCATCCTCAACTGAATTCAGCCAATGCACATCAATTTCATAGCTAAATTCCCTATTATCCCTTCCTATGTTAAGAAATTTGCATTTCCATCACTGAACTAGTTTCAAATACGAGGTTGAAAGTGCACCCAGCCACCAGAATCTCTCCAAATAGTAGGTTAAAAGTTGGAAAATGTAGAGTAAGGATAGGCAGGTCCACTAAGAAGTAGGGTGGTTGATCACCTATTACCTTAACCCTGTGGGCAATGGAGCTGGGGAAATGCGCCAACTTCTCAGGGGTCTGAGATCCTCTCAGTGATCCAGGTCTTTCCTTTCCTGTGTACATTGGAGGCTGGGAGGAAACTCAATACCTCTGGGTGCCTATTGACACCCCTATGCAAGAACGACAGAGAGAGCAACCATCGAAAGGGGTAGAGAAGAGGACAGTCTTAGATAAAGAGGGTGCAGAAAGGGAAGGGAATGAACCAGCCTGCCCAGGGCCTGACCAACGAGTTGGAAGTCCACAGAATGAACCAGGCCTTCCTTGCATGAACAAGGATTGGGAGGGTGTGCCAGTCCTCCTGCTGCCAAATGTAGCAACACTCTCTTATGTGGGGCAGGTCTCAGTGAAAGGGTATAAAGAGGAGTCTTGGAAAAGAGGGTGCAAACGGGGCAGGGGAGTGCACTGGCTTCCTTAGGCCTGGCTAGAGGTGTAAATCTACTATGAAAACAGTGGGACAAGCCTTGTGGGCACTGGGGACAGGAGGATGTGCCGTCTCTCCAAGTACTATAATACATTCATTGCTTATTCCATTTACCAATATTCCACATAAAAGCTTTCTCAAATTGTCCATTTGGACTGCTCTCTCTCTCCCTCTCTCTGTGAATCTGTCCCCCTTTCCCCATACTACAGTCTCACTCCCAAACATGTTAACATCGATATCAGCAAACTCCATGGTAGCTTCCTGGCATATTCCATATTCAACTTAGCATTCACACTCTAAATGCACCATGAGAATTGCCTACCATTGACACCCTTGCTATTAGTTTGCCTAAACCATACAACTATCATGTGCAATAGACACCTCACTCTGGCAAGCGTTAAAACATTCCTCTAAGTGGTTGCAGGACAACTCCAGTACCTCTCCTTGTTCACAGTCATGTTCTTCAACCAGACCACAAACTTGTAATGCTGCGATACCCCAAAATACCCTAGACTATAACACTAATGTTTTTTCACGGTGTCCTGAGGGTACCTAGGGTCAAGAGGATCTGACTCATGTTTCACCCTGACCTCACCTCCTTGGTTCCCAGTAATAGTAAACGTGGCCTCATCTCTCCACAACATGACCTACCACTTCACTGGGTCCCAAACTAAGAATTTCTTAGCAAAAGCAAGCCACTTTATCCTTTGGGAGGAAGTTACAAGTAGTTTCCTGAGGGGTGCATGGTGCTCAAAGTAGAGATTGTCTTCTTCAACAGATGTTGTTTCTTCTTGATTTCCTTAGCTGTAATCCTAATCCTCCACCTGCCTCTCAACAAGACTTAAGTCTTCTTGGAGGTTTTGTGTGGCCTCTTCTTGTGAAGTAGTAGTTCAGCAGCACAGGTCTTGTGTGCTTTCAATATCTACTTCTGAATCCTACTCAGACTCACTCCGGTTAGGGCAGCTATTTCGTTGTTTGCCTTAAACAATGATGCTGGTTGGAACCTGGTCAGATTTCAAGTCCTTAGCCACACTGAGTAATCCTATATCAACTCAGGTCAG
Source organism: Ceratothoa steindachneri (assembly GCA_963969495.1). Taxonomy (NCBI): domain Eukaryota; kingdom Metazoa; phylum Arthropoda; class Malacostraca; order Isopoda; family Cymothoidae; genus Ceratothoa; species Ceratothoa steindachneri. The sequence goes on from OZ018331.1 coordinate 124,354,035, forward strand.
GCCAATCCACTATACTACTACACCAACATGCCCAGATGCCCTTAACAACATGCACCAGATGCAACCAAAGCCCAGACAGCATCAAACACCTACTTATGCACTGCCCAAACCTCACACAATATCTTTTAAGGACTTGCAGCCCCACCCAGGGAGCATGGCGGGCTTCCTATGGGCCACCCACCTCATGAGAGGTAGGGGGGCTGGCAAGTACAAAAAATTAAGTTGCGATGCCACTACTACCCTGTATTATTGGGAGTTGGTTGAAGCTTTCTTCTATAAGCTGAGTGATGTTGGTGAGTACGATACTTATGAAGTGTAATGGGTGGAATCCACATTGGAAGGCATCTAGTAGGATGTGTGGATTGATATTTTAAGAATAGATGTTCTATGATTTGGGAGGGGCTACAGAATAGGAAGATAGAACAGTATGATGCTGCGTTTGTTTGGCTTAGAATGGTTGTTATGTGGGTATATTTCCAGATGTTTGGAAGAGTTGTGAAAGATATATGAAAAGTGTTGGTACATATTTGAGAATTATTGTGATAAAATTCAATTGAAATTTGGTTGAAGACTAACATTTAAACCCTGCAAGGAAAACTGCAAAAAGAATGAATAAAGCTAAACTAAAAACCAATTATGAAGAAACCCTGTCAGTAAAATAGTAACAAATATCTTTGTGGAATTTTTTTTTGGGGGAAGATAGTTTTGGGCAATTAAAAAAAAGAGAGGAATGTTTAGTGAAAGAAAATTATCCAAATTAATAAGGGCTGCTATGCTTTGGTTTACTGAACAAATATATACTTACAGTACAAGCTCAATAATGAAGAGATGGCTTGATGCAATGGTTCTTTCAATGTTAACTTGATAAATATTTCTATTAAATAATGAAGTTGGTCAGTTCTCTTGTTCTGAAAAGCTTCCTCAACCATATTGATTAAAGTATCATCATATCCATCTAAAAGACTTGGGTGATCTTCTAAGAGTTGGCAAGCAAACTGAAAGGAACCAAGAGGAAATAATAATGTGCTTAATTACTATTAAATATATAGTAAATAGTAGCATTTGCCTCAAATATAATAATCACTAAAGCATCTAGATAACCAATTATGATTCAAGTGAATAAAATGATTAAATACTGCCAATGGTAAATATTAAAAACTAAATTTTCCAAACCTCTTTAAGCTGATATTGATCACTAATGATGGAATGCTTCCATAATATGACTGCAGGATCATACTCATTTTCCAATTCAATCAAGTGCTTACAAATTCCAAATGCCTGGAAGCAAATTGGCAGATTGTTTACAGGTACTAAATATTTTTTATTTCAAACTAAAATGAAAACAACAAGGCATACCCCTAATATGGTTTATGAGAAATATTAAACACCATAATTGACAAAGTAGCAAAAGGCCGATTCTATGGCAAATCAGGCAAAATTTGTAAAATATGGACCCACACCTCAGATTTTGATGAAAATTGATAGATGGGTAGATATTTGGCTTAAACCATAGAGTCTGAAATCCATTTTTCAATATCTTAATTCTAAGCAAAGTTATGGACATCACAATTTTGTTAGTTTTGGCAGAGCCCCCCCAATTATAAAGCCTTGTATCTAACTCCCTAATTAACCTAGAAGATTAAATAAGAAGTCATTCAAAAGAGAATCTTTAGCTCTTTACAATTGATTAAGTTCCTATTTTACATATAAACAATATTAAAAAAGTTACAGCCATCTAAATTTTTAAATAGGGGGTGGGGGGCTACCTAAGTACATGGAAGTGGAAAATTTTATTTTTCCAATAAAAACATTATCCCTTTTGTTTCTTAAACTGCATAATTTCTTTTGCATATTTTACTTGGTTTGTTCAATATACAAGGTTAAATATATTGAAAATTTTAACAATTTTTAAGCATAGACTATGTGATATCATAGACAGCAACAGCTATAGATGGTCTATTCTGTACTATACCTGTAGAATCAATCACTGTATGTTAAAAGGGAATTTTGCTACTTCTTTGGGTTTTAACGCATATGTGATTGCAACTCCTGCATTCAATTTGTTTTTCGTAATCTGGTGCATGAAGTTAATTTTACAGTCTTGATGTTCATCTGAGATTTCTTCAATAAGCCCTGTGTAAAGTGTATTTTCATAGGTACAAAGAACATAATGGCCAGTATTATTGTAGTCAATGTAGGTCATGGAAGGAATTGATATATCAGCGGAAATTTGGCAGATAGTATATTCTGTTGACTGATGTTTTGGGAGGCTTTGACAGTATTAAACTGTTGAGAATAATTTTATGGAATCCTTGTGTATCTGTTAAGGTTTGAGCAGTTTCAAATCTAGATTGCAATTACTCTTCAATTGTTGATATATCATCAGATGAAATGTAAATAAATTGGGTAAATTTCAGTAAAATAATTTCAAGAAGATTTTTGAAAAATTCTAATGGTGTTACAATTGGTGATTTGTAGACCCTCTGAAGACTCCTTAGTTGCAGCTCTTGTAAACACACCTTCAATGCCATCACAGGCATTCTTGCCATGCCTGGTACCATAAGAAATTTCCATTCACAATTTATTCCAAATCTAGGATTTTGGAAGAAATTCATTTTTGGCAGACAAAAGTTTTTAAAGAAATGCATGAACTGCAGCTAATGAATGGGCCAGAGTCACTGATAAGGCAAAAACTTTTATGGTCAAGACAAATTGTGTTCTGATTTTTATAATAAACTATGAAAGGGTGTACAGTAGCTAGAGTGTTTGACCAGTGAAAGCTTTGGCCTGCGTCTTGTACAACAAAGGAGTAATTTTCAGAAAGGTCACGAAGAATGACTTCTTTGTTGTCCAAGTTTTCTTTAAGATATTTCAAATATGTTAAATGACTTGGAAATATAATGGTGGTGTGTTAGGAAAAGAATTTTGGATGATAGAGTGGCTATAAATTTTTCTGTTGAAGAAACAATGGTGCCGAGTGTTGATCTATCTGTATTAATCCACTGCAAATAATTAATATGGCATCTTATCTAGTTTGGGGAGTTTTTTAAACACTCTCTTCCACTCTAATTTTTCCTGGGCAATTTCTGCATTGTTCATATCACAAATGCACTTTTAAATCAATCTTATATCTAATGACTTGGTCATCAATACTTGCTACCATAAGTTTGGAATTTTGGTGATGTGTGTGCACACACAGACATTATGAGTGCCCTGTGGTCCTGCCATCATGCACCACTATGGTCATAACTTGGCAAATGTGGAAAATCCAACAGGATCTTTTGACTTGGATTTGTATTGGGGAAAAAGCTCTTATAAATTTGATAAGAGATGTTTCTGCATTAAGTTCTTTTTTGCCATCAGCCTTCAGTCAGTCTACTAGATGAATGATGATGCATCATCAAAAACAAGATGGGTAATGCCTTTTATGTAAAAAGGGTTTATTGAAGGAATCTCAGATGAATATAAAGACTTAAAATTAATTTTATGCACCAGACCTGGTGCAACTGGCCTAGTGAAAACATGTTGTTTAAGGTTATCTTAAACCACTAGGACCATGTTATTCCCCCATTTATCTTTCTAGAGGGCCTCAGACTCAATGCACAGGGCTATATCAAGTGCCTGAAGGAATTGATGAGGTAGCTTCTTGTAAGGCAGTATGTATGGCAGCAGGACTTTGCACCATGCCACACAAGCAAGTGAACCCAGTCTTGGCTGTCAGACAATTTCTTTGATCACATCATTCCTAACATCTGGCCTCCCAACTCCCCAAGAGTATTATATCTGGGGTGTGGTTGAGAAAGACACTATCAAGCCCTCATGCAACACCAAGATGGAGCTTAGGTCCAGAATCAGTGATTTTCACCCAGTTAAAGGGGAAGGGGGCCATAAGTTAAAGTTAGGTGACAAATACTGAGTATGTGCGATGGATTGTATCTACACTCACTTAGGATTGAGCCTAGTACCTTGATAATAGCAAACTAACACCATTCACTAGGTTAATAAGAGGTCCTCTTGCATGGGATATACAAAACCTGAGTAGTCAAAAGCACACCCAAGGTGCTAAGGATTAAGAGGATATACAAGTCTCATGCATCAGCCCCTTGATTTTTTTATTGAGAAAAAAGGTAAAAACTAACCATGCAATTTAATCATTTTGTTTATGTTATAGTGCTGAAACTGGAAAATAGAAAAAAATATGTAATACAGATATGACCTTAAAGAACAATTGCACTACTAAAGACTTAAGGGCACAGAACTCATCTAAACCTACCCATATTTTCCCATTAAGGTAGAGGACCATTGCAATAACATTCCACAAGAAATATCTCCATATCAAATAACTTAATACCATAATTTTCAGTTATCAATCAGGAAAACATTTTGGCATAATGTAAGTGCTATTTAAATATATATTAAATATGCATGCAAAGTTGTAAAGATATATTTTTCATACCTTACCTCTTCCCTCAATTCCTCAGGAAAATTATTGATCAATGTCATAAGAGAATTTGCTACTTCCGTCACTTCTTCCAAATGTGAGAATTCCTTTATAACAGAATTCAAGGAAAACAATGCTTCTTTCACCTGGCCTTGGTGACAAAATGCTTTGCAAAAATAAAGATCAAAAAATGCATTTTCCTCCAATAATTTTGGGTAAAATTTCATGCAAGTATTTTTATAAAGTTTAATTTTATCCAAATTTCCATGTTTAGATACCCAATGGGATAAATGTTTTAAGGTTAGAAAATTTGGAACCAAATCTTTAGCAATAAAACCCTCTACCAATCTGCTGGCTTCACCTTCCTGCATATTTTCAATAAGTGTATCAATTGAATTTTGTTCAGAGGAAGTCAAATTTCCATTTATATTATTAACCTTTTTTGATTCTTTGCTTGGTTCATCTTTTTCTTCCCTATCTGTTTCTTCAATATGTTTAAATTCATTAAAGATATTTTCCTTGTTATCAAATTTTCTAAATGTAATTTCAGGCAATAAATTATTGACATACATTTCCTTTTTCACTTGGTATAAGTTTGTTGCATTACAAATATTATTTTTTTCATTTAGTCCAGTGGTTTTTATATCTGTACTAGTACTTTTAATTAAATCATTTATCATATTTTTCTGAGAGAAGCTTAAACTAACATTAGGCTTTGGCATAAATTTAGGGTTAAATTGTTTTCGCCAATTGAATGGTGACATTGGTAAGTTGAAATTTTGAATAACTTCTTGAATATATTGTTTTCTTTCACATGCATTTGATTTGGGACTAGTTCCATTGCATCGCTTATATATCCTATGATAAAAATATGTCTTTTTATTCACTTTTAAGTAATTTACAATTATATTTGACTTTAGTACCATTCTATTTACATATTAAAAACTTTCATACAGCTGAAAAACAATAGAAATATATTTAATAATTTTAGATTTATATTTTATATAGCAAAAAATTGGAAAAAAATAAGATTTTAATTCAACTCACACTCACAGGTTAGGCAAGTAAATTTAAAAAGTAAGAAAGAGTTCGGCAATGCAGTGGCAAAGATGCCTTCACAACATGAATCACTAGATCAACACTTTGTTCTTCCTCCATATGACTATATGGTAGGGATCTAGGTTGACTTTGGCATTGACTGTGAAAGATGGGAAATGACCTTGTTATCACCTTGATACAGAATTAGGATCTTGTAAAGATGAGGAATCCCAATGGGTTTTTTTTATCATAACTTACTTAGTTTACTTGGTGTTGTCTAGAGGCCTTCCCTCACAGATGTGGTGGTCCACCGCTGCTTCCAGTGCTGGCTGGCATTCCTGTTTAGCAGGGATACTCGGTCTGATATCGTGTTGGATGACCTGCATCTTGCAGTGTAGCCCAGCACTCAAGGTTCATCTGGTACTGGCTTTAGTAGGTTGTCTAGTTCAGACTTAAACTGGCTCACCAGACATCCTGACAGGTCTCTCACTTCTTTAGGCATGTTGTGAAGATTTTTGGGACTTCATGGGGCAGACTGGAGGCCAGCAGGATCCTGCTTCCATCTGGGAATCTTGAGGGGAGGGTTTATCTGCTGCACCTATGCCCAGGTCATGGTTTTCGTGTGCCTGCAATGCGTTTTTTTTTGTGGTAGCTCATCTGGTGACTGTCTACTTGGGCATAAGTCGCCATACACAACACAGACTATTGCTAGGCTATATTAAAAAAAAAAATAAAAAATCATGTGTAACTAACAAATAAGAATGATAAAAAAGAACAGGGGTAAAAAAAAAAATAATAAGGCAAAAGGACAAGAAGGAAGCATGCTCAGGCGTAGGGGATAGGCTCCCCTCACTTCAGTGGAGGAACATGCGAGCTACAAAAAGAAACATACAAAAAAGGTAAAATAAAGTGGCCTCCTCCAAAAAGTCGCAAAGTTCAAAAGTCAGTGTGCACGAATCCATTTCGAGTATAAGGGACCAGCGGTATAGACCCCGCTCATCCCAGTACCGGAACAGGTAAAATATGTGAAGATTACCAGACTGAGACATTCAAAGAGAATGTGCCGAACAAACAGGGGACAATGCAATCATCACAGTAAAGGGCACATGAGCGCTCCATCAAATGGTGGTGCAAGTGTGTCCAATTCGGAGACAATAGAAAGCAACCAGAAGCCGGCATGGCATTGGGGGGTAGGTCCATAGGAACAGTCACAGCGCAATGGCCCACAACTTTAGGTTCCCCTCGACTCTCTCCCATCTTCTTTGCCAAGCAGCGTGGATAGTGGCTCAAATTCCTGCCAGTGTGAGGACGAGCGAAATGCAGGTCAACAAGTCCTCGCAGACTCTTTGGTGCCCTTATTGGCATGTTCAGGAACCCAGCAGAAAATAATTTCAACAAAACCACGGCATCACAGATATCGCGAACCAGGGGATGTGGAGATTCCAATGCCCCAAGAGCACTCAGGGCACTTTGAGTCGCTATAAATCACAATCTGGTCTCAAATCAGGCACATCACGTAATTTCCCATACTGAGCAGTGAATTGCAACCAGCTCAACCATAAAACAGATGCAGAACCTGCCAGAGCCCTGCTGACTTCAAACAGAGGGGTTACGGCATGGAAACTGACCTCCTCTTGGGACTTGGAACCATCCGTATACACTGGCACGGTTCCAATAACTTTCGGAGTAGAGGCGTGGTGACAAATAGCCAAAGGTGGTACCCTCCAGGATGGTATCCTGGGCAGAAGGAGGGGCGCCACGGGCCTGAGTTATACGTACGAGGGGCGATCAATAAGTTTTGCAATTCAGATATAAGGAAACGAGATATGAGGAAAAGTGTTTTATTATTTTTCAATATGACTACCCACGAAGTGCAGCCTTGAGCTGGTAGAATGAAAAGTAGTTGCTAGGGGCCAGATCTGGACTGCAGGGGGGACAGTTGAGCTCCTTGAATCTGCACTCGCGCAGGGCAGCTTGTGCAACTCTGGCCCTGTGGACTTTGATGACGTTGAAGTCGATCATGGGGCATGAGGTTTCTAGGGACCCAACAGGGACCCATGGCCAAATTGTCGTGGATATGTTGATAACACTTCCATGTGATATTCCAAGTTCTTGCTTGATTTCTTCGACCTTCACGCATCGATTTTGAAGATCATCTTCTCCACACAGGACACATTGTCCTCATTGGTCATGTCTGATGGGCATCCTGGATGGGGGTCATCTTCAAGGGACTCGCGACCATGGTGGAACTCCCTATTCCAGTGAGCAATGGTTGCATAGGAAGGGGCGGTGTTGGTGTACACTGCAACCATGTGTTCATGGATCTCTTTTGCATTCTTGCTTTCTTTGGTCAAAAATTTGCTCACTGCGCGGTGCTCAACCTTCTCCATTGTTGAAAAATTTGTGACTGACGACCTGCGATCAGCTACTGCTTCTTAAATAGACGAGGCAGGAGCGTGCGGCTGCAGGTCCTCAGGTCCTGACTTTTCATAACTTGTCCTAACACCCCCACAAACAGCCATCCCCCTTCCTCTGTTTTGCCCTACCGATTCGCAAAACTTATTGACCGCCCTTCATAGCTCTCAACAGCATAGGCACTGTTGAAATCAGCTGTGGATGCAGTGAAAGCTGTTGGTGCCAGAGGGAGGCGCTGGGCTCACGTATACAGGCAAATAATGCACTGTGTACAGCGCAGAGCGAGTGGCATCTCCCCAGCATCAATAAGTAGGCTCTCAATGAGGGAAGTGCAGAAGGCACTGGTCACCAGGCGATGACTGGTGTGTTGGATCAAGTCCACCTTCCACAATACTTGATCAGCTGTATAAAACTCACATCCGCAGTTGAATTTTGAATGAACAAAGGATCGCTAAAAAAGTAAGGCAGTAGCCCTATCAGCACCCCAAGCGCTGCACCACAATGAGAAATAAGTGGGTCAGGGTGTAGCTGTGGATGGCACCAGAAGTGCATCACCTTAGTCTTGCCAAAGAGAACTGAAGCCTGTGTGCTTCGGCATAGTGAGAGATGCGGTTTAATGCCTGTTGGAGTCGATGCTCCAGACTTGGCATCTGGGCTGCGCCAAAATAGATTGAACTGTCATCCTTTGGGCCTTAGAGGGCTCCCCCAACCTATACGCGGAATCAAAGATCTCGCAAGAATTCTGATATAAAGATTGTGAGGCGTCCCCTCGCCCTCATTGTGTGGAGAGTCTCCATGCAGTATCATAGGCTTTCTCCAAATTGTAAAACACTGTGGCATAGTGCTGTCTATAAAGGAAGGGCTCGCATATGGAATTTTCCAGTCGGAGCAGAACATACAGCGTGGAGTGGAACTTGCAGATACATAATTCTTTCCATTTCTATTGCCTTCTGTCTTGTTAAACCTTTATATTAATTAAGCCAATATTTATATTTTTTTCTAATTCTAATTCTTCTCCTAACTCCTTGTTAAAAAATTCTTTCAATGATATAACACCCTTTTTGATGTACCAATCCATCTATCCTGCGTCTCTCTTACTCTTGAGTTCCTTTTGTAATTTTCTATCCCATTCTCTTTGTGGAATTCTTCCACTTCATCTTCAGTGAGCACAATCGGGACAAGGCGGTGGATGTGGTGTACTTAGACTTTCAGAAAGCCTCTAATAAGGTACCACACCGCCGCCTTCTCCGGAAAGTGCGAGTGCTGGGCATAGACGGAAAAGTAGCCGGCTGGATTGAGAACTGGCTAAGTGGCAGATGGCAACGGGTGGTGGTGAGTGGACAGGCTTCTGAGTGGGTGACCGTTACTAGCGGGGTGCCTCAAGGTTCTGTCCTGGGACCACTACTATTCATCATCTACATCAACGACATGGACGGTGACATGGTTGCCAAGATTTCCAAATTTGCCGATGATACCAAGCTTGGTATGAACGTTGCAAAGGATGGAAATACTGCAAGCCTGCAGGAAGATCTTCGGAAGATTGGGGAGTGGTCGGACATGTGGGAAAGGGCTTTTAACGTGAACAAATGCAAAGTAATGCATATCGGCCACAGAAACCCCCAATCTCAGTACATCCTTAAGGGCACTGCTCTTGAATCCACCGACACTGAGAAGGACTTGGGTGTAACTATTACGAGTGACCTCAAGTTCTTGAACCAGTGTATTGATTTTTTTTTTTTTTAATTTAAGGGGCTATCTGGCGACTGCCGACTTAGGCATAAGTCGCCGTAAACAAACAGTCTAGTTCTAGGCTACTTTAAAAAATTGAACAGGAAACAAAAATAAAAAGAAATAACAATAACAAAACAATAACAAAAACAACAATTAAACCTGGTTAAATGAAAGGGAGAAGGCCGGCCTTCCCCCAAAAGTCAACAAGTCAATGTGCACGAATCTGTCCCGAGTACAAGGGACAGGTGGTAGCGACCCCGCCCATCCCGGTACCGGGACAGGTATCGTGCACGAAGATCACCCAGACTGGGACATTCAACAAGAATGTGCCGAACAGTCTGGGGGATGATGCAGTCGAGCGCTCCATCAAATAGCGATGCGTCACACAAGTGTGTCCGATTCTGAGATGACAGAAAGCAACCTGAAGCCGCCGTGGCATTGGGGGATAGGTCCATGGGAACAGTAGTGGCGCAATGGCACGCAACATTAAGTTCCCTTCGACCGTCTCCCATCTTTGCCAAGCAGTCCGAAGAACTGCCCGTATTCCTGCCATGTAGTCGGTGTGAGGAAGAGCGAAATGCTGGTCCGGTTGCAGAGTCCTCGCGGACTCTTTGGCGACCTCATTCCCCGCAATTCCTACATGTCCAGGAACCCAGCAGAAGATAATCTCGACATCTGCCCGGCTCACCAAAACCGTGACGTCACGGATATTGCGAACCAGGGGATGCGGAGATTCCAATGCCCCGAGAGCACTCAAGGCGCTTTGTGAGTCGCTATAGATCATAATCCGGTCTCCAAACCGGGCACATCGCGTAATCTCCCGTACTGAGTGTTGTATTGCCACCAGCTCGGCCGTGAAGACAGACGCAGCGCCTGGTAGAGCCCCGCTGACTTCAAACAGAGAGGATACGGCGTGGAACCCGACCCCCTCTCGGGACTTGGAGCCATCCATATACACTGGCACGGTTCCAGCGTGACACGATGTGTGCTCCAAAAAGGTCGAACGCAATACTCCTGGCGCAGTATAAGCTTTGGGAGCAGAGGCGTGGCGACAAATAGCCAAATGTGGTACCCTCCAGGGTGGCGTCCTGGGCAGAACCGGGGGCGCCACCGGCCCGAGAGCTATATCTACCTCTCGAAGGAGTTTCCTGGCCCTAAACCCAAAGGGCTTAGGGTATGAATGGCGTCTCTCGGTGGCATAGGCACCATCGAGATCAGCTGCGGAAGCAGTGAGAGCTGTTGCCAACTGAAGGAGGCGCCGGGCTCGCGCGTACAGGCGGGATGATGCACTGCACGCGGCGCAGAGCAAGTGGCATCTCCCCAGCATCAACCAACAGGCTCTCAATGGGAGAAGTGCGGAAGGCACCGGTCGCAAGGCGAAGGCCGGTGAAGTGGATTAAATCCACCTTCCGCAATAAACGCTCAACTGCGGATGCATAAAACTCGTATCCGTAGTCGAGCTTCGAGCGAACAAAGGATCGATAAAAAAGTAAGGCAGTAGCCCTATCAGCGCCCCAAGCACTGAAAGTCACAGAGCGGAGAATGTCCATGGCGCGGGTACAAGAGACCCTAAGGCTGCGAATATGAGCCTCCCAGGTGAGGCGTCGGTCGAATTCAAGAACAAGGAAACAGTGCGACTCAACCACATCCAGGCGCACGCCATTAAGAAACAAATCTGGGTCGGAGTGAAGCTGTGAATGGTGGCAGAAGTGCACCACCTTAGTCTTGGCCAAAGAAAACCGAAATCTGTGCGCTTCGGCATAGCGAGGGACGCGGTTCAATGCCTGTTGGAGTTGACGCTCCAGAGTTGGCATCTGGGCCGCACCAAAAGAGATCGATAGGTCGTCCACATAGAGCGTAGCGAGAACATCTTCCGGCGGCACCTCGCGATAGGTCGTCCACATAGAGCGTAGCGAGAACATCTTCCGGCAGCACCGAGGTGATGCCGTTGATGCTCAGGGCAAAGAGTGTGACACTGAGGACACTTCCCTGCTCCTTTGGGCCGGAGAGGGCTCCCCCCACCCGTACGCGAAATCGACGATCTCGCAAAAATTCAGATATAAACATTGGGAGGCGTCCCCTCGCCCCCATCATGTAGAGAATCTCCATGATACCGTATCGCCATGCGGTATCATAGGCCTTCTCCAGATCGAAAAACACCGTGGCGTAGTGCTGTTTACGAAGGAAAGCCTCGCAGACGGCATTTTCCAGTAGGAGCAGAGCATCTGATGTGGAGTGGAACTTGCGGAAGCCGCACTGTGCGGAAGACAGATTGCCTCCACTGTCCAGGAAAAAGGCTAATCTAACATTTACCAATTTCTCCATCAACTTGCACACGCAAGAGGTTAGAGAGATTGGGCGGAAACCAGTCGGAGTAGAGTGATCTCTCCCCGGTTTGCGAAAGGCGAGCACAGTAGTGATTTGCCAGGAGTCTGGGAGAAGACCTTCCACCAAGATCTTGTTAAACAAATCTAAGAGAAAGGCCATGCCTCGCTCACCCAGGTGTCGAAGCATGGCGTACGGGACATCGTCCGGACCATGGGCGGTGTCCGCGCACGAAGCAGAGCGGAACGCAACTCACTCACAGTAAACTTGTCATTGAAGGGTTCTCCGCCTCTGGAGGTAAAGTCCAGCCGGCGGCCTTTCGTGACATCACGACGTGCATTGAATGCTGGAGGAGCAGCATCACGGCTAGAGAATGCGGAAAAAGCGGTCGCTAAGGATTCTGCCACGGATGCAGGGTCCGAGATTGTGGTCCCATTCTCCTGGAAAATGGGAGGGGGGTGCTGCGAGAACTTGCACCGAATCCTTTTCACTCGCTTCCACACCTCAGCTAAAGGGGTCTTCCCGTTAAGTGAAGACATGTATGCCTGCCAAGAAGAGCGGCGGGCGTGCTTCGAAATATACCGGAACCTAGCCCTAGCCCGATGAAATTCAGCGACAGTGAAATCGTTTGGGCGGCGCTTATAACACATGTAGGCATAATGCTTCTGTTTGAGGGCCGTCTCACACTCAGCTGACCACCATGGGAGTGGTCAGCGTGCAAAACGGCCAGACATCCTAGTAATAGTAGTCAGGCCCACAGCGATGATGTTGCCGGAGAAGAACTCAACGGCCTCATCTACCAACCTAAACTCCTTGACTGAGATAGAGAATTCAGTCATTTCCTGAAATGCAGGCCGCGCGCCCGCACCAGGCAACACCGAGGTGGTCTCTCAGGCGGCAGTTGCCCTGAAAATGATACTTGAATGGGAAAGTGATCACTACCATAGAGGTCATCGACCACCCCCCAATCAAAATCAGGCTGTGCATCCAAAGAGCACAAAGATAGGTCAAGGCAAGAAAATGAAGCGGTTCTCGGACAGTGATGCGTAAACTCATCCACGCTTAGGACACCCCTCTCAAGCTCTTCAATCAGATCGGCAAGGACTTGTCCCCTGGGATTTATGGAGTAATCTCCCCAGAGAGGATGCCTGCTGTTCAGATCTCCAAGCAAGAGATAGGGCCTCGGCAGAAATGATAGTATACTTCCTATCCAGGTGCAGCTGCACAGCCACTGCCTGAAAGGAGGTATCTAAAGAGAAAGGAAGAACAGAGACATCATGCCGGGTGTAAACCGCGCATCCCCCAGCTCGGCCATCCCGCGGTGGTGGGGTTGCAAGACCCCTATACCCCGGGAGGGCAGGCAGGGGGCACGCGCCTAGCATGGTCTCCTGCAAAAAGATAGCTAACGGGGAACACCTCGGGGCATGGGTGAAGGAGCCGAAGCTCCTTTGTTGCTGCCCTCCTTTCGGGGGACAGCTTTAGGAACCCCGGAAGATGGCCTAGCGATCATCTTCAGGGGTGTTGCCTCCTGTGAGTCTAATGACTCGGTGGAGGCGCGTGGCCGTTTCGCCTTACAGGAAATGGTCACGCTGGGGGAAAAGGGGGGAGCCCTGGTTTTAGCTGGGGCTCATAATTCCCTGACCACTATTAGTATCTAGTTTCCCGCCCGCAAAGACCTAATTACATGATCATACTCCTCCCACAACACATCTACCCCCTTTCTACTCAAATGCAGTCCATCCATCGCATACATTTCTTTCATTCCAACAAACCTATCCCACACATCCACAAACATGACACCTTCCATCTCACACATCCTCCTCACATAATCATTCAGCCCAATCGCACGAGACATCCATTCTACCCCAACATCCATTTCTGGAAGCACACCTGTCACAACACCTTTCATTCTACTTTCTTTCACCTTTTCAATCGACCTCTTGTACCTCTCACGTAACTCACATGCACCCACTTTCTTCACATCATTCACTCCTACATGTGTAATCACAACCGCATCCCTTGCACAGCCAGACACCAGCTCCTCATACCTATCAGACAGATCTCTCACTCCAGCACCTGACAAACACACCCTCAAACCATTCAATCTACTTGCATTCAACTTCCTATCTAAATATCTAACTCGCGAATCACCCATCACAAGCACTTCAGTTAGACTCCTATTCCTAACCCCCACAGACCTAACTCCATCCCCACTCCTATTCTCATTCAAACTGAATCTATAAGTCAAGCTAATAGGTTCTTCGACTGACCTTCGAAGAGGTAGCACATGTTTTGTAGAGCTCTCAAAATATTTTGATTTTTTGCTATACTTTGGTGTGTGACATAGTAAACATAAATATTAAGTTATTAGATCATATATTTGGTTAATATAACAAAGTTAAATTGTGGTTATTTTGTTTTGGTGAGAAAGTGACTTTTGTTTACTTCGGTGGCCATCTTGATTAGCAGGTTTTAAACTTGCGCGCACAAATTTGGGTCAAATTCTTGTTGTTTCGTAAGTTTTTGTTTCTATTATTGTTCTTGTTTAAGTATGGCTGACTGTTTGGATGTAGAGAGTATGCCTTTTGAAAGTAGTGTGTATGTAGTGTGCAATGTCTGTGGTGTAGAGAGGAGAGTGAATGTGTCTGAGTGCCGTGTATGTGCTTTGACTGAGGAGGTGAGTCGATTACGTGCGGAATGCTTGAGACTGAACGATTTAGTGTCTGAAGTGAGAAGAGATGCAAGTGTACGTTTGAAGAGTCAGATTGGGACCAGGAGGGAGGAAGTTAGGCCTAGAACAGGGACTGGAGAGAAAGCAGTAAGTGAAGTAAGTGATGATGAGTGGTGGGTGAAAGTGAACAGAATAGATAAGTTAGGACAGGTTAGGTGTGTGAATGAGAGGGACATGGAACCTGTTAGGCTAACTAACAGATTTGATGCCCTGAGAGAGGAAGAATTTGAAAGAGATTTGTCTGGTGTGACCGTGCCTGAAAGTAGAATAGGAGGTCGAGTGAGTGAGAGCAGGAGGGAGGGAAATACTAGGCCTAGAGAGAATAGGAGAATGACTGAGGTGATTGTGATGGGTGACTCTCAGATTAGGTATTTAGATAGGAAGTTGAGTGAAAGTAAATGGAAGGGAGTGAGAGTTTGTCTGCCGGGTGCTGGTGTAAATGATGTGTGTGAGAGGTATGATAGGTTGGTGTCTGGGTGTGAGAGGGAAGCAGTTGTGATTACACATGTCAGAGTAAATGATGTAAAGAAGGTGGGTACTTGTGAGTTACGACAGCGGTATAAAAGGCTGATTGAAAGGGTGTGTGAAAGTAGAGTAAAAGGTGTTGTTTCAGGTGTGCTTCCGAGAATGGATGTGGGGATGGAATGGTTGTCTTGTGCAATGGGGTTGAATGAATATGTGAAAGATTTGTGTGAGGAGTCAGGATTGGTGTTTGTAGATGTTTGGAGTGGGTTTTATGGGAATAAGGGTTTGTATGCGATGGATGGACTCCATCTGAGTTGAGATGGGGTTGAGGTTTTGTGGCGGGAATTAGATAGTGTTATTAGGTCTTTAGAGGCAGGAAACGAGGTTTTTATAGTGGTCAGGGAAATTTAATGGCTCAAAGTGAGGCAGGGAAAGGAAGCAAACACAGATTTGTAGAAGGTAGGCAGGCTAATGGAAGTGCTTTAGGGTTAAATTACTTGAGTAGTGATAGTGGTCAGGGAAGGAGAGAAAGGAGATGCAGAGGAGATAGGCCCTCAGGTGCTTCAGGAATAGGTGGGCTGAGTTGTCTTTACACAAATGCTCGTAGTCTTAGAAATAAGAGGGATGAATTATTTAGTTATATCATTCATGAAGATATAGATATAATATGTATAGTTGAATCATGGGTGAATGAAAATATATTTAATGATAATGTCAGTGAATTTGAACTAGAAGGTTATACTATGTACATTAGTCAAAGGAGAGATAGGACTGGTGGTGGGTTGATTATTTATATCAGAAATAGCATTTCTTCAAATCTAAATAACTCTATAAAGCAAGGAGAAGGTGAATCATTATGGATAGATATTAAGGTTGGTAAAAATAAGAAAATACACTTGGGAGCTTTTTATAGACCACCAGGACAGACTGAATGCATCGATGAGTTAATGATTAGGGAAATAAGTAAAGGATGCAAAGAAGATACAGTTATTCTGGGTGACTTTAATTTAACTTCTGTAGACTGGGAAAATATGATAGGAAGAGATAGAGCAAGTTGTGAGTTTATGGAGTGTTTTGAAGATAACTTTTTGACCCAATTTGTTAATAAGCCAACAAGGGGTGCCAATATATTAGATCTAATTCTTTCAAATGATGATCACTTAGTTCAAGGATTGAGTGTAGGGGAATCATTGGGAAACAGTGATCATCAGATGGTTAGGTTTAATTTGAAAATAGTTAAGGGTAGAACAACAACAAACTCCACAAAAATTCCAAATTTTTATAGGGGAGATTACGATAAATTACGCAGCATGCTAAATCAGATTAGGTGGGATATAGAATTCCATGGAAAGAATACTTATGAGATGTGGGATATTTTTAAGACTATATTAAACATGGTTCAGGAACAGTGTATTCCAATGAAGTCTATTAGGAAGAAATGTAGGAAACCATTATGGTGGAATCAAGAAATAGCTAATAAAGTTTTAGAGAAAAAAAAGGCATACCGGAGATTACAAAGTGAGAGTAGTTTAGATAATTTAAACCATTATAGGTCAACCAGGAATGAACTAAATAAGATTATTAAGAAGACCAAAAGGACAGCAGAAATTAATTTAGCTAAAAATAATAATAAAGATCCTAAAAAATTCTTTAGCTATTATAGAATCAATAATAAATCTAACAGTGCTAAAATAAGGCCTATTAAATATGAAGGGGTTTTGAAAGAATCTGATGAGGAAATAGTAGAGGTCCTTAATGATCATTTTGCTTCAGTGTTCACAGAAGAGAAACCAGTTAGACTAATTGATGATAATTCTAGGTCAAGGGAAGTAGTGATAAATTCTATTAATATAGACAGAGAAGAAATTAAAGGGCTTATAATGCAGTTAAATACTAGTAAGGCATCTCGCCCTGACAACATTCATTCTAGGATACTCAAAGAAGGTGTAGAAAGTATTGCAGTAGCTCTTGAGAAGATATTTATTAGATCACTAGAGTCTGGAGAAATACCAAATGATTGGAAATTGGCAAATGTAGTGCCAATTTTTAAAAAGGGAAGCAAAGAGGACCCAAATAACTTTAGACCGGTAAGCTTAACTTCTATAGTCTGTAAAATTCTTGAGAAGATGGTTAAGAAGGGAATTTCTGATCATCTAGAGAGTAGCAGGTTAATTAATGATGCTCAGCATGGTTTTAGAAAAGGTAGATCGTGTTTAACTAATTTACTGGATTTTATGGATTATGTAACTAAAGAATTAGATAGGGGTGAGAAAGTTGATGTGATCTACTTAGATTTCAGCAAAGCTTTTGATAAGGTTCCACATAGAAGACTAGTTCATAAATTAAAGCTGCTTGGGATATGTGGGAAGGTTTTAAATTGGATAACCGAATGGCTGAAAAATAGGAAACAGAGAGTTGTACTGAATGGAGTGAGGTCAGAGTGGAGGAATGTTATTAGTGGCGTACCTCAGGGATCAGTTTTAGGCCCTTTATTATTTATAATCTATGTAAATGATCTTGGGCAAGGTGTAAGTAGCAAAGTGTCAATTTTTGCTGATGACACTAAATTGGCAGCTGTAGTCAAAGAGGTTGAGGGTAGCTTTAAAGTGCAGGATGACTTAAATAAGTTGTTAGCTTGGGCTCAGAAGTGGCAGATGACTTTTAACCTTAATAAATGCAAAGTTATTAACATGGGGAGAGATAATAGGGAATTTAGCTATGAGATGGATGGGTATTGGCTTAATTCAGTTGAAGATGAGAAGGACTTAGGAGTTGTAGTAGATAGGTCACTGAAATTTTCAAAGCAGTGTATTGAGGCAAAAAATAGAGCAAATAGGGTGCTAGGTTACATTAAAAGAAATGTTAGCTACAAGAGTAAGGAGGTCATCCTTAAACTATACAACTCTTATGTCAGGCCACATTTAGAATACTGTATACAGGCATGTTCACCACATTTTAGACATGATATAAACTTATTAGAGTCAGTACAAAGGAGGGCAACAAAAATAATACCATCCCTGAAGCACCTTGAATATGAAGATAGACTGAGGGTATTAAACATGTTTTCATTTGAAAGAAGGTGTGTGAGGGGAGATATGACTGAGCTTTTTAAAATCTTTTCTGGGATGGATAAATTGGATTTCAGCAAGTTATTTGAGTTAGAAGGTAGTAATAGAACTAGAGGCCACCACTTAAAGATTAAAAAACAGAGGTGCAGACTGGATGTTAGAAAATATTTTTTCACTAACAGAGTGGTGGATTATTGGAATAGTTTGCCACCTGAGACTGTAGACAGCCCAAACTTGAATGTTTTCAAGCGCAGATTGGATGATTACTTTACTTTTACGAAGTCTTGAGATGTCCTCTCAGCGCCGTACTGGGGTACCGCTGCAACTACCGGACCTCTGGTCTTCTCGTCCAAGGCTGGTTTGGTCCGGTATGGAGTTAGATGGAGCCCTGCAAGCCGCTGTGTAGCCTTGCACTGGTGGCTCATCCGGCAGACCCCTGAGGAACTTGTCAAGCCCCCTTTTGAAGGTCTCCACAGGTCCGCCAGATATGTCTCTCACCTCTTTGGGGAAGGAGTTGAAGATTCTGGTCCCATAGTAACACAAGCTGGCAGCTAGCAGGGTCCTTATTCTGGAGGGCCCATTGGTTGGTAGGACCCTCTGTCTGCATTTGCGGCCGGTGCGAGCATTGGATTGTGGCTGAAGCTCTTGTTCGGAGGGGTTAGGTACCAGCTTTTCCAGTACCTTCCACACATATATGGCCAGGTACCTCTCCCTCCGTCTTTGCTGTGAGTAGAGACCTAGTCATGAGAGCCTCTCCCAGTAACTATACTGTCTCATGCCCCGGATGTTCCTGGTGAAGGCCCTTTGGACGGCTTCGAGTTTTTGGATGTCCCCTTTTGTGTTGGGTGACCACAATTGACTACAGTAGTCCAATACTTTTTGGTATGTGGATATGTTTCTTGACTTATACCTGTGGATGCAGTTTCTTTTTATTGTATATTTTGGAGGACTTTGATTTTGTTCTTGACAGACTCCTATGGAGGCTTTAAATTATATATTGTAGATGCATGGTTGGACATTCCTATGGATTGTTAAATTGTATATTGTAGATGCATGATCTGACAAAATCCTATGGATGCATTATGTGGGTGGGATTTGATGGATACGGATGACCTTTGATAGGCCCTTGTGGCTTTTGTCATCCATGAAATTATGTTATGTTATGTTCTGTGTCCCTCTGACTCACACACCTATTCTCCCCCTGGCTAACAACCTCAACAGAGGCAACCCTATTCTCACAAAGAACAGGAGAAGCCTCCCTAGCTTCACGTTTCCTAACCACTCTCCACTGTCCCCCATCCTCACTAGGCCTATTTCTAACTAATCTAAGGGGGCTAACTTCACTATCACTAGAACTATCATATCCTACCTCCTCCACCGGCCCTCTACCTTCACTTGAAACATCTAACTGGCCTACCTCACCACCTAACCTATTCCCAGCTCTAGGCCTAACACTAAGTTCCCTCCTGAGCTCAGCAACTAACCCCTCCAGCCTACATATCCTGTCTAAATCCTGCTTTCTCATCCCCTCTAAATCTACAATGCATTCATGCAGCCCACATACAACACATGTATACCCCTCACCTAATACACCACAACCAATGCATACATTCCGACACTCATGCTCACTTTCATCTCCGAACTCCATCACTTATTCAAACAAAGAAAGAACTTAAGTAGTAATAAGAAAAAAAAAGAAGAGCAACTTAGCTTTCGCTGATTGTGGTAAAAAAAAAAAAAAACCCACCAAAAAAAACTGTAGAAAAATCTGAAAAATAAATCAACAGACTGAGAGCTCTATGAAAAACATGCTACCTGTTCGGGGAAAAATGAGTAATTTTAATTTTTCTCAGAAGGTAATTTATCATTTAAAATATTATTTTATTTAAGTAAATATGCAATGTAAACTATATTTTATTATTCTAAATGTTAGAAAAAATCATAAAAAGGATTATGAAAAAAATATAAACTATTTCTTTCCGAGATAACTTTCTGGGTTGCGTCAAAGCTTATGCTATACAGGAAAAAACAAGTAATTTGAATTTTTCTTAGGTCATTTATCATTTAAAATATTATTTTATTTAAGTAAATATGCAATGTAAACTATATTTTATTATTCTAAATGTTAGAAAAAATTGTAAAAAGGATTATGAAAAAAATATAAACTATTTCTTTTTAAGATAACTTTCTATGCTTTGTAAAATTTGACGACGTTGAAGCTTCGGACTCCATCTTTATACCAGACTGAAAAATGGCGCATAAATTAAGCTCAAATGTGATTCTGTCAACTCTTTCACTCAAGGAGTTGCCAATTAGTAATAAAACAACGGGACATCAATTGACGATGCTTGTAGGGCAGGAAACTCTTTGAATCATTAATTGATGTTACCCGTCATTCTCTAAAGGAATGTCAATTGATAATGTCCGCCGGTTAAGGGTTAAAAACTAAATCCAGTGAAAATGGAACTTACAGCATTATAACTGACATTTGGTCATCCCCAAGCAAGGACTCATTCATGTCCATAACTGCCCACTGGATTGCAAGAGATTTCAAAAAGAAACTTGCAGTAATAACTGCTCATATGGCATCAAACATATCTTCATCTATGAAGAATATATCAATGAAGCAACTAAGGCGGCAGAGAGTGACACAGCATCAGTGTCAGACATCATCCCCCTCATGAAGAGGATGAAGTTTGAGATCTCACAAGTTCCAAAAGCAGGAATTGCAACTATGAAAGAGACCCTGCTAAATCAAATTCACAGGTAACTGACTATTTGCTAAAATGTGCAACAATTTTCATTTCAAACTTGTTAACCATAAGTTATAATTTTCATCATAAATAATAGTATATTTATTGCGCATATAGCTGCAGCATAGTTACTAAGTATAATAACTGTATTTGGTGATGTGATATTTTTAATTCAGGTATCTGGAAGGTAGGTATTCAAGGGCACATTTTGTTAATGTGGATCAAAATCCCTTGATGGTAGTAGCCACTCTCCTAGACCCGAGGTACAAAACTGCTGCTTTCCAAAACAAAGAATACAGCTAAAGAGGAAAGGAAAAGTTGCTCTCTTTAGTTATCTCAGAGCTAAATCAACTAATTGCGGAATCTGCAGACTCTGCAGAAACGGGTACAGAGACAGCTGAACCAAGAGACAATACTCAGCCTGATGAGGTGAGAAAATAAAAATGCCTGATGAATAAGTATTAAAGTATACTAATATGAAACTGTAGCTAAGAATATAATTCAAATGATATGGAGTCAAAAGGCAGAAAAGCATAAGCTGTTAGGTAATATATAAATTTTTAATTTATTCATTTTTTTTTTGTTTGATACAGGAAGCTAGACTTATAATTTTAATTAAACATTTTCACTTTTTCAGGAATGTACAGCATCTCCCATGTCATGCTCATGGGATTTTGTTCTCAAGGATGACTCAAGAGAAGGTTCAGGGCTGTGTCCTAATGTGACTGAGGCAGCAACTACTGAGCTCAACAAATACCTGAAAATGAAGCATATCGACATAAGCGATGATCCACTCACATTCTGCGCAGATATGCTGTAGCCCAAAATTGTAGCTGACTAACGGTAAATATGTAGATTAGCGGCCCGGGCGAAAAAAAAATTGTGTGTAAATGTTATCGTTCACTCGTGTCGGAATATTCATGCGCGTTTGAGTCCTTTTCGAATTATTATTCTATAAACAATTAGGATTATATACTGGGGGGCTGTAGACCCCCCCAATTTAATGAAACTCAGGATCATCGTAGTGTAGTCCCGCCCCTTTGTGTTTACGCCCCCACGAGCCGTCAACTTAAATGTACTCCAAAAACGTGAAACATTTTGGAACACGGACGAAATTGTACGTCCCATCGTTCGCGCCGATAATCTACATATTTACCAAAAATGGTACCTTGTAGATTTGAACGAAAGCAACTTGGTCCCAATAGATTTTGGCTGAAAATCACACTTTTTCGGGCGTGCCGCCGATCTTCAGGTTTACCGATCCATACCCTGTCCACCAATGTTTATGTTTTTCAGCTGAAATCTATTGGGACGAAGTTTATGTTTCATTTATGCACATTTGAGTCGTAGTTCAAATCTACAAGGCTCCATTTTTGTATTCATTTAAAAATCCCCCAAATTAATTGCAAACTTTTTAAGAAAAGAAGGGGGGTGGGTATACCTCAGAAATAGCGCCGATAAAAGCGCAGTATTTTTCTTTAATTCCCATTTAGAGCTGAACGTTTGGAATAATGGCGATTGCTCTCGCCAGTCTCAGAATCACGTTTTGTTTTAGCACATTTAAAAGAAAAATTATCTTGGATCGCTAATACTTGACCACACACACTCTTCTCAATCAATTTGAACTTTAAGTAATTTATGATTAGCTAAAAATGTTATTCCTTTTTCTCTATCACGAAAACTCACGGAAAGTTCAAGAATATTTTAGGGCAAGTTGGACATAATGAATCAATGTTAAAACCGAAATTCCTACATAAAAGATAAGGCCAGTTCATTGTGAAATTTGCTCAAGAGCTTCGGATGAATTCCATCTGGACCCTTCGTTTTATTACCATTAGCCATTTCGATTCCTCACTTTAAGTACCTTTTCTTTTATGGTGGTTTGATTCCTCACAAAACTCCAGAAATGTTTAGGGTTTATACCCTTACATAATTTCTTTATAAAAGCTTTTTTGCCTGTCTAATCACATTTGTAGTTAGGTTTCTAACCCTTCTGTGTTCTGCAGCTCTCCTTGGTGTCTTCCTAGCTTTAAGCCATTTCCATGCTCTTTCTTTCTCCCTAATTTGGTTTAGCACTTCTTTTGTCATCCACTTAGCTTTTCTTTTTCAAACCTTACATAATCTTTGGCACATACTTATTTATAAGATCACATAATATCCTGACTAGTAATTTATACATTTCTTCAACTTCCTTTTCTCTAAAGAGTTCAATCCAGTTAATTTCTGCTAACTCTCTTTTCATTCCAACATAGTTAGCTTTGTGAAAATTATATCTAGGATGCTGGCTACTATCTAACTCTTCATTACCTGTGTCCAGTAAGAGATCACATGCAATCATATGTCATCCCGCCCACTGGGCTTCACCCTTGAGATACTAAGGGTGCGAAGAACACCACTACTGGCATTAGAGCTTTGGGTGCAGCACCAGAGCTGTGAGAAGACAGACATTCCTTGAAAGTCAAGTCCCTTGTAATGTAAACATTGTTGAAAGTAGAACCTTTCAACTTCTTAGCAGCTACAAGTGAGGATCGCTGTGAGGAAGTGTCTTTAATCTTGGCACATATCAGATCAGTCTTGATGGGTACCACCTCCTCAAGGGCAATGGATGTATTTCTCCCAAGAAGAAAGCTGATAACCTCATCAAACTTAGGTGGAAGAGCATCCACATCTGAACCTAATCCTCTTATAATTACAGTCAACCCTTTTCTCTCTCTCCCTAATTTCTAAGGCTTCTTCGTGTAAGATGGTGCAAATTTAGGCTGGAGTTGGTAGTGAGGATTGGTGATGAGTGTTGGGAAGATTCTGATTGCTAGATTTAAGATTGTTTATTTCTATGGTTAAGTTGGCAACAGTACTAGCTAGACCCTTGATTGTTTCAAAAAGTTGAGATATGTCTTTACTGTTGGAAGATTGACTATTATTACGATTTAGGCGACAGGAGGTGCGGTGCAGAGATAGCATATGCCCTTTTCTGAATAATCAACTATATTCTTAAAAGCTTCATAGGGGAGACCAGAGCATTTGTGTGTACCATGAGTCCAGATGGAACAGTGTTCACACTCCAACGACTCCTCATCCCCAATGGCAACCCCACAAGTGCCATAAGGGTAATGAGATCCATCTCACTTGCAGGTATTACTCATTTTGCCTGGGCAAGAATCTAGTCTATATGTACTGGGTAACCACTGAGTTACCCAGGTACCATATTTCAATGTAGGTTCTTATTTGTAATAATAATTTTAATAAACAAGACTAGATTATACAATATATTATGTACTGGAATCTACAGAAAAAAGAGCATTGCTTAGTATAAAATTATAATAACTAGTGGAAATCCCTCTAGAGGCCTAGCAGATGATGTCTATAATCATAAATGACTGAGTAATCAGATATGTTACATATCAAAAAGAGTATATTTAAACCTCTATTTTCCAACAAAAAATAATTTTACATATTTATTTAAATAATATATAGTGAACTAATAATAAAATATTCAACATACCTTTATGTAAGTGAGAAATTCACAGACATATATAGAGTACTGTATGGCTACACATCAACCTCTCCTCAAATGCATTACTTGGGTTTACTAGGGTAGTTTAGGGTGTAGTCCTCACAGCCATGGGGGTCCACCGCTGCTCCTAGTCCTGGTGTCTCTTCATTTGGTCCACTTGGTCTGGTAGTGAGCAAGTTGAGTGTACAGAAACTTCGCTTTTGTGCGAATTGTGTTGCTATCCAGCGCCATATTCTTTTATCTGCATTCACTAATCCAGAGAGACAATGCAGTTTCCATTCTAACCATCACCTTATTATGCAATGTTACAACCCCCTTGGCAGTTTTATTGAAAGAAACAGCTGCTGTCAACCTTATATTCTTCTCATCCTTCTTAATATAACGTACCATAGATTCATTGAAGCCAAAGTGGCACCCTACAGCCACATATATTCTCCCTTCCTTAAGCATGTTGAGAAGTTTCACCTCTTTGATGATTGTTAGATTCTTCCTTGAGCTTGGATTCACGTTCAAAAGACTTAGAAGATGCAGGACCTGCAATGTAGTGAACCCGATATAGTGAGGGAGCACAGTATTTCAATTTCATTCTTCATATATTCTTCATCACAATAAAAAATACCATATTTTTGAGGCTGAAACTGATTAATTATATTTTCATTAATTTCAATTGAAAAAATTGTCTTGGTTTGCGAACAAAGGCCCGGAACGGATTAAGTTTGTGAACTGAGATTCCACTCTATTACTTAGGAAATTACTTTAAAAATGATATAATATGATGCAATTGCAATAACTTACCCCCTCGCCCCCCCCCCCCCCTACACACACACTGTTTGGGAATTTGTAAAAAAAAACCCCCAAAAACGGTAGTTATTCTGCAGAGGACCCAATCAATATCACTGGTCCCCAAGTCAAAACCAAGTGAAATTCTGTAAAAAAAAAAGTAGTTTCAAGACTATTCCCTCCCCTCAGGATGAAAAAAATACACATTTTCACTTGATTTTGATCCTAGAGAAAAAATGGCTTCCAGTAACCAAACACAATAAAACATTAATTGTGGTGGTCACTAGAGTGTGCTAATTTATATTTTTAGATTATTCATATATGCATTTGGTTATTCGTATATTTGTTTGGTTACTGGATGCCAATTCCTAGCTTTACTATGGGTTGCTACATGTGGGGTGAGCTACGCCCTTCCAAAGTTCCAATACTCCCCCACTTGCTACGCTCGCCATCAGGAACAAGTAGTAAAATGACAGTGAATGAGACAGTTAGGTGAAACATTTGGAAATGGATGAAATATTATGGGAACAAGAATACTCACCAGCGGTGAGGCGACCGAGGTACACAAAGACATAGCTTGAAAAACTGGTCAGAGAAGTGGCTACTCAAATTTCACTCCAATAGGTGTAAGGTAATGAGGATCGGAAAGTTGAATTTGCCAGAGGTCGTCTATGACATGGATGGGATACAGATGGAAGCTGTAGCAACAGAGAAAGACCTTGGAATTACAATTGATGGGCAGTTAACATTTGAGGAACATACTGCTGGAAAATAAACAGAGCTAATAGGATAGTTAGGCTCATAAGGAGAACGTTTGTCTATTTAGATGAGACAATATTCAAATCTTTGTTCATCACCTTTGTAAGACCAATTCTTGAATATGCTAATCAGGCATGGTCCCCCTACAAAGTGAAGGATATCACAGCCATTAAAAATGTACAAAGGCGGGCTACTAGACTGGTACCATCACTATGGGATCTGTCATATGAAGACAGATTGAGAAAACTGAGTCTTCCAACTTTTGCCTATCAACACTCTAGGGGAGACATGATAGAAACGTATAAGATTCTGCAAGGAAAGCATGACAAGAATGTCTGCAATGGGGTCATTCCATCCGAATTCAACAAGGGATATTTAGTCACCATCACCGATTTTGATGAAAATTGGTATACAGGTTGATTTTGATGAGAGAAAAACAATGAGACACTCTCCAGCCCTCAATTTTGAATAGCTCAAAAGTTATAACCTGTCAAAGTTGAGAAAAATTGTCAAATTTCTTGATACCAGCATTGCTAAAAAAATTATTTCTCCCTTATTATAGCACATAAAACAATGAATTATGTATTTTTTTTTAAGCTTAAACATTTTTAACAACAAAATTAATTTTTGGTAAAAAAAATTTGTTTGACCTTAAAAAAAATATATTGGTATCAATAAATTTTTGTGTAATTTTTTTTTTTAAATATATATGCCTTTAGACTACAATATAAGATAAATTTCATTCTGGGTTTTTCATTATATCAGGAGTTATGATAAATTTTGTAACCACTGGTATGGCCATTTTTTGCTATCTTCACAAATAATATTTTTTTATATGCATCTTTGTCATATTAACAGAGTTACGTCATATTCACAGATTTAGTTATCAATTATTAGATGCCTAAGTATTATATTTGAATGCTTTTAATATATACTCGTGTATTAGAATCATTAATTCTATAGATATGTGTTAAATCCTACCTATAAGAAAAAATGAACTTTCAGTAATTTTTTATTTAAAATTATAAATATTTTTAAAGCTACCTACCTATGTATTTAATTTATAATTTGCTATGGTCAATGGTGGCAGAGCCACTACCAACAGTTAAGATACCTGCATAACTGCTGGTATCCCCATCGCCTAAGGGGCCACTCCTGATAGCTCAGCAAAAAAGCCACAGGTCCCACCCAACCTCCCAAAATGAATTTATTCTTTTTATAATAATTTAGGAATCAATTTTTTTCTGCATTATTTCTGTTGATTTTAATTGTTCATTTTTAGATAGTTTGTAAGTTCTTCCTGTTGCTGTTACAGGCTCAACAATGCTCAATATGTCATCTAATGGCAATAGTAATACATCTGGTTTTCTTGGATATTTAAATGAATTTGATGGTCCTTCTGGTTCTAGGAATGTTATTTTAACAGTCATTTTCTCAACATTGGTATCCAATACACACCCTAAGTACCATTTGTCATCATACTTAGCAGTGACAAATCCTTTTACATCCTCCAATAATATTGCCTCTGTATAGGATATTTTCACTTTCTTGAATTCTGATGCAGATGATATTGTTTTCACTCTTAGTTCATTTTCATTAACTGGCTCAAAACTGTGTAATTTTTGGGTACCAATTATTGCAGAGGCCTGGTCAAATCTTTCTTGCAAATAATTTTTTTCTTCAATATATTCACTATTTGGGACATATGAAAATTTGATTCCCTTAATGTGTCTTTCAGAAAAATCAAAGAGCTGTTGAGGAGTCATTATCTGATCATTATATGCTCTTTGCAGGCTAGCTTTTGCTGCTAGTCTTTTTACTGTGCCCCCTACACCATCGCATGGTCCTTTTCCATGAGATGTAGCAAAGAAATGCCATTCTGCTTCCAATCCAAAATCTGATTTATGGTGACATAAATTAATAAAGTTTTTAAAATTTTTATATTGTGACGCAGCTCCATCAGAAAAATATATAATTTTTGTTATTGGGAATTTGAGTTCTTTTTTAAAAAATTCAATAAGTTTTTTTTAAAATAAATGGACTGCAACAGTGTCATGCTTCAAGCAGTTTGAAATCACAACAAAACTTATGTGTTGTGTTTCCCCAGCTTCTTTGTAGTAGGAAAGAAAGAGATGTAATGTAGCTTGGGAGTTATTCCAGTGGTACCCTTGTGCTGCATCCTGAAGAAGGAATGAGTAATTTTCAGCAAAATCGCATACTACTAAGATTTCACCATCTTTTAGTTCTTCTTTTTTCGTTGAACAAAATTGTGCCTGCTTTTTTGCTATGAAATCATGTTTTTTTAAATTGAGAAGACTTAAGGTAAAAGTGTCTATAAATTCTTTAGTTGTTCTTGAAACAAGCTCTAAAGTTGAGCGATCAGTTGAGAGCCACTGCTTGTAATTTACCTCATCAATCATATTGCCATCCAAAATTTTAGTAACATATAGTTTTAGTTCGTCTATTTTAGAAAAACATTCTGAGCATTCATCAAAATAGCACTCATAAGTTGGAGGGTCACATGTAATGAATGATAGACATGTTTTGTAATCATCTAAATGCAGGTCACTGTCTTTTGTCAACTGTGGTAGCCTTGTACCTATAATCATCAGATTAACATTTTGATGATGTGTGCAAACACACACACTGTGAGTTCCTGCACCACCAGCTAATACACACTCGTTGGGTCTCAGCTCAACAAATTTTGAAAAGCCAATCTTAGTTTCTGGGTATTTTGTTTTAAATAAATGATAAATTTCTTTTAAATTTCCCAAAATTAAGTATTTTTGTTCATGAGTTTTCTGTCCATCTTTTCTAACACTCTTGAAATCTTTTTTCCCTGGCATAATTCTGCTTACTTGTTCATTTTTATAAAAGTCTTCTACTACTTTAATTGTTTCTGATGGAAATGTACCTTTTCTTTTGCTTGGCAATGACATTATTCCTTCTTCCATTGCTAGTTTTTTAGCTTGTCTGGCCATGTAATTAGTAACATTAAATTCAGATTTAATTTTGGATAAGCTCCAGCTTTTTGGCAAAACAGTTAAGATTTGCAGCTGCTCAGACCTTTTACTAGTAGTTTGAAATTTCTCCTTCAGTTGATTTATCATTTCTTCACTATCTTTACTTGATTCTGTTCTAGAAGACTCTGGGTCTTGATCCAAGGGTAATGGATATTTTGTTGCAGAGCCTACAGTTGTGAGTTTACTTGAAATGGATTTTTGAATTTTATTCATTTTATCTGAACTATATTTTTTTACTACATCCATTTTAAATTTCTTGACTGGTGACTCTCCAATAGCTATTAATGATTTATTTAATTCAGTTAATGCTTCTTGTGATTCTTCCTGTTCAGTAATTGGCTCAATTTCCATTCTTTCTTCTGAAAGGCTTGGATTCGTATTTTGAGATGAAGAACTATCATCATCAGCTATCTTTTTTCTGCAGTTATCACAGATTTTTTGGTCCTTAAAATTTTTTAATTTTGGATATTCTCTTATTAAGTCTTCTGAAATTAGTCTCAGATTTTTCTTTATTAATTTTTTGTGACCTTTGTAAGGATCGCAGCAATACTTAATATTTAAAAAATGCTTTCTCTTCTCATCCATAATAATTTGTTAAAATACAAATAATTGGTAATGCAAATTATTAATTACTTTTTTATCTAAATATTAAACTTTCTGAAAAAAAAAATTTAAATTAGCTTTCATAGTTTATAAAGTAACACCTAATAGGTAAAATTTATAACATAAAAATAGGTAAAAATTGGCATACCAATGGTTACAAAATTGATCATAACTCCTGATATAATGAAAAACCCAGAATGAAATTTATCTTATATTGTAGTCTAAAGGCATATATATTTATAAAAAAAATTACACAAAAATTTATTGATACCAATATATTTTTTTAAAGGTCAAAAAAACTTTTTTAGCAAAAATTAATTTTGCTGTTAAAAATGTTTAGAGCAACCCTTAAGCTTAAAAAAAATACATAATTCATTGTTTTATGTGCTATAATAAGGGAGAAGTAATTTTTTTTCAAATGCTGGTATCAAGAAATTTGACAATTTTTCTCAACTTTGACAGGTTATAACTTTTGAGCTATTCAAAATTGAGGGCTGGGAAGTGTCTCATTGTTTTTCTCTCATCGAATTCAACCTGTATACCAATTTTCATCAAAATCGGTGATGGTGACTTAAAATTTCCCAAAAAATTGTTTGATTTTATAAGGAATGACCCAATGATCTATTTATTCTCAGGAGGACTCAAATACAAGAGGACACATTAAGCATTTCTTCTGCAACAAAGTCATGGAAAATTGGAACAGTCTACCAGTAAAGATTGTTAATGCAGTCAATGTAGAAAAGTTTGAGAGGGAGCTAGATAGTGTGTGGAGCCATCAAGAGCAGAAGTACAATTATAGAGGGAAAATTGATACAAAAGTCTCAACCATGCAAAACACTCAACCAACATATAGTCTGCATAATTTTGAGCCGGGTCTAATAGGCTACCAAGCTCTATCCGGGAATCTTTTGTATCTATGACATAGGAAGTTGAGTGCACCCTTGGTATTGCTATTTAAATATGAGGGGTTAAAAGGTCAAATTTTACAAGATACCCTTGTTTGTTTTTATCATAGAAAATAATTCACAGATCATTATTAGTTGCTTTTAAAAATTCTCTCTCTATACATAGTAGAAGCCATAAGTTCTCTTCAGTCAGAATTTGGATATAATCTTAACTGAACTCTTTAAGTTGCCATGGGGAACTTGAATTTCAAGCCACTTTCACTCTTAATATATATTGATTTAAGGGTTATTATATTTTATATATCTTGTCCAATTTAGGTATCAAAGGGTTAAAAGGTTGAGTTTATGAACTTTGAACAAGTATTGTATCTTAAATTTTTAAGATAATGATATTAAGATTTCAGAGATCAATAAAAGCAGGTGCAATCCAATAAAATAATTAACTTCAAATACATGTTGCAGCTCTCTAAATACAATATTATCAATGGAAATAAATGGAGTATCTGCTGAAGCTTCTGCGTATCCTTTTTCAAAATAAACTAAATAAATTTTTGTGTATCTAAAGAAAGTTGCATCAGCTCATAAATGGTAAAGCCTTTTAAGAATATGATTTATTTCTTTAAATTTTTTATAACTAATTTATTAATGTTTGCTTTAATTTAAATTAATTGAATATTTACTCATTCTTTTATTATATAACTATGAAAATTATGCTTAATGATATTGGTAGTAGTATTGCTGTACCTACTTTTGCAATAAGGAGCTTCACAATTGACAATGTTATTGCCAAAGACAAATTTACCAATCATTGTTTTATATTGCTACTTAATCTTTTTGTGTCCTTGTTTTTACTTCATGCCTGCAAAATTGAAAAATCTTTGTGGTAACTTTTCATTTTTGCAAAGCCAGTCCTTTTATCTAATCCACTAAAGCAGCAGTTAGGCAAACTTTTTGAATTAAAAATAGTCTAGATTTCTAAATGGAGCTATTTTGGGTGTAAACTGCATGCTTTCTGAGATATTGGGGCCTAAAATGTGGAATATGTAACCAATGGTCCACATATACAATGTAGCATTAAATGGCAAAAATAGTCCTACCTTAGTCCATGGTGCCTTTTGCACTATCACTTCTATAGAATTTGTAAATTTTATGGAATTGATATCCTTTTCACCTAGGGCACATTTTTGATAGCCAGGCAAGTCCAGCCATGGACCTTCCCACCCATTACCTGTTTTACATGAAGTTCCCAAGCCTATAGAATAGATGGGTATCTAGTTGGTACTCAAGCTGAAGAGGGTTTCTTGTTGAGGTTCCAAAGTCTGTCGATGGGTATCAAGCCAGTTCCCAAACTGAGGTGGGTTTCTTATATGGATCCCAAGCCAATGCTCTGCATATTATTAGTACTGCATTTTGAGGAAGTTTGCTCTGATAGTTTTCCCAGGCAAATTGTAGTTCCTTCTTAATGATGAGGCAGTTAGTGAAGGAACATTGCAGATTATTTGGAGTTCTGGCACTAAACACTTGTCTCTTTGTTGCAGCTTATCCCATGAGGGTACATACATCAAGTTGATATTTGCATCTTGCTGTTCCAGAGACAGTTATTGGCATTTCCTAACTCTGATTCTGATCTCATCAATAGGTTCAAAATAGTGGTTGGTAAACTCAGATCTTGAGCTGTGAGCATATGCCCATGTACAGAGTGCTACAGATTTTTCCTTTGTGCCAGTCTCTTAAACATGCCACCAATGCTGTCACACGGTGACTTTCCATGCATGTAGCAAAGAAATCTTAGTTATCCTATGGTATCTCAGATAACTGCTAAGGTTGGCAAAAAATTTTATATTTTAGTGTGAACCATCACTAAAGTAATGGACATATCTGATTTCAGCTACTGTATTTTTCAGAAACTGGAGAACTTTAGCAATGAACACACAAACAGCTACAGCATTATCTGATACCTGATTACTGATAATGCACAGGCTCTGACACTGCATTTCTTCATTCTCCATGCTGTAAACTGTAAATGTATGCACTGTGGCTTGGCTGTTTTCCCAATGAATCTCTTGCACAGTTTCTTGTTACTTGTAGTCGTTGTTTAACTGGTCCCATTCCACCGAAGGCACTCTATAGGACCCTCAGGTTAATTCACATCAAGCTCATGTTTTTATACTGCATATAGTTGCTCAGTGGTTAAATCATCCAGGTCATAACAGTCAGAGAACAAAAAGGTCTTCAGCTTGTTCTTGAATGTTGCAATGTTTTCTAGTTTTCTGATGTTAAGTGGGAGGGTGTTATAAAACAGCCTCCCACAAATGAGTAGTTTTCAGCAAAGTCTATAAGTATGATAAATTCTCTTGGATGCAATCATCCCTTTAGATGTCATGTTTGATGTTTAGCAATGTTGTGATGTGTAGACAAGTTGTAAATTTTCTACTTAATCAGCAACAAACTTCAGCTGTCAGCTAAGGTCAGTAGTGTGTGTGTTTGTGTTGGCTCACTGCATAAATTCAACTACATCTTCTGAATCTGTGCTTTTGGCTCAGTATCTGCCAAAGATATTCAGCAGCTATATCTTTCCTTGGTTGGCTGCATGATCCTGTGCCAGGGGAGGCTGGTCTTGCCCCAATGCTGGAGTGTGCTTCCTTTTGCTTCTTGTTTTGTTTTTGTGGGTGTTTTTTTTATTATTATTATCTTTTGCATGTTTAGTTTTTAATCTAGCCTAAGATTAGGCTGTAGGATGATTGTGGCGACTTATGTCAGATAGATACTGAAAAATAAACATCATCTTTTTCATGGACATACTTCACAATGATGTAGCATACATTCCTTTGACTCCATATTGCACACTGTTTTCCAAGATATTCCAGTGAGGTTGAGATTGATATTTTGATACCTCCTTTAGACACACAGTCCCCTAATGCCCAGGAGGAAGGCTGTTTTTGTTTTTTTTAACTAGCCCTCCTAGAGCGCAAGAGAAAAAAAGTTGTAGAGTGGTTATGATTTCTAAATGGATAGGACATGACCACCCCACCTAGATGCAATCTTGTAGTGGGACCACCCTACTTGGATGTATTCTTTGTGTGGTTAATTTGCTGTAGAACTCCCACTTCTTACCTGTTGCATGGACCCCTAGCACAGGGGGGTGCTATAAAATCCACACAGCATGCAACAGCCTCTTTCCAATCTAACTTAGTCCTTCATGACAGTCTCAGAGAAAGCGTGGCCCCATTTAATTGTGGTAAGTTTGGTGGAGCCTACAGTACAGGCTGTAGGATCAAAGGCTTTCTCCCTTAATCTCCCAAGCAGTCAGAGGGAACAGAGATGCCATCTACTCCAGGGGAGCTAAAAACAACAACACTGTATCTATCCTGTTCCAACAGTAATGCACCATTCAGTCCTAAGCTGAGAATTTATTTAACCCACAGTTGCAAGAAAAGTTGAGTTTTAAGTCAAATTGACCTGATTAATGAAATAATGCAAAAAAATTGCATGACAAGTCTTCTTTGGGTCTCAGGGGTCATTTATGACTGCACAGGAGGCATCATATGCGTTTAGGTAATGGTGATGGCATGATGTCTTTGGTGAAGTGTCTCAAAGGGGGAATGGGGTATTTTGATCATATAGGAGCTACAGAGCTCAAATTTTGCCTGCTTTCATTTGGGTTCCAGACAAACTTCTGTGCCAAATTTCATAAAAAAATTGAGATTGGGAGCATCTGGTCAGTTGCTGTGGAGTGTAGACTATTGTTGTATCCAGCTAGAGCCCCTCCTTTAGGCTGTTAGACACAATGAACTCTGGAGTTTTAGGCTTA
Source organism: Ceratothoa steindachneri (assembly GCA_963969495.1). Classification (NCBI taxonomy): domain Eukaryota; kingdom Metazoa; phylum Arthropoda; class Malacostraca; order Isopoda; family Cymothoidae; genus Ceratothoa; species Ceratothoa steindachneri. Next base: position 124,388,397 of record OZ018331.1, read on the forward strand.
TTTGTGCTTGTGTTGGGCATGTTGTAATAACTGTTGGAGTGTAGTTTCTGGTGACAGTGAGGGCATATATCTGTCAGTCAAGGTGGGGCAGTACTTGTATGCATTTATTTATTTTTCTAGTATGGGAGGGATCTTTCCTTTGGGTTGTTGTCTGGTGGAATGGCATTGAGGAGGTGGTTTTGGCCCAGAAATTGTATGCCTTGCTGTATTGTGTATGGATGATGGTGTCAGAGTGGAGGGTTTTCTTGGAGTTCTGCACATGTCACATGGAGGGTGGTCTGGGGCTTGCATGGGTGGTTTTGGTTTCTTATAACATAGAGAAATTGTTTCCTCCCTCATCAGTCTCTGCTGCATCTTCCAACCAGGATAACAGAATGGATTACCAGTAATTTAACCATAGGTTGGCTAATTTCAGATGCAGATAAACTACCAATAACAAGATGGAACTAACAAAACTCAAAGAGTAATGGACCCAGAAAAGTTTCAAGTTTGCACTTAAAAATATGCACAGAACTCGCAGAAACAACCTCTTCAAGCAAAGTGAGCTCTGACATCAGTATTGTGAAGAGGGACAAAGATCTTTTTACTGTGACCTCTAGTTCGATCAGGATCTCTGTAGTTTAATAGGTCAGCCAATTGGGTGCAATGACCATTTAGAATCTTCCAAACCATTATTAAGTCAGCACAAATAAGACGGCCTTTGATTGATAATAAACCCAATCTTGATAATCTTTCAGCATATGGGAGATCCTCCACACCACTAACTTTTTTAGTCCACTTTCTTTGAACTGATTCAAGAAGGTGCAGATCACCAATATAACCGGTATTCCATACAACACAGCCAAAGTCAATAATTGGACGAATATGCATAATAAACACCTGACACATAAACTGAATTGATCTACAAACGGTACCTCAGAGAATATTATTAGCAACTGCATTAGCTTTAACAAAGACCCCTCTAACATGAAGATGGAATTTTTTAGTTGCATCTACCAAAATGCCAAGATCCTTAAAGGAAGATTTAGATGGAATAGGACCATCACCCAAGTAGCACACCCCCATAGGGACAGCAGGTGAATGTCAAAAGTGGATGTGGGCACATTTACTTACCGAAAAGGAAAGGCCCCAAGACTTACTTTTATTGTAAATTAGAGAAACACAAGCACCATTATTATTAAACTTGCTCAGATCAACATGTGGGAGAGCCAAATACAATTCAAATCACCTGCAAACAAGAGGATTTTACTGCTGAGACCAGTACAAATGTGATTTATATAAATTAAAAAAAATAACAGGACCCACTAAAGAAACCCTGTGGAACTCCACTAGTAACATCAAATGAGTAGCTGGAAGAACCCTGCACTACAACCTTCAAACTTCTCTCTGTTAAGAAGTTGCTGAATCATCCAAACAATGGGTTACAAATACCAAGTTGGGAAAGTTTGATGATAAGCAATCTATGATTAACAACATCAAAGGCTTTACTATAATCAAAATAAAGTACATCAACTAATGCTCCAAGATCCACATTACTACTGATCCACAGTGCTTTGTTTTATCTCTTCTGTAGTGTGCTCTTGTGAGTGGGTGCAAGATTTGGTTCCCAGGCTGTGGATCCATAGGCAAGTGAGGGAGGAATATATTGCTTGTATGTGTGGGTGATGGAGTTCTTAGATTGTGATATTGTAGTTCCTATGAGTGGTCAGAGTGGATTCAATTTAGTTAGGTTTGTTTTTTATGTATTACTGGCAATTTCATCCCCTATCTATTGTGATACTAATCACCATAGGCATTTTATTTAAGGAAAGTGGTGTGGTTTGTTTTACTCCTGTTTGTAGCTTGTGAAGAGAGTAGTAACATAAGATTTTGAAGGAGACTTGTTTGTTTTCTGTTGCAGCCAGTATCTGAGTTATGTGATGTTGAGTTGTAGATTACAAACTTCTTGATTGTGGTTTAGGTGTGGTACAAGAATGGCAATGTCATCTGAATAACTAGTCTTATGCTGAGGTTACAGAGGGGGAAGTTGTGAAGGTGGGGGGAGGGGAACAGTACAGCTTTCTGTGGTCCTCTTGTATACATAGGTAGTATGTTCATGATAGCTTGCTGCTGTGTATTACATGTCTACCTGTGAGAAAATGTGTGAGCCATTTTGTATAATTGTAGTTATGTGCATTTAGTATTTTGTTGATGAAGATGCGTCTGGGTAGTGTGTCAGAGGCTTTGCTTATGTCCATTGTTACATTAGTGTTGGTTTTAACCTTGTATTAGTTGGGTGATGTTGGTAAATACAGTGGTTGTTGACTGTGATGTGTGGAAACTATTGTGAGATGTCTAGTGGAATGTGCAGGTTTATTATATCTTTAGTACTAGACATTCAATGATTTTGGAAGGGGTACAGAGTAGGAAATTTGGGCAGTATGATGCAAGAGTCTGTTGGGTGGTTTGTTTGGCATGATGTGAACAGATTTCCAGACATTACTCCTTCCTTTCCAGTTTCCTGCCACATTTCATCCACAAATCTTTTTTTTCTTTTTAAAAGTAACCATAATTTCATCCTTAATACAATCTTATGCCAGTACTATAAAGGTGAATTTTGAAGGTGAGAGAGAAGCTGAAATTGTTAAGAACACTCTTGAAGTTGATCCAGAACCAAGTAGAAGTAAATCCAAAAAAATATTCACTACCACAGGAAAAACTTTGAATGTGTAAGTTTTCTTTCTCTACTTTTTAAGTTTGAAATTTTTTATTTTTGCATTATTATATATTAAAAAAAGTCTTGTTTATAAGTAATTTTGATATATTGGTAAGAGGTCAATTTATTCCTTTCTCTATTGTCAATATAGAATTATTGTAGCGTTGAGATTCTTAATTTTGCCCTCCCTAACTTAGTTGTCAGCTCCTCTACCTTACTTCTAGCATGGTGATTTGCTTTCCTGGCCACTGTGCTGATTGGACTCAGCACTCTGTCCGGCCCCAGATTAGCCTCTTCTTCTTTCTGACATCCTGACTTCTTACCCTGCTTCCTCATTTTCCCTACAACTTCTCCCACAACTTTCTCTGGTCAGCCTTTTTCTTTACAGGGTAGACGGCAACCAGTTTCCTCTCAACCTGGATTGGGGCTGAGGGGGGGGGGGGCAATGCACCCTTACCCCTGAGCTCCAGTTTGTGGTGGTGTGTTTTTAACATCCCATTTCTTTCGCCTTTTAATGTCTATTGATTTTATGCCAATCCTAAGGTGGAGCTGCCAGGTCACTAGGTGGGAGGAGTGGCCTCAAATGGCAGCTACTGGTTCTACCACCATTTGAGGCGGCCCCATATTCACCCCTCACAGAGCGGGCTACTGATATGAGTGGGATGATTACTGTATCCATCCTGTGGCCTAAATAGGCTCAATGTGCCCAATGATGAGTTAACAAAAAATCAAAATGCTTTCCCTTGACCATCGCCAGAGCCGCCTTTGGGCAGTTCCACTGAAAAAATGGAGGTCCCTCCCCCCATCCTGTGCTTTTGTAAGAGACCCTCCAAACTTCTACCTGAAAGGACCAAGGGGCCATAATTGACCACTTTTGGTGGGAGTGGCTCAATAGGGCCAACCCCTTTAGGGGGGTGAGGGATGAGAGGGCCCTACAAAGTCCTACTGGCACGCATATTAAGCTTACAGGGGGTCACTATACGTGCCCCACACTCCTCCACGATGGATGCCAGTTCGCTGGTCCAGGATAGGACAAAAGTTACCTCAAAGGGGACCTTTGATGTCTGGGGGGGGTTGCACATATGGGCCCCCACTAAGATGGATATGGTCCCTGAGGTGACCCATCCCAGATGCTAAAATCTTTCATGGGGTCAAACACTGGCTCGGTGCCAAGCACAGAACCTGAGTCTGCCCCTGTGAAGGCTGCTCCTCAGATGGCACGAGCGCCTGAGGCCTTACAAGGAAAGGAGGGATCTCCTCCCCTGGCTGGTGCCCCTGAGTCAGCCAAGACCTTCTCCATTTCAGAGAAGGATCTTGCTGAGGCTGGCCCATCTGGCCTAGGGGCTCCTGTCAGCAGAGTGGAGAAGCAGATTAATTCCCCTCCCTCCTCTCCTAAAAATACAAAAAAAAAGACTCAGGGCTCCTCTCCCTCCATAGGAGTAACAGGGACGGTTGGGGCCACTGCCATTTCAGTATGAGGCCAAAACCAGAAAGACACATCCAGCCCTCTGCTACCCTTGTGGAGAGTCCCTGGCAAAGACCAAAAGTGCAAAGAGCAAGCCTTGAATACATCTGCCCCCCCCCCCCCCTCATTCAGAGATTACCTGGCATTTTTGAGCCCGCTGGCTTCAAACACTTCCTTGTTATTCACTCCACTGAGGGTAGCATGTTGGCTAAGGGCATCATGATCCATCAGAGGAGAGCTCTAGCTAGTGTGATTGCTAGACAATCGAAGGGATCCTTCTAGTGAATGCATCAAATCCCTCTGAGGCAGCTACCCCATAAGGGGCGCAGTGATTTGCCTTCCTGGCTGGCCTCAGCTTAGCCTCTTCTCCTTCTCTCTGATACCCTGTCCTCTTACCTTGCTTCCTCACTTTACATACAATCTCTACTACAACTTTCTCTGGTCAGCGTCTAATTTCACAGCCGACCAGCTTTTTCTCATCCAACCATCCCAGATCGGGGCTGAGGGGGGAGGAGACAAGGCCCCCTCACCCTCGAGCTCCAGTTTTGAGAGGTGAGTTTTTAACAACCTGCTTAACCCCCACCTTCACCTTCTTCACACCCATTTTTCTCCTTTTCACAGTTTATCCACTTTATACCATGGTTAAAGTGGAGCCGTCATGTCACTAGGTGGGAAGAGGGGTACTCAAATGGCGGCAGCTGGCTTTGCCATCCCACGTTCACCCTTTGCCGAGTGGGCTACTGCGTAGGGTGATGGGCATTTGCATCCCATGCTAAAAAAGGGGTCACCATGCCCAATAATGAATTTAAAAAAAATCCCTCTTTACCTTTCCCTCGACCATTGTTGGAGCCACCCTCGGGCAGGTCACCTGAAAAAGTAGAGGTCCCTTCCCCTGTGCTTTCTAAGGGGACCCTACAAATTTCTTCTACCGGAGAAGAGACTTACTCCTCTCCTTTGCCTACGGGTGTAGAGGACTCCCTCTTCTCACACTTCTCTGGAGCCGCTCTTGGGTGACTCTCACTTTTCAGCGGCAGTCCCTCCTTTTATTCACAAAGGACTGCCAAGAAAGCACGCAGGCAGCTGAAAATTGGCCTCTACAACTTGGAGCATGTTGATAGGGCCAACCCCTCATGGGGTCAAGGAATGGCAGGGCCCCTCTGTCCTTGCCCCCTAACATCCGGCACTTGTGCCCTAAGAACCTACAGGGGCTCACTGTACCTGCTCCCCTCTCTTCCTCAATGGATGCTGGTTCACCGGCATTAGGTGAAAAAGGCACTGTTTCTGCCCCTATGTAAGCTCCTCAGACGGCTCAGATCCCCGAGGCCTCACAAGGAGAGGGGGGGGGATCTCCTCCTCCCCTGGCTGTTGCTCATATGATAGGCAAGACCTCCATTTCAGAGAAGGATCTTGCCGAGGCCAGCCCATCTGGCCTAGGGGCTCCTGCTTTTGGAGAAGCTCTTCTCCCTCTGCTGGAGCTGCTGGTACGGATGGGTGTGCTGCCATTTTGGTTAATGACCAAGCCAAGATCGGCATGTCAGGCCCTGTTGCTCCCCCAGGTGGGGAGTCCCAGACAAAGACCAGAACTGCAGAGTGGAGCCTCGATTATGTAGGAGCCCCTTGTTCAGAGGCTACCTGGCATTATTCACTCCACTGAAGGCAGCATGTTGGCTAAGGGCAACATGATCCATCAGAGGAGAGCTATAGCTAGTGTGATTGGTAGAGAGCTGAAGGTGACCCGTTTCTCAGAGAGGAGCCTTTTGCCAAATGCATCGAATCCCTCCAAAGCGGCCATGATTAGTGCCCTTCAGACACTAGATAGCACACCTGTGAGTGTGACGCCGCACTCTACCAAGAACTTCTTGAAAGGAGTAGTTTATGCAAGGGAACTTGTGGGCTACTCCATAGATAACCACCTTAGGGCTGGCCGACCATGGGGCAGTCAAGGTTGAACGTGTGGGCCCTCAAGACCCACCCCTACACTCTTCGTCACGTTGGACTGACAAGCTCCCTGAGTTGGTGCGTGCTGGTTGGTATCACTACCATGTCAAGGCGTTTGTGCCACTGCCATGGAGGTGCTGTTATTGTCACTGCTTCGGCCATACTATCGCTCCTGTAGGCACACAAAGTTGGGGTTGTTCCAAGCTCCCTGAGTTGGTGCATGCAGGATGGTATTGTTACCGTATTTGGCTAAGTGTGTCAATTGCGAAGAGCTGCACCCCGCTTCTTCGAAGCAATGCGTTCATATCTCCTTGAGAAAGAAATCCCGGCCATTCGGGCTCAGGATCGCCTCTTATTTCGCAAGGCTAAGGACTTGGTCCTGGCACTCCCGGCGCTGACTGGGACATCCTATGTCTCAATGCTAAGAAAGACAACCTCCGCTCCTGGCCTTTTCAGGCCTATGAGCGCAGCCATTTCCATGCCCATTTGGAACCCTGCTGGTTCTACCCACCCCGGGTGCTTCCCTGGAAAAGCTGGCGGCATAAAGGGTTCACACCCAGCCCTGGCTAAAACCAGGGCTCTCCTCGCTTTCCCCAGCATGACCGTTTCCCGTAAGGCGAAACGGCTGCGTGCCTCCACCGAGTCATTAGACTCATAGGAGGCAACACCCCTGAACTTGGTTGTGAGGCCATCTTCCGGAGTTCCTAAATCTGCCCCGTAAAAGGAGGATAGCACTAAAGGACTTCCGGCTCATTTGCCCACACCCAGTGGTAGGCTCAGTGGTTCGGAGACGATGGATCCTCCAAAAGAGGGACCCCTGCCTCGTTACCTGTCCCCGTACCGGGATGAGCGGGGTCGCTACTGCTTGTCCCCTGTACTCGGGATGGGTTCGTGCACACTGACTTGTGGACTTTACGACTTTCTGGAGGAGGCTGGCCTCGTCTACTTGAGTTTGTTGTGTGGCGCATGCTCCTGTGCCAGGGGGAGGCGGGCCTACCCCTGACGCTTGTGCGCGCTTTCTGCTTTTTCTTTTTTTATTGTTTTTTGCTTGCTTTTTTAGCCTGTGCTTACTTACTCTTTCTCTTTATTTTATCTTTATCTTGGTTATTTGCTTACTCTTTCTCTTTATTTTATCTTTATTAGTTTTTTAATTTAACCTACTAGTAGGCTTTAGCGTGAGTTCGTCGACATTTTCCTTAGTGGGCAGTTGCCACATCGACTCTCAAAATAAAAAAAATACCTCACTGCTGTGCGGTGGGTGGCCACTAGTAAGGACACCCCACTTCCTGGGTGGGTCCACAGGTCCCTAAGAGAGGAGGTATTGTGTGCAGTGTGTGATTGTGTGAGGTTTGGTCAATCTATAAGTAAGTGTTTGATGTTGTCTAGGCTTTGGTCGTACCTGGTGCATGGTGGCACTCTAACATCATTTGGATACATGTTACATTGCTATTAGTTTGTGGCTTTACATCCACACACTCACACCCTTTCTATGCATAGGAAAATTCCTTTGTGTTTCTCTTTTTTACTTTCAAGCTGTTTTTCTTTCATGTCAACCATCCTTTCAAAATCTTCACTGCCCTGATCATCTCGAATGGATTCCTCTGAGGCTATTTTGGCTTTACTCGTATACTTTGCACACATTTTCACTTTACTTAACCTTACCAGCCCTTTGTGAGTCCTCTTAAAGAGCTTTGTTGGTAGTGAATGGCTATGCCCTTGCTACCAGTCGTTAGTATAGCCCTTTTAAAAAAACAGCAGGTAGTGGAGTTCCCTATTTGAAAATTGGGCTGAGATGCCCATAATGGTCTTCTTTTTTCTTGCTGTGCAGAAGCATGCAAAGGAGTGTAAAGTGTAGCATGAAAACCATGTTGCAGCTGAATCTGGTGGATTGTGTGGCCTCCTGCCCCAATGCCCATAGGTAGATCTGCAATTATATATCCCATACATTTTCACATCTCTCTTTACGTCTTAGCTTACATATCTCTCTTTAACCATTTTCTCGCGGAGATGCTCCTGTTGGTTTCTGCTTCTTCGCTACCATGTTATAATGAACATTCTTCTGATGGTAGGCCACCTTAAATATGATAGGTACATAATTCTTCGCCATGTTACCATACCCCTGGTACCATCTCCCCCCCCCCACCCCCGGGAACCACAAAAATTCGCCCATTTTACCCTCGTAGCACTTCAATATCAGCCGCAAAACGCCCTAGTCTCTATAGTGTTTTCCCAACATTCACTCCTGTTTGGGGTGCTCTATGTAGACTTACATCTGGTTTCTGGAGGAGTGAAACCCCTCCTGTCTCCGGTGCCAGTAAAGAAGGCCTGGTTCACCTTGCGGACTTCCAATTCTTTGGCCAGCCGTTCTCTTCCCCCATGGCGGTAAGAAAGGCAAAAGGAAAGAATGGTCCACTCGTGCTTACATTTGGTGCCCCCCTCCCCGCCAGCCGCGCCCAATCAGAAAAACTGTCCGATTTAAAAAAAATGTAAAAATATTTTACCAAATTGTTCCCTTTACAATCTGGACAGTCTAATGGGTCAGTTTTTTACGATATCTCGACCGGCCACCAAATTATTCAGTTACACTCTCACTTATCCAACAATCTTTCATTTCTCATTATTACTTTGGCATTTTCCTTATACCTTATCATCTACACATCCACCACTTTAATCGTACACAGCATAGTAATGTGGTTATAGAGAAGCATAATCTTATGACACCAATTTCACATCAAACATATCCTCTCACCAAGTACAGATCAAGCCTATTCTATATTCACCTCCTCTACCTACATCTTTGTAGGTAAAGGTAATAGGTACTGCTAACGCCGACCAATCATGCTGGTATTGGTGTTGATGCGTGCTAACCACACTGGGAAACCGGTTGATGGAGATGAACCCGGAAATGATTCTTACCTTCCCCTATATGCTCTTGCGTTTCAGAGAAGTGGCGTGCCCAGATATCCGAGAGCTGAGGATTTCGCTCAATTCCCTCCTCGATCACGTCCATCTCGTAAACCGAACTATCAATCGCTTTGGACCCGCCCAACCACCTCTTAAAAAGCGGTGCCACGAGATCCTAGAATGAAGGCACTATCCTCTTGAGATGCCAGAACACACTCCGACGCCAGCAGTTGGGCGTGCCTTTTACGGCTTCGCCATTTATACCCTGGGTTGGGCTTTGATCGTGGGGTACCTTTGCTGGGCTCTCGTACCCCACACTTATCTTGAGGGTTTGGGCATAACGTACCTTCCTCAGCCTTACTGGGCTCTCGCAGTGCCGAGTTTCATCGTGACCCTTCTGCTTGTGTTTTTTTTTTGCGTCTACCCAGGGATCAATTTTTGCCTCGCTGTACCTCCCAACGACATGAAAACCCTCAAAGACCCGGCCAGTGTGGACCAGCGGGATTACGACGAACTCGGACCCTGCTCCGTCACTCACGTTTACGACATTCATATATCCGACGTATGCCAGAGACTCTACAGCAACAGATGACCGCCTTTGAACTGACCCCGTCGTACTTTGTGTAAACGCGAGTGGAACTAAGTGGAAAATAAAGATTTGGTTTAAGTCGTGTTGGGAGTATAGAAACCTTTGGTTTAAAGGTCGAAGTGACCAATTTGACTCGATTTGTGCCACTCCATCATGAGACTAAAGGAGAAAGTGCACACTTAGTTGGATTGTTATCGAAAGACAAACCCTTTGCCCTTAAATAAATGTAGTCCGTCTACTCACCCTTTTTCATGGACCCCTAAAGTAGGTGCGATTCGTGTTGATTTAGATACTATAGACAGTGGTCATCCCTCTGCCAATTTCAGGAGCATAATTAAACGGATCGCTCCCTTGCACTTCTTAGCGACTCCGAACAGGGGGTTAAATTCTCTTTTTAAATGCATGTTAATTTGTTCATGTACCTACCTCCCAGCTTTGCGTTAAAGAATCTTGCATTCATTACATTAATTTCCACCTAAACTTCTACTTTCCTTCTGTTTCTTTTTTATTCTAACCCTTCCCCCGCCCTCCTATATATCCTCATTGGATAGCAAGTTGTCTTTCTCAATTATTAACATTAGTAATTTCCTCTGTATGCTTGGGGATGTAAGACAAGCACCATAGCTCAGTTACGCGTCGTAAATAGCTAGTAAAGGCCGCCGCCCCCATGCTTGAATGGTCAGAGACGCAAGGCTAGAATTAGCTCGTGTAATAATCCTATGAATTGAATCGGCTTTGTAGCACTGCCTTACGACAACCTTGTAGAATGTATTGGCCTGCGGAGTCGACATAATGTGTAGCCTGCAAAAGTGTCAAAGTTAATCGACTCGAAAACTGTGAATAGAAAAGGCAGTAGTAGGATATTGAATGTAATGGCAAAGAAATGGTATATTGCCCGCGAAAAAGGTTTTGTGTCGCGTGAGACAATGCAAGAAAGGGGAAAAATAATAAGAGTTTTACCACCAATCCGAGCTCGTTTAAGATGCCTTTTACCACTGATCGGCACTCATTAAGATGCCTTTTATTTCCGTTTAGTGGATCTACTGCTTAACATAGGCTCCGAACCACGAGTATCTACAGCGTATGGCAGCCGCCGTGAAGAGATCCGGAACATGAGTCTATCCGACGACTTGCCACAAGCGATGTTGCTTAACTTTCCTAAGACAGTGACTTGAGCAAGTGCCCCCCCCCCCTCCCCCAGGAAGCTGCGTCGTTAATGGGCTAAGAACAGCTCCGTTAGACTATTCCAAGTCACATGTTTGGTGCTCCCAAAGATGCTTATTTTCTTATTTAAAAATCAAAGAGAAATCCAATGAGGGTGGTTATGCTAAAAAGGATTTTCAAGGCAGAAAGAGATGTAGTTAGATGAAGTAAATGGGGAAAGTAAATAACCAGAATACTTGGGAGCGCTCAAATTCCCAGTACATGTTCTGCTTAGCAAAACTTTATCGTCGTATCCTGTTTACCATTTCAGGAAAACACCTGTAATGATTCATACATTCATTTATTAGAGGAGAGTAGCGGGTGGGGGTGAGTTCGGAATAGCCACTTGGTTAAAGCGGAGAAAAATTAGATATCAATAAAAACTAGAAATTTATTGTAGCTAGCTACTACTATGTCACTTTAATTTGATAGTGTTACCATCCACCTGTACTCGTTTAGAACCCTGTTATTTCTGTGGGATTCCGAACCACTCGTATCCAAACATGACAAACGCCGTGAAGTCGACCCGAATCGGGCGTCTGTCCGGTGACTCACTACACCCGATGACCTCTCGCGAGCTTAGTGGATACAGCGTTGATTTTCTAATTTCCAGGTACCGGGTTCAATGCCAACAAGACCGGACACACCCCTCCGCGCGTAGAGGTTAGGCCATCGATTGGTGGACGCGCTATGCTTACCCCAAGGGGTTAGGTAGATCTTACAGGTCATGACGCTATATTTCCTCCCGTGTCCACAACAGCCCAACGCTTCTGTTCCAAGGAATCCTGCCTATTGGGTAGTTTTATCCGCATAGTCCTGACGCGAAACTGGTCCCCTTCCTCAAAGGTGACTTCTCCCCATCCGGCCCTAGCTTAGCCTCTTCTCTGCCTTCCGCTAACACCCTTCTCCCTTTCTTATAACATCTCTCCGCCTTCCGCTAACACCCTTCTCCCTTATAACACCTCTCTGCCATCCACTAACACTCTTGTCCCTTTCTTATAACACCATCTCTCCGTTAAAGCATTTGGTTAGACTTAATAGAGTTGTTCCTTCTTGGTTCGGACCCTGGCTTGTAGCTAGTCGCAGGCAGGCCTGATTCTTTGGGACTGGTCCTCCTAGTTTGCTGCTTTCCCTAGGAATCGCAAGGGAATATTGGCAGCTACCAACTCATCCCCTCCCATCCCCACTTTTTGGCGGCTGCCAAGAAGGGGTAGAACTCTGCCGTCAGGGTTCCGTTTGCGAGACCAGGCTTGTGAACTAGAAGAGACGAGGTAAAGGATAACGCCCTGCACGATCCTCATAGGTTAACCCTTATGTGGAGATGTTCGTAGCTTCTCTATGTCATAGAGCCCAGCGCTCGCGCCTATACCCCCAATTGTGTTACTTAGAACAGGTCTGTTGTCTGCGTCAAGGGGCATCCGCAGTGGCTACTGGAAACAAGACTGGTGGCGTTCTCAAGTTTCTGTCTCTTCGATCAAAACCAGGCAAACGGAACATTCACGGATTGAGTCAGCTCTGTTTTTTGTCCTAGCAATTTCTTTATTTCTTAAAGCAATCCCCCAAAGCTCAATGTGTACAACAAAAAGTAAAGTGAAAAGCAGCGTATCTTCCCCGTTCACTCCCTAATTTGTTAAATATTAATCTTGGTGCAGGCGCTTCCCTATCACCCCCCCGCCCTCAACCGATATAGAAGATTTACTTCTACCCCTTCTCGAGCCGCTCTCAGGTAGTTCTGCATCTTCTAATGAGGTGGTGCCCCCTATGTTATCTCAGTAGCACCTCCAACACTCTCCTAGCGGATAGGGTGTTTCCCCGTCTTCAATAGATACGGGTTTGGGGGCTTCCTCCTTACCCCCTTGGCCTTCGGGCGACTCTAGTCTAGTGGCGGGCCCTCTATACTTCACCATGCCCTTTCCCTTCCCGAAGATTCTCGTAGCGGAGATGGCGTTTCTCCCTATCCAATTGTGACAGGTTGGTGGTTTTCCCTCTTACTTCCTTTCGGAGAGTTGCCTCCAAGCGTCTCTCCACTTGTGGTGGATCCCCCTTTGCTTTATCAGGGACCAGCCAAAGATCCGTCGCCTCGATTCTTGGCCACTTCCCGATGGGCGAACCACCTGATCTCCATGAGAGGGGTAAGGGACGTCGACGTGCCCTAGGTTTTGTTAAGAGACCTTGTGGTAGAACGAATGTGAGTGTGTGCGTGTGAAGAGCCATTCTCCCACCCCATATTTTTTTGTAAGTAAAGGACTGTACATACGATCCGTTTCATTTCTCCCTCGATTTCCCACGTCCGAATTAGTGTAGGAGGCGGGTTAGAACGATTGGGATTAGAGTATAGACTTTCGGCCCGCTACATTTGTCGCCCGAATAGGGGCGTGAGATCTCGAAACTGGGAGCGTGACAGGATTGAATTGCAGTCCACACCCAATTAGGATGACAAGTAGTTTGGTTGTTTTTCCCCTTTTTCTATCTTTATTACTAACCTGGGAGGATGATTGTGGAACAGGGCCTCCATGGTGAGATTGTAAGACTGGCTGGAGTCGAGGCAGAAAGAGGAGTAATGTATGATGTTGAGCGTGATTGAGGGATTGAAGAGTGATTATGATTAGTATGGATGAGAAGACAGCCAGGATGAGGAAAGAAATGGACGAAAGACAAAAACAGGTCGACCAAAGGATGCAAGACCTGTATGACATGATGGAGGGGTCAGGACCTTCGACCCTGACCCCTGCTCCGACCAAAGGGGATAAGACTAATGGGATCAATTGGACTGTGAGTCTAGAGAGGATAGGATAATTGTGAGTGATAGGAAGGACGGAGAATGGAAGAGAGTGGAACACAAGAGAAGAAGGAAGACTAGGTCAAAGGGGAAGGTGAGAGGGAAGAGAGTGGACTCATTGTACTCGGATGAAGGAGAGAGTGATGTTATGAGTGAGAGTTAAGGCAGTTCAAGTGAGAGTGAAGTGAATGTGGGGAAGGCTATTTTGATAAGGAAAGTGCCAAAGGTGGATAAGTTAAGGCTGCATGGTGGGGAGAATGTGAAGGAATTCTTCGGAGAATTTGAGCGGTATTGCAAGCTCAAATACCCATAGAATAAGGGATACTAGATGATTGTATTAGGGGAGTGTTTGGATGAAAAGTATTAGAGTTTTTTCCGCGTGATCACGAGTGTGGGGGAACTGAGGTATGAGGTGGTGAAGGAGAGACTGATTGGGCAGGTGAAACGAATGAAAGAGAGTGTGAAGTATAAAAGGGTGAATGGTTTGAGAAGGCTCGAATGGGGAAGAGTGAAATTGTGAACATGTATGCACATAGGCTTGAGAGTATGGCGAGAAAGAGGTATGGTGATGATGATGTGAATGAATGTAAACAATTGATGAGAAAATTTCTTGATACGGTTCCGCGAAAGGTAAGTGAATGGCTGAATGATAAAAGAAAGGATAGAATGAGGCTAATAGGTGAACGGTTGGTGTGGGAGGATGTGTTGGAACTGTTGGAAGACGGGCGATTTGATAAGGAAAGTGATTTAGACGAAGATGGATGGTACAGTGTGAATGTTGGGGGTAAGAAGCCCAGGAGCTTTCCCCCACCGCAGCAGTTTGTCAGCTATCGGGATGCCGTGAGGGCTGCGCCAGCTTGGGTGATGTCGAGCTTCCTGGGCCGACAGGCTGGATGGACAAATGGAAGGGGACAGATGACTGGTAAGCGCGTGAATGGGTATATGAGGGAGCAGTCGAGGTACGTCCCAGCAAATGAGAGACCAAATGGCGTGAGAAAGATTGTGGAATGTCGTAGGTGTGGAAGGAATAGTCATATGTTGGCGGAATGTAGGTGGACGTCTAGTGCATGTTTTGGGTGTGGTAAGAAGGGGCATATGATAAAGGAGTGCCAGGAAAGTGTGAAAGAGTGCTTCGAATGTAAAGAAAGAGGCATTTTGAAGAAAGATTGTCCGAAGTTGAATGGTGGAGCAAATGCTGGGGGGAGTGGAAGATACGCATCTGGTAACTGTGGAAAGGCCGGTCATTATGCGATGATGTGTCGTGACCAGAGGAATATATGTAGCTATTGTGCGATGGAAGAACATTCGAGTGAAAAGTGTTGGATTAGACTGAGAGCGCAAGGTGTGAATTGAAAGTCTGAAGTTGGAAACTGAATTGTAAGAGGTTACCTGGTGAAGTATCCTCTGCGTTCATGAGTGCGAGTAATGTATTTGTAAGTCTGTCTAGTGTGAAAGTGCTGTCTAGTAGGAAGTTTGAGTGTGAAGTTTGAATTGAATGGGATTGAGTGTTTGTCTTTGATGATTCTGGATGCAAGACGAGCTTGGTATATAAGGATGTGTATGACAAGTTGAGTGAAAAAGCCCCCCTATCTGAGTGTAAAGGTAATTTGGTAGGGATTGGTAGTATGAGAGTGCCTGTGATTGGAATGATGAGGTCAGCTGTTCGAATGCATGATATGTTGATGAATGAGTGTGAATTCTCTGTGATTGATAAGGTGAGTAGTGAGTATGGTGTGATTTTGGAGTATGATTTTATGAAAGTGAACCGTGTGGTGTGCATCCTGCGAGCGATCAGATGGAGAGATAGATTGGTAAAAATGGGGTGTATAAGTTGTATGTAGGGAAAGATGGTAGTGTTTTGAGGAGTGTGATTAGCGGTATTGAGGTGACTGCTGTGGAGAGTGTAAGGCTTGGGAAGGGTGAAAGGGTGTCTGTTAGAGTGAGTTGGAGTAAGAATGTGGGTGATAACACTGTGATATTGGATGGAAAGGATGCGTGTTATAAGGTAAGGCGTGTTGCTTGTGTGTTTGATGGCTTGATGAAAATAAATGATCCTATTGTATGTGTGCAAGCGGACCCCAGAGTGAAAGGGCAGATGAGGGGGATCCAAGTCGGAGATGTACTGGGTCACCTTTCCACTGTCAGTGAGGTATAGTATGGTATAGTGTGTATAGTATGCATGGGGTGAAGCTGGATTTGGTAAGGGGGTATTACCAGATGCGCATTGCTGAGGAGAGCTGGTTGGTGACTGCCTTTTTCTCTACGAAAAGGCATTTTCAGTTCCGGAACCTCAGCTCCCGGAGCCTTTCAGAGGGCAATGAATGTTGTGTTGAGTAGGTTTGCGAGTAAGAATGTGATTGTGTTTATAGATGATATTTTGATTATGACTGAGAGTTTTGAGGAGCATATGAGATTGGTGAATGATGTGTTGAGAACGTTGGAGAGTGTTGGTGTGAAGGTGAAAGTAGCGAAGTGTGAAAGGTTTGCGAAAGAAGTGGAATTTCTTGGGCATATGGTGAGTGAGAATGGGTTACGAAAATCGCCGAAGTATGTTGAGAAGGTGCGAATGTTTCCGAAACCGGTGACTGTGAAGCAGCTGAAGTTGTTTCTGGGTTTGATTGAGTTTTAGCGTAAGTGTATACCTGATTGTTCAGGTTTAAGTAAGCCTCTGACTGAGTGGATGGGCAAGAACGGAAGTACGATTGTTAGGTAGAATTATAAGATGAATGAAGCGTATGAGAGACTGAAAGAGGCTGCGGCTGAAGACGTTGAATTGGCATATCCAGATTATAGTGTGAATGCTAAGATGCTTGAATTGTTTACGGATGCGATTGGGTACTGTATGAGAGGTTTTCTGATGCAAGAGCAGCGTTTAAATGGGGAGAATGTCAGGCGAATAATTGGGTATGTATGTAAGGCTATGAATGCGGCAGAGCGAAAGTATTCGACTGTGGAGCGAGAGTTGGCTGCGATAAGGTATTCTTTGAAAGTGCTGCGTCCGATTTTGTATGGTGTGAGGTTTGTGATCAAAACAGATCACCAACCTCTTGTGTATTTGCAACGTATGGAATGGGCTGATAGTAAGATTGCAATAACTTTGGAAGATTTGAGTGATTTTGACTATGTGATTGAGTACGTGCCTGGTGAACGGAATGGAGTGGCTGATTTGATGTCAAGGTATCGTGGTACGAATGATGAAAATGTGTGCGGATTGAGTGATTCTGAGTATTTGACGAAAGGGATTATGAATGGAAACGAGAGTAAGGGTGGTGGTGGTTCCTTGTTTGAGAGCGTATGGATTGGTTTGCGAGATTTGAAGAGTGATGGAGTAGACGTGAGAGTGCCCGATAGTGTGGATGACTTAAAGAAGGAGGTAATGAGTGAAGTATGTAGAAAACTTGAGAGTATTGGTAGGGCAAGGGTGCGGAACTTTATGAAAGAATTGAGAGCGATGTGTATGCCACGGATCCCCCCGTTTCAGGAAGTGTTGATTGTAGTCAGTCGTTTGTATGGAGTGATTGTTTATGTGCACTTTGGTGGTGAGAGGCCCCTTGTGTACAAAGATGACAAAGTGAAGGGTTTGAATGCTAATGTGGTGCATCTTCAGTGTTTGAGCGGTGTGCATTACAATTGGGTGATTGAAAAGTGTTCGTATATGAGGGAAAAGAATGAGTGTGTGGTGAGGGATGATGTGGGAGTTGATGACAGTGTGGATGTCAGTGCTTATGTTGGTGTGGTTGTTCCTTCTGTGTATTGCGAACATGGTGGACCTGATGTGATGGAGTGAGAGTGAAAGTTGGTGAAAGGTTCTTCTGTGGTTTGATTGATACTGATGCGCAAGTGTCATTAGTGAACAAAGGATTCTGAGTAAGTATGATGAGTTTAGATGTTGCGAGCGTAAGCCTGTGAAGTTATGGATAAGTGGATTAGCGAATGGAATGATAGTGGCATAGGAACAGGTTAGTCTGAGACTGAGTTTGGATAATGGTGTGAATGTGAAGCATGAGTTTGTGATTCTGAAAGATGAGCAAATGCCGTGTTGTTTCTTGCTTGCTGTGGACTTTATGAGATTGAATGATTTATCTTTGGATGCTGATAAGGATTGTGTTATGAAAGGTGAATGTGAGGTGATGATGTTGAATGAGTGTGCGAAGAATGTTGTCAAATTTTGTGGTATGATCGAATTGGTCATGGATTATGAGAATGAGATTCTAAGTGATGAGGATATTCTAGAGATGCAAGAGATGTGTCCTTTTGTCAGTGAGTTGAGGAGATGTGGAGTGATGAGTGTTAGTTTGAATGAATGGCCTGAGTGTTTGAGTAATTTTAAATGGTACGCTAAAGTTTTTGTTGTTTGTATGGATGTTGTATATTTTGTGAGGTATATGAAGGATAGGGACGATATGTATGTACCTGTGATGTCCTTGGTTGGTATGATTGGTCTGGTGAAAGTTGTGCATGATAATTATGGGCATATGGGTAAGTATAAGTTGTGGGAGTGTATGAAGGAGCGTGTGTTCCATCCATTTCTGAGAACTGTTGTGAATGATGTTGCGACTCTGTGTGAATGCTGTCAGAAGCGAAAGGTGCAAGTGAAGCCACCGATGTTGAAAGTTGATGCGAAGGAACCGTTTGAATTGGTAGTAATTGATTGTGTCTTTACCGCATACGAGTGCAGGGAATATTGGTATCGTTGTGATGGTTGATCATAAAAGTAAATTTGTGTATGCAGTGGCGCCTGTGAGAGATAAAAGGAGTGTGACTGTTGCGCGCGTGGTTGAGCAGTTTTTTTTCTCCTATGTGTGTATGGAAGCCTTCGAGATGTCTGAGTGATATGGGCCTGAGTTTGCGAGTTAAGTGTTTGAGCGAATGTTGAGAGAGAATGGTATGGAGCATGTGACGACGACTCCGTATGTGCCGTCTTCGAATGGATTGGCTGAACGTACAATTAGGACCTTGTGTGAGATGTTGAGAATTATGAGTATGACTTTGAATGACTGGGATGAATGGTTGAGTAGAGTGTTATGGGCGTATAATTCGACGGTGCATAATGCAACTGGGGTGTCCCCGTGTCAGTTTGTTATGAATTTTGAAAGGCGAGTAAAATATAGGTTTCGTTTGAGTGAAAGTGAGCAGAGTGTATGGCGTGAGGCACATGAAAGGTTTCGGTCGTTTGAAATAGGTGCAAAATTATTGAAGGTAAAATAAGTAAAAGGTAGGTTGTATGTGTCAAAGATGAGTGAAAAGTTTGAAGGACCGTATAGAATTGTGAGAGTCTAGGAGAAGGGTGTGACGTATGTTTTGGAGAGTTTGAATGAAGGTGTAACTGAAAGAGTGCGGGCTCATCAGAATCAGTTGAGAAGGTGGAGAGAGCTTCCTGACTACCTGGTGAGTCATCCAGCGTATGAACTGTGCAGAGAGAGAGAGAGAGAGATAAGGTGCATGATGATGAGAAGGAATGTGATAGTATGAAGCTGTCTTGGAAAGAGCTTGTCTTGGCCTCGAGGAGTAGAAAGTGTACAAAGAAGAGTGTAACAAGGAGTAACAAGGAACAAGGAAAGGAAGTACCCTAGGAGACCCTACGGTCCATTCAAAGAGGGTACCTTTGGACTAGCAATCGAGCAGGCACATGGCTGCTCAATTGTTTTGCGTCCCTAAACGGCCACTTTTCAAGATTTTGTCTAGTCTTGACTTGAACTGGTCAACAGATTCACTGTTGACAACTTCCACTGGAAGTGTGTTCCACTTACCGCAGATACTGTAAGTGAAAAAATTTCCACACAGAATGCGGTTGTAACGCTTCAGTTCAACTTTGAAGCCGTGATTGCGCGTTCTGTTCTCACTCAGTGTGAAAATATCCCAGTAGTCAACATTGTCGAACCCTCGAAGTATTTTGAAAACTTCGATGAGCTGACCACGCAGTCTACGGGTTTCCAGCGAGAACAGATCTAATTCCCTTAGTCTATCTTCATAAGTTTTATGTCGGATAGAGGAAATCAGTTTGGTTGCCCTGGCTTATACGCGTTCCAACCTTGCGATATCCTTTCGAAACGAAGGACTCCAAAATTGTACGGCATACTCCAGGTGCGGCCAAACGAGGGAGTTGTACAGACAAAGTACTATCTCCTTGTTACGGTATCCAAACTGGCGCTTTATGTAGCCTAACATCCTTTGGGCTTTCTTCTCTGCCTCGATGCACTGTTTCGAGAACTTGAGGTCGCTAGTAATAGTTACACCCAAGTCCTTCTCATTGTCACTCGATTCAAGAGCAGTGCCATTAAGGATATATTGAGATTGAGGGTTTCTGTGGCCGATATGCATTACTTTGCATTTGTTCACGTTAAAAGGCATTTGCCACGTGTCCGACCACTCCCCAATCTTCTCAAGATCTTCCTGCAGGCTTGCAGTATTTCCATCCTTTGCAACGTTCATGCCAAGCTTGGTATCGTCAGCAAATTTGGAAATCTTGGAAACCATGTCACCGTCCATGTCGTTGACGTAGATGATGAATAGTAGTGGTCCCAGGACAGAACCTTGAGGCACCCCGCTAGTAACGGGCACCCACTCAGAAGCCTGTCCATTCACCACCACCCGTTGCCGTCTGCCACTTAGCTACTTCTCGATCCAGCCGGCTACTTTTCCGTCTATGGCCATCGCTCGTACTTTGCGGAGAAGGCGGCGGTATGGTACCTTATCAAAGGCTTTCTAAAAGTCTAAGTACACCACATCCACCGCCTTGTCCCGATCGTACTCACTGAACACGAAGTGGAAGAATTCTACAAGGTTCGTCAGGCATGACCGTTGCCTTCGGAAGCTGTGCTGGGAACTCCTCAGTAGCAGGTTTGACTCTAAATACGACGTCATTTTGTCCACCATCATGCTTTCCATGAGTTTACCGACTATTGAAGTCAGACTGATAGGTCGGTAGTTTGACGGTTGGCTTCGGTCTCCTTTCTTGAAGATAGGAGTCACCTCCGCTTCACGTCAGTCTCTAGGAACGCATTCGGTCCGGATTGACATGTTGAAGATTGCGCTCAGGTGTCGTGACACTTGATCGCGCACTTCTTTCAACACTTTAGGTAGAAACCCATCCGAGCCAGGTGACTTGTCTGTCATTAGGTCACTGATCTTCTTTTTTATTTTCCCTTCGTTGAAGTCCATATCCTCCAGTTTTCCGCCGAGTAGGAATCCATTGGCTGGGGGATGGGACCACACTCTTCAGTAAACACTGAAGAGAAGTAGTCGTTGAGGAGGTTAGCATTTTCTGCATCTAAGTGCTTTAATGCCCCCTCCTAATTTCTCAAAGGGCCAATCGTTCGACGGATTGGTTTACGGCTGTTCACATATCTAAAAAACTCCTTGGGATTCTCTTTACAGAGTCTCGCCACCCGGAGTTCCTCAGACCGCTTAGCCGCCCTTATGCTGGACTTCACTCTCCTGGCTAGCCTCCGGTATTCGTTAAAGTCGCCCGAGATTTTTTATTTGATTGCCAGTACACAGTTCTCTTCTCCCTAAGCAGTTGGTCGATTTCTCGATTAAACCACTTTGGTTGAACAAAAGACCGACGGGAACATTTCAGAGGGATTAAACGTGATTGAAGACTCATGAACTTATTTTTGAAACTGCTCCACGAGTCTTCAACAACATCGCACACTTCTAGCCTCGCGTCAGTCAGTCCAGCACGAAGACCTGCAAAGTCTGCTCTTTTCAAATTGAGTTTCCTCAATTTACTAGTTGCAGGCCCTGCCTTCGGGACTTTGACTACAAATCTAATTAGTCGGTGGTCACTGCCACCGACCTCTTCGCCAACAGAGAGGTCCTCAACGATGTCATCCTCAGAGGTGAAAACCAAGTCGAGGATATTGTCTCCTCTCGTTGGCTCTCCCACCCATTGAGTGAGGAACTCGTTGTTCGCGAACTCTAGGAGTAGTTCGTTCTCGCCATAGAGTTCTCTGGTTTCCCAGTCAACTTGTGTGTTGAAATCCTCCATGACGATACACACTCTGTCTTCGACAAGTTCTACTAGAAGCTGGTACAGATCTCTGTCCTTTTCAACGAGTTTGGCAGGAGGTCTATAAAGCACCAGGGTCCTGTATTTTCAGGACCTATCTCTAGGTCAACACCTAGTAGTTCATGGTCGGATACGATGTTGCAATCCGTCGAGTTGAGAGTATCCTTGACATACAACATCACACAGCCACCCTCTCTGTCTGGCCTATCTTTCAGGAAGAGCTGATAACCGGGAATCGTGAATTCACCTTCAAAATCTCTGCTTGAGGTTTTTATCCACGACTCCGTTATGTCCACCATCTCATGTTCTTCTGTTGCTACGAGGCCACGAAGTTCTGGAAACTTGTTTCTGATAGACCTCGCATTGAACAGAAGAACTTCCAGGGAGTCCCCGACTGTAGGACTCCCTACGCTCTTACGTTTCCCGCTTTCTTTCTCTGTAGCGGGGTCACTCCCCTCTTTGTGACTTCAGAAAAGGTCGTTCCTGGAGTAACATGGGTGTACTGCAAGTACGAGTGAAAGTAAGTCTGAGCAGAGTCTTTCTGGTATGGAGGAGCTTGAGAGAGAGATTGAGTGTTTGCATAAGCAGGCGAATGAGTTGGCTGGTGTAAGTAGACGAGTCATTGAGCTGCAAGCGGCTGATTTTTCTGGTTTTACGAATGGTAAGGGTAGAGGTGAGTTTGATGTGGAGAATGAGGAGGTGACTGGCTTCTGGTAGGAACCAGTTGAAGGGGTTTCTGGTGTAGCCACTGAGAGTAGAGGGGATGTGAGTGATTTGTCTGTTTCGCAAGAGTGTACCTTGAGTTGGATGAGAGCTGTGAGTGAAGAGCTGATGAATGGGGGTATGAAGAGTGAAGGTTCTGAACGGAAGAGTATGAAATAGTTCTGTCTAGAGATGGGAGAACTGGTAATGAAGGCTAAGAGTATGGTGGACGACATGATCGATAGTGACGAGGAGACTAACAGGACGACTGACGAACAACCCCGACAGATTACTACGCGTAGCCAGGGGCCAGTAGACGAGTGTGAATGTGTACAGAAGGGCGGGATGGCCAGCTGCAGGCCCATTCTGAGCTGTAGATTGTATAGGATCTGACCCTGGATCAGATGCCAGGCTCTTCCAAAGGGTCGAACCTTGGCTCGGTGCCAGACACCGAACCTTCACCCACCCCTCTACAGGGCCTTTCTCAGCAGGCACGGTCGCCCGAAAACTCACACGGAGAGGAGGGATCCCCTTCACCACCTGGTGCCTCCTTGACGCCCAAGATCTACATCTCGGATAAAGATCTGGTCGAGGCTGCTCCGACCGGCCCTTGGGAGCCTTTTGAGGCAGGAGTAAATCAGGTTAACTTCCTCCCCCCACATCCTCTAAAAATAAGAATAAATAATAGAGAATAAGGGATTCTTGCCCTCCGCGGGGGCTCTTGGGACGGACAGGTCCACTGCTGCTTCGGCAATCCACTAGGCCAAGATTGGACTACCAGTCATGAGATGCCCATTGCTAGGGACGCATAGACAAAGACCAAAGTCGTAATTGTGCTGAGGCGAGCTTCGATTACGTCCTGAGCCCATTATTCAGATACTACCTGGCGTTTTTGACCCCTCTGTCTTCAAACGATTTCTAGCTAATCGCTCTGCGGATGCTACCATTTTGGCCAAATGCCATATGGTCCATTAAATTAAGGAGAGCATTAGCTAATTTGACTGGTAAATAGCCAAAGGTGACAAGTTAATCGGACGAATGCCTTCCTGCAAATACGTCGGACCTTTCCAATGCGGCCATGACTAATGCCTTTCGGACACTTACTGGCTCGTGGGTGAGTGTAAAGCTTGGTACTACCATGAATTTCGTGAAAGGAGTGGTTTATGCGAGGGAACTCTTGGGCTAACCCTTAGAAAACATCACTGAAGAGATTTCTGATCAGGGAGCCGTCAAAGTCAAAGGTACGAGAGGCGGTCAATAAGTTTTGCGAATCGGTAGGGCAAAACAGAGGAAGGGGGATGGCTGTTTGTGGGGGTGTTAGGACAAGTTATGACAAGTCAGGACCTGAGGACCTGCAGCCGCACGCTCCTGCCTCGTCTATTTAAGAAGCAGTAGCTGATCGCAAATCGTCAGTCACAAATTTTTCAACAATGGAGAAGGTTGAGCACCGTGCAGTGATCAAATTTTTAACCAAGGAAGGCAAGAATGCAAAAGAGATCCATGAACGCATGGTTGCAGTGTACACCGACACTTCCCCTTCCTATGCAACCATTACTCGCTGGAATAGGGAGTTCCGCCATGATCGTAAGTCCCTTGAAGTTGACTCCTGTCCAGGATGCCCGTCAGACGTGACCAACGAGGACAATGTGGCCTGTGTGGAGAGGATGATCCTCGAAAATCAGCGGGGGAAGGTCGAAGAAATCGAGCGAGAACTTGGAATATCACATGGAAGTGTTATTAACATGATCTACGACAATTTGGCTATGACCAAGGTCTCTGTCCGTTGGGTCCCTAGAAACCTCACGGCCCATCACGCATAGTGATAAGTGATGAAACGTGGGTCCATCACTGGGATCCCGAGACCAAGCTCGAAAGCATGGCCTGGAAGCACAAGGGCTCTCCGACCCCCTTCAAGTTCCAGACCCAACCCTCAGCCGGGAAGATCATGGCCACCATCTTCTGGTATTCTGAGGGAGTGTTGATGGTGGACTATGCACTTCATGGAAGGACCATCACAGGCCAATATTATGCCGAGGAACTGGCTGGGTTGAAGAAGTGCATTCGTCAGAAGCGGCGCGCCAAGTTGACAGGTGGTGTCCTGCTACTCCACGACAATGTCCCTGTCCACAAGGTCAGAGTTGCACAAGCTGCCCTGCGCGAATGCGGATTCAAGGAGCTCAACCACCCTCCCTACAGTCCAGATCTGGCCCCTAGCGACTACTTTTTATTCCGCCAGCTCAAGGCTGCACTGCGTGGACGCTGGTTTGGGGACGATGAAGATGTCCAGCTCGCCGTCCAGGAGGGGATTGAGCAGCAGTCGGAAGATTTCTGGTTGTCGGGAATTCGAATCCTCAGGGACAAGTGGCGCAAGTGCATTGAAATCTAGGGTAGTTATATGAAAAATAATAGAACACTTTTCCTCATATCTCGTTTCCTTATATCCGAATTGCAAAATTTATTGACCACCCCTCGTATGATGAGAAAACAGTGGGGCGCCTCGAGACCAACCCCCTACACTCTTTCGCCACGTTCGATCGTGACATGCTCACCGAGTCGGTGCGTGCCGGTTGTATCTCTACCGCATAGAGACAATCCTGCCAATGCTGCGGATGTGCTACTACTAGCACCGTTAAGCCATACGTATCGCTCGTGTGTATGTTAAAAGTTTGGTTTACCCGTATTCTGTGTAAGTTGCTCTAAGGCGATACGCGATTTCTTTATCGTGCATGGTCAAGTGTGTCAATTGCGGAAACACCAAACCCCGATTCTTGAAAGCAATGTTGTACGCTTATCCTGGAGAATGAAATCCTGTCCATTAAGGCTGCGGATCGTCTCATGTTCACGAGGATAAGGACTTGGTCCTGGCGTGCCCAACGCTCCCTGGTTCTTATTGCTATATTTAAAAAATAAAATAAGGCACACGGTTTTCCTGGCCATTCCATGCCTACTACTAAAAGTCACTTCCGCGCGCATTTAGAAACCTTCTGCGGATTCTTCCCCTGTTCTCCACTAGTAGAACTGGTCGCACATAGGGTTCACACCCAGTTTCGACTAAACCATGGCTATCCCCTTCCCCAGTGTGACCATTTCCTGTACGGCGAAACGGCTGCGTAATCTTTAAGCTGTTCCCCGAAAGGATGAGAGCACCAAAGGACATTCGGTCCTACGACCCCTTCCGAGGCTGGTCGGTGACTCGGAGACCCGGAACGCTCCAAAAGAGGGAAACGAGTTTGTGCACACATAATAATGGAGTATCTGACATTTTGGAGGCGACTGGAATCCTCCATTTAATTTTACTCTGGTATTGATCGCATGATCCTGCAGTGGGGCGAGGAAGGCCTGCACCCGACTCCGGAGCGGGCTTCCTTTTATTTTCGTTTTTGATTTTTTAGTTTTTGCTGTCCTTTGAATATATTTTAAAATCTAACTTAGTATTAGACTATGGCTGATTACGGCAACTTATGTAGGCAGTCGCCAGAGTAGCACCCGTTCCCCCCCCAAAAAAAAAATGCAAAAGAGGGATCCTCGTCTCCGAAACCGCCCATCCGATCAAAGGTTTCGAGGTGGAGGGAAGAAAAGACTTACTTAGCGAGCCAAACCGTCACGATAAGTAATCAAAGGCAGAAGCGCCCTTTTCGGCCAACAGCGCCTTTTTCGGTCAACAGCTCCCGAAGTTCTGCCTCCGGGAAAGGTACGGCCATTGAAGGAATATGCCCAGAGGACATCTTCCTTCAATGGAATTGCCGTGGACTCCGGGCCAACTAAGAGGAGCTGCGCAGGTTGGTCGCCTTCCCGTTCCCCTTAAGCTTTTTGCAGCAGCAGCAGATCATGCTGGGCGCGGGCCCCCTACCTACTCTCACGGGGTATTAGGGTTTGGGAAGCTCACCACCACCACCACGGGATGGGGACAGGACAACAGGATGCCCAATTTACACTCGGCATGATGTCCCAATTCTTCTATTTGTTATAAATACGTCCTTTCAGGCAGTGGCAGTGCAGCTACATCTTGGTAAGAGGTATGCTATCATTTCTGCGTACATTCCATTTTCAGCCGACCTCGACGTTTTGTTGTTTTTTTTTGTTTTTTTTTAAGAGCTCATCTGGCGACTGCCTACTTGGGCATTAGTCGCCATATTAAAACTGGCCTAGTTCTAGGCTACTTTAAAATAAAATTAAAGAGAGAAAAAAAAAACAACAACCCAAAAGGGGGAAAGGAAGCAAGCTGGTGCGTCGGGGAGAGGTCCCCCATGCGCAGGAGCGTGCAACTAAAGGAAAAAAAACAAACAAAAAACAAATGCAAAAAAAACAACAAAACAAAACAAAAAAACAAACAAACCTTGCTTAAATAATAGGGAGAAGGCCGGCCTCCCCCAAGAAGTCAACAAGTCCACAAGTCAATGTGCACGAATCTGTCCCGAGCACAAGGGACAGGCGGTAGCGACCCCGCCCATCCCGGTACTGAGACAGGTATCGTGCGCGAAGATCACCCAGACTGGGACATTCGACAAGAATGTGCCGAACAGTCTGGGGGACGACGCAGTCGTTGCAATAGGGCGCAGGCGAACGCTCCATCAGATAGCGATGCGTCACACGATTGTGTCCGATTCGGAGACGACAGAAAGCAACCTGAAGCCACCGCGGCATTGGGAGATAGGTCCATGGGAACAGTCGCGGCGCAATGGCACGCAACTTTAAGTTCCCTTCGACCGTCTCCCATCTTCTTTGCCAAGCAGTCCGAAGAGCTGCCCGTATTCCTGCCATGTAGTGGGTGTGAGGAAGAGCGAAATGCTGGTCCGGTCGCAGAGTCCTCGCGGACTCTTTGGCGCCCTCATCGGCGCGCTCATTCCCCGCAATTCCTACATGTCCAGGAACCCAGCAGAAGATAATCTCGACATCTGCCCGGCTCGCCAAAACCGTGGCGTCACGGATATCGCGAACCAGGGGATGCGGAGATTCCAATGCCCCGAGAGCACTCAGGGCACTTTGTGAGTCACTATAGATCACAATCCGGTCTCCGAACCGGGCACGTCGCGTAATCTCCCGTACCGAGTGGTGTATTGCCACCAGCTACCGAGTGGTGTATTGCCACCAGCTCGGCCGTGAAGACAGACGCAGCGCCTGGTAGAGCCCCGCTGACTTCAAACAGAGGGGATACGGCGTGGAAGCCGACCCCCTCTTGGGACTTGGAGCCATCCGTATACACTAGCACGGTACCAGCGTGACACGATGTGTGCTCCAAAAAGGTCGAACGCAATACTCCCGGCGCAGTACAAGCTTTGGGAGCAGAGGCGTGGCGACAAATAGCCAAATGTGGTACCCTCCAGGGTGGCGTCCTGGGCAGAACCAGGGGCGCCACCGGCCCGAGAGCTATATCTACCTCTCGAAGGAGTTTCCTGGCCCTAAACCAAAAGGGCTTAGGGTATGACTGGCGTCTCTCGGCGGCATAGGCACCATCGAGATCAGCTGCGGATGCAGTGAGAGCTGTTGGCGACTGAGGGAGGCGCCGGGCTCGCGCGTACAGGCGAGTAATGCACTGCACGCGGCGCAGAGCGAGTGGCATCTCCCCAGCATTGACCAACAGGCTCTCAATGGGGAAAGTGCGGAAGGCACCGGTCGCAAGGCGAAGGCCGGTGTGGTGGATCGAATCCACCTTCCGCAATTAACGCTCGGCTGCGGATGCATAAAACTCGCATCCGTAGTCGAGCTTGGAGCGAACAAAGGATCGATAAAAAAGTAAGGCGGTAGTCCTATCAGCGCCCCAAGCGCTGAACGTCACGAAACGGAGAATGTCCATGGCGCGGGTACAAGAGACCCTAAGGCTGCGAATATGAGCCTCCCAGGTGAGGCGTCGGTCGAAAACAAGACCAAGGAAACGGTGCGACTCAACCACATCCAGGCGCACCCCATTAAGAAACAAATCTGGGTCGGGGTGAAGCCGTGGATGGCAGCAGAAGTGCACCACCTTAGTCTTGGCCAAAGAAAACCGAAAACTGTGCGCTTCGGCATAGCGAGAGACGCGGTTCAATGCCTGTTGGAGTCGACGCTCCAGAGTTGGCATCTGGGCCGCGCCAAAAGAGATCGAAAGGTCGTCCACGTAGAGCGTAGCGAGAACATCTTCCGGCAGCACCGAGGTGATGCCGTTGATGCTCAGGGCAAAGAGTGTGACACTGAGGACACTTCCCTGCGAAACACCCTCTTCCTGCTCCTTTGGGCCGGAGAGGGCTCCCCCCACCCGTACGCGGAATCGACGATCTCGCAAAAATTCAGATATAAACATTGGGAGGCGTCCCCTCGCCCCCATCGTGTGGAGAGTCTCCATGATACCGTATTGCCATGCGGTATCATAGGCCTTCTCCAGATCAAAAAACACCGTGGCGTAGTGCTGTCTACGAAGGAAAGCCTCGCAGACGGCATTTTCCAGTCGGAGCAGAGCATCCGACGTGGAGTGGAACTTACGGAAGCCGCACTGTGCAGAAGACAGATAACCTCCGCTGTCCAGGAAATAGGCTAATCTAACATTTACCAATTTCTCCATCAACTTGCACACGCAAGAGGTTAGAGAGATTGGGCGGAAACCGGTCGGAGTAGAGTGATCTCTCCCCGGCTTGCGAAAGGCGAGCACAGTAGCGATTCGCCAGGAGTCTGGGAGAAGACCTTCCACCCAGATCCTGTTGAACAAATCTAACAGAAAGGCCATGCCTCGCTCACCCAGGTGTCGAAGCATGGCGTACGGGACATCGTCCGGGCCATGGGCGGTGTCCGCGCACGAAGCGAGAGCGGAACGCAACTCACTCACAGTAAACTTGTCGTTGAAGGGTTCTCCGCCTCTGGAGGTAAAGTCCAGCCGGCGGCCTTCCGCGACATCACGACGTGCATTGAATGCTGGCGGAGCAGCATCACGGCTAGAGAATGCGGAAAAAGCGGTCGCTAAGGATTCCGCCACGGACGCGGGGTCCGAGATTGCGGTCCCATTCTCCTGGAGAACGGGAGGGGGGTCCTGCGAGAACTTGCCCCGAATACTTTTGACTCGCTTCCACACCTCAGCTAAAGGGGTCTTCCCGTTAAGTGAAGACACGTATGCCCGCCAAGAAGAGCGGCGGGCGTGCTTCGAAATATACCGGATCCTAGCCCTAGCCCGACGAAATTCAGCGACAGTGAAATCGTTCGGGCGGCGCTTATAGCGCATGTAGGCATAACGCTTCTGTTTGAGGGCCGTCTCACACTCGGCCGACCACCATGGGAGTGGTCGGCGTGCAAAACGGCCAGACGTCCTAGGAATAGTAGTCAGGCCCACGGCGATGAGGTTGCCGGAGAAGAACTCAACGGCCTCATCTACCGACCTAAACTCCTCGACTGAGATAGAGAATTCAGTCATTTCCTGAAATGCAGGCCACCGCGCACGCGCCAAGCACCACTGAGGTGGTCTCTCAGGCGGCAGTTGCCCTGAAAAGGATATTTGAATGGGAAAGTGATCACTACCATGGAGGTCATCGACCACCCCCCAATCAAAATCAGGCTGTGCATCCGAAGAGCACAAAGATAGGTCAAGGCAAGAAAATGAAGCGGTTCTCGGACAGTGATGCGTAAACTCATCCACATTTAGGACACCCATCTCAAGCTCTTCGATCAGATCGGCATGGACTTGTCCTCTGGGATTTATGGAGTAATCTCCCCAGAGAGGATGCCTGCCGTTCAGATCTCCAAGCAAGAGATAGGGCCTCGGCAACCGTGCCACGACGCGGCGGAAGTCCCCCGCGTCGAAGTCAGCTGACGGTGGAATGTACGCAGAAATGATAGTATACCTCCTATCCAGGTGCAGCTGCACAGCCACTGCCTGAAAGGAGGTATCTAAAGAGAAAGGAAGAACGGAGACATCATGCCGGGTGTAAACCGCGCATCCCCCAGCCCGGCCATCCCGCGGTGGTGGGGTCGCAAGACCCTTATACCCCGGGAGGGCAGGCAGGGGGCACGCGCCTAGCATGGTCTCCTGCAAAAAAATAGCTAACGGGGAACGGGACGAGGCGAGCCTCCGCAGCTCCTCCCAGTTGGCCCGGAGTCCACGGCAATTCCATTGAAGGAATATGCCCCCCAGGCCTAGCTCGGAGGAGACGCGGGGGCCCTCCTCGAATTGAAGACCCTCACGGGAATGGCCGTACGCTTCCCGGGGGCAGAACCCCGGGCGCTGTTGGCTGGACAAAGCGCTGGAGGCGCTGTCGCCTTCGAGGACTTATTGGGGGAGGTTGGGCTCGCCTTGCGAGTCTTTTCCTCCCTCCGCCTCGAAACCTTAGGCGGGCGCTGCGGCTTTGGAGGCGGCGGGGGCCTCTTTTCGAGGAACCACCGTCTCCAAGCCACTCGCTTCACCTCGGGGCGTGGGCGAAGGAGCCGAAGCTCCTTTGTTGCTGTCCTCCTTTCGGGGAACAGCTTTAGGAACCCCTGAAGATGGTCTAGCGACCATCTTCAGGGGTGTTGCTTCCTGTGAGTCTAACGAATCGGTGGAGGCGCGTGGCCGTTTCGCCTTGCGGGAAACGGTCACGCTGGGGGAAGAGGGGGGAGCCCTGGTTTTAGCCGGGGCTGGGTATGAACCCTTTTTTCCGCCAGCTTTACCAGGGGAGCGCCCGGGTTGGGTAGAGCCCGCAGAAGGGCTCCGAATGGGCGCGGAAACAACCGTGCTCGTTGGCCTGGATGGGCCAGGAGCAGAGGGTGCCTTTCGAACTACTGAGGCATATGACGTCCCAGCCATAGCTGGGCGCGCCAGGACCAAGTCCTTAGCCTCGCGGAATGAGAGTCTATCCTGGGCCTGAACGGCCAGAATTTCTTTCTCCAGGAGATATGCACCACATTGCTTCGAAGAAGCAGGGTGCGGCTCTCCGCAATTGACACACTTGGCCACACACGATTTGGACTTATCGTGTGCGACCTTGGAGCAATTTACACAGACTTCGGGTAACCCCGACTTTGCACGTCTACATGAGCGATTCGTATGGTCGAAGCGGTGACAGTAATAGCACCGCCGCGGCAGTGGCACGAATGCCTTCACGCGGTAGCGGTACCAACCGGCACGCACCGACTCAGGGAGCTTGTCACAGTCGAACGTGACGAAGAGTGTAGGGTTGGGTCTCGAAGCCCCTCCCTGTTTTCTCATCACACGTTCGACCTTGACCGCCCCATGGTCGGCCAGCTCTAGGGTGATGTCCTCAATGGAGTAGTCAACGAGTTCCCTCACATAAACTACTCCTTTCACAAAGTTCATGGTAGAGTGCGGCGTCACACTCACCGGGGTGCCATGAAGTGTCCGAAGAGCACTTATCTTGGCCGCCTCGGCGGGATTCACCTCATTCGCCAGAAGGCTGCCCTCCGAGAAACGGGTCACCTTCGGCTCTTTACCAATTGCACTAGCTAATCCTCTCCTCTGATGGATCATGTTGCCCTTGGACAACATGGTACCATCAGTGGAGCGAATAACGAGGAAACGTTTAAAGCCAGCGGGCTCGAAAACGCCAGGTAACCTCTGAATCAGGGGCCCCGATGTCATCGAGGCTCCGCCCTGTGCACTTTTGGTGTTTATCTTGGTCAGGGGCTCCGAACACGAGGGGGTAGAGGGGCCGGATGTGCCGATCTTGGCTTGGTCGCCTACCAAAGTGGTAGCAGACCCATCCGTCCCCGCAGCCCCCGCGGATGGAGAGGAGCCCCGTGTCTTTTTAGTCTTCTTTGTCTTTTTCTTTTTTGGAGAGGAGGGCGGGGAATGAACCCGCTTTTCACCTCCGCCGGCAGAAGCCCCCAGGCCAGATGGACCGGCCTCAGCCAGGTCCCTCTCCGAAATGGAGAAGGTCCTGGTTGTCGTAGGGGCACCTGTCGGAGGAGATCCCTCCCCTCCTTTTACTGCCTCGGAGCCCTCAGCCATTTGAGGAGGACCTTTCATAGGGGCGGATTCGGGTTCGGTGCTAGGCGCCGAGCCCGAATTCCCCCCCATGGAAGGCCCTACCGTCTGAGGCTGGGTCTCCTCAAGGACCATGTTTATCACAGGAGGGGCCTCCAGTTGGCCATCCCCTCCCAGGACATCGCAGGTCCCCTTGGCAGTGTCGCCAGTCTTGTGTGGGGAGGCACAGGCCTTGACCCCAGCAAGGTTTAAAATTCTTGCCAGCAGGTCTTTTGAGGGAAGCGACCCTAGGGGCCTGGCTTCCCTTTCCCCCCTAAGGGGGTTTGCCCTACCGAGCCGCTTGCACGAGGGGCGGTCGGCAATGGGCTGCCTGCTGGCTTTCTTGGCAGACTCCTTAGAAAGCAAAGGAGGGACTGCTGCTGGAGATAGGGAAGTGCCCGAAAGCACCTCCAGAGAAGGGGGTGAGAGGGAGTCCCCTACACCCGTAGGCGTAGGAGAGGAGTAAGCCTCCTCTCCGGTTAAAGAATTATGGAGGGTCCCTTGCGCAAGCACAAGGGGGAAGCCTCCATTTTCTCGGTGGAGCTGCCCGAGGGCGGCTCCGTTGATTTTCTTGGGGAAGTTGGGGGTTGGGTTTTTTTGGTTTTTTTGTCATACATGGGCATGGTGACCCCTTTTTTTAATACAGGACGCAATAGCTCATCACCTCTCGCAGTTGCCCGCCCTGCGAGAGGTGCTTACAAGCCCGGCAGAGCCAGGCGCCGCCATTCGGGACCACCCCTCCCGCCTGGTGGCCTGGCAGTCCATCGGCATGGCGGCTCCACCTTGGACACGGCGTAAAATTGATAGAATGTGAAGAGGAGAGAAAAGGGGATGTGAGGAAGGTATGGGTGGGGATGAAGCAGGTTGTTAAAAAAAAAACATCCCGAACCGGAGCTCAGGGGTTAGGGAACAATGTCCCCTCTCCCCCCAGCCCCGATCCGGGGTGGTTGGCTTGAGAAGAAGGTCAGCATCTACCCTGTGAAATTAGAGGCTGACCAGAGAAAGTTGTGGGAGAGGTTGTATGAAAAGCAACGAGGTAGGGGAGAAATCGGGCTATCTGAAGGAAAGAAGATAGGCTAAGCTGGGGCCGGACGGAGCGCTGGATCCCGTCAGCACGGCGGCCAGGATGGCAAATCGCCGCGCCCCTTACGGGGTTCCGACTTCGACGCGGGGGATTTCCACCGCGTCGTGAAACAATTGCCGAGGCCCTTTCTTCTGCTCTGGGATATGAACGATAAACACCCCCTCATGGGAGATTACTGAATTAATCCCAGGGGTCAGGTCCTTGCCGACTTGATCGACGATAATTTTTATCTTCAAGATCAAAATTACGATCTTGATCTAACATCACTTTATTTCTTTTGAACTTGATCTTGATGATCACTTATAATTTCAGATTCTTAAATATGCCGTTATGCTAATGTTATTTGTTATTTGTCCAAGCGAGATCTGGTAGGCAACTTTGTTCAACACCGACTATTTATGTTTTCTGCAACGAATGTACATAAGGTTCCAATTTAAACAAGAGATGATGTCACACATCCGAAGCCGTAAATTTTTATTTCACCAAAATAGTAAAGATTATATATTAACATCTTATATAGTTTCCAAATATTGACATTATTTATTAAATTATGCAAATTATTTATATAATTCAACATTATGCACATTTACTATTATCAAAATATATATGTTTACGTATAATAAAATATAGGCATAAAATATATCCTATATATCCGTATTCACAATGAATTAATTCTAAACACATTTTATTTATAGATAGAATTTTTTAATAATAACTGCAATTTTATAACTTTAATAAGCTCCCAAAGGAACCAAATATTCTAGCTTGTCATCATAACAGTCTTCAATATATTTAGATAACATTGTTGGCAATGAGGATCAATCTGTGCTATTAAAATGAAATTATTTTTAAATTGTCGAAAATACTGGGGTGTGTGATGAAGTCTGGCTGAGTGTGGTATGGCAGGTATTAAGGGCTTGTAGGTAGGGTTTGTATCTTTAAATTCATATAACAAGGTTTAATGGCTGCTATCTAGGCAAGTTTGTCATTAAACCAATCATCACATAAGCTATGAGGCCTATTTTTGTCTTCCAGTCGAATTTGTTCTGACTTCCAAAGTTTCTCACAGGAAATACGCTTTTAGGTTGGTTCCAGAAGGTGCCTCGGTAGTCACGGGTTAAAGGAAAATGACTCGAAAGGAAAGCGGCGATAAGTAGGTTTACTCTTAGCTTGGGCCTACTAATATGGCAGCAAGCGGAACAGTTCGAGTCCTACGCGGTTGTGTGTAAGTTTTCCGTTAATGTTAGATAGTTGAGTAGTAATTTGAGTGTGCTAGCCGAAAGAAGACAGGACCTAAGGATGAGGGGGGGGGGGGCGGATTCGTGACGCTAATAATAACAAAATAACAAGTAAGCTATACTGACAGACGACTTAACTGATTCTCTCTCTATCTTGATCTCCTTTCTTCTTCGTCGGGGAGGACGTCGCCTTTAAGGTCTTCTGTTCATCTTTGTGCAAGCCTCAGAAAGAAAACTCGGAGCAGTTACTCCGAGGTATTCAGTAGAGCAAGTACAAGTGGGTCTTCGAGGGCCCGTACTCCGCAAAAGAAATCGAAGAAGTAATAGAGGAAGGAGTCGTCTACATCCCACCAGAAAGCGTTCACGTAGTTAATATGCAGACGTATTAGTTAATTAAAAGGGGTAAAAAAAACTCAGAGATTCCAAAGTGAGAGCAAAAAGTGTAATAATAAATTATAATTAAAGGTGACTAAACTCAAAGGAAAGTGAATAAATACATGAATAATCAAATAGTTATAAATAGAAATATAAGTGATTAAAGTGGCTATATACAAAATACAGTAACAAGGTGAATATGTATTGGAAGTGAATAAATACATAAATAATTAAATAACTATAAATAGTAACATTAATGATTAAAGTGTCAAAGTACAAAATAAAGTAACAAAGCTGAATAAGTATAAGGTAAATAATAGAAAGATAAGTGATTAAAGTAACAAAATTGACTCAACGTTAAATATTTAATTAATCATTCGATTATAAACAATAGTATAATAAAGTGCCTCAATATAAACAACTAAATTACAAATAACTATGGCCGAGTGGATTCGCCACTGGCTAACAGTAGTTCAGCCTTTCGGGAAGCTGTTCGTAACTCGCCTACGCTATATCTTTTCTTTGTCCCCTTTCCTACTCTCCTATATCTACAGTGCTATACAAGACTAATGCTACATTTATATAGACGACCATTTGAATATATTGTGCACTTTAAATATTAATAGATTATGATCTAGTAACTACATTAAAAAACTGCCTATATCCAACTATAATAGAACGCCAGATGTATCTGTCTTGATCCATATCTGTAATTTCTCCTATTTAGTTACTGAAGTGTGAAATTCGGCTTTCAATTTAACATAGTATACAATGCACTGAACTTGGTGAAAGTATTTTAAGTTAAATATAACAAAATTCTAGAATCTTATTAAGTATTAATTTCAAATAGAAGTTTTATACTCTGATAAATATTATACACTGTGTTCAAGAATTTTCTCCGCATAATAATCTATTTTCTTGGACAGAAACTACATTCGAATTTTGGGGATGAATATGAATAGGTGAAGAAATCCAGCAAGTGTCCAACTAAAGAAGAAAATGGCGGTGACAGCAATGCTGGTTCAACCAAAATTGAAAGGCAGTCTACACCAAGAATGTTTCATATTTCCAAGCAACAACCAGGAGTGCCAATATTCAAGGATATCCTTGAAAAGAAGATACTCTCGCTTGTGGCTAATGGGGTCCTTCCATTGAGCCTAGTTCAATTATGAACATTAGACTATTGCTAGCCTAGCTAAATATTTTTATATTTTTTCCATTGCTAATCTATTGTATTTCTTTTATTTTTAAAATATTTTTCACACGTCAACCCAGCTGCTCAAGTGCCATCTAGACGCACCCTGACATACAAACCAGAAGGCCAGCAAAGTTGCGAGTATATATAAAAAAAAACCGACTGAGAAAAATAAAAATACAAAACAATCGAAAATACAAGGATCGCAAAATGACGATGGAGAAGACATATCAATAGCGAAGGTTGGACGATGGCAATAACTTGATTCAGATTGTCTTTCATTTATGTGATGATGGCGAAGACGTCACGGCGGTGAAGATGTGACAGTGGCGAGTCATGGCGAGGAGAGAGACATATTTTCGTCATCGACACATCGTCATTCTGCAATCCCTTCTTTTTCGATTTTTCTTGTATTTTTTTATCCTTTTTTTTCCATACTCGCACTTTCTTTTGGGTCCCTTTGCACGAAATGCACGTTATGTTATGATAAATACCACATAATAATCATTAAACGCAGAAAAATCAAAAGGCCATAAAAGTTGCGAGTATACATGTATACCGACCTCCCAGATTCAATTTTTATTGCCATTCCAAATCGACGAGGTCTTATTGTCGCAGCCTGTATATTGAAATAAAAATACGAAGAATAAAATGAGAATGGTGATGGTTCCATGTCGACCCCGTAAGGGGAGCGGCGATTTGCCATCCTGGCCGCCGTGCTGACGGGATCCAGCGCTCCGTCCGGCCCCAGCTTAGCCTCTCTTCCTTCCTTCAGATAGCCCGATTTCTCCTCTACCTCGTCGCTTTTCATACAACCTCTCCCACAACTTTCTCTGGTCAGCCTCTAATTTCACAGGGTAGATGCTGACCTTCTTCTCAAGCCAACCCCCCCGGATCGGGGCTGGGGGGAGAGGGGACATTGTTCCCTAACCCCTGAGCTCCGGTTCGGGATGGGTTTTTTTAAACAACCTGCTTCGTCCCCACCCATACCTTCCTCACATCCCCTTTCCTCTCCTCTTCACATTCTATCAATTTTACGCCGTGTCCAAGGTGGAGCCGCCATGCCGATGGACTGCTAGGCCACCAGGCGGGAGGGGTGGTCCCAAATGGCAGCGCCTGGCTCTGCCAGGCCTGTAAGCACCTCTTGCAGTGCGGGCAACTGCAAGAGGTGATGAGCTATTGCGTCCCGTATTAAAAAGAGGGTCACCATGCCCATGTATGAAAAAAAACAAAAAACCCAACCCCCAACTTCCCCAAGAACATCTACGGAGCCGACCTCGGGCAGCTCCACCGAGAAAATGGAGGTCCTCCCCCCCTTGTGCTTGCGCAGGGGACCCTCCATACTTCTTTAACCGGAAAGGAGGCTTACTCCTCTCCTACGCCTACGGGTGTAGGGGACTCCCTCTCACCCCCTTCTCTGGAGGTGCTTTCGGGCACCTCCCTATCTCCAGCGGCAGTCCCTCCTTTGCTTTCTAAGGGGACTGCCAAGAAAGCCAGCAGGCAGCCCATTGCCGACCGACCCTCGTGCAAGCGGCTCGGTAGGGCAAACCCCCTTAGGAGGGAGAGGGAAGTCAGGCCCCTTCGGTCGCTTCCCTCAAAAGACCTGCTGGCAAGAATTTTAAACCTTGCTGGGGTCAAGGCCTGTGCCTCCCCACACAAGACTGGCGACACTGCCAAGGGGACCTGCGATGTCCTGGGAGGGGATGGCCAACTGGAGGGTCCCCCTCAAATGGCCGAGGGCTCCAGAGGCAGTAAAAGGAGGGGAGGGATATCCTCCGACAGGTGCCCCCACGACAACCAGGACCTTCTCCATTTCGGAGAGGGACCTGGCTGAGGACGGCCCATCTGGCATGGGGGCTTCTGCCGGCGGAGGTGAAAAGCGGGTTCATTCCCAACCCTCCTCTCCTAAAAAGAAAAAGACTAAAAAGACGAAGAAGACTCGGGGCTCCTCTCCATCCGCGGGGGCTGCGGGGACGGATGGGTCTGCTACCACTTTGGTAGGTGACCAAGCCAAGATCGGCACATCCGGCCCCTCTACCCCCTCGTGTGCGGAGCCCCTGACTAAGACTAACACCAAGAATGCACAGGGCGGAGCCTCGATGACATCGGGGCCCCTGATTCAGAGGTTACCTGGCGTTTTCGAGCCCGCTGGCTTCAAACGCTTCCTCGTTATTCGCTCCACTGATGGCACCATGTTGTCCAAGGGCAACATGATCCATCAGAGGAGAGGATTAGCTAGTGCAATTGGTAGAGAGCCGAAGGTAACCCGTTTCTCGGACGGAAGCCTTCCTGGCGAATCCCGCCGAGGCGGCCAAGATAAGTTCTCTTCGGATACTTCATGGCACCCCGGTGAGTGTGACGCCGCACTCTACCATGAACTTTGTGAAAGGAGTAGTTTATGCGAGGGAACTTGTTGACTACTCCATTGAGGACATCACCCTAGAGCTGGCCGACCATGGGGCGGTCAAGGTCGAACGTGTGATGAGAAAACAGGGAGGGGCCTCGAGACCCACCCCTACACTCTTCGTCACGTTCGACTGTGACAAGCTCCCTGAGTCGGTGCGTGCCGGTTGGTACCGCTACCGCGTGAAGGCATTCGTGCCACTGCCGCGGCGTTGCTATTACTGTCACCGCTTCGGCCATACGAATCGATCATGTAGACGTGCAAAATCGGGGTCACCCGAAGTCTGTGCAAATTGCTCAAGGTCGCACACGATAAGTCTAAATCGTGTGTGGCCAAGTGTGTCAATTGCGGAGAGCCGCACCCTGCTTCTTCGAAGCAATGTGGTGTATATCTCCTTGAGAAAGAAATCCTGGCCATTCAGGCCCAGGATCGACTCTCATTCCGCGAGGCTAAGGACCATCTCCTGGCGCGCCCGGCTCTGCCTGGGACGTCATATGCCTCAATAGTTAGGAAAGCACCCTCTGCTCCTGGCCCATCCAGGCCAACGAGCACGGTTGTTTCCGCGCCCATTCGGAGCCCTTCTGCGGGCTCTACTACACCCGGGCGCTCCCCTGGTAAAGCTGGCGGCAAAAAGGGTTGACACCCAGCCCCGGCTAAAACCAGGGCTCCCCCCTCTTCCCCCAACGTGACCGTTTCCCGTAAGGCGAAACGGCCACGCGCCTCCACCGAGTCGTTAGACTCACAGGAGGCAACACCCCTGAAGATGGTCGCTAGGCCATCTTCCGGGGTTCCTAAAGCTGTCCCCCGAAAGGAGGACAGCAACAAAGGAGCTTCGGCCCTTCGCCCACGCCCCGAGGTGGAGCGAGTGGCTCGGAGACGGTGGTTCCTCGAAAACGGGGCCCCCCGCCTCCCAAGCCGCAACGCCCGCCTAAGGTTTCGAGGCGGGTAGAGGAAAAGACTCGCATGGCGAGCCCAACCTTCCCCAATAAGTCCTCGAAGGCGACAGCGCCTTCAGCGCTTAGTCCGGCCAACAACGCCCGGGGTTCTGCCCCCGGGAAGCGTACGGCCATTCCAGTGAGGGTCTTCAATTCGAGGAGGGCCCCCGCGTCTCCTCCGAGCTAGGCCTGGAGGGCATATTCCTTCAATGGAATTGCCGTGGACTCCGGGCAAACTGGGAGGAGCTGCGGAGGCTCGTCTCGTCCCGTTCCCCGTTAGCTATTTTTTTTGCAGGAGACCATGCTAGGCGCGTGCCCGCTGCCTGCCTTCACGGGGTATAAGGGTCTTGCGACCCCACCACCGCGGGATGGCCGGGCTGGCGGATGCGCGGTTTACACCCGGCATGATGTCTCCGTCCTTCCTTTCTCTTTAGATACCTCCTTTCAGGCAGTGGCTGTGCAGCTGCACCTGGATAGGAGGTATACTATCATTTCTGCGTACATTCCACCGTCAGCTGACTTCGACGCGGGGGACTTCCGCCGCGTCGTGGCACGGTTGCCGAGGCCCTATCTCTTGCTTGGAGATCTGAACGGCAGGCATCCTCTCTGGGGAGATTACTCCATAAATCCCAGGGGACAAGTCCTTGCCGATCTGATCGAAGAGCTTGAGATGGGTGTCCTAAACGTGGATGAGTTTACGCATCACTGTCCGAGAACCGCTTCATTTTCTTGCCTTGACCTATCTTTGTGCTCTTTGGATGCACAGCCTGATTTTATTGGGAGGTGGTCGATGACCTCCATGGTAGTGATCACTTTCCCATTCAAATATCATTTTCAGGGCAACTGCCGCCTGAGAGACCACCTCGGTGGTGCTTGGCGCGGGCGCGGTGGCCTGCATTTCAGGAAATGACTGAATTCTCTATCTCAGTCGAGGAGTTTAGGTCGGTAGATGAGGCCGTTGAGTTCTTCTCCGGCAACCTCATCGCCGTGGGCCTGACTACTATTCCTAGGACGTCTGGCCGTTTTGCACGCCGACCACTCCCATGGAGGTCGGCCGAGTGTGAGACGGCCCTCAAACAGAAGCGTTATGCCTACATGCGCTATAAGCGCCACCCGAACGATTTCACTGTCGCTGAATTTCTTCGGGCTAGGGCTAGGTTCCGGTATATTTCGAAGCACGCCCGCTGCTCTTCTTAGCGGGCATACGTGTCTTCACTTAACGGGAAGACCCCTTTAGCTGAGATGTGGAAGTGAGTCAAAAGGATTCGGTGCAAGTTCTCGCAGGACCCCTCCTCCCGTTCTCCAGGAGAATGGGACCGCAATCTCGGACCCCGCGTCCGTGGCGGAATCCTTAGCGACCGCTTTTTCCGCATTCTCTAGCCGTGATGCTGCTCCGCCAGCATTCAATGCACGTCGTGATGTCGCGGAAGGCCGCCGGCTGGACTTTACCTCCAGAGGCGGAGAACCCTTCAACGACAAGTTTACTGTGAGTTAGTTGAGTTCCGCTCTCGCTTCGTGCGCGGACACCGCCCATGGTCCGGACGATGTCCCGTACGCCATGCTTCGACACCTGGGTGAGCGAGGCATGGCCTTTCTGTTAGATTTGTTCAACAGGATCTGGGTGGAAGGTCTTCTCCCAGACTCCTGGCGAATCACTACTGTGCTCGCCTTTCGCAAACCGGGAAGAGATCACTCTACTCCGACCGGTTTTCGCACAATCTCTCTAACCTCTTGCGTGTGCAAGTTGATGGAGAAATTGGTAAATGTTAGACTAGCCTTTTTCCTGGACAGCGGAGGCCATCTGTATTCTGCATAGTGCGGCTTCCGTAAGTTCCACTCCACGTCGGATGCTCTGCTCTGACTGGAAAATGCGGTCTGCGAGGCTTTCCTTCGTAGACAGCACTACGCCAAGGTGTTTTTTGATCTGGAGAAGGTCTATGATACCGCATGGCGATACGGTATCATGGAGACTCTCCACACGATGGGGGCGAGGGGACGCCTCCCAATGTTTATATCTGAATTTTTGCGAGATCGTCGATTCCGCGTACGGGTGGGGGGAGCTCTCTCCAGCCCAAAGGAGCAGGAAGAGGGTGTCCCGCAGGGAAGTGTCCTCAGTGTCACACTCTTTGCCCTGAGCATCAACGGCGTCACCTCGGTGCTGCCGGAAGATGTTCTCGCTACGCTATACGTGGACGACCTTTCGATCTCTTTTGGCGCGGCCCAGATGCCAACTCTGGAGCGGCGACTCCAACAGGCATTGAACCACGTCTCTCGCTATGCCAAAGCGCACAGGTTTCGGTTTTCTTTGGCCAAGAATAAGGTGGTGCACTTCTGCTGCCATCCACGGCTTCACCCCGACCCAGATTTGTTTCTTAATGGGGTGCGCCTGGATGTGGTTGAGTCGCACCGTTTCCTTGGTCTTGTATTCCACCGACGCCTCACCTGGGAGGCTCATATTCGCAGCCTTAGGGTCTCTTGTACCCGCGCCATGGACATTCTCCGTTTCGTGACGTTCAGCGCTTGGGGCGCTGATAGGGCTACTGCCCTACTTTTTTATCGATCCTTTGTTCGTTCGAAGCTCGACTACGGATGCGAGTTTTATGCATCCGCAGCCGAGCGTTTATTGCGGATGGTGGATTCGATCCACCACACTGGCCTTCGCCTTGAGACCGGTGCCTTCCGCACTTCCCCTATTGAGAGCCTGTTGGTCAATGCTGGGGAGATGCCACTCGCTCTGCGCCGCGTGCAGTGCATCACTCGCCTGTACGCGCGAGCCCGGCGCCTCCCTCAGTCGCCAACAGCTCTCACTGAATCCGCAGCTGATCTCGATGGTGCCTATGCTCCCGAGAGACGCCAGTCATACCCTAAGCCCTTTGGGTTTAGGGCCAGGAAACTCCTTCGAGAGCTAGATATAGCTCTCGGGCCGGTGGCGCCCCTGGTTCTGCCCAGGACGCCACCCTGGAGGATACCACATTTGGCTATTTGTCGCTACGCCTCTGCTCCCAAAGCTTGTACTGCGCCGGGAGTATTGCGTTCGACCTTTTTGGAGCACACATCGTGTCACGCTGGAACCGTGCCAATGTATACGGATGGCTCCAAGTCCCAAGAGAGGGTTGGCTTCCACGCCGTATCCCCTCTGTTTGAAGTCAGCGGGGCTCTACCAGGCGCTGCGTCTGTCTTCACGGCCGAGCTGGTGGCAATACACCACTCGGTACGGGAGATTACGCGACGTGCCCGGTTCGGAGACCGGATTGTGATATATAGCGACTCACAAAGTGCCCTGAGTGCTTTCAGGGCATTGGAATCTCCGCATCCCCTGGTTCGCGATATCCATGACGCCACGGTTTTGGCGAGCCGGGTGGATGTCGAGATTATCTTCTGCTTGGTTCCTGGACATGTATGAATTGCGGGGAATGAGCGCGCCGATGAGGGCGCCAAAGAGTCCGCGAGGACTCTGCGACCGGACCAGCGTTTCGCTCTTCCTCACACCGACTACATGACAGGAATACGGGCAGCTCTTCGGACTGCTTGGCAAAGAAGATGGGAGACGGTCGAAGGGAACTTAAAGTTGCGTGCCATTGCGCCGCGACTGTTCCCATGGACCTATCCCCCAATGCCGCGGCGGCTTCAGGATGCTTTCTGTCGTCTCCGAATCGGACACACTCGTGTCACGCATCGCTATTTGATGGAGCGCTCGCCTGCGCCCTATTGCAACGACTGCGTCGTCCCCCAGACTGTTCGGCACATTCTTGTCGAATGTCCCAGTCTGGGTGATCTTCGCGCACGATTCCTGTCCCAGTACCGGGATGAGCGGGGTCGCTACCGCCTGTCCCTTGTGCTCGGTTCAGATTTGTGCACATTGACTTGTGGACTTGTTGACTTCTTGGGGGAGGCCGGCCTTCTCCCTAATATTTAAGCAAGGTTTGT
Organism: Ceratothoa steindachneri; assembly: GCA_963969495.1. Lineage (NCBI taxonomy): Eukaryota > Metazoa > Arthropoda > Malacostraca > Isopoda > Cymothoidae > Ceratothoa > Ceratothoa steindachneri. The sequence continues at coordinate 124,431,757 of OZ018331.1, forward strand.
TTGTTTTTTGTTTTGTTTTGTTTTTTGCATTTGTTTTTTTTATTTTGTTTTTTTCCTTTAGTTGCACGCTCCTGCGCCGGGGGGACCTCTTCCCGACGCACCAGCTCTCTTCCTTTCTCCCTTTTGTTTTTTTGTTTTTTGTTTTTTTTCTCTTTAATTTTATTTTTAAAGTAGCCTAGAACTGGGCCAGTTTTAATACGGCGACTAATGCCCAAGTAGGCAGTCGCCAGATGAGCCCTTAAAAAAAAAAAAAATGTCCATGTCGAATACGTGAAAATAGAGAAAACACACCAATGGCGAATGCGTAATGATGGCGATAAATTGATTAAAATTGTGTTGCAGTGATGTGACCTCTTTAACTTTATGTGTCGATGGCGTAGATGCGACATCAACGGAGAAATGATGACGGGAAAGACATGATGATGGTGAAGACGATGCGAAGCCCCGATAACGGTTACACATGATGACTCCGAAGACTTTGAACGAAAAGATGACGACAAAATCCAGAGCAACCCAACGATGCAAATGACAGCAGCGACGCACAATTTTCCGACCATTGACCACGATAATCAACTTGAGCAGGCGAACTTTCGACAATGAGTGCGAACCGACGACACGAAATGGCCGCTGACTCCGACCAACGCCACGAACCATTATGCGATCGTGAAAAATACAATAATAGATGTAGAATGTTACTTATTTGCTTTATTTTTTTCAAAATCTGCTACAAATATATAATTAGTTATAAATCAATATTATTAAGCTGCCTAATGTAATTTTATTAATATTATACATATGTGAACTTTATTTCAATAATACTATTATTCACTTTCATTAAAGTCTGATTTATTTATCATGTAATTGTCAAGATTATTCTCAAATGTTTCTAAGTAGTGAAAATTGAACACTGATTCAGGAAAACTATTCCACCTCACTATTATTCTCACTGTATTTTTCTTACATTGATTAAAATGAGAGTAAAGCTTTCACATATTTTAGTTATGACCCCTTCTACTTGAACTATCAAACTTACAGAGCTGGTCGTTGCGGCAACGAGTTGCGACTTTGCGACTTTGCCGCACTATGAATTTCGAAGTCACAAAGTCGAAAGTCGCAAATGTTTTGAAAAAGTCGGACTAAGCAAAGTCGCACCGCCAATTTTCCGCGACTTTGAACCGGAACAAAGACGACTTTTTTTTTCAGAAATTGCTATTCAGCATGGTCGAGGACGTCCTCAGGGCCAAGAGATCCTCCCTGGATGAGGTCAACTTTGAGGAGCTCGTGTTCCTTAAAGGAAACGTGAATCTCCTTGAGGAGAAGATGGGCCAGGAGGACATGGAGGAGGAGGAGGAGGAGGATGACCTGTATATATTAGTTTAGGCTGTCTTTAAACTAAAAAACAAAACCATTAATACATATGTTTTTCTGCCATATAAAAGCATGTTTCTGTTATCGCGCTAAAGTTTACTTTGTAATTTAGCGGAGTCGCAATGTCGCAAGTCGTACTGGGGGAGAGGGGGGCAAGAATAGAGTCGCAAAGTCGCAGTCGCATCAGATCCGGCGGCAAAGTCAAAGTCGCACATGAAAAAACTAAAGTCGCGCCCAGCTATGCAAACTTAAATATATAATTTTTATCAACTAAATCTATTTTGGGTACATTGGTAAGATGTGATGCTTGTATTGCCTCACCTATCAAGGGAGTATTAGGACATACTTTTCAAGAGTGATTAGCAAACTAATTTGTTCTTGTTTACTCTACAAGACTACAACTTTTTTTCAATTCATATAAAGGTGATCTTAAAAAAAATAATGTGTTCAAAATTACTATCTTGATTTGGTCTGTGGCCTACAGCCTATCTGGCACTAGCAACTGGGTTTGGGTCTATTTTTATTAAAATGTTTCCACTACAAATCTCCTAATAATTTATTCTTGGTCTAAGTCTTTTCAGATCCATGCTTATTTACTAGCCCTAAAGGCAAGAAAAAACCTTTATCGGAATTCTTTTGATATAAGGAAAAATCAATCCGAAAAAAGCAGGTTGTTTCTTGCTTCAAGATGGTTTGGTTGTGACTTGGGAAGACGACTGGAACAAGCATGTAGGGATTATTATAGTTCTTTAATTCTTCGTAGTTTATTTTGAAAGAGCGATGACATGAAAATTGACTTCATATAATTATTTCTTGCTTCTTTTCTTGAATGATGATAATAATAATATTTAGACAATTTCACACGCCATATACAGCACACGCTTGCTCATTTTTACATTGTTAGCATAATAATAATAATTAAATACATTTTAATTTCTTAATTTGATTAGACCAAATATAAAATAAAACTGAGCTTTTAAATCCACAGATTTCTAACCAGATCAATGTTTGTTTATTTTCATGAAACAACATATTAACGTTAATATTAAAATTAATAATCTATAGAAATAATATTTTTTTAATACATTATTAATTTTATATCCTTGAAAATGGGTTCTTACTCAAAACGTCAGTACCAAGAAGTTAAAATACCATAATGAACTTCCTAAATGCATCCTTCTTATTTATCCTAAAAATACGTATACGCCTGGCAACGCGCAACCCCTTTGCTCTCTCTCTCTCTCTCTCTCTCTCTCTCTCTCTCTCTCTCTCTCTCTCTTTCTCTCATATTATATATATATATATATATATATATATATATATATATATATATATATATATATATATATAGAGAGAGAGAGAGAGAGAGATAGATAGATATGTTAATGTATTGCAATATCAGACAACTGACTCTACTTCCGGTCCAGCGTGACGCAATAGTCCTCGAACTGTGCTTTTTGTGTTGGCACATTAACGGGCTCCTTTAGTTATATCTCCCAGTTCGAGGACTAGCGCGTCACGCTAGACCCGAAGTAGAGTCAGTTGTCTGATAATCCAATACATTAACTGTGCCAATCTGTCTTTGATTTTTTTTCCATCTTTCAAATGTATTTAGCAGAGCTAACGCTGGTATATTTAACATATATCCTGTTTTCTATGACGGTAAATGAAACTAGCATTGAGGCGATCTTATGAAATGATTTCTTGAAGAATTTCCCTCGCGGTATGTGAATTTTACTTTATGGCCAAAATACATCATTTACCGTTAAAGCTTTAAAATAGCTCCTAATTATTAATTAGAATTAACGAATAACCAAATGGATGATCTAATAATTACGTATGTATATATTTTTAAATAATTCCATGCAAGTCATGGGATACCAATTATTGTGACCGTTTTATTTTTACGAAAAATGTTCAGAAGGCACTAACCTCCATTGTTTTTTATAGTATAACCAGTTTTATTTTTTTTCAAGTCAGCGTTAGTTATAAATGAGTAATTCGCCTACAATAACCTCACTTCCAAGCGGGCAAAATCAAAAGGTACTATAATCACAAATTCATTAGTTAGTCCTAAAAATTGGGAACTAGTCTAAAAAAATAGTAAAATATTACATCGTTCTCATACATTATTTAAATTTGACTGTTATCATCCAAATCTTTCACAAATGAACGGTGGCCATTAATTCGGTATTTTCGCATCTATAGTTATGTTAACTTATTCACCCCTGACACTTTTTGTGACTGCTCTCATCTTTGGATACCTTCCCCTGCATAGAAAAAGGAGGAAAACTGCACAGTAAACCCCGCTACTCTGAGCCAACGGATTTATCAATACGGATAGTGAGTGAAAAGTCTTTTTACTCCAAAGCCCTGCAACTGAGTCCAAAGAATATCTAAATTACGCGCGCTCGTGATCCTACGTCCCGGATAACCAGCGCAAACTTTGGAACCCTTTCTTCTTTTTTTCAACACAGCAGCACATCCTGAGTTCAGGTAACTTTTCTGCCGCCTGTCTCTGACGTGTCCGAACCCCGGAAGGAAGCCTTGCAGGGGACACGAAGAAGGGGACCCCAGTTTGGGGTGGAGTGGTTAGGACAGGTAGGTGGATCCTGTAAGACAAGATCATCAGTAGGGCAGATAAAGGAGAACTCGGGAATAGTAATAGGTCAACGCCCCGCGATAAGGGCCTGTTAGGTTCGCAACCGGAATCGCCGCCTTGGGGCCGTCATGGACGACTCCAATGGCTATAAGCGCATTTCCCTCAGGGTGAAAGAGCGCTGTTAGAAACCAGTGAGGGAGAAAGTTTTCGAAGTCGCCTTCTCGAAACTTGGGATTGCTCTTTGCTGAGTGAAGGAACAAGCATATGCCTGCCTAGCCATATGCGACCCGAGCCAGGACATAGATAATATTCTGAGCACAAAATCTAGAAATGAATTTGAAAAGATCGGCCTCGTTCCTAAGGTGCCCCCTCAAGTTGCTGCACATAGATCGATCATCTGTCGACGCATTGGCCCTTACGTTGGCTCACACTCTGCTGAAGAAATGCGACATGAAATAGAGTCCAAGCAAAATTGGTCTAAGATAGACGAAGTGTATAAATTCAAGAATTGGTAAGGAGAGGAATACAGTCATGTATTCAAAGTGACATTTTAAACAACTGAAATAGCAAACAAAGCTAAGGAAAATGGAATGGCTATGTTTAACTCCAAAGTTTCAGTGTCCTGCATTGAACGAGAGGTGTTTATCCCACTTCAAGTGTGCTTCACCTGTTATGCCCTAGAGAAACACTCTACAAAAGAATGCTCGTTCGAAGGTAAGGTATGCTTTGAATGTGCCTACACAGATCATACGTGTAAAGAGTGTAAAAACCCGCAGAAGAAATGTATAAATTACAGCAATCCGCATCGAACCCTATCCATGGCCTGTCCGCTTAAAAAGACCTTAAGAGCTGAACAGAAGAAACAGATAATAGAGGATAGGAACAAAAAGTCTAACACGACGTACGTACAAGCGGCAAAAGCAGACATTGATCAACATAAACTCGGAAATGCAACCAGATTTGGTGATGTGCATCCTTCATGAACAATTTGCTAACATTATTAATCCAGGAAGCTATGCAACGGAAATGAATAAGATGCTAGTCACAACGGGCTCAATCAAACCGATGTGATTCCCGGACAATCCTCCATCGGGGAAGCTGTTCCAGGCCCAAATCAAAGCTATGAAGGAAACTGACAATATATCACTCCACGTCTAGAGACATCCGCCTGAATAAACCAAGAACGTCAGTACCTAGCGACTCCTGAACAGAACCACGCCCCACGTCCTACGCCTGAAGATGAGATCACCACTACAGCTACGCAAATTGGAAGTAAAGAAGAAACCGAGCAAATGGATAGTGTTGTTCCCCCCAAAACCTGTAAAACAATAGAAGAACTAGTGTAGCAGCTAACATCCTTGCTAGCTCCTACAAAAGTATAATTCCCCGTCTGAGAGATTACTCATCTCGCTTCCATTAATTCATATTCATGTACGACAATTCCAATCATATATAACTCGTACGATTTCCAACAAAATTTACCCTACGTATCGTCCGATAATAATTATCCTATACGTTGTATGATATATATTTCATCCAATCTAAATCCTTGTCTGACGTATTTTAAACCGACCAATCAACATCAATCTTCCTCGCCCCGAATGCTCGCTGACAATTTTCGTTCACTCGTGTTCTCGTTATCGTCAAACAAAGTCAGTAAATTAACGTTACCATTATTCAACTCAATCGAATATGTTACCTATTCAAAATGTAATTCCCTCTTTTCTCTCCATTTCTAGTCCCCTTGATATTATAATTCGAGCAAGTATTCTGTTTGAAACTATTGCCAAGTCCATCCATCCATACATTAAATATATCATATATCCTGTAAATTATATCGACCAAATCTTATATTAAAGATATCCAATATATCATTCCATAATTTATAACTCAAATTTATATAAATATTTATTCGAATATATAATTGCTCTAAACCTACATTATATTCGATCAAATTCATTATTCTCATTCTGTGTATTTTCCATTTTCTCCTTGCTCTTTGTTTGACTATATCTTTCTCGTTAATTTATAAATAAATATAGAAATATATTACTCTTAGTTTCCCCTGAAATTGCCGGTTGCCTATTCTCATTTTTACTCTATTAGAATCTAACATGTGACTCCTCTATTCTCATTCCTCATTCTTATAAAGCATTGGCTGGTGAAGATCTAGGCTTTACATTCTCGTCAACCAGAGTATATATATATATATATATATATATATATATATATATATATATATATATATATATATATATATATATATATATATATATATATATATATTTATATATATATATATATTTATATATATATATCTATATATATATATATATATATATATATATATATATATATATATATATATATATATATATATCACCCATCTCTCCATATATACATTATATACATATACAATCCGATCCGCTTTACTAGGTAACTAGGTATGAGGATTTACGGTTCACCATTTGCACCAATGCCGAAGATTTCAAAATCAACGGACATCATATCAGGAATCATTAAGGGGAAATACAAATACGACTACGAAGCCGAATTAAACGAGGATGGCCTGCTAACGGGTCTAAAACAAGGCTTAATTGAGATCTCCCAGGATTCTTGCTTTAACCTCGCACATGAGATATTTAAAAAGAAGAGAGGCGGGAGGATAAGATCCCCAGCCAGAGGGGGCGGATCGAAACCGAAACAGTTGCATAAAAACTAATCATGGCTAATCAAATAAGATATATTATAAAATTAAAAATCTTCTCTCTCAATGTCAACGGTTGGACAAATAAGAAAAGGATTTAAAGCGAAATCATAAGGAACCTGGACCCAGATATCATCCTCATTTCTGAGTACGGCGTTGGCATGAAGACAGATTACATTAAAATATACGATTACGAAGTACTAATGGCAAATCACTCTAACGAAAGATTTGATCGTGTTGCAATTGCAATTAGGAGAGGCATAAGATTCCAAGAAAATCCACGACTAGATGAGTCTTACCTAGCGATAAAAATCAAGATGACCTATGAAGACGTTGTGGTGGCCGTCGGTTACCAGCCTCTAAGACGCTCATATTTGCTAATTCCTAACTTTATCCGTTTATTCCGCAGAAACATCTCTACAATCTTAATCGGAGACTTCAATGCCCGCTGCAGAGAGGCGAGCTACACGGCGGCATTTAATGGAGCGGCTAACTCACTCAGCCTCCTAATTAATAGGAACATAGTGCAGAGGGAGGAACCAGGTTTCGCCACCTTTTTAACCGAAAGGTCCTTGACCACGACCAATATTATACTAACTAACGCAAATTTTGCACTTAATCAGGTGACGGTACCAGGCCCTTATATACTATCTGACCATATCAGCCTGGTGACAACGCTCTCAACCTCACCGATACAGGTTGAAATACCCAAACGAAGGTGCTTGAACAGAGCTGATTGGGACGCATATAAAGAACATATGAACACCATATAAGAAAATCGACTGGAAGGAGCCTCGCTGGAAAAGATCGATCAATATCTTTGAAATGTAGTGGAGAAAATTAAAGAGTCTGACCGTCTAGCTATCCCATGGATGAGGTTCAAAACTCTCCCGGCCTTAAGATGGGATAGAGATATCACCGAGAGGATGGACCGCATGGAAGTCTTTATCAACGATATAAAATTGTATGGAAACACAGCCCAACGTTATAGATAACTGCGCGAATTGAGAAACACCATCAAGCTTTTCATTATGGAAAAGACTAAGCAGACTCGGGACAACATAATTGGAAATATGGACACAGAGAGCGACCCGAGAAAATTTTGGAATCAAATTAAGAGATTAAGAGGAACCTCACCAAGGGATAAAATAAGATTATTAGTCAATGGAGATGAAATTACCAGGGATAGAGATGTAGAGCTCTATTTCAAAAATTATTGGATAAATAGATTTTGTATAAGCGAATCCGAAAATGCAGAATTCAACGGGGATTACGAAGAGGAAGTATAAACCAGGTTGAGAGAACTGGGTGATGATCTCACACCCCACCATCTGGTTAACAGGACACGCCGTGCTCGTGAGGAAGGTAGGCCATTCACTCATGAGGAGTACGAAACCGCACTGAAAAGCTTTAAACAGAAGGCACCGGGAATGACAGGAATAACGAAAAAGCATCCTATAAACGCACCCCCAAATGTTAATCAAGCTATTTTAAATATCTTCAATGCATGCATAAATGGTGGCCACTTCCCAGTTATTAAAAAAAGCTAAAATGATATTTGTGATAAAGCCTGGAAAAATCAAAGAAAGCAATCAATATCTAGAGGCCAATCTCCCTATTGGAGTTTATAGGAAAACTTTTTGAAAAACTCTTGAACACCAGACTTACGAACTACCTGGAAACTGAGGACCTATATAACAACCAACAGCACGGTCTTCGTAGGAAACTCGGCTCGGAAACCGCACTGGCCCTCATAATTGAGAAGATTGCTATTTCTAAGGCTAAAGACAATAGAGTAGACATAATGTTAAGAGACTTGGCCTTGGCAGTTGACAAGGACTGGGTACCAGGCCTGAAATGAAAGGTCTACGACCTAGGCATGGAAGATGGTATGACGAGGATTTTAGGCAATTACGTTGAAAATCAACGTGACTCTTCATAAGCGAGCAATCGCTATATGGAAAAAAAAATGCCGGAAGAAATAATAAATCAACTGAGACTACCGAATGAAGACTACCCTGATATATACTTCAAACAAGCATTTGGAAGCAGCCAGCTGAAGACGCAAAGAGAAATGATACCGATATATACCTAAAAAAAAAAAATACATGTATAACTTAAGAAGAAGATCCGAAGTGGACATATTAAAATAGAACAACTACAAAATAATAAAATATCCGAATTGGAGACAACTAAAAAAAACTCTCGACAGATTAGAATAAGATAACTACAATATAATAAAAAATCAGAAGTGGAGAAAATTGAATAATTAATTAAATTAATATAAAAAAGATCCGAAGTGAACACATTAATTAAAATTTATTAGAGCATTAAAACATAAAGAAAGAATCCAAAGAAGAAAAAGTGCGTAAGCAAGTTATCCAAAAATAAGAAAAAAAGGCTTGAACGCTAAAGCGTTTTAACACAAAATATATCATAAAGAAACATAACTACTGAGTTTGCCAGACAACCTGGCATATATTTCTCTCTCTTAACTACACATACTTCTATCTATTTCTCTTTTAACTATCACCACACCAATTTATCTCTTTAAATATCACAATCACAATCGCCCTTGACTGTAGGAAGGTCACATAATATGAAGGAAGTGGCCGAATTAGCTGATTGTTTGTATTATAAGCTATATGTAAATAGGAAAACTGCTTCTTTGGACCTTACCCTCAGAATTTCCAAGCACTGTTGTTGTTTGTAGATTGAAAACGCGACGGAGCTTCCTACCAACGGACTAAGGTTCAATAAGGCTCGAGGTATTTACCTTGCTCGGCAAAAGTAGAAATCTAAGCATCAGCACAAGCAAATTGACATATTAGGCATCTCCAGCGCGCTGGTCGTATTCGGCGTAACCAACGAAGGTATTCCAGCATGACAAGTAAGGCAAATTATTATCATATTTCATTTTCTTCTTCTGTCTTTCCTCACTCTGATCCTCATTTTGAATCGTTGGGTTTGTGCTGGTACCACCGATACCCCATTAAGACAGCGAATGGTAAACAGACAGCTCAGTATTTTTACTATGGGATCTTCACGCTTTCTATCGAGTTCTTCGTCTTTTTCTTCGAATAACACTTTAGTTTCATCACCTAGCCATTTAAATTAAAGAGGCATCTGGTTTCATGGTCAACGGCATCTGCATTATTGTGCTTTAGGCAGGTTAGTTCTGCTTTCCGCCTCTTTATAGAATTACGAGCCAGCAAGTGCTCTTAGATCACACGAAGCTAGTTCAAGGAGTACGGGAAATATTGGAATTCTGATGTGAAGGAAGATAGGATATGGATACACTATTTGCTTAAGGACTCCTATTTCTTTAGTTATATTTTAAAGTAATAATTATCTATTCTATTTTTAAATATATCTATTGCAGTGATTTCAACGACTTTCCTAGGCACGTTATCCAAATTTGTGTTATTTTATAAGAAAATAAATGATCTTCCATCGTATTGTTAAATATTTTGTTTGGTGGGTTGAAACCGTTATTTTTAGTGGCCACTCAGTATTCTAGCCCAAATATTAAGTCTTATATTAGTGAACCGTTTCCTATTTTAAACGCTTCAATAAGTTGGCCTCGCAGATACTAATTTTTCAGTGAAAATAAATTGCGGTGCTTCGGTCTTTTCTTGTACGATCTATTTCTAAGTTCAACAAGTAATTTCGTATCTTGACGCTGAACGCACTTTCAATACTATAATATACTTTCACAAGTATGGAGACCAGATGCACCACGTACTTTAAATGAGGTCCTACAAGCGATGTATATAAGGGGGAAAATCACACCTTTCTATTTATACGTAAAATGGCTGGATATGTAGTCTAAAACCTTATTTACCTTTTGCGAAACTACACTACATTGGACAGTCTCCAGATGGGCGCCATTAAATTAAAAAAAAATACAGGGTATTATTAAAAACAAATAGACCACTCGATATTAAAACACCTAAAGACTTTTTACATGTTGACTATTTAAAATTTAGGTACAATATTGAGTCATAATTTATATTATCGAACCTGTATTTTAAAACTTCAATAAGTTGGTCGCTTAGATCACGATTTGCTAGTGAAAGTCAATTGAGGTATTTCGGTCTGTTTTCGTACGATCTATTTTACTAAGTACTGGAATTAATTTCGACACTCGACGCTGAACCCGGTCCATTAACGCAATTCCGTTTCACATAATATATGTAGACCAGAATTGCACCGCATATTCCAAATGAGGTCTTACAAGCAATTTATATAAGATAAAAATAATATCCCTTAATTTAAACATGAAATGATTGGTTATGTAGCTTAAAATCCTATTAGCTTTTCTAAAGCTACAGTGAATTGTTTTGAACATTTTAGATCACTCTTGATTGATTGTGAATAAAATATGACTACCCATATCACAATCTCTTCGGAGATTATCGTTACTTACATGTATTACCTTCATTTGCTCACATTGAATTGTATCTACCATCTTTCCTACAATTCGACGACTTTACCTGAACCTTTTGCAAGTTAGTTTTCATTCACTATGATATTTTGCTCTAATGCATAATTTTGTGTTATCAGCAAATATTTAAATTTTACATACATAATTAATATATTTCAAGTTCCTTTATTTAGGATATTAATAAGCAAGGGGGTGAGAATTTAGGGCTGAAGTACGTTAGTAATCGATGCACATGAACAATTATTTGCATTGATAATAACTCTCGCCTACGGTTTTCCAAATAAACTTCCAACTTCTTTATTACGCAGCCTACTATTCTCGGCATTTTTCGCTTTAGAACTATTTTTTTTTAGGAATAATGTGCAAAATAAGAACAAGATAAAACAACATTTTCAGTTTTATCTAAATCATACGTGAAAATTGCATAAAAATAAGCGAGCAAATTAAATCGACAGCCGTGTTGGGATCATTTATTAAGCTATTTAATTCCAGATTCCCAACGATCCTGTCTCGCACAATGGACTCTAAATGTTTACCAGCGACTGAAGTAAGGGAAATGGGGCAAAAGTTACCAGTATTATTCTTTATGCAATTTCGAAAATTTGAGTTACATCTGTCTCTTTAAAGGCTTTAAGAACTATTTAGTCCGTAATAGATTTTGTGAAAAATGTATAAAGGAGTTTTAACAACTCACATTCTAATTCTTTAAGCTTTGGAATTTTATTAATATAAAAGGTAATTTCATTTTCAGTTATGAGAATTTGTGGAAGTGGCCTCTTTTTAAAAAAATTATTACGTCTTGTATTGTAAGTAATTTATGTGTATCTTTGAAGGTAAAAAACTTTTAAAATTCTTCCTCTAATGTTTTAATCACTTGGTCCGGGTCTTTACTAAGATTACCTTCAGCATTCAGAAGAGACCCGATGCACTTTCTAATTTTCTTGCGATTATATATATATATATATATATATATATATATATATATATATATATATATATATATATATATATATATATATATATATATATATATATACATATATATATATATATATATATATATATATATATATATATAATGTATAAATCTTTCATGAACGCGGAAGAATGATGAAATGAATCCAGTGGTTTAATTGAGGTCAAAGAGGTTGCTTACTTCTTCAGTGTGCACAGTTCGAATCCCACCCCTGTACGGAATTTTCGCGAATTAGGAAATAACATTTCCGAAGAAAAATTATCCTGTTTCTTGTGGTTTGCTGGATTCATATATATTCGGTCGCTCAAAAGAAGGGATGTCGGTCTTTTCCAATTGTGTGTGTATATATATATATATATATATATATATATATATATATATATATATATATATATATATATATATATATGATAGATATAGGGTCTTTCAATAAGGTCGCTCAATTTTTAAATGTAAATTCAACAAGTTGTGTGTAATATATACTCTCAATTTATTTTAAATTTGAAAGTACCTTTTATGGCATTAAGTGTAGAATATGATTTCTTTCAAATGTCCGCTGCGGCTTCGCTTGGTTGAACGTATTCGGGAGGCCCAATTTTCATGACTTTGTCGCATAAATCTGGCTGAATTTGCTGGATGGTGTTCGTTATGTTGACTTTGAGGACATCAACTGTTTGCGGATTATTCGCATACACCTTCGATTTAAGGGAGCTTCAAAGAAAGTAGTCTAATGGCATTAAATCGTATGATCTCGGTGGCCAGTTGACGTTGCCACCGCGCGAGATGACACTGCCCTGAAATCGCTGGTGCAAAATGTATATTGTGGCGTGCGAATTGTGACACGTAGCGCCGTCCTGTTGGAACCACATTTCGTCAGTATCTATATCAGGCATATAATCCAGTTGAGGCCACAAGAAATTTCTTATCGTCGATCTGTATGTCTCGCCCCTCTGACGGTTATGGCAATCCCATCTTCGTTCTCCAGAAAATACGGACCGATGATTACGTTAGACGAAAATCCGCACCAAACAGTGACTTTGTTGGGATGCAATTGGTGCTGGTGTGTCTCATGTGGATCGTTTTCGTCCCAAATCCGACAGTTTTGCTTGTTCACAAATCCATTCATCAAAATATGGGCCTCGTCGCTGAAGATGATAGAAATCACGTAATGCGCGGAACGTTTGTCAAACGGAGCACTGATTTTGATAATAACATTCGATGATTTACACACGCTGTTCAACGCTATAACATTCCATTCTGACTTGCCAAGTACTACTAAAAAGTTCACAGTGAGGTTGCCAGATGTCGCTTTAAAATTGTGATCAATATCACCTGATAAAGTTTGAGCGTCCTTGTTGAAAAACCCTATATATATATATACAAGCCGCTGTTCTCTTCCTTAACAGGAAGAGCTTGGTTACACAGGCACTCCTGCGGGGTGTAGCCGGCTACGGCCTTATTTGCTAATCTTAACCGCCTTTTTTAATCCCCTTCTTGTTCTTGTTCTTGTTGTAGAAAGTTGTAAAAAAGAGGGGGTAGATAGTGAGTCAAGAGAGGGGGGGGGGGTGAAAGATGTGGTAAAGAAAGAAGCATTAGGTTAACAGTGCAGTTGAGCGGTGTACGGGCCATCTCCATTTTTAGATTCTTAAGTGGGTTGTTTGAACTCTTTTTTTTTTTCAACATTTATGTTGTTTTATTTTGCGTATATGAATATATGTGTATATACTTTTTTTTTTTTAGTTCATTCACTTGAATCTAGGTTCAGGTTCTTCTGTTTTGGTATTTGGGAGGTAGTTCATGTAACCCGTCCCCCTCAGGATCAAGAACGACGAGTGTCTCGTTGGGGAGAAACCATTCCAGTTTCTCCCAGATGCTTTTTCCTCTTTTGTAGAAGTACACATTTATCGGTTCTATTACCGTTTGTTCGTGCAGGCTCCTTGAGGTCCGGAAGTCGTACCACTTGGAGCCTGTAATAAATTTGAGTCCAAGGTTTTGTGCTCTTTGAAGCATCGACATGTTTCTGTTGGATGCTACATTGAGTGGTATGCTGGGGTACACCAGCTTGGATCTAACCAGGCTGATGTATAGTTTTTTTCTGTTCGCTGTAGATAAGTTTCTAAATCGGTGGAGTTTGTCAAGTTCGGTTTTTGCGTATCCAATTCTTGTCCTCACGTGTTTGCTCATTCCGGAACTGGAAAGTCCGAATCCGAGAATAGACGCGCGAGGAGAGTAGTCAATATCCGAATTTCCTATTTTGAAGGGGACGGTGCGACGTCTTCCTATTGTAGTTGCAGAGAACTTAGCCACATTGGTCTGCATCTTCCAGCGTCTTTCGAATCTTCTTTTTCATCTTCATCTTCTTCTTCATCTTCATCTTCATCTCCTTCATCTTCATCTTCTTCTTCCTCTTCCTCTTCATCTTCATCTTCATCATCTTCATCTTCATCTTCTTCTTCTTCTTCTTCTTCTTCTTCTTCTTCTTCTTCTTCTTCTTCTTCTTCTTCTTCTTCTTATAAAGTAATTATTAGAAATAACTTTGATAAAAATAAAATATACTTAGGTTACAACCAAACTCAATGAAAAAATCTTATTCAAACCTTCAAAAAATCTCGTCCTTAAAATATAGGGTTATGGATATATATATATATATATATATATATATATATATATATATATATATATATATATATATATATATATATATATATATATATATATATTTTTTTTATTTCTAATCATTCTTTTATAATATCAACCAGGCAATGGCTTCGCTACTAAGATTCAAATTGGAAATCTAAAAAAAGCAGCCATGGTTAAATAATTAGAAATTTTCTGAACTTCGCCGATTATAATAGTTTTAAAAACGAACTCTTAACTAAATTTCCCCCCTTTCAAAATATCACGTTGCTAAAATATAGTTATAGAAGAAGATATATTAAAATACATTTTTTGAGCTTCACCATTAGTAATTCTTTGGGCTTTAAAAATTTCACAAAATTTCGATACTTATATTTATTTTTGAACTTTACCATATTGTTTTTCATCATCATCATCATCATCATCAGTAACTCTATAATTTAAGAATGGGATTTTTTTGAGTATTTGAATAATAATGTCATCTTAGTTTGGTTGTGACTTATGTTTTTTTTTATAACAGTTATTTCTAATAATTCTTTTATATTATCAAAACCCAAAATGGGGAAGTTGGGAAATAAATATAAGTATCGATATTTTTGTGATTTTTTTAAAACCCAAAGAATTAAAAATGGTGAAGTTCAGAGAATTTATGTTTATATATCTTCTTCTATTCTTTTATAACTCTATATTTTAGCAACGTGATATTTTGAAAGGGGAAAATGATTATAATTGGCGAAGTTCAGAAAATTTATAAGAATTTAACCATGGCTGCTTTTTTTAGATTTTAAATTTTAATCTTAGTAGCGAAGCCATTGCCTGGTTGATATTATAAAAGAATGATTAGAAATAACTTTACTAAAAAAAACACGTAAGCCATAATCAAACTAAGATGAAATTATTATTCAAATACTAAAAAAAATCCTCTTCTTAAATTATACAGTTAGTGATGATATATATATATATATATATATATATATATATATATATATATATATATATATATATATATATATATATATATATATATATATGTAATCGTTCATGTTTTTATTTTCAATTTAAATGTGCTGATTCTGCCACAAAATATTGAAATATATATATATATATATATATATATATATATATATATATATATATATATATATATATATATATATATATAATGGTGATTAAAGGTCGAAATTGTGTTTTTTTTATTAATTATTGATCCATAAAATTAACAATTAAAAAATAGGCTCCAAATGAACACTGAACAATCAATTTAGAATAAATAAGTGAATTTATTTGTATTTTATTTTTGTTCATGTGATTACTCTAGTTAGTTTCGCATCAGATTCTAGGAGAAATCGGCTAACATGACTGACTTCATTTCCCTTTATAATTATTCTCCATTTCTGCTGTATTAGTGGAACCTCTGTGGCAGATTTGGGCTTATATTTTGTATTTCATCTACCATCCATTAACTTGTACTCGTAATAATTCAGTAATGAAAAAATAACACAAAGTTTTCACCATAAACTAGTAGGCCAACAGATGGCGACAATCTCTTGAATATTAATATAGGAGGTGTGTCAGAAAAGTAACAGGACTTTGTGTGCTGACTGAGTTATGGTTGTGGCTGGGATTAAGGCGATACGTAAGTGTATTAAGTATTATTAGGGAGTAATATAAATGCATTTTCAGTTATCTGCAGCCATTGTGTGTCTTTTTTACGTATTTTGGTAAACTACTTAATATTCAGTCCGTCAAACATTAGGCAAAGAGCAACGAACCAACCTGAACTTTATGGTTCGCCTGGGAAAAATTCCGTCAGAATCACTCAACATGCCTCAGAAAGTGATTGGAGATGAGACAATATCGCATTCACTGGTTTTCGAGTGGGAAAAGAGGTTTAAAGAGGGACGCTAGGACATGGAAGACGACCTCAGGAATGGAAGGACTCCAACGAGCAGGACTGAGGCCAACGTTGAATGCGTGATGCATATAGTGCGTTGCGATCATCGGCTGACTGCTCGACTGATTGTAAGTGAGCTGGGCATGAATCACGACAGCGTCTGGAAAATTTTCACCGAATATTTGGTCATGCGGAAGATATGTGTAAAGATGGTGCCGAAGATGCTGAACTACGACCAGGAGAGCGGCGCATGCAGGCGTGTCAGGAGAGCGGCGCATGCAGGTGTGTCAGGACATCTTCGAGCATCTCGAAACAGAGCCAGACTTGATGGAGAGAGTCATCACCGGTTATGTGTCATGGAACTTCGAGTACAACTCGAAAACCAAATGCCAGAGCCTTCAGTGGAACAGTCCGCAGTCGCCGATGCCGAAGAAAGAACGACAGTCAAAGTCTAAAGTCAAACTCAAATTGATCGCAGTTTTAAATGTGAGGAGCATCGTTTACATTGAGTTCTTGCCACAGGGCCAATGGATAGACAAACATGTCTCCAAAGAGATCCTGAGTAAATTTGCTTCCGGTGTACGATAAAAGGTGAGAGTTGTGGCAAAGCAACTCATGGCTGCTTTACCACGAAAATTCGCCGGATTGCAACGCTTTGATAATCCAGCAGTTCATGGCTAAAAGAAACATCACTGTGCTGAGCATCCTTCCTACTCACTTGACCTGGCTCCATGTGATTTTTTACCTTTTCTTCAAGCTCAAAGGGGTCATCAATGGGAAACGTTTTAGGGACTTGGAAGCCACGAAGAGGGCCGTCACGACGCAGCTGTCGAGAATCCTTCCAGAAGTGCTTGGAGGCGTGGCGGAGAGGGTAGGAAAGTAGTTCACTCTC
The DNA here is from genome assembly GCA_963969495.1 of Ceratothoa steindachneri. Taxonomy (NCBI): domain Eukaryota; kingdom Metazoa; phylum Arthropoda; class Malacostraca; order Isopoda; family Cymothoidae; genus Ceratothoa; species Ceratothoa steindachneri. The sequence continues at coordinate 124,449,280 of OZ018331.1, forward strand.
TTGTTCACAGAAACACGAGATACCCTTTCGCCACATCTTCGTCGGACGTACATCCCGCCATCGGAACCAATCACATTAAACTTCGATTCATCGCTAAAATGAACCTGCACCCACTGTTCTTCTGTCCAAAGGACATGTTCGTGAGCATAACGAAGACGGGCTCTTTAATTCTTCTTGAAGATCACAAGTTTCTTTACCAGGGAAAGCACAAGCAACCCAGAACCTCGTAACTTCCGGGAAACTGTTTTGCGCGATACGTTGACATCGGAAGTGGAGCTGAACTCGCAAGATATCTCAGCAGCACTCTCAAACCTATCCTTCAGTGACATTCTAACTATAATACGATCCTGTTTTACGAGGTCAACCGGTTTTGGTTTTAGCATCTGTCGATCCTGATGACTTAAAACGAGCTACACTTCGTTGCACAACACTTCTAGACCTCCCTACAGTAGTTGCTATCACAGAATTTACTCGCTCTCTTGTGAAGGCACACAACCCTTTGTTTTTCATCATAGGACACCGGTCGTCTCTCACAAGCCGCCATGTTGACAGTTGAATATTCCAATAATGTATGATCATAAGAAGTAACTCTTAGCCCATCATCAGTCTCCTAAACACAAATATCTCGGTTGGTAGTTCATTTTTTCTAAGTGACCCTTAACTTCTGAACGATGCAATTTGGAAGATAGTTTGTTTATTTCCTCATAACCTACAAAATATTTATTACATTTACTTGAAATTTTAATGAAAGATATATATTAGATATATCTAAATGTGTGTATAATATAGAGTATCAACGTTTTGTTAAACTGCTATAATAAATATTTAAATACAGTTGTTCTTACCGACCCTTATATTATGGCCGTTAGTATATATATATATATATATATATATATATATATATATATATATATATATATATATATAAAGATATATTCTTTAACCTATTTCCAGAAGGAAGATCATCCATATGTGGCTGATAGTAACCATAAACCTATGTTTGGTAAAAAAAATGGTTTAGCTTTGTATTCGAGAATATGGTAGTATTTTTTCCTATTTTGAGATACCATTACAGCGGTAATCCTTAATTTACATCTAGAAAACTATACATATTATCATCTACCATCATCTACCAGTGGGTATGGTTGAATATGCCATGTAGTTTCTGGTAATGGGGCTTAAATATATTTTCGAGTACTTATTAGCACTTGTACTCTCTACACATGGTTCCTAAGCCCTTCAAATATATATTCCCGGCATTTTTTGTTTGAGTTTGAAAGAGTTTAAATTATTTTATTTTTCTACTGTTTTATTTTATTGTTTTTACCTCTAACTTAAGAAACTAAAGATAGTATTTTCCTTAGACGATAAACGAGAGGAGAAGGGTGAATACAGAGAAAGAAGAGGAAGAGTGAACAAGATTGTGGACAACAAAGCCTACATGACCAAACTCACTTACCACTAATTACTAAGGGGCAAAATAGTACTGCAAGCCCCAAAGGATCTTGGGTACATGTAAAGAAGAACCATAAAAAATACAAACTGAACTCTTGAGGGGAAGGCGCAGAACACCTACCGTTGGTGCAGTCAGCTCCATCCATACACGTCATTGCATACATACCCAATCACGACACCGCTTTCTCTTCCTCCCTCTCTCTCCACGCACACAAGATACTACTCTTCCGTTCTTATCAAAACACAGAACTACTATCTCTGTTGGGAGATCTCTTCCATATTTGAAATAGTTCGGACGGCGTAATTAAATTGGATATGATGTATTTCCTTATTTTCTTACCATTCTTATGCGATTTAGGTTCTATATTATTCGAAATCAGTTCAGAAATATGATTTTCATTGCCTCTATTAAATAAAATCAAGATGACCACTCCCAGGAAAGTTTGAGGTTCTCCTCAAAGCCTCCTGGTACTTTTTTATTTGGAGAGGGAGAATAAGAGAACCCCCAATGTGTACAAGCTTCTTTATTACTGACGTTTCGCTCCTCTGGAGCTTCCTTCGAGTAACACGAAACTAAGACCCGTCTGTTACTCTGAGGAAGTTCCAGAGGAGCGAAACGTCAGTAATAGAGGACCTTGTTCCACTTGTGGTTTTTCTGCTTTCTCTTCTTCTTCCTCTCCATTTGTTGTCAAAGACACCTATCTATACTTCTTTATTTTTATTTAAAAGAAGATTACACAATATTTGTGAAGCTAGATGGAAACTATCAGATTATTTCTTTTTGTATAGAATAGTATTTATAAACTTGTCAAACTAAAGAAATAGAGATTGAATTAGTAATGTAGGAGTGGTAGTTCCTAGGGTACTGTCTAAAAATAAAAATAAAAGCAAATATCGATAGTTTAATATGATTAATTTGTCGTTTATTAAAATTTATCTACCTGCCTTAATATATATTTTTTATGGTAGTTTATCACATGGTGCCATGCATTTTAAAACTGCTCTCTCGTTAAGTCGTAGAGTGACGTATTAATTGTTAATTCAGAATTGGTCACATGTCCCATTAAGAGCATCTGGGCAATGAGTGCTTGGCTATTGTAAAACTTCTTTATTTCTCTTTAAACATAACATTTGGATTGAAGAGAAATGCCTTGTTGAGCGTAGATTGTCTACCTCTGGGTGAAATAGAAGAATATAAATATATTTCTGGCCTTTTTGACTATTAATGATACTTTATTTCGGCTCTTGACCTACTTATTAACATAGGATCTGAACTACGGGTGTTTTGCATTTTTGTCTCTTTCTGTGCCCTTTTAATTTTCCTTGTTCATTCCGTAAATATCGGGAGACTCGATTTCTCTGTATTATTTATATTTTTAAGGTTTCAGTATGTTCCATTAATACTAGTATAAGTATCGAGAGCTCCGCATAATATGTTACCTTTCGTTCCTTTACGATCATAGGGTAAGTATACATGTAACATTTACGCCTCCAAGTAATTTTTTTCGGGTGTATTTCTATGTAGACGTATTTGGTCTGTGCGTCCATGGTTTTGCTGTACAAAACAAATAAGTAGTGTTAGAGGATAAGTACGAACTACTAGAGTAAGTCGAGAGGTGAAGAGTTCTGCAATAATAGATGGTAGAAACCTTGGAATATATAATTCCCAACTCAAAAAGAATGGCCAGACAGAAATGCATTACCAACGATATTTTAGAACTAATGACCATCAGAAGACAATGTAAAGGCACACATACCGAAGAATACATAGCGTCTGACAAATAGATCAGAAGAAACTGTAATGGAGTAAAAGATCTTTGGCTAAAGGCATAATGTGATGAGGTAGAGAAACTTAGAAATCTAAATAATGCTATTATGAATGATAAAAAATATCAAGACCATTAAAATAGCAGTATAATAAAAATGAAGGATACCAGTGTTGCAAGGAGACAGCGAATGTCCTGGTGCGATGGGAAAGTATGTAACTGAACTGTATAAGGATAAAGAGAGACCAGCAGAATATCCTGAAACGGAAAAATAGGAATGGCCCTGATCTAAACAGAGGTGAAGTGTGTGAGAGACATAATACGAGAAATAAAATAGAAAAAGCAGCTGAGGAAGATGAGATGAAGGTTAAAATGTAGAAGACACTGGGAGAATTTGGAACTCAAAAGATAACCAAACTAGCGAGTAAAATTCACCACACGCTGATAATTCCGCAAGAAATGTGAAAGTCATATTTCTAGTATTCGCAAAGAAACCTGAAATCTGAAACCTGGCACGTTGGAGTGCGAAAGTTAAGTTAATATTGAGGAACATATTAAATAAAATGAGAAACAAAATAATACCGAAATATCAAATGTGAAATATAGCTTAACAAAGGAAAGGGGACATTTAATGCTATTTTGGGCTAAGCATAATGAGAGAAAGGAATATTGAAATGTAGAAAAGATTTATATATATACTTCATTGATTATAAAAAATGCATTTGACACAGTAAGGTAGGAACAAATAATTAGAGATTTAATTGAGCTATAAGTAGGTAAGGACATTAGCATAATCCGAAATTTGTACTTTCAATAAAATATTGCAGTAAGAATAGAACAAGAAAGAAGTGAATGTTTTACAACATAGTATTTAGGACATTAACTTGCCTAGATAGCTAAGTCTACTCTGTGTAAAATATAGTTAAGATGGAAACGAAAGTTTGATAAGCTTGGCAATCCACTGAAATTATTTGCTTTTTAGATTTTAGGTGAGTACAATAACAGCGATGCTTATAAAAAAGTAAATTTATTTCTCACTGATAAAACAGACAAAAGGGGGATATTGAATAATAATACTAATAACAAAAGGTTATTTAGCAAAAGAATACACAAAACAAAGACACAAAGAATATTGAGTAATAATAATATCAAAATAAAGGATGAGTAAAATATATGAGAATTTATATATATATATATATATATATATATATATATATATATATATATATTAGAATTTCTACAATCGTTTTAATAACAGATATGGAAATGGATGTGGAATGGGTATAATGGATGATTAAAGGATATATGTATATATCAAGTCCTTCCTCAACGACGTACTCGTTTAACGACGACTCGGAGTTACGACGGCCGTCATGACCGGTCGGATATTCGTTTAACAAAAATCTCTCGAAGTTACGACGCGCGCATAACCTTCCTAGTGCCGAGATTGCCGTGTCGGACTTGTTTGCGCACATGTTTTCGTGTCTTCCACACGAGTACAATTTATTATATAAGTCCACTCAGTATTAGTTCAACACATGACTTCATTAATAGGCCTGACGCCATGCGGCTTTTGTAGGATATCTACAAAATCAAAAATAATCTTAATCATTAAATATAAAATAATTCACGATATAAATTATTTAATTGTAATTTATTTCGCTCAAATTTTTAATTTTCAAACAAAATAAAGGTATTAATATTATTTTAACTATAATATTAAAATAAACCATCGAAGGAGACGGTACGTAACCCTGTACGACAACAGGCACAAGGCACTGGCACTCAGACACTGTGACACAAACGCATTCAGTCCTAAGAAGAAAAGGAAAGTCATCGATCTAGACATAAAAATGAAAATAATTAAGGAGTATGAGGGAGGTAAAAAGGTCCAAGCGATTGCTACCAGTTATGTCTTCTCACATTCGACAATCTCAACCATCATTAAGGCCATACAGAAAGTAAAAGAAATGGCAAAAGCATCGACGGGGTACAATGCGTTGTTAACTAGGCAGCGAAAAGGATTGGTGCACTAGATGGAGAAATTGCTTTCCATTTGGTTTGATGACCAAATCGCGAAAAAAATGCCAATGAGTCTTAGTTTAATTCAAAGCAAGGCACTAAGCATTTTCGACACGTGAGGGGGAAGGAAGCACCGAAACTTTCACGGCAAACAAAGGTTGGTTTCAAAGATTTCATCATCGATTCAACATGCACAATCACGCAGTTATTGGTGAAGAAGCAAGTGGAGATGAAGAGACGACAAAAACTTTCATTAAAGAACTAGACAAGATACTTGAAGAAGGAGGCTATCTTTGAGAACAAATCTTTAATGTCGATGAGATTAACCTGTACTGGAAAAAAATGTCTGAAAGGACATACCTTCACAAAGAGGCCAAAAACATGCCTGGTTTCAAGGTATTTAAAGATCGAGTGACATTGCCTTTAGGTGGGAATGTTGCAGGGTATAAGCTTAAGCCACCTCTCATCTATCAGCCTCTAAATCCACGTCCTTTAAAGAATATTAATAAACACACATTGCCAGTCTATTATCGAGAAAATGCAAAGGCATGGATGACCCAGGCTCTGTTTGAAGATTGGTTCATTAACTGCTTCCTACATGAAGCCAGACGATATTACCTTGAAAAAGACACCCTATTCAAGATCTTACTTCTCCTTGATAATGCTCCAGGACACCCCTCGCATATTAACGACCTACATCCAGATGTGAAAGTAGTCTATCTGCCAAAAAAACATGACTTTTATCCTGCAGCCTATGGACCAAGGTGTCATCGCTGCTTTAAAGGTCCATTATTTACGCATTACTTTTGCCAAGGCAGTAGCAATGACACAGGACGACAAGATGACTCTTCGGGAATCCTGGAAAGAGTTCAATATTTTGCATACTATCAAGCATATTGATGCAACTTGGCAGCAAGTGACAGAAACGTGCATGCACACCATATGAACAAAAAATGCCTTAAAAGAGATGTAAATAATTCTGAAGAGTTGTCATGAAGAAAACTCAGAAGTATTAAATAAGAAAATTGTTGACTTTGGACCATTATTGCAGTTAGAAGTGGAACCGGATGACGTGCATGAATTTGTTGATTATGTTGAAGGAGAGTTGAGTAATGAGGATTTGTTAGAGTTAGAAGAACAGCGATAATTAGAGGAGTTAGAAGAAAGAGAAAGTGAAAATCAGACGAGGTACAAAAGAAGTTCACTGTAAAGGGCTTAGCAACTGCATTCGCAAAGATAAATGAAGCTATGTTGGGCATAGAGGCCATGGGAGCGAACGTAGAACGCTTTACAAAAGTTGAACGCAACATAAATGAAGCCCTCCGATGTTATCGTGAGATCTACGATGAGAAAAATAGACAAACAAGTCAAACGTCTATTCTAAAATTTCTCAGAAAAACCACATCTCCAAGCTAGACCCCCAGCAAGAGTACTGCTACTCCTTCTCCTGCAGCCTCTCTCTTTCCTGGACCATCTACTGTGCGTGAGTCTATCGATGAAGACCCTGATTACATACCCTGAAATTTTCGATTCTACTCCACAAAGCGAAATATTTGAAGGATTTGAATTATAAATTATTTGTTTTTTTTTTAATTTTATTATGTATTATTGTTTATTATTATTATATTATTATTATTGTTTGCTCTGCATCTTATGTCACTTTGTATTAATAAAACAATGTTGGCAAGTTTGTGTTCTTTACTACCATACATACAAAAGCTAACTGAAAAGAATAAAATTAAAATTTATTCTTAAAAGCTTAAATTTATTCTTTAAAAAGCCACTAAAATAACATGAAGAAAAGATTAGTTGAAATAAAGAGAAAAAGTGCAGAGTGCCGATAACACGTGACTTCTTTTATAGGCCTGACGCTATGCGCCGGCCAAGTTGTCGGTCAATGAGGGGGGTTCGTTCAACGACGGAATTGCTTAACGACGGGGTCGTTGTAACGGAACCTTGTCGTTAAGCGAGGACTTGCTGTATAGTAATAATTATAATGAATTTATATTTAGTAAAAGTTGTAAGATTGGAATAATAATGTTTAACAGAAATCCCAAAGCGAGGAAAATAGCTGGCATCATCCTTTTTATTTACCGCGACGTTTCGACCACAATACGGTCATCTTCTTAGGCCTAAAATATAAATAAACGAACAAAATATTTTGCACTGTTAAGAGAGCACACTGCTAAATGTACATCTAGAACTTTACTAGCTGCATGTATGATCGTACCTTCTCTGTAGTTGCCTCTAAGTTGTGGCATGGTCTGCCTCTTGGCATACGTTCCTATTCCTCACCTGGTACTTTAAAGCGAGATCTGAAAACACACCTCTTCTATCAGTCCTTTTCCTCGTCGAAGGACGGGCGCCCTGCGAAGGCTTCAAGGTTTCGAAGGATGCCATTTAAAATCTCTATTATTATTATTGTTATTATTTTTATTTATTTATTATTATTATTATTATGATTGTTATTATTATAATTATTATTATTGTTATTATTTTAATTATTATTATATTATTATTATGATTATTATTATAATTAATATTATTCTTATTATTATTATTATTATATTATGATTATTATTTATTATTATTATTTCGTAGCTGAAAAAGACAATTGCCTTATTTTCAGCACTCTCAACGCATGCTCAGTAGTGAATGCCACCTAGCGCTTTATTCTTTTTACTTATGTGTGGTTTCCTTGTAGAGATACGTGCTATGAGTCTCACTTCTCTCAAGCTACGTGAGACAGTCTGGCGAGACATTCAAGTTCATGTTCGGGGCAACTTGACGTGAAATACTTGCTTATGTCTCAAATTGGTCCATCATCGACATCCGTTGTATTACACGATCTACCTTTGGAATGTTTTTTCCGTCCTTTCTTTCCACGACTCGCAGGATCCAGTATCTTTATACCTTATTATGCGTGCAATCAAACCTTTTGACCAATTACAATGTTTCGAAATGTCAGACAGTGTGTTTTCTTCTCTGTTCAATTAGTCAACGATCTCTGAAGAATTTATCGATCTTAACTGGTCTCATAATCCTGGTAAATGAGAAATACTATCATTCGCAGTCTACATACACGTAAGGGTGTTTTAATACATACCTTACGAATTTTGATGTGTAAACTGAAAGTTATGTTATCATTGTCTCTCGCTCTTTTAAAATACACATTACTCTCATTATAAGGATTTATTCTCTTTTCTATGAAATGAAACGGACTTTATCAGAGGAAAATTTCAACGACCATTAAAAAAAAAAATGTAGATTTCGGAATTTTGCTCTCTTGTTTTGGACGGTATTGTAGATATGCTTGGATTCTGTCACGACTTCGGATCATATATTTCTGCCTCTTAGGTACTCAAATTCAACATTTTCACTACCTCAAAAGCCCCGTCTCCACCTTTTAATCTATAATCATTATGACCCAAGACATTTGTTTTTCTTCTATTCAATTTATTTGTTCAAACGTGCCTTCCTTTCTTCACTGTTCATGCTTCTAATTTCTATTTACACAGTTTCCTTCTTGCAAGTGAAGAATGTACGTTAGACCAAATTGCATTTCGAAAATCAACGTCAAATTCAGAATTGGAGTCTTATGTCTTAGGGACGTTAGTTTAAGATTTTGAGGATCACTTGACAGTTTTTAAGGACTTTCTCTTCTCGCTTGCTTGTCTGAAATCCCATTTTCCTTATTAATAACATAATTTTGTTAACGGAGTTTAAACCAAAGAAGTATTGTTGTAGCAGCTGGATCCCCCCCCCCACACACCACCAAATACGCGTCTTGCTGTTCTTCTCATTTCTTTTCTTGGTTGGTGGCTAATTATCTAGGTTAGTCACCAACCAGCCTTCGTCCATTCATCCCTAATCAGAGCCGGGTGTGTCTGTGTGCGATTGGTTTAACACAATCTCTACGTTCCCGGTTGTTGGTGGTTTTCAACATGCCTGCATTCTTTCCACCCCTTTTTTCCCTTATACAGTCCCCATCTTACTTTTCTATATCTATCCTGGGATGTCATGTGTAACATGGACAACCTTGCTGTGGATGTCATCTGGAGGATTGTGCCCTTCTCCAGAACCAATATCAGCAGTTTGTCCTTATGGCTCCAATTTCTGTAGAAGGATCTTCCACACATTTTAACTTGCTCTATCTCCATCAATGTCTTCACCTATCCCCCCTTACAAACTTTCTGCGTGATACGGCCTTGTTGCTATTGCGCTTTAACTTCGAGGGGGGAAAATCCAACCATCTCATGGGTTCAGTTTAACCTCCGGCTCGCAAATAGCTTTCTAGGACAAAGACTAGGATCTAAGACAGACACAGATGACATAACTTTGATTGATGTCCCGGGTAGCTAATGGACAAGCCAAAATGGTAACTGTTGAATAATTGACTTAAAAACTTCATTTAATACATACATTCAATAACTTTTTAGGAGTTTAGCGAATCACCTGATGAAAATGAAGATGTCAATAACAGAATGGGTCGAAACAAACCTAAGGATATATTTTAAATCAACGTCAAACGATTTTTACAAACATGGTGTTGAAAAGTTAGTAGATTGATGAAGACTAGTGTTGGAAACTGATGAAAATTTGAATACTTGTTAAATTAATAAATAAATACTTATTTAAATATAAATAACTCCGAAGTGTTTTAATTTCTCTCCCTAAAATAATTATAACCATAAAAAACTGCATTACTTATTGGATGACAGAATAATATAGTAAAATGTAAATGCAGAATTATGATTTAGGAATAATGATTTATGATTTACAAATAAATATTTTATATGCTATGTGTCATAAATAGATGCGTCAGAAATGATTTCAATGACATCAAACTTCTATATTCCAACTTCGTTAGGGAGCGATTAAAAATACAATCAGGATCGAGGGTCTACCTGAGTTTGTAAGAAAGGTGAGCCACGCGGGCGTCACCGCGCTCTACCCCTTCCACGTGTGCTAGCATAGTTGCCCCACCTTCCCCTTTTGGTAGTGTGATCGCCCTCAAACTCCCTAGGACGGAGGGAGGTGAAGTTTCCCTTCCTCCATCCCGGTTCTCTCCCGCGATCAGGATTGAATCGACACAACTCGCCTTGAACTTGACGGAAGAAAATATCTTTTTCAAACATTCCCGACACGTTCCATTTCTACTCCCTCAAATACAGTCCTGTGGTTCTCGACGGTAAGGTTCAAATTCCTGGGCGACTCAAGGTAAGTGCACAATTTCATATTCCCGGGAGAACGGAGCCTGGCCTTCAAATTTCCTCTCTTGTCAACTCATCATTCATCGCCATTTCATTTACCTTTCTAAAATTTGAACTAACGACGGTTCTCTGAGCTGACTCCGCTAAGAGAATCTCCTCTGAAAAAAACACTTGTATCTTTTCCAAACCTCACTCTTATTTAAGGGTTACCCTTTTCCCTGGCCTTCAGCCACCCCCTTTTTTGCAGTACGTTGGTTTCCGACTTTTACACTTAAGCATTGGGGCTAACAAGTTAAAGGAAGCTGAAGCAAATTTTAAGGATGAGGGGAGAGGGACTTCTCACTGGTGAGAACCTGGGATTCGAACCACGGGCGGTTATAAGTCAGCCATTGAACCGAATCCGGACTCGATCAAGTGCCTACCCTCTTCCCCCTTCCTCATGTAGCTTAACTACATTCAACCCTGAAGTGGTGTTCGCACTAAACCAATAATATACTTAGTAAAGTTGAAGATAAGCTCCTCGGCTGCTAATTTATATTTATAGACTATTCGTATATGCGTTTGGTTATTCGTATATGTGTTTGGTTACTAGAAGCCGGTTTCGAGCCAGCTATGAGTTACTATATGGGAGGGGGAAATCCGCCCTCCCCATACCGCGCCTCCGGCTCCGCTCGCCCTCGAGAACAAACGAAAGATTTTGGAACAAAGGACGAAAGCACAATCGCGGCCGAGGAGCTTATCTTCAACTTTACCATATACTTTTTTCGCTCCTGATCCCCGCAAGGGCGTTACACCTGTAGAATTGGCATCCAGCTCCAGCTGACTTCTGAAGAATCAAGGGCCTTCAAGGCCCCAACACCGCCAGGTGCGTGCAGGCAGCGCCCCATCGATAGGTGTCTAGCTCTTACGAACACTGAAATTCTTTCTTTCGCTAGGATTAAACCCGATAGCCTTGGAAGTACAACGGCTAAGACGCTAGGCTGGCAAGAGCTCTGTTAAAACTGGAAAGATGCATTTGAACTATAGAGGCATGTCTCCTCTGAAGCATGTCTCCTCTTGATATCTATTTTTTATCCTCCAATCATGAGTCACCTGCTGTTCTATACTGTAAAACATTGCTGTAAAAATGGTATCGCAGTACTGTATTTTTTAGCATTTAAATTCTCCCGCTGTTTGCTGTAAATTACTATGAAAGGTGTGGTTTCCTGGGAGATTTGGGTGCGAAGATTGCATGCTGGGAATTTGCCGTGCTTAACCTTTGTCTGGTAGAGAGAAAGTTTCTTATAATTTTCTTATGAAATAATAATTTATTTATATTCGACAGCAAATTTTTCTATAAACTTTCCTCTTTTGGGTTATTGGTCATACCCTCAACTGGGTCTGAGGTAGACTCAATATCCGAGATTAATTAAATGGGAATTCACAATAAATTAATAAATTCGGACACGCACATCACGTATGCACGCAATTACCTCACTCCAAATCTGCAACTTTAAAAAGAAATCGAAAATTTATAATTTACAATCAAGGGTTGTTTTGATAGTTAACATGAAAAGGATGCAACCTTGCATTTTGAGGAACGACGACGACTCCTTCATGTAGTTCGTACGTGGCACATGTCTGCCAAATTTAGTCAAGAGTCATGAGTCAGTACTCATGTGCTCTATGGCTGACTCTCAAGTTGACTTGTGACGTAAATCATAAAGACAGGATGTCGAGGGCTAGTGTTGGGAACTTGGCGCAAAACGCGCTAAATCTGGCACTTTTTGTCTAATTTAACGCTAAAATTTTTCCAATTAGCACTGGCGCGTTTTTTAGCTCCCTTAAAGAAAAAAAAAATAGTGCCTTTTTGACGCGTTTAATATGTTACTATTATATTTATGCACATTTACTTAAAATTCTCTTATTTTATTCTTCAACGATCTATGTAGCTTTTAAAGCATCTGTCAAGAAAAAGGGGTTACACATTAAAATGCTTCTGTAATGACTGGAAGAAAAAGTAGAGTTTACGCAAGACTAAAAAATGAAATTCCAAATTTAGTTCTCATTGAATATATTTGTCACTCCACCCAACTTGCAGTTTCTAATGTTGAAAGTGATACATTTCCTAAACATTTCGAATTTCTTATCAAGGAAACTTATAACTGGTTTGCTCATTCCTCCATTCGGCAGAGTAAATATAAAGATATTTATTGCACACTCAATAATGATAAGTTGCCTCTGAAATTAGTTCAATGGAGTCAGACACGATGGTTGTCAATTGCCGTAGCTATTACTCGCATCCATCAGCAGTGGCTTGAATTAAAAACTCATTTTGAAATTACAAAAATTACAAGAGCGATGTTACAACTAAGAACTTTTGCACTTTATGCTTAGCGATCACCTAAACTATGTTTACCTGTCATTCTTAAAGCTTATTCTTGATGAAGGGCACCGAACAAACAAGCTATTTGAAAGTGAAAGATGCAACCCAACAAAATTATTTGAATCAGCTAATAAATTCATTGAATTGGAAAATTATCATTCATGGAACTAAAATTGATGAAGAAACTAATCTTACAGAATACTTAATCTCAAATCCTTATTTAGGCTACGATTTTGAGAATGAACTAAAACAGAAATCGATGATGAAGCTGTAAAAAAAAACAATATTCGTGAAAGATGCCGAATTTTTTTGCTGGCCCTCATCAAACAGCTACGGGTGCGCTTGCCCGATAACTTCACTGTTTTTAAAAAATATGCCAGAACTAAGCATTAATGCCTGCAGGAATCCAATAAAGAGAGATATTGTTCCATTAACCAAGCTATTCATATCAGATTCTGAAGTTCTAACCAAAATTGATTTTCAATGGAGGCAATCGCATACAGTTCAATGGAAAATAATAACAAGTAATGAAGGTTACACTGTTAAATTTTGGGATGAGGTTACAAATTACACAGATTCCGCTGGAGCAAATCCATTTGGAGAACTTTCAAGATTCGTTTTAACGATTCTTTCTCTCCCTCATTCCGATGCTAACGTTGAACTGGGTTTCAGTCAAGTCGGCGTAGTGAAAACTAAACTAAGAAATAAAATGAAAGTTTCTACAAGAAATAGTATTCTTGCGATAAAGTATGGACTTAAAAGGGAAGGAAAATGTTGCTACCAATATGAGCTTCCAAAGGATGTTGTTAAAAAAATGGAAGCCTTGAAAAATATGAAACTGAAGATACAGATGAAGATTTTTTCACTGGAGTGATAGGTTTAGAATTCATGGAGATATTATTATTGCATTGTAATTAAGCAGAATTATACTCATATTCATTAATAAAGGTAAGTACAACAAATAATTTAACATTAATCACTTATATATTAATGTAGAATTGGGCGCGTTTTTTTAGCGCTTAAAAAAAACAAAAAAAAAAACAGCGAGTTTTTAGCGCTATTTTGAACCACCTTTAGCGCGCTTCTTCCATTATCAGTTGGCAACAGTGATCGAGGCTTAGTTGGGAGTTAGTTCGTTCTTGATCATAAGTGTTTTTATACGGTTTAGTTTTGTGCCGATCCGATTTTGTAGGTTGTATAAAGTACAAGATATAGGTTTTGTGTATACATCTTAAATAAGTAACTTATATTCTAGTTAGTGCCTAATCTTAGAGATTGGTAGTGGTGTATTAATTGATTATAATTGTCGAGTGACTCTGGGCATGTTTTTTACATGGGTCTAGGTTTGTTCTATTTGATCTTACCTAAGATGTATAATTATGCCTAAATTCTATAATTTGTTTACATTAGATGTTGGTTCTAAACACCCTATTTTTTTACAAAGTCTAAATGGCGCTTGCAAGTTATGTAAACTCGGTATTTTAGTGTAGCCTAATTGAAAGCTATTAGGAAATTCCCCATAGGAATCAATGTAAAAGGGATTAGTCCGTTCCTGGACGCTAAATTATTGCTTATTCAAACTTTTACAACAGTACATTTGGCCGAAAGTTCCGGTTCGTACGTATGGAAGATCATATTACCTTCAAATTGATATCTAAATATTTTCCGTATGATAAGTAATAGCGATTTTATATTCAATTATGTCTACCGGGTAGGGTCATTTTCTCGATTTTGGGTCCTCGAACGAAGGTTCAGCGTCAATAACTTTGGTAATCTTCGGGAAAGGGTGGATTTTCGTACACCTGCCTGAAAACGTAAGTACCCGCCCCGCGTCTAACTATATCTAATACTCTAAAATTTAGTTTTATTTCACAGGACAAACCTTGCCTTGAAGCTCAAAAATCGGGTCGAACATTTTAGCACCCAGTCCGACTTAAACCTAATTTTCTCCCGGAAAATTTCATCGGACACGTAAGGAATTTCTACATTAAATAGAGATTAGAATATTTCATCTAACGGTGTATAGCACATTATCCATCGCGTGGTCGCTCGGGTTGAAAATAAGCGTTATATGCGAAAATATAAAACTTCCAATTTCTTCTCTCGGCTTTTTTTTTGCGAGATATCGCCGAAGACCTGAAAAAAACATAAAACCATGAATAAAAACTAGGATTATGGGACAACCTTGATAAGCTATATATAAATGGATGTGAAATTTCTTCCCCTTTCGAATGACCTTAGTTTCGTTCAAATCGGCAGGTTAGTTCCCGAGATACAGTCGACCCTCGGCTATTGGCGGTTCGTCATCCGCGGCTTCAATTATCCGGGGAAAATTTGGGGGCCGTTAAAATTCAAAATTTGCGCCATTTCCAGACATCCGCGGAAACCTACGTATATAGTCGTAAAACGTAAGTGTTTGTTGGCTGAGACGGAACGATTCCAGCCAATCAGCGTTCAGATCTCACTCGCTCGACTACAGTATGTACAATATATGTACCAATTTCCCGCGCTCCATTCAGTACGCTTGTGTCCCACGTGTATGAGCGGTGATTTGTGTATTTGTCGTAATTTTGCGTGTTTTATTTCTAGTTTTTGAATTGTTTTACACCCGGAATAATTCTTGCTTTTTGCACCTTAATATTAACAATGCCTAAGTGCCCTGCATCGTCTAGTATTGCTAAAGACATGCCTAAGCGTACCAAGAAAGTGATGAGTTTGGAGGAGAAGGCGAAAGTGTTGGTTCGTTCCATGAAGCCACAAAAAGTCTCGATCTTGCTATGGGCCCTTACTGGGACATGCTAAAGAACATGAAAAGGCAACGATCTTAATTGCCCATTACAGTGTTCTTCACCCCAAGTAAAAATCCTGAACCCCTAACCACACCCGAAACTACGCCCTCCACCTCTGGAGATACTTTTCCTCCTCTTCCTTCTCCTCCGGTGTTTACTGAGCAGTAGTCTGAGAATAATTAGAATCTCCTCAGCTTCTCTGTGCAGTTATATCATCATCATTGTCATCGTTATCATTGAACTGCACAAGCAACATCATCTACAATCATCAGTCATCAATCATCATTCATTAATCAAAACAAAAATATCTCCAGGTGAGTAAACATTATACAATAAAATAATTTAATGTGTTCTGAGACTTTATTTCGTACTGTATGTGTATGAACATGACAAAACATAACTTCTTGAATTAATATGGGGAGCGTATTACGATGTTTGGGAAGGGTTGGAGGTGTTTTGGGGGTAGCGTCACCTATCCACGGTTTTTCAATATTCGCAGGGGTTCGTGGTCCCTATCCCCCCGAATATGGGGGGGCGACTGTATTCGCTAAAATTTGGGCCAATTCTTTTAATCGATAATTTCGACCAGAAATTATCGATGGAAATGCACCAAATTATATAAACGGATATTGTATAGGGGTATCTTGGGGGTTAAATTAATTTTTTTAATTTAAATAGGCCTAGGATTTGGTGATCCGAAATCCAGAAAAATCCAAAATCCGGCACGGTCTTGGTCCCGAGGAAGCCGGATTTGGGATCTTCAACCTGTACCAGCAAAATCAGACAACACTTCTTAGCGTGTATACTCCGAGCGTGGGCTGAGGCAAGCTTGACGCCACACGCTCAGTCACTCAGTGGTCATGTGCTGCCTGCGTGGTATTGTTAGCTTGTTCGGCAACCGAGTTATGATACGACAACTGGGGCAATTTTTAGTTCCAAATATTGCTCGACAACCGATTTGTTCGAAAACGTTGGCCTTCGACAACCGAGGTTTCACTGTATTCTGAGCCTCCTTCATTTGGATTAGCCGAATGAAAACACCGTTTCGTATTACATCGAAGATAAGCCACATCTCGTGTTACAAGACGCGTTTCGGGCTGTCTTCAAGGCGCAAGTCAAAATAAATAAAGAAAAGTAGCGACAGGAATTTCGAACGCGCTTCCCACGTCGCTGGACAGCCATTAACGAGGGTCGTCTTAAATCACTCGGCCATCCTGAGTCCCATAAAAAAATGATTCAAGCAAAGCATTTAAGACACTCGCCTGAACTTCTCACACGCTACATATCAAGTTTGGGGGGAAAATTTTCCATCGCAAAAGTTAGTTTAGATGTGTCTCCGTTTCGGGTTGGGGACTCATTTTCATGTATGTGATAGAACGAGTTGAAGCTGCGTCAATTTCAACTCCTATCCCATATTATTTAAAACCACGATGCTGCCCACGTGCATCTTGGATTCGAAGCTTGGAGTCTTATCACAGCTACCGGATGTCAATGTTTAAACAAGGAGGTTATCGTCCCCCCCGTTCACCCCCATACGCCGACCTCGCCAGATTGAGTTAGGCTTATGGGCAGATAAGGCATTGTTCTCCGGCCTGGCTGTGCATTCCCTCGAAGCTCCCACTCTATTGTCCCCCCACGCCAAGGAGATGTCCTGGCTATTTATATGGAAACTTTACCACTAAGATCAGATTGGAGATCCAGATTTTCGTCGCGAAACATCACCACGACCCTCTCTCCCTTTGTGCGCCAAGGGACCTCGACCTCGAGATTCACCATCACTTGTCCAGAAGGAGGACAATATTCCTTGAGTGCCAAAGGTTCGAGCCTTCCGTGAAGCCAAGTCCCCAAGGCTTCCCCCTTGTTGTTCAGAGGAGAACAGCATTAGAACAGCCATTGTTCTTCGAGCCCCGTTGACAAGAAACGGTTCTCACCCTTCCCCCTTGTTGTTCAGAGGAGAACAGCATTAGAACAGCCATTGTCCGTTTTGAGCCCTTCGCCAAGAAACGGTTCTCACCCCCCCTGTTGTTCAGAGAAGAACAGCATTAGAACAGCCATTGTTCGTTTTGAGCCCTTCGCCAAGAAACGGTTCTCACCCCCCCTGTTGTTCAGAGGAGAACAGCATTAGAACAGCCATTGTTCGTTTTGAGCCCTTCGCCAAGAAACGGTTCTCACCCCCCCCCCTGTTGTTCAGAGGAGAACAGCATTAGAACAGCCATTGTTCGTTTTGAGCCCTTCGCCAAGAAACGGTTCTCACCCCCCCTGTTGTTCAGAGGAGAACAGCATTAGAACAGCCATTGTTCGTTTTGAGCCCTTCGTCGAGAAACAGTTCTCCTTCCCAAGACGCCACGTCAGGATCCTTTTATCCCCCCCCCCCGGTCTTCGGCTGGAACTCGCCAGCGGACCGAAACTCCTTCGCGCCACCTTCCACTGCACCACTAGTGTAAGAGTTACGTAAGCCAAACGTCACCTTTGAGTACTTAACCCTTTTGTCAATTCTATCCTGTGCTTTAAATGGTTTATCGAACCATCCCATCTCTTTAACTCTATATTTGTTTTACCTTTTTAAATCCTTTAAATCCTCGGATTAGCCGAGCCCCCACGACCCTTTCAATTCTCTGTTTATGTCAATATTTTCCGTCTTGTGTTTATTGATAGTTATTATTAATAAAACTCTATTTTATTAATAATAGAAATATTATTATCCTTGAGCTCAGTTCCACTTCTTAAGCATATCGAAGATACATAATATCGGCCGCCAGACATTAACGCACTCTAAAGATAATTAAGGAAGTTCCCTCAACGAATAGTGATATATGGTATCGTCGGGAGTCATTCTACGACAATGTATCTTAGGTAATTAAAAATAAATGTATGAGATCTCAGTACTAATATCTACTTATATATGTATACTATATAGCCGCATCCGTAAATGGAGTCTCGAACATTTACAGTCATTGGCAAAAGTTTTGAGACTACTATATTTTTTCATGTAAGAAAATAATAGAACTAATCAAACGTTGCATTTTGTCTTAGTATGTTTTTATCATAATTTGAAGGTGGAATATAAAACGAGGTCTGTTGACCAAAAGTCGCGTGCTCTCACATATTCTGATTTATGACCTTACGACCTTCAAAACTTTTAATAATTCTCGAAGTACACTTGCGAGGACCTTGGCCATTATATCATTCGAAAGAGAATGCAAATCAACATAAGGGTTTCAAATTTCGTTAGAATTGTCCGAATAGTTATGATGTTATTGCCAAATAATTCCCATTTTGTCGTTCATGTGAAGGCCTTGGGCGTCCAGAAGATTTCTTCATAAGATTGTAACCAGTCTTTTTAAAGTCATTAATGATCTTAAAGATGGTGATCCTTGATGCAATACCTAGAACCAACTATCTCATTGCATTGCAACCCACTTTGGTGTAGAGCAACAATGGTTGCACGGTTTTCTTTGGAAATAACCATTTCTGGAATTGAAAAAGATTCAAACATCTATTTCAACAAAAAATATTAAAAAATAGATTATAATTACACAAAATCATTCGTTTAACCCAAATTTGTCATTATTTTACCCTTCTGGCTGAATAACAAAGCTCCAGGGACTGAAACTCACCTCCTACAGGAACAGGGCTAGATAGCGATTTTCGATTCAGCGAAGGACTGCATTTTCTTCTTATTATTTTTGAAATACCGACTTTTTAATAAACCTGCATTAATTTAAATAATATAATAATTCTTCCTATCACATAAATCTTAAAAACGAATAAAAAATATGTGTCAAAAAAACTTTGGCTCATGACTGTATACATACATGTATGTAGTTGGTTAGTTAGTTAGTCAACGCCAATTCTTCCATGATACTGGGAGAGTCCCAACCGGATAATGAAATTCATATAATGTCAGTAAGACAATCGCTGGTCGCCCCGAGGGCCCCAGGAGCCGGTCCTCTTTTGGGAAGAGGTGCCAGGAAGTATTATGTTTTGACACAAAACAACGTTCAGGTGGGAACCTTCGTCACCTCGGGGGAGAGGGACCTGTTCGCGTCAGAGGTACGTGGATATAGATACCCACCGGCAGGACTCCTTGGAACAGAGAGTATATATATATATATATATATATATATATATATATATATATATATATATATGTGTGTGTGTGTGTGTGTGTGTGTGTGTGTGTGTTGTGCTGTGAAGGCGGGAGAAGAAAGAAAGCAGTGTTGTGGTTGGCTATGTCTGAGGTGAGAGGTGTAAGATCTACCCACCCGAAAACGGGGTGAGCGCAGCGCATCCACCAATCGGTAGTCATATCTCTCCGTGCGCTGACGTTTGTGTCCGCTCATGCCGGGATTTGGAATCTATCCCGGTACCGTGACGTTGGGAGGCCAACGCCGTATTCACTCGGCTAGCATGTATGTATGTCACGAATATTACTAATATATAAATATCATATTTTAGATGCTGGTGTTGTTCAAGTATTCTCCTTAGAATATGCGAGATGGCAATTGAAAGCGCAAAGATGAGAAACTAAGTCGTTTTCGTAAGAATCCTTTTGTGTTATAAACTATTTTTATAAATACAGAAGAACAAAAATTATATTATTAATAATCACATCAAGTCAGAACGAATAGGAGTACCTCAAAAGACATTGCTATCCATATCGAAGAGATACATCTTTGGGATAATCACCTAACATACAGCTTGAGAAAAAGCAGAGTACAGATGAAGAAAATTATAATTCCTATTTTTATCTGGAGCTACCTTACACCATCATAGCCTACGACTGTATCATTTCTTATGAAATATTTTTATATACGTAATAAAAACAAGTCTGTTAATCCTATCCTTAAATTTATCAACTCTGTAACTATTAACTGCCGCTGGAGCTCGTGCCATATCTTGCAAGTTCTAGATGTGAAGTAGTTGCCTAGATGAGTACTCCTGAACAGCGGAAGTTAAGTCTTCCAACTGATTTTCCTAGTCATATTCTGACTAGGGGCAAACAATTTAATACCCCTATTAGTTTACTGCGCAGCCTCATCGTCTTTATCGAGAAAAGACCGAGTTATGGCAAGCCTGTTTGATAGGCTTTATGCCAAATTGATGAAATTTATTTTGAGGCTCTGGTCTGCACTCTTTCCAGCCTTTTGATTCCTTTTATAAAGCTGCGAGACCAGAACTGAACTGAATAAGCTAAGTGAGGTCACACCAACAAGCTAAACAAGAGCATTACAATTTCACTGCTTCGATAACTGAACTGCTTCTTTATGCAACCTAACATTCGCTGCGCCTTTTTTTCTACTTCATGCCACTGTATTGAAAAGTTTAAGTCGTTGCTAATCCGCAAACTTGAATCTTTTTCTACTTCGGTGGCCTTTGTAGAGTAGAGTCTAACATAGGGTTCGCATAATCAATGTCTTCACCTTACACTTGTCTAAGTTACAGAGCATCTGACACACGAATGATCACTCTCTTATCCAGCGCAGGCCAACATTCGACCTATCGATGCTTTTGCTTGACGGCACATTCTCACCCAATTTTGTGTGATTCACCAGTACGCTGCTACTTTTCTGGTACTCAGAAACGCATTGGTGATGTTGGAGAGATGAAGAGAAATGTTGTTTTGACCTTACGCATGATGCGCAGTAGGAAACCATCCGTGACCGCGATTTGTAGGGGTTTAACTTCTGAAGCCTCTTTGCTACTTTTGCGGACCTTGAGCTCTTCTCAGTCATTGCGTCTGTTCTTACTAGTCTCACTCGCGGGTTCGGTATCTCACCGGCACTGTCTCTTGTAAACGCAGAGTATAAGTAATGTTGCGAATGTTGGCCTAATCGAAATCATAGTATTGCGTTATACCATCACCCTCCTTAAGTGGACCTATGCGTTGGTATAGTTTTCTGGCTGTTAACGTACACAAGGCATTCTTGGGAGATTCTCTTTGATAAGAGACGCCACATGAATATCTTAGTCCTGTCTAGCCTTTCGAACGAGCGTATCGACTCATCTTCTCTGTGAGAAATATATGTCTAGGTTCTGAGGGTTGTTACTCAGTTTCCACAATATGTACGCGTGTTTCGTTCATTTTCTTGCCCTGGCAATTTATCAGCTGATTGTCATAAATTGTTTTTTAAAGCTAATACATTTGGATTCTGTCTCGTTGTTATTCAGCGGTCCAAGATCACAGAGAGAACTTCTCAACCCAATATATGTAGTTTGAGCGCCTTAAACCTAGCTTTCTTGCCATCTTTCTTTGCTTTTGCTAATAAGGGATACATAATTTGAACCTTACCATATTGTAGTCGCTCCCTTCGAAATACTTTTTCACAGAGAGACTCTACAGGGGGTTGTCTTCGGTAGTGAGCAACAAATCTAATATATTATCCCTTCTTGTCAGCTCTCGGATCTATTGAGTAAGAAAATTCTCGTAAACCAAGTCCACGAAACACGACTCCCCTCTTCAACCTTCGAAACATTTCAGTTCGGATGCCAGTTGAAACCTGTTAAAATAATTGCGGGATGATATTCTAGGAGGCCGAACAATTGACCATAAAGATCGTCATCGGCTTGAGCTGCCTGATATGAAGGGCGTTATAACATCACCAGCCTGTTCATACTCACTTGAGTTGACCTCGAGGTCAACAGTCAGATACTCTGCTCTACTACAATTTTGCATTCGATAAGGTCTAAACCGCTAAGGAATATCTCATGTATGCCAGCACCTCTCCTCCTTTCCGTCCTGCACGATACTTGTAGAACTTCACCTAGCCAGAAACGCTGAACTTGTCTACTAGATCCATATTATATCGAACCTTACGATTACCATTAGTCCTGGCAGTTCGAAGAATCTGTTTCGAGTAGCGAGCATTCAGTAATACTAGTTTTAGAGGGCTAAGCCTACTTTTCTGGTCGTCCTTAATCACGCGTTTTCCAACGGTTTACTCTCTGGAATTACTTCCTGAGTGTGGCTTTCACAAAAGCTAGCAACTTTATCTGGAACTAGGGCTGGAACAGCCGGTACTAAGTCATGTGGCGTTGAGTGTACGGCAGCTTATGGCTAGTCCCCCATTCACTTATGTGTTGCCGCTTAGTTCACTTCCTATTTACAGAGATTAACCTTCTATTGATTATTATTTTTATGAGGACCCCTCCACCAATGTAGTTTAAATAGATACCATCCAGCGTATATAAGCCGCCAGAAGCTATAAAAATATTCGTCGATAAGAAACCGAGCAGAAATATCCTGTCCGTTAGGTATTTGCCAAGACACCAGTTGATGTCCATGGCTTTGTTATCTACAAAAGTACTGACGAATATCATTAGCACGAGACCCACGAATACAGCCTTTTTGCTCTTAAGCTGCATTCAACGGACAGACTCATCACATAAACGATTATCGATTGTGTGTTTTCAATCTTACCGTCTCGAAGAAATAGGCCTGTCCCGCTTGCTTATGCGACTAGAGGGGTGTTTCTGTCTAATAATTTTCTTCACTATCTTGCTTCGAATAATGACTAAATGCGTTTTCCCAGGAGACATCACCCCACAAATAGCGCCATTTCATATCATTCTATCAGCGTGATAAATCTGTGTGATATCACCACTGCTTTGATTAGGATGAATTTTCTTGATGTTCGCGCTTATTTTCCACATTAAAAAGGTGAAACTCTTATCTCCATCTGGGGAAGGCTTTATAGAGGTTTCTTTCCCGTTTTTTTTTCTTTTTTCTCTTATTCGGGGGCCTAAAGCCAGGGTTGCCTCAAAGGAAGCAACCTCTACTGTCCCCCGTCCTGATTCGCTCCCACCCTCAGTCAAAATGGTCTGAGCTGCCACCCGCCACAATTCGCTCCCTCTTTTAATTGAATTGTCCTCTTAAATCCCCCGTTACTCCCCTTCCCCATGTTGCACTCTTACTTGACTTTCCAAATCTCTCTCTTTTTTCCTTACTTAGGATCTCATTTCGAGATCAACTCGAGCACTAATCATTAGAACTTATCTATTACTCGTAAATAAAGTATGTATAATGCCACGATATGTCTTACCCTCCCTTCGTATCCCGCGTTATTAATGAATATGGAGATTGGCTACTTTTAAGTCCAATGAGTGAAAGACCAAATTAAACTCAGTGCAACCGGTCACCTCGCCATTGGTGGCAGAGTAACTTGGTGAAAAATAATCAGAACTCGGTGATCAAATTGCATCATGCTCGTAATGTGGTTGAAAGTAGCAAGTGCACTGAATCCAAAATGCGAAATCAGTCTACCGTTTCTTTTGGTGTCCCAACGCTTATCAAAATCCCGAGACTGGGACCATCGCTCACTCTTGCAATGAGAAACGGCAACGATGGATATGAATACTTGCCAAACCACACGTGCAAGTCGTATCGACGCACGACGGCCAGGATCTGGTCAAACTTAACAGACCACAATTTCACTATACCGACTTGCCCAACTCTACAGGAACTTGAACCGTAGTTTTACATCCTTTGACCGACTTCACTGAGAGATTCACCCCACTGTGAGCTTCCTGTAAGAGACGCGGTGATTTGCCATTCTAGCCGCCGTGCTGACGGGACTCAGCGCCCCGTCCTACTCCAGCTTAGCCTCTTCTCCTTCCTTCAGTTTTCCTTTAAATTATTTATATCCTTCTTTCCGACCCCTCATGGTATCGTTTCCCTTCTGCTTTTCCAAAATATTCATTGTTTGGGTAGTTCGTTAGCTTTAGGTAGATTTAGGTTTTTATTTTTAACAGGTTAGTTTAGTTTAGTTATTTAGCACCTTAGGTACCCTCTTTTACATTTTTGTCTTTTTTATTTTTTTTCACTTCTGCCTTCTCCTTTTCTTTTTCTGTTTTGACAAAAGTTGCAACTATGGCTTTGTAGACCCCATAGTCGCTTGGTACTCGACCAAGCTACGCTTTTAGACTGATCTTTTCTTACTTCTGCTTCTGTACGGGTCGACAGATGCGCCCACTGGTGGGGGGGGGGGCATCGTCTGCAAGACCGTGCCCTAGAGGAAGGTTGGTTGCCTGGGTCGTCATTTTGTTTCCTGGAGGTCTTTGCACCGCAGTCCAGAGAATCTCCGTTATGCGGCTCCGCTGTTTTTAAAACGACAGTGGGAGTCGGGCGATGGGTTACCACGTCTGGGCAGTATGGGTGCTCTTTGGACTCACGATGACGATTTGGTGCATGCCCTAGGCTCCAGAGGCAGCCCAAAATAAAATATTTACTTATATGGGTAAATTTAACAAAAGTAACTCCCAGAGACCGCAGTCCCAGAGGGTCTCTGGTCATCGTGCCTCGGACCCTGACCGTAGACGCTTTGATCCTTTTGGGTCAGAAGTTGATCCTGAGTTGGATTACGACCGATTTTTAGTCTTGAAAGCAAATGGTAGTTCTCTTAGTAAGGCTGACATCTTCGACGTCTACGAGGATTTTGTTGATAAATGTGGCGAAACTGCCCAAGTGTTGACACGTAATGATGGTGCATTGATAGTCAGGTCGAAATCAAGCGAGCAGCATCAGCAGATTAAGATCCTACAGTCTTTAACTTATGTAGACATGTCTTCTGCTTCGCACCCGACATTTAACACATGTAAAGGTGTTATCAGATCGGGAGAGTAAATAGATTACAATGTTGACAGGCTGGTATAAAAACTTACCAATCAGAAGGTTGTAAGTGCCCACTGCATTTCCAGGTTTGTGAATGGTGCTAAGTTATCTCCTGCCACCATAATCCTGACCTTTAACAGATTAGAACCGCACAAGTACGTTAAGGCTGGCTATCTTAATATCCCAGTCAAGTCATACGTTGAAAATTTACGACGATGCTTTCATTGACAACGCTTTGGCCATGTAAGCAAGTTTTGTAATCAGGCAAGGTTGTGTGTGAATTGTGGATCGGATTATCACGGGACGCCCTGTTCTCAACAGCCGTGCTGCCCTAACTGTGGTGGAGAACACCCTGCAACATCACAGCAATGCACTTTCTTTCTCTATGAGAGAGAAGTCATTGTCATTAGAAACAAGAACAAGGTCAGTTTTAAAGAGGCCAGAATAAGAGTAAAGGAGATGTACTAGTATGTCCAACCTGGTGTGAGCTTTTCTGATGCTGTGCGTTCTGCCGGGCCAAAGAAAGGTTCTCCTGGCTCTCCTGTGCCTGACCAGGTAAAAAGTCCCCCCCGTTCTAAACGTACATCTTCTCGTGATGAACACTCTTGGTCAGCACCTAACAGTGCTTCTGAGGTTGCCAACGAGAAGAGGAACCTTCCATCCTCTCCTGGTTCCCCAGAACATGTGGATGTTGATCATGTTGGTCCTAAGATGGTATCCATTCGATCTCTGGATATTCACCCTGCCCCTAAAGGACCAAACTCTTCTTCAGCTCCAAAGCCAGTTATCACTCCCCACCCCTCCCTTGTTGATACTGCTTTAGAATTCCTTATATCCTTGAATGAGAAGGAACCAACCTTTGCTCCTTCCTGGGAGCCAGCTGTTGTGAAAATTACCCCCTCATCGGAGGAGGACTTTCAAAAACTGACTCCACATCCTTCTCTATCAGCATCGAATTCACAATTTTTGCCAATGTCTCGCCACCACCATCACCTATACCATCCAAACCAATAACACCAGCTGTGTCAACATCGTCTGTTCCCTCGACACCTGAACCAACCCCTGGAGTTACTTCCATCTCTGCTTCTCCAGTGAAGACAGTTCTTTCTTACAGCAACTTATCAAACTCTGATGCACCGCCTCTTAAAGAAAAACCAAAGGCAAAACTCAAGTTCCCGATGCCTCCTTTGTAATACTCCAAGCCTAAGGCTAGTATGACACGAACTACTTCCGCTGGTAGTTCAATCAGCCTCTTCATCTGCCGTGAAGGTATTGTAGGGTTCCAACTCCTGTCTCTTCGTTCAAGTCCCCACCACCCAATTGTAATTTCTGGTTAACAGCACTTCGACATTCTCCTTCATGCAGGGTCACAAGAAGGAAGGAAATGACTGCATATTGCTACATCTCTTAACATTGTATCAGGTCATCAAATTCTGTCTATCACAAAAATCTTTTTTCTCTTACTTTATCCCGGCTGCACTCTCTAATGCCTATTTTTAATTGCAAGTGTCAGTCATCCTCTCTTAGAGCGATTTTTCTGCAGAATTTCTCATCTATTCTTGATTTTTGAAGACGTGCTCTCAAAGACTTTATTCCAGAGTGCCTTATTCACGGTGCTTCCCTTTTTCATGTTCATCATGCAACTCTTGCCTCGATATTTCAGGTACACGACTCACAAAGCTCTAAACTCATTCATTTGCTGTACATCCCACGACGATTCATGCTCAATATGCAAAGTTCTCGCATCCTTTCCTGAATTAACAACCTCTATCCTGCGCTTACGGACAATCCCTTATTCCACATGTCTGTGCCTCTCTATTTAATTATATATCTCCCCCCTCTCCCTTTCCATCCCTTTCCTGCCCTCACCCTCGCCCTCCCTCTGCCTAGCAATCCATCTCCCTCTCCTTCGCCCTCCCTCTTCAATTAACGATATTTTGTGCGACCTTCCCTTTATCTAGGCGCTCATTCATGACACTGGTATTTTCACTGGGCAACCTGATACACCTTCAGACCTGAAGCAAGTCTTTGCGCACTTACTTGCTTATGGCTTATAATTAATCCCATAAATGCTAATTGGGGTTGGAAGGGGCAAATTTTGCGGGCATATTTTAACCAATGAGAGCATCTCACCCCTTCCTGACAAAATTAAGGCGATAACAAATTTTCTCACTCTGATGAGCTATAAATCCTTGAGAAAATTGTTAGGTACGTTTAATTTCTACTTTAAACATACCAAATATGCCTCCAAAATCCTAAGACCCTTTAATGACTTCCTCAAAGATATATATTATAAGGACCTGTGGCTTTGTAGTTTATGAGAGATTTGATGGCATATAAACGTTTTCATGGGTAAAGAGGAGCGGAAGTGGACAAAACACGGCGTTTTTCATGTCTTATGGATATCTCTGTTTTGTCTATATATGGATAGGAGGTGATTACTAGTGTTATTCTTCAGCCATCTTGTTGTTGATTGTATTCAGTGATCTCTTATTGAACCTTCTCCAGACTCTACTCGACATCGCCTTAGACTTTCCCCCTCTAGCTTCTGCCCTCCTGTTACGTTCCCCTGCCGCTTCACACTAACTAGACCAGCTGCCCCAACACTACCTTTCTATGCATCAATTGGTGTGGCGACCACGCCGACTTCAACCTAAACTACCCTTACTTATCTAAGGCTCGCGCAGACGCAGCAATATCGCGACCAAAATAGGCCACCAACCCACCCATCAGGTCCACCCCTTCTACCGCCCCCAATCCTTTGACAAAAATATTCGCCGCCGCTGCCGGCGCAACGGGGGCCACGTCACCCCTTGACCAACCTCCTACACTCCACACTCCAGCAGCAAACCAGACACTGCCACCAGCAATAACACCTGCACCCACCCTAACTTATATACCTTACCAAACACAAAACACCCGGCCACCGTGCTTTCCACAGTGGGAAAAGACATGCTCTGGGGGACCACCGTCTATACGCCAATATTCTAAACACGCTATATGCCGCGAATGGTCTGGGAAAAATTACCTTCCTCAAGAAGGTGTTCGCCCTAATCCAGGAATACAAACATAAGAGACCGGCGCTCCTCCCTACACCGGTGGGGGCGTACACGCCCCCCTCCGGACCCGTCGCTGCCACATACACTGCTCCCCACATGGCCCCAGCACCTGTCTCTACTCCCACCTTTCTCCTGTTATCCCTACCCTTGTCTTCATTGCACCCTTTATCTCTCTACCATAGCCCCCACACCCCTGTTGTCCCCACCATTACCCCTCATTTCCTACTGTCCCTGCCTCTCTGCTCACTGCCATTGAAGCTCTTCCTTCCGCCTGCTCTCCCCTTTACATTGTCCCTCCCTTCCGTGTCTAAACCCCCATCTTTATGCCAGCACTCCCCCTTCCACAGCCTCCAAACCCGCTCCCACCGTCTCCATCTCCCATTTGATAGCCTATAACTCCTCTTCCACAGCCTCCCACCCTCCATCCTATTTCCTCCACCCCTACTTCCATGCCCACCACCTCTCCTACTGCTATCCACACAAAAAAACACCCTACCAAACACCACCCACCACAGTCATGTGTAAAAGTAGCCGCCCCCATTCTCAATCTCTTGTAATCCAGAAGAACGCGGAGAGGAAAGTGGCTGTCGCCAGGAAAGCATCACACGAACTTCGTTCCAGACCATAGGTTGACTTAACGTCGTTAAGATAAACGTACGCAGTTGCCACGGTATTTACCATACTGTCACCAACTTGGTAATAAACATCTAAAGACCGGACATTATACGTTTGAACTCTACCAGTTTACACCCTCCCCACAACAGACTCCGCATTGCAGGCTTCCACACCTATCTAACCCCACAAGCACCGCACCTAAGATCAGCAATCATATTCAAGCGGTCCATACACCACTCCCTCACACGCACAAAGAAGACGACTCATTTATCGTCTGAAAAGTACACATGAGCTTTGGCCCTATTCTAGTGGCCAGTCACTACAGACCACTGCAGTAACAATTAAACATAGATGTCCCACTCCAGACTCTTTTCAATCATAATCTCTCTATCTTCTTTGCCGTGGACCTCAACGCCGTCTATCCAACACTACTTTCTAACACCCCTAATGATGCGTGAAGGTACCAGACCGGTGTCTTGCGGCGATATTGCTGAGAGCACATCGGCCTGACCTTTCCCACATTCTATGGGCATCATGGAGGGACCACGTCACCAGACGTGGTCTTTCGTAATGACTACGCTGCACGATTTCACATTGACACTCTCCCAGGTCCCCACGTACTATCTTATCACATACCTATATGCATGTTTATCTCATAATCGCCTATACTTATACCCACCTCACCACACTTCGCCTACAATAAAACGACCTGGGAGGAGTTCAAGAGACACATAACCGAGAACACACCACACAACCTCAATCTGGAGAACACCAATCCAGAGCAAGTAGATGACCACTG
The DNA here is from genome assembly GCA_963969495.1 of Ceratothoa steindachneri. Taxonomy (NCBI): domain Eukaryota; kingdom Metazoa; phylum Arthropoda; class Malacostraca; order Isopoda; family Cymothoidae; genus Ceratothoa; species Ceratothoa steindachneri. Next base: position 124,478,973 of record OZ018331.1, read on the forward strand.
GTACACAATCATGGGCACAATAGTCAAGCACGCAACCTACACACACCATATAAAAACTTTTACACGCATAAAACACTTCACGTTCTCGATACACACATTACACAATTTAACAACCATTACAACAGAGGCCTACGATAACAAAACATCACACTTCTACGCGCCCGCATCCTACGGTGCGTGCAGCTAGACCGGAACCGCCAGTGTCGCGAGGTATCTGCATTGCGGACAACACTCCCTGCACTGGCCCTTCCTACTTCTGGCAGCGCATAAAGCGGATGATAGGCACAGACCCACCCAAACCTATCACCCCCATATCAACAACCAAACACTCACTGACACTAATGACATCCTCGACGCATTTAGGTTCCACTGGAAGATGGTGCATACACACTACCCACCTAAACCACACGCCTAAGAGCACTTCCAGGAAGTCCAGAAATGGTGCCGGGTCCACGCTCACAAGCTAAGGCGCGTGCCCTAGGACGAATGGAGGTGCTCCACAACACAACTACACTAACCACTCCCATCACCGTCAAGGAAACAAAACGCTACATCAAATCAACACCCAAATGCGCCCCCAGCCCTGCCAGCCTACCAGCCACATTAATCCACAACCTTCCTGAAAACATCTTTCCTACCATCACACATTTATTCAACGCCCCAGGTCACTTCCCCAAAACATTCAGTCTCACACAACATACTTCTACACAAAAAAGGCCCCAAACATCCAAACAACTACAAGCCTATTGCTCTGTTAAAGTACCTAGGCAAAATGCTCGAACGAATGGGGGACTGCCATCTCTGGAATTTCCATGTAGAGAGGGACTGGTCTCACCCTGACAATACGGGTTCAGGCGGGGCCGGTTGACTCAAAAGACACTCTCCATCAGTTAGGACGTAGAGAAGGCTTTTAATAAGGTGTGGCACGAGGGGCTCCGTTGGAAACTAGCCAACAACACGGAGCTACCTTTTTGCACCATAAGGCTTCTCTATCACTACCTTACAGACAGGAGGAGTCACATAAAATATATCACCACATCACTTCCATTCATACTACGCTCAGTGGTACCTCAAGGCAACGTACTGTCACCCACATTATACATAATATCCATAAATGATACCCCATGACCACCCAAAAACTGCCGACAAACTTACATAGTGTCCTATGCCGAGGATGAGACCATTATCGTCTGCGGCTGTGATCCAGACACGGCCCGCCACGCACAAAGAATACTAAACGAGAAGACAGAGTACAAAGAGAAGTGGCTCTTGCCACGAATCCTCAAAAAACACAGATGACACTTTATGGCGCAAGTGAACATTACATGCGAAACCTACTGATTTTCCCACAGATACCAGACGTCAACTACCTAGACCCAACAAGACTCACCTACACATCTCAGACAAAACTCCTAGGAACAACATTCGACAAGTCCCTAAGATTTCACATGCATCAACATATAATAGGAGCAAAGGCCGATCACACAAACAAAATGTTCCGCAGGTTCCACCTTAACGGCAAGAAATTACAAATACACCTATACAAAACACTCGTAAGACCACTTCTCACATACGCGCCATTAACACTCGTATCTGCGAGTGACACATGGCAGAGGAAACTTCGCTCTGAGACGCGCATGTCGCTCTCCTCTCTACACATCAATAGCCACACTCCACAAAAAGAATAGACTAGCACCTATTAACACATATGTACACACCAGCTAAATAAAACACCTGGAGAAACTCGCCAGAGACCCCATATCACAGCAATACATGTGATGGCACTTTGACATCTCGCAGCCCATGGACATCCGCAACCAATACCATTCTACACAAAAGTTAGAAGCATCATGAATGGCGCGTTTCCGGGTACACGCGCACGACTCTCTTCCCCATCAATCTTCTTTCAGCCCAGTCGTACTATACACCAAGACACACACACAATATACGGCGCATCTGTGTCTAGCCACTGACATGTTAACTCTCTTTATTCCTTTAAATTTATTTAAGTGCCTTTTCCTCTCTTACTACCTGATTTCCTGTATCACACAGTGATCCCTCTCTGTCCCTTCACAAAGTAGTAGTAGTAAGAAGTTCAGCAATCAGAGAGTCACTCTTACCTTACTTGCTCTTCCTCTCGCCTCCAAATCAGGAGGCAAGCGAAATGCCAGGTTACGCGGAAAACGTCTTTGCCTCGAAAAACCATACCAAATTTCGGACATCACAGAGGAATAATGTGATCAGTCACCGGCCGCTAGTCGACCCACCTCACTAGCCTTAGCTCTCCCACCTCCCTCCTCCCCTTCAGAGAGATAATACTTACTTTGGCTATCGTGACATAATTGGAAGCTTCAAGGAAAGGAGGTTTGTGGTCTTGTCCTCTGCGGAACCCGAAGTCAAGAGGCAACCTGGATTGGGGCAAAGTTTCAACCTCCGGAGGGTACCTACCATGCCCCGTTGATCTGTGCATGCTGGTAGTAAATTCGAATAATCAAAACCCGTTTGAGGGGGCGGACCCCTTGGATGAGGGTCGTTGATTAGAGAGTTATTCCAGGTCCATGCTAATATTATCATCCATCATTGAAGTCATGGCTGACAGAGGCGGCCGACGGCGAGATGGAGGATTTCCTACCAAGTTAATAAACAAAAATTAGCCTCAACCCGTATCATGGGTTCCCTAACTACATTAAAAATAATACACAACACATAAACAAGGTCAACAGACCTAAGTCGCGTGCTCTCAATTATTCTGACTATGACCTTCAAAACTTTCAGTAATTCCAGGACAAACTTGAGAGGACCTTAGTAATTATATCATTCGAAATAGAATATAAAACAACATAAGGGTTTAAAATTTCGTTAGAATCGGCCGGATAGTTACGATATTATTACCAAAAACACTCATTGAAAAGTAAAATGGTTACCATCCAACCGATTTTTTTTTTTAAATTTTAGGAGGCCATCTGGGAAATGCCTACTTGGCCATCAATCGGCGTACTCACGACAGCCTAGTACTAGGATACTTCAAAATAACAATATATAAAACAAAACAAAAAACAACAATAACAATAAAAAAAGAAAAGGACAACAAGAACGCTCCGGCGTCGAGGAAAGGCCCGCCTCACCCCGCCGTAGGAACGTGTGACCTACAAAGAAACAACAACAACCCCCAAAACAGTTAAATAAAGGCTAGCCTCCTCCAAAAAAGTCATAAAAACTACAAGTCAGTGTGCACGAACCCATCCCGAGTTACAAGGGACAAGCGGTAGCGACTGCGCTCATATCGGTACCGGGACAGGTAGCGTGCGCGAAGATCACCCAAACTGGGACATTCAACAAGAATGTGCCGAACAGTCGGACGGGAAGGGGGGGACAACGCAAACCGACCTACGGACCGACATAGTAACTTATAGAGTCGCGTGCACGTGACCCCAAATATACACGATTACATCTCAAACAACACTACAACTAGCAATCTCATTCGATACACTCATCATAAACATAGCACTGCCACGCACAGGCCAAACAGTTGTGTTCAGGTCTCAGGAAAATACCCTTAAATTCTATCTTCTCGTCAAGGACACACTCGCCGAACACCAACACTACACCAAGGAATCTGATGCCTCACTAAAAAGGAACCAGGTGTGTATACGAAGGACCAACCCTTTACAAGAACATTTGCCGCCGCCGACGCTGCGGGGACGACACAACTCTGCACCCAACTCCCTACAATTAACGCTCCAGCACTGACCCCAACATCCCACCCAACCCAACACCTACACCCAACCCATCGTATATTAGTTGGACCATTATGTCAATCCATTGTCGCATCCAGTGGCATAGGGGAAGGACGACCCGCACGCGGCTGGTTCTCAACAAAACCAGACCCCTCCGTAAGATACCATATAAAAATATTGAGTCTGAAATTAGTTTTGACAACTTTGAAATACTCAGTCCAACCTCCAATCAGAAAGAACTACGAATATTAATCAAACAGCATCTAATCTCTACATTGTATCCTAAATTAAAGGATTTTTTTTAGTCTTGCATTAAGTAACTTACCCTAAATTGCACCGAGCTCTTTTAGTGTCTTATTAAATTAGGAAATTTAGCCCCAAACCCTCTTGTTTCTAGTATCGATGGTGAGGCTACGTACTCGAAACGTCCAAATTCAGATAAATAAAGATTATTTTAACAATATATATATATATATATATATATATATATATATATATATATATATATATATATATATATATATATATATATATATATATATGGTAGGTAATGCTTCCTAGGCAGCTAGACTGGTTAGAAGAGGAGAGTGTGTGAGTGAAGAGAAAGGTCTAAGGCGTTGTCAAGGAGGTTCTTGAGAAGGTCCAATGAGGGCTTAAGGCAGGTTGAGGATGGATCAAGAAGAAGTTTCTGGAGAAGGTTCAATGAAAGCTCACGGCAGGTTCAGGATGGATCAACGAATGTTCAGGGAGCACTAGAGGAGTGTTAAGGGAGGGTTCCCTGGGTTTTCAGGGTTGGTCGGTGGCTGTTTAAGGTTAGTTTTTCCTCACATTTAAATCGGATCCCACAAAAATTTGTTAAGAAATCTGTAAAGAAAGTGGCTAAAATAAATAGTGGAAATGTGTGTAAATGTGTAAAAATAAATAGCGGCATTATTTTCCGCAGGCATAGGGGCCGGGAGAGCAAACCACTGGTTTGGGGGACTGGAGGGCACAAAAGCCTCACGATTTCATCTGACATTCCCTTGAGGGTTTATGTTCTAGGAGGGCTCTATGAGGTTTCATCGAAGTTTGAACGGATGCCTAAGGGGGCTTAATGTAGGGTCTAATAATTGATTGTGGATGGTTCAATGACTGTTCATGTACAGCACAAACTACATGGGATGGGGCCAAGAACCCTGCAGGGTCTCCACCAAAAACATTTCCTTGTTCCAGGGAGGTTTCGAAGGATGTTTATTTCATAAACGCTGATCGGTGCACCTCTGCGGAATTTGGGTCAGTAGGAGATGTAATCCTACAGATATCAGGTGCAGCATGGTTGGTCATGCTACAACTTACACTTCCCTGCGAAATACCTGTGTACATCATGACAAAAATATTCATGCTTTGAAAACACACCGGAAACTTAGTGGAAAATTATTCCACCTGCACCGTTAATTCAACCGTTACTTCAGAAATAAAGGAAACCTCATCCCAAACTTAACAAATCAAATCTCATACTTTATTAATGTTGGAAACAAACTAAAAGAGAGCAGAGTGTGTAAACAACAAGAACTACAATATGTACATCCAATACCTCAGCCGAGATATGAGCTCAATACACCACAAAACCAACTCAACGCAACTCTTGTAAACCCTAAAAAATATATCATACTCACGCCTCCGCCCCTATCCTTATCCTAACTCCAAACAATTATTACTTGAAACTAGCAACAACAAAATTACCTAAACAAAAGACAACTACTAAATACCAGCATCTTTCCCACACATAAACAAAAGATAGAAATCCAAAGAGCCATAGACACTCACGCATAATCAAAGACTAAATTACTTCATTCACCCCAGAAAACCTTCTTTTAATAAACAAATCCCGCCCCAAACTTCCAAAGTGACATATCCTCACTATCAAAAAACATTCAGCTAAAATACCGACGAAGAACAAATTTCAGCCATCACGGAGTTTTTCAACATCGTCTCAACAATACCATTCTTTCAATCTAGAAAACAGCACATATGATACTAATACTCAACCAGGCAAGCACCGAGCGACCAAAACTCATACTCTCCTATATCACTACAGCGCACTTTATCCCAAACTTTTGAAAAACTCATAGACAAAGGCAAAGCTACAAATATACTCCTTCAAGAATTTCTAGAAAACGGATTCTAAAATTATCCCTCCATTACAACTCTCCTAACCATCCTCAACCGTGTAAACTAGATACTTTCAAACAAAACGACCCCATCCCAAACACAAATCTCGGTGCAATCGACATAAACAAAGTCTTTAAGTATTAATAATTTTAGTAATTCGATAAGTAATAAGAAAAGTTAACTAAAATTGATCATTTTGTGATTTACCAAACCATGGTTAGGATATGGTGTGGTTTTGGCTGGGTTCGAACAACCCATTTACATTGTGTGAGGGTTCAGAGTTTAATGTAGGGACGAACCAAAGTCGCTATATGACACTCACCAGAGCAAAATTATAGCTAAATTGGATCACCCAATCAAAATTATACCCAAATTGGGTCACAACCAAAATTATGCCAAAGTTGAGTTACCAAATAAAATAATACCTAAATTGGGTCACCGAAACAAAGTATAACCAAATTGAGTCACCCGAGCAAAATTATAGCGAAATTGGGTCGTACGAGAAAATTATACACAAATGGGTCACTCAAACAAAATTATACCCAAATTTGGTCATATGAGCAAATTATATCGAAATTGGCTAATCCAAGAAAAGGATTACCCAAATTGGGTCATATGATAAAATTATATCGAAATTGGGTAATCCAAGAAAAGGGTTACCCAAATTGGGTCACGTAAGCAAAATATACTTAAATTGGCTCATTCAAGCAAAATTATACCGAAATTAGGTCATTCGAGGTAAACAATATCAAAATTGGGTCACCCAGGCAAATTATACCCACATTGGGTCACCAAACAAACTATATTCAAATTGGGTCGCCGAAACAAAATAATATCCAAATTGTGTCACGCCAGTAAAATTACATCAATGCAAATTGTGGCTAAATTGTGTAACTCAAGCAAAAAAATACCCGAATATGAGCAGATTATATCAAAGTTGGGTCTCCTGAGCAAAATTATAGCTAAATTAGGTCACCCAAACAAACAAGATCCAAACTGCATCACTCAAGCTAAATTAAACCTAAATTGGGTCATCCAAGCAAACAATATCTATATTGGGTCAAACAAGCAAACAATATCCAAATTGGGTGAGCCAAGAAAACTACCCAAATTTGTCCACCCAAGCAAAATAATATCCAAATTTGGTTACGCGATCAAGTTACAACCAAAGTGGCTCACTCGAGCAAATAACAAGCAAAACAAATTCGGTTACCCGACCAAAATTATAACAACATTGGGAGACCCGGTCAAATTATATCCAGATTAGGTCACCATGGCAAAATTATACCCACATTGGGGCACCCGAGCAAGTTATCTCTAAATTGAGTGACCCAAGTAAACAATATTTAAATTGGGTCATTCAAGCTAAATTAAACCCAAATTGGGTTACTTAGCAAAATTATACCTAAATTTGGTCAGTCAAGCAAATTAAAACCCCAATTAGTCCCGCGAGTAAAATTACAACGAAATTGGGTCACCCGAGCAAAATTATACCCACATCGAGATACCCCAGAAATTATATCCAATTTAGATCACACGAGCAAAGTTTTCCCCAAATTGGGTCACCCAAGCAAACACGATCTAAATTGGGTTACTCGTCTAAGATTATACCCAAATTGGTCCACCCTAACAAACAATATATAAATTGGGTCACACGAGCAAACATTATCTAAAGTGGGTCACCCGAGTAAGATTATACCTAAATTGGGTCATCCGAGCAAAATTATAGTCACATCGAGACACCCGAGAAATTATCTCCAAATTGGGTCAACCGAGCAAAATTATCCCCAAATTGGTTGAACCAAGCAAACAATATCTAAATTGGGTCACCCAAGTAAGATGATATCCAAATTGAGTCAACCGAGCAAACAATATCTAAATTTGGTCACCCGAGTAAGATTATACCTAAATTGGGTCACACGAGCAAAATTATACCCACATCGGGACACCCGAGAAATTATCTCCAAATTGGGTCACCCGAGCAAAAATATTCCCGAATTGGGTACCCCAGGCAAACAATATTTAAATTGGGTCACCCAAGCAAACAATATCTAAATTGGGTCACCCGAACAAACAATATCTAAATTGGGACATCCGAGTGAGATTATACCCAAATTGGGTCACCCGAGCAAACAATATCTAAATTGAGTCACCCGAGAAATTATCTCCAAATTGGGTCATCCGAGCACAGTAAGACAACGGGGAACATGCAGTAAGGCGGGGGGGGGTGGGGAGAAGGTCTCTCAGGAGTCATGAAAGGTTAGGTTGAAGTGAGGTAAGGAAGGGGTATTTAAGATCTTATTGGTAGAGGAAGTGGAGTGTGGATCGGATGGGTAGCCAATTCAGGTCATGTAGAAGGGATGTTTCATGAAAGAAACGTTCCCGGCGGTAAACATGGGCTGCGAATTTTAGGTATGTTGAAGGAATCGAAGAGTGGAAAAGTGACCCAGCAAGAAAGTCGTGTAGAAATCAAAGTGGGAAGTAATGAAATTTTGGATGGAAATCTCGAAGGTATTGTGTTAAAGTAAGAACAAAGATTACCGAGAAAGCCGCAGATGATTTGCAGACATTAACAGCATGGGTTTTGGGAGATATTGACTATGAAAGGTAATGGCCAAATTTTAATTCACAAACAAGGGACTTGGCAGACGAAACTCACGATAGGTATGGCACGAGGATAATAGATACGAAAGAGAGCCGGCCAAGCACAGTCTTTTAGAACACTAAACGCACCTCCGCCGGCCTATACATACATATCATTTCCAATATGAACAGAAAGATCAAGTGCGATATGTATAATAGGTAAGAGCTGAACCAACCAAAAGCGGTTCCAAAGACACCGAGGAATTAAAAAATGCGAAGTAAAACAATGTGATCGATCGACATTCTCGGATGTCACTGAGAGATCGAGAAGTACTAGAATGGGAATCATTCCAGCATCTGCCGGCTTGACGAAGTCGGTCATTTATACCTATTAGAGCTGCTTCAGTGTTGTGACCAACCTTAAAACGAGATAAAAGATCTGATTAGTGTTAGAGGAGTTCATGTAATCTAGAATCTAGATTCCCACTTGCCTTTCAAAGACTCTTAAAAGGAACGGAAGTTCAAAATTTGAGTAGTAGCTTTTCGGGGTGAGTGAGTTCAATCTATGTTTCATAAGGACTTTGCGAATAGTAGCATGTTTGAAATCAGATGATACCCCACTGAGTGTGAGGTAAGTGTTAAATACACCAATTACGTAGTCAAGGAGATCAGGTATGAATTTACGATAGAGAAAATAATAATGAGAAATAATGGGAGAAAATAATAATGAGGAGAACTTGGCATTTTCTAAGAGACAAAGGAGAGGGTAATTCCTCTTGGAACACCTAACCGAGACAAAGAAGTTGGGTAAGGGAAGAGGGTGTATTACCATGTAGCGATGGACATGGGAGGATGGAATCCCTGATCAGATATGAACTATCTCGTCGGAGAAGACAGTTAAATCGATAGGGGTGATGACGGAACAGATTGGAATATCAGAGACGAAGATAAATGTGTATGTGGAGTTTTTTCTTATCAGCAAAGTTACGACCGGTGTGGTATACACAGGAATATTTCAGAAGGGCACGGTGTAGATGTGAGCAGCAGGGGTGTAGGCGAGGGAAGCGGTTGCCGTATCAGTACTACGGGAACGAAGAACAACAAGTCTCTCACAGGCTTGCCTATGTTGCTTTGCTGTCCAAATTAACGAGAACTAAAGGGATGCTGTCGGCCAAAATAAACAGAGAGCAAATGCCCATGGATTTTAAGACTGGATGAGAGATCTTCGGGAAAAGACCGAAGATATTCATTGAGATCGTTGTATGAATGGTTGATTACGGCCAGAGAAGGAGTGAAGTAGTCTTCAGGGTCACCATTTACTGGTCAGTAGAGGAGATTCGACGATGGCAAGACGGGCATGGGGGGTGGGGAACTTGGGGAACGCGAAAGTTGGGTGTATAGAGGAAAGAAAAAACAGATTTGGTGAGAGATTGCCGTTGGGGGAGTCGGTGTGGATATGCTATGAATTGGGGAGGAGGAAGGAACGTTATAAAATATCTTCCCATGTAAGTTGGAGGTGGAGGAACAAATTGAGTGAGGGAGTAAAGCTTCCAAACTTTTCTCGAAGTAGAGGCGATAAAGAGGTGTGGTGAGGAAAGTTGAACTCACGAAAATAAGAAGGTGAACGGACCATAGAAAAGGCCAGGTTTAGAACTTTACCCACTTCGTCGAAGAAACAGTTAGGAGGGTGACCTGAGGTCAGGACGATAAATAATAGCAATTGTGTGAAAAGTTTTAAGAACCAAAGAGGAAATATGATAATTTTTACTCGAAATAAATAATTTTTCTGGATTTTAAAATCATTAACCCCGCCTCAGTTAACTTTTAAATTTTATGTTCTGGGGTGGTTCCTCTATAATGCCGTGCCCAAAGATGACAGATAATTTAATGTTGTGGTCAGAGATGACAAATTATTTAATGTTGCGGTCAGAGATGACAGATTATTTAATGTTGTGGTCAGAGATGACAGATTATTTAATGTTTTGGTCAGACATGACAGATTATTTAATGTTGTGGTCAGAGATGACAGATAATTTAATGTTGTCGTCAGAGATGACAGATTATTTAATGTTGGGGTCAGACATGACAGATAATTTAATGTTGTGGTCAGAGATGACGGATTATTTAATGTTGCGGTCAGAGATAACAGATTATTTAATGTTGTGGTCAGAGATGACAGATTATTTAATGTTGTGGTTAGAGATGACAGATTATTTAATGTTGTGGTCAGAGATGACAGATTATTTAATGTTGTGGTCAGAGATGACATATTATTTAATGTTGTGGTCAGAGATGACAGATTATTTAATGTGGCCCTCAAAGATGACAGATAATTTAATGTTGTGGTCAGAGATGACAGATTATTTAATCTTTTGGTCAGAGATGACAGATTATTCAATGTTGCGCTCAAAGATAACAGATAATTAAATGCTGTGGTCAGAGATGACAGATTATTTAATGTTGTGGTTAGATATGACAGATTATTTAATGTTGTGGTCAGAGATGACAGATTATTTAATGTTATGGTCAGAGATGACAGATTATTTAATGTTGTGGTCAGAGATGACAGATTATTTAATGTTGCGCTCAAAGATGACAGATAATTTAATGTTGTGGTCAGAGATGAAAGATTATTTAATGTTGCGGTCAGAGATGACAGATTATTTAATGTTGTGGTCAGAGATGACAGATTATTTAATGTTTTGGTCAGACATGACAGATTATTTAATGTTGTGGTCAGAGATGACAGATAATTTAATGTTGTCGTCAGAGATGACAGATTATTTAATGTTGGGGTCAGACATGACAGATAATTTAATGTTGTGGTCAGAGATGACGGATTATTTAATGTTGCGGTCAGAGATAACAGATAATTTAATGTTGTGGTCAGAGATGACAGATTATTTAATGTTGCGGTCAGAGATGACAGATTATTTAATGTTGTGGTCAGAAATGACAGATTATTTAATGTTTTGGTCAGACATGACAGATTATTTAATGTTGTGGTCAGAGATGACAGATAATTTAATGTTGTCGTCAGAGATGACAGATTATTTAATGTTGGGGTCAGACATGACAGATAATTTAATGTTGTGGTCAGAGATGACGGATTATTTAATGTTGCGGTCAGAGATAACAGATTATTTAATGTTGTGGTCAGAGATGACAGATTATTTAATGTTGTGGTTAGAGATGACAGATTATTTAATGTTGTGGTCAGAGATGACAGATTATTTAATGTTGTGGTCAGAGATGACATATTATTTAATGTTGTGGTCAGAGATGACAGATTATTTAATGTTGCCCTCAAAGATGACAGATAATTTAATGTTGTGGTCAGAGATGACAGATTATTTAATCTTTTGGTCAGAGATGACAGATTATTCAATGTTGCGCTCAAAGATAACAGATAATTAAATGCTGTGGTCAGAGATGACAGATTATTTAATGTTGTGGTTAGATATGACAGATTATTTAATGTTGTGGTTAGAGATGACAGATTATTTAATGTTGTGGTCAGAGATGACAGATTATTTAATATTGTGTTCAGAGATGACAGATTATTTAATATTGTGGTTAGAGATGACAGATTATTTAATGTTGTATTCAGAGCTGACAGATTATTTAATGTTGTGGTCAGAGATGACAGATTATTTAATGTTGCACTCAGAGATGACATATAATTTAATGTTGTAGTCAGAAATGACAGATTATTTAATGTTGTAGTCAAAGATGACAGATTATTTAATGTTGTGGTCAGAGATGACAGATTGTTTAATGTTGTGGTCAGAGATGACAGATTATTTAATGTTGTGGTCAGAGATGACAGATTATTTAATGTTGTGGTAAAAAATGACAGATTATTTAATGTTGTGGTCAGAGATGACAGATTATTTAATGTTTTGGTCAGAGATGGCAGATTATTTAATGTGGCGCTCAGAGACGACAGATAATTTAATGTTATGCTCAGAGATGGCTTCTCGAACATTTTCATAGTATTATTTTTTTTAATATCAAGTAGTCCTTACTATAAATTTTTACCCATTTCTTTTTACAGTACATCCAAAATCTGTCTTCGTTGTTCTTTGGTGGACGCGCTTTGAAATAGTCAAATAACCAACTTTCCCTAGTGTTCTATTCACATATTTTTTAGGGGATGCAGTTCTAAATTTTTCATGGCCTTTTCAAAGCATAAATTTTGCAACCTTCAGACCATTTCTTCATTCTAGAAACCACATGTTTTGGGCAGTTGCTCTGCTGAGAGTAAACTTTAGTTCACTTGCTGATGGTGGGAGGGTTCTGATGAAATAGTAAAATAATCTACTTTATTTACTGTTTTTCGGTTTTATCCTATTCCTGTACCATTAGGAGCAAATAAAAGCAATAATTTTATGTTTGTTTCACCCTTCTTTGTGAGTGGTACGGTGTTTTTAGGAAGAAGAGCTTCACCAGCTTCTAGACAGATATGTTTTCTGCAATGATTCCCAATTAGTTCTATTTTCATTTTGCCGATCTAAAATACCTTCTAACAAAATGTTTTCTCATGGAAAACATACTCTTTTGCAAACTTGAGTCTTGCGGCATCCTGAGTTTTACGAAATTATGCTATCCTTCTAGCCAAGTAACCGTGGATGTCCTTTTTGGTGTAGGAATATATTCTCTGAAGTCTCCGAAACATTAAATCCTACTGCAGCCAAATCCTGATATATTTGCTTATTAGTGGTATTTGGGACAGTTGGTAATAATTTGAGCTTCATTCCACTTATTGGCACAGTTTCCATTGTTGTAATGGCCCTATACTTGTGCATGACTGTCTGAACTGATGCCCGTGGGTTATTAATATAATAACAGGGCTTATTATGTTTTCACTTTGTTCCTTGCTTTTGAACATTCTTGTACACCAAAGTCGATTTTGTAGCTTATTCTATGTAGTCTTATATACTCTCAAAGTCAGCTAAAATACTCCATAACGATTTCTTGAACATAAAGTTTAACATTAACTTTGCGTTGACTGAAAAATGACAAAAGTATATATATATATATATATATATATATATATATATATATATATATATATATATATATATATATATATATATATGAGCATATTAACCCCCATACAAGTATCGGATAAGCCATGTATCATGTTTTATAATCTATATAAACCAATATTCCAAGCACCTTTACAATAAGAAATGCAAACTACTAAATTTGACAATCCTGCTAGGCGTATTAAGACTTATGATCCATATTATATAGAGAACATCTTGAGAATAAGTCCAACAGGGCTCCAGAGATAATACGCAGTGGCTTGTAAGTTGATGATAGCCTTATTCACTTCACGAATAAAAAATTGTAGAGTAAAATTCCGCCATATGCTACGTGTACCCCCACTTAACATATGGCGGAATTTTACTCTACAATTTTTTCTTCATGAAGTGAATAATAAGTCACGAGATAAGCTCAAGAATCCAATAAGCATTGCATTGTTATAATCTCATTGTTAATGCGCCGTGCTACGAATATTAACGAACAATATTATTTATATCTTAACTCGGACGGAAGGGAAGAGTCAATTACCCTGAATATGAAGGATAGTACGTTAAGTAAAAATCTTAAAAATTCTTCTTTTCCTGCTTTTTTTATGCCTCGAATTTCAAAAGAAAGTGGGCGTGGCATTTCCCCTCACCGGCCAATAAGGCGTGTTCAGGTAGACAAGGTAAGGACCTTCCTGGGATAGACAACTCCCCTCATTTAGTGTACGATGCGCCTTGATTCGCGTCGGAAGTGTACGGTTGGGGTTTTAGGTCGCCGGTTGGTGACGTTACACGTGGCAACGGCGCGCAATTCACATTGGAGGGACTTCGTTCAAACGTTGCTATAACGATTTTAAGCCTTTTCGAAGCCTTTATGTCATAAACATTAAAATCTTCCTTTTATTTTGTAGTCCTTGATTTTTGTTCAAAGTAACGGTCGGAAGTCTGTATTATAGAGAATTAGGAATTAATTAGGCTTTCCATAAAGTTATTATATGGGCTTAGTTACATAAAAAGGCACACAATAGGAAGAAAATAATGAACCTAGAGGGAAATTTCTTCTCGCGTAAGACCTACATATTTTAAAGATCTAAAAGGGACTAATTATGATCAGTAAAAGATATGCCCAAATTTACCGGAAAAGTATTAGTCATTAATATAAAAATTATTTAATTTTAACCTATTTATACGATTTATATAAACAAAATATTAATTTTTCTCTACATTAATATATAACCATTTAATAGATTATTTATCTCGGTGTAAAATGACATGTAAATCATTTAAATTTAGTGTAGTTTCGAACCCAGTCCTTATTTTTTAACCCAAGATATTTCAAGTTATAACAATAAATCTTAAACCCATTTCTTTACATTTCTGCAGCAAGGTGGGGTGAGTGAACCCACTCTTCAAACCCCTCCACGTTGTTATAATTTATGACCACGTTTTTTCAGCATCGGGAAAATTGAACAAACTCGATTTATTTAAATCCTCTTGAGTAATTTCGTTGCTGGGCCATAGCCAGCAATCTCCAGTCCCTAGTAGGAAAATCTGAATGGGAGAGGGTACATTCAACGCCTATCGGTGACTTTTTCTACATTTTTATTTTTTGTGAGGGCGAATTCAACTCCTCCCTCCTCGTATCACCCCTCTTTGTGACTCACGGATGTCTGAGGGGTTCAGGGGTGAGGTTTTCTGAGGGGCATGGCAGAACCCGCTTCTACTTGAACCCATCTCCCATTCGGCGGCTGACCTGTTCCGATATGGTGGCCACACCCAGCATTGCCATTCCCCTCGCCCTCTACGTGTTTACCGTTCTCCACCAGGGCATTCCCGGTAAGTAGTTTTCGCCTCTACTTCATCCAAGGTCCTCAGGGTTCACTTCATTTGGGTAGGGAAATGTAAAGTTTCGAAATGTTGAGGAAATTTTAATTTCCAGTGAATCGCGTGCTTTGGAGCTTCTCAAAATGAAAAATGTCTAATAATACAAGTATATATATATATATATATATATATATATATATGTGTCTGTGTGTGTGTGTGCGCGTGTGTGGAAAACTCACAAAATATCGCGTGAGTAAGCAATAAATGCAACAAAGCCCACATGGAAAATTAATACGAGGATTCCAAGTACTTTCGAACTTTATTTCGAGTTCTTTATCAAGGAATAACAAAAGTCTTAAAAATTGTAATATTCTTAAGGATGATACAGAGGAGAGGGAACGCCCACAAAAAAGCAAAAAACCAATCAACAAAATGATATAATATGAAATGGAAACCTTAGGAGGAGCGGAGGTAAATACAAACTAAGATAATTAAATCAGGTAAATTCAAAAGACTAAAGATTGACAAGAGGATTAAAATACCGCCTAAGCAATTAGGGAGGGAGAAAACTGAGCGAGAGATTAACCTCAGAGGTCAGGATTGAAAAACCAAGGTAGGATAAGTACAAATGTTCTAAAGACTTGACTCAAATGAAAATAAATACACAAACATAAACATAAGGCTACATAGATGCACAAAAAATACAAATTAAATAGTTTATTAAGATTAATATAAATATTTAGTCTCAAATTAAAAGTTTCGACAGTGCATTGTGAATATCATTTTAAAAATAACCATCGAGTTTATAAAAGCCAGGACTTAAATTAAAATTTGGGAATTTACTGATAAAGGTTGATTCAATGATATTTCGTGAAATTGTATCGTTATTATGACAGATGATTTTAGCAGAATTCCAATCAATATTGTGATTAAGATATTGCATATGAATAAAATGAGCTGCTTTTTTCCCCGTGACGGACATTATATTTATGCTGAGAAATTCGTTTTTTTAAACATTTACCTGATTGCCTAAAGTAATATTTAGATCAATCGATACATTTTACGCAATATACATTACCAAGAGGGAAAGGGGCGTTTTTAACTAATAGTTTAGAGATAGTATTATTATAGTTAAATGCTACACAGATGCCTAGAGATTTTAAAATATGAGGGAGAGAAGCAAAGGATGGATTAAAAGGAAGTATAAGAGTATTCTTGTTATTAAAAGGCGCGCGAGGTTCAAAACGATAAACGACTTTTTAGCTAACTGAAGGTATTTATCAAGGAAATGAAAAGGATAGCAAAGTTTATGGCCGCTGTCAAAAATTTTGGAAACTTCAGAGTCAAAGAATTTAGGACTAACCACACGAAGTGCACGGAGAAACATTGAAATAAAAATAGATCTTTTGACTTTAATATGGTGAGAGGAGTAAAAGTGAATATACGAACAAGAATTAGTTGGTTTCCGATAGACAGAGAATTTGAAACCAGAAGGCGTGCAGTGTATTAATAAATCAAGGAAAGGAATACTTCCATTCTGTTCTATTTCAAGGGTAAATTTGATTGAAGGTACAAGGGAATTAAGTTTGTTCAAAAAAAGAAAAATATTTTTGTAATTGGCCCACGAGCAAAGTATATCATCAATATAGCGAAACCAGATTATAGGAAAAAAGTTTCGAAAAATTCCATATATAAGTTAGATAAAACGGGGATAAACAATTATCCATAGCTAAACCAAATTTTTGGCGAAAGAATTTACCATTGAAATTAAATGCAGTCTTTGGTACAAAGGGAGATAAGTTCTAAGAATAAATTAGTGGGTATAGGTACTTCAACGTTAAACAATTTATCTTTAAGAAACTGGAATAGATCATCAACCGGAACTTTATTGAAAAGGGAGCAGACTTCAAAGCTAACAAGGGTGAAGTCTGAAGGGTACGGGATGGTATTAAGTTTTTCTATTAGGTAGGAACTACGAGTATTAACTATATGGGAATCCGAGAGGCATCCTACAAGAGGGGTAAGATAAGACGTTATCCATTTTGACAAAACATATGAAACAGAGCCTACAGAACTGACAATGGGGCGTAAAGGATTATTAGGTTTGTGAGTCTTGACAAGGCCATAAAGATAAAGAAGAGAGGCATTCATAGATTTAAATTTAGAAATTAAGTCTAGATAATGTTTAGGAATTGAGCCTACTTATTCATGAAAATTACTATTCACTTGTTCTAAAGGGTCTTTATTTAAATGCACATAGGTAGATCAATCATTAGTTAATTCGCTCATTTTATCGAAATATGTTTGTTTATTTAATATAACTATTACACCAGATTTATCGGCTTTAGTCATATGAAGGTTAGGATTATTCTTAAGGTTATTTATAGCACGACGGAAACGTAAGGGATAATTAGAGTCCGAGGAGGAAGTCATAGTGGTACACAAAACCTTTAGCAATAGAAATATACTCACTAGGAACATTGCCGAATTTTTCTAAATTAATTGTTACACTAAAGGTTTTGTGTACCATGATAAATCCGTTAAGATATCTGTTATTTTTTCTTCCCTCTTTCTCCGAGCCTATACGACGTGCGACCTAATCTTCCTTCAGGATGAAATTAACCACCTTATCTGCAATTTCATTGAACTAAAAAATCCAATTCACCTCATAAATAGATGCCATTCCAAGGCACGAAAAAACTTCTATGCCACATCCACACCACGAAGGGATGATTTTTAAAAATGTATTAGTTTCCCATATGGTCCAAATATTACATAAATATTACATTTAAATATTCCAATACCATTCAAAATCCTTGACTAGACTGCGTCCAATTAGTCTCGATGCTGGAGTTTACAGTATATCATGCTATGATTGCAAATTAACATACATCGGAGAGTTAGGCCACTTTAATAAGAGGATGAAAGAACATTTAGCTGATTTTAGAAGGTATACGAACTGGTCAAGTCTATTTACGCACATGCAAATGCACGACCATAGAATTGATTTTAACCATGCAAAAATCATTTATAGCTCAAACAATTATATTGAGAGGAGAATTGTGGAATCCATCATCATCAACAAAGTTGATAATTTCAATTTATCTGAAGGGCAATACAAATTTAACAAATATATATATCGAATAGAGTCACCAATCGTATTTATAAGCCCCCCCGGACGCAATGCGTCTTGGGGATTAGACACTCCAGATTGTTTCCGGTTCAATTTCATTTTGTTTAGCTTGTGATTCACGCCAGATTCACTCGAGTTTTTTTTCAGATTGTTTCCTGCTGTTTCATTTTGTTTAAGATGTGTCTTACATTATATATATACTGTGTTTCTTCCCTAGTTTCTTCATTATTAGTTGAAAATGGCATGTTGCCGAAACTAATCCGATAGTTATAAATAAAATCTTGATTCAAATATTGTGGTATACCATTTTCTTCCACTGATATACATCACGTCAATGTGATATCCTCCATTATATATATATATATATATATATATATATATATATATATATATATATATATATATATATATATATATATATATATATATATATATATATATATATATATATATATAAATTATCTGTATTTCGAAATAGTGGGATTCGAACCCATTCCCACAAGAACCTTTTACTAGAACGCATTAGTTCCAATCTGTGCCATTTCAAAAGATGGGTGCAAAAAATGATGAGTGAAAAAATTTTTAGTTTGATTTGAGTTTTTCTTTTTCAAATAATTTTGGTAAGTGATCTTTGAGGTAAATTTATGTGATGAAACTACGCATAGCTTGCAAGAAAGTGAAGTGTGAAAAATGATCGTAATTTAATTAGCTTATGACCAAAGAAATCCACGATTTCTTTGGTATGCAGATTACACTGTCCACTACTTCTTGAAATTTTATAATAATTTTAAACTTCCGATACTAAAATACAGAGGGAGAATTTTCGAGGATTTGACCGAAAAATCAACATGGTTACATGACTTTTTTTTAAATAAATTAATGTTCTTATATGATAAATATGTATAACTCCTGCCCCCCCCTGAGCGTAAAATTAAAATGAAATAATGGTAATTTGAGGCTTATTATTCGAAGATCATAGCAAAATTACATAATTGAGTGTATGGATCGGTAATTTCTACACAGGGTGTTATTTAATATAAAAAACCCCCTTTTTTAAACAAAAATACTTATTAGCTTCTTGTTCGTCGTTACTCTATATAGGGAGCGAGATATCAAGGAGAGAACTAAGACCAAGGTTTCGATAACACAAAAGTACCACGAATTGAAAGGAATTGTACTATGAGAATATTAGTAATAATACTAATAGTGGGTATGCGTGACCTTTCAAAAAACGTAAATTAATAAAATTCCGGAAAATATTGAATCTTCTCAATCAAAATACCTAAACTTCATCGGTCTTAAATAAATCTACACCCAAATGTCACATTAGAAGATGACATTTAATAATGAAAAAAAGGCGTTAATGATAATTATGAGAAAAAAGAGGAAACCGGGAATTAATAGGTATAAAAACAGACACGAATTATTCAGAATAATATATTATGATGAGTATATATATAGGAGGTGTAGGCGGGGTTTGGAAGAGCAGGCTTGAAGCCTTCTACCCGTGGATGAGCTTAACTAGTCGATTATTATTATACAAACACCAGGCAAGGCTTAAATAATGGGATCAAGTCTCTTAATTTTCGATGTCGGCAAGTCGCGAACAATGGTTGCATTTCAAAGGATTGTAAGTTTTTGCATTTGATCTTAAACTCAATGTTTATTTGTGTCGTGACCCCCTCGGATATTTTTTTTAGTCTTTTCTTTCACATCTTTCATTATTAACCGACAATCCGCCCGTTTTCTACAATTTCCTCTAAACAGAAAGCGGCTACTCAAGAATAAAAAATTCTAATTAATCATTTTCAAACTCATTGTGAATTTGAAAATGCCGAATAGACGAAAGTACTAACTCCAATCCGTCTTTTATTCAGTTTCCTTCCGTGGTACATATTCAGATTTATAGTTATCACGCGCTAACTTTCGTGATATTACCCATATATATATATATATATATATATATATATATATATATATATATATATATATATATATATATATATATATATATATATCATATATATATATATATATATATATAATTGTTTAGTAAATGTTATTTTAGTTTTTAGTAAAATCTTTATATTCAATGTTTTGTTACAAATTTCACATTCACGGATAAGGACAGGTTGGGTTAGAGAAAGTTAGCTATAAATTTTATAATTTATGTCATCCGGACGATAAATATTTCAGTAATTTCATTTATAAAATAATGCGAGAATCGCTGAGCAAACCTTTGCTTGAAAGCTTAAAAAAAGGATCCGTATAAAAGCTGGGAATGAAGTGATAACGTATGAAAAATTCACACGCCGAGTTGAAGAATTGACGAGATAAGGTCTAATTAGACACGCAACTCTGGAATTTACGTGCATTACAATACGTTAGGAAATACATTAAAATAATATAGCTAGAAATCTTTTAACTACTACCACTAGAAATACCAGTTTCTCAACACCATTTGGATGTCTTTGAACTGTCCTGCGTAACGCAGACAACTTAAAATGAAAAAAAAGAGAATGAAACTCCCTCCCCCCCAAAAAAAATGACCATATAAAAAGATTATATAAAAAAAACCATAAGTTCATTAAAATCCAATTAATTACCTTGATCTACAAACCCTGCAGGACAAATATGAAGTAAAAGTAAAACAACAGATTTTCTACATTGCCAGGATTAAAATGAGACAATATATATATATATATATATATATATATATATATATATATATATATATATATATATATATATATATATATATATATATATATATATATTGGTGTATGTTGGGAGCAGCTTCTCATCTATACATGTTTTGTTAAAGATCATGTTGTATTTTGATTTTATCAATTTTATTTTGGAACGTTCCAATTGGCGAATGCATTTTTTTTGTATCTGGTTAGAGATTAAAGATCAGTTGAGGAAGATCCATTTTATTTTTAACAACTAATTTGAGTTTTGGCCGTGAGCTTTTGCCTTACTTAAGGTATCTTCAGACGGACGTCTTCGTTATTGTTGAGGCTGCGTTGTTTTTCTCTGGTTTTGCCTCCTTTACCGGTGAGGTAGCTCATTGCTGGCCGTGAGCAGCGAAGAATGAAATTTATTTTCGTTCTTTGGTACTTTTATAGGTCAAAGTCGGAGTACCTTGTTCCTTTAGCAGAAAAGGTGAAGTACTCACTCGGAACTGGTGCGTTGGGTGTTAAGTTTGGGGCCCATCTCTTTAATGAGAAGAGCCTCCAGAATCTTAGGCGGCGAAGGTCAGGGTTTCTTCTAAGTATGGTAGTGTTTTCAACCAGAGTTGCTCTTGTAATTTGTGCATTATGCTTTTCTTTGCAATGTGTTTTATTCCTCCTTCTTGCAAATGCATCGTTAGGCGCCGGCTGATGGTAGTAGTGGTCATACCTATACATTGATTATTTAGATGAGGTTTGCAGTCCTCATGGGGGCATTAGAACTTGTATACCACATTTGTACCCTTTAAGATCGATTGCTTTTCGCGGAGGTTGTTTTTCATTAATAAGTTGCTCACTTTTGTGTTTTTATAATAAATTCGCAAGGAAACTCGTAATTTTCTTTGATAGTGTTACTTTTTTTATGATATCTTGTAGTTTTCTTTCGTCTGTTTTGTAAATATCCGTCATTTGGTTCTTGTAGTAGAGTGGTATTAGTTTCATTTTTCTCTTCCCTCCTTTACCTCAAACTTGGAGTTGAGAATTTTCTTTTGTAATTTATCGAATTCTCTGTTTGCATATATATATATATATATATATATATATATATATATATATATATATATGCAATATCACAGGACAAATTAAAAGTTTTGAAGTTCTTTCGAACTTTATTTATTTCATTCTTAAGAAAACCAATATAAATAAGACTAGTAAAATATATAAAAGAAATCAAAAGAAAATGCACCACCTCTTAAAGAACCAATCACTAGTGAAAGAGGATGAAGGCGAGGTAGAGGACCCTCCCTGCCTTAATTATTAAGGGCAGGTGGTGAGGTCAAACCAAGAAGCGCTAGAGGGAAGCAAAGCAACGAGGGGGCACTAAAAAGATTAACGCAAAGTAGAGAAAGAGAGGAAAAAGAAAGAACAGGAGAAAGAGAAAGTTAAAAGAAGATAAATAACCCCAAAATAGGATAAAAGATGAATACAAATAATAAATACAAAAATAGGCATAGCAAACTAGAATAATTTCTTTCAGAATGAATTTTATTAATAACAGGATCAATTTTAAAAAGTTCGGGCGAAATATTAAAATTGTCATTTTCTGATTAAACAATATTTAACAATATTTCTTTTTAGCATCACCATTAGGATCGTAAATAAATTTAGCTGATTTCCAAATTATAAAGTGATGGTTTTCAGAAGAATGAACAAATAAATCACTATTATATTCTACTCCGCCTTACATTATTCTGTATTTACGTTTGCTGATGACGCCGTTTTCTTTCCGCTATTTCAAATCCTAGGAAGGACACGTCTATTTCTTTCATAAAAGCAGATAAAACAAATTGAATTGTAGTTATGGATAGAGTGGATTATATTAACAAAATGGGTAATTCATTGACTGATAAATTCACCTATTGTTAATTAAACAAATATCCTTTGGCCTCCCAAAAAACTCAAATAATTGATTAAGGATAGGATATTACTACGTAAGTTATGTTTTCGCCCTTCTTTTTCTTATTTATATGGTTTAGTTAAGACTCACAATATGAATTTTCCCATACAACTATCATCAGTTTTGTGGAATTTATTTGCTACAACCTAACGAAATGGTTAGTCTCCCTATTGAGTACTCTTTTAGATAGCAGTCCCCCGCTCATATATATAAAAAAAACCATTGTAAATTCATCGATAAAATTAAATCTCACACCATAAGGTTCAAATTTATATGCCCAGTTTCAATGTAATATCGTTGTCACTAAAGTACTTATAAATGATCTTCTTTGTTGGTTACCGTAGCCCTTGTAATGCATTGGGGGGAGGGCTATTTCTGTCTATGTTTACATACATTGGATCAAACTGTTCACCCAAAATTGCTGTTTTACGTTTAATAGTAAATAGTATCTACAGCGTTATGGAGTGGCGATGGCGAACTCAATTCCCTCATTGTTGAGATGATTTTACATGGATTTTTTGGAACATAAATTGCTTCCACCCATCCTTCAAAAACATGCCATTTGGTACCGCTTTGTGTACGATATATTTTGATTTGTAAATGGCCGATTGATTGCGATATAAACGATTTCTTGTTTACCCATATAATATTGTTCCGTCTATAAAATTAATTCACAAAATCGAAGAATCTTAAACACCATTCCTAGACACCATGGTTCACGGTACCACTCAAGCTTTCAAGTTTTCTGTTTACGTCCCTTCTTATATACATTTTTATTCGAACCTCCCTCAAACAACGAAAAAAAAAAATCAATTTTTACCTCTATATTTGCCAGTCTTTCGTGTTTGTGATCGCGAATATTTTGATGATGAATTGGAAACTATGAAAAATATCGCATTAAAATTAAAATATCCCCTTCATATTTTAGCTAATACTTTTATCTCGGCTAAAAAAAAATATATATATAGAAAAATCAAAGCAACGTTTACCCACTCAAATACATAAGTGCTTCCGTAAAATGACCAGCTTTCATCAGCACCTAAATTACTCAAATATTTGAATGCTAATGAACTTTTGGCAATAATTATCTCCTTGAAACTTATTAATTATAAATTCAACCACTAATCTTTCTCTTCTCTTTTTGATATCCCTACGTTGACTTAAACCATAGTAGGCAGTAGCCAGATGGACGCCCCCACCCCATTTTTTTAGGAAATTCCTTGTAAATCTTGCTCATGTATTTATATAGGACTAACGACCAAAGGATTAAACAACACAATTACAGTTGTCGGACAGGTCAAACTACCAATGCTCTCTTTATTAGTCATATGTCTACCTTCGACCATGAAATAGATTAGCCATATGAAAATTTTCTTGTATATATACCTAATGTCATTGAGAGAAATTAAGTTGAATCTGAATTAATTAAATAATCCCAAGAAGTAAATATAAATCAAAATGAAGGTTTATTTAAATTAGATAAATTTAGTATGTATGAAATTTGTCATCATTATAAATTTAACTTGTTTAATGATTATTACCCCGCATTTTTAGCAGCGTACGAGCCTAGTCGCGGGCGACTCAATCTCACTAAATCGGTCTGTCGGTCGGTCCCCGTTATGCTTTTCTTTTGTTTTAGTAATAACATTGTAAACATTCGGCTGATTAGAAAGAAATTTGAAACCCTTATGTTGTTTTACATTCTCTTTCGAATACTATAATTGCCAAGGTCCTCCCAAGGTTAGCCCATGAATTATTTTGTTTTGGTAATAACATCATAACTATTCGCCCGATTCTAGCGAAATTTGAAACTCGCATGTGGCTTCACATTTTATTTCAAATTTTATAATTGCCAAAGTCCTCTTAAGATTAGCCTGGGAATTTTTGGCAATAACATCATAACTATTCGGCCGATTCTAACAAAATTTGAAACCCTTATGTTGTTTTATATTCTCTTTCGAATGATATAATTGCTAAAGTCTTCCCAAGGTTATTCCAAAAATTTTTGACAGTTTTGAATGTCGTAAGGTCATAAATCAGAATAAGTTTGAGCACGCAACTTTTGGTCAGCAGACCTTGTTTATTTTATGTTCGTTGGTAAATTTGTTTCATTTCAACAGTTTGTTTGCGGTCGTCACCTCTGCTTGTTTTGACTATTCTCTTATGTGCCCCTAGATAAAGTAACACGAAAGCGCTCTGGCTATCTTGAGTTTTGTTTTTCTTTTTGATTTTCATGCATTTTAGATCGCATGTTACTTTGTGTATATTTTCTTGCATATATGCAGGGTGCGTCAGAATTTTCAGGACATCACTTTGAATAGCTCTAACTTTCTTATAATTACTTTTTAATAATGAATTATATTTAAGTGACGAAGCAAATGAAAAAGCAAGCTGTAATCGTTGCCATTAATGCTCAGCATAATAATGCAGAGATTTCTCGCCTTCTGAAAGTTGTCCGATCCTTCGTTTCAAAGTTAGAAAAGTCCTTGAAGCTCCTACTTGGAATCAAACACATGCAAAGGGTTCTAATACCATCATACCCCAATAAATTGTGCAGAAATTAAAGGAAGAAATCAACAAGAAAACCATGAAAAGTCGATCAGAGCCCTTGTAAAGCACTTTAAAGTTTCAGAATGCATCATCAGAAGAGCTGTGGATGAATATATTCGTTACAAATTGTATGTGATTCGGAGAGGTCATTTTACATCGGGTAAGACGAAAGAGAATCGTTTGATTCGTGAAAAGCGCTGGTTTTCCATGATGAAACATCAAGAACCTGGAGTGCTTTGGTTTTTCTCTGATGAGAAAAACTTTGACCACGACCAAAGGGTAGACCCAAAGAATGAAAGATGGTTATGCCGAGTGCCAAGCGAGGTTCTAACTGTAATGTGCACAAAGTTTTATGTGATGGTTCTGGGACTCGTTAGTAGTGAAGGATATATCATGCCCCTCGCTTTTTCACAGGACTTAAGAATCAATGTGCATGAATACACATAGGTTTTGGAGAAGGCTGTGAGACCATGGATAGACAAAATATGCAACGTAAGGCCTTACATCTTCCAACAGGAGTCTGCACCATATCATAAGGCTAGGACATCTCAAGCTTAGATGCGTGCCAATTTTCACGACAACGTTCTCCCAAACACATGGCCTCCTAGCTCACCAGACCTAAATCCACTGTGGCGTCGTCGAGAGAGAGATCAATCAACACCCACATAACATCATTCACTCTTTCAAGTCCGGTATAAAAAAATATGTCCGTAATTGATAAAGATCATCTGATTCTGGCATATCATCGCTTCAGACCCTGAATTGAAGCAATCATCTAAGGCTAATGGTAAATTCATTGAATAGGCGTGTTATAATAGTTCCTAAGACTATTTGTACCGATTTTCATTTAATACAGCTTTTCTCTGATGTGCGATTCGTCATTTTCTACATTCCTATAAGTGATCTCAAAATCCTGACGACCCTATATAAATATATATATATATATATATATATATATATATATATATATATATATATATATATATATATATATAATGTACTTAGGTAGCAATCTTTCCTGAAGGCAAATTTGTTGAAGACCAATGTGTATTTTGCCTTAATTAATTTCCTTTGGCAACTTTCTCTTCTTCTAACTATCTTTTTTATTCCATCTTGTAGATGGTGGATCACTTCTCCTGTATTCATCTCTTTTAAATGAATGTGTTTGGTAAAAACAAAACTAAATTGCAGTGTATATATATATTAAGCACAATAGAAATAGAAATTGGACGCGAATGAGCAATGAGACAAGAAAGAGGAGTTTTTTAGAGGTAAGAGAAAGGGACATTAGAAGAACACTAGAATCAAAGAGAGCAAAGGGCGGCACAATTTAGGCAATCCTTTACCGAGAAGACAAAAAGGATTGCCTTCATTGTGCCGCCCTTTGCTCTCTTTAATTCTAGTCTTCTTCTAATGTCCCTTTCTCTTTCTCTTGTATTATATTGTTATATAGTCTGCAATGTAACGTTTCTGCATCTTTCTTTCTCTCTTCAAAATTGTTTTGAAAGGCGGAAAATAAATATGGCCAAAGCCCTGTGGTGGCCTTTAAAAATTGTGAGCGGGTAAGAAGATGTGGTATAAAAATCCCTTGGAGGTTTCTAGCTTAGGGATATATATATATATATATATATATATATATATATATATATATATATATATATATATATATTCGATTTGTCCCCTGAATAAATTGACCAAAATTCATCATTATACCAAGATTTTTATTCCCAGAGAGGAAGTAGAAAACTAAAGAAATTTAGCCCAGTATTTTATTACAGGAACGCGTTCGATAGCACCCATCTCTTCCTCATAATAAAGTAAACATTTATTATATTATAATAAAATGTTGCATACGTACTAACAAAGGTGTGAGCGGGAAACTTCGAAGACGCTGCTTTTCATCCATTGACCTCTCCAAGTTCTTTGAAACGGTTAATAAAAACTTGCTGCGTAGGATCTTAGCAAATATTGATACCCACCAAATTTTCTCAACGTCATCTTAGGCCTTCCACGAAGAATGATGAGCTGTATCGTAGTTGCTGGTGCTAAAATACAGCAATTTGCTGTTATTATTGTGGTTTGACATGGCTGTGCCCTGGCCTCAATTGTTTTTTTTATTTCTTATTAGTTACAACTAAATAATTTTATAGAGGACTTTTGAAACCTAAAGATGGAATAAATTTCACCTATACGCTTCATGGCAGCATTTTCAACCTGTACAAGAACGTGATTGCAACGCGTGCTGGAGTTGCAGTATGCTGATGATGAGGCGCTAGTCACTCTTGACAAGTAGTGATTGCGGCAAGTGTTTGGGCTGGTGCACTGTCTACCAGTTGTTGGGCCTTAAAATCAACAGATAAAACTGAATTATATACGAGTATCAGTGAGATGCGGTACCCGATGATGTTTCCTGGCATTGATGTGGATGGATATACTCTGAGAGTCGCCCTCCCCCAACTTCAAGTAACAGGGAAGTACCTTGTGTACACGCTGTTGTACCCTTAGGGAGGAAATACAGTACACAATTAATAAGGCATTGTTTACTTACCCACCTAGGGGCTGTGCTTTAATATTGAGAATTGGACAAGTTGTAAAGAGTTAGGGGGGGGAGGCTTTCTCGGTACATAAATTCACCCAATTAGAGAAAGTGAAATAGGAAATATATACATATATGTATATATATATATATATATATATATATATATATATATATATATATATATATATATATATATATATATATATATATATCCTCAGATCCTTCTCTATGCAATAGGGCCGGAAGTAAACGCAACTACGGGCGCTCGAAGCCGGACGAAACACCTTCCTTCCAGGTGTAAGCTACGGATGCTTGCCAAGCTACTTCTAGCAGTCAATTGCTTACGAAGGAATTGCCATAGTCATATTCACTAATTTGCAGTTTTGGTAAATGGTCTTTAAAGGTTTTCGATGATTATTTTGGTATATTGTTTTGCCATACGCGTTCTAAATGGAATAAATAATAATTCCTCCAATTAATTTCTGGTATATTGTTTTGTGATGCACCTATTCAGTGAAGTAATTAGTATTTTCCGTCTATTATTTTTAGGTATATTTTCTTACTTCATGCACATATTAAGTGAAGTAATTAGTAGTACGACTAATTACTTTTCAGTATATAAGTTTGTCATGCACACATTCAGTGAAGTAATTAGTAGTTCCACTAATTACTTTTTAGTATATTTGTTTCCATGTATATACTCAGTAAAGTAATTAATAGTTTCTGCTGATTATTTTTTTGGTATATTTTCCTGCTAAACACTTATTGATTATAATTAGTATTTCCACTAATTTGTGGGGTATATTGTTTTGTCATACTCATATTCATTGAAGTAATTAGTAATTCCACTAAAAATATTACGGTCTACCATGCGCATATTCAGTTAAGTAATTAATCGTTTCGTCTGATAATTATGTTTCGATATATTGTTTTGTCATACACGTATAGACCGGAAAAATGAGTCGTTGCGCTAATATTATTTTTCGGTATATTGGTTTGCTATTAATATATTCAGTGGAGTAATTAGTAGTTTCCACTGATTATTTTGGGGGTATTTGATCAGCCATATGCATATTGAGTGGATTAATTAGTAATTCTACTAATAATTTTTTGTTATTTTGTTTTGTCATACACGCATTGAGCGAAGTAATTAGTATTTTCCTGTGATTATATTTTTGTATATTTCCTTGCTATACACGTATTGAGTGAAGTAATTTATAGTTCTGATAGAGGGGTGTAGGAAAAGGAGCGAAGGAAAAAATCAATAAATTAGCGTAAGCGAGTTACTACTAGCTTCCTCTGTCGTCGGACCATTGTTAGCGATCAACGAATTCACTGCGCCATCCTGAGTCTCAAAAACGATTTATTCAGGCGAATCTTTTAAACCACTCGCTTGCACTTCTCAGGACACTACACAGTTCTCTCCGAGATGTACCCCTTTCGGGTATGGGCCCCATGGTAGATCGAGAGATGAGAGAAAAGTGGCGAAGAAAAAATAAAGAACTAAAGCTATTAGACGACGCGAGTTGCGAACAGCCCCCTACTAGAAGCTTCCCCTCAGAGGTCAGGGTACCATTGTAGATATAGGAGATCTGGGAAGAGGGGAGAAGAAAAAATAAAGAACGAAAGTAGCGTAGACGAGTAGATAGAGGGAGGGGGGGGGATGTGTAGGAAGAGAGATGAAGAAAAAATCAACGAAAGTAGGCTAGGTGAGCTGCGAACAGTCTTTCTACGTCGTCGGATCACTGCGCCATCGTCAATTTTTTAAAACTTTCAATGAACTCTTAGAATGAACTTGGATAAAAACTTAAAATATACCTAGGTCATAATCGAAAAAGGAGAAAAAGAAATATCTATTATTATTCAAGACCTCAACAAAAATCCTGTTCTTAAAATATAGTGTTATGGAGGATATGTACTGGGAACTTTTTCAATTTCTTAGACCAAAAGGCAGTTGCCAAAGCCGGATAGGGTAGGCCACAGACTGAAGTCTGCCTACGAAGCGCAAGCTCCTCTTGTAAGGAGGAGTGGCGAAGTCGCTCCTTTTGCCTTATACATATTCAGTTAAATATGTAATTAATAATTTCTGTGGGCATCTTTTTTTGTAATTTTGCTGTATAAATATATTTACTCGATTATAGAGTAGTCTGGTTTATTTTCAAGGTAATTTTATTGCCATACGCACATTAAGTGAAATGATTAGTATTTTTGCCGAAATGTTCAAGTAATTTTGTTGCCGTATTAATATTCAGTGAAGTAATTAGTAGTTTCCTCCGATTAGAATTTGGAAATTTCCTTACCATTCTCGAACTCAGTAAGTTTATCAGTAGTTTCAGCTGCATTTATGTATCTTTTTGCTATACACTTTTTCATTGACGTAATTGTTAGTTTCTGCTCTTTGTCGGTAAGTTTGTTCGCACACCCAAATTAGCTGAACTAATAGTAATTTTCGTTGTTAAAGGTAATTTTATTGCCATGCATATTTTCAGTGAAATGCTTAGTAGTTTACTTTGAAAGGTTTTGGTCGTTTTGTTGCCATACATAATATATTCCCCGAAGTAATTGCTATTTTACTCAGAAATACTTGTATTTTTTTTTAATCTATTAACAAAAACCTCCATTGCCGAATTATTTGACAATAAAATTATTTATAAAATCGTGAATCAATATAGGAAAGAAGCGACCAAACTTCAGTAAAATAATAACCGATTTTCGAGTTTTGTACAAGGAAAATATAGGAAAATGAAATTTTCCGAAGGATAATTATATTTATGAGGAGGAAAACCCGCAATAAAAAGGGTTTTCTCAATATGGCGAATGGTGAAGAAGGGGAAGAAGGGGGGGGGGGGGGCTCTTGTCGAACGTATTGATTTGACCACCTCTGTCATACTGGTTCACTCCCTTCTGGGATCAGAAGACACGTTTGAAGAAGGTTGTAGTTTTGATCGTGGTTTTGAAACGAATCCAGCTAAAAAAAATTGGCCTTCGGAAAGTCTGGATTATGAGCGACTAATTTTTATCTTGCCCCTATCCTTTTTCGGCCCCCGTTGGATTACTTGGTTGTTTATTCTTACTTTTTCGATGTGGTCATACACGCCAACCTTGCTGCCAACCTGGCATACCTTGTTGCTTCTCACATTGGTGAAATTGGCGTCACATTGGGTATGTTTAGTCACCTGATGGGAGAACGATGCGGGTTAAGTGAGTAGCAGAATGGTTCGGAGCCTAACTAAAACACTAGGTCCTTACTTTAATGTAAATTTTGTTATTCTTTCTAATTTTGCCCATAGATATACTAATACATATACCCTACCACGTATGCCCAACATGGATACCCAGCAGGTTAGTTAAATCTTCAACTAACCACGGTTGGGAATTTATAAATTGATCGTTACTGAGATGTGAATCGTATAGTGAAAATTCATCGCTAAAATCTCGCTCGAACTCAGTCTTTGCTTATTAAGGCGGAAGATGATGACATCAATTGGTACTGGATAGAATGAATTGCTTGTCACTCACATATCTGCGGATTCATTAGGATTTCCACATTTTTCACCCCATCCTTTCGATACCTCCAAGTAGAATCCTCTTTAATATATTCAACTTTTATTAGTTATTGGAGTATTCATTTCTAATATTTAAGTAAAACACTAATAATGCAAACACTTAATGCGATTTGGAAATTGATCCTCCGGTGTGCTATGGAGTTCTGTTTTGGAACCACTCTCCTTTATTATGTACATTATAATATAAATATTGATTCTCAACTTGAATGTCATTCTATTTTTATTTAAAAATAAGGGAAAGCCGACTAAGACATCTCCGTAAGAAAATTTTGGAAGACTGTGTTTAAGTAAATTATGAAGTTAGTGAAAGAGAAAGTACTTCGATCGGCTAAAAAGGGTAGTAATTATAAAGTTAAAGAGATGATGGGCGCACAATTCTTCTGAACTTGTTTCACGTCTGGCTACGGAGGTAGATCTCTTGCAGACATATATGTAGATAGAACGAAACTTCCTCCTTAGGAATACACTAATCCACCGATCATTTAACCAACACATGTTATGCAAGGTTGATAAAATTACATTTCAGTACGGTACATTGCACCCAGACATCAAATATTGAAATACATCATAGATTTAGTAAGGTATAATCGCGAGCCTCCCGAAACATATCCTCATTTATTGGGATTTAAACCGCTACCTTCGCGCATCAGTTTATCGTGGCTCAGAGATAACACGCCCCTTCATGCTAGAGGTTACTGGTTCAAATCTCGATGGAAGCTGATTTTTTTTTTAATGAACGATGATCAAATTTGTGTTGCAATAAATACGGAAGGAAACGGAACTTTGTGTCATCTTATGTGGAAAACTTGAACTTTGCCATAAGTTTGTGTTGTATCAGAATAAAATCAAGGAGCTTGGATTTATTCACAAAAAGTTAGAGTAGAATTGTTGTGTTCCTTAGTAATCATTGGCTTCAATAAGAGGTTTTTAGTCCCCCAAAGGGGGTATGATTAGTTGCAAGGGGATAAGCTTCATCCATTAAAACAAGCAAACACTTCAAATTTGTTTGCCCACGAACTCCCGAGCACTCGGATTACTCATCTCTTTAGACATCAGGGGCCATGCACCTTCCGCTCGTGTTCACTTCCCCTAACTACACTACTTTCCGAATCGCCTGAGGATAAGCAACCCCGTATTTAATGAACGTCACTTATCTTTAGGTGAGAAAACTCGGGGTCGCTCTTCTTCAGGAGTGATTTGGGCATTGCTTGTCTTCAAGAGTGATTTTGAGGTCACTCTTCTTCAGCAGTGATTTAGGGATCGCTCTTCTTTAGGAGTGATTCTAGTGATCCCTCTTCTTAGGAGTGATTTTAATGATCCCTCAACTTAGGAGTGATTTTAGGGTGGCTCTTCTTCAAGTGAGAAGACGGGATCACTGTTCTTCAGTAGTAATTTTGAAGTTTGTTCTCTTCAGGAGTGATTTTATGGTCGCTCTTCTTTAGGAGCGATTTAGGGTGCGCTCTCCATCGAGACTGATTTTGAGATTGGTTCTCTTTAGGAGTGATGTTGGGGGTCACTCTTATTCAGGAGAGAAAACATGGGGTTGCTGATGTTCAGGAGTGAGTTTGGGTTTGCCTTTCTTCAGGGGATTAAACTTTGGATCGCTCTTTCTCCGGAGTGATTTGGGGATTGCTTTCTTCGCTCTTTGGGTTCGCTCTTCTTCAGCAGTGATTTCGGGATGATCTTATTTAGGAGTGTTTTTTAGGTTGTTTCTTCTTCAAATGAGTAAAGTTGGAGTCGCTCTTCTTCAGGAGTGATTTTCGCCTCGCTCATCTTCATATATTTTCATTTTCCTTAAGAACCAATCCTCACAAGCTGGTAGGAGGTAAAGCGCTAGATTTACATGTTCGCATACTTGGTTTCAATCTCCAGCGACAGAGGACACAACAACTGCTATTATAGGGAATGCCCGTTAATCACGGCGGAGCGTCGAATTTCGCCAACGCGTTCAGGTAGTTTCATCCAAATACGTCATCCAGCAGATAGATAATCATAACACGCTTTCACTTCTTTCTTCCCCATTTTAACACACATAACTCATCCCTCTTCCACCTACGAAATCCACTGATAGAGAGGGAGGGGGTTTCTCTTCAGTAGGGCCCCCTCTCTACTCGCTGGTTATGGCAAAACACAGTACTACACCTCTTTCTGACTCCCCCCACCACTTGAGGACCGGTTTATGGTGCAGATAGACCTATCAGTGATAATCATTCTGTTTTTTATGTATATTTCATTGAGCTTTTGGCGAGACCCTGGTTTCCTTATTAGAAAAGGGCGAGGCCCTGGTCTCTTTATTAGGAAAGGGCGAGGCCCTGGTATCTTTATTAGGAAAGGGCGAGGCCCTGGTCTCTTTATTAGAAAAGAGCGAGACCCTAGTTTCCTTATTAGAAAAGAGCGAGACCCTGGTCTCTTTATTAGAAAAGGGCGATACCGTGGTCTCTTTATTAGAAAAACAGCGAGACCCTGGTCTCTTTATTAGAAAAGAGTGAGACTCTAGGCTCTTTATTGGAAAAGAGCGAGACCCTGGTTTCCTTATTAGAAAAGAGCGAGACCCTGGTCTCTTTATTAGAAAAGAGCGAGACCCTGGTCTCTTTATTAGAAAAGAGCGAGACTCTGGTCCATTTATTAGAAAAGGGCGAGACCCTGGTCTTTTTCTTATAAATGAGCGATACCCTGGTCTCTTTATTAGAAAAGGGCGAGGCCTGGTCTCTTTATTAGAAAAGAGCGAGACCCTGGTTTCCTTATTAGAAAAGAGAGAGACCCTGGTCTCTTTATTAGGAAAGGGCGAGACTCTGGTCTCTTTATTAGAAAAGGGGGATACCGTGGTCTCTTTATTAGAAAAACAGCGAGACCCTGGTCTCTTTATTAGAAAAGGGCGAGGCCTGGTCTCTTTATTAGAAAAGAGCGAGACCCTGGTTTCCTTATTAGAAAAGAGAGAGACCCTGGTCTCTTTATTAGAAAAGAGCGAGACTCTGGTCTCTTTATTGGAAAAGAGCGACACCCTGGTCTCTTTATTAGAAAAGAGCGAGACTCTGGTCCATTTATTTAGAAAAAAGCGAGACTCTGGACTCTTTATTGGAAAAGAGCGACACCCTAGTCTCTTTATTAGAAAAGAGCGAGACCCTGGTCTCTTGATTAGGAAAGGGCGAGACCCTGTTTCATTTATTAGAAAAGGGCAAGACCCTGGTCTTTTAATTAGAAATGAGCGAGACCCTGGTCTCTTTATTAGAAAAGAGCGAGACCCTGGTCTTTATATCAGAAAAGAGCGAGACTCTGGTCTCTTTATTGGAAAAGAGTGACACCCTGGTCTCTTTATTAGAAAGGGTGAGACCCTGGTCTATTTATTATAAAAGGGTGAGACACCAGTCTCTTTATTAGAAAAGAGGGGAGACCCTGGTCTCTTTAATAGAAAAGGGTGTAATAATGTGTGAAAGAGTTTATCGTCGGTCACCGGATGAAACCCGGTTTGGTTGAATTGAATGTGGGATTGTTCATTTGGATTCTTTTGTTTTTTTTATGAAAAAAGATAACCAACGAGGGTAATCTCCGTCAAAGCATTTTATCCAGTTATTTATGTCAGCTCAGCCCAAGCCTTGAAAACCAATAGACTCCCCCCCCCCCGAGTTCCCTAGAGTGGATAATTCAATTCACATAGAGATCAGAATGACGATCACTGGTCAACCCAAAGGCACTAACAGCTGGTCTTTTGTAGTGCTGTGTTTTTCCACCAATCAGCGAACATGAGAATTTCCATGGCCCAAAGGAAAGTCACCCCTTTCGCGTCAAATTTCGATGAGGGAACAGTGATGTATTGTGTCTGCGAAAGGAAGAGGCAGCCTTGTTGTGATTGTCTACGTGTTAGATGACCTACGTGATTAGAGCTGTGTGTACGTGTGGATCAGATACGATCCACCGTGTGAATAGCTGCGTCCCCTTAAAAGTGCAGATATATTTTTTTTTTTGCGTCCGCTCTAGCTGGAAATCGAACCCATGTAGATCTCACGCTTTACCCACTGGGCCTTCGAGCACCTAGTGGGAACATGCACTTGATCCTAGAATTCATGATTTCAAAATCATAAATAGCTTCGCCCTTTTAAATACCGAATAAAAAAAAATAGGAGCTAATCTGGCGACTACCTACTTGGGCATAAGTCGCCGTATTTTTTAAATACCGAAAATTCCTCTCGAAGGGAGAATACGAATGGACCCGAATTAAAAGCTTGTACAGGCTGATCAAAAAGTCTCTCCAAAGTAAGATAATTGAATACAATGGAATACAATTAGTTACAGTGTTAGAAATTTCGTCATTGTGCTCGAATAGAGATTGATTCATCTGTTTATTGTCCTGGAGACTTGATGAAGGTTTCTATTCTTTCTTTCTGCTTAAGTGTTGTCACTGTGGATAATTATTTCACTTTTCATCAAGGGAATTTCATTTTTCAACAAGGGACTTTGAAAGCTCAACAGGGAAATTTCACTCTTCAACGAGCGAATATCACCTTTCAACGAAGGAATTCTTCATTTCAACAAGGCAATTTCACTTTTCTACAGTGGACATTCACTGTTCAACAGAGGAAATTGACTTTTTAAAGAGGGAATTTCACTTTTCAACAAGCGAATTCTTCATTTCCACAAGCGAATTCTTCATTTCAACAAGGGAATTTCACTTTTCAACAAGGGACTTTCACTGCTCAATAGAGCAATTTCACTTTTTCAGCAAGAGATTAATTCTTCATTTCCACATGGAAATTCTACTTTTCAACAAGGGATTTACTGTGGAGAATTTCAGGTCACACAATATAAGTCCATCAATTCTTTCATCGATTGCTGTTAATAGAACCTAAACAAACGAGTTCCAGAACCTGTTGGATGAATGGTCCGGTCCAATGGCCTCTTAGCAGCACCTTCTTGGAAGTGTAAGAATCGTTGGAGGCCTATTTCAAGCGTTAATCAAATAAATAGGGGTCGCCTGATTTTAGGCAGCCTAAATGACTATAAATGGGGTTGCGATCGGTAAATAGGAACCACAATTACGGCCACTTCAGTTCAATTTTCCAGCGCGAGACTCCAGGACACCAATAACACCACAACATCAATTTACGCTCCGAAAGAAGGATATTGAGATAATGTGTATGTGTAAGAGGAAGAGAGAGAGTGTGTGTGTGTGTGTGTGTGTGTGGTGTGTGAGAGAGAGAAAATATAAAAATGTGAGTGATAGTGTATGTATTTGTCTCCGTGCTACATGCGTGAAAGTTAGTGTGTTTACGAGATTTTGTGACTGTGTGTGTGTGTGTGTGTGTGTGTGTGAAAAAGAGAGAGAGCTTATGTTCACCCCGTTTCGCTCCTTTCCAAGCTCTTTACCGCGCCTCCTTTTAATCCTCTCACAGGAGAACAAAAGAAGGGCATCTCGGCTCAAAGGGACCCCGGATCGGGGCTCGCAGATCCCCGATTCCCAGTGTCCTCCCAGCCTTCTCCAACCTCCCCCTCTCCCTATCCCGAGTCGTCGGCAGTGCGTGAATGGGGATGCTCCTACTAGTGGCAACTGGTCGCATTGTACCTGGTAGGATAGAATTAATAATAATAGAAGAAGAAGGAGAAGAAAAAGAAAAGGGATAAGGAAAAAAATAGAACAAGAAGTAATAGAAGAAGGAAAAGGAAAGCGTTAGTACTACAGAACTACAGAATCTAGGACCAGCAAAGACCCTAAGGTCCGCTCGAGGCTAGTCCGCTACACTAAATCCAAAACTACGATACACACTTATCTACGAGTGTATCTCTAACATGCTTTATTTTTTTATTATTATTTTTTTTTAAATATATAATCTACTGTACACACTTATCTACATGTGTACATTGTCATGCATATTAACTACTTCAACCTAGGGGGGGTGATAGAAAGTTTTTCTTCTCAACTTCCGCAGCCCTCGACTGCTAGTGGTGAAAATCTAATTTTAGGATAGTTAGACTATTTATAGGATAGGCGGAAAAGAAAATGGATATCTAAACTACACATGCAAGAGAAATCGCTGGCATCATTTTTAGTCATCATTTTTACCCTCGTTGTTCCTCCGCTCCAAACTCCTTTTGCAAAGACGTTATTATTTACTGTGCTCAGACTACGTTATATTTATACTATTTAAGTGTGCGTCAAGACGGTTTTTAAACATATTTACCGACCTACTATCCACTACGTGGGTGGGTAGCCTATTCCAAATTTGAGTAATTTTAAACGTAAAATAGTTTTGGGCTATACTAGTGTTAAATCGCTTGTTCACTAATTTTAATATGTGTTGGCGAGTGTTTCCCCTATGATCCAATTCGAACAAATTCCTATAATCAACGTTTGAAAATCCTTTCAATATTTTAAATACTTCTATTAGCTGGCCACGTAATCTTCTGCCTTCGAGAGATGGCAAATCTAATGCCCTGAGTCTTTCCTCGTAGGGCCTGTTTCTCAGCTCGGGAATTAATTTTGTAGCCCTACGCTGCACTCTTTCTAATTGCGCGATATCTTTGTTTAAGTATGGAGCCCAAAATTGAACCGCATATTCGAGCAGTGGACGCACCAGTGATTTATACAATGGTAAAATTATCTCTTTGGATTTGAACGTGAAATTACGCGAGATATAACCCAGCACACGATTTGCTTTTTTACATGCATCCGCGCATTGTTTCGTGACTTTGAAGTCATCCGAGACTAAAACTCCCAGGTCTTTTTCCAATTTAACTACGTCGAGGACTTGGCCTTTCATGGTATACTCTACCCTCAAATTATGGCAACCCAAATGCATCACCTTACATTTACTTAAATTAAACTGCATTTGCCACTTATCCGCCCATCTGACAATCAAGTTTAGGTCCTTTTGTAATTTTTCTACATCCGATCTTACATAGGCACGGTTGCCCAGCTTCGTGTCGTCAGCAAATTTAGAAATCGTACTAAATACGCCATTATCCAAATCGTTTATATATATTAGAAACAATAATGGGCCAAGAACGGAGCCTTGTGGCACTCCACTACTGACGTTAACCCAATCAGAACATTCACCATTTATAACTACTCGCTGCGAACGATCCTTCAGCCAATTTCTAATCCAATTTAATATCTTACCCTTCACACCGATTGCTTTAACTTTCATTAATAATCTCTCGTGCGGAACGGTGTCAAACGCCTTTTTAAAGTCTAGATAGATTACATCTACAGCTTTGCTTTCGTCGTAAACGCAAATCATTTTATGGAAGAACTCCAGCAAATTTGTCAAGCACGATCTCGCCCGCCTAAACCCATGTTGGGAATCTTTAATTAGATTATTTAGCTCTAGGTGGCTCACTATTCTATCTCTAATTACCGATTCTAAAAGCTTTCCAACTACCGAAGTTAGACTAATAGGACGAAAATTCGTTGCTTCGTATCTATTCCCATTCTTAAATATTGGTGTAACGTTTGCACGCTTGAAGTCTAAAGGGACTACGCCATCTTCTAATGAGCGATTGAAAATTGCACGCAACGGCTTCGCAAGCTCATTCTTAAGTTCCTTTAAATGAGTGGGGTAAACGCCATCGGGCCCGGGTGATTTCGACTTTTTCATCAGGTTAATATATTTAAGAATTTCCACTTCATTAACCGTTATATCGGATATGCAAATATCACTATTATCTACTTCTTCAACTAACGATCCTAATTGGGACGAATCTTCAACAGTAAAGACGCTTGTGAAATGTTCATTTAAAATTTTAGACATTTCCGCCGGAAATTCCGTCAAATGACCATCTTTGTCTTTAATCGGCCCTATTGAACCTTTTAAGGGTTTCCTACTGTTTACAGTAGTAGTAATAGTAGAAGAAGAAGAAGAAGAAAAAGAAGAAGAAGAAGAAGAAGAAGAAGAAGAAGAAGAAGAAGAAGAAGAAAAGTAAAAGAACAAGAATTAGCAGAATAAAGAGAAGAAAAGAGAAAAAAGAAGAAAATAAAGTGAGAAAATGAATAAAAGAAGAAGAAAGAAGAGAAGGAGAAGCAAAGAAAAAATAATAAGTAGCAGAATAAGGAGAAGAAGAAGAAGGAGTAGAAGGTAATACGATTAATACCATCTCAACATACGGAGTAGAGTACATATATTTACTATATCTACATTGACCAGGTTCACACTTATCTACGAGATTACCTGCATATCATGCAAGTCTCTAAGTATGTACACTCTTATCTACAAGTGTACCTGCATATCATGCAAGTTTCTAAGTATGTACACACTTATCTACGAGTGTATTTGCATATCATGCAAGTTTCTAAGTATGTACACACTTATCTACGAGTGTATCTGCATATCATGCAAGTCTCTAAGTATGTATGCACTTATCTACGAGTGTACCTGCATATCATGCAAGCTTCTAAGTATGTACACTCTTATCTACGAGTGTACCTGCATATCATGCAACTTTCTAAGTATGTACACACTTATCTACGAGTGTATCTGCATATCATGCAATTTTCTAAGTACGTACGCACTTATCTACGAGTGTACCTGCATAACATGCAACTTTCTAAGTATGTACACACTTATCTACGAGTTTATCTGCATAGCATGCAAGTTTCTAAGTATGTACGCACTTATCTACGAGTGTACCTGCATATCATGCAAGTTTCTAAGTATGTACACTCTAATCTACGAGTGTACCTGCATATCATGCAATTTTTTAAGTATGTACACACTTATCTACGAGTGTATCTGCATATCATGCAAGTTTCTAAGTATGTACGCACTTATCTACGAGTTTATCTGCATATCATGCAAGTTTCTAAGTATGTACGCACTTATCTACGAGTGCACCTGCATATCATGCAAGTTTCTAAGTATGTACACTCTAATCTACGAGTGTACCTGCATATCATGCAATTTTTTAAGTATGTACACACTTATCTACGAGTGTATCTGCATATCATGCAAGTTTCTAAGTATGTACGCACTTATCTACGAGTTTATCTGCATATCATGCAAGTTTCTAAGTATGTACGCACTTATCTACGAGTGCACCTGCATATCATGCAAGTTTCTAAGTATGTAAGCACTTATCTACGAGTATACCTGCATATCATGCAATTTTATAAGTATGTACGCACTTATCTACGAGTGTCCCTGCATATCATACAAGTTTCTAAGTATGTACACACTTATCTACGAGTGTACCTGCATATCATACAAGTTTCTAAGTATGTACGCACTAATCTACGAGTGTACCTGCATATCATGCAAGTTTCTAAGTATGTACACACTTATCTACGAGTCTACCTGCATATCATGCAAGTTTCTAAGTATGTACACACTTATCTACGAGTGTACCTGCATATCATGCAAGTTTCTAAGTATGTACACATTTATCTACGAGTATATCTGCATATCATGCAAGTTTCTAAGTATGTACGCACTTATCTACGAGTGTACCTGCATATCATGCAAGTTTCTAAGTATATACACTCTTATCTACTAGTGTACCTGCATATCATGCAACTTTCTAAGTATGTACACACTTATCTACGAGTGTACCTGCATATCATACAAGTCTCTAAGTATGTACACACTTATATACGAGTGTACCTGCATAACATGCAAGTTTCTAAGCATGTACGCACTTATCTACGATTGCACCTGCATATCATGCAAGTTTCTAAGTATGTACACACTTATCTACGAGTG
Organism: Ceratothoa steindachneri; assembly: GCA_963969495.1. Lineage (NCBI taxonomy): Eukaryota > Metazoa > Arthropoda > Malacostraca > Isopoda > Cymothoidae > Ceratothoa > Ceratothoa steindachneri. The sequence goes on from OZ018331.1 coordinate 124,520,407, forward strand.
TACCTGCATATCATGCAAGTTTCTAAGTATGTACACACTTATCTACGAGTGTACCTGTATATCATGCAAGTTTCTGAGTATGTACGCACTTATCTACGAGTGTACCTGCATATCATACAAGTTTCTAAGTTTTTACGCACTTATCTACGAGTGTACCTGCATATCATGCAAGTTTTTAAGTATGTACTCACTTATCTACGAAAGTACCTATTACCGCACAAGTTATAATAATCATATTCCTTTTCTTCCTCATATAAACTGAAAGGATCGTTCTTTCTCGCAGCGCCGCTTTTGCTAGCTAGTGTTGAAAATACCAATGACAGCAAAGCCAGAAAGCAATATGGAAAACACATTTGGACTCTGCTCTGCAAGCAACTTTCAGCTGGCATCATTTGGGGGGAGAGGAGGGGGCTCCTACTAAGTTACATTTGCACGCGCAAAATATTCGTGTAGTCTGTTTTTAAATATATTAAACAACGTATTTTTCAGTATAGCTATAAAAGAAAATCTTTGCTATGGCACTTCTGAATTCCTTGTGGACAAATATTTGCCTTTTTTACTGGTATTGGCCCTATAATCCATCTCGAAGAGTAGCAAATAATTTATGCTATAAAAATCTTTTAAGATTTTAAAAACCTCTATCAGATGACCGTGTAAACGTCTATTTGCAAAGGATAATAGGTTTAGTTTGCAAAGTCTTGCTTGATAGGGTTTATTCCTAAGTTCAAGTATCAACTTGTCCGCCCTACGTTGCACTCTTACTAACATTTCCACATCTTTTCTAAGGTTTGGAGACCAGAATTGAACTGCATACTCCAGGTGCGGTCGAACTAATAATTTACATGGGGGGAAAATTATGTCTCTATACATATAAGAGAAATTCCGTGAGATGTATCTTGACATTCGATGCGTTAATTTTAGGGGATTCCATGCATTGCTTGGATACTTTGAAGTCCACTGAAATTACGACACCAAGTTCCATTTTTATGCCTACGGATTCCAAGACATGGCCATTCATATAGTAATTCGAATTCATATTTCTGCATCCTAAGTGCATGAATTTCCATTTACGTGTGTTAAACATCATTTGTCATTCATCCGCCAACTCGACAATTTGTTTATCCATTTAAGAAGTTTGTCCTTATTCCATGTGCTTTAAGTTTAAGTGAGAGTCTTTAGTGATACTGTATCAGAGAGCTACCACCATGTCTTTGATTATTGATTATAAGAATTTACAAATTACCGACGTTAGGCTAATAAGATGAAAGTTGCTGGGATCGGATTTCTCCTCCCTTCTAAGAATTGGTGTAATATTAGCTCTATTGGACTTTATTGGGACTATCTCGTCACATATAGAACGATTTCAGATCATGTTAAGAGGTTTTACTAGTCCATTTTATAGTTGCTTAAGATGCGTGAGGTATACACAGTCTTATTCGTGTGCTCTTGATTGTTTCATTATATTTATATAGGCAGTGATTTCACATTCGCTTGCACGCACGTGAGAAATCATATTTTCGCTTAATATAGATTTTCGCACTTAATGTGTTTAGCTGCGTCATGTGATCAACAGTAAAACTGCTTACAAAATGATCGTTTAGTATCCTAACAGTTTCTTGCAGGTTATCTGATAGGCGTCCATCTTTACTCCTTAACCGTTCAATAGTCTCCCTGGTATGCTTCTACTATTAGCCAAGGCATAAAAATGCTTGGGGTCTTTTTTTTTAGAATTATCTGTTATCTTTCTTTCATAGTATTTCTTCACGTCTCTAATGGATTTCTTTATCAACATTCTATATATAACTCGCTCGATTCAACTCCGTAACGTTGTTTATTTTGTATTCTATACCGTCTATTTCGCTTTCTTATCGAGTTAAAAATTTTGCGGATAATCCAGGGCGCTCTATTTGAATTGTTGCTATATCTTTATACTCGTTTGACTAATTCAGAATGTACCGTTAGCACTACTTGCTGTAACTCAATACATACCATGTACATCTCTATTTAGAAAAGTGATATCACAATCGTACGTCAGTATACGATCACGAAACACATCAAAGTTTCACTTTCCCCAACAACGGAAGTTACCGAACAAGTTGGTAGCTGAAATTTACAATTACGATTGGCTTTAGTTCGAATCTAATCGTGTTATGATCGCTCTTCTCTAGCGGCTCCCCAACTTTAATTTTTTGCACAAAATTTTCATATATGGTTAGAACTAAATCGAGTATATTATAATAACTCCTCGTTGCTTCCTCAACCTTTTGAAAAAGTGTTATCCTGGTTGAAGTAAAGTTGCATTTCCCCCTCTTTGTTCTATGTGCTTGCTATAAAGTCAGAGATAATCAAACAACTTATATCCTCTCTTTCGATTATGGCTGGTGGTCGTTAAACGTTTAAATGTTAATCCTAGCACTACTTTCCTTGAATTAAACTACTAACTTCTCCGTTTCCATATCTCTATTATTAATATCCACCATATTCATGTTATAATTCTCTTCGCATAAAAAATGACTCCTTCGACTCTAGCTAGCTTCCTATCTCTATTGTAGAGTTTATAGCTTCCCATATTAAATTCTTCGATAAAATCATTTTGAGAGGTATCTAGGACAGCATTCGGTGATTAAAATAATATAAAATTTTCCGATCTGACTAACGCTTTAACTTCGGCAATTTGTTTTTTTTATGCTTTGGGCGTTTATGTAGAAGCAATTAAATTCATCTCTTAATATGCTGCCGACCATTATTCAGGGTCCTTGATCGTTTGCCTGACTCCCGTTGTCACGCATATCGGGGATCATGGGGATTATTACTCTTGCTTCCGCCTCCATTACCGCCGATCCTTCGTGCCATAGTGGTCCTTCCCCGGCGTGACGAAATCATATTACTTACTGACACCTCTCCCTCAAAACGACCGGTGCCCCGGCGCCCTCGGGCTCACCAGCGATTGCATATTAACCTTTATGCCTATTTCATTATCTCGTCAGGGATCCGCCTGGATAAATGCAGGTTGGCTAACTACTACTAATACGTCGTCGATACGACTGCCACGAAGCAGACGTCCATACGCTTATGCGGGTTACGGGCTTTGAATTCGTTCTCCGGATTTTTTTTTTTTGTATTAAGGACTCACTGATGAGGGTGCTTTGTTTCCTCGTCGATTGAGGTTAACATTGCGAAAAGGTTTGAGTAAAGAACGCTATAATGCTCTGAAGGACTCGTTGAACGAGCTGCGTTCCTGACAGGCATAAATTGCGATTCAAGGTGTGCACATGATTCCATACATTTGTTCTCTAATTGCTGCATTCCCTCTCTTTAACTCGAATAATAATAAGAAGAAAAAGAAAGAGGAAGAAAAAGAAAAACAGAAAAAGAAGGAGAAAATAAAAGGAGAAATAAACTAAGCATGAAAGTAAGAAGAAGAAGAAGAAGAAGAAGAAGAAGAAGAAGAAGAAGAAGAAGAAGAAGAAGAGGAAAAAGAAGAAGAAAAGAAGAAGAAGAATTTTAGTTTTAATGCTTTATTTTCAAGGCAAGGATTCCCTTCATCGAGCCAATTTTTCATTTGTCCGTTGTTCTTACTCCTTTAAAGGAGGGGGGGGGTGGAAAGGGCGATTGGATCAGTAATAAAAGAAAATAATTAAAAAAAGAGATAGTCAACTATCTGGCTGAAATTTTTTAAGGATTAGTTCGTAATCTCTTGCGTAATCTCTACGACAATCGAGCAAACACCGTAGAGGGAAAACAACCTCCTCGAAGGGAGCATCAGTCAACCAACTCCAATAGATATAAACTGAGGAGAACTCATCACAAATACTCCAGATCCGAGGAGATTCACACGTAATCCTGAGGATTGCGAAGAATCGATCGAAAAATATAACTCTTCTTCTCTTCATTCTTTCCTATTCCCCTTCTTTTCTTTCTCTTCTTCTTTTTATTTTAGAATTTTAGTCCGTTACTTTTTCTCCTCCCTTTCATTCCTTTTCTCTTCCTTTTTCTTGTGAACTCTTGCGCATATGTGTTCCGAATGAGTTTTGCCTGATGCTCCGAACTTTCTGTCTCTGTACTTATTTACTATTATAATGCTATTATATTTCTATTTTATTACTATTATATTTCTATTATATTCCTATTTTATTTCTGGTAGTTGACACTCTTTTATCCCACCATTTAACTCCTAATATTCGTTGCAGAGTCTTATTTTCAAATGCCAATAGTTTATTATCTGTAGTCACAGTGTTGTACCAAGACTCATGTCCATAAATCAAAATTCTTCTAACTATTACTTTATAAATTTTTATTTTAGTTTGCACAGAAAATTTGCTATTATTCCAAACATTTATAAGCATTTACATCGCCTGATGGGCTCGTCTTAGCCTTTCCTCAAATTTAGATAACCATTCTTTACTAAATAAGTACCTAAATATTTGAACCTATCAACTTGTTTAATAGCAATTCCTTCTATCGAACAATTCTGCGCATTTTCTATATTCATATTTATGATTTCAGTTTTTCTGCTATTAATTACCAAACCAACCTTTCGTCCTTCCCAAACTAAACAGTCCAGCACTCTTTGTATCTCTTCTGGTCCATTACAAATAAGAACTATATCATCAGCATAACCTACGCCCTGAAGTTTCCCATTTTCTCCCCAGTCTATACCAGCATCAGTTTCTGCTTTTACCTTTTTCATGATATAATTAATAACTAATATAAATATCAGAGGTGACAGAATGCCCCCCTGTAGCACCCCAGACTTTACTTCAAATGGATCAGTCAAACCGCCGTCAACCATCACTTTACAAGTTGTGCTCTCGTGCATATTCAAAATGACCCTAAAAACTCTTCTTGTATTCCATAATGCCGCATGATCTTGCCCATGGTATTTCTCGAAATGCTATCAAATGACTTTTCAAAATCAACAAAGCAGAGGCTTAAAGGAACTTTCATTTCATTTGCTGCATCAAATGTCTAACAATCTGGTCATTGCACCCACGCCCCTTCCTAAACCCAGCCTTTTCATCTCTTATGATGCCATCAACCACCGGCTCCAACCTATTCAATAATATTCTACTGAAAAATTTCAAAGCTATAGGTGACAAAGTGATTCCTCTCCAGTTACCACACAGACTCAGGTCTCCTTTTTTTCGGAACTTTAACTAATACTCCATTCTTCTACCCTGATGGTACTATCCCCGTCACCCATATCTCATTGAATAACTTTCTCAGAACATATACCAATCCATCTTCTTCTACTTTAAACATTTCAGGAAATAAACCATCCTCTCCCGTGGTCGAATAATTCTTAAATTATTTTAATACTTTTAAAACGGTTACCCTCCCCCGACCGACGACCTACGGACCAACATAGTAACTTGAAGAATCGCGTGCACGCGACTAAAAACACCAAATAATTCCGAAAGTAGCGAAAATGGTTTTATACGTTTAACGAATGATCCTATACCGAGGCCTAAGGAGAATTTTCGCTTGTTGACAAGAAACTCCTTTGAATTATTAAACGAAACTAGTATAGGTCGCCGACGTTTTCCAGGGTAAAAAGTCATGTCGCAAATAAATATAAATATGCAGATTGTCTGAAATTCTTATACTGTGGCAGAAAAATATCTTTACTTGCTGATTACTATTATTAATTTATTTAGGGTAAAGACAGATTCATGAGAGTTGCGTAATCTCCCTATCATATAATATCATATCATATAATATCACATAATATATGATATAATATCATAAGATACTTACGCGCAGGATTGAATGACCGTTAGTTATGAGCGAACGAGGTTGTGGCCGCAAGGAAAGATCGAGCGTCCTTGATACAGATTAAAACTGAAGATGAGACAATTCTTGAATGTGATTTTCTTATTCGAAATCAGGATGTTGAGTCACAGAATTTGGTAGCAGCCTACACTTTAAGGCCCACTCAAAGGTAGTTAAAAGTTTCGAAGGGAAAGGTTAAAGTGTGAGGCGAAGGAAGCTAAAAGGAAGAGAGGATAATGGATAAATATGTAGCTTCCCAAATTTGATTTCTTCTAGGTCATATTTGACACTAATATTTATGGATTCTGTTCTTAAACATATCTACTGTAGTCCTTTTAACGGCATTCCGAATCGAGGTATTCCAAGTTTGTCTTATTTTCTAAAAAAAAATTATATGCTATTGCAGTGTTAAATACTATGTTTACTAGCTTGAAACTGTTATTTCTAGGGGCCGCTCGGTTATCTAGTTCAAATATTGAGTCATAATTTATGAGTAAATCAGTTTAGTATTTTACACAATTGAATATGTTGTCCGCTCAGATGCGCCGATCTTCTAGTGAAAGTAAGTTGAGGTGCCTTGGTCTTTCTTCGTGCATTCTATTTGTAAGGGCATGAATGAATTTATAGATCGATGTCAGGCGAGTCTCAATATTACAATATCCTTTCGCATATATTGAGACCAGAATTGTACAGCATACTCCAAATCAGGTTGTACAAGTGCTTTATATAGGAAAAGAATAATATATTTCGATTTAGAAGCAAGATGTCAAACTATGTATCTTAAACCTTATTCGCTTTTTGTGACAACTACCGATAATGTAATCTCCTCGAAGATTATCATTACTTTTCGACTACTCTATCCAAGTCTTGTTGCAAGTTTTCACAGTCACTGTTATTTTGGCCTCGACCTAATTTCGTGTCATCCGCCAAATTTTAAATTTTACATCATTAATTCTTGTCCAGCTCATTTATATAGGTAATAAGAGCAAAGTTCCAAGAATAGGTCCCTGAGGAACGCCGCTACTGACCGATACCTGTGATGAAATATTTGTATCGGCAACAACTCTTTGCCTATGGTTTTCCAGCATGTCTTAACTAATTTTAAATACGCTGCTTCTGTTCTGTGAGCTCTCAGTTTGATCAAGTCTTTTGTGTGGAATAGTATCAAAAGCCTTTTAGAAATCGAAATAAATTACTTCTAGGTTTATTTTTGTCAAAAGATATGATCATTTTGTACAAAAAAACAAACCCCGAGTATTTTTTTAACCATAGGTGTTCGCTTCGAAAGCCTTGTTGTAAATTATTTAAGTTATTTGCATACATATATTCTACGATTCTATTTTATTGATGGACTTCAAGAGATTGCCGACGCCTTAAGTGAGGGAGATGGGTCGAAAATTGCAAGAATCTCTCTTTGTTTTATTGAAAACTTAGTGTTACATTTGCCCCATTAATCCCCTTAGGAAATATTCCTTAATTAATAGAATTTTTTAAAATTGTACAAATGGGTTTTAACGGTTCGCTTCTTAATTTTATCGGGACCCGTCTCTTTGGAAAATTTCATTTTCTTAAGATAAAACATAATTTCCTTTTCTGTTTTATCAATATTTGAAAGTGTAATGTCTTCATAAAAATATATTATTTGTATCTCGGTGGTTAAAACACTTGCAAAGTGGCCCAGATCGTCACTGAGGACACCCTCGGCAATTTTCAGTTGGCTCACGATTCTTTAAATATATATAAAATCGCTTTGGCTTGTGTTTTTGACATCAACAATAGTTCCTTTCCAGTTCGTTTTATCTCTTCCAATTTTACTTAGCACAAGTTGAAGATAATAAAGGTACGGGATTTCGATTCTCTACCTTATTGTTGGTTTCTCAAATTTTATACAATCCTACAATTACTGGACGTTTTAAATGTTTCAAAGTTCATCAGAATTTAAAAGATAAAAAAATACAAAATTTTAAGTTAGAGATGAGATGAGAGATCTCTTAAGATTTTTAAGAATATTTAGATTGATCGAATTATTTTTTGAGCACTTTTCCCAAGTTTTTCCCTAATGTGTAGATTTTCTACTAATTTCTCTTAATTTTTAAAAATTAATAGCAAGATATTCTACTCGCGTTTCGGTTTGTCCATTTTTGATGCAGGAAGTTATCGTTTATATATTTTAGAAATTGATTTCCTACATTTTCTACCGATTCATTTATAAAATCAAAGTTCGTCAAATTGAAGTCACGTGCATCTAACCATTCTTTTTGTCATATTGAGACTGGAACGTTTAAAAAAAAAAATATCTTATTCTTCTGTTAGCCGTGGCGGCCTATAGACCACGAAAATCTTTATTTTATTTCTTTCTATCGCAAACTCGATAGCTAAAGTTTTATATACGATGTTATATTGAGCTTTTTCTTTTTGTAAATAGTCCGTTTTTATGTATTAAATAACGCTTCTAGCTTTTCCTTTAATCATTATTAAACATTTTATAGCCAAGTAAGTTAAATTATCGTTTCAGTTCCCTTTTAGAACTTCCCATCCATGTTAGCTTAAACTTTGAAAGCGAAGAGAATTTATTTACCAGGCAGACAATTAATAACACCGTGTTCGCTTTGCGGTAAGTAGTTAAACAAACTGTAAACCCAGCGCTTATTTCAAAGGAAGGAACAAGCGATGATTTTCAATTGTATACGCGCCCCAATGAATTAGTAGAAAAATACCGTAATCTAATTGGCTATATGAATTAGAAATCAAAGCATGTGCTAATTATAGGAAATATTCTGCGGTACTATGCGATTACTAAGCTAATTTCCAAGGCAATTTAGATGAAGGAAAGAATGCGAATTCTATACAACAAAGTGGGCGTCAATTTCGAGAATTTTGGCGGCCAATTTATCTAAAATTAGCATAGGTCTCCGGCGTTGCCCGGGATAAAAAGTCCTATCGCAAAAAAATACGGATGCATATAGATTGAAATTCTTATATTGTGGCACAAAAATATCTTTACTTGCTGATTATTATTAATATTTGTGGGGTAAAGAGAGATTCATGAGAGCTTCACACTTTCCCTATCATATAATATACTTACAATAAGTAAACGCTTCACAGCGCGCCTGGCAATTTACGCGCACCCGTAATTGACCGTTAGTTATGAGCGAACAACGTTGTGGCCGCAGAAACAGATCGAGCGTCTTTCCATAGATTCTAGAGCGACTGTTTCAAAAGGAACAACTAGAAAAAACGGCCCAGCGTCCCTAGTTACCGGTCACTTAAAAAGTAAAGAAAATATATTGCACCGTAAATGTAATTCATCAGGTAATTCATCCTGAATGTACATTTTGCATCAATAAGCATAAACGATATTTCGTCCTACTCTGTTCTCAACCCACTTGAATCTCATTCGTGCTTACATCACCCACAATTTCAATCTCATTCGTGATTACTCTCGCCTACATTTGAATTTCATTCGCTTCCTCCCCAATTTGAATCTTATTCGTGCGAACATCACCCGCAATTTGAATCTCTCTCGTGAATGCACCACCCCAATTTAAAACTTCTTAGTCTTCACACCACCAGCCCCCAAATTCTAATACAGTAATCCTTTACACTCCAGTTATTTGAATCCCATTCGAACTTAAATCTTCCGCAATTCCAATACAATTATCCTTTACACTCCAGTTATTTGAATCTCATTCGAACTTAAATCTTCCGCAATTCCAATACAATTATCCTTTACACTCCAGTTATTTGAATCTCATTCGAACTTAAATCTTCCGCAATTCCAATACAATTATCCTTTACACTCCAGTTATTTGAATCTCATTCGAACTTAAATCTTCCGCAATTCCAATACAATTATCCTTTACACTCCAGTTATTTGAATCTCATTCGAACTTAAATCTTCCCCAATTCCATTACAATTATCCTTTACACTCCAGTTATTTGAATCTCATTCGAACTTAAATCTTCCGCAATTGGAATTTAATTTGTGCTCCTCTCCTCCTCCCGCAATTTGAATAAAATTCGCGCAGATATTGTACGCAATTTGAACAATCTCAGTCCTGATTACAACTTCTGCAATTTGAATCCTATACACCAGCATAATTAATATCTCATAGGTATTTATATACCTGGCAATTCAAATTAATCCTGGTAATTTGAATCTCTCTCGTCTTAGAGCCCCGGCAATTTGAAACTTATGCGCATTTTTATTCTCCTACTTGGAATCGCATTGGCTGATATCATCCGCACTTTGAATTTCATTTGTGAATACACATTAAAATACTAATCTCATTCATGTTGACCCCCTATCCCTTCCACAATCTGAATCTCATTCGTGCTTACTCCCGCTTCAATTTAAATCACATAGCAAAGACACCAGGCGTTGTCCGGGCACAAAAAATAAATTCTCTGCTTGAGTTAAATTACGCAATTAAAAGTTGGTAGGTATAAAATATAAGGTTTATTCTAATTTTGAGTAATGGAGTAGTGTCTCATGAAAGACTAACAGAGAACGATTTTCACATTACAGTAGTGCGGTAGGACGAGCAAGCAGGTGGGCGGGCAGGCAAACGTGAGTACGCGGTTGGTAGCTACAGACTTTAAAGCGCACCTCAAGTAAATGGGCGCGAATTTTAACTAAACAGTCTCAGGTATGCTGATAATAGTTATTTTCGTGTTTTTTAAAAAATGCAGTCGCATAATTGGTCTGGGAAATCTTAATTTTTCCACGTGCAATGTTGATGTTTTAATTGCAATTCATAGCCACGATTACTTGTTCCCCCGAAACGTAGAAAGAGTTAAAATTCGAACCTCAACTAATCTAACAATCAGGTGGCGCCAATTTGAGTAGCCTATGTTATCTTCTGGGTCAAGTTAACCGCCAATCGTGACCTTTGTTGGCCTTCAAGGTCCCTCCAAGTGGTCGTCTATAGCTGCCATACATACATACTTTCGGGTATATATTTTAGATTATCTATTTGAACGTGATATAATTCGTTTTAATGGGAGAAGAAATTTGAGATCGAATACTTTTGGAAAAAACAGCGTGAAAAACTTTATAGAATGTCGATTTAAGAAATTAATCCTTTGGAAAACAGACGCTAAAGGGCGCCACAGCATAACCACAATGAAAAATTTATATTGACTATTTTTTTAATACGCGTAGTATTAGAAAAAAAATATTGTGACTTAGTGAATTTAGTAAATGTCGAAGACTTAGATTCAATCGCCATAACAGAAACTTATCTGCATTGAATCGTAGACATTTTCAGGGTGAATATCATATTGAGAATTATATATATTTTTTAGTAAAGATGCAGGCAAAGGTATGTGTGTGGAGATTAATCTAAATGAAAATAATTAAAGCATTAATGCAGGAGTTTGTAACAATAGGAAACTCCGAGGATCTAGCAGTCAATATTAGTGCATATAAGACAAATTTGAATTTTGTTGTGATTATATAGGTCCAATTGGCCTAAGACCCGCAAAGAGTCCTAAGACCCGCAAAGAGTAGATAAAAATGGAGAACCATCCGAATGGGTACCTATAACTAGCGTCGTCCCGCAGGATTCGGTCTTTGGTCTGGTGTTTTTCTTAATTTTCATAAACGATCTCGACTGTAACTCTTTGGTAAGATAGGTATTTTTGCGGCTTATACAAAGTTATGGGATAAAAGGTACGACATAATCGATACGGTAAGAATTCAACACGATTTAAATTCAGTCTTTAACTGGTGTAACGCATGAAAACTTCCGTTTAACGTAAAAAAACTTTAAAGTGATACACATTGGCTCGCACAACACAAAAAACTATCTTAAGAAACTAGTTTCGAGCAGTTTCAAATTATCTTAACATTGTGCGTAAATTAGAAAATATGTAAACAAACATAACTCTCGGATTAATTGAGCAATTTTTTATATAGGAGTAGAGTTATAATAGTTCCGTTATTTAAGTCAATCGTTCGTTCAGAGCTTGAGTATGCTGATCAAATTTGGTGTCTTTTTTTTCGTAAAGATATCGATATATTGGAGAGCGTTCAATATCATGCTACAAGATTTATTCTTGAACTTTTTAACGTGCCGTACAAGGAAAGACTTAAGGTGCTAGACATTCTTTCTCTAGAGCAATGGTTTTCATGATTTTTGTGACTTCGTCCCCTCCTATCTATGCTTAAGTTACGCGTCACCATATTGTTCGAATATTGAAAAATATTAAACTATAAATAAGAAGAGAATATAATGACATAACGAGCCTGCATCTTAATTTTAGCATTAGCTATATTATACTGAACACAGCATTTAGAAAAAATAGTTTTCTAGATATATTATAACTATATTTTTCATATGTACATATAAATTTAAAATCTCGCGATACACTGGTTGAAAACCATTGCTCTAGAGAATCGGTGGCTACGTAGAGAGCTGAATGCAATAACAGAAAAAATGTTTTTAAACTGAAACAATTTCACTCATCAATCTTTGTAAATTTCTTTACTTATAAGATAACCTCAGAATCGAATTCTCACCCAGCTATTTTAGTTGGAAGTTATTCTATGGTTGTTTTTAAAAAGAAATTAGATAAACAATTCTTTAACCTTTAGAACGGAGTACAAGCACTGAGGCGTTGCCAAAGAGTTGATAATATAAATGAAAAACAAATAAACAATTTAAAATAAAAATATTCTTCGTATATTGCATGAATTTTAACTGCAAAAATACTAAATTTTCTGGCATGTTGCTTGAAGCATGATTGAATCTTTTGCAGCATATTTCCATCTAGACAAAATCCCCATAGGCATTATGCGTTAGTTACTAATACCTTAGTTGCGAGATATTTTTATCGTAGTTATTAATAAGTGTATGATTAGTTTGTACTTTCTTTTTCATACATGCAATTAAGTGTACAAAAATTGCGCCCATATTTTAATTTTCTATACTCTTACGTCTAGCCTAAGAATCGCTGTGAAAAGTCTTTGCTAGTGTGTAATTGTGTAATTCTTATATTTCACTACTAGTACGTATACTTTTGAGTTATGTATGTCCTCTATCCATTGGTATATATCAATATTCTTAAAAGAGAATTGCAAACCAAAGTTTGAAAGTTTGGTGACGATAAAAAAATAGGTGTACAAGTCTGTATCAGATAGCTGGGTAAATTTGAAGCAAAGAAAAGGCAAATATCTGGTTTAGTCTGAAGCGGAGGAAAAGCAGAGGTTGGTTCTTATTTCAAACAAAATAAGAGCCAATAAATACCACATTCTGAGGCAGAGAAATGGTAAATAGTTACCCCAGTGCTAAACATAGTAAAAGTAATAATTTTTAGAATGACTTAGAAAAGCGTTTTGATTGGTCTAAATGGTATTAGATGAAACTTAATATAGAAAAAAATGTAATGCATTTGAGAGCTATTAATCCAGCAGCATTTGGTTATAATTTGAATGTTAAGTTGTTACAGGTGTTGATGAAACAAGAGATTTGAAGGGTATTATTTCACTGGAAGCCAAAGTGTATGAACAGTGTCTAAAAGCCAGAAATATGTGTGGTAAATTATTGGCTATGTCTAATAGAGAATACTGTGAGAGAAAAGGAAGGATGTAATTTTCAGCCCTTATAATCTTTTTATTTGAGATTACTTATAAAGTGTGTCTGGAGATTAAATGTAACTATTAAAATAGCCAAAGTTCTTTTAAAACAGCCCCTTTGGTGTGTAACGCTTATTCATGGATTTAAGGCCATCATGAGTAAATATGTATATGGAATTTAAATTCTATATGAGGGGTAAATTAGATAAATTATGGTTAAATTTACTATTTTGAAGATTTTTAATTAATAGGAAAAGAGGTTTCAACATAAATATATAAAGAAATCATATTATACCAAAGTATAACGAGGGAGGGAGATGTTTGGAGAGAGGAAGGTGTTGGGAGGGAGGAAGAGAGATGTTGTGAATGAGGGGGAGGGGATGTTTGGATGGAAGGAAGCAGGGGGGTGTTAAGAGGGAGGGATAAAGACTCGAATATACTGCAAGCAACAAGTTTATGATGAATACACTCGGTGAACAATACAAAATGTAGCAGAAACTCGGGTGAAAAATTCAATCGAAAACAACAAATTCCTAATAAAACCGCACTTAACAATTGACCTCTGGTAAATAAAAACATTAAAGGACAAACAGTATAATAAAATCACAAGGAAAACAGTAAATATTGAAGTACTCCAACAAATCTATTAAGAGCTTTATAAACACAATGCATATCAATCACTAGATATTAACTTCTCTATCAATAGGGAGGAACTCCTGTATCCTCCTCACCTACAGAAAAAAAATACAGGAAATTTAAAGTCAGAACACTTACCCAGCTACCTGAATAAGTTGAGGTGTAGCAATTTACCCCATAAAGCTAATTTTCAAAGTAGTTGGCCCTTTTTTTCGTACACCAAAAAAATGTCGGGGAGAGATAACAATTGCATGGTCCAACCCTTTAGCTGTATTTTGTCTTCGAAGGTGAGATAGAGGAGAATTGAAGAACTATAGGAATTCAGTTTCATATCACTAACATATTTTAATTCTTACAAAATACTAATGCAAAGAAAATCACGATGACTTCGCCACTGTGACAAAGCGATCGTTAAAAGGTCAATTAAAAGGAAATGAAAATATATACACTGGGTTGTGGCCCGAGAGGGCGTTCAGGTCTCAAGTATTTCTCTACTTAATTTACCAAATCTGAAGTTTGTAAACGTTAGTGTGTATTAGGCTCCCGTACCGCCCTCCTTTCCTTCCGATAATTACGACTCGTTCGTGGAGCCACATCAGCAGACAACCAACTTGTTATTCTTTATCGAGGAATCACGTGAGCAAACGTCATAAAGTGTCCCCCCATTGATCTGATTAGACCACTGAGAGCCAATATCCGCACCTTTCTCTACCCAATTTCCGAGCGCCCCAATTGAATTGCAGATAAAAGCATCTCTTCGTCCTTTCCTTTTCAATTCAAGATGGCTTCATCCACAAAGATGGTTAACGCCATGGGATTTATTTTAGTTATCTATTAATTATCATCATTATCGCAAAGCTAGGGAGTGTTTATGTTATGTCTCTGTTTGACCGAGGACAAGAGACTACTGGATGCCATCTGCAACAAAATAGCCAGTGTTTGTCATTCTTTACTCTGAGTCTCACAGGAGTTTTATTCTTTTATTATCTCCATCACTCGTGTTTGTCGTCATATCGTAGTGTTTTTTAAATAGTTTTTATTTGTTGGACGAAATATTTAGCCCTTTTTATTCGTTTGAGTTGTCACCTTAATTTTTGAATGCAGATATGTGATTTTGTTAATAGCATTCTATACATTCACCTTCAATTTCACACATCTACTTGCCATGAGATTTGCTACACCTCTAAACCCAACCTTCGTATAATTGTATTTGTTGTTTTAAAGAAGAGCCTGTCAAACACGTAAGGATTTAGTGAAATGCCCAGGAATTATCTAAAAATAAATATATATTTTAAATTTATCAATTAACTACAAAAAAAATAAAATATTTACAATCACCTAATAAGTTTAACGGAGCTAACCATACTTCAAACCGGGCCTATTTCAGAAGTTATTAATTCATGTCCAAATTGAAATAGGCTTCAAGTAAACAAACCAATTGCCGATTATTTTTTTTATAGTGACACTTTTAGATTAAAATTAAACTTCAAATTAGATTTCTCTCTTCTAACTGTAAATATGACGAGGTTCACTAACAATTTTTTCTACTTCAGTTAATTTGAGTACCGTAATAAACTTATATTAAAGCAATACGAATGTAAATGGTCATTCTAACTTACATGAAAGAAAGGTTCAGGGTTGCCGGAGGTCACTAGATGGCTTTTTCCCTAGTTTCTTTTTCTACGGCGAGCGGCTGGAGTTTTTTTTTTCCTTTCACGAGATAAGGTGTAGAGAGGGTGGGATGCGATGTCAACTTCGTATTGCAACTTTGCCTCCTGTTACGTTTAAAAGACGGAGAGAGGTGTTGTGCTCTCTAGCTCAATGAGTGCTCTGCTGGATGCTCTTGAAGCCTATTTGTATCCTAGTCTTTAACGCCGGGCGCTCAACTGGATTTAGGTATACGAGGTGATTTCTACCGTACCTAACAAATGGAACCTCGTTGAGATTAGTTCTCCTCCTCTCACTCTTACGGAGCTTGCGCTGTGAGAGTCACTCAAGGGTGAGCGTGCTTTCTTTTCACGAGTCAGACTTCAGATATGTCTGTACAGGCTTCTTTAGTATGTCACGGGTACAAAACGTGACGTTTATAAGTTAGTTCGAAATTGTGCGAAGGACCGATCTTCTCGAACTGGTCCTCTATCGTCTATCACCGAATAATCCTTTCTCTTTCCTTCAGGAGCTTATTTATAGCCTAGTGACCGCCCCATCTAAGGGGGGAGGGGTGAGGCCGCAGAGGAGTGAGGAGGGTAGCACCGCGGTGCCCAAGTCGGCTTGTTACTTAGAGGTACCACCAACCGTCACCATCTCTGGTCTTCCTTTTAACTGGCACCGCTTTTTGTGGCGATTTAACTACGGGCCTCCGGATCTCGTAGGTAATTGGGTCCTTTGAGCGCTGCTTAATGGCCTTTGGTGGTTACCTTGGCACAGCGGCTCGCTCCCGACTACTTATGCGGCGGGGAGATCAAAGAGGGTAGGCCGCTTGACTGTTATTCCGCTGGCTAACGTTCCCACGACTCTCCTCCTGTGGCTCGATTATCTTGCTTTCTCCGCAGGGAGGAGAGACTTTAAGGTATATTATGTCCGCCTGGCCCTCCGGGAGGCTTTATGTTTAATTCTTCTACACCATCTTTGCACACTTAAATCTTCTTTTTATGTACCTGTATGTGTAGCAGGAAGAATACATGCACCGTCTTCCGATGTATGAGTTTAAAAGCGACTCAGATCGGATATGGACCTTTAGCCTGTAAAGCTGCACACGTGAAATTTGTGATCTTGCAAGCACATCACGCAATGGAGGTAATGTGTGGGACTGTAGCGTCTCCCGTCCAGTCATGTCTGTTATAGTTTGGATGCTTTCCAACCATACTTTGTGAGAAAGCTATTGATGCTGATAAATCATGTCTTTCCTTCCGTTGGTCCCTTCCTCTCCTCTGCGTAGTCTCATATTTAGGAAGGAATCTACACCCACGTTACCAGTAGCGTGGGACGATGCATCTCTGGATATCTCTTCGCTTCTCCTCGGGTTTGTTGTCCGCCTTCAAAGATAAAGGATTTTTATGCGACCTAGTTTTAAAGTAGCACCCCTTTATTTACAAATTATGGTAATTTCTAGTGAGACTGAACTTTTCCTGCGTTGAATTATCGTCAAAATATTGAAAAAATATTTATAATAATATACAAAATTTGCCTGGAAACAGAACATACTCGTACCTATTTATTATGGTATGGAGTCAAAAGGATTGCCTCCATCTCTTTGACGCTTCGTATAAACAATAGCCTCTGATTGAAATTCCTGGTGATTTTACGTAAGACTTTCATACGGATCCAAAAATGGAGAAATTAAAAGCAGTTGATAATGTTCTTTGCACATCTCTACAAACAATAGATAAATATAAAAAAGTAGAAGTAAAAGATTAGTATTTATTTTAACAATGCATATGATCCATTTATACGAAAATTCCTTTTATTTTAGGGGAAATTTGTCTTGCCTGAGGAGTAAATAGATGAGGTGGAAGAATAGGAAAATAATTCAAGAAGGATAGGAGTTTTAATCAGGGAGAATAAATAGCCTGAAGGTTTGATTAATTTTTTCTACTCACACACAAACTAAGCAATAGCTTCTTAGGAGACTAGTTTAGTGAAAACAGAGACTTAGATATTCAGAAACTTTTCTTCTAATAAAGTGCCTTTAAAGATATTTCGGTGTTTCCTCCTACTTATCTCCATTGATGATAGAACTTTAATCATCACAACACTTTACCAAAATTCAACCTGAATTCGGAAACTGCTGTACGTAGTGGTACCCCAAATTTCCGTGAATTTGAATAGTAGGAGAAAGCTGAATGCAGTAAGGCCTTTCAAAGCATGTGAAGCGAGTAGCTTCCCTTTGTGAATCAGTGTGCCAGGATTCGTCTGTGCAAAAGGACATGCAAATAATAAATAGCCGCAATAGCTTAAGGGAATATACTTTATTTAAAATTTTAGAGTAAATGTTATTTATAATTCAAAGTTTGCTGTTAGTACTTAGGTAAACGTTCTTTTAACTGTTTTACGGGCAGCAATTCGCCTAAGCATAGATCATATAAATTCGGATACGGTAGTATGATGCATTTGGGGAAAGGTTTTACGTAAAAAAATATATGTTTTGCTCATATTGCTGGGGGTTTTTTTAGGTGGTGTAAGTGGTCATTTTACGAGAAATGCTTATTTTCAAGTATGCCGAAAGGAACTTCCTATTTGACCAGTAGAAAACATTGCTTAAGTTTATTTTATCCCCTCTTGTGATTATTATAACGAGAAAATAAGTCCCTAATCTAGATTCTTGCATAAGGCAAAGAATCTAATCATGCTTTTTTTGTTTTCATCCGTTATCATGACGGATCCTAGGGTCCATTTACTGATCAGGGTTTGGGTAAACTAAAGAATTACCCTAAGAGACTAGTATATCTCAATTTTCAATAGCTATAGGAAGGAAAATAGCTTAAACAACGATGCATTTCCACCCATAGAAACTTAAAGAATAAAGTGAATAAATAAAAAAGCCCCTCCTGCCCCAAATTAAAGACTGACGAGGCCTCGAATAACTTATTAACTTAATTAGTCGAAATTAAGAGAAGGGATTCCAACCCATCAACAACAGCGAATAGCCTGATCTCCAGTAATCTAGGCAAATCTGTGTAAATCTTTTACTTTCTTTCCATTTCACCTTTTTTTTCCTCACTTGTACACGAACATACTCACCCCGATACACATATTTAATACTTGATACATTGCTTTATATTTAAGTAACCAACCAATTCCGCGACGGATTCAGGTCGCTTTCTGTCGTCTTCGAATTGGGCACACTCGCGGGACGCACCGCTATTTGATGGAGCGCTCACCTGCGCCTTACTGTGACGATTGCGTTGTCCCCCAGACTGTTCGGCACATTCTTGTTGAATGTGCCAGTCTGGGCGATCTTCGCGTACGCTACCTGTCCCGGTACCAGGATGAGCGGTGTCGCTACCACTTGTCCTTTACACTTGGGGTGGGTTCGTGCACACAGACGTGTTGACGATACGACTTTTTGGAGGAGACTGGTTTCCTCCTCTTTATTTGACTGTTTTGTTGTAGATCGCATGTACCTACGCTGGGAGGGGGTGGGCCTCCCCCCCGACGCAGGGGCGTCTTTCATTCTTTCTTTTTTGCTTATTTGGGGGGTTTTCTTTGTTTCTTTGCTTTTTTGTATGCTTGTTGTTTGGTTTTTGCATGTTTTTTTGTTTTGAATCTAGCCTAGGATTACGTTGTAGTGTAATTACGGCGACTTATGCCCTAGTAAGCAGTCGCCAGATAGGCTCCTTAAGATAAAAAACCCCCCAAACCTAACCACTTCTATCGAATCGAATCGAAAAATCACAAGGTGAAATTTATTGATACTATGCAGAGTGTGCCAAAAGTAACAGGACAAAAAAACCTTGCCCCGTGGTAAATAAATAAATAATCAGGGATCAACGAATATCCCAGTCCATACTTGGCATCCATATTGATAAATTCATTAACCAGGTAACTAGTGTTTCTCTTTTTAAACGATTAGCTATGTATCGCGATATCTAGGAAACACTGTATTTCATATTTTAATACAAAATTGCCATATCCTAACCTTTAAATGATCCTGCTATTTCTCGGGAGAGCTGAATATTTTATGAGCTCCTGGAGATTGAAAAGAGTGTATGTATAGTTAAAAAATGTGTGTGTGTGTGTGTGTGTGTGTGTAATGTTGAGAGTACACACCAAAAGGAGGGAGGACGGGGGAACAAGTAAGGTCAAGTCCAAAGGTCGATAATACTGGCAGAGAGCGACGAAAGCGAGTAGTGCTTGACAATGTTATGAAAGAAATTATGTGCTTCTACTCGTCCAAAACCAAGTACTGCTTGTCCATGGCTTGTCTTCAGAGGAGTTTAGGCCTTTTATTCTGTTGAAAGGCCAGCATCGATTGTCTATGGCGTGCCTTCAGAGGGATTTGGATTTGTTAGTCTGTTGAATAGCCAGCGTCGCTTCTCCATGGCTTGCCTTTAAAGGGATTTGGGTCTTTTAGTCTGTTGAAAGGCCAGCATCGCTTCTCCATGGCTTGTCTTCAGAGGGGTTTAGGCCTTTTTGTCTGTTGAAAGGCCAGCATCGATTCTCTATGGCGTGCCTTCAGAGGGATTTGGATTTGTTAGTCTGTTGAATAGCCAGCGTCGCTTCTCCATGGCTTGCCTTTAAAGGGATTTGGGCCTTTTAGTCTGTTGAAAGGCCAGCATCGCTTCTCCATGGCTTGTCTTCAGAGGGGTTTAGGCCTTTTTGTCTGTTGAAAGGCCAGCATCGATTCTCTATGGCGTGCCTTCAGAGGGATTTGGATTTGTTAGTCTGTTGAATAGCCAGCGTCGCTTCTCCATGGCTTGCCTTTAAAGGGATTTGGGTCTTTTAGTCTGTTGAAAGGCCAGCATCGCTTCTCCATGGCTTGTCTTCAGAGGGGTTTAGGCCTTTTTGTCTGTTGAAAGGCCAGCATCGATTCTCTATGGCGTGCCTTCAGAGGGATTTGGATTTGTTAGTCTGTTGAATAGCCAGCGTCGCTTCTTCATGGCTTGCCTTTAAAGGGATTTGGGTCTTTTAGTCTGCTGAAAGGCCAGTGTCGTTTCTCCATGGCATGCTTTCAAACGGGTTTTGATTGTTGAGTCCATTGAAAGGCCAGCATCGCTTGTCCTTGGCGTGCCTTTAAATGTATTTGGCAAAGGGCTCGGAGCTTCTAGCGTCTATAAATATAAACATCCATTGTCCATGGAATGCTTTTAAAGGGTTTGGGGTTCGCTTTGGTTACAAATACCATTATAAATGATTTGGTGATTTTAATGTTATCTACTTCGTGCAAAACTAATAAGTAAAAACCAATATGAGCATCTTTGCCAGGCATATTTTGGAGTGAGGTTCGCGAAGAGAGTGATGAAGCTGAAGTAAGTTTTAGTTCTTTTGACGGTGTTTGTTTGATTTCATAATTAAAGCAGATTATATCTGAGCGCTGGATCTGGAAATAGATGCTATTTCCCTGCTGTTATGCCGTCTGGTTTCCTTGGTAACACCTGAAACCTCGAGTGACGTCAGCTGCCATCTAGTTTTCTTGGCAACACCTGAAACCTCGTGGAAATATATGTCCAAACCAACGAGTGCATCTCCTCTAGAAATTTTTATATATAGAAATTTCTAAGACAGCGAAATTATTGGAGGTATAAGTGTGTGGATAGCGCATGTTAGAGACTGGAAAGGCCCGCAATTCTCCTGCTCCCTTTCAATGATTAGGTCTTTCGTTTTTTTCAGTAATTTAAGAAAAGTCCAAAAACAAAAACACCTCATATTTGTTTTTCTTCTTCTTTCTGGTATTATTTTCGTTAGTTTTTGTTATTGTATGAAAAAATCTGGGCGTATAAAAGGGATAACTGAGGGGTTGATAGGGGATGGACAAGGGATGGTGGTTTTCATCTTACACAGGTGAAAAAAAAACAAGTTATGCCTGGTTTATGGAGATAGAAGCATTATGGGAGCCGCTAAGAATAGATGGAGTGATTTGTAATGGAATGGTAAGTGTAGAATATTTCGATTAGAAGTAAGGCGTGCGTTCAGATGAAAAATGGCCGGAGTGTAAGTGGTTCAATACACGGGGAAGAAGGAGTTAAGACGAGGTGATGTGAGGTCGCCATGGGTGTTTAATATTTTTATGGATGAAGTAATGAAAGAAGTAAGAATGGCAATCAGGGAAAGGAGAGGAAGGGGGAGGAAAGGATTCTATGTCAGTGTTTGGTGGCTGAGAGTGAGAGGGATTTTGAACTGTTGATTGTAACTTTGACAGGGTGTAGGAGAGAGATCTACAAGTGATTGCGGAAATGAGTATAGCAATGGTATGCGGGGTGAATATAAGTTGTGGTGTGAAATCCGAGTCCGTTATGTCACACTTTAACAAGTGCGAAGTCATAAGTATCTAGGGTGAATTATAAAGGGGGCGATGGGTAATTTGTCGCATAACTTTAATATAAAAGAAAATAACAGAGTTCAGTTTATACAGATATAATTACGAAAGTTGAATGTTAATGACTTGAAGGATTGCTGTAGTATTTATTTTATTCAATGAAATCGCCGTCGGCCTCAACCGAATCCTCCAGGCGACATCGGCACTTGGTAATCGGTACCTGGTAATCGTACGAGTATACCTAAGCTTCACCTTGGTGGTAGACGGGGACTTCTTAGTCTTAATCCCAACTACACACAACACATAAGAGTCCGTAGCGATGTAGTTTGGGGTGTTGAGAGGACAGATGTTATTAGTGAGTGGTCAAATAAATTGTCTGACATCCAAGACTGGGTCCTCCTGCTTGTGTGCCAGTCGTGCGGCCTTCCAGTAGCCACTGCCTGGATCCAGAGCAACACTAACTCCTCCAGGCACTTAATGTAACCCTCCGTATTGAGTTTGAGACCCTCTGTGAATATAAACAGGTGCATAACGTGGTCCTTGCTACTGACCACTCCAAACACCTGTGTTTTTAAGCATTTGTTATGAGATTTTTCTTTAATCTTAGCTTTGTCTGGATTCGGGCATGGTCAAATATTTCGTGCTATTCCTTGTTCCTTTTGTACTTTTGGTATTCTTATCCAGCTTTTTACATGTGTGTAAGGGTTGTTTCTATTTACTGCATCATTGCTTAATGTGATTTGCCATCTATTTATAAAATACTAAATTAAAGAAACTATTGACCGAATCAGCTTCCTCCATATTAAAAAATATAACAAAACCTAGCAGAAAGGGGTACGCAAATGTGTTATTACTTCCCTTCATTAACTGCTCTGGTATAAATTAAGCACCTTATATTTTATCGTTGGAGCCTTTGATAGCCTAGTGGATAAGTCGTTGTAAACCCGCGATTATATTCCTGGTTCAATTCCCGGCGTGAGCAGACAAAAATAATTGCGCTCGCAGGGGGCAGCAGTCACTGAACTTGAGCGTCGAGATTGCGCGCGGTCATCTACGTTTTTTTAAGTTGCGATTTTTTCCAGGGGTCACCCTTGGGGGCACAGCCGGCGGCCTCCGGTTACATACGATACTACAAACATAGTCTATCATAAGTCCGCCCTCTTCCATACAACCTTCCTTCGCATACACAACACATCACTCTTCCGCTTCGCGATTTATCGAAAATGTTTCCATATCTACATTCCCTTTGGAGCCATGCTCCCTCAGCTGCACAACCCGGAACGGGCCCAATTGCCTTCAGGTTCGCCAAGGATAAACATTGCGATCTTTATGTAAATTTCATTACCCAGTCGGGGCACCACGTCGCCGATTGGCAAGGCGGCGCAATTACATAATTAATAATGGAGGTGTCTTTTTTTGTTAAATTTACATCTTGTAAGTATTTCTTTGTTAAAGTTTGTTCTTGAAAGCATTTCTTTGTGAAGACTGAGCTTTGCAAAGTATATTTGCAGAAGTTTGTTCTTGCAATTATTTCTTTGTTAAATTTGAGATCTTGTAAGTTTTCTTTGTTAAAGTTCGTTCTTGCAAGTAGTATTCCTTTGTTAAATTTTGATCTTACATGTATTTCTGTCTTAAAGGTCGGTCTTGCAGGCATTTTTTTAAAATTCAGAACTTCAAGTATTTCTTTTTTGAATTTCAATTTTGCAAGTGTTTGTTTTTTGAATTTCAATCTTTCAAGTGTGTTTTTTTTTTTAATTTCAATCTTGCAAGTGTTTGTTTTTTTTATTTCAATCTTGCAAATATTCGTTTTTTTATTTCAATGTTGAAAGTATTTGTTTTTTGAATTTCAATCTTGCAAGTATTTCTTTGTTGAATTTCAATCTTGCAAGTATTTCTTTGTTAAAGTTTGGTCTAGTAACTATTTTTTTTAAAATTCTCTCTTGAAAGTATTTTTCTGTTAATTTTGATTGTGCGAGTATTTTATAGTTAAATTTCAATCCTGCAAGTATTCTGTATTAAATTTCAATGTTGCAAGTATTTCTTTGTTAAATTTCAATCTTGCAAACATTTCATTGATAAATTTAGACCTTTCTAGTATTTCTTTGTTAAAGTTTGTTATTCTTGCAAGTATTTATGGTTAAATTTCAATCTTGCAAGTATTTGTTTGATATATTTCGACCTTGCAAGTATTTTTTTTGGTTAAATTTCAATCTTGCAATATTTCATTGTTAAATTTCGATCTTTCAAGTATTCTTTGCTAAAGTTCTGTCTCCATTATTTTTAAAAAATTTCTTCTTGCAAATATTTCTTTTTGGATTTCAATCTTGCAAGTATTTCTTTGTTAAAGTTCGGTCTTGAAATTACTTATTTATTAAATTTCAATTTATCACCGTATGCAACCATATAGCTCTATTTTATTTTAAAACTGAAATATTAACTAATACTTATTATTATTTTCTATATTATTTTCAAACTGAAATCTTACCTAATAGTTCTTATTATTTTATATATTATTTTCAAAGTGAAGTCTTACCTATTACTATTTAGTATTTCTATATTATATTCAAACTGAAATATTACCTAATACTTCCTATTATTTTTTATATTATTTTAAAAGTGAAATCTTACCTAATACTTCTTAGTATTTTCTATATTATTTTCAAACTGATATCTTACCTAATACTTCTATTTCTATATTATTTTCAAACTGAAATATTAACTAATACTATTATTATTTTCTATATTATTTACAAACTGATATCTTACCTAATACTTCTATTTCCATATTATTTTCAAACTGAAATATTAACTAATACTATTATTATTTTCTATATTATTTTTAAACTGAAATATTAACTAATACTATTATTATTTTCCATATTATTTTCAAACCTGAAATCTTACCTAGTATATATTCTTTTCTATATTATTTTCAAACTGAAAT
Source organism: Ceratothoa steindachneri (assembly GCA_963969495.1). Taxonomy (NCBI): domain Eukaryota; kingdom Metazoa; phylum Arthropoda; class Malacostraca; order Isopoda; family Cymothoidae; genus Ceratothoa; species Ceratothoa steindachneri. Next base: position 124,545,313 of record OZ018331.1, read on the forward strand.
CATACCTAATAGTTCTTATTATTTTCTACATTATTTTCAATGTGAAGTCTTACTTATTACTATTTAGTATTTTCTATATTATTTTCAAACTGAAATCTTAACTAATACCTCTTGCAAAGTTTCATGTTTTCGTTAAATATAAAAAATACATTTTGTTCATTACATTTTATCTCGCATTCCTTGGGAGTGCCCTATAAAGTAATCTTTTAATTACTAACGCTGATTATTTTATTTTTGGAGATTAGTATCTATCTCTTCGCCTATTGTGAATTTTATGTGTTTGTATGCGAGGTTAATTAATTTAGACAAGATTTTGGTGATTTGGGTAGTTTTAGGTATTGGACCATAAACACCTAACCTAACCTAACCTGTCCAACCTAATTAATCATCATCACTAACTCTATAATTTAAGAAGAGGATTTTTTTTTAGTATTTGAATAATAATTTCATCTTAGTTTGGTTATGACTTATGTTTTTTATCAAAGTTATTTCTAATAATTCTTTTATAATATAAAAAAAAATGGTGAAGTTCAGAAATAAATATAAGTATCGAAATTTTGTGAATTTTTAAAAGCCAAAGAATTACAAATGGTGAAGTTCAGAAAATTTATTTTTATATATCTTTTATAACTATATTTTAGCAAAGTGATATTTTGAAAGGGGTGAAATTTAGTTTCAATTTCCTTTTTAAAATTATTATAATTGGCGAATTTCAGAAAATTTATAAAAATTTAACCATAGCTGCTTTTTTTTAGATTTTAAATTTTAATATTAGTAGCTAAGCTCAAGCTTCCCCCGTAGGGAGAGGGGAGTGGCGAAGCCATTGACTGGTATACATATGTAAAACATAATAAGAAGAGATTCATAAAGTAACATATTTGATTGATATTCCAATGAATACTGAACAGATTTATTTTTAATACTCTATCATTTCCTACATTATTTCACGCTTTACTCATTTTCCTAGTCCAGCATTTTTGCCTGCTACAGCTTTCTTGCACTAAATAAAACAAGGATCAACATGAAGGGAGAGGAAGATCGGGGAATTGACAGTGAAATATGCTTCGCTTCTCTCCGTCATAACTGATTGCGATTAATAAGAAAGGTTAATCCAGAGGGAGAATTTCGATAATTCCATAATGGAGTTGGTACGAAGAAACGTGCTAAAAACATTGAATTTAAGACCCACCAACATAGTCAATGTATCCCGAACGTAGTAAAAAGGACACATAAATACACCAACTGCAAACATATCCAGAAATATTGCAAAAATTGAGGTCATGTTTGTGAGGATGCAAAAATATTTGGGTTTGTGTTGCTAGAGCGAAATGCGATTGTACATCTTTAAAGACAACGAGTATCGGAGAAACAATAATCAAAGAGAGTCTCATTTTTGTTTTACAAGATCAAGACCTCACACTATTTCGTGACATCCGACACTTTGGCTGCTTTGGGCCATTTGCAGAGAGGAAATTTATCCTGAAAATTAAGTCACACTGAAATACCCATTATGTGTTATGTTCATATTGGAGACTAACTAGTAAGATTCGTTATATTTTGATTGTTTTGTGATGGTGCAGGGAGTTGGGGTGGGAGGACGGTGGTACACTGTCACTGTATTGGTCATGTTCACCTCATATTTACTCTCTTCACTACATATATATGACTCAAAGGATTTCTTATAGAACTATCAGCTCCGCTGGGCTTTTAGCTAGCGGAGCAGAAGTGCCGCTCTACGCATGAGATTAAGAATGTTTTTACCCAAACCAAGAAAACCTAATTACGAAACCTCACCAATTTCTACAAGAATTCACCGAATATCGACAGCAAATTTACCGATGAGGACCCAACTATAACGAAGAAGACATCAAAGAAAAGACACGATTTACACTCACCACAAGATATACAAAACAAAACAAATACACTAAGCATAATACTAAAGTGATTAAAGTAATTTATTACTACAACAGCAAATGCGCATAACATATCCAAGAACATTAAATCTTTGAAGACAAATGACTTGAACGCCATAATCATATAAATTATCCCAAAGACAACAAAGGAACCACAAAACAAGAAAATATTTAAAAGCCTGATCACCAGGCACTTAACATCTCTTTGCACCCTACCACACTTCTTTCTCTTGTCACCAATTGTCAATTTTCAGCTATCTTTCCCCACACCCTTTCTTTATCCCCTACCCACACCTACCCACTTACATCGTTCATAGTTTATATAGAACTGTCTTTTAGCGCATCCATCTACCTAAATAAAATGATGAGCTACTTCAGGTCACTTTTAATTTCACTCCACTTAACTACTTCCTATCAACTCTTTCGTAAACTTCTTTTATTTTGTTGTCACTTATTCCTTTAGTCCGTATCAGCCCTTGTACATCTTCATGTTTTGATAAAAGCTACTAAACCTGTTAATTCCCAATCCCGCTGAAAGTACTTCACAAAAAATCTACCTTCCATCGATGTTGCACCATCGATTTACCGACAGCATTCACACATTTGTGAAATGAAAATAAGATTTATTAAGCAAAGTTTGGCTTTCTTTATGACCTAACATCGATTAATTCACCGAATGATGAGTTTCCAGCCATGAGAATCACTGAATAAAATTCCGAAGCAAAGAACATCAATCGATTGCGAGATTTAATGAAGGGGTTATTTTTTCCATGCATTTTCTTATTTATTATCTATTCATTTGCATCATAAAATAGATTCAGATTGTAAAGGTTAATTAAAAAAATAGAAAGTCAAAGGTCAGAACTTAGAAGATGTATTGATAACTATAACCCCTACGTTATACATTCTTAGTTATGGGGTATAGACCCCATAACTAAAGCTCCAAATAGTTTACTTTTTAGACAACTGAGGCTATGTACATATATTCGACGCCTTTTAAATTCTCCATATCTCGACCTTCTTTAAATACCTCTTTTCTAAACTTTTAGGTAGACATTTTATCGATGTTTTTTCCCTTCTTACTTTCAATTTTGTTGGGGATGATCCTCCAAATGTGACTGAACAGCCCCGAGAGCCTGAGGAAGAATATGGCCAGTACCGGATTTTCTAAAAGAGCCCCCAGGGAATGTATATTGTCTTGACGTGTGTGATTGTATATATGTAGTGCAGTCTTCCATAATGTGTTTGATTGTATAAGATTTAGTGGTGCATCCTGGACAGGCATCTGCGAAGATCACATTAAGCCTTTTCTGGCAATTCTAGATGGCTGGAAGATGTCCACATCGCTGCATGACCAAGTGGACTCTGGCCTCATGAGGAAGATCGGATTCTGAAGGGTGATTCCAAAGGGCCATATGTGCACTAAGGTGTTGTGTGTGAGCGAATAAAGAGAGAGTTGAGTGAAGTTGGTGTTGATATGTTTCTGGAAGCTGGTTTGTGGTTAGTGTGAGAGTTAAAAAAATATCTCTAATGTATTATAAATTAGATAAGAATGGGTATTCTACCGTGTAGTGTAATGGCTGCTCTGGGCTTGTAAAGGATGTGGCTAGTATTTTTGGGCCTCTCATGTCAAGATGATCCTTGACCTGGAGAACTTTGGTGTCAGAGTGTAGGTAGATTGTAGGTGTAGTAGATGTGAAGCTTGAGATTGCTTTTATGGTTTTGTTTTGTATTGTGTGGAGAGTGTTGAAGAAACTTCGGAAAGAGGTTAGCGAACCCAGACAGGGATTGTATTACTGAGCTTATGAATTGTTTATAAACTGTGGTTGCTGTTCTTTTGTTTTGTCCGAATGTTGTGAATGCGAACAATTTAAGGGCGTTAAGAATTGTGTAAGTTTGTTTGGTGTTTTATGTTTGTGACATGCTGTTTGAATGTCAAGGACGTTTTGTATGTTACGGAAAATATTTTAGGTGTGTATATTTGTGGTAGGGGATGATGTTTATTGTTAGGCGAGGCGTGTATAGGTGTTTTCTTGTATCGCTAATGAGTTGTGTATTTGCGGAGCTTTTTTAAGTATGTTTGTGATGAACCAATTATGTAGTGTGTAAGGTAGGGTTGGAGGAGATGAATAGCTGTGTCTTTACTTCGGTGCGTGTTTGTGAGAGTTGTGTTGCCTGTACATGAAACTGTGTAATTGGACTTAGAGAACACCGGGAGTGTCTGGCCAGCAAATGTGAAATGGGCATGTCTTCCGGCACAATAGTTAGTCAGCCTTCTTTTTGTATTGTGGTCCATATTGGTGTAGAATATTTTATTAGTGAGGTTGTGGCTGGGGCATAACTTTGAAAGATTTACTAATGTCTACCATTACAAGGAGTGTTCTGTCTGGTTGAGCTCAGTCAATACCATCAAATATTATTTGTGTGAGGTCTGTAAGAAGAGCGGATTTTAAGTGTAGTGGCCTGAAACCATGTTATGTATGTGCTAATGGAAAGTGTGGAATGATCTGTATTAGGAAAATGCATTGTATGAATTTGCATTGGCTACAAAGACCAGTAATGAGACGGCGTGAGGAAGGTAGTGTTGTCTTTTTAAGTTTGGGGGTTTGTGATAATTCTTACCATGCTTCCAGATGTTGGGTATTGCGTTTTGTGAGTAGTTATAGTTTGTATGGTAGGTGAATACTTGTATTCGATTTGGTCCGAGGTGTCTTAGATGCATGTTACTTAGTTAAGTGGTCGAGGTTGCGGGTGTTGTTGTTTGTCAAGTAGTTTGTTAATGGTGCATAGTCTTTGCCGGTGAAGAAGAGTTGTTTACGTGAGATGACTCATCTGCGAAGAACGGTTGGTCCCCCAAACTGCACGACATGATTTGATTGAAGGTCTTAGTCTCGAGTACCTGTCCTGGTACCGTGACGGGCGGGATCGCTACCGCTTGTCCCTCGTGCTATGGTCAGGCTCCTTCACACAAGACTAAGATGTGCTAGAGATTTTTGGAGGAGCTGGGAGTGGTTCTTCATAGTATTTGGATTAATAATTAAATTGTTGGTAGCGCACTTTGGACCCTAAGGGTTGCGGGCCTCCTCTGGGGTTCCTGAACGTGCCTCTTTATTGGTTTACTTAATATTTTTTATTTATTTATAGTTTACTAAATTAAGTTGAAATATATATATATATATATATATATATATATATATATATATATATATATATATATATATATATATATATTGTTGAATTTTATTTTTTTATTTCTTTTCATGCTTTTCTCTCGTTGGCGGCCGCCAGATATCCTTCCCTCCCCGGGGAATCTGGCCCTAATCACTCGTTCTATTATCAATGGGAGAATGAAGAATTTATTTACTGCTGCAGTTATGGTTCGCAGTATCAGTTTTATTACTGCTCAAGGTGGGAAAGAGGGTAGAGGGGTAATGATTTCAGGTGGTGGCAGTATTTTATGTGCGAAAAGGTAGCGCACGAAAGAGGTAAAGTGAATTTCGAGTACTTTCAAACTTTATTCAGTTCATTCTGAGGAATACTGTAGAAAATGTATATGAAATGATATATATATATATATATATATATATATATATATATATATATATATCGGTTAAAAGGCTAAATTAGGGAAACACATTCTTCATCAAAGCCCTCGGAAGGAGCTCTTCTCACATACACGAGAAGGTAACACTTAAAACGCCTATTTTAAATGTTACCTTCTAGTGTATGTGAGAAGAGCTCCTTCCGAGGGCTTTGATGAAGAAGGTGTCTGCCTAATATAGCCTTTTAACCGCATAATTAATTGTGTTACTTCAATAATTTTTCTTATATATATATAAATATATATATATATATATATATATATATATATATATAGCGCTAGGATAATTTGTCGCCGTTGGCAACTGTGTGGCGTCGGGGCTTTCTTCTTCCTATCATAGTAGATTCATTTGAATTCAATCCTCCCCTAAATTTGAAATGTCAAGCTGTGCTGCTTGGTATTCACGCCGGGAGCTCCAAGGCGAAGATCTCTGAGTGCTTCGATGTCAATGTGAGGACGGTGCAGAGGACTTGGAAAGAGTTTGTTCAGTCAGGTTGTGATCACGAAGGTACAGCTTGAAAACCTCACTCTAAGCGTTCTGATACGAAAAGAATTCCGGACTTAGGCGCGGAAATTCAAGCCATGAATGACAACGAGCCAAGAAATTCAATAAAGTCCATAGCCAGTGATAAGTGAGTGCCAGAGTCTCAGGAAGATAGTGCATTCGGACAGCCACTACTAATCATACATGATGAGAAAGGTCCAGCTTCTGTCGCAGAAGATGAAGGACAAGCGGAAAGAAAATACTGCGAAGATTGTGAGCAAACTGAAGCATCCCCTTAAGCCTAGCATGCTTTATTTCTTTTCAGACGAGTAGAATTTCTACCGGGACCAGGTGATGAACTCGCAAAACAACCACTGGATTGCTGTGTCTCCCCAAGATGTACCGGGAGTCATGAAGACCAAGTATCCACACCACATCATGGTGTTTGAGATGGTAAGTAGCAAGGACTACGTTATGCCCTCGTTTATCTTCACAGAGGGTATCACACTCAATACGGAGGGCTGCATCAAGTGCCTGGAGGAGTTGGTGTTGCTCTGGATCCAGGCAGTGGCCGCTGGAAGGCCGTACGTCTGGCACACAAGCAGGAAGACCCAGTCTTGGATGTCAAACAATTTCTTTGATCATATCACTCATAATATCTGGCCTCCCAACATCATAGATTGCATCCCTATGGACTATTATGTGTTGGGTGTAGTTTAAATAAAGACCAAGAAATCCCCGTGCACCACAAGATGTAGTTTAATTATACGATCACCACCTGTAGCAGGTACCGACGTCGCTTGGAGGGTGTGGTTGAAGCCGAGGGCGATTTTATTGAATGAAATGAATAGCCCAATCCTTCAAGTCTTTAACATGTAATTTTGGTAAATATATCTGTATAAATGAACTGTTAGTTATCTTCTTTTATTTCCCAGCACGCAATTGTTATAAACATCTTTAATTCTCTGTATTTGTACGTTTCTAAGACATAGCCTCATCATTCGCTAAGTTCTTATAATAAATACTAAGAGTAAACAGTGCAATTTAGGGTAAGTTACTTAAAGCCAGACGAATAAATTCCATTCATTTAGGATACAATGTAAAGATTAGATGCTTCTTGATTTATATTAAAATTAAGTTTAAATTTTAAGATAAAAAGCGATTCTAATATTATTAATTCGTTGGGATCTTGATATTACTCTTTTAAAGTTTTCAAAAGTAATTTTTAACTTACATATTTTTATGTAATCTCGTATGAGCGAGTCGTAAGATTCACAACTATATTTTCAAATTACTTTTTAACCGGAAAGATAATGGAATTTGTTCATTAGAGCTGAAATAACAGTATTATTCTCTTTTTTTTAAATATGATTCCCGTGTATTACACACACTCCGTATCCTTTTAGATAGCACAAATATTTCCTTCACAGACAGTTTAAAGTGCTTGTCTCTCTTTCCCTGTGAAGGCCCAGTAACATCCTATTCGCTTCAACGCTCCTGCAAATTTCTCTGTTTTTGTCCCAGAAGGTAATTCATATCCAATGAGATATTCCTTCTGCTCCTAATCCTGAGTATGTGATAATTTTTATCTATCCCTCACTACAACTTCTCTCTCTCTCTCCCTCTCTCTTTTTTTATCCTCAAAAAACATAAAAAAAACCTGTTACCCTCTAAACTCATTTCCTCCTCGTATCTGGTCTGGAAAGATCTGATTCAAAACACGCTGATGTTCATCTAATTCTACAAAACCCCTGTCTAGATAAAAAAAAAACTGCAAGAAGCAGGCTATTCTTTCGAATTCCTTTGATTTCTAAGGACCTTAAAATCCTGGTGTCAACACGATTTCTTGATAACATGTCCACCTCCAAAATAGATGAGATCTTTTAATCTGGTATTTAGGTTAGTCCCAGTACTGAATCTGCTCTCCCAAATATAATTGACAACCTTATTTATATCGATTGATGCTGGCCAGCCTTACATTATGTCAAGCACACTGTTCGTCATTAGCATTTCCAAGAATTCCTTGGCTTTCTGAGACCTTCCTTGAATAGTCCTCCTTTTACTAATCATCTTGCAGTGATTCAATTCATATCTGGAGTGATACATCTAGGCAGACTGAAGTACCTTTAGGTGTTCCGCAAGGCGAGATTCTTCGTTTGCTCTTTTTTGCATCTCTTCTTTTTCCTTTGATATTCTTATGTCGCCTCAGTCTAATATTCAATTTTAATGCGGCTTACACGCAAATCAACCTTTCTTTCCAGCCTCGTTTGCTCAGAATATTAAAAATCTTATATGACACTGTTACTGAATGACTCTCAGAAACTTCACCGGATCTAGCTCACTGTTAAAAATATTGCTCTCTTTCTTAACCTTAATGGGGCTCCCCGTTTCCCTTTTCTAACGCCGTTAAATATCTGGGCGTCACCATCGCTAGTCAAATGCCTCAAAGATATGTCGATAAGGTGTGAAAGTCTTCTACTTCCTCTGTAATCTTGGGAGAATCCGCTCTTAATTTGACCATAATAGCTTCGTGTCCTTCTCCACGCTTTCGTTACCTACTGTAGCTTCCTTTCGCTGGATCCCATGTTTATACTTATGACTCTTGCCGCTTGTTCAGAATTTTGCTACTCGTGTTCCTCTTCTTATAGTCGTTTCTCTCTTTCCCTCCTACCCTGCTGTTTCCTCAGCATCTACAAAGTCCTCGTTTTTACCGAAAAAATCTTAAATGCAACGGTACGTTCTTACCTTTCTTTCTCTCTGAACTTGTCCCAGACCCAGAGATCACTACGTTCTGTCTCTGCACCTTTATTTTTTACCTTGTACTCGTCAGCGCTGTATGAGTGATGGCGCTTTTTCGCTTTGAGTTCTTTTGGGAATGATGTTCCTACTTGTAGCAAGCGGAGAGTTTGATTGATTGTGGCGGAGTCACCGGTTCCAGTATGGAACAAATATTCCTTCTCTACTACATGAATCCAAGTTCGAGATTTGAGTTCGCTTGAGGGAGTCCACCAAATAAATTCGTATTTGGATTTACAAATAAATAAGTTAATTAAAAATAACTTTATTTTGAACTTTAGGTTTTAATAAGATGAATGACTGGAGTTTGTGAGTTTGTGAATCATATTCACAGAGGCGGTGGATGACGTGAATCTGAAAATGTGTCTGTCTGAATAATGTGTAGTTGTTTTATATGTGTAGAGATGGTGGGCGTGACAAATGGGGTGTGATATAACGGTCTGAGGCCGCTTTAATTTAGCCTCTATCACATGTTAAAACACATGATTACCCATGTGTATCCTGGAAAAGGAAGCAGAAGCGCGTTTTCGTCCATCATAGCCAATGTTTAATCAAGGAGGTTCACTCCCCCGTTTCGCCTCCATACGTCAATCTCGCCAGATTGAATTAGGCTTATAGGCAGATAAGGTATTTTTCCAGGCGCCACCGGAACATTCCCTCGAAGTCCCCCACTCAATTATCCCCTACGCCATGGAGATGGCTCCGGCTATTTATACCATAGCTTTTCCCAATTGAAGCAGATCCAGATTATCTTCGCGAGGCATCAAGCCGATCCGGTCTCCCTTGTGCACATAGGAACTCTGCCGAGAAAACCCTTATTGTCCAGAAGAGGACAATATCCCTTGAGTGCCAAGATTCGTGCCCTTCGAGACGCCAAGTCAACAAGGCCCCCCCTGTTGTTCAGAAATAGAACAACGTTAGAACAGCCATTGTTCTTTGAGCCCGTTCGACAAGAAACGGTTCTCCCCCCCCCCCTGTTCTTCAGAAAGAGAACAACGTTAGAACAGCCATTGTTCTTCAAGCCTGTTCGTCAAGAAACGGTTCTCGTTCCCAAGACATCACGTCCGGATAATTTAATTCCCCCCTTTTTAACGTTCTTCAAAAGAACGCTTGGTTTCAACAATAATCTCGATTGTTCATCTAGAACATCCCCGATTTGCTGTCACAAGGATCGCTCGTACTTCCGAGCCCCACTTCGCTCTCACTCCTCAAAAACAGTCCTTCCCCCTCGTTAAGGACCCCCCCCCCCCGAAGAACCCTTCTGCTGGAAATCGCCAGTTGGAACCAAGATTCCTTCGCATCGTCTTCCTCTGTACAACAGCTTTGTAATTACGTAAGCTAAGCATTACCTTTAATCATTTAACCTTTTGTCAACGTAACCCTGTGCTTTAAATGTTTTAGCGAACCATTCCCCCCCTCATTTTTGTTTGTTTACCGTTTTAAATCTCTCCAAATCTTAATCCTCAGATTAGTCAGATATTCCCAAGACCCTTTTCATTCCCGGGTTTCTCCCATTTTTAATCCCCATTTATGTAAACATTTTTTTTGTGTGTTGTTGATAGTTTAATTAATAAAACTCTATTTTATTAATGGTAGTCATATTATTTATCATTGTGCTTCGTTCCACTTCTTAAGCATATTGAAGATAAATAAGCCTCTCCAGGCCCCCCAGCCCTTTTTGGACTAACCTTGGTCAATCAGATTACCACGCACTCGAAATATAGAATTATTCCCTTAGTTATATATGGTATATCGTCGGGATCTTATTCTACGACATGCGGTTTCTGAGGAGGAGCTTTGTCTGAAGTCAATGTTTGTTCGAGAGAGAGAGAGAGAGAGAGAGAGAGAGAGAGAGAGAGAGAGAGAGAGAGAGAGAGAGAGAGAGAGAGAGAGAGAGAGAGCAGAGATTGTTTATCAAAGGACTTTTATAGATAGATGGTGAGAAAAGGAATTTTTAGTAAGAAAACGATAAGAAAGTTTGGAAAGTAGGATTTCAAGAGATCAGACCGGCATTAATAAACAAATGAAACGAAATGGTTAAATATCAGTTTTGTGGGAATGAAGTTTGTTGTGATCCAAAGTTCATATAACGTGACCAAAGGGAAATCAGTGGTCTGGTAAAGACAGTGTATATAGAGGTTGTGTAACTTTTATGTGAATGGATCACTACATAAATATATTATACTCATTTCAGGTAAAAGATTCCAGAGGGAACGATGGCCCAGCACAAACAACAATTAGCGTATAAACCAGTTTTTTTTTAAGGTATAGATTCACACATCTAAGAGATAGATCAGGGAATGTCCGCCCTCAGTGTGTACAGTGTCTGCAAGTCCTTGCCAATGAATCAATGAAAGAACCCCAACTGAACTTAACTTGAGTTCAGTTCATCCAAACTTAATTGAAAAGCCACTAAGTTACTGGAAGGATAAGGAAGAACAAGGGAAATGGAGTCGGATTGATACTCCTTCAGGCTCAGCTCTTTCTTTGGAGAAAGCTTCTTTGGCATCGTTTGAAGTGACATGGTATATTGCATGATCCCCAAAGTCTCATAACATTGGAGAGGAGCTGGTGAAACTAACAGCATTCGCTATGGTGAAAATTACTTGTGGAGCAGATGTAACTAAGAAAATTTAGTCTGTACCACTTTCTAAAATCAACATTAGACTTAGAATTGATTTCATGCCATTAGATATTTTTGATAAATTAATTGTGGCAATGAAAAAGCAAGTAAATTTGCATCGCAGACAGATGAATTTGTGGAGATTGCTGGCGAGCCTCAACTCATAGTTTTAGTGAGGTACAGAGGAGATGACAGAATTCTGGAAGAATTTCTGTTCTGTAATGCTCTGTCAACAGCCACCACAGGAGAAGATATCTGTGTTGTGGTGGACTGTTTTTTCCAGAAAAATATCATAGACTGGTTGAACTGTTTGGCTGTGTGTACTGATGGATTGCCATCGATGATGAGAAGTCGAGTAGGTTTTGTCACTCGGGTTAAAGGAGAACATCCTGATGTCATAATAATTTACTGTTTCTTACATCGGGAAAATGTCTCCAGCCAGAACTCCATATTGTGCTGAATGATGTTATCCAAATTGTGAATTATATAAAGGCAAGAGCTTTAAACTCACGCATTTTCCTTAAAATGTGTGAAGAGATGGGATCACATCACCAGGGGACTTACTTTTCCCCTCTGATGTCTGCCCATTGGCTGTCTCGATGCTTCATCCTTGGACGGGTTATTGAACTTAAAACAGAAATAGAAGTTTTTCTCCAAGAGAAGAAGCATAAGCTGGCCAACTGTTTCAAAGATGCTACTTGGGTGGCAAAGCTAGCATATTTAGGCGACATCTTCAAGCACTTGAATGAATTGAACTCAGACATGCGAGGCCGAAATCAAACAATAGTAGAAATCTGTAAAAATATTACATCATTCATGAAGAAACTTGCATTTTAGAGAGAAAATTAGCCACCGGAAAAACAGCTGCTTTTCCAGAGCTGAGTGCAGTGCTGGAAGATTCATCAGAAATCAGAAATAGAGCTTGATGACATTAAATTGTTTTTCTAAGATCATTTAGAGAAGCTTCAGGAAGAAATGGACAAATATTTCCCAGAAAATTTTGATGTATTTCAACACACTTGGGTCAGGAATATGTTCGGTGTGAACGTCAGTGATGTTGAAGGAGATATCCCAGGATTTCAAGGAGAACTTTTAGATCTCCAGGAAAATAAGGTGCATAAGCGACATTTTGAAAGTCTCTCATACTCTGAATTCTGGGCTCAACTGAACAATAACTCCTTTTTGATTCATAAGACTCAAAAAGCTCTTGTTCCATAGACATAACTAAATTAATAAATCAAATGTCTAAGATTTAAAATGGACAATTTCTTTATAAATAAGTCTTTTAATAACAGGGTCTAGTTTAAAAAGACCAGGGGATATATTAAAATTAGGCGAGGAATTAATGAATGAGCATTCAACAATATTTCTTTGAATAAAGTCATTAGATTTGTAAATGAATTTAGCCGAATTCCAATTGATAGGGTGACTGTTTTACCCCTCCTAATATTGTATTTATGTTCAGTTTAGGGCAAACTGAACAGAATCCCCCCCCCCATACTATTGTTATTATTATGAATCAACATTTTATACATAGTAGACTGATATTTAAATATAAAAGAAATAATTTAATTTATTCAGAAGGTGGGGAAACAAGGAAAAGGACTCAAAAACGGCCAAACAAGGGAGTTCTTTAAAATTGTATGGGGAGGGATTTCCGTTCTATAAAAGGATTTTTTGGCCCAATCTTGGGATCCTGCGGAAATTTATGAGGGTAGCAAAGATTGATACCAATTCCAAAGATCTTAGAAATCTCACGATCCAAGAATTCCGGGCTAGTGACCCTCAACCCCTGGAGAAACATTTAAATAAATACAGACCGTTTGACTTTATCATTATGACCTGAGTAAAAATGAATATAAGAACAGGCGTTGGTAAGCCTGAACTTGACAAGTTCGAAAGTACTTGGAATCCGCCTTTCATTTTCCTGTGTGATTTTTTTGCATATATATATATATATATATATATATATATATATATATATATATATATATATATATATATATATATATATATAAACAGAGTGAGAACAATTGGATGTGAATGAACGCATGAGATAGGAAACCATTTTTAAAGGCAAGCGAAAGGGACATTGGAAGATCGTTTTAAATGTAAAATCACGTAGACGTAAGTACTAAGAGTGTCATTTTGTATATCCTGTAGCTATTCTACAGTTATAACTTGGGATGATTTTGGCCAGGTTCTTTCTACGTATGAGAGAAGAATGAAACGGATTCCATTGCATGAGTTGCTCACTTTGATATCGCAGGGAGGGAGAGAGAGAGAGAGAGAGAGAGAGAGAGAGAGATGAAAAGAACGGACAAGACAGAGACATTAAAGTTAGGCGAAAGAAATCTGATAAAGTCCGACTAAGGCAGAAGCCTCGTTATCAAGTCGGCCAAATTCCTAATCTCGAAGTCGTGGAGTACAAAGGAAATAGAACGGGGCCAAATGTAGCGTCGAGAATCCTCTTGTGGCAACAGTGTGAATGGGAGCATCGGAAATAAATAAGCGGTGTAATTCGCGTATAAATGTTTAATAGATTCAGTTCCTTCGGCTGGCGAGGGCCCCTCTCTTTGGGGGAGACCTCCCCCTTACCCCCTGTGACAATGCATCTACTGCTGAAGGGCGCCTCTAATGCGTTGAAAGCAATGCTGTGTTTGCAGCGCGCGGAGAATTAGAGGGCCATGTAAATATCTCCATCATTTCTGCTTCTCTGACATCTCAAACATTTACTCATTCCCCCCCCACCCCTCCGGGATCGCGGCAAACGCAGGAATTCCGCCCTCGTGTCGGGATGCCACTATCCAGAATCAGTGCCTTACCTTCATCTGTTTTTACTACATGTCATGTTTCTTATTCCTTTTACAATTGTTTATATTAACTTGTTCTTTGTGATGTTTGTTGTGTCTATTATAAAACGAACGGAAGATTTCCCTGCCGCAACAGGTTCCTTTGTTTACTCATGTTTTTAGTCCTAATAAAGGAACAAAAACTGCTCACTGTCGAGTTTCTTCTGCTTTAGGATGCGCCTATGCCAATTTTCTTAATTCGCTTGACAAGATGTATTGTATTTTGTGGTTGAATGGAAGATGCATTCATTACGTCTGCAATTTTCATCTAAATCAACCGTCATTGCTTCCAGAAATATAGTTTTCTTTTTACTAGGAGCCTCGAACTTGCCGTTTTCGATTCCCTGTCATCTATTTATGTCACAATTATGTTTTCGTTCTCTAGTGAAGAGCAGAAATCTTAGGCTTCCGCTTGCACCCTTGCACCTGCTATATAGGCTTTCCTCACGAAGCCTATCTGTACACTTAACGAGCTTTTTTTTTAAACATATTTTATCATATCCTGGAAATGTTGTTATATAATTATTGGTGCTGGATTATCAAAAATAGAGGGCAGAATTGGGTTAGCGAATTAAATTTCACAATAATTCCAATACGAAATTTTGTTGTGAAGCAAACATTGTTGTGCTCGTGTTCTATAGAGTTCTATCTCAATCCCACCAAAATGCTTTGTGAGGGGTCTAAGTGCGTATCTCTGGAGTTAATAATAATTATATTATTATAATTATAATATTCTATAACATCTATAGCGATCGCTAAGCCTTGGTGGATAAAGAGTTGAATTACTCCGCCATTGGTAAGCTGGCTAAACTTTTCAGCCAGCTCGTTTAATGTCAGATGTGGATCATCTTTGACATAGGCGCACATACTCAAACAAACGCTCGAAGGCAATTATGGCCCTGAGTAGGACGTTTTCAAAAGTAGCTACTCGTATGGTAGATATAATCAATAGTTAGTTAAACGATCCTGATTTCGTCTGTAGATTACTAAGGCACGTAGTTTTGTCAGAGCCAGGTTTTCAAGTTCTATTTAATTGCTATTTTTTACCTTTTTTTGAATAGGAGTATTATTACGACAACAGTTGATAGGAGAATTGTGACATACTCAACTATTGGTCACGAGTTCACTCTCAGATTAACCCCAAATCCGCTTCTTTTTAAAATCAGAAACTTCTTCGCAAGTTCGTGTTTTAGGCATTTTTAGTCACGCTTTTGGCATATTTCAGGGGTATTTTAAGTAGGTTTTAGATCTGTTTCAGACTATTAGATATATTCTAGGCGTGTTTAAAAGATGTTATTTTAAGGATGTTTTAGGATGAGCTTTTTGTTTATAAAATTACGTTTGTTATTTATCCCACGTCTCTTGAAATGACCTTATTTTTTTACTGAGAAAAGAAGGAAAAACTGATATGCTCAACTACCTCGGTATAACTCTACGGCGTCGATATAACCCCAGATGATCGATATAACCTCCGGGGGTCGATATAACCCCAAGGTGTGGAGTGGACACAAAACATGAGTACCAGATTGTGATAAAATAAAATTGGCATATCAAACCTAACTTTATATTAGACGGGATTAATTAAAACACGTCTTAAGTCCTTTTCAAGGTCAGAAGCTCAACTATTGAATTTTTAGAAGAAATTGTTTTACTCAATGGTGATAGTTACTGTTTAGTCAACACAAATCCTTCAATTGAGGAAAATTAAGTTTCTGTTATCTCTAATCTGCTGGATTTGACTTGCGAGGTTATTAACTGCTTCGACGCAAAACTGCATCTCTCATTTTATCCTAACTTCTTTCTCAATTCCAAATCAACTCGATAGAGTTGGGTTTAATCTTAAACAAACCCTGTCATCTGCTTCGTTCCATTTTAATACATCTTTGGAGGATATTCCTTTAATATATTCATGTTCGTAGCCGTTCCTGAACTGGAAGGTGGCATTTTAATGTTCTTAAATAAAAGTGGATCGTCTCTGCCGCATCTCTCAGATCGATCCCAAGAACATCTCAATTAAAGGTGCCGGGCCTATTGGGGCTGTAGATCTCGCCGTGCATAAATTGCCCCTCCAGAACATGTTTGCAGCGACCTGGGCTCGCATCAAGTGAGGAGGGGGCGGATGGCAATCATTGTTTGCAAGCGGGGTGTGGCGGTATTTCTGCAAGGCTGTGCATAGATGAAAATTGTTCTCTATGTGTTACGTGGACGGCTGATTTACTCGAGTAGCATTTGGTTGATATGACTAATGTGCAAGGCATCTGAGTCTTATTTTTCATGGTTTTCTGCATTTAGTGGGGGTGTACGCATCTATTATTCTCTATACATCCACGTGCTAGGATGTACAAGCCATCTTGGGAAAAGTATATTTAAATATCTTTCCAATCTGCATTTATCTCTGTGTATTCTAATATCCCTTTAACTATACATCCATTCTTCTATTCATCCATGCATCTACTTATCTCCTGAACAAGGTTGGCCTTAGATACCACACTGGCATAATTACTACTATCTATTTACCGTCCAGCAGTCAGCTTCAGCATTATCTGGGGTTGGTTTCTTTATTGGGGTGAAACACAGCCGTTTCGATACCAAATGGGTGTGGCCACCGATCAGAGCGATTGTCGGCCGCCGACAAACGAACCGGACGAAACACTTGTACCGCTCTGCGGATCTCTTGGTTCAGCCACGCCCTTCGTTATACTCCCCGACCAACATCAATTCCAATGCATGTCGTCAACATGTCGCCCTTCATCAGGCAGATGTTGCCCAGATTGGCGACACTATCGCTGCACATGCTTGCAAATGGAGAGAAGGTATAAGCTCCCCAAGTAGTTTCATCTTTAGAGTAATCGGCCCATGTTCTTTCCACACATTTTTCCCTTTCTTAATTTCATTCCATTATTTCAAACTAGGAAGCGCAAACTAATGTGAGCATCTCCGACCGAAAGTGGTGAAGTTAGGGAAAGTGAAAATGTATGGGAGGTAAATATCATGATTAGACCAGAGAGGAGACTACTTGGTGACCTCAAGAAAAAAAGTCGCACAACTCTCCCGAATCAAAACTGATCCCCGAGCATGGTTTATGTACATATGAGCGTGTCAGTATATTGCTTGCTATGTTGTCATCAAACGTCTGCCTCTATACACACATAAAGGTATCCACATGTATGCTTGTCCGCTTCTATCTACATCTGTCGTTATATGGAAACGAATCCTTGTGTATCAACATACAAACACTCTTGTATGTCTGTATCTACATACGAGCGCATCTTTCTATGTCTGTATCTATACGCGAACGCATGTTTGAATGTTTCTACCTTCACACAAACGCATGTGTGTATATGTCTGTATCTAGACGCGAACGCATATTTGTATCTGTCTGTATTTATATACGAACGGATGTTTGCATGTTTGTATCTACATACGAACGCATGTTTGTATCTCTTTGTACCATACGAACGCATGTTTGTATCTGTATGTTTCTCCACACAAACACATGTTTGTATCTATCTGTATCTAAATGCGAACGCATGATTTTATGTTTTATCTATATACGAACGCATGTTTGTATCAAGCTGTCTATAACAGACATTTAAAAAATAGCTATAAGCTATGTAAATAGTTTTAAATGTTATGGTGAGTATTATATAGCTAATGCTAATATCAAATAATTAAAAAGTAAGCTTCCTATGGCATTGTATTTTTCTCTTATTTATAGTGCATTATTATCAATTATTCGCCCAATTTGGGTGGAGCGTACTTTAATCATAGGAATGAGGGTGGCGAATTCAAAGAGAAACAGTTTGTTTGTTTAGCTGATATACGAAACTAAAGGTTGAATTTATGATTTAAAAATAACTTCATAATTATCATTTTTACGATGAATGCAATGGCGACCTTTATTTTTTAATTTATCGCAGTATTTAATAAAGAAATTGATTACTAATTGCGAATTACAATCGGAAACATGGTTACAACTACATAGGGTAATTTATACTTCAATACGTCAGATAAATAGTTAGATTTCTGTTACCAAGTCATGTATACAGAACATCTACGCTATCATAGATATAACTATTATGTGTTACCACATGTTCGCTGAATAGTTTGTGGAACATAGTTGGAAGAAAATACTGATTTAAAGTGTGTCCAGAGTTTATATGCTATTCGTGGAAATAGCCAAAACTATCTTAAAACAACTGCATTTGGGGGTAACGCTTCTTCATGAAGTTAAAGCAATAATGGACAGAAAAGGTCTTGTGAATATATGGAATCAAAATGCCATATGACAGGTAAATAAAAAAAATATATAGTTAGATTGACAATTAACCTGTCAAGAGATCATTTGCAAAATTTTATTTAGTAGAAATGCATAGAATTTTTCACTTAAATATATAAACAAATCATATAATAACAAAGAATTAGGTTGGGACGAAAGTAGTGTCCGATTTTAGGCTATACATTAAAAATGTAAACAACTTATGACTTTGGAAATATTTAATCATAAACATAAATCCCATTGTTTTCTAGAACCTCAATACCATCTGTCAACAAGCTTATAAATGCCACGCTTGTAAAACTTCTTTAGGTTTTGATGCAAAATAGAAATCCAACTCGTTTTCAACCTCTTCTCTTGATGACAACCTGAGACCATCCAAATGGTTGTGTAATTCTCTAAACAAGCTTCCAGCTTTGTGAGGACGGACATTAGCATGATGGAGCATGATATCCCTCTGTTGACTAAGGAGGCTCGCCTTTGGCCCAAAGTAATTTTAAAAATTAGAATGACGGGGAATTAGATTAAATTATTTTAAATAAGAACTTTTCAAAAGATACTGGATAAAGGAACCCTTCTTGTGAATAACTTTTTTCTAGTGAGGAAGTCAGAGTTTACGTGTAATCAGCAGAAACGTTCTATGCAGCATCTTGGATGGCTTACCAGAAAGTCATTTTTGTTCTTAACTTGACCACTATTTCCATACTCGTCTCTCATCAGGATACTTCATCAATTTTCTATCGGATTTGGGAGGCAACTGTTGGATAACCAGTCTATGATTGATTCTCCAAATCCTTTCGACTCTAACCAATTTTTAGAGAACTCGAGGGCTTAACTAGAATGATTATCCTACATGAAGATAAGTGACTCCCTGATCCTCACTGGTTGTCTCTTGAAACGAAATAGGAAGTTTTACGCGAAGAACTAGCAGTACGCTGTCGAATCTATTTGTAGGCGATCACTCACTTTGAAAGTTCTTACTAGCTTCTGATGGGGTTTTCGGGCTCCCCCTTTATTATGCAAACGATAATGAGTACGATTTGTAATGCGCCTAGTGAAAAATATAATGTTGCGAAGTATGTTTATTTATATGATTTTCTAATTGTAGGTTCTTGTGATAATGTTCTGAACTTCCTTGACGATTTCTGTGATTCTTCACTCCTTATCAATTACGAAAAGTCTGTTCTTACACAACATACTTGTATAAATTTTCTGGGATTTAATATAAACATAGCTAAATATTTTGGCCAACTCACTAAAAGTCTTAAAAATAAATTAAAATCCGCAATAGAAATGATTAAGGATCTTCCCCTTTTCAAAATTAAAAGACTCTTTTAGTTAAGGCTTGGTGGATTATTTAATTTTGTAATCTTTATCCTTAAATTACCTTTTGTTTGGGGCCCAGCTTATCTATTATAACTTTTTCCATTCTGATGGTAATCTAAAGGTATGTGGCCTAGCTAGGCTCCTCCACTGTAGTCTGGTTTCCTGGGCACGACCCAGGGCATCAGGAATCTTTGTATTCTGCGATGCCTTTCCTAAGGGACCTGTTGGGTCCCTTAGGTTTTGCCAATATAAGGGGCCCCGCGAGCCAAGAGACCCCAAAATATTCAAAGTCTCTCACAACATACTTCTACATAAAATGAAGAAAGACCCCGAATACCCAAACAATTACAGGCCTATTGTTCTATTAGAGCACCTAGGCCAAATACTAGAACGTATGATCAACTGCCGCCTACGGGACTACCTGGAAGAGAGGGACTGGTTCTCCCCCCACCAATATCGGTTCAGGAGGGGCCGGTCCACTCAGGCGTGTGTGACCATCGTTCACGACAGAATACAAAAAAAACCGCCAGGTACATCAAAAGACACTCTCCATCAGCGAGGAGGTGGAGAAGGCCTTTGATAAGGAGTGGCACGAGGGACTCTGTTGGAAACTCGCCAACAATACGGAGTTACCTCTCTGCACCAAAAGGCTCCTCTCGCACTACCTCACTGAACGGAGATGTCACATAAAATACAACAATACCCTCTAACAACCCTTCACACCACGCTCAGGCGTTCCCCAAGGAAGCGTACTGTCACCCACACTTTACATCATGTACACAAACGACACCCCACGCCCACCCGAAAACTGCTGTCACATATACACAGTGTCCTACGCCGATGACGAGACCATTCTCGTCAGCGGCCGTGGACCAGTCGAGATCGCGCTCCACGCACAAATAATACTAGACGCTAAGATAGAATACGAGGATAAATGGGTGATTGCCACGAATCCTCAGAAGACACTGATGAGACTCTTCGGTGCAAGAGATCACTTCATGCATAACCTACAAGTCTTCTCGCACACACCAGACATGAACCACCTAAACCCGACAAGGCTCGACTACACACAACAGACAAAAATCCTTAGGGTAACCTTTGACAAGTCCCTTAGGTTCAATATACATCAGAACATAACACAAGCAAGAGCTGCACGTGCAAACATGATGCTGCACAGGTTCTACCCTGCGGGCAAAAAACCTCAGTTACACCTATATAAAACAATCGTGTGACCTCTTCTCGCGTACGCCCCACTGTCAGTCGTAGCTGCGAGTGTCACGTGGCAGCAGAAGGATCAGCGCATTCAGAACTCTGCTCTGAAGCGCGCTTGCCACTCTTCCATGTACGCAAGAATATCCACACTACACGACAACAACAAATTAGCACCCCTCAACATATACGCTCGCATTAGACTCACAAACCAACTCGGGAAACTCGCCAAAGACCCGATATACACTGCACTACACGTAAGACCGTATGTTGCGATTGCACTGCGATACCCCGCAGCCCATGACCACCCGCAACCCATACCGTTCTACGCATAAGTTAAGAGCCTCATGAATACCGCGTTTCCGACTAAGCGGACACGTTCTCCTTCCTGACCACCTCCCAACCATCGTCCAGCCATGAACACCCCGAGACTCACCCAACTACACTACGCATCGGTGTCTAGCCACCGACCTATCAACTCTTTATATCCCCTCTCAAGTTATTTCCACCCCCCTTTCCTCTATGACTGCCTGTTCACCTATTTTACACAGTAATTCCTCTCTGTCCTTTCTATACACACATCATCATCATCGGGAGACCTCAGTCGGTCCTCGTCTCGTCCCCCGAAGTGCGCACACCTCCGTTTTTCCCCGCCCGTCCCACCCTTAACTTACCCTTTTGTTTTGTATAATTTTCAATTAGAATTTTTGTCAAAATTTTGAAATTATATATATTTTGTACTCAACATTTACCTTTAGTCTCTTATTTGTGTATCTACTAAACTAGCTCTCTATTTTTCTTCTCTTCGTATTGATTTTGTATTTTCAATAATAATAAAAATCAAGTAAATCTAGTCCGCTAGTGTTAGATAAAAAAAAATAATCATCCCCCAAAGCAGCCAAAATCATCAAATTCTTCTCTCTTGTTCCTGGTGAACTACTTTATCTGACGTTCATTGACAGCCCAGACTCTTGTCCAACCATCCGACCAATCCAGAGTAACTATTGATTCGTTTGTGAATAATGCTTTGACAAAGTCTGCTTTCCTGTATGTATGGGTCCACACCAGAGGTTTTTCTTTGTGTGTATATGTGTGTGTTTGTGTTTATTTTGTTAGAAATGGACTTTTGGTCTTATTCCTAACGGTAAAAAAAAATTCCAGGATCTTGAAAAATGGCTTTGTTCCTCTCCTGAGGATTTTTAGCCACCTCTCTTTTGATTTGAGAAAAAAAAATTCTATGATAAGAGCCTTAAATTGTGGTCGAATCCTTTTCTTTCTTAGCTGAATGCAGTTCTTTTCAATTTTCTTCACAGTGCGGTGATCATACTTCAAATCTTTTTAAATTTAGAGAAGACTTTCCTTTACTCAATTCTTTCACGATATAATTCTTCTCTAATGGGAAAGTTGCTCTTTCCTGTCCACTTGATCAGAAAGATCCTCTTGATAAAGATGTCTTGACCGTCGTAATCGAATTTCAGAAGATCGACGATAAACTAATTCCTGAGATTAAGTGTTGAGACTATCTACTAATTTCTGCTTATTCATAAACGTAAATGAAACTAAAAAGGTTTCATAAACTTCTTCTAGAAATTGATGAGACACTAAAGAAGTATCTGCATCTATAAGACCCTCGAACTGTTTCTGCAGCCACAATGCTGTTAACTTACGGCCATTCGCGCGTGTGTGTAAACTGCCGAGCGAGCGCGGAGAAACGTTTACTAAATGTAAGTATATTATATATGGAAAGTGCACAACTCTCCTGATCCTGAATCTTCCTTAATCCCACAAATAATAATAATAATAATGATAATAATCAGAAAATAAAGTTTTTCTGCCACAATATAAGAATTTCAAACAATATGTGTCTGCATTTATTTGTAACCGGCTTTTTATCTCGAGCAACGCTGGGTATCAATGCTAGTTGCAAATAATCTCTAGACTCTTTATATATACATTTCAACGCTAAATTTTCACCTGTGCAGCGACCGGTACCTCTGCTAGTATCCACATACAAACGCGAAAGTCGTGTACGCCATTCACCGCTTACGAGACCAGTGAGCGTTTAGGAATCTGGGGCGATTAATGGCTAGAGTCATGAGTGTGACGTGAGTTATGTCGCTTTCTCGATTCGGCCAAAAGACCCGATATTTCGGAATGTTGAGGAAGAGGAGGAGGTCAGAGGTTTCTAAACTCCGCTCTCAGCGAAGAGGGAGAAGGCAAGTTCGGATCAGCGGCCGAAAGTGTTCAAATGGGAGACATTTTTCAGTTTTTCAAGACAGCGAGAGAGATGAGCTATGGTTACGAGGAGTTACAAGCTCCGGCAAACCATACCGAGGAGGCATCTTAAATTATCGTGTAAACTATACCGAGGAGAGGCTCTACATGATTTAGTGACCATACCGAGGATGTACCTTAAATGATCGTGTGAACCATACCTAGGAGGTACAATAAATGATCTCCCAAACCATATTGAGGAGGTACCTAAAATGATCTCGATATCTACGCAGAGAAAGTGTCTTAAATGATCTTGAAAATCATACATAAGCGGTACTTTAAATGATCTTGTATCCTTTTTAATAGGGTAGCTTAAATCATTCTGAAATCTATATCGAGGAGGTACCTTAAATGATCTTGTAAACTATATCTAAGAGGAAATGACATTGCTGGGCAAAATACAGAGAAGGCTAAACAGTGTGAAAGGTGATCTGAAGAGAGAGGAGCCTTGTATTGTCGGGGAGGAGAGTGAATAACAGGGTCCTGTCTAAGAAAGTTGTGCGTTTCCCTGCCATCTAACAGTCCCATTATGTCTACACAGGATGTGCATCATTCAGTTATTCTACACCCCCTAAATTAACCAGTTTCTTTAGCTCTGATGACTTTAATTTGAGGATGCCTTCGTTGTTTTTTTAATTTTTTAATTAATACGAAGAGAAAAATCTATTGAAGATTGATTTTGATCAGTTCTGAAGAGTTAAAAAGAGTTAAAGGTTAAGAATTTTTTAGCAGAAGTGGTTCTAAATTGGTAGTCCATTGGAGGATGGGGTAATTTTTATCAATTTAAAGCGAAAACCAACGAGCACTTCTCCCACGAATGCTTGTAATTAGAGATCCGTAAAGAAAGTGGTAAAGAGGAAGTGAAAATGTGTGGAAGATATATAGCCACATATGTTCCTCAGGGCAGCCATGCCCTGAGGCTATCTATCGGACCAGCCACCTGGCTATTTAACCCTGCGTCTGCCATTCCTCGAGGAGATTGAGAGTCTGCCAGTCCCTCCGTTCAGACCGTTTTGTCTGTTCCCCCGCGAAGTCTCGCAACCCCTGTTCGGGTCGTATCTCGTCGTTAAGATCTCACCAACAAATCGCCCTTCGTGAAGCTTGGCCCCTGTTCAGAGGAATCTTATCGGGCCACCTTCTTCCCGGAGAACTGTACGACCCGTGTCTGAGACTCCCTGCCGAGCCGCAAAACCGTCTCGTGTTTGAGATTCCATCTCTCTGGAACAGAGAAAATCTCGTTCTTCAACAAGAAGTACTCAACCCTTCACCCCATCTACGAGTCTCCCTCGTCAGGACTCACAGAAGTATCTCCTCGAAGACCTGTGCCGTTGGTCTTCCCCCTCGGAACATCTCTAAACTTCAAGGTAAAGCAATTTTGCGTTGTAATCCCTTGATTACACCCCTCGTCAATCGTCACTTGCATCTCCTTTTGAAATGACTTCCCGCTCAAACTTAAATAATATCCATTGGTCGAATTAACGATAACTTTTTACTCCCCGCTTAGCTCTGTCATATTGTAAACTCACACGATCTAATTAACTATCTTTATTGAGCAATTTGTTTTCCTTTATATATATATATATATATATATATATATATATATATATATATATATATATATATATATATATATATTTCCCCATTTATTATATATATTAAAACTATATTTTGGGGTCTTGTTGATCTTTATATATCTTTTGAACTGCAACTTGGCAAGCCATTAGATAAATCCCGGTCAATCGTAAACGCAGTCTAAAAATCAAGGAGGCGGCCTCCCACTCCTTTAATTGCTCCAAAGCATATCGCAGATAGCCTCGGTTCGGCTATATGTCCGTGCTTGTGTGTGCGCCCTCGCTCCGAGCGGGTGTTCACAGGCATACCTCGACAAAGAGCTTAATGGATCTAACGCCGTGTTGTACCTGCTGCAGGCCAAAGTTAAAAGGGGGCCCCTTTAGAGGATTGAAGAGATGTGTTGTAAAGGGGGAATAAAAACTACTAGGAGTATCTACACTGTTAGGGCACTAGGCAGTGAAAGGTTAGAAAGAATACATCCGCCTCGTCACTCTCGTCCAACTTTCTTCCTGTTATAATACTTTTGCTTACCTCGAATTCCTGTCATGTCTCTATTTATATGTATTGTCCTCTCCCTTTCCTTATCTCTATCACTCGCTCTCTCTATCACTCTCATTTCTCTATCTTACTCTCTCTCACTGTTGAGCACTTGCTCACGCTTTTATAAACTACCGAGCAAAATAAGAGAACGATTTTCCTCTATTAAAATATTTTAAAAAATAATATAAGTAGTTATATGAAATTTCCCTAGTACATAAAGTCATGCATTAAAAAATTTTATGATTTTATATGATACAATTGTATATTCAAGAAATTATATTAAATGAACTAGCAAAATAAAATATTGACACCTGCAAAATAAGAGAACGATCATTCGCAGAATTGCTTGGTTAGAAAATACACTAGAAACAAAGCAAGATTTGATAACGATGAAACTTAAAACACATAATATGAGGTGTTGAAGCCTTTTTTCTATCACTTCGGTGCAATGACGACCACTGGACCTTATCAGTTTCTTGAAAAATTCTGGTGTTATTTGAATACGGCTGGTCTCGAACTTTGTCTCCAATGATCTTCCAGAGGTTCTATATTGGGTTCAAGTCCAGCCTCTGAGTAGGCCACTTGATTATTTTGATATCTTCTAGTTCGAAGTCGTATTTTTCTCGCTTTTAAGCATGGCATGACGTATTGCCTTTCATAAATACCACTGACTGGTACAGAGATGCACAGAGTGAAGGTATAACATGTTATTGTATGAGGCTTAGGTACACATTCGCATTTAGATCCAACTAAATTCAATTCATTTTCGTCGCTGAAATGAATTCTCTTTCAATCTTTAGCCCTCAAAACCGCCCCAACACATGAGCTTCAGCATATTCGATTCTCGCTTTCTGGTTCTTTTTATTGATGATTGGTTTGGTTGCTGGAGAACGAGCATTGGGCGACGGGAAACTGCAAAGCAGCTCACTTCTTTATCACTTTAGGTCTTGATTTTTCGAAAAATTCCTGCTGCAGTCTCAAAGGGATCCGTCATAGAGACGGCGGTTATGCGGGGTAGAACCACATTTGAAGGAGATTTTTAGGTTTCGTTTTCATTGTATAGCTTCAGAATGCAGGAAATCGCACTCTTGAACCTTCTTATCTCACTTAAAATTGCAGAAAGAGTCCTCCCCGAATACTTCAGGCGAACAATTCTTTAACAGACCTCAGGAATCACTTTTACGTGTAGTGGCATCTCTGCAGAGTGAATACGACAACAATGGTGGTTGTACAGTTCTTACCATTGAAAAAAATGTTGCCACATGATTTCAAGAAACTTCTAGTGTGTTCCTAAAAAAATCGTTCTTATTTTGAACGTGTTAATATTTTATTTTGTTAGTTTATTTAGTATAATCTCTTTAATATACGATTGCATCATATGAAATCTTCATTAAATATATTATATGCATGTCTTTATGTAAAATAGGAATTTCATTTACCTAATCATTATATTTTGGAAAATATTTTAATAGAGGAAAATCGTTCTCTTATTTTGCTCGATAGTGTATTACTTCAAATTGCACTGCATTTAACATTTTTATTTATAATTGCCTCATTTTTTTCTTTATATTATTTCACTGCTTTCCGTTTATTTTTTTGTGGGCACCACCATTGTTTTTCTTCCTTTTAGTTATCCTGCTATTACTCACACTCTGGTGCGAAAGGAAAGTAAATAAATGATGAAAGGCATAAGATGAATGTCACAGAAGAAAAGCCTGACCTTCAAGTCCCCCTAAGATGAAAGTGAGAAAAAAAAACTCAACACAAAATTCTTCGAAATAATCTCTATAGGTATATATCGATATTATTAGACTGATCGAAGTAACACGAGGGTACACTACCATGTACCATATACATATTGGTTGAAGATCTAACTTTGATACAGCTAAGAATCTTCTTCGCGAAACCGAACTAGACCAAAGAGTCGCGTGCTCTCATTTATTCTCATTTACGACCTTACGACCTTTAAAACTTTAAAAAATTCCCGGACTAACTTAGGAGAACCTTGGCAATGCTATCATTCGAAAGAGAATGTAAAACAATATAAGGGTTTCGAATTTCGTTAGAATCAACCGAATAGTTATGATGTAATTGCCTAAACAAAATAATTCCCGGGCTAACTTTGGGAGGCTTTGACAATTATATTATTTGAAAGAGAATGTAAAACAATATGAGGTTTTCAAATTTCGTGAGAATCGGCCTAATAGTTATGATGTTATTGCCGAAACAAAATAATTCCCGGGCTAACCTTGGGAGGACTTTATCAATTATATTATTCGAAAGAGAATGGAAAACAACATAAGGGTTTCCAATTTTGTTAGAATCCACCGAATAGTTACAATGTTATTACAAAAACAAAGAAAGCAAGCAAAACGCGGACCGACCGACCGACATAGTGAGATGTAAGATAGCCCGCAACTAAAAACACATAAATAAACGCAAGAAAATTGGCCATCTGTATGGAAATCTTCTATGGGCTAGTGAAAGACCAGCAGACAAAGTGAAATATTAACTACACAGAAACTAAGCCATGGATTGGAAAAAGTGACTGAAGTGCTAAAATTTGGAAGTCTCACTTATGTTTTCAAAATTATATTCGAAAATGTACAGATCGTAGACAAAGCTAAGGAGACGAATATTCAGAATGATTATCTCAGCGGAGCAGATAGTAAAGGTAAAGAATTACTATCTACTCATATGCTTCTCTTGCTACAAAAATCGATACCTACCCCACAAGAGAATGACTAGAAAAGGATAGAACCTTATAGATTACATGCAGACTGACATAACTGGATGCTATGCACGTCTAAGCAGAAAACAATATATTAAATGCCTATAACATCATATGAACCGGGAAAGCTTGTCAAAGTAAAAAGAGGAAGAGTAGAACGGGACTGATACGCCCACATATACTTCAGCAACCAATTCACAATCCCAAACAAATAGCACCACACAACCCTAACTCTTACTGAAATAAATGGATGTGACACCAACAAAGTTGCTTGCATGCATACTGCACACGCAAGCTCTGAACTTTGCGACGCCTGATATCTTCAACAGGAAGCTCCACAGAAGGCCGAAAGAAAATGAATTAGACCCTGTCAAGTTCCCTTCAAATCTAGAATCAAAGTCTGGTCTGTGAATTGTCAGCGAACCAGTAACCTAAAAGGCACGAATGAAAGAAACGATAGAGCATCAAATGAAACGAATGTGGAAGAAGAAACCGACTGCACCAATATCATTCTCGTATAATTAGGCAGTTATGGCCTAATTCTCGTTTCCTTCGTTTGTTCGGGGTAGGACTACGACAACAAAAATATTAATTGGAATTGAATTTCGTTGAGTGCGCGGGTTTTTGTTATTCGAATACTTTAAATATGGTTGGCCGGGATTGGGCTTATTTAATTAGGCTTTGGTGGTTGGGGGACTTAAACAAGAATTTCAAAAAATCTTTAATTACACAACAAAACATATAATACAAATAATTACACTCTAGTTATTTATTAATTCAGCAATGGGAAAATTATCAATAATTACCAATAATTACACATGCCGCAAGGGCTCAATACTCCTAGTACTAATCCGGTAGGGTTTACGAAGAAACTACGAATGGAACCCTAGCCTTAAGGGCACAATAATTCACTTTAGTTATCTGAGATGACTCGGGAGGAGACTACTAGACGAGTCTTAGTCGGAAGGCGTCGCACCGCCTCGACGAGGCAAGGAAAGGTGTAAATATCTTACTATTTGTGGGGGTGGGATACCACAAGTAGACGCTCGGGGAAGATTCTCCAAGTAGACGCTCAAAAGGAGAAGATTCTCATGTAGACGCTCGGGGGATGGGGGGGGGGGAATCTCCTGTGAGGCTGAGACTGTGCGCTTCTTCTGGACGTGTCCTTCGATCTTGACGCCGTCGTTCCAAATAGGATCCTAACTGCTGGCAGGTATGACACAGTGTTCTATCGCTCGAGGATATGCGCCGTAAGTGGATGATTCCACAGACGTCTTAAAAGAGGCCGCCGATTACCTTCTGTATTTTCCGGATTTGACTCACTCGGGAGCAACGTGGAGACAGCTTACCACCACGACCTGGGGTCTTATCCAAGTGGGGGAGTACGTCTTCGAGACTCTTCCTTGGGTGGATTCTGACGGAATACTTCCACGATTAATTTTGTGACGGGGAATATATAGGCGCTCACTGGAACTCCTATATTTGCTAACGGAATCAATTAAGACTTGCCTCACCGCCCGGCGTTTATAGCTCGGCAGTGGGGTTTTGATGATCCAACTGAACCGAACAAATTCTCGGCTAATCTCGCCAGATGTTTGCCGACGGGCGTAGGGCATTGCTCTTCCCGATTACTCTCGTTTCACACGACTGCTTTAAACAAAATCTTATTCGATCTCTCTTTCTTCGACAATCATGTATCTGACATCTTCGAAGATGTCATAAAATGGGCTGAGGAAACAGCCCAAAATACACCCCTAGAAAGTTTCCCATAGAGTCTTAAATGGGCTTTTAAAATACTTTTATGACCCAACCATAAAGGAGGACCTAGTAAAAACTACCCTATATACACACATAATTAAAATAAAATATACAACATCTCTATAAAATATTTATGCGAGCCTTTGTAAGAAGCTCTTTTAGACATGCTATACTGTCCACCGCAGTACCAGAAAGCAAACGCCAACCAAGGGTAGAAATAGATTTATCATTAAAACATATGCAGTAAAGTATATGGATGTGAATCAAATAAAACCAACCCAGTAACATTAACATACATCTGTAGTTGGATTCATAAATTCTACTGCTCTCTGAAACTAACATGACAGCGTTGAAAAAATATTTGGGTATCACGGACTGCAAAATAATATGATTGGAGGTAGACTTTGTTGGCCATTAATATAGATTCGATATAAACTGCTAGACAAGGAAGGAAGAAAAATGAACACGTCTTTACTTTCCATTATTATAAGGATCTATATACGGGACATAAAAAAATGGTACCAGATAACAGCCATCACGTAGAAAATATCTACCAAATTATGACGTGATTACCCAATGTGGAAGAACCTTCATTGTTTTAGCATACGGGGACAATGCAAGCATGGGAATTGCAGGGTATGGCAGAGTGGACATTCAAAGAATAAACCTAGAACTTATACTTAGAAGATGTAATTTATAAAGGTTAAGTCCTTAATTTACATATTATTTTATTCTGAGACAGTAACTAACTCGGAAATTGTACTTAAATACACAAATTTTCCCTACTAAGCTCTCTGACAACAAGTGACTATATAAGTAACTACACGATCGTGACAGTGGTTGCAGTACCTACCCCAATCCACTTACTACTAATGGAAAGCTTTCCTATTTCAGATTGGGGACCCTATAGAAAGACCTTTCTGGGAAATTCCAAGAAATGGCTACAGGAAACTGGAGGACATCAACTTGGGCTTTCGCTTATCAACGACTACATAATGAGGGCAGATGAGAGACTAATTCTTCAAACCATGAGAGAGTGATCTTACAACATAGATTTGATCAGTTTTATATAAACGTCCTCAATACAGGCTGTGCGAGTCTCATGGGCTTCCGGAAGGTATTGAAGCTCAAAAATCCAATAAACATTAAGCTCCTGCAAAAGATAGGGAAGTAATGGGAAAATATTATCGGGGGCCTAGACATTGAGGAAAATCCGAAACGTTCTAGGGTGCCTTTAGAAAGTTAAACGAGCAAACAGACGAGAAAGTAAAGCAGACTATCGTGCATAATGGCACAAACTCCTGCTCTCAGAAAGAAAAAGCAAAACTATTTTGCGGTGTTTGGAAGCAAGTTTCCAGAAACACCGATGAAGAGGAAGAGAACTTTGAAACTGGCTTTGAAGACCAAATCCTGAAGTACATAGATTGGACAGATTATGTACATAAACAAGCCTAAATCCTAGCTGAGGCAGGACACATGTGAGCAGAGCTATAATAAAAGAGAAGCTGGACACAGCAATTTCCTTATTCAAACAAATTGCTCCAATCCTCAGCCAAATTACCATAAGGCATTTGAAAGAGACCACCCTGAAAGATTTAAAATTAGGCTGCTGAACTTTTACAACGCGACCCTGGAGTCAAGTTCCTTCTAAGCGACATGAAAACATTAAATATGATTTTTATCCCTAAGAAGGTAAGCAGATTATTGGAGTAATGAAATTCAGACCAATCTCATTACTTAAAACAATTTGCAATATGCTAGACAATATGCTAATAAATAGATTGATCTTTAATATAGTTACATACTCTTTTGTGAATGAAGAACCTATGCGGAAGCGAACAGATACCTGGTGGCAATGGGTAACAAGGGAAAATGCGAGCACGACGACAGAGCAGCTAGGTCATCTTGATCTCAAATATTGATAGGGGCAACGCAAAGTTGATAGATTCCAGATCGATTATAAAAAGGGAGATCAAGGAGCCACCTCAGGCGAAAATGGAGATGCTAATAACTATCCCCTTCGTATTATTCTACTTTACTTTTGAAAAATACGGTGAAAACCATGTTTGTAATAATACTGTAAACAGAGGCAAGGCAGGTAACCGTAAGGGGATAAAAACACGATAGAAATTACTTCGGAATAATAAATAACGGAACTGTAAATTGACATTGGAAAATGACCTGTGTATTTGTACAATTTCATCCACACACACTGGATAATTTTGATTTTGACTCTACGAACACCTCTCTTAACAATTTAGCCTTCATGGCCTCTTCAAAAAATCAAAATACTGCTTTTAGAAAGACATACCCCATCTACTAATTTTACACTACGCACAACGTAACGTAGAGATACATTCTAATTATCAAATTTAAATCGTTTAGGCGAGATATTGTTTGTCAAGAGAGAATTACGAGGTTTTTAGACTTTAATTTATGCAAGAACTCAAACGTGCTTCTGTTTATTCGCACTCCTAAAGGTCCTTGGAAATCAGATGTGCCCCTGTGTTATTTACATATGAGTAGAAATAGTGAGGAGCATGTTAAACGAGAGTAGGAGCCGAGTGTCTCCAGCAAGAATAGTTCTGATGATTTCATAATTGTATGACGTTGAAAGGTAAACAAAACAAGCCGCGCGAGGCCTTTGCACCGGTCGGTAGCGGAAGGGCGCAATGGCTACATCTTAAGGAGGACGAGTCTAGCCATTTCTCTCGAGAAATTAAGACGGCTGAAATGGAGAATTGCTATGCTCAAGATGTCGGACAGATGCGAAACGTAATTAATGAATACATGTGTAGAACGACTAATTAATTTGCGTATTGAGTTGTAGTGAAAGTAGTAATAAAGGAAAGTAGGAAGAATTATATTACTTTGGAGTATTGCTTGTAATAAAGGTTTTTATAGGCTTTTTTTCTTGTTTTCACGGAAAATACTTTCCAATGTGAAGACACAGGCAATTTAACCGTTTTGGTGGTGGGAATAAATCTTCATTCTGTTAATATCTTTCATTCCATTTTAATATACAATAATTTCTCGAGCCATTTTCCCAGTAAATTCAAGTACTCGTAAGAGATAAATGTAAAATATCAGAGACTACCTGGTTACTACTTACCAGGGGTGTGCTACATACAAAATAACGCTAAAGATGTTTTATATCCATGCCTAATACTACATACAAATGACCAACCAAACCATTCATATCTGTTCCCTAAAATACATACTAATCACCTCCCTTTTCAAAACAACATAAAAATAACCGCTCTCGGAAAACTACATAAAAATGATCGCTTGAGCTCCAAATATCTCCCATGAAGCTACAGAAAAATGACCACTAATATCTCTCACAACGCCACATAAAAATGACTATCCTAGCACCTAATACCCTTTACAACATAGCCCCCAATATCCCTCACAAAGCTACATAACAATGAGTATCCTAGTTGTATAATCCTTTTCAACACAACATAAAAAAGACCCCGTCGCCAAAACTACACAAAATGATCCCCCCAGATCCTAATATCGCTCTATAGCTACATAAAAATGAACACTCTACTCCCTAATATTCCTCACAAAGCTACATATGAAGGACTACCCTAGTCATTAATACCACAGACAAAGCTAAATGAAAATGTTCACCCTATGTCTAATATCCTTTTCAAAATATCCTTATCACTCAAAAGCTACATAAAAACGAGAAGCCTAGCCCCTAATATCCTTCACAAAGCTACATAGAAATCAACACGCTAGTACATAATATCATCCATAAAACTACATAAAAATGACAAAGTTAATCCATAATATCCATCACAAAACTTAAAGAAATCAACATCCTAGCCCCTAATAACTTCACAAAGCCACATAAAAATGAGTTTTCTAGCCCCTAATATCCCTTACAAAGCTACATAAAAATGAACACCCTAGCTCTTAATATCTGTCACAAAACAACAAAAAAATGATTGCCCTAGCCCCTAATACCCCTCACAAAGCTACATAACAATGACTACCCTAGCTTCTAATATATCTCACAAAGCTACATAAAAATAACATTTTCTCCACTAATATCCCTGACAAAATTCGATAAAAATGACCAACCTAATACTTAATATCTCTTACAAAACTATACAAATGTTCGCTCAGGCATTTAATATCCGTCACAAAGCTACAGAATAATTACCACCCTAGTCCCTAATATCCCTCACAATGCTACATACAAATGACCACCATATCCAGCCACTAATATGCATCACAAAAATACATTAATTTCCCACCTAGCCCCTAATATCCTTCACAAAGCTACATAAAATGACCACCCTAGCACCTAATATCCCTTTCAAAACAACATAAAAATTGTCGCTTTCCTCAAACTATATAAAAAATAACCCCTTTAGCCCCTAATATCCCCGCAACACTTGTTGTAGAACAGTTATTTATCATTTTGCCTACAAAATCCCCATATTTAATTTTTTTTAAATATCTAAAAATGCAACATATGGGAGCCAAAGGAGACAAACTAAGCAGAAACCTAAGAAGAGGAATAGAAAAGTGCGTCTCCCGTGTTTTCTATCTACCCTGGACAGTGTCTTGAGTCTAGGAAGGACAAATGTCCCCCCAAATTTATTTTTCAACATAACAATAATTTTTCTACATAAGTTTCATTATTGTCTATACACTTTTGCAATCTATGTTTCCACCAGTAAATTTCCTACTTATAGAATTGCTGGGGATGTCTCTCATACCAAGCAAAACCTTGCTTCTTTGCTTCATCTAACGACTGGAATCGGGTGCCTTTCAGGTGTTGTTTTAATTTTGGAAGCAGAAAAAAGTCGGATTGGGCTAAATCAGCGCTATGAGGGGAATGTGCAAGAGTTTCCCATCGAAATTCGCGTAGCAGACTCCTGACAGACTTTGCAGAATCCGCTGGGCATTGTCACGATGAAACAAAATCTAGCGGGGCAAATTTCCAGTGCAGTCTTCAGCTTCTTTAAAACCCCTTCACTCGTAGCTGGAGGTAACAGTTTTCCGTGCTTCTAGAAAGTCTATCAAAATGTGGCCATAGCCTTCATAACAAACCTTTCTGTCCCGAATTTAACAGGTCCAGCTGTTCGCTTTGGATGTCATTCTTTTGGTTGAATTTTGTTTTCTGGATCAAACTGATTAATTCAAGTTTCATCTCCAGTGACGAAACGCGTAAAAAAGTTGGACTCATTTGCTTCAATTTTAGTCAAAATTGCTAAAGAAAGGTCAGCGCTTTGATTTAGTTGGTTTTTGCGCAACCCTTTAAGGACCCAGCGCACTGAACGCTTGCTCAAGCCAAGATCTTCAGTAAGAATTGCCAATGCTGAACCATGTATGAGTCTCACCTTATTGGCAACTTCGTCAATAGCGACTCTGCGATCTTCTTCAACTAGATTCTGCACAAGCGTGATGTTTTCTTGATTTTTTTGAGGTGGAGGGTCTTCCATCCTGTGGATCATCATTGAGTTGTTCTCTGCCATAATCGAATCGTAAACTACTGCTCTACACGGTGAAGAGTTCCCATAAACCTTTTGTGGAGCTTCAATAATTCTAACATGTTTCAATCAAGTTTAGTTCGAAATTTAATGTTGGCTCTTATTTCAAAATTCACGATATTGAGGGTTGAAAAGACCGTTAAAAGAAGCGCACCGCATGTACACACTCCCGATATTTAGAATGATAAAACTAAACGAAATTATTTGAGAAGCATCAAAGACTTGTTTGAACATGAAATTACCTTGTAAAATATTGCGCATTTTGAAATTCTGACATTTGTCTGAAAACTTTTTGACTCACCAAAGTACACACAAACGATCCCTATCAAATCAAATTTTACTTTTAGGGATGAAAACTGACTTAGAACCACCATGGTCTTATCCTCTTATTTTATCCACGTTTAAGTATGTATATTTAGCCCTCCCCAGCAACACTTTTCCCCGAAAAATTTCCCATAAATAAAGCCCTTTGTATTTTATTTTCTGATGAAAAGTCACTGAGAAATTATCAAAATGAAATCTCACTATTTGTTTCCAAGCCCAAGAAATCTCTGGCTTGACTAAAATTAGCGGGATAAATGCCGAATAGGTTCAACTCCATAAATCGAATTATCTCGGGATTAACCAGGAAGTTTTAAAATAACTCAGGTAAATTCCATAGTTTAGAGTCATTATCTTTCTGTCGATACACCTCGGAGGTTAATAGATTATGCCTTCCATATTGAAGCGCTGGTGAGCCAAAATCTATCATTTTTCCCCATTTCTGCGTGGGAAAAAACACGTGTCAGGAAATGAGCGAGACAAACCTAATTTGAGCTCTCTTAGAGTGCCAGAAGCGGCGAGAGAGGATTGTAGACTCGTGAACTTCTTAAAACTGTTCTCTCTTTCTGGATCACTTCCTCCCCCCCCCCCCACCCCTTTCCCTATACCCTCCCGACTTGCTAATTGAACAACCCATATATTTGTCATTTGAAAAACCCCTCAGACTTTCTATTAGAACACACCCACACTTACCATTTCAACAAACCATAAACTTATCATTTGAACAACTCCTCATACTTGCCATTTGAACAACCACCGCAGTTGCCACTTGAACAACCAACATACTTGCTACTTGAACAGTCCCTAGAGTTGCAATTTGAACAACACCGCAGAGTTGCCATTTGAACAACCACCACATTTGGCCTTTGATCAACACCTCATACTTGCCACATGAAGAAACCCACAACTGCCATTTAAACAACCACCAAACTTGCTATTTGAACAACACCACACACTCGCTGGCTAGATTTCAAAGGCACACCACACGCCCCCTATGTTTGGGTGTGTTAGGTTACTTTTGATTAAGCTTGGTTATGTTATGTTGGCTTATGTTAGGTTGGGATAGGTTTGTTTAGGTTAGGTTAAATTAGGTTGAGATAGGTTTGGTTATGTCATGTTAGGTTGGATTGAATTTGGTTAGGTTAAGTTAGATTAGGTTATGTTATCTCGGATTAGGTTTTGTTATGTTTGGATATGTCATGTTATGTTAGTTTGAGGTAAGCTTGCCTTGTTAATGTTATTTCGGGTTATTTTATGTTAGGTTAGGTTATGTTAGGCTTGGTTAAGTTAGATTTATTTATGTTATGTTGGTTTAGGTTTGGTTTGGTTAGATTAGGTTGGTTTAAATGGGTTTATGTTATGTTATATTCGGTTGGGTTAAGTTTGATTATGTTATGTGATTTTATGTTGGGTTAGGGGTGGGTATGTTACATTAGGTAGGTTATGCTTGGTTATGTTGGTTTAGGTTGTATTGTGTTTGTTTTAGTTAGGCTGGGTTATGTTAGGTTATGTTTGGTTTGGTTATATATGGTTATGTTTATCAACATCTGATGTCAGTTCTCTTTCAATGGACCAAAAGATTTCTGAACGAAGACAATGTGGTAAAACGGGCTGAGTCAGCGGTGTTGGGTGAACTCTTTCCTTATGACCATTTATGTTGATGGTTATTTTTTAACTTTTTAGGGTCTGAACACTGGTTGGCGCAACGGATGTTCTTGAAGATGACGGCCGAGAGTCAAACTTCTCTGGACATCCTCGTTGACACGAGTGTACCGGTATTTGGTCCTCATCTGGTGACCAGATTGAATCCATAACTTGTCGTCATGTAGGAGGAGGCACTGCTCTGACCAGTGTTCTTAATACGACTTGGGAAGGGAATCCAAAGCGAGTGAATTTTGGGGAGTCTTTTAATTAAGTTTTTGACAAAACTTCTAAAATAATTTCTAAGACTCGCAAGGTCCGATCTTAAGAGTTTAAGTTGACAAAGAATCAGCATCTGAATGGTTTCCAGCAGTAATTTTGGCAAAGAAATTCAGAGATTATAAACTAGTTTTCCGGAACTTGGAGGGGCTTAAAATGGAGCTTAAGTCCAGCTAACCAGGGAACATTTTTAATGCAGAGTTTTCTTTTTCGTCCAGATTTTATGCCACACGGCGAGTTATGCCCGAAGATTTAACGATCCGACTTGTTACCCCGATTTCTGACGCGGGGCAAACTCGAGCAACAGAGAAGGGTCTTATTCGGGAGAGAGGGACTGCTGATCCAGCTGAGAGATATTAAGTGGGTATATATATATATATATATATATATATATATATATATATATATATATATATATATATATATATGACGAGATTGAGGTTATATTATTAATTCTACAGTTTTCTGCATTATTTCATCATTAATTTATGAATTTTAATTTATTAATTTCACTAATCTCTGTATAAGTAATATCAGTTTTACTTCATTAAATGTTTCCTATATAAATGGATTACATTTAACCCAAGAAAGGTTTATCAACATCTTATGTCAGTATTCCTTTTATAGATCAAAAGAACTGAACGAAGAGGGCAAGAAAGGCTTTCAGCAGTAATGCCAGTGCTGGGCGTTTTCAATAATATTGGCCTTCTGGGCGTTTTTTTGGCTAAATTGGTCGAAATCTGGGCTTTGTTTTAATATTGCAAGAAATTATCAAATTTTATATCTATTTGTTATTTTTACATTAAAAAGCTTCATTTAACTGTCGCTGTCAGAGTGGCAATGAATTTAGTAAAATGTAACTCATCTTTATTCTCCGGTTTTCATTTCTTACATTTTTGGCAATACTTCATTAAGTAATAAATATTCACAAATCAAAATTATTCATTGCTCAGTGCTCACATGTGTTTCTTTTTATCTGGCTGCATATATTGTTTAACATTTCGTACCATTTAAACAAGCTGATCATTTATTTGAAATTGTAAAGAAAATTTGTCCTGATAGTGAGACTGGAAAGTATATAACTTTTAAAAGAACTAAAGCTCCCTATATTTTGCAAGAAGCTATTGCGCGGGAAGAATCACAAAATGTAGTTTGAATAAGTCAACAAAACTACTTTTCATTGATTATAGATAGGCTGCCCAGACGTCCAGCAGTTTGCTGGACTGTCCGGCATTGTACTGTTTTTAGATCATTTGTCCAGCAAAAATGACTACTCAATGCTGGACAATGTAAAGTCCAGCATTGGGAAATGCAGGTTGACATTCTGTCAAACGATCATAAGTAATTATAGACTTGACAACATTTGGCAACGCTGCTTCGATTAGCAGACTGTCGTGACTCAATTCGGAGTTAATTTGAGTCATTGACTCGTTCGGAGAGTCATTCCTCATTATTTCTTTTATTGAAATTCATTGGACAGTAGATGGTTGGAAATATTTGCACATTTCAAAGGTCAGAATATTACATTTGAAAACATTTATCAGGTAGTAGAATTCTTTTTTATTCTACTAGGATCAAATGTACCAACAGAGAGGGTATTTTCAATGATGAAAAACTACTAGGCAGACGAAAAAAGCAGGTTAAATATAGATACTTTAAAAGCGGCACTATTAACTACATGCAATTATGAGATGAATTGTTTGCAATTTTCTGATTACCTAAGCTCAAACATAAACCTCCTTGAAAAGATCCATTCAAATGCCAAGTACAATTCTAGACCAAATTAGGTAAGTGAATATTGACTTATTAATAATTAAAGTTAGTTTGCTACTAAAATTACTTTTATTACTTTTTATTTAAATATATATATATATATATATATATATATATATATTTAAATAAAAAGTAATAAAAGTAATTTTAGTATATATGCAGATAGTTTCGTCCAGCATTGGGTTAAAAAAAATCTGGGCAGCCTAATTTATAGATGAAAGCACTGGCATTTCAGTGTCCCAAATATTAGCCGTTATGGTAAGATTTAATGAAAAAGAAAAAGGAAATAAAAGAGATATGTTGCTAACTACTTTAGAGGTTGATGAATAAAGAATTTAAATCAGAAACTCTTAAAATATGCAATTCATCTAATATTATAATTGGGGATTATAGAACTATACTATCTCTGTTTATAAAAAGATGAATTATTAACAAAGAAAATTTAGCAGATATTAATCCAATGAATGCTGCCATGTATAAACTATTAGAAGAATTTTCTTTAGGTAGAAGATGTGAATTGAGATTTCCACTTAAAGAAGACTATTTTGGACCCGCAAAGTGCGTTATCCAAAGCCAGGAAAATGTCTTCAATAATTCAATTAGCGAGGAATTTTCCAAATATAGTTGATGTAAAAAAATTAGACAATTTAGAAGATCAGTGGAAAGATTTACTATACCATCATGAGAATATCAAGAAGATAGATTTGAATCCACTGACATTTTAAAGAGAACTAGAAGGAATGAAATATGGAAATGATGAACCCAAGTTTGGATTGATTGGAAATTTTATGTGCCCCCTTCTGTTGCTCCCACATTCTTCAGCATGTGTGGAAAGAGTATTTTCGAAAATTAACCGGATGAAAACGAAAGATACAAACAGGCTGCACAGAACAACTGTAAAAAATAGATTATTACCGCAACAACATGTGACCTTGAACAACACACCTTGTTATCGATGGGAGCCATCATCTACATTGATTAGGAACGTAAAGGATGGGATCTCCTACCAGAGGCAAGTGGATTGTAAAGATGATCAAATTACCATCCTACCATGGGATGAAGATAATTTTGAGGATGAACCATCTTCAAATTCTTTCTAATCATCACTTCAAAGAAGAAACTGTATTTAGTATATAGGTGAGTAGATTTTATATATATATATATATATATATACATATGGGCTTTTTTACTTTAAAATCTGGGCATTTGTTTTCTTTTGCACTGGCAACGCTGCTTCTCAGCATCATATGTAGCGCTCCATGAGAATAATTTGGTTAAAGGTCGAAAGTACTTGGAATTCGCTTTTAATCTTTTCCCATGGTATCGGAATCTTTACTCAGAAATTTTACTCGTGGTTACGCCTTGAAGTGTTTGCTTGAAGGGCTTGAGTAATACAATGATTCCAAGAGCGATGC
This sequence comes from Ceratothoa steindachneri, assembly GCA_963969495.1. NCBI lineage: Eukaryota > Metazoa > Arthropoda > Malacostraca > Isopoda > Cymothoidae > Ceratothoa > Ceratothoa steindachneri. Next base: position 124,586,207 of record OZ018331.1, read on the forward strand.
GCCTGGAGTTTAAACTCCTGGCAGGGTCACCTAAGTAGGTAAAATCGCGGATGAGGTTCCAGACTAAACGCAACCGACCTTAAGACCCCAACGGCGGATCAAGCAGACATGAGCCATATAAGATTCCTATGTCTGCCTCCGGCGGAGGAGGGCAGCGAGAAAGGCCGTCCTTAATAGACCAAGGACCCAGCAGCCCGATGCAACCAGCCTTGCCAAAACCGCATGTCTCAGTGTTTTGAGCCGCAGTGGGCGAGGTATTGGCCAAGTGAGGGTCCGCGTGTGTGGCCGTCGCGCAGCCACGATCTTCCAAAACAAATTCCTCAGCATTCGTCTCTGTTTTCTTTCTAGCTGAGGAGACCGGATAACTAACGACGAAACCGATGCTCGGACACGAGCTGGAACCGACGACGACGAAGACATATCTCATTAGCTGTTTTGTAATAGAGACAAATATGAAATTAATTAAAACCATGAAATCATTCTTATTTTATTAGAGAAAGTAGGGAGATAAAAAAATAGAAATATTACGGAATGTAAAGACAGATAGGAAATATTTAAATGAACGTATGCTTTTAAAGAGAACATATACTCAAAAGAACGTACGCAGGAAAGCGTACATGGACTCAGCTGCGATACTGACTGGGCGAATGAAGACAGCAGCATCGAGAGAGGTTAGTTTCTCCAACGAGTCCATATTAAAGCCTACACTGTACCTCCTGCTTCAAAGATTATAGTCGTTGAAAGATATTAAGCGTACAAAACAAACTACTACATCCTGATGAATGATCGGATTGGTGAAAACAGGATTGCAGGAGGCGTTTTCCCCGTTTTGAAAAAGGATCAACAATAATGAAGTGAGATGCTGCTGTCTGCGAACAGTCACAATATACCTTCCCCGCATTATGGTGTTTCCTTCACTTCCTGATTTATTTAACCTGAAAAAAAAAGAATTTTAAAAACAAATTGCTTTCCACTTTTTGGCTAAATCCAATTAATTTACTAATTGCAACGTCTCCCCCAGAGAATACTTCAAATTCCTTTTGATGTTACGGAATTAGAGCGAGTCGTGATGGCTGCGCGCATGGTGAGAGCTCGTACTTGTTCGTGTCGAGGTGGTGACGTCATTATCCCATGATTGCACCCGCCCCCCTCACACCTTGGACAAGGGGAGGTGGTTCGATCGAAGAGTAATTCAGTTGTTATGAATGAGGTTGCTTGCATGTTTCTAACTTGAAGGGGAGTAGAGTCATTCGGGGTCTGTATGGTGTCCAACGTGGAGATTTGGGAGAGTTGTACATGTTTACAATCTGTACCGTGTAAGTAAATGAGTTTCTCCACCAAACCCGCAGCACATGGTCTCATTTTAACGTTCCCACTATTTAAGCTGTTGAAACCTTTTACTCTTTCCTTTATCCATTTATATATCTACTTATTTACTCATCCTGTTCATCCATTAATCTATAGTTCTTTACTATTCCTCCATCATTTATCACAATTTTCTTTTACTCCTATTCATCAGTCTTTTTGTAGTTCACTATTCTTTGTTTTCATCCATTTATCTGTAGCTTTTAGCTCTTCCTTTTCTTCCAATTTTCTGTCACTTATTTACTCTTCCTGTTTACCATTTTTGATAGCTGTTTACTTTTCATGTTCATTCACCTCTCTGTAACGTGTTTTTCCTCTTGTTCCTCCATTTATTTCTTACTATTTCTGTTATCCATTTATCTGGAATTTCTTATTTTTCCTCTTCATCTATTTATTTGTTGCTTCTTGCTCTTTTTGTTATCTATTTATCCGTACTTTTTTATACCTCCTGTTCACCTATTTATTTGTAGCTTCTTGCTTTTTCTGTTATCCATTTATCTGTAGTTTCTTATTCTTCTTGTAATTTATTTATTTGTAACTTCTTGCTCTTTCTGTGACCCATTTATATGTAATTATTTATTCTTCCTGTTCACCAATTTATTTGGAGCTTCTTGCTATTTTTGTTATCCATTTATATGTAGTTTCTTATTTTTCCTTTTCACCTATTTATTTGTTGCTTCTTGCTCTTTCTTTTATTGATTTATCTGTAGTTTTTATTCTTCTTGTTCGTCTATTTATTCATACCTTTTTTTTCTTTCTGTTATCCATTTATCTATAGTTTCTTATTCCTCCTGTTCACCATTTCTTTTGTAACTTCTTGCTCTTTCTGCTATCCATTTATCTACAGTTTTTTATTCTTCATATGCACCTATTTATTTGTAACTTCCTTCTATTTCTGTTACCTATTTATCTGTATTTTCTTATTCTTCCTTCTCACCTAGGTTTTGTAGCTTCTTGCTCTTTGTATTATTCATTTATCTTTAGTTTCTTATTCTTACTTATCACATATTTATTGGTAGCTTTTTGCTATTTCTGTTTTCCATTTATCTGTAGGTTCTTATTCCTCCTGTTCACCAATTTTGTAACTTCTTGCTCTTTTTGCTATCCATTTATCTGCAGTTTCTTATTCTTCATATTTACCTATTTATTTGTAGTTTCTTGGTCCTTCTCTTATCTATTTATCTGTAAATTCTCATTCTTTCAGGCCAATTACTTATTTGTATCCTCTTTCTCTTTCTGTTATCCATTCCTCTGTTTTCTTATTTTCATCTTCACCTATTTATTTGTAGCCTCTTACACTTTCTGTTATCCTTTTATCTGTAGTTTCTTATGATTCCTGTTCACTATTTTTTCTAGTTTCTTGTTGTTTCTGTCATTCATTTATTTGTAGTTTTTTATTCTTCTTGTTCACCTATTTATTTGTGACTTCCTGCTCTTGTTGTTACCCATTTATCTTTAATTTCCTATTGTTCCTGTTTACTTATTTATTTGTGGCTTCTTTCTCTTCCTGTTATCCATTTATCTGTAGTTTCTTATTCCTATTGCTAAACTTTATATTTGTAGCTTCTTGCTCTTTCAGTTTTCCATTTAGCTGTTTTTTTTCTCATTTTTCCTGTTTAACAATTTATTTATAGCTTCTATCTCTTTCGGCTATCTTTTTATCTGTAGTTTCTTATTTCTCCTCTTCCTCTATTTACTTGTAGCTTCTTGCTCATTTTATTATCCATTTATCTGTAGTTTCTTATTGTTCTTGTTTAAATATTTATTTGTCTCTTCTTGCTTTTTCTGTTATCCATCTAACTGTATTTTCGTATTATTCCTGTTATTTATTTTATTTGTAGCTTCTTTCTCTTTCTGTCATCCAGTAATCAAATGTTTCTTATTGCTCCTGTTCTCCTATTTATTTGTAGCTTCCTTCTTTTTCTGTTATCCATTTATCTGATGTATTTTTTATTTTTCTATTTCACCTATTTATTTGTAGGTTCCTGCACTTTCAGTTATGCATATAGCTTTAGTTTCTTATTCTTCCTATTCATCTATTTATCTGTAGCTTCTTTCTCTTTCTCTTATGCATATAGCTTTAGTTTCTTATTCTTCCTATTCATCTATTTATCTGTAGCTTCTTTCTCTTTCTCTTATGCATATAGCTTTAGTTTCTTATTCTTCCTATTCATCTATTTATCTGTATCGCGGTTAAACCGAAGTGGGCGCCTTAGAAGCTGTTTGAGTCCAGCTTTCTAAGCTCCCGGATGGCCGAGTTTATTGACACGGCCCTCGACTGCATCTCAGCGACGCGTAGTTTGTGCTGAGAATCTCTCTTACCCTTGGATGCTTCTCTCTTTTCCGACGTGTCTTTTTTTTACGCTTTTATCTTTTGTATCTACTTTCTCCCACAGATGTGATTCTTTTACCCTAGTCTTTTCAAGGTTAAATTCACACGTTAATTACACGGAATACTTTACACCATCTACAAATCTCACTCGGATTCGACGGAATTCGACTTCTAGGCCTGTGCTAAGATTGCGTTTGAAAGATTGTTGGTCAGTCCTACAATATTCCATAGTTATTACGATTTATTTGATAAAATTAACATCTTACGTTCTAAAATTAACTTTATTAAAGGAGGTAAAAGTTATTGAGCAGGAAAAATAAAATTTAAGTTAGAAAAATAATGTTTTTATCTCCGAAAAGAAATGGTTTTAAGTGAGAAAATTAAAAGCAGATGATTAAATTCAACTATAGACCCGGTAAAAACAAAAATATATAAAATTTGATGAAAAGGATGACCAAAAAGCTACAACAGATAAATGGATGAAAATGAAGACTAGTAAACTACAAACAGACGGGTGAATTGGAAGAGTAAAAAAAAGGAAGAATGGACGAATGGTGGCTCACGGGTGGCATATTATGCGGGGGTTGTGCGGGGGAAAGGATAAAGGATTAGGACTAGGAAGCAGGACGTGAGTCAGGAGTAATATAATGATTTGTGATCCTATTCCTAAATGTGTCAAGAGTGGGGCTATTAACTATATAAAATGGGAGAGGATTCAACTTTTGGATGCTGCGGGGGAAGAATAAACACCCGAAAATGTCAGTACTTGTTTGGTATGTATGGTATTTTAGATTGTGGCTGTCTGTGGTGGTGCGTATATTTGTAGGGTGTAAGTATGTGTCTTTGTCTATGTCAACTAAATTGTTTGTGATTTTGTATAACATCTGTTGTCTGTATATTTGTCTTCCTGTTTCTAGTGGGTCCAGTTTAATGTATTGTTTGAGCAAAGTGACTTATTTAGTGTGTCTGTAATCACGTCTGCTCAATTTTGTGGCTTTGTTTTGTATGACCTCTAATTTATTAATGTTATTGTAAGTGTGTGGATCCCAGACAGTATCACAGTATTCCAAGTGTGGCCGAATGAGTGTCTTATATGAGAGAATTTTGATGTCTGCGTTACACCTACTGAGGTTTCTGCGCAGGAACCCCAATGCCCTGTGTGCCTTGGCCCCGACACTGCTCACGTGCGTGTTCCACCTCATGTCCGCTGAGAGGTGATTGCCGAAATATTTGTGGGATGATACGGTTTCTAAAGTGGTGTTGTGGAGTTTGTAATTAAATAGAATGAGTTGTTAGTACGGGTGAAACGGATGTGATGACATTTGTCAGGTCTAAAAGTCATCTACCACTTGGCTTCCCAGTCTTCAAGTGCAGTTAAATCGTCTTGGAGCCGAAGGCAGTCATTCCTCTCTACAATTGGTCTATAAACTAAACTATCGTCTGAAAATAGTCTAGTGGTAGAATTGAGCGATAGTGGAAGGTCATTAATGAAAGAAAGGAATAGTAGAGGCTCCAAGACGGTACCTTGAGGTACCCCAGAAGTTACAGAAACAGAAGATTGACTACCATAAACATAACACGTTGCTCTATAGTAGTCCGAAACGTCTTAATCCAGTGAAAGATTGGTCCTTGTATGCCATAAAAATCAAATTTTCCTAATAGTCGTTGGTACGGGACTTTGTTGAAGGCTTTAGCAAAGTCTAAAACTATGGCGTCTATTTGTCTAATTTTGGGGTCGTTCAGAGATTGGGAAATGTCATGGAACGTCTCCAGTAGTTGAGTCTCGCACGACTAGTTGGGCCTAAAGCCGTGCTGAACGTCAGTCAGTATGTTTAGCCTGTCAAAATGGTCCATGATATGTCTGTGAATTATATACTCAAGAATTTTGCAGGAGATTGAGGTAAGCGAAACAGGTCTATAATTAATTCACGGGGAGGGTTCTGTCGCCGGATTTTAATATAGGAGTCACGTTTTCCAAAAGACAGTCATGGGGGAGTTCTCCGGTTAGTAGTGTCTGTGAAAATATAATCTGTAGGACAGGGGCCAGTACGCTAGCAGCAGCCTTGTAGAGCTTTGTTTGCGTGTTTTGAAGAAGCTGTAATATATTTTTCAGGTTTGTTTGTTGTCTGTGAGGAAGGTGGCTGTGTAGTTAGTTTCTGCTTGTTTTATTTCTTCTTGGAATGTTTTCTGTATGTTTCTGTAGTGTTCCCAATGTTGTGTATCGTTGTACCGTTTTGCCCTCTTATATGATTGTACCTCGTTTCTGTGCAGTTTCTTTAATTGCCGATTGAACCATGGCTGTTACGGGTTCCGTGTGAGAGTTTTCTTCGATATGTGCTTGTCTATTGTGTCATGTAAGAAGTGCCGTAGTCTGGCCCAATTCGCTTCCGCGGAATTGGCCATAGGGTCACTATTGAGGAAAGCTTCTTTAAAATCAGCTAAGTCACAGGTAATGGCTTTCATGTCAGCTCTGTTGTACAAACAGATGTTCCTGGGTATTTGTTTCTGTATTTGTGGCTTAATGTTCGCGTCAATGAGTATCATATCATGGTCACTGAGACCAGGTAGTATTCGTGTTGGTGTAAATAATGAAATGTTTGTGAGGAACAGGTCTAGTATGTTGGATGTGATACTATGTTTGATGTTTGGGTTGTTTCTCCTAACACTAACTTGTGTGCATGTTGGTTTGAATACTGTTTGAGTGAGTGAGTGTGTGTTGATTATGTCAATAAAGTTTTCATCTAAAGTTTTCCTATCAGTGTCTGGTAGTATAATTTCGCTTTCATGAATGTTGTCCAATGTGGCTTGCGCCGACCAGTTGATGTGTGGGAGGTTGAACTCATATGCACAGACATGGATAAACCAAGAAAAGTAAAAGGCACAGATAAATTTATGCGCAGGAAGAATAGAAAGCTACAGATAAATCAATCAACAGGAAAAATGAACAAATAGAGATAACAGGAGGAAAAGGAATAAAAGCTGCATATAAATGGATGAATAGGTAGAGTAATACGATTCCGATAAGTGGATAAATAGCAAGAGTAAAAAGATTCTGATAATGGATGCAAAGTTGTAGTAAAAGGTTATAGATAAATACATAGATGAAAAAAAGAGGTCGAACATACATATAAATTAATGAAAGGGAAGAGTAAAAAGCTACATATAAATAGAAGAATAGGTTGAGTGATAATCTACAGATAAATGGCTGAACAGGAAGAGTGAAAAGCTACAGATAAATGGATCAACACGGAGAAAAAAAGGCCACAGATAAGTGGGTGAACAAGAAGAGTAAGAAGCTACAGATAAATGGATGAACAGGAAGAGTAAAAGCCACAGATAAATGAATGAACAGAAACAGTATAAAGCTACAGATATATGAATCAAGATGATACCTAAACAGCTACGTATAAATGGATGATCAGGAAGAGTAAATATCTACAGATTAATGAATTAAAAAGATGATTAAAAGGTACAGATAAATGGATGAATAGGAAGAGTAGCAAGCTACAGATTAATACATTAACAAGAGGAGTAAACAACTAGAATTAAATGAATGAAGAGTAAGAGTGAGAACTACAAATAAATGGATCAGCAGAAAGACTAAATAATTACAGATAAATGGATCAACAGAAAGCTTAAAAGGCTACAAATGAATGAATGAACAAAAAGGTAAATAGTTACAGCTAAATGGCTGAACAGCACGACATAAATGCTTAAATGTATCAAATCATGGTACCCCACCCTACAATATCTGTCCAGGCTTGGCTATCAACCCAAAATAATAATAATATTAATAGGTACATATTTATAATGCACCCTTAAGGGCTGTTAGCCTGACGAGAGCGCAGGTTGTGTAGCGAGTGTAGAAGAAGGTTTACAGGGGAGAGAAGGCAATTCTGAAGAGATGAGTCTTCTGGAGACGTTTAAAAGTAGCAAGGGAGGAAGAGGATCGGACTTCGGCAGGAAGAGCATTCCCGAGTCTAGGAGCACAAAGTGAGAATAAACGGTCATCCACCGAGCAGAGGACAGAACGAGGAGTGTATAGGTGGGCTGTTAGCCCACCTAGAGCGTAGGTTGTGTAGCGAGTGTAGAGAAACTTCAGAGGGGAGTGAAGGCAATTGTGAAGAGATGAGTCTTCAGGAGACGTTTAAAAGTAGCAAGAGGTTCGGACTTCGGCAGGAAGAACATTCCAGGGACCAGTTCCTATAGCGAAGAGAAGGACTCAAATGTAAAAACTCTGTTTAATCGTGCATTGAGAAATGAAGAGAAAGTTGTGATGTTAGTAGAGAAGGAAGTGAAGAGGTGAAGTAAAGTAAGAAGTATAGCAGTGTAATATGGGAGGGAACTTGCGTCAGAAAACACCTCATTGTTCGTTTTTTTATAATAAAAGGAGAAAACTAACGTGTGTATCTCCTCCAGAATTTTGTTTGAGATGTAGTGAATGTAGTGTGTTAGGGGAAGTGAAAAGGTGTGGCAGGTTAGCCTAAAGAGAATGTTTGGCGAGCTCATGACGGAGAGAACCGCAATTGCCCAGAACCAAAGCAACTTCCTCATAAAATAATCTCTTTCGCTCCATCTAATTTTTCTCTCTCTTTTCTCTCGCTATCTCTCCTTCTCTGCCTCTCTTTTTCTTTCCTTATCTCTCCCTCTCCCCCTCTCTCTCTCTTCTTCTCTCTTTCTCCCTCTCCTACTCTCTTTCTCCCTATCTGACTTTCTATCTATCTCTCCTTTTCTCCCCCCTTCTCTCTCTTTTTCTCTCTTTCTCCCTATCTCTTTCTCTCCTTCTCTTTCTCCCTCTTCTTCTCTCTTTCTTCTTATCTGACTCTCTCTCTCTCTCTCTCTCTCCCTTTCTCACACCCCCTCTTTCTCTCCTTTTCTCCCACCCTTCTCTCTCTCCCTCTCTCTTCTTCTCTCTTTCTCTCTATCTGACTTTCTATCTCTCTCACCTTTCCCCCCCCCCCTCTCTCTCTCGTAATTAGTTCTGATTAATTCCATCCCATCGTAAGCGAGTTTAAGACACAGTCCATCACCCAATCTTCTTCCTTTCAAACAAATGTGATTTTGACGCCTAAACACAATTGACTATTTATAATAACCTTTCCCGTCTAACATAGTGAAGGTGTAATATTCATTCTGTGACTAATTTTTGTTAGACGATCCTCTTCCTTCATTGTGAAGTTCCCTTCTGTCATGCATTCAGAATGAGTTAATTCCTCGCCTTCGGGAGATTCGTCCCCAACTTGACGTCGCAAAGGATCTGAGTGCTTTTACATAGCGGCTTCTCGACTGCTTTCGCATCAACGCACATCATTTTTTAAAGCTTGAACTTTTAAAAGTGTCATAAAAGTGGAGAAAAGTTGTAGCGTGTCCCTTAATTTAATTTGCATTTTTGTGAAAGCAGTTAAAAAGGTTTGCTTCTTAATGATATTTTGTGAGTTGTAAGTTGTTTCCATTTGTCCGTCTTGTCACTCTTTTTATCCACAATATTTACTAGTACGTCATTCGCTGTGGGTTTTTGGATTCATTCTGGTCGCCTTATCCGATCTCAGTTTCAGAGCATGCGCTTGATTTTCAGACTGGTCATGTTGTTATTAGATATATATATTCTAAATCCACCTGGACCACATTTGTCCGTCTCTTAGTTATAGAGTCTCATTATTGGGCTCAGATTATGTATTCACCACTGAGGTTACATTGAGTTAACTCGAAAGTTATAGAAGATACTTTATTGGACAATTTAATTTACCTGGTTATATTAAGAAAATTAAAAGAATTATGAAGTGAACTGTTAAAACCACTTTGTACAATTTAAACCAAATATATAGCGAGGGAATAGCTCCTAAGTTAAGTAGTTCAAAGAGTCAAATGCAAAAAACACTGCAAAAAGGTGTGAAGACTGATCTTAGGAACTTTATCCCTATTTCTTTTAATTCGTTTGTTGATAAACTCTTGGAGTATATTTTATAAGATAATATACTGGAGAATCTGGATTAAAAAAGAAAAGAAAAAAGAAACATTAAGTCTTTCAACATGAAAGCTCATGCTTAACTAATATACTCGATTTCTTTCACTAAATGATTCGATTTGATCAAAATAAAGCTGTGGATGTAGCTTGTCTCAAGTTCCAAAGACTTTTAACACCGTAACAAATAAAAGTCTCTTGATAAAGCTAAAAGTGCTCGGAATAGAGGGTAGCGTATTAAAATTAATCAAAAGTTGGCTCGAAAAACCGTAGACAGATATTTATTTTTTTGCAATTAGATATTTTCAGTATGGGAATCGATCACAAGTGACATTCCTTAGGAATCTGTTCTCACATCTTGATTTTTATAATAAATATATACGGTCTTGACACAAATTTATTATGTAAAATTTAAAGATTGGAAGATGACTCGGAAGTAAAAACTAGGGCAAATTCCATAGTGACTGTGAAATCTTGCAAAAACATCTGGATATTATAGAGTAATGGTCGGAAAGATGACAGAAGCAATTCAACGTGAACAACTGTGTAAGATAATGCATATAACCCTTGAAGAGATCACAATATGGGGGGTTAAATTTTAAGCACACTCAAATTGAAAAAGGATTTAGGAGCCTTAATCATGACTAATCTCAAATTTAAAAAAGCGCCCATTTGGAAATTCCCTTCAAAATGCTAAATAATAAAAGATGATGTGATTCGAATTAACAATGTGGCTGCAAAGTGGCTGCAAAGTGGCTGCAAAGTGGCTGACAATCTATTTTTTGTCATAACATCATAATTAGAAATTTGCCCGCCTTAATTAGTGAAAGTGCTATGTAGTGTATATCTTTGATATACACTATATAGCATTTGCGTATATGTTAAAAATAGAGATATTTATAATAAAGCGACCATAAAAATAGAGGACTGTTATTTTCAGATATTTTACCGAGATATCTAAGCCGTCACGATAATTAATGGTTTCAAACTATTTAAGAAAACATTTTTCTTATAAAATAATACAAACCTGGAATACCTTGCCGAGCAATATCGTTAAAAACAATAAAGTAGATGTTTTAAATATAATATATAAATATCACTTTAAGATATAATTTGACATAATCAAGACTTATTAAACTAATTGTTTGTATATCTCTCCCTCACTTCAGAATTCCACCGTTTCTTTTCGTTTCTTTTACTATTCTCGAGATGCATTTCGCAATTGTTTATGTATTCCTTCTTATATTTCTTACTGTATAGATTCTGTGGTCAGGCAACTTAGGTATATAAATGAGTGAAGCTGCTGCCAAGATACAAAGTGCGTTTCGTCAATTCTGGAACAAATGTTTTTTTTACGAAAGACCAGAGTTATTTGAACACGATTGACTTTATATAAATTTAATTGAAGCATCAACATTTGGTCAATGAATAAAAGAACAGCTTCTTTATAGACAGATGGGGGAAACGTCATTTTCCGATTAAAGAATATATCTTCAATCTTTTCACTCCTCTAGAATCTGGAGACTATTATATAACTTCATGGAGCATAGGAGACAAAATAAACGATTTGAAATCGTTAGTAGCTATCAAACATTGAAATATATTTTCGGAAGTTTGGAAACTTAGACGAATATCCGTAAGCGCGATTTTCCTTGGTAAATTTCAGTCAGTGATATAAACTGTTTATCGAAGAGAAAAGGAGAAAATATCGGCCGTCGTTTTACAGTACAAAGAGGGTTTAAATCCCTTACACATATGAGTTTGAGATAATGGGGAAGTTGAAAGTATTTTGATTATGGTCCAATCGAAATACAAGGCTATAGGTTTTTGTCAATTATTACATTCTCCTTCATCCTTAACTTTGAAGTCATAGGGAGAAAGGAGGTAAACGGAATGGAAAACACCACAAATATCATCGAAAATTGTCAAGATTTTCATTTGAGTATACTTTCAGAGACACAGATACCTCAGAATCCTTATAAAAACGAATATTTATGAAATAAAAATGGATCTTCCTGAACTTATCTTTTACATCCAGATCTGCAGTTTTAAAAAAAAGAAGCCTCCTGTCTCTTATATCATGTGCCAATTCCCGTAAATTTTGTTCTCTATCTTTTGTACTATGCGGTTATATAGTCTGCAATACAACGTATCTGCATCTTTCTTTATGCCTCCCTAAGGTTTTTGAAAGGCAGAACTTAAATATAGCGAAATCTTCTCAGTAGTAGCTTTTACCGCCAGCAGAACTTGTATGTGTAACACCTGTTGCAGCGCTCATCTTGGCCAGCTCCTACAAAAGTTCCCTAAAATGCCCTTGGCATTTTCTCCGTGTAACAGCTTACTCATTTCACGTACAACGCCATGTACTCCATGTATGACATTCCGATTCTGTTACTCCAGAACGACTTGTACGGTTTCCTTCAACCAATCACAATCCTTGTCTGACGCATTTTAAATTAACTAATCAGTGTCGAGATTCCTTTTTATTCTTTGTATCGGTCGCTTATCCCCCGAACCACTTGTGTTTTCTCCACCACCAGACAAGTACCCACTGAGGTTATAACCTATGTGTGCACATCCTTGTAGCTATACGCTGTTGCCTTACCACTTTTGTTTATACGCCGCATATTAATACCTGAGGGGAAGGAGCCTATATTAATTCAATTTAACAAACATCACGCATGTAGATCTCTTACAATTGTATTAAATTTTAATTGCTATTCTCAATTTGTGTATTCAATTTCTCCTTTGCTATTAATCATATCTATTTATATTTTTCGGCACTAGCAATCGCAGCCATACAATATATATTTATATAAACTATTCAATTTTTAAGTTTCAATAATACAGTCTATAAACTTCCAAATTTATTTCATTCCCAGAGATATTGGCCCGGTTTACTCATCTAAATTTTCTATTCTCGACGCTAGCTCGTTTTCGTATTTAGAATTGTCCTTCTTGTAACGAACGTCGTTTTCGTTGAACTCAATCCCTTCAAATCCATTCAATATTCTAAATTTATAGCAGGTTAACTTTGCTTAATTGGTGCAAAAAGCGAAGCCGAATCGATTAAGTTTAGATAATATCATCTTCGTTTGATTTAAAAATTTTAGCTAGTTTCTAAGACATTGGTAAGCAGGGCATGGCTGCTACTTAAAGGATAGGATTGTAGTTACCTGTAAAATCCAATACACCCCCACCCAATATCGCTTTGGTTGCCATTTTTATTCAAATTTTGCCTATTTATTTCATTTGTGTCAGGTCTTTGTCTTGTGCGTATCAAAAGGTATCCAGTTAAATGTCACATTTGATGAGCTTTACTCAACAACATTCCAAGTGTAAACTCAGGTTTACCTCTTCATTTAATATTTATCATACGTCTGTATACATATGAATGTTGGGTTACATATAAGCCCGTGCTTTACGAGTTTACTATCTCAGCTTAGTTATCACTTAGTAAGATAGGCGATCGCTCTAAAATATCCTTTCCCGAACCTAGAGAGACAGTTCTTGCTAACTACGGCGTAGCGAGCAGGTCTATGGGTCATGCAAATCTCTTGTTGTGTTCATCTTCTATCCACAACGAGTCGCTGGCTCAATGTAGACAGCTAAAACAAATGCTACCAAAGGTAAATGAGGTTACTGAGTTCAAATATGATATAAGTTGACCACCAGGTGGCGCCACCTAGTTGCTAGAGGTGCTATATCGGCTATTTTCGCCGCAGGTCCACTTGATCATGTCCCTCCAGGGTAAAAAAAATATTCAACGCTTTCAGAATAAAGGAATCTATTGGCTGTGGTGTAGTGGGAGACCATCAACGCTAATTAACGGATACTTTAACCGACGATGTGGGAACACCAGGGGAACACCAGGGAAACACCAATTTATATAAATATACTCAAGGAAGAATTAGTTAGAGGATGGCTTGATTTGAGATAGAATGTTAAACTACAATTTAACATACCTAGATTTAAACTTGACCAAAATGGCCCAATATATAGAGAATTAAACACACCTAGAGTTCAAAAGGAACCACTTGAGTTAGTATATAGGCAAGGAAACTCACCTGAATTCAAACGGAACCAAATGAACAAAGATATAGACAATAAAATACACCTGGATTCAAACGGAAACACATGGACCAAAATATAGGCAATGAAACGCACCTGAATTCAAATGGAACCTTATGGGCCAGAATATAACCAATGAAACACCGCTAGATTTGAAATAATGAGAGCACGCGACTTAGGTCTGTTGATTTTGTTGTTGTATGCAAGAAAAAAAATACCGTGCCTAACCTAAACAGCTAGAGAAAAGTTAGAAATGATTTTACAAGATGATCAAAAGAGCAAAAGGTTGTCTGAAATTACGTTAGCACAGAATAGTAATAAAGATCAAAGTAAGTTCTTTAGTTATTATAGTTATTACAAATAAATATTAAGATGAATCAAGATAGGATAGAGCCCCTCAAAATGGAGTGGAACATAAAAGAAAAGGATGAAGAAATGGTTGAGGCGCTCAATGTGTATTTTATAAGTGTTTAGTTGAGAAAATCAAGTCAGTTATAATTATAATAATGATAGGACACAAGAAAATGTTTTATTATTAACATAAATAGGGAAAGTATTAGGGTGATTAATAATGGACTATATGTTAACGAAGCTATGGGCCCTGATAATATTCATTTAAGGTTTCTCAACTTCGAGAGTGAAAAGTGTTTGACTTGCTTATAAGATGATATGTGTTAGAATTCACATATGTAGGGAGATACCAGATGACTAGAAAATGGCTAGTCTAGTTCCAATCTTTAAAAAACAATAAAAAGAAAAATTTGAATAACTATAGGTTAGGAAGTCTAACCTCGTTATTAGTTGAAATTACTTGAGAAGGTGTGTAAGTGAAGGATAGAAGACGCTTTGGAAAGTAGTAGGTTGTTGATTGATAGCATAGATTCAGGTCAGGTAAATCTTGCATGCCAAATCTGCTAGAATTTTTATATTATATTTACAGGATAATTGGATAAAGGAAATGACATAGATGTCATTTATTAAATCTTAGTAAGGCTTTTAATAAAATCCCTCATGGGAGCCTGGAACATGAATTGAGAATGTATAGAGTTTGTGCTAATGTTTTAAATTGGGTGGCATAGTGGATGAAGTATAGAAAGCACAGGGTAGGACTAAATAGAGAGAAACTCGCAATGGATGGATGTTATTAGTGCGGGTGCTTCAGAAATCTGTTTTGGGCCATTATTATTTTTTAGTTTACATTAACTACCAAGAGCTAGGTGTTAAGATCGAGATTTCCAATATTTGCTGATAACACTAATTTAGCAGCTAGTGTATGGGAAATACAGGGAAATTTCACAATTTAAAGGGATTTATGATCGGCAGAATATTCACATGGAAGCGCAGGTTGCAGATGACATTCAACCTCCAAAAATGCAAAGTTGTTCAAATGGGTAATCATAAGAGGAAAATTAGTTATGAAATAGAAAGTTGCTGGTTGGACTCCATTGAAGATGAGAGAGCATCAGAAGTAGTAATAGAACGGTCATTAAGAATCTCTAATCATTTAGAGGCAAGAAATTAAGCAAATAGGGTATTAAACTTTACCAATATAAATGTTAGTTACAAAAGTAAGGAAGTTAATCTCAAGTTATATAAATCGTATGCTACACCAAACATGGAATATTGTATTCAGGCAATGTCTCCACAACTCAGGTGTGATATCAATTTTCTAGAGCAGGGGTCTCTAAACTAAGGCCCGCGAGGTCAGTTTATCCGGCCCGCCGTTGCACTGTGCCACAAAAGAACATTTGAAAGCAATTCTTTTGATTGGATGCAGCAATTACAAAGCAAATATTGATGATATATTAAAAGCTAAACGCAAGTTTCACAAATATCACTAACCTTTTTTGCTTCTTAGTTTGTGAGACTCGGATATGTGCGCACTGGGTGTAATAATACTATCTTATTCCTAACGACGACTTCTTTAATAACTTTTTGGTAAATAAATATCTTTGTTGTTTTTATTTTTTTGTGTATTGGTAAATAAATTTGTTGGTTGTCTTTATTTTTTGTGTATTGGCGAATAAATATGTTGGTTGTCTTTATTTTTTGTGTATTGGTAAATAAATATGTTGGTTGTCTTTACTTTTTGTGTATTCACAATATTTTATTGAACAAAATGGTTATTCGGCTCGCGCTCGTCATTCTCTCAGGATGTGGCCCGCTGTGAAAAAAGTTTGGTGACCCCTTCTCTAGAGGGAGTGGAAAGAAGAGCAACAAAACAGATACCTTGCTTGAAGCACCTTGATTGAGGTTAATCAACTTTTTATTTAGAAGGAGATGCTTAAGGGGTGACCTGATCCATCTTTTTAAAATGTTTGGGAGATTGATAAATTAGAGATAAGGAAGTATTTTAGGTTGGAGACTGATGATAGAAGAAAATGGGTCACTGGGGATGTTGCAAATAGCTCTAGTTTGGCAACATTGAAAGGAAAGAGAAACACGTATATGGGGAAAGAGTCTATATAAAGAAACTTATTTTTCAGGCTTATATGCATATGTATATATATTATAACTAAATTGTTTTAAGTACTTGCCATGTTTAAGGTCTTCTATTAAAACCTCTTTAAGGGGATATATGGTGACTACCAACAATGGCATAAGTTGCCGTAATTAATTTTGACAATGATTAGGCCACGCTAAAAACACACACATACACAAAAACAAAATAATGAAGCAAAACAAAAACACAGACCAAGAAGAAGAAGAAGAAGAAGAAGCAGAAACCATGTTCACGTTTAGGAGAGAGACCAGCCTCCTCCGAAGATCGTCCAGACTGGGAACTCAAAAAGATTGTGCCGAACAGCCTGGGGGAAAAATCAGTTGACAGAATAAGGAGCAGAGGAACACGCCATCAAATAGCAGTGCGTTCAGTGAGTGTGTTCAATTCCTAGACGACAGAAAGCGACTTTAGGTACCTGAGGAACAGTAGCGGCGTGATGATGCGCAAAATTAAATTCACCATCGGCCGTTTCCAATCTTCATAACCATGCAGCTAGGAGGAGTGACCTGATTCTTGCCATATAGTCAGTGTGAGTTAGAGCGAAACGTTGATCTGGTCGCTCAGTACAGGTGAACTCTTTAGCCAACTTATCAGCACGCTCAAACTCAGTAATTCCCACATGTCTAGGAACTCAGCAGAAGATAATCTCGACATCCAGTCGGCTCGCGACAACCGAGGCTTGACGGACACCACCTTTACACTACCTTGGCCGTGTGAAGGTAGCTACTCATTGCTATACTAACCGCATAGCACCACCGCATACATTATTTTAACTTACTCTTAAGAAAGTTTTAGACAAAGAAAAATTAAAAGAACGCTAAGATTAAGAGAGATAAGAATAGGCTATTCATGCTTATCTTTGATTCACATTTTATGAGGGGTGGGGGCGAAATAATAGCTTTTGTTGATTGGAAATAAGGTCAGTTAAATTGGATCTCTCAGTATAGAAGTATTATTTCTATCAAACCGTTTGAGTTGTACTTTTACAATCAAGAACATCGCGCCATTTACTTTCTCACATCATTCTATACTTTGTAGGAGAAAAGTTAAGGAAGAAATCTATTCTGGTGGAAAGATGCCACAGGCAGTTTTGTATAGGGTCGGATGTATGAAGATGTAGAAATATAAGGGGGTGAGGGGTTACTTTTCAAAACCCTCTTTTTGGCCTATCAACAAAATATCGTCGTCTTATGCGGAGCAGGTGCGCTTAATTTCATTTTGGGAGCCCGGAGACACAGCAGGGGGAAGTTAAGGTTTGAAGCCTTGTAATTTAGTCGGAATGAATTTAATTTGCTCAGTTCTGCTCCACACGCCTTCGCACAAGATGGAGTTAGTCCAAGACATAGGTGTTCCCTCCTTGAACCCCCCCTCCCCCACGCCTCTGCCTCTCTTTCTCTCTTTTGTGCCAACCTGGTTTTAATCGCATTTCTATAATGAGCTTTGATGCCGGAAGGAGTTTTTGAGTGCAATTTTGGAGTTGTGAAAAAGTGGCGTTTGAGAAATACGCCTAAGTGGAGTGGTGAGATGGAAGGAGGTTTGGAGATTTGCTCTACTGTCTCCCAACGGCACCGGCTGATGGAGAGATATTCACAGTAGGGGTGGGCTAATATGTAGTCTGGCGAGAGAGAGAGGTAGATAGTGTGGTTGTAATTCATCAATGGCCTGAATCGTTATTTCCAGGTTGCTCCTCCAACCCCAGCTTTGTGTCGATAAGGCTCTCCACACCTTTTTGTTCTTCCTCTCAACTTGTCATTCTTTCATCTTCCATGCCTAGTCTGACCTAATTATGTTTACAATAGGGCGTTTAAGCCCCCCCTTCCTCCTCAAATCTTTAGGTTTATAACGTTTCGGTCAAGCACTAATGCCATCTTCGATTTTCTTTTTCGAATTTTAATTGGAACCAAACGAGGACATCTCCCACGGAGTGTATGTAACGAGAGATACGTATAAAAAAGAGCGGTGATGATAGCGGAAGTAAAAATGTGTTGAAGATACATAATCGCAATAAACCTTCAGGCATTTGGGGCCACGAGTGCACGCAAGACTCCAAGTGTAACTTGATACTCCCTTCTAATCTGTCATCCATTCTGCCATACACTCTGATATCCACTCTGCTATCCATGCTGATATCCACTCCGCCATTCACTCTGCTTTTAAGTTTACCATTTACTCTACTATCATATCTGCCATCGACTCTGTTATCCACTCCGTCATACACTGTCATTCACTTTGCTATCCATCTGTCATCCACTCTACAATACACTGTTATTCACTCTGGAATCCACTCTGCCATTCTCTCTTGCATCCACTTTACTATCCACTGTGCCATGCATTCTGCTATCGATCCACAAAACAAGGGAACAATATCGACGCTCTTGTTACGTCGAATGCACAGAACAGTAGTGGAAGTTGTGGTAGTTCTAGCGAGTTGTTTGTTATCTTACGCCCACAAAAAAGGCTTCCTTGGGTAGGGGAAGAGTTAAAGAGAGTTGCGCACCCATTTGCTTATAGGGCTTACGAAGCTTTTCCTCGAGCTCTGTACCTGCTCAACATTGTAATATCTCCTAACTTCACCACTTTATTAATGAACCTTTTTGAAAAAACTTTAAGGTGGGGATGAATGATCCGACGATCACAGATTGTTATTTTTAATTTGATTCTATTTTTTTTTTTAAATTGATCCTTATAGTATATTTGGTAAAGATTCGTTATAAGACATTTACGATTTTATACTTTTCAAAGACATAAACATTATTAATTTTAAAAATGATGCTCACCGATGCCATCTTTAACTTCCGGAACTTAATAATAATAATGTAGTTAATTTTATTGAAAATATATTGCTATTTTGCTAGCTTCGAATCTTTCAGCGTCATTTTCAACCTAACTCCTTCAACTTTTGCCTTGATTCACTCACCTAGACCTGGACTTTTGAGATCTAGAGGCTATTTGCGCATGCGTCTTTTGCCGATATTCAACCAATACCATGTTTTTTTTTAGATTTGTTGCGATCGGATTATGTAATAGGAAGGATACTGGCATCAACTTGCAGGATTCAATAGTCCCAGCGAAAACCTCCACAAAATGGACGCACAGTGGTCTAATTAAATGCCAGCAAACTCCACTCATTTAAAATAAATGTCTTAAATAGGAATAAAGAATAAAGAATGTATAGATTAATTTGAATCTATGAATTTGAATACAAAATAAAAAATGTGTAATATATTTGTTAATGTATATATATATATATATATATATATAGAAGGCAAGCGACCGCTGGAAGTGAGTGCAGGACAAACAATGTACGAACGCGCGAAAGGTCAAATCACCTGTGTCAACAAGACAAACACGTAAACAAACATTTCGCGTCTCAGAATAGATTTATCGAAAGGCGGAAGTCTACGAAACACCTGAATAAACATACCCGCTAGCCAAAAGGAATTGTATCACAAAGCTGTGACAAGCTCATCCTGTTATATTGATAAAACTTGAGATATACAAGTAATTCGACTCAGACAGCTTTCATTGCATATATATATATATATATATATATATATATATATATATATATATATATATATAGTCAGAGCAGCTCAGTTAGGATGATTATTATATTATTAAGATTACTAGATTACACTCGTTAAGAAGATTATCTCGCTCGCGTTCCCCCTTTTAAGTTCACCAAGTCTTGTCGATCCAGAATTTAATACTTCGCGTTGAATATATATATATATATATATATATATATATATATATATATATATATATATATATATATATATATATATATACATATATATATATATACACTGCTAGTGGCCTGCAAAGTATTTTCGTGACATGTCGCTTGCCCCTTATAAGCCAATATTAGAATAAAGTTTATTTTTGCAAGGTTCTTCTTTACCTCGATTACCTTGAAACCTTCAGTAAGTCCAGCCAAAATAAAACA
The DNA here is from genome assembly GCA_963969495.1 of Ceratothoa steindachneri. Classification (NCBI taxonomy): domain Eukaryota; kingdom Metazoa; phylum Arthropoda; class Malacostraca; order Isopoda; family Cymothoidae; genus Ceratothoa; species Ceratothoa steindachneri. The sequence goes on from OZ018331.1 coordinate 124,606,389, forward strand.
CAGCGAAGAATTCATCTTTGGAGTTATATACTGAATTCCCCTTCACCATATACTGGTCCTTCCTGTAAACCGTTACCAAGGGATCCCGCTGTAAAATTTGTAATTCCTCTTCAACCCACCTATAAGTTTTGACCGGATAGTGAAGGTATAGAAGAAATAGACACAATAAGCTAACGTCAGAGACGACAAGGTAAAGAGGACTTCGTGAACGCTGTCAACATCGAGCCGCCCATTTTTAATAAAACAGCAGTCCCTGATTGGTTCAAGATTGTGGAAGCCCAATTTCACATCTCTGGAATTAAAAAAGAGGAGACTAAATTTTGCCACGTATTAGCCTCAGTTCCTCCTGAGTCCGTCAATCGTCTTCCGGTGGCCATTTTGTTGGGCCAAAATTATCCTATTTTGAGGTCAGAAGTCATTGGACTTTTCGAGAAGACAAAACCCGAATTTTTTGAGAAGCTCATCGCATCCTCTACGCTCACAGGCTGATCCTCGACCTACTCGGAAGAACTACGAAGGACTTGTAAGGCTCAAATTAATCCAGTCTCTACCAGCTAACATCGCGCCCATAATTGCCACTCAGAAAGAACTCTCCCTGACACAATTAGGAAAACTGGCTGATGAACTGATGACATTTGTTAGTGGGCAGTGCCATAATATTTATACTAGTAGTGAGTCGATAGGTCACAGTGCCGTTTCCGTGTCCAACACATTTATGACGGATATAAATAAAGATACGAGTAATAAGTATATAAATAATTCGGCGGAAAGTGCGCCGGTCAGTGCCCAAAGGTGCGTATCGTAATGGGAATTGTCCCAGTTATAGGCAAAATAATAGTGATTACAGGGCGCTTAATATACCCGGAGGATTGAGACCCTTCCGAAAAAAACAAAGACCTGTAGTTTGCCACTCACATGTATTCTTTGGGGAAAGCGTGAAATTATGCAAACCTTAATACATGAGGACCAAGTGAGAAGAAAAGGTTCAGGCCATCTTCGCCAGCCCCGGTGGAAAACTAGGAGGGCATGCCATAGCATACGCGGCCACTGGTACACCGTCTGTTTTTACCGTCGCTGCTAAAATGTGTAATAATAAATATGATTTCTTAATCGAAACTGGGGCGAGTGTATCAATAATTCCGGCTATTTTGGTGAAATCGGGTGAATTGCGCGAATCTAGTATAAATATTTCGACGGCTAATGGCGGAAAAATAAAAGTGCACGGCGAGGTTCACAAGGACATAGTGATCCCGTCTTCGTCGATTATTTAGGTGGCCATTTGTAGTTGCGGATACCACTTCACCCTTATTAGGTATCGACTTTTTAAGGCATTATAATTTTTTAGTAGATTGTGCGCGTGGCATACTAATAGACGAACAAACTAAACTTGTGTCGGAGGTAAGATTATCTGGAGAACTTGTTGTAGCCTTAATTATCAATGACCTTCAGCACCTACCGCCCCATTGCAGAGCCATTTTGGAAAAATATGAGGCTCTGTACGGACCCGCACCCGCTCAGCTCTCTCCGTCATCGCCGAACTCAATGACGCATGCAGTCGAAACTGTTAGTGTTCCACCGATATTCGCAAGTCCTAGGCCTCTTCCAATAGAAAAGCCACAAATTGCCAAAGAAACTTTTGAAACACTATTGAAGCAGGGGGGCGTGCGCCCGTCAAAGTCACCATGGGCTTTGCCAATTTACATGGTGCCAAAGAAGTCTCCCGGTGAGTACAGGGTGGTCGGCGATTTCAGAGCGCTCAATGCGATCACAAAGCCCGACAGGTATCCGTTGCCACGAATTCAAAATGTTACGAACCATCTCCAGGGCAAAAGGATCTTTTCAAGGTTAGACCTGCTTTATGCCCATCATCAAATCCCTATGAACCAGGCAGACATAGAGAAAACTGCGATCACAACCCCATTTGGTTTGTTGGAGTACGTTAAGATCCCCCTTTGATCTCCTAAATGCAAGCTGCATATTCCAACGGCACATAGGCAACCTGTTTTGAGCATTAGGGTTCGTTTTTGTGTATATAGATGACATCCTGATATATTGAGACAATATGGACGACCAGCTGAAGCATTTAGAGCTAGTCTTTAAAATCCTGGTCGAAAACGGTCTGAGAATGTTCTTTGATTAGTGCTTGCTGAAGAAGGAGAAAATAGATTTTTTTTAGGGCATCATATTTCGGTGGAAGGAATCTACCTACCAGCGAAGAAAATGGAGGAAATTAGAGACATACCGTTACCAAAGGACTACAAGGAGCTTCGAAGATATTTGGGCATGTTAGTTTACTACCGCAGAATGATTCCTAACTTTGCGTGGTTCGCTTGGAACCAAAGGTTCGAAAGCTCGTGTGGAATGATGAGGCACGAGAAGCATTTGAAAATACCAAAATCGGCCTTAATCGGCTCAGTTAAATTCTGTCACCCGCTGCCTAATTATTCGCTATACCATCTGGTGAGCATTGCTCCCAATACACGGCAGGTGCAGCCATGCACCAAATGGTTGATGGATCTGTAAAACTGGTGGCATTCTTTTCGTGCAAGCTGAGCCGGACGCAGCAAGCATACTGCACCTACGACATAGAGCTCCTAGCGGCGTATATTGCTGTCATGCACTTCAGGCCCCTGATTGAAGGTCGCCACGTTACCTTGTGCACTGATCACAAGCCTTTAGTATCAGCTTTTGCATCTCCATTAAGTGCTAAAACAGACAGGAATCAACGCTATTGGACAGCCATTCTAGGGTACGTCAGTGATATCGCTTACGTGCATGGTCAGGACAACGTAATCGCTGACTGCCTTTGAAAGAACGTCAATTTGGTCCAAATTGACTCTCTTGACCTCCGAGCTTTGGCGGCAGCGCATGATAATGACGAAGAAACGAAGGAATTTCGCTCGCAACTAAAATCTTACCCTTTTCCTGAGGAAGTTCAGCTTTGGTTTGATGTAATACCAAAATACGCACGACCTTTGTCCCTTTGGCATGAAGGAGAACTATCTTCACTCAATTACATAATCTGCCACACATTGGAATTAAGGATTACTTTGTCTCATCAAATCTCGATATTTCTGGCCCAATTTTTGACAGGGATATTAATTTCTGGACGAGGGAGTTCCTCCCTTGTCTATCGTTCAGGATTAATCGCCTCACGAAATCCCTGATCCTGCCTATTGATATTCTATCCACAAGGTTAGAAACTATGCATATCGATAGAGTTGGACCACTCCCACCACGCACACTGCCTGGACAATCCTAGCCCTCACACAATCGGTATTTACTATCATGCATCGACCGAGCAACGAAATAGATCGAAGCGGTACCGATTCCGGACATAAGTGCCGCAACGGTCACGTTGGCTTTCCTAGACGGGTGGATTTCCAATTCGAATCAGAACTATTCAAGGAACTGTCTGCCCTCGTTGGTTTCCATCGTCCCCACACAACGGCGTACCGCCCGTCTAGGAACAGGATGGTGGAAAAGGCACATAGGACTTTGAAGTGCTCCATAATGGCCCGTCGAGAAGGTTAGCTGGTGGTATTCCCAATTGTCCTTTTAGGTATTCGTTCTTTTCCCAATAACTCTGGATTTTTAACTTTTACGGCAGTCAGTGGGGCCACGCTCTTGTGCCCAAAACCTTTGGTTCCGTCACTGACATCGTCATCGACGCCGACTCCAAAATTATTAGAGGACTGGCATCAACCATGGCACAAGTCGACTCCGCGAAGGCATCCATAGGGCACCTGCACTCGCTGCCCAAGCCTTTCATCCCGCAAAATGTTCGCGAAACAACTTATGTGTGGGTCCGAATAGACCGCGTGCGCAAACCACTAGAAGCGTCACATTCTGGCCCTTTCGCGGTAATCCAGCGTGGCAATAAGGTTTGCACTTTGGAATTCCCTGACGGAAGAAGGGACACTGTATCAGTGGACAGATTAAAACCGGTGTGATTATCAGCCAAAATAAGAACACAGTGAAGAATTCATCTTTGGAGTCAGATAATTAATTCACCTTCATTTAAGTCGGTTACCCATTAATTGGTAATTCTCCTCCGGTACACTCCTATAAATTGGTGACTATCATAATCGGTAACCCCATAACTAAGGGACATTTATAGAACATTATCCCCCATAAGTGGTAATCCACCTATAAATCTGTATCTGCTATGCGCATGCGTCTTTTGCCAATGAGCCAATAGCATTTCGTATTGCATTCCCGTGTATTTCGAACGATTTACAGCTGTATTTTTGTTCTAAATTTATATGGTATAATGGCGTGCAGCTGCTGTGGTAAGTTGTGATTAAAGGATTTGAAAGGGCAAAAAACCAGTGCAGATTTTCCGTTAGTGCGTTTAAGGGCACGTTGCTTTCTAATGGCCGCATTTGAACAGGTGCCATCCGTTTATTTATTAACTGTTTTCAGCGCAAAGCTTTGATTCAAACTAGAGGCCTATTGACATATGCAATCGAATGTTGCATTCAAATCTGAAGGTAGGCTTTTGAATTAGGAATATTACGAGGGTTTTTTAAGGTTGCAGGGTGTGTGGGTGGTGCAACCCCCAACAATTCAGTGGGAGTATCGGGGGCGAAGCCCCCCCCCATTTCGAAAATACCTAATTTTTATTTTTTTTTAGTGAAAATAGCCTAAAGTAGGCGGCGTTATCGTCTTAAATTACCAGGTTAGATCCGGTCTGGTTCTATGTGATCTAAATGATTTTGTTGATGTTTTTCTTATGCAGTTTTATGTGTAGTTTTCGGATCCTAAACTCGTTTTCGCTGGAAATACATACTTTTCCTATTATGGGTCTTCCTTCGAATATTGGCGAAGTATGCATTTCCTGGGAGAAGGAGTGTCAGATCTGAAGCGTACATATAAAACTGCATAGGAAAAACACTTTTTAAAATTCATTTGCGAAAATGTGTTAAAACGAATCTTTATCCTATATTTATAGATTGGCGGTGTTATTCCTTTAGAAATTGGTTCTTTATTATTTTTTTTAAATTGGTCATTCCATTAATTTTTAAAATCTATCCTTTGATGCCTTTTAAAATGGATTTAAAAAAAAAAAATTCTTTCCATTATTATTTTTAATTGGTAGGTTTATTATTTTAAAAATATGGTCCTTTATTTTTTTTAAATTGGTGTTATTGTTTAATAAGTCCCTCTATTCTTTTTTTAATGGATTCGTTTATTCTTGTCTATTTGTTCCTTTTTTCCAAATTGGTCCTTTTAGAATTTTTAGTTAATCCTTTTTATGGTCGTTTTACTTTTTTAATTGGTCCTTTTATTATTTTTATTTGGTAATTCTATTTGTTAAATTGGCTCGTTTATTTTTTAAGTTGTCCATTTATTCCTTTTAATTGTTTATTTTATTATTTTATTGATCCTTTTATTCCTTTTAAATTTTCCATTGATTCTTTTTAAAATTTTGTCATTTTATTTTTATTTAAATTTGTTCTTTTTTGTTTTATTGCTCCCCTTATCGTTTTTAAATTCGTTCTTTTATTTTTTTAAAAAATTTGTCCTTTATTCCTTTTTAAATTGGCCATTTTTAATCTTATTTTACTTTATCAATACATGGTAAGCAAATGGGCTTTAATGGTTGGTGGAAGAAGACTAGAAAGCCTACACTTCCCGGCGACCACCCGCCTCGCCTCTACCACCTGGCCACACCTTCACCCCAGCAGGAACCCCCGCGGTAGAGTTTTACCACGGGATAAAGCCCCAACTACCTAAATACCAGCTACATTTATGGAAAATTACGGTCGTAAATGTGGGCTAAGTGCTAACCGAGTGGAATCACCTATTCGCCCATTGATTGGGCTTCATACATCAGGGGTGGTTATTTCTCGCACGGCCTCTCGATTCAGGTCGCCATTGCTTGCGGGGGGGGGGGGTATTCTGGTAACCAGTCGTTTGATCCCTACGTTAAACTGAGGTTCTCGACTGAGATATATATCACACGTACGAATGGGTATGTCGCTTCAGACGGTGCGAAAATGTAAAAACCATAAGGGAGATAGAAGGTGCTGGCACTATGTGAAACAAATATGATGGAGAATGAAAAGTTTGTGTCACACTAGACGGTGTGAATCGTTTAAACCCGAAAAGGAGGAGATGGGAGTTACTTGCACTATCTAAGAAAACATAATATGGAAGAATTTATGTGGCATCAGATGGTTCGAATGGTTGTTAAAAGCTGTAACAAGGGAGATTCACTATGCAAGACAAACATGATAGGCAATGAAGAGGTTTGCGTGGAATTAAATCGAACAAATCAGCGGTTGAAGCTTATTTATCGAAAGAACATTTAGATTATTTCTAGGATAATATCCTGAAACTAGATTTTATCACTAGATCTTGAACATAGATTAATAAAAAGTAACTAACACCTCGCTAGGGCTTTAGGAATTTCCTAAGCTTTCGTTCCGTGCATATTTAGTATTCTCGCACTACAAGCAAGTGTCCCGAGTAAGATTAAAATTGTCGTTCACCCTTTAAAGAGCAAATTCAAGAGTAAAACATAATATGTTATGGCATAAATCTCACTGTCTATTGCCTCTCTCGGAGAGAATCTATAATCTTCTTACTGCATTTATTTTATGCTTCCAGCCGGTGATTCTTAACTTGTATTGTTTCATGTTTCCAGTGGATGATTCTTAACTTGTTTAGTTTAATGATTCTCTGAATTGTCCTTATTTTATGTGTGCTTTTGTGTTCACTATCCAAGTCAATACTGGCAAGATACATTGATTAAATACGTTTAGCTTTGAACAAAGAGTCATGTCACTTCTCAGGACAATAGCCAATCTTACCTACCTCTCTCCAGCTTGATATTATTCTTCTACTTATTTCTTTTTCCATTCTCCCACTAGTGGTCACAAGTTGTCCTAGGTTTACGCATTCGTGTACCAGCTATGAAATTTCGGAGTCACTTGCTTATCTTCTGCAACATTTTTTTATCTTTATTTTCATCTTTGAAAAAGTTTATCTTTCAATCCAACTCTGATATTATGTTGGGATAATTCTGTTTTACTTATGATAATTCTTATTGATTTGAGGCAAATAATAGTACTTGGTCAGCACCACGGATAAATAAATATCATATCAATTCTGATTCCCTTTTGTTCCTACTTCAAAGTCCTGAATATTTCCTTACACACTATTGCAAATAGTATGGGGCAGATTGGGCCCACTGTATCAATTTTTTATTTGTGTTTTATTAAAGACAGAGTTCAGCCTAAATGACGATGTTACATGACTGCATATAAGAGTATGCCAATGTAGGTTTTGTTATTTCCTTGATTCTGCAGTGCTATTAGAATTCAATTCGTGTTTACTGAATCAAAGATTTTTTATTAGTTATTTCGTATTCATTTGTTCTCTGCAATAATTGTCGAACATCCTGTAATGATCAAAAATATTATAGTTACTTCTGAAACATGCTTTTTGCGGTGGCTAAACAAAGCGCTGTTTGTGTTAGTCTGTTGGTAATGAGAGACTGATTAGCTTGTAGTTCTCCAAGTTTCCCCTGTCGCCTTTTTTGAATAACAGTGCAATTTTGTAAAGAGAGTATCAAGTATCTTCCCTTCTCTATAAGGTTGATTACAGCACCATTCTCCACTGGGTTTTACCATTTTTCCTGCTTGTAAGTAATTGAAAATTTAGTTCTTTTTAACTCCTGGGACTTCCGCTTCATTTAATGAAAAGTGTGGATCTCGAGTACGGTGGGCATTGCTACGAGGGGCAGTCAATAAGTTTTGCAATTCAGATATAAGGAAACGAGATATGAGGAAAAGTGTTTTATTATTTATCAATATAACTACCCTCGACTTCAATGCACTTGCACCATTTGTCCCTGAGGCTTCGAATTCCCTACAACCAGAAATCTCCCGACTGCTGTTCAATCAACTCTTGGACGGCGAGCTGGACATCTTCATCGTCCCCAAACCAGCGTCCACGCAGTGCAACCTTGAGCTGGCGGAATAAAAAGTAGTCGCTAGGGGCCAGATCTGGACTGTAGGGGGAATGGTTGAGCTCCTTGAATCCGCACTCACGCAGGGCAGCTTGTGCAAATCTGGCCTTGTGGACTTTGACGACGTTAAAGTCGATCATGTGGCGTGAGGTTTCTAGGGACCCAACGGAGAGATACCTTGGTCAGGGCCAAATTGTCGTGGGTGATGTTGATAATATTACCGAGGGATATTCCAAGTTCTCACTCGATTTCTTCGACCTTCACCCGTCGATTTTCGAGGATCCTCCTCTCCACACGGGCCACATTGTCCTCGTTGGTCACGTCTGACGGGCGTCCTGGACGGGGGTCATCTTAAAGGGACTCACGACCATGGCGGAACTCCCTATTCCAGCGTGCAATGGTTGGATAGGACGAGGCGGTGTCGGTGTACACTGCAACCATGCGTTCATGGATCTCTTTTTCATTCTTGCCTTCCTTGGTCAAAAATTTGATCACTGCGCGGTGCTCAACCTTCTCCATTATTGAAATATTTGTGACTGACGATCTGCGATCAGCTACGGCTTCTTAAATAGACGAGGCAGGAGCGTGCGGCTGCAGGTCCTGACTCGTCATAACTTGTCCTAACACCCCCATAAACAGCCATCCCACCTCCTCAGGTTTGCCCTACCGGTTCGCAAAACCTATTGACCGCCCCTCGTATCATATAGTTCCTAATGAAATTCTTAAATTATTTCAGCGATCTTTATCTTACAGTGTTGTCATTTTCTATCTGCCAATTGTTAGATTTTTTGTCTCGTTTGAGGATTTGTTGTCTTTAATGTTTTTGTACACTAGATTTTATTATATGATATATGTGTTTCCCAGAGTTGTTATTTAATAAGGTTGTTTATTTGATAATGTGCGATCTTTTCTCTAATTGTTCCATCTCGTCTCATCTTTCACCTAATCTTAAAAAGTGATTTCGTAGCTTGATATATTTCTGTGTTAAACGACTTTAATTCATTACTATTTGCCAAAGTAAACATTGTAAAATAGTTTATGTTACATTATTGTTGCCGTTTTCTTATGAGGATTGCGTCATTTGAACATGAAGTTTATTAAACTTGTGTGTTAGAATAATTTGGAATTTGTAGTGACTGCTAAAAGAGCCAATTGTCACAGTTCTTTGTAGTTGTGTTAGATTGATTTTTTGACACAACCACTTGCTTGGTGTGGATGAGGGGCGTCTCCCAGGTGTACATCATGCACTGAAAGTTATTTATTTTACTTTGTATGCCAGGACTCAGTGTGTTAATATTTTCTGTCATGACTTTGGCTCTTACTTATTTTAGATCCATTTTGATTTTACTCCTGAGATATCTGTGTTCGCTACATGTTCTGAAGGAGTAGATACCAGATATGTTTTTAACAAAAAAAGGAGTGTGCAAGAGTATGTAATCAAGTTAGATTTTATGCTCCACAAATGTCCATCTTCTGTTTGTCTCTCTTGGAAAAAACAGCTTCATAGTGTAAAGCTGTGGTTTTCAACCGGGAAGCCGCGAGACCCACCTAAGGAAGAATGCCGCGGGAGCGACTGACAAATCATTTTTAAAATGCCTAAATTGCAAAAAGTCTAACGACAATTGAAAATATTTTGAAACTAGCTTTTTTGCATTGTGCAACATAAAATCAACGAAAAGAGAAAGACTGCAGAGTGTGAATAAAGAAATGAGAGTTGCCTTGCCAACTATACCTATTGCCCAACTATGCTCAAATTGCCCATTAAACTTTTAAAGGTAATATTTAGTTATTTTAATTTTTTGTGTCTTATTCCGATTACATTAAGTTAAATGTCAATTGTGGTTAATTTTGAAAGTGCTTAGGATGCCACTCTCATAAAAAGGTTGAAAACCACTGATGTAAAGGATTGCTCCCCAAATTCGACTAGTCTGTTTCCGCGTTAATTTTCTTCACCTTCTCTGAGTTTTCTTACCGATCGACTAATGTGTCCTTATTCTTTCATCTTTGCATTAATTCCCCGCCCCAATTATCTTGAACTAACCGTTTCTTTGTGTATGTACATTCATGAGTGTTACATAAAAACTTTGAACATCTTCCTCCGAGTATTATGTCCTGTGTCGGCTTGGATTCTTGATACTGTAATAATTAATTTGATTAATATATCGGATATTTCTATAATTTCTCTTAGGAATGGGGCTATGTATCAGTGTATGAAAAAGACTACGATAATTGTGTCGTTTCTACCTTTATACCGGAATAGGATCGTTTTTCAGTGTGTATTATTCCTACCTTCCTTCTTACGTCCATTCTGTCTTCTTTCTTCTAGTAGTTTGTAGAGCTTAGTGTCATTTGAAATTATCTGAGGTAGGTATTTAACAATGCGTCCTGCTGTATTTATGTATGCAACTTCAAGACCCCCTCTTTCAACTCCATTTCCCTACCCCCTTCAACCCCTAACCCCCTATGGAAACCGTTATCCCGCTTCCTCTTAATAAAACCAAAAGAGCATCAGTGCTGGAAACAAAGCGTCGTCTCTCGTATAATCTTCACCCCTTTCCTGCGTGTTGTATCGCTTCATTAGCCGCGTTTGTCTATCACCGTCTCTGGTCGTTGTTTTGGACGGCGGGTCCTTGATCTAACGTCTTCCTTCCGTATTATTTATGCAGCCGAATCGAGAAATGACAATCGTAAATAATGAACCGAATCAATTCGCAATGACGCTCCGGCCTCTGACTCCGGCGTCGTTTATCAACGCTTATCCCAAAAGGAAAGCGACAAGTTGCATTTGTAATAGGAGAAGCTCCTCCCGGCGCCCTCCCAGTGCCCTTCTGATGCCCCCCTTCCTCCATCCCCAGCACATCGCCGAAATAACACTCTCCTGACGAGGTGCAGGTACCGCCACCGGCCTCGGATTAATGGCAGTGTTATGTGACGGGGCTTGTAGCTTGAAAACAAAAGCAGTGAGTGTGTAGGCGTGAGTGAAGGTGTTTTGTGTATAATTGTGTTAGAGAGAAGATGGAAAGGGTCGCATGTCCTTCCCCCACCCTGTGTGCTTATGCAATTACTTGTTATGTGTGATGTAAGTGTAGTGTATGCCTACGTGCGCCTGTGTGAAAGAGAAATAAAACAAGGAAAAGACGAGTGCAACGGCATCCCAGTACGATTGAATGACGTGCATGGAAATGTATGCGCGTGTAAGAGAAAAAAAGAAGCCACGCGTGTACACCCGTATCCTATTCAGATGTTTGAGTGTTTATAGGTATGAGAAAGAAAAGAGAAGGTAGACACGCATGTACACCCGTGTTGTGTCTGTGTGAGTGTGCTTATGTGCGGGAGAACATACGGTAAACATTCCCGCTGTCATGCTTCCTTCCCGGAAAGATGCGCCTACCAACCGGGGCAGGACAATTCGTAGAAAAGTGAAGATGAAATATAAAAGTAAAGAAAGACTGAAGAGAGACTTAATTAATCTATGTAATAATAAAACGTAAACCAATGCGGGCATCCTCAGTTAAATTTGAGCGAAAAGCTCGGAGAGCGGTGAAGTTGGGGGAAGAGTACATAGCTCAAAGAGTACCTGGGACATTATAGGGGTGGATGCACGCAACTCTCCTTCACCTACCTCAAGAAATCAATTGCTCCAACCCTGAGTACTTGCCCTCCTTCAAAACTCCTCAAGAACAGAAAAAAATGTGGTTATATTTATGACTCACCTCCCCCCCCCAACACCAAATTACACTTACAAGTTGTTAAGTGGAGGATGAGCAGCCTAACAAACTTCATTGGGGAGGTGCCCCCCTCACCCTCGTTGGTTTTCGTTTATTAGTGTTAAGTAACAAAGTGTTATTTGACCTGACCTCACTGGAGGTATACTTTAAATATCCATGGTTGATACAATATTATGGCCAACCTTTAGTGGAGAAGAGGGTCTTTATCGCTTATGACTTCTTCTAGGTTTATTATAAAGTCACCACAATTAGTCATGTCACTCGCTATGCTGAATTTCGTTCAGAGAGGGACAATTTAATATATTATTATTTTAGGAGAGATGAAATTTGGGAGTATTTTTGTTATAAAATAAACTAGATTGAACATTTGCCGATGTAATAAATTTAATTTAGGCAATTTCATTTTTACTTTATTGCGGTATTTCATGCTGTACTGGCGAAACATTTTGAAACAGTTTTGTTCCAAAACCAGATGGCCAAATTTCCCCATTATTTTACCTTTCCAGTTTAATTAACGTTATATATTATTTAATTTTTAATCATCGATATCAGAAAGATATTTTAATCAACATTTGACTTTTTTTAATTTTATCCTTATAATAATTAATTTTCCAACCTAACCTGTTATAAAAATAATTTATTACTTGGCGACACATCACAACAAACGTCAAACAAAACAATTCGAAAATTTATAAAAGATATAAATAATTTTGAAAAAGCATTTTTGAAAATGTCGCATGGATAATTTGTGCAACTCTAGTTAGATGGTACCTTGCCCATTAACGAGGGAAAGTGCATCCAGTATTACGAAAGAAGCGATTGAGAGCCCGATTCAGATAGATTGGAAGCGTAATTTCCTGGTTGAACGTCAGACTAAATGGGTTCGAGCAATCGAGAACTACGAAGCAATCAAAAGAGAAAAAGACCGAAGTTCGAACAACAAAGAATAGTAGAGGATTGGGAGCCCGATTCGGATAGATCGGAAGCGGAATTTCTTAGTTGAACGTCGGAGAAAAATGGGTTCGAGTAATCAAGAACAACGAAGAAATCAAAAGAGAAAAAGACCAAGGTTCGTACAAAAAATACAGTAGAGGATTGGGAGCCCTATTCGGATAGATTAAAAGGGAAATTTCCTGGTTGAACTTCGGACTAAATGGGTTCGAGCAATCAAGAACAAAGAAGAAATCAAAAGAGAAAAAAACCGAGGTTCGAACAACAGTAGAGGATTTTGGATAAACAAGAACAATAAAGTGAACAAAGGAAAAACTTTCCGAGGCAAAAATAATAAAGAAAAAAACTATAGCAAACGAGCAACATTATTATTTTCTATTATTTCAACATTTTAATGATATAAAATACATGCAATTAATGAAATTTTGTACAAATTTTGTTGGGAGATGATTGCATGTTTTACGGTGCTGAACTTTTGTTTATTTTTAGCGCAACCCGCGATTGTCATAAGAATGGTTAGCGCAGCCCGCGATTGTCATAAGAATGGTTAGCGCAGCACGCGATTGTCATAAGAATGGTTAGCGCAGCCCGCGATTGTCATAAGAATGGTTAGCGCAGCACGCGATTGTCATAAGAATGGTTAGCACAGCCCGCGATTGTCATAAGAATGGTTAGCGCAGCACGCGATTGTCATAAGAATGGTTAGCGCAGCCCGCGATTGTCATAAGAATGGTTAGCGCAGCACGCGATTGTCATAAGAATGGTTAGCGCAGCCCGCGATTGTCATAAGAATGGTTAGCGCAGCACGCGATTGTCATAAGAATGGTTAGCGCAGCCCGCGATTGTCATAAGAATGGTTAGCGCAGCACGCGATTGTCATAAGAATGGTTAGCGCAGCCCGCGATTGTCATAAGAATGGTTAGCGCAGCCCGCGATTGTCATAAGAATGGTCAGCGCAGCCCGCGATTGTCATAAGAATGGTTAGCGCAGCCTACTGTTGAAATAGAAATGATTAGTCCAGCCTGAGGTTGCCATGTGAATGATTATCACAGCCAAAGGTTGGCATAAGAATGATTATCTCACCCCGCGGTTGCCATAGGAATAATTACTACAGACCGCGGTTGTCATGGGAACGATTAGTCACAGCAAGTGACTATCTGATGATTATTTTTCATCTTAATTTAACCGTCACACCCGGCCAATTTTACATGTCACCAAATGTATAAATAAAATAAACAAATAACCAATAATAATAATGCAATGGCTATTAAATTCCTCTGAAATTATGGTGCCGGCTGTCCATTATGGCAAAAACAATTTGCATTTTAACTGACGAATGTCAACGCGGTACTTCAAAAATTTACATCCAAATCAATAGTTATTGACTGCTTTTTATTACTTCTACGCCACTCTGTCGTTAATTATTATAAAAATGAAATTACCTTAGATCATATGTATAATTTGCTAATTACTGGGAAGGAACTGACTAAATTTACCCTGGTTAAATGGATTCGATGGCGAAAGAATGAGAGAGACAAAGCACGGGAAGAAGACATGAAAAGGAGTGAAGAAAAGTGAAGCAATGGTTAATGTTAAGGATAACTATTGTGGGACATTTTATTAATAATTCATGATGGAATTCTAATGGGTGATGTTTATGTCTCTAGAACGAGCTCGTAAAAAGAAACAAAGAACTTGGTGTTACGAAGTTAACCATTTTCAAGGTTTCCATTATAGAAATTAGAAGGGACAAATGAAATAACCCTGTGAAACGACGGGTTTAATATACCAAACCAGAATAGTTACCGATTAAACAACTTATATCGGTAAAATTCACTGAAATGAGCGGATATAAATTATTGGGGCTCCTAATATGAACCAATACACGCAGAAAAAAAATAATGCATCTCGTTATGAACAGTAAAACTCCTTACGGTTTTAACAAGGAAATTATCGGAATAACACTCTATTTCATAGAGATGAAAAATTGAGAGGTACTTTCCGAAACGATGCAACAAATTGGTTGAGGGGGCGGGGTGTCCCGAACGCCACTATCCTGTTTTGTTTATTTTATCTTATTTTTATGTCTTTATTTGCTAAAATGTGGTTAAGTCTATTGATAATGATAATAACAACAATAATAGAGTAGTTTACTATAACGCTCTTCAAGGCCAATAGCTTCACAGAGCGCGTGTCAATCAACTAAAGAAAGACCATGGGAAGGAGGATGGAGAGAAGAAGGAAGAGAAAGAGGAAGAGCAAGAGAAGGCGGGAGAGGAGAGAAGAGAAGAGGAAGAGGGGAGAAGTAGAAGGAGGACTAGGAGGAGGAAGATGAGAAAGAGGAAGAGGAGTAAAATGAAGAAGAAGAAAAAGAGTAAGAAAAACAGGAGGAGGAGGGTGATATAGCGGAAGACGAGGAAGAGGAGGAGGAAGAAGAGGAAGAAGAAAAGGAAGAAGAGGACGACGAGGACGATGAGGAGGAGGAAGAGGAATAGAGGAGGATGAGTGTACCCAATTACAAAGTATCTACGACCCAAAGATCTACTCGAGGCTAGTTCAAGAAACAAGGACAAAGGTCCTAGGTCATACCTAGTTAGAGGTGAAAGACAGGTATAAGGAAGGGTAGCTAAGGTAAAGAAATAGTTTAAACCAGTCTTATTTCTCTAAAGTTCTATTTTAAAATAATATTTATCGGTTCGATTGTCTTAATTATATTTAACTGTAGTGCCTTTGACGACCTTCCTTAACCAGGTTATTCCAAGTTTGTCTTATTTTATAAGAAAATAAATTTTGTACTATCTCAGTGTTGAATCTTTTGTTTGCTACTTTGAGACGGTTATTTATAAAAACCGCTTGGTTATAATTTTTAATAACAAGGCCGTTTCGTATTTAAAATTAATCAATATGTTGATCGTGTAGATGCCGATCGTCCAGAGAAAGTAAATTGATGTGCTTCAGTCTACTTTTGAACAATCTCTTTCTACATATGTAAGTGAGTTTAATTTCGTCGCTATAGACTGGACACGCCAAAATCCTTTCGCATATATGGGAAGTAGAATTGTACCACAAATTCTACATGAGGTAATACATGAGGAATAATATTTTTCGATTTAAATTTAAAATGTCTGGCTATATCCTTGAACTCTATTTACATTTAGTAAAGATACATTAAATTGTTTGGAAAATATGAGGTCACTCCAGATTAAGAAATTTGAGAACCCAAATTGTGATCTCTTCGATGGTTATCAGGAACTATTCGTATCAATTCACACTTGTTCCACGTAAATGGTATTTGATATCTTCCTGACTATTTGACTACTCTATATCTTTTTGCAACTTTCCACATTCCCTAAGGTATTTTGCCATCGTGCCTAGTTTTGTGTCATCAGCAAAATTGATAATTTTACATGACAAATTCATATCGAGATCGTTTATATAGACTAAAAGAAATAAGGGCCAGAGAACCTTTCCCTGGATCAGGAATTGTGTAATTCCTGTCTTGTTACTAGGGTCGAGTTGTTATTTAGATCTTCCATGGTCAGTAATTATGTAATTCCTTTCTTTTTACTGGGTTAGAGTTAATATTTATACCTTTCCAAGTTTGTCATTGTATAATTCATTTCTTGTTACTTCGGTTGAGCTGTTCTTTAGACCTTCCTAGGTGAAGAATTGTGTAATTCCTGTCTTGTTACTAGGGTCGAGTTGTTATTTAGATCTTCCATGGTCAGTAATTATGTAATTCCTTCCTTTTTACTGGGTTAGAGTTATTCTTTATACCTTTCCAGGTTTGTCATTGTATAATTCATTTCTTGTTACTTGGGTCGAGCTGTTCTTTAGACCTTCCCAGGTGAACAATTGTGTAATTCCTGTCTTGTTACTAGGGTCGAGTTGTTATTTAGATCTTCCATGGTCAGTAATTATGTAATTCCTTTCTTTTTACTGGGTTAGAGTTATTCTTTATACCTTTCCAGGTTTGTCATTGTGTAATTCATTTCTTGTTACTTGGGTCGAGCTGTTCTTTAGACCTTCCCAGGTGAACAATTGTGTAATTCCTGTCTTATTACTAGGGTCGAGTTGTTATTTAGATCTTCCATGGTCAGTAATTATGTAATTCCTTCCTTTTTACTGGGTTAGAGTTATTCTTTATACCTTTCCAGGTTTGTCATTGTGTAATTCATTTCTTGTTACTTGGGTCGAGCTGTTCTTTAGACCTTCCCAGGTGAACAATTGTGTAATTCCTGTCTTATTACTAGGGTCGAGTTGTTATTTAGATCTTCCATGGTCAGTAATTATGTAATTCCTTCCTTTTTACTGGGTTAGAGTTATTCTTTATACCTTTCCAGGTTTGTCATTGTGTAATTCATTTCTTGTTACTTGGGTCGAGCTGTTCTTTAGACCTTCCCAGGTAAACAATTGTGTAATTCCTGTCTTGTTACTAGGGTCGAGTTGTTATTTAGATCTTCCATGGTCAGTAATTATGTAATTCCTTTCTTTTTACTGGGCTAGAGTTATTCTTTATACCTTTCCAGGTTTGTCATTGTGTAATTCATTTCTTGTTACTTGGGTCGAGCTCTTCTTTAGGCCTTCCCAGGTGAACAATTGTGTAATTCCTGTCTTGTTACTAGGGTCGAGTTGTTATTTGGATCTTCCATGGTCAGTAATTATGTAATTCCTTTCTTTTTACTGGGCTAGAGTTATTCTTTATACCTTTCCAGGTTTGTCATTGTATAATTCATTTCTTGTTACTTCGGTCGAGCTGTTCTTTAGACCTTCCCAGGTGAACAATTGTGTAATTCCTGTCTTGTTACTGGGATCGAGGAATTTTTTCAATTTCCTCGGGGAAAAAAAAAAATATATATCTAGGTTTTCAAATTTCGGCCCAACAAACTCGTTAATAAAATTGCATTCCGCGTTCTTCCTGCCCCTCCCCCTGCTCCAAGATTTTCATTGGCTTCAGGGATGATAGTGCTTTCTCGATATTTGCTTCTAGAATGTGGAAAGATCTGCCTGCTCCAATATCTTATCACCTTTCCTCGGTGCCTTCAAAAGTATCATGAAACCCATCTCTTTTCATGAGCCTATCCTTATTAGGTAGGCTCTTGAAGATTGTCATAGAAAAAAGCTTATCATTGCAGCCAAATTTACTACTCTAAAATATTAAATAGGAACTCAATATTGCCGTGAAGACTGGAAAAAGGACGCTGTTTTTAGGATAGTTTTTTGTATTAAAGCAACGAGACTAGTTTTGGGAGTATCCTGCTTCGATCATCAGCCTTAAGGGCCTTCCAGTCTTGACATGAGAGAGCAGAGTTATTCTCCGGTAAGAACCAAAGCCGGCATTGATATCTATCTCCTTTTTCTTCATATTCTTCTTCTTCTTCTTCTTCTTTTCTATCTCTGCTTTTCTCTCTATATCATTCTCTCTCTGTGTCTCTTCCTCTCTCTTTCTAGCAATACCTCTCTCTCTCTCTCTCTCTCTTCTCTCTATGAGCGCACGAAGTCTACCGTGAACGGACCTCTGTAATTACGCTGAATAAAACATTTTATTCGTTTGATTTATTATTCCTATTTAGTGGCACCTGCTGTAGCATTACTGAAGTCATACAATTTGCATACACCATAATCAGTTGATTAGAAACTGAGTTTCATTCCAGTCAACTTCAGTAGATTTGCCAAACATCATCGGACGCATATCTCTCTCCGTTTTACCTCTCAAACTCGTCCTTTATTTGTGATTGACAAAGAATTTAAACATCATAAAGTTACACCTGCAAAGGTAAATATCTTTGGCATAAAACTCATTTTGACCTTTTTCTCACAATCTTTCCATCATTGTTGTAAATGTGCGATGCGTTCAAACATTCCTTAAGCTCGTATCTTCGTGTCTATATTTCACTAAAGTTATGTCATTGCGTCTCACAATTAGACTTTAAAAGTTATGGTGACGATAAATTCTTGAGAAAATAGAAAAAGATAAAAAATTCGATAATATGATTTCGTTCTTCCCACCTGGGACTCATTCTAAGGGGAAGTGGAGAAGGGGGATTCTTGGTTGATTCCCCTCTTTTGTAACTTGGTGCCCCTTCCGTCCCTCTGAAAGTACGGCCGCAATTTCCCCTTCGTCCAAGCCCCAGGACACTCTCTGGCACCACTTGAAATTGATTCTTTCCCCACTTCTAACCCTAGGAAAGAGGTGTGTAAAAGATGGACTTCGGGTGAAGGAGAGGTGTACACACGAACAAATCGAGATATGTTCGTGTTGAGTTGAAAGTAGGAGTAGCACAGCTGGGATATCAGACTTTTACACTCTTCTTCCATCCTTGGTTGTGTGGAAGAATAAGGGAAGTTCAGACAACACAAGTAAATAGATGAGCAATGAAATGTTAACAAAAGCAAGAATGAAATGGATTGTCACGGCCAAGTTCCTTAACCTCGAATCCGGAGGATAGAGGAAAAATTAAGTCAACAAAGAAAAATTTCTTAAAATTAGTTAAGAGCAAAAATTTGAATCCCCTAAAGGGAGACTAGAAAATCGAGTCTTATGTAGACAGAAAATAAAACTAAACTAACTACTAAACCCTCCAAACAAACTAAAATTACGCGATATAAAAGATAATCCCGGAATTATAGGCCAAAAACAGCAGCTCTAGAGAGAGAGAGAGTTGAACAAAACAGCTATTCGTACAATAAGTATAGACCAAAAATACTTTAGTGAGGAAAAACAGCTAGTGGAACAACTAAAAGGGAGACGAAGAAGGAATATTTAATTGATTGCAATTATAAATGGTAATCCAGGGAAAGTGAACCCCAAGGAAAACACTTCAAGTAGGTTCTTTTATAAAATCTTAAACATCAATCGAAAGCAGATAAATTCAAGTATATTAAACGCCCTATAGACGAGACATTCAAAGAAAATCGAAATAAAAGCGTTAAATGAAGTTTATAGGCTAGTATTGACTAAACCTTCAATATGACCTAATGGTTATATTTTTATAAATTTTCTGAACTTCGCCAATTATAATAGTTTTAAAAAGGAACTCTAAACTAAATTTCCCCCCTTTCAAAATATCACGTTGCTAAAATATAGTTATAGAAGATATATAAAAATAAATTTTCTGAACTTAACTATTTGTAATTTTTTTTTTTTTTAAATTCACAAATTTCGATACTTATATTTATTTCTGAACTTCACCATTTTGTTTTTTGATATTATAAAAGAATTATTAGAAATAACTTTGATAACCAAACTAAGATGAAATTATTACTCAAATACTCAAAAAATCCCCTTCTTAAATTATAGAGTTAGTGATGATGATGATGATGATGATGATGATGATGATGATGATGATATAGCTTATCCTTATGGGTCCCATTTTTCTGGATCACCCATAATTTGTCAATTTGTTTTTTAACTTAACCTAACCTAACACAAACAAAAGTGTCAGTGAGGTATAAGCTACAATTATAAGAGATGCTCTAAAATCATAGCTACCATTAGAAGGTATAAACTGTAAATTTGGACCTAAGATAGTTTCGATTCATTTTATAATTTACATATTTTGCATTATTTGTTTTGTTTTAATTTCACTAATACTAGTTTTATCAGTACATACAATTTTGAAAAAAACCCTTTTGTTACTAGTCTTTTTGACTAAATAGCTCTTGTTGAACTAGCTATTTTAAGACTAACAGTTAGTCTAACTTGCTCTTTTGGAGTACTTAAAGAAAGAAATGGAGTAAAGGAGAAAGAAAGAAAGAAATAAAGAAGAGAGGAGGGAAGAAAGAAAGAAAGAAATAGAGGAGGGAAGAAAGAAAGAGATGAGAGAAGAAATAAATAAAGAAAGAGAGGAGGGAAGAAAGAAAGAAAGAAAGAGAGGAGAGAAGAAAGAAAGAAAGAAAGAAAGAGAGGAGGGAAGAAAGAAAGAGAGGAGGGAAGAAAGAAAGAAAGAAAGAGAGGAGGGAAGAAAGAAATAAAGAAAGAGAGGAGGAAAGAAAAAAGAAAGAGAGGAGGAAAGAAAAGAGAAAGAAACAAAGAAAAAAAGAGAGGAGGGAAGAAAGAAAGAAAGAAATAAAGAACATCATTGGAGAAAATTTAATTAACTTCAAATGTTTGCACTTGTATTTCTCAATTTATCCTTTATTACTCACACCCATTTAATTCATCACAGTTATATTTCGTTAAATAAGATATTTTGACACTCCTGCTTCATCTTCTCCTCAGAGAAGAATCAGTCTTTTTTTTTTACAAATTTATTTGTGCATCTTATTTGTTCTTCCTTTTGGTGGCTCACTAAATTCGTGGAATGTCTTTTCCTGTCATCTGACACGATGACTCGATTCTAGCTAAACCTTTCGACATGGAAGTTCCGCAAATTCTTTCTTCAAACTTTTTGATCGTATTTTTCCCTTCCACTTTCGCAAGGAGGGTGAGTCAAAGTTGTCGCTCAGACAGTGGATTTACTGTCCACCTTCCCCAGCCGCTTACATCGAGAATGACCATTATATAAGTACTACGGTACATTGAGATTTATTTGGCCCTTAAATGCGCTATAACTGAGCTAATTAACATACCCAATAGTCAATGTATGCGCCAATCCTCGTAGAGGAGGCATTTGCTTACGGCAATGCAATACTGTACAACTAAATAGACTTATGAGATCTTTGACTTATGTACTTCTTCAGGAATTCCTTTCACTGTAATTACCGAAGAAAACTCACAAGCTTCATCCGACCCTTTAGTCCGGCCCTAATTTGGATCAACTCACTACAACGGCGGATCCCTTCTTAAGCTATTTAACCTCGCGTTGGCTTCTCCACCTCAGGAAGAAATTAATTATTTTCAATCATGGCGACCCCATTTTCCGCACTGTTTGACTTTAATTGAGGTTGGTACCAAATACCTTACACGAGCGCACAAATTCATTGTCACTCTATTCTTTTCGTGAAAAGCAGCCGCCATCTCGCTGACGGCGGAGAAAGGACTATATGAAATGCAGCCTTTTATTGACGTATCCAGAAACTGACATTCGCTTTCTTAATCACTCGATGGTAGCCGTCGTTACGAATCTGTTCGCATATAAACTATTAATTATGGCAGTCCTCGCTATGGAGCTTTTCGCATATGGACTATAACTTATGGCAGCCGTCGTTACGGAGCTTTTTGCAAATGAACTAGTACTTATGGTAGTCGTCACTACGGAGCTTTTCGCTTAAGGACTAGTACTTATGGCAGCCGTCGTTACGGAGACTTTCGCATATGGACTATTACTTATGGCAGCCGTCGTTACGGAGCTTTTTGCATATAAACTAGTACTTATGGTAGTCGTCACTACGGAGCTTTTCGCTTAAGGACTAGTACTTATGGCAGCCGTCGTTACGGAGCTTTTTGCATATAAACTAGTACTTATGGTAGTCGTCACTACGGAGCTTTTCGCTTAAGGACTAGTACTTATGGCAGCCGTCGCTACGCAGACTTTCGCATATGTACTATACTTATGGCAGCCGTCGTTACCTCGACATGGCGCCATTTTGACTTTGTCTACAAATGTGCTACTAATATAAAGATCAGCATGACAATTGCTTGCAATGGCGAGGAAACCAGGACACTGTTTTTTGTTCTTTTGAAGGGAGAAGTATCAGGAAATTATTTGTGTCTTTGACACCAAATAGCGAACAAATAGGAACTTTTGTCACCACGGAGTAAAGGGTGCCCGTTGCGCGTCAGAGGTTTGTGGATACATCTACCCATAGGACGGATAATTGAAACAGAGGAGAATATAAGTGTGTGCTGTGTTGTGAAAGCGGGAGAGAAAAGATAGAGTTGTTATGATTAGCCGTGTCATAACGTGTTTAAGATCTACCTACCCTAGCGGAGTTAATCACATCGTGTCCAGCAATCGGTGCCCAGACCAATAACAGCGATGGCGTTTGAGTCCGCTCTCACTTGAGATTGAAGCCTACACCTAGACGCTAGAAAGCCAACGTGGTATCCACTAGGCTAGCAAGAGATCTTCCATTGTTGCTGTTGCTGTTGTTGTTGTTGTCGTCCTTATCATCCTCCGCTTTTCCCTTATTTGAAGGATCTTTTCAGTCTCAGTTTTTTTTACTTTCTTGCACCTTTATTTAGGTTTTCTTTTAGTTTGTTTTTTTATTTCCGCACAACAATGTTCTTTAAGTCAAACGATATGTATATGATTGTCAATCATTTTATTTTCTATTTCATAAGTATACTTTTTCGTTTTTTCTTAATTTCTTTATCAGTATTACATATTTTATTCAATTTCGAAATATGAGATTGACTTTCCCTTGGATTGAAAACCGATCATTATTTAATTCTTAATGAGTCTTTGGCTGAATATTCTGTTCATTCAGTTCCAGCTCACTTTTCTCCATCTTACTCTTCCTCTTCGCTATGAACACCATTATTTTTTTATTATTCACTTTAATCCCTTTTCCAGTCTCCATTTAGTTATCAGTTAGGTAATATTAACTATGATGTTTCCATTATTCAGATAATCGCTTGATTCTTATCTTCTTTTTAATCTGCACGAATAGATTTCCGACTTCTCATTCTTTCTCACTAAATAGAATACTTCGAAGTTCCTCTTTCACTTTAAATTTTGCATTGCGTAGTAAATAGATTTTTTTAATTCCTTTTTTTTGTTTAATACCTGGCCTTAAAGCATTTTGATGGTGAGATTGATGGTACAAATCCTTAGTAAATTCTAAGAAAATTCCTTGCGATTCTATTGCATAGTCAGAGCAAATGTGGCTAACTCAATTGCATTCATTTCTACCCATTCCCAGTTTATTGGGATAGACTCTTATTTACTGACGTTTATTAAATTGTATTTTACTTCTTTCTTGAGAGTTGTTTTAAGCTAATTTTTTTTTAAACGCTATTGTTTTATCTTTTACCTAAAGAGAGCAATATGACTTTCATCGGTGTTATCATTTCACTGGTGCCAAATTGATCGCATTTCTTTTAAGGGTTAGAAAGAACGGTGATCTTAGATACTACAAATGTCCTCTTATACTAATATTGATATTAAACATCATAAACTCCGTAAGGAACCATTGGAACTCCGCCTCTTTATTAGTTGTAGACGATGCAGACGAAAATCGGAATCGAAGCAAAAAATTGGCTCGATTTTTAATGACCTTTGCTGTACATAAAATTTTCTTGGAGTTGAATTAGTTTTATAAATGAAATGATTAACAGCACTGCTATGGTGTTTTATGATATGAGAATGTGTTGAAAAGAGATAAAATTGTGAACATAGCAGTAGTAAATTATTATACGATACATTTTACGACTGGAAATGAATTTCTAGAAAAGATTTTCTCAGCTGCGTTTGACTTAGTAAAACAAAGAAGCAGGTTTGCGATTACTGAAGGAGAGGATTAGGTCTTAGAAGAACAGGTAAGACGAAGGCAATAAATAATAGAATAAGAATAAAATCATCCTTGATAGTGATAAGGATCGAGGATCTGAAGACAACTAGTTAAACTTCAAATACTTGTGGAAAGTGTTTTTCTAAAAGACCAGGAAGAAAAATATGAAGGTTAAACCAAAAATAACTTTACAGATGGTTGGGTGTTGTAGGTTAAGTAAAAGCAAATATATCTCAGTCTCGTGCTAGTTTTATATATGTATTTGTTGGAATAATTTGTTACTAGTAAAGGTGGGCTTGTTTCACTAGCACCATGACTTAGTTTAGACAAAGCACAAAACAAAAGCGAGAAAGACAGAAACACACACATCTACATGCAGGGAGCCGGACAAACAAAAAGATAACTCTAATTACAAAATTGGTAACAATAAACATAAAAAATAGTAGATGAAAAGGAATAGAGGTGTGGCATAAGGACAACTACATGGAATATAATGTGATAAAAGAATATAATTGCAAGACAGGCTCTGCCAATTTGCTCAATCCAGTATTTCTGTTTTGTATCATTGGTATTGTTCAGTTGTAATCCATTCTATTTTGTGACTCTTCTACTCACTTTGCTCTTAAAATTTAAAACAAATCATCAAGGCAAAGTACTCCATTAATTATAACCCTAATTATTAGTAGTTTTGAAGTGTAATGGAATTGTAAACGTTGAAAACGCCCAGGAAATGTATAATAGATTTCAACGTCCCCCTTCTCATTATAAATAGCGAAATAGTACGCTTTAAAACTAGAGCTCCTAATAGGTCAAATCAGGAACCGCAGTTAAATAGTAACATTAAAATTTGCCAAAAGGAACGAAACCGATCATATAAAATTTTGAAAATCTGCGCGACACTTTGAGAATCAAAGCCTACAATTTTATTATCTTTACCTTGTCAAAAGGAACAGTGAAAAAACAGGGGACAAAGCGATTTTATAGATATGTAAATAATAGTAAGACTATTAGGTAATGCATTGGGCCCCTATACAATGCTGAGGGTGTCCATATTAACGATCAAAACCACGTCGTGAATACATTAAATGATTATTTTTCAAAAGTGCTTGGTCCCGATAAAATTTATTCAATAAACTCAAAGAATTAGGAAAAGAATTGTTAAAGTCCCTCTATATAATTTTACAAATATCTATTAATGAGGGAATATTTCCTAAGGAGTAGAAAGAATCAAATATAACTACAATTTCTAATAACGGCATAAAGACTGATCCTGGAAACGTTTGACCCATTTCCCTTACTTCGGTGGTTTGTAAATTCTTGAAGCAGCCCTTTATTAGAGATAGGATTGTGGAGCATCTGGAGATAGTTAACTTAATAAATGACTCGCAGCAGAACTTTCGACTAAGATAAACTTATGGAAGTAGTTTTATCGAGATTTTAAAAAAGCATTTGAAACGGTTCCACAAAGCACTCTCTTGATAAAGCTAGAAACGCATGGAATTAGGATAGCGTACCAAAACGAAATATAGATTGGCTGGATAACCAGAGGCAAAGAGTTGTTGTCAATGAGAATAGTTTCTCATGGTCTCTTTTCTTGAATAGAGTAGTCGAGTGGTCGAATACATGACAGATGTAATTCAACTTAGACAAGTGTAACTAATGCATATATAACATAAGAATTCTCTAATAGATCACAATATAGGTGGTTAAACTTTAATCTCGAGCGATCTGAAATTTTCAAAACAATGTATTATAGCTGCGTAAATGGCAAATAGGGTTCCTAGGTACATTTCTATATATTTTTAAATCAAGAAATTTCATTCTTCCTCTACATATCTGAAGCACTTGTAAAACATAATTTGGAGTTATGCTGAACACTTCTGGTATCTATAAATGCGAAAGGATATCCTAAAATTATAACTTTTCCAACATCAAACCAAGAAATTAATTCCTGAAATAAATCGTATCGACAGAGACTGAAAAATCTAAATTTATTTCCACTGGTTGCGTGGCATCTGCGCGGACAACTTATTTGTTCTAAAATTATAAATAGTTTCATATAAATGGGGAATCAATATTTCAGTTAGATAACCGACCTGTTACTAGAAATAATGATTTTAAGTTAGTGAACAAAAGCTGTATTAACCCTGCGGTAGGAGTAAATTTATTTTCCTATAAAATAACACAAACAGAACAGTTGAAAACAGCTCAGTAAATACATATGTTTAGGAATAGAATAGATAAATATTACTTTCACTTCTTTCCTTTCCCTGAACTAACCTTGAGTGGTTCGAAATTCTGTAATATGTAACGTCATGAATATATGTAAAATTAAGAATAGACACGTTAAGAGACGGGTCATGACTACAGTTGCTAGACATGAACAGGGTTGCTAGATATGACCACAGGCGCTAGACATAACCATAGTTGCTAGACACGACCAGGGTTGCTAGAGAACACCATATTTACTAGATATGGGCAGGATTCTAGACATGAACAGAGTTGCTTGACCTAACTACAGTTTCTAGACATGAATAGGGTTTTAAAAATGACCAAAGTTGCTATACATGACGTGGGCTGTAGGCCAGGAGCCGAGTTGCTAGATATGACCAGGGTTGGTAGACATGGCCACAGTTGCTAGCATGACCAGGGTTGCTAGACACGACCGCAATTGCTAGACATGACCAAGATTGCCTCACATAACGAGGGTTGCTAGACATGACTGCAGTTTCTAGACATGACTAGGGTTCTGGGCGTGACCACAATTGTTAGAATGACTACAGTTGCTAGACATGACTAAGGTTCTGGGCGTGGCCACAATTGTTAGACATGACCACAGTTGCTAGACATGACTAGGGTTCTAGGCGTGACCACAATTGTTAGACATGACCACAGTTGCTAGACATGACTACATTTGCTAGATATGATCACAGTTACTAGACACTAGTGAAACTTCTAGGATATACTTTTTAATCGTGCGAGGATATTGTTTTAATTCAATTTGAAGCGAAAACCAACGAAGGAATCTCCACCGAAAGTTTTATGGAAGAATTTTGAAGAAAGCTGTGGAAATGTGTAGAAGATATGTAGCCACAAAACCACTTGCGGCCATTGAAGCAGGGAGGGCACGCAATACTCCAGATGTAAGCTGCAGCACACTGGGCCATACAACACTCAATACTCCCTCGAATGATGCCCAGCGAGGGCAGGGACTCGTGTCCTCCACCGCCTTGGGGAGGAGGTGCGAAAAATGGAAAGCTCAGGAGAGTTGCGTGGCTGCCCGATTCATATTGCTCCAAGTATTCTCCTCCTTGCGGCTAATGTGTTTTTTATTCCCATTTTTACCTCAATATAACTTCACCGATTTGCTTAAAAATCTCTTGAAAAACTTCGTAGTCAAGGTAAAATTCATTTAAAAAAATAAAGACTAAGAAGCGTATTTAGACTGTTCTGATTTTTTGTTATAAAAATTCTGAAAATGCCAAAATTTATGAAACAATTGCATAGTGTACGAGCCAAACGCGTTGCTTTTCTTATCATGCAGTTTTTACTTGTACAGGTATGCAACGTGATCTAATGGATTCCGTTCCCAATTGATGGCTTACCATAACAAATAGTAGCGCAAAGTACTTCATCGTGTTTCGAGTGATGGGAACCCATAAAGTGATGTCCTACGGTTATGGGGGATTGAATTATGGCGGTGGACATTCTATGAGAATGCCAAAGTTTAAATTGAGGGTTAATTAAAAATGTCCATTGTTTTATTCTTCCATTGAACGATTTTTTGTTATTTAAAGTGAAAACGAACGAGGGCATCTTCCCTAGAAAGTTTGTAAGGAAAGACCTGTAAAGAAAGTAATAAAATGGATGAAGTGAAAATCTATGGAAGACACATACGAGTATATAAACTCAGATCCTCCTTCAGGCAACTGAGCCTGAATATTACGCAATTTCTAGCTTTGAGGCCGGAAGGGCACGCCTCGTATAAATATCAGCTGCACCATGGATCTCCGTGTGACACCTGGTGGCCATTTTCCATTGAAGTAAGTCTATCAGATAGATATTCTTGTAGATCCGATTTCTCTTACGATCATTTACATAGAGATGAGACCGAATCGTTTATGCAGCAAACGTCTTTATTTTAACATTTAGGTTTGACATCTGACCATACAATGGGAGTGACTTATTTGAACCACTCTGTATACCATACAATGGGAGTAAATTAATTGAACCTCTCCGCATACCATACAATGGGAGTAAATTATTTTAACCACTCTGTATACCATACAATGGGAGTAAATTAATTGAACCTCTCTGTATAACATACAAATGGAGTATATTATTTGAACCTCTATATACCATACAATCGTAGTAAATTATTTAAACCTCTCTGTATACCAGACAATGGGAGTAAATTATTTAAACTACTCTGTATACCATACAATGGGAGTAAATTAATTGAACCTCTCTGTATAACATACAAATGGAGTATATTATTTGAACCTCTGTATACCATACAATGGGAGTAAATTATTTAAACCTCTTTGTATATCATACAATGGTAGTAAATTATTTAAACCTCTCTGTATACCAGACAATGGGTGTAAATTAATTGAAACTATCTGTATACCAGACAATGGGAGTAAATTATTTAAACCACTTTGTATACCATACAATGGGAGTAAATTAATTGAACCTCTCTGTATAACATACAAATGGAGTATATTATTTGAACCTCTGTATACCATACAATCGTAGTAAATTATTTAAACCTCTCTGTATACCATACAATGGTAGTAAATTATTTAAACCTCTCTGTATACCAGACAATGGAAGTAAATTAATTGAACCTCTCTGTATAACATACAAAGGGAGTATATTATTTAACCTACTCTGTATACCATACAATGGTAGTAAATTATTTAAACCTCTCTGTATACCAGACAATGGGAGTAAATTATTTAAACCACTCTGTATACCATACAATGTGAGTAAATTAATTGAACCTCTCTGTATAACATACAAATGGAGTATATTATTTGAACCTCTATATACCATACAATCGTAGTAAATTATTTAAACCTCTCTGTATACCATACAATGGTAGTAAATTATTAGAACATCTCTGTATACCAGACAATGGGAGTAAATTAATTGAACCTCTCTGTATAACATACATAGGGAGTATATTATTTAAACCACTCTGTATACCATACAATGGGAGTAAATTAATTGAACCTCTCTGTATAACATACAAAAAGAGTATATTATTTAAACCACTCTGTATACCATACAATGGGAGTAAATTAATTGAACCTCTCTGTATACCATACAATCGTAGTAAATTATTTTAACCTCTCTGTATACCATACAATCGTAGTAAATTATTTAAACCTCTCTGTATACCAGACAATGGGAGTAAATTAATTGAACCTCTCTGTATAACATACAAAGGGAGTATATTATTTAAACCACTCTGTATACCATACAATGGGAGTAAATTAATTGAACCTCGCTGTATAACATACAAAAAGAGTATATTATTTAAACCACTCTGTATACCATACAATGGGAGTAAATTAATTGAACCTCTCTGTATAACATACAAATGGAGTATATTATTTGAACCTCTGTATACCATACAATCGTAGTAAATTATTTTAACCTCTCTGTATACCATACAATGGTAGTAAATTATTTAAACCTCTCTGTATACCAGACAATGGGAGTAAATTATTTATCCACTCTGTATACCATACAATGGGAGTAAATTGATTGAACCTCTCTGTATAACATACAAATGGAGTATATTATTCGAACCTCTGTATACCATACAATCGTAGTAAATTATTTTAACCTCTCTGTATACCATACAATGGTAGTAAATTATTTAAACCTCTTTGTATACCATACAATGGGAGTAAATTATTTATCCACTCTGTATACCATACAATGGGAGTAAATTAATTGATTCTCTCTGTATAACATACAAATGGAGTATATTATTTGAACCTCTGTATACCAAACAATTGTAGTAAATTATTTAAACCTCTCTGTATACCATACAATGGTAGTAAATTATTTAAACCTCTCTGTATACCAGACAATGGGAGTAAATTATTTATCCACTCTGTATACCATACAATGGGAGTAAATTAATTGAACCTCTCTGTATAACATACAAATGGAGTATATTATTTGAACCTCTGTATACCATACAATCGTAGTAAATTATTTAAACCTCTCTGTATACCATACAATCGTAGTAAATTATTTAAACCTCTCTGTATACCATACAATGGTAGTAAATTATTTAAACCTCTCTGTATACCAGACAATGGGAGTAAATTATTTAAACCACTCTGTATACCAGACAATGGGAGTAAATTAATTGAACCTCTCTGTATAACATACAAAGGGAGTATGTTATTTAAACCACTCTGTATACCATACAATGGGAGTAAATTAATTGAACCTCTCTGTATACCATACAATGGGTGTAAATTAATTGAAACTATATGTATACCATACAATGGGAGTAAATGATTTCAACCTCTCTGTATACGATCCAATTCGCAATCCGTATACCAAATCAAATTGAACCAAACCTGAAGAACAAAGGACATTGTAAATATTGACTGCGCATATAATTTGTCTCGATTAATAAAATGGGTTTGGGCTCTAAATTTCTGTGTATTTCACCTTCAAATTGTGCAACAAATATATCAAAACTAAATGTAACGTTTGATTAATTCTATTAATTTTCTTATATTAGTTTAAAAACCTTTGGCCTGGACTTTAGGTGTGCTTAGCTTATCTAAATCTGGTTGGGTTCATAATGAATCCCACGCCTCTGTGGCTTGTGGAGCAATGTATTCTTCTTGTCACTACACAAATTTCAGGTACAGAGAAGCAAATGGGCGACAAGACAAGAGAAGTAAGGAGCGAGCATCGTGAAAGGGACTCAGAGGAAGATTAAAAATAATTATAAAACATCCTGTTATCATCTAAAATGTTTATATATCAAGGTTGTGACCCCAAACCTTTGAGAATATTAATATCGAATGATGAGAAATGATAGAATTAGTACTATTCAACCAGTCGGTAGGTGTAAATGGCAAGTTGTAGAGTAATTAATAAAAAAAGATAAAAGTGCATGTGTAAGGAATGTTAATTAATTGCCGTATAATGTTGAAAAACTATCGTGTATGCTGCTGTGCAACAGCAACAAATAAAATAAAAAAACCGCGTGGGACACGCAAGGAAAATGAACAGAACTCAGGTGGGAAGAAGATTGAAAACCTGTAAGTTCTTACAGTTCAATAACCCCGTTCAGAATAATTACCTGTAAATATAATTCAGTTTTTCGACCGATAAGTTATGTGTAAGGGAACCTGTATATACGTTTGATTACTTACATGTATGTTATTGCACAAGTAACGTAATAAGAGTTGTTTACAATATCTACCCCGCGCCTTAGAAATACGGCGGAATCTTATTTTCAATACATCCATGAAAAATTAATTAAGTTTCAAACCTCTCCTCGACGGGATATTAAATTTGGTCCCTATATTTCTGACACCATTTCTCAGCGGTTACAGGAATTGAAACGAATTAAAAAGTTTATAGTCATCGGCTCTCCTCCGTCGAACTTGGCTGGAGAAGATGAGGAGCGTGCAAGACTAGATACCATTTTCACTCATGTTCGACGTGCGGAAAGTCTTATCACTCTTAAGATAAAATTTTAAAAATGAGTAGTTAGAATGTACTTGTAGAATGTGGTTGCTCCAACAGCTAGTAGTGTTCAACAGGCTGGCCCATTACAATATAAAGGTGGCTAATGATTGCTATAGCAAACGCAATAGTAACTAAAATACTCGACCCTCTGTATTTGATCAAATCTACACGTATGCGAGCAAAGTTCTTTGTGTTACAATACTTTCTGGTTGATTTACTAGAAGATACACTAAGCATCTAAGCAGACGCATCGCTAAATTTATAAAACAAGAAGTACTAAGCAGAAGATAAACTAAGACTCTAACCAGAAGATGTATATTCAGAAGATACTCTAATCAGAAGATACACTAAACTTAATGTAAACTAACCAGAAGAGATTCAAGAAATCTGACATGACTCTCTCAATCTGCAAGATGATCGTCTAGCTACGCCACCAAGATGGTCTTTGAATTGGAGCCACTGCTGAGACTGTCAAGTGCTCCAAAAGTATAGTCAATAATACTCTGTCAACGTATGACAAAACAGGTTTTGTAAGGTTGGTATATCAACTGGTCGGCCAAGAAAGACTTCATAAATGAAAGACCGAATCATTACCCATGGGGGCGCTTGGCTGTCGTGATTAGAAACTTTGAAGCGATGCTCATGTGTAGCTATTGAAATGGTTATGCACTTAGATCTAAAAAAGCGAAAACCAACAAAGGTATCTCTAATATAAAGTTTGTGAAGAGAGATTTATAAATAAATTGGTGCGGGTAAGAGAAGTGAAAAAGTGTAGAAGAATATAGCCCGATGACTCAAAAGCGGGGACTACTCGGGGCACTCGTGATTTACTCAATTAAAGCAGATCCACCTATGGCTGTTGGGGCCGGAGGGTACACCATAGCCAAGATAAAATCTGTAGAATGTTGGTCATGCTATATGCGCCTCCCTCGGGAGCAGCCTTAGCAACAAGGATCAGGCGAAGAGAGTTATGCTGGCACTTTGTTCAGACCATCGCAGATTAGCCGCTGCTTAACAAAGGGTGGGTAGGAATATTTGCTGCAGAGAAAAATTAGCTGATTTCCAGCGGTTAAGTCTTCATTTAGGAAAGCACCGTTCAACTTCTTTCTACACATGGATATTCTATATCAAGGATATCTTATAGGATGGATATGACATGGATGTGTTATATGTACTTATCTTATATGAAGGATAATACATGGAATTTTTATAGCAAGGGTATCTTATAGGATGCATATAACATAAATATCATATAACAAGGCTATGTTATACGAAGGATATAATATGGATGTTTTCTAGGAATGATATCTTATAGGATGGATATAACATGGGTGTCTTTTAGTACTGGTACCTTATAGGATGGATATAACATAGATAATCTATACCAAGGATATCTTATACGATGGATATAACATGGAAGGCTTATAGTTAGGATATCTATTAGGAGGGCATAACATGGATGTCTTATAGCAAGGATATATTTAGGATGCATACATCATAAATGTCTTATAGCAATGATATCTTATAGGATGGATATAACATGCATATCTTTTAGTAAGGATATCTTATAGTGTGGATATAACATGGATATCTTATACTTATAGTAAGATATCTTATTGGATGTGTATAAGATAGATGTATTATCGTTAGGATATCATATAGGAAGGATAAAAAATGGATGTTTATAGCGAGGGTATCTATAAGATGGATATAACATGTATGACTTTTAACAAGGATATCTTATAAGATGGATATAACAATGATATCCTATACCAAGGATTTTTTTTAGGATGGATATATCGTGGATGTCTTAAAGCATTGATATCTCTTAGGAGGATATAACATGGATATCTTATAGGTAGGATATAACTTGGATGTCTTATAGTAATTATATCTTATCAGGTGGATATAACATGGATGTCTTATACCAAGGATATACTATAGGATGGATATATCATAAAAGTCTTATAGTTAGGACATCTTATAGGATGGATATTACATGAATGTCTTATAGCAAGGATATCTTATAGGATGGATAAAATGTGGATGCCTTATATTACCTACAAGATATATTATAATTACATATTATTTATTTAACCTATATTTAAAAGTTAAAGTTTCTGGACTCAGAAAGTCATCCCCTAATCTATTAACATGGATGTTATTAATAGCTTGAGAGGTGAAAGGCAAGCCCCAACTCTCAACCGGTGGTATGGTGGGATCCTCCCTAGTATTAGTGTCAGCTTAAAAAAGAATCTGGATGGAGATTGGAACTACCGACCCAGCGATTGCCAGGCAAGCGCGCTCGCTATCCACCATACTAGCCAGAAGACTAATATAGTGTTCATTATTTGTCATTATTTAGTGTTCATTATTTGTCATTATTCAGTGGTTATTAAGTGTTCATTATTTATCATTATTTAGTGGTTATTATTTTTCATTATTCAGTGTTCATTATTTTTCATTATTTAGTGTTCATTATTTGTCATTATTTAGTGTTCATTACACTAGTCAACAATGATTTTGCTACTTGGGCATTAGCTTGTGATTTATACTAAATCGAGTATGCTAATTCCGAATCTGTAATTAGAATTGTTCTAGCACGTAAGGTTCCTGAGTTACCTGAGTTATACATATACTCTTTAGTTACACATATGGGTAGGGTTGCTTCGGCTACTGTAGGGAGAGGATGTGTTGTGTGTGTTTGGTTCTTGCGTTACACTCCTGCTTTATCACGTTGTCAAATTTAGCCATTATAGTAGTGGTGTTGAAACGGAATTTACATACAGTGATTAATTGCATTTTTCTTTCAGATTTATCTCTCAATTAATTTATAAATGAAATAAGATTGTACAAAAGTATATACCAGGATATATACAAACTAAGTTGAAAACATGAATCGGCGAGTATGTATAAATAGCCCAGACAACTTTTGTTATATTTGTGGAAGATATACTCCAAGGAACCAGCGGAAAAATTCGGCTAAAAGAGTGAAAACTGCATACAATTATTATTTTGGTTGTAAAGTTGGTGCCAAGGCAAGCTCTGGGCACCTCACAAGTTTTGTACTGTGAGTTATACGGGGCTCACACAGTGGTTAAATGGTAAACAGAAGGGTATGCCTTTTGCTGTACCAATGGTGTGGCGTAAGCCAACAAATCATGTTTTTAATTGCTACTTTTGTATGACAAATATTGCGGGATTCTCAAATAAGAACAAGTAAAAAATTGTAGATCCAGATTGTAAGTCAGCTATAAAACCAGTTCCCCATAATATGGAGATGCCAATCCAAGTTCCTCCATCAGCTAGTGCAGTTAAAGAAGATGATTCATTGCCTGAAGAGGAGGATAACAATGACAATGAAATGTATGAGGATGATTCTAAGAAAAAGAAGATCCAGTTGATAAATCAAGAAAGATTGAATGATTTGGTGAGGGATTTGCCATTTTCAAAGGAGAACGCAGAACTGTTGGGCTCCAGACTACAGCAATGGAATCTTCTAGAGGAGGGTGCAAAAATATTTACTTTTCGTGAACGCTATGAGGCCTTAGCTGCCTTCTATAAATAAGGAGATGGTGCTTGTTTCTGTACTGATGTTAATGGCCTCATGAATCAGCTAGGAAACGAGCATTTACCTGATGAATGGAGACTATTCATCGATGAAAGCACTGCTAGCCTCAAAGCTCTATTACTACACAATTGTAACAAAAAACCTTCAATTCCCCTCGCACTTATTGTTGGAATGATTGAAACATATGACTCAATGAAATTTATTTTGGAAGGTGTTC
Organism: Ceratothoa steindachneri; assembly: GCA_963969495.1. NCBI lineage: Eukaryota > Metazoa > Arthropoda > Malacostraca > Isopoda > Cymothoidae > Ceratothoa > Ceratothoa steindachneri. Next base: position 124,641,965 of record OZ018331.1, read on the forward strand.
ATTACTCGCATCATAAGTGGAATATCTGTGGTGCTCTAAAGGTAATTTCTTTACTTCTTAGGCTGTAGCTAGGATATACAAAGAATATGTGCTTCTTATGCCTATGGAACAGCTGTGACGACAGAAATCATTATATTGTCAAAAAGTGGCCCGAAAGAGAAGAAAACATAGTGGGCCAATACAATGTGGAGCACATGCCTTTGGTACATCCACAGAAGATCTACCTTCCCCCACCTTATATTAAACTTGGCCTTATCACGAATTTTTTTAAAGCAATGGCCCATGATTCTGATTAATTCCAGTACCTCAAGGAGAAATTTGATGTAAAGAAAACCGATGCTATACTTAAAGCTGGCATTTTTGTAGGACCGGAGATCAGAAAACTGATACGTAACAGGGAGTTCAGAAATAAACTAACTCCACTTGAGTTGGCAGCACGGGATTTATTTGGCCATGTAGAGCAGAACTTTCTTGGTAATCATAGGGCTGAAAACTATAAAGAACTAGTGGACAACATGCTAAAGGATTATCAACGAATGGGGTGTCGGATGTCTCTTAAGATGCATTTATTTTATTCGAATCTAGATTTCTTTCCATCGAATATGGGTGATATTAGTGATGATATGAGGAAAGGTTTCACCGAGATATCGCAATGATGGAAAGCAGGTATCAAGGCCGCTTCAACGAAAACATAATGGATGACTACTGCTGGTTCCTACAACGGGAGGATCCTATATCCACGTACAAGCGCAAGAACAAGAGTCTCAAACATTTTTGAAGAAATTTATAGTTAGGTGAGTACTATCTCTTTTATATGTAATACATATCGTGTCTGGGTTTGCAAAAGGAAGTACATAATGACAAATAGGGTACCCCAATTCCAAACTTTTGCCCAGAAACGTCTCATTCTTCTCAAACTCGTAATAATTTTATCATTAATTGATCCAAGGTGACAAAGTGAGCCATATAGCCTAGTTACATAACTCAGGAACCTTACGTGCTAGGACAAATCTGAGCACAGATTTGGAATCAGCGCACCCAAATTAGTTAGGTACAAAAACATTTACACAAGTAGCAGAGACGAAGTTTAAATTTGTTGGCTAGTGTTATTCGTCATTATTTATCATTATTTATCATTATTTAGTGTTCATTATTTGTCATTATTTAGTGGTCATTATTTGTCATTATTTAGTGGTAATTATTTGTCATTATTTAGTGTTCATTACACTAAGGCAACAAATTTTAACCGTTTGTTTGTTAAAGACGTCAAAAAGTGTTTCTAATTAGTTTGAGGGCGCTGAATCTGAATTTAAAAGCCAAAATTCTCTATCACGTCTAGATTTTGTGTAATGATTCCCCTCCTTTCGCTATTTGTTCCGATTAATGAATAAAAGAATCTTTTTATTTTGTAATTTTGTAATTTTTAAACAAAAATCTTTTTAAAGTGGGGACCTTCCTTCTTTATTCTGGCTTAGGACAGACAGTGTACATCACTGGCGAAGTTACATCCCCCCCCCTCCATCCCAAGTTATGAAGATTTTATTGTATTGATTAAGTTTGTTATACACTTAAAGTTTAAAGAAACTTTGCTGTAGCCTTATCGTTTTTTTTGTGAGACATCAAAGTTTGTTTTTGTAAAGACCAGCAATAATCCCCATCATATTTGGCTTAAATTTTCCTTGGTACCTAGTCTCCATAACCAAAATTTGTTGATGAAAACGTTCACCATGTTCATTACTAACCGCTCCCAGATTTTCAGGAAAAAATCGAGATGAGAATGCAGAAAATGCATTCTAAGTGACATTCTACATCCCATCTTTTCATAGGCTTCCAGAATATTGTTTACTATTTCTCGGTAATTTGGAAATATAAAATTGCCCAGAAAGTTTGCAGTGACTTCTCAAAGGATGTCCATGCTTTGCGTTCCTTTTCATTGAGACACAAAGTGAAGGAATCATCAGAAACAACTCTGAGAATTTGTGGTCCAGTGAAAACTCCAGCTTCTATTTTTGCATCAGTTAATGATCCTTTAATTTTTTTTTTTGAAATATTGAAAGCCTTCACTTCTTTGATACATACCCTTTACTAAATTTTTCATTAACCCTAATCCAATGTGAAGAGGTGGAAGATGAACTTTAAACTTTTTTGGCAAAATAAATTTGGTTCTGTATCTTGATCAATTGGAACATATGTTTGATCTTCTTCAATTTCTCCAGAAATCAATGTAGAATCATCATCTAAACTAAAATATTCACTTATTTTAGTAGGTTGCTTCGGTAGTGGAGTAGATTTATCATGTGGTGCCGGTTTCAACGCTGATGAGCAATTTGGATAAACAATTTTAGATTTCTTTTTCTTTGAAAATCCAGCCACATTTGTTAGGCAGAAATACCAATCATCAAAGTCATTTGAGGGTTTACACCCTATCATGGGGACAGCAAATGGCATTGCCTTCCTCTTCCCATTTAACCAAGCTGTCAACATTGTGTTACCCTGCGTCCAGCAAATATGAGGGACCCAATCTTTATCCTGGTTTCCTACTTTGCATCCAAAATAGTATCTGTAGGCTTGCTTCATAGTTACTGCTGTTTCTATTTTTCTCCGTTGTGCCACTGGTAGGAATTGCCCACAAACATAAAAATATATGTTGGGGCTGTTTACACATCCGCTTCTAGAACTTGAAACCATGACAAGATTTCAAATACTAACGTGAACAAGCAACGATACACAATGTAAGATCCTTATCATAAGGTTCTTTCTTATCAGAGCAAAATTATGATAAACGTGTTATCTTTTTTACCAATTACCAGTTATCAGTAGCAGAAAAATTATCACAAATAAGTATGTATTAATCTGAAAATCTGAAAAAAACCCAGTAATTAGAATTCAATGTTATTTGAGCTTCAATATAGTCTACTCTATATATATTAAAAATGTTAATATATATTAAATATATATATATATTATTTATTAATATATATATATATATTAAATGTATTAAAAATTGCATATTGGTACAATATTGAGCAAAAGTGATGGCTCGAAAAGGAAAAATCAAATTACACAAAAACTAGACGTGATATGCAAATTATAAAGACATATTTGTAATCAACGCCTAAAAATCATCTAGAATCATTTATTTTATGCTCTGTAACAAAAACCGTGTAACACAGTGAATTATTTGCCTTTATTTAGTGTTCATTATTTGTCATTATTTAGTGTTCATTATTTGTCATTATTTAGTGGTCATTATTTGTCATTATTTAGTGTTCATTATTTTCCATTATTTCGTGATCATTATTTGTCATTATTTAGTGTTCATTATTTGTCATTATTTAGTGTTCATTATTTGTCATTATTTAGTGTTCATTATTTGTCATTATTTAGTGGTCATTATTTGTCATCATTTAGTGTTCATTATTTTCCATTATTTAGTGTTCATTATTTGTCATTATTTCGTGATCATTATTTGTCATTATTTAGTGTTCATTATTTTCCATTATTTCGTGATCATTATTTGTCATTATTTAGTGTTCATTATTTGTCATTATTTAGTGTTCATTATTTGTCATTATTTAGTGTTCATTATTTGTCATCATTTAGTGTTCATTATTTGTCATTTTTTAGTGTTCATTATTTGTCATTATTTAGTGTTCATTATTTGTCATTATTTAGTGTTCATTATTTGTCATTATTTAGTGTTCATTATTTGTCATTATTTAGTGTTCATTATTTGTCATTATTTAGTGTTCATTATTTGTCATTTTCTAGTGTTCATTATTTGTCATTATTTAGTGGTCATTATTTTGTCATTATTTAGTGTTCATTATTTGTCCTTATTTCGTGTTTACTATTTGTCATTATTTTACCCTTTGATCGTGTTCGCAAAGCTCCCAGGATTGAAACTCACTTCCCAAAGGAACAGGACCGGACCTACGGTCTTTGGAATCAGCGAAGGAATGTTTTTTTCTTATTATTTTCGAAATGCTAATGTTCTAATAAACTTGCTATAATTTAAATATTATAATAATTTTCCTATCACGTAAATTTTAAAAACTAGTGAAAAAAAGTATATTTATTAGTCTCAAAACAATGATTTTATTTCTTATATCAGCCGCACAAACGTCGACCTGAATTTGGACTCTTTTCTTCCACTAATCAACTAGAGGGGCTAGGCCGCTAGAGGGTTACTAAGTGAGACCTAGTAGGGCCTAGTGGCCTTTTTACATCTCTTTCATATGTTTCATCTAGCCTAGATAAACACGTTTGCCTAAAAGGTCACTCAAAATCATTAACTCAAAACACCCTGTAGAAAAGTGAAAAGAAAAAGGACGGGAAGTCAGACTATAGGAAGAGAGATAAACTCGAGGAAAAGAAAAGGTATTTTTCCTCTTCCTTAACAACTCCTGGATTTTAATGAAAATTGGCACTTCTATACATTTTTCTCCCGACATTCCAATAACACCGCTCGTAGTGTGTGGGTGGGAGTGGGGGATAACCCCAAGGTTGTGAGTGCAAAGGGGGAAGAGTCATCAAGAGAGGTGAAATATCGAATCTACGATAAAGTTGGGTGAGATGTTATTTATGGTAATACTTGGGTTTATGAACGCACACTAGCGGGCGCTATTTCTGGGCTACAATTTTGGGCTACAATTAATGCGATCGGCTCTGCACGTTTATCGAAATAATAGAGGCGATGGCGCCATTTGCTTTAGGCTATTTCCTCCAAAAAGTAACATTTTTTAGTTACGTTCGAAATCGGGGTCAAACTATTTAATTGTGGGGTGTTACACCCCCCCCACACCCTGCAACTTTAAAAAAAAGCCTCGTAATATTCCTAATTCAAAGGCTAACATTTAGGCGATTGCTAAATATCGGCGGTGTTATCATCGTCTTAAATTACCTAATAAATAATCACTTCACGACAAAAGCTAAACCATCTCCACCTTTGACTATTATAATCGAGCCGCGCTTCTTTTCCACACCTGTTGCAAATCTTTGCTTTTAAAATGAGGCCACGATTTATATAAAAGTCTATTAAATTGACCAAGGAATTAACAACAGTCGTATTAAAGACCAACAAACCGAATGAAAATATTAATGATAAAATAGCTGATTACGAAGGGAAGCGATTGCTAGCGATCAAGGCGATATCAAAAACATTCTTGATTTAATTATAATAAGTGAAGTTTTGGGGAGTGAAATTTGATTTGAAAAAATAATAATCCCAGGAGGGGTGTTTGGGTCCGTGATGGTCAAATCGTGAGTCCGGTGTTGAGAGCGAAATAGGACGAGTCTCGGATTTGAAACCAATGCGAGACTTTGACCTCTCATTTTTTTATTTTTAAAAAATCGCCCCCACCCAATATTTACAAGATAAGGCAGGATAACAATATTTTTATTGTTTTCTATATTGAATTACATACTATTAGGCTGTCTTTCTTCCAGGCCGGACAGGATTTTTTAATGATGGCCGACAATGCCTTTTGTTTTATTCATATCATATAGTTTCGGATTTCATACAATTAATCGTATCGTATTGTATATTTTCTCGTCCCAGATCTCCAAACTAAGGGAAATTGTCCATGGGGAGTTTTGGAGGCTTTACACTATTAATCTGACATCAGGTATCAATTATTCAGTCTGCAATGTATCATCCCACAAACGGAGCCCAAGAATCAGCCCCCACCCTCAGAAATCCTCTCCTATCTTCTTATCGATAAACACTCGATATTTAGGGATTCCAAACAACCTAGAATGAAGCAACGAATCTCCAGCTCCGTTTGCCTCCCAACCCGTTCCCATCTGGTCCAAAATATGTAAACTTGAATAAGAAGGAACCACGTTCAGCATTAGTATTCAAAAGAGAGATATGATTGAATTGGATTTGCATAATTGTCCGTCTTCAAGATTTATGATATAGCATCGCTAACTCCCATACGAGTATACCAAATGCTTGGGAATCAAATATACTTAGAGAAATTTCATAGTAATTTACTTATTATATATATGTTTGGGTTGGCTAAAGTACAAGGATTTTAATATTGAAGCAGCCTAGTGACCAGGAATGAGGCATTAACGAAGCGAATGATCGATTTGGGAAAAAAACGAAATTGTAAAGTGAATTCAGTGACTGTCAAAACCAGGGCGAGGTGAGTCTATTTCAGTGTATATAATGTATTTTATATATAGAACTATAATAAAAACCAATAGCTCAAAAAGATTTAATTCTGGAAGAGAAGTAGTAGGATATCAAGCAATTAATGTGGTTTTAAAGACAAAGGGTACTTCTTAGAATTGTTTAAATGGTTCCAAATTTACTGCAAGCTTTTTAAAAATCATGATAGTAAAGTCTAGGTAATTTTAGGCTGTAGTAATGCCTATGCCTTTAAGTTAACAATGCTTAGCCTTTTTATAGGTTAGTAGTACTTAGGCCTTTTTTAAGCTACAAAAATGGTGTTTGAGTGACACATGAGCTGTTTGAAGGACAACGTGTACAACGTGTGAATACTGCATGATCTCTTTTGGCTGGGAATTCCCGAGATCCATTTCTGGGTAGAATTATGACAGGAAATTAAATGGGGTTTTACTGCAATATTAGTAGTCAAAATCACTGGCTTGAAGTCAAATAAATGCCCATTCCTACTCTTAGATGTAGTATCTAACAGGAACAGGCTATACTTAGCATTTTATGGGATGTAAAATGAGGTCATAAATTATGAGATCCACAAAAATAGTAAGCAATTACATCAGACCTAACTGTTCAAAAATTGCAACGTTTAGATGAACCTTTTCAACAAAACCGCCCTTTGCTGGTGAACCGGAAGGGTGTCATCTTCCTTCATGACACTGTAAGCCCATAACTTAGGCCTAAGCAACAATTATTGCTTTGATTTGTATTCATCTTCAACTTCCATATTCACCGGGCATTGCACCAAGTGATTACCATTTATTTAAGCCATTAAAAAATCGCCTAAATGAAAAAAACCCCTCTAATATGAAGGTGGACAGGGATATCAAATCAGATATGTCCATCAAGCCGATGCGCCAACCCAACCTCATATACATCCACAGGTGACGCAAACATGTCGCTCAGCCGGAGCCCGAGGCCGGCGCCAACGGGTTCGACCTTCTTCAGCGTCCAGAACGAAGTTCCGTCGATGCGTGGCGAGACTCGAGCCCCCCCTCCCCCTTCCGTCCTTCCCGCTCTGTCTCCCGCCAGCCACTCGAAGTAACGCATGTTAAGGTTACATTTCCTCAGGTGTGCTGGCGGGAGTACATCCTTATAACGCCTTCTCTAGCCGCCCGCAGACCTCTGACCCACCGCGAGTTCTCCATAATAAATGCGTCGTGGGAGCCTGTTCTCGGTTCTCGGGCATTCTTCTCACATGTCCGGCCAAGCGCAATTGTCTGCCAACAAGGATTGTTTCAAGTGGTTCGATCCCTGCTCATCTCCAAATTTTCACGTGCGCTGCAGACACTGAATGTGGAATATTTCAAGGCTCTTCAGATGCCTACGGTAAGTAACCAAGCATTCAGATGAGTACAGTAAAATCGAGAGATATACGGCCCTGTATACCGCCACCTTTGTACCCACACGTGTTTCTGTTCTAAGGCCACTCTTCTCGTAAAAATCCCTAAAGCCGCCGAGGCGAGGCAGATTTTCTGTTGTACATCGTCGGTGATGTTCCCATCAGAATTTAGTACTGATCCAAGATATGTGAAGTTGTCAACGTTCTTCAGTGCTATGCCGTTCAAGTAGAAGGTAGCGAGATTTTCTTCATTCGTGACCAATAAGAGCGTCTCATTCTTATTGATGTTTTTATTCAAACCTGCCCGCGTGTACGCTCTCTCAACTGCATTGATATTTCTCTAGAGAGCGGCGGAATTGCAGCCATCAATCATAGCGTGGTCGGCATATTACAGCTCAACGACCCTTTCCTGCGATGTTTTTGTGGCCGCACCTAATCTACGCAGATTGAACAAGCTACCATCCAAACGATAGTTCAGCAGTAATCCATCATCCGGATTCATGTTGAGTTGGCAGCACTAAATACAGCAGCCATGAACAGGTTAAAGTTTGAAGTGCAATGACACACCCCTGCCTCATTCCGGTACAAACATCGAAGGGATCAGACCTGATTCCTTCAGTGATCACACGAGCCATAGCTCCTGCATGCAGATCTTTAACCATCGCAAGGAGCTTAGGTGGGCATCCAACCTTTCGTAACACCCCCCAGAGTAAGGGACGATTCATTGTGTCAATTGTTTTAGTTAAATTCACGAAGACCATGGAGAGGCCACGATGCTGCTCTGTACACTTTTCCTCCAGCTGGTGGGCCACAAAGACAATGTCAAGCTTGCTCCGATTATTTCTGAAACCACACTGGCTCTCCTGAAGCACATCCCCCGCTATACTGTCGATCAGTCTCAGAATAATTCTTCTTGTCATGATCTTGCCACCCACTGAGAGCAAAGAGATGCCACAACTGTTGTTAAACAGGGATATATCCTTTTTATTCTTGTAGATGCTGATGATATCGGCCTTTTTCCATTGCGGAAGAACGTGCCCGGAGGACCACGCAACATCGAAAATGAACACATGCAGCGTACCACCGCCTTACCCCAACACTTAAGCAGATCACTAGGTATTCCATCAGGTCCAGCAGCCCTTCCGTGTTTCAGACTACTGATGGCAACCCTTAATTCCCACTCAGAAGGCGGCAGATCAAATTCCCGCAGAACGGGCAATTCAGGCAAGTCCGCCAGCATCTGCCAGTCGATGTCAGTTTGCCTGTTCAGTAGAATGCGGTAGTGTTTGCCCAGCGTCAAACGACAGCCGATCGTTCGGTTATCAGGACAGCGCCATCTGCGCTCCTCACAGGACACCGTGCGCCCCTCCGAGCTCCATAGGCAGCCTTCAACGCCGTGTAGAATTGCTGCTGATTAGCGATGTCCGCGTACCCCTGGATCTCTTCCGAGAGCTTGCGCCACCAGTTGTTTTCCATGGTTCTGAGTTCTCGTTGCAAGCGAGAGAGCACCTCGATGTATCAAGCGTGGTTCGCGGCACATGGGTTCCTCAACACCTCCCTGTGCTCTTTATTCCTGTCATCAGAAGTTGTTGGATGTCAACCTCTGCTCGTCAAACCAGTCTCGGTGTTTATTTTTAACCATTCCAAGAGTATCTCTGGCCCCTTCGGAGAGTGCAGCAGTGACTTCGCTCCACCTCTCCGTAAGGAACTCGGTCATGATTGGGGCGAGTTCGTTAGTGAAATTGATTTCAAGGCAGTCTTGTAGCGCATTTATGAATTCTTCACACTTCGCACTCTCGTTGAATTCAGACACGTTTATTTTAGCAGGGGGAGCATTTGCGCGCGCACGGGGCTTAACGCTGAGTTTCAGCTTGCGCGCACCAGCCGGTGATCCGTGCTGCAATCCGCCACTCTCATCACATGCGTAAGAAGAATGTCGCGCGGATCCCGCTGTTTGGTTAGCACATAATTCAGTAGGTGCCAAGTCTTTGATCGAAGGTGTTGGTGCTAACGAGAGAGTTTTGGGTACAGAAACTCAGCAACCTTAAACCATTGTCGTTGCCCTTTTCAATTCCGTAACCACTGAGAACGCCATCCCAAAGGTTCTTGTTCCTTCCAACTCTGCGTTAAAATCCCCGAGCACCAACAGCTCGTTGCTAGCCAGCACAGACTGCACAACCTCCTGTAGAGTCTCATAGAAACGGTCCTTTAGGTCGTTGGCAACATCGAGTGTCGGTGCATAGACTCCGATTACAGTCAGATGTCGCCCCCCATATAGCGAGATCCCCCACTAGATTAGCCGTTCACTGATGCCCTTGCGAGTGTCCGTTAAATTCTTCAGCAAGTCCGTGCGCACGGCAAACGCCGTTCCGTAAAGACTGCGGTCTCTGCCTCCATGAGGCAGGCCCCTCCAAAAGTAGGTATACCCCTCCTCTTCCTCCAGCAACGATCCCTTTTCGGCGATGCGCGTTTCCGAAAGCGCAACAATGTCCACTCCATATCTCTTCAGTTCTGCAGCAACCAAGGCCGTTCGCCTGTGTGGGCAGTCGCAGTCATTTCTGTCCAATAGTGTACGAACGCTCCAAGACACAATGGTATCTTATTTGGTTACCTCGAGAGTTTTGACCGGTCAGCGAAATGCCAGAATGGGTGCGGTTACTAATTCGTGTATAAATGGACGAGCAATGTTTACACCACTTTATCTAGCGTTCTCCCCTTGCGCGGGGGGGGGGGGGAGCAGTGCGGTTCCTGAAAGGGCTGCCCAGTCGCCTTGAGTGTGCCGGAGGGGGCTGTCGTTCCGAAACCAGTTACCAGCGACTATCACCTAGGAGCCGCCGCACGTGCAGGTCAAAGAATAGGAGCCTCCAGTGGCATTCAACACTTGTTCCCGTCGCTCCATCGCGATCGCCGTTGGACTCTCGGGAATGAAGCTTGTGCAAAATATTTTTAAGTAGAAGGCGAGAGCACACCTCGCAGTCCACTATCTTGATCCCGACGCAGATGATCCAGTGGCAGGGAGCTATCCAAGACGACTGGTCCACGCCGGGGTTGCAGGGTGTATGGTCCACGATGTAAAAGTACATAACTCCACCAAATCATTTGGAGCTTCCCACATATGCTACGCGGGGAACGCGCCTCTACGCTGAAACCCAAGCGCGATGAAAAAAATTATATTAATTTCTTTGTAAACTAACGTATACCTATTTATCAAGTGACTTTTCTTGGATTTAACAATATGGCGTTACCTGTCATTGATATTTTAAATAAATAATAATAAATTTAGATTTCAGGCATGGACTTTTTAAAGGCCACAGGCTTTACAAAATATCTGTCGATTAACTAAAGAACAGATATAGAGAAGAGATGGATCTTTAAGGCACGCTTCAAGACGCCAAGCTAGGGAAGATGAGATTTAATATCACTAAGAATTTCGACTTCTGAGTCCACTTTGAATTCTTGGAGAAAGTGAGTAAGAAGTGGAAAACAGTCAAAAGTATTTTGTTCTGCATCCAAGATATAGTATTATAATCTACATGATCAAGATACGATTTTAGCTTAGGCTTGAAAAATGTTTACTTTTTCCTTGCAGAAATAAACATATTTTATTCATTTTTTGGAAAAAATATCTACTAAATATGCAATCTTTGATAGCCATGCTATATTTGTTAATCTGCTTAATAATAGAAATTAATGCTTAATAAAATGAGACCAATTCTCATCTCAGTTCAAACATTTTCATAAGAACATTTCCTCGTAATAACCATCGAAACTTCTCTAGGTAAAAGAGAGTGTTATGAAGACTATTCATAACTTCACACAAACCTTAAAATTTCTTTATTGAAATAGCCAAGATTTACTAAAATTGGTATTCTGTAATGCTTCGTCAAAAACTATAATGGAGTTAAAATCCTTTTTGTTATTAGTGTACATATATGGAGAATGCACTTTTTGCAGCATTTTTGATTCGTGTTACAGCACCAACTAACTTTCCTGTCATTGCCTCTGCTCCATCGCTGCAAACTGAAATACATTTGTCCAAGCCTATATCGTGCGTTTTCATAAAGTTTACAGTGCAATTAAATGTGTCATTTCCTGTGGTATCCAATTCTAAAGTTTAGCAAAAACGCAAATCTTTTTCATTTTTTTAAGTTATATCTAACTAACTCAAGTAAAGTTTATAGTTCAGCAACGTCGGAGCACTCATCGAGTTGCAAAGTATAAGCTCCACATACACGCAATCGTGAAATAAGTTAAGTTTAAATGTCACTAGCAATATCATTAATACGTAGTGACATCGTATTGTTGGAAAGAGATACAGCTTCAACTTTCTAAACAGAATTTTTATTAACACTCATAATATGATGTCTTTTTTTGGAGGTTTTATAAGTAATTCACCCATAAGATGTAACATGCTTTATATAACGCTTCTGTTGGAGCCTCATTGTCTGTTTTAACTTTTTTAATATGACCTTTCTATAGCTAGTTAGCCTTTAAGTTTTCTTTGACAAAAAAATAATATTTTTAAAGGTCTGATGGAGTGTTTCTACATGGCTTTGTAACTATGTTGGTGCTAAAGAACTGTTCGTTAATATTTTTTACCTAGTAAACAAAGGTCATATAAGGCTTCTTCGTCACTAATACTAGTTGATATTTTAAATAAATAATAATAAATTTAGATTTCAGGCATGGACTTTTTAAAGGCCACAGGCTTTACAAAATATCTGTCGATTAACTAAAGAACAGATATAGAGAAGAGATGGATCTTTAAGGCACGCTTCAAGACGCCAAGCTAGGGAAGATGAGATTTAATATCACTAAGAATTTCGACTTCTGAGTCCACTTTGAATTCTTGGAGAAAGTGAGTAAGAAGTGGAAAACAGTCAAAAGTATTTTGTTCTGCATCCAAGATATAGTATTATAATCTACATGATCAAGATACGATTTTAGCTTAGGCTTGAAAAATGTTTACTTTTTCCTTGCAGAAATAAACATATTTTATTCATTTTTTGGAAAAAATATCTACTAAATATGCAATCTTTGATAGCCATGCTATATTTGTTAATCTGCTTAATAATAGAAATTAATGCTTAATAAAATGAGACCAATTCTCATCTCAGTTCAAACATTTTCATAAGAACATTTCCTCGTAATAACCATCGAAACTTCTCTAGGTAAAAGAGAGTGTTATGAAGACTATTCATAACTTCACACAAACCTTAAAATTTCTTTATTGAAATAGCCAAGATTTACTAAAATTGGTATTCTGTAATGCTTCGTCAAAAACTATAATGGAGTTAAAATCCTTTTTGTTATTAGTGTACATATATGGAGAATGCACTTTTTGCAGCATTTTTGATTCGTGTTACAGCACCAACTAACTTTCCTGTCATTGCCTCTGCTCCATCGCTGCAAACTGAAATACATTTGTCCAAGCCTATATCGTGCGTTTTCATAAAGTTTACAGTGCAATTAAATGTGTCATTTCCTGTGGTATCCAATTCTAAAGTTTAGCAAAAACGCAAATCTTTTTCATTTTTTTAAGTTATATCTAACTAACTCAAGTAAAGTTTATAGTTCAGCAACGTCGGAGCACTCATCGAGTTGCAAAGTATAAGCTCCACATACACGCAATCGTGAAATAAGTTAAGTTTAAATGTCACTAGCAATATCATTAATACGTAGTGACATCGTATTGTTGGAAAGAGATACAGCTTCAACTTTCTAAACAGAATTTTTATTAACACTCATAATATGATGTCTTTTTTTGGAGGTTTTATAAGTAATTCACCCATAAGATGTAACATGCTTTATATAACGCTTCTGTTGGAGCCTCATTGTCTGTTTTAACTTTTTTAATATGACCTTTCTATAGCTAGTTAGCCTTTAAGTTTTCTTTGACAAAAAAATAATATTTTTAAAGGTCTGATGGAGTGTTTCTACATGGCTTTGTAACTATGTTGGTGCTAAAGAACTGTTCGTTAATATTTTTTACCTAGTAAACAAAGGTCATATAAGGCTTCTTCGTCACTAATACTAGTTAAACCCTATGAAAAATAATTAGGATAATATCTACGATTATCATTATTTGTCTGTACACAATTGGAAGAAAAGATTTCTTTTTTGTGGATTAATCATACTAGGAGTTTGGTGATTGTGTAGCTTCTACAATTTCTGTATCCTGTATAAATGAGTTTGTTACACTAGTTTATGCATTACTAGTAATTTTTCTTTCTTACGAGACCCATATTATAGCCATTAATCCATTGTAGGGGTAATTTTCAAGAATTTTGAAATCTAGGAGTAAAATAAATAAAAAATAAAAAGTTCAAACGGATTCTAACTAAACTAATTTACAGAGAGCAGCGATTTCAAAGAATGCGCTAACGAAGCGTTTAACAATTAGACCTAGTCGGTAGAGGTACACGCATATGCAAGCAACGTTGCTAGTACACTATATTTATTCGTTAGGTAGAAAATTCCATCTAAATACTAACAAAATACTAATATTTTTACTGCGCATTTTTTCTGTAGTTAATAATGTTCTTTTGTATAAGGACCTCAAATGGCTGCACTCTAAAAGTTTAAAAAACAAACTGATTCAAATTCAAAATATGTTAGATACGTCTCCAAACGTAGTATACATTATTTTACAGGCAAAATTATATACTAATATTAATAAATGTTGTCCATTAATGATAATTCAGTTGCTATTGATGGACATTTTCTTATAAAAAGTCAATAAAAAATTCAAAATAGAACTTTACGGAGGAAGCTGCTGTTACGTTCGAAATGTTTCGTTCAAGCCTATTGCCGTTTCTAAATAGTTTGGTTAGACCTATCAATGATTTATTTTCGTTCGATCAAAATTTCCTATTTCCTTCGCTCGACTTATTTCTTTTAAATACATTAATTTAACATTTTATTTAAATAAAATATTTTTTTTATTAAATTTTATCACGTGGAACCATCAGATTCCGTGAAACACATTTGGGAACAACTGTAGTAGAAAATAGATGGATAAGTTTTACACAAACCGAATAGATCATCTACATGCAGTTAAAAGAACTTGAGCGTGGATATAGAGGATGACGTTGCGCATTTATTAATATGTGAACCGAAGATACATGCGATTGTTTCCTTATGCTAGTTATAAGACTGCGGGTAGGTACAGCTATATGTTTTTTGTCAGGCAGAATAAGAAGGTCAGACCGAGGGCAGGAGTGAAAGGTTTCATTTTGCAGGCCACCGCGTGCTGGTGGGGAAATAGATATTGGGAAGAGGAGTGAGAAATAAGAATGCAAAGCATTTGTGCGCTTCAAATTAATTAAGCCATGCTTTTTATGAGAAAGGTGGAGGGTTGGCTAAAAGTTGCAGATACATCAGCTTTAAAACCAAACAGGATTAGAAGACTTAAATGGAGGATCAGTCGGATGAGGTTGCTTTAAACTCAACGGCTGAGAAAACGAGTGAAGGATGCAGCGGATCAATCAGCTTCAAGCGTCTTGGTTTCCTTGCCATTGGAATCACCTATTCGATCTATCAAGGACCTTCAGCTTCTTGGGGTACAACAAAATGCACACGTTAAACAAACACGCGTACAAGCGTTTTCGATCTATTGGCCAGGACATCTCTTATATACACCCTGAACCACGCTAATAGCCTAGTAGGGAAAGTTAGGATTTCTCGGTTCTTTGTGAATCAACTTGGATGAAAACTTTTCCCAACTAGTCTGCGCAATATGGCCAGACTAATGTTTTCATTACGCTGTGTTACCTCCTTTAATTTTTATTTTAGATTGCGTCGTTTTGGGGCTGAACAACGTTAATAGCATCTATTCTCTTTAAGAACAATTTGACGTCGCAGAGGCCTCAACGATGAAGAGAAGTCTTTCATTATCAAGGAAAGTGCTGAAGACACCCCTCTTCTTTGCGTAGAGGTTAGTTCGCCATGTGGACACAGTTAGAAGATTTCTAAAGTACCCTTCGCTAAGGAAGAAGCGATCCGATTTTGGGACCTCCAAGACTGTGACAGCATTGGATTTGAGGAATATTGGCGGCCAGTTACGTGGGAAACACGAACAAACAAGCAAAGTCATTTTCACCGTGGCTAGTCCTCCCCATGTACCAAAGACCACTAAGAACCGTATCCTAGGGAGAATGGCTTCCATGCGAGCTCCACCGAAACTGCCTCCTTTAACGTCCCGTCACAAGACTTTAAGGCTTCAATGGGCCAGAGATACATGACTTTGGACATGAGTTGCGTTCTCTTCACTGACGAAACCATTTCGAGCCTTGACGGACCTGACGGTAGGACAAATCGTTGGTTATATTTCAGAGATAAGCGTTATAAACTTTGCGACCTCAATAGCAGGGAGGAGGAGCCATGTTGTGGGTAGGTATAATTGGATACAGACCTATTGGCAGAGTCAGGATGCCTGATGTGGTTAAAGTGACCGCAAACTCCGAGTCCAATCTCTTGAAGGAGGTCTTGGATCCCTAGCTAAATGACATACCGTTATCACTTCTAAGGACTAGTTTTCACCCATGAAAACGCTTCATCCTACTTTGCCAAGGCTACTCAAGCCTTTCTAGTCTATTGCAGTATAAAAGGTCACGAGTTGATGAGGAGGCCCCAGCCTATCCACATCTCAATCAAATCGAAAAGTTGTGGTCCATCATTTAACAAAATGCTTATGAAAATGGACGTCATTTTTTGTTTAAAGAAGTCTTATGAGTGATCATCAAAGCTGCAGCAGATGCAGTCCAACCTGCTACTATTAAGATATTAACAGGTTCTATGTATGAGAGGAATTTCGAAGTCATCCGTCGAAATGGCGCTCATGTGGGCAAATAATTCATTATGCCCATCAATCTTGTATTATAATTATGGTTTTCTATTAAATATATACGCAAGGTATGCTTATTGTATATAATTATCCTTCGTTTTCTCCAAAATATGTCTAGATGGGATACTTTCATTCAAAAGATATTAGCGTGGTTCATCCCCAAAACGAATAATCTGAAATAAAAATTGAAGGAGGCAACACAACATAATGAAAACAACATTAGTGTGGCCATATTACTCATACCAGCTGGGAAACGTTTCATCAAAATTGATTCAAAGAGAAGCGATAAATCCTAACTTTCCTTAATAAGCTAGTCACGTAGTTCAGGGGGTATGTCATGCATAGAATGAAAACCAACCTCCTTGATCTGCGCCAGATAGCCACGACGATATATAATTTTACATACCAATTATCATAGATAAGGAATAGAAACCATAACAGATTACCCTTGTTGCATCATTTCCTTATTTTTTTATAAATTTATTAACAGGCATCAGTTTCATTAACATCATATGGTGATTATCTGTAGAGGACTACCTGAAGTGTATAGATTGCCAACAGAAAAAGATATGATTCCAAGTGCTTCACATTTATTTCACAAGGCCTCATTCGGGAAAATAAGGAAAATGATTGCACACAAACAGCATGAGGCTTAACCTAAAATGATTCCATACAAACAACAAGTTGCTTAAGCCTAAATGAGTTCATGCAGACACCAAGAGGCTTAACTCTCAATTATTCCATATAAACAAGAGGCTTAACTCTCAATTATTCCATATAAACAACAAGAGGCTTAACCCCAAATAAGACGAGTTAATATTCTTTAAGTGCGAGACACTAGCAAGCCTTCCTTGAACCATTTCCGGAATTTTACATATTGTATTTATTATATATAAGCAAAATGTGTGTATTATGGAGAATAATAATATTTGAATGAAAATTTATGGCTTCTAACCTGATAAGAATATATGAATATACAGTGTAGAGCATAAATTTGCATACATGTCACTAATGTATGCTTATTAATCATTTCCTCCATTAATATTTGAATTATTTCAGTGATATGATAAATCTTCCCTATTTATTTCGAGCGAAATACAAAAATGCAATCTACGCTAATCTGGATCCGGAAAGGATTTATTCCAATATCATCATAAATTTGAGCACCGAACAAAAGTTTACAAACACCTAAAAAAAATGACATCTTGTATTTTGTCACATGACCTTTATTAGAAATTAAACTGTAAAATATTTGCAATAGCTTTCAATTAGTTCGGAGCAACTTCAACTATAAATTTTACTCAATATGTTTACATTACATCCACCAATCCTCATTATTCGTCGGGTTTCTTCGGTAGACGTACGTTTTTAATCTCATCCACATATTTTGTATGTGGATAGAAGAATCTTTAATGACGAAGTTTTTAAATAACATTTTTTAATCTTGGAACCATTACTTCAATGCAAAGGCCATTTGAGGAGGATTATTGGCCTATTTAAAGTAAAATTTCATACAGAATTTTCGTTTTCTTGCTAATAGTAAGAGGTTTAGCTTCAAAATAGGCAAATGATATTTTTACCCTATATTGTTCCTGCACCTCTAGCAGTTAAGTAACCACAGGACATTATGCTTAATCCACTCTGCTTTACAGTTAGTATGGCCGATCAGTCCTATTTTCGTTTTCTCGCTCCATATTACTTTCTTCCGAAATATTTTATACCGGGTATTGAAAAAGTCCTATTACATTCGTTACCACTCTCACAAAAATAACACAATGATAGTTTCGATGATTTTAGACATGTATTATCGTTTTAATATAAAAATATGTGTTCAAACTGTAATATTAATCAATGTGGCCACTATCGGCGGCGATCAAGCATTCCAGGCCTTCCCTGAAGGACGCGCCAACGTTGCGGACAAAGTCCTTCCTCATGCTGGCCCATACGAGGTTGAAGGAGGACTTCAACTCTTCGACGTTGCTGTGGAGGACCTTATAGGCCTTGCCCTTAACGGACACTAACACGTTGTTGTCGATGGGATTGAGGTTGGGCGACTGCGGTGGCTAAATGTCTTTCGACCACAAGTTCATGTTCGACCTCAACCACTCTTTCACTCTCTTGACCGTGTGGGTCAGGCCACCGTCCTGATGAAAAACTTAGACCACCTTCTTTATTATCCTTCTCATCATGGACAGGACTGCACCCACACGTTGTAATCAAGGGGATTGAGGTTAGGCAACTGCGGCGGCCAAAATTCCTTCTACCAAAAATTTATGTTTCTCTCCCAATCACTCTTACGCGGTCTTGGCCGTGAAATAGTCCACCTTCTTCATTAGCTTTCTAACCCAGGACAAGACTTCCGTTGCCAATATGTCCATGTAATAGATGCGGTGAGCCTGTAACCGGCCACGAACCACACCAGTGGCATCTTCTTGCGATTTGAAACAACAACGCTGAGCATCATTACGGAGCCCGGGTACTTGGTCGTGGACACGGAGCAAACTTCGGAGACGTCCTGGCCCAAGCTTACCACACGTCGTTGATGACAGCTCGACCGTGATTTTTTTTCCTCAGAAAAAAATGAGAATTCGACTGCCAGGACTCTTCAAGTCGTTGAGAAGGTGACCACAGCGCTCTCGACGTTGTTCTCACATACGGTCGGTGAGCAGGGGCCTTTCCAAGCACTTCAAGCTCTTATTACCCGCCCCCTTGACGGCTCTGGACACTGTGGCCACCGAGATATCCTTCTATTTGCGAACGCAGTCATTTTGAGCTTCGGAGCACTTTCGAAGGGATTTCTCATAGCAAAGCTTTTGACAACATGACGTCTGCCTGTATGAAACAATTTAGTGAGGTATTCTCTGTTCTTGAGCCTCTCCGTAATTCTGTGGACGGTCATCCGGGTGACGTTGAGCCGCTTGGCAATTTCGAACTTGTTGTGGCCCTTTTGCAGGACAACAGAGATCTCGATTCTTTTGGCTTCCATTTCAAAACATCTGCACACAGTTGAAAAGACGTTCTAATGTAATGTGCTGGAGAAGTAGAATTTTAAGTTTGTTTGAGATACCTTTTCTATCGCACACGTAAAGCTCTCGAAAGTTTAAAGAAAATCCCGAGTGTAACAAAACTTTTACAAAAGCTGGTATCGGTAGACTTATTCTTATGAAAACGTGAGTATTGCGGCTAATTGTAGTTTACGAAAATATGGTTTATTTATATCCCGGAATCAGTGGGGATCGTTTTGGTGGAGAAATCTCTTCAAAGTCGTCTCTGAAGCGAACCTTGACCTATTTGCTTGTAGTGGTGTGTTGGTCAACCTTAACGTTTTCAGTGACGATTATAATTCGGTGATAGTTTGTGCTTCCTTCCACTTCCTAACATACTCTTCACTCTTGTAATGTCCATGTACTTGCATTAGATTGTCTGAATTTGCACGAGAGGCATATAGATACCATGCTGAAAGGAAAACACACGACTGTAGAAATACTTCTCTAGCTTTTACCTTCTCTCTAGTATTCAATTATATTGTTTTTCAAATCACTTGAGAGCGTTTTACTTTTAATCATAACGTTACAATGTTTCAGTATGACGGTCACATCCTAAATGAGATTATTACGAGAAACATATATATCTAAGTAAACTATTGTTGGACTCTATCGGAACATTCTATCTCTTTGTTGAACATTCTAGACCAAAATTTATTGTAAATAAGCTATTTTTAAAATATTTTCCATGAATGTCTAAATATTTATTTCTAGCATATTTTTGGCTTTTAGCCAATAAATTAATATACTCGTTAGTATCACAACCTTCCATTTAATTTCTTTAACACATCAAAATAGTTTAGTCGTAGGATTACAATCGCTTTTTAAAGGCTGCAATATATATTAAATAACATTTAAATAAGACGAAATGCATGTTTCATCGTTCCTTTAAAAAATCAATTTTTTAAGTGTCTAAGTTTTTCAAATTATTTAGGACAATTTTGCACCGCTGAATACGAAAATGACATCCGCTTCCTCCGATTAGGTCAGATCTTTGTGCTAAGTCGAATTTTTTTAAAATACAACATTTTTGTAACATTTTCGGTTAATTTTTGTTAATATTTCTCAGCCAAAATAGGTTTGTTAGATAAAAACCTTTTTTAAATTGTTTATTAATTAAACCTTACAATAATTTATTAGTTTTGATTGAATAGTCCACATTGTTATAGGTAAGTGCATTTAAATTGGATATTCGGTCATCATTGGTCAAAATTCAGGGAATGATTTCCGTTTCTTCGAACTTCTAAAAGGCTTAGCAGTAGGAATGTCTCTCTTCAGAATCCACCAGTATTTAGCCATCATGAGTGCATCTCAGCCTCCCTGATACCTAGTCTCTATCTCTTTCATATCCTGATATAAGATGATGCGAGCACTGTCAGAGAGTTTTTTTTTCTTTCAATCTGGATGCCGATAGTTCAGAGGGCTTTGACAGGCTAAGGTCGCGAACTATATCATTTAGCTCCTTTTGGAAAAAAAAGGATGTGGAGATTCATGGTAAAAAAATTACTTCATTTTCTTCAACACTGGCGGAATTTTCGTCATAATGTTAGATAGTACTCCATAGACAGATAATGGAATTTCATCACAATGAGCTGCAGGACGACGTGTTGATTGAAGATCAGGATACTTGAGACTGCTCCGGTTCTTTCTGTTGTCCCCGGTCAAATTAATAGCGCAGGAGTCGCATTTAGTAACATGGTTTGTTGCCTCTCTCCAAACCATGGGAATTTTAAACTTCAGACAACTCTTCTTGCCCTTAGTCCAACAACGTAGATACCAGGCGCATATCTTGCATACCATGTGTGGCGCCCAAGCTTTATCCTGGTCACCAAGTTTCATAACAAAATACGCACGCTTTATGAAACTTGTGACAGGATTCCTGTTAGGAGCAACGGTGTATTCGTCGCAGATGTAGCATAATAAATCGAGCTTATTTTTGTAAGATCTTTTGCCTGAATTCATTTTATTCATTTACAAAAGAAATAATACCAATTAGTCAAAAAATGCCGCATGTAAACTCGTCAGAATTTTTTATTGAAAGAAATATGTAATATTTTAACATCATATAAATAGAAAATACCCGTACATGTAAAAAACAAACAAACGTAAAACACATAATGTGGTGATAAATCAAAAGGTTGACTTGATTGAGGAAAACCAACGTGATTTGGGGATTCATCAGATAAAAATTAACTTAAATCAGTTAAAAAAAACTTAGACAATAACGGTGGTATTGGCTGGTGCTATCATACTAATTTCGGGGTCTATAAATATTTAATTAGGTTTAGCCACGGACCGCGAGTCTTATAATCCAAAAATTACTGTAGGCCTGGACAACCTTTTTTGACTTACCAGGGTCTTCAGAGAGAGCGGCGGGTCACACCTCAATTTAAGTATTGGATTTAAGAAATAGGTTTAATTTTTATTAAAAAAATTAGAATAACTAATTTCAGGTAAAATGATATAACTAAAATGTAAACTATTTGGTTTCTTACAAATATTGACTTTTTTTATTAGATTTAGAATCCAACTTCGGTTGGAAATTACTATTTTAATGTAAAATATGAGTATTTTGATTCTTTTAAAACAATTTCCAATAATTGGGGGAGATTTTGCAAGGTCCGACTCTTGAATTATTTTCAATGTGCATATCTATAAGCCTTGATCTCGTTTAGGACTTGATGGCTGTCATTTTAGAGGATAATCCGTCATATTTGAATGCCTCTATCTCTTTTAGGCTTCGATTGCGCTCATTTTCCAAGATGATCCGTCAACTTTAATGCCTCGATCTCGTTTAGGACTTGATGGCAGTCACTTTCGAGGATAATCCGTCACATTTGAATGCCTCAATCTCTTTAGGCCTCGATGGCACTAATTTTCAAAGATGATTCGTCAAATTTTAATGCCTCGATCTCGTTTAGGACTTGATGGCAGTCACTTTCGAGGATAATCCGTTACACTTGAATGCCTCAATCTCTTTAAGCATCGATGGCACTAATTTTCAAAGATGATTCGTCAAATATTAATGCCTTGATTTTTTTATGACTTGATAGCACTCATTATCGAGAATGATCTGTCACATTGGAATGCTTCTATCTCTTTAGGACTCGATGGCATTCATTTTCGACGATGATCCGTTATATTTGAATGCCTCGATCTATTTTAGGAGTCAATAGTTCTCATTCTCCAGGATGATCTGTCACGTATGAATGCCTCGAACTCTTTTAGGACTCGATGACACTCATTTTCGCGGATGATCCGTCCCATTTGAATGTGCTACCAAACATTGATACATTCTTCCTTATTTCATCTAGAAAGGATAATAGTTGAACAAATATTTATTGATCAAACGTTGAGTGAGCGAGATCGTCTCGATGGTTGCATACGGCATTTAGCCCGGCAAGGGGGCGGAGGGGGTAGAAGAGGCATCAATACCCTGACTCTAACTGAAACCTAAAGCAATCGTGCACCCTCCAGACCCCAGTGCCCCAAGAAAAAGTGGTTCTCTCACTCTCTCTTGCGTCGTCTTTTGCCCCTCTTTTAAATCTCCCACCATCTTTACAACGCCTGTCTAGACCCAGCCAAGAGTGAAAGAGGGCGTTGAACGTTCTAAAATAATAATAATAATTCATCAGGGCTAGAGTTTACCTAAAGCTGGAATAAACACTTTTGCATCCAATTAAGACAATAAATGCCAAATACTATATTGAACAATACTTCCACCTGTATTTAAACTTATGCTCAAAACCATTCACATAATCTACTATCGTAAAGATTTGATGCTCATTTTGTGTCGATCCATTTTAAAAATCTGGCAACGCAATGTGTTGTGTCAAATTATGCAACACAATGTGTCGTGACAAATCTTGCCATACACTGTCTTGTGTCAAATCTGGAAACGCAATGTTTGTCAAATCTTGCAACGCAATCTGTTGTCAAATCTTGCAATGCAATCTGTTGTGTCAAATCTTACAACGCAATCTGTTGTGTCAAATCTTGCAACGCAATCTGTTGTGTCAAATCTTGCAACATAATGTGTGTCAAATCTTGTAACCCAATGTGTTGTGTCAAATCATGCAACACAATATAATGTGTTATACTTCTTGTATTAAAAATACCGAAATATTATGATCAGCTTATGCCATTTAATGGTCGGTCGTAAGATCTGAGGGATAGGGATAGGGATAACAAAAAGTGGTGAATATGAGGGAGATAATATAGGATAGATAAAAATAATAGTGTAGAGGGAGAGATCTGAGGAAAAGGTTAGCGGAAGTTTATATACCCCCTCCCCTCCTGGCTGCACCCCCTCCCCTAAGACCACCTTTTAAAGGGGACGGGAGGCAAATTTTGTTCTTGCAATTGGGTTTACCTGCGTTGCACTGAAAACAAATAACGGTGTTTGTGTAACCTTGGTACAATGTATGGATGTGTGTTTGTGTGTGGTGGGTGTGCAAAAAATATTTTTGGGCAATTATTATAAATCCACTGATGTGATTAAGCAAGACTCTTCAGCTCGTTCTCTCACAGACACTCCACGGCGTTGAGAGCTCTTCAAATTCTGTTGAGAGGAAGTTGTAATAACTGAAATCCAACCACAATCACACACAAGCATACACACCCAAAGCACAATCTGAGAGATGACAGTTTATTCGAGACCCTCTACAGTGTGCTCTTATTATTACTATTATGTCTACTATCATTAGTATACTTAACATTTTTGTGAGCAAATGGTTTACATAATTGGCCGGCAAGAGCCCTTCATAATTTGATCTCGTGTGATCACGCTGCAATCCTTTCTCGGAGCTGATAGGGATGTGTTAATTGAACATTATTATTATTATTTTACTACTATTATGATTAGCACTATTATTATCATTATTATTACTTAGATTTTTTTAAGCAAATGCATACATAATTGGCCCGCAACGGCCATTCATACTTTGCCCTCCTGTGATCACACTGCCTTCCCTCGGAGCTGATTAGGATGTGCTAATTGAGCTCTGATGGGAACCAGCATTCCTTCATTTCCAATTATTTTTCCCTTTCCCGTTTGTTCTTCTCTCTCTCTTTGCTTTATTCCAGATTTCTTTCCCTCTTTACTCACTGGTAGGCTTTATGTCAGTGGCCGATGCTAATTCTATTTTGAAGCACAGAATGAGTAAGAGTTTGGTGTCACTCTAAAAAATAATGATGATTTAAGTTAGATTTTAAAAATAAAGGATAACTAGAGGTACATGATCTAGTGAACCTGCGGCGAAAATGTCCGATTTAGCACCTCTAGCCACTAGATGGCGCCACCTGGTGGTCAATTTATATGATATTTGAACTCAGTGACCTCAATTACCTTTGGTAGCATTGGTTTTAGCTGGCTACATTGAACCATTGACTCGTCGAGTACAGAAGATGAACACAACACGACATTTGCATGGCCCTTAGATCTGCTTGCGTCGCCGCAGTTAAATATATTTATCTTATTTACTTACATTTAATGACAGAATTGTCTCAAAGTGAAATAAATATTCGGTTATTAATAATTTAAACGTTTGTATGTGCAGGGTGGGGACGGTATTCGTTCGCATGGTGATTGACTCAGGGAATAACTTTTATTTATTTTTTGAGATATTTTCGACACATTTAGATCAGTTAGTTTTCACGCCATGTTCTGTCGATTTCACTCGATGAACACCCATTGACCTCGATGACAGCCTCCAGGCGACCTCGGAACCAGCCACAGACTTTCGTCACAATCTCTCGTTTTAGGCCCCTGAAGGTTTTGGTAATCCTGGCCTTCAGCTCGTCCTTCGTGTTGCAGCTGGATTTGTTGGTCTCTCGTTCCACCGCACCCCACATAAAAGAGTCGAGGGAATTGCTGCCAGGGGATTTGTTAGGCAAAATCTCAAGTGTTGTGTGATCGAAGAAATTCTTCAACAACCAGGCCTCTGTCTTCCGGCTGGTGTGACAGTGCGAAGAGTCTTGCTGCCGCACATAAGGCCTCATTGCAATTACTCGTTCGATCCTGGCTGCTCCACTTCGCTCAGAACATGGTTGTGAATGTCGCTGTTCATCATGAGGCCATCAAGGAAGAAGTAGAGTGGCACGACGTCAGCTTCACTGCTGACGACAACGAAGCCTATGATTTTCGCTGTAAATTTCATCTGCATGTCTATGAGCACGTCCTTGGGCGCAACAGCGAGCCACCTGTTGTTCCGGGAGTTGATATTCTGGTCTTGGCAGAAATTTTTCTCGTCAGAGAAGAACCACAGCATACCTTGCTCCATGGGTGTTTTAACTTCTTGGTCAGCTTCTTGGTCTGCTTCAGTTGCTTTTTTTTGCATCGCCTTGGGCAGAAATTGTCCCTTCCTCATCCTGTGTGAAAAGTAGTGAACGTCCTTATGCATCAGCAGCCAGATGAGCTTTTCATCCACACCTTTCTCTCGTGCAATGGTACACATCGACTTTCTGAGATCATTGATGGTGATTTTTTTCGAATTTCACGGACGAATTCCTGTGTTTTGATGGGGTCAGGTCGCCGATCTAGTTTTCGTCTCTTTTGTTACCTCGTAGTCGAATTCGGAATCTTCTAGCCCCTACCTGAACTTTACCACAATCCTTCTGCTGACTTTAATATAGTCCAAAATCTCTTTGATTGTCTTTACGGCGGGAATTCCAAGGAGAAATTCATACTTCTTCCACAAATTGCGAGGTCGAAATTTTCCATAGTATATAATTGCGAATGAATAAGGGGCCCACCCTGCACATACAGACATTAACAATATTTAAAAAAATAGTCAATTCACGTCGAGAAAATTCTTTCATTAATTGCAGGTAAATATATTTATTCTTCACTCTTTTACTCTAACTTAGATTATCTTAATTTTTCAGAGCCACAACAAATGAGGGATATTTCATCACAAATTATTCGAAAAGAGATTCGTCTTGAAAAAGGTGAAATAAGGATGGAATGAAAATTATTGTATGGTACATCGTCGAATAGGTACAATATGGTGAAGATAAAGACTTTCTTTAAGGAAAAATAAAGTGTTTTATTCATAAAAGTTTAAAAGATTAAAAGGAGAGACTTGGGCAAACCTAAAATATTATCTTTGGATTGCTGAAGAGTATCTGATATAATATTACATGTTTCTACGACAAATCTCTCTTCTTAACTCTTTTAAAGTTTGCTGAAAACCCCTGGTATTTTTCTACAATGAAATTCTAAATTTTCAACACGAATATATGGCCATGGGTTTTCTATTTGGGATACAGCTTTGCCAACAGCTTTTTATGTTACCACAAGAAAAACAGATAATAGTAACTGTCTTTAAAGATTTTAAACCGTTAGTGTTTAAAAGATTCATTGATGAATGTTTCTTTAAACTTCATGCACAAAGACCACACCTCTTTATTTTTGAATTTCTTAAATTATCAACACCCCAATATCAAATTCTCAATGGAAAGAGAAACATAATAAAATCCCTTTTCTTGACGTCACTGTTGCAAGAATTGGCTCTGAATTCGCAACTTCAGTTTACAGAAAACCAAATACCACTAAACTTCGCAGTCATTTCTTTAGCAGCACAGTTACACATTTTACACTAGCCAGCATCAAAAGGCGTATCCACAGAGCATACAAGATTTGCTCAGATTGTTTTTTTTTCAATGTTAAAATAGAATATCTGAGGAACTTTTTTTTATTTGAATTTTTTCTGGATTATTTATTTAACAAGCTGACCTCAAAATTCTTATCAAAATAGCTCTATCCCTAAACTCAGTTAACATAATGCTTCCTTAAATTACCATATCTTGAACATTTTGCAATGAAGTTCAATACTTAAATTACTCATTGCAACTTTATCCCAATAAATTCCAACTCCCGTTCCATTAATTTCTAATTTCGCCACAAAGAATCTCTCCCTTTGTACTTGCGATTCTTCATTGCATATAAATTTACGTGTGCCACCTGCTAAAGTCGCTATGTAGGCAAAGATTCAACAACTAAAATATTGGATTTCAAAACACTTGGGACGATTACATAGAAATAACATACCTCTTTCTAACCCTGTATTATCTTCAATTTGACAACATTCCCCAAAGGATAAGCACTACGGACATTCTGATTCTTCTTTTATTCTATTAAGTTCTGCTTTCTATTATCTAGAATTAAAATTTCTCGAATTTTTATCCATTAAAGAATTAAATCCCATATAAGCCAATACACTATTAAAACAAACAACCAAACCCCCAATAAAACTCTCATCTTGGCTATTTTTCTTCATAATTCCGTTTTCTTATCAGTTCCAACAATAAAGGTTAGTTTCTCTTTCCAAATATTCATAGTTTTTCATTATTTTGCGGACCTTTATTTGTATCCTGTACCTATTATATTTTAAATGACTTTTTCGCTTAATTTTTTCATCTTTAACAATTTTAACACTTCTTCATCTTTTGTGCTTTAATTGATTTTTATATTTGCCTTTTTTGGTCAGTCTAGTATATATTTACCTTTTTAATACTTTTTTACCTCAGGTGATTTAAATGATTTTTATATTTGACACGTCTTGGTTTACCCAAATAGAGCTCCTTTTTCGCTTGGAGAAGATCCCGAGCGATCACAAGCTAAAATCGTTGGTTTGTGCGCTACCCTTGACGTGATCGATAGTCTCTTTCCTACTAAGCGACCTAAAGAACCTTTAAACCTACGTGATGCTCAAAGTCATGATGCTCTAGTGACATTCTCCCAATTTCGCTTCCAAAAGGATATGCTAGTCAGTGCACGCAGCTCTCTCCATTACACTTTGGGATATAGCTTTGGACAGGATTTCCTTAAGGAAACCCTTAGTGCGACAGATGCCATCTACCAACTTGCGCGCGATTGAGATCGTATCACATTACACTTCTATCGATCAGTTAACCACTGCAGCAACCATCACAATAGAAAAAGTGAGGCAACTGCGGGTCACCCTAAGTGAGGCGAACTTAGCCCTAAGACATGCCTCAAATTTCACGTATCGGACGCTCACCTCTGCAGAAGTATCTAACCTCTCAAAGAGGCTGGCAAAGTTGGAGCTGGCAAATTCCACTCGAGAGGAAGACCACCCACACCTCGTAGGAGTACTCCTGACTTATTCAAAGGAGTTTGCTGGTACCACGATGAATTCGAGGATCAGGTCCATTATTGCCTCTCTGGTGCAAAAATTACATAAATCAGCTTGGAACCTCGAAGACCAGCGGTCTAGTCGGAAATGTGCCCTCTACCTTCTTTATGAACGCCTGTTTATACATTGATAATCCCATCCAGAGCGTTCGATTTATTATCGATTTGCGATTAATAATTTCAATAATACCGACCTCAGCTTCCGCCAAGGAAACCGGAGAGACGGAATCCCCCACCAAGTCATTCGAAAGAAGACTAACTCTTTCTATTGGGCTTCGACGAAAAATAATGTGAAAGTTCTTAGTTTGTGATGTGAAACTAGTAATTATTTGTGTTGATTGCTTCTCTCATTATAATTTAAACGTAACTCAAGTACGCAAAATTAATAAACAGAGAGACTCAAATAGTGAGTAGGGCTCTTCTGAGTCTAGAATTAGCACACTAGTGCCATTATCTATCTAATAAAATTCATGACTCATTACCTTTCTCTTAGAGTTCAGTGACTTATATAAGCCAAAAAAAGGCAGTGATAAAGTTAATGTAGTGGATAATTTTAGTGTTCCCTCGTCATTCCTCCATCAAATATTACTGAATTTCTGTCAGTTGTATGTAGGCTCAGAAGGTTTCGCCTATTAGCCACTACCAAAGACATAATCTAATTATTGTTGCAAGAAGGAAAAATTCGCCATTCAACTGAACATTCAGCTAGTCCTATAAATTTAGAAAAGCTATAATTAAGGGCTATTAAATTAAATTGCAGTAAATGATTGCTACCCATTGCCTTCCACCAGTATGCAATCGAAATTATATATGGTTTTCGTTGTACGTGCACTAGCACGGTATCATATATATATATATATATATATATATATATATATATATATATATATATATATATATATATATATATATATACAAAGAAGGAGCAACTACAGGATGGATCTGCGGGTGATTATACAACCACCACAGGGCTCTGCCATTTTTATTTTCTGTTTTTCAAATAAAATTTGAAGACGGAAAGAAAGATGCAGAAACCTGGTGTAGCTGACTATAAATACATATAGTACAATTCTTATTCCTCTTATATATATATATATATATATATATATATATATATATATATATATATAAATAACATAATTTATCATCTAAAGCGTGTACTAAACCTTAGGCATCCGAGAGGCGTAGCTTAGTTTACATTGAAATGTTATTTAGGCTTTATTTGTGTTGCGGACGGCGTGAAGATCTGTAGATAGCAAATCAGCTCTACTTAAAATGGGCCGGAAAAGCGACGTCATGGAATGGCAAAAAAGTGTGATTTCATTTGGCTGCGCCAAAGGTCATCATGTGAAGGAGGTGGCGGAATTTGGAAGTGTTTCAACGAGTACGGTTATCCTGATTTACCAGCAATGGCAGAACTTCCAAAATACGAAAAACTCTCGCCAGAATTGCGGACGGAGGAAGGTTTTGGTGGACAGGGACTGTCGTAGAATCTCCAGGTTTGTAATTGCAAATCGATTTGCTTCCAGGCAGGAATTGCTACAAAACGTCAATTCTGGTCCTTCACCAGCCATTTCAGAAAGAACATTAGACAGCGAACTCCATTCCATGGCATGAACATATAGAGCAAAGTGGCGTGCAAGAGGCCCTTACTATGGTTACAAGTGACTAATATTTTGTCCGGTCGCCCTCGAGTTAGGTCCCAGAGCGACAGGATTCGAACGGGGTCGGATTGTTCGTTAACTGGTCAGAATGTGCTCTAGACCTTAATGAGGACGAGGATAAAGCGTCGATAATAATGACTATCCGAAAGCAAACCAAGACCTGCAAGAGAAGGTTGTTCATGGTTGGTTACCGCAGGGGACGAGAGGTCGTGTAAAAGAGGATCAGGTCGAACCAGTTAGAAGGGTAAAGGTCAACAGAAGAGGGAGTTAAATTAGGAGGTACATTAGAAATTGGATCTTCGATGATGCGTTTTGATGGAGAGAATTATTAATTTGAGGGGCTTGCTTTTACGAAAGTTTAATGAATTATTTATCTGACGAAGTTTAATGAATTATTTATCTGACGAAGTTTAATGAATTATTTATCTGACGAAGTTTAATGAATTATTTATCTGACGAAGTTTAATGAATTATTTATCTGACGAAGTTTAATGAATTATTTATCTGACGAAGTTTAATGAATTATTTATCTACGAAGTTTAATAGATTATTTATCTGACGAAGTTTAATGAATTATTTATCTGACGAAGTTTAATGAATTATTTATCTGACGAAGTTTAATGAATTATTTATCTACGAAGTTTAATAGATTATTTATCTGACGAAGTTTAATGAATTATTTATCTGACGAAGTTTAATGAATTATTTATCTGACGAAGTTTAATGAATTATTTATCTGACGAAGTTTAATGAATTATTTATCTGACGAAGTTTAATGAATTATTTATCTGACGAAGTTTAATGAATTATTTATCTGACGAAGTTTAATGAATTATTTATCTGACGAAGTTTAATGAATTATTTATCTGACGAAGTTTAATGAATTATTTATCTACGAAGTTTAATAGATTATTTATCTGACGAAGTTTAATGAATTATTTATCTGACGAAGTTTAATGAATTATTTATCTGACGAAGTTTAATGAATTATTTATCTACGAAGTTTAATAGATTATTTATCTGAAGAAGTTTAATGAATTATTTATCTGACGAAGTTTAATGAATTATTTATCTGACGAAGTTTAATGAATTATTTATCTGACGAAGTTTAATGAATTATTTATCTGACGAAGTTTAATGAATTATTTATCTGACGAAGTTTAATGAATTATTTATCTGACGAAGTTTAATGAATTATTTATCTGACGAAGTTTAATGAATTATTTATCTGACGAAGTTTAATGAATTATTTATCTACGAAGTTTAATAGATTATTTATCTACGAAGTTTAATAGATTATTTATCTGACGAAGTTTAATGAATTATTTATCTGACGAAGTTTAATGAATTATTTATCTGACGAAGTTTAATGAATTATTTATCTGACGAAGTTTAATGAATTATTTATCTGACGAAGTTTAATGAATTATTTATCTGACGAAGTTTAATGAATTATTTATCTGACGAAGTTTAATGAATTATTTATCTGACGAAGTTTAATGAATTATTTATCTGACGAAGTTTAATGAATTATTTATCTACGAAGTTTAATAGATTATTTATCTGACGAAGTTTAATGAATTATTTATCTGACGAAGTTTAATGAATTATTTATCTGACGAAGTTTAATGAATTATTTATCTACGAAGTTTAATAGATTATTTATCTGACGAAGTTTAATGAATTATTTATCTGACGAAGTTTAATGAATTATTTATCTGACGAAGTTTAATGAATTATTTATCTACGAAGTTTAATGAATTATTTATCTGACGAAGTTTAATGAATTATTTATCTGACGAAGTTTAATGAATTATTTATCTGACGAAGTTTAATGAATTATTTATCTGACGAAGTTTAATGAATTATTTATCTGACGAAGTTTAATGAATTATTTATCTGACGAAGTTTAATGAATTATTTATCTGACGAAGTTTAATGAATTATTTATCTGACGAAGTTTAATGAATTATTTATCTACGAAGTTTAATAGATTATTTATCTGACGAAGTTTAATGAATTATTTATCTGACGAAGTTTAATGAATTATTTATCTGACGAAGTTTAATGAATTATTTATCTACGAAGTTTAATAGATTATTTATCTGACGAAGTTTAATGAATTATTTATCTGACGAAGTTTAATGAATTATTTATCTGACGAAGTTTAATGAATTATTTATCTGACGAAGTTTAATGAATTATTTATCTGACGAAGTTTAATGAATTATTTATCTGACGAAGTTTAATGAATTATTTATCTGACGAAGTTTAATGAATTATTTATCTGACGAAGTTTAATGAATTATTTATCTGACGAAGTTTAATGAATTATTTATCTGACGAAGTTTAATGAATTATTTATCTACGAAGTTTAATAGATTATTTATCTGACGAAGTTTAATGAATTATTTATCTGACGAAGTTTAATGAATTATTTATCTGACGAAGTTTAATGAATTATTTATCTGACGAAGTTTAATGAATTATTTATCTGACGAAGTTTAATGAATTATTTATCTACGAAGTTTAATAGATTATTTATCTGACGAAGTTTAATGAATTATTTATCTGACGAAGTTTAATGAATTATTTATCTGACGAAGTTTATTGAATTATTTATCTGACGAAGTTTAATGAATTATTTATCTACGAAGTTTAATAGATTATTTATCTGACGAAGTTTAATGAATTATTTATCTGACGAAGTTTAATGAATTATTTATCTGACGAAGTTTAATGAATTATTTATCTGACGAAGTTTAATGAATTATTTATCTGACGAAGTTTAATGAATTATTTATCTGACGAAGTTTAATGAATTATTTATCTGACGAAGTTTAATGAATTATTTATCTACGAAGTTTAATAGATTATTTATCTGACGAAGTTTAATGAATTATTTATCTGACGAAGTTTAATGAATTATTTATCTGACGAAGTTTAATGAATTATTTATCTGACGAAGTTTAATGAATTATTTATCTGACGAAGTTTAATGAATTATTTATCTGACGAAGTTTAATGAATTATTTATCTGACGAAGTTTAATGAATTATTTATCTGACGAAGTTTAATGAATTATTTATCTGACGAAGTTTAATGAATTATTTATCTGACGAAGTTTAATGAATTATTTATCTGACGAAGTTTAATGAATTATTTATCTGACGAAGTTTAATGAATTATTTATCTACGAAGTTTAATAGATTATTTATCTGACGAAGTTTAATGAATTATTTATCTGACGAAGTTTAATGAATTATTTATCTGACGAAGTTTAATGAATTATTTATCTACGAAGTTTAATGAATTATTTATCTGACGAAGTTTAATGAATTATTTATCTGACGAAGTTTAATGAATTATTTATCTGACGAAGTTTAATGAATTATTTATCTGACGAAGTTTAATGAATTATTTATCTGACGAAGTTTAATGAATTATTTATCTGACGAAGTTTAATGAATTATTTATCTGACGAAGTTTAATGAATTATTTATCTGACGAAGTTTAATGAATTATTTATCTGACGAAGTTTAATGAATTATTTATCTGACGAAGTTTAATGAATTATTTATCTGACGAAGTTTAATGAATTATTTATCTGACGAAGTTTAATGAATTATTTATCTGACGAAGTTTAATGAATTATTTATCTACGAAGTTTAATAGATTATTTATCTGACGAAGTTTAATGAATTATTTATCTGACGAAGTTTAATGAATTATTTATCTGACGAAGTTTAATGAATTATTTATCTGACGAAGTTTAATGAATTATTTATCTACGAAGTTTAATGAATTATTTATCTGACGAATGACATACTACCTTAAATAAAGCAGGAGGAGAGGGGTAGGAGGTTATCAAGAGGGTGAAGTTAGGTTAGGAAATGGGAACGATAGCAGGGTTAGGGAAGTGGAAAATTAGGCATTAAAACTAATACAGCAAAGAAATACGCAAACTACAGACACATGATTTAACTATACAGGAGGTAATACTAAAGAATGAAATAATTGAGGAAAATTACATAATATATAATCATGTATTAGACAATAAGATTCGAGGGTAAATACGATTGAAAAGTATTCACATCAACACTAAAAGAATAGGCAACAGCTGTACAAATTAACAAAGCATTATATAAACCTAAGTGAGACAAAGAAGAAAACACCAACAACACTATAAAACAAAAAACCTTCAGATAACTAAGAAAAACAGTTCAATAATGATGGTAGCCCTAAACACACAGAAACACAAGACCGCTTTTGCGTTTATCCTACAATAAGCTGTATTTTGGTATTAAAATACACAAAAATCACTACAATAATACTACATTACATCAACATTGGCTTGACCAAAAGTGGTGCTATCAAACTTAGCTCAGATCACTCTTTCTTTATACGAGTTCCATTTTCTAAATAGAAGAAACCACATGAGGAAGAAGGCTCTGAGCTTTTGAAGTATTACGGTCACGGTTGACCTATTTGACCAAAAAGGGTTCTATTTTTGCCCATTTGAACAATAGTGGTCGCAGTTTTGTCAGTTTGAAGAATAATGGTTCTAGTTTATGCACATTTCAAGAATAGAGATCCCTAAACAGGAAATATGAAAGTAAATATATTTATTCATAGGTTTGCTTTGATTTGGTTCGACGAGCGAGCTTATCGAGCGAATCAGCCCTATACACCGCCATTGATACAAACATTAACCTAACCTAAACAAGGAAAATTCCAGCCAACCACCATGATACTGAAATACCCGTATTATAAGTTTTGAATAGGGGTTGCGGTATACCAGGCGCACCCATTTTATTTCAAATTAACTCATTTGAACAATATTGCCAATAGTTTTGCCCAATTGAAGAATAGCGGGCCGTAGGTTAATTACGACCACACTATTCTTCAAAAGTTCGGAAAACTTAATTGGGTGATTTTGTCGTACTTTTCGTTATTTCTCTTCCTCCCATGAATCCATTTCCCCTCTTCTGTTTTTCATTCTCTTCATTTTTTACTAGAGCTTAAAAATCCCCTTATTGGTTAAACGAGTTCCATTCTCTAACTAGAGGAAAATCATGAAAAGGGAAACTTAAGAAGAGGAAAACCCACACAAATGAAACCCGTAATGAGGAAAGCTCATGTAATGAAAACCCAATTTGGAGACCACTGAAATCTCTTCCCTCCTAAGATTGAGTCTGAAATCCTGCCGTGGTCGGTTTTCGCTGTCCTTCACATGCAATAGCGGTATCAGACAAACTTCGCGTGATGCGCTGAAGGGGATCGTAAACGCACCTCAAGCGGCTTTTCGTGTAACGATCTTGCGCTTACTTGAAAAGACATACGCTCAATCAAAGGACCTAGGTATTTATCAGGTGTCTGAAAATGCTCAGGCGTTTTTTGTACTTTTAATTAATATTCGTATTTTTTAACCCTTTTTAAATGGCATTTAGTTAGCATTTTATGTGCGTTAGGGCCAGATTTGACCAGATAACTGCTTCAAGGGGGAGGGGGGGTCACAGAACACACAAGATAAACAAAAGTGCTGTGAGAGTGTCTTCTGTACGAATGTGCGCAGAGTACATGCGTCGTTTGATGGAGATAAATGAGTGACTGCAGTACTCGAAAGAAGATTAAAAGGTTTTGTACTGGAAATGCACCATTTTAAGATTCACCTCCTACGGGAAGACAGAAAGCATTCATGGTGATGAATTTAAGTTTTTTTAAATCCGCTCTAAATGGGTTAGATGAATACATTAAGTCAGGCTGACGATGTTACCTTGCTACTGGTAACATGTACATAATTTAGTACTACCTGTTTCATGGTCGGATTGACGACGACTAAATTGACGCCCCTCTCATTAGTTATTTGATAACTAGTGGGAGGGTTGATAGGTACTCAGTGGGACAAAGAACAATACTCGGGCGTGTGTACTCTATGCATAGCTTGTTTCCATGGCCACCTAGTACCTTCGAACCAGCAGATGAACCTTTTCATTGGTCAACGGTGGCTCTTTCAGGAGTAGGTCATACAGTGCTGCCATAGTCTCGCATCTGACCTTCAGTCACTGTACCACTCCTCCTCTATGGTTTGATGCGGTATAAAGCTCTCTATTTTACAGCCTCTTTTCTCTTTACTAACTTTTATTTTCTCTATTTCTTACACCTTTAGTGTAATGCCGCTCGTTGGGCACTTTTGGGCTTATATTTGTGCTTTCCATCTGGTTACTTTCATTGATATTTATAATAATAATAATATAATAAAGAGGTAAAACCATCTATCTACTTCTGTATTACACCTGAAAAAGATAATTATATCACAACACCCAAAAGGGTTACATTTAGCACAGATAATGAAGAAGGCTTGGCCTGGAAACAGCAACTCTGGTAGGTTTCCAAAGACTACTAAAACAGGCAATAAATCTTTTAATTCCATGGTCCTCAAGAAGAGAGGATTGATACGATCGGGTCGATTACGGAGTTTGCGTAGAAGCACGTAGGCTATTTATTAGAAAATGGGCAATTAGAGTCTTTTTTGAGAGTGAAATTGCTGCTGACTAATTGTTATTTTCTATATTTAGTACCAGGCAATGGTTTTGCCACTCCCCCATACGGGGGAGCTTGCGCTTCCCTACTAAGATTAAAATTTAAAATCTAAAAAAAAAACAGCCATGGTAAAATTTTTATAAATTTTCTGAACTTCGCCAATTATAATAATTTTAAAAAGGAGCTCTAAATATTTCCCTCTTTCAAAATATCACGCTGCTAAAATATAGTTATAGATAGAAGAAGAAGAAGATATATAAAAATAAATTTTCTGAACTTCACCATTTGTAATTCTTTGGGTTTTAAAAATTCACAAAATTTCGATACTTATATTTATTTCTGAACTTCACCATTTTGTTTTTTGATATTATAAAAGAATTATTAGAAATAACTTTGATTAAAAAAAACATAAGTCATAACCAAACTAGATGAAATTATTATTCAAATACTGAAAAAAAATTCTCCTTGTTAAATAATAGAGTTAGTGATGATGATGAAAAGAGATAAAAGAGTTTCAAAATGAGTCATTTCTACATGATTTATATAGGCTGTCCATTAAATATCTGATTTAAAACAAAATTCAATTATTTGTAATGATATCGTTATATATAAGAAATGTAGATATTATTCGAAAGAGGACCGTGCCGTGTCTTGACGGACAAGCCCATTGATCCTCCTACCTAGTGCTAGTGTAATTTTGGGGGGTCTACCACTTGACTTCGCTGTTCCATAGCCCTCTAGATCTTTCAGAGAATTCCAAATCACTGTTTTACTCGGTCCAATATCGGCAGCGATGGCACGCTGTGACAGGCCTAGCTTATGCAGTTCAACGATCCAACCACGTTCAAGTAAGGAAAGTTTCCCCGCCTAGGCATTATGACGTCTTAACAGCCTGAGCTTCAAACGATAAATGACACAGAATCGGAGAATTTGCGCAAATTTAGACTATTATGTGCTGAGGTCTTAAACTTTTGATCAGCTGTTGAGCAGCGCATTTGAGTGAACTGTCTTTTCTCTTTAATTTATTTAAACTACCTAAGTTTGTCTCAGCTACAATTTAGTTTTTAGTATATCTAAGCTTCACTTAGAACCTTATAAGTATCAGAAGGTGCGAAAT
This sequence comes from Ceratothoa steindachneri, assembly GCA_963969495.1. Taxonomy (NCBI): domain Eukaryota; kingdom Metazoa; phylum Arthropoda; class Malacostraca; order Isopoda; family Cymothoidae; genus Ceratothoa; species Ceratothoa steindachneri. Next base: position 124,679,867 of record OZ018331.1, read on the forward strand.
GTCCATTTTACAGTTTTTCAACTGGTCCTATACTTATGATCAGGACTGTATATATATATATATATATATATATATATATATATATATATATATATATATATATATATATATATATAGGACACTGTTATTTGTTGTACTGCCTCTGATATTTGGGTTTTGGCATATTTTCGTTGTCTATTCGGCGTAATATTTCTATTTTCAATGTCAAAATCCTTAGGGTTTGTTAAACTACGACTATTTTCCCTCTCAGTTTCATCCTTTGCAAAATATCCTAGTTCCATTTCTTCAGGTTCGCTTCGTAACAGGAGTTTTTCAGGCCAAACATCTATTTAATAGAGTGAAGCTATCCCTTATTGATTATATCCCTTGCAAATAAAATGACTAAAACTGTACTGTATAATTTAATGATTAGTAAAGGAAGTAAATTAATAATAATTTGTCAGTAGCTTTATTATCGATCTGTACTCGTTTTGAGGCCTTTTATTTCTCAGTGGGGAATTTCAGTGTGACGCGGTATTCAAATCAATGGTAAACGCACATGGCAGCAGCCCTGACGTCAAACATGGTTGAGATGTGGACATTTTTATGTGCCATGATTTGTTGATCGAAGTGTTTGCCAGGGTATGTGTGACGAAGGGGCAAAAATTGAATGGAAAAGAGAGTAACGTGATGCTGTTTGAGTGAGAAGATGGAGTGGGTTGTGATATTAAAAATGTGGTGTGACCATTGGGAAAATAAGTTTTTAGTCTAAAACGGTCGTTTTCAACCGGAGTGCCGCGAAACCTTTGGGTGCTGTGGAAGCGCCCCCCTCCCCCCTCCAATTTTTAAATGTCTAACTTGCAAAAAAATATGTATTTCAATCCTTTATAGAAAAATCTAACGACACTTAAAAGTCTTTTGAAACTCTCTTCTCTGCATTGTGCAACATAAACACAACGAACAGAGAAAGATTGCAAACAGTGAATGGAGAAATGAGTTGCCTCGCCTACTCTACGTCCCAATATTAAATAATTATGTGATACTCATCAAACTCAAATTTTCCTAATCTTTTTAAGATTGATTTATTTTCAAATTTTTGTTTATTTCAATTAAATTAGGTTAAAAGTCAATCGTGGTCAATTTTGAAGTGGTTTCCACCTAATTAAGTATTTGTCAAAGAAAGAGAGATCGAGTAAGATTTTGTTTAAAGGAGTCGTGTGAAACGAGAGTTATCGAGAAGAGCAATGCCCTACGCCCGTCGGCAAACTTCCGGGGAGATTAGCCGAGAATTTTGTTCGTTCAGTTGGACCATCAAAACCCCGCCGCCAAGCTATAAACGCCGAGGCGGTGAGGCAGGGCTTAATTGCTTCTGTTAGCAAATATAGGAGTTCCGGCGAACGCCTCTATATTCCCCGTCACAAAATTAATCGTGGAAGTATTCCGTCAGAATCCGGCTAAGGAAGAGTCTCGAAGACGTACCTCTTCCCCCCCACGCCTTGGAGAAGATTCCAGGTCGTGGTGGTGAGGTTTCTCTACGTTGCTCCCGAGCGAGCCAAGCCGGGAAAATACACAAGGTATTCGGCGGCCTCTTTTAAGCCGTATGTGGATCATCCACTGACGGCGCATATCCTCGAGCGATACAACCCGGTGTCAGACCGGCCCGTAGCGAGTATCTTATTTGGAACGACGGCGTCAGGATCGAAGGACCTGTCCAGAAGAAGCGTACAGTCTCAGCCCCACAGGAGTTTTTCTCCTCGAGCATCTACAGGAGAATCTTCCACTTTTGAGCGTCTATTTGGAGAAACTTTCCCTAGCGTCTACTTGTTGTAATCCCCCCCCCCCCACACGCACGAATAATAAGATATGAACACCTTTCCTTTCCTCGTCGAGGCGGCGCGACGCCCTCCGACTAAGACTAGTCAAGTAGTCTCCTCCCGAGTCATCTCGGATAACTAAAATGAATTATTGTGCTCCTAAGGCTAGGATTCCATTCGTAGTTTCTTCCTAAACCCTATTGGGTTAGTAGTCGGGGTATTGAGCCCTTGCGGCATGAGTAATTATTTGTAATTATTGATAATTTTCCCATTGCTGAATTAATTAATAACTAGAGAGTGTAATTATTTGTATTATATGTTTTGTTGTGTAATTAAGGATTATTTTTGCAATTCTTGTTTAAGTCCTCCATTCACCATAGCCTAATTAAATAAGACCAATCTCGGCCAACCATATTTAAAGGAATCGAATAACAAAAAAGCCGCGCACTCAACGAAATTCAATTCCAATTATTATTTTGGGCTGTCGTAAGTAGTCCTTCCCCGAACAAACGAAAGAATCGAGAATTAGGCGATAACTGCCTAATTCTACGACAGTATTTATACCTAAATATTTTATATTTGGGTCCCACGGCTGATTCTAAATAACAATTAGGGTGCAACTATCATAAAAAAGTTGAAAACCCTCGATCTAAAATGTATCGCGAAGGATGATGATAAAGATGAAGAAGATAGCGAACACAACTATTTGAATGATAAGAAAGGGCTTGAGTGTGGTCAGGGCTTGAGAGCTGCATGCGAGCATTCTAGTGGCAACGTTAGTATATGAAACTAAGACTAAGGTACGAAGGAGAAAGAAAAATCTAGAGTATTGATTCCCAACATGGAGGTGTACGCCCCACCGGTGGAGTCTGGGAAAATATTGGTGGATCGTGGGTGTATGATCCCAAAATAATTTTGGGGGCAATGAGCATCCGTTTTTTTTTTTTAATAATTTTGTTAAATGGCAACTTGGCAACCAGATGGTATATCAAGCAAGATAAAAATCTTACATATCAAGCAGACCTAGTCTGCTCAATGTGCAGTGTAGTGGGTTACCACTACACCACCTGCACAGCCACCCCACCCCTCTGCTCCAATTGTGGTGGCGACCATGTCGCCGTCAATCCAAAATGCCCTTACTTAAGTAAGGCCCGCCTGACGCCGTAGCGGCTATACGGCATCCACAACCTATCCACGCAACCACACACTCCACCCCGCCCCCCTCTCCTCACAAGAACATTCGCCGCAGCTGCCGGCGCAACGGTGTCCACACCTCCCCCTGTCCCACCCCAGACAAACCAACCCCAGCAGCACCCCCAACTCACCCACATATCCCGTCATCCGCCCCCACCCTAGCACCTTACATGCAGAGACCCCCACTACTACCGACACCCACCCCACACACACACCCACTCCCACCCCACACCACACACCCACCCACACTCCATATCACACAACTAACGAGACCACAAACCCTAAGCTGCACCTGGCCGCCTTGCTCTCAACGGTGGCAAAAGACTTGTCGAGGGGCGACCCCCGTCTATACGCAAACATACTCATCACACTATTCGCCTCACACGGACTAGAGCAGATCACCTTTCCCGAGAAGGTATTCGCTCTAATCGACGAGCACACAAATAGAAGACCTGCACTCCTCCCCATTCCGGTGGGCACGCACACCTCTCCACCTGGACCCACCGGTCCCCACCTTCACCACGCTCCCGCCTCCTCCCACCCTTCTGTCCCTACACCTCTCGCCACTGCACCTTCCTTACCTACCCCTCAGCCTACTGCTCCCACCACTCTCCCAACTCCATCTCCTGCTCCCACTCCTTCCACCTCTTTATCAAAACTCCCTCCTACCTCCAGAAATCCCCCTTCAGCAACCTCCACTCCTCCCCATACTGCCACCAACCCCCCTACAACCGTTTCCAGCCCCCCTTCCACAGCCTCCAACCCCACTCCCACTGACACCACAACTTTCACCTCCCCTCAGCCCCCCCAGACCCCCACAACACCCTGTACCAAACAAAAAACCCTACCAAGAACCCCCCTCCCACCACCACACATACAACCACGGGTAAAGCCGACCACCCCCTTCCTGCTCTTCCTACTCCTCCCCATTCCACCCCTCCTTCGACCCAACCTCCTCTCTCCCCCGACACCCCACCTCTCATAATCTGCACCTCTCCTACTATCTCTATCCCCTCATCTCCTAGCTCTACTCCTCCCTTCTCTGCTACCTCGATAGCTCCTTCCACAGAACACACTCTTCCCTCCACCATGGCCTGCCCACCCAACAACACCGCTGACAACCCCCATAAACAACAGCCGACACGGGTAAAAGTACTGGCTCTTCACGCCTCCTGGGCAATAACCAAGGAGAGAGGAACGGTATCGGGATATCAGCCTCCCGCGCACTCCACCCACGACAATAGGTCGCCTCAACGTGACACAGCTAAACGTACGCAGTTGGCACGGTATTCGCCATACGGTTTCCAACTGGGTGCTAAACACACAAATACCGGACATAGTACTCCTGAACTCAACCAGCCTACATCCTCCCAACAACAGACTCTGCATCGCAGGATACCACACTTACCTATCTCCCCAGGCGCAGTACCTAGGATCAGCGATCCTAGTAAAGCGCTCCATACACCACTCCTTAATCCAAACACAAGACGACTCATTTCTAGCCTGCAAGATAGAGACAAGCTCCGGCCCCATTCTAGTGGCCATACACTACAGACCACCACGCCTACAGTTAAACATAGACGTCCCACTCCGGGCCCTATCTAACCATAACCTCCTTATCTTCTTCGCGGATGACCTCAACGCCTTTCCCCCGACACTCCTTTCCAACAACAAGAATTACGCAGGAAGGTACCTGATCGGTGCCTTGCGGTGTTATCGCTGCGAGCACATAGGCCCTGCCTTTCCCACATTCTTCGGTCCTCACGGAGGTTGCACGTCCACGGACGTAGTCTTCCGCAACGACCACGCTACACGCTTATACACACACATATCACCGGGTCCTCACGTAGTCTCTGACCACATACCGATATGCCTCATCATATCCACATCTCCCATACTTATACCTACACCATCTCTTTACGATTACAAAAACACAAACTGGGAAGAGTTCAGGAGACACATAACAGAAAACACGCCACAAAACCTCGACCTGGAGTACACCAATTCAGACCTATTAGACGACCACTGGTGCTCAACCTTAAACACTATAACCACATCACGCAACCTACACTCACCACAAAAAAATTACACTTACATAAAACATTTCACATTTTCCATACACACTCAGAGACTCATCACACAGTACAATAATCACTACACTAGAGGCCCGCGACAACACAACATAAATCACTTACGTGCCCGCATCCTACAGTGCGTGCAGCTAGATAAGAACCGACAGTGGCGAGAAGTCCGCATCGTGGACGATACCCATTGCACAGACCCTTCCTTCTTCTGGCGGCACGTAAAAAGGATGTTAGGCACTGATCCACGCAAACCCATCACCCTCCAAGTAAACAACCAAACACTCACAGACAATAGCATCATCCTCGACGCATTTATGTCCCACTGAGACACAGTACACACACACAACCCACCCAAACCACACGCGCGGAAGCACTTACAGGAGTGGTGTCGGGCCCACGCTCACGAGCTAAGGCCCGCCCCCCTGATACGAATGGAGCTGCTTGACTACACATCCACACTGACCACTCCTATCACCGTCGAGGAAACTAAACACTACATAAAAACAACACCAAAACGTGCCCAGGGCCTCTCCGGGCTACCAGCTACACTAATACACAACCTCCCCGCAAACGTATACTCAACACTTACACATCTATTCAACGCCTCACTAGCCTCAGGCCACTAACCCTAAAAAAATTAAAGTCTCTCACAACATACTTCTACACAAACCGAACAAAAACCCAAAACACCCAAACAACTATAGGCCTATTGCTCTATTAGAGCACCTAGGAAAAATGCTCGAACGGGAGATCAACTGCCGCCTACGGGAGTACCTGCAAGAGGGGGACTGCTTCTCCCCCCACCAATATGGGTTTAGGAGAGGCCGGTCTACTCAGGCGGCCGTGACTATCGTTCATGACAGAATACAGAAAAAAAGCCAGGTACATCAGAAGACTCTCTCCATCAGCAAGGACGTGGAGAAGGACTTCGATAAAGTGTGGCACGAGGGACTCCGTTGGAAACTCGCCAATAATACGGAGTTACCTCTCTGCACCAGAAGGCTTCTCTCGCACTACCTCACTGAACGGAGATGCCACATAAAATACAATAATACCCTCTCACGACCCTTTACACCACGCCCAGGCGTTCCTCAAGGAAGCGTACTGGCACCCACACTATACATTATGTTCACAAACGACACCCCACGCCCACCCGAAAACTGCTGTTACACATACACAGGGGCCTATGCCGATGACGAGACCATTCTCGTCAGCGGCCGTGGGCCAGAAGAAATCGCGCTCCACGCACAAACAATACTAGACGATAAGACAGATTATGAGGATTAATGGCTGATTGCCACAAATCCTCAGAAGACACAGATGACACTCTACAGCGCAAGAGATCACTTCATGCACAACCTACAAATCTTCTTACATACACCAGACAAGAACCACCTAAACCCAACAAGGCTCGAATGCACACAATGTGCAAAAATCCTTGGGGTAACTTTCGACAAGACCCTCAGGTTTGAAATACACTAGAACATAACACAAGCAAGAGCCTCACGAACAAACACATCGCTGAGCAGGTTCTACCCTGCGGGCAAAAAACTAAAGTTACACCTTTACAAAGCACTCGTGCGACCTATTCTCACGTATGCCCCACTGTCACTCGTAGCCACGAGTGACACGTGGAAGCCGAAGGCTCAGCGCATTCAGAACTTTGCTCTGAAGCGCGCTTGCCGTTCTCCTTTGTACTCGAGAATGGCCGCACTACACGACAACAACAAATTAGTACCCCTCAACACATATGCTCACACCAGACTCACAAAACAACTCGGGAAACTTGCCAGAGACCCATTATACACAGCACTACATGTAAGAAGGTATGCGATGGCACCGCGATACCCCGCGGCCCATGACCACCCGCAACCCATACGGTTCTTCGTATAAACTAAAGTCATCATGAATAACACGTTTTCGACTTAGCAGACAGCCTTTCCTTCCTGACCAACCTCCAGCCATCGTCCAGTCACAAAACCTCGAGACCAACGTATCCACACCAACACCACGCATCGGTGTATAGCCACCGACCTATCAACTCTTGCTATCTTTCTCAAGTTATTTCCGCAACCTTTCGTCTATGACTGCCTGTTCGCCTGTGTTACACAGTGATCCCTCTCTGTCCTTTCTATACACAAAAGCAAGCGGTTCATTGGCTGATTTACCGCAGTCGCTTCAACTAGCTTGTCTTTGACAGCTGCGGTAAGTTGTGATTGGCACCGTATTTGTCAGTGTCTGAGCAGCTAAATAGGCCAATTGGAAATGTATTTATTTATTTTTTGTTATCAATAAATGTTAAATTGCTTTGTACTCAATAATTAAGATTACAATATTAAAAATAGGTATGATTTTTTAAACTTGTTTCCAACCACCGGGGCAGGATACGGTTTTCTGGAATGTTATAGTGGGGGCTGAGGAGGGGGGAGGGGGAAGGAGGGAGTTTGGGAGACACTGATCTAGAGTGAGAGTGAATGTACAATTTGAGAGAAATATTTGCTGTATGAATGGAAGATCGAGTAAGTAATGAGTGGGTAAGAGATATTTATGCTAAGAGAAAAGCTGTTTACGAGGTTGTGGCCGAAAGTGCTGAGGTGGTAAGAACATGTAAGAAGAATTGATGGAAGTGCGAGTGTGCCTTTGTGTGTAAAGGTTTGAAAGGTTGTGTCAAAGGTGGGTTGATTGTGAGAATGAGTGGTTAAGAGAGAAATGGATGATAAAGGGGTATGGAGGGCATTGGTTGAGGCCTTTGCACATGCATGAACCCTGATGGACGAGATGCTGCAGCAAATGACTCTTCATCGCTATGAAAGGCCAATATGGTCATTACAGCCAACATGGCAATTATGGCCAATATGACCATTATGTCCAAAATGAACAATATTGCCATTATGGTCATTATGGCCAATATTGCCATTATGACCAATATAGCGTGGTTAAAAGTGATCCTTAATTTTTTAGGGGGCTTGTTAGAGCATATGGGGGGTGAGGGGTAGTTATTTAGTAGTATTAATGCGACCGAAAATAACTTTGTGGGAAACGGCTGTGGGAAAGCTCGAGCTAGAAAGGCTCACAAAGACGCAAAAAAACAAAGAATACTGTACTTGTGTGAACGTGGCGGGAGGGGGGGAGTGTATTTTTCTCTTTCTTTGTGGATCAAATCCTGAATCTGGTGTTTCAAATTTCTGTTTTGAGCTGTTAGTTGTAGAGATAGAGCGTTTTTCTCCTCTTTCTCATCTTTGTTCTCTTTGTATTATGTACTTTAAGGCTTCTTCGTCGTTGTCGTTGTCATCCTTCAAATGATTTAGAAGTTACCCTGTAGAGAACTTTCAAGTATTCTGGAGGTTAGTGAAAATCATAGTTGAAGCTTATATACCATGTCCAGTATGCACTATTGAATTCAGGTGTTTTTTCGATATTTGTTTCGTTTATTGGATTATCTTGTGGGAACACCTGTATGACCTAACCTAGAGATCGGAAAACATTTTTCTATTTCATTGTGAGTTTTACACTAACCACACCTTACGTTGTAACCTTGAAAGTAACCAATTAGAGAGTGGTGGCCACAAAGGTAAACTAGATGAATGCCAATGAAATCCTGAAATACAATGACATAAATAGAGAGCTGGTCATTTTTCTCAAGAGCTAAAGAAAGCCATTGATCGGAGAGCTAATGGAATTTAAAACAACGCCTTCATTTCCTCCAATACTTTATGTGGAATGGGAAAGACTCCTCGTTAGCCCCGAGGAGTCATTACTAAATTACAAAGAATAACTCACGTATTGGCAGCAGAAAGCAGGAAAAGCGACATAAAATAGGCCAGAAAATGTATCGACTAAAGGCGCATAAAGTGTAAACAAGAAAAGGATCCATTAAAGATTGAAATACATCCACATATTTTCAGCACGAAGGGGGAGGGAGAGATGCTTCCAAAATCTTAACTTTCAGAAGACTATTACACCCTAACCTAGAGAAAAGAGCCATGGCAAACAGAAAAAGAATAAAGAAACAAAACAAAGAGAGTAAGGATACTAAGTACCATAAAAACAAACTCTTATTCTAGGATGTTGGAGAGAATCCTTCAAAAGTTCGAGCCAGAAAGGCTTACAAAGAAACAAAGAATGTAATTGAAAGCGAGGAGTAGACATATTCCTCTACCTATGGGACCAGTTCTTTAGCATGTAAGTTAATGAGAGTGAAAACCATCTTTTCAATTCCGAAAACAATGGGCTCTTGCGAAGTCGACTGAAAGGATCTCAAAGACGTGTTTTTATGCTTATGTGTGTGCTCAGCCGTCGACTTCTTATTGCGTGAATAATTCCAAGCCAACAAGGCACCCGTGGGGTGAAATCGAATCATGCAAATAAGAGAACATTAGGGCTTCACTCTGTTCTAGATCTATCTTGGTTTTTTATTCAAGTGTTGTTGTGATTGCAGATTTTAACGCCTTTCTTCACATTCCTCCTCACAAGTTTTAATTTTACACCTCCCTTCTCACAGAGCACAAATTTTAATAAGTTAAAAATAAAATAAGTATAATAAAAATTCAAAATAACTCTCAATAATAAAATTCCAGCATCTTACAACTTATGTAATATTAAATTGATGTCTAACTGAAACTGTATTTAAAGTTGAGAATTGGTACATAACAAGAAACGAAATAACAGAAAAAAATAAAATGAAAAACGGGTCAATATTTAGCGATGAATAAATTTGCATATGATTCTAAATAGAAGTTTAATTAATCTATACAACTTTCACCTTCAAAATATCCATACAAAAATTCTTTAAATAAAAAATCCCACAAGTACTCTTGTAATGTAACCCATGGCGATAAAAAAACATTAGTTTCATCAGACTACACTCTAAGATACTGTCTGTAGCACCGTTTTATGGAAAACCTGACCTCTCATCTATTATTTTTCCACACTCCTAGTAATAAAACCAGTGAAAACATAAAAAAAACACTTGAAGAACTAATACCATTAATTCAATGAAAACCTGTTTCACTCTGTGTTATTTTTCTTTGATTAATAAACAGATACTTTCCGACTACTCCCCTTTTAGAACCTGCAAATTGAATAACGGTCAATAGTGAATGAAATTTTCGATTTTCTATAAACTTGATTTAGACGGACAACGCATCGTGTTTACTTTTTTCAAAGGGATTTTCCCATTGCGGTCTTTATTTATGATCTCTTTCCGTTCAAAAAGGGCGCGTCGAAGCGAAGCGAAATTCTTTCTCTAATTTCAGTTGGCTCAGTAAAATCAGTCTTCTTTCCACAATGATGATGAAAATGATTCCTCTTTTTCTTTCTTTTGTATTGCTCTTCCTGTTCTTCCCTTTTCTTCCTTTCTTCATCTTCTTGTTCCTCTTTCTTTTTTTACTCTTCCTGTTCTTCCGTCTTTCTTCCTTTCCTCATCTTCTTGTTCCTCTTTCTTTTTTACTCTTCCTGTTCTTCCCTTTTTCATATTTTTCTTCCCCCTTTCTTTATTTTGATTGCAATTGCTCTTTTTCTTTTCTTCTACTACTTCTTCCACATTTTCTTGTTATTCCTATTTTTCCTCCGGGTTCTATTTCTTCCTCTTTCTTTTTCTTTTCTTCTACTACTTCTTCCACATTTTCTTGTTATTCCTATTTTTCCTCCGGGTTCTATTTCTTCCTCTTTCTTTTCCCCTTCTAATTTTTCCCTTCTTCTTCTTCCTTAGTTTCTTTATCTTCTTGTTCTTCTTTCTTTTATTCCTCTTCCTCTCTATTTTTCTTCATCTTCTTGTTTTCTTCCTTTTTTTCTTTTGCCTTCCCCTCTTTCATATTTTCTTCTTCTTCCTCCTTTTCCTTTTTCTTTCACAACTCCTCATTTTCTTCCTCTTCTTGCATTTTCTCTTTCTATTCTTTTCCTCTTCTTTTCATTTCTTCCTTGTCTTTATTTTTCTTCATATTATTATTAGTTTTCTCTTCTGCTTTTTCTTCGGCTTTGCATTTATCCTTCTTTTGTTATTGTTTTTGGCATTTACTTTAAGAAGAAAAAACCGACGAGGGCATCTTCGCCATATACAGTGGCGGCAACAAAAAAAGTGACATGTGACAATTCGGGGAAAATGAAACAGAAAAATGTAACTTACATATTTTATTATGAATATTTCCTGAAAGTTAATACTTGGTCATGTTGCCCTTGCACTTGATGACCATTCTGAGTCGATTGGGCATTGATTCAGCGAGGTTTGCGAAGTAGGTGGGGTCGATCGTAACCCAGATCTTCTTCAGTGATTCTATCAGGTCCTTGATGCTGCCGGATGCTGTCTCTTGAACTTTGGATTTCATCAGATTCCAAGCATTCTCAATAGGATTTAGGTCCGGGGAATTACCAGGCCACTCCAAAACACTAATATTATTATCATTGAAGAACCTTTTTACTAACTGGGACCTGTGAGCAGGGGCACCATCATGCATGAAAAATTCACACCGATGAATTTCCCAAAATGGCAGCATGTGCTGCTTCAAAACTTCGAGATAGTTAGTCCCCCTCATGGTTACATTCTTGGGAAGGAAGTACAGACCTCCTCTGCCCTTGTTTCCACTAAAGGCACCCCACACCATCACACTATCAGGGTGCTTCACAGTTTTCACGGTATATTTTGGGTCATACCGAGACACATTGCTGGGACGACGCACGATCTTTGACTCTCCTCTGACCAGCCTAAAGGTGCTCTCATCACTGAACATCACCTTCTTCCAATGGGCAGCTGTCCAATGTTTATAGGTCTTGCAAAAATTGAGCCTTTTCATCTTCATAGCCTTGGTAAGAAGTGGCTTCTTGGCAGCGCGGCGAGCCGGTAGGCCTAAGTCCTTCTGTAAGCGATGACGGATGGTCCTGAGGGCGACGTTCTGGAGAAGGTCTGGGTGTTTTTTCTTGATTGAAGCGGAGGTTACAGAAGGGTCTGACATCACTTCACGCCTTAGGATATTATCAGTCCTTGGAGATGTCTTCCTAGCTGCACCAGTGCCCTCCTTCCTCTTTGGTATGGTACCTGGTGGCAATAACTCAGCTGCCCGTTTTAGGCGATAAATCGTATTTCTTGAGGTTCCTAAATCTGCTGCTACATCAATAAAAGACTTTCCCTGCTCTAATAGGGTCAAGGCACGGCTTTTCTCTGTCATAGAAAGCTTTTTCCGCCCCATTGTATCCACTTGCACAGAAGTTATAGCACGTCAAATGTAGGCACGAATGCAGGAAATCAGCACGCTGGAGCGTTGTACACCAAAACCTCACTGTACGAGCTCAAACGAGACAGTGAGTTCCAATAAAGCGCAGTTCTGTTGTCTTAGCTCAGGAGAGTCATCCACTCGTGGCATAAGCCCCGCCCCTTTTCATTGGCTTGTTGGCAAGTAAAATCGTGAAAGCGATTTTATGTATCGATTTCTATTGCCAATATTCAATGTCACTTTTTTTGTTGCCGCCACTGTAGGAAACGTTCGTCAAGTTTAAGTTAGGGAAAGGCATTTAGCTCGAATAGTCTAAAGAGGAGACTCCTTGGAGCGCTCGGGACAAATCAAAGAGACGAATTGCGAGGAGGTTCTCGTGTGGTCGAAAGCAACCTGTGTTTGAAAGATTCATGGCCGTTGAAGAGTCGGGGGGGGGGATGCATAGGGGTATAAGTACAGAGACGTTTTAGTAGAATGAAAAATGGTGAAGTTGGGGAAGTGAACTTGTTGGGAGGGTGAATAATCCAGAGCCAGGGAAGGAGCGCAACTCTCCAGAAGTGACCTCTGTTTCGCAACGAGGAAACGGCTTCCGTCTGTCACCTGATTAAGCATTTTCTTTTTCTTTTTTTTTAGCTTTTTGTTTTCCTTTTTTTCGAGTTGGTCGTTGCTTCTTTGTTGTTTGGTATCAATTTGTACGTTCTCAATAAAGAAAGAGAATAACTTGTGATTCCGGCGCCTATGCCCTCGCACGAGGCCGCCAGTAGAGAATTTAAAAAGGACAATCTCCACGAAGAGAAATCCCTTTTACGGATTTTGAAGCGGAAAACTAGACAATGCCTCTTATACCCCCCCCCCCCCCATCCTTCACTATATAACCATTTAGACTCTCCATAGACCACTTCCCTCCTTATACCATTTATAGCCCATTTACTCATACTAATATATTTGCCTCCATAACCAAACTACTCGTCGTTGGTATTATTCATTAATTAACAATCTCAATTTTCTCATTATTATCGTTTTTCAATAATACTGATTCCTATTTTTGCGCTCTTCAAGGTCATAGGCCTTCACAGAGCGCTCGTCTATCCAACAGGAAAACCTAGAGAAAATAGGTGGGTGTCCAAGGCACACTAGAAGGTACCAAGCGAGAGAGATGAAAAGTGAGACAGAGGGCAGATCACTCACCATTCTAGGAGCAAATATCAAGAAAGCACGATCACCCATTTAGGGCAGACCACTAAGAGAAACATGCAGTGGGGTGAGCAGAACCAGAATGTATGGTACTCAAGGAATGGGATAAGATCAGTAAAGAACAGAGGTAGCGGGAGTTGCGGAATTTAAGGTCTTATATGAAAGAAAAACCTTGCACGTAATTATGGGTCCTAACCATTAGGAAACCATTGGAAACCATTAGAAACCATTGCAGTTAGTGAGAGACGGGAGTTTCACGAGAGAAATATTCTCTGCGCAGACGAACACGGGTTGTAAAGTTTGGAACTAATTAAAAGGTTGATGAGTGGCAGTGTGCGATCCAGGAATAAGGGAATTGTAGTAGTGAAGGAAAGAGGTGACGTAGGCATGAATGGTAATTTAAAAACTGCTGTGGGAGCGGATGCGGCTGATATTACCGAAAAAGCAAAGGATTTGAAGCTGTAAGCAACAAGTGTTTCAAGAGATAATTCACTAGTAAAGGTGACGCCCAGATTTTTAACTGTATCAGAAAAGGGGGCACGCGAGGCGCCAAGGTTAGATATGGAGAAATAGTTTGGCAGCAAACATCCGCATGAGTCAAATTTCGAAAAGTTGTCTTAGAGCCAGTCAGTGGATTGTAGATTTATAAGAGTCTCAACAAACAAGGCTGTGGAAATCGAGAGACAGATTCGCGTGGCACCAGCATAGAAATGAAATGATAGACCAAGACGACGCATAATAATAATAATAATAATAATAATAATAATAATAATAATAATAATAATAATAATAATAATAAGAGGGAGAAGATAGATCCGAAACAGAAGTGGTCCAAGAACCGACCCTTGAAGAACATCAAAACGAATCTCCGCCGTCCGAGATACATTAGTACAATTATGGATAAATTAGGTCCAAGGTAAAAGATGCAAGCGGAAACCAGTTAATGGCATTTCGAGAAAGATTTAGAAATTTACGGAGGCTGTAGTCTCAAATGCTGCCGAGATGTCCAGTGGTACCAGTATGGAACACCGACCGACCATCTTCGTCCTTGCAAAAAGCTTGAACAAGTTTTGTGGCTTGTTTTTGTTATATGTATAGATACGGCGGGTGTGACTTTCACGGCCGGACTTCAGCAGGGTGGTGTAAGAGTGTAAAGCAAATGACCATGGTACGGATCCGGCCTCTGTCGCTTTCCTAAGATCATGGGCAGCACGAGGTGGTCTCTTGCGTGCAACTTTGTATTTTGTAGCATTTCAAGCAGTTGCTGAGAACCACGGAGAACGTTGGTGGGTTCTTTGTCAAATCCCTAATTCAAAATTGTGAAAATATTTGCTGATCCTTTTTACTCAGGGTCATGATGTTCTGGTAATATATGTACAATCATTCAAGATGATGGTTTTGCTATTGATGGTCTAATCTCAGGTGGATTATGAGTCCAATCTTGCATCTAAATCTCTTGGATCTGTTTTAACTTATGAGCCCAATTCTGGATTTGATGAGCTTGAGTCTGTTGATAATTTATAGGCCCTGAGGGAGTTTATGAGTCCAATCCTTGTTCTGATGGACTTGTATCATTTATGGATTCGTAGAAGGGATCGAGTTCAATTCTGGTTGCAAGTCCTTTGTCATGTAGGACTATTCATTAACTATCAGTTGTTTTGTTTAGTTCAATATTCTTTGTCTTATATGCCATTTATGGACACTCAGATAGCTTGAGTCTTTGTTAATTGGATCTTAGGACATTCATGAATCTCAGATGGCTTAGTAGTCCAATCCTGAATTTAAGGGTCTTTGTCCTAAATCACTTTAAAGACTCAGCTGGTTAGGAGTCTAATCTAGGTTTGGATGGTTTTGGCCGCATAGGTCATTTACGGGCACTCAAGTGGCTTAGGAGTCCGACTCTTTTTTCGATGGTCTTTGTCTATTAGATTTTATTATGGACTCTCAAAGGCTTATGTATGAAATCATGAATTTTGATGGTCTTAGATAATTGGTCATATATGGACTTTAATGTTTGGGTCAATTAGCTTCGATTTGTGGGTTTATTTATGGAGTCGGGGGTGATAATGACTCCAATCCTGGCTTTGTTGATTTTAGATCTGTATGTATTAATGATGGACTCTCGGGTAGTTTATTTGAATGTTGGACTTCCTTAGTTTTAGTACAGTTGTTTCAGAATGGTAGCTCGCGCTTTGAATTTTCTGTCCTCTGGTCATTACTATGGAATTGAAGATGAAAGATGAATCCTCTTGAAAAGCATTTTCTATGAAAGACGTCTGTTCACTATCGCGCTAAATTATGATCGCGTTAATATCGACTCAATCGCTAGTTCTTTTTACGATTTCGCCCTGGTAACTTTTGCTTCTAGTCTACATCTCTCTATTCTTTCCTTTCTTTTATCTGTTCCCTATGTTAAAGCTTTGTGCCTGTCTTAGTAGGAACGTGCCTTGCACCGTTCTCTTTATCGACGTAAGTGTAAACTTTGTTGACAATGTACGCACCACAAGGGAAATCCCTCTTAGTTCTTATGAGGGAAAAAATACGATCATAAATTTATCCCGAATCATAATTAGCATTCATCGATTCGTCTTCCTCACCAACTCCTTTCGAATTCTACCAAAGTTCACCAACTTTCACCTTCGCCTCTTTATTGGGCTCCGGGGCCAAAGGGACCCGGCAAACTTTCAATAAAAAAAAGTTGAGACTCACACCAAGATAAAGTGATTGGGTGGGGCAGATGGGAGAAGGACATGAAGCTGTGGTGGTATATGGGTGAAAATAAGGGAAAAGGAATACATCCTCTTTCATACATAAATGAGGAAAGAAATGAATTCGACGGGAATTTACATCACTTAAACTTCACCTGATCCATAAAGAGTATGTAGGTTTGGAAGTGGGAAAGATAACTGTATGGCAATGATGAACCACCTACAACGGGGCAAATGTTGGAAAAATATCTGCAAGGCAAACCTTCCTAAACATTAAATAAACGAGAATGAAGGTGGATGAGTGTGGGAGAAGGTACAACCATCTTGGATGAATTTACTTCAGCTTCGAGAGTGAAAGACAAAAATAGAAATAAATTTATACATAATGGGGTCCATTTTAAGAACAAAATGATCTATATTATTCAAGACCCCTTGTTTATATTCTACCAGAACACTCCTAGAACGTAACATTGTAATAATCTAATTTAGATTTTCCTCAAAATAATACTTTTGTTGACTCTCATCATCGGCTCTAGTAACTAATGAACCAAACAAAAACCAACAGCTATATTTTGCTAATTTAGTTGTTAATAAAAATATAAATTAGACAAAGTCAAGTTCAGTCCTATGATGACAAACGTCATCTAGTTGTCAATAAAAAGGTTAGTTAGGTTAGTTAAGAGGTTAAGGTAGGTTGGTTGATTGGTTTTGAGTTCCACAACTACTAGGTTATTGGCACCGTTAAGGGATTAAGGACACTTGAATTCTATCATAACCTCAACCAAAATCGCTATCTTGTTGAGCTCTATGATGAGTTCAGCTAAAATCTTTATCTAGAGGCCACCTCAGCCGAAATCGTTAGGTGCTCACTTGACTCACCCCTCTTTCTCCGTTCCAGGCGCCCTCTGTTTGCGAATGGTCGCGGCTCAATTCCCGCGCTACAAACTCAGAGGGGAGGATGCGGAAATGAGCTGCTCCTACGACTTGGAGTCCGATACGCTGTACTCCGTGAAATGGTACAAAGATGACGAAGAGTTCTACCGATACATGCCCGGAAGTGTACCTGTCAAGCAGCTCTTCACGAGGCCAGGCGTGAGAGTTCATGTAAGTATGACCCAAGTATTACACACGACGCAGTTTGATTTAGATTGCTTACAAGGAGTGCTGTACTGCGCCTGGCGACGGTGGGCACAGAAAAAAAAAACGTTGGTAGGGAGCTGCCACCATCTCAGCGGTGTGTTGAGTCTGTGGTACACGCACATACAGGTCTGGTCACGTAGGTTATCATACACAGAGCTACTCACAATGCCGCTGTCTCTCCCCAGCACCCCTGCTCTATTCGTATAAAGAACATCACTCTTCCGTTCCAGAAACTTGGTGGAATTGTCTTTAGATCCAAAATCCCCAGATGTGGAGTGAGTGGCCCTCCCTTGGGCTTCAAAAGGGGCCCTTCTCGCTGGATGGTGGCAAAACACAGCACTACCACTCTTTCTAGACTTTTTCTTCCAACTAGAATCCCCCAGTGGCGCCTTCGGGTTTACTAGCTATTGTCATTCTTATCTTTATGTAAATTTCACCATCCGATCGTAGGACAGCAGATAAGATTAAATAGGAACGTGGAGGGGGGATGATTTACTTAACTTGTGAGTGCTATATATGCCCCTCCCTCTCCTAATATCGAATAAATGCGATTCTGGCTGCTTGGTTCAAAGTGTGTGTGTGGGGGGGGGAGGGGGTTGATTGGTCATATACATAATTGCGATAGTTAACATTTCCGAGACATGTTCAGAATCAAATTGCAATAAATATAAATTTTCATGTCTGGTAGTCGTCCACTAAAAGAAAATAATTGTAAATACCACAATAACACGCAAACAAACAGTTAAGAAAGGAAAAGAGAGTTCATTATTTCCAAAAAATCACTCTTGACTCTTAACTTTAATTTTCATAGCTAAGATTTTCCGTGATAGCTTTAGTAATAATCTGTTTCTCACTTAATTAAAGTAGAAATGCAGTTCTTCTATTTCCTTCAATTTACTATCCTTCGTTTTAAGGTCAGAAACAAAGAACCTTTTGGAAGAAAATGTAACAGATTTTGATGTACAAAGTGAGTGGCTATTTGAACGCTCTGGTTATAATTGTATACTTCCCTTTTATAAGGCATATAAAGGCGTATTTTATTTTTATTTGGATAAATATTAAGTATTAAATTTATATGGCAATAGGTTTTTTAAATTCATAAAACCTCTATTAAAATGCGATACATTTGGTAATGAGGTTAATTTATTTCTAGCGCGTTATGGCAGGTACAACTTTATTGTTTTTCGCTATCTACTAAAGAAAATTGACTGGTGGATTCACTTCACTATAGGCAGGTCTAACATGTATTCAAAATTAAAGTGAGTAGACTCACTGTAGATATTGAATTAGTTATTTACGTGAGTTTAAAATACCAGGCGTTCAGCTCATTCCCCTACTTCTCACCGAGCGGTTGGTAGAATTAGAGCTTAAAATTTCTTTCACTCTCAAAAGGAATCGAAGGTGCTGGGTTTCGACTTGGGGTCCTTGAGAAGGCAGGTAAAGGAAGCCTGCCACTCAGGCATTTTTCAACTGAAGTCACGCTATCAATCCGGCTCGCAGGAGAGGAGCGAAAACCGAGATTTAAAGTAATAGGGACTAATAAGTTTTCACTTTTAGTGATTCTGACCAGAGTAAAGATGACTTCAAGGTTCATTTTGTAGACTCTATTACTAGGGGTCAACTGAAGGAATTCTGTGGAAGAAAGCTGACACTACTGGTGGGGGAGGGTGCATTTGGGAGGCAGAGTTAGGCTTTGATCTTTCCAGTGGACGATTTCTTGAGCGGATAATACCGGAGTTTATGGATATTAACCATATAGGAACTACCAATGTGTTATCTACAAGGTCCGAGGAAATCCTGGCAAAGTGACGCCAACTAATGAGAAAGCTGAAGGAAAATCATAGAAGCGTAGCATTTACAAGTTATTCATCCGAGAATCATTGGAAGCGAATGTTTTCTATAGAAGATCTTCATACATTAACAAGTCTTAGCATTTTATGCCAGGAAAAGGGAAGGTACTTCCTTCGGATACGACCAAGAAATCATTTTTTAAATGCCCTAAGTTCCCCCTAAATATCTATTTTAGACATTTCTAAAAAAAATTAACCACGCTTGAAAGTATTTTGAAACTAGTTTCTCTGCTTTGTGTAACGAAAAAAAACAACGAACAGAGAAAGATTGCAGGAAGTAAATGAAGAAATGAGAATTGCCTCCTCAACTCTACGTCCTAATATTAAAGAATTAATTATGTATGTGATACTCAAGCTCAAATTTCCCATTAAACCTTTAAAGGTAAGATTTATTTATTTTCAATTTTTATGTCCTATTTCGATTAAATTAAGTTAAAATGTCAATCGTGGATAATTTTGAAGTGCTTTCCACGTAATTAAGTATTTATACGTAAATTATTTTCTAGTGATGTGCCACGGCTGCTTCTAGATAGAAATTAATGTGCCACTTTCATAAAAAGGTTAAAAACTACTGATCTACGGGTAGATTTTTTTTGCGAGGCTAGGCCGCAGTCGTGATCGTACACACACTGGTCCGCGGCTCTTTGAGCAATCGTGGCTAATTCATCGTCCCACTTCTGTCAAATATCTATGTTGTCTATCTCCCGGTGTTCTATATTTTTTCTTGATGGCGTTTTTTGTTTTCTAGCATGCTATTCTGGAGGGTCAGAGTTATATGTAAACGAGGAAAGCTTGGCAAAACTGAGAAGACTTTCACATAATGCTCGGATTAATTTTCAGATAGGACTGCATTATTGACTGGAGAACACACAGCAGAGTGCTGTTTGCAACATATTAATAATCCTGCCCACACTCTTGGTTCTGGAAATCTATGAGAAAATCATTTTTCTAGAAAAATGTGTGCAGTTCGAAGAAAAAGATTGAGTTATTCAAGGCCTTAGATGTGATAGAAGGTTTTTATATTATTTCAGTTACGGATAGATGAATAGAAAGTTCTAAAAGGACGTTATTAGATACTTTAATTTGACTATAAAAATTTTAATAGAGAGGAATACCATGATATATATTTTTTAGCGCTTCAGGTTTAATTAGAGAAGAATAACGGATATATGCTGTGACTTAATTTTCCGAAGGTAGATTTTCTAAATGAAAGGGCGCAAAAAGTAAAAGATCGACATAAAAAATTATAAATAATAATCTGCAAAAAGTAAAGGAACAGACATGAAAAAGGAAGTTCTAAGTTACGCCGTATGCTAAGAAAAATGTGAAATGCACTTTTATCAGATTTAGTGTAGCTTCACAATTACTTATAAATTTATTATAGGCAAAAGGCTAAAATGTAAAATAAAAAAGAAGGTTTTTTGCTCAAATGTGCATTTCACATTTGTTTTAGCATACGGCCGTTAGTCTTATTTTTTCCAAATGAAGAGAAATTATAAGTTTTAACGAAAAACCTGGGAAGAGCGACCACAACAAAAATCGATATCATTAAAATTTTTGTAAAAATGTGCTGGAGAGCTCTTATCTCACCTTTAACTTTAAATCTTGTAATTTTGATCTATTTTGCTCGCACTTAAAACTTTTAAATTGGGAGAAAACTTTAAACTTGGAAAACACACTGGCAATGATTTTCAACGTTCATTTTTCACTATAAGTAATGAAATTGTGTATTGTGAACCGAACTTAGAAGTTCTAACACACCAAACCAACTGCCGTGGATAAATTCTAATATTAAAAAAGTGTTTAAATGAACGTAATCGATTGTATAAAATTTCGAAAATCAGGAATGGTGACGAGAATCGAAATCAACACCTTTATTATCGTCGCCTTGTCAAACTTATAATAAGAACTGACTAAATGAACTAAGAAACTGAACTAGCGTCCTTGTTAAAACACGAGCTAAAGCGACTTTATAAATACATATAAATAATTCTAAGTTAAAAAGAGAATTCATCGAGACCTTTGTGGATTCAAAGAGTGTCTTTATTGACAATCCAAACTACGTGGTGAAGATATTAAATGAATATTTTCGAATGTTTTTACCGTAGAATATACCAATAACTTACCTACAATACATGACGTAATACATTTTGTTGGTGGACACTACTCTTTCAAATATTAGCATAACATCAATGGAATTAGATTTTATATTAAGAAAATTCCAAAATTCCAGGGCAAGTTAAAATATATTAGATACAACTTAAATAATTACGAATCGAACTGTTATAACCACGTTGTACAATTTAAAAAAAGTCTATTAGCGATAAAATAGTTCCTAAGAAGTTCAGAGAGGCAAATGTAACAGCAATTTTCAAAAAAACATAAAGACCGATCCTGGACAATCTCGACCCATCTCCCTTACTTCACTCGTGGGTAAACTTTTGGAGTCGATTGTTAGAGATAGGATCGCTGAGCATCTGTAGGTAAATAATTTAATAAATGACACAGAGACGGTTTTCGACGCGAGCGCTATTGTTTAACTTATTTGCTCGAATATTTTCTCACGAAACTCTAACAATTTTTGACCAAGATAAATCTTTTGATGTAGTTTAGTTTAATTTTAAAAAGGCTCTTGATACTGTTCCACCGTACTCAGAAAGTTGTTAATGAAAATAGTTTATCATTAACATCAGTCACTAGCGGCTTTCCTGAGTTATTGCTCTCTGATCCTTGTTTTTTTAGATAAATATAAATTATTATGACATAAATTTATTAAGTACAATTTAAAAAATGTGTAATGTTATATATCTAGATACTAAATCAACATAGCATAGAGACTGATAAATTGCAGAAGAACTTGGATAAAGTAGTCAAATTGTCGGAAAGAGGGCAGATACAATTCAACATAGACAAGTGTAAGGTAATGCGAAGAGGCTAATAATAATCTTCGAAGAGATTACAATATTGTTGCTTGAAATATTAAAAACAAACAACACGGGAAAGGATTTAGGTATCTTAATCTCCAGTTATCTAAAAATAGTGAAGCCATCTATTGTAGCGTTAAGGAAGATTAGGGATCTAAGAACAATAACTAGACATCTTGTGTTTAAATCAAAAGATATTATTCACTCTTATATAAAGCGCTTGTAAGACCGCATTCGGAATATGCGGTTCAATTCTAGTCTCCACATTTTAAACATTATAATATTGGAACGCGTCGAGTGAGACGAAATTAATTCCTGAACTTAGAAATAGATGGTATGAAGAATGACTCAGGCACCATAATTTTTCCCATGGGAAGATCGGCACCGACGCGCGCAAATTATTGATTTTTTTTTAAATAGTAGATTCGTTTACTAATATAAATTACGACTCATTATTTGAGCTAGATTACTGAACGGCAGCTAGAAATAACGGTTTCAGGTGAATATAGAAAAAAATTTATAATACGATAGCATAAATCTTTTTTTCTTATAAAATAACAGCTTTGAAATGGCTTGCCTAGAAATGTTGCTTTAAGCAATAGAGGAAATATGTTTAAGAAGTGAATCGATGAATTATACTTTACAGAAATAGGAGCTATGAAATTAATTAGCTAAATATTAAGTAGTAAATTTATATGGCAATAGGTTTTTTAAATTCATAAAACCTCTATTAAAATGCGATACATTTGGTAATGAGATTAATTAATTTCTAGCGCGTTATGGCAGGTACAACTTTAATGTTTTTCGCTATCTACTAAGGAAAATTGACTGGTGGATTCACTTCACTATAGGCAGGTCTAACATGTATTCAAAATTAAAGTGAGTAGACTCACTGTAGATATTGAATTAGTTATTTACGTGAGTTTAAAATACCAGGCGTTCAGCTCATTCCCCTACTTCTCACCGAGCGGTTGGTAGAATTAGAGCTTAAAATTTCTTTCACTCTCAAAAGGAATCGAAGGTGCTGGGTTTCGACTCGGGGTCCTTGAGAAGGCAGGTAAAGGAAGCCTGCCACTCAGGCATTTTTCAACCGAAGTCACGCTATGAATCCGGTTCGCAAGGGAGGAGCGAAAACCGAGATTTAAAGTAATAGGGACTAATAAGTTTTCACTTTTAGTGATTCTGACCAGAGTAAAGATGACTTTCTGGTTGGTAATTCTGTAAATTTATAATTAAGAAAACTATTGAGGAACGAAAGAGATCCTACCGAGCGTTTAAGAGATAATTATGTACTAAATCGAACAAGATTCTCGTATACATACAGTGTATCGTAGGCTAGTCAAGTAGAAGGTCAGGAAGGCTAGTCAAGTGGAAGGTCAGGAAGGCTAGTCAAGTGGAAGGTCAGGATGGCGAAAAATAATTATGAAAATGACCATGTGCCTAATTAGATTAACGAAAATAAGCATTTCTAAAATTAAGTTAGCAATAGAAAACCCATAAGAGAGGCTATATTTCCAATTAGGAGTATAGAAGAACTTTGTACTGACCAACAAGAAATCAATAAAGATTTTGAACGAGCATTTCGTAAGGATTTACTGTTGTGGTCTTGCCACGGCTATCCCCATCAAGCGGGGATTTGGGATTACTCAAAATTCTTGCCGACGCCCAAACCTTATTGCCTCTACACAATTAACCTAAAGAATTTTAAGAACGAATTCTACACCAGTAATTTAAGGAGAAGGTAGTCCCAGCGGTTCTTAAAGGAGCGAATGCTACGCCAAACATCAAGGAAGGAGAGAAAAGTGATTCTAGTAAGTATGCTTCACTTGGTTACGTTCAATTATTGGCAAACCTTTTTAGTCTTGACAATTAAAATAAAGATACTGGGTCATTTCGAGTTTAAGTGTGTACTGGGTATTAGAAAACACAACTATTTTGTAGTTTAAACCACCTTAAATGCAAGATTACGGATTTGATTGGTCTTTTGATGCAGTTTATTTCTGATAAACCATTCCACCTGCTCTCCCGGTTTCACCTTGGGTTGATCCTAAGGTCTTTAGGTAGTTTTCCTTATGTAGCTATGTATATATATACATAGCTACATCCTTTTAAATTCAATACTAAGAACGGTTTTGAATGGAGACATGTAGCCAACAAGATGACATGTGATATTTTTGATGGGTTTTAATAGAAAATAATAGGTTCGCTTAAAACCCATTCTCAAAGGTTATATATGACCTAAACTAGGTTGTTTTGGAAGGGACTTACCTTCAAGGACTTGAAATTATATTTACTGGTGACATTATTGGTGGTACGAAGGGCAGGCAATAAGTTTTGCGAATCGGTAGGGCAAAACAGAGGAAGGGGATGGCTGTAAGTGGGGGTGTTAGGACAAGTTATGACAAGTCAGGACCTGCAGCCGCACGCTCCGGCCTCGTCTATTTAAGAAGCAGTAGCTGATCGCAGATCGTCAGTCACAAATTTGTCAACAATGGAGAAGGTTGAGCACCACGCAGTGATCAAATTATTGACCAAGGAAGGCAAGAATGCAAAAGAGATCCATGAACACATGGTTGCAGTGTACACCCACACCGCCCCTTTCTCTATGCAACCATTGCTCGCTGGAATAGGAAGTTCCGCCATGATCGTGAGTTCCTTGAAGATGAACCCCGTCCAGGACGCCCGTCAGACGTGACCAACGAGGACAATGTGGCCCGTGTGGAGAGGATGTTCCTCGAGAATCGACGGCTGAAGGTCGAAGAAGTCGAGCGAGAACTTGGAATATTACATGGAAGTCTTATCAACATCATCCACGACAATTTGGCCATGACCAAGATCTCTGCCCGTTGGGTCCTAGAAACCTCACGCCCCATGATCGACTTCAACGTCGTCAAAGTCCACAAGGTCAGAGTTGCACAAGCTGCCCTGCGTGAGTGCGGATTCGGGGAGCTCAACCATCCCCCTTACAGTCTAGATCTGTCCCCTAGCGACTACTTTTTATTCCGCCAGCTCAAGGCTGCACTGCGTGGACGCCGGTTTGGGGACGATAAAGATGTCCAGCTCGCCGTCCAGGAGTGGATTGAACACCAGTCGGGAGATTTCTGGTTGTCGGGAATTCGAAGCCTCAGGAACAAGTGGCGCAAGTGCATTGAAGTCGAGGGTAGTTATATTGAAAAATAATAAAACACTTTTCCTCATATCTCGTTTCGTTATATCCGAATTGCAAAACTTATTGTCCGCCCCTCGTATTTGTGCTTGCAATTAACTAGTTTAGACAATAACCCCATACATAGATACAAATTTGAGACACCTTATTCCTAAGGGACCCTTCGTCATGGTAGAACTGAGGCTCCATCGGAAGATCTGCGTACCCTCCAGGTCCACCACCTCGATTACTCTGGCTATAGGTCTTCCACTCCTTTTCTCTTCCTATAATCTGTAAAGATATTCATTGCTTTTGATTTTTCTATAAAAAAAATACAACCAATCGCGAAAAATACCTCATCGCAGCGTCCATTGAATCAACACGGGCATAGCAACATGCGACAAAAAAGACTATATGATGTAAACTTTTAATCCTGATAACACAAATGAGTTCATAAAAGAACTCCCACACACAAACACAGTAACATGAAAGTAAAATGAAAACAGAAACAGTTTTTGAATCTTTTTACCCTTTTCTGCTTGCTCTTCATTAATAACACAGAGGATGGTGCTTGGAAATGAATAAAGTCAACAGTAGGATACAACTGGGGTTTGTCAAAAGAGTGACTGGAGCCAGGGGTCAATCAAACGCCGTGTTTATTGCATTATCCATTTGACACCTGAGCACGAAATGGCGTGTGGCAAATATTTCTTTCGAATATTGTCCAGTTCTGATTATCCTCAATGGAGGACCGGGGAGTTGTTTGAATTTACATATGTTGGGGCTGGGTTTGGGGAAATTTTTGGTTGTTTCTGAATTTGCCATTTTGATAAATCAATAAATTAAAATGAATTTTAAATTCTCCTTTGGCTTTATATTGATTTTAATCAAAACTCGCTGTTAGCATCCTAGAAAAGAATTCTTTAAAAGATAGAAATTGACTAGGCATTGCTTTCTGTTGTTAGGACTATGGTTCCAAATGTATGCAACCGCATTTTTCGATGGAATTGTAGTACTGAGTCGGACCAACAACATTTTGTCAATGAAAAAGTGTTCAAGAGGGAAGCCAAACCCATTCTTGCACTGTCACTGGCACTGGCACTGGCAATGTAATCTTGAGTGGATGCAATCATATTACGTCGAAGGGACTGTGTCTTAAAGTGGCTTCAACCACATGAAGGTGATATAGTCTTACAGAAATCAAAGGCATCCTATCTGTAGGAATGCGGTTGAAAATGGACTCAACAGAATTTTGTTGATAGAAATGTTGAAGAAAGGTGATTTAACTACATTCTAATGAGAGGAATGTGGTTTCGAATGGAAGAAACCATATTCTGTCCAAGGGAAATAATAAGAATAATGAATTTTATTATGGCATTCTTCAAGGTTAAAAGCCTTCAGAGAGCGCCTGTCTATCAAATCAAACGGCTTAAGAGAAAAGGTGGGCTTCAAAAAACACGTAAAAACACCAGATGAGGGGGAAGGGAGCAACGTATAGCAGAAGAAAGATCATTCCATAACCCAGATAAAATCAAGACAGCCCGATATATATATATATATATATATATATATATATATATATATATATATATATATATATATATATATATAGAGAGAGAGAGAGAGAGAGAGAGAGAGAGGGAGGGAGGGGTTGTTTGTGTGCAGTGGTTTAATACTGTTAACAATAAATCTATCTAAGCTAAATAAATATTTTAATACAGAAACACCTCATCATTTCAAACCAGGGAAAGGAATTCCAAATTTTATCAGTACCATTCAATAACTTTGTACATCCAAAGTTGTATCTGTTAGTGATTCATTCATGTGTTATAAGTCTCTCATAGTTAGTCAATACTGTTTACTTTGTTGCAATAATTAAGCATAAAAAATACATTTATTTTCTCGCATCATCCAGAGATTTGAGTATACATTTACTTCCTCTTTTGTTTCTGATTCACTTAACACTTTGTCGGTTTTGAAAGCGAATTAAACTTTCAACATGTTGTGGTGCGTTCCCAAAAGTGTCAGTTGGCCTGAAGAAATGGTGCCAGAAACACTCAATTAGTGTTATATATTTATATATGGTAACCCACAAGGTCGGTTAAGGAAACATCTTGAGCCATCAAAGTTAAGCAAAAGAGTAATATTTTTACAGCGAGCCATATCCGAAGAATTGTTATTGTTACATCTTTAAAACTAAGAAACGAAAACCACAAGGGAATAATCGCCAGAAAGTTTGTAACGAAAGATCTTTGAATAAAATCGTGAAGATGGAGGGTGTGAAAACGATGGAAGATATAGTAGCAAAACTACCTGAAAGTTTTGAGCCCGGGATGATACAGAATTCTCAGGCTGCTGCTACAAATGGTTACTCATGCTGCACCTGTCACTCACTTGCTGTATACATCAGGATTACCCACCTGGATCTCCTCAGTTTTGTTCGGAATGAGTGTCAGACTGTTGTCCGACAGCCATGCAGTAATGGTATGGTACACACAGATATTTTTAAGAGCCTCAGCAAGCGAGCCAAGTGAGAAAGATGAAAAGTCTTATGTGGCATCGGGATAGAAATGAAATGATAGGTAGAAAAGACATAATAATACCAAGAGACTGTAAATAACAGTGTCGTGCAGTTAATGGAAGCAATGCTTCTTAACCTATTTAAGAAGAAAAGACTAGGAAAGTACACCCCAACAATTAATATGGCAGCAGAATCAATTTTATTCTCACATTTATTCTTGCCTATACTTGTATACACCATACGATACCGTTCACTTTCAATCAAATTGGTGTTAGACCCTGATGAGCCCGACTGCAATTGAAGAAATGCATCCTTTTCGTCGAGATTTCTACTTTTTTCTCTTAATTTCAATAATAGTTCTGCTTTTTGGTGCTTTGGAATGAATAGTTTAAAAAAATGTTTTGCTTTTCTTAGCAATATTAGACAGTCATTAGAGTTCTATGATTATTATTTAGATATTTCAACGCCGTGTTAGAATTAAGAAAAAAATAAGCTATTTGTATACAGAAAAAAAAGCAAATTTAGCTTTGCAGTCATCTGGTTGCATTTGGCAACCATGCCAGAGTCTAGTAAAAAGCAATAAAAGGTCTAAGACACAATGACGTAACTATTATTATGCTCTGAAGCTTAAACAATTTTTAGGTTATATTTAAATACTGATTCTGAGAATGAAAGTAGCTATATAGCCTAGACTATGTATGGTTACGTTCTTGTATCTTAAGCATTTTTTTAATATTTCCTGGATTCTGGCAGCCCTACCGGATTCACACCTCGTATCTTTGAGATGAGTAGCTGTGAGTAACTGCTTAGATAAGCGTGGCGTATTGTTTATTCATTTTTTAAAGTAATAACCCCCCTTTTAAACAAAATTAAAAAGGAAGTTCAGTGCGATGACTTATAATGAAAAAGAAACTATAATAGAACATCTTGGCTAGCTGGTTGTGCATACTTACAGAAGCTATTTTAACATTTAAATAAAGTTTTAAAAGAATGACATTTAAAAAAAATAACATTTAAATAAAGTGAGTAGCTTACAATTTTATAGTTATTTTTAATGAACAACATATTTACTTTAATTAACAATTATTTTTCTAAAACTTGAATTACTTCATCATCTTCAAAAGTCACCGGACGCTACAGGTATATAGCTACAATAACACCAAGTAACACCTTCAGGAGCTTAGATATATTGCTACTGATATGCATTAATTAACTGCAAGATGCTAGGTAGGAGCAAAATCAGTCAATGGTGGCTCCAAGTCCTAGAAAATTGAAGAAGACGAGGAAGAAGAACTGGAGAATCGGGAGTATCAACGCCTGCCGAGCGATCAAGAAGTAGTATAATGAAGTTGGTCATGATCAGACGCTCAAAGAAGACGAATCAGTTACTTTTTCGAGGTGCAGGTTCAGCTCCGTGTCTACCCTTGAGACAAGAAAGGAAAATCGCAACAATGTTGGAGGAGGACGTGTGATCAAGAACCCACCAACTTTTCTCTGACTTTAGAAAAGAACAGCAGTTGAGAGATTGGGTGGTAGCTTGATGGGTCGAGTTGGTTCAGGAAGGATTTCTTTAGGATTGCGCGATGAATAGTACCAAGCTTGATAAGAGAGAGGTATTACAGATAACAAACAGGTGAGGGAGGAAAGTATGGATAAAATTGCGGTAGTTTTGAAGGGAAGGAGTAAATAAGTGAACAGGCCTTTATTGGGGAGACAAGGGCGAGGGTTATTTCCTCCTGGGACATGGAGATGAGAGAGTGAGAGGAGTTGTGGCGAATGGTTACGCGATCTATCATATGGCAAGGGACTACGCCCTTGACATGTCATAACACCCCTATCAATGCAGTGAATTTAAAGTACATCAAGTGTACTATGTCACCGAATGGATTCTCGATTTCGGTTGAATTCATGCCGGTTGATATCGACTCTAGATAACCAGGGTTTGGATCCTACGTTAAAATATAGCTCGCGACTGAGAAATAAAAGGAATCTTAAATGTCTGTAGATTGGTGGTAAAATCCCGAGATTCAGAGACAGAGGAATAAAAGGAATCTTAAATGTCTGTAGATTGGTGGTAAAATCCCGAGATTCAGAGACAGAGGAATAAAAGGAATCTTAAATGTCTGTATATCGGTGGTAAACTCTCGAGAATCAGGGACAGAGGAATAAAAGGAATCTTAAATGTCTGTAGTTCGGTGGTAAAATCCCGAGATTTAGGGACAGAGGAATAAAAGGAATCTTAAATGTCTGTAGATTTGTGGTAAAATCCCGAGAGTCAGGGACAGAGGAATAAAATGAATCTTAAAAGTCTGTAGATCGGTGGTAAACTCTCGAGAGTCAGGGACAGAGGAATAAAAGAAATCTTAAATGTCTATAGATTGGTAGTAAAATCCCGAGATTCAGGGACAGAGGGTATTTCAGATCGAATATGAATAATATTGTCGGAAAAGAATCAAGAGCTAGGCAGGGTTGATAGCGAAAAGATACTTTTGTGTCACGGGGAAAGAGAGACACGTTAGAAGGTCAAACGAAAGATGGAAATTATTTTGTTATTGGGGAGGACACAGTGACTATAGGATTCGAGGTTTCAGAAGAGCACTGCAGTAGTGTGAGTAGCAAGGGTGTACCACAAGCCCGAGGTTTACTAAGATTTCTCTCGTAGCCTTGGATATGCTGGTTTGCTCTCCAAATAACATCGGAGAAGAAAGGGTACGCCGTAGACGAGAGGAACGGGAAATTAAGGGTGAATGTACGTTTTAGTAGGTACAGAAAATCAGAGAATGAGAGCGAAAGAGGGATATAAGAGTGGTCGAAAATTGCCGATGTGGTCTGGAATTGCCGGTGTCTGTTATTGTGAGGTTATAAATTAATTAGGATGAAACGACAAGGTCAAGTATATTTCTATGTATGTAGGTGCCGAAGTAGGAGATATTAGGAATTTTGAAGGTGGGTAATAATATGACACAAATAAGGAAATTTGAGTTAAAATATATAAAAAAGGATGGGTTTAGAAATTCACTCAAGTATTCAGTCAAAAAAGCTCTCCGATGGTTGACTGATGTCGGAAAATATACGAGATTTTGAGATTTTGAGACGAGATATCCAGAGCCCACGATAGTAGATCGGAATAAGAAAAGGCGTAAATAACAAGAGGGAAAGCACATCCAATGGCCTGTGGCGTTTTGTGATAATGGCTAAATAAGACTTACAATGGCTAAATGACACTTCTGCCACTAGATGGTTCTACCCAGCGCCAAATCTGATGGCAGATTTGAAATCTCCAGGGTGAATAACCATAAATCACATGGTTATATGTTTCATTTCATGGCTCTAAATTGGTACAATTGAACTTTACTCCTTTTGAAAATAAAGCGATGCCTTTACTTGGCACTTCGCTGCAGGTAAAAACCAGCGATTAAGCAAACGCCACCATCTCACTTTGTAGCTACCGGAACATGAAAAAACAATTCCCCATCGTTACAAGCAGCAGATGCGAGTGTTTAAGTTTTTCCGAGACGTTCAACCGCATTATCTTAATGGGAATGTGGTTTCTCGTATATTCAAATGCATTATTTAGATGATAAATCTTATTTGATTAAAGTGTTTTTGTTATCTAGTTTTCACCCTTGTATCTCTTTACCTCCCCCCTTAATAAACTCCAAAGTATTATTTTTTTAATGCGCTTTAGCTTTAGGAGTGTATCCCCCACCACCGGCATTTAGGATCGAAGGACCGCTTTGCCTTCAACAGTGTATTCCCCGCCACCGGCATTTAGGATCGAAGGAGCGCTTTGGCTTCAACAGTGTATCCCCCACTACCAGCGTTTAGGATCGAAGGAGCGCTTTAGCTTCAAGAGTGTATCCCCAGCCACCAGCATTTAGGATCGAAGGAGCGCTTTGGCTTTAAGACTGTATCCCCCACTACCGGCGTTTAGGATCGAAGGAGCGCTTTGGCTTCAACAGTGTATCCCCCACTACCGGCATTTAGGATCGAAAGAGCGCTTTGGCTCCAGCAGTGTATCCCCCACTACCGGCGTTTAGGATTGAAGGAGAGCCTTGGCTTCAGAAGTGCATCCCCCGCCACCGGCATTTAGGATCGAAGGAGAGCTTTGGCTTCAACAGTGTATCCCCCACTACCGGCGTTTAGGATCGAAGGAGCGCTTTGGCTTCAAGAGTGTATCCCCCGCCACCAGCATTTAGGATCGAAGGAGCGCTTTGGCTTCAACAGTGTATCCCCCACTACCGGCGTTTAGGATCGAAGGAGAGCCTTGGCTTCAGAAGTGCCTTCCCCGCCACCGGCATTTAGGATCGAAGGAGAGCTTTGGCTTCAACAGTGTACCCCCCACTACCGGCGTTTAGGATTGAAGGAGCGCTTTGGCTTCAAGAGTGTATCCTCGCCACCGGCATTTAGGATCGAAGGATCGCTTTGGCTTTAAGACTGTATCCCCCACTACCGGCGTTTAGGATCGAAGGAGAACTTTGGCTTCAAGAGTATATCCCCCGCCACCGGCGTTTAGGATCGAAGGAGCGCTTTGGTTTCAAGAGTATATCTCCCGCCACCGGCATTTAGGATCGAAGGAGTGTTCAATAACATTAATTTCAAACCCTTCATTATTTCAATGGATCTTTGGAGTTAATTCCATCTAATTCTTTCTCAATGTTTTGGCCAGTTATTTTTCTTTCTTTGCTCTGTCTAAGTTTTCCTGACTAAATGACTAAATTTTTTGTTGTTAGATAATAGAAAACACCAGTTTTTTTTCTAATATAATATTTAAATTCCCAAATTAATTTTAGTTGATAACGGTGGACGACTATGGAGTACTCTGCTATCTTTATGGGAGTGTTAAACTCAGCATACACCTTTTTCTATATTATAGTAACTTTATTGATGTTTTGAAACTCTTCTGGATAATTTTTACTATTGTTATTTATTATTATCTCTCCGAACGTATTTCAGAATGTTTGAAATACATCTACGACCCCAATACTCGTCGCTGGCACGATCGATATAATCGTCTTTATCACCAACATTTCTTTAATATACCTAACTTTGTTCTTCATATATATTTACTCCTCTACCTTTTTCATCCTAGATCGGTGAATGACATCAGTATTTATCTTTTCTGTAATACCTATTTTAGCATTTTAGAAAGAACATATTCAAGAATATATTCCGAATATTATAATATATTAAAGAATATATTTTTCTCGTCTAATTACCTTTATGCTTAACTAAGAAGTGATATTCGAAACCATATTAATTAATTCCGTCTACTCCATATTTTAGGTTCATTTAAACCGGGAAAAAGAGGACGTGAAAAGAATGAAACATTGGAAGAAGATATTTGATTATCATTAGCCTTCCTTTGTTGAAGCATACGAGGAGATGGGAGGGGCGATGACGAGCGAGGTACTTCAAGGGCAAGATTTGGGGCCTTCCCAGTTTCACATACGCTCAACCGTGACCTGGAAAGGAAAAAGAGAATCTTTTTATAATACGGCGTCACTCGCCCATTCCCAACTACATATATACACATGTGTCTATACCTGCATATATATGTTTTACCAATAAAATAATACGAGTATGTTTCAACTAAAGCTATTTATACTAGGAGCTTAAATAATTATTTTTTATTTACTTAAAACTACTAGGCAAACTAATGTGTGACCGTTTCACCCCGAAGAATTCCGTTTTATATATAAAGGGTTAATATTATGGAAAGAAGATTGGGTCAAAAGGACATATCTCTGAGAGCCAAGAGGGGAGGAGGGGGTGAGATGATCTTTGTCTCCTACCTCTCTTTTCATTTCATTTTATTTTATTTAAAGAGGACACTCCTTGGTCAACCCTCCCGAACCTGTTCAGCATCAACCCGAGAGGTAGGTCGCTCGTGAGGGCTGCAAACTAGCGCATCGATCTTAGCCCTCCCACCTTGATAAAGGCTAAACCGGACTGGGACCTAAACAAAGAACTTGACATTTAGAGGATTACGTGCCCTCCTTGCCCCCAATTCATACCGAAGTATCGACGGCGATATATCTTTGAAACATTTTCAACTTCTCCCCCTCTTTCTTAACAAATAGGTTGTTCATTATGTTGTTCACTTGGTGTGGCAATCCATTGGACCTAAAGGCTAAGAGTGATGTTTGCCACTTAGTTATTATTGTTGTTATCGACTTAAAACTAAGAAAGTAAAAGCAACGAAAGCATCTCCTCCATAAAGTTTGTAAGGCGAGAGTTGTAAAGAAAGTAGCTAGAAGAAGAGAAGATGTGTAGAAGATACCTAGGCACCCACTATATGTGCAGATTAAGTTGAGCGTATTGTTGCTGGTAGAGCACCGTATTCTCCAGATGTCAGCTGCAGAATGATTGCCAATGTTCTATATAGCACCCCCTTGCTGGTAATAAGGTTCATAAAGAGCATAGTGTTGCACTTCAAACCCTCGAGCGAAACGTGTTCGAAATGCGTTAAGACTAACATTTTTAGCTGCAGGTGAGACTGAAAATTAATTGATTGATCGAAGGTAAATTTTTGTATTATTGTAAAACCTTGGCAAAATTTACTGATATTAGATGATGAAACAAATAAATAAAGATGCCATTTGCAGCCTGGTCGCCGATGCTATCCCCGAAACCCCAATACAGGGTGTTCAGGGATGAGTTAACTTGAACGAATAGGAAAGATATATTTCAGAATTTCTCTGAATCAATTCTCAATTCAACATTTATAAAGGGACGGCAATTGAGGGTTAAAAGAGGTTTGTAATGAATAGTGACTGTTGAATGAATGTCTTACGTTGTTATGAATAGGGAAGAAGTAAATTGGCAGCTAGGGAACACCTTCCAATAAAAGCACTTTACGTAATACTGGTTATTAGATCATTATAAAGAAAAATATCGAAAACAACAGAGATGAAATTAATTTCAAAAGATTGTTTTAGTAGAGAAGAATAAAAAATCCTTTCAATAGGTTGCCAGACATGAAAATAATTCGAGTAAACTTTCATTTTGCATACCTGTAATTGCAACTGCTTTTGAACTATTTTTTCTCTTTTGCACACAATTTGAACCCTAAAGCAAACTTTTTTATTCTCTAAATACCGTCCTTTAAAAATGTTGAATTGAGAATTGATTCAGTAAAACACTGAAATATATCTTCACTATTTGTTCACGTCAACTTATCCTTGAACACCCTGTATTGGGGGTTAAGGGGTAGCATCGCAACTAGGATGTAAATGACATCTTCATTTATTTGTTTCATCATCTAATATCAGTAAATTTTGCCAAGGTTTAATAATAATACACAAATTTACCTTCGATCAATTAATTAATTTTCAGTCTGACCTTGACGCGTTTCGAACACCTTTCGCTCGAGGTTTCGAAGTACAATAGGAAGCTCTTTAAGTATCGTATTTCCCGCAAGGGGGTATTAAGTATATATTGCCAGAGGGCGCTGTGATCAAAACAACCAACGGTCAAGAAACAATCTTATTTCTAGTTGCCAACA
The DNA here is from genome assembly GCA_963969495.1 of Ceratothoa steindachneri. Classification (NCBI taxonomy): domain Eukaryota; kingdom Metazoa; phylum Arthropoda; class Malacostraca; order Isopoda; family Cymothoidae; genus Ceratothoa; species Ceratothoa steindachneri. The sequence goes on from OZ018331.1 coordinate 124,715,132, forward strand.
AAATATGGAAAATAGAAATTTCCCTTCGCATTTGCTCAACTGGAACTGAAACAGATCGGGGTTTTTTCTTCGCCATCTCTCATCAAGACCAAGCAAGCATCAAATTGGAATTTTGACAACATTTCTCCATCATTCCTGCTCTAGAGTGGGCCTAACTGGTTCTTTTTCTTTGTAATCTCCGTTATGTACTCACTATCAAGAGGTACTCGCTCTAACGTATCTGCCTAAAGTGAGAAATTAGTAATCTGAAAAATTGTAAGTGAGATTAATTAATCACTCGATTGAATACAATTTGGCATAACGCGAATGAAAAAAAGAAGGATCCTTTGGGATTCGAACCAGTGCCACATTTAATATGCAAAGGTATCCCCTTTTTGGAAAATTGTCAGACGAAATCTCCCTTCCAGAATTATTTTTAAAAATTATTTTTAATAAACGTTGTTACTGATTTCCATCCCTAAGAAAATTAAGGTAAAAAAAGTCTAACCTTGACCGGAAATCGAAGCATGGTACATTATAATGCAAAATACAGAGGTTATAAAGGACAAAAAATAAAACTAAATGTTTTCAAGTTCTGAGGAAAAGACCTCTGGCCGAGTGATTTGTCATGTCATCCTTTTAGACTTGAAAAATTCAGGTTTCATTTTCCTCTCATGGCATATTTGTAACGATTGAGCTTCGCATTTTAAAAGGTTTTTGGCTCGAATCACAATTGAGGTTAGATTTTTATTTACCTCGGTTTGTTTAGTCATGGAAACCAGTAACTTTTTATTTAGTAACTACGTTTATTAAAAATCATCTATACAAATATTCCAGGCAAGAATAATTGTTTTGACCCTTTTTTCCATTAGAGGAGCTGTTATTCCTTTATCTTAGAGGAGTCATTGGTTCGACTCCTAATGGAGACTAGATTTTTTCCGGTTTTATCTACTTATAGGAAGCTGCAACTTGTTCCATAGTAAATATGTTTAGAAAATATTTATACGAATAATTATCGAAGAAATTTTGGTTTAGCAATTTTGCATAAGGGGTTGCCTAACATAACATAACATAACATAACATAATTTCACGGATGACAAAAGCCACAAGGGCCTATCAAAGGTCATCCGACTCCGTCAAAACCCACCCACAAAAAGCACCATCACCAGGGGAAGACAAAATCAAAGTCGCCCACAATATAATATAACAGATGACAAAAGCCACAAGGGCTCATCATAGGTCATCAGAGTCAAACGGCCTCTTTTTTAAGGCACACAAACTCCCACGAAAACTACATCCAGAGGATTGCGTCCAGAAACAAGGGTATCACCAATCAAGGCTTGTCAAGAACTAAATCATGCAGCTATAAATATATACAAACAATATTAATATATACAAAACTTAGGAACCATCACAACCTTCCCTCCCCATAAACTCATCCAACCTACTCTTAAATACATTTAGACTTGGACTACCTACTACCCTCAGCGGCAATTTGTTCCAGAAATCTACCACTCTATTGGTGAAAAAATATTTTCTTAAATCCAACCTACACCCTTGCTTTTTAATTTTCAAGTGGCGACCTCTAGTCCGATTTCCATCATCTAACACAAAAAACTTGCTAACATCCAATTTATCTATCCCGGAAAAAAATTTAAAGAGCTCAATCATATCCCCTCTCACACACCTCTTTTCGAACGAGAACATATTTAATACCATCAGTCTATCTATATATTCAAGGTGCCCCAGGGAAGGAATAATCTTTGTTGCCCTCCGTTGTACTGACTCGAGAAGGTTAATATCGTGTCTAAAATGTGGGGACCATGCCTGTATACAGTACTCTAGATGTGGCCTAACATAAGAGTTATAGAGTTTAAGAATAACCTCCTTACTTTTGTACCTGACATTTCTCTTAATGAAACCCAGAACTCTATTTGCCCTATTTCTTGCTTCAATACACTGCTTAGAAAACCTTAATGACTTATCTATTACTACTCCTAGATCTTTCTCATCCTCTACTGAGCTCAGCCAATCCATCCATTTCATAGTTAAATTCTCTATTATCTTTTCCCATGTTAATAACTTTGAAACTAAAAAGGTTGAAAGTCATTTATCACTTATGTGCCAGGATAACAATTTATTTAAATCCCCCTGCACTTTAAAATTATCATCAATATCTTTAACTACAGCTGCTAATTTGGTATCATCCGCAAAAATTGACACTTTATTATTAACTGCCTCCCCAAGATCGTTTATATAGATGACAAATAATAATGGACCGAGAACTGATCCCTGAGGAACCCCACTGATAACATCCCTCCACTCTGACTTTACACCATTTAGCACTACCCTTTGCTTCCTGTCTTTCAGCCACTCAGCTATCCAATTTGAAATACCCCCACATATCCCAATCATTTTTAATTTATGAACTAGTCTCCTATGTGGTACCTTATCAAATGCTTTACTAAAATCTAAGTAAATTATATCTACATTCTCTCCCTTATCTACTTGATCTGTTACAAACTCCAGAAAGTCTAGTAAATTAGTCAAACATGATCTACCTGATCTAAACCCATGCTGAGCATCGCTGATTAACCCCTCCCTCTCTAGATGTTGGCAAATCCCTTTTTTAACTATTTCCCCAAGAATTTTACAGACTACAGGAGTTAGGCTAACCGGTCTAAAGTTATTTGGATCCTCTTTACTACCCTTTTTTGAAAATGGGGACTACATTTACTCTCTTCCAATCATCGGGTATTTCTCCATATTCCAGTCACCTAGTATATAACTTCTCCAGAGCTATTGAGATACTTTCTACACCTTCTTTAAGTATCCTAGAATGAATATTTTCAGGGCCAGAGGCCTTGGTAGTATCTAACTCACCTATTAGTCCTTTTATCGTCCTCCGATCCACACTAATGGTAGTAAACACCTCTTTCCCTGACCCATGAGTACTATACATAAGACTATTTAGTTTCTTCTTTGTAAATACTGATGAAAAATGACCATTTAGTACCTCAACTATTTCCTCATCAGTTTCTCTCACAACCCCTTCATATTTGATAGGTCCTATTTTAACTCTGCCAGACTTGTTATTAATTTTATAGTAACTAAAGAACTTTCTAGGATCTTTGTTGCTATCCTGAGCTAATTTAATTTCTGACACCCTTTTTTTCTTCTTTATAATCTTATTTAACTCATTCCTAGCCATTCTATAATCACTTAAATTTTGAATATTATTTTGTACCTGTAATTTTTTATATGCCCTTTTCTTCTCTGAAATTTTTCTAGCTATCTCCTGATTCCACTATAATGGTTTCCTACTTTTGTTCCTAATGGCCTTCATTGGGATACATTGTTCTTGGACTACATTTATTATATGCTTGAAAGTATCCCACATACCATAAGCATTTTTACGTCTGAATTCTACATCCGAGTCTACAAAATTTAGCAAGCTTCGGAGTTTTACATAATCTTCCTTATGAAAATTTGGAACTTTTACAGCATTCTCGGTTATTTTACCCTTCTCAATTCCCAAGTTAAAACGAACTATCTGATGGTCAGTATTTCCCAATGCTTCCCCAACAGTCAATTCTTGAACTAAATGATCACTGTTAGAAAGTACTAAATCTAATATATTGTCCCCCCTCGTTGGCTCATTAACAAATTGATTAAAAAATTATCCTCAAAGTATTCTATGAGCCTGCCACTTGTTCTATCCCTACCTATTATATTTTCTTAGTCCACAGAGTTTAAGTTGAAGTCCCCAATAATAACTGCATCTGTTTCACATCCCTTACTTATTTCCCTTATCATTAGTTCATCCATATCATCAGTCTGCCCAGGTGGCCTGTAAAAAGCTCCCAAATGCACCATTCTATTTTTACTGAACCTAATATCTATCCAAAGTGACTTAACTCCATCCTGCTTTATTGAAGTATTAAAACTTGAAACAATGTTGTTTTTTTATATAGATAATTATTCCTCCATTAATCCTACCTGTCCTTTGACTAATGTACATATTATAGCCCTGTAAATCAAATTCACTTATAGTGTCACTAAATTCTATTTCATTAACCCATGATTCAGTAACACATAATATATCTATATCCCCATTGCTAATATAACTAAATAGCTCATCCTTCTTGTTTCTAAGACTACGAGCATTTGTATAGAAACAATTTAACCCCCCTATCCCTGAAGCACCTCTTGAAACCTGCATGACCTCATCTCTATCGCTTTGGAACCTATTTCTGTTATCTGCCAAGTCCATTCTACTTTCAGTACTATAATGTACTGGTTCTGCCGCAAGCAAACCCCCAGTGGTTTAGTTACCAAAGGAACTTGCTAAACCACGGGGAAGTTCAGGACAGATGGCTGCCCTCCCTGGACATTGCACCACGGATAAATGACCGTATATTTATATTCCATATATTTGTCTTCCCCCTAATTTTGCCACTTTATCAATCTACTTCTCCTTATCTTTCAGATAAATAGCTTTTACTCTCCATTTTCTCATGTTAGATTTTTAAAAACTTGTGTTGTGTTTTGTTATGGTTTTAAAACCAACTCACATTATTTGATGCCTATCACAGCTGGGCTAACGACGTCCTGCCTCCCAGAGGTAACGGTGGACGAGGATAAATAAAGAGGAGACGAGGAAGACCTCTTACTTCTAAAGAATTCCAGAAAATAAAGACCACTACGGACAATCTGTTTCTCAGGCGAAATCGAGTCCTCTCTTCCTGCTTTTCAGGAGTAGCTCAGAGGTGCAGCCAGTAATACACTGCTCCAGATGGGCATTCTCACAATCAATCATTCCAACAATTTCTTATCCTAGATCTCTCTAAACTCCTGCACGGGAAAAATGACTCATCGTCTAATGCCCACTAAAATTGAGGACATCAAACAAAATCTGATTACAAGCCTCTTCTGCAGACTGTCATGTAACCAAAACCAAGCCGCAATCCATTATACAGGCTTCGGAATCTGGTCCCATTACAATACACCTTATACAACTCATACATCATTGTACACGAAACCTATCAGCCCACATTCATATTACCTCTATTCCATTAACCAAGACACCCTACGACACATCAATGCACAATCCTTACTAATGTATCATCCTATTTCCCACGCTACACAGCAGTTCTGAGTCCAAGAACCCCCCAAAGCCCTACTACTACCATTTCCTCAGCAACGCCACGAGCCGCAAATCACACTAGCAAAACACACACTATTACAACTGAACACAAATGGAGTAAAAACAATTAATTAAATCTCACTGAATTCCCTATCATCCACAACAGATATTTGGCTTTCAGCCAAGAAACAAAACAGAAAACTGTCTAAGCATTACCAAAATACCCCGATATATCCCCCATTGGGTATGATAGACAGAACCGACGGAGGTAGAGGCCTAATCAGATTCCTTGGAGATATAATCATTACACCAGTATCTTGATTACCTCACACTACCTTTTCATCAATCTAGACCACCTCCAAACAGACCAAAATAGCGCCCTTGTTACTGGTGACATCAAATCCCTCACCCTACCTCACTAGAATCCCGAGACAAAAGCGTGAGAGTCTGCAGCATAGCGGAGCACGTAAATTACCTCTTCATCCTAAACAACCCTTCCACACCTACACGTCAACACTCCAAATCGATCCCCAAGACATCTCTCCAGAAGCCACAGACTGTTCACCAAACCTAGCTGGCAAATCCTTAGATAGAGTAACTTCACCAAACAGCTAAACAACCACATATGATACTCTACAAAATTTAGTAGGAGAACATTTGACCTCTCATACAAAGCCATAAACAGCTACACTTATTTTGCAATAGACCACAACATGCATACACAATTCAATGAAGAAATGGTATTCCTGACTATACTAGGGGAAAAAATCCTTTCCAACTCCTAGCCTTAACAAAATAATAAATATTGACCTAAAACACTGACGTCCAAGAGTAGCTGGTGCACTTACATAAATCGTCAACTAGTCTATATCCCACAATTCTATGTTTAGTCTCTGTAATTCTGACAACAAAATGACAATACGGAAGTCAAATAAAATATCTACTAACCCTACATCATACTACTCTATCATTTGACTCGCCCCCACCCTCTCATTGAAAATCATAGAAACCCTAGTACTATAAAAAATCAGCGAACGAATAAGTACTCTTTTGCTGAATAGACTTGACAATATATTGAGAGGAGAAGATAGGATATAAAACAGCTGTTGTGAGTTCTTTTATTTTATATTTTGTTCGTCTTGAGTTTCTTCAGAATGGTACGATTTATTTTAAAGGAAAGACAGCACAGCATCGCAGTCTCCCTCCCCCCCCTCGCCTTCTCACGTCGTGAAAGGGGTAATATAGGAAGAGGCCTGCGACCAACTCGATTGTGGAGAGACTCTCCTCTCTTCTGGCTAACGGTTTAATACGAACTGAGGGTCAAATAAGTTTTATGCGAAAACCAGAAACGAGGTTGAAAATGGCAGATAATAGTAAAAAAAAACGACAACAGTAAAAGCAAGAAGGAATGTCTCAAGATGCGCAAACCTCAAGACTAACAACAGAGGAATAAAAAGATTCCCATGCCTTAAGGCTTAGGTTGCCAAAGGTTTTACGTGGAATTCAAATAACTATACTTATTTTACCTGTCATTCTTTCATATTTCCTTTATCCATTTATGCATTGGTTGCTTTATAGTTTTAAAGTTGCGAGGAGATCCGACCTCACTCTTGGGCTTAACATTCGTTTTATGGTTAATGAAATTCATACCTTTTTGTTGCTCTGTGCAAAGTTGCTTGTGCATCCGTTTTGTGTTCAAGAAAAAATCAAACCCATCGTCTTAAATAAGGCTCAGAGTGAAAATAAACTTGCTTTTGATAGGTGCATATCTTGTTGTTAATGTTTAAGGGAAGTAGCGAAATAATACCTGCTGTGCCACTTTCCAACTTATGTTGCAGAAGCAGGAGTTAGTAGGCAGACATTCGGAAGTGGTGCTGAAAGCGGTTTTGATTGGCTTACTTCTCCTCCTGCTGTTTGCATGTGCAAACAAGGTCGCGACTCACTACTATATATAATGGTCTGAATCTTGCGGTGCTCTATGAGAGTGTTACTGTATTACCGCACTCGAATATCCCGTTTGTGTTTCTTACCCCAGATTTCCAGCCTCAGTAAGTATCGTGATTTAGTCTGAGGCCACTCAACACAGGGTACCATATATGGAATCTAGCTCTTATTATCCTTAGTTAGTTTGGAGTGGCAAATATCACACAGTTTGACGCCAGCTTGAGGTACGCCTTAAGTAGACAAAGTCACCTTTCTGCCCAATTCAACACCTTAAAAGCTGCTGGAGGATGAAATGAAGTTCATGCTGTCTCATTTTAACAGTTGTTATGTATTGTCCGACGTTGATGGCTTTGCACTTAGGCTTTCTGCTGAAGGCTATAGGGTAACCCAATTTTTGGAAAGGTTTCTCTATGCATTGTTCCTACTCCGAGGGAAACTCCGGGCAGCATATTCTCCGCGCACTTAGTAAGAACCCGATGGCGATACCCATTTTGGACCGATGGTTATGTCCTGACAATTATTGGACAAAGTCTTTTTATTGGTTGGCTTCCTGTAGGCAGAGAATCTAAACTCTTTGTTTTTCATATGCAGTTTGAGGTATAAGAATGGGAGTGTGGTGTCGTCTCTTCCTACACTCTCGTGAGCATTGATGATCTGGTGAAATTTAGTGATCTTATGTCGAAACATCTCATGATTGCGGCGTCGGGAAGCGGTCACGAACGTGTCGTCCACCTACCTGAGCCATTTGATGTAGGGTCCTTGTACTTCTTTTATCATACCCGCCTCGATCTACTGCATTAACAAAATTAAATGGCTCAATAATCATCACTATTTCAGATTCGGTAGTTTATCTCTACTCAGAAGGGAATTTGAACCAATCACTTTTGCTCATATATTGTTATTCTGAAGAAGCTCAGGAGAAGTGAAACTACAAATAATGGACCTTGTACCACTCTAATTATCCTATCCTTCTCATTAAGTATTGCATTAGTTAATATCACCTAGCTATGCTTAAAACAACTTATACCACCATTCGTCGATCAAACCTTTGACACCACATTTCAACTTTACAAGAAAAATGAGTTGCAAACTTCTATAATATACACAAGTAAGTTATCACGAACATATCACATGCACAATGGAGTTCTGAATGATCCGTAGTCTCCTACAACTTCATTTTTTCCTCCATGACTACAAGATTTCTGCCCCACATTCAAAACAAATCAGCGAGGCTTGTGATCTACAACTCTACGCTGCAATATTCAAACTATGACGGAAAAAAACGTACTGACCATCTCACCTTAAAAATTATCGTTATAAAATACCCTATTATTCATTTCACCTTCAAAATTTTCCATTACCATCTTCAAATATCACAAAGTGGAGTACCTCGTCCCCCACATCATTCTATTAAATCGGTTACGGCCGATCTTAGTGGAAACACAGCTTCCGATTACAGCGAGCTTATGCAACATTAAGCATGGTGAGTCACCATATAGAGTCGCATTTAGCTCGTCTTTGTGGGGGCTATCCTAAGCTGTAGATACCAGATACCCATGCTTCGGATCTCACGTTAATCAGTAGGTCGTCCTCTAAAAAAAAGTATCCTAAATGAATAGAGATCGGTGGTAAAAACAACTACCAAATCATTGTATCAAACACACCACTCTCTTTAAATAGAAGAACTTAAGTTCTTAGTAATAAACTGAATACAGGAATAAACTTCATCTGTCAAGAAATAAAAAAACGACAACAAAAACACCTAAGAGTAACAAAACACTCCGAACACCCACATAAACGACCATTGGAGAATCAAAGGACTCTATCATCCAGACTTACTAGAAGTACTTCCATCCCTCTTTCGCCTCTGTCTCTACGTCCAGGGCAACCAATCACGCATCGACGCACATCATCCCACTACAGAAGAAACAAACAAAACGCTCCATCTCGTCCCATGAGCCGCCTAAATCATCCCAAAGGTGGTGCCTATAAACCACCATCTAGTTCAGCGTAACCAAATTCTTCCAGGGTTCACGAAAACCCGAGCAACCAATAGCATTACAGACAAGACCCATACCATCATTACGAAACCGAACTATCTTTGTCATTAAATTGCAAGATCCTTACCATTCTTCACACAACATGCCCCAAAGTCGAAGGGCATACTCTCCCACGATCCTCCAAAGAACCCCACACCCATGTTACCTGTACCGGATTACCCACACAACATAACACAATCGTATGTATCATAATATTCATACAATTTTGAACGTTTAAGTAGTGCTTTGAATAATAATATTCATATAAAAGCCACTGAGACGTTCAAGCACTTGTATGAATGATAACAGCCGTACTTTTAAGAACGGTTAAGAACTTCTATGGATGACAACATTCCTACGAGTCACGAAGAAGGTATAAGCACTTGTATGATTCATAGCACCCATACAATTGAAAGGTTAAGGTGATTCTGATGATAATATTCATATATGACTTTGAGAAAGTGTAAGCCGTTGTATGGATGATGACATTAATAGAAGACATTAAGAACGTTTGAGAAATTGTATAAATCATAACATTCATACAATGGCAAAAGTTTAAGCTTTTGTATAGATGATAACATTCATACAAATCATTGATAACTTTGAAGCAATTGTATGAATCATAACATTCACACAATTGAGGACGTTTAAGCTGTTGTATGGATGATACATCCATACAACATGTTGAAAACGTTTAGACCCTTTTATGGATGATAACATTTATACAAGTCATATAGAATGTTTGAGCAATTGTATAAATCATAGCATTCGTGCAATTGAGAACGTTTAACGCCTTGTATGTATGATAACTCGCATACAATTCATGGTGATAACATTCATGCATACAATTAAGAACGTTTGAACAATTATGAATCGCCACATTCTTACAATTGATAACGTTTAAGCCGTTGTATGGATTATAACACCCATACAACTCCTTGACAAGATTTAAGCCATTGTATGGGTAAAAAAAATCATACATGTCGTTGAGAACCTTTGAGCAATTATATGAATCATAGCATTCATACAATTGAGAACGTTTAAGCCCTTGTATGGATGAGGACAATCATAAAATTCATTGGGAATATTCCACGTCTTGTATAATATATGATATTTAAGGATTTAAGCAAATAGTATTCTTAAATGTCCTGAAGGAAGTACCTGGAGTTGTCTGAACGCTCATTTTCACAAAGAACATTCAGGACCTGTATTAATGTTCATAACAGGCCGCGCTAACGTTCAAAGGGGGCCTCCCCAATGTACACGCGGGTCTTTGAGAGCATTTTGAGAGTTGTTTGAATGATAACACTCCAGCCACTTTTTTTGCGGTCTTTCATGTTAGCACTTGTCTCACCGATGTTGCCAATTTCTATTATTCGTGCTAAAATCGAGTTCCCTCGAAGACAAACATGGAAGTGTTATGAAAGAAAATTGCCAACCATCCTCCTATAAAGTAGTGATTTTATATTTTCATAGTGATTTTAAACTTACTACCTTCATAGTTCATCAAATTTAGTTGAAACTGTAATATTTTTAATAGGGATTTGAGTTCATTTTAGCTAATTATTAAATAACCATCTGAAAGAGGCGGTTTTATTTTTTTAGAACATATCGAACAAAGACTATTCAGGCCATCTATGTCAAAATCAAATTTTGAATAATATATAAAGTCTTGTATGTAGTTAAGGAGAGTGAAAATGGGCGAAAGATGTACTTAGCCTGGCCAAACTCTATTAAAAACTAGTAGCATAGCTATCCTGCGTTGACCAGGATAAAAAGCTCTATCGCAAAAAATACAGTTGTATATTGTTTGAAATTCTTATATCATGGCACAAAAATATCTTTATTTGCTGATTATTATTATTATTTGTGGGGTGAATGCAGATTCAGGAGAGTTTCGCACTCCCCCTATCATATAATATCATCTAATAACATATAATATCATATAATATACCTACAATGAGTAAACGTTTCACTTCGCTCGCCAAGCAGTTTACGCGCACACGTGAATAGCTGATAGTTATGGGCGAACAACGTTGTGACGTCAGAACAGATTGAGCGTCTTTAGATACAGATTAACGTGGAAAATAAATCTGAGAGAGATCAAAATATCTCCTTTTATCACATTTAAATTTTGAGTTAATATTTGACTACTAACTATAAATATTAGATTTTAATCTAGATTAATAGTATAATAGTGTTACATTAATAAGTAGTGAAGATCATCTAAAATTACGTAGATTTTACTTTTTAGCAAGTGATAAGGTTCTTACCTGATAAGGAAGCCAATACTATCAAAGGAACTTACTAACAATTCTCAAGGCATTTTAAAATTACAAAATGTACGCATAATTCCTAAACTATTAATATTATTATTATTATTATTTTCCGGAGGATGATGTCCCTGCAAACGCCTCTTCTTCATTATGTGAATGCGAGAGCGTTAAACTCTTCTTTCAACTTTACTAATTCAATTAGAAGATTGGTACACCAATGGACTGTGAAATAAAAGAAACTTAAAACCAGTTCCTGAATGTGCGAAAGCCCAGCGGCAAGAGAACGTGAAGAAGCAGAACGAGAATGATGACGGACGAAAGATCAAGATTTAAGTGTAAAAAAAACGAAGAATCCGATTTCGAATGAGGAGACGACGCGTCCCAGGAAACTGGTTTTACGTGATTAGTTAACGCCATCACGGAAAATGGAAATGATTAAATTTCTTTAGAGTTCTAATTCTTTTAACTTAAATGGTTAATAGATCAAAGTTAAGAAACAAAGCTGTCCTCAACTTATTTTCACTGAAGCCCACAAGACTACAAGGAAAACAAATCTCTGCATAGGGAATTTCAAACGGCATCGAGAATCTGGATTACAGGGAGCTATTCACAATTAACGAAAACCAAACAGATTGAAAGGGATGCAAAGTAGAGGCTACAAGATTCTCCACAAACTCTAGTGGAAATCACTTTTTCTAAAGGATAATCAACGCATGGAATCGACTGCCCGAATATGTTAAAAGTGCAAGCGTCGATATGCTTAAAAATAGGTAACACAAAATATTATGTACCCTATCGCTTTAGTACATTGCGGTAAAGTTATTGGGGGCAACTCGTATTTATGGAAATAGGTAAACAAACGGAAATCTCTTCGAGTGTGCCGTGACGCCTTTAAGGTTCCCCTACGCCTTTGTAACTCCTTGTAACCTATAGGTTAATTTTTGTATAGCATGTGTTGTGTGTAGATAAGGGAAGAGTAGAGAGAGATTTCTTAAGTCTTACATGTGGCATCGGATTGATTTATTTGGTGAATTTAAGTCAATATGGAAGGAAAGACTATTTCATTCTTCTTATAATAGAAGTTGGTTATTTTAAAACCTATGCAATTTTTAGTGACTTATGCCGTTTCACTAAACTTATAAAAATTATATCTCTGTATGAATGAAATTTAATGTTTCTTTATAAATGTTTGAAAAAAAATTAATTATAAAAAAACCCACGAAATATTATAGGTCAATTCATCTTCAGAGGTCTTTCTTCCACATGTGGAATCAATTCCATGTAGATCTGATACACTTTCCGAGCTAGAGAGGGTCCTATACTATACTGGATTCCTATCCCATGACATTTGGTACATAGACACATCCTCTGGGAATGGGAAGTTTGTAAACAAGTTTGAAGAGAAGGTTTCCGATACCATTGACAACACCAACTCTAATTTCTCCTCTTAATGAAATTTCACAAACGTTTTTTTTCAAACTCTAAATATAAACGAATGAAGACACGTATTTTGAAATTTCCGACACATTTGTCTTACTTGGAATAGGAATACTGCAATTGCTTATAATTTTTCAAAGTATTTTTATTGTTAATACGAGATCTAGGCAACTGTAGGTAATATAAATTGTTTACAATAATTCTGATTGACGAGTATACAGTACGTGAAAGGATACATGCGAAAAAAAGAAACAATAGGAAGTGTCGTTTCAATTCGCTTAATTAAGCTAAAGTTTTTTTGTTTTTTAAGTTTAACAAGCATGATGAGTTTTAGTCTTCGTGTTTTATTCTTTTATTTCGCTTGTATTGGATTATTTATATTCTCAACCATTGATACCCTATTATATATATATATATATATATATATATATATATATATATATATATATATATATATATATATATATATATATATATATATATATATATGCTTAAGCTCCGCGTGTATATGTAAATAGGAATAAACAAAAATATTTTATGGCGGCGGCGAACGCAATCTAAATGTCAAACAATGGCAGAGGCGCATTTCGAAAAGCGACGTCCAAACACAGTTAGGCCGCCATTGACCGACGCTTCGGACCGCGACAGGATAAGGGCCGCCGCCGATCGGCGAGACAGAGCTGTGCGGCTCTCTTTAGCGAAGCACACAATGACCCGACGAGGCGCGTGACTTTACCTCCTCGCAATTACCCAGCGACCAGAGGCCCGAAAAGGGCTGCTCCGTGAGAGTCATCGCTGCCTATGAATGATGCATGACGCGAATCTCGCGTCTTATGGCGTCCAAAATTCGTTATTCGCGGCGCCCAATAACGAGAACGAAGGAATAAGAGGTTGATAAAGACTCGATCAAATAGTTTGCGTGACATTCCATTTACACCTGAATATACTATTTATGTATTACCCTAAAAAAAAACCCAAAATAAACGATAGCACCCTTGCCAGCAGGCATTTGCAAATGGAGAATAGAAGTAATTGGCGCCATCCGCCCCCTCGCTAGGGGGATGAGAACCTCTGACGGGATAATGATATCCGCTTCAAGATCAGGATCGCAATGTTTGGCAAGACCGAAGAAACAAGGATCCGGTCCCGTGGGGATGGGGGGATTACTATAGATTTTTTGACATTAACTAGGGACCATAGAGCCTTTCGTGGTTACCTTTCGAGGGGTATTTCAATATAAGTCTTCCCCTACACAGGGGATTCAAATACTCCATTGGCAATGTTCCGGAGCAGATGACAGATAATCGAAATCTCGAGCTGTGAATACAAGAGGGGAATGATAGCCGTGTTGTGATTGGCTATAGCGTGATGATTCACGTCAAACTAATTACGGCGCGGTGGAATCAGCGTATCCGCCTAATGGGCGGCCAGCTAGTGGTTAGAAAAATATTTTCGACCTTTGGATTTCACCCCTTTCCTCTTTCGTCTGTCTACTTCTCCTTGTCCGTCTATTTTAAGGTGCCTGTCGTCTCTTTTCTGTTTAAGGATCTGCAGCCTTTTGCTTAGAGTTGTGTGGTTGTGTGGTGGGTGGAGAGCGTCAGCGTGCCCGCACATTATCCTTTCTGCTGACCTTTGTACAACCTCTTGATGAGGTTACGACTCCCGCCTCCTCCCTCGGTTTGGGGGTGGGATGGAGGCACATTTTGTAGTCGTAAATTCAGGAAGGGAGTTCATTCGACCAAGACCCCACCCTCACCCACACGATCTTGATCTTCACGATCAGAATGGGATCTGATCTTGAAGATCACTTTTATTATGGTGATCTTGATCTAAGATCAGTTTATTTCTTGCGATATTGATCTAAGATCACTTTATTTCTTGTAATCTTGAGCTTGATGATCACTTGACGCCTCAAGATCACTTTTTTAAATTTCAGATTCCTATATATGCCGTTTAAGCGAATGTCATTTATTTTCTTGTCCAAGCGACATCTGGTGGCAACTTTGTTCAACACTGACTGTTTATGTTTTCTGCTCCGGGTGTGAAGAAGGTTCCCATTTAAACAAGTAATGATGTCACAAATCCGAAGCCGTAGATTTTGCTTTCACCAAAATATTAAAGAATACATAATAAACCTGTATATAGTTTGCAAACATTAATATCACTTATAAAATTATAGTTAATAATTTACATAATTTTGCGCATTTACTATGCGTCAAATAATACATATTATTAATGAAAGAATTTAGCTAATTTTATTAATTTTTGTATATATATATATATATATATATATATATATATATATATATATATATATATATATAAATTAGCAAAATATAGTATGTTCACGTATAATATAATATAGGCATAAAGTATATCCTATATATCCGTATTCATAATAAATTAATTCTAAACATATTGTATTTACAGATTGAATTATCTAATAATGAGTGCAATTTTACAACTTCAACAGGTCCACCAAGGGAACCAAATATTCCAGGTTGTCACAAGAACAGTATTCAATATATTTATATAACATTGTTGGTAATAAGAATCAATCTGTGCTATTGAACGAAAAATATATTCAAATTGTCGAAAAAACTGCAAACAATATCCAAGTTATTTGTATACAATGTACAAAGAAAACTACAATTCTGTCAGCTGGCCTCGATTCAACCAGCACTCTTCTGAGACACCTCAATGTTAGTATTATTTAGTAGCAACATTAACATAATGGTTCAAGTCATATTTTAAGTGACTAGTGCCATACAAGTCTAATGCTACATTTACATAGACGTCCATTTGAATATATTGTGCACTTCTGATACTAATAGATTATGGACTAGTAATTACATGAAAAACTGCTGATATCCAACTATAATAAAATTCTAGATGTATCTCTCTTCTTTTCTGCCTGATCCATGTCTGTAATTTCTCCTGTTTAGTTACTGAGAGAATAATTTCGGCTTTCAATTTAGCATAAGATAAAAATGCACTCATCAGGTGCCGTCTAGACACACCCTGGTTAGATCTTTTGCAACAAAAGTCAATACAATGAAGGAAGACATACCAAGCAAAACTGGCAGCAGCTGACTATGTGTGTGTCTTACACGCCACATATGGTCAACTAATCACTCCAGTTTCACAGGAGTCACTGCGCATTGGGTATGTTTATCGATTTAGTGTATTATTTTTTTATATAATTGACCAGGCAATGGCTTCGTTACTCCCCCTACAGGGAGCTTTCGCTTCACTACTAAGATTAAAATTTAAAATCTAAAAAATCTTTAAAAAATCAACCTTACTTAAATTTTAATAAATTTTCTGAACTTCACCAAGTGTAATTCATTTCATTTTAAAACATTATAAAGCATCGGATAATCCTATTTATTTTTTCTGAACTAAACTATTTTGTTTTTTCAAACTCTAAAGAAATTCTTAGAAATTACCTTGATAAAAACTTAAAATACTCCAAATACTCCAAAAAATCCCGTTCTTAAATTATAGGGTTAGTGATAAATTGACCATTGGTGCTAGACTAACACTCTGATATACTTATAATTTAGTATTTTCAATTATTTTCCATGTGTTCTTCATTTGATGGTAATATGGACTCCCACATTTTGCTCCTATGTGGTGGTATGGTAAGCAACTCATCACTGAATTACCTCCTTTAAATCGCATAGTTCCTCTCTTCAATGTTTAGCTGGTGCTTGTCTAACCAATATTATTAAATTAAGCTTAAAAAACAAATGTTCAAACGAAATTGATCAAATTTTCTTACATTTCAGATCAATGGTGACTCGTCGCGAGGATCAGCTGCAATGGCATTGCCCAAGATTTCCTGGAACACATAACTTCTTAAAAATTCTAGAATATTGGACAGGATCAACTCAGAGCAGGGTTTATCTTATAGAAAATTTGTATCTACCCTTACTAAAAATGCATCGAACATGGTAAAAATGCTTTAAAGAGTTGGGTGTTCGTTGCAGAATCGTACTGAGGACATTGATGAAGATGATACATATAAAGATGATGATAAAGATTCAAATGAAGAGGTTATCCTCAACATATTTTCTGAAAATTCAGGTGAGCATGACGACGAGTCAGGGAAACTACCATCACATATTCGATTTACCTCCCACACATTGAACTTAGTAGCAACAACTGGTGTAGATAAAGAACTGAATTCACCTGGACTAAGAAGATAAAGGATTCTGCAATGGAAAAATGTTCGGTATTGTGGAATGTGGCTGGTTAACCAAAGTCAGTAGAACAAATTCTGGAAATAACTGGAGCCAAATTTAGGTAGCCATGCGTCACCAGGTGGAACTCAATGTACGACTAATTCAGCCAAAGATATAAACGTAAGAACAACGAGAATGCATATAATGAAACAAAAATGAATCTACTAAGCTTCAAAGACAACGAATTGTAATTGATTTCAGAATATTTGTTTGTTCTATAAACAATTGCAGCAGCCCTCAACGAATTATCGGTAGAGAAAGAATGGTACTATGGTTGTCTTTCAGATGCCCTTGAAAGATTGGACCCTATCCAGCCAAACTGCTTTCGCTTGAGACACTGCTTGCCATTACTGGCAGCAGTCGTCTCTGGCTTCAATGACAGTCTATTATTATTATTATGGGGAAGTGGTGAGTATGTGAGTGTGAGAGATAGTGGTGTATTAGAATAGTGGGGTTTGGGAATAGTGGTGAAAATAAGGAAGTCTTAGAGTCTATGTAAAGAATGTTTACTTATATATGCTGACCATTCATTCAACTGAGCCATTTTTGCCAAATTAATATTTTAAAAAAATAAAATAAAAGTCGTTCACTTAAAAAAAAAGAATAAATAAACTTAAGAAAGTGAAAGTTTTGGGGGGGTATTTAGTTTTAAATAAACTAGATATGGCAGTTAACAATAAAATAAATCAAATTTAGTGATTTTATTTTTTAGGTTATTGTGGTACGTCGAACATCAATTACTTTCGAAACATTTTGAAACGGTTTTGTTTCAAAACGAAATTTTCCAAATTTCCCGCAATTTTTTTCCTTTTCCCAGTTTGATTAAATTTATATATTTAATTAATTTTAATCATCAACATCACAAAAATATCCGCATTAACATTTAGCTTCTTGTTTCCCTATAATGAATTTTAGAACTTGTGTTAGCCAAAATATAATGACTTGCCAACAAACCAGAGCAAAACCTGCATCAGTTATCCCAAACTATTCGAGGATTTATAGAACCCGTCGTGACACGGGTTCGATCCCGGCGAGCGCAGACACATACTTTCAACGGTATCACTGTTAGTATCGATTTACCCGATGTAAGAGGTATTGTCTGTACTGGTCAATGATAGAAAGATTTAAGCCAAGGATGTCGGATAGAATTAAACATTATATCGGTCTTAAAAGGGGCATTTATCATCATCATCATCATCATCATTAACTCGATAATTTAAGAAGGGGATATTTTTTAATATTTGAATAATAATTCCATCTTAGTTTGGTTATGACTTATGTTTTTTTTATCAAAGTTATTTCTAATAATTCTTTTATAATATCAAAAAACAAAATGATGAAGTTCAGAAATAAATATAAGTATCGAAATTTTGTGGATTTTTAAAACCCAAAGAATTACAAATGGTGAAGTTCAGAAAATTTATCTTTATATATCTTCTTCTTCTATAACTCTATATTTTAGCAACGTGATATTTTGAAAGGGGGGAACTTTAGTTTAGAGTTCCTTTTTAAAATTATTATAATTGGCGAAGTTCAGAAAATTGCTAAAAATTTAACCCTGGCTGCCCTTTTTTAGATTTTAAATTTTAATCTTAGTAGCGAAGCGCAAGCTTCCCGTAGTGGGGAGGGACGAAGCCATTGCCTGGTATGAAAATAAAAAACGGTGTGCCAATTAAGGCAGATACAATGAAATAACTTGGGTCATTAAAAATTTAATTATGGTAGCAAAGAGAAATTATGAAATTAAAGTGGCAAATAAGGTAAACGAAGATCCAAAATGTTTCTTTGTAAGACTAGAGATAAAATAGGTCCACTTAAATCTGCAGATGGAAAGCTAGTGAGTGATATTATATTATATAAGGGGTAAATTGTGTTTGACTAATTTACTGTCTTATTATAGAAAGGTGTACGATGCTACCGATAAGGATGAGAATTGCGATATTGTTTATTTGGATATTAGTAAGGCTTTCGACATGGTGCCACACTTACACGAATTTTTAATCAAGTGAAAGCACATAAAATCGATGGCTTAGTGACAGACAGCAAAGAATTAGTATAGATAGGATTAAATCTGACTGGGTGAATGTTACCATTGGGGTTCATCAAGGGTCGGTGTTGGGGCCGTTGTTGTTCTTGATCTATATTAATGATCTTGACTTGGGTATAAGTAGCGAATTGAGCAGGTTTGCGGATGACTCTAAGTTAGAATGGATTATAAGATAGGATTCTGATGCTGAGGTATTACAAGATGTATTGACCAAGCAGTGCATAAGGGCTAAGAATAGAGCTAATGGGGTATTAGGGTATACTAGAAGTAGTGTAAGAAAGGGGAGTGTTGATGTTATTCGGAAAAAGTACCTGGCATTATTTAATCCTCATCTTGACTATGCGGTGCAATTTTACTCAACATATTATAGGATGGATAATGATTTGCTTGAGTCTGTGCAAAGAAGGATGACTAAGATGCTTCATGGGTTGAGGAGCTTATCTTATGGTAAAAGGCTTAAGAGACTAAAATCCATACATTATAAAGAAGGAGTTCGAGGGGACTTGATTGAAGTCTTCAAGTGGGTAAAAGGTTATAATAGGGGATAAATAAGTAAGGTTCTAATTTTTACCGAACAGGATAGGACAGGTAGCACTGGGTTTAAGCTGAACAAGTTTAGGTTTAGGGAAGAGATTAGTAGAACTTGGTTTACAAATCGGTTTACATTTGGTTTTAAGAATAAATTAGATAAATTTATGGATGACAATTCTAGGTGGGACTGAACTGGGTGATGGGAACAAGAGCTGCCTCATATAGGCTATTGATTAGTCTTTTCCAGACTGCTTCTTTATTATGTTCTTATGTGGAGCATGGCCAACCTTGCTGCGGCTGACATCTGGAGGATAGTTTACCCTCCGGGGCTCCCCTCATCTCTCGGCCCCAATAACTGTAGGATTTTATGTGGCTATATATCTTCTACATGTTCACTTTCTTTAGTTTCACCACTTCATTTGAGATCCCTCTTTACCAACATTCTGTGTGGCCTCGTTGTTATTGCAATATAGATTTGAGTTAACAAAAATCATCGTGATTGATGTGGGTTTAGAAGTGTTGATATTTGATGATTGAGCATTGAAATAATACAAAGGTTGGGTATGGATTTGTGAGATGTAGAATTATATGAGTACAGATGAGATTTGAAAGGGTGGCACTGTACGTAGTTACAGTATTACCGTACAAGGAACTCGTAAGGAACCTCAGTTCCACGCGAGGCTTGCCCATAAGCGACATCCAGACACCTATGGATATGCTCAATTATATTTTATGTAACGTTATTGTTTGCAAAGTAATTGTCCAGCCTTTTCTTGGACATGTTAACTGAACTACTAGATACTACTGTAGCAGGCAAACTATTCCAAGCGGTTATTATTTTAAATGAAAATAAATTTCTTGTTATTTACTTATTGACTCTAGAATGAAACAATTTAAAGCCATTATTTCTAGTAACACGTTAATTATTCAAGGTATAAATCTGGTTTGGGGTGAAAATATCGAAACCTTTAACAATCAGAAAAACCCGGATCAGTTCCTCCCGGAGCCTAAGCTTTTTTAGGGTTGGCAAACCTGTCTTTTAATCTATTTTTGTATGGTTTATGGTGGAGTTCTGGAATCATCCTAGTGGAAAACCTGTCTTTTAATCTATTTTTGTATGGTTTATGGTGGAGTTCTGGAATCATCCTAGTGGAAAACCTGCCTTTTAATCTATTTTTGTATGGATTATGGTGGAGTTCTGGAATCATCTTAGTGGAAAACCTGTCTTTTAA
Source organism: Ceratothoa steindachneri (assembly GCA_963969495.1). NCBI lineage: Eukaryota > Metazoa > Arthropoda > Malacostraca > Isopoda > Cymothoidae > Ceratothoa > Ceratothoa steindachneri. The sequence goes on from OZ018331.1 coordinate 124,736,010, forward strand.
TCTATTTTTGTATGGTTTATGGTGGAGTTCTGGAATCATCCTAGTGGAAAACCTGCCTTTTAATCTATTTTTGTATGGTTTATGGTGGAGTTCTGGAATCATCCTAGTAGAAAACCTGTCTTTTAATCTATTTTTGTATGGTTTATGGTGGAGTTCTGGAATCATCCTAGTGGAAAACCTGTCTTTTAATCTATTTTTGTATGGTTTATGGTGGAGTTCTGGAATCATTCTAGTGGAAAACCTGCCTTTTAATCTATTTTTGTATGGTTTATGGTGGAGTTCTGGAATCATCCTAGTGGAAAACCTGCCTTTTAATCTATTTTTGTATGGTTTATGGTGGAGTTCTGGAATCATCCTAGTGGAAAACCTGCCTTTTAATCTATTTTTGTATGGTTTATGGTGGAGTTCTGGAATCATCCTAGAGAAAAACCTGCCTTTTAATCTATTTTTGTATGGTTTATGGTGGAGTTCTGGAATCATCCTAGTGGAAAACCTGTCTTTTAATCTATTTTTGTATGGTTTATGGTGGAGTTCTGGAATCATCCTAGTGGAAAACCTGTCTTTTAATCTATTTTTGTATGGTTTATGGTGGAGTTCTGGAATCATCCTAGTGGAAAACCTGCCTTTTAATCTATTTTTGTATGGATTATGGTGGAGTTCTGGAATCATCTTAGTGGAAAACCTGTCTTTTAATCTATCTGTGCATGTTTTATGGTGGAGTTCTAGAATCATCTTAGTGGCAAACCCGTCTTTTAATATATTTTTTATGCTTTATGGCAGAGTTCTGGAATCATCTTAGTGGCAAATATGTCTTTTAATCTATCAAAGTGAAAGGGAAGAGTATGTGAGGTTGTTTGAGAGTAGAAGATCCCAAATAAGTGTGAATACGACGATAGAGCAAATGTGGGCCAAATATAATGTAGTGATAGTGGATAGTGCGACGGCTGGAATTTGTTGTGGTAGAAATGGAATCAGAATTACGCTTAATAGTGGAGTGAACTTGTTGAAATGTGCTGTAGAGGAAGAAAGAAAGTTTCCTTGCAAATGCCTAATAGTACAGATTAGAATGTCAAGAAGATGCGGATGAAGGCAAACAAGGAGACAAAAAGGAAAGGGAAGGAGTGACTAAAGTAAGAAAACAACAAATGAAATATTTGACAGGGTGTGTACAAGCAACGAGATCAAAAGAAGGCGAGTATAGAATGTATATAATGTGCGGATGTAAGATGATACGAATATCAGTATTATTACCTTTGAGGCTATAAGCCGGTTTCTGCGTCAGACTGTGGAGGAGATGAGCAGGCAAGAGGGTGTTAGTTCTCTGATAGGTCTGAAAAGTGAGAATGTAGCCGGAGTAGATGGTATAATGGCTGGGATGCTAGTTAGAGGTAGTCATTGTGTTATGGGGTAGTTGTGGTGGCTGTATTGTAAGGCATTTGGAAGAAAAAGAATCCATGAGGATTGCAAGAGAGCAGTAATAGTGGCGTTGCTGACGGAAAGGAGAAAATGGTGAATGCAAGAACAACAGAGATATGTCTGTTGAGTATTATTAGTTAAGTGTATGGAAGAATTCTTATTGGACATATAACTAGGATAACTGTGGAATTGATAACACTATGTAACACAATTTATGTTCTGGGCAGTTAATGTTATTTTACAACTCCTTTTATTGCTAAACAATAGAAAATAGCCATTATTTGTTCTAAATTTTGCTTGCTGCCTTGTATGATGAAATACGAGTGATCTTCAAAAAGTCTTAGTGCAAAATGAAATAAATATTTATTAAAAGTTAAAATAACACAAATCTCACTAATATTTTTCAACATAGTTTACATTTAGGTCAATGCACTTCTGAAGTTGATGTTTCCACCTGATAAGTCCCGCTCTCAAGAACTCCTGGCTTTTCGAATTGCACCCATGTCTTGACTTCACGTTTTGCCTCTTCGATCGATTGAAATCTTGTTCTTTTTAAATGTTCCTTAAGCTAAGGAAACAATAAATAGTCCGAGGGAGCAAGATCAGGGCTATAGTGTGGATGGGGTATAGTTGCCTTCGAAATTCCCTCAAAGTTTCTTTATTTAGCCGTGGATAAATGGGCTGGACGATTGTTATGATGCAACATGACTCCTTTGTGCAAGCTGATCATCCTGCAACACTTTCGGCACAAAACTGGGAGAAAGCTTGATGAGACCCAAGATGCTCTGTTAAAATTGAAAATGCTGATCCTTGGGAAATATCGACTGCAATAATTTTTCTCAATTTATAAGATGTGGCGAAAATGGAGAAAACAAATTTGCCATTCTCTTCGATAAGCAGGAGTGACATTTAAAAGAGCCGCTTGAAAGATAGTTTTTTGGATGTCTGAGAAAAAGTTATATTTATGTGTTACCTTTTCGTGTATATGAGAAGAGCTCCTTACGGGGGAAGTGAACTGTTTTCCTCAATTTCCGTATGTCATGTAAATCTCTCTCCCGTACAAGCTCCCAAATTTATGTCTTCCATAATGTTTTCATTTAATACTCTTTGGTATCTATGTTCAAAGTTCAGTATATCTTGATCGAAGTGCTCTCCTTGCTCCTCTGGGTATGCTCCCATATTCTCCTTGAACTTTTCAAGATAAGTATCAAGGATGTGCACCTTCAAGGACATCCTGCAGCACATTTGACCATAGCTTTTCACTAAGTTCTCAACTAGTTTCACATAATTATCAGCCTTGCGGTTTTCCCAAAAGCCCTGACACTCCGAAACAAAAAGCTTTCAGGCTTCTTTTTAATTTTTAGTAAGTTTTTCCTGAAATTCTGAACACACTATGATTTTCCCTGATTTGTGGTCCAACAAATAGACCAGATTCACCTCTGCCTCAGAGAGTTTGGAAAAGAAATTTTGAAGGTACTTGAAGGCTGCAGACTCTTTGTTAAGAGCTCTAATTAACTTGCTTCATGACACTTATTTTTAAATGCAATAAGGGAAACAACAACCTTTTAGCGTCTATCAATTTCTCATGTTTGACATGATGCCATCCAACAGAGAACTCAGTCCTTTTTGGTCAGTGCTTCTTGTGGTAATGTGCTGTCGTATCCTACTCTCCCAAACACAGATAAGACAGAAACTTAATAAAACCTCCCCGGAGAAATATAAAATGCTACCATTTTGAAGTCTTCAATCACTTTCCAGCCATAGTTTTTATAATTTAAAGCTTGTAGCAGGAGCTTGACACTGTTGTAGTCCTGCTTGAGATATAATGAATGATCCAAGAGAAGGGATGGATGCTTATTCCAGTTATGGAGAGGTACAGATTTAATGCTTCTTGAGGAGCTGTCAATGAAGAGCCTTCACTCATCTGGATTACATATAATTCCAATTGCATCAAACAGACCAGATGCATCAGTGCAGTAGCATATCCCAGCTTGATAAGTAAAGAATCCTCGTAAGAAATTTTTGTGACGTTTCATTTGGCTTAAAATTCCACAGTTTCATACATCACATCCTACTCTTTGAGTCTGGGGATCAAAAGCTCAGCATTTGACTTTGCCAAGCCAAGATCTCTGAGAAGATCATTGAGGTCTCATTGGTTTGGTTAGTATCCTGAGTATGTAGGATATATTGTAAATTGATGTGATAGTGATGAAGCAGATTGCACCCACATATTTGAATGATCGGAGTGTTAGTAAATGGTAAAGGTTTGAGTGCGGATGTGCCAGAAGGCTGCGTGGCAGTTTGATGGGGCCAACGTTGGTATAACACAGTGAGACTATTGTATGGGAGGAGAAGGAATGTTCTAGAGTGACTCCGTGATGTCAGTGCAAATGGGTAAGAGATCTTTATGGTGTGAGGAAGGATGTGGTCAAGGTTGAAACTGAGTTTTGTGAGGTGGTATCGATTTATAAGAAGAATTTATTGAAAGTGACTTGTGGGTCGAATATAATAGAGTGAGTGTCAGCGAGTGCGAAGGGTTGGAAGACCGTATCATAGGTGGATTAATTATGTTAATGAGTATTTGTGAGAGAAAGAGCTCTCGTTCCCACTTTTAAACCCAAGTTTTGCAGGCACCAATGGCACTAATGGTATCAAATTGTTTGTTATTAAGACGTATTTGCTTTTACTTTTACTCACATTTGAAACCTACGAGGACATTGACTACTGGGAGTGAATTGCGAGAACGTGGAATGTATACTATTTACTCTGGAAAGTTGTAAGGAAAGAGATTATATTTTTTTGCTTTATTAACATAAACAGTATACAATTATTTTAACGATAATAATTTAATAATTCAAAATGAAATTTTAACACGTGTCGGGTATTGCAAAAGTCCCATCACACTCGTGATGAAGCTCTCAATAAAGGCCACAATGATAGTTATGATGCAGCTAGGTTTTATTATTTTAACATATAAATATGTGTTTAAATTGTAATACTAATCAATGTGGCCAGCCTCGGCGGCGAACACGTGCTCCAGGCGAGATCTGAAGGCCGCGCAGATGTTGCGGACGAAGTCCTTCCTCATTTTTACCCACACGCGTTTGACGGAGGACTACAGCTCGTAGACGTTGCTGTAGCTGACCTTGCAAACCTTGCCCTTGACATGCGCACACAATTTGTAGGCGAGGGAGGGGATTGATGTCGGGCGACTACGGTGGCCAAAAGTCCTTCGACCATAAGTACATGTTCTACCACAACCAATCATCTTGCACGGTCTTGGCTATTTGGTACTGGGTACTATCCTGCTGAAAGAGGTACTCCGCCTTCATCGTGATCTTTCTCATCCAAAGTAGGAATTTCGTGACAAAGATGCCCCTGTAATCAGCCACAGTGAGCCTGTAGCCGGCTGCGAACCACACCGGTAGCATCTTCACTCTATTATAAACTAAGACGCCAAGCACCATCACCCAGACCGACAGCTCAGTCGTGGCCACGTGGCCGACCTCTGAGACATCCAGTCCGAAGCTTATCCCGCAGTCGTTCTACTTGCTGATGACCGGATCGACTGTTAAGGGTTTTTTCATCATAAAAAATGAAAAATTTGATTGCCATGACTCTTCAACTCGTTGAAAAGTCGGCAAAGCGTTTCCTACGTTGCTCTCGCATACGATCGGTGAGAGCAGGCGTTTCCACGCACCTCACTCTTTTGCCGCCGACTCCTTGACGGCCCTGGGCACTGTGGCTCCCTAAATGTTCTTCCCTTTCACGATTACAGTCAATTTGAGCTTCAAGCACTTTCAAAGGCTTTTTCCACAGCCAAACCGTTGAAGTTTTGAGATCTGTCTGACCGAAGTGGATCTATGAGGTTTTTACCGTTCTTGAGCTTCTCCGCCCTACTGTAGACGATCGTCCGGCTGACGTTGAACTGCTTGATGACGTCGGAGATGTTGTGGCCGTGGCACCGGAGAGCAGAGATCTCAATTCTTTTGACTTACATCTCGACATACCGACACACACTAGAAAGTACGTTTCAATGAGGCAGGTGTGAACGCTTCAGCGCGCACAGTAGAGGGAAAACATTTCGCCAAAGGCCTCAGATAGAGAAGGATTGATTGATAAGAAGCCTCATCTCAGTATGGAAAACATTACGGATAGGCTCCATTTTTGTAGGAAATATAAAAAATAGAATTTTGGACGACTGGGGCAAAGTGATCTTTTCCAATGAAGTTCTCTTCCGGTTGTTGGGAGTTTTTGTAAGATTCCCTCATTAGGAAGACAAAATGGGAGCGCTTTCACGAGTCATATGTCGTGCCCATAGTGAAGCATCTAGAAACTATCCATGCTGGAGCTGTTTCTCATCTAAGGGAACTTGCGCACTAAGAATTTTGCCCCAAAATACTGACATGAACTTAAAATGGTACCAAAACGAGCGTCATCAGCAGTGGTTTCCAAAAGTTCAGGAGCATTTTGGAGATGATAACTGTATTTTTCAGCATGATGGCGCACCTTTTTACCAATGACAAAGTTCTTGGCTGAAAATTTCTAGATTTGGACCCAATAGAGAATTTGTGGGCGATAATCAAAATGAGGTTAATCAACAGAAACTATCCGATTGTGAGCAGTTACGGGTACTTATAGAAAAGAAATGGACCAATATCAGTCAAGATATCAAATTTCTGGTCTCCAGCATGCCAAAACGAATTTAACTCTCCTGCAGAACAAGAGACATCATTGTAAATTTGAGTGCGCGCATCAATTGACTTTATTTATTAATAAAGTGGTTTGGGGCTATATTTTTTATATTTCCCCTTCAAATTATGATACCAACATACTAAAACAAAATGCAACTTTTGATTAGTTCTAGCAATTTTCTTATATGAAACAACATAGTAGTCTAAAATCTTTTGCCCATCAATGTAGATGGTCAAAGTGTCATCTACTTTCAAACCTTTTTTCGCAAAAGTGCCACCGTTGCATTCATTTTTTTCAAATATAAACATACATGGATATTCACACACATACACACTAAACACTATTCACACAGACACAAACATACGCATACACAAACATACATTGAGCATCGAGGTATGGAACTAAATTTTTTCTCACTTGTTACTTTTGAAAAAAAGAATATTTTATTTGGAATGCGAGTAAACTAATACCTGTTCCCTAATGTCATTTATTCTTTTTGTTTCGAGGTCCATTTTCATTTTCTCTAACGTATTTCCTTCTGTCTCATTTTCTAATATGTACAATCACACATATTTCAACCCACCGTATTGTATCTTACTTTCACAGAAAGCAGTGTATGATGTTAAATATGGATGGCATGACTGTCAATCAAGGCGGAAATGATTAAATGCGCCAGTCTCCAATTTCTGAATTAGATCTTATTTAAGAAGATATCTCGTTCCACTCACCATGGCAGATGAACGAAAACAATGCGACTGAACTAATTAGCACGGAAAACTATTAAGGGCTATGGGTGCTTATCCTTTATTAAGAGAGGTACGAAACCCGCTCTTTACCTAGGACAAACAGGTGGATCGTCGACATTAGGGGAAGAGTTATAAGTACGTTCGAAAAACTCGCAGAGAGAATTTGGGGGAATTTTCGTGTTTATTTTATTTCTATAAGTGCAGCCATGTTGGTTTTTGAGGGATCAGATAAGCTGCATACGTCAGATTATTTTGACGTCTCGAATAGAAGAAAGCGGGGTGAAATGTGATTGGGAGCAACATATGGAAAGAAAGAGTCTTTATTCATTATTGGGAAGGAAAAGGTATTTATGAGAAATTAACGGTTCGGTGTCAGGTGTTTTTGAATCTTATTCCAGGGCTTTTTTCGTAACGAACTAATCGGAGTCATGGAAATGGAAATGTAGCAACCTCACTGAGGTGGTTCACTGTAAAGGACAATTGAGACGACAATGTTTGAATAGTAAAAATTTAAAAAAAATGGGAGTATAATCAAATTAATTCAGCAGAGACATGACCAGCCCGAGATAAATAAGAAAAATCAAAAGCAATAAAATTAAAATCCACAAACGCTAAAGCTAGGTCGGGTCATACTGAGGTATCAACATTAATCTGAAAGAAATCCTACCATGAGGGGTGTATAAATTAGGTGTTTTTACATAAGGACTTCAAATATGAGTTTATTTTGAGGATAGGAAAACTCTAACCTACATTTGGTATTTCCTTATTGTCAATTTTACCCTTTCTATCCCCATTATAATAATGACTTCAGACTGGGATCATTATTTAAGTTCAAAGATCAACCACCCGCCAATATGCAATCTAAAATTATATACGTTTTTCGTTGTACGTTCAGTAGCACTGTATCATATGTGGGGGCAACAATTCGTACGCTTTACTCTGGCTTCATGCAGCATATGGGTAGATCTGAAAGAACTGGACTACACCTTTCAAAACCTGATCCATCCCCAATTCGAAACCATCTGTCACAATGGGGCTCTAGGGCTACACTCGAGAACTTCACGATACTTAATGCGGTAAGAAACATCTCGGACCTTTACCTGCTAGAGTCAATTTATATTACAAAACTTCAACCCAGTCTAAATAATAACTCATTATCTGTCCCATTAAATAAAGTGACTCATTAAAAAACATGCTAATTTTTTATATTCCACATTGGTTTTGTTTTTTTTAGAGGGGGTGCAAGAATAAAATCCAGTGTCAATTATTTTCTTTCCTATTTTTTAGAAATTCACTCGTTGGTTTAGTTTGTTTTTTCCTCCATATTTCTAATGTAATCAATTAGTCTCAAATTTAATATTCATGTTTCACAATTTTATTACATGTGTTAACTTTTTATGTATACATTTAACTCTGTATTTTGTATTCTTTCTTCAGCCCTGATGATGGGATTAGTTATAATCCTGAAACGTTTGAAATAAATGTTACGAGGCATCTACGGCTCTGTCCTGGTCATCCTATTTATACTTCGCTTGAAGTTTGCGTCCATCAATTCGTTTGCCACTTATATATATATATATATATATATATATATATATATATATATATATATATATATATATATATATATATATATATATATGTTAACTGTGTTTCTATTACTGAATACAATTACAAAGATCCTTCGCCTAACCTTTAGAACTTTGCCAGGTTGCACAAATCCTGCTTTGACTCACTCCCGGAGATCCTTTCATATCTCTTTTCTGTGAGAAATAATTAATTATCAGAAGCTCATTCACCATTATAACAATCTTTTCAAAGTAATCCCATGGGAGTGTGAGTGAAGTTTTCACCTTGCATTTGCTTAGAGTGCAGGTGAGGCCCTGACACATTTTCTCACCAGTTGATCAGGTCAATAATGCTGAAAGCATCACAATTGATGTCAATTGTCCTTCTGCCCCTAACAAATGAATCTCCCAGCTGAGTATCTAGATCTCCATCTCTCCTGATGTCTAGGATTCTCTCCACCATCAATTTAGCTTCAGCCTCACAGTGGCAAAGGAAATGTTTGGAATCTCATCACAGTTTTTCGGTACCTTAGTCGAGGCTGATGACTCGGTGCCAGTTTCTGGAAATTACTCAAATTCAGGAAGAAACGCATCTTCAGCACCACTTCTCTTCATTTCCTGATTATAATCCTTCCTGTCTGCCTTCTACGCTGCTGTAACTTTTCCTCCTTACTCTTTCTCTTTCTTTTTTCCTCCTTATTTTCGATTCACTGCGGTGTCAATGTCCTCACCTGTCTCTTGTGCTCTGAGAGATCAGCCCCCCACATTTGGTGGGTTCCTTTACTTCTATAGGCTAGATCTTTCGAAAGAATATTTTTCTCTGCTGCAGGCTCAGTTAATGTGTGTTTGGATCAAACAGCTCCTCCACCATTTCCCACCACCTGCCTCCTCACCACTTGTCATCTGCCCCATGTAAGTCAAAATATAAAATAACTTGTCTTACTTGATAATGAACCTTTTTTTAGCCTCAATTTTGTCCTTCCCAGGAGAAAATTGCAATGCTAGATTCCAGACCTTCTTGAGCTTGGAGATAATGGTCACCTTTTCATCGAAAAGAGCATTAGCTCTGCTCTACTGACATAAAATCGTGATATATGTTCATTAACTAGCTTGTCCACATAGTAGTTCTTCCTGTCATCTTCACTTTGCTCCCTCAAGTATATATCATTGCTCAGGATACCGTACACACTTAGCAGTTCGTACAAAAACAGCTCCGGCCCAGTGGCAGTTAAGATATTTAAATGAGAACTTGATTTCGCCCTTAATATGACAAAGAATTTTCTTACACTGAAATAATAAAACTGCGGAAGAATAAGGAGAGAGAGAGAAGGAATTCCCCGCCCCTCTGACTTCTCCAGTTCGCCGTTGACCACTCTAAATTCGTCTGCCCTAGATACTGCGAAACTTAGAACAATGGAAAGACCCTTAAGTGGGAATCGCGACTTCTCGCTACAAGGTAATTAAGGAAGTCTGTTGGCGATGAATCTCTCTTCCCCGTCTAGATATTTTCAGAGTATTTATTCGAGACTTTGAAGTTCACATGCAGATTGTGTCTGAAACCGCTGTCCAGTACGTTGGCCGTAACGTCTTCGTTAGTCGAGAGGGAATCGACTACATTCTCGTCCAGAAAAAAATAGAGTAATTGTCGAAGAACCAAGGAAGAGCTAGTCGTCACTCAGTGTTGTTCATGGAAATAGTTAGGCGAACATCAACCTTTCTCACCACGTTTTCGGATTTTAAGGATCAGAAAAGCCATCCCCGAAGCACCCTCCGTTTGCCTCTTAAGGATAAGAGGACCCCAACTTCAGTTTCCTGAAGTTGAATTAAGCGTCCCGTGAGAAGCTCACAAGCTCAAGGTCGAACTTACCTACCTGGTCCTACTCGCCGCACATCCTCCCACCTTTTCCGCGTCGAACCTCAAGGCTCCCCTTTGCTCTAGAACTTGCATAATTGTAAAATCATTTCTTAATTAATTATCTCTCGGTTCAATCTTAATTGATAGTGTTAATTATCTTAGCAGTGAACCGTCGATATTTAATTGCATTGCCATTAAACTTGCCCTATATGTATATGTAAATTTTAGTCTTATTAAAGTATATTTTTGTAGCCGTGTTTGAATATTCCTTGGCCTAGCAACCATGTATTTAAAGCACTCTTAGAAGCATCCCCAGGTGGAGCCTTAATTTCGGTCGGCCAGTAAGCCAGTGTGCGTATAACTGTGTACACCTGGTCATACCACGACAAAAACAGGTAAGTATTTATTATAAACCGGTATTAAATTATTACACAAGTAACTATTACGAAACAAAACTGTCAAAATATTTGCTTTGCATGTACTTATGTTGCTTCGTGAAGTAACAGCACTAGCAATAAGGTAGTTAGTTAACTACTCAAAACTTACTACAAGGAGGAGTTGGTGTTTATAAGTTGTTTATGCTCAGTGAAACAAAGACCTGCTTTGCTTACTTACGTTTTTCATTTTTCCTTACTTCTCTGCATTTTATTATACATTGCGGCACATACAAAGAGGCCGTCAAAAGGTTCATAGAAAAATGGAATAAAATTAAAAAAAAAATGAAGTATAAATAATCCAAGCTAAAAATTTTCTTCAGTTTTGTTTTCTACACACCAGAATCTATTAGTTTAACACTATTCTACCCTCATATGAAAAATTACATAGTATGAGCCGCCATAGTATAATAGTAAGCCTAAGGAAACAAATTTATAATATGAGCCCATCATAATAGTAAAGGTCAGGAATATAATGTCAATAAAATGGGTAACATTTACGTCATTCTATAAAATGACCAAATCCAATTTTATTGCTCGTAAAGAGAAAAAAAGCTTAGCTGAATGTGGTAGAGAAGAGGAAGATTATGTGGATGTGGCAGAGATGAAGAGGCTTAAGTGGATGCGACAGAGATGAATAAGCATTGGTATATGTATCAAAACTGAAAGCTTAACTGGATATGGTAGAGCTGAGGAAGCTTAGGCTGATGTGTCAGAGAAAAAGAAGTTCAGGTGGATGTGGTAGATAGTGTGAAGCTTAGGTGAATGTGGCAGAAAAAAAAGGAAGATTATGTGGATGTGGCTCAAGTGAAGAGGTTTAGATAGATGTGGCAGAGATGAAGAAGTTTAGGTGGATGTGGCGGTGATGAGATGTGGGAAAAATCTCAAAGAAAAAGCAGTAAATACGATTGGCATGGTGTGGGAATGTTAGTAAAAGGGACGAAAGGTATTTTGGGAGGAGTGTGATAGAAATAGAGGTGGAAGAGGGTCGAGTTAAATTGAAACCGAGACGGAGATGGGTTGATAGAACGGGTGATAGGAGAAAGAAGGGGCTTATGGAAGATGAATGTATTGTCTAAACTGAGTGTAGACGATGGTCACAAATCCCGACCCCGAATTGAAGTGGAAAGATGTGAAAGAGAAAGAAGACAGTAATAATATATGGAGCAGAACTGTGTGTAAAAGAAAGCAGACAGTGCCCATTCATGAGTTGTAATTATTAAAATAAATATTTCATGATTACTATTTTTAGCTTATCTTTTCTAATTACTGTTTATGAAATGCTGTTAGCTTATCTATAGAAATGTGAGTATATGTTCATTTTTACCTTTCATGCATACTACTTTTTTTCAAGCTATCTAAGGTTTTGAAATCTTCGGTGATTAGATAAAAATATGGATTATCATTTAAATCCTTTGCGCCATATTGGCATACTAATGCGGCCAAAAGCACTTTTGAGACCCACTAGTCCAAAGGGACTAAGGAAATGGCTTAATGAAGATGACCAGGCAACACCAAAGCATAAAGAAAGTTTCATCATTATTTCTTGGGATTTTGTTGTTGTGAGGGATTTTAAGTTGTTTTAATTGTGATACTCACAGCAAATTTTTATTATTATGGTTAAAAAGGATTAAAAAATGTTTTGAAAAAAATTGTTCCGAAGTTGTACTCGGAACCATACAACACTTCACATCTGAAAAGATTGAACGTTTCACTTTATTCAGTAGATCTTCCTCTATCTGTTAACCATCCATTGCAAAGGTTACAAACCATCTTGGACAAGTTCTTATAACTGACGAAGAAGTGAAAACAACCATACTTTTCTTCTCAAGAAAAATAATTATTCTCCCCCCCCCCCAAAAAAAACCCCCTGCAATTTGAAAACTTGTTAATTGATAGCAGGAAGTAATTAATAATGATGGACTCTTTATTAATCTAACTTACGAGTATATTAATATTTTTTTTATAAGAGATAAATATATTGTTTGGATCCAAAATTTGTCAAGAGTTTAAAAATAATAATTCCCTCATAGTAAATTGCAAATTGCGATCTATGGAAATGGAATGTGGAGTTGCATTGAGGGGAAGCAGTACGAAAGAAGCTTTGGCTTCTTTCTGCTTATTGAAGAGATGTGAAAGGCATCTTTACTCATTAGTTTGAATAAGCACTTTTAGCCTAATGATTATGCTAAAAAATTGAGGTGATTCACACCGAATCCTTTCCACCTAGAATATACCTTTTCCTCGACCTAAATCTCTAGACTCGCTTTTTTGCTCAAATTTCTTCTGTACACAATTTCACCCATCTTAAAGTTGGCATTTGCTTGTTTCGTTTTTCTGTTTATGTGCGTTAACCAATAGGACCATAGCTACACAAACGGCATTTGTAGCCCCCTCTGACTTACCAAATCGTTTTCATTTTTATTCTTTACATAAGATTTACCAACCCTAGAACTTGATGGGTCAGTAGGTAGGAAGTAAAGGGTTTACTAAACTTAAACTAACCAACCCCAACATTTCAGCAAGATTAGACCAGTTCCCCTCTTTCCCGCTATAACCCTTTTCTTCCGCCTAGATGCTATTTGTTTACCCTTTTTACCTGCGGTGAAGCGCCAGGTCAAGGCGTCGCTTTATTTTCAAAACGAGTAAAGTTCAATTGTACCCATTTAGAGCCATGAAATGAAACATATAACCATGGGACATAGGGTTATTCACCCTGGAGATTTCAAATCTGCCATCAGATTTGGCGCTGGGTGGCGCCATCTAGTGGCAGAAGTGTCATTTAGGCATTGTAAATGATTTGAACCATGGGAAACCATCAATGCAATAACCATTTATCATCTTATCACAAAACACCGCAAGTCACTGGATGGACTTTCTCTCTTGTTTTTTTCACCGCCCGCAAACGCGCCTAAATGAGTTGCGCTCAAGAACTTGCCCACGAATCCCTCCATTAGCGGTAGAATGCTATCCTTCCCCGGAGAGCGGATTGCATCCTATGGAAGAGCACCTCACGGGCTTTGTAGTGGTTATTTTATCATTCCATTTCGTTATTAGGTTTCCTGAAACGCGGCTCCACTTTTATTTTATTAAATATTCATAATTAATCTGCCATGATACGTCCCGTTCGTCATTTCCTCTTATACTCAGAAAGATACATCAAACATCATTCCTTAGACATAATACGCCGTGCAGCAGAGCAGGTCTTGTAGAATCAATTTATTGGAGATTTAGTTTCTGTATGAATGCTAACATCTTCAGCTGTACAAATAAAAGACAAACACACAAACGGCATATATTAACAATACAGGATGACCTCCCCGCCCCCTAAAAGGGTTCCAATTTAGATAGGCTTAATTTTTTAATTGTTTGTCGAATTAAGATATTGACTAATAATGTTAAAAAAAAACGAGGCGTTATTTCTTCGTCTTAGAGCTCCTCGTTGTTTATGGATTTGCATTATAAACTTCCTGCTTTAACCAACAGTTGCCAAAATTAGTCATGTCATATGTTTCAAAATGTTTCGGAGGTTCGAAAAGTCTCTTTCACGGTTTCAGGAGCCTCCTCCGCTTCGCTTTGCCTCCTTTATCAGGTTGATGATCCTCTTGATTAAAGTTTTCTTCATACTCTCTTCCAACCAAATGCAATTTAACTATCATATATCTATTTATATGTTATATAAATCTTTGAATATGTTTGGATGACGGCCGCTAGGCTTTGCTGTGGCCTTTTGCCAAGTAATAATATTTTTCGTAGCATACTAAGGTTAGAAAATTAATTATTGGGCTAAAATTGAAAAATTATCCAAATGCTAATGCGAATATTTTTGTGATATCGATGATTAAAAAGTAAGTAAATATAGAAAGTTAATTAAGCTGGAAAATAATTGAGGGAAATTTGGCAACTATGTTTTGAAACAAAACAGTTCTAAAATGTTTCGATAGAAATGTTTGGAATACCGCAATAACGTCAATAATTCACTAAATTTAATTTTTTTTTATTGGTAAATGTCCGATATAGTTATTTGTAACTCAATATATGTACCACAATCACTTGATCTCTTATCAAAAAATTATTGCGGCAATTGTAGATATGTTTTTGGACAACACTTCATGAAATCTTCATTTATTTTTGAAAGACATTTTTTAATTGTACTATATTCGAAACCTAAGTATATATTTCACTAACTATTATATTTTAAGAAGCGGAATTTTTTGAGTATTTGAATAATAATTTCATCTTAGTTTGGTTATGACTTGTTTTTTATCAAAGATATTTCTAATAATTCTTTTATAATATCATAAAACAAAATGGTGAAGTTCAGAAATAAATATAAGTATCAAAATTTTGTGAAATTTTTAAAACCCAAAGAATTACAAATGGTGAAGTTTAGAAAATTTATTTTTATATATTTTCTATAACTCGATATTTTAGCAACGTGATATTTTGAAAGGGGAGGAATTTGGTTTAGAGTTCCTTTTTAAAATTATTATAATTGGCGAAGTCCCGAAAATTGAAAAAATTTCAACTATGGCTGCTTTTTTTTAGATTTTAAATTTTAATCTTAGAAGCGAAGCGCAAGCTCCCCCCGTAGGGGGCAGTGGCGAAAACAATTTTCTTAATGTTAATAGTTGTGGAGCAAATGCCAAGATAATAAAGTTCCTTTACAGTTATTTCTTGTGATAGTAGTTCTATAATAAATATATATATATATATATATATACATTGCTCTTAGAGTGACACATTACAATAATTTAAAGTAGATATCAGGTTGGAACAAAAGTAATATCCGATTTTCTAAAATAAAGTTATAGAGAGTGTTCATTAAAGTAGAACTTGTTGTTTTATATTTTAAGAAAGATACAATGAGTAATTTATACCTTTTTCTTTGAGATTATAAAAATATTGTTCATAATCTTCAGTATTTTCTTCTATGTTCTCCCATATAAAGATCACATTAGACATGTTTTTAATCTATGAGTCTCACAAAGGTGTCAATGCAATACAGCGGCAAAATGAAAGAAGTAAATGAGAGAAGCGACAGGAGGTGGTTTATTCATTTCCCGAGTAGCGATTTCAGTCTAAAAGACGGATAAAAAGAAGGTTGTGAAAAAGAAATTGATTGCGAAGAGTTGGTAGCTGTTGTCACAGCAAACCCTGATGCAACTTCTCGGGAACTCGCAGAACAATTTAACGTAACCAATACGACTGAACTAAGCCAACTGAAAAGGATTGGAAAGGCTCCAGTGATTGGAAAATGGGTCCCGCGAATCTGCAACAGCGTGTTGCTTACTCTGGAGTCATTGATTTCACAACACATTCAGGAACCATTTTATGGCAGGCTTCTAACTGGTGATGGGAAGTGGATCCTTTATCATACCGTTAAACGCTGCCGTTCGTGGATCAATGGAGGAAGCAGAATTTCTCAACAACCCAGAGGAGGACTTTATATTGAAGAAATTGTTCATTGCGAACTGTTAGACAACAAATAATGATATTCTCTTCTGTAATCAACTTCTTCGTTTGAAAGCCGGTTTGAGGCAAAGGCGACCCTCCTTAGTCAACAGAAGGGATGTCATTCTCCATCACGATAATGCCCGTCCTCACACAGCTCAAATGACCCAAGCGCTCTTGGAGGAGATCGGGTGGGAAATGTCGCTTCTTCCTCCATATACTTCCTACATTGATGATCCTTCTGATTATCACTTGTTGAGTGGATTACAGAAGCATTTGGATGACCTTAGGTTGGCATCAAAAGAAAAGGTTGAAAACGAGTTGGATTCATATTTTGCATCAAAAGCTAAAGAATTTTACAAGCGTGGCATTTATAAGCTTGTTGAGAGATGGAATGAGATTCTAGAAAGCATTGGAGGTTATGTTAATGATTAATTATTTTCATAGTAATATTTTTTTCGCATTTTTAAGATACATTTACCCTAAAATCAGACTTACTTTCGTTCCAACTTGATACATGGAATTAATAAAAGTGCAAGAGCGTAAATCATCCTATAAGTAAATCGGCAATTTTGTCATGTTTATCATTATTTTATGATACAAATCAAACAAGTATTTTAAGTTATATCTATGTAAATATATATTTATGTGTTAATTTAATAAGTAGTATAATTTCCACCAGTTTATATCACTAGTCTTCATCTCTATTAACTTTATTACATCTCTTTGGGGAGGGGTGCCAAGAAGTATATTATGTTTTACCACTAAACACCGTACGGGTAGGAACCTCCGTCATTCCAGGGAAGGGGGACTTGTTCCGCGTCAGAGGTATGTGGATATAGTGCAAAGACGTTTGTGTTCACTCATGCCGGGATCGAACCCGGGACCGCGAACGTTAGAAGACTAATGTCGTATCCACTAGGCTAGCGAGAACTCTAATTGAGCAGGGTAAACCGCTTTGGTGATAGTCCGATTTGAGACAAGAAGTTCAAAATAGATTATACCATTCATATCCCAACAAACGGACAAGAAAATCCGTGGATGAATTTCCTGTCTCTGCTGGGGTGTCGTTTTTTTCTTCAGGACTAATCCATTGACTAGAAAGTTTAATATAATTCTAAATAACGCACATTTTGTCTCCTCTAACAATCCTACTAAACAATGGTTCATTTTTTATTCGAAAAAGGAAAGATGAATAGATGTTGATTGTTTATTGCAAGTGTACCTCTGACAGGTCTTTAGGAATCCATTGCCCCAATCGTGAAACCTTGCCTATTTCTTTTAATTAAATGATGATTGTTCAACAGTTACAATCGGATTTTCTTCTACTGTTATTTTTAACAGATTTAGATCAAATTCCACTGATCGTCCTAAACAAGGTTCATATTTGAGTCTAAAATTTTCCGAGAGAAAATTCTGGAACCTTCTTCCGCAGTGGTTCACATTAGTTGGTGTCCCTTCACCGTATACTTGGCACAAACTTTCTGCCGATAACGTAGCATTGTTGCCTTTCCTAAACTCCCAAAGCATAATAATCATCATTTAACAATAAGACAAATTAAATAAACAATAATAATACAAAATTAATAGCCCAGAAAATGATGATTAAGGCATGTCTAAATGTAAGCTTTAGGTTAGGCTAAGCCTTCTAAATATCTAGGCTTCAAGTTTAGTAGTCTAGGCTAGTATAAAAACAAGCCTTCTTTCGATTATTTCTATCTATAAAATCATGATAACATAAAAAATAATGCCGCATTACTTATGGAATGACCTTCGAAATAGACATCATCATGGCGTGAGATCTTCAGTGTCTGGGAGATAGGTGGCTAAATAATAGCATCCTAAATTGAAATATTCGAGTTCAGCCTCCGTCCATTACATACAAAATGGCGATATACGCAATATGAAACATTACGGGAGACTTTTTGTTACAATCTCTGAAACTTTTCTGGCTTTTTAACCTCGTTTCCCGCCCCCAATCCGTCAATTCTTCATCGACGGTAATAGATCGATCTTTTGAGCTGCTTCTTTGTATTCCTCACTTCAATCGTATTCTATTAACTCTCCTCTCTCCTCACTAAGCATTATCATAATTTGCTGAAAACTAACAAGGGCCTAATACAGAAAGCTAATAAGGAGGAGAGCTCTAGAAATGTGATGAAGCTGGGTGAAGTGAAAATTCCTCATCCATTCCATTCTTATAAACCCATAGCGCGAGAAATCCTACCTGTACCACTTTATCTGTCGCTCACACGCAAAGTCATACATGTTAATTAGGTCGCACTCTGACACAAAATCCAACTTACACCGCCTCGCCAACCCACAACCCTAGACCTTTTGCTTCTCAACTTGAACCATCGCTGGTTTTCCATTCGTCTCAACCAAATAAATCTGCAAAGTTTTCCTTGGCGAGAGGAAAAACTTATTTTCTCTCGATTCTTTTAAAAGTGGGAACTAAGTTTTTCATTTTCACGCATGTCTCTGGAATGGGAGAAGGATTCTCCTTCTTCATCTTTCTCATCTTTTTTTCTTCACTCAACAACCAAGAAAGGGCAATTAGTCCTTGATTAGCGTGTGTACAAATGCGTTGCCCATAGTATTTTCATGTTTTCCCATTTTCTTCTCTTTCCCCAATAGGAAGCTTGTCGGAAGAAGATGGATTCTTTCCTAATTCGAGAGATTAGTCTGATCTCCAACCACCTTTCAATATCTATTCGCCCCTCTTACTTTCTTCTATCTTCTTATTTTTCATACACCAGCTATATATAGTTGCTTGTGACTCTATATTTCATTACGTTGTTCGGTCCCCGTTTTGCTTTTTTTTTGTTTTGGTAATATTTTAACTATTCGGCCGATTCTAACGAAAGTTGAAACCCTTAAGCTGTTTTACATTATCTTTCGAATAATAAAATTGACAAAGTCCTCTCAAGGTTAAGCAAGGATTTTGTTTTTTGGCAATAACATCATAACTATTCGGCCAATTCTAACGAAAGTTGAAACCCTTAAGCTGTTTTACATTCTCTTTCGAATGATATATTTGCCACGATCCCCCCAAGGTTAGTCCGGGAATTATTAAAAGTTTTGAAGGTCGTAACGTCATAAATCAGAATAAGTGAGAGCACGCGACTTTGGTCAGCAGACCTTGTTTTCCTATTTCTTACCCTCTTTTATCACATATCTCTCTTCACCCATTCTCACTTTACCTATTTAAATTTACATTATTCCCCGTGTTAGAAAGTTGCATTTGACAATGGGATTATATGTGCATAAATCGTAGGTACGCAAGGAGAGAATGAGTAGCCGTAATCCTACCCAAAGTATAACAAAATTAAATAAAAAGCATAATTTCAGATTTTATTACATGTACATATGGATTAGTGCTCCTTGATCTAACAGATATAATGGTATAAATCCTCAAGCATCTTTAAATTTAGGATAATTAATTTGGTTAATCTACCTATGTATGTAGTTTGCCTTTTTCTAGAGTATTCCATCTACTCTATCCTTCCTAGAGTTATTTTGATTGGCTCCTACACTGTTTGGTGTTCTTAATTCTGTAGTTATGTAGTTCTTATAAATATTTTTTTTCCTTTTCATGTGGCTAAACATCATCTTTAATTTTACGTCAATGGTGTGAACTCCTCGTTATTCTTCTCATAAAGACAAGTCAACTTTTCCCCTAGCACATTTTTCTCACAAATCCCTCCATACATACATCCACGCACATGTTTAATGATCAGCAAACCTTCCTCCATCCCCTTTGTAATATTATAGAGCAGTTAACGACTTGCATCTCAGTTAGAAAGATACACAGACATAAAAGGAATCTCTCTGCATTATGTGGCTGTGTACGTCCTGATATAAGTGTGTTGGGTGCTCGCAGATAAAAAAACCTCTCATATATAAAACCACACCTCGTTTCTTTTGTACCTTAGTTTTCTCCAAGTTTAGGGAGAGGAGCCTTCTATTCATCTTACCTTAATTTCCCGGCCTTCAGCCTTCATCTCTCGATCCTCTCTCATTCTTCGTCTCTCACCATCCCTTTTTTCACTCTCTCTCTCTCTCTCTCCCCTCACTACCCCCGGGACCCGCTTCCCTTTCCGACTCATATGTTTACTTCTCATTAGAAGGCGGAGCGCGGCAAAAGCGCTAACCGGTACATTCTAATTATTCATGTAACCAAAAGTCGTATTGAGTGAGAGCTGAGAATTTTGGCTCAATAGTGATATATTACGGAAGCAGCAGCGGAGAGGGGCCTGCGACGTCACGGATGCGTCATTACGGACCGGTTATTTAGTAGGGGTAGATAACCCTAGGTAGTGTGAGGTGGTGGTTGGGTGCTGGTAAGCTCCAGTAACCATGGTTGCGTGTTGGTATGCTATGCGCCTTTGTAAGCTGGCGAGAATGATTTCGGTGTGCATGAACTGATAGTGAGGGTAAGTGACCTTGGCTGTTGACGACGATGTGAAACTTAGCTTTCTGACGAGGTGTGATTTGGGTTTACGGAGGATGAGTATCCGAGTAGGGAAAGGCTTTGTTTATTGGTTTGGATGTGTGGTTGTGTAATTCAGTTAAGGCCTCTATGTCCATTGCCGTGCTTCAAACTGAACACAAATTAAACTGTTCCTCACAAAGCCGAGGCAGGGACTTCAAAATAAGGAGTGGGTGTCGACAGGAGAAGAAATATCAGTAAATCTTAACAATCGTAAATATGAACTTGTAAATAGACTTAAAAAATTTCCTAAATGGATATAATCATTTAAGGGGGGATTTTTTAAATCAATGATTAGGGATTATAATCTTCAGGAACGATATGGGTTCTTCCAGTCTCTTTCCCAGACCCATGACGCACTGGTGATCAGTTTACTAACCGCAACCATGCTGCAGCCGACAATTTGGAGAATTACGTGCCTTCCCGGCCTCAACACGCGCGCATGAGCGCCTCCACAGCCACAATGCTTTCATCCGCGGCTCTCTTCCACATAATCTTACTTCCACCATATTAACGACTTTGTTTACAGGTCTCTTATTACAACTTTCTGGCGTAGATGCTCTCGTTGGTTTTAGCTTTAAATTTAATAAAAAAAATCAAAAAACTCTTAATCCAAGCCAAGCACAGGGCATCAAATGCAATTTGGGAGGGAATTATTGGCAGATTTCAATGGAGCTTCATGGAGGAGCGAACCTTGCGCCATGGAAAGGATGATTAGATTTTAGGTGAATACAAATCCGGACACGAATTTTGAATCATTTCTTTGGATCATCGCCCCTTATAAAGTCACGGAAAGTCAATATTTCAACCCAATTCTGCAACGCAAGAATTCTTCAACATGCCCAAGTTCCGATTGATTACGGTCCAGTTTTGCTGTTATTATTTGCATAATTGATCTATTGACGTGTTGGGGAGGTTATTTTGGGTTTTTTAGTTTTATATAATTATTATAAGTTGTTTGCAATTTTTTACTTGTGCACAAAGTTTATAATTTCTTTTTGTTTTCTACGGAATTTAAAAATTGCAAACAACTTATAATAATTATATAAAACTAAAAAACCCAAAATAACCTCCCTAACACGTCAATAGATCGATTATGCAAATAATAACAGCAAAACCGGACCGTACTCAATCGGAACTTAGCCATGTTGGAAGAATTCTTGCGTTGCAGAATCGGGTTGAAATATTGACTTTTCGTGACTTTATAAGGGGCGATGCACCCGCTACGCCATCAAAATATTACTCCTAGTACACTATTACAACGACCATAAGAAATAGGAAATGGTTAAATAGCTTAAAACTCTTGCGCCCCTCTTATTCAAAATGATCAGGCTTTGATTTTCTAGTGCGTGATTTGTTAATAGTTTTTTGGGAGCATAAAACTAACAATCGACAACCAACGAGAGAATCTACGCTAAAAAAAATTCAAAGAGAATTTGGTAGAGAAAGTGGTGAAATTAAGAGAAGTGAAAATATGCGTAATGTACTTAGCATGAATGATAGGCGTATTAGCTTGGGACCGTGATGCACGAAACTCTCCATATTTTGACCAAAAATAATGCCAAAACCAGCGAGAAAACAGGAGGGGGGGGGGGGTACTACCATCATAGATGTTTTGGAAAAAGAAACTCGTAAAGAAACTAGTGACATAAGATGAAGTGACGTGTGGAAGGGTTATAGCCCGAGTAATCAAAATAGGAGATTACTGTGTGTGTCAGAGACCAACAAGACACACAAATGCACCCTGTATCCATTTCCCGATAATGGCTTGACTTAGGGCCCGGGTTGGACACACTGCTGAGGCCTATTGTCTGGTAGAGGAGGGAGCCTACACACCAGAACGAATGGCCTAGTCAAAATGACAAGGCGACAAAGGTGTCAGACCTCCACGTCTACCTACGTACATGGTTCAATTCTAGCGAAAAACGGCTATCAAAAAATGTAAGCCGACGTAGGGAGGTAGACCCCGATTGGCAGGCGCGCTGAGGCTGACGCGAGGGCGCAGGCAGCTCCATCCATACACGTTCTCGCACAGCCAATCACGAAACCATTGGCTATTACGTCTCCGTTCTTTCTCACGCACAACACATCACTCTTCCGTTCTTAAACCTTCCGAAGGGGTTTCATATCCACACTACCCTAATGTAGAACAGGTGAGCTTCCATTGGGCCACGAAGGGTTGCTCGCTCGCTGGTTGGTGACAATGTGCAAGGTATGATTGTCTTTCTGATCTTTGTGTGGATTTCATTAACTACTCGGTGGATCCGGTCCTTAATTGAAAAGAGACAATGAGGAATTTAACTAAACATCGGATGATCGTCAATTTAATTAGGGGTTGCCGCTCCCTTTCATAGGAATTGATTTCGTTAACTTTGTTTTAAATTTTAGCTAATTACAAAAATCTTTGGGGTGGGGGAGTTCTTTGGAGAGAGGGATATGGGGTGACGATTTAGGGAAAGAAGAAAATTAGCTCTAAATGAGACCATTTTCGATCGTTTCTGATCCCATATTGTTCCCTACACCCTTTTGGCCTATCCTTTTTTTTTCAATGGAGACTAAAAACATTAAAAGAGGCTTCAACTATTTTTCAATACCTCGTGCATATTGAAGTATCTCATCCGCGTCCGTTTCTTTCTCTTCAGAGCCTATTTCCATTGATTGGATCTTATTTAAAATCAAAAGGGTCCCCTTTCTAAGATTGTTCCCCGCCCATAAAAACCTTCCCCGTCTTCCCCTGAAGCTCACCTTCCTAAGGGTTACGAACTAATGAGCTTGAATGGCTTTGCTAATTAGCTAAGTAGGAGTGACGCGGATACAGTTTCCTATTAGCTATTTGGGAACGGCTTATTATGGGAGGGCGTCACAGCCTCGAGACAATCACCCTGGGCTGGAAGCATTCTTATGTAAAGCGCTGGAGTAATGGAGTGGAGAGTAATGAATTAAGGAGTGAAGGTTAGCGGTAGGGTGGAAGAGCATCTTCTGTGGGAGAGGGAGATTGCATGTGTTTTTGTTTTTTTTTGGGGGGGGGGGGGTCATGGTGTATTTGTAAAGATAAAGTGACAGTTTTGAAGTGGTTCATGGAGATGGAATTCAGCGAGAGGTTGGGAGAGTTGTAATTTGCGGAAGGTGTTTGGTTCGAGGAGAATATTAGGGTGACTTGGCACGCAATTCCACTGAACTACCAACTACCATACTATAAGAAAGGCATATTCTCTGGGAAAGGCTTAGAATATTATAAATTCGGCAGCCATCATCCGGATCAGAGATATTTAGAGAAAGGATGACAGGGTGGGACAAAAGGAGGGATTGCTGTTGGAAGACCAAAACAAAAGTTGGAAATGTTGTAATGACGAGATTGAGTGTTGTGTACATTCGAGGAGGTAACATTTACTCGAGCACCGAATATTGAAGAAATAAGCACTAAACTCTCGGTATGCTTGAGTTGTATATTTGGCATGCTTGAGTTAACTACCTGGTGTGATTAGGCTGGAGTTGTTTACGTGGTGAACTAGAATTGGCTACAAGGTCTTCTAATTAGTGTGTTTGATTGGCTAATTGGCGTGTTTGAGGTAATTACTTCGTGTGCTTTAGTTGCTATAGATGCTATTTGGGGTGTGAGTTGGATAATTGATGAGCGTGAATCCGCTACTTGCTTGTGTTGGCTACCTAATCTGGTTGAATTGAATGCGTAAGCTTAGATCGAAGACCCTCTTTTTAAATAAGGCTCACCTGATTAGAGCCATCAAGGGCATAGCCGCTCAGTCTAAAACACACGAGTAAAGTATGTCTAGAGATTATATGTAATGCCTCTTCTCTCTAGAGACCGGGGAACTGGCTAGACAATTGATAAAACTATTCAAGATTCTTCGAGATTTCGAGAGAAATGATCACGTGAATCTGTTCACTCGAAATCAGAATAAGACTCGGAACCGATGGAAGCTGGAGTTACCGTGGTTTTGGAAAGCTTCTTCACGTACAGTATAGCCGAATCCTAGAATCGGCTTCCTGTTGCTGTAGAGAATAGCGATACTATTGACGAGTTCACGAAGCGACTGGGATAAGGTAAT
This sequence comes from Ceratothoa steindachneri, assembly GCA_963969495.1. Lineage (NCBI taxonomy): Eukaryota > Metazoa > Arthropoda > Malacostraca > Isopoda > Cymothoidae > Ceratothoa > Ceratothoa steindachneri. Next base: position 124,760,737 of record OZ018331.1, read on the forward strand.
GCTCGCTTAGCAAAATCAGCGAAAGGAATCATTCGAAACCTTAGAAATATTTCAGCTTTTCTATCAAAATTCCTAGGTATGCATTTTTTCAACACGCCTAGATCGTTGTTCAATTTTCCATGCCAGCATATTGTGAGTGCAAGGCGACCCTTCACTTTTTGCTATACTTATCCTCATACTAATTATGTTAAGCCTTCTATACGGTGCATCGTTGGTATAATTCGGAAGAACTTTTGAGGTACTTTTTTACCTTGTAACGTTTGATCCTTTTCCTGAATAACTTTATGAACTTGTGTTTTCAGATACGCTTATGAATGCAATAAGCAACATTTAGTAGATACAACGATACTTATATCAGGTATTACATAGTGTCTGACATTCAATCACAAAGATCGCATAAAGGCATTTGCGGATGAAATAATCAAGAAAAGGGAAATTTCCCAAGAACACAAATATATCATGAAGGAATTAAGCCTAAGAACTTCTTTATAAATTTCAAATAGATTCGAAGATTGATCATCGCACTGTCAAAAGAATTGTAGAGAGTGGCATTTAGCCAAGACATAAAAGGGTTTCATCAGAATTTCGAGCTCTTACCCCTAGAGATCCTTTTCAAATCACAGGATAAGTGGCTTGTTGTAGAATAGGCTCTCGACGATATACCATATATAACTATTCGTTGAGGGAATTATTCTAATATTTCGAGTGCGTGGTAATCTGATTGACCGAGGTTATTTATCTTCAATATGCTTAAGAAGTGGAACTGAACTCAAGGATAATAATATGGCTATCATTAATAAAATGGAGTTTTATTAATTAAACTATCAACAACACACAAAAAGAAAATGTTTACATAAACGCAGAATGGAAAGGGTCGTGGGAAAATCTGACTAATCCGAGGATTAAGATTTGGAGAGATTTAAAAAGGTAAACAAATAAAAATTAAAGAGGCGGGGATGGTTCGCTAAACCATTTAGAGCACAGGGTAGCGTTGATAAAAAGGTTAGATAATTAAAGGTAATGCCCAGCTTACGTAATTACAAAGTTGTTGTGCAGAGGAAGACGATGCGAAGGAATCTTCGGTCCACTAGCGATTTCCAGCAGAAGGGTTCTTTGGGGGGGTTGTCCTTAGCGAAGGAGAAGGACTGTCTTCGAAGAGTAAGAGCGAAGTGGGGCTCGGAGGTACGAGCGATCTTTGTGACAGCAAATCGGGGATGTTCTAGATGAACAACGAAGGTTATCGTTGAAACCAATCGTTCTCTTGAAGAACGTTAAAAAGGGGGGAATTAAATTATCCTGACGTGATGTCTTGGGAATGAGAACCGTTTCTTGACGAACGGGCTTGAAGAAAAATGGCTGTTCTTACGTTGTTCTCTTTCTGAACAACAGGGGGGGGTGAGAACCGTCTCTTGTCAACGGGCTCAAAGAACAATGGTTGTTCTAACGTTGTTCTCTTTCTGAACAACAGTGGGGCCTTGTGGACTTGGCGTCTCGAAGGCACGAACCTTGGCACTCAAGGGATATTGTCCTCTATTGTATAAGTACCCGGAGCCGCCTCCATTGCGGGGGGATAATTGAGTGGGGGACTTCGGGGGAATGCCCCGGTCGCGCCTGGGAAAATACCTTATCTGCCCATAAGCCTAACTCAATCTGGCGAGATTGACGTATGGAGGCGAAACGGGGAGGAATGAACCTCCTTGATTAAATATTGGCTAAGATGGGCGATAACGCGCTCTGCTTCCTCTCGCAGATGCACATGGGTAGCCATGTGTTTCTATACATGTGATAGCGGCTGAATTTAAGCGGCCTCAGACCGTTCTATCACACCCCTCCCTTCCAAGGGAAGTTGTCACTTCGAGAAAAAAGAAAGAAGGGACAACCATAGAGCTCCGTTGGGTAGAACTCGCTTTCTTGCACCGACCGTACCTTCATGCACCTAGCTAGTATTACCTCAATACATATGATTATGTTGATCTTTTGATTATAGGGGAAAATAACCTTTAATACAAACTTAACCATAAAAGAGACATGGAACAATGAAATAATATAAAATTAGTACATATGGGACAAAATAATTTATACGTAATTTAATGGATACAAATATATACACATACGAAAAAATAATAGACATTGAGCCACAAAATTCAGACATATACATTGAATAATTATATTACAAGAGAATCTAATTTAAGTCGTACAAGACGGTATATACATACATGGAGATCCTAATCCTACGAATTTCAAATTAATCTACATTATTTGGTAACGCATTCATACAGAGTGCGTCAGCGACCTGATTATCGGAATCTTTTATATAATTTATCTTAAATTGGTACTCTTGCAAGAGTAGACTCCAGCGCATAATTCAGCCGTTGGAGTGTCGTACATTCCAAATATAGGCCAACGGGCGGTGGTCAGTTCATATCTGAAATTCTTTTCCTACCAAATACATTTTAAACTTATCAATAACCCATATAATCACTAGAGCTTCCTTCTCTATAGTGGCATATCTCTTTTCACGGGGTAATAACTGGCGACTAGCATATGCCACTGGATGACTCGTTCCGTCATCCTCATATTGAAGGAGTACACCTCCAATGCTCTCGTTGCTCGCATCGGTCTTAATCCTAAAGGATTTTTCCTGGTTGGACAACTTCAAAATGGGAGCAGAAATGAGCTTACTCTTGAGCTGATTAAAATGAGAAACAGCGACATCATTCCAACGTAGTTGATCGGGGGGGATTCTTTTTCAAAAGGGTGCTGAGGGGCGCCGAAATTGCAGCGAAATTCGGGACAAATCGCCGATAGTAAGAAGCTGATCCTAGGAATGATCTTAATTGCTTCTTAGTATTCGGGAGGGGCATGTCGGCGATTGCCTTAATCTTGTCCTCCTTTGGACCTAACTGGCTTTGTCCTATTTTAAAACCCAAGTATTTTATGGTTTCGTGGGCAAAATGGCATTTGCTGGGGCTAATGATGAGGCCATTTTCGCACAGTCGCTCGAAGAGAGCTAATAGGGTGGTTAAATGATGACTCCATTCACGAGTAGCGACGTAGACGTTATTGAAGTAAAAGGAGACATTCGGAAGTCCATCTAACAACCTTCTCATGAGACGGTTATAGTTACTACAAGCGGTCACGAGGATAAAAGGAAGGCGCTTAAATTGCATTAGGCCTTTCCCCGTTGCAAAGGCGGTATATGCTTTCACATCGGGCTGGAGGGGAATTTGGTAATACGCCTTGCACAAATCAAGTTCTGAGATGAACTTGGCGTTTTCAAAAAGGTGGAGGTTTTGGTCTACCAACGGGATGGGCTTGGCGTCGAACACAGTTACCGAATTTAACTTCCGGAAGTCGATGCACATCCGATAAGAGCCATCAGGTTTCTTGACCATGACGATTGGGGAACAATAACTAGAGGTATAAGGTTCTATTATATCTAAACTAATCAAATTATCGACTTCGGCGTTAAAAGCTTGACGTAAATGAATCGGCATGGGATAGGGTTTTGAACGGACAGGTTCTACGATCGTTAATTTAATATCATGCTCGAAACTAGTAGCGCATCCAGGCTTCTCTGAAATAACGTCGTCGAACTCACATAATAGTTCTTATAGCTTACTCTTTTGATATGGTGTCAGCTGCGCGTCGATATCCAGGTCAGAGGGTTCAAAAGACTCGCCTGGCAGGGAAGGAAGAGGGTAATCGGCATCAGGTTGGATGCACACTGTCTGTATGACATTAAGGGACTCCGCGGGGTAATCCTCTTCAAGCGCCGATGTTTCGTCCAGTGCTACGAACGTATCTCCATGGGCGCGTCGGTGGTACTTTTTCAATAAGTTGACGTGGTAGAGCTTATCGCCTGCTGGGGTACCAATGAGGTAATATACCGGTCCTCGTACCTCGCGGACCGAGTACGGACCTTCCCATTGGCTCAGTAATTTATTACTCGCAGTGGGAAGGAGCAGAAGTACTTCATCACCGGGCTTAAATTTCTGATCTTCAGACGTAAAATCCTGGTTAAGGATCTCCGAGAATTCGGACGGTATCGGGGTTCTGAGGGGGACGGGCTCCTGGGCTTCCTTCTTAGCTCGGCCTCGAGGAAGGGCGGCCTGGGACACAGGGTCGGAGCTTACTTGAGGGCTCTGTCCTATAAGTACGGAACAAAATTGTATGCGTGCTGAAATGACTTCAGCCCAGCCATCATAATACTGACACTGCAGGTAACATCTAACGACGGGGAATTGGTTCGCCCGCCCAAGGTAGTCATGTACCACCGCAAATTTTTCGTGGTTAGGGTCCACTGGGGGGACGAGCTCGTTGGACACGATGAAACACGTGCACCCTGTGTCCCTGACGAGAGTAGATACACGACAGCCGTTCACGCTGCCCTCCTCAAATTTCAAAGTTCCCGGAGAACTTTTATCAAAAATAAAATTTACCTGTTGGCCTGACGGAAGGAGGGAAGTTGATGCTTGGGTCTGCACCATCGAGTCGAGGAAGCCGGGGTGGCATTAATCTGGTGAACTTGGTGGGCTGGTCCGCTTTCAAGCCTAAAATTTTGGGGGCAATTCCAGCTCATGTGGTTTTCTACACCGCAGGTGAAGCATATGTTTGGTCGCTTCGGGAAGAGTGATGGAGGAGAAATCTTAACGGGAGGTTTGGTGTCCCGTTGTTTGTTTGGGGGAAAGAATTTTTTGGGGGGGGGGTTACGGGGCCCGGAAACTCCGTCGGCTTTCCTGCGGAGGGGCGCGAATCCTTTCTTCTTTCTTGGTAGTGGGATTGGTGAGAAGTTCGATTCTCCTTGGGGTATAAATTATGGCTTGCAGCATAGACATCCGCTTCTTCGGTACACTCTTTAAAGGTCTGGCACCGACGATCCTTGACGAACGCGCGGATCTCCGTCGGAAGAGACGCCAAAAATTGATCCCGCAACACGAAGTCTGTTAAGGACTCGTAGTTAGGATCAACCTTTGAGGATTCTAACCAGAATTTAAAATTCCTCTGAAGAATGTATCCGAATTGACGGAACATCTGTCCGGGTTTAATACGACCTCCTCGAAATTCTTGTCGGTAGAAATAGGGAGTCATATTATGAGCGGCCAATAACTCAGCTTTTAAGGTGCTGTAGTCAATTGTACATTCATATGGTAGAGATACGAAAATGTCGCGCAATTTACAATTTAAAAGTGGAAGTAATTTTACTACACCTTCAGCCTCTAAATCCAAGTTATTGATCTCGAGGATCTTTTCGAAGTGGGCTAAAAATGCTCTAAAATCCTCTCCATCCCTGAAATTGGGGAGCTTAAGTGGGAGATTGGGCGGGGCTTCTGAACGTAAACTGACTGATTGTATTTCGACCTGTACTTTAGCCATTTCAAGCTGATGGTGAAGCTCAGCTTGTCTTTTCCGTTCCTCTCTTTCTTCTCGTCGGATTCCACTTTGCCTTTCTTCTCTTAACTTTTCTCTTTCCGTTCCTTGCTCCTCTTGAACGTACTCAATCAATTCCCTTCCGGAAAGTCCCAAGGATTCTCCTTGCGCTTTGAGGATTTCAAATTGAGTCATATTTGCACTTGGGGGCGCAATAGTCAACCAACTAAATTCCTTGCAATAAGAATTATGCCTTCTAGAGAATTAGCCTACCTAAATATGGGCACTGACCTATTCGTAATTGGTTTCTCGACCTTGATAAATAATGACTAAAATAACAAAAAAAAACACAACAAATTATTATAACAGTTCCTTGAGCTACTCCAGCTTCTTAAGTTTAAAAAAAGGGGATAGCAATCGTTAAAACCAAAGGGAACTACTATACTCTATTATTATAACGAATAACACTATGCTTCACTCGACTGAGACCAGTGTTTGCAAAGATATAGCGTTAAACCTTACACACTTGATACCAAATTTAAATAGTATATATATATATATATATATATATATATATATATATATATATATATATATATATATATATATATATATATATATGTGTCGTAGAATAGGCTCTCGACGATATACCATATATAACTATTCGTTGAGGGAATTATTCTAATATTTCGAGTGCGTGGTAATCTGATTGACCGAGGTTATTTATCTTCAATATGCTTAAGAAGTGGAACTGAGCTCAAGGATAATAATATGGCTATTATTAATAAAATAGAGTTTTATTAATTAAACTATCAACAACACACAAAAAGAAAATGTTTACATAAACGCAGAATGGAAAGGGTCGTGGGAAAATCTGACTAATCCGAGGATTAAGATTTGGAGAGATTTAAAAAGGTAAACAAATAAAAATTAAAGGGGGGGATGGTTCGCTAAACCATTTAAAGCACAGGGTAGCGTTGATAAAAAGGTTAGATAATTAAAGGTAATGCCCAGCTTACGTAATTACAAAGTTGTTGTGCAGAGGAAGACGATGCGAAGGAATCTTCGGTCCACTAGCGATTTTCAGCAGAAGGGTTCTTCGGGGGGTTGTCCTTAGCGAAGGGGAAGGACTGTCTTCGAAGAGTGAGAGCAAAGTGGGGCTCGGAGGTACGAGCGATCTTTGTGACACCAAATCGGGGATGTTCTAGATAAACAACGAAGGTTATCGTTGAAACCAATCGTTCTCTTGAAAAACGTTAAAAAGGGGGGAAGTAAATTATCCTAACGTGATGTCTTGGGAATGAGAACCGTTTCTTGACGAACGGGCTTGAAGAAAAATGGCTGTTCTAACGTTGTTCTCTTTCTGAACAACAGGGGGGGTGAGAACCGTCTTTTGTCAACGGGCTCAAAGAACAATGGCTGTTGTAACGTTGTTCTCTTTCTGAACAACAGGGGGGGGCCTTGTGGACTTGGCGTCTCGAAGGCACGAACCTTGGCACTCAAGGGATATTGTTCTCTTCTGGACAATAATGGTGGATCTCTAGATAGAGAGTTCCTATTGTGCTCAATGGAGACCGGATCGGCGTGATGCCTCGCGAAGATAATCTGGATCTGATCTGATCTTATTGGGGAATGCTATTGTATAAGTACCCGGAGCCGTCTCCATTGCGTAGGGGATAATTGAGTGGGGGACTTCGGGGGAATGCCCCGGTCGCGCCTGGGAAAATACCTTATCTGCCCATAAGCCTAACTCAATCTGGCGAGATCGACGCATGGAGGCGAAACGGGGGGGAAATGAACCTCCTTGATTAAATATTGGCTAAGGTGGGCCATAACGCGCTCTGCTTCCTCTCGCAGATGCACATGGGTAGCCATGTGTTTCTAAACATGTGATAGCGGCTGAATTTAAGCGGCCTCAGACCGTTCTATCACATGGCCAAACCACCACCATGCTAACAGCAAAGCCATTTTTCAAGCTGTTGGGGCTCTTTCCGTCTCGAGAATAGAGAATGAGGAAAAAAGGCCTTTTTAATCCGAATCACAAGGAAAAATGTCTGTTGTGAACCAAGACATGCATGAAAACTGTCTTCAGCAAAGTTATCTTCACTAACGAATCAAGAGTCACTAGACAGGCCTGAGGGTTGGGCGAGAGGATGGTCTGTCAATGGACGTCAAGTGAAGCAGTTCACTAAGCGATAACAAAGAGGAAGATTGATGATTTGGACCTCATTTGTTGAAGATAAGCTAGTAGGACCTATCAACGTGGGTGATAGTTTCAAAATTGATTCGAATGCATACTACGAGTCCCTGGAGAAAAGCTTCTTGATTCAAGAGACAGCTCTTAAGGATCAGGGAGTTACTTGTCTTCATGCAAATTAATGTTTCTGATCATTCCTAGAAGTTCTCTATGAACTCGTTAGACAAAAGATTTGTAGGATACTCAATTATGGACTGGCCTACTTAACAGTGGCCTCCTATATCCAATAGAAACCGCGCGGAGTTTCCTGAAGAGAGACGTTTGCGCAATTCTGCAGGGGTATGAATCACGCCCTTCTAGCCACAGGATTTAGGGTGAATGAGATGAAGTGTGACATTCATCCTCGTCGTGGTCGTTGGTTTAAAATACCCACGTTGGTTAGACTAGTTAATTTAGGTTAAAAGTAAATACTAAAAAATAAATATCCACAGAATATCCTATTTTTAAAGAAGCAACTAAAGAATATTGTGAGGTTGGTAGAGGTGAAAATTTTGGACAAGTTAATAGCCCGAGGAGAATTCTTACAGGATTAGGGATTGGAAGGGCACTCCCCTTATGAGGTACCTCAAATACATAACAGAAATGATGATCAGAGTTATTACTATAATGATTATTATCATTATTTCCACCCTAAAATTAAGGATGAAAAACCAACGAGGGGATCTCCACCAGAATGTTTGTGAGGGGAGGGTTTTTAAGAAAGCGGTGACGTTAGGGAAGGTGAAATTATGTAAAAAGTGCATAATCCGAGTTATCTAAAGAGGAGTCTACAAGGGACATTAGAAACCGAATGGGATCGAAACTCTCCAGTAGGTGTAAACAACCCCAACCACATTGCATTTGTATGGCGCTGTTCGAAGCCTTGGTCCCTTGAAGAACGCTGTTCTAAGAGGCAATGACAGAATAAGAGGTGTCTATATGGACTGACAGTTTATTTCACGTCTTAGGAGCAAAATCTGAGACGGCGCGGTTGCCCCGATTACTCCGAGCTAGGTACGACTCTTCACTTTGCGTCGATGAATGAAGACGAAGTTTTCAGATTTATTTACTAAGGATTTACACTTGACTTCCAAGAGAAAAGCTACACTTTGACCTAGGTTCATTTTCAATCGTGACTACAACGAATTAGAGCCAACTCAGGACCCCAACCAATACTAACCATACTCCCTGAGAGAAGTGGTGTTTCCACACTGTTAGATGAATATGAACCCGATTCGCTTGATGAAATTTGCCCCTGACCTTTGTGTAAGTGTGGTTATGATTCCGCGTTTTGGCGATGTTTACTGTGTGTACTTTTGTTATTTACCTTAAGTAGAACAAATGACAAGTTGTGGTATGGGAAGTGACTGTTAGAAAACCTGAGAAGCAAAGTATTGTTTATCTTCTCTTAATAAAAAACTGGCGTTTTACTAGAAATGTTGAGATGTAACAAGAAATGGCAGATCTGTGTAGGAAATGATTAGCAAAGACCAATAATTCGGTGATTTTTTTTCAAATAAATACGGCCACTGTTTTAAAATCACGTGACCTAGGAATAATCGAAGTGAATTAAGTGACAAAAACATTGGTTAATATCTTAAAAAATTATGTTGGTTATCTATTTCACATAGATACATGCCATTTAAGAAATGCATGAAAGATCTATTTTTTGTTATGGAGCGAGAAAATGTGAGATGAAAATGACAGCGAAGAAGCCTCATCTCATAACACAAGGTGTCGTAGGTAAGGTTAGATTTCTTGACCTCCGCTTGGTTCCTTTGACTCGGAAGGGAACGTGGCAAGCTCACAGGACACTCTGCGATTGGGCCTTGCCCTGAATGATGCACTCGGCCGAATTAAATCGACTAACTAGGAGGTTCTGGATATCAAACTGGATGAAACAAAATAATCTTTACTACTGTACAAACAAAAATAAAATAATGGCTACAACATAGAAATACAAAAGAACTAAATGGGCAAAAGGTTTACACACGTCAGCTCCAGGCAAGAGCCGTGAGTCTCGTACATTCCTTCCATATAGTAATTTAAACGGAACTAAACCCAAGGTGCGATGGGGAATTTTCTCTATACGCAAAGAAGCTACCAGAAGATATATGTGCCATTCTCTTGGCTGATCTGCACATAATTTCTTCAGAATGGCTTTGAGACTGCCATTTACCCTTTCGCACATTCCAACTCCGGCTGGGTGGTGCGGATTCGTAAACAAGAGTTTTATCATGAGCAACTTGCCCAGATATTCCATCATTGGGACGTAAATTGGCGGCCACGATCCGCAAAAACACTTTCGGTAGCCCAACACGGGAGAAAAGCATGATGAGTCCTTCGGCACAAGAGATGCTGTCAATCTTCTTAAGTGGCACAGCCTCGGGGAATCTGGTGGCAAAGTCGACCAGAGTTAAAACATAAATATCGCCCTCACTTAAAGGTGTGTGAATCGTACCGATCAATTCAATCGCCACTCGGGATAAGGGTTCAGAGATTATTTTGCCCTTCTGTAAAGGTACATGCTCGACTCGCCCTCTAATCGCGATCTTCTGGCAGATGTCGCACGAACAAGAGTAACGAAGAATTTCCTGGCTAATATAAATATTTAAAGACCCGTTGTGCCGTCTCAGAGTGGTTAAAGTGAACAGAGAAGAGACTATCGTGGGCGGTTCGAAGGATGAGTTTGACATGGGAGCAGGGAACACATAATACTTGTTATTGTCTGTTGAGCACACGCGGTAAAGGAGGTCATCCTTAACAATTAAAGAGATTATTTTGTTGTCCCCAATGGACTCTTGTGTCTTGTTTTGTGCCTCTGTCCATAGCTGGCGAAGAGATTTGCACTCTTTTTGATTTTTCATAAAGTCTTCGTTCAGGACATTTGGGCAATCTGAAGCACCGTGGGTTTCCAGAGGTGCAGGCACTTTCGATTCTTTAACCGCTTGATATCGAGTGGTCAGGGATTAAGCCACGGGAGGAGGGGGGGAGGATGCCCGCGGACTCTGGCCAGTTAAAGCAGCACAGAACTTGATGGGTGCTGCGGCGACCTCGGCCCAGCCAGTGAAGTAGGCACACTCGATGTAGCATCTCACAATGAGGAATCTGTTGGCGCGCCCCAGTCTGCATGTTTGTATTGTTGGAAACTTGTCGTGATCCGGAGCTACAGGTGAAAGTATTCTGTCAGATATCACGATGCAAGTGTACCATATGTCGCGCACGAGAATTGAGATACGGCAACCGTTCACCGCTCCATTTCGAATTGGAGACCTCCAGGATTGCTTTTATCAAACAGAAAGTTCACCTGGTGGCCAGCGGGACTCAGCTCGCAGAAAGGAGAGGTGCTTCTGTTTGCAACGGCGGTTGAGCAGCTGTGGTACTTATATTATTCACCTGGTGAGCATGGCCGTGCCTAAAATGAAAATTCTGAGGGCAATTAGCTCTTACATGACCCTCTACTCCACATGAGTAACATACGACCGTTTTCCTGGGAAACGACGAAGCAGGGGGATTAGAGAATAAGGGTTTGATGTCACGTTTGTCTGGCAGGGAGAAGGGTTTAGGCTTAGACGGATAAGTCATCTTAATAAACTTATCGGTGTTGTGGAGAACGAATTTGGTTTATGAGACTTTGGTTTGGGAGAGTGTGGTTCCGTTTTCTTCCCTTCTTTAGGGTTCATGTAAACAAATTTTTTCACTTTCATCTCTTTCTTCTCTTTTTCTTCACGTTATTTCTCTTTTCTTTCCCTTCTTTCCGCTCTTACTGCTCTCTCTTTCTCTTGGATGTACGCCATTAGATCCTTCCCATTTAGTCGAAGAGACACACTTTGTGCTTTGTTCACCGAACTTTTACGCCAAAAACAAAAAACAAAACAAAAGAACTTAGCGGATTTGTCAAACCCGATTTAATGGTAATTCACTCGATTAATTTCACTCAGAAGCACTAACGGAAGTACAAATGGGTTTTGCTTAACACAAAAATAAGATCACAACGGAAGAAAAAATAAAACACCATAAAAGAACAACTAATTATTTCGCACGATTCAAATTTTATCCCGTTCGATCACTTGGAATAATTTCTGGAGTCGAGATTTTAGCAAAATCCCTTTACTGTGATTGAGACGATGTCCCCTCAAGTACACCAATTAAAAAAAAAGAACAAAAGAAAGTGCAAGTCCTACTGAATCTTTCAAATATGGCAGAGTATATGGGGCCAGAAAGAAACAGAAATTCCGCTTGGGAGAATTAGTAAAGCACATTCACAAAAAATATAAAATTCTTTAGAACTTATAAATAAAAAAATTAAAAAAGTCAATGTGATAATGTAAACATAAATTTTAATTGTAAGTAGCCCATGCAAGGAGACTGCTTTCCACAGTTTTCTGATAGCTAGAACCAAACCACATAAAACCTTGACGCCAGTTTAAGATATATATATATATATATATATATATATATATATATATATATATATATATATATATATATATATATATATATATAATATATATATATATATATATATATATATATATATATATATATATATATATATATATATATATATATATATATTATTCTTGGCCGTAGGTCATTTTAGTAGATTTCCTGACTTCCGCTTGCTTCCTTTGACTCGGAAGGGAACGTGGCAAGCCCCCAGGATACTCTGCGATTGGGCCTTGCCCTGAATAATCCCCTTTAAATGTGGGTTGCACTAAATCGAATAAGAGTAACTATTTTCCTTTGTCGAATTAAATCAACTAGCTAGGAGGTTCTGATATCAAACTAGATAAAACAAAATAATTTTTACTATTGTACAAACAAAAATAAAATAATGGATGCAACATAAGGTTTACAGACGTCAGCTCGAGGCAGGAGCCATGAGCACGTACACACAAACTCACACGACCAACAAAAGGGTAACTACCATTCCGGGTGTATCTGCCACACGAGGATTTTTTATCCGAGAGAAGGGCTTGGGGGGGAGAGGTAAGAGCGTCGAGCTTGAATGCTTTTCAATGGCACGGTTAGGTTTGCACTTGGCCGATTAGTACTCGGCCTGCTTAAAGTTATGAAGGAGAATACAACCTGTCTTATAAAAACCACTGTTAGCCTCGAAAGTAGGGATCGAAGAAGTATTTCGCCGCGGAGAAGCTGAGTCAAATACAGCAGTGTGGGAGTCTCCTCGTTCCTAGTTATTATTTTTTCTTATTTATTTTTTTGTCTTCGGGCATTGGGGTAAAGGAGGCCAAAAGAGAGAATTCTTCTGCTTCGCGTCTTCTTTGATAAAATACTAATCTTACCCAGACCAACACTTAATTATTTATACGGGCCGCCGTAAGTGAATTTTAGCGAGGCTCAGGAAGTGGACTTTACTTTATCTATACAGAGGCGCTGGGAGTGAATTTAGGCCTTCATTGCTACAATAAGGCTGGTTATAGGGCGTCTTATCAAACGGAAGTTACTTTAAAAAGAAGCCGATCGTGGTTTCTTTCCGTCCTATCCGTCTCTCTCTCTCTCTCTTTGTTTCTGATCTCCATTTCTCTCATTTTTGACACAAGGTCTGATGACTAATGTTCCATGCTCTCACTTTTCTGATTTATAAACTTATAACCTTCAAAACTTTGAATAATCCCTGGACTAACCTTAGGAGAACCTTGACAATTATATCATTCAAAAGAGAATATAAAACGACATAATGGATTCAAATTTCGTTAGAATCGGTCGAATAGTTATTATATTATTGCCAGATAATTCCCGGGCTAAACTTGGGAGGATTTTGGCAATTATATTTTTCGAAAGAGAATGTAAAACAACATAAGGGTTTCAAATTTCGTTAGAATCGGCGGAATAGTTAAGATGTCATTGCTAGAACAATATAATTCCCGTCCAACCTCGGGGTACCTTGGCAATTATATCATTCAAAGCAGATTGTGAAACAAAGTAAGGGATTCCAATTTCGTTGGAATCGGACGAATAGTTACAAAGTTATTATCAAAACAAAAGAAAGCAAAACAGGGACCGACGGACGGAGGGAACGACCGACCGTAGTGAGATATAGAGTCAGCCGCGACTAAAGACCCCGATTAGACTACGCAAAATACTGCGTACAGTCCTGGCCGAAAGTTGTGAGACTACTATATTTTTTTCATATAAGAAAATTAATAGAACTGATCAAGCGCTGCATTTTGTTTAGTATGTTTTTTTTCATAATTTTAAGGTGAAATAGACAAAGATTTGAAACTCCCAACCCAATTTATTAATAAATAGAGTCAAATGATGCGTGCAGTCATTCTTTACAATGATGTCCCTTGTCCTTGGGGATTTGTTTAATTTGGTCTGGCCTACTGGAGACCAAATTTTGAAGATATCATGACTGATATTGCTCCATTTTTTTTGTTCAATAAGCACCCGCAACTGATCACAATTGGATAGCTTCTGTTTATTAAGCGCCAGTTTGATTATTGCCCACAAATTCTCAATTGGGTTCATATTTAGCGAATTCCCTAACCAAGGTTCGATGTATTTTCATTCAAAAACTTTGTTATTGGTTTTGCTTTGCGACAAGGTATGCCATCATGCTGAAAAATACAGTTCTCACCTCGAAATTGGCCCTGAACCTTTGGAAATAAGTGCTAATGAGGAACGTTGTGGGTCCATATTTGTTTCATGGCAGTGTTCTTGGGCAAAATGATAGTGCTCTAGTTCCATTAGATGAGGAGCAGTCCTAGACCTGAAGAGTGTCCGAATGCTACACCATTAGCACGACCCAGGACTCGTGAAAGCCCGCTCTCCCCCACTTCCCTTTTCCCGAAGCTCCAAAAAAGCACAAGGGAGCTTCATCAGAGAATATCATTTTACACCAGTCTTCAACTGTCCATTCTTTATAAATATTTCCTACAAAAATAAAGCCTATCCGTAAATTTCTTTTTTAGGAGATGAAGCTTCTTCGCAGCTCTTTTCCAACTGAGACCTTGGTCGAAAAGTATCCGCTTCACTCTGCATGCTGAAGCGTTCGCACCTGCAAGCTTGGTATTAGAGGCATCCCGATCCTTGAGCTGGGACATTACTATGAGGCGATCTTCGCGTTAATTTGAAGCTCTTGGGCGTCGCGAGGACCTCTACACAGAAGCGTAACCTGCCTTTTAAAGTTATTATTTTATTCTAAAGATGGTGCTCTTTGATGCAATATCCTTAGCAACTATCACCTTGCATTTCATGCTACTTTGGTGCAGAATAACAATAGTTGCTCGCTTTTCTTTGGAAATAATCTGTAGGGGTGCAAAGATGTATCAGAGAAAAATTCCTTCCAAAGCGAGAATATAAATAGCCCATTAAATTACCAACTCAAAACGGACTCGCCGTAGCGTGACGGCAGAGTGCTGGCCTTTGGATTCAAAGACCCACGATCGATACTCCTCAGTCCACAATTTTTACGAAGAAAATTCACGAACAAAACGGAGACCACGGAAAACGCTTTAAGGACAACTCAAGAAGACTCGAGATAAATGGATCGCCTCCAGAAGAAAACGGAACTCGAGGAAAATGACTTCAAGGGCTAACTCATCTCAACTCATCAAATCATCAAGCAGCAAGAAGAAATCATCACGTCAAGTTAATTAGAAGATGCATCAAGAAAGGAAGGATACGAAGATCAAGAATTAACCCAGCCAACTTAAAGAAGAAGGAATCTCCGCCAACAAGAATACCAAGAGTCAGAGAACTGCAAGACATTGTCATGTTTCAAGGGGCAACTTCAGGCAATAAGAAATAAATAGATACGAATATAAAAGAGCAACCCAAGATAAAATAAAACCAAGAATAATATTGATAATTAAGGAAAAATAATAATAATTTCCCCCCCCCCTCCTCCATAATCATTCCTGTAATTAAAAAAGATTAAAAAATGCTTAAAAATACTATGAAATGGATTATAATTACACAACATCATTCATTTAACCCATATTTGTCATCATTTTACCCTTTTGATGCAAATAGAGAAGCTTCAGTGACTGAAATTCACCACTTACAGGATGAGGACCAGAGCGTGATTTTGGATTAATTGAAGGAATGCGTTTTTCTTATTGTCATTGGGTCCATTTTTACGTTAGGATTATTTCTTGTTTTTGTCTGTTGTCGGAAAGTTAGAAGTGTATCCTGATTGACGCCGAGCCCTATAGGAAGTGGGGTGTTTGATATGATTATTAGGGGTGTTTAATGTGTTCAAGTTTGAAGCATGTGAACAGTGTAACATGATTTTAAAACTGATAAGGTTTTAAGGTTCTTTTGCAGACAACTTTCGATGATGTAAAGCTGTAGATCAAAAGCTGCTTGGGTGCGATTTGAAGCTAGCACGGGAGGGGAGGGGGGTAATATAAATGACATAGATGTAGAGGGTGATTTTATTATTTCGAGGACGAATGTCATGGAGGAATAGGTTTAAAAGAAAAAGGTGGTGAAAAGTAATTGCTACTCTACTGTCATTGACTAGCGACTTTAAATCAAAGTCATCGTATCTTCTCTCTTCCGGCAAGTTTCACACACGTTCCTCGTATAACGTCACCTCAATTAAAAAGCATTTAACATACGTGAAACACATAATTATCAATATCTATTTTATTAGTGTTTTATCACTGTTTAAAGTGAAGCGATTGCAATAAATAGCAAATTAATTATCATTACCAATTCTCTTAGAAGGGAATAATTTCATATTTTATTAATTACCATATTATTTCGCATATTCAATTAATATCGTTAAATTAATTATTTATTGTTATAGAACACAAAATATAATCTTTTTCCTTGCAATCTTCCAGAGTAAGAAGTACACATTCAACGTTTTCCAAATACACTGAAGGTAGTTGTCGTGGTATGACATTATATTACCTCAATACCATATTATATCTATGGGAAAGGGACCGATAACTTACAGACGAACCGACGAAAGGACGGAACACCACTAATTTAGACGGGCTGAGTAGCGAGAGAGAGTGCAACGAGGTCAGGTAAATTATGGACAATGACAAAGCTCAAGGTTATTTAAAGAGGCATTTACAAAAATATAATTTTATTTACACAAAAATAATGAGAGAATTGATGGGTTAAATTACCTCAGAGAATTAACGGGCAAAATCACATCAGTAATGAGGGGAGGAATTGTAGTTATAAATGAGACTATGAAGTTAGAACTTAAGGTATTACAGGATGAGACTATTCAAATGAGGAGAAGGAGTTAACTCAATTGGATTACTGAATATGGGGGGGGGGGAGGGGTTGGCTTACGGATGTCTTCTGCGCGTGAGGTGAGGCCGCTCGGAACTTCTGAGCGGGATGTTAAAGTGATGACGGTTCTCCAAAAACAAGGGGGAGGGGGCGGTAACTTCCGGTCCAGGGGAGAGTATTTCGGCCACCCGAAACGAGGGGCGAACGAAGGAGGGCTTCGACAAGAGTTGGTGAGAGAAGTCCGGAAAATCACTCGGTGGCGATCGTTAAGTGAAATTACCTCACTGGCTGGGGCTAATTCCAAATACACAAAATAGTTCAGCTGTCACTTTGATTTGTTGTTAGCACCTGACTTGGAACTATAGGGAATCTTCTAGGGTCCGGGCAAGGCTTCTCAACTCTGTGTCTCTTCATGGGATTCGAGCACTATTTATGTCCGAGGCTCTCCCCGGGGTTGGGGTTTGGTAAGCTGGAAACAGCTCTACTCTCGAATGGCCTCGAATCTTCTTGCAGAGCAGAGGCTATTCTACCCGTGTAAAAGTGAATCGTGGTGGGCACGGTTCGAGGCTACCGCTTGTATAAGGGAGGAGGGGGGGTAGGCTTACCAACTTAGGTCTAACCGGGCCTTCTGCAGCGCATGGAAGTTCCGTCTGCTCAAGAGATTCCGCGTGGGGTTTCCTCACAGTAGTCAATACAAGACTTGGTTTTTGAGCGGAATCAAAACAAAAGCAAATAGGTCCTACTAAGATACAGATGTCTAGATTGATTTTATTTAACACAAGCGGTTCTATGAGTTTAGAGGGGCTGTAGAGTAAGGGGATTGGGCGGTATGATGCAGAGTCAGTGTTTTTTTTTTTGTTTGAAGATGAGCATTATGTGAGCATATATCTGATCTTCTAAAGATTAGGCATCCGAGTTTTTTTCGACCCTAATAATACATAACCTAGCTTAACATAACTTAACTAACCAAAACTAACATAACCTATTAGAAATTGGTTGGTTAGGTTAGGTTTAGTTAGGTTATGTTATGTTAGGGTCGAAAAAAACTTGGAATGCCTCAATTTTACAAGATTCCATATTTCTAGACATTTTGAGTAGATTTATGTGAAATAAAAATGTTAAAAATTTGCGTAATGTTATCGATGTCTCTTGGACTAAAGTCTTTTGGTGAATGGTCGATATGTTGTCCAGAGGCAGGCAGCATTTTTGCCTGCCCTATATCCTGAGATACCATTTTTTTAGTGAGTAAATAATGTGGGTATATCGCGGTCAATAGTAAGTAAGTATATGTGTTTGTTTGTAGTTTTGTGTAAGAAATCAGATTTTCTGCTAATAAATTAATTTTGGGGTACTGTTTTAGAGAGGGAGGGGGTGCATGTTTGGTGGACTTGACTATCTGCACTCGAGTAAATGACTTAGCACGTCTTATGCACAGTTGTGAGACCTTGCGACCCTCGTGATAGTTTTTCAGAATTTGTTGTTGTTCTTTTTTTAGCTTAGGTTGTTTAGGAAGGCTAATTTTATTTTGTTGTTTTATCAGAGATTAAAAGTTGGGTGTTAATGTTCGTTGTTTTGGTCTTTGTTTCGCAGATTGTCCCTGTTTTTTGTGAGCTGTTTTCTGAGGAGAAGTTTGGGTGAAGTCTTTGAGGTTTTCTCTTAGGATGTGTTTGTTGTATACTGTTTATAGTGCGCTTGTAAATTGTGTATTTGCCTAATGAATCTGAACTAGGCGACTTTTTTTTTAAGGATTCCCTTATCTTGCCTATGGACGAGCGAATAACCGCCAGAATAAGAGAGAAAAGTGAAAAGAGTTTGCTGCCATAATTTAAAACGACATCAAAATGTCAAGAATATCCCTAAAAAAACAACAATAATAATTAATGAAAATAGTGTTAAAAATTAGTAAGAGGCAAGATCAGGTACCTGAGAGAGGCCACCCTCTTTTCTCACATCATGCTTGCGAGCAACAATTTAAAAACTAAATACTATGTAGCAGGTATTCACCCTCACAAATATCTATCACACCAAAACATAGAGTGCAAGATACCACCCCTAGCATCTGGAATAAGGGTTAGCAACACGCTAAAACAAATACCTAAACAGATATCACACAAGAAGCTCTAACAATTGGAACATTCGGCAAAAGAAAGGATTCGATAGGATTCAGGGAAGCGAGGCATCCAATTTACGCTGCGTTCTGCGAGCGTGTCCAATTTGGAGGCGAAGTAAAATTATTTGATAATATCGAGACATTGGCAGATAGGCCCGCATGAATAGTCAGGGGCAATGACACGTAACTTTAAATTCCGGGTGTGAGTTCTTATCTTCTTTCTCCTGTTACTATCATGATCCTGGTTATATAATCAGTGTGAAGAGAGCAAACCGCTCGTTCGATAGTTCGGTCTGCGCAAAAAGCTTGACGCCCTCATCAGCGATGCTCGTTCAGTTTAAGACTCATCAGAAGACAATATCTGCATCACCACGATTAGCAATAGCCGCGACATCACGGATATTGTGTAGCCGAGTTCCACTCTGTCTGACATCACCTCCAGAGTTTTAAAACCACAAGGGAACTTAGAACGTTCTGTGAATCACGATAGCCTAAAAAGTATCTCCTAAAATGACACAACCGTAATTTTCCGTGCCGAGCGGTATATTGCAAAAGCTCAATCTTGAAGATCGACACAACGCTGAAAGAGCCCAGCATGCTTCAAGCCAGGGTCAGATGAATTATTTTTTTAAATTTTAGGAGCCCGTCCGGCAACTGCCTGCTTGGGCATAAGTCGCCGGAGGTTCAGATGGAGTAGAAGCCAATCCTCCTTTCGGAGTTAGAGCCGTCTGTCTATACCTGCACGGTTCTACTGTGACACGATGTATGCTACGGTAAATTACGAGCGCAATGCTCCTAATGATGTAGAAGACTTGTGAGCATAAGCGTGGCAAAAAAAATAATCAATGGTGACCTTTTCCAGGGTAGGAGTGTCCTAGAGAGAACCATTGGTGCTACCTGTCTGAGAGTGACACTGGACTCTCGAACTGAGTTTCCTAGCCCTGAACTAGGATAATTTAGGGTAGGTTTGGCATCTATCATCGATATAAGCACATCGAAATCGACTACAGACAAAATGAGAGCCGTCTACGATTGAAGGAGATGCTTCTTCGCGTGTGAAAGTCCATCATGCACTCTGTACGACGGAAAGCAATAGTATCCCACCCACCCCTGTCGAAAAAAAAGCTGGTTTCAGTCACCATTCGCCAATATTAGACTCGAATCCACCATCCATAGTACACATTCGGATACAGAGGAGTGAATCTCTCACCCCCTTGTCAAATTTAAGCTGAATAAAGAAGCGAGAAAGCAAAAGTACGATGGCCCTATCAGCACCCCATGTGTTAAAGGCACAGGTAGATAATTTTCATGGCTCATGTAAAAGAGACCCTAAAGCTGCGAATATGCATCTCTCGGCTCAGGAATCGTTCAACTAATACAAAAGTAAGGAATTAGTATTAACCAACTCCATCTAGATTTGTTCAATGTAGAAATCAGTCAGAGTCAGCGTGTTGTAAAAAAAAAAGCGTAAAAGAGAGCGAAAACTCAACTTACACCGAGGTAAGAACATCTTCCATCAAGTCCTATTTACTAAAATGGTTCATATCGCGATTATGTCTATGACGACGGCTGAACTGCCTTCTCATGGTCTTGGGCAAATAAGACTGAAACCAATCTGTCTCGAAATAGATATAGATACGGTTTAGAGCCAGTTGAAGTTGGCGTTACAGGGTAGAATTCTGAACCACCTCAATGAGAAATTTCTTTGATACTCGCAACGAGGAGAGTGAAGCTGACGGCACTTCCTTACGTACACTATTATTTTCCTCCGCGGGTCTCGAAATCCTCCTCCTACTTGCATGTTTAATTGAAGATATCGTAAGAACTCCTAAAATTTGAGAGGCGTTCCTGCTGCCGCATAAAGTGTATGGTCTTAACTCTACCATATCGGCATTAGATATCATATGCCTTCTCTAGATAAAAACTAGCATAACGAAATGCTCCCTGCGAATAAAAGACCCTTAAAATTCAGATAGCCACCAACCAGATTCTATCGAATAAGTGTCGAAGCTTGGTGTGTGGGATATTGACCTTAACTGAAGTGATATCCACGCAAAAAGATAGAGCAGAACCTACCTCGCTCAGCAAAAACAGGTTATTGAACGGGTTTTCTCCTCTCAAGGTGAAGTCCAGTCGTCCTTCAGCTACCGTGTAACACGCTTGAAATGCTGGTGCCGTAGCATCCCGACTGTAGAATACGGAGAAAGCAGTTACAAATAGATCTGTCGATAATATATTTTTGATTCGCTTTCACCCTTTTTCAAGAGGGTTACTCCCATTGAGGGAAGATACGTATGCTTGCCAGGAGGAGCAGTGAGCGTGCTTTAAAAATTAACAGAATTTGGATCTCGCATGACGAAATCCTCACTCTAAAATCGCACGGACAGCACTTATAGACAGATCGCTTCCCTCTGGTGGTTGTCACATTTCGCATACCACCAAGTAAATGGTTAACATGCGAAACGGCATGCGAAGAACTCAACGGCTTCATGCAACCAAATAAGTTCAGGTACTGGGATTAAGATGTTAGTCAGTTCCTCGAAAGAGGATAACCGCTCCAATTGCAGGCACTATCAAAATAACACATCGATCGGTGACAGCGCAAAGAAAGATATTTAAATGTGAAAGTGATCGATTCCATGGACGTCATCGACCACTGCTCATCCAAGCTTCACATACTTATCAGGAGAATGCAGGGACATATCAAGACAGGAAAATAAAGCTACCCTAATGCAAGAATGCGTGAATTCATCTACATTAAGGACATCAATCTACAAGTCTTCAACCAGGTTCACTAAGATCTGGCAGATTGGTTTGACTGTGTAGTCCCCCGGAGAGGGTGTGCCTTTATCCGGTTCCAAAGAAGGAAAGTGGGCCCTGACAACCGGACTACAACACAGTGGAACTTCAATTTATCAAAGACAAAGGCTGCTGAAAGGAAGAGCAAACCAAGACAATATTGCTTAACGAGGTGGAGTTGGACCTCGTTTCCCTTTGGAAGGCAACCATCATAATTCTACTTTAAAACACCCCTGCGTCTCACGGACTCCCAACGGAAGTAGGGAAACCGTTGCAAACTTTTTGTTGTTGTCTTTTGAGGTGCCCAATGATTTAAAATAAAAGGGATAGGCACATCAACTATCGAGAGAGAGCCGGATAGTAGCTCCCTTAGTGGGATAAGTGGTAGAAGAGGAGTCCCTTCACCAGAGAAGTAGGTGAAGAGGAAACCCTATGACCATGAGCCGTGACGATTTTAGTTATAGGTGAAATCTGGTCAATCCCATTTCCTTCGTTCGAAATTTTCAATTGGCAATTCATTTTATGGTTAGGATTGGGGGCACAGGATACCGATTGAACCTGCTGAAACTATTGATAGTAACCTTTCCCGCCCGGTGAGCAAACAGTCCGTAGTGTAGCACGCCAGAGTGATTTGAACATAAAAAATGATAGAACAAATAAAAGAACGATGGGGAGAGTAGGTGTAAATTGTGCCCGACGTAGTGTCGAAGAGACAAACCATTGGTTCTTTATACCGCGTTTCATAGTTGGGTTAATGCAGTTTAATTAAACAAAAATACCGTGTCACTACGGGTGGAGGAGAGCGGCCACGTGTCCTCTGACGCCATTAGTTAATGTTAAAATAGCCACTTGATGCAGCTCTTATAGGGCTGTTAGATGCACTATTGTGAAGCAAAGCGATGTTATTTTAACCGTAAATTCCGGGTAGTTTTATTGAGAATAACCAAGCAACTGAGGAGCCGTGGAAGATTTTTTCAATACAGTCGGTAAAGGCTCCGTCAGCTCGGTTGGAGTTAATATAAGTACGTGATTTTGATGTAGTTACAGGCTCTTCAAGGGCAATTATTTATGATGATTGGAAGGTGGTTGGAGGATCCTGCCGAGTGGATTTTCCAGGTTATTTGCTAGTAAGATTTAACAGATGTTATCCTTGGAGGTATCTTGGGAGTAGATGCTGAAGGGTTTCCGTGTAGGGAAGGAATGGTTATTCGAGACAAATAGGCAGTCATGTGATATGAAATAATGCAAACATGTGAGTTTCTGTCTTGGGATTATATTTAGGTAGGGTGGTGGGCGTTGAATCGCCCACCTTTAATCTCACATGTTCTTTCTTTAAGCTGGTCTTTAATGATTTATTAGGGTCTTCACTAGTTTTAATTGTGCTTCTTATAAGACAAGTACGTTTTTTTCCCTTTGTGTTAACCTTCCATTTGTGACTTGAGATTCTTCAAGGTTGGGTGGGTAACAATAAAACATGGATTCCAGTATGAGCGTCATTTAGCTAATTCAAAGACTCAATGATGAAGACGCGCTTCCAAAGTTCAGTTTTATTGAATATCCACTTTTGTCTCATCCATCTATTTTCTATCTCGCCCCTTTTGACCTCATTATTTCGCTGACACTTTCCTTTATAGGGGGTAAATAGGATAAGGGTAAATGTTAAAACGTACCAGCATCCCTTTGTTATCTTTTATTTCATTTTTCCTTGTGTTTCATTTTATTGTATGGTCATTCATGCCTCTGAGCTTAACACCATCTTTTGCACGCAATCGGGTCTAAGCAAAGGCAGCTGCCATTGTTGCTGAACAATAATAGGTTCAGGAGAGTCGTACGGCTTCCCAGACCCTAGCTACACATTATACTTGGGTTATATACTATCCATACATTTCACTCCCCTTAACTTCACCGATTTCTTTAGTCATTAAATAAACTTTTCTGGAGTAGATGTCATCGTTGGTTTTCTATTTTTTGAAGATAAAATTTAATGATTCGTACATCTTACTCCTTGACAAGCCCAGTGTGCTTTCCGTTGCAGCTGTCCAAGTCGAATGCGTCCCACGTCGTCCTCACCGATATCGACTTCAGTTCATCGGGGCTCTACCGATGCGAGATCTCCGTCGAGAATTCCTTCAACACACTCAACCGATACGGTCGATTCTTCGTCGTTGGTGAGTACTCAACCAAACCCCTCGAACTCTCGACTCACCCCCCCTTCCCGAACTCTCGACTCCTCCCCCCGAACTCTCGACTCCTCGCCCCCTCCAAACTCTTGACCCCACAATCCCTTGATCCCTCGACCCCCTCGAACTCTCGACCCCTCTAACTTTCAACACCTCGATCTCTCAAACTCTCGATCCTTCGATCCCTCGACCACAGCTTGATCGTCTGCAAATCACTCCCATACATAAGGAGAGCTTTGTTTACCACATATCTTGTTCACATGGTGGTGGGAACCGAACCATTGCCCTCAAAAGAAGAGCTAGCAGCACTTAGAACTAAACAGGGGGATGAATTGAGAAGTAGGGAGGATCATGTGTGGTTTTAGGGTTAAAATGTAGATAAAATGTAATAGATGACGAGAGATTAGGAACAGTTGGAACAACAGAGATTTTTACTGAGGGTGTGGAAGGGGAGAAAAGGATTATATAATCAATATTTCATCCCACAGAAATAAAAGCCACCCGTTACAGAAGGTCGCCAAACAACCTGAACTTGTATTAAGCAACCCACGAAATGTGTTTATTCCGTAAAGTGGACAAAGTGGTAATTTGCCATTTATACCATGAAACCAGTAGTATCAAACCGATTTACTACTTCACTAATACTATCATTAATAATACTACTTATGTTAGTAATACAACAGAAGTAAAGGTCTATGTTGGCAATGATCGAATAATCTGGTATGTTCGATCGCACACGACATGTGAACTTTTAATTCCAAATTGACTGGAAACCTTTCAGCGACGACTCGGAAGAACATAATTAAAAAATCTTTTGTAAAAGAAACTGATTTATAATTTTTCCGAATTTAAGAAAAAAATGAAAATATTAATATTGAAAGCATTGGATCATTTTCTCTCTCTCTTTCTCTCACTCTCTCTCTTTCTCTCACTCTCTCTTTCCCCCTCTCTCAAGTTGAGCGAAGGTTGGTTTAATCAGGGCGAGTTTGTTCCTGAGCCTGAAAATCCCTAATAGTTTACTCGTCAGACAATTCGAACTACGTACCTTGTACTTTCCACATATTTTTACATCCCCTAATATCACCACTGTAAACATATTCAAAAGCCTTTTAACTGAGATGCGCACGTTGGTTTTCCACTCTTCGCTATAGGTGTAAATGTTTTTTTTTTTACTCTTTACTTGTTTTAAATCTAGGGTCTTCGTCCTTTTTCTCATCAACACGATGCATTTATTTCATTCTTATTATTAAAAAAAAGCGCGTGGTATGACAATGAAAGTGTAAGTAAAATATAAAAGGAAAGTTAGTAAAGAGAAACGAAAGATAGATGACAGATAACGCATACAACAAAAAAAGGAGGGTCGGTGAGCGACTGGAGGTCAGATGCGTGACCAATGAAGCGGTTCATCCTATGGCTCGAAATTAATGGGTGGCCATGTCAACATAGTTTGCATAGAACACACACGCCCTGGTATTGTTTTATGCCTGCTGGGGACTCATCAACCTTCCCACTACAAATGAAATATCTAGTGGAGGTCTGGGGGAGCCGTCAATTTAGTCACTGACATGCCGACAATGGATTACATGTTACCAGTAGCGGCGTAACATCTTAGTTTGAACATTGGTTTGAACTTTTACTCTACAAGGAAAAATAAATCTTAGACAACATTTAAACAGTGAAAAGAAGCAGAAGTGGGGAGAAAATACAATATGTTTTGTTTATTCTACAAGCATCATAAATTTAATGGTAATTATATTGCATGTATAAGAATGGTAAACAATGATTGAAGGGCTAATAATTTAAAACTCGAATTCATAAACGTTGTGCATAGGATTTGCGTTTGAATTTTGTCTCAGGATTATAACGATACAACATCTAACAATGATCTCCCATCATGCTCTCATTCCAAAATTCTTGATAGCGAGTTTCCTTGGTCTTGATATCCTGGTGGAAACGTTCACCTTGTTCGTCACTTATGGCTCCAAGATTTTCTGGGAAAAAGTCTAGGTGCAAATGCAGGAAATGGATTTTAAGTGACATACGGCATCCCATTTCTTTATAAGATTGAAGAAGGTTTTCCACGTCATCTCTGTATGCAGGTGACTTGTTGATGCTAAAACCTCCCTGATTTGTGGTCCCACAAATATGCGTTCTTTTAGTTTTGCCGCGCTCAGTTGTGGAAATTATTTGCACAGATATTGGAATCCCTGAGAATTGTCCTTAGCCATTGCTTTCACGAAGTTTTTCATTAGACCTAGTTTCAAATGAAGAGGTGGCAGATATATTTTCTGAGGCTCTACCAGGGAGACAGACTGACCACTGCTTATTCCAGGGTCATATGTAGATCGAAGTGGCCATTCACTCTATATATAATGTTTTGCAGTGACATGGCTATCCCACAGGCAGAGGAAGCAACAGTACTTCGTGAATCCTCTTTGCATACCCATTAGCATGCCTATGACTTTTAGATCACCAGAGATGTATCACTAATAGGCTTGGTAGTTTATGGCTTTAATAAGAATATCCATATTGTCATATGACTCCTTAAGGTGGACAGAATGGCCAATAGAATTGGAAGGCTTTACATTGCCATTGTGCATGAGGACAGCTTTCAGACTTATCTTAGAAGCAGAAATAAAGAAACGCCAGTCAGACGCCTCATATGTCTGTGACACACGGCTTTGAACAATCCAATAAAATCATGACAGTATCAGAGAGGTCGATTAACTGTGAAGAATGAAGTTAAATCACGATTACGTTTCTAAAGTAACTCACATGCACATTTTTCTCGAGTAAGAATTTTTCATGTATTCGAGATGCTAGAAGTTCTGCTTTCTCCTTTGACAGTTACAGATTTCTCACAAGATCATTCAAAACTTTGGCTCAGAGTTAGAATCTTCATATTCAACACCCGCATCTAATGTTCATGCACCTTCAGTACTGCTATCATCATTGATATCATCAGGTACGAGGCCATCATCAGGTGGAACTGGAATTAACAAAGATACATCATGTGGAACTGGTCTGCACGCCGAATCCATGGTTGGATAAACAATTTGGTGCTTGTTCTTTGCAGAAAACCCTTTTGTGGTCACACTGCAGAAATAGCAATCTTCAAGATGATCTCTGGGCTCTCTCCATATCATAGGAACAGCGAAGGGCATTGAAGCTTTCTTTTTGTTAATCCAGTCACGTAATCCATTAGAGCAGGAAGTAGAAATTTGGTGTGGTGCCCATGCTTTATCTTGGTCACACAGAGGGCAACCGAAGTAGAGTTTGTACATTTTGTTTATATCATTTGTGATAGTACGCTGCTAAGATTTTGTTGTAAAATGCCCACATACATTGCAGAATTTATATGGATGATTTTTGCATTCTCGAGGCATTGTTACTGGTTTGTGGAAATATTTGGAAGCCTCTTATGATCAACGCAGAAGGAGCAGCTTAGAAGATGCACATCACATGAGGAACCTGAAAGCATAAAACAGAATTATAAATAATTGCGCAAAATATGCATGCGGGTTACAAATGTAAATGAATTCTTCTCTATACCCCTTTAACCAGCAAGAACTCACGAAGCATCTAGTTTGCTCATCTTAGCAGTACAATAATGATGCATGCAATAGAGCAATACCAGTAATATACTACATTTTATAATCGCAGGCGGCCATTTTGAATTTTAGCATATCTTAAAAACGGTATGTGCTAGAGCAAACCGAAGGCAGATTCGGATTTAGCATGGAAAACGCATTTAGAAAAGTATAGTAAGGTCTCTGATGAAAAATGTGTGTTGACCAGTGTAATCCTTTCTCTCTCCGACTTCTCATTATGATTATTATAATTATAATAATAATATTGCCGTCATATAACGAATTTTTCCACATATTTTCAATTTAAATCCATTTATTTTGAATTTATGATTTAAATATCGAGTTCGTGTGTGATTGGGACACTGCTTATAGTTTTATTAGCGTTGGCGCACCTACCTGGTAGAAGCTGAGGACTTTGTATAACACTGGTCGACACAAACAAAAAATTTCATGGTTCTGGATCAAAATAGTCTGATTCTAGGGTAATTGTATGTGCTGAATTCAATAATGACTTTCTTATAGCTGTATCAGGCTCAGTTTTCCAGAACCAGCATATCTCATATTTGGTGCAGCATGTTATTCATACACTAATTTATATGTTCATTGGTTCCACTTAATATTCCTCTAATTTATGCTTTTTTGTTTGTTTTAGATTGCTGGTTCATGATAATGCATATCTAGAACTGCCTAGTTTATAATTACTCTGAACTTAACAAAACATGGAACGTGGCAAGTGCGTGAACGATGCTGATTGTTTTTGTTACATATGTGGTGCCTTCACTCCTGGTTCCCCTTAAGAAACTAATCACAAAAGTTGTTCGACTGAACTACAAAAGTTGCTTCAACTGTTCTTTAAGTGACAAAGTAAAGAAATAGGCACCTCATATAGCTTGTAAGTCATGTGTTAACCACCTGAGCGAGTGGATGTTTGGTAAGCGAAGCTCAGGAATGCCGTTTGCTGTACCAATGATATGGCGTGAACCCAAAGACCACAGCAGTGACTGCTACTTATGTCTCATAAACATCAAGGGAATAACCATCAAAACACGAGGCAATGTGCATTACCCCAATATTGCTTCTGCAATCTGACCAGTTTCGCACAGCGCTTAACTTCCAGTCCCAAATCTACCGACTGAACAAGAATTGATAAGTGATTCTGATTCTAATTCTACCTCAAATGAAGACGACTACTAGGATAACTAAAAATACCAGGCCTAAACTCTTTACTCAAGAAGCGCTTCATGATCTCATCAGGGACCTAGACTTGTCCAAAGAAAAAGCCGAAGTTCTGGGATCCAGACTAAAGCAGCGTAACCTACTGGAAGCTGGAGTGCGTTTCACTACAACTCGTTACCGACATAGAGAGCTGCCTGCCTTTTTCAAGATGGCAAACAAACTTTGTTAGTGTGAGTACGCAGTATCTTTGATGCAACAATTTTGCACGTCTGAACCATACAAGTCAGATGATAGGAGGCTGTTTATAGACTCTGGAAAAGAGTCTCTGAAAGCGATTCCTTTACACAATGGCAATCGGTTTTCATCTGACCCAATAGCACATGCAGCAAAGATGTGAGAGCTATGAAACAATGAAGATTTTGTTAGCCGCTATAGAGTACGAGAAACACCAGTGGGAGATATGTGGGTATCTCAAAGTCATCTGTTTACTACTAGACCTTCAGAGTGACTACACAAATTACATGTGCTTTTTGTGCTTGTGTGACAGCAGAGCTGATACAGACCACTAAAGCTCGGTCTGGCTAAAAAATTTCATCGAGGCTATGGATCAATCTGTTGCTGGGTTTCGATACTTATGTCAGAAACTAGGTGGTGTGGTTTGCGAAGCCAAGTTGAAAGCGGGTGTCTTGAATGAACCACAGATTCGCATACTAGTTCATGATAGCGAATTCACCAAGGCCTTGAACCTCCTGGAGAAAACCTCATTGGAATCATTTGTCAATGTGTCAAAGCTTTTTCTTGGAAACTATCGTGCTGACAACTACAAAGAACTCGTTCCAACCATGCTGCAGAATTATCATGCATTGAGAGCAAGGATGTCCTTGAAATTGCATTTTTCCACTCTCATATTGATTTTTCCCAGATAACCTTGGACACATTAATGATGAACACGGTGAAAGATTTCATCAAGACATCGCCATAACGGAGAGCAGATATGAAGGACAATTCAGTCCTAACATGATGGGCGACTATTGCTAGACGCTACAACGAGAAGAGAGCGAACTGTACAAACGAAAGGGTAAAGTTCAGAAGCACTTTTAGAACTTCATATTTTGTCAATTATAAAGGATTTGAACTTTGCTCTCTGGTACAATTTTTTTATGGGGTTATATGTGACGTGTTTAATATCGTTATCTTTCGTAAGACAATTAATGTCATCATATTTACTATTTTTCTGATCGTTTAAGAAATTACATCTGATAGTAGGATAAAACATCTAAATCATACTGAACAAGGTGAAATTAGTCATGTAAGCAAAGTCATAAAGAGACAAGCTGGTCTGTTTGGGGTTAAATATTTGTTGTGGGGCACAAGTGACGGAATATTGAATATTTGTACTTATTGATTTTTTTTTTAGAAAACTTAGTCTGATATAACAAAATAAATATCAGATTCAAATTCAACAATATAAAATTAGTTGTGTGAGCATAATCTCATATGTGAACCACTTTGACTATTGACCAGTGTAATCAATCGATTTTTTAATTGTTTTTCCCAAATTGTTTTTCTTATGTTTCAATTTCTGCATCTTAAGTAAATTAACACTACAAATTTATCCTTATTTTCTTCGCTGTTATTATTTATAAATACGAAATTATTAACAATAATTGTTAATAGTCCGCCGTTTTTTATTATGGGGTACCAAGTTATAGGCGGAGATTTTAGTGACATAAAATGGAATATGTAGTTTTTTCGCTGAGTTGAGCGGTACTTACCATAATGATGAAACAGAGTTGAGATTTCTGGATAGAATGATGAAATGGTTATCGCAACGTGACGTCATCAGACCATGTATTTTACAGGGTGGCGTACCAAAAAAGTAGGCCGGCGCCAATAAGCAAAGCTCCTTGTCTAAACATGTTTAGGCGTGCACAACTGTCGATTGACGATACAGGGGACTATTTATTAATTTTTATTTGTTTTTGAATTATATTTTTTTATTTGGTTATTAATTTATATATATATATATATATATATATATATATATATATATATATATATATATATATATATATTGATTTATATTCTATTTATTTATATTTATTAATTTCAATTTACCCTGTATGAAAATCTGCCTCATTGTGGTACGGGACAAAACCAGAAGAATTGCGTACCTTTTTATTAGTTAATGCTACCAATAGTTTATTTTATTACCCTCAAATTTTCACTTCCTTTAACCTCGCCACTTTATTAAATTCGGAGATGTTCTTGTTAGTTTTCGCTTTTATTAAACTAATTAGTTGAGAATTTAGAGATAAATACTAGTAAATAAACGGGTGACAGGTCAAACGCGCTCCATCTGGTCCACAAGTTAGCACTAACAAATTCAAATCATCCAAACTAGGGCCATTTTTACCTGCGGCGAAGCGTCAGGTCTAGGCGTCGCTTTTTTTTTCTCAAAAGGAATAAAGTTCAATTGTACCCATTTAGAGCCATGAAATGACCCGTATGACCATGGGACATAGAGCTATACACCCTGGAGATTTAAAATCTGCCATCAGATTTGGCGCCGAGTGGCGCCATCTAGCGGCAGACGCCTCATTTACCCATTCAAAGGCACTTGTAAGTGCTTTGAACCATGGGAAACCATCAATGCAATAACCATTTATCATCTTATCACAAAACGCTGCAGGTCTTTGGAAGGACTTTCCTTCTTGTTCCTTTGAATTAGGTGATGGGGCTGAAGTATATGAAAGAAAATAAAATATAACAAACATGAAAACATTAAACAAAATGGCAAATACTCGTAGAAAAACTGTTGTTTTGAACGAGGTTGTTAAGCTTTTAGTGTCATATAGGGTAAATTGAAATGAATAAATACAAATAGATAAAATATAAATCAATAAATTTAAATTAATAAACGAATAAAATAAATAATAGGTGAGTGCCAATTGGCCTAGACTTTAGAAAAACTGAGTCTGCTGCAGTTGTTTACGAGTTATTAACAATAAAGGAATTATAAAATCTAAAGCACATTTCAATCAACTATAAACAACTCAAAGACTTCAAATAAAATGACCGTAATCATTCTAAAAAGGGTCTAGTTTAGGATTATGTACAGAGTTTCGTCTGATAAAGAATATTTATTCGAGGAAACCAAATCATCTCCATTTGAAGCCATCGAGAGGGGTTCAATTCCGAGCTGGTGGGAGTCTTCAAAAGATCCCCCACTCAAACCAAATCCCCTATTTTCGATTTTCCCCTTCCTCAAAGTGCAACCATCTTTCGCAAATTAAAATCAATTGCAAACTAGCTGACCCTAATCCGCTCTTCAGCCGATTACTTGAAGGAAGGTAACATTTTTTTACCATCTGTATTAATTTCGTGTTAATTATTTCGATTTTTCAGCATTCTTCTTCACTATACATTCGCACTCTCACCCCATCTCTCTCCTTAACACCAAGACTGCGTGCTTTCCCGAATCCAGTCTATCACCAAGTAGTCTCCTCTTTACTTTCTACGCATTTTCCCTGTCTTTAACTTCCATGCTTAATTTAGCTGCCACTCCTAACGCATTTTCTGCTAAACATGGCCTCGTTGGTTTTCATTCTTAGTAAGTGAATAATAATAATCTCTTAAATAATATTCAATTCCATGAGCCTCGAATATAATCAATTTAAACTTTTAAAATCGTTTTTTTAATTAATAGGTGCGGAAAAATGTATAAATAAAAAAACAACAATTAAACATTGTACACCTTTCCCAACTTTTTTCTAAAATCTTTGTCGAGGTTTAGTGAGTGGGTAATCCCAGTCCCACTTCCTGGACATATATTTTATTACTGCACCAAGGTGAAGCGGAGGTGAAGTGTATCCAATACACCTACCTTAGCCACTTCCGGTGAATAAGAATAACCCTGGCGCTTCCCTTTTGATCAAAATTAAGATAATGATCCCCTGAGTGTGTCGTCACTCAGTAAAAGCCAGTCATGGGTGGACCTGTGTAATATTGAGATTTAAGCCGACTGGAT